>CM073732.1:109970810-112470810 GCA_037113605.1 Calophaca sinica | reverse complement strand
ATAAATAGACACTAAAAAGACTTGTCTAGGGTTAGAACTTGGATTCTTGGGGGCACGGTGGAGGATAGGATTCGTTCTCCTCCTCTCTTCTTCCTCGATTTTTCTGGTTTGGTTTTTCTTACTTTATGAGAAGCTAAATCTCTCAGACTAGGGTAGATGAATCTTGATGAAACTCTTGTGTAGTTAATTCTATTTTATTAAAGCAAGTTTATTTCATTTCAATTGAGCTTTCAATTCTCTGCGCTTAATGCTTTTTGATACTTGGCCGCTATTGAATTGATTTGGGGTTTTTCATGATGATTGGGAAATTGAGTGAATGACTTGAACTGAGATTGCTAGCCATAGTCATGATGAGTATAGGAATATAACTTCGTGATTATGTGTTCTTGTGAATCATTGATCTTTATGCTTAACTTTATTATTGGTCACCTAAGGAATTAGGGATTTTTGGTTTAGTTAAAGGGGTTATGAGATAAGGAATTGTACTTAATCTAATATCGTTGATTCGAACTTCAATTTGTATGGGATAACTTGCGTTGGTTGTAGATTAAATGCATAAGAGTGAAAACAAGAAGATTCGATCCCTAGTCATTTTTAATCCTTTGATTTTTAAATAGTTGTTATTATTAATTTTCAATTGTTACAAATCTACTTATTTCCAAATACCACTATTTGGTTCTCGTTCAAAATAGTTACGAACTTTGTTTAGTTGAATAATCAATCGCAATCCCTGTGGAGACGATCTTACTTATCATTTTATTACTTGTGCGATTCGGTACACTGCCGAAATCCTCACCAATATTCCAGAATTCAGCATCAACCTTATTTTTGTTGGGAAAAACTGTGTTGTAAGTGAGATAAAATGAATTTTGCCGAACCCAGGATAATTTCCCAAACCAAATAGATGAAAATAACGCCAAAGATTTTAGCGTGGAAAACCCTCCAAAATTGAAGGTAAAAACCACGGGACCCGTAGGCCGCTTAAACTTCCACTATAACAATAATGGGATTACAAACTTCACCCTTATAGGAGAGTTTGGACCAATTGTAATTGGTTGGCAGTTGAGAAATAAATGCACCGTGTGGAAATAGCACACACTGACATTGTGTTGAAGTTAAGCACCGAACAATTGAAGAAAATGGCACTGCTCACGTTTTGCTAATAATGCTTTGGAAAGTCAAAGCTAATTGGCTGGAATGCCAACAAATCTCCCCCTCCAGCCAATGGGGAAATATCCTCAGATCAATATGGGGTTGATGCTAAGCCTGCAACTTCTTTGCAGACTTCTAGCTTCTCTTTCGGTAGAGCTTTGGTCATCATATCACCGCTTGTCGTTGGTGTGAATCTTCTCAACTTTCCAGACTTTCTTTCTAACACATCACGGATCCAAAGTGATATCTTACGTCGATGTGTTTCGACCTTGAATGAAATGTCGAATTCTTCTTTGAGATGTATTGCGCTTTGGTATGCCAATAGAGAACATAATTTTCCTGGTTTTGTCCCAACTCTTGTAGGAACTTCTTCATCCACAGATCTCCTTGCAACCTTCGATTGCAATGTATTCGCTTTTGTGGTGCTTAAAGCAATACACTTTTGTAATCGTGATTGCCATGAGACAGTTCCCCTGAATGTTATCGATACCCGTAAATAGACTTTCTGGTATCCACGTCTCCAACCATATCTGAATCTGTATATCCTTCTAATACAGGTTTTCCATTACCATAACACAAACAATGACTAGATGTACCTCTGAGATATCTGAGTATCCATTTGACTGCTGCCCAGTGCTCTTTTCCAGGATTTGATAAAAATCGACTCACAACACCAACTGCATGTGCAATGTCTGGTCTAGTGCATACCATAGCGTACATCAGACTGCCAACCGCCAATGCATATGGCACTTTGTTCATTTCTATTCTCTCCTCCTTGCTTGAAGGACACTGGCTCACTTTGAGCTTGAAGTGACTAGCCAGTGGAGAACTAACAGATTTTGCTTTGTCCATGTTGAATCTTTCAAGAACCTTTTCCACGTACCGTTCTTGAGATAGCCAAATTTTGTGATTTTTCCTGTCACGGGTAATCGTCATGCCAAGAACCTGTTTAGCGGGTCCTAAGTCCTTCATTGCAAAGGACTTGCTCAACTCCTTTTTCAACCTGCTAATCTTATCGTTGTCTCGGCCAATAATCAACATGTCATCAACATAAAGCAAAAGAATGATGAAGTCTCCATCAGAGAATTTCTTAATGAAGACGCAGTGGTCTACCGCTGTTCGATTGTACTCATTTTTCTCCATGAATGAGTCGAACTTTTTATACCACTGTCTCGGTGCCTGCTTCAGACCATACAAACTTTTCTTCAGTCTGCACACCAATTTCTCTTTCCCTTTGACTTGGAAACCTTCAGGCTGCTGCATGTATATTTCCTCATCAAGATCACCATGTAAGAAGGCGGTTTTTACATCAAGTTGTTCAATCTCCAGGTTGAGACTTGCTGCCAAGCCAAGAACAACTCTGATCGATGACATCCCTTTTTCTGAGCGAATCCTTTCACAACCAGCCTTGCTTTGTAACGTGGTCGTGAGCTGCCTTCTTCACTTTTTACTCTATACACCCACTTGTTCTTGAGTGTTTTCCTTCCTTGTGGTAGTGTTACCAAATCATATGTGTGGTTCTCATGCAAGGATTTCATTTCTTCTTGCATGGCTTTTAACCACTCGTTCTTATCTTTGGTGAGTAAGAGCTTCGTCATAGCTCTCAGGTTCTCCCCGTCGCTGAGCATCACATACTCGGTAGGAGAATACTTTTGACTCGCCTTTCGCTCTGGTCGATTTCCTTCTGCCGCTTCGATTGGACTGCTCAGATCTAAATCTTGTTACGAGCTTACTTGCTCTAGTTACGGACTTTCGGCTAGTGGATCAGCATCATCGATTATCTGGTGTAGCTCCTCGTCATCAAGATTTATTGGTGGAGAGGCGGTTCCGGATTAATCGAATTTCATCCGATTGTGGCTTCTCAAGCTTATCAAAATCCTTGATTGTTTGATCTTCAAAAAATACCACGTCTCTGCTTCTAATGATCTTTCTGCTTGAAGGATCCCAGAGTCTGTAGCCATATTCTTCATGGGCATATCCCACAAAGATACATTGCTTTGTTTTTGCATCCATCTTGAACCTCTCATCTCTTGGGATGTGAACAAATGCTCTACAACCAAACACCTTCAAGTGTTTGTATGAAACATCTTTCCCTGTCCAGACTCTTTCTGGTACATCATAGTTCAGTGGAACTGATGGAGAAAGGTTGATCAAATCGATTCTTGTCTCATTGCCTCCCCCCAAAAGGAGTTTGGCAGTTTTGCATTTGAGAGCATACATCTTACTCTCTCACAGATGGTTCTATTCATCCTTTCAGCAACACCGTTGTGTTGAGGTGTCTTTGGCACTGATTTTTCCAATCTAATGCCAAAACTTCTGCAGTACTCCTCGAATGGTCCGCGATACTCACCGCCATTGTCTGCTCGTACACCCTTCAACTGTCTGCCAGTTTCTCTTTCAACTTTTACATGAAATTGCTTGAAAACTTCCAGCACCTGATCTTTAGTTTTCAAAGCAAAGGCCCATACTTTTCTGGAATGGTCGTCAATGAAAGTCACGAAATAAAGTGCACCTCCTTGTGACTTATCACTCATCATGCAGACATCAGTGTGTATCAAATCTAGAAGATTTGCCTTTCTAGATGGTGGGGAACTTCGAAATGCAACTCTGTGTTGTTTTCCCATTAGACAGTCAACACATTTTCCCAATGATGTACTTGTCATTTCTGGCAAGAGATTCTTCCTGGAAAGAATCCTGAGACCCTTTCACTCATGTGGCCGAGCCGCTTATGCCATAGCTCGATTGGAACTTCCTTCTTGTTGGTATTTACTTCTCCTCTACATAACTTGGCTTCTGTTAAATAGAGAGAAGTATCTTTCTTGCCTTTTGCTACCACCAGGTTTCCTTTGGTGAGCTTCCAATTTCCTTCACCAAAATAGCTATTGTAGCCATCATCATCAAGTACTCCGGTGGAGATCAGATTGAGGTGTATATCAGGAACATGCCTCACATCTTTCAAACATAACCTGCATCCAAGGTTAGTTTCTAAATAAATGTTGCCGATGCCAATAATTGTGGATGCATCATCATTTCCCATCCTCACTCGTCCAAAATCACCCTGAGTATAGGTTGAGAAGAACTCCCGTTTTGAGGTGACATGGTAGGAAGCACTGAGTCAACTACCCAGGTAGAGTCTTGACATGCAAGATTGACATAATCTGCATCTCGAACAATGGTAACATCTTCGGTGTGATTGCGTGTCATTTGTTGACTTTACGCTTCCTGTTTCTTTAATCGCTTTCAACTTTCGGCACTCTCGAATGAAGTGCCCGGGAAGGCCGCAGTGGTGGCACTTCTTATCATACCTCGATCTGGACTTTGATCGTCCTCTTTGCCAGTTTTGGCTTTGAGAGCTTCTACCTTTGCTTCTTCCACGTCCTTCTTGCTTGCTTTGTTTTTCTGTGACAAGTGCTTCAGATTCAGGATTATATCCTTCATCTTTTCGTCGAGACTCCTCGTTCAACATCCTATCCTTTACCATATCCATGGTAAGCTTGCCTTCAAGAGCGGAGTTACTGACTGACACAACTAAGGTGTCCCAATTTTTTGGTAGAGAACTCAGCATCAACAGTGCTTGTAACTCATCGTCGATGGTCATCTTCATCGAGTTGAGTTGATCTACAACGCCTTGGAACTCACTCATGTGTTCCGATACACTGTTACCATCTTTGTACTTTAGGTTGACTAATCGTCGCATCAGATTGGCTTTGTTCTGTGCGGTTGTTCTTGCATACATTTTCTCCAGCTTTTGCCAAAGAGCATGAGCATCATGTTCATTAGCAAAGTTTTGAAAAATGCTCTTGTCAATCCATTGACGGATTTGAGCAGCACACTGACATTGTGTTGAAGTTAAGCACCGAACAATTGAAGAAAATGGCACTGCTCACGTTTTGCTAATAATGCTTTGGAAAGTCAAAGCTAATTGGCTGGAATGCCAACAATTTTTGTTTCTCAATTAACCAAAACCAATTATTGTTTCCTCTCATTCTCCATTAATCAGTGCCATATTTTGCAGAACCATTCCAGGAAGATGATTGGTACAGCTAGACTATATGGAGGATTGCATGTGATAGAGGATGCTTCCCACGCCCAAAGAAAATCTGCGCACTTGATTCAGTAACACGCATTCGCTTGTAATTCTGTTTCAAATGTTTCTACCCCTGTTTGGCACCTAAGATTAGGTCATGTTTCCAATTCTAGTTTGCAACTCATTTCTAGACAATTTCCTTTCATTTCTTACAATGATACTCTAGCACCATGTGATGCTTGTCATTTTGCTAAATAGAAAAAGTTGCCATTTTCTCATAGTATGACAAAATCTGCTGCTATCTTTGATCTTTTACATGCTGATTTGTGGGGCCCTTTGGCCACACCATCATTTCTTGGTCACAAATATATTCTTACCCTTGTAGATGACTTTTCTAGGTTTACTTGGGTTATTTTTTTTAAAACCAAAGATGAAACTAGCACTCATTTACAAAACATTGTTGCTTATATTGAAAACCAATTTCACACAACTTTGAAATGCTTAAGATCTGATAATGGATCTGAGTTTGTTGCCATGACAAAATTATTTCTTTCTAAAGGCATTCTACATCATAGATCATGTGTTGAAACACCCCAACAAAATGGGGTGGTTGAAAGAAAACACCAACACATTTTAAATGTAACTAGGGCTTTGTCCTTTCAATCTCATGTTCCATTAACCATGTGGAACTTCAGTGTCCAGCATGCTGTCCACCTCATAAATCGCATTCCAACACCACTTTTGATGTCCAAAACTCCCTTTGAAGTGCTTCATAAACAGCCTCCTTCCCTAATGCACCTCAAAGTTTTTGGTTGTTTGGCTTATGCCTCTACTATACAAGCACATAGAACAAAATTTAACTCTAGAGCAAGAAAAGCTGTTTTTCTTGGTTACAAAGAAGGTAACAAAGGATTCATTCTATATGACCTTAATTCTAATGACTTGTTTGTTTCTAGAAATGTCATTTTCTATGAACAACACTTTCCATTTCAGGCATCTAGTTCCAAAACTGCTGCTACAGCAGATCATTCTTCCACAAATCCTTTGTATGATGATCCTCTTATTCCACCAACACAACCTGTTGCTACATTAGATTCTTCAAGAGCGTAATCCTCTCCATTACCTTCTCCACAACTACATTCGAGAATTTCCCCACCTCGCAGCTTCTGTTTACATTTCCTTCTTCATCTCTGCCTATGGCTGATTCTGCTCCTATAAGGCAGTCTACCAGAATCAAACAACGACCTAGCTATCTCAGGGACTATCACTGCTCTCTTTCAACTAGCAATTGTACCAATGCATCTTCAGGTAATTCCATTTATCCCATTTCTTCTTGTCTTTCATATGATAATTGTTCTCCTACTTACAAACATTTCTGTTGTAATATTTCCTCCATCATTGAACCTAAGACCTTTCATCAAGCCTCCAAATCTGATTGTTGGAATAAGGCCATGGATGCTGAATTACAGGCTCTTGCCAAAAATAACACTTGGTCTATTGTTAATTTGCCTCCTGGTAAAACCCCAATCGGTTGCAAGTGGGTGTATAAAATAAAGTATCATGCCAATGGTTCCATTGAGAGGTACAAGGCTAGGTTAGTAGCCAAAGGTTACACCCAAATAGAGGGTGTTGACTATTTTGACACGTTTTCTCCAGTTGCAAAGCTCACAACAGTCAGAGTTCTTCTTGCCTTGGCAGCAATTAAAGGTTGGCATCTTGAACAATTGGATGTCAATAATGCTTTCTTGCATGGTGATCTCAATGAAGAGGTGTATATGACTCTTCCTCCTGGTGTTTCTAGCTCTAATCCAGCTCATGTATGCAAGCTTCACAAATCCCTTTATGGTTTAAAACAAGCCAGTAGACAATGGTACTCAAAACTGTCCACTGCTCTACTCTCTCTCGGCTATTGTCAGTCTCAGGCTGACCACTCCTTATTTGTGAAGTCTGCTGGTCCCAATTTCACTGCCTTGTTAGTTTATGTCGATGACATTGTATTGGCTGGTAATTGCCTCAGTGAAATTCAATCTGTCAAGCAGTTTTTAGACCTCAAATTCTGCATAAAAGACTTAGGCCAGCTGAGGTAATTCTTAGGTCTTGAGATTGCAAGATCTAAGTATGGAATTATGCTTAATCAATGAAAATATGCTTTGGAGATGTTAGAAGATGCTGGATCTTTAGCTTCCAAGCCTGCCTGCACCCACAAAGTTGTCTGCTCATGAGGGGACTCCTCTTCCCGATGCCTCTTCATATAGAAGGTTGATTGGTAGATTGTTATATCTCACCACAACTAGACCTGATCTGTCATTCTCTGTGCAACATCTCAGCCAGTTTGTTTCTAATCCAAAGATTCCTCATTTTCAGGCTGCTCAAAGGGTCCTCAAGTACATAAAAAATTCTCCTGCTAAGGGCATATTCTTTTCTGCTTCAAGTGACCTTAAACTTCATGGATTTGCTGATTCCGATTGGGCATGTTGCCCTGATACAAGGCGTGTTTTACTGGGTTCTTCCCTCATCTCTTGGAAATCAAAGAAGCAAGGGACAGTTTCAAGGTCTTCTACTGAGGCAGAATATCGCGCATTAGCCTCTTTAACCTGTGAGTTACAGTGGCTGCACTACATGTTTAATGATCTTCAGCTGCGATCTTCAAAGCCTGCATCTGTCAGCTATATACCTTGCTCACAATCCAACCTTTCATGAAAGGAGCAAACACATAGAGTTGGATTGTCATGTTGTTAGAGAGAAGATCAACTCCAAGCTGATTCATCTACTGCCTGTGCCTTCATCTTCTCAGCTTGCAGACATATTTACTAAGCCTCTCCATTCCAATTCCTTTAATTCGATTTTGGTCAAGTTGGGCCTTTGTGACATACATAGTCCCACTTGAGGGGGGGTATTAACTATTAACTGATAGTTTGTTTTCAGTTAATTGTAATTTAATTTAATTAACTATGCCAGTCGTAAATTGGTAGGAGTTAGTTAGTTAGCTTGCTGTTCAAGTCATGTATATATAGTTAGTTAGCTCTCTTCTTTGTAATGCAGAATACTCATTTCAATCTATACAGAAAATGGAATCGATTTCCACCATTTGTTTCTATGTTTCCATTATCAACACCTACTCTCTCCCAATAGGAGTGTATGATAACAGTCGTGCCATAATCATCGATGTAGCTGGGTCGAGACGTCGTCTATCGTGACGATCATCTCATCGCATGGTAGGTGGAAGGTGTTGGTCTCCTTCTACCACTTCTCAGCAAAGGCAGGCAGGAGACCCTTGTCGATCGTCGTGTAGCTGCAGTATGTAAGGAGTGCTTGCTCAAATTCCTCGATGACTTGTCACAACCATTCATCCTTGAGGCTGATGGTCATCTCATCTAACTTTCAAGCATGGTTGACCACCTTCAGCGCGCCTCGTGGTTGCAAAGAAAAAAAGATATCTTGTGTTAATTGTAACAATAATTGTAAGTGACCCATGTACCCCAAAAAAATATAACATTTAGAAATATAACAATAATTACCTTTCCTATCCATATGCGGTTTGCCACGTGGTCTGAAACGAGTGGAGGAGGGACATCTCCTCCGGACCTCATCAAAATGGTACTGGTAAGTCCTCTGCCTGTCTAGGTGGTGGTACTAGCACTGTTTGTGCCAGTTGCGGTTTCTCCCTACCTGTAGCGGTACCTCCAGTGCTGGTACCTCCCCGATACTTATACTTTGGCGCTGTGTGGACAATCTTAGCTTGCTTCACTGCACGTCTACAGGCGGAGGTCGTAGGCCTCTATGTGGCTCACCTCTCCTGCCTATGTTTGCCATACCTGCACAGGAGAAATATAGTTAGTCTGACTTTTGTTTCAAAATTTCAACACCTTCTGTGTTATATATATATATATATATATATATATATATATATTGATTTTTATCAACTTCGGATATATATTTCTGGAGTAAACTAAAAGTTGCTTTGAATATTTATATCTAGAATAGTATTTATGCATGAATTCAAATGTCAAAAAATAAATATCTGGATGTGCAAAATACACACTCGGATGGATATTTCTGGAAGCATGCATCTTTTGTCCGAATATAAATATTTAGAATGTACTAGAACACGGGAAAAAAGTAGTCGAATGACAAATCTCACAAATGGCTGAATGCGACCTTCCTCTTCTTAAGGGAAACAATGGGAGCTGGGGGATGAGTGACTATGAAGTATGAGGATGTTTAAGGGTTGGGTTTGAGGAGAGAATGAAGAAGCTAGAAAGATGAGGATGGAGAGAAGAACATGAAGTGAGAGGAAAGGAGGTTTTACGTTCTTTAAAAAATGAAACTTCAGTTTCGTTTGAAAGCAATTTCAAAATAAAAAATAAGAAACGAGGTGGAGGTTGTTTGTGATAAAACCCGGGGGGGTGTCAATAGTAACACCTTTATGAAACTTGCCAAATAATTAAGCTGACCATCAGGGATCATACTCTACGTAAGATGGCACTGCTCTAGAATAAGAGTTACAACTATTATGGGCTACTGGTAATTGGATATGAAACACTGTTATACCTTTGTGAGACCACAGATTCACTAGTAAATTGATGGGCCCAAGTTATAGACCAAGCCTGTTTAGGCCCAAGAATAACAGCATGAAATGAAGCCAAAAATAACAATAAAAACATTTAGAATGTTTAGTTTTGCTTGAGTATAACCTAATCAAGCTTTAACCCAAAACTACTTTTAGTTTTTTTTTTTTGGTACAGCTACTTTTAGTTATTTTAAACAGAAAATAAGTTAATTCAAACAACATTAGTATTTTCCCAAAAAAAAAAAATGAAATCATATAATCACACAGGTGCCGACACAAACTTACAATTGTATCAATAACACAACACAACCATCCAAATAGAAAAAGAAAAGTATTATTTCCTCTGATTACTTTTGTATGATACATTATAAGCGAATACCTTGTATATTTTGAATATTTTTGTAAGATATAAAATATAAAATTATACATATATAATGCATTTGATAAAAAAAATTGTATTAGTGAAAATAAAATTTAAAAATATGAATGTTTGAAATTTTGAATTAAATCTCAAATATTAGTTTAGTTGGTAGAAAATTAGCTTGATGATGATTTGTAACAATTTTATTATGTTTGATATTGATTGAAAATTTTAATTATTAACTAAATAAATTAATAAAGTATATTTTTTCTTCAATTGAATAATTAATTAAAAAATTTAATAGTAATTTAAAAGTTTATGATATGTACAAAGATATAATTTCACGCAAATAAGAGTGCTACATAACTTTATGGAAAAAATAGTTTTTACCAAAACTGCCTCACTCTCAGTATAATGATTATTCAAATTTATTATGTTTTTTTTACTCAATCAAATTTATTATACCAAGGTAGATGAATAATACACACTCGTTGTAAGGAAAAATATGTGTACACACTTTTTCTTAAGAGCATTCATGACATTTATATATGAGAAATGATAAGTAGACAACTCAAGGTTGTCTTACACCGTATAAAAGTATCATTTTTACTTTTTTAATTGTTTTCTCATCCTGCTTACTGTTACGGAAGTGACATTCCAGAGGGGGAGCAATACGGTGTCGCTGTTTGTTGTCTATATTGGGTTGTCTACTTATCATTTCTCTTTATATATATATATATATATATATATATATATATATATATATATATATATATATAACAACTTACAAAGTACTTAAATTCCTTAACACTAACCCAATTTCAATGGCTTTTTATTCATGTTCTAGGGCTACGTTTGCTAAGTACAATCCATTGGCTTATAGTGGATTTGACAAGTGAATTTGACTATAGATAGCGAATTCAAAAAAAAAAATTGAACTGTTTGAAAATCAGTAGCCAAAGCCAAATCACTAGCTTTTACTGGATAACTTATAACAGATAAGCTCGTAAGACAAAAATAGAGGTGTTTGGTAACCACTAACTTATAGCGTTTTTTTATTAGCTTTTAGTGTTTTCTAGACACTACTTGAAGTAGTGTTCGAAATTATAACATATAATTTTTTTTCTCGCTTTTACTTTTATTATTTTAATTAAATTCGTCGTTTACTCTCTATCAAATGATATAAACAATTGTTAACTCTCGTCTCTCTCTCTCTCTCACTATACACATTTATATTGTTACATATATTTTTAAAAAGCATAAAAAAATATTTAAAAAAAATATTTTTAACTAATAAAAATCATTCTAATAATAATAAATCAGTAAATAAATTATATTATTAAAATATAAATTACCAAATTTTAATTTCTAAATATCTTAAAAATTAGTTTAATTAACATAAACTTATCTTGATAATAATTTATAAATATTTTCTCATATTTAATATTGATTGAATAAATTTAAGCATAAACTAAAAATATCCATTTATGTCATTTTACATTTAGTATTTGGTTCAACCTCTAATTTTACCAAAGACTTCAAATTCAATCTGCTATTTTATCTGTTGTTATCAATTATTCGCTATAAACTCATCCACTATCAATTAGCTTATCCGCTGTCGGCTAACTTATCTGTTATCTGCTATGTTTTGCCAGGGTCGGCCCAAGACAAAGTGAGGCCTTAAGTTAAGTGAAGCATAAAGCTAAGTGAGGCCTCAAATCAAATAAATTATGGAAAAAGGCCTTGTTTATACAATATTTGTTAGGTATTAAAATAGAGGTTAGGCTATAAAATTAGTAGGTCATGTGAGAGTCTCATATATGCAATTTTAAAGTTTTAATTTATATTTTTTAACAATCAAAACATTTAAAATATAAAAAATATACATACTTGGAGGCTTTTTTTTAGGCCAATAGGGTGGAGGCCTAAAGCCCTTGCTTTAGGAGCCTCCCCCATAGGCCGGCCCTGTGTTTTGCCAAACAGAGTCTTATAGCGTTTTTTCAGTAGCTTATAATGTTTTTCTAGACGTTATAGCTATTACTTTTTTCTCGTTTTACCCTCATTATTTTAAATAAATTACTTCCTTATCCTCTTTTAAATAATAATAATAATAATAATAATAATTGAAACATTTTTTAAAAATATTATTTTATATTTATCAGTTAGTTCAACCACTAATTTTACCAAACAATGCTAATTTTAGAGTGTGCGAACACTTCGAAAATGTTTTTGCTTTAAACTACGACGACTGTCTCGAGTTCCTCGATGACTCCATCGACGCCCTCGCCTGCTCCCTCACGTCCTTCGCCCTATCTCCCTCCAACAACATCGTCGACTCCTAACTCCTCCGACGATGTGCTCACGTGGTTCAGTGTTGCTGTCACCAGCTAGGACACGAGCAACGAGGGTTAGAGGGAAAGGGGTGGGGGAACACAAATGAGGTTTAGGGGTGGAGGGAATACAAACGGGAAGGCAGAAGAGCACTCTCTCTCATTATTAGACAAGTTTCCCCTTTGGTTGGTCATTTTGATCGTTAGATTTTAAAAAAATGAGCGTCTAACGATGTTGGATTTTTCGTGCATTGATGCGCCACATTTTAGGTGGTGCATGTTAAACGTTGCCATTTTTTTTTGTCATATTTTACATAATTTGCATGTGCGATCAATTTGGCTCGGTATATAATATTTTGAGTCCCACTTTTTCTTTTGATGCATTAAAAGTTTAGGACAAGGGAAGACTTTCCTCAATAGTGGAGGGTTAATCATTAGTGTGTGTTTGGATTCATGTTGGAAAGTATCAGAATTAATTTTCCCTTCTTCAAACATCATTTTAATAAAATTTTAGATATTCATTTCTTTGAGTCAGCATTGATTTGTTTACAAATCTCAATTTCGCTACAAGCAACAAAAATAGCTTTTGTTTTATGGTAAAAAATTTACACTAAATTTTATATCAATTCAAACTATTGTATCACTTGTTACCAACGTAAATATGCATTTGATTTATTCAACGATTATGGCTTACTTGGTACCAAGCCCTACTCTACCCATGTGGTTCCAAATTTGAAACTCAATAAAGATTCTGGAACTAAGCTTCATGACCACTTTCCTGATAGAAGACTTTTGGGTCGACTCTTATATCTCACACATAGCAGACATGAGATATAATTTCTATATTTGTTGTGAGTAAACTCAACCAATATTTAGAGTGTCCCAATAATAACCACTACTAGGTTTCCCTGCGAATCCTCAAATATGTTAAGAACTTCCGCATATTAGGATTTTTCTTCCCCAAACAATCTTTTTTGTCCTTGAAAGGTTTTGCTGACTCAAATTGGGTAGCTTCTCCCGATACACGTCGTTCCATCACTAGCTTTTGCTTTTATCTTGTTATGAAACAAGCCAATCAAAACTCAATTGAATGCAGAAAAATTGATTGACTTCCAACCAAGAAAACAAAAAACAGAATTGAAAGTAAATCACAGCAAGCAGAAAGAATAAGAGATGAACACAAGAGGATTATAGTGGTTCAGCAATGACAGTGTATCAATGCCTACATCCACTCTTCAAGGTGCTTCTGGTTTTCTTATTGATCACAGAGAAGTACAATATGAGTTTGCTCTCAATTCACTCTCACAGATACAAGGAATGCACCTCACCAAAATCTCGAATTTTTTTTCCTTCTACTGCATAGAGCAGTCAAGCTATGACTTATATAGCAAGTAATCCTATCTTCTAGTTAGTTACAATCGGGTATCAACAAAATAACCACCCAATAACAACCTAACTAACTAATAACCGAATATAGGATAGGCTATCACATAGCTTACAAGCACATTCTAACTAATAACTATCTTGATGATCCACAAGGACTCAACAATTCTCCACCTTGGATCTTCAAGCATGACCACTGTTAGAGGTGCTTCTGTAACAAGTTGAAATCTTCACTTGTTGCAAGCTCCTACACTGACCAAGTCTAGGCAGTGTTGGAACTTAGTTGTTGGAACAACTTTGGTTAGCATATCAGCTGGATTTTCTTCACTGGTTACCTTCTTCACTTCCACCAAGCCTTGAGCTATAATGTCTCGAATGTAATGCAGCCTTATGTCAATGTGTTTTGTCCTCTCATGAAAAACTTGATTCTTAGAGAGACAAATGGCACTTTGACTATCACACCACACTGTCACAGTTGCAGCCCTTCCTTCCAGCTCGGTTACAATGCCCTTAAGCCAAATAGCTTCTTTAATAGCTTCAGTCAGTGCAATATACTCTGACTCGGTAGTTGATAAAGCCACAATTGGTTGCAATTGGCTTTCCAACTAATAGCACAGCCATTCAAAGTAAACAAGTACCCGGTTAAGGACCTTCTTCTATCAATGTCACCAGCAAAATCAGCATCCACATAGCCTTGTAAACCACTGCATTCACCTTTGATTGATCTGCCATACATGAGCCCAACTGTCCTTGAGCCCTTAAGATACCTGAGTATCCACTTTAGAGCTTGCCAATGTTCCTTCCCTGGATAGCTCATGAACCTATTGACCATGCTAGCAGCATAGGCAATATCGGGCTTGGTACAAACCATTGAATACATCAGACTTCCAGTAGCATTTGAGTAGGGAATTATGCTCATAAATTGATGTTCTGCATCAGAGTTAGGAGCTTGAGTTACTGACAGTTTGAACTGACCACCTATAGGAGTTAACACAGACTTTGCTTCAAGCATATTGAACTTCTTGAGAACTTTATCAATATAGTTAGTTTGACTAACATAGAGCAGCTTCTTAGGCCTGTCTCTGGCAATTTCCATTCCAAGAATTCTTCTGGCAGCCCCGAGATCCTTCATTTCAAACTCTGTACTCAACAATTCCTTCAAATTACTGATTTCAACCAAATCTGCACTTGCTATAAGCATATCACCTACATAAAGGAGTAAGTAGATGAACTTGCCTGACTCTCCCCTTTTAAAATAGACACAGCTATCAACGGAGCTCCTATGGTAACCATTTGATATGACAAATGTGTCAAATATAATGTACCATTGCCTAGGAGATTGCTTTAGACCATACAAAGATTTCTTAAGCAAACACACCATGCTTTCCTTCCCTGATTCAACATATCCCTCAGGCTGGTTCATGTAGATCTTCTCATCCAAATGACCATGAAGAAATGCGGTTTTAACATCCATTTGTTCCAGCTCTAAATCATTTGTAGCAACAAGAGCAAGTATGACCCGAATACTAGTATGCTTTACAACAGGGGAGAATATCTCATTGAAATCTATTCCCTCCTTTTGTGTGAAGCCTTTAGCAACAAGCCTTGCTTTAAACCTGCCCTTCTCAACCCCTGGCACCTCAGGTTTCCTCTTGAAAATCCATTTGCAGCCCACTATTTTTACCTTTTCTGGTTTTTCAACTAATTCCCATGTATTGTTCTTCTTTAGAGAATCTAATTCATCCTCCATTGCAGCCCTCCAGGAGTCACTTTCTGGTCCAGTTACAGCCTGCTTATAGCTGGCTGGATCTGAATTATTGTCCTCTAACTCAATGTTCAAGGCATAGGCTATAAGGTCGGCATAGCCATACCTTTCAGGAGGTTTAGAACTCCTCCTCTCTCTGTCTCTTGCAAGGCAGTAATCTGTCAATGAACCTGTTTCTGTGCTGGACTGAGAATTAGACCTTTGTTTCTGAGGAGTAGGTTCCTCCACCTACAACTGAATACTCTAATCTTCCTTTTCTGTAGAATTGGATAGAACTGTCTTCTTTGCAGTATCCTCAAACATGTCTTATTCTTTGAAAATCACATCCCTACTGACAACAGATTTTCCTCCACCTACACTTGAACTTGGTAACCAAACTTTGTAGCCTTTGACCCCATCCGGATAGCCTAGAAATAATCCTTTCCTTGATCTTGCTTCTAACTTCCCATCATTAACATGAATGTAAGCAGTGCAGCCAAATATTCTGATGTTATCATAGCTAGGTGCCCTTCCAGTCCATAACTCTTCGGGTGTCTTGAAGTTTATGGAAGCTGAAGGTAACCTGTTGATTAAGTAGCCAGCAGTGTGAACTGCTTCTCCCTAAAAAGATTTTCTTAGCTTGGCATTGGATAACATACATCTAACCCTCTCTAAAATGGTCATGTTCATTCTTTCAGCAAGACCATTTTGTTGAGGAGTAGATCTAACAGTCCTATGCCTAGCTATGCCATGATCTTTGCAATACTCACTGAATTCTTCACTGAGATACTCTAAACCATTATCTGGTTTGAGGACCTTCACCAATTTTCCTGTTTGCTTCTCAACCAATGCCCTCCACTACTTGAAACTCTTGAAAGCCTGATTCTTATGCTTCAGCAGATATATCCACACCTTTCTAGACCAATCATCAATGAATGTTATGAAATATCTAGCCCCACCAAGTGAGGGAACCCTGGCTGGTCCCAAAATATCCGAATGAATGTAATCCAGCACTGCCTTTGTAGTATGCTGTGCAGCAGAGAATTTGGTTCTCCTTTGCTTGCCATTTAAACAATGCTCACAAAATTCTAATCTTTCAAAATCTTTGTTACCAATTAACCCTTGCTTGTATAATTCCTCTAGACCTTTCTCACTCACATGAACAAGTCTATAATGCCATAATTTTGTTGAATTAACAGTGACAGTAGAAATTAAACCAGCATAGTTAGTCATAGATGTACCTTGCAACCTGTAGAGCCCTTGCTTTCTGACTCCTTCCAGGATTTGTTTGCTGCCTTTGCTGATCTTCAGTGTCCCACTAGTTCCATTGAAGGAACATCCAGCTTGGTCAAGCATGCCAAGAGAAATGAGATTTCTCTTGAGTTCTGGGACATGCCTTACATCAATGAACACCTTGGTTGATCCATCTTGCATCTTGATCTTGACTGTACCATATCCAACAACCTTGCACGCAATGTTGTTCCCCATGAGTACCCTGCCCGAATCATTCTTTTTGTAAGTGTCAAACCAGTCTCGATTTGGAGTCATGTGAAAAGTACATCCTTAGTCCAAGACCCACTCTTCATTGCATGAATCCACAGTCACTGACAAAACATCTGAGCTCTCACAGCTCTCATAACCATCAGCCACATCAGCAATGTTATAACCACCCTTTCCTTTTTCATTCCCCTTTTTCCTCTCAGGGTAATCCTTCCTGAAATGACCTTCTTTATGGCAATGAAAACAGCTTTTCTTTGTCTTCCCTTTCTGTTTATTCTTGTTCTTACCCTTGCTTTCCTTCTTTTCTGGTTTACCTCGAGCAAACAAACTTTCTGACTCAACGGTGTCAGTTTTGAGGTCAGTTATCTTCTTCTTCATTTCCCTTGCATTAAGTGTGGTCTTCACTTCCTCCAATGTGAGAGTTTCCCTCCCAAACATCATAGTGTCAACAAGGTTCTCAAATGAAGAAGGAAGAGAACATAATAGCATAATGGCATGGTCTTCCTCATCGATCGTGACATCAAGACTCTTCAAATCAAGAACTAGTTTCGTGAACAATGAAACATGTTCCTTGATTGAAGATCCTTCTGCCATTTTCAGTTGATGCAGACTTTTCTTTAAAAACAACTTGTTTGTTAAAGATTTAGTCATGTAAAGGCTTTCCAATTTCAACCATACCTCTGCAGGTGTATCAATCCCAACAACTTCTCTCAAGACTTCATCACCAAGAGAAAGAATGATCGTGCTATGAGCCTTATTGAGCATATCCTTGTTCTCTTTATCGGTCATCACTACAGTCATCTTCTTCGAACCCAGTAGAGCATCCTCCAACCCCTGATGAACCAGTAGGGCCTTCATTTTGACCCTCCACAACCCGAAATCATTGTCACCAGTAAACTTCTCTATATCGAACTTTGCTCCACCCATGATTGACAGATGAAACAAAAAACTCTTTCTTGATTCTTCTTTGATCCTTTTCCCGAACCTGTGCTCTGGATACCACTTGTTATGAAACAAGCCAATCAAAACTCAATTGAATGCGGAAAAATTGATTGACTTCCAACCAAGAAAACAAAAAACAGAATTGAAAGTAAATCGCAGCAAGTAGAAAGAATAAGAGATGAACACAAGACGGTTATAGTGGTTCAGCAATGATAGTGTATCAATGCCTACATCCACTCTTCAAGGTGCTTCTGGTTTTCTTATTGATCACAGAGAAGTACAATATGAGTTTGTTCTCAATTCACTCTCACAGATACAAGGAATGCACCTCACCAAAATCTCGAATTTTTTTTCCTTCTACTGCATAGAGCAGTCAAGCTATGACTTATATAGCAAGTAATCCTATCTTCTAGTTAGTTACAATCGGGTATCAACAAAATAACCACCCAATAACAACCTAACTAACTAATAACCAAATATAGGATAGGCTATCACATAGCTTACAAGCACATTCTAACTAATAACTAACTTGATGATCCACAAGGACTCAACATATCTAGGTGATTCAGTCATATCATGAAAGAGAAAAAAAGAAATCTCTTGTTTCCTGTTCATCGGCCAAAACCGTGTATATATCTTTGGTTCAAGCCACTTGTCAATGGTTACTCTTCCTACTTTGAGATCTTAATGTGCCTCACTCTACCCCTGCTATCTTATTCTGCGATAATCAATCTGCTTTACACATTCTGAATATTGAAATGGACTGCCACATTATATGCAAGAAGGTTCAAGCAAACATCTTCCATTTGCTACCCATTGATACTCACGATCAGACCGCAAATATTCTTTACCAAGCCACACTACAAGAATATGGTCAGTTACCGTGGGACTATTAGCGAAGGTTTTAAGGTGGTAGGTATTATTTTTATTACCAAGGGCCTAGTCCGTAGGAAAAATTATGCTGATAATTAGCGAGGGCTTTTAGCCCACGGTAACATTTGCCCAAGTTAGCGAGGGCCAGTGGCTAACGGTAACGACTTCCTTGCATTTAGCGAGGGCCAGTGGCCCACGGTAACACCTGCCCAAGTTAGCGAGGGTCAATGGCCCACGGTAACGACTTAGTTGTAAACTCCACCAGCATTTAGCGAGGGCCAATGACCCACGGTAACGTCTCCATTGTTTTCTCCGCCTAGATTAGCGAGGCCCCAAGGCCCTTGGTATCCGACTCACTCATGATATATACTAACACTAATAATACTAAAACCCTATGAGTTCAAATCTCTCCCTCAGTTCCTGCGCAGCAGCTACGGCGCTCCCTGTCTCCCCCACCATTGCTCTTTTCTCTGTTATTTCAGTCACTCTTCATCCACTCATTCTCTCTTCTTCCTTCTTCCATTTTTTTCTGTTAATTCTATCTCTCAGATTTATTTTAAAAACAAATATATATTTTTGTTTTATTGATATGATGTTTCTTTATTTTTTGCAGAGAACGGAGGAACAAGGAAGTGACTATGAAAAGCCTCGCAAATGCACATAAATGTTCTTATTTTATCATCTTTGTTCTTTTATTATTTTTTTTGTTTGTTTCTGTTTGATATGGTGTTATTCATTTTTTTAGTTTTCCCTTCTATTTTCATCTCTGGTTCTATTCATCTCTGGTTATATTTTTTTGGCACTCTGTTTTATTTGAATCTGTTGAGGATGGTATTTAGTATGGTAGTATTTTATTTTTGTCTTTGTTATATGTATTTCTGGAATTATATGTTTGAACTTTTGGGTAGGGCTTTTTCAATTTGTGGTCTAATTTATGAATTTCTGGGTAGTCTATTTCGTTATTATTTGTTCTGGGTAGTGCTCTTTCGTTGTTACCAGTTCTGGGTAACATTTTTTTTTTTGATAAATTGCTTCCATTAACGAGGGCCTTTAGAATTAGGAGCCCTCGGTAACATTATTTTTTTTTTAACATTCGATAATCACTACAAGAAAAAGCGCAGCCACCGACGGTCTTTTACCGATGGCTTAAACCGTCGGTAAAGTTAACCCGTCATAATGCCAGATACAAGTTATAGTTTCCCGCTTTTTTTTTTGAATACCGACGGTCTTTGTGATTTCATGCCTTGACAGGATTTGTTTTGATGATTGACAAAAGGAGTTCCACGAATAGTCATGTGCAAAAAGCGGAAAAATACACCAAGACGCCTACCAAGGATCAAAGGGTTTTTGAGTATTTATTTTATTTTTAGGACTATTTGTAAGTAGTAATAAAATGCTCTCAACTAATTAAATCACACACACACAAAAAATGATTTTTATTCTAAAATTGATTTTATGATAATTTTTCCAAAATTATTTTTAGGCACAAAGTATTTTTGAAAAATTCTTAAGTTGTGCTCAAAAATTTTTTTGAAAAATATTTCAAGTTTTCTTTTGGCAAGTTGTTGCAAGAAACAGAATGCGTTTAAACGTTTATAAGGATATTCATAATCGTTTATGACGTGCTCCTCTTCTCCGTGTCTTTTGATCACTTGATAATCGATTACACAACTTTATATAATCGATTATTTAAAGTACTGTGCATCTCCGTGTTTTCAATTCTTCATAATCGATTACAACCTTCATATAATCGATTACACCCCTTTTAAATGTCATCCGTGTGTCTTTTTTTAAATATATAATCGATTACATACCTTCTATAATCGATTAGATAACGATCAGAAATCCCGGATTAAACGCAACGGGTCAAACCTCACGCGTTTTCTTTTTCTCTATAAAAGGACATGCTCAGACCGTGACAAAACAAGAATTCTTACGCTATTGCTTTGCCAAAACGCTGTTCAAACAAATTTTCATAACTCACATTCATTTGAGCACAATTCTTTTGAGAGCCTTTTATTCTATATAATTTGAGTTGTATCATTTGAGCTTCAATTTGTTATATCTGCACTTTTGAGTGTTTCTTTTTCATCTCATTTTATTTGTAAAAATCATTTCTTTTGGGTTGGAATCCCAAGTCGTTCACAAAGAGGTGATATCTCTTGAACGTATTGCTCTGGTATAGAGTTGTAAAGGTTTCTAGCTGAACCTGATTTAAAAGTTAGTGATTTAGTGTAAATCCCATAGTGCTTTGCTTTGGGGACAGGACGTAGGCCACAGGGGTGTTTGGTGGCCGAACCTGTATAATTTGCTGCGTGCTCTTCTTTGCTCTCTGTCTCTTTATCATTCAAGCACTTTATTTATTTTTGTTCTTTATTTATTTTTCGGTCATTTTTTTTCTGTCATTTATTTTATTGCAATTTAATTCCTGCAATTTATTCTTCAAGTTATTTATCTTTTCGCAATTTATTTCTTTCAATTTTTTTTTAATTCAGTAATTTATCTGTAATTTTTATATAAGCACCGCTTATCACAATTCACCCCCTCTTGTGTTTGAAGTCACTTGGCAACAAGTGGCATCGAGCTAGACTCTTGTATAAAGGACTTAACCGCCTCAAGAGAATGACTTCAAACAATAACGAGAGAACTTCCATGAACAGACCCCCTTTTTCAATGGTGAGGGGTATGGTTATTGGAAGGATAGAATGCAAATCTTTCTTGAGGGTGTTGATCTTGATATTTGGGATCTTTGTGGAAAATGGTCCATTTGTCCCCACTCAATCAATTAATGATGCAAAGGTAGACAAACCAAGATCACTTTGGACCGAAGATGATAAGAAAAGGTCCAATACAATTTGAAAGCTAAGAACATCATCACTTCGCTTTAAGCTACGATGAGTTCTATAGGGTCTCAAATTGCAAGATCAAGTAAAGAAATGTGGGACACCCTTCTATTGACCCATGAAGGTACTACCGAGGTCAAGAGGGCTCGAATGAACACATTAACCCATGAGGATGAGTTAGTTAGGATGAAACCAAGTGAAAACATACAAGATATGGAAAAAGGTTCATCCATATAATAAACCATCTCAGTAGCTCTTGGGAAAGTCTTGATAATGAAGATTTAATTAATAAAGTTCTTAGATGTTTAAATAGAAACTGGTAACCCAAGGTTACTGCTATATCTGAATCTAGAGATTTATCTACTATATCATTGGCAACCTTGTTTGGAAAATTGCAGGAACATGAACTTGAACTAAATCGACTCACTGAGAGCGAAGAAAGTGATAAGAAAAGAAAGGAATTGCTCTCAAAGCAATCGTAAATGAAAAAGAGGAATCGACAACAATGATAGTCCTGATGAGAATGAGGAAGACATAAGTCGATGGTTCAAGGTTCAAAAGGTTCATAAGGCAAAAGGGGAGAACGGGCAAGGTACAAAATCCTCAAAAGAAAAATGAGGAAGGAACTTCTTTTAATCCAACTTGCTACAAGTGTGGTCAAAGGGACATATAAAACCCGATTGCCCTCATGGTCGTAAGAAAAAGCGAAAAATTTGATAGAAGACCACAAAAGGAATCAAAAGGAAGAAGAGCCTACATTGCCTGGGATGACAATGATATGGACTCTTCGATGAATCAAAATGAGGAGGCCAACTTATGTCTCATGGCAAAACACGAGGAGGATGAGGTAAATGCTCTTGAACTCGAATCTCCTTTAACTTATGATGAATCGCTTATTGCTTGTGAAGAATTAAATAATGAAACGACTAGACTTGAAAGATTATTTCTTCTTCTAAGAAAACCATCTCTTCTCTTGAATCTAAAATTATTTTCTTAAACCAAGAGATGGAAGTTTTTAAGGAAAAACAAGTTGTTGTGGATCAAGTTTCTACTTGCACCTTTGTGAAAACCAAAAGATTGATACTTTCAAGTGTGATGAATGCAATGTTTTGAAAAACAAGATTGAAGATTTGGAAAACACCCTTGCCAAATTTACCATGGAAGGGATAACTTAAACATTCTATTGGGAAAACAAAGGGTACTTTTGGAAAAGCGGTTTGGGTTATAATCCACAAACGCATGAAAAATCCTTTAAACTTGTTAATCACAACAACACTTCAAGCGACCCTTTCATTAAATGCTTTCATTTGTGGTAGAAATGGTCACACCGCCTCCATTTGCAATATTAGAAAGAACAAGAATGTGGTTGGCAAAAGATATGGATTCCAAAGGGCACTTTGCCAAAAACTAACTCATCTGGACCCAACTTGATTTGGGTACCAAAGGTTAAAATGTCTGTTGTTGTAGGTGTGCTTGAAAGCCGAGGACTCAAATTGGTATCTTGACAAATTGTTCAAAGCACATGACAGGAGAAAAGTAAGTTCTCCTCGTTGGGACCTAAAAATAATGGTTATGTCCGGTATGATGACAACAACAAAGGTAAAATTCTAGGGATTGGCACTGTTGGTAAGAGTCCTAATCCCACTGTTGAGAGTGTTTTGTATGTGGATGGTTTGAAGCACAATTTGGTAAGTATTAGTCAACTTTGTGATAAAGGGAACAAAGTGGTTTTGATTCTTCAAAATGCATGGTTATGAACTCAGAATCAAAATGTTGTTCTTATTGGACCTAGAATTGGAAATATCTCCATGGTTGATTTAGATAGAATACCTTCAAATGATGCATGTTGTCTTATTAGTAAAGAGGATGAATCTTGGCTATGGCATAGGAGAATGGCTCATATTCACATGGATCATCTTAATAAGTTGGTTCAAAGGACTTAGTAATTCGCTACCAAAGCTTCGTTTTGAAAAAGATAAATTATGTGATGCTTGTCAAAGGAAAACAAGTAAAGGCCTCTTTCAAATCAAAAAATATTGTTTCCACAAACCGGCCTTTACAACTTTTACACATGGACTTATTTGGACCATCTAGAACTAAAAGCTTTGGTGGAAATTACTATGCCCTTGTTATTGTGGATGACTATTCTTGCTATACATGGACTTTATTTATTTCTCATAAAATTGACGCTTTTTGTCGCCTTTCGTAAACTTGCTAAAGTTATCCAAAATGAAAAAGGAATGAACATAGTATCCATCCAAGTGATCACGGTGGGAATTCCAAAATGAGGCATTTGAGGCCTTTTGTACTGAAAATAGAATTGAGCATAATTTTTCCGCACCTAGAACACCACAATGAATGGAGTGGTGGAAAGGAAAATCGGTCTCTTGAAGAGCTTATGAGGACGATGCTCAATGAGACCAACCTTCCTAAGTATATCTGAGCGGGCAGCAGTAAGCACTTTGCATGCTATGTAATGAATAGAGTCCTCATAAGACCTATTCTAAAACAAACGCCCTATGAAATTTACAAGGAAGGAAGCCCAATATTTCTCACCTTCACGTATTTGGATGTAAGTGCTTTGTTCTAAATAACGGTAAAGATAACCTTGGTAAATTTGATGCTAAAGTCGATGAAGGTTTATTTCTTGGATATTCCACTTCTAGTAAAGCCTTTCAATTTTTAATAAACGACTTTTTAACTGTTGAAGAATCTGTGCATGTTTCTTTTGATGAATCTAACCCCAAATCTTCAGTAGAAGAAAGTGTTGATGATCTTGCAGAAGTGTTTGGAGATACCTATTTAGAGGAACAAGAGAGATCAAAAGTTCAAAAGGAGGATCAAGTGTCCTTGCCTCAACCCTCTCAAGAACTCTTTCACTCAAATCTTCCAAAGGAATGGAGAGTCTCAAAGAACCATCCTCTTGACAACATAATAGGTGATATCTCAAAAGGGGTAACGACTCGAAACTCTTTTAATCATGCATGTCATCATATGGCCTTTGTCTCTCAAATTGAACCAAATGACGTCAATGAAGCCATCTTTGATGAGCATTGGACCCTTGCTATGCAAGAGGAATTAAATCAATTTGAGAGAAATGATGTTTGGGAACTTGTCCCTAGGCCTAAAGATCACCTAGTCATTGGGACCAAATGGGTCTTTCGCAACAAGCTTGATAAAAACGGTATCATTGTTAGAAATAAAGCTAGACTTGTTGCAAAAGGCTATAACCAACAAGAGGGCATAGATTTCGATGAAACCTATGCACCCGTGGCTAGATTAGAAGCTATTCGCATGCTTCTCGCATTTGCATGCATCATGGATTTCAAACTTTTTCAAATGGATGTTAAAAGTGCATTTCTTAATGGCTTTATTCAAGAAGAAGTATATGTTGATCAACCTCCCGGTTTTGAAAATTTTGAATTTCCAAATCATGTTTTTAAATTGAAAAAGGCTTTATATGGTTTAAAACAAGCTCCTAGAGCTTGGTACGAGAGGTTGAGCAAGTACTTACTTGAAAAAGGTTTTGAAAGAGGAAAAGTTGATACCACTCTTTTCATTAAACACAAAAATCATGACATTTTACTTGTTCAAATTTATGTCGACGATATAATATTTGGTGCCACTAATGAGTCTTTATGTGAAGAGTTTTCTAACATCATGCAAAGTGAGTTTGAAATGTCCATGATGGGAGAGCTCAACTACTTCCTTGGTCTCCAAATCAAACAAAAAAAGGAAGGAACTTTCATAAGCCAATCCAAATATTGCAAGGAGTTGCTTAAAAGATTTGGAATGAGCAACGCCAAAGAAATCTCAACTCCAATGAGCACATCGTGCCATCTTGACAAAGATGAAGGCGGTAAGTCCGTCGAAGTAAGTAAGTATCGAGGTATGATAGGATATCTTCTCTATCTCACTGCTAGTCGTCCGGATATTATGTCTAGTGTTTGTATGTGTGCACGTTTTCAAGCAAATCCTAAGGAATCACATCTCTTAGCGGTAAAACGCATCATGAGATATCTCACTGGCACACAAAATACGGGTTTATGGTACCCCAAAGGTGCTGACTGCACACTTATTGGGTACTCGGATTCGGATTTTGTGGGTTGCAAAATGGACCGAAAAAGCACTAGTGGGACATGTCACTTACTTGGGAATGCCTTGGTTTCATGCCATAGTAAGAAACAAGCCAGTGTGGCTCTGTCCAATGCTGAAGCGGAATACGGTGCGAGTAGTTGTTGTGCACAAATCATTTGGATGAAACAACAAATGAATGATTATGGGATCAATCTGAAAACTGTTCCAATTAAGTGCGACAATACTAGTGCCATAAACCTCACGAAAAATCCGGTTTATCACTCC
The DNA here is from genome assembly GCA_037113605.1 of Calophaca sinica. Lineage (NCBI taxonomy): Eukaryota > Viridiplantae > Streptophyta > Magnoliopsida > Fabales > Fabaceae > Calophaca > Calophaca sinica. The sequence goes on along the minus strand of CM073732.1, from coordinate 112,444,723 downwards.
CGGACCAAACACATAGAAATTAGACACCATTTTATTAGAGATCATGTACAAAAAGGAGATTGTGTGATTGAGTTTGTGGAAACATCTAAGCAACTTGCAGACATTTTTACTAAACCTTTGCCTAAAGAAAATTTCTTTTTCATAAGAACTGAATTAGGAATTTTAGATCAATCGTGCATTGAATGATTGCGTGTGAGTGCATTTTATCTTTTACAAATTCTAACTTGGGCGTTGGAGTGTGCTAACAATTTTATGCAGGTCTCAAATTTCATACGCCTTAAGGACAAGAGCAGCGAGAAAAACCGAGAGCTCTTAAACGTTTATGATAATCGTTTACGAAGAGTTTAAACCGTTATCTAATCGATTACCAAGGATCTCGCCCAGCCTACTTCATAATCGTTTATGTAAACGACATTTAATCGACATTACCTAAACGGTTACAGAGCTGAGCTCACCCATCGCTGACTATAATCGATTATGAGAATCCCATAATCGTTTATGGGTGGCATTCTCTCGCCAATCGATCACGCCATTTAGAAGACATAATCGACATAAAGAACTTAAGTAATCGATTATGGGATGTATAAAAGGTCTAAACATTTATTTTTACCCTAATGCGCCGCTTTCTGTTCTTTTCAACCCTTGCACTATTCTTCTCTCCCAAACCAGAGAAATCGCGCCTCTCCTCTCCTGTTATTTTCTCTTTTTTAACCATGCCACCAAAAAGGCAAAGAACTCTCACTGTGAGTGCAGGAACGCTGAGCAGGGAACTTCAAGAAAAATATTTCTCCTCTGAACAAGTTGCTGAGTATGGAAAGTCCTTCTTCAACAGAGAAATTCAAAAGCCAAGAATTCTGGATGCTGCTTTCTTCTCTGAGAACAAATTCGAACTCATGGAGCTTCTGGAACATGCCAATCTCATCCATTTTCTCACCACCTCTGAGGATATCTACCCCGAATTGGTAAAAGCCTTCTACTGCAACCTACGCCTGTCAAATGGAATCCTTCTCTCTGAGGTATGCCATAAGCCAATTCTCCTTGACTCTGCTAGTTTTGGTAGAATAGTTGGTTTACCCGCCGTGGTCCCTTAATATCCGATGATGCTCTGCGCACTTTGGCTGATGAGTTCAATAGAACAGCAGCACTTAAGGATTTTCTGTGTAATCCTAAGGATGTAGGTGTCACCCCACTTACTGCTGGTTATTTGACCCCTGATGGTAGATTGCTGCAGTATGTAGTTGCTAGGTTATTATTTCCTAGAAGAAGTAATACATCTCAGCTGCTCAAATCTGATTTACCTATCATGTGGGTGCTACAAATGAAAAAACAAGTAGATTGGGCTGGCTTGGTTATGCAAAGATATGTATGACAACAGAACTCCAGGGCCTCTGCCATATGGTCACCTAGTCACTCAGTTACTGGTTCATGCTCAAGTACCTCTTGCTGGGGAGCTTAAATATTCCCATGATCAATATTATGCCTCTTTCAATCAAGGATCTATTAACAAGATTGGCTTAGTGTTTCATCTTTGGTCGGTGGGAGCTGAAACCCCAGAAGAGCCACCATCCTCTCGCCAAACACCGCCGCCGCTTCTTCCTCTCTCAGGCCGTGCCTCATACGCATCTGCATTAGGTATTCCGTAACTCACAAAGACTCCTTCAGGCTGTTCTCCGTGAACAACAACATATTCTCGTGAACAAAAGAACACAATCGAGAGTGTCAATGCAATCGCATGTGAAAGTGGATAGCCGAAACTACTTTCAAAGAAGCAAATCATTATTGATGACCCTATTCGCCAACATCGGATACGAGTTCTTCTTACGCTACTCCTAGTGCATCCGACGATGATGAGGACGCTCTTGATAATGATGTCGATCATGATGGGTCGGATGAGGATTAGTAAACCTCATTCTGCTTTTTATTCCTTTTTTGCACTCTATTCGCCATGAATATGTGGTTTCGCTTTAGTTTCTCTAATTTGAACCAATGCCGCACTACATATATAATTTACCATAGCATCCTTGACATATGCATATCGATGGTTATCATGCTTGGTATGTTTGTAAAATCATCTTGATGCTTTGATACCTTCTATTTGGGATGTGATATTTTTTGGTGCAATCTTTGGGATGTGCAACTTTAATGCATATACATATGACTTAGTACTTTGATGCTCTGAAGTGTGAAACCTGTTGTATTATCCATGCCCTTCCCGCTTTTTGATGTTGCCAAAAGGGGAGAGTTATATGATTCGGGAGTGGTTTATTTCATGCATATGGTGAGGGAGTTCTTCACCAAAATGCGCCTAAATTCGATATCTCCCTTTGAAATAATTATGCGTATATATCATTGTCGGATTATCAATGTACTTCACTAACTTCCCTCTTTGAGATGTTTGTCATCATCAAAAAGGGAGTCTGTGATTTCATGCCTTGACAGATTTGTTTTGATGATTGACAAAAGGAGTTCCACGAATAGTCATGTGCAAAAAGCGGAAAAATACACCAAGACGCCTACCAAGGATCAAAGGGTTTTTGAGTATTTATTTTATTTTTAGGACTATTTGTAAGTAGTAATAAAATGCTCTCAACTAATTAAATCACACACACACACAAAATGATTTTTATTCTAAAATTGATTTTATGATAATTTTTCCTAAATTATTTTTAGGCACAAAGTATTTTTGAAAAATTCTTAAGTTGTGCTCAAAATTTTTTTGAAAAATATTTCAAGTTTTCTTTTGGCAAGTTGTTGCAAGAAACAGAATGCGTTTAAACGTTTATAAGGATATTCATAATCGTTTATGACGTGCTCCTCTTCTCCGTGTCTTTTGATCACTTGATAATCGATTGCACAACTTTATATAATCGATTATTTAAAAACTGTGCATCTCCGTGTTTTCAATTCTTCATAATCGATTACAACATTCATATAATCGATTACACCCCTTTTAAATGTCATCCGTGTGTCTTGTTTTAAATATATAATCGATTACATACCTTCTATAATCGATTAGATAACGATCGAAATCCGGATTAAGCATAGCGGGTCAAACCTCACGCGTTTTCTTTTTCTCTATAAAAGGACATGCTCAGACCGTGACAAAACAAGAATTCTTACGCTATTGCTTTGCCAAAACGCTGTTCAAACAAATTTTCATAACTCACATTCATTTGAGCACAATTCTTTTGAGAGCCTTTTATTCTATGTAATTTGAGTTGTATCATTTGAGCTTCAATTTGTTATATCTGCACTTTTGAGTGTTTCTTTTTCATCTCATTTTATTTGTAAAAATTATTTCTTTTGGGTTGGAATCCCAAGTCGTTCACAGAGAGGTGATATCTCTTGAACGTATTGCTCTGGTATAGAGTTGTAAAGGTTTCTAGCTGAACCTGATTTAAAAGCTAGTGATTTAGTGTAAATCCCATAGTGTTTTGCTTTGGGGACAGGACGTAGGCCACAGGGGTGTTTGGTGGCCAAACCTGTATAATTTGCTGCGTGCTCTTCTTTGCTCTCTGTCTCTTTATCATTTAAGCACTTTATTTATTTTTGTTCTTTATTTATTTTTCGGTCATTTATTTTCTGTCATTTATTTTATTGCAATTTAATTCCTGCAATTTATTCTTCAAGTTATTTATCTTTTCGCAATTTATTTCTTTCAAGTTTTTTTTAAATTCAGTAATTTATCTGTAATTTTTATATAAGCACTGCTATCACAATTCACCCCCCTCTTGTGTTTGAAGTCACTTGGCAACAGTCTTACCCGTAGGTAACATATGGTCGATAGCATATCGACGGGCATAACTGTCAGTATCCAAAAAACCTGTCGGTAAGGCCGTGTCGTGTAACGACGGTATTTGGCTGTTGGCATGCTTCAATATGAACCAGAACACAGCCTTCTCTCCCCTTCACTGTTTACAACGCGCTCTGCTCTCTCATCTCTTTCTCTCTGTCGTTCCGACCACCACACCACCACGCCATCCTCATCCGTTGGCGCTGTCCGCCGCCACCTCCACAGCACCGTCCGCCGCCACCTCCACAGCACCGTCCTCTCTCTCTTTCTCAGTGTGTGTGCTGCCCACAGTCCCGCCTCTCTCTCTCTCTCGCGATTCAGGTAAGTGTTTTTTTGGTTTTAATGGCAAATGATTTATCTGTTTTGCGAGCTTTCTGTTTAGTTAATTGTTGCCAGTGTTATGATTGTGTTTTGAATCTCTTGTGTTTTATGAATTTAACTGTGTTTTTTTCTTTTTGTGAATTTGTGGATTCTGTTTCTTCCAAGAGGAGAAAGGGGAAACAAAACAAAAGACGGAGGAATTTAACTGTGCTCTGATCCTGAGTTCTTCGCACCCTCATTGCAAGTCATCACTTAGACGGTATGCACTCTAACAAAATGTCGGTTGACTCATTGGGTGGAAAAGGGTTGTCTGTTGACCCCCACACCGACATATTTATTTGATTTCCTTCATAGTTCTCTCCACAGAGAAAATTTTGAAGTGATGTATGTTTCGGCTAACAAATGATGTTTTATATTGAAGTGATGTTTAGTTCTCTCCACAGTAGGAATTTTGTCTGATGTATGTTTTATGTTAGGGTGAAGGTAACATGTAGACTATTCATTTTGTAAGAGTATGCTTTTGCTTAGTTTGTTGCAAGAAAAAACCTGTCATTAGAATCACATACAATAACCACAAACTTGCTAGTTGGCAGTTGCAATAATGGGTTTCTTCATGTTTTCTGGTTTGTACCTTTGTTTCAAATCTTCATATTGTGTGCTTGGTTTGTAATCTGCAATCTGTTTTTGCTTGGTTTGTACCTTTGGTTCGTTCGTTCATTTGGAAAAAAGACCCCAAAACACCCTCTACTTGCCTTAGATATACTGTCATTTGCATATGTTTTCCGTCTGAAAATTCTATTCCTCCCCCTCTTTTCTTGGTTTGTTGAAGCAAATGAGTTAAATTTCAGATATGGTTTTATGATATACTATTCTTTCTCATCCATATTGCAAGTTACTTGTATTATCTTGAAATGTTTTAGTAATTGAGATCGCAATGTCATTGTCATCCACCATGTTGGCAAAAAACAATTTCACAAATTTCAAAGAGTTGTTTCATTTTGGAAGAATCAATTGGAATGCATATGTGACAATGCTCCTTCTTTCAGTTTAGGTGTCTTGCAAACTGTTTTCAAATCACAAGGAACATACTCGATAGTCTTTGAGTACTTTTGTTTATAGTAGTTCTTTTGATAAAACTTTAATTGTTGAATCACTTTGACTGTTATTAGTCTTTGAATATCCTTCCTAATACATTATACGTGGTGTGTGTTTGAAGAAAATTTGGGTTAGTTCATTCATTCTATTTGATGTAGAAATTGAAGTAGTTCCTCTTTTGCCTTGAAAGAAGGGTCAGGAGGAAAGTTAGCTTGCATTGGTTAGTGGTTGGTTGGAAAACTATCTATTTCTGAGAATTAACTGCAGAAATGTTAGTTCATGTCATCAAGCCTAGTTAAAAGTGAAAGTTATAAGCGAGTTAAAACTACCTCCAAGTTACTCCAAATATGGGCTATGACTTGAATGAAGAAAATGTCCATAGTTTTTGTATGAAGAAAAATTTCCATAGTTTTCTGAAAATAAAAATATAGCAACCCTTGATGAATTGTTGCATTCAGATATTTCTAGCATGTAACCTCTTTTCAAGTTTATTTTGTAGTTTAAAACTCAAAAACAAGTTATTGCGTCTCTTTTTTTCTCTAAGTTTGTATGATGAGTTAGGTTGACAAATTTATATTGGAGAGAAACATTAATAAATATTATTGTATCTCTTTTTTCTCTAAGTTATTGTGTCTCTTGTTGTTATAGTATTGTTATAGTGTTGTTGTTGATAAGCAAGAATGGTAGTTGATGTTTAAAATTGGTGTTTTTAGTGTTAAATTGAAGCTAAATTTACTGTCCTCTATTGAAATCCAAATCTATTGATAGTAGGTACTCTGCAACAACATCATGGCGGTTGATCACTTCGTTGTTAAAATATTACGTGTTGATACTGACATGATTGTAAGTGTTGAATAATCTAAAATGTTTTGAAGACATATTTGTTTTATGTTGTTGAATTTAGTAAACCATCAATTATTTATGTGCAGAAACTACCTACAGAATTCACAAATGTAGTGGGCCCTACATTGTCAAACCTTTTGAGGTTTTGGTTCTGTGATAACAATGTACGGGAAGTTCAAACTGAAATAGTTGATGGGCATACTATTGAAGACGACTATTTTTTGTTTTTCAACTACTCTGGTGACTCCAATCTCAATGTAACAATATATAACCACACTGCCTGCGAGAATCCACACTATAGTCGTAAATTTCTAATGATGCCTGTCAAATTCTTTAAGTACATTCCACATGTTGAACACTGTCTAGCGTTATAAGATATTTTTCACTCTATTCCATATTTATTTTACTAAATTTTATCATTCAGACCACTATAATGGGAAGTACATTCATCTGGTTTATTGTAATTTTTTTTGTACCAGAATCTACCAAATACTTTCAAGAACCTATCTCGGAAACATCTGTTGAATCCATTTATTTTATATCCTGGTGATGGCACGGAATGGCCAGTGTTTTGGCAGTTTGAGGAAGGGCACATTTGCCTATGCAAAGGATGGAAATTGGTTACTGCTCACCTTTCAGTCCAGTCGGGTGACTTTTGCTTCTTCACTTAGAGTGGGAGTTATAAGGTGCCACTGAGAGTAGCTTACGCAAATAGGGGGCAAATTGTAACTTTCGAAAGGAGGACCACTGAAGGGATTAAACAGCCTGGATTAGGAAAGCTTACTCTATGGACGGCTAGAATTGAGTCAGGTGTCAAACCTTTGGTGAGTATGTGTCCTACTAATTTATAACAATAATTTATTATATATTAGTTATTTTATTTATGTAACAACTTATAGTCTAACTACAATCTGGCATATAATTGTTTTTTGTAGTATGTTCCTGTAAGTGTTGTTCATAGGTACTTCAACAACAAACCACCACACTTGGACTTAAAGTTGCCTTCTGGTGAATTACAGAGTTGGTCGCTCATTTGGAGAAGAGATCGCAAATCAGAATGTTATCTAGGAGCAGAGTGGTCCAAATTTGTTTCTGACCACAATTTGGCTGAGAATCAGAAGGTGCATTTTTTCAAAGAAGACAATGAATCAGTCATATGTGTTGAAGTCACTGAAGGAGCAACTGGAATCGTAGAGGATTAGTACTTATAGTTGATTAGGATATGACTATGAGCTCAAATAATTATGATTTTGCGTTTGGTTTGGTGAATTGTGAGCATGTTTTAAGCTCCAATAATTATGATTTTTATTGATTTTGTGTTTACTTGGTGAATTGTGAGCATGTTATAAGCTCCAACAATTATAATTTTAACTGATTTTGTGTTTAATTGGGTGAATTGTGAGTATGTTATTAGCTCAGATAATTAGATCCACAATTTAATCGTTAATTCGTTAATTAAATAAATTAATTAAAGAAAATAGATAATTTAAAATTTAAATAAATCAATCAAATAATTAATTAAATATAAAATAAATCAATTAATTAATTAAATTAAGTTAAATATAAATAAATAAATAATTATATATAAATTAATTTAATTAATTATTTTTTAAAAAAAAATCTATGTTGCATTTACCGATGGCTTTTTCTGTCGGAAAATACTGACGGCTTTTTACCGACGGTCGACGGTTTAAAAAAACCTGTCGGTAATCCGTCGAAAATTTTGTATTTTCGACGGCTTTTGGCCGTCGGTAATCCCGCGTTTTCTGGTAGTGAATTACCTGCGGCCATAGGCCCTCGCTAAATGCGCTAAGTTACCTACGGACAAAGGCCCTCGGTAATTACCTATGACCTTTTTGAAATAACTCTCAATATCAGTTACTAATGGGCGATTAACCTACGGACAGTGGGCCCTCGGTAAAACCCTCTTTAGCGAGGGCTTTTTAGTGTTAACGAGGTCTTTTGGCCCCCGGTAACGGCTGAAATTCTTGTAGTGCCATTACATTTGGGTCATTTTCATATCATTGGAAACTTGAAATGATTAACATTCATTCTAGTTTGAGGGAGGTGTTACTAAACATTCTTAGTTAGTTTCAGTTATTTGTTAGTTGCAAATTCAGTTATTCTTTTATTTAACTGTACGGTATTATGATGGAAGTTAGCTGGAAGTTAATTACTCTCATGTACTCTCTCATTCCCAAAATGTAAGAGTTTTTTAACCAATTCATTTGTCCTGTTTTGTAAGACATTTTTGTTGCATTAATTAATTTTTTACCATATTACCCTTATTTAATTTATATGATTTTTGTCAAAAATTAATAAATGTGGTGATTTACAAGATTAAGTGAGTTTAGGAAGATAAAAGTGAACTTGGGAATATGAATAACCATTATTACTTTCCAATTATTTCAAGGGTTGTTTGGGACAAAATTAATTCTTTTAACTAATTTCTTGGTGCGAGAGAATTGGTTAAAAAGCTCCTATATTTTTGGACTGAGGGAGGAGTATATATGTAGTTAGACTCTTCAAATTAATGAGTTTTTTTGTGAATACAAGGGGCTAAAGCCCCACAAAATAGTAAACTAAAACTGGCTAGAGCCAGCACCAGGAAAGCAATCCTCTCTTAGAATGGAAGAAATAAAAACAGGGATAGCCTCATAAATAATACAATTGGTTATAGGGAAATTTCTCTCTTTGGCAAGAATATCTGCCACTTTATTTCTTGCCTCGGAATATGACTCCACTTGACATCTGCCTCTCCAACAATCATGTTGAGGATTCTAGAAATTAAATGTGAAAGAGCATGAAATTTATCTGCTCCACCTGAAAGCAGGGAAATAGCACTTGAAGAATCGGACTCCACCACAATCTTCCTGAATCCCTTCCCCCAAGTAATGCTAAGCCCATGATAGATTGCCCACAGTTCCGCCTCAAGGATCAGACAAGGGTCTAATTTCTGAGAGAATGCCATCACAAAGCGACCCACTTCTCCCCTCACAACCCCGCCACACGCGACCTCACTAACCAGAACTAGAGACCGAGACATCATAATTTAGGGTCACAAAGCCTGGTGGAGGTGGGCACCATCTGGTAGTTGGTACATGGGTCGGATTCGAATCAAGTGGGTTAAGATTTCTGCACCTATTCTTGAGAAGCAAAACTGATCCACCTGGTTCAAGGATCTCCAGTAAAGACTCTGGATAGACAATCAAGAAGACGAGGTCATTCCTAATATCACACGCCCAACAAAAGACAAAGTTCTTGCCTTCCAAGCTCTCAATCTTTGTTTCACTTTATCAATTACAAAACTAAACGTACCTTTAGTAATCCGCTTATGGAAAATGGGAACACCAAGGTATTTTTCGAGATCCTTCATCTTCTGATAACCCAACACTTGACAAATGTCTGTTTGTAAACTTTTGTTCACATTTTTTGAAAAGAAAATTCTAGACTTCTTGTGGCTTACCTTCTGTCCTGAACTAGTGTAAAACAACTTGAGGATTTCCTGAATAATTGTTGCTTGCTCCATACTACCCTCCGCAAAAAGAATAAGGTCATCTGCAAAAGCAAGGTGAGAGATAGAAGGGCATCGCCTGGCTATCTGAATAGGTTTCCACAAGTTTTGACCAACTGCAACTTCAATAAGCTGAAATAACCGTTCAATACACAAAACAAAAAGGTAAGGAGATATAGGGTCACCCTACCGGATTCTTCTTTCTAGTTAGAATTTTTCAAGAGCCTCTCTATTCCATAATAGTTGCATTGTAGGAGTAGAAATACAATACCAGAGAAGTTACAAAATCTTATCAGGGAATCCAATGTCAATGAGGGTTTCCCGAACGAATTCTCACTTTAATCTATCATAAGCCTTCTCTAAGTCTATCTTGATCGCTAACCAACCTTTCTTCCCTATTTTCTTCAGCATGGAATGGAAGATTTCTTGCAGGACAATAATATTGTCATGACTTTGGCATCTAGGAATAAAAAAGCAATGCGCGGGACCCACAAGCTGCCCCAAACGCCTCTAATGTGGTTGGCCACCAACTTGGTGATCGTTTTATAGGAGACATTGCAAAGGCCAATCGGACAGAATTGCTTCATATTAACCACTTCATCTTGCTTGGTAATAAGAGTGAGAAAGGTCTCATTGAGATCTCTTATTTTCCAAGGCCCATAAAAAATTTGTTGAATAAATTTGTTGAATAAGCTTGCAGAATGATTGCTTTAGAGTTGACCATTGGCTATGGAAGAAAATCGCCTGAAAGCCATCTGGACTCGGCGCTTTAAAAGCTCCAATACTCTTTATGGTTCTGAAAATTTCTTCCTTTGACACCTCTGACTGTAAAAGAGTTAGGTATTCATCCTCCAGCTTAGGAAAAGCCCGTTGTAGGCAAAAAGGAGAAAAAGATTCGTTAGTACTAAATAAGTCCCTATAATAGTTGGTGGCCAGGGACTCCAACTCAGCAGGGTCAGTAATCCAATCTCCTAAATTGTTTTGCAAGGCTCGAACATGATTTTTCCTACGCCTCACAGCAGTAACATTATGGAAGAATTTAATGTTTCGATCCCCAAACTCCAACCACTTGGCTCTAGATTTCTGGAACCATAATATTTCCTCCTGGGCAAGAGTTTCTTCATATTGAATCCAAACATGTCTCTGGATATCTAGCAACTGGTTACTCCAACCTCGAGCTAGTTGCCGGTCAAGAGAACAAAGCTGACGAAGAAGCTTCTTTTTCCTCTCGAAAATATTGCCAAAAGTAGTTTTGTTCCAATCTCTAAGAACATCCTGCATCTCTTTGATCTGAAGAGTCCAATTTGATCCGTCATGTCTCCAATTGTCTTTCACCATTTGGTCAAAGGAGTGGTGAGAGATCCATGCCGCTTCAAAAAGAAAGGGACGACAATTTCTATTTCTTTTCTCCATCTTTTCAAATTGAACCAAAAGAGGTTTATGATCTGATTTGAGTTTTGGGAGATGAAGAACATCTGTTTTAGAGAATCTAAGCCGCCAATTCAGGTTAACAAGCATTCTGTCCAGCCTCTTCCTTGTATCCCCTTTCTCCCAAGTAAAAGCATCACCTTTAAATCCTGCATCTAAGAGCTCACATTGATCAACCACATTTTGAAAACCGTATTCAAGGCACAGGGGGATGAAAGTGGATGGCCAACATTCTCGTGGGTGTGACGAATCGCATTGAAATCACCAATGATGGCCCACGACCCATTGATATTGCAATGAAACTCCTGGATATCATCCCAGAGAACCTGCCTTTGAGCAAAGTGGGGACAACCATACACCGCGGTCAGAAACCAAGAGTCACCATTCCTCCATTTGATCTCCATGTGAACAAATTGAGATGAGGCCGAAAGAATGTTTATTGACCACACAGATGAGTCCCAGAGGCACCAAATACCCCAAGCTTGACCAATAGCTTCACTAACATAATGACTATCCAGACCGATTTTTCTGATAATGTTACGAGCTACACTACCACTAGTATGAGTTTCCATAAGAATGATAAAAGAGAAGCCAAATTCCCTTCTCAAGTATTTAACAAGACCAACAAATCCCGGAGTAGCAGTGCCTCGACAATTCCAAGAGATAAGAGTCATTGGGACAAAGAAGGTTTATGTTGGGGAGCTATTACCCCAGAGATAACCATAAACTCAGACATAGCCTTCTCAGCAGATCCATGCGTAGCTTCTTTACGCTTCTGAGCTTCTACATATGCAATATTATTTGCATCAACTGGGACCAAAGCTGAACAAATTGGATCGGCCATGGTTATTGAGAAAGAAGAAAGGCCTGCTTATCTTTGTCTATATTGCGCATAACCTGCAGAATCATGTTTTCTTCTTGCCTACGTTGTTCTTTGTTCAATGATTCACCAGAAGTGCCTGCCATATCTTGATTATTTTCTTTCCCAGCTACTACAGGGTTATTACCAACAGATGGGCCAACTTTATCTAGCCTAATTTCTTTTCTAGTGGGACTCGGATTCCTACCACCACAGGATGGGCCACCGTCATTAACAATTCTTTTTTTGGGCCCATTAGTAGTATTATTTTGAGCTTTATTTTTTGGCCCAATTACTACAGCCTTCCCACGGGACCCACTTTGAGGGTTCGTGCCTGCCTTAGTATTCTGAATTTTAATATGCGTAACGGTCAACGCATTTTCTAAAATCAATGAACGATGATCAGCAAGCAATTATTTCACCCGATACACCATCAGTTTCTGCCGAACATATACAGAGCTTCGAACCGCGATCCTGATCTAATGATTGCCCGATCATTCCGTTTTGACCCTATTGTTAGTGCGTTGGTGTTAAGAAAGCTTCTTCTCTCTCAAATTCTCTGTGCATCATGTCTTCTTTTCATTCTTGTTCAACAGCTCTTCACTTGTACAAAAACATGACTAAGTTTGTTGGACTCAAATATAAGCAAATGTCAACTAATCTACTCATATTTAAGGCTATTATTCAAAAAATATTCTTAATTTAATTCATTAATGTTGTGAGGAGATGACTATTAGGATTAAAGATATTTTAATAAATGTATTTCCTTTTTTTACATGAAATCGAGAAAATTAAATATATTTAACTACTATTCTTAATAAGTGTAAAAATATATATTTTTGCTTATAATTGAGTCATGAGGGCGAAGGCTTTAAACGAGAAAAGATCATTAAAGGCGCATTTTCATTGGGACTTGGGGAGTTGTTTACATTTTAAGAATCGGTTTTCAAAGAGCAAGTACATGTTAGAGTGAAAAGTTGTTAAAACTTAAACTGAGTGCATCATCTGTTGCATCATTTTGACTCATCAGACTCACTTTAAATTCTTTAAGTTGCATTATTAAAGTGAAAAGTTCTTAAACTTATAAAAACGAGTAGTATTAAACAAAAACAATTTAATTACAGCTTCCAAGTATGTTACTTTACAGCTAGTCAAATCCGTCATTCAAAGTATGTTACTTTACAGCTTCCACATCTATGCTTGGCCTGTTTCTCTCCTGAACTCCCTGGATCGTTACATCAGGAATTTCATTTGGGTTGGTGATATTAATATCAGGAAAATTGTTACCGTTGCTTGGGACAAGCTGTGTTCTCCAACTCTTGAAGGTGGCCTTGGGGTTAAGTCGGTAAGAGCTCTCAATGAGGCTTCTCTGTTAAAGCTCAGTTGGGATATGTTATCCTCTAATAAGGAGTGGGCTACTTTTTACCATGCTAGATTCTTCAAGAATAAGAAGCCCATTGTCCGGTATGTTAAATCCTCCATTTGGCCGGGTATCAAATCTCAAATATCCACTGTCCTGTCTCATTCTATTTGGCAAATTGGTGATGGTACGCTTATTAACTTTTGGCTGGATAATTGGCTATCTACTCCTCTCGTTCAGTTGCTGCAAATTCCTGACAATTGCCATGACCGGCTCTCAGCTTCTGTGGCAGACTATCTTCATAACAATTCTTGGCATATTCCTAGGAGTATTCTAGACGCCTTTCCTCAGGTTGCTTCTGATATTGCCAATGTTACTATCCTCGCTTCGTGATGAGGACAGATTAATTTGGGTGATTCTAGTTACGGCAATCTTTCCTACAAGGAAGCTTATTTGCACATCAAACGAGCCAAGCCGGTGTCTTGGCATAAGATTATCTGAATGCTTCTATTCCTCCTCCAAATCTTTTATCTTTTGGCGTCTGATGCATAATTGTATGCCCACGGAGGAAAATTTGAAGTCTAGGGGCTGCGTTTGTGTCTCGGTTTGTAGCCTGTGTTATGCAGCTGAAGAGTCCTCCAATCATCTTTTTCTTTCCTGTGTTTGCTAAAGCCCTCTGGATTGGTTGGCCTCGATGATCAAGACGAACATTGATATCGCTTCCATTACGCATATTGTGAAGGTCTCATGAATCAATTGGAGCCCGCAAACTAAGGTTGTCATTGCAATGCTATAATTAACATCTTGTGGGTGATTTGGTTCACAGAAATAAATTGAAGTTTGATAGCAAGAGGGTGCCTTCCTAACGACTAAGAACTTAGTTGTCAGCTCCACTTCTCTCTCAGGTAACACGACTAATTGTTGCATGTCTTCCTCTATGCAGGAATTTGTGATTCTTAAGGAATTTGATATTAAGGTTCATCGTCCTAAAGCGCCAGATATTATCCAAGTTGATTGGATCACTCCCCCTTGTGGTAGGGTGAAGATGAATACTGATGGGGCGTAGAGGATCCCAGTCGAGGCAGGGGGGGGGGGTATTTTTAGAGACAAGAGTGGTGCTGTTATTGGATGTTTTGCAGACTATTTTGGTATCGTGTTCTCTTTGGAAGCGGAGCTCTTGGCGGCAATGTTTGCTATTGGGGAGGCTAGTCGCAAAGGATGGGTTCGCTCTTTGGGTGGAGTGTGACTCTACTCTGCAGTAGTCTGAGCTTTCACTCGTCCAGCCTTGGCCCCGTGGCCCTTAAGAAATAGGTGGAAGAATTACATCCACATCGCTTCATCCACGACTTTCAAGATTTCTCACATTTATAGGGAAGGAAACCACTGTGCTGACAAGTTGGCTTCTTTGGAGTTTCTTCAAAAGGTTACTCTGGTGGAATTCTATTCCTTCTTTTATCGAGAAGATTTTTTCAGAATAAGTTCTACTTTCCTAATTTTAGATTTAAATAGTCTTTATGGGTTTGGCTTTTGCCCCCTTCGTTGTTTTTCCTTTTTAATAATTGTGTCTCATGAGATGATTGTTAATGTCTTTGGTGCCAACATAGTTGGGATGAAAGACATTATTGTGATCTTTGCACACTTTTTTTGCTTTTAGGAATGTTAGTTTCTGTTTATAGGTTTATTTATCCTATATGTGCCACTATTGTCTTTGTTCACGGGTTTTGGCCTAGTCACATGTTTTTTTATCATCTTCTTCTCTTTTTAATTAAAATTTAGGGGGGAGTTCTCTTTTTCCTTCTAGATGTTTTTTCCCCTAAGGAGGGTTTTGCATCAGAAGGTTTTAACGAGGCTCCTTTTCTTTCTTTTGCTCTAAAAAAAAAAAACAATTTAATTACACTACGGGAGATCCTCCAGTAAAACAGTAACGCAACAACGATGCTACGAAGTACGAACGCAGTAATTAAATAAAGAGAGAAACTAAATCAGAATGAGCACATTCATGAACCATTATCTAACTTATGATTTTAACAACAGCTGAAAGGGAAGTACAGTACATACACACTCACGTTTGCACGAATTCAATGCTTCTAATGCCTATAACTTGCACGTTTCTAACTTGTTTTAAATGGGCGTAAGCAAAAAGCAGCCTGAAAACGGCACAGGAAAGTGGGAGTGAAATGAATGAGGGGGGAAAAAACACAAAATTCTTTTGTCAAATTAAATATTAACCAAAAGAAAAATAAAAAGACAGAAAATATGCATGTCACACGTTGAAATCACGTGGAGAAACGAGTTAAGAATCAGAACAGAAGGACCACCTAATCTTCCTCACAAGTGAATAGTGATTTACAGCTTCATAGAAAGACAAAAGCATCAATTTCCACCAGCATCTAAGAATCAAGCTTTATGCGATTTGTTATCGTATTGCCGTATAGCTATCATAAACATAGTGATTTTTTTTTTGACGGAATAAACATAGTGGATTAGTATTAAATATTTATGATCAACTAAATTTTAATTAAATACTAGTGTATTAATCCGTGCGATGCACGGGTGAAATATGAGGGTTATCGAGTCACGTAAAAAAATAAGTAGGTTGCCAAAAATATTTTCAAAAGAAAATAGAAAAAACATCATAAATGAATTTTTAATATTTTCAATATAATAAAAAATATATATGATTTTAAGGTGAATTCATTCGTAAAAAAAAAGGCAAATTCACAGTAGCAATTAATAATAAAAACTAAATTGTCGAATGTGAGCAAAGAAATTTTTATTGTTAAATGTTAGACAAAACATGAAAAACATTCAAAGAGATTGAAGAAACATAGAAGCTTACCTTAGAGAAAGAACATAAATATGGTCAAATTCATGTTGCTTGTATTTAATCTTACATCGAAATTGAAAAAACAAAAATGAAAGAAAAAGAGGGTAGCAGTTGATTATTTTAAAAAAAAAGAAAATAAAGATAAAAAAAAAATAACAATAGAGACATAATTATTCATTTCTGTTTCATAGATATGTAAATATTTATTGTTAAGTCTTATTTTTAGTATGATTCATCAGTTAATTTCAATTTGATTTAATTGAAATTAAAATTTAAAATTTGATTTTAAATTTATTATGAATTATATGATTAATGATGAATATCAAGTTAAAAGTTGCCAAATTTATATAACAAAATAATAATAATAAATGATGATTGATTACATTAATTCAAAATCAACAAGTCATTAAAGAGAAGATATTTATGATTTTGAATTAATATAATCAATCGTCATTTATTTTGACAGAAAAATAATGTATATGATTTTGACACGTGACATAGTCTCACGAGACAAAACTCCATTTTATATAATACAGTAGATTTTAAACACAAGAAATATTTAACTATTTATTTTTATATCATTGCCTATAAAGGTTTAAAGAGTTTGTTAAAATAGGTTTTAAAATGCTAATGTCAAGAACTAAAAATGGTTATATTACCTAGTCAAGAAAAATGATTGTATTAAAAGTAAAATATTTGATATTCAAATTTTAAAAGTACTTATGATTTTAACATCATAAAAAATATTTAATAAAATGAACTTAATATTCGTTTTTTAATGGGAAAAAGTAATTCATTAAAACACGTCTGGCAACGAATCAAAACCAAGATTGCAGAAATATAATTTGGAGTCTTTTCAATCCACACATGATCAGGATTATGACGAGCAAATTTAGCTAAATAGTGAGCAGACTGATTAGCCTCACGTCTAACATGAACAAATTGTAAACTATTAAAACTAGGACATAACTGAACCCGATCCTCTATGATACACTACTAAAAAAAATCAGTTTTAGAGAGGGAAAGAATCTCTCAGTTAAAAATCCGTCACAAACGCTATTAACGACAAAATTTGTAACGGAGCCAAATTCGTAACTGATTTTGGCATCGCAAAAAAATTAGAGAGGGAAAGATAAATCCGTCACAAAAAAACAAGGACAAATCGAAACAAGAAATCATATTTCCGTCGCTAATAGAGAGGGAGTTTTTCCGTCGCTATTTATGATGGATTTTTTCCGTCGCCATTTGTGAGGGATATATTCCCTAGCTATTAGTGAGGGATTTGTTCAAATAAACCTTATCTAATTTGTGAGGGACAAAACCCTTCTCTAATTACCATTTTATTCTTTTTTTTTTGGTACAAAATTATCATTTTATTCTTTTTCTAATTAAACAATTTATTTTTCAAATAAAATACCTACTATAAAATCTTCAAAATAAATAATAGAAAGCTTTAAAACATCATCAAAACATAAACATAATCCATTCAAACTAAAACCTTATCCATAACACAATCCATACAAACCATAATTAATGTGAATTCATAAAAAAAATCAACGATATAATGTTCATAAAACTAGTAGTTTACATCCCATTTCACAGAAACACAACATCAAAGATCTGCATCCAATTCATCATAGAACTCATCACCATCTTGTTGACCATCCTCATTTGTAGGTGCAGGCAGAGGTGGAGGTGGAGGTGGTGGCGGAACCAATGGAGATTGATGAGTCAATGAAAAACTTTCCATAAACTGACGCATTTACTCTTGTGTAGCAGCGGTCATGTCCAGTTTATTCTTAAGAGCCTTGTTTTCAGCTGTCAAGTTAGAAACTTGAGTCTTCATCTCCTCATATTCAGACGGTGAGATTCCAATAGATGATGTGGAAGAAGGTTTATATTTTGCAGCCTCAGGACCTAAACCATATATTCTTCCCTTCTTGTCCACACCACCAACAACCTCTAAGAATATGTTGTTGTTAGACTGGTGGCTAGACACATCATCCCCTAATGCCTCTTGGGAGTCTCTTTCAAGAATCCGCCTTTCATACTCATTCTGAAAATAAGAGATTATGTAACAATAAAACTTTAACCAAATAACCAATCAGATAATGGCAAAAACACTCTCAGCACAATAGAAGGGTCAAACTGAGTAATAAAATTATTCGTAATTTATGTCATTCAATAGTTTAAAATCAGCATTATCAGTTCATTACAGAAAAAAAAAGACTACAGATAAGTAAAAAAAAACATATCTTACCCAATATCATAGATAAAGTTCTATAAATAAGCATAAGGTCACTGATAAAGCATCACCAAACAAGGGCATATAACTAAGGTAAAAATTACCAACTGTCAATAATGAAAAATCATGAAAACTGAACTCTAAAATGAAAATTGAAAGGACAAATGTAGCAAATTGTAAACTTTGCATTACAGTGATCGGCATATGGTGAGATGATCTATCACGAAAAATCACTTTAAACATTCAATATATAGGCATGTAGTATACTCCACGGAGTAACACATAGTGACAACAAGAATGAGGAAGAGATAGACAAGACAAAAGGACAAATATGCACACTAAGACAGACAAAGCATGCCACATTATCTCATAACTTCATGCATAATGAAAACTGAACAAATTTCATTCATATGTTCTGTGTACAACACACACCACAAAACAGAACCCCAAGACAAAGGTAAAACATGATATGATATTAGATGACCCAAGGATCTAATAGCACCATAACACATTAAGAGAGAACTTGTATCAGCCCATAGAACAGTCGGTATCATTAAAAACTTAACAACAACATCTCTCATTCAAGAGCGTTTAACTCCTCAAGAATGGCAACAACAAAGAATTTATCAAACTAATACTTCATTAAGTGATTCTGGAAATCTACTAAATAATTCAAATCAGCACATATCCTGAATCCAGAATCCAGATTATGCACTCATTATAAAAGTAGCTATCAAATTTTCATGTAAACCATATTGAAATTCCAATAATGTCTAATCTAAATTCCAAAATAATACACATTTATCATTAAGTTCACTCCAAATCCTAAACAATATTTTCTCATTGCAAAAATTAATAAATAAATGAATTAAACCAAAAAAACAACCTAAGTATGAAATGAGGGAAATTACATAATTCATAAACTAACTTCACATATACTCACTCACTCACAAAATGACCTAGTCAATAGAAAACATTACTACTAAAACACTAACAATTTGAAGGTAATCATTATAGATGAAGATATCGACTTTAATTCAATCACGTGCACAACATTGTGGATTTTCAGTCCCAAATATGCTATAACGAGCAAGGCAAAAAAGAGTGACAAAAACCAAGTGAAAATAGAAGGTTATCATATGTTGACCTGACAGTGAAGCTTTTTGTTGAACGTAACAACCATAACCAACTATCCTGTTCTTGTAGGGATGGTGTAACCTCAGTAATTATTAAGGATGAGCAAAAAAAATTGTCCACCCTCTTTAACTGGACAACACATAACTAGACAACTAAAATATATATATAGATCATAGCAGTTACTGTTGGGCTCCTAGTAGCGTGTGGATACGTGATGTCAATGTTCTTAAAAGAAAGACAAACAGCTTTTGAAGTATAAGGGAAATAGCATTCTGTACCAGAAAATTTCAGAGATGAGGTTATGTGTTGTATCTAATATGTATATAAGATATGGACACAAAATATATTACAGGACAAAAGAAAACAAGAATTATAATAACCAATTTTAAGTATGAGATGTGGACACTCACCACCTGTAGAGACTGGACAAGTCCAAGTGTAGATGGAATGCTGCTAGTAAGTTGGTTGTCTTCAAAAAGGCAGCCAAAAATGACAATTATAGACATAAGTTCATAATTTATGTATTCCACTATGCCCTCCTACTCCTAGCATCTCTGTTTTTTCCTTTAATTATACATGTATGTTACTTTTTTCCTTCATTGTACACAGAGAGACAACCATAAATTACCAATTTAATGCCATCCACAGACAGATCATAATTATAAACAGGTTCAATTTCAGAGATATGCTTCACATTGTATACCACATGATAGGTAATTGAAAGTTAACAAATGTCAATAGCAGCCCTAATACTGATTGATTAACTAATAAATTGATACACAGACACAAACCAAAAGCCACATAACAGCATCTAAGAGATCTCATCAGTTAAATTCCATAATCCACATATCACCCAAATCTGAAATTTTAGGAAAAAACCATCAAGAACATGTCTAAACCTAGAATAGCACAAATGACAAAACCCATCATCAAAATAACATAAAATGATCACCATATATTGACAGTAAAACACATAGTTGACAAGAAAACAAAATGAGTAATTCGAATTAAATAACCCATCAATCAAACACAACAAATTTACAACACAAAAAGAATTAATTAATAACTTAAAAATCCTTCCTCTGACACCCAATTTTTTATTTAAAAAAAAAGTAACAGAGAACCAAAAAATGACCTAGTTGACCAATCCAAGAGGGTATTCTCCACAAAACAAATTGTGATGAAAAAAAAAATACTGCTAACACATCGACCTCAGGTAGGTAAACATAAATTGAACCGAAACCAGAAATGAAGAAACAAAATAGAAACAAACGTTGGGTCACAAAGGTGATTAAGTACATTGAAAAATAGGTTCAACTGAAGAAATAATCAAAACAAACTATCACCCACAATTACCTATCATCCCCAAAGTATTGTGTGCCCAGATTCACTTAAGAGGAAAGCAAAACAAATTCGAAAAACGTATGAACAAAGAAGTAGAGATTCACTTACCGTCCTAAAGGCTTGACCGGAGCTCCAAGCTCCAAACGCCGTCCACGGGTTCTAGTTTTGCGGGCTTCAGTTTTTCGGTGGTGGGGGATGGCGATGAGGAAGGAGAAAGAGAAACAGAAAGCAAATCGGGTTTCAGTTTTGAGTTTTTCATTTCCAAGCACCACGAGGGTTTTATAAGCTTTTTCAAATCCAGAGGAATTGGAAGCAAATCAGTTCCAGAGGGTTTCTGTACAGTGAGCAAGGGGTGCGGTCTTCCCTTATCGCCGTCGCCATCGCTGCCTCGTCGTCTCTATATCACAGCTTCCCTCGGCCTTTCAATCGCTTGGGCAAGCGCAAGCAGCTTTAGCAAACCAACCACGCAAAAAATGTTTAGCGCAAGGGCTTCTAATTTGTTTAACTGAGGAAAAAAGTGAAGAAGAAGAAGAGAGGGATTTGGTTCAATTCCAGCAACAGTGAAGAAGAAGAGTAGAGGAACTGAGGAAAAAAGGGTTTCTAATTTGGGGGGATAGTGCAGCAGGAGATCGATTTTCATTTTACATGTTTTTAATTAGCAAGGGAAATTATCCCTCTCTAATAACAAGACTAACTTTTGTGACGATTTTTGTGAGGGAATGACTTACCGAGGGAATAATCTCGTCGCAAATTCCTTCACTAAATGTCATCTTGTAGATTTTATGACGGAATGTTTAGCGACGGAAATTTTCCAAATCAAAATCCCTCTCTAATATTATTTTAATCAACTTTGTGATGAATTTTGTGACGAAAAATTAGAGAGGGAATATTTCCGTCTCTAAATCTGTCACAAATAAAAGTCAAAATAAGTTTATCAAAGATGTTGTAATCTGTCACTGTATCCCTCGCAATTAGAGAGAGATTTAGTTCCTTCTCAAAATTCTCTCTCTAATCTTAAGTTTTCTAATAGTGATAGGACCCATATAGGAAGCAGAATAATGATGTTCAATCAAAGCCAAAATCACATTTAAAGAGTCTATCTCAACCACCAGATCTAGAAATAACATATCTTTCACAAACTCTAGGCCCTTCCGTATAGCCAATGCTTCTGCTACATCCAAATCTGGTAATGCATGAATTGTCCAGCTACCCGCAGCAACACCACTCCATCTGCATCCCTCACCACTGCTCCTAATCCCCACACATTACCAGAAGATTGGCTAGAGGCATCAACATTAAGCTTATAAATACCTGGAGGAGGAAGCACCCAACGCACTTGTGAAAGAGGCATTGAATGATTGAATTTCTTGCTTTTCCAGCGCATCTGACAGCATCAACATTAATATTCTCAAAGCATTTTTTATTTCTTGCCAACCAAATCTCATAAAAACAGCCATGACATGTTGGACTATCTCCTCCGACTCATTTTGTATAATATTCTCAAACCATTCCTTAAAAGAGATTGTGTTTGCAGCAAGATTATGAAAAGTGATTCCCAAAAGAGAAACAAACCAAACTTGTTTAGACCACTCACACTCCATGAACAAATGACAAATGGTTTCAATGCTTTGGCCACAAAGAGCACACATAGGCGAGCACCTTACACCCTTAATAAACAAAGTGTGTCTAACAGGAAGCCTTTCATGTAAAATTCGCCAAATCGAATGAGTGTCTAAATTAATATCCGTTAACCCAGAATTTAGTAAGACACTAAATTAAATGCATATCAAAGTTATTATAAAATTTATCAAAACACTTAATCAAATGCTAACGAAAAAGTACTTATTCAAAGTTTTGAAAATAAAATTTCGAAATTTTTAATATAGTAATGTTGTATTGAAAAATGCTAACAAAAAATATTCAATAAAAAAAATTGAGTTTAATTTCTATGTATTATCAGTGTAAAATTTTACATAGTCATCTAATAATATTTTGTCACCCTATTTAATGAATTAAAAAATAGATGACTTGAGATACTCATTAAATGATGTGTAGCATTACATTATTGGATGATTGTATAAAATATTTTTACACTGACGTTGCATATAAATTAAATCCCAAAAGATTTGTTATACTAAAAGTATAAAAATATTTAATATTATATTAAATGTTTTTTAATTAGTATTTTTATGACATTCGTGAACAATTTTTTTTTTCTCAAATGTGTTTATCTTTCACTTTCTTGATAGGTGTTCTAAAATTATTTATTGTTTCTAAAAAAGAAAATATTATCTTTATCTATTAAACAAATATTATATTTTAATTTTATTATTATTATCATCATCATATCTTAATATTCCTAAAAATGAATACACGAATATAAATAAATTGAAAAATAATTTAACCAAACAAAACTATGTTTTCAAAAATTGAGAATATTGAATAGTTTTAAACTTCATGTAAAACATTAAACCACATTTTCAAGAAAAATGGCTTTAAAGCGGCAACTGTTACGATGGACCACCATGATAGGTGGATCACAAAGGATAACATTTGTTTTAAATATGGACCGTTAGATTGGATAGGTTCACAATATCTTATTATAGTCTCTCTACGCTACATCTCCTCTCTCAAAAAATATGACCCTTCCCCCTCTCTTGGTCTCCCCCCTGCGGCCAATGACACGGTTTAGAGAGAGTATATGGAGAAAATGAACATTTTTTTTTTGAATTATAGTAAACTCCAAATAATGCTTGGCTGAGAAAACATTATCTAGATTAGCTTTTAATTAACATTAGTTTAGGTAAACGTTAATTGAATGCCCCACATTTTTAATGAAAAATAAAATAAAAAAAGCATTCACATAATATTTGCATGGGCAAACATTGCTTGAAGGTTTACTTTAGATAACATTTGTTTAACAAATATTATCTGAAAGCTTCGTGTTTTTGCAAATAACGCGTCAAACTCTACGCATTATCTAGACATTGTTGTCGCTATGTATTTTTAGAGATGATTCTAGAGTTTTCGTGAAAAGTTTTATAAAGTATTTGAAAATATCTTAAGCGAAAGAATTATCATTGTCAAACAATAAGTTTTAAAAATATCTAAGTTTATTTTTACAACTAAATAGTGGTAGTTAGGGAAGACACTTTAATGACAACTGGGTAGGGCACCAAAGACATACTTGGGGCTGCCAGCAAAGACCCGACCTAGAGGGTTACTGCACAAACCATCGTAAGCAGTCTCACCGAGTCGCAGCTACTCAACTAACCCCCGAGCGCATGGGATCTCGTTGGAGAGATTTTAGTATCATCATTTGTCCCAGTCGAGCGATGACTAAAGGGAGACAGTGCATCACATGGTCTATGGTGGACGATGCTTGAAATTAGCTCGAAACTTCATCAACGACCAATGTCACCTCCCATAAGTAAAACCTCACAGTCCTCTACGTCCACCCGAATGAGACAGTAACCTAATCGGTGACTTTTCAATAAAAACCAAGGAAAAAAAAATATGAGTGCCTCAAAACTCAACATATTCGTTTATCCTTTTTTGCCGAACCGACACCGATTAGATTACTATCTCAGTCGTGTGGACGTGGAGGACCGTGAGGTTCTACTTACGGGTGTGACGTCGGTCATCGTCAGAGTTTCAAACTATTTTCAAGAATTGATTCACCGTAGATCACGTGATGCACTGTCTCACCCAGAAGCTGTCATGAGATAACGCAAAAAGTATCTATGTACTTGGTTTTGAAATGTTTGAAAAGTTGTAAGTGTAACTGCGTAAGTACTATGGTGTTTTACCCTATTAGATAATACCTTGTTGAGTGAATAATTCATAAATGTAAATGAGGAGTTAGTTAGTTAATATAACTACCTAGCTATTAAATAAATAGGTGATGTGTAAATCAGATTGTGTGTGATATCCTATAAAAATTTCTCTTTATTCTCTACCTTCTGTTGTAGCTCTCCCTTCTCTATACATTGTGTGAGTCCTTTCTATTCTTCTTTGCCCTAACAGATTTGGTATCTAGAGCCAACGATCTTGGCCAATAACCTAGTGAGCAGTGAGTGAACCAATGTGTGGTGTATTGCGATGGCCACTTTGAGTGGCAACTTCACGGGAAATCTACCTATTCTTGATGGTATGAATTGGGACAAATGGTGTGTGCAAATGAAGGTGATCATTGGCACACAAGATATGATCGATGTGGTGAAAAGTGGGTATCAGGAGTTAGGTGCAAATCCCATAAATGCTCAAAAGACTGTATACAAAGAAGCCAAGAAAAAGGATTGCAAGGCCATGTTTTTGTTGCATCACAGCGTAGATGCGACCCATTTTGAGAAGATTTCCTCTGCAGAAAATTCAAAGGATGCATGGGAGATCTTGGAGAAGGGTCATCGGGTGGAGACAAGCTCAAGAAGGTGAGACTTCAAACCTTGCGAAGACAATTCGAGCTAGTTCAGATGGAGAATCAAGAAAAGATTGTTGATTACTTCACCAAGGTATTGAGCATTACAAACTTGATGAAGGGGTGTGGTGAAAGTCAGATATGATGATAATAGAGAAGGTGTTGCGCACTTTGGCTCCAAGATTTGACTACAAAGTGATAGCCATTGAGGAGTCAAAGAACTTGGAGAATATGAAAGTTTAATAACTCCAATGCTCATTGGAGGCTCATGAGCAGCACATGAATGAAAGAAATCCTGAGAAGTCAACAGATCAAGTGTCGAAAGCACAATGGAATAAGCGAAAGGGGGTGACGGAGGCAAATGGTGGAAGGGAATAGGAAAAGGGAAGAATTACAAAGGTGATGACAATAGGGCATCTTCCAGCAATCATGATCAATTCAATTCTGATCATCATGACCAAACAAAGAGCTCAAACAAAAGGGCTGCCGCTGGAAACTCAAGAAACAAATGTGGAAAGAAAAGATTTGACAAGAAAAAGATTCAGTGTTTTAATTGTCAAAAGTGGGGGCACTTTGCAGATGAGTGTAGAAGTGGAAATGGCAAGCAAAAAAGAGGCAGTGATGATGAAGCTCACTTGGCGCAAAATGATCTGATTCTGATCCGGTTCTGTTAATGGTAACAATTGTAGCAAGTGCTGCTGATTTGGAGTCATGGTACTTGGATACAGGGTGCTCTAACCATATGACATGCCACAAGGAATGGTTGATTGACTTTAGTGACAACAACAGGAGTAAAATCAGATTTGCAGATAATAGCACAGTGGTGGCTATTAGTGTAAGCCCTAGTAGCCAATCTATTTTGTATAGATTATTATTTGTATCATGACTTTAGTCATATATTTAATATATGTAAAGGCATCATTTATTATGTTATTAGTGTATAGCATAATAAAGCCCTTAGAATAGACAATTCGTTCAATGGAACATCAAATATGATTTGATCGTGAGACTCCATTGAACTATATAACACTATTCTTAAAGTATCCGTAGTCGAAGTATTATTGTTAACTAGGACGACAATAATACATAGAGACGATTGTGTGAGTAGACTGATGACCACATCTCACGGGTCATGGATATGTGATATCAAGTCGGTACACAGGTATAAATATTAAGAGTAATATTTATACCGGATTGACCCACTATGGGGATGCTTCATAATAGTTATGTAAGTGTCATAGGCGCTCTTCATGGCGACCATAGTGAAGTAGTCGTTCGACTTTAAGTCACTACGATTCCTACATGAAGAGTCGTAGGTTTTAATGCTATCAAACGTCATCCGTAACAGGATGATCATAAAGGTGGTACTTGGGCCTACAATGAATCATGTTGAGAAGTGTGAGTGATGTGGACATGATTCGTCCCTCCTACATAACAGGAGTAATGTCTCGGGCCTCTCGATGGAGTAGGACGTGAAAATATGCATGGCTACGCCAAGATGGACCAATATGGGATATTGGGCTCATTTCGTGATTACACGTCTACTTGGAGATCGAGAAACATATGATTGGACTTAACGAGGATGACACGTTTATGCCTCGTGTTTAATCAAGACATATTGACGAAGGGACATTGGCTTCATAGTGATTATGGTTGCAATAAGGTTAATATTGAATCATTGATATTCTCATGGACTGGGTAGCAGTGATGCATTGCTAGATGCCAATCACTGTTTATAATATTTGATATTATATTGAATATTGAATATTAATATAATATTTAATATTATTGTCAGTCCAGTGGGAACCTACAGGGTCACACGCATAGAGCAACTTACAGAGCGTTATATTAAATTAGATATGATTTAATTTAATCCTATAATTAATTAATTAAATATGATTTAATTAATTAATTGTTTATTTAATTAAATATGATTTAATTAAATTAACGGGTATTTGGCTTGTAATGTACAAGCCCAATAAGAGAGCAGGTCAATATTAGGGTGAGGCTATGATGCCTATAAATAAACATGCTTGCCTCATTCCTTGAGAGACTTGTGACGACAGCCACTCTCCGTAGCTGTCAGTTAGTACCGACGCCCCGCTCCGGTTTTGCTCGCGTGGACTGAGTAGAGGTGCTGCCCTTTCGCAGCGATGGTGATCAAAGTACGCTACAAGAGGTAAACACAATAACCTTTTTTGTGATTCTTGACAATGACATGATCCATGGAAAGAGAGTTTTTTCGCTCAAGAGAATTTTTCAATTATAAAAATTAAAATTGTTCTTCTTGAAAACTCACAAGTGGTATGAGAGCATGGGTTGTTTTATTGCTGGAATCCGTTCGTGTTTGTGATATATCTGATGATATATTTGCACGCACTGTTCACGAATATGTGACTGTTTCGTTATTTTTCGTGCTTGGTTCAAAGCGTGAAATGGGTTTTGTGTTTTTTTTTCGGCTTTGCATTTTACGATTTGGATTGTCAATTCACAGATGCGCTATCAGCGTTTTGTTTATCGGCTGGCATAAACGAGTCTCGTGAAATGAGCTTTTCGAGACTACGCAATTTCCTTTTTGAACCGAGGGGATGGTCTTATTTGATTGGTCCGATTCACTTCTCCCATTGTGCGAATTCATTTGCGCTTTGATTTCATGGCTGTGCACAAGTGTTTGTAGAAACGTGAATTGTTTTTTGAATTTCCGTGGACATATCACCCACTGATTTCTAAATCTGAAGCCACTGTTAAAAACCAAACGAAATGAAATGGTCAGAACAATTTAGATATGGTACAGTTCATTTGCGATTGTAAAACGTGAAATGGGAAATGGGAATACATTTTCTGATTGGCATTTTTGCATTTCATCAGTGCGCAACTTTCGTTGTTTTGGTTTCATGATTTTTTATTCCCGGTTTTAATTGGTCAATTGCTATTAAAAATAAATTATTATTTTTTTGGGTGATTGACAATTTGAAACGTTCATTTGGTCAATTGCTTTTGGGTTAGTAATCCATTCCCTTTTCATTGGCCATTTCTTTTTTATCTGTGCTTGGTTTCTTTTGCAACCTGTGAATGTGGTTTCTTTGGTTTTGACTAAAACCTGTGCGCAGTATTTGGTTTTGCCGTTTTGGTCCGTTAGTTTGTGCACTTCATGTGTTTAATAAAATGTTAGTGTTAGCATTTAAGTATTTTAATACATTGATGATTAAAATATTTTAATAATTTAAAAAAAATAATAAAAAGGGAGTTTCTTATTATTATTTTTTATTATTAAATATTTTAAGCATATGGTTTATGATTATGTCCCTAGATTATGGTGTTATTTTATTTTGGTAAATACGACCTACTTGTCGTAATTTATTTAAATATAAATTTAAATACAACCTGTGTCTCGTGCTATTTTTATGTATTTATTTATTTTATTCAAATAAATATATTTTCTTCAAGAGTTGGAGAAAGGGAACACCATATGCGGATACCAGTGGGAGGCTTGAGAAGCTTACTCGTGGGTCAAAATTTGTAATAGTTTAACTATTTAAATTCTCGCATATTAAGAGGCCATAATCATAAAACCAAATTTCGTATGTTTGTGTATGTGATGCATGAAATGTATGAGATGTATATTTATCGCGTTGTATGTTTGTGCATGAGATGCATGTAATGTATGACGTGTGATGTATGATTTAAATAGTTGATTTAAACTTGTGCTAGCATGTAAGTCATTGTATGCTTATACGTTTGGTTGAAATGTATGTTGCATAAATGTCATGTATGTTGAGAGATACGCCTTGTATGCTAATACAACGCTGGTGAGATCACTTAATTAAAAATCCCCTCAATTTAAATATTAAGTCTTAATGTCTTTCGATGCGTGGCACTCGTCAAGGCCAAGATCGATTAAGTGTGGGTCATGCCAAAGCTGGACACCTTAGTCTATCTTTATGAGGCGCGATAGTTTAAATATCCAATTGTCAACCATTGGGTTTGACTTAACTAAATAGATTCAATATGATTGAAAAGACTTAGAGGCAACGAGTTGGGCATCAATTTATATAATAAATTGGAATAAGGAATTATTCACCCAACTGATCCAAGAGTTGCATGAAGATGCAATTGGAAAGAAGTTTTCTATCTAAATAGCCGAGTTCTGGACGATCAGCCAAAGCTGACTCAGGACGAGGTAAAATATAGATCTTGGTCTCACTAGAGAATCTTTCAACGAGATTTTCCAAGTCAATGTTGAGGGGTCATTGATTTGAGTAAAATAGTGGGAGCATATTTTATAAAAGTCCTTATTAAATAGGTTTTGTTCATGATACTTAAGTTCTACATATTTTTGTAATTGAAATTACCATTGCATCAAACACTATTTGTTATAATTGCGATTTGTCCTTGAGAAGGACAAGAAATCCAGATTTAATTTTTTGGATTGGTACAGGAATTTGAAGAGTGTTCTCAAGTACGAGAAAGAGCTGTATGTTCTCAACACTGTTAATTTCTTTGCGGTTGTCATTCAATTTAACGATTTTTTATGGGTCCCATCTCGTTGTAACCGCAAAGAAATTAACAGTGTTGAGTCCCATATGTATACTCCATCCATCCCAAATTAAAAGAGTTTTTTGGTTTTTCTAATTGTCCCATTTTATAAGGTATTTTTGAAGTTTATCTGTAGTATTAATTATTTTTCTCCTATTACCCTTATTTAATTTAACGTTATTTTAATCAATAAGTTAAATGAAGTGTAATGTAATTTACACTCCCAATAAATTCAAAGATAGTTTAGGTAAAATAATAAAAATTGTAGATAAAATTATTATTTTTAACTATATTATACATTTTAGTAGGGGAGATTTTGTCAAAAGATTCTCATGGGGTGGGGGAGTAGTTCAAAAATCATTTTCTTTTGCCATTTTACTACCTTCGGTCTCATATATAAGAGATAAATGCACTTTTTTGGTTTATTGAATAACTGATGTATCTGAACATGTATCAGTTATTTAATAAACTTAGAAAGTATATTTATCTCTTATATATGGTACCAGAAGGAATATTTTATTTTAAAAAAACTACAAACTGTGCAAGTAACTTTTTCAAAGATCTATATCCATTCAGCACGTAATGAGAGATAATCTCAAGAACAGTTGATTACGTTGCATATGTCACCAATATTGCTCAATGAACAATAATCTCATGAAAATTTTATTACATTATATCTTTAATTTAATATTCCCTCGAGTCCCATATATAAGAGATAAATACACTTTTTAGATTCATTGAATAACTGATCTATTATTTAATGAACCTAAAAAATATATTTATCTCTTATATATGAGACCGGAAGTAGTACCAGTAATAGAAGTAGTGGTTGCAGCATTTTGTTTTAACGTTCAACTCTTTTTGGCAGTCAAACTTGTTTAATTCTGAGGAGTTACATTTTTCAATTCTGAGTGCCAACTTACACGTGTATAAACTTTTCTTCAATTGGATAGATCTCTTTGTGGTTTGGCGGTGCACTTCTCCCTTTCTAAAAAGCATTTTTCTTTTATTTTCTCTATGTTTGAAATTGTCAAGGTACGAACAAGAAAAAAAGAGAAACTAAAATATCTCCCCTTTGACGTTTAAATATCCAATTTTATTTATGCACCTAGGAGCTTTCACACACGAACTCACCCTCTTTCTTTTTTCTTTTTTCTTTTTTATTTTTTTGGTAACAAACTCACTCTCTTTCAGGTAAATGCCAATTCACCTACTCCCCGAAGTTTTGATTATACTATGGGTGACTCATTTTAACACGTGAATGAATACTACAATATTCCAATTTAGCGAGATATAAAGCTTGAAACATCACATCACATATAAGCTTTTATTTGTCCACCAATTTCCTTTTCGTCTCCTTAGTGCACTCTTTCCTCCCTTCGTCTCTTTTTTCATCCACCACTAAAAAGGATAGCTTTTGGCCATTTTTAGCTTAAAATTACTCATTTATACCGTCTTTTTTTATTTAAATAAGTGGTATTTCACATAGATCTGAGTTTTTTATTGTGTTTTTCCTTTGATTTAGTCGTCTTAATGCGGTGTTATGTTGTTCGTCATCTTTATGCGAATTTTTGTTTTGTTTTCCCGTCTTATTACAGTGTTCATTTGGTTCAGATTCTGAATCAACTTCAATCATTCTGAATCTAATGAAGGCGCAGGCGTCAACGTTCATGCATCTGGGCGTAAGGTATTAGATCACTTTAATTTTGTCATAATTGTAGGCAATTCGCCGTTTTGTACTATTAACCTGAGTATTTTGAGTTTGTTCGCAGATTCATCATTTTTCAATTTTTAGCGACATTGAATTTATAATGTATTCGATATATTCACCAATTTGAATGAATGAATATCTATTTTAGTAAAAAAAAAAAAAGCTTGAAACATCACATATTAATTAAAGATACTCTATTTTAATATATTATTGAAACAAAAGATATAACACAGCATCAATATGTATTACTGAAGTTGTGTCCAGCAATGATGTGGTTAGCTAAAAACAACACATCAAGATTGAAACAAAAGCCTAATTAACATTGCAAACAATTGCTATATATTTCAGTTGAAGTACAAAAGTGATTCATGTGGCTGAGAACTACATCCTAACCAATTAATTTTAAGACTGAATGGTTCCATTTTCATCGTTACTTTATCTCAAGGATAGATTCATAGAATATCTCCACTACCTCCATCTCTAGCCGAAATTGAGGACCAAAATTTGCAATTTCCACTTTTTTTCTTCTTCTAATTTCGCAAATCTATAAACCCTTTGGAATCTAAAAGCAGCCAAACTATTAATTAGGCCAAAGAATCCCCACCACCTATTTACACATCATGCACCTGAGTATTACAAATATCAATTTTTTTTTTAATCCTACCGAACCGGTTCATTGCCCGAGCCCAAACCCAACCGGCTGAACCGGGAATCTAAACCCAAACGGGTCAACCGAATTGGAGAACCCCTGCGTGAAATCATTCGGACCGCGTTGAAATAACCCGGAATTCTCGACCCGTTGTGCTGTCGCGCCGCTCTGAACCTCCTCCTCCATAGGTTTCCTCTCATGCACCGACGAGTCCACGTGGCAGAGCGTGGGGACATAAAGGTCATTACAGCCGCTATAATTCATCATCCCCTGAGTTTGCCCCTCTTGAAACTCCGTCACCGAGTTCAGAATCGAAGGGTGGTTAGACCAATCCACAAATCCCCCTGCACCCATGTTCTGAAGATTCAGCTTCTCCTCCTCCTGACGCTGTTGCTGCATCGTTCTCAGCGAGTTGACACGTGGCAACATGAAGCACCGGTCGTCTATCTCCGGCAGCGATTCTAAAACGTCGTCGAAGTGAGACGACGACGATGAAGAAGAACCGTTGCTGTATTGAGTATACTCTTTGCTTGAAACGACGCCGTTTGCACCCGCCTTCTGTGCGCTCGAATTTTTCTTGTATATCCGACACAAAACCCAATCATCCAACTACATCCACAAAAAACAACAACAAAGTTGTAATATTAATCCAATAAAACAGTAAAAAGTACAAAAATACAGTAAAAAAATTTAACAAAACGGTTCATATAAAATAAAAATATGTGTACTCCATTCGTAATAAAATATAAGTCAAAAAAAAAATACATGTATTTTGCTTGGTACCGTTGTTTAATTGATTGAGAAGATGAATGTGTACAATACCTTGGTGCCGCCGTTGTTTTTTCGGGAAGAATCAAGGAGGCGATACTCGTGCATGATCCAATTAGTTTTGGTGCCTTTAGGAGCTTTACCAATGTAAAAAACGAGGGCTTTTTTGATGCCAACTTTTCTACCTTCGTTGGTGATGATCTTGTCGGTTCCGGTTGCTTTCCAGTACCCGGATCCGGCTACTCTGTTGGGTCGAGACCCGTTTGGGTATTTCCTGTCTCTCGGGCTGAAGAAGTACCATTCTTTCTCACCGAAAATTGCTTTGCCTGCACAATTAATCAAATTCAATTTAGAATTTTCATTTTTTTATTAAAAAAAAAATTGAAACAAGGAGGGGTTGGGCTTTTTTTGTGGGGCTTACTTGGAAGAACCCATGGGTCGAACTTGTAGAGGTCAATTTCGGCAATGATTTGAAGAGAGAAATGGTGGCCAGCTACCTTTCGACATAGATACTGAACCAGAAGCTCCTCATCGGTTGGGTAGAACCGAAAACCAGGAGGTAAACTTAGCTGCGAAAGAGGGTCTTTCTCTGGAATTCCCATTGTAAATCAATCAATCTATTTTCGCGAAGAAAGAAGAAGGAACACGACCACGAAGATGAGGATGGTGTTGTTGCTTGCTGTAGCAGGGTGGAGCTACTTGTTTTCTCGAAAACCTAAAGATTTTTCTTTTTTATTTTCTCAAAAAATGGTAGACATGGGCCGTTATTTATAGCATCACATGGACCGAGAGTGGTACGGTTATCTTTGTCTTACTGTAGGATGGTGGGGCCCATTTGAGTTACTCGCCTCTTGGGTTTCGCCATGTGTCCCTTACCAAAAAGCATCCTGTAGTCGACCTTATCTGGATCCGATACGGTCGTGGCCTCAGCTAGATTACCGCAAGTCAAATAAAACATGTACAGTTGTAAAACTTTATTTTTTACGAGAAAAGTTAAATCATTGTTCGAAGGATCATGTTCTATTGTTCTTGTCCAATAAACATTGTACAAGGATCATTCGTACTAATGAAAGTTTTTTTTCCCTTTGACAAATACCAAGATTGAAAGCAGTCTGTATCATTAAATAAATTTTTTATAGGGGGATTGTTTTTCAATGGTAGTATTTATCATATATATTTAGACATGTTTTACACAATTAATATGACGAAAAGGAAACAAAATAAAAATATCAAAATGAAGCAATTTCTGCTTTGAAATGTTTGAAAGTCATTTTGATAGTCAATTTGTTAGGATCCAATGAGATAGTCCATCTAAATGGACAAAGCTCTCTTCAATACTATTTTTTTTTTAATTTACAAAATTTTAACTCAAAATATTGCTTAAAAAGAATAATTAGTATTTAAAAATTATTCATAATTATTATTTAAGCTTTTTAAATATATTATTTAAATTTATTTAGTTCAATTAAAAAATTCTTATAGTACTGATAAAAAAACTCAAAACATGAAAGAAAGAATGTTATGAAAAAACTTACGGTAATATATATCATGGTTGTTCAAATTTTAATATAATAACTTCTTTATATATCTAAAGTAAGATAATCACCTCTTATTACAAAAATAAAAAGGAAGAAAAATATATATGAACATATTCCTCTTTCAAAAATCAACAATTCTAAAAAAAAATAAATTAAATATTAGATTCTTAACTTTAGTTTTTAAGGATAATTTTACAAATCTTAAAACAAGTACTACGTTTATTAAACCAATAAACTGCAAAACAAACAATGGTAAAATTAACTTGAATGGCATATTTACGGCAATATCAGTATATTCTTATGCATTAAACATATACCTTTAATTAATCATTTAATAAATTATATTTTTTTTTGTTTAAGAAAAGAAGCCAAAGAGATAAATATGAGACGTGTTAACCCACAGGGATGTTCTAGAAGCTTAATTTCTATCCATTATGCGCTTTCTGACACACTGTTTGTGTGGGAGCGTATTTGCCAAAAGAGCAATGTATGGTGGCTGAACTCAAAGTCATTTTTCACGCGTGAGTTTAAACCACGTCGGCATGAAGGGGATTGCGGGAAGGGTGTCCACGTGCTGCCACGTGTCCATGTGAGAGACTCAGAGTTAGGCTGGAGTTTTGTTACAACAGGCAAGATCGAAAAGGAAAGCGTATAAAGCTCGTTGCGGTGGGTGCCTCCTTTGATCGACACGTACCCCTCTTGGGCTTTCCTCTTTTATCTTTTTCATCTCCCTTTGGGTGTTTCTTTCACTCATCAACCTCCACGGACGCGCTTGTGTGTGCGAATTATAGGGTGTGGGATGTGGTTTTCAAGGGTTTTCGGTCGTTTTCCGATAAAAGATAGAGTGGTGACGTGGCTGGTCAAGGTCAATATATTAGAGTTATAGTGGTGCAATGTACTCGATTGCTCTTCCCTTGATTGGTGACGTTTTTAGAGTTACATGAACATGGGTTATACAATAGATAGGAAAAGGAATAAATTAGAGATCGGCATGTTTTGGGCTTATTGTTGTGCTGTGCATTTAATTTTTCAAATATATAGATTCAAAAAGAAAAGATATATAACACCAATTAATTGTAAGTATTGCAAGTAATAAAATAAAATAAAAGTATAGGGTATGTACGTGGAGGGTTTGGTGTTACGTCAATTAGTGATGAGTGTGGATTATGTGAAAGACGGTGGTGGTATTTTGACAAGTATACTAGTGTGTTGTATTGTGTGGTTGACAAATAATACATAAATATTTGATTTGAAGATTGCGGAAGGAGAGGCAGTGTAGTCAATAGGGTGTTACTTTTGTATTCATTTGAAAGTTGGAGATTAGAACCAACTTTGTGACACGTTCAGATTCGAACTAAGAGGTGGCTTTAGTTCAATGGTTAAGGTAAGGAAGGTTCGGGTTCAGGAAAACCGACCACAACGATAAACCTAGCTGCTGCTACTCTGTCAATTTCGTGGCAACAAATGATCAACATTGAATTTGCTATTTGTCCAAAAAAAAAAAACATTGAATTTGCTAGAGCGAGTACTAGTACAACTACATACATTGTTTAACGTGATTTCGTCAAAATTTTAAGTGGTGAAATTCAAACTTCGCTTCTCTTAAACATTGCTACTTTTTGCTCGATAATTTACTTCACATGTGCCTCTTCTTACATGCTTCCTTTAACTTGACTAGTACTCCATGGAAGGAAAATTTGTACGGTCATCTTTGACGAGTTTATTCTATCTGTACATTCACCAAAAGCTCGGTGATCAATTATTCAATCGCATTTTCCCGGGATTCTCGTGTAAAGTTTATTCCTCTTGATTATTCTTGAATAAAGTTGTCAAATATGAGAGTCTAGACAGACTCGTGGAGCATTTAGACTCGACTCGTAAACTCGTACGAGTTTACCTAATGTTTAAAATAATATTAATGAGAGAGTCTAGGCAAACTTGTGAAGCGTAGGTAGACTCGACTCGTAGATTTGACTCGTAAACTCGTACGAGTTTACCTAATATTTAAAATAATATTAAACAAATCTACACATCACAAGGCTACTTAAGACAAGAGGTATCTATTGCCTAATTTTGTATGAATATTAAAATAAAATACAATAAAATATCTGTATCAGTATCGCTTTTTTTGTACACGTACGGAGCAAAACTTATGGACTAACTATTTGTTTAAAAAAAAATGAAACGCATGAAATGGTATCGTTTTAGGGTTTTTTTTAAACGTCAACACTAACTCGCTGATTCGGCTCAGACTCGCGAGTCAGTCCGAGTCCACCCGAGTTTGTGCAGAAACAAGTCACAGGGCGAGTCAAGTCATTTCATCCATGTAGAAACATAAACTTGTAGAATCGGACGAATCGACTAGCGAGTCTAATAACCTTGGTCTTGACCTAGTACTCTGGCTGCCATCTCATCTCATCTCATCTCATCTCATAGTAGTATATTAAAAGGAGATATCTCCGTTCCTTTTTACTTTCCTATACGATACCCTTGATTGTTTATTCTCAGTCACACTTATTTCACTCTATAATAAATACTTAAGGGTATAATTGAGAAAAAAGTAATTAATGTAACCTTAAACTATCAAAATGACAAATAAAAAAGAACGAATTTCTTCTTAAAAATCGAAAGTAAAAAGGAACGGAGGGAGTAAAAGTCTAGTACCAAAAAAAGGAGATACTAGTAAAAGTCGTTTTTCAAATATTTAAGATAATTCATGATATACATGTGCTATTGTTTCGTTTTTGTACTTTTTAATATTGAAATTAAAGGAGTTATTATCTTTTGGATTAAGTTAAGTTATGTGGTACAACTAATATGGAGTTACTTATCTATTGTATTAATTAATTTTTTACCAAATTCCCTTATTTAATTTATATTTTTTTTATCAATAAACAATAAATGGGGTACATTACCAAGATAGTAAACACTTTCTCTTTGTTATGAAGATTGGGAAAAGAATGAGATGATGAGTTTCATTAATTGAGTGAGTAATTAATTTTAATTATAAGTGAAAAAAATACTCCATTCGTCCCATTATAAGTGTCACATTAGAAAGTTTCACACATATTAAGGAGAAGCTATAAATAAATGAAAGAGTGTAACAATTTTACAAAATTATCCTTATTAACCAATGTGTATTAACAATTGTTATAAATGCATAGTAGAGTATAATGACTTGGGAGTGATGTACTTATTATTAATTTGAGGTAAAACTAAAAAAAGTAATTAATATTACATTTAAAACCAAACATGACACTTATTTTGGGACTAATTTTTTTTTTAACAAATGTGACACTTATAATGTGAGTAGCCCATGAGTACCAATAAATCCAAGAGTAATTTGGAAAAAATAATGCAAAATGTTGACAAATTTAATGCTATAGTATAAGTTAACTAACTTTCTTGGTGGGGTCAGCAATGGGTCTGCGGGGTCAAATTACTTAACTTCTTAAAACTTTAAAATCATAATATATAAAAACAAAGACATAAATGTTAAAATCATAAAATTTTAATGTATTTAATCAAACAAATTCACTACAACAGATTATTAAAAAAATGGCGTCATCTTAAACAATGCATCTTTCTGAAAGAGCTGGCTAAAATTATGAGTGGGCCTTTATTAGCGCATTCTAGAATAAGCGCTAGTTAAAACGAACAAATAGACAGCGCTTCTTCAGTGAAACGCTACCAAAAATTCGCATGAGGATATCGCTAGCGCTTCCTCCAGGAAGTGCTATCAATTATCTGATCTTCACTAGCGCTTCACTAGGAAAGCGCTATTGTAGTACCCTAATTTTGTCCGGGCTTTATTTATTTATTTTATTTAATTAGTTTTGCTTGCTTATTAAATTAGTAATAATAATGATATCTTGGTCTCAATAATTAAAAAGAAAGAAAAGAAAAAAAAGAGAAAAATGAAAGGAAAATGAATAAAAAGGAAAGAGGGGTTCAAAATGATGAAACTGGGGGGTGCTACTAGCAAACTGCACCCATTTCATGCACTCAGCCCAGCCCAACACTCTGTCTCTCACCATCTACTTCGTGCACCCCCTATCCTTCTGCGTGCAGCCACCCAGGCGCTCCCTCTCCATTCCTCTTTACTACGCGCACCCAACATTTTTCTCTTTGTAGCCCCCTGCAACTCACAACCTTAATTCCTCTACCCACGTGACTCACTGAGCGCACCCCTCTTTATTTTATTCACACCGACCTCTTCTTTGCATCCCACGTGGAGAAGCCCACTTGATCCCTTCAACCCAAAACTCAATCCAACCCAACCTTAACCTAAACACAAAAAACCTAAATTTTCACTCTCCCTCATTCTCACCCAAAGCGTAGCGACCCTCTCCCTTACTCCCCCATTCTCTTCTCCCTTCTCTTTTCCACTCTCTCAAACCCTAACCCTAAGAAGCCAAAACCGCGGCAGCCTTCTCCCTTTCTCCTCCTCCTCCTTCTTTTCTCTTCCATCACCACAAACCCTAACCTTGAAAACCCTAGTAGCCGCGGTCTCCATATCTCCCTCAAATCTTTTCTTTCTATTTTTTATCCACTATAACGAACCAATATCTTTCCAATCTCCCATGATTCGGTCTATATTCAGTCAGGTTCTCGAAGAAAAGGAGAAACTGTGCGAAAATCAGGGAGTATCTTCTCCTATTCTTTTTTCTTCTCTTATTTCATTTTATTTTTATATAGCTTTTTTGATTTGCTTTTTTTTTGTGTGACAGGTAGAACGAAGGGCTATAAAAGCCTATCAGATTTTGGTCTAAAAAAGGAGGGCGAACCCGACAACAAACCTAGAGGAGAAAACCGAGAGCAAAGAAAGAAGAAGAAGGATGAACCAAAAGCAGAAAGGAACACGTGAGGATACTGAGTCCCAAAATTAAACACTGTTTCCTTTTAGTTCTAGACTTTTTTTCCCCATCCATTGATTTCTGTATATTTTTCTGGGCAAATTTAAACACAGGTTTCATCTCCTTCCTTTCTCCATTTTTTTTTGTGTTCTTTATGTTATCCTGAAACAAGGACGAAAGAAAATTGCAATCTATTTCATTACATCTTTTGCCTTATTTTTGTTTTTTTCTATTTTTACTGAGATTGTTCGGCTGTCGTCGTTGTTGTTGTTGTTTGTTAATCTGCTGATGGTTTAATCGAACTAAGGCTAGGATTTGGCCTTCCAAAGGGGCCAAACCCAAGCAAAGGGCCTATTTGTAATTATGGTTTTATAAGGTATGCATGAAAATATAAAAAAGGGGAAAATAGGGGCGTAATAGCAAAAACAAGGAGTACCAAAATTCCTTTTCTCATTTCTGTACTTTCCTTTTAAAATCAAATCTTTATTAAGTCTATATAATCTGTGAAATCAATTTTTTTTTCTTCCCTAAAAGTTTTCTATTTTCTTTTTATTATTATTTTCTGGGACCGATTTAGCAAATTAAGCTGTCAATTAACAAATAATAGTATTTTTGTGAATAAAAGGATAATAATAAATTTTAGATTCTATGTAATATAAATTAGTCTCATTGATACTAGTATTAATATTAATTAGTAATAGGGTTTGACAACCAACGATCATGATGTGGTTTTATGCTTCTCTTTCATGTGCGCTCATCTTTTTTATCTCTCTATTTCGTTTTAAAATAGATTTTGGCAAGGAGCTCCGAAATGCCATTCGTACGATTCGGTTATTTTGCGGCTCCTTCCCCTTTTTTATAAATAAAAGATAATTAGATTTCATTAAGGGGATTACCTTTAAGGCAAACACTTCTTTTTAAAACAATTAGCAGGTACCATCTTTTATGGGCGTCGTAGGGGTGCTAATACCTTCCCTACGCGTAACCAACTCCCGAACCCAAATTTAGTTCGAAGACCACATTTTTTTTAATTTCTTTCGAAAAAGGTTTTTCCTTAATAAATATAGGTGGCGGCTCCATTGAATTTTTGGTGTCGTTGTCACAGCTGGCGACTCCACTGGGAACTTTAGAAAGTTAGGCCCTAAATTGTTTGTATTAATTTGTTTGCCTTACATGATTTATTTCCCTTTTATTTTTTTTATTCCTATTTGTTCATTATATATATTTTGCTCATATGTTTGTATATTTGAACCCTAGGGTAGAAGACATTTGTAAATATTATGTTTTGATTTGTTTTGCAGCGGGTAGTATTTTAGGTAATTGCTCCTTCACACACTTTTCACTTACACACTTTGTCACATACTATGAATGGAACCCTATACCCGGTTCGAGAAAGCTTCAAGTTAGGAGAGGTTGCGTAGTGAGCACCTGCTGTACATACGGCGATTTGGGTCCTTGCGAAAACCTCACCTAGAGTTTGG
This sequence comes from Calophaca sinica, assembly GCA_037113605.1. Classification (NCBI taxonomy): domain Eukaryota; kingdom Viridiplantae; phylum Streptophyta; class Magnoliopsida; order Fabales; family Fabaceae; genus Calophaca; species Calophaca sinica. The sequence continues at coordinate 112,404,001 of CM073732.1, read as the reverse complement.
CCATGTTTGAGAAAAAACTCCCTTTAATAGTTTACCTATTATTGGCGGTAACATTCGAAAATAGGACCCTTGGCTCTAGAGACCTTTTTAGATTAATACCTCAATCCACCCATGGAAAAGCACTTATGTGGACCATAGATCCCTTTTAAGGAACCACCGGCCCATATCACAAAAGGAGCATCCCTTACTTATCCCATTTCGCACGCGACAAAAGTCGTAGAACCTAAAGTTTTAGGAATTACCGGTCTACCTCACAAGGGGCACTTGGCCCATTTTTTATCTTCATCCATTTGAATTCCATTATTTTTCAGAAATCCTTTAAAAAAAAAAGAATATTTTCTCTTTTCCATCGCATTCTTTTTGCATAAAAAAATGATAGATTAAAAAATGTAATAAAAAAATATTTCTCCATTATCCATCATATTATTTTGCATAAAATGTACATAAAAAAAAAATTCATGACATGCATAATCATGACATCCTCATAACATAACTCATTTCCCCCCCTCAATAGAAAATAGATACAAATAAGCTTTCCCTGCATCCCTACCGGACTCGAGCCCAATCTAGACTCATGGACTTGTTGGAACAGAATCAGCAAGCGATGAGAGAAGAATCAAGGGTAAGATGGACAAGATATTGGACCTCTTGCAGAACTTGGGTGCAAAATTGACCATTGATGAGAACCATTGCATCAGCACTAATGAGTATCAAGAGGTTTCTAATGGCCCATCAGGAGACCCCCTAGATCAGGAGAGACTCCAAATTGTGGAAGAGGAGAGACTCCAAATTGTGGAAGATAGGCTGAAAGCAATTGAAGGGGCAAATCATATTGGGTTGGAAGCTTCAGAAGTATGTTTGGTCTTGAACGTGGTAATTCCTCCAAAATTCAAAGTTCCTGAGTTCGTCAAGTATGAAGGTCTAACTTGTCCAAAAAGCCACCTCATCATGTACTGCCGGAAGATGGCCTCCTGCTCCAGTAATGATAAACTCCTAATCCATTTCTTCCAAGAGAGTCTTACCGGGGCATCCTTACGCTGGTATATGCAGTTAGAGCGGAGCAAAATCAACTCATGGAATGATTCGGCTAAAGCTTTCATCAAACAATATAAATACAATATGGACATGGCTCCTGGCCGCTCCCAGTTGCAAACCATGGTAAAAGGGGGCAATGAAAGCTTCAAAGAGTATGCCCAAAGATGGAGAGGGATTGCAGCCCAAGTGGAACCTCCGCTATCTGAGAAAGAGATGGTTACCACGTTCACTGACACACTTCAACAACCCTTCTATGATCTGATGATGGGAAATGTCTCTTTAAGCTTCTCAGACCTAGTTGTTGTCGGAGGAAGAGTGGAAGCCGGGATAACAAGCGGAAGGATTGGCAACCTCGAAGCTCAACATCCATTGCGCAATATAGGTCAAGAGAGGGAAGAAGATACAAATGATGCTCATCACGACATGCACTGGGGCAGTGGGCCACTCCATTAAGAATTGTTAGGCTCTGATCAACACCAAGTGGTAAAACTTCAAGGAATAGCCCTGTTTAAATAACCTTCATTTGTTTTTACGCTTTGCCCGAAGCCCTGGGGCATATCTTGTAAATGGCCCACTTTGTTACCATCTTTTCAATACATCAATGGAAATGCAATTTGAATTTTTCAACTTCTCTTCTTGATGCATGGTCAATCCGGGATAAAAAAAAAGTAGTTAAGAAAAATATAAAATAAAATGGTAAAGCAAATGCACAATAATCAAATTAATTTTTGTGAAAATTTGAGCAATAAGGTTTTGAGATGAAGTTTGGCCGTTTTTCTCTATCCAAAAAATATAAAAAATATTTATCCCTTGCTACCCCTTTTGAGCCTAAAAAAAATTTCTTTCAAGTACCCTAAACAAGGATCACCTATACATTGAAGGCTAGCACAATAGTCCATTAAATTTTGTCTGTTAAAAAAAAAGCAAGCAAGCAAATATCAAATGCAACGTATCAAGACACTTGCAAAAAAAAAATGAATAAAAAATACAAAAGCAAAACAAGACAATTGTGCTAGCAACCATCCAAGTGCATCTTGGCACTAAAGATCCTTGTTTTCATAAACCCTTAAATACTTTTTGAGCCTGAAATATCCTTTCTTTCATAGCCCTTAACCCTTGGCCACGTTACAACCCTAATAAAGTCCATTATGATCAAAGTCCAATTGCTCATATTTTCTCAAAACTTGATTTTTGAAAGAGGAAATCCATATAAACTCCTCGGTGTAGCTGCTTTACCAAAAAAAAAGATATAAAAGAAAAGCTCGCTAGACTGAAAACCCAAAAGGGCAGGTCTAGGCAAAAGTTAGAGCGACCCGCTAGGTTGAAAACTCGCAAAGAGCGGCCTAGGCAAAAGTTAGGGTCAAATTTACAAACATGTCAACCCAGATTGGACCTCAAAAATCTAAACATAAACCAAGAAGCTGGGGGCAAAAGCTGTGCCCATCGTCTACAAGCTTCGCATTTGAGATTTCATTCCAGTTTCAGAACTACACAAGGTGATCCGCGTCCCTACATAGGTCCTTCCTCACATGGCTGGATGAAAGCCAAAGAGACACTGAAAAGTCTCTATGGATCAAAGTTATCAATCGAATCCTCCCAAGGGCATTCAAAGCATGAAGTTGAAAATTTGAGGATCCATAAAATGATTTATCAAGGGGCAAATATGCAAACCTGGTGCCGTACAAAGTCAACCATTCGGACAAGCAATCCGACAGAAAGTTATCATCCCACGAGTCTAAGGGTAGCGTCCTCAAAAGGAATTCAGGGAAATCAAAAAAATCTTTCAAAGAAAAATAATATTCATACACGACATACCATTCATTGCATCTTGCATAACAATCAATACTTTTGGGTCCCCGACCCACCTTCAAAATCATTTCTCTAAAAAACAAAATAACATTCATGCATGACATACTATTCATTGCATCCTGCATGATCATCAATACTTTTGGGTCCACGACCCACCTTAAAAAAACATTTCTCTAAAAATAAAAAATTTCATTTCATGCATGGCATACCATTCATTGCATCTTGCATGACCATCAAAGTTTTTGGGTCCATTGACCCACCCTCTCAAATATTACATACAGTTGGTCTGTTGTTACTCAGTAAGAACTAGTACTCAGCCTATTCAATCGATTAGCATGAGTGAGGAACCTGTCCTACATCTTGCTGGGAATCTGATCCATCATCTTGGGAATCTGACCCAAGCCTTTAGTCAGGAACCTGACCCGCGTCTCAGATCTTCCTCAATTATGGAAATCGACCCACACCTTTTTAACAAGAGTTAGGAATCTGACCTACACCTTGTCGGGAATCTGACCTGAAGTTGTGTCGAGTGACGGAGAAGCTCGTACACTGGACGTTCACCTGCAATAGGGAAACCAGTCCATGCTTTAGCAAGAGTTAGGATTCTAACCTACACCTTGCCGGGATTCTGACCCGAACCTATATTGAGTGACAGAGAAACTCATATCGCGGACCTTGCCTAAAATAGGGTAGCCAATTCGTACCTTTTAGCAAGAGTTAGGAACCTAACTAACCCCTTGCCGGGAATCTGACCCGAACTTGTGTCGAGTGACGAAGAAACTCCCGCCCCAAACTTTCCCCAAACAGGGAAGTTAATCCATTTTGTAAGAGCTAGGAACCAAACCTATGTCTTACCGAGAATTCACTAGGAATCAAACCTAGAATCTCTCACCAATTTCTCAAGAGCTAGGAATCAGACCTATGCCTTACTGGGAATTCGCCAGAAAACCGAACCTGGAATCTCCTGCCAATTTCGTAAGGAATCATAGTCATACTTATGCCTTACTGGGAATTCACTAGGATACCGACCCTAGAATCTCCCACCAAAGTCGGGAACCAATCCCGCAATCTCAAATCACTTGTTTCGGACAAAATTAGAGTCATTTATCCTTAATTACCTTTTACAACGAATGCACGAAGACCTTCGAGTAAAATGTAATTAAGGAGGGGCAGCTGTAGTACCGTAATTTTGTCCGGGCTTTATTTATTTATTTTATTTAATTAGTTTTGCTTGCATATTAAATTAGTAATAATAATGATATCTTGGTCTCAATAATTAAAAAGAAAGAAAAGAAGAAAAAAAAGAGAAAAATGGAAGGAAAATGAATAAAAAGGAAAGAGGGGTGCAAAATGATGAAACTGGGGGTGCTACTAGCAAACTGCACCCATTTCATGCACTCAGCCCAACCCAACGCTCTGTCTCTCACCATCTACTTCGCGCACCCCCTATCCTTCTACGTGCAGCCTCCCAGGCGCTTCCTCTCCATTCCTCTTTACTACGCGCACCCAGTATTTTTCTCTGCGTAGCCCCCTGCAAATCACAACCTTAATTCCTCTACCCACGTGACTCACTGAGCGCACCCCTCTCTATTTTATTCACACCGACCTCTTCTTTGCATCCCACGTGGAGAAGCCCACTTAATCCCTTCAGCCCAAAACTCAATCCAACCCAACCTTAACCTAAACACAAAAAACCTAAATTTTCACTCTCCCTCATTCTCACCCAAAGCAGCCGCGACCCCTTTCCCTTACTCCCCCATTCTCTTCTCCCTTCTCTTTTCCACTCTCTCAAACCCTAACCCTAAGAAGCCAAAACCGCGGCAGCCTTCTCCCTTTCTCCTCCTCCTCCTTCTTTTCTCTTCCATCACCACAAACCCTAACCTTGAAAACCCTAGTAGCTTCGGTCTCCATATCTCCCTCAAATCTTTTCTTTCTATTTTTTCTCCACTATAACTAACCAATATCTTTTCAATCTCCCATGATTCGGTCTATATTCAGTCAGGATCTCGAAGAAAAGGAGAAACTGTGCAAAAATCAGGGAGTATCTTCTCCTATTCTTTTTTCTTCTCTTATTTCGTTTTATTTTTATATAGCTTTTCTGATTTGCTTTTTTTTTGTGTGACAGGTAGAACGAAGGGCTATAAAAGCCTCTCAGATTCTGGTCTAAAAAAGGAGGGTGAACCCGACAACAAACCTAGAGGAGAAAACCGAGAGCAAAGAAAGAAGAAGAAGGATGAAGCAGAAGCAGAAAGGAACCCGTGAGGATACTGAGTCCCAAAATTAAACACTGTTTCCTTTTAGTTCTAGACTTTTTTTCCCCATCCATTGATTTTTGTATATTTTTCTGGGCAAATTTAAACCCAGGTTTCATCTCCTTCCTTTCTCCAGTTTTTTTTGCGTGTTCTTTATGTTATCCTGAAACAAGGACGAAAGAGAATTGCAATCTATTTCATTACATCTTTTGCCTTATTTTCGTTTTTTTTCTATTTTTACTGAGATTGTCCGGCTATCGTCGTCGTTGTTGTTGTTGTTTGTTAATCTGTTGATGGTTGAATCGAACTAAGGCTAGGGTTTGGCCTTCCAAAGGGGCCAAACCCAAGCAAAGGGCCTATTTGCAATTATGGTTTTATAAGGTATGCATGAAAATAGAAAAAAGGGGAAAATAGGGGCGTAATAGCAAAAACAAGGAGTTCTAAAATTCCATTTCTCATTTCTTACTTTCCTTTTAAAATCAAATCTTTTTTAAGTCTATATAATCTGTGAAATCAAATTTTTTTTCTTCCCTAAAAGTTTTCTATTTTTTTTATTATTATTTCTGGGACCGTTTAGCAAATTAAGCTGTCAATTAACAAATAATAGTATTTTTGTAAATAAAAGGATAATAATAAATTTTAGATTCTATGTAATATAAATTAGTCTCATTGATACTAGTATTAATATTAATTAGTAATAGGGTTTGACAACCAACGATCATGATGTGGTTTTCTGCTTCTCTTTCATGTGCGCTCATCTTTTTTATCTCTATATTTCTTTTTAAAATAGATTTTGGCAAGGAGCTCCGAAATGTCATTCGTACGATTCAGTTATTTTGCGGCTCCTTCCCTTTTTTTATAAATAAAAGATAATTAGATTTCATTAAGGGGATTAACTTTAAGGCAAACACTTCTTTTTAAAACAATTAACGGGTACCATCTTTTATGGGCGTCATAGGGGTGCTAATACCTTCCCTACGCGTAACCAAATCCCGAATCCAAATTTAGTTCGAAGACCACATTTTTTTTAATTACTTTCGAAAAAGGTTTTTCCTATTGTTTTTCCTAAATAAACATAGGTGGCGGCTCCATTGAATTTTTGATGTGGTTGTCACAGCTATCTATGATTTGAGAACTGGACTTCACTAGCGCTTCTCCAAGAAAGCGCTAGCTAATATCTTACCTGATTATTATATTTTAACCTTCCCTCCCACGCGTTCCTTCATTAAATTGCCCTCTCTCGCTCTGAAATCCTATTTCCTCCCACACGTTCCTCTTAATCTCTCCCCTCCCACGCCATCTCTCTCTCGACCTCCTCCACTCCATCTCCCACACCCTCCATAACGCCGTTTCCCTCCACTCCCCAGAGCCTCCTCGACTCCCTCCTCGCCACCCTCGACTGCCATCTCACCGACTGCGATGTCCTCTTCCGCAGCGGAGTTCTCCTCATCGCCCGTTTGCAAATCGGGTCCCCCGAATCCAGAGTCACTCCCCCCATTCTCTTCCCCATTTTCGGATCCTCCCTGTTCTTCTTCTTTCCTTCATCTCGCCACCATTAAACCCTAAACCTAACCCTAATCCAGATGGCCGCGGCAACCACTCCCTCTTCCTCTCTTCTCTTTTTTTCTTCTATCAACCCTAACCCAAGAGAAACAACGCAACTTGTTGGCTAATGAAATATAGGAATTGTGTCTTGTTGGCTAAAACTGTTAGAATTTTACAAAAAGATGTTCATGTTTTAGACAACAAGACACAATTGCCTATAATTCATGTGATAGGCAATTTATTCAAATTTAGGTGATAAGCATTCGCTCTGTTCTTAGCTTGAGATTCGCGTGGTAGCTTTGAGTGGACACCACCTCTGTGAGTAATAGTAGAAATTTGTTCATTTGTTAGCAAGTTTGGTTTCTTTTTTTTTTAGGAATTATTTATTTGTTGGATTAAGAAATTTAGTTGTTTTATTTCCAGTGGATGGTGTGAGAAGCTGACAACAAGAACCCAACTCATGTGATAGGCATTCGACTCTGTTCTTAGCTTGGGATTCGTCTCGCAGCTTTGGGTGGACACCACCTCTGTGAGTGTTTATATTGTATTTGAATTTGAATTAGAAACTCAATCTTCAAAACCCTAAGTAAACTTGCTATCGCTACTGTTAATTTTAGTGTTTAATGGACTGTCAAATTATAGATTGAGTGGGAAACTATTTTGTTGATGTTTTGGTATGTAGGTAGCACATCTTTGTCAGAAGCTCCTTGTTTCATTTTACTATATACTTGCATGTTTGTATACTTGCATGTTTTGGGTTTAGACACTTTGGAGATAGATTCAACTTTCTTATTTTCATTATTTTCTTGGAATGCAACTGATACAGAAATCCATCTTTCCAAACTAAATGCACCGTCCACTCCCATCGTCCACTCTTAAATGCACTAAATGCTTTAAATGATTTTAGATTTTTCTGTATTTTGATAGCCCTCCTATAATAGTATAATAGCCCTACTACTTTTTGTGGTCACAGGTACATATCAAATCATGACACAACTTGGAATGGATGCCAATCTGTCCTCCACAAAGCTGGAGTTACATCTTCATCATTTATGTTTCATATCCATTTGCTTTTTATGCTCAACGTTTTTAGAATGCAATTGTTCCTATTTTAATTAAAATAGGAACAACTGTATTCTAAAAACGTTGAGCATAAAAAACAAATGGATATGAAACATATAGATGATGAAGATGTAACTCCAGCTTTGTGGAGGGACAGACTTAATCAACTGTTGACCTGTGGTGACTATCTATAGCATGTCAAGGGATCTCTCTGGTATCTATGTTACTCGAGTGCAACCTGTTCCAAGAAGTGAATTTTTTCATCTGTTCTCTGTTAGAAGTAGAAAACCTGACATGTGGTGACTATCTATATCAATATTTGTTGTTAATTAAATGTAACTTATGATTTTTGTAATTTTAGTTTAATATATTTGAAACATTTGTTATAATTTGTTATACAGCTACTTATGTTACACTGCTACTGTAAAAAAAAGAAAAAAGAATAGCTAGCGCTTCTTTAAGAAAGCGCTATCTATTATTGAAAATAGATAGCGCTTCCTTTAAAAAGCGCTATCTATTCCTGACAGTAGATAGCGCTTCCTTGAAAAAGCGCTATATATTCTCAAACGTAGCTAGCGCTTTTTCAATGAAGCGCTAGCGATTCCAGTTTTCACTAGCGCTTTTAAAACGCTATCTTTTCGAACCAAGATCGCTAGCGGCTGAATAGGTAGCGCTCTTAAGCACTAGCGAAGGCAAAAAATAAGCGCTATATATTTCGTTTTATGTTGTAGTGATTACATACATATAATTATCCTCTACGTGACTTCATGTTTTGAAATGGTTGAATGATCAACTCATTGTTAATATTCACAAACCTTCTTTCTCAATATAAGTCACTAGACAATCACTCATCCATTTATCCCACATTCGATTATACAACCAACATTGGATGCAACCTATTTATCCCACGTCGTGATCTCCCCTTAGAAAATATATGTATATCTTCCATGTTAGGAATGTTAATGTTATGCTTATTGCAAAATAAAGTTACTTCTTGCAATACAGACTCTCATCCATTATCTCTCATAGTTTGTAACTGCTCCTTTGTGATGTTAACCAAGTTCATAACATTGATGATGTCTTGATCTTTTCTTTGCAATGCGTATGACAAATCATTTTGGGAGAGTATCAGGTTGAGAGAGTTGGGGCAAGTCAGGTTTAGGGCTGGCCAGGGCACAAGCCACTAAGGCAAAGGCTTTAGGACTCAAAAATTTTAACCTAACAAAAGGCCTCAAAAATTTTATTTTTACTTAATATAAATGACATAATTCCTCTCGCTAACAATAAGTTTATCTAGTTTAGATGGTACAAAACTGTGTTATTGTCCTTGTGGATATGGGTTCAAGTCTTATTTTGGATTATTTTGTTGTAATTTTTTTAGCATTTTGTTGTGGGTAAATGAATGTCATAGAAAACAAAGAAGCCCAATAGAAAATGGTTGTTTAGAGTGACCCATTGGCTAGCTTATTTTGTCTCACAAGTTATCGTTGGAGAGAAAAAATCTTAAATTAACTCTAGAATAGCTAAATGATTTGTCTTATTATCTTTTTAAGCTAGTGAAATAATATTTTTAGGCCTCACTTTAGAGTTTGCTTTAGGCTTCAACAACTGTTGTATCGACCCTGGTCAGGGTGTGCAAAATAAAACAGTCACATGGGTCCCAAAAAAAATTATTATAAGAGGGTAGGCGAATTTTTTATACTTTGAGGGTGTGCATGACTTAGGTCCGCCCCTGGTGGGAGTGAATTAGTTAAAAAGTTCTTATATATTGGGACAGAGGGAGCATATGTTAGGGTTTAATTGCCCTTTTAGTTCCTCTATTTTTTTGCTATGTACGATTTTGGTCCTTCCAATTTTTTTTGCAGCGATTTTAGTCTCTCAAGTTTTCAATTGTTACAAGTAAGTCCCTCGATCCATTTTCATTTATTTAAAACTCTTAAATTCCGATAATCAATTAAAAAATTTCACAAATTGAATTGATTAAATTGTATTAAACATAATTTCACTTAAAACTCACCATCTAAAACATCACATTTAACTCAAAACTAAAAAGTCTCAAATTTTCTCCTTTTGAATCCCAAATTCCACTTCCTACAAATTAAAATCTTCAAATTCTGTCAAATTTTTGACTTTCAAACATTTATAATTATTTTATATTTTATATCTCAAATTCATCATCAACCCCCAAATATTTTGATAAAAAATTAGACTTTAAGGGATTTAGGTAAAAAAATTGACGGTAGGACTATATTTGCTTAATTTTAAAAATAAAGAGACTAAAATCGTTCGAAAAATAAACTTAAGGGGGCAAAATTGCATATTACCCAAACTAAGGAGATCAACAATGTAATTATATCGGTAGTAAAGTCAGAGCAATTTTTCACTATTGTTTTTGCTTTATAATTTTTTATATAATATCAAAATACTACAATTTATAAGGGAAAATACTAGTTTTATCAAAAAAAAAAAAGAGGGAAAATACTAGCGAATTTGGTGCGGCGATAAATATTGAAATTTTTTGTGTTTCCTATTAGTCGTGACTTGAATCCGAGCATTTGGGATTTCAAAGATCATGTCAAACTTTACTTTGTTAACATCACGTGCATAATGAAGATCTCATTCTTAGCCAAAGGCCAGACGAAACGAGCGAGAGTTATATAATAGTTTTCATCAATTGTTAGGTGAAAATTGGCATGGGGCCTATGACCTAGCCTATGTCAGGTCCAGGGCAGGTTAAGCTTTTTTTTTAAATAGATAAAGTTAAGACTTTTTTAAAAGTCTATTTAACTAAAATGGTCAGGCTTCGGGCCACCCAAAAAACTTTTTAGGCCTAACAGACTAGCTTATTTAAGTAAATATAATTAATAATTTTATATTACTATTATTATTATATTAGATTTTGTATATTCTGTTAAATCATATACTTGCTGTCTTTTTTGATAATTTAAGCATATTGACTTACATAAATTTTTGAAATATTAAAAGGCCTTACTGCAAAATAGAATTTAAATAGACTATCATATAAGGTTATAATCTCTAAAAGGTCAGGTTAGACCTTAAAAAAGATTTGTATCATATGAATGAATTATAATCAGACCCTATAAAATTCAGCTCGTCTTATTTATTTTTACTCCTATGTCTCATGTCTCTTAGTAGCAGTGATTTTAATTTTTTTTTATAGTTTATTATAAATAAAACTTAATCTCATTAGCCTATTAGCCCTTTAGTCTATTTAAAGGGCTGTCAGATGACTTAATCAAATACGTTAATATTAAATAAGCTTTTAAGTAGGCTAACAGACCATACTAGGCTTTTGAAAAGGCCAGGTCAGGCCTGACAAAAAAACTTATGATAAGTAACAAGACAGACTTAGACCTTGAATTTTTTGATCAGGCTAAGCTTAAACCTTATAAAATCTAACTCGGCCTAGCCTATTTCCACCCAAAGCTTTAGACTTCCATTTCTTGTGATGCACGTAGTCCGGCGATTACAGAAAAGCAGTTGAATAATACAGGGAGAAATATTTAAAAGAAATTAACTTATTATTAAAAAGTTATAATAACGCAAATAATCATTTAATTTCACCATTATGCGTGTTGTGTGGCATCCTATTACTAGTAACTTTTAAATCAATTTAGTGCTTGTTTGGTTCCACATTGAGGAGCATCCATCGTGCATTCATAGTGGTTAAACGCAATTTGCCTGAGCTGGGATGATGTTTGGATCTCAAAGGAGAAAGTGATTCTTCCTTCTAAAATTGATTCTAACCAAAGCAACTTCAGGTAGCTTTTGCGTCTGCCTGAAATCAATTTTACGCATATCACATATAATTTATCAGCTTTGCCCCTTGGTGATGGTTAGGCATGGTAATAGAACCCAAACTCGCGGGTACCCACCCGACCTGATATTTACGGGGAGGGAAAACCCGCTTTGACCAGGGGTGGGGCGGGATTGGAGATATCGATACCTGACTCGGCCCCAACCCGAATCCGTCCGGCTAAAAATAAATTGTTAATTTTTATTTTATTTTATGCATGCATGTTCATTCATTTTGTTTCATATATTTTGTTTATTTTTAATTTAATATCTTTTCAGTAGAAAATTTTATTTTATTAATTGTCATAAATATAATTTTTCGATTTTTTTACATATATAGAGCAGAATCAGGAGCTCGTGGGAAAACCAGACCCTATCGAAACAGAGATAAAAAAGAAAAAACCTAAATCCATTAGAAATGGGGACGGGGACTGGGGAGGCAAAACTCACCCCCCAACCCGGCCCGTTTCCCTGCCTATTGATGGTTTGGGATGAGAAGGTTGCTCTTCTCTCCCTGTTGCGGCCTGCGTTCCCTATTGTTGCAGCATCTCTAGGTAGAACGAAGAAGATGCAAAACTGGGCTCCAAACTGCAAGGCCCATTTCTCTAATTGATTAGATAAAATAAAATAAAGTCCCCCACCCCAAATAGGAGACCTCATTTTATTATAACTCGTGGATGTCCCCTCTAGTCTAGGATTTATTTTTACACCATATTTTAATATTAAACATGGAAAATAAAAAAGCGAATATTCATAGGAAAAAAAGTTATATGCACTTTTTTATTCCTTACGCCCTATTTCGTACGCTTTTTTAAAAAAAAAAAATATTCACAAAAAAAAAGTGAATATGTGAATATTAACCGAAACATCCTCCTCAGATTGGAGCAAATTTCATTGACATGAAATGGAAGTCTCTTTTTTTTAATAAATTAACTGAAATTAAATATGTTAATGAATATTATATATAGAATGAATAAATAAAAAATATATATGCAAAGAATAACACACATATAAATATTCAAACCTATTTTAGTAATTACACATCCAAAAGCAATTTTGACTAAAACTATCCACACAACATTTCTTTACAAAATCACTTTTGTCATAAACACACCCAAACATAGATTATTTTACTTTCAACTCACTTTTAACTAAAATTAATTTTATAGAATCAATTCATTCAAAATCAATTTTCACCCGCAGTAGAACCAAACACACACTTAAAGAATCATTCGTTGTTTAAAGCTCCTAAAACATACTTCCTCTGGACTCAATTACAAGCAAAAAAGTTCATGTATTTAGTCCAAATTTGAACAAAATACATGAACTTTTTTTTTCTTATAATTAAGTCTAAAGGGAGTATGTGATTAAAAAAAGGGTTATTCTTTTTTTAATAGAAAAAATATTTTTTTTCTAACGTGTGCAACCTTGCACACGATAAGAATTATTAAGTGCCTATATTTTTTTTCTTAATAATTACTTACTTTCCTATTTCCTACTTTTTTCCTTATTAATTACTTACTTTCCTATTTATTTTATAAATTCATTAATAAGAAAAAAATGTAGGCAATTAATAATTCTTATCACGTGCAAGATTGCACACGTTAGAAAACTCTTAAAAAATAAAATAGATTTTGTATAGAAAAAGAACACGTGTACAAAAATATCTAGAAAAATGCTAACAAGTGCCCTTAGGGCATTGGTTAAGGAATTAAAAGAGGCAAGTTTGTATGAAAAATGATGTATTTATTACCTCAAAAAATTTTTAACTTGTATTTTCAAGACAATGGATTCCGTAACCAATACCCTTAAGACACTCGTTAGCAAGACTCAAATATCTATGTCACCAAAAAACCATAAGTGTACTTTATGAAATGTGTATCAAGCTAGCTGAGAAGAGTGAGACCTTGATTCTCTTCGTCCTCATATCACTCCTTTTCTATCTCTCTCTTTATTATCCCATAATTTTTTATTCATCTTCTCTCTTCTCCCACCCTCATTTGTTTTGCTGAAGAAGCATGATAGAAGGAAATGGTTCATTTTGAGCAAAATGGCATAAGTGTGGTGATAATCTTGACGAACCAAATATATATTCTCTATGCACTTCAAATCACTCGAAAACTATAGTAACGGGGAAGCGAAATCGAGGAAAAAAATGGAGAGAATCCATTCCGGTTATTTCTTAAGTAGTCATATGATATTTTTAGGTAGTGATTATTATGGTTCTGTATGGTAAAAAATAACGGATAATGGATAAGCTAGCGAATAGCGCATGAGCTTATAGCATATAAGCTAACATATTAAATTTAAAATGTTTGGTAAAATTAGTGGTAGAACTAATTGATAAATATAAAATAACATAAAATGACATTTTAATAAATGAGAAAAAGACTTTAAGAGTTAATAATTTTTTATTTCATTTAATAGAGGATAAACAATGAACTTAATTAAAATAATAGGGGTAAAAACGAGAGAAAAAATGTACGTTATAATCTATAAGCTCAAACAATACTTCAAGTAGCATATGGAAAAACGTATAAGCTAATGATAAAAATGCTATAAGCTAGTGGTTACCAAACACCTGCTACGAGTTTATCCACTATAAACTAACGGCTTGGTCTTTACCAAACATAGCCTAATTTTTTTTTTAAATCATCAAATATCTTTTGGTTTTTACTATCCAGATACAGTTATATAGCAAAGATAAACTCTTCTCACTCTCCTATGATAAAAATTCTCATTTCTTTTCCATTCTCTAAAAAAAATCATTTGTTCTAAGAGTAACTCCTAATCCCCACACATGAGATAGGATCAAATGACACTACTCAAAATTCAAATTTGTTAGATAGAAACTAGTTTTTTTTTCTAAAATATACTTTCCAACAATTATACCGAAATAGAAAAGACACGTGCAAGATTGTTTTGAGTGTGATTGGTTTGGGTGAAATAGGTGAGAGAGAATTTGTGAAGAGAGAAAGAGAAGAGAAGTACCTAATTTCTTCTGATTCGTAAGCAAAGAAGTTGGGGAGAGAGAGAGAGAAACAAAATTAGTGGACCCCACCACTTTTTCATTTCTCTTCATGAATGCAGAGAAATGGCACAGAGAGCGTGGAGTTGCCTGAAATTACGAAATTGGATTTCTATTTGTAAAACGTAAGTTTCGTGTGGCACACAGGCACTTGGTCAGTAATTTAATTAAATAATCAATGATATTTTTGTCTTTTCAAAAATTACACGCACTTCTCTCTCTTCTATTTCTCTTAAACCAATCAATACCCCAAATCTACTCTATTTCTCATCTTTTTCTCTCTTCTCACACTCTCTCTCACCTATTTCTCTCTTCGCAATTTCTCCTCAGAACTAAACATAGGCTAAAAGTTAGGAAACAAAAACCGGAGATGGAGCCACACATTGAAATTGGTTTATATAAAGTAGATTCATATTATTTATTAGGCTTAATTGTACTTTTGGTCTCCAGGTATCACAATTTTACAATTTTGGTACCCTAAGTTCAAATTGAGCGAATTCTCCAGGTATTATAATTGTGCGATTTTGGTCCCTCCGATCGATTGTCATTCGATTTATAATTGAAAATGTTGTAAAGGTTTTTTTAATTTTTAAGCCAAACTAACATGTAACATAGACCAAATAATGTGTTAGGTCATACCCACGCGTGATACGTTAACATTTTTTTTATTGAAAATTGAACGACATAAGAGACCAAAATCACACAATTGCAATACCTAGAAGACTGAATTCGCACAATTGAAACTAGGGGGACTAAAATCGTATAATCCTGATATCTGAATGACTAAAAATGCAATTAAGCCTATTTATTATTGAAAGTCCAAACTGATTAGGGGATAAACATTGAAAGCCTATTTATATCAACTTGCAGCAAACAAACAGATCTCTATTGTTGATGCAGGACGTTGGATTGAGGAGGTTTGGTGTTGGAAGTGGCACTGGAAGAGAAACTTAACAAGGAGGGAAGCTGACATGTTATTAGAATTGATTGGATGCTTGGTGCAGTTTGAGCCTTCTAGAGTTGCACCAGACGTGTGGGTTTGGAAGGCAAGCAAAACTAATTGTTTCTATAGTAAATCGGCTTATCTTGATGCAATTAGATACTTTGGAGGTGAATACAAATTTTCTTGTGCTCTTAAAAGGCTATGGCGCACGCCAATTCCTTCAAAAGTGGGGGTTTTCGTGTGGAGACTTTTGCAACACCGTATTCCTACGCGAGTGGCCTTAATTCATCGAGGTATCATCCCTATTCTCAATAATGAAACTTGTGTTTTGTGTGGTCAACATCCTGAAAATGTGGATCATTTATTTTGTAAGTGTGACATGTCTTATAATATTTGGTGTGTTGTTTTTGCTTGGATTGGATTGTCGGGGGTTTGGAACAATAATGTGGTGGAGAATTTTTTGGCATTTAATTTACCAATTAAGGGTAGAGCGGATCGGAAATTTCGGTACATTATTTGGTGTCCGGTCGTATGAGTAATATGGACTTCAAGGAATCAACGTTTATTTCAAGAGTTACCGGTGGATTCTTGTACTCTGCTTGCTAAAATCAAAATGTTCTCCTGTAGGTGGTTTATTTCCAGAGAAAGTAGACATTCGGATTGGATATATTCTGATTGGTGTTTGAATCCTCTGGGTTGTTGTAATTCACTCTAAATAATGGGTTGTGTCATGTATTTGGGGTCGGATTGCAGTAACTTGTTCTGGTTGGAGTTATGTGTTCATACAAGTTGGGTGTTGGGGTGGTGGTGTGGTACTTGGGGTTCATGGGGGTGATGGTCATCATGTTGCTGGTTTGTTTTGCGAGTTTGATTAGGGGTGGTGTGGCGCCAGTGTGATGCTGCGAGGATGTCCTTCTTGAGGAGTGATGCTGCATAGTTCATTGTTTGTTCTGAATTTCTGGTTTGTGTTGAATTGTGGGGATGCATTTTTCACAGCAGAACTGATTTTCTGTGGTGCAGCTTGTTATGATGGTTGATATTATGCAGGGAATATTTATACCGGATCTTTGAGTTTGTGTAGAACAGTAATGTGTGTAGCAATGTGTTTCAATGTCATTGTGTGAGGTTGGTTGATGTACTCTTTTTCCTCTCTTGGTCTTTTTTCCAATGGGTTTTGGCCTTAAGAGGTTTTAATGAGGCACTTCCTTCCCTGAACATTTGTAAATATGGTTTCGGCGTACCCCTTGTACTCCATTTTAATATATTCTTTTGCTTATAAAAAAATATTTTTTTTTGGGTACAGGGGACAAACATTGTTATGCTTATGTAATGATGTAATCTTTAAGATAATAACAAAAGACTCGCGACTTTTTTTTTATAATTTAAAAAACTGGCTACTTTGAAGGTATATAAATAAAAAAAAATTAATTTGGCCCATTAAAAAACGAAACACTTAAAATTGATCAAAAGAGAAGTGAATTATATACAGCTTAGAATTAGAATGTTCTCTTTTTTTTTTTTTTCGGGTATAGAGGCTAATTAAGAAAAAACAAACATTGAGAGTTGGCGCCTGAATGCAGCGCGAAGAACAACTTGGTTAAGCCTTTTATGGACACTGCGGCACGACACACATCGATTAGCTGTTATTCTGTTCTGTAGGCGCTTAGCAGAGAAACGACAATCCGGCGGCTCGCCAAACCTGAGAGCACAAGCACGAGTTTTTTCCCAAAACTTTTTTCTGTGTATGAACGGGGACAAGGCCCAAACTATAGACTGATAGTAAATTGCTTCTTCCCTTGCAAAAGGGAATTAATGTTGACACTCTTGTTTTTATAACATGCACCCCTCTAACAGTTTTTTCTTTTTTTCTCAGATCTAGGTCACACATAAATTAACTTACCAGAGTTTCATTTCCAGAAAACTTATCAGATTCGGATATATATATTTTCGAACAAATTATTAGGGAGATTCAAAAATATACTTACAGACAACGTCTATTAGTATATTTCTAGACATGTTAATTGTAGTTTGAAACTATATTTCCGAACGTAATAAATCCCTTAAAATCGGTCGTTTTGGCTAATACACTCCTTGTCATGTCAGTGCCAGTAAATGAATGAATGTTATCGCATCGATTAAATAAATTATATAACGGTTTAGATCACATCGACAAAATGAAAGAGTGAGATCGCAAAGACACTTTGAATGGTTGAGATCGCACCAACACTTCTATAAATAGAAGTGTTTTGAAACATCTGACCTCAGAGCTTCTTCATATTCCTTCCTTCATTCTCCATCATTTTAAACATAAGTTCGACACTTGTTGTTGTGTGTTACAATGGTAAAATTACAACAACTAATAAAGGATCACATTTGTGATGTCCCTAAATCAGGAGTTCACAACAACGTCAGAGTTGGAGATACAAAAATGGCAACTGATATCCATTATCGATACGCTATATCTGTAGGACATTTTTTTTAATAACAAATGTTAGTTGTTAGTGTGATGTTAAGAGATAGAGTTTGAACCATGTATCTCCAACTCAAACTCCGTATGGTGTGTCCCAGCTCAACCACCTGACCTTATGGTGCCTTATATTTGTAGGACATGGATGTGGCGACATAGAAAAAGGGTTCTCCTTCTTTTCCCAATAAGCTAGCCCTGGGTCAATCGAGTTATAAGCAGATATCGTCAGAACTAATGAGTAGATCATCACCATGACTAAACCAGGGCCATCAATCACTTCCGATGACCACACCATCACTAGCTTGACACTACCATGAGCTTTATTTTTAATATTTTCTCTTCGATTTAAGTTTGCTTTAATTTTAATAATGAAAGTGCCTTATTTCCATATCAATAATATTTTAGCTTATGAAAACAAAATATATTAAAATATAGATAATGTAAATACATTAAAAAATGGACATAATGTGCGTACATTAAACCAAAAATAATTATAGAATAAAACTAAAAATGGAAAAAAAGATGTCATTGCGCCTATGACAATCGTGTCCTCTTCCTCCTCCTTTAATAAGTGAAGGGCTTGCCGCCTCCACTATTAGGTGCTGAAGGGACGACCAGTAGGGGTCCCCTCATGTACCTCCCCTCTGTCTATGATGCCCTGCATGTCGTCTCGCAAAATCGTTATCATTTCCTGCAAACAATAATTTAACATATTAGGTAAACATTAAAAACAAAGTTATTTACTATGCATAATAATATAACTTAATATTGACTTACCAGATGAGCTTGAGCGAAACTGGAGGCAGAGTTGTCCTCTGGTACATCTAATGCGTCTGCATCACTAGCATCCTTTGCGGTGGCAGCCCCGAGTGGGTCTCCCTCAGCCAGTAGCAGAAGGTACAGTTGAGAAATCTCCGTATACTTGCGAAGATACCCCGGAAGGCAATCCCACGAGTATGTGACATGCCCAGACCTGATGGCGACATCCACCAGGTGCTCGCCCCACTCAGATTTGCAACATCCATCCTATGCGGGGACGTCATCGGTCGTGCGACGTCCAGAGGATCCCGTGAGATGCCCTGAACGTAACAGAACAGCCGAAGGACCCACTCCAGAAGGTGTGGGTGCATTAGCTTACTGCACCATATTCACCCAGAGTACCAACAGATCTTCTCAAATGCACGGTGCTGGAGATGGCCATCATGTAGAGACCAACACACGTAGTCCACAATCAGTCGGACTAGAGTAGTCCAGTAGGAAATCACCTCTCTAGATTCCCGAACCTCTATCCATCGGCGTGCCTTGGGCCACTCCTCCATATTGTATGCGGCCTCCTATTAGGCTGCAATGTTAGGGAAATGCTCCAGAATATAGGTCTGAAACAATGTCAGCTACAATAATAAGTAATAAATAATAAACAATAAAAAATGGTTTGTAAAGTTTTCGGTAGGAAGGCAATGTATTCCCTCATCTGCTTCGTGTTGTGCAACAACGCGTCGCACAAGTGGTCATATAAGTATGCTAGGGCAAAAATACCCTATGCATATTGTCTACATGTCTGGAGGTTGTAGAAGATCTCCAAGTACAAGACCCACGTACGTGGAGCTCTTGTAAATAGGCCCTCACTGTATGTGTTCGATGTTGTTGCATCTGAGGCACCACCTCATGGTGAAGAACCTTGACCTCCTTTGCACGCCTTATCTTAGACTTGTAGGCATTTAACCACCAACTGAAGCGCATGTAAATGTATTTCTGGAAGAAGGTAAAATCTAAAAAAAGATAAAAATAAAAAATGGGCTGGGAGTGTATGCCAGCAAATTGATTCTAAGCCTAAGCACAAATATTAATTAGCCGCTATGCCACGGTGCTATCGGTATTCCTACTGTTCTAAATTGACAGTTAAATTATACACCCCACAGCTTAGCAACCACACCCCCACGTTTTTTGAAAACCCCAAAATACCCCTAACTTAGCATTTTTTTTTCCTTCTCTGTTGTCCTTATCATAAATTACACAATTTACGGTAGAAATTTTTTTTTCAATATAGTAAATTTTGTAATTTACGATATGTATTTTGAAAAAAATTCATACCGTAAATTATCCAATTTACGGTATTGAATTTTTTTTAAATACCGTAAATATCCCAATTTACGGTATTGAGCAAATGGTGCGACTAGACGTTGAGACAGAGAAAAAGAAGGAAGGCATAAAAATCTAGTGGAGATGGTATATGATATGATATGGTAGAGTATTCAATCTAACGATTATTTAAACATGTTGTAGGTGCACCACCTACTAAGGTAGTCTATATTAGACGTAGCCCAAGTTAATGGGTATTTGCTCTGGATACCGTAAATTACTCAATTTACGGAGTAAATTATCCAATTTACGATATTCAAATTTTTTTCAATTCCGTAAATTGTGTAATTTACGGTATGCTATTTTTGAAAGAGTGGATGAGAGATTATTGAATTTTTTAGGGGTAATTTGGTCAAATCATCACATTGTGGGAGTGTGGTTAATAGGGTGTTGGGTGTAGAATTAAACTTCCTCTAACTTGTAGCCGAAGGCCCAAAGCTTTTCTAAGCCCAGGAGGCACTATACATTTTTTTTTGTGACTAAAAGTGGCACTATACATATTGTTGTGCTTATTTTCGTTCCCCAAAAAAATAAAAGAAGGCAAGATGATAGTTTATTTTTATTTTTTTTACAGCAAGATGATATTTTAGTTAGGAATCATATTTCCGTGAACATTATGTTATATATGGAATAACTCATATCAAATACATATGCTGCTCTGCCACGCAAAAAGCATCCAGCTAGTTTCCTTGCTTATAAAGCTGTAGAGGATACAAAGAAGAAAACTCTCAATTGAACAAAATTAAAAGCTAAAATACTACATCACAATCAGAGAAATATACGCTACGCCAATTTCTTTGTCACACCAATCCTCATAAGAGCAAAATAAGCTATAAGCCTATAACCTATCAGCATTATCACTAGACCTAATGCAGCAAGTGCTTCCCCATGAAACTGAAACCCCAATTTCTTTATAGAAGGAAATTCTTCAATTGGACATTGACCACTAGCACAAGGGTATGTCTCACCAGTGTGATACTGAGACCCAATAAATAGCTGGTATGTGTAGTAGCTAATGGATATGTACTTCACCCATGCTATAAATTTTGGAACATTCTGAACATAAAATCCACCAGCCAACAAGAAACATAGCATGATCACTGAGGCAAGTGTGGCTGCTGATTTTTGATCAAGTACAACAGCACCAATTGCAAGGCCTAGTCCTTGAGCTACTAACACATTGAGCAAGAGGCTGAGTAGTGTGGATAAGAAGTTGGCTAAGGTAGCTTTAAGCCCTGCCATCCAATAGGTTATGAGAAGAAAAATTGTGGGAAGGACAAGTTCCATTGGAAGGTCAGCTACCATTCTTGACATGAAGTATGAGGAAAGCCTGTACATTCCTGAGGATCTTTCTTTCTCTAGCATCATTAGCTCTTGTGGGAATGTGAAAATTGCTTGAAAGA
The DNA here is from genome assembly GCA_037113605.1 of Calophaca sinica. NCBI lineage: Eukaryota > Viridiplantae > Streptophyta > Magnoliopsida > Fabales > Fabaceae > Calophaca > Calophaca sinica. The sequence continues at coordinate 112,382,502 of CM073732.1, read as the reverse complement.
GTGGGAAGAATCCCCAAAAGCCAGTTATGAAGAATAGAAGCCCAATCTGCAAGTAAAGTACAGTTTAATTATGATCATTAGCTTGCAATCAGTCAAGATTGTACAGTAGCCATTCTCAGTGTTTTAAACTGTGGTTCAAAAATGCAATTTTGACTTGCAATATTAAAGTTTTAGAGGTCTTTGTAAATGAATTATGACCAAGGTATTGAAAAAAAGGTCTGCAACCACAATCTGAGCCGTAATATCATAATTTTTGACATCGTGGGGACTGCAACGCGACCGCTATTGAGTCTATATTAGACACATTTGACCGCAATTCTCCACAATATTAGGGATCACGACACGACCACAACCGTTAACGCGACTGCGGTTTAAAACCTTGATTATGACAATGACCGCAATTCAAAACCTTGGTCATTCTTATCCTAATTTAGTTATGTGATCAACATTAGTACAATCCATTGGTACTTTTAAATTCAGAAAATAATAACGCATTAAGATTATATGCTTTCAGATTAATTATATTGATAATTTTTTTTTTCCTAAAGCAGACATATTATTAGCACATTATTTTGTCAATCTCACATGGAAACCAGTTCCTTTTTTTTTTTTTTTTTTTTTTGGTGGAAATTGTTACCTGATCCTGCAAGTGTGAAATATCAGATTTATACCAAAGTAGTCCTGAAATAAGTGCAACCACAAGGACTTGACCAATGCGCAGGCCAGAGAATGATTCATATTTTCTCTCTTTGAGATCTCTTCTTAACAGCACAAAGAATTGCTGTGACCAGCTGGTAGGCCATTTTCCAGAGACCCTTTCTTGAAATCTGCCCTGACTATCAGGGTCACTGATTTCTTGATGTACTGGCTTCAACTGTGCATCAAAGTTGCTCTTAAATGCGGAAATCAATTGTTGTTTGTCGATGGTATGGTCCTGATTCATGTTATCAGTGTATATACCTGCAAAAATTCTTCAATTAGCAAAGCAACAAGGTATGATCCAAATCCAATATCAAATGTTTCCTATTAACGCTGCATTTAGGTTGACTTATAAACAATTTATTTGAACTTATATACTAGCATTATCACTTGTTATTAGGAAAGCTTATGAAAATAGTTTGACATATTCATGAACTGTTTTCAACTTATTTCAACAATTTCTCCAGGATAGCTTATAAAAACAACTTATAGCTTATATGAAAACAGTATAGCCACATTTTCTCTTTCATAATAGAAATAGCTTATATATAAGAACTAATATGGTAAATAATTATCCAATTAATAAATGCTTAATTAAGTTGTATACCTGAGCGCACCCCAAATAAACATGAGCTTGTGGCTAGAAGATAAGTTGTTTTTCTACTAACATTCCATTCTAGCAGCAAGAGAATCTAACACACGGCTACAAAGAATTAATCGCTATTCCTTTAAATTGTGTGAATATTGGAAGTTAGAAGCTAAAAATTCTAAGCAAATTTTAAATTAAAAAAATCAGATGAGGGTCAAAAAGTCTTTCCCTGCCAATATATATCAATGACTATAACACCATCACACTTTCCGGAGAAAATATACTAGTCATGTTTCCAATTCAACGAGCAAATAGTGTTGAAAATATAACAACACAACTTCCAAATATATATAGGTACAGGACACAATATTTTATTCAATAATGTAGACCATAGTTTAGTAAAATATCACAGGACATCTTATATATATTTGCTAAAATGCATAGAAACTAAAAGCATACCATTTGCAAGATCCAAAAGGAAGTCTGAAGGGTTCATTGCCAATGCTGGGGAATATCCAATATTAGAAAAATATTCAATGGCTTCAGACCCCTTTCCAAAATACAATGGATTCCCTTCTGCTAGCAACAACACCTTATGAAACATGTAGTATAGCCTACTTGAAGGTTGGTGTATTGTCATCACAATAGTCCTCCCTCCTCTTGCTAGATCCCACAAAGTTGACACAATTCTTTGTGCTGTTGTAGAGTCTAATCCAGAGGTAGGTTCATCAAGAAACAACAAACTTGGGTTAATGAGCAATTCTTGTCCAATACTAACCCTTTTTCTCTCTCCCCCAGATACCCCTCTTAGATGTGTGCTTCCAACAATGCTATCCTTGCATTTTGTTAAACCAAGTTGATCTATCACAGCTTTTGCATGCACAACTTTCCCTTCTTTTGTGACACTATTAGGCAATCTGAGTAGTGCAGTGAAAACCAAAGTTTCTGTCACAGTCAAGTGAGGGTAAAGAACATCATCTTGTGTAACAAAACCAGTGTTCCTCTTTATCACATTTGAAAAGGGTTCTCCATTGTATGTTATGCTTCCATAAAGTTTCCCTCCAAGCCTCCCTCCTAATGCTGTTAGCAGAGTTGTTTTGCCACTGCCTGATGGACCTAACATGGCTAGCATTTCACCAGGTTGAACCATACCTGTCACTCCTTTTAGTATCACTTTCTCTTCTGCCTTTGAATTCTTCTTAAATAGTCCACCTTTCTTGATCTTAATTTTATACACAACATCCTCAAACTGCACAGTGATTTATTAAAATAAATAAATCATCATTGATCAATACCAGTTTTCTCAATTGGTGAGTTGAGGGCTGCTTAAGGAGTTGGAGAATAGGAAGTTGGGGATTCGTTCCCCTTCCCTTACTAACAAGGAGTAACAAATAATTTACTAACATTTGTCATTCAAGAAAAAATATCAGCTAGCTCGCAATAAAAAAAAGTACTTTTGACTTATTTTTTCCATTAGAAAAAGATAAAAATGAAGGGGAAAAAAACTAAATGCTTAAATTTATCTTTCGTCCCTCAAAAATGTGGTAATACTCACTTTTGGTCCCACAAAAATTTTCGCTTTGTTTTGATCATTCCTTTTTGAAAATATGTCCACCTTAGCCTTCTAGGTTCTAGCTATCTAGAAAGATTGCAATAGAAACTGATGAGGGAGATGCCAACCAATACTATATAGTCTTACAATGCTGAATTGAGAAGAATTAACTTACAAGGTACAATTAGAGATACAATTAGACTAACAAAGTTGGTTATAAGAACCAAAATTGGTACGCTTTCATAAATGAGAGACAAAAATGAGATGAAAAATTTCTGGGAGACCAAAAGCAAAAATTACCATATTTTAGGAGACTAAAAATATATTTAAAGGGAAACTAATTATATGTGCATGCGTTTTGTTTAGTTTAATTTATGAGAAAGAATCAAAAGTTTCTGAAAAATAAACAATTATTTCCATGAATATTAATCAAAACATGCATTATTGATGACAGGATTATGAATACGTCCAGAGACTATTAAACAGAGTGATTCATTATCATCAACAACAATACAGAAACATCTATCAGATATTATGAACAAAAAAGAGGGTGATTTTGAAATGCACACATACCTTGAGAATTACGGGACGTTTTCCATTGCGCAAGATATCAGGTGATTCCTCATGCAATGTCTCTTTGTAAATGGTTTGACACTCTATATCTTCCATATCTTGTTCCATATCTAAAGAGACGCAGCTTTGAAATTGAAACCTTCTCTGATCTTTGAACACGGTTCTTGAAATTCTTTGGTCCTATATAAAATAAAAAAAAATAAAAAATAAGGCCTATACCAAAAATGACGCAGGAGACACCAATGAAGTAATAATCTCGCTGCGTGTTTGTTTGTGTGGTTTTCAACTATGAAATTCTCAAATGCTACTCTTTTTCTATAAATCATAAAATCGTGAAGCGGTGCATCGTTGTTTATTGCATAAATAATATTACTAATATTAGTAAAGCAAAAAACAAATGTGCTTTACATTTTTTTTTTTTCAATTTGTCAATGCTGACAAATGAAAAAGGGGCGTGTGTGTTTGTTCATATACGAGAGAGATGAAGCGTGGAGAGGTAGAGATGTTATGGTTTCGTAGAAAGATGAATTAAACACGTTGTTTCGTTTGTTCTTCTTTTTCGAGATTGTTTGTTATTGTAGTTCTGTTTCTTAAGTTCCGCGTTTCAGTGTCCACACTATCCGTTCTGTTACGCACTATATATATATATAAATATACAGGTGGCTAAATAAGCACATTTTAAGCTAACATTGGAATATTTTTAACTCCGTTAATAATTTGATGGATTTGCTTTGCTTTGCTTTGCTTGCAACTGTAATATATGTATGTATACATATACTCCCTCTGGAACCATTTATAAGGCAAAAAGTCATTTCTAGATTCGTTAAAAATGTATGTATCTGATCCAATTTTTAACGAATCTGGAAATGACTTTTTGCCTTATAAATGGTTCCGGAGGGAATACATTTTACGATGTGCTATATATTTGACGTGCACGATGATAGGTGTTAGGTACCAGAGTAACGGAATGGTGTCACACAGCTAAAATAAGAGACGAGAAAATAAGGAAATGAACACACAAAATTTACGTGGAAAACCCTCAACGAATAAGGGAAAAACCACGGGACAAGGCCAGAAGAATTTCACTATGTGGGAAAATATTACAAGAATACCTCTCACAAAATACCTCACAAATACTCTCACGTACTCTTTGTTGAGTATAAGAAATAATAAAAGAGGAAGAAAGAAATGTTTGGGATGATTATAAAAAGCATTACTAAGCCTCAGCTTATATAGGCTCAAAGCGCTTCACAAAGCAAGAACGCAGATGTGGGACTTAACATAACATTCTCCACTTGAAGATTTTGATTGAGCCAATCATATCTTCACACCACTCTTTACGCCTTGCCATTCCATGTAGCAAACTACGTTTACGATGGGCCATAGGAGGATCGACACCAAATAAACTTATCGGCATTGATTGGCTTAGTCATCACATCTGCTAGGTTATCTTTGGTGTGAATCTTTTGCATATCGGCCGGTTCCTTTCTCTACCACTTCACGAACAAAGTGATGCGGGTATCTATATGCTTTGTCCTGGAATGAAAAAGGCTGGATTCTTGCAATGTGCAAGGCAACTACGGCTTGTCCTGTCAATACAGTAATCATTTGTTGCTTGTGCGAGTTCCTCCATTAAACCTTTAATCCAGGATAGCTTCCTTGCAAGCACGGGTAGGCTACCATGTACTCGGCCTCGTAGTAGACAAAGCTACAACGTGACGTAACCAGATAACTTGACTCCTTTGCTCCCCACCTGCAATTGTGAATACATACCCGGTGGTGGATTTCCTTTTATCAAGATCACCGCAAAATCTGAATCAACATAACCCACTGACGATGAATTGATCCTCAGTAACATAATGCAACATCGAGGTTCGCTTTGATGTATCTAGGATCCCTCTTATGATATTCAATGCTCTGCTGGATTTGCCATATCGAGACTAACGACTCCCCCTTTGTGCATATGCAGTAGTGCGGTACATATCATGGCATACATAAGGCTTCCCACCGTGATGCATCTGATTTTCGAGACATTTCCATCCTCTCAGCTTCATTGCTAGGACTCGTACACGAGGATAATTTAAAATTGGCGAGCGGGGTAGAAATTGGCTTACAATCTTGCATGTTGACGCTGAGACCTTCCTTAGATAATTCGTTTGAGAAAGCCAAATCTTCTAACATTTACGTCTCGGTGAATTTGCATCCTAAAATCTTGTTTGCGGGTCCCAAGTCGCTTCATATCAAACTCCACTAATAGCGTGCCTTTAATTCACTGGATTTGATCTTTGTTGGGGCCTACCACCAAACCATGTCATCCACATACTTGACAAAATGATGAAATCATTATCATCGAAACCTCTTGTAGTCGTCTGATGAGTGCGAACTCGGTCTGTTGTAACCAAGGCTAATTATGAAGGAATCAAATCTCTTGTACCAACATCTGAGCTTTGCTTTGGGCCGTCTGAGAGATTTGGTCAACCTCTGACAAGTTTTCTTTTCCTTGTTCTTTAAAGCCTTACGGTTTGGAGCATATAAATTTCTTCTTCAAGTTCTCCATGAAGAAGCAGTCTTTACATCCCATTGTTCAAGATGTAAATCAAATGCAACACACATTGCCAACAACATCCTAATAGTAGTAAGTCGACAAGCGGAGAAAATATCTCGTCAAAGTCTATCCACTTCTTTACGAGCATAACCTTTGACTACAAGTCGGCATGATACCGTTCCACTTGATCATTACAGTCTCGTTTAATTTTGAACACCCATTTGTTCCAGATGGCTTTCCGAGCCCTTTGGAAGTTCACAAGTTCCCAAGTCTTATTTCTATGTAGGGCTTCCATTTCTTCTGCATTCTTTGTCATCCATTGAGCTTATCTGACGTTCAGCTTCTTGAAAGGCGATGGTTCACCTTCGGTCGATTAGCGGTATGCATCATGGCGAAACCATAACATAGTCACGAGTGCCGCGATGGTGCCGTTTATCGGCGTGTTGATCGTCGAACTTCTTCATCATTGACCTCATCCCTAGTTCTTGTTCTATGTGTTGCAGTTACCTTCGGAAGAATCATCTTCTTGAGTCTTCTCTCCAATTTGCACTATACTTGATCTCTTTAGAAGTCTTTGTCATTTTCTGCTCACTTTGTAATTCATTTTCTACAAAGACTACATCTCTGCCTAACTGCTGAACTGCGGGCGATTGGGGTCCCATGGCGATACCCCCTTGACATTGTCGGCGCAACCCAGAATATACATTTTACGGATTTTGGATCCAATTTTGTTCTTTCTTGGGAGTTGTACGTGCGTGCGAGGACATCCAAACACATGTAAAGAAGAATAATCTAGGCTTTCCTTTCCGCATCTCCATTGGTGACTTGAACCAATCATTGTTGATGGCGTCGATTTATCCGCATGGTGCGGTTTGGTATACCTTAAAGATTTGGCGATCCCGATGTTCTGGCATAGCTCTTGTTCTTTCTAGGAGAGTCACGTTCATCGCTCTGCTACACCATTCTGTGAGGTGTATGTGCAGCGATGGTGTCTCGTAATACTCGCTACCTGAGAATGATAGAAAGTTACCATCTACATATTCTCCTCCATTGTGCGTCCTCAGCACTTGATTTTCTTCCCGATTTCAAGCTCTACTTGTGCTTTGAACTCCTTGAATCGGAAACACATCGACTTCTTCTTGATTGGGTACACCTGATCTCCTGGAGTAGTCATCAATGAATGATACAAAATACTTTGCCCCCTATGGATGTTTCCGGTGACTCCCACATCGAGAATGTATCAAGTCTAGTATCGTTTGCTTACGGTAGCTACTTTTGCAAATTTCAATCTATCTTTGCTTACTTGTCTACAGATTATCACGAGGAAGGGAATGAAAGTTAAAGTCTTGAGCAGGGTAAGAAGATTGCGTTCATAAGAACTTTCAAGCCACGTTCGACATATGGCTGGCACAACTGCGATGCCACATCATCGTTGATTCTTCATGGCTCATTGATGCAAGCTGATGCATCCGCCTCTTTATAGCGTATCTCCCAAAAGCATGTATAGATTGCTTGTGATCTTTTACGCTTTCATCACCACAAGGTTGCCCTTCCACTTTCAAGACTCCACCTTCAATATGGATCTTGCACAGGAGTCATCAATTGCCCGGTGGACAATAGATTCCTTTTCAAGCCATTCACATGTCATTACCCCTTGTATCTTACGAGCAGTACCATCTTGCATCTTTATTACGGCGATCTGGAGTTCAACAATTTCTAAGGTGTGATCATTTCCCATAAACACGGATCCTCACGAGAACCAGGCTCATAAGTACAAAACCAATCTCGGTGTGAAGTCATGTGCCATGTGCTTTGAATCCACTATCCAGGACATCATTGAGCTTCCTTCCACCTTTAGAATTTGTTGCTACGCTATCTGAGATTTCTCCATCATCGGTACTTGCAACCTGACCTTGCCCGAGGTTGATGCTTAGTCTTCTCTCCATTCTTCTTGTTCCAACGCTCCTTCTTGAGTGCCTCTCATGCACAGGTTGTAGCATTTGAGATTCTTTCTTCTTCGAGATTTTGATCTACCCACGATCTTGGCTCCCATGCGGGGCCCGCGTTACGTGATTGATCGCACTCTCATCATCGTTAAAGCTTACGCTTGCTTGAACTTCGACCTTTCCTCCTTATTCTTGTGCACAGGATTCTTCTTTAAGAGTTACCGCCAGGCAGCATCATCAAAGTGAAGAGTGTCGGCGACATTGTTGTTTTGTAATGTTGATGATGAGTTGATCATCTGAATCACGGTAAACTCACGATAAAAAGTTACCTTGCACGTTTATTTTACGCTATTTTGAAATCGATCTTTGTGGTGAGCAAATAAGCGTGTTCGGGGTGTTAATGTGATCAGTCACGATGTGGATTCACTCGTTCGAAGAGTGTAGAGTTTCCTCTTCAGAATATTCTTGTGTGAAATGACTTAACCTCGTACAATTTGTTAAAGTACATCCCAAATCTCCTTTGCGGTCTTAACTTTTTACGCAGCACTTGACAAAGCCAGATCCGCCATTGCTAGGTGCAAATTAGCACTTGACATTGCCATCATTCTCTTTCCACTTTTCATTAGTCATATCTGCCAGTGCCTTCAATTGCTTCCAAAGCAATTATCCTTCCTCAGCCGCATACCTTCAATTTCCCACGAGGGGAGAAGTTACTCCGTTGAACTTCTCTATCTCAAATTTTCTTTGTCATGGTTGTACCACGAACCTTGGGATTACCTTATTTCCGCCAAGTGAATGATACGTTATACATGAAACGATGTTATGCGTATCCGTACACGGAACAAATATAGTATCGCCCTAACAATTCTTGTAAAAGTATACAACGCGCGTATGAATAATGTAGTATGTAGAATAGTATCATTATCTTTGGAATAGTATTTGTAGGCCAGTAAATAGTACACCAGGTAAGTTCCCAGGAAAGAGAGGTGGGTCACAATGGACAGCTTAAATACCAAGTCTTTCCTTAGCGAACTTTTCCTAGACATGCACTTCTACACTTCCACACTATTTCCGGCAACAATTCTTTTACGATGTGGAAGATCGGAACCAATCTTTGCAACCACGAGCATACTAGAGCAAGCACCTTCCTAGAGTGATGCGGCGAATAGTATCACCCGGACCTTGGATCTACGATACCCTTTGTTAGGTACGAGTAGCGGAATGGTGTCCACCGGCTAAAATAAGAGAGCGAGAAAATAAGGAAATGAACACACAAAATTTGCGTGGAAAACCGCCAGCGAATAAAGGGAAAAACCACGGAGACAAGTAGAAAGAATTTCACTATGTGGGAAAATATTACAAGAATACCTCTCACAAAATACCTCACAAATCTCTCTGATACTCTTGTTGAGTATAAGAAATAATAAAGAGGAAGAAAGAAATGTTTGGGATGATTATAAAGCATTCTAGCTCCATATATAGAACCAGCGCCCTTGAAAGCAAGAACCCACCGATGTGAGACTTGCTGTAACAATAGGGTTGTGAGACATTTAATGAAATCATGTTTGGGAATTGTCCTGTTGGGAGGGAAACCGCTACGGTGGTGCTCGTGGCGGTGTGGGGTGATGATAGCTGCTATTAAGGTCACAAGTGTTTGCCTGGTGGTGCGATAAAATAAAACCCCTTACAAAGTGCGGGGATTCCGTGTTTGTATATTGGATTGCATCATTTCGAAAAATAAAGTTAAATGATTCGGTTTTATTTATGTCTTTATTTTATCGTCTGATTGATTTGATTTTAAATTCAAATATCATCCTGTTATCTAATTAAATTAAAAATGGCTTGAATTAAATTAGTTTTTATTATTTTAATTCTTTTTATCATAATTATTTGTTTAAAAAATATCTTTTTTTTAACATTCTCTGTTATCTATCACAGTTATTGTAATCATACTTAAGATTTTACTCAAAATAGCTTATCATTTAAATCATATTTTATATTTTTTAAATTCTGATTATCTTCAAAAGTTGAAACAAACACGTTGAAAATACTTAAAAATGAATTTTGTATCAGTAGTGATTTTTTTTTTTGAAATAATTTGGAAAAAATGAGCTCCTTGGAGGATTTGACTCTTTGGATATGTTTGACATAGCTCTATTTGGTAAGGTCAAGAAGCTAGCTTATAGCTTATTGAACTAGCTTATAAGTTTGTTTAACCAAAAGAAATGTGTTTGGTAAACCAACTTATCACACTAGCTTATAGTTTTTTTTTGAGATGCTACTTGAAGTAGTATTTGAGCTTATAACCTGTAGCTTATAGATTTTTATCTATTTTTTCAATTTTATCCTAATTATTTTATTCTTTATCCTTTTCCAAATTTAAAATAAAAATAAAATCTTATCATTTTATGTCATTTTATATTTATCAATTAGTTAAACAGCTAATTTTATCAAACATTTCAGTTTTAATTAGCTAGCTTTTCAGCTATCTGCTATCAGCTAGCTTTATAACTTATTTTTACTAAACATAGCCATAAACTGGTTGATAGTTGGTGGATAAGCTTAGTTGACATCGGATAAACTTATAGTTTTTTTTTATTACAGGATAAGCTTATAACTTATAATGATAAACTAACCAATTAAATTTGAAGAGTGCTTAAGAGATTTCTCTATCTTTTTGGGTATAAAATAGCAATAGTGAACTCTAAACTTATAATTTCATGTAAATTATTTAAATTCCTCACCACTAACTCAATTCTAATAGCTTCCTAAATATATTGAATGTGATGATAATTTTTATTTTGACAAAAGGGGTAGAATGTGATTTCTTTGCAAATTTAAATTCTTTATATCTCAAAAACCGTTTACCTACTTCAATTCAAATTTCTTTCGCTGCAAAACAACCTTGTAGTTCCTTGGATTTTACTTCGCTGATATTTCTCCCTTGTAATTTGACACTACAACTGAACTTGGATGATATAGGACCAAAATATGTAGGGGTAGGACCGTTTTGAAAGCCATGCGTGATTGGGCCGTGTGGGACGAGTAGAGCAGAGGCCCTCTCCACTAGCGTGGAACCGGAGGTTAAGGCTTCCATTTCACGCAGGGCCATTTTCTAACATTCATTTGTTTTGTCCTGTCCAAAAACAAACTATCTCTCTTTTTTTATTCGGAAACCACAGTAATTAGGGCATTTGGCACCTCAGTGAGCCCAGTAGGGTATCCCCACAACCTCGACCTTTTAACCCAGTTATGAGAATAATCCTCAGTTTGGCTGATTGAGTATAGTTTTACCCTTTTGTTCTCGGCCTCTCACTAGGGGTGATTCACAATGATTCAAACTCAGGTTTCCCAAATTCTTCTCCATACGGGGGCGAGTTTCTTCCACTCAACCAACACCATTGGTAAGAGTGGAGAGTTCCCAAAAGAAATAGATAACTCCATTACTGTGATTTTGAATGTATAAAAGATATAAAATCACACATTTTCAGAATTGATGATATTTATTGGGCATTTGGTAAACCATCTCTTATATGTTCTTTTTTTTGTTGTTGTTGAAATCTCTTTTCTATTTTTCTTTGGGTTTTTTGTGCTAAGGCGGACCACAAAACAAGCCCAGAGGGCCCATACCTGCAATACAACACAGCCTGGAAAGTACAACAGACCAGCCCAAAAACTCTCCATCGTTTTTGGTCTTCTATTTAGATGCTAACTAATGTTGAGCAGGTCAACCACCCAACTTTTCGGATTTGAAGGACAACGGGACAAATAACTCACTCACTCAACCTTCTCTCAAAGTTGAAGACTGTTAGTTGTTGTTTCTAAGATGGCTTTAAATCACAAGGGCAAAGAGTAGAGCTACGACTATGAGGGTCCCAAAATTGACTGACTAGCCTTCCCTTCCTAAACCCACATACATCAACATGGCCATATATACTTAGAATCATAGAATAGAACCCATGGTAAGAGATTAATTTCTCAAAAGCAAAGGAAGATCAACAAAAGCCACTCATAGAGATGAGTTTTGGGGCAGAGATAGTGATTGCCCTGGTGGGTTTGTCGGGAGTGTTTCTGCGGCCAATGATGTTCCGATATGCTGCAAAGATTGGAGAAGTGATGGCATGCCCCATCTACCGGATCATAAGAGAATGGCATTCTTTGGTTCTCTCAAACTACATTCCATAGTCCAATATGCTCACCTTATTGGGAAATGCCCCTTCTTCTATGAATAACTGTATGTCTCCATTAAGTCATTAACCTTAGACAATTCTTGTTCCTCTTTATTTCTTTTTCTTTTAATTCCAAGAGTACCTAGCTAGAAGTCAAAAACTCTAGGTAGCAGAAATGTTAACTCAATAACCTGTGCTTATGATGATGTGTCTACATTTGAATTGCATTTGGATGTTTTTGATTAATTTACAAGCTAGTTGTTGAACTTGAATTTCTAAATTGTAAAAACATACTATTGCTTAGCCTTCCTAGGTGTAAATGTAATCCCTGCATGTAATTGATTTCAGCATTTTTGTCATGTTGTTCAGTTATTCAATTAAATTAATAAAAATAAAGAACCTTCATTTTCTTTCTTGTTTTGGTCAAAGTTAATTTCTTTGCTTCTGATCTTCAATTGAGAGTGCTTTTTCCTAGTTTGTGGCCGAAAACATAGCAGGCCTAGAAGTGGATGCTACTTGCATCGTTTACAAATGTGTTTCGAAGATTGTTGGCATGCGAGCAAGACATGACCAAAGGTCCAAAGCCCAAGGTAGTGTTGATTAGCCATGCCATTTTTGTCTGGAAGTATATTTAGAAAAGGACTCCCTCCCTCTCAAAACTTTGCGTGTTTTAACTTTTTATTGTTGTCCTAAAACTTTAGTTGTTTTAGAAATCTAAAGCATAATTCAGCATTTTTTCCCTATTATACCTTTAAATTAATAGTATACATTACTATCTATGGTTCCTATTATAGGAAAAATTTTAGTATATTTGTCAATCCTAATTATAAAAAAAGTAAACATATTTCAAGGTACATTAATTGTTAAAAAATTTTCATACCCCTGTTTAATGTGAGATGTTTGTTTACTAGAAACTCACATTACGAGTATAAAACATTTAATGCTAGGGGTAAATTTGGGATAATCTTTCAATTTTATAACATTTAATGCTCTGGTCTTGGTGATTTTTATTTTTTCTTCTTATATTAGAGACCAGAGGTAGCATTGTAGTTTATTTTTACTATGTAGCTTTAGTGGAGTGTTAGTAATTCTTAATAGATTTTACATTGAAAAGTGACACATTTATTAAGGATATTTTAGTCAAATTTTGTCTAAATTAATTATTTCTTAGTTTGTTTTAACAACCAAAGTTTTAGTTTTTGGACGGAAGGAGTAGTAAACTACTTTTTCAGATTTGTCTATAAGGAATATATTTATTTTTTTAAGCCAAAATGGCATGCAAAAGCATCACAATAATGACTGACAACTCAACCAGGTTGGCTCCTCAGCCATTACCAATCATCTGTAGCATACCATAATATTATTAAAAATAAAGAAAAATACAGGAAAAACATGGGGGACATAGACCTAACCCATGAACAAGTTATTTCAACCTATAATTTGGAAGGTCATCCTATTGTGGAAAAATCCTCCCTTATGAAACTTGGGATTAAATCCCACCAAATGAATCCCTGAGTATGAGTCCCATGAGAGGCAAACTTATTTGCATAATGATTGCCTTTCATGGTAAATGTGAGAGTAGCAAAAATTCATTCTACTAGTAAGCTCCAAATAATTCAACCATCTAAGGCATTAAAGAAGGCGAAGAAAAGGCCAAAACCACTATAGAAGAGTCGCATTCCAACCAAAAATTCCACCAACCCCTAGCATAAGCTATCTCAATAGCAATCATGGCTCCCATAATTTCAGCTTGCAAGGCAAAAGAATTTCCAAGATTAAGAGAAAAACATAGAAGACTAGCAACCATTCGATCTCTAAAGATACCATTGCAACTAGCAGGACCCGAAGAATCTTTAGCGGCTCCATTAGAATTACACTTGATCCAGCTACACTTAGGAGGAAACCAGTCAACTTGCTTAATCATTGGAGCTTTCCCCTGATGACCATCAATGGAAAAGGCCTTAAGAATCATGAACTCCTTAATATCATAGGATATGCAACCTTTACTCAACTTTCCAACTAAAGAGACATTGGCAAGAATCTTGTTCTTAGTTGTAGATATATGAACCACATGATTATCAAACCGGACCTTGTTCCTGCAAAACCAGATAATTGAAATAGAGTTAACAATACCGGCAACAATAACATCCCGAACTTGGCTGCTCCATTTTAGATCACAAATAAAGAGGAAATCCAACATTGAAGAACAAGAGATATTTAGATGCAAAACTGAGCCTAACCAACTCCAAATTGATTTAGCAAAAGCACAGTAAAAAAATGAATGTTGATTCAACATCAACATAGCAATGACTACAAACTGACACCATACAACAACCACGCTTTCTAATATCTTTGTCAGATGGCATGCGATCATGAATAATTCTCCAAACTAAAAAGGATTTAGAAGGAGGGATAATCCGATTCCAGATAATTTTATGCTAAGGGACTTGTTGAATTATAGGGTTCAAAAAGTCATAGGCATCCTTTAAAGATAACGTACCCGAAGCAGTGCTATTCCAAACCTTATAATCAACTGCATCATTTATAGGAATATCAACTTGCTTCAAATCAGTAGCTATAGAAGGATTCCTCTGCAGCAAAATAGAAGGAATTTCCCAAGATCTATTGTGGATGAAGTCATTAATTTTAGCATTTAATAAATTTTGAACATCACCTGGAATCTCCAATAAGTTAGCCAGAGGTTCAGACAACCACCTATTAGTCCAAAAATTGACATCTTTACGATTACCTATTTGCCAAGAGAAGTTATTCATGATTAAAGGAATAACATTTTTTTAAGCCAGCCCAAACAGTAGATCCTATGTGAAAAGACTCAGGAGCATTGTTTTCAAAGACTCTACCGCGTAAAAGGCAAGCCCATTGAGAATAAGAAGAAATCAGCTCCCAAGCTGATTTTACTCCAAGCAACTGTTACAATCTTTCGAGTATGAAGATCCCCTGACCAAATAAAGTTATGCATCCAGTTATCTACAGTCTTAACAAGCTCTACAGGCCATAAGTAGACATGAAAACTGTAAAAATAGCATACTATTAATGACATACTACCTCCGTCCTTATATGTAAGACTTTTTTGTAATATTTTATTATCCCTTTTTATAAGATCTTTTTCCAAATTACAAGATGCATTAATTATTTTTCTTAAAAAAATATTCCAAATTAAATGGAGAGAATTGAAAGACCAACCATTTCTCTCTCTTAATAATTGAAGGATAATTTTGGAAATAGAGTACACATTGTTGATAAATTTAATGCAAAAACTAGTTTTCTTATATTTTGTGCATTGGTCAAAAAGGTCTTATATATAGTGACAGAGGTAGTATTTAATAAGTTGGACTACTCCCATGATTAAGAGCAAAGAAGCTTCCCAACTAGCTAGCTTATTTTTAATTTTATCTGCAATGCCTTGAAGATATTGTTTCCTCGGCTTACCTTTAAATGAGGGAATACCAAGATAAAAAAAAGGAAGCACACCAGAGGAGAAACTAAGAATTTCAGTAAGATGATCCTTTCTGGTTTCAGACATTGAGCCAGCATAAAATTTAGACTTATTAGGATTAATGTTCTGGCTTGATGCTTTTCTATAGGCTTTAAAAAGATTCACCTAATTTTGCACGTTCTTCTGGGTACCTATGCAAAAAAAGCATTATGTTGTCGGCATATAAAATATGAGTCAGAGTAGCATAACCTCTAGGCCTACCATGAGCTAAAGTTTTCCATCCACTACCAGCTTGGATATTCCCCCACTAAGCACTTCCTCAATCAGACAAAAGAGGAGAGGGGAAAGAGGATCCCCCTGCCTCACCCTTCTCTTACAAGGAAAGAATCCAATAGATTTCCCATTAACTAAAATGGAAAGCTTAGCTTATTGTAACGACCCGTTTCCGGACCGCTACCGAGCTCAATATACCGAGCTCGAGTTACCGAGCTCAACACACACCGAGCTCAACTAAACCTGTATGCGACGCGTTTTAAAAACGGTACTCTTGTGCCTTTTAAAAAGTACGGTCTATTTTTTTTTATAAAACCAACTCGTGCACATCAGAGTAATTACAGCTTTTCGAAACATGGTGCAACTAAGACACAAGACTTAAATTCTAATAAAACATACATGCATATATACCACTCGAAATAATAATGTATACAAAATACAGAGTAGCAATGTATAAAGAAAATACACCTAAGGTATGACGACTTCAAGAGAGCAATCATACCACTGGGGTACTTCCCAGACTCCCACGCAGTCGCTCCAAAAGTAAACCGCCCGATCTACCTCAGTAGCAATAAAACATACCGACCCAAACTGGTCACGACCTCGAACACAAGAAAAACAAAGTACAGTCATCAGAAAAACAAACATCCAACAACATAATCAATCACGACAAGTAGAGGTCGTCACTCGGGTCCTCGTCGAGCTCCTCCTCGGCATCATCTGCTGTCGAGTTCCCTGCACCCTCGACATCGCCTGGGTAACCGTCATGGATTGAAGGCACCACGGGAAAGGGTCAACTTCTCAACAATACAAGATAAGCACGGCATAAAGAAATAAGCAACACAATAATGTATCTCAATCACCACACGTGACTCGACCATCTCACTCTAGACTCGACTCGACTCTTATTCCGGAATATCGTCAGCAGGTCCATCCCCAAACTGACGTAATAGGTAAACGGCAGGTCCATCCCCAAACCGAATTCCATACATTAATCAGCAGGTCCATCCCCAAACTGATAATGCTACAACGCCTAGCCAATCCACCATAAACAAAAGGGGACCTAGCACCCTCGATTATCTGGGTCGGCTCAAAACGTCATACGACTCCTAGCTCTCTCACTCGATGATTAGCTCGTCGCATGTCAAAGAGTAACACAACTTACTTGATCACATATCAAATAAAGAGAGCATGCTTAACATGAAGAAAACGCACTCGACATTTAAGCAATAAAACATTCTGCATGAAGAAACGCACTGACAAAGAATACACCATTCACAACATTCCAAGCTCGACACCAATCAAGGAGTCCATACAGTAAATATAACAATAAAAATAAAGTCTTAATAATGTCTAAAAGTTGCCCTTACGAACTCCAAGCTAATCTTTGTTCGACAACGACCTCGACATTTGTCTTCAAACGAGCTCGACAACGACTTCTCTTACTCGATCTCGACACGGTGTCTTCAACGAGCTCGACAACGACTTCGACACGCGTCACGCCCTCAATCGACCTCGACACGTGACGCTTCTCGGTCGACCTCGACACGCGTCTGATTCTCGATCTGGATTCCGCTTCCACGTCCTCGGATTCGCTCTCCGTACACCTCGAATCGAAATCACACGATCTCGGGAATCGGACTTCCTAAAACAAGCACAACTCGATTCGATCTATGGGTTCTAATACACTTAGCTCTCATCCCAAACTTAACCACAACCCGGAAAATATAAAAACTCAAGAACTTAAATATATTTTTCCTCTAACACAAAGTTAGGGTTTTCGATCAAAAGTTCATGAAAAAGGTTATCGATGCCACAACGGATAGATCGACAACAACAACAACCGAAGCAACGATCGACAAACTAAAATAAGAAATCGAAACAAACCAAAAAGGAAGGGTTTACGGGCAGCCGATTGCAGAAAAAGCGAGAGGAAGAAAATTTGTTTTACAAGCCCAATTAATCGGTTAGAAAGGTAGGTAATATCGTGAAGAAGAAAACCCATCAATTTGACATGATTTGGAAGCATAAAACTAGCTAAAAATGGAAGGAAGAAGTAGCGCTAAACAGTAACACGAAGGAAGAGAAAATCTGTTCTTCATACCTCAATTGATGGTCGAGATGGTGAGATATAGGTCGAGAAGATGATGATGAACAAGATTGATGAAGAAAATTTGTGCAGAATCTCGATGGAACTCAAGGTTTCGTCGATGGAAGTTCTGGAGAGAAACAAGGAACTTCGAGCAAAAGGAAGGAAGAAGAAAGAAGAAAAGAGAAATGAGTATCGAGGAAAACCGATCGTGAATACATTTGGTGAGAGAAGGCTCTACTCGTCACTCCAGCTATAAGATGCCAATCCCATCAATCAATCTACCCGTCTAATCGTTCCTCTCATAATTACCCTCTACTCTGTCGGTCAACGATCTAGACACGCGACGAGAACGGCAAGCCGACAATGTAATAATTACAAACAATATAATAATAATAACGCTGAATAACGTTCGAAAGGATACGAGTTATCATCTCGACACGATGTCGACCAAGGGTGCTCGTGCAAGCGATCAAGGCTCTAACACGAGTTCGTGAACGCGGCCTCCTCAGTTCGACATGCGACCTCCTCAGCTCGGTACGCGACTTCATCAACTCGACACCCGACCTCCTCAGCTCAGCAGCTAGTGCACGCGGTCTCCTCAGCTCGGAAAATGACCTCGGCAAACGATCTTGGCACGGGATCTCGACACAAGGTCTTGGTCGAGGTCTCGATCCGACATCCTAATACGAGGTCGATCTCGTCCTCAGGTGTTACAATCTCTTCCTCTAAAAAATTTCATCCTCGAAATTGCAAATGAGTTTCTTACCTCGGAAAAGTTCAGGGTACTGAGTCTTCATCTTCTCCTCCAGCTCCCAAGTCGCATCTCCCGTCTTCTGATCCCACACAACTTTGACAAGTTGAATCTCTTTGTTCCGCAGCTGTTTGGCTTTCCGATCAACGATCCTTCTTTGGTGATGCTTCAAAAGATAAGTCGCCCTTCGCTTGAATCACATCCGGTTCGATGACATGAGAGGGTCGGAAACATACTTCGCAATTGTGAGGCGTGGAAGACGTCGTGGATGTTCGACAAGAATGGTGGCAAGGCAATCGATATGCCGACCAATACGACGAAGAATCTAGTAAGGTCCAATAAATTTAGGGTAAGTTTCTTGGATTTGATCGCTCGACCAACTCCGATGGTGGGGTGACTCTAAGAAATACATGTTCTCCTTCCTCGAACTCGAGTGGTCGACGTCGTTGATGCATAACTCTTCTGTCGACTTTGAGATGTTCGCATCCGATCTCTGATCAAACGGATCTTCTCGGTAGTCTGCTGGATCATATCTGGTCCTACAACAGAACGCTCGCCGTCCTGGTACCAACAAAGAGGCGTCTGACATTTACGTCCATACAGTGCTTCAAAAGGTGCCATTCCAATACTCGCATGGAAACTGTTATTGTAGGTGAACTCCACCAATGGTAAGACGTCGTCCTAACTTCCTCGGTGATCTAAGGTACACGCTCGCAACAAATCCTCAAGCGATTGGATCGTTCTCTCAGTCTGACCGTCGATGCATGGATGATATGCCGAGCTAAGCTCGAGCTCGGTTCCCATCGCTCCTTGCAATTCCCTCCAAAATGAGGCGTGAACTTCGGATCTCGGTCCGACACGATCGAAGAGGGTATACCATGAAGTCGTACTATCTCGCGATGTAGATCTCGGACACTTTTCCACGTTGTATGTCGACCTCACCGTAAGAAATGAGCGGATTTGGTCAATCGGTCGACGATCACCCAAATTGAAACATTCTTCTTCTGCGTCTTCGCAAACCTACAACGAAGTCCATGGAAATCTTGTCCCATTTCCATACCGGATGCGTCAGCGATTGTAGCATTCCGCGGTCGTTGGTGCTCCACCTTCGCTTCGACCCGTTAAACACGAAGCTACGTACTCGGCCACTTGCTTCTTCATTCCGGACCACCAAAAATGCTTCTTCAAGTCTTGATACATCTTCGTAACTCCTGGATGAATACTAAAGTTGCTCTTATGCGCTTCATCGAGAATCAACTTTCTCAGCTCGGATACGTTAGGTACACATACTCGGCCATTGCATCTCAAGATGTCGTCCGCTCCGACGTGAAATTCTGTCGCCTTCCCTTGCGCTATCAACTGAACCTTCTCTTGCAGAAGCTCGTCATGAACTTGCTGGTCTCGGATCTCGTCCAACAATCTGTTAGAAATGGTAAGCATACCAAATCTCAGCTTCCCTGGTGAAACTTCGACACTCAACTTCAAGTCTCGGAACTTCTCGAGCATCTCCAACTCCTTGATCATCATTGCCGAGGTTAAAACGCTCTTCCTACTCAACGCATCTGCTACCACGTTAGCCTTACCGGGATGGTATTCCAACGTAAAGTCGTAGTCCTTGAGAAATTCTGTCCATCTACGCTGACGCATGTTGAGCTCTTTCTGGTCGAACAGGTACTTCAAGCTCTTGTGATCGCTGAAAGCGATGAAGTGCTCCCATAAAGGTAGTGTCTCCATATCTTGACGCCAAAAACTCTGCTGCCCGGCTCAAGTCGTGAGTAGGGTAGTTCCTCTCGTGAATCTTAAGCTATCTTGAAGCATCTGCGACCACCTTCCGATGTTGCATCAAAGACGCATCCCAATCCCTGGTGTGACGCATCACAATACACCTCGAAGGCTCTTCGGGTTGAGGCAAAATCAGCCAGCGTATTTGTCGTCAAAAGCTCCTTCGATCTTTGAAAAGCGGCCGCACTCCTCGGTCCAGGCAAAGGTTGATCCTTCCTCGTCGATCGTGTAAGAGGCGCGACAATCTTCGAGAAACCTTCAATGAATCTTCGGTAATAGCACGCTAAGCGACAAAACTCCCGATCTCGGTAACCATCTTGGTGTTCCCACGCTAGTACAACTTCAATCTTAGTTGGATCCACACTATCCCTTCTTTGGAAATCACGTGACCAAGAAAATTCACCTCTTCAAGCCAAAATTCACACTTGACAGGTTGGCATAGAGTTGCTTATCTCGTAATATCTGCGATGCTCGACATAAGTGTTCTGCGTGCTCTTCTCGGTTCCTCGAGTAGATCGGATGTCGTCGATGAACACTACAACAAACTGATCCAAGAACGAATGGAAAATCCTATTCATGTAGTCCATAAACACACCGGTGGCGCGATTCGCTACTCCAAACGGCATCACCAAGTACTCGTGGTGACCGTATCTAGTTCTGAAGCTGTTTTGGCGACATCTTCCTCCTTCACGCGAATCTGGTAGCCCGACTTCAAGTCTATCTTGGAAAGATCGCCGCTCCACGAAGTTGATCCATCAAGTCGTCAATACGTGGTAACGGATAACGGTTCTTCACGGTAACCTTGTTGAGCTCGCGATAGTCCACGCACAGCCTTGATCGTCCATCCTTCTTCTTAACCAACAACACTGGAGCTCCCCACGGTGACACGCTCGGTCGTATGAATTGCTTCGACTCCAAGTGTTCGATCTGGGACTTCAGCTCTTTCATCTCGGCAGGAGACATCCTGTATGGCGCTTTGGAGATCGGTCCTGTCCCTGGAATCAGGTCGATGGAGAACTCGACCTCTCGCACTGGTGGTAACCCTGGCACGTCTTCGGGAAAAACGTCCTCAAAGTCACACACCACTGGAACATTCTCCACGTCGATCTGATGGAAAACTTCCGAACTAGCCAGATACATGTATTCCCTAGTTCCTTCTTTCAAAGAAACTCCGATACGCTCGGTAGAAAGATAATTGGAGACTCCAAGGTCTGGAAAAATTACAGTTTTACGGGCACAAATTAAAAGGACATGGTGGTGTGACAACCAATCCATCCCGAGAATGACATCTAAGCCCTTAAGAGGCAAACAAACCAAATTGACCACAAACTTTCTACTCTGAATAACCACTACACAATTAAGACATGCAGTGTTTGTGACTAAGGTTTTAGCAGCTGGGGTTGTAACTACCAATTTGAACGGTAAAGCGATCCACAATCAAGTTCAAATGGTTCACCTGATCGTAAGAAATAAAGGAATGGGTTGCACCGAATCAAAAAGAACGGATAAGGATTTACCCTCGATTTCACATTCACCTTGGATAAGATCTTCACTCGACCGCTTCCTCGCCACTCATGCGTAAAACTCGCCTTTAGCCACTTGACGCTTCCGCCTTTGGCGCTTTGCCGCAAGCATCGTCGGTTCGACTTTAGGTGTAGGACAATCCTTGACAAAATGTCACGGCTTCTTACGGTTGAAACACACCTCCACCCTCTGAGTCTGATTATTCGCGTAATGTCCGTCTTTCCCTGGCGGAAACAAGTCACCTCGACAGTCCGTCCTCTGCTTCTCGGTACCTGGGTCATCGGACGATACTGTCCCCTGTTGTCGTTCCACTGAGGTCGGTCGTACGGCTTCTTCTGCAGTTGTTTTCCTTTCTGTGCAAATCTCGGCCCCGCACTCTGGGGTCTCAGCCGTCCGCTTCTGTGATCTTCTTCTTGTGGCTCCTCACTCCTTCTACCTCGACACAGCGATCTATCAGCTCTTGGAGGTTTCGAATCCTCAACGACACCACTGACTTCTGAATGTCGAATCTCAATCCCCGTTGGAATCTCTCACTCAACCATCTTTGGTCAACTCGATCATGAAATGGACTGAAATACCTCGCCAACGACTCGAACTTGGCCGCATACTCGGACACTGTCATACCGCTTCTTTGCAGGTTGAAGAAACTCTTGCTCCTTCTCGGCTCGTGCAGTATCTGGGAAGTACTTGTCCAAGAACCTTTCACGAAAAAGCTCCCAGTTCATCTCGCGACGTTCCGCTATAAACGTTTGCTTCACTCCTCTCCACCAATACTCTGCGTCTCCTAGCGATGAAGTAGGTGGCATAGTCGACCTTCACGTTGTCCGCAATGAAGTGCCTCAAAGATCTTCTCGATCTCTTGCATCCAAAGATCGACTTTATCTGGATTTGGCTCACCGTAGAACTTCTGGATCATGCTTCTGAAGTCGGCCAATCCTCTCGCTTGACATTTCGCTCTGCTCGTTCTTTGTTCTTTGCAAGTTCTGCTGAGTTAACGCCGTCTGGTTGAGCCATCGCGTTAACTGTTGAGTTCGCAGCTAATTGTTGAGCCATGGCTGCCGCCATCTCGGTCATAGCTTGAATTGCTCGTTCCATGTCGGCGTTCTCGGTTGCGGTGTCGTATTCCTACGAGGTGGCATTAGATTCCACAAAGTTCAAAACCCTGTTGAATCTCACAACAAGGATGTGTTAAAACACACGCTTCAATCAAGAAACAGTTCAAACAATTTTTCAAGCAATAAGTGCTTCACTTAATCAAACAACAATCAACATAATACAACTAGGTACCCAACACGGATATCCGAGCCACGGTGACGGTCAAATCTCCTATGCACGGCTCGGTCGAGCAAGCGCTCGATACCAACAATGTAACGACCGCTTTAGGACCGCTACCGAGCTTAATATACCGAAGCTCGAGTTCTGAGCTCAACACACACCGAGCTCAACTAAACTCAGATGTGACGCTGCGTTTTAAAAGCGGTACTCTTGTGCCTTTTAAAAAGTACGGTCTATTTTTTTTTTATAAAACCAACTCGTGCATATCAGAGTAATTACAGCTTTTCGAAACATGGTGCAACTAAGACACAAGACTTAAATTCTAATAAAACATACATGCATATATACCACTCGAAATAATAATGTATACAAAATACAGAGTAGCAATGTATAAAGAAAATACACCTAAGGTATGGCGACTTCAAGAGAGCAATCATACCTGGGGTACTTCCAGAACTCCCACGCAGGGGTCGCTCCAAAGTAAACCGCCGCCTACCTCAGAGCAATAAAACATACCGACCCAAACTGGTCACGACCTCGAACACAAGAAAAACAAAATGCAGTCATCGAGAAAAACAAACATCCAACAACATAATCAATCCACGACAAGTAGAGGTCGTCACTCGGGTCCTCGTCGAGCTCCTCCTCGGCATCATCTGCCGCCGAGTTCCTCGCACCTCGACATCGCCTGGGTAACCGCTATGGATTGAAGGCACCACGGAAAGGGTCAACTTCTCAACAATACAAGATAAGCCACGGCATAAAGAAATAAGCAACACAATAATGTATCTCAATCACCACACGTGACTCGACCATCTCACTCTGGACTCGACTCGACTCTTATTCTAATATCGTCGGCGAGTCCATCCCCAAACTGACGTAATAGGTAAACGGCAGGTCCATCCCCAAACCGAATTCCATACATTAATCAGCAGGTCCATCCCCAAACTGATAATGCTACAACGCCTAGCCAATCCACCATAAACAAAAAGGGGACCTAGCACCCTCAGTTATCTGGGTCCCGCTCAAAAACGTCATACGACTCCCTAGCTCTCTCACTCGATGATTAGCTCGCCGCATGTCAAAGAGTAACACAACTTACTTGATCACATATCAAATAAAGAGAGCATGCTTAACATGAAGAAAACGCAATTCGACATTTAAGCAATAAAACATTCTGCATGAAGAAACGCAATTCGACAGCAATACACCATTCACAACATTCCAAGCTCGACACCAATCAAGGAGTCCATACAGAAATATAACAATAAAAATAAAGTCTTAATAATGTCTAAAAGTTGCCCTTACCGAACTCCAAGCTAATGCTGTTCGACAACGACCTCGACACGGCTGTCTTCAAACGAGCTCGACAACGACTTCTCTTACTCGATCTCGACACGACTGTCTTCAACGAGCTCGACAACGACTTCGACACGTACCGTCCTCAATCGACCTCGACACGTACGCTTCTCAGTCGACCTCGACACGCGTCTGATTCTCGATCCGATTCATTGCTTCCACGTCCTCGGATTCGCTCTCCGTACACCTCGAATCGAAATCACACGATCTCTGAATCGGACTTCCTAAAACAAGCACAACTCGATTCGATCTATGGGTTCTAATACACTTAGCTCTCATCCCAAACTTAACCACAACCCAGAAAATATAAAAACTCAAGAACTTAAATATATTTTTCCTCTAACACAAAGTTAGGGTTTTCGATCAAAAGTTCATGAAAAAGGTTATCTGATGCCACAACAGATAGATCGACAACAACAACAACCAGAAGCAACGATCGACAAACTAAAATAAGAAATCGAAACAAACCAAAAAGGAAGGGTTTCTGGGCACTGCCGATTGCAGAAAAACAGAGGAAGAAAATTTGTTTTACAAGCCCAATTAATCGGTTAGAAAGGTAGGTAATATCGTGAAGAAGAAAACCCATCAATTTGACATGATTTGGAAGCATAAAACTAGCTAAAAATGGAAGGAAGAAGTAGCGCTAAACAGTAACACGAAGGAAGAGAAAAATCTGTTCTTCATACCTCAATTGATGGTCGAGATGGTGAGATATAGGTCGAGAAGATGATGATGAACAAGATTGATGAAGAAAATTTGTGCAGAATCTCGATGGAACTCAAGGTTTCGTCGATGGAAGTTCTGGAGAGAAACAAGGAACTCAGAGCAGAAGGAAGGAAGAAGAAAGAAGAAAAGAGAAATGAGTATCTGAGGGAAAACCGATCGTGAATACAGCTGGTGAGAGAAGGGGTATAATCGTAACTCCAGCTATAAGATGCCAATCCCATCAATCAATCTACCCGTCTAATCGTTCCTCTCATAATTACCCTCTACTCTGTCGGTCAACGATCTAGACACGCGACGAGAACGGCAAGCCGACAATGTAATAATTACAAACAATATAATAATAATAACGCTGAATAACGTTCGAAAGGATACGAGTTATCATCTCGACACGATGTCGACCAAGGGTGCTCGTGCAAGCGATCAAGGCTCTAACACGAGTTCGTGAACGCGGCCTCCTCAGTTCGACATGCGACCTCCTCAGCTCGGTACGCGACTTCATCAACTCGACACCTGACCTCCTCAGCTCAGCAGCTAGTGCACGCGGTCTCCTCAGCTCGGCAAATGACCTCGGCAAACGATCTTGGCACGGGATCTTGACACAAGGTCTTGGTCGAGGTCTCGATCCGACGTCCTAATACGAGGTCGATCTCGTCCTCAGGTGTTACACTTATCACATGCACCCAATCACAAAACTTTAAGTAAAAACCAAAACAATGGAGGACGTTGAGAAGAAAATTCCTATCTAGCTTATCAAAAGCTTTCTTGATATCAATCTTCATAGCAACATTACCTCCAAAAGATTTTTTGTCTAGCATATTAACAGCTTCAGAAGCTACACAAATACAATCATGAATTTGTCTTCCTTGTATAAAGCCTCTCTGATTCAAAGACACATTTTTAGGAGCCACTTTAGCCAACCTATCAACCATCACCATAGTAATAATCTTAAACTGAAAATTAGCCAAGGCAATACACCTAAATTGTTCAATACGATCAACTCCCTGTTCATTTGGTATAAGAAACACCACATTGGAATTTAAATTAGAAAGCAGTCAACCAGTTGGAAAAAATTTGCAAAACAGCTTTAAACACACCATCAGGGCGTGGGGCATTATTACCATTTAGAGAAAAAACTGCATTCTTAACCTCTTCCACATTTGGCAGACTAGTCAAAAGAACATTGTCATCAACAGAAACTAAATTAGGAATTACTTCTTTATCAATACCATTGTCCACACAAGTATTATTTGATGCAAAGAGGCTCGCATAATATTGCACAACACTATGGCAGAAGAATTGGTTAGGAGATGGTTACCATTCTTTAACAAAGAAATATGCTTGGTCATGTTACTAATCTTAGCAATCTTGTGAAAATACTCAGTATTCCTAACACCATGAAGAGTCCAATTGATTCTGGCCTTTTCCATCCAAAATTTCTCTTGATCATGTAGAGCTTGTTGAAGATCAATTTGAGCATGCTACTCATGTGCCCTCAAATCATTAGAATATCCAATAGCATCAATTTGAGCTTGACTCTCATCCACTATACTAACTACAACATTCACCTTAAATGCACATCCCCAAAAGAAGATTTATTTCATTCCTTAAGCCGAAGCTTCAAAGCTTTAAACTTTTGGAATAGAATATACATGTATATAGGGCAATCAACATAAGACTTGTTCCAAACATCAACAATAATATCATGACAATCAGGAAGATTCTCCCACATTTTCATAAATTTAAAAGAAGACTTTGCCCTTCTTGTATCCGTCTTTGCACAAATTAACAAGGGAAAATGATCAAACTTAATTTGGGTGAGGGTGCAACAAGAAATACTAGTCCAAAAGTAAAGCCAAACATCATTGCAAACAGCCCTGTCAAGCCTCTTATCTGTGTAAGCACTACCTCTACGACCATTGGACCAAGTAAACTGAGAACCTCTTGTCATGATGTGAGTCAAGTTATTAGTTTTCGTCCAAGCTTTGAATTCCTATGCTGCAATTTGAGAAGGCAAACCACTACCTCTATATTCATAAGCCCCCAAAACAACATTATAGTCCCCAATAAAGCACCATGGACTATTATAAGAAGCTTGTAAAGAAGCCAATTCAGTCCACAAATCTCTCCTCAAAATATAAGAACAACAAGCATATATAGCTGCAACAAAAACTTCATATCACAAACTCGAACAAAAATAGAAATTTTCTACGTGGAGGTTGCAATGATTGTTGGATTGAGATGAGTAGTACATAAGCACCACAAATTTGGAGCATGAGTACATCTATTATTAACAGTAACAAGCTTTAAATTAAGCCTTCTCCAAAAACCAGCCGTCACTTTATCGAAATTTATCTAAGGTTCAGAATGTAAAACAAAATCTGGATTATTGGCTTTGTGTAACCTTTTTAAAACCAACCTAGTATCTAGGTTTGCCATGCCTCTAGCATTCCAATACAATATATTCATCTATGCAAATTTTTTTGACCACCCCTATTTTGGGCTCTATATCTACCACCCCTCACTACACCAGATTATTTAATAAAAGACACCGCTTTCACCAGCGCTTGCTACAGAAGCGCTAATTAAAATTAGGCTGAAGACTTTCATTAGCGCTTCCTCAAGAAGGCGCTAGTGATATGTTCGAAATAGACAGTGCTTCCTAGAGAAAATGCTAGTGAATGTGCAGATATGAAATAAACAACGCTTCTTTCAGAAAGCGCTGGTGAAACGATTACAAATAGATAGCGCTTTTTTAGAAAAAGCGCTGGTGATGTTATACTTTAGCCAACGCTTGCGCAGGGAAGCACTGCCTATTCATCAATCCCAAATTAAAAAGTTAGGTCTCTGTATAACATATACTCCCTCTTCGCGCCAGTACTCCCTCTCCGCCACTCTCCCTCACCCGGACTCTCTCATATCTCTCTCGCACGAACGTCACTCTCCGCCACTCCTTTTGTCGGTGCTTGCTAGCCTTCGCGGATCTTCCGTCGTACTCCTTTATGCTGGTTTGAGGGCCCAGACTCCGTTGGAGATGAAATCGACGCGGCGTTGATTGCCCAACATCTTCAATTGCAGTTTGGTGGAAACCCTAGCACGAACCTTAGAACCGACCTTGAGAACCCACTGACCGTCAGCGACCTTGGAAAGAGGGGTTTGAGTTTGCCATTCAGGTATACAAATGTTCCTAATCTATATTTCCTTGTTTTCTTTTATCATTTGGTTCTTCTTATTTGACTAATTTGCCCAGTTCCTTTTCCAGACACATTCTGTGGCAAAGGAACTACTCAAGTATCATTCACAAACTCTTGGATTGGTTATTGGGGGTTTGGGTAGAAAGGGAGAAGCTGAGCGCATTGTTAAAGAGGTAAATCTGTTGGTAGCAACGCCTGGTCGTCTTCTTGACCTTCTTTAGAATACAAAAGGGTTCATATATAAAAACTTGAAGGTAAGTTATGGATTTGCTTCTTGATAATATATGGACATATTTGATTACTGATATCGACAAGCAATGTTGATATTTGTTAATCATTTTTTTATTCATTGTAATGATTTTATAGATAAGATATCAGGGCGTTTGTGATATATATTAACTCATAGTATGGATGGGGGTCCTCCTTTCCTATCAGTTTGGCTTTAGAATTAGAATATCCTTTTAGTTGAAGTCCTTGCTATACATGCAGTGGGAGTTAGACAAAGTGGATAAGAACCCTATATGCTTAAGTTATCAAATGTGGACAAAACAGAAGATGATACGATTAAAAGTGTGATGATTAAACTTGTAAGGGGATGACTTTGATGTTCTAAAAGAGTTAAAAAGGTTATATACAGGTTTTCCTATGCAATCATCACCAAAGCATCTAAATTTCATTAATTCAATAATTTTATATAGACTTGAGTTGGCATGAAAGTTGTTTGCTGCCAAATACTATAGTTTCCTTCTAATTTTAGTGATGAATTGTGTAATTTGCTTACTTACATGTCTATAATATGTACTTAAAAGATTAGCTATTAAAGTTTAGCAAAAATTTCATGAACTTTCGGACCTAGGATAATGCTATCCAAATGTTTGTACTCAAAATGCAATTTCACTTGTTTGTAAATGAGTTTACTACAAATTTTACTAGTTTATGCAGAGCAAGAAGTACTTTTTAGCTCTTTTCCTACAAGTACACTAGTTTTTGTTCGTCAAATTTTTTGTTCAAATATATTGGAGCCCTATTTTGACTATAATATTTGATCAACAAAAGACATGTACATTGAGTTAAAGACCTTATTAGCTATTATCATGTTGTGTCTCCAATTGGTAAAAGTTTGAACTTTGAAGTGTTTTATGTTTGATTGGATTGGATATATTTTGGAATGTCTATATTTTAGGGGAGACTTTGCTAAAATTTTGTTAAAAGTTGGAACTTCAAAGTGTTTTATGTTTGATTGGATTGGATATATTTTAGAATGTCCATATTTTAGGGGAGACTCTGCCAAAATTTTGTTAAAAGTTAGAACTTTGAAGTGTCTTATGGTTGATAGGTTTGGATATATTTTGGAATGTCCATATTTTAGGGGAGACTCTACCAAAATTTTGTTAAAAATTCAAACTGTGAATTGAATACGAACTGTGAATTGCGGATTGACGACATAACATTAGCTATAGCCTGATGCGTTAGATTATCATGTTTTGCCTATGTTTAGTGAGAATACTAATAACACCAATATTACATCATTTTTATAAGGATATTAGAATGTGATTTGAATAATTATTGAATATTATCAATTGAAATTCACTCTCTTTTAATCTAAATTATGTAGAAATGGAAAATTAGGCAATATGGTGGTCAAATACAAATTTGGGCTTGAAATAGGCCTAGAATGCTAAGCACGGCCTTCGCATAATATAATGAAGCATGTCCATGCTTACTGAAGCAACAATTAGCCACGAGCGCACCTCACGCGCGTCCACGCACTCTCCGGATAGCTGGTTGGTATTTTAATCATATCTGGAGCTGTAGTTATCAGATTAAGGCGTTCTTGGTGGCGTTGGAAAGCTAAGAGAATTTCCTACAACTTTGTCATAAATTGGATGGAATCTAACATGAAGCACGACCTCTTCATCATGAAGCAAGGCCGTGCTTAACACACAAAAATTTTGGAAAATCATGTCGACAAGCACAGATAGGTCGGCAACACGTAAAATCATGAAGCACGACCGTGCTCAACATTAGCAAGGCCGTGCTCATCCAAAAAGTCAACATAATAAATGCGCACAGGTGGGAAGGTTGGAAGGTCAAAAATAATAAATAAGGACGGCCTCTTCATAGATCAGCAAGGTCATGCTTAACCCAGAACTCAGCCTATAAAAGAAGCGCTCAGTAGAACGTTTCAAGTTCCCTGGGATTAATTCTATCCCAATTCTCTTCTTCTTTGTAATCTTCTATTCTTATTTTATAGTTATTCTGCTAGTTTTAGTTTTAAATATATCTTTTGTAAGCACGTTGTTGCTATCTTCAAATATGTTTAGTAACTAATCCCGTTATTGAGGTGACAGAGGATCTTTTACTTTATCTGTGATATCTTTATGATTTATAATATGAGTGGTTAAATCTTTTTGATTAAATTATTCCTGGCAATATTACTTTAAAAAGAATTAGCTACTCTTTACACAGTTAATTAATTGTTCGGTGATCGTACCTTGAATTAATTAACAGAACTCTGGGAATAATCGAATCTGCATGCTCTGCCAGATCAAGGATTGCGTGTTCATTTTCAGTCAGTTATTGAATTGATAAATCTATTGACACTTCATGCTCTTTCTGTTTAATTACTTTGTATGATCAAACTGAGTAATAAATTAGAAAGAAGACTGTTAATATTGCATGATCATTGGGTATTAATAGCTTTTAAATAGATGATTGGTAATCAGTAAGAATTGTTACTCATTTTATAAATTAATCAAATACACAAATATAAGTATTAGTGAACCCATTACCTTAGTGCTTTTATTACTTTAGTCCTTTCTTAAATATTTTATAATTTCTTTTCTACTTATTTTATGCACTCTTTGTTTAAGTTCATCTCGAACCATTTGTCTAAATAACAAATTGATCTAAGTAGACACTACAAGAAAAAAATCGAATTGGGACGGAAATTTTCGTCGCACAACAGTTGAAATTTCCGTCCCAAAACATTTTCGGGACGGAATATGCGACAAAAATATTTCGTCGCAATTTGCGCGTCGCAAATTCTTTGGGACAGAATATTTTACTCCGTCGCATATTCGAGACGGAAATTGGGACGAAAAATAATTATTTCTTGGGACGGAATTCCTTTAGTCCGTCCCAATTTTGGGACGAAATTTATCATTGCGTCGCAAAGTAGTCAGATAAATATTGTGACAGAATCGTGTTTAGTCCCAATTTTGGGACGAATTTATCAACTGCGTCGCAGAGTAGGCAGATAAATATTGTGACGGAATATCAGAGTTTCCGTCCCAATTGGGACGGATTTTTGCAAAAAATCGTCCCAAATTTGTTAATGTTGCGACGGAATACTATCAACATATTTTGTCCCAGATTCCATGCTTTTGTGACAAAATATTTCACATTAATTCCGTCCCATCTTTATTTTAGAAAATATAAAATATAATATTTCACATTACTTTACATTAGTTTCCTAGTAAATATAAAATTCCAAACTAATTGATAACAAGCCACACAACACAATAATTGTCTCATAACCCATAATAATCCATATATGTCTCATCATAAAACATAATAAGTATGTTAACATAGGTAGACCAAAATATTAAAGCAAAAGACTAAAGTTCTCAAAATAAAATATCCAAGTTCTAGTGATTTTAAGGTTCTACATTCCAAAATCAACATAGGTCATCCTCATCAATGTCATTGGCTTCATTGTTTCCAAGAGTATTATCACCTACAGAAGGATCTTCATCAATATCCATTGCATCCAAATCGATGTTAGCATGTTTTGCAAACAAAGAGAACATTTTTTCTTGACGAGATAAGATGCAATTAATTGTTTGCTGCTGTTCTGCTATTTTCTGCCTTAGTCGTGCCTCAAGCTCATTACTCATACCACGAACAATATCAGTATAATTTGCATATTGTTTTGATTTAGAAGTTGAGGCCTTGGCACGCATGCTTCCATCCAAACCAAGTCCATATACTCTACTTTTTGCATTTATTCCTCCAACAGCTTCAATCATTATAGCATCATAATCAATAGGCTTAGGTTGAGTACAACTTCCATTATCACCAGACTCAGAAGATTGTGGTTGAGACTCAACTTGTGAACACAACTTTTCAAAATTTTCCTGTAAACAAAAAAACGAAAAGAAAAGAGAATCACCAGTTTATGCATTGTTAAGTTTATACAACTCAAGAGGATAAACTTGATCCCTTTACGAAACTGTCAAAGAATATACCCCTATAGACTGAGCCTTAACCTACAATGAAGCCAAAAACATAAGTATGTCTAAAAGGAAAAAATAATGCGATGGCAGAAAAAGCTATAAAAAATTTCTGCATCACGCTTCAATGTTAAACAACAAACACCAAATGCCAGTAAAAAGTGCACAATGCCATTGGAGATAATCCAAAGCTCTTGGAGGTAGCAGTTTCTAGTTCACTAATTAGTACTCAATATGCTATAATCAACTGTAAGCAGTAAAATACTTAAATTAGTTTAGTAACATTGTGATTTGTGTTTTCTTATAGGAAATTATGAGTTGATGGGTGCATAAGTTCCAATATAGTTTAGTAAAATACTATATTGTATATGCATAAGTTCCAAACAAAGACTATAAGAATATGCATAAGTTCTTTCAATCTTCAATAATTCAGTCAACATCACAAAGTAGTGTGAGTTTGGAACGAATGACATCCACTAATTTGAAATCACAGATATATAGAAAACAAAAACAGAACCAGCAAACCAGAAAAAACAACAGAAATTGCAGTAAATGCAGAATTGCATAAAATAAATTAACACTCACATATGCATTGTTCGACCTCTTATCCACAAAATTTTCTGTCCCCTTCTTAGTGTGACACTTTTTGAATAGTTCACCCTTGTGTGGCATTCTTCCTAAACTCTTAGCCTGCACTTATTTGAAGATATACACTTACTAAGAATGTAGTAAAAAGAGTTAAGATATTTCTAAAAGTAACATATAACTAACCAATTCAAGTTCATGTTTAAGTTGATTCTTAGACCCTTGGGTGTGCAATGAACCTCCGGTATCCGAATGACGATTTGCACTTGCCACACATCGTAATGTTTCATAATCTTCATCTTGCCACTGAGCAACCAACGTTGCTCATACAAAGGCGATTATGCTGCAGTCAAAAGATTAAAGAAAGATTGGGTCTCTTCATTCGATGTCTCATCTCTACTTTCCTAAAGGCCCTGGGCAAAACTTGGACCTGCTGCATCCGTTACCAATGTCTCATACGGATTTAAGTTTTCTCTATAAGTATTTTGCCCATAGACAGTTGGTTGAGGATATGTTATATAAGTTGATCTAGGTTCTTCTTCCCCATGTGCCGTCCAATAAAAATAGTTTGACCTAAACCCTTTCCTATACAAATGTTCCCTCACTTCATTTGGTTCTCTCCTTTTTCTACAATCACAAGTAACACATGAGCATCTAATTTTTCCTTCATTCTTAAATAGATCTAATCCACAAGCATGTGAAATAAAAGTCTCAACACCCTCATAAAAGACATCTTCTAGCCCGAATCGATGAGATAAAACCCTATTATACATCCATTCTCTATGTGCAGGCACGTCCATTGTCTATACACAAGATACATGCACTTAATTTTAATCATTAACATAACATTAAAAATTCTGCATTGAGTAAACAAAGGAAACTTATCCTCAAGTTAATTGTTTTTATAAATATTAGTGTTGAGCGAATAAAAATTAAACAACACAACATAGGGGATTGGGTAACATTCTCAAGAGGTGTAAGGGGTTTTACATGCCAATATCTATGTAGGTCTAAGCATCTATTAAAGTGGAAAAGAATTTTACATGCCAATTGCCAAATGAATAGAAGCATATGAGCCAGAGGATGATGATGACTGAGCAATGTATTGGAGTTTACCTTGCAAGAAAGTGTGATGATATGCTTAAGCAGCCTTAAGGAGTAAAACAGAAGCAAGTGGGGTCTTCAATATGAAATAAAGCTTTTATCATGCACAAACAACACAACCATATAAGGGAAACAAATAATATCCTGCACAAACAACACAACCATACATGGCGAAGTTACCCAGACACCCTCAGGCTCTGGTTAGGTGCTGGGTGATTTTGCTAATGGAATGGAAAAGAAGCAAGCAGATAAACACCATCCTGATACATAAGTTAATTTGTGCAAATAAAGTAATAAACCCCTTTAAAGAACCCCCAATTGAAGCACTGTTACGCCATCTTGTCCAATGAAACATGATATACTAGGGATGGCAACTGGCGGGCGTGACGGGAGTGCTCCCCGCCTCCCCGCCCCGCCTGCACTTCCCCGTCCTCGTCCCCGATCCCCGCCATGGGGATTTTTTCTCCCCCATCCCCGTCCCCACGGATCCCCGCAGGTCCCCACGGGGACCCCAAAAATTAAAAAAAAAACAAAAAAAACCCTGAAACTTAATAAAGGAACTTCAGTGTTTTCCACAGGACTATTAGATGCAATACCTTCAACCATTTTTAGACAAGCTCTTGGATGCAAATAAAATTGAAACAAGCTTGTAAGTTTGAAGAAAAAATGCTGACAGAAAAATGGCCTATAATCGCAGAGAAAGCCACAACAAAAATAAAACAAGCTCCCTGCATGAACTTTGACAACAAAAACCACAACAACAACGTAATCGCAGAACAAAGCAACAAGGCGAGAACAACAATAACCAGAACAACAACAACAACAACAACAACAACAACAACCAGAATCGCAAAGAAAGCAACAGAGGCGAGAACAACAACAACGACCAATCGCGAGAACAACAACAACCATGTGGAGGCACAAAAATCGGCCAGAGAACAACAACAACCAGAACAACAACAACCGTAATCGCCGATTGTTGAGGAAGAAGGTACAAGAATCGAACCTAATGTCGAGGCGCACAGAAGAAGCATCAAGAAGGAGGAGGCGCACAGAATAACCGTAATCGCAAGAACAGAGGAGACGGCATCAAGCAGCAGCCATGGCGAAGACGCAATACAGGAGGAGGAGATTTAAGCATCAGCAGCACATTTAAAACCGGAGGAGAAGACGCGCGGCGGCGGATAAAGGAGGAGAAGTCGCGAAGAATGGCAAAGACTCTCAGGAGGAGATGGCCGATCACAGAGTAGTAATCATTTCAATTCCCTGTGGAGACGGTAATCTTTTATACTATAACTTGACAAGATCGTATACTTGCGATTTTGACCGAACAAATACAAATAAGTTTAATATGATGTTATATTACTGAAGGACCACATCGAACAGGAAAAACTTCTTCGATCCTGGTCGTGTAAGGGGGTGGGATTTGGTGTTTCTGAAAAGGCTATCTTCGGTGCACCAAAGCGCGCTACAAAAGATGAAAATGAAGAGTTGGAAAGGATGGTAGCCCATCTCTATCGAGAGGTCCAGGAATTGAAAAGTAATATGCATCAGAACAAGGGATCGGTAGAGATGGATCAACACCTTAGTGCCAGAGACAGCACCAAAGATAGTTGCACTCTTAAGTCACAGAAGGTAATAAATCAAATTACTTCAAAGTCTTGTTTGGTAGATTAAGTATTTGTGAATTGCATACTAGGTAGACTTATATAGTGACTTGTGTTGGCTGGTATATGGTATTTTTTGTTGTTACATGTATTAGATAAATTTTGGAATGTTCATATTTTAGGGGAGACTCTGCCGAAATTTTGTTAGAAATTTAAATTGAAGTATAAAAATATACTAATTTAATATTATTGTGGATCTTGATTACTTAAGGAACCGGTGGAGGAAATGGAACCGGTAGAGGAACACGAGCCTAGTTTACCCATGGATAGATGCACTCCTAAGTCATATGTGGTAATTGAGCATTAGAAATAGTTTTTGTTACTTGTACGTATTGCATCATTGATTTATGATGTCTAAAATTTTGTTTATTCCATTAATGGTTTAGGGCATCATAGAGTGTTCCTTGTTTGTGCCCTTATCGTCTAGACCGGTTGGTAAGGGCATTTCTTACACCGATTTAAGTGTTATGTTGCACAATCGTCCATTACCTCCCGGCTGTGTGAAAGTCAGAGTTGACATTGCTTACGAGGAGGAAGCACCGTTGCCAATTCCACTTGAGGACGTAGGTATCAACAACGTGGGAGAGGCAATAGGTACCTTTGTGGCATGGCCGCAGCAATTTATAAGAGTAAGTGACATGTTATTTTTTAATAAACATGATTCATAATCATATATTTATTAAATTACGTGGTCACTAGCTATGTATCTTACTGAAATTAATGCAAAATATTTAGGTACCCGTACAATCTAAACCCAAGGACAAGGTTAAGGATAATGGGAAGCAGCAAACAGTTGGGTCAATTACATCCCCGACAAAGAATCAGGACAAATCTCAACATTTCCCTTCCACATCTCCTGTTACGGCCTTTTTTACGTTTCTTCAAGTCCATGCTAATGTTAATCTGGTTGATGGAGCAACACTGAATTTATGTATTCCTCCAGAAGTTTTGGGGCGTACAAAAGATTTCCCCTTGTCTCTCGGTGCCAAGGAAGAACTGTCCGAAATTTTTATTTATGGCGCTTGGATCAATCAGACTATTATTATTGTATATATCAGGTACTACATTTATCTTTAAACTATACTTTTTTTTCATTGTATCACCTAAATTAATTTTGAAGTTATTATTAATTCATTAATTTGTATACGTTTAATTTAAGGAACTTGTATTATGAGATACTGATCCCAGAAGGACGGACTCAGAGGTTTGTGTTCTTGTGCCCAGATAGCACAGATTTGTCATTTAACCTTGTCATTTAACCTTGTCGCGGTTAAAACATATATATATATATATATATATATATATATATATATATATATATATATATAAACGCTTGACACTATCAAAATCTGAGTCTGAGACATTGTTTCTATCACCGTGTGACGTAGGGTCAGTCATTTAATTTAATCATATATATATATATATATATATATATATATATGACTTACTTAACGCGATACTAATTTTTGTGAAATGTGATGACTTGCTAATTAGGATTTCCTTAATCAACTTTTTTGTAGGCAACATTGGGCATTGTTAGCAATCAATCTCAAAGCAAACACGGTATACTATTTAGATCAATTGTAAAAGAATTTGAGCTGCCGTAAAAAAATGAAGGATTCGTACGAGCATTAAGAATCTAATATATAGTGTTAAATTGTGCTTATTTTGAGTTTTGTGTGTTATAAATTTTGAACTTTGATGATTCAAAGTTAATGATTTTGTTTTTGCACTCAGGCGGTACAAATTCTTTAACGACTTGATGGAAGTTCCAGGTCTCAATTTTCCAAATCATCCACCGTAATTAACTGGATAATTGTAAAGGTATATATTTATTAAAACACTTATGCAGTTATTTAATTTTAAAAATTAAATCTATATTGATTTAATAATTTTAATTTTATAGTGCCCCAAACAACCAGCAATGATTGTGGGCACTATGTTATGAAGTATATTAAAGATATTATTGTTCACAACCAAATGGAAGTCCCAAAGGAGGTATGCAATTTGTTCTACATTTATTTCCTCTTACATTTCACCATTCTTCCACTTTAATTCTAATATGAGTTATTTTTTATTTTTGCAGTACTTTCCCGACGTAGATACAAGTCATACTCTGAATCTCAAATTCTTGAATTAAAGAAAGAGTGATGCTCCTACATGGCAAGAAAGTTTGTTTTACATGTATGATTGTCCATTATTGTTGCATATATATATAGTAGTATATGATATGATGTTGGCCCATATGAGGCTTTGTTTGGTTGGTACTATTTTGTTATATACACATGTATGTTATTTTTGGATGTCAATATTTTAGGGGGAGTGATTATGCCAAAATTTTGTAAAAAATTTCTTTCAAATTAATATTGAACATTTTAAATATAAATAAATTGATATCATAGTTGTTTTTATATTTATGTTCTGAGATTCATTGTTCATATATATTTTAAACCTTAAAATGTTCTAGGCTTGAATAATTCTCAACCTCTAGCAATCGAAATGTGGGTAACACTAAAACAGCAAAAAAAAAATGGCCAAATAGCCAGCGCTTCTTTGAAAAAGTGATATCTATTTATTCATAATAGACATCGTTTCTTTGAAGAAGTGTTGGCTATTATCAAAGATAGACAGCGCTTTTTCAAAGAAGCCCCGTCCATTATCAAAATCGCCAGCGCTTCTCAAACGCTGTCTTTTCGAAACACAATCACCAGCAGGTGATTAGGCAGCGCTTTTAAGCACTGGTGAAGTCATAAATTAAGCACTGTTTATGTCGTTTTATGTTGTAGTGCCTATTCATCTATGCAAATAAGGATATTTATGTTAAGGTAGTATTTTGCTTATTTTTTTTTCTTTTCTCTTGAGTTCCTCTCTTCCTTATAAGAAGTTCTATCATCACCTTTTATAAATAAACTCTTAAAAATTAATTTATTTATTAATAAAGAAATTTTTTAAAAAAGTAGCTTTTAAAATGGTTTAATTATATTTTTGGTCCCTTAGATATTGCAATTGTGTGATTGTAGTCCCCTAGATTTTAATTGCGTGGACTAGGTCCTCCAAGTCTTGCGATTGAGCGATTATGGTCTCTAAGTTTCCAATGACGTGAATTGGGTCCTCAAGATATTTTGATCATGTGATTTTGATCCCCCTGTCCAATTGTCGTTCAATTTCTAACCGAAAATGCTGATGTGTAACATGTGGATAAGACTCCTAAATAATTAAAAATTGTTGCATGTCCAACGAGCCTCTCCATTCGCTTGATTTGAGTTTTCTGATTTGGAGCGGAGGCCGAATCAGATGACAATTGGGCAACATAACATGTCACTCATAACATGTCGGTTAGACCAAGTTATGTTCTAGGCCATACCCACACATCAGTATTTTCGGTTAGAAATTGAACGATAATTAGACGAGGGGACCAAAATTGCATAATCGCGATACCTGACTGACTCAATTCGCGCAATTGGAACCTAGGAAACCAAAATCACACAATCATTACACTTGAAGGACCCAATTTGTGCGATTAGAACTTGGAAGACCAAAATCGCATAATTGCAATATCTGAAGGACCAAAAGTATAATTAAGCATAAAAAATATTAGGAGCTTTTCTATCTCTTCCTCTTCTCCTTTTCTTTAGGAAGAACATTAGGAAGGATCCTAGCAAAGGGTATTACCTCGAACTTCACGTGAAGTGTAACGACAACTCCAGGCGTCGTTGATGGCAGGTGTTGCGCTCAAAGCACAACTTAAGGAAAAGTGCACCCCATTCGCAGTAGTAATAATAGGATTGGAGTCCCAGATATCGTACCTACGGGATTAAATAATAAGTTTTAGACTAGTTGAGTTCCTATGTTATTTAGATAATCGAAGTATTGTTTGAAAATAGGGACAAGGAAATCAAGCAAACAAGTTGAGATCGGTTTATGGAAATACTGGGGTGTCCGATTTAACTTATGCCAATTAAGAAGGTACTTCCCAGATTAATCTATTATTTCTGCTTCCTATTGATGCCAGCTATTTGCTCTAATGCTATTAATACCTACTACGGTCGATGAATAATAACAGTCTTTCACCCAATCAATCACTCTCACTCTCGCGTAAAGTAACAGTTAAAAAAAGTACTCCCTCCGGTCCTAAATACAAAAGATGAAACCTTAATTCATTAAGACCAAGAAAGGTTATTGAAATAAGTTCATTCTAATTTTATTCCACAAATACCCCTATTTAATTACTTCTGTTTCAACTAACTAATTTATTCCTAAATCCAAGAACCATGCTATCTGACCAATGAGTAAACAAGCAGCTGAAACGGCTGACGGCTCGTGAGGAGAGGGAACCTAAAAAAAAATGATGCCCTCACGCTAATCACAACTGGACTCCCCAAGAAAAAGCTAATGACACACCAAATTTTAAGGGAAAAAATGGAATTAAGTTTAAAAATTGCTCCATGTCTCTTATATTTTAGACAAGAAGTCCCTTATATATAGGACCGAAGGGAGTATTAAGAACCAACAAACTTGTAACTCAAATACCAACTGAAATTGAGGGAATTGAGTTATGATCAGGCCAACCCCAAAATCAATTAATCCTAGAGTTCCGTTAAATTATGGTATGATCACTTAATTAACTTGTTAAAGGTTTGCTACACCTTATGGAGATTCATACACAAGGATTAATTCAACAATGTATGGAAAGCCAGAAATCTTAAATTAATAAGGGAAAATACCAAGTAATGACATAAGATTCACCCTAACCCCAGTTAGGGATTTAGTTACACATCATAGAAATAATGCAAACATAAATCACAAAGGAATCCATAAAACAAAGTGTAACAATTAAACCCGAAGATGATCTCAGTTTGCTACCGACATCCCAAAGTCACTCCCGAGCCTCCTTTGGTCCCAAAGAGTGAGTTAGAAAATCTCTCAGAAATGGCAGCCTCCTATTTATAGATAAGTCTCAAAATAGGTCAGACTTGCGCACTCGCACAACCTCTACATAGGCCTACACGGCCTTACATAAATAATAGTGACAGATTGGCCTTCAGTCTAGCTATATGCATGTGTGTGCGCGCGCTTTAAACATGCCCCTTAAGCAAGCAAAACAAAGATTGAAGGAGTCTGAAGTCGATAAATCAATATACACTATTAATTTTTCATATATCACATGTAAACTGTAATAACTAGTATGTATATGTGTATATTGAAGAATTATAACATATTATATTGTGGCATATGAACGTCGGCGAGAAACACCTTTGATTTACATTGAACTATTAACAATACAATAATAGTACACAAATCAATTGCAACAATGTACATAAACAGAGGCACAATGTGCCCACACTTGCACTGCTATGCACTGTATAAAGATTCTGATGTGTGTTATGAACTTACTGAAATAAGAATTAAATCAAGGTATCAACAAATTATAATTATTTTGTATTTATGACCTTATTAAAAGAGCAATAAAGAATCTACAATATGAGACGGAAATCACTTATCCTTTTTTTGTCTCCTTCACTGTCCATCAATTGAAATATAAAGTCCTAATAAAAAAATTTGTCTTTAAATTAACAATCTTTCTTAGTTTTCTGAAATGTTTTATTAAAATTTTATGTTTTAATTGAGGAAACAGAGAAGGGGATAATCACGGGGAAAAGTGATTTCCTTCCCTAGAACATGATATACTGGTCAGAAATGATTGTTTTCCAGATGCATCAGTATATTGTTAGATCTTCAGGTCAGCTTTAAAGAGGAATTGGCAACTGATGTTGCATCTTCTTCTCATTCTGAAGCTCTATCATGCTCCCAATGATGATGTCAGAAGTATTCGTCACCATTTCGCACAAGTTCCTGCATTAATTTCACGGGAAAGAAAATAAATATGAGAAATTTCTGCCTTAAAATCGAGTTACATAAATGTAAATAACTTAATTAAATACTTATTTAATAAGTGTTCATCATAGAAACTATCTCTATAATAAAATAAATATGGTTTAAGTTATTTTCTTAACCATGCTTTGGATTTCAGTATAGGAAACAACGTATACTGATCATTTTAACATTCTTTAGTTATATTTTTTTAGAAAGTCAGTATACGTATCTCATAAATAAATAACATTTTGGAGAGCGTGATAAATTTTTAGGAAATAAATCAACAATTTAAATTGAGCACTCCTTTTGTTAGGATTTCAAAAATGTTGGAACTATATATAATACATAGAGGTGTGAGCAACCACACTCTCTGACACATTCTTTTCAATAGTTTCTATATGACTGTTCAAAATTTATATGAGTCTTACTACTTTAAAAACAAGACTCATGATATAATTTAGTGGGACCATGTAAATTTCAACAGATCATAGATAGAGTGTTGAAAAGAGTGTGTTTCTATAATATATTATATAATATACTAGTAGATGAGACTCGTGCTCATAACGGATGCA
Source organism: Calophaca sinica (assembly GCA_037113605.1). Taxonomy (NCBI): domain Eukaryota; kingdom Viridiplantae; phylum Streptophyta; class Magnoliopsida; order Fabales; family Fabaceae; genus Calophaca; species Calophaca sinica. The sequence goes on along the minus strand of CM073732.1, from coordinate 112,339,962 downwards.
GGAAAATTAGTGGGAAAGAATTTTAGACAGAGATGTTATCAGGTCGCACAACATAGATAATCGAATTTAGTATAGTTAATTTTTTTAAACATAGTTAATAAAAGATAATAGATAGATTTATACCCTTTTGAGGAATTGAAAGTGAGCCCAACGGTGGACTTAGCCTCCTCAAGAGCCCATTTGAACCTTCTTACTTCCTCCGCGGACCACTTTTCGTTGTTGACAACGCGCAACTGAGAAGGCTTAACGTCACAAAAGATGGGAATCACTTTCTTTTTGCACCCCATGAGAAGTGCCAGCTCGTGGAGGCAAAAATAGGATTCACAATAACGAGGGGAGAAAACAGCCACACCAATCTTACACTCCAAAACAGCACCATTGATCTTCTCAAACAATTTGTCCCCTGGCTTCATGTTCTTCTCGTCCAAGAAAGGGTTGAAACCGTTCATTCGAAGGTAGTCATAAAGCAGTGTTGCCACCGTTCTCTTTGTGTCCGGGCTTCTGTGGTTGAGAAACACATCGCATGGCTCCATCACTCGCTTTGCCATCAATTGTGCTCTCTTTTGTCGGCTGAAAAACCTGCTTTGGATTAAGTTCATTGCCAAAGAACGTTGCATGTTGAAATAGCTAGCAATAAAGAGACAATAAGGGGTGTGGTATAAGTAATTAATTAAGCTTGTGTTTATTTTGTTGTTTCTTTTTTTTTTTTTAAGGTTTTGTGTGCTATTATGGTGATAGTGAAATGGATGTATATGAGTAGAATTGATGGAGAGTTTAGGGTTTTGGGTTGTGTAGCTTGATGTTAATTTCTATATAAATGTATTTATAGAAAGATTTGTCCTTCCATTTTTTTCGGTCTTTGTTTAAAAATTCTTTTATTTAGTGGGGTATTCAATATAGTTTTACCTTGGAGAAATTTGGGTTTGAAAGCTAGGAAAAAATATTGAAATTCAAAAGTTTTTCTATAACGATTATGTTGATTTTGACATGCAGCTATATGAAAAATAGTAAACTTGACTCCCTCTAGGCTCTATACTTGGTACTAATAACCTTTCAAACACGTTATATGGTTGTTATCTCACTCTCACATTCTTATATGTGAACACTAATCTTATATTATATGGCACATGAAGTTGATTTTTTGAACGACAGAAAACGTACTTAATTTCTCCGTATTAAGGGTTGGAAAACTATTGGAAGAAAATGAAACAAAAGGGCACATAAAAAATAGTGTCTTGTCCCCTTCTTTTATGCATAGGTTCAAAGTAATTTCGTCTTTTTTGCTCCAAGAAATTCTATTTTTTATTTGTCTTATGCCATTTGAACAACTTGTATACGACAAAATATATTAAAGAATGATTCTTGATTAGTCAACCATAAATCTGTGTCGATGGCTCAATGTGTATATAAACATTGGGAGGGAGGGACCTTCTTACTTTGACTCTTTGAATTGACAATTTCAAGTCATAACTTATCACAACTTTCCTTATAGCTTGTTCATGAAGGAATTCTATATCAAAATAAAACTAGAAGCAGTCCAATATATTATTATTATTATTATTATTATTATTATTATTATTATTTGAACTAATTAAAGAGAGGTTTTGCGTATATATGATCAATATTTTGTGTGTTATATAGTTTGGCAACTTCACATGTGGGTTGTAATGCATATGCATACAGGGCATATCAAAGTAGCATCTTTTACTTAGATACCATGATTCCTTGAAAAAACTTAACTTTGGTAGTTAACAATTATAGTATATGTACTATGAACTAGTATTGGGCTGTTTAAATTTCTACATAATTATGTATACTAGACTGAAGACTGCTTAAACTTGTTTGTTAGACTGCGTTAGCTTTTTTTTTTCCCTATAATGTTTCTTCACACTTTCTTTATTTCCTAGCACAATTTGGTATGCAAATCAACGTTAAATTCTCACTAACTTAGAGCACATTCTCTAATTAATGGAATCCTAGATCAAGTTGAACATAATCTTATCTTTTTCCCTACAATAGAACTTCCTGCAATCAAATTATTCTTGGCAACAACCTACGTTTGTTGGTCCAAGCGGCAAGGAGCTTAATTCCCCTTAAATAAGGTATCGAATTCGAGTCTTGCAAATGAAAAAAATAGGCATCGGAAGGGATTTACCCTTTATATGGTTCCACGTACCCAGATCGACTCGAATTAAACCGAGAGTCCATAACAACAAAAAATCAGTATTGCCAACTAGCTGCCACAATCTAGGAAAAAGATGAATCAAACTTTAGCTTTGTTAATTGGGGGTGTTTAGGTAGAAGATATTGTTGGAATAAAATATGAGGTTAAAATATTTTTTACTGACCACTTGTTTTCCCAACTATGGTGACTTATCACCTTGCTTAAATAAAAAATTTTATTATGGAGGTCCAAAATGAGCAAATGACAGCCCCTTTCTCATATGAGGAAATAGAAGAAGTGGTGAGTAAATATGAAAGAAGTAAGAGCCTCGATCCAAATAGTTTTAACTTTACCTTTATTAAGTTCTTTTAAGATATGTTAAAAGTGTGGATGGTGAGATGTTTGATGAGTTCTTCTATAATGCTAAGCTACTCAGGAGTTTCTTCTCTTACTTCTTGATTCTCATCCCGAAAATTGATAGCCCCCAAATAAGATATTGGGGACTATCGACCTATTTTGGTTTTGGATTGTCTGTATAAAATTATTGCTAAAGTTTTAGCTTCTAGGTTGAGTGGGGTCACTAAAAGAGTTAGACCTATTACTGACGGGATATTACCGACAAAAACCAAATCATCGGTAAGTTTGAAATTTCTAACGACCTAAGTCGTCAGTACAAGCACATGTTGTTTCCCTCACATTAACGACAGGTGAAGCCGTCAAAATTGAGTATGATTTTTACCGATGACCAGACTTTTGATAAAAGAAAAAAGGTAATTACCGATAATTACTAATGGCTTGCCCTCACTGATGAAAAGGATATTACCAATGGTTGAGCTCTTGGTAACGAAAAAGGTAATTACTGACGGGCTAAGCCATCAGTAATTACCAACGACTTGGCCCTCGGAAATATAAAAAAGCTAAGCCCTCGATAATTACCGACGGTATAGCCCGTTAGTAGTCATCTTAGAAGCACAATCCTCGTGATTTCTTCTCATTATTTTTCCGTCGTTGATGGAACATTTTTCCTTGTTTTGAGAATGGATCCCAGCCATCCATTTCCACAAAACTCTAAAACACTCCTTCCTTATCTTCTTTAAACCTGATGTGCCTCCCTCACCCTTTGGTACTACATCCCAATTCAATTTTTACTTTCTTTCTCTTAGAGTGTTGCTCCCCCTTCTCTCTAAGTGTCGTAACCATTGGAAGCCATTATTCTTCTTGGGGTGAGCACATAGAAGAATTAAACTATATTTTCTTTTTAAGATTATAATTTGTAATTATAAATTCTGCCTATATTAGTAGTCTTGTTTAAAATTAAATTTCTGCTTTAAAATTCTGTTAAAGTAATAAATTATGTTTATATATAATTACAAATCTGTTTATGTTAAACAATTTCTGTTTTAGAAATATTTAAAAATATTTTGTTTCTAAAAATATTTAAATATTTAATCAGAACATAGCAGCTGTAGGCTTCCATTGATAATTACCAAGGCTTTTGGTTAGCAATTGGCAGAAGTCAAGATTTAAATGGCTATGGGATTGAAATTCAAATTCAAAAAAAAAAAATTCATCGGTGCAATTATTAAAGAATACAAAGGAATGAAACCACCCGTTTTTTCTGAGTTTTTAAGCTTCGGGGAGGGGTTCATAGGGATGGTGGGTTTGGGCAAGGGGGTTTCAGGGGTCGGGGAGGGGGCCGCTGAGGAAGGGGCTGGGGTCGTAGGTGGGGGTTGGGTCGTAGGAGGAGTAGGGATAGTGGTATTTTAGGTAAGGAGGAGTGTGGGGGAGCTGATGGCAAAAACTGGGGTGCTAGAAGCAACCCCTATTTTGTTGTTCATCTGAGTCCATACATTTCTTATGGGGTTGCTGTCTTCACCCCTTTTTTCTAATACACTCCTTCTCTCGTTTGTAATTCCAACACCTCTAAAGACTTCGCTAATTTTGGAAAATGTTACATGAATATATAACTACAAGGAAGATACTCAAATATCACAAGGATTATAAGACAAGGTGGCAAGGTGGCAGGTGGGTTGAGAGAGAAAGGAGTTCACCAGAAAAAAAAGGTGGGTTGAGAGGGTATGGCTGGTTTTACGAGTTTAACAAACTAAAACAAGATTATAGGGACCCAGTTACATGCTTGGTCAGTAGTGGACTGTGTGTTCAGCCATCATCATCATGGACGGCATGTCATAATATACACAGCTAATAAGATGTGATAAATTGTTTCATGGTAGACCTTTGAGACCAAATTTCTATTTTATAGGTTTAGCTATTTATTAATTTTTATAACCAAATAAATATAGATGCATGATGTAAAAAAATGTCAACCCAACACAAGGTAAAAGAAAATAATTAATTATTAGCACTTGATTTTGTGTCAGTTAAAACTTCTTTCAGTGGGTATAACTAAATATTAAAGTGAAGAAGTATTTAAAATGTATCGGGCCCATATGCAGGTGATTTCTGCACTTACGTTAAATTGTTGCTTTTGATTTAACTACAAGCAAACAAATTACTTTGGAACGAATGGTAGCAATGGTCACAAAGTGATGGCCGCGGCAGACAGGATTTGATCCAATTTTTTTTTTTAGATAAATTTTAAAATAAATATAATATAAAATAAGAATAAATTCAAAATTCAATAAGTATTCTTATCTCATATCTCTCTCTTAGGTATAGAAATTTTACTGGGTGTAGAAACTGACTGTGAAAAATGAGAGTGTGAGTATAATTTCTCATTAACTAATGATTGTATTAATTATCTACCAGCAATAACAATGGTCGTACTTTATAATTGGATGAATTTTTTTCATTCTTCATTAATATAGATGAAGGTTGGAAGCTGTGTTTCATCATAATTTGAAAGAGCTATATGAGGAATATCACCTAGGGAAAAGTGCCAAAAACAAAATTATCCAACTATCAAATCAAATGATAATAATTTGGGTATACCAATTATGAACGTTTGGACACCACGACTGTCTTTCAGTGAGAATCATGACTCAGGTGACTTAGGCGTTGGTGATGCACGCCTACACACAACGACTGTGTCTCGGTGGGAACCATGACTCGGGTGACTCAATAATGTTTTTCTTCGACCCTTTTCCCAACTAAAAATGGAATTATATTTCTCGTCCAACCTATCCTATCCAATCCTATTCGAGATCCAAACGATAGATGAACACTACAGTAGTAGTGTAGTGAAAAGACTACCATTTCAAGATTTCTCGATTCCATATCACTACGAGAATGAATTTTTCATTGAATCTGAGATGAAAAGATTTACAGCATTTTAGAGAACAAACGTCCTGATGCTCGGACGTTGGTGATGTGCATCCCAACACCCGAGTCACGATTCCCACCGAGTCACGGTCGTTGTGTGCACACGTGCATCACCAGCGCCTGAGTCACGATTCCCACCAAAGGCCCGGTTGTGGTGTGCAAACGTGCATCACCAGCACCTGAGATCCATAAATATAGTATTTTGATATATATTCATAAATATAGTATTTTGATCTCTATTTGAATTGGATTGCTCAAGTGTGTTTGTTTAAGACTTTTGAAATCACGTTTGCATGTTAAAACTAATTCCCAGAAAAATTCAAATACGGTGACATTGTTTGTTTTAGATTTTGCTTCCAATAAAGTTGATTTTGAGGTGATAGAATTGATTTTTATGGTAACAATGAGACCTTAGCTTTTGAGATGAAATAAAATCAATTCTGGATATAGGACACACACAACCATTCAGATTTAAACATCAATAGTGGTTCTATTTTATCAACCAAACAAAATCAATTCTTCTAAACTCAATTTTAAAATATAATTATCAAACACAAATCAATTTTTTCAATCTCAATTCTTTTAACATCAATTTTTCATAATCAATTCAATCAAATTCTAAAACAGGTAAAGCATCTGTCATAAGCATTTGATTTCTCTGTTGAAAAGCTCTATATTAACCCACATTAAGCTGAAAAGTCATGGATTATTAGCAAGGCTATGATTGCAAATTTCTTTATCTTTTTCCTTGTATCAATGATCTAACCACCATTACATGGCCCCACGAGTGCCAATGTCCTTATCTTAATTATAAAATAGACATATTTCAACTCTACGCATTTCCTAAGTCACTTGCAAACTTTAGTCCTAAAGTGACTTTTCTATTTGGTGCTTGAATTTGAAAGATAAAAATGCAAAGAAGTTCATTTAACCTCGGTTCCTATCTTCGGAGAAAAATATAATTTAGACTTAAAATTTAATTGATATGCACCGAGAGTGTAAAATTTTTTTACACATTAATCCAATCATATCACAATATCGTGTCATTTTGTTATATCATTTACCAAAAAAGTTTAATTTATATACACCAACAGTTTAAAAAAGTTTTAAACCATCATCCAATCACATCTCATCATTGTGCCATATTGTTATATAATTTCCTAAAATATCTCAACAAACATCTAGATGGTGAGATATGATTGAATGATGATTTAAAACTTTTTTAAACCGTCGGTGCATATAAATTAAATTCTTTACTAAAATATCTCAACAAATATCTATGTGATGAGATATGATTAGATGACACCGTAAAACTTACATATCAATTAAACTCTATAATTTAACCACCAAAAAAACGTTTACTAGTGAAGTTTTCCTTGTTTGATTGTAGATTGTCCTTTTGAAACCTTTCCTCTATACTCCTCTAGACAAAGGAAATCGAGATTTTTTTTTAAAATCCGACAATTGTTAGTTTTCAGGATAAATTAAAAAAGGCAACTATTTATCCTCATCTGGAAAGTCCTTTTTAAGAAGTGCAAGAACACAACATTCTTTCCCATTACTTGTTTTGTCATTGCAATTGGGTGAGCCTTGGTTATCTTTCTCCTATTTGTCGGTTTTCTTTGTTTTGGAGATTTACATTTGTTTGTACCAAAAGCACAATCTTATAGACAGCTAACTCCTTCTAATTTATTGACTCCAATCATTGCAAACTACAGATAGCAACAAGCAACTACTACTATTTATCTCTAAACATTAGTTTTTTTTTAAAGCAACAAAGTTATGTCATTTCATTTATAAGCAAATCGCCAATACAAGAGAGGATTGAATTAAAGACATGGTGGCTAGCATAAAGTCTGGATGCTCTAGCTAGGCTATGAGCAACGAAGTTTGTTTGCCTCTTAATATAACTAACTTCATAGTTTTGAGAAAAATGCAACTACGCCTTACAATTGTTCAAAATAGTACCATATTCATTATTATACGCTTGTGACTCCAAAATATCAACCACCACCGCCTTACAATCAAGCTCGAATATCATCTTTGTATAGCCCAACTCATGAACCCCACTTGATAGCTTCAATAAGTCCTATTGCTTCCGCTTCTTTGGGGGGCGGTAAACTCATGAACCACATGGTCTTCGCTATGACGAATTTGCCTTGGTCATTACGGATGCAAAGGCCCAACCCAAACATACCATCTTGATTAAACAACGCAGCATCGGTATTGCATTTGAACTCACCCATTTTTGGCCTTCTCCAAATCAAGTCCGAAACATTAGAGGTATGCATAATGTCCCTATCCGTCTTCGATCGCAGCTTGTGCCAATCATGCATGTATTCTCGTGACAGACTTACAGCTATATGCGCCCTTACCTCCGTGTCCTTCCACACCTTATCATTCTTCCTGCGCCATATGCACCAAAGCAAGCAAAAGAAGTTAGCCTTCTGCTCAGGAGGCATAGAGGCGAGGAATTTGAAGGTTGCCTCATTGAAGCCTTCTGCGTCGTTTATTATATTGCACATGCTATCCCACATCCCTACTGTCTCCCAACACTCTTACGCCTTGGGACACCCATAGAAAACATGCCAAGTGTTCTCCTCGACCAGTTCATAATGAGGGCACAAAGGAGCACAAGTGATGCCCTTACGCTGTAATTTTCGTGCGAGTTGGTAAGACATTCTGAAGTGCTCTCCAAGATAGGATCTTATACTTTTGTGGCACCTTTGATTTCCACAGCTTGCTCCATTCGCCATCTACCCGAAGGTGGGAGTTGTCTATAAGATTCTCCATCAATCTATGATAACCCGATCGGATTGTGTAATCACCAAACTTGCTATGCATCCAAATCAGCTTGTCTTTGGCATGGGAATGCTACAAATCGCACTCACCTCAGTGCCTTGAAAGAGGGTCGTAACCAAATCTCTACGCCACTGCCTTGTATCTTGCTCAATGAGGTCACTTACATGCAAGTGTTCTGATCCTCTAACAATCGGGCTCTTCACATAAGGGTCATTATGATCTCTCAGCCATGGATCTTTCCAAACCTGGATCTTCCTACCATCACCTATTTGCCACCTCATGCCCGATTTAACCAACACCTGGGAAGAGTAGATACTACGCCAGACATAACTCGGGTTGTGACCTAACCGGGCACCAAAAAAATCCCCTTTTGGGAAATATTTAGCTTTGAAAACTCTTGATAAAATAGTATCTTGGTTGGTTGCAATTCTCCACCCCTGCTTCCCTAGCATAGCTAAATTAAAGCCATGAAAGTGACGGAATCCCATGTCTCCATGTTCTTTTTTGATCGAAAGACGTTCCCAACTTAACCAGTTAATGCCTCTTCCTCCTCCCCTATTAGAACCCCACAAAAAAGAGTTGATCATCCCTTCCATCTCTTTGCCAAGCGAGGTAGGAATAAGAAAAGTGCTCATTCAATATGTAGGAATTGCTTAAGCCACAGATTTGACCAGAACTTCTCTACCTGCTTTGGATAGATGCCTCCCCGACCAGTGTTGGATCTTCTTCCATACTCAGTCCTTTAGGTAGCTAAACATTGCTTTTTTGTTCCTCCCTATCATGGATGGGAGTCCTAGATACTTGCCCGTGCCCAAACATTCTGAAACCTCCGAAATGGATGTCGTCAGCTGCCTGGCCTCCTGAGTAGTGTTTTTACTGAAATAAATCTCAGACTTTTGCATGTTAATAGCTTGCCCTGACGTCCTCTCATATTTCTCCAAAATACCTTTCATATTCCTACACTCCCTCTCATCTGCCTTGAAAAACAAAAACAATCGTTAGCGAATAACAAGTGTGTGAGGATAGGAGCACCCCCACACACTTTTATACCATGGATGTCACCTCTCGCTTTCGCTCTTTTGATAAGGGTGGTTAACCCCTCTGCACACAATATAAAAAGATAAGGGGACAGTGGGTCCCCTTGTCTAAGGCCTCTCCCTGGAGTAACATGTCCCACACTCTCCCCATTGAGTTGCACAGAGTACTTCACTGTTTCAAGGCATATGGATATCCATCTCACCCACTTCTCATAAAAGCCCAACTTCAAAAGCATACCCTTCAAGAAATTCCAGTCCATCCTATCATAGGCTTTGCTTATATCAATCTTCAACGCTACCTCCCCCGTCTTCCCATTGGCTTTACACTTCATATGGTGAATGGTTTCAATGGCCACCAGAACATTATCCAATATTGAGCGATTCTCCACAAATGCTGATTGTTCCTGTAAGATGCACTTGTGGAGCAGAGGTTTCATGCGATTTGCCAGCACTTTAGAAATAACCTTGTAAATAACATTGCAAAGCGATGTGGGCCTCAAGTCCTTCATGGATGAAGGGTTATCTTTCTTTGGGATCAACACAATGTTTGTTTCAGTCACATGTAAAGGGAACATACCTTTTTCTAACCACTCCACACCTTCATGGAAAATCTCCAATCCTACTAAGTGCCAAAACCGCTTAAAGAAAGCCGAATTTAGTCCATCCGGACCCAGAGCTTTATCAGAGTGCATTTGGAAGAGTGCTTTTCTAAACTCCGTGATAGTGAATGGTTGCACCAAGAGCTCATTATCGTCCCTTGAGATTCGAGTTGGAACATGACTAAGCACCGGTTGCATATCAAAATGTTGGCATTGAAATAGATCATCAAAATAATCCTTTACAACATTACCCATGCCAGCTTGGTCACTTACTTCGTTCCCGTCTTCCGTCACCAGCTTTGTGATCAAATTTTGCTTTCTCCTCTGGCTAGCCATGGCATGAAATTTTTTTGAGTTTGAGTCTCCATCGCGAAGTCAATGAACTTTTGCTCGTTGTCACCAAAAGGCCTCGTGCCAACAGAGTGCTAAGCTTTTCTCTAATGGCATTATAATTTAACTGAGCAACCTCTAACTGATCCTCTCGAGCGATCTCAAAATCTCTGCGGCAAACATCAATGGCCAACTTGTATTTCGACCGCAGTGCCCTTCCCCACGTGTTCATAGCCTCAGAACAATATTGCATTCTTTCAAGTAAGGATCTGCAGATGTTCACCCCCCAACCTTGTTGAACCACACCTTCCAATCCTTCTTCTTCCAGCCACACATTTTCAAACCTGAAAGGCCTATGAATTCACCGACAATCTTACTCATACAATCTTAATAAAATCGGGTAGTGATTTGACCTATCCACCACCAAATTCTGAAGCCTGCAGCTGGGGAATATGTCAAGCCATTGCTGAGTAGCCAAAGCTCTATCTAACCGTTCTTCTTTTGCTTAAGGCGTGCCTCTACTCTTGAACCAAGTAAATTTGTAGCCTTCTAGAGGAATATCGTATAACTGACTATCCATAACCGTTTCTCTAAAACCTTGAATTTTCCATGGAGGATGATTTGCTTGCCTTCTCTTATCTTCATTAGACAGTAGATCGTTGTAGTCACCCATTGTACACCATCGTAGTGAATTGTCCCGAGCCAACGTTCTTAGAAGGCCCCACGAGTCCCTTCTTCTGCTGGTTTTCAGGTAGCCATAAAAGCCTGTAAATCTCCACCTATGCCCGCCTTGTTGTATTATCTTAGCATTTATGAAGTTTGTTGAGTAGCTGATAATGTGACAATTAAAGGGGTGGCGCCAGAGAATAGCTAAGCCTCCAACTCTATCAACCGCAAAGGATCCATCAAAACCCAATCTCGCACGAATTTCTTGAATCTTGTTTGAGTGCACTAAAGTCTCACAAAGAAAAATGACATCCGGTTGGTGCGTCTGGACGAAGTCCCTAAGGGAATGAACTGCTCTCGGGTGGCCCAGGCCCCGACAGTTCCAGCTGATCAGACTCATTGCCCCTGGCAGGCTCCTTTACCAAGACCCGCCATTAAAAAAGAATCATTCCCATGAAGTAGACCAGATACAGTAGCACTCTTTTCATGCTGGTTAGATTCATTGCTCCCCTCAGTAATATCTTTTGCCTTATTTTTGTCCGTATCTTGCGCAGCTTTCCTCGCCTCCTCACGTTTTCGTTTCTTATCCATCTCGCCTAAATCCTTATCCAACGTGTCCTCGTCCATTGATTGGCTGGTGTTAGTTTGCATGAAAGCGCCCGAGTCAACGCTTTTAATCGCATGCGGGATTTTTTCCTGGTTAGTCATGGAAGTTGCATGGAATTGATTTTTGAACATTAAAGAAGGATCCCGAAAAAACGCTACCATCAACTCACTCCTATCTCGGCCATATCTTCATTAACAGAATCATTCAAATTTCAAATCAAATCCACTCCTCGCGTAACTGCTTCCCCGTGATTACTGCACCCTACCTGTGATGGCGGATACCACATCTGACCATCTTCACGGAGCCACCTGGCTCCTCCGCTGTCTTCACCACGTTGCACCTCCGCTCTAAGTTCTGGTCCCCACAACCGGACACCATCATCACTTGTCATGGCAAAAAGCTTGTCACAGTAGTCTTCCCGGTGGCCTAGCATGCCGTACAGATAACAAAAACATCCCAACCGCTCATACTTGAATTGAACGACCTTTGGTTCCCCACCTTGCTTCTTAATCCTCTTCGAGTGCTTTAACAGAACCCTTACATCAATCAGCACCCGAATGCGCATATACCGCCTCCAGAAATTGGAATTATTCTTTGCATCATTTTCCAGAAACTTGCCCATAAAGTTGGCTATACTTTCACCCACCACCTGAGACATGAAACCCGCCGGCACATCATGCACCTGGACCCAAAAAGGCACTGTAAATAAAGGAACTTGGCGTGGATTCTCACCCTCTTGCAACACTCCAAGGATCAGTAGATGCTTATCGAACGACCACAAACCCTTACTCATCACCCTTTGAACATCTAGCCTATGATAAAATTGAAAGATGAATATTCTTGCCCCTGCTTCACGTATGGTTATACCACACTTTGGGCACCACACCCCAGCCATTCTTTCCTTCATTATTTGCACCCGGATTGGCTTATCCGTCAGAAATCACCCCACCAGATACAGCGATTGGAGGCTACCCTCACCTTCTACACTTGGTGGAAGCACTTTTAGATCATCATCATCGTCCTCCAATGTCAAACGATTCGTATCCCTCTGCGCCATCGTACGTCAGAACCCAAGAAAATAGAATCGCTCACAGAAAAGAAAAAAAAAACCTTGAAACATAGAAGACAAACTCTCAAGAACTCTCAAGGGAGGGAGAGAGAGAGGCAGACACTTCCCACAAAGGAGAGAAAATGTTCTATCTCTAAACATTAGTTAAAAATGACTTCTAATCCTGTTTTCTTTTTAATGTTACTATTTGTTAGAATTCAAGTGTGAGTGGTTAGTCCCACATTGGATAGGATTGGGCTAAGTGAAGGATATCTAAGAGAGGTGACCCATATACCCAATGCCTTAAGGTTTTGGGTGGAGATGTAGTGTCCAGGTCTCTTAGTGGTCCTGGTCTTTAGCCAGCTGTTGCTCTCAGGTGCTCCCCGGACCCTCCAACAATTGGTATCAGAGCTGTGGTTCGGCATGATGGGGGAGCGAGAGTGGATCCTGCCGATTCTCTCAAATGTGGGAGACTCACACTTGGGGGGAGATTGTTAGAATTCAAGTGTGAGTGGTTAGTCCCACATTGGATAGGATTGGGCTAAGTGAAGGATATATAAGAGAGGTGACCCATATACCCAATGCCTTAAGGTTTTGGGTGGAGATGTGGTGTCCAGGTCTCTTAGTGGTCCTGATCCTTAGCTAGCTGTTGCTCTCAGGTGCTCCCCGGACCCCCAACACTATTTTATATCACTTTATTGCATGTAGTTCGTACGCATAATTCAAACACTCGGGCATCGCCGCAGTGGAAAGTTGTTTGTTTAGAGGATGTCTTTTAGCTTGCAAAGATGTGCAGGGTCGGATTTTATTAAATTATTTACCTGTAATGCGCAAGGGAAGAAAAAGACCGATGAATATTATAATATATTTTTTATTATTTAAATATTGCCAAATTTTCTTAATTTCTTTTTTTTTGTATTTTTACCTGTTATAATAATTTTTGTGTTAATAAACTAGTAAATAATTTACATGAAATTTTAAATTAGGTAAAATATGAAAAGTATAAATTTAAAAACAGGCTAAAAAACACATGCATAACTAAGTCAGATAATTGTCAAAAAAATTAGTCAGATAAAACTTCAAAAAATATATTAAAAGAAAAAAAATTCTAATTATAAAGAAGATATGTATAATTGATTCAAAATAATTTGAATTTTGAAATTAAAGAATTAAAAATTATATGTACAATTTTTTAAATTAACTATTAAAAATCAAGAACGTGTTAAAATAGTGTGCTTTAATTTAAATTGACAAGAAGAAGTCAAGATTTGGAAGTGGATCTATCCAGAAAAAGATCTGGAGGTAGAAAGAGCATATATAATATCAAAAGAGAAATCTGAAAAAAAAAAATTAATTTGAGAGTATACACAGTTGAAATTAATGGAGAAAATAAATGTTAAGTAAAAAATGATTATTTTGAGAGTTTGAATAAGAGCTTGTTTGTTATAGATTTTGGATTAAAAATTACTTTTTTAACTAAAAAAATCAACTTTAAGGATTTTAAATGTGTTTGTTTAAGCTTAGTAAAATAATCAAAATATACAAAAAATGATTTTTCTGGTTGAAATGAGAAGTTGTTTTTAGTAGCTTATGGGAAATGAGAAATAATTTGATTTTAATGAATGTGGTAGATTAGAAAGAAAATTAAAAATGTGATTTTTATTATCGTAAACAAACACAAATCAGTCTTTTCACTAGAGTTTTTTTTTTTTTTGACTCACTTTTCACTTGAGTTTATAAACTTAGGTTTTGGAAAAATCTGAAAACATCCCTACATCCACGTGTTTCTTGTTGGCCTTGTATTTTCTACAAGAGTAATTTATTTTTACCGGCTGTCTTTTTATATCCCTAAACAATTGATTTTGAAAAAAATAGAGCTCCGACAATGACTAAACAAAATCTGTGTACGTCAAAAGAGGCCTGCATCTTAGGACAACTATTATGGCCACAACCAACATGGTAGAATTTGTCGAATAAAAAAAAATCAATTTAGTGCTTAATTGGTGATTAGTTGATAGTAACAAATAAATAAAATGACATCTCATGCAAATAATATGCTACGATTGTGGTGAAATAGGGTCAATGAATGCAACAATGTTACTTTTTTATAGAGGAAATGATACTATTTCATTTCATCCAATATCAAACATTCAAGAAACAACGAAAGAGAATAAAATATATGGGGCTAGTATAAGATAGGGATGCTCTAGCTAGACTATAAGCAATCTTATTGATTTGCCTCTTAGCAATCACAAGCTTGAATTCTGTAATCTGTTTACTCATGGAATAGAATAGTGACATGAGAGAGGGAAAGGATAGGGAGGGGAATGGACGAAGGTCACTAGGCGACAAAGGAAACGTCATGGTAACATGTTGGGGCGTAAAGCAGGGAGTACGATGGATATTGCCCGAGTGGAGATTAGGGAGGGCCGAGTAACATGAGCTATACAACCTATTTTTTCACATCTTTCCCAGATGATTTTGATGCCAGGGCCATGCTAAATGCTTTCCAACTCTATAGGAACGTGGTCGAAGTAGATATTCCTCCTAAAGGAGATAAAATAGGGAGGCGCTTTGGATTTGCACGTTTCGTTGACGCCAGAGATGTGGAGTTGTTTGCTTCAAAACTTGATAATATTATTATAGGGAACACAAAGATTCATGCCAATATCCCAAGATTCAACCGAGAAAACTTGGTTTCCAATAAGGCCACAGTCACTAGGAATATTGGTCGTGGAAGGGAGCAAGAAGGTCGAGAACTTCAGAGGGTCAACAACCGTGTTATACATCGCGATGAGTCCCAGCAGAGGACCTTTGCTAATGTGGTAAAACAAGGTGGTGCAGCAAAAGTTGGGTCTCATGGGAGAAGAAAGGTGCCAATGTATGTGCGTAAAGAGGTCAAGGCGAACCTAGAGTTTACAGTGGACTCAGAAATATTATAGAATTTGGGCAAGGCATATGTGGGCCGAATTAGTACTCCTGGTACTTCCTATTGCATTCGACAAGAATTCCATAGGCAGGGCCTTTTTTCGATCAAGGCAACCCCAATGGGGGCTAATCTGGTTCTTCTACAATCCGAGGAGGAGGGGGAGGAGGTGAGCGATTGATAAAGGATAGAAGTGAGTGGTTCTTACAATGGTTTGAGGAATTAAGACTGTGGAACCCTAGAGAAATAGATAATGAAAGATTCTCCTGGTTTCGTGTTTATGGTGTTCTCACGCATGCATGGTCATTGGAATTTTTTGAGCTCTTATTATCACCATTCGGGGTTTTTGTGGATGTTGATGAGTCTACAAAGAAGAGAAGTGCTTTGGATGTGGCAAGAGTACTCTACAAATCTAAGATCCACGATCTGGTGAACAAGGTGGTTCGATCAACATTAATGGCTCGGTTTTTTCCATCAAAATTGTTGAAGACTGGTATGGACCTATGAAGTGGTTGACGCCGGTGGTCGTGGATCAATGGATGCGAAAACTGACTCGTTCTACAACAATGGTGAGGAGGAGATTTCGCTAGAGATGGAGGAGGGAGCATTTTAACCAGAATTAAATGAGCCAATAATTGACAATTATGAGGAGAATATGGCAATTCAAATAAGGAAATATTGGAGGAACCTGGTGAGGCAAATTCATGCACTAATAGCAACGAAAGCATCATAGGTTACACTGTTTTTTGGGCTGATAATGCAGCTTGAAATGATTTGAATGAAACAGGTGAATTCACAAAGTCTGTGGAAAATGGTCATTGTGTGGCGCTTAGGGTGCATTATGGGTCGAATGTTTCAGCAAATGACACTGGGCCATTTATTGAAGACATAATTGCCCAACACAAGCTGTAGTGGAGTCCGTGCAAGAAGTAAGTCGGGGCGGTGAGCTTTTTGGCCAAAACGGATTGACTGAAGCCCTTGCCTTACAGTGTTTGGCTGGGTTACATTTGGGTTCAAATTGTGTCCCAAATGGGCCTAAAGTTTTAACTAGCGCCATTGGGGCCTTATAGGTTCGGTCATGTAGCCCACAACAAGCTGAAGAGGAACACACATCTTTGGTGGTGCTAGAAACAAATTCGGGAGGTGTGTCGTTGAATCTTAATGGTGAGTGTGCTGCTCCAACATCGCTGGGTAACATTGGGTTGGGTTTGGCCCCAATGTGCAACCCGATCGTGGTTGGTTCTAATGCATCTGTAGCGGACACATTCCATGACACCTCTCTTTCTTTGAGTCACTTACATTTCAACGATAGAGGGGTGACCAGAAACCCTCATATCACGATTAGGCAGCGTGGTCGCAGTCAGGGTAGTGGCTCGGCTTCCTCCACTGGTGGTTCACTTTTCTCCGGCGGGTCTATCCTCTGTTGCGACTCTACCAACAGCTCCGACTTGAACCATGGTAATATGCAATTTTGGAAGAAGTATGAGGTTGATAAAGCGGTACAAATCTGGAATCAAACAAAAGAGGTAGGGGTTACTGCTAATGTGAATGAAGAAACATATGTAGCCAAGATCCATGAACTGGAGGCTCAGGAGACTGAGGAGCAGAGGGAGAGGGTGGAAAAAGGACAGTTTTAATGAAGATTATCATTTTGAATACAAGGGGGTTGAGAGATCGGGCAAAACGATGCAGAGTTCGATCCTTGTTAAGCTCAGGTAATTTTGATATTTGCTTGTTACAAGAAACAAAATGTAACTCAGTTGATAGTATGTTAGTTAATAGTTTATGGGGGGTGTGGATGTTGAATGGGTGGTGCAACATTCAGTTGGTTTATCTGGTGGTATGATTTCTTTGTGGAAGGCTGGGTTGTTTCGTGTTCGGTTTCATTTTTCAGGTGTTGGCTTCTTGGGTATCTGTGTTGAGTATGATAATTTATTGGGGCCGCTTTACATTGTAAATGTTTATTTGCCATGCTCCATTGAGGGTAAGAGAAAGCTGTGGGCAGATTTTTGCATGTCAAAGATAGGGTTCCCAATGGGCGAGTGGTATATAGACGGTGACTTCAATGCAGTTCTGGATCAACAGAAAGAAAAGGGCGCAGTAATCAACCAAATAATGCAGAAATCTCAAAATTCAGACAATTTGTGGAGGAAATAGAGGTGATTGAATTGCCTGTGTTAGGCAAGAAATTTACTTGGTTCAGTTTTGATGGCACTTCCATGAGCAGGTTGGATAGAATTTTCCTATTAGATGGTGTAATGCAATTATGGCAAGTTGATGCACAATGGGTTGGTGATAGAGATATATTTGATCACCACCCGGTATGGCTGAAAGTTGCAGAAAAGAATTGGGGCCCAAAACCATTTCGCTTCAATAACTGTTGGATTGAGCATATGGAGTATAGAGCCTTTGTGGAGAACTGTTGGGCAGAGTTTCAGGTGTATGGGTGTAATGGTTATGTCTTGAAAGAAAAATTCAAGAACTTAAAGAACCAGTTGAGAAAGTGGAACAAAGAGGTTTTCGGAGTGGTGGACCTCAATATAGAAAACACAGTAGCTGAGTTTAATCAATCGGATGAGATAGTGGCTGCAGGTGGGGTAGTAAATTCAGAACATGGAAGATTCTTGACGACTCAATTTTGGAAACAGTTGCATGATAAAGAGAGCATGTTGTTGCAAAAATCCAGAGTTAGCTGGATTGCGGAAGGAGATGCCAACGCTAAGTACTTCCATGCATGTTTAAAAGCTAGAAGGAGGACAAATCAAATGATTGCACTGAAGGACGGGGATAGATGGTTGTAGACAGTTCCAGAAGTTAAAAATGAGGTGCGTAGAATTTTCCAAGACCAATTTTTGACTAAGTCTGATTTTGTACCCCCCCACCCTTGATGGTCTCTCTTTTACTAATGTGTCGAACGCCGAAAACCACATGTTGATTTCCCCCTTCTCATTGGCCGAATTGAGGGATGCTGTCTGCAGTAGTGATGGCAATAAGAGTCCTGGTCCAGACGGATTCAATTTTAACTTCTTAAAGACTCATTGGGATTTGTTAAAAGAAGACATACTGGGGTTTGCTCTTAAGTTCGAACAAAAAGCCTATTTGCCAAATGTCATTACAGCTTCCTTTATTGCATTAATCCCGAAGACTGATAACCCGCAGTCCCTCAAGGAGTTCCGTCTAATCTCTTTGATTGGATGTTTACATAAAATTATTTCAAAACTCTTAGCGACTAGGCTCAAATTGGTGTTGAACAGAATTATTTCTCCGTGTCAAACTGCCTTTTTGCCACATAGACAGATTCTGGATGGGGTGTTAATTGCAAATGAGTTGGTTGATTTGGCAAAACGGAGGAAAGACAAGTGTTTATTTCTTAAGGTTGATTTTGAAAAAGCATACGATTCTGTTGATTGGGGTTTTTTGGAATACATGCTTTCTCGGATGGGTTTTGATCCTCAGTGGAGAAGTTGGATGAAAGTCTGCACTAGGTCAACCACGATGTCGGTTCTAGTAAATGGGAGCCCCACTGTGGACTTTCCTACTTCTCGGGGTCTAAGACAGGGTGATCCTTTGGCACCATTTCTTATTCTAATTGTGGTTGAAGGCCTTTCGGGGATGGTGATAAATCTTCATCACATGTAGATTTATAGTGCTTAATTGGATATTTGTGTTGTGATTGAAGAGAATTCAAAGTGATTATTTGCTTAAATTGGGTGATTTAGTGTATTCACTTGGATTCATTCTAATGTTTATGCATTAGTGTTTTTTATGATTTTTTATCTCTAAGTGCACAGGAATGGGAGCATAGCCAAATGATTGATTTGGAAGCGCACATGGAAGCGCTGTTTCTTGACAAAGAAGATTCTAAAAGCTATATCTTAAGCCACACTAATTCGAATGAGATGATCTTGGTCTTGTTAGAAAGATAGAAGAATTATCTACAACTTTGATGAGGAAATCGATACCTAAATCAATCTCTAAGTTGAGGTAATTTGTGTTACATGTTGATAAGGTGATGCTGCCTCAGCCTGACACCTGTTCGATGTTTTAATCATATCTAGAGTTTTAGGTGTCTAAATGAGATGAAACTGATGCCATTGGAAAGCTAAGACCGATAGCTTCAACTTTCATGAAGACACATTGAGCTAATTCAGACTTTACAGAGGTGAAAAATGCAATACAACATGGAAGAACGGGTGCAGGATGGCACCCTGCTGTCGATGGCATGATCGCGTGCGCGCAAAATCTGAATTGTGCCTGGAGCGCAAAATCTGATGCCTTTCTGTTTGTTTGCGCGTGGGGCGCACTTGGAGCGCACTGGTCGCGCTGAAACATTTAAATATCACGATTTTCACGATTTTGAGGCATTCTTTATCATATCTAAGACCTAAAAACGCTGGGAGGCTTGTCAAGGAGTGCTAGGATTTCATTCTCCACCATCTCCAAAGAGGATTCAAGCTTGGGAAAAAGGAATTGAGTCATCAATGGAGTGGTTCTCTATCGTTATTTCTATTTTCTAGTTTGCTACTTTGTTCTCTCTAAACTCCTTTAGGCTAGGGTTAGATGAATTTTGTGGAAACTCTTATGTTTTGATTTACTTATATCAAAGCAAGTTTATTTCATTTATATTTGAGCCTTCATCTCTATTCTTAATGCTTTTGGTAATTGATCACTATCAAATTAATTTTGGGTTCGTCTCGCAATTGGGAAATTGGGGTTTTGAACTTGATAATGGGATTGTTGGCCATATTCATAATGATTATAGGAATATGAATTTGTGAATATGTGTTCTTATGAATCATTATTCTTATTGCTTAACCTAGTTTTAAATCACCTAAGGGATTAGAGGTTTTAGTTAGAGTAAAGGGTTTATGAGGCAAGGATCTGTCCTTAAACTAATTTCGTTGATTCGAACTTCAATTTTACATGGAATAACTTGTGTTGATTGTAGATTAAATGCATAAGAGTGGAAACAGAAGGATTCAACCCCTAGTCGCTTTTATTCATTCGAATTCTATTACTTTTTATTATTTTCAGTTGTTACAAATATCATCAATTTCAAATACAAAGGATTGGTTCCTGTTCAAAATTGTTACAAAGTTTGTTAAGTTAAATAATTAATCACAATCCCTGTGGATTCGATTTTTTTATTACTTGTCGACAAAATCGCACGCTTGCGATTTAGCCTAACAGATGGGGCGGTTTGGAAGAATCTTTTGGCACGTAAATATGGAGCACTACATAATATTATCTTAGATCTGGGGGTAATAAGGCGACATTTCTCCATTTGGTAGCGTGATTTAATTTCTCTTTTTTCGGAATGGTTTCATGGTGCGGTTGGTGTACATCTGGGCAATAGTGAGAAAGCAAATTTTCGGATAGATAATTGGCTGGGTGCTCGATCTCTTATGTCTGAATTTCCTGCATTATTTCACCTTGTCTCAAACAACTCGACCACTGTTGCAAACTGTGGCAATTGGGTGAATGGTTGCTGGAGTTGGCAATGGAATTGGAAGCGGACCTTGCGGCCTGATGAGGAGGTTTTGAGGCAGCAGCTGGAATATGTCTTGCAGGATGTTGTTTTAACCGTTTCTAATGAGAACAAGTGGTTTTGGAAGCACAATCTGACTGAACAGTTCACAGTAAAGTCAGCATATCAACAATTTGGTGAGGCTATCCCGCGGTGTTGGCAGCCCCATTGACCACCGGTTGTCTAAAGTTTGTAAGGGGGTGTGGCGATCCGCTATTCATTCAAAGGTAGTTGTTATGGTGTGGCGACTGATGCTAGACAGGCTTCCCACAAGGAATGCATTAATAAGTCGTGGAATTATTAATAAGTCGCTTATTTTTTAGTTGTGCCTTTTCCTTTGTGGTGTGGGGTTCTATCTATTCTTGGATTGGTCTATCGGGGGTGTGGCATAATGATGGAGTTGCAAATTTTCTTCAATATGCTCTGTTGTGCTTGGGAAAGGTGAAGGAAAATGTGAGGTACCTAATTTGGTGTGTTGTGGTGTGAGAGTTGTGGTCTTTAAGGAGCAATATTTTATTCAGAGTTGATGTTGCTGCACACTCTGAAATTGTGGCAAAACTAAAGGTAATATCTTGGGGCTGGTTCATTGCTAAAGCTGGGAGGAAAGTGGGCTGGCAATTTTCTGATTGGTGTTCGAATCCTCTGAGTTGCTTACAATCGGTTAAGTGATTCCTATCTTTTGTAGGTTGCTGAATTTCTGTCTAGGGTAGAAAATAGTATTTGCTGCGTTTTGGTCTGATGTTATGTGACAAGGGTAGAGAAACATATGCTATGGTGCTTGGAGCTATTCTGTTGTTGAGGTGTTATGCGGCTTGGTGCTTGGTGATATGGGAATAACACAGTGGCCTATAATCTAATTTTTGGGAGCGGGCTGTAATATGATTCTTGGAAGGTGGTAGTTTATTAGATGCTTCTTTGGAGGAAAGGTTGAACTAAAGGCTTCAGCTTTGCAACTTTGATTTTACATTTTCTGATGGAATTATTACGTGTATGTACTCAGTTTACTCATGTACTTGTCTCTATAGGTGGAACATGTTTGTATAATTGTATCCCATAGTTGGTGTACTCTTTTTCCTCCCTTAGTCTTTTTTCCAATGGGTTTTGGCTCTGGGAGGTTTTAATGAGGCACTTCCATGTTGTTTCGGGTTGGAGTACTCCTTGTACTCCTCTAATAAAATTCTTTTGCTTATCAAAAAGAAAAAAAAAGCTTGAATTCTGTGTGTAACGAAAAGGTGGCCCTATAACGGGATAAAATGCTACCTAACTCAGTTACGTTATCTAGAGAACATTGTTACTTAACAGGTTTGGCATATAGGTTTTTTACTTTTATTTTTGTTGATTATGAAAATATGTTCAGACTAAAGGGTTGTGTCTTTAACTTCAGTTATGTTGTATCAAGACCGCATGGATTAAGTGTTTGTTGTTTAATTGTTGTTTAGAATAAAGACAAAAAATCTGATGGTTTAGCAAATATTGATTCAACTAAATAGATAAAAGTTAAAATTATATTGTCATTACAAAAATATGAACATTTTATGTAAATTATAATTTTTCCCAACAAATTATAATTTTCAATTTCATCAAGCCCATGTCATGTAAATATCTATTTTACCTATTGAAAGTTAAGTAACATGTTGTCAATCTCATATCTCCACCATTGAATTCTTTAGTATTATATCATTTATATCGATCTATGGGTTCATGATGGATATCTAAAGCACACGTTAAAAGGAGCATGTAGAGGATCCAAATCCAAAGAAATATAGTACTCCACTAAGTACTCTTCCCAATACACCTTTTTTTCCCTATCTATTTCTTACTCTACCCAAGCGAAACAAAACCTAAGCGCTAGAAACTCCTTTCTCTCCCTTTTTCTTTCTTTCTAACTCATAACAAAAATTGATATTCTTCTTCCTGATAACCCACTCATTTCTTCCCTACCAACTGCCCCCAAGCAGTTGGTCTTGACTTCGTTGGCCTCTCTGCTCGGTAGATCCTCAGCTTCTTCAATTCTCTCTCTACTCGCTTTTTCAAACCTTCTCAGAGCTCCTGAATTGTATTTTTATGGCTATGGAATCGATGTTTGAGTTTGATGAATGTATCAGGCTTCGAAATTAGGGTTTTTACTCTTCTACCCGACATGAGGCAAAATTTATGGCAGCACAATCGCTACAGTTCGAGGACCCTACAATTCTGTTGATGCTATGGATGAGTTGGAGCATACAAATGTTAATCTGATGAGCATTACAACAACATCGAATCAAGACACCGTCATTTTTCCTACACGTACTAGTGAGCTCCCTCTTTCTTTTTGAGGATGAGTTTTATGTGTTGTCACACCTAAGAAGGTGCAATCTGTTTTGTTGTCATGGCTACAGCTGAACTACCATTTTATCAAAAATAACAGGAACATGGGTGATACTCCAAAGCGTTCAAAGATGTTTTGACAAGAAAAAGGAAAATTGTTCAGGTTTCACAAAAAACGCAAGCAAAGATGTTTTGACCAGAAAATTAGATACACAGTGAGAAAAGAGGTTGCACAAAGGATGCATCCGAAGAATGGGCAGATTGCATCCTTGAAGGAAAGCCTAGGTTCATCTAGATGGGATTCAACACGGAGTCTAATCAAGATAATGCTCCTATTTTTGAATCTTTATGTAGATGTCAACCTAGTCGCAAAAGGAAGAACAAAGTCGATCGAAGTTGTTGACTCACCGATAAAGGAAGGAATAATCCAGAGAAGTCGCGACACTCGTCACAACAGAAATGGAAGAAAGTTGTGTGGAAGTGAATATCAGGGATTTGGAATCAAAATGAGTATTAGGGATTTACAAACCCGATTTGAACTGCAAAACCATTAGTTACATCGGTTCAAGGTCAATTCCTCCAATTTCTGACAGGTTTCCTGTATCAGCGGTTATGAGGTTCGTTTGGACCAAAGGACAAACCGATGCTTGGTCAGATGGATTGATTTGGCCTACCAGGTTCAATTTTTCAGAACCATGGTAAATACCGCATCAACTCTTATAAAATAAAATCGACTATGTACTCTTAAAATACATGAGTTCTCTATTATTTAATTTTTTTTATCTTTAATTGTCAAATTATTAATTACTTTTTTTATCAAAAAATTATTATTAATTACTTTAAAACTTTTTCACATTAAACATTTTTTTCTCAGAACTCAGCTCTCTTAAAATAATTATTTCTAAAAGTTATTTTTTATGTAAAACCTTAGCAATTTATACTTTTAAATTAATTATTTTAAATTTAATATTAAAATTTAGTTTTTTTAAAATCTCAATTTTGATATTTATTTACTTACTTTTTTGAAAAATAATTTAAATTATAAAAAGTATATTTAAGTAGATAAATATTTAAATATATGTAAAATGTAAAAATTATTTGTTAGTTTGGTCATGTAAAGATGGAAAAACGATATCACCAAATGCAACTAGGTGGTCTCTCCCTTATTTTTTTTCCTTAAATTATATATATTATATGATAAACTAATTATAATTTACTGTACTTTTGTGAATAACATGAAAGTATGTTTTAAAGTTAAGAGTTAAGAGTTAAGATGATCCAACCAAATATTATAAAAAAAATAATAATAATAAATTATATCAATAAATAAATAAATAAATAAATAAAATGATCCAACCAAAAAAATGATTGATTGATTTGATACATTCCAAATTCTAATAATTGCGACAAACATAATATAAGGGAAACTCACGAAAATAACAAAGGGTTTGGTCAACAAAAAGAAGCATGATCGAGTTATTTATTACTCCTGTTTGTTGCCGACGGTTGGGAATTGAAATGGATGACTGCAAACGGGGTTCATGTGAGGCTGATTGTATAATAAAATGGAGTATTGATCACTTAAGCACCTGAAAATGTGACTCGATGTCACTTTAATCCTTGAAAGCATATAAACTCTAAAATAGTCGATGTAAGTGTTCTTTGTCTGTCACTTAGGTCCT
The DNA here is from genome assembly GCA_037113605.1 of Calophaca sinica. NCBI lineage: Eukaryota > Viridiplantae > Streptophyta > Magnoliopsida > Fabales > Fabaceae > Calophaca > Calophaca sinica. The sequence continues at coordinate 112,314,985 of CM073732.1, read as the reverse complement.
TACCGTTAACAATTTTATTGACTCTGTGAGTAATTGGTCATATTAGTCCCTGAAAGTATAACTCGGTGTCATTTTAATCCCTGAAAGCATATAAACTCCAAAATAGTCCTTGAAAGTGTTCTACATTTGTCACTTTGGTCCCTATTGTTAGTCATTATTTTGGAACGAGAGACAATCAAATGGCTAATGGTATGGACCAAAGTGACAAACGTATAACACTTTCAGGGATATTTTGGAGTTGTTACTCTTTCAGGGACCAAAGTGGTACCGAGTTATACTTTCAGGGATCAATGTGACCAATTACACATGGAGTCAATAAAATTGTTAACGACAGGGACTAAAGTGACAGACGGAGAACACTTACAAAGACTATTTTGGAGTTTATATGCTTTCAGGGACTAAAGTGACACCGAGTCACATTTTCAGGGACTTAAGTGACCAATACCCCATAATAAAACCAAATAAAAATCATTATAAAATAAAAATCATTAAGTAATTTAGAAATAAACTATTTATTACTGCTACTTACAAATAAGAGCAATGCCGATTCAGATGAAAAGAATGCAACACGATTTCGTCGAATGCAAAAGTGGGTGTAGTTTTTTTAGAATAAATAAAAATTAAAATCAAAATGCAATCCAGTGATTATCATTGTTCCTAACTTTTGGGGCAGGAGAAGTACTTCTAATCCTCCCTCTATTATTGATTGAATTCTAAGTCTAATTTACGTGTGGATATTCCAGTGGCGAACCTAAGACTCTAGTCAAGAGTGCATAAAATTTTAAAATTATACATCATTAAGAAAAAAAGGCACAAGTGATACTCTTCATTCAACCAACCTTATATTCTAACTAATTGCATATTATAGCTACCACGATGACCGCGTTTTTTCCCCCAATGGATCAACAATCTACCAGTATTTCCAATAGAAGATTTATATTCAGGGCCACATGACCTCTAAATTCTAAAACCTATGGTAACAGCACCAAAATTACCATCTTAGGGTCTGTTTGGTTCAAACCAGGCGAGAGGAGGGGAAAGATTTTAATAGAGAGAAGGGAAAGGGAGGAGAGGGGTTTAATTTGATTTTGTATTTGGTTGAGAGGAGGGGAGGGAAAGAGAGGGAAGCTTTTGCTTGTTTGGTTCAGGAGGGGAGGAGAGGGATTTTAATGGAGGGGATGAATTAATTTACTTATATATCCTTATAGCCTTTTATATTATATTATATATAAGGATATTTAAGTAATTTTATTTTAAATGATTTAATCTCCCCTCCCCTCCCCTCCAAAAAACCCCACTTTTGGAGGGGAGCCAAAATTGGCTTAGGAGGGATTTTGCTCCTATTCCCTCTAAAAAAATGAACCAAACATATAAAATTTAAAATAACCCCTCCCTCCTTTCCCCTCCCCTCCCCTCCCCTTCAAAAACCCCAACCAAACACTACCTTAGGGAAGAAATGGGATGTTCTATACCATTGGAAGATTAGACTCACTTTACAACAGGTTTTTGGCAATTTTAAAAACTATACAATCAAGTTATTATTGGCTATAGATAGCCACTAAGCACAAGGAAACTAATGCCCATAAAATAATATCACAAAACTAGAAAAGAAAATCCATAATAAAAGTAACAAGTAGAAAAAGAGAGAAACCATGCTCTTACTCGGTCACTTATAAAATTGACTGCCACAAGAATGCATTGTGATGGACAAACATAAAGGAAGCCATTTCAAGAGTAAATACCTAAATTGGTCCCTAACAAAAATCACGGAGACCAATTTAGTCATTGAGAAATGAAAAATACCAATTTGGTCCTTAAAAATCTCAAATGTGGGTCAAATTAATCCCTGAGAGGGACTAAAATATCCCTAAAAATTATCCTAAAAATGACTAATTTGGCCCACATTTGAGATTTTTAAGGACCAAATTAATATTTTTCATTTCTCAGAGACTAAATTGGTTTCCGTAATTTTTATTGGGGACCAATTTGGGTATTTACTCCCATTTCAATCGAGATTTTTTCAGAAGCATCACAAATTCACAAGTGGCATTAGGGATTTAACTAGGTTTTCTGTAACACCCCAAATTCTCTAAGCTTAGTTTGATTATAAGTTGTGAGAAGTTGTTTGATTATGTTTAAGCTTAATTTGGGTTCAAATTGAGTAAATATGATTACATAAAGCTTTAATGTGTAAGTCGTTGATGGAATTTATGACCCTTAAGGTAAAGATATGTTTATGTATGATTATTATCATGAGGATGCTAAGGTTAAAATGTTAAGTGAGTTGGTTATTCAATTGTTAGGTTGTTATCTTCGATTTAGAGCTTTCAATTGATTAGACATTATGATGTTGTGTTGGGATGGTAAAGGGTTGGATGGCTGCCCCCAACCCCCAACGAGTATATGTATAATGTTGCCCCTTTGTGTGCTCCACCGAGCTCCAATTGGGATGGGGTTTGCTTCATGAGAAGCTAAACCCAAGGTGCATCAAAATGAGTACAAGAGTTAAGTGAGAAAGTATGTTTAGTTAAGAGTGTTAGAATTGTTATATGCTCTAAGTGTTATCTTTGAATGAGGTGTCAACTTGATTGTGTGTCTTCATCCATTAGATGTTCAACTTGAGTTATATATATATATGCTTGATAGGACTAAGGCTTGAACGTGTTTAGTAGCAAAGAAAGATGACTATGAGTTTAGTGATGTTTAAGTTATGATTGCTGATGATTCCCTTGTAAATATCTTTGGAATTAGTTTAGTTAGTTAAATGGTGTTATGGATTGTAAATCCTTAAGTTGCTAAATTTAACTAATTGTAAACATGCATTTAAGTTATGAGAGTTGTGATTAAATCACATAAAAGACACCAAGATTCCTCATAAGAGGAGAGAACGGTATGGTTAGTCTCATAGGACGCCACTTGAACGATTAATGACGTCTAACCACCATATTGTTAGTTATGTTGATTGGGGTCTATGGATCAAAGCATATGACAAAACCCAATAACATAGAAGAATAGTGAGATGTGCTAAGCACAAAGTAAGGAAGAACTATATGTTCTTAGTTAAGAAAGTTGCATTTGCAATGTAATAGTGAGATGTGCTAAGCACAAAGTAAGGAAGAACTATATGTTCTTAGTTAAGAAAGTTGCATTTGCATTGTATTTGTAAGAGTACATGTTAGTACATTCTAGGGCGTTCTCGCTTAGGGTGTTTAAGATGTTTTTCGAAGCAAGTCCTTATGGTATATAGGGAGAGTATGTTTAGGAGTGAAATGCCTAAGTTAGTCCCGTCAAAAAGAGTATGATTCGACGAGAGATTGTGAGGAGTCCATGGAGAGCTCACTGAGATTTTTAATCTTACCCCGTTCCTTTTATTGTTTCAGATAAACAGGTACCAAAGGCGAATGAGGCGAAGCTCCAGGCTTGGGACTCATAGATTAGTATTTATTAGAGTTGAATTTTTGATATTTCACGAATTGTATAAGTTGTAATCTATCTATTAGATTTATGACTTATGTTTTAAATTTATGACTTGGATTACTATAATCAAGTTTGTAAATTTTAGTAACTCCTGTGCTTTAATGTAATGTCGTATTTTCAATTTACTTTGAGGTGCGGGTGTTACATTATGGTATCAGAGCAGTTCGATCTTATCGGACTGTGAGTTATGAGTCTAGTAGTGACTCGGTTTAGGAAGTGTCTGTTTAGTCCTTGTAGGATTGTGGTCAGTTAGCCGGAACTTTCCTTTGTTCAAGAACTCCTCTATGTATTCTTATACCTAGTATGAAATAATAAGTCTGATCAACTTAATACTTCATACCGTGTATGTAGAATATAGTATATGGAGCTGGCAGACGAGGGAGAGGACCGAATAGGAGTGCGAACTCTGAGGAAGCTTAACGGATAAGGATGACGCGGAAAATAAGGAATGAATGCAAGGGCTCCCAATAATTGAGAACCTTCGGAGAATACGGATAGAGGAAAACAAGTTTAAACCTATCCAGAACTGGGAGTTAAGGAATGTTTTAAGTGTGGTCGGAACCACAGAGGCGAGTGTTCGATTGGACGAAGCGTGTGCTTCATGTGCCATCAACCAGGACGCTCTGCAACGAATTTAGGAACAACGAGCAAGTAAGGGATTTTAATTGTAAGGTTTCAATCGAATAGGATGCGCGTTTGTAATCGGTTAGGGTTACAACACTTGTTAATTCATCAAGTTGTTTAGCCTACCCCATTATGAATGGATCCTAGATTGATTGAAATCCTATGATAATACCTAAGTGATCCATAGTGTTATAAGAGATAAGTAGTAAGGATATGAAGTAGATGAAGATAGGCCGCTCACACCAATACCTAAATAGTAGTAGGGAACCTCAAAAGTGATCAAGTCCTAGAGAGGCAAAAAGAAACCCTGAGTATTCTAGGTATAGTGACCTAAGAAAGAGGATTAGATTATAGTCTTTGAACTATAAGAGTTTTAAGAAAAGTTAAGTTGTCGGAAATCCAAAGTTATTAATGTTTGCATTCGATGCAATTGACCAGTACATGAAGTGAATTCATTTGACCAATTATAGACTCTGTCTTAGCCAAATAAGAACCTCATTTGGAATGAGACTTAGTCTGTGATCGGGTAATGAAATCACCAAATCTTCTGAATAATTAACTCCTCTATAGAGATTAATTCCTTCTGGGTTCTCAATGATTCAGAGTGAGTAAGGAAGGTAGATCAGGATAAGTGAGATGGATTGTTCCCAAAAATCTCAAGGATTCATTTTCTTAATAGTAATTGGTCCATTAGTTATTAGGCCTGGCGACTGACACGCCAATCCGTGTTGCTATTAGATATGGTAGCGTGGATTTATGGTTTAAACTCTAATTGAACCAAAAAGGGGGAATTAATCCATCAAGTTGAAGAGAGTAGTAGTAAAGTTCAACTAAGAGTGTAATAGTATGGGCACTATTTAGTCGATGGACATATAAGGTTATAAACTATAGCGAGTAGATTCATTGGGTCGTGTCTGATGTGATTCTAACTAGCTACTTACACACTGCGTTACCAACCGAGTGAGACCTAAACCTCGGGTGAGACCTAGTTTGTAGCCAACTAGTGAAAAATCAGGTCGGCCAAACCAACGGACACCGTCTAGGAGTTGAGCAACCCTAGAGTTTCGAATTGCCTAGGCCAAGTCGGTTATAAGACCAAGTATAGAGATATAAGAGATGAGTACCAATTCCCTAAATTACAGAAAAGGTATCTAAGGAAAGAATTTTCAATTGTAACATAAGATTGAACGTTGCGAATGGAAGTTGTTCAAGGTATGTATTAGTTTACCTCAATGTGACAGTCTTACTTTGATAAGTTAGTTGACCAATGAAGGAGTCACGAAACCACCAAAAGTTGTATGGGATGCTGTTTTGGGCGAACTTCCAGAGAGTATTCATAGAAAAGTACCTTCCAAGGAGTCTAAGGAGATAGAAAGTGCAAAGATTCGCTAGTTTGACACATAGAGGCACGTCCGTAGGAGAGTGTGTAGCCAAGTTCCAAGAATTGTCCACATACTCAACCTACCTTCAACGTGTATAAAACGATGAGTGGAAGACTCACCAGATAGAGTAGGGACTCAAACCGAGTTAAGGAATGTCGCTGGTTAATTTGAGGAGGATGACTATGCAAGACTGTGGGTCAATACAGAATTGCCGAGGAAACATAGACTGCCTTAATAACAGAATGTCTAGACAAGTAGCAGACGAATAAGAGCAAACGTAAGAATTTCCAACAGCTAAAAGCAACAGAAGGAGAAAACAGGACTAGAGTCAAATTCCCCGACTGCAAGTAGGATGTTCCATTTTAATGGAAACAAGACTAAGAGAGTTGATCAATCGACTCAAGCTAAGAACTTTCCCAGCAGAGAATCCATATTCTAATGAGAGATAAGATGGTATAAGTTTGTGAATGTGTTTCATTCTAGTTAATTGTAGTTAAGAATAGGCATACTATCCTCAACAAGAATAGAAATAACTTTAGATAGACCTAGGATAAGGAAAGGAGTTTACCTATTTGAAAAGACGTAGGGTCAGAGTTCGCAGCGGAAGCGCCGAAACTCAATCCTACAGAAGGATGAGATAAGAAGGTAAGGCGAATTACATGTATTTTGTCGATTAGTATTTAGTATGATTTCACCTAACCAGTTACAAACTGCGCCTTAATCGGTCGAGTAATATTTCTCGGTTAAGGCCTAGTCTGTGACCGGTTAATGTTATCATGATTAAGCTAATTGATTGATGTCTTGTAAGGATGAATCACTTCTAGGTTTTTCAATGAATGGAATTGGCTATGAGAGAAAGTTGTAGTTGTAGTTGTGGTTACGATGTTAGACGTAGCAATTTTCGAGGGCAAAACTTTTTAAAAGGCGGGTAGTAATGTAACGTCCCAAATTCTCTAAGCTTAGTTTGATTATAAGTTGTGAAAAGTTGTGTGATTATGTTTAACCTTAATTTGGGTTCAAATTGAGTAAATATGATTACATAAAGCTTTAATGTATAAGTCGTTGATTTTGAGTTAAGAAATAAGTTGGATTTGATCTTGAAATGATTGGAAGTATGGAGCTAGGAGTTATTGAAGTTAATTTAGAGAGAAATTCCAAGACTTGATGTCAAAAAGTCAGTTTTTCCACATTTAGTATGGCATGAATCGATTCATGCTAAATTGAATCAATTCAAATACGATTCCCAGCCATCATGAAACCTCTGTGAATCGAACTGAGGGACTATGAATCGATTCACCAATTCGATTCACCAAATGCGCTGCTGTCTTTTTCACTGCATGAATCGATTCACAGCTTAAGTGTGAATCGATTCACACGCTATAAAATGCTTAAAACGCAGTAGAAAAGGGCAGAACGTGAGAGTGGGTGAAAAAGGGAAAGGAAGGGGCGAAATTGGAGAGAAGAAAAAGGGGAAAATGTTAGGGTTTCATGATCTTGAGAGGAATTTGTGAGATTCTTGCTAGATTACTTCATATCCTAGCTTGAATGAGAGTTAGAGAGTTGGAATTTCATTGTTGATGAAAAGTTAGGAGGAACCCTAGCTGAGAGAAGAAGGAAAACGCAAAGAAGAAGAAGATCAAGCTTCTTCAAGGTTGGTCCGAGTTCTTGGACTTGAAGAGGAAGATTGAAGGTTGTAGATCAAGATTTGGGAAAGCTTGGAGTGCCCTAAGCTGGAGAAAAGAGGGAAAACGTGAAGAAGAGCATAGAGGGCAAAGCTCCACCATTCTAGCTCAAGATCTTGAAGAATAAAAGTGAGTTCTTCATCCCTTAGGTGGTGGGCAACCATAAGACCCCCATTAGGGTTTTCTATTTCCTTTCTTTTTGTTGATTCCTTGGTTTCTATTTGGGATTTTTGGGATAACATGAGAAGGCAAATGGGTTGGAGTGAGTTGATGATAGTTTAATAAGTTGCCCAATCAATGATTGATGTTTTTGATGTTTGATTGTGAGTCCTAAATCTATTACAAATGTTTGGAGTGGGAAATAGTTTTCTAGGGGATGTTCATAACTCTTGATGGAATTTATGACCCTTAAGGTAAAGATATGTTTATGTATGATTATTGTCATGAGGATGCTAAGGTTAAAATGTTAAATGAGTTGGTTATTCAATTGTTAGGTTGTTATCTTCGATTTAGAGCTTTAAATTGATTAGACATTATGATGTTGTGTTGGGATGGTAAAGGGTTGGATGGCTTCCCCTAACCCCCCAACGAGTATATGTATAATGTTGCCCTTTTGTGTGCCACCGAGCTCCAATTGGGATGGGGTTTGCTTCATGAGAAGCTAAACCCAAGGTGCATCAAAATGAGTACAAGAGTTAAGTGAGAAAGTATGTTTAGTTAAGAGTGTTAGAATTGTTCTATGCTCTAAGTGTTTTCTTTGAATGAGGTGACAACTTGATTGTGTATCTTCATCCATTAGATGTTCAACTTGAGTTATATATATATGCTTGATAGGACTAAGGCTAGAACGTGCTTAGTAGCAAAGAAAGATGACTATGAGTTTAGTGATGTTTAAGTTATGATTGTTGATGATTCCCTTGTAAATATCTTTGGAATTAGTTTAGTTAGTTAAATGATGTTATGGATTATAAATCCTTAAGTTGCTAAATTTAACTAATTGTAAACATGCATTTAAGTTATGAGAGTTGTGATTAAATCACATAAAAGACACCAAGATTCCTCATAAGAGGAGAGAACGGTATGGTTAGTCTCGTGAGACGCAACTTGATCGGTTAATGACGTCTAACGACCATATCATTAGTTATGTTGATTGGGGTCTATGGATCAAAACATATGACAAAACCCAATAACATAGAAGAATAGTGAGATGTGCTAAGCACAAAGTAAGGAAGAACTATATTTTCTTAGTTAAGAAAGTTGCATTTGCATTGTATTTGTAAGAGTACAGGTTAGCACATTCTAGGGCGTTCTTGCTTAGGGTGTTTAAGATGTTTTTCGAAGCAAGTCCTTATGATATTTAGGGAGAGTATATTTAGGAGTGAAATGCCTAAGTTAGTGCTGTCAAAAAGAGTATGATTTGACGAGAGATTGTGAGGAGTCCGTGGAGAGCTCACTGAGATTTTTAATCTCACCCCGTTCCTTTTATTGTTTCAGATAAACCGGTACCGCAGGCAGATGAGGCGAAGTTCTAGGCTTGGGACTCATAGATTAGTGTTTGTTAGAGTTGAATTTTTGATATTTCATGAATTGTACAAGTTGTAATCTATTTATTAGATTTATGACTTAGATTTTAAATTTATGAGTTGGATTACTGTAATCAAGTTTATAAATTTTAGTAACTCCTGTGCTTTAATGTAATTTGTCGTATTTTCAATTTACTTTGAGGTGCAGGTGTTACATTTTGAAAAGCTGTAAACCATGTTGTACGAGACATGCAAGGCAACAGAAGCATCACTGCATCACAAATTCACAATCTCACATGGGCATTAAGGATTTAGGATGAAAAATTGGGGTATTAGAGTTTCTAAATTAAGGAAAATCTGAATGGGGAATAAGGGGGAATCATTAACAGAGTTACTGAGGCATCCGCATCACAGACTCACCAATAACAGGAAGCCAGCGGCCGCGTGGCGTGGTGGTCGGAGATGGAGAAGGCTGCAGCACGTGAACAGAAAGAGTAAAGCAGAGACGCGATTCTGAGCAAAGCAACCGCGTGAACAAAAAGAGTGGCGGAGGAAGGTGAGTGTGACAATGCCTCGGCGGCAAGAACGTTCGCTCAGTGACAAAGCCGAACGCGTGTGAGAGAGTGTGTGTGGATCGAGAGAGAGAGAGAGAGAAATGAGTTTTCAGAGAAATAGAGAGGGTCGGTGTTGAGTGGTGCAGAGGAAAGGTGAGGGGGTCTAGGGTCTAAGTGCAAAATATAAATTTGAGAGGGGTCAAAATTAAAATTTTATGGCGTGGTAAGTGGGAAAAAAAAATTAAAGTTCAGGGGGTGCAAGTGCACACCCTGACCTGAAGGTGGGTCCGCCTCTAGGTGGATCTCATTTTTTATCTGACCAACACACTCTCAGAACGGTGAGACTTATATGAATTCAAACAATAATTAAAAATATTAGAAACAGACTATGAAAGAGTATGATGGTAGTACTCTTTTTTGGAAAATGGATTCCTTGCGCTTCACTATTTTTTTTATCAACGGTTCACCATGTTTTTGGCTAATTTACTAAGTTTTAAATTTGGACCATCTGATTTCGATCGAACAACCCTGGTTTGCTGACTAGAGGACTGTAGGATTTCCTAACAATAGGTAATCTGGTCCCTCTCTTGCATTCCATTTTTTTCTATGATGTGGAAAATGATTCTCTCATGTCGCATGAGAGTCCAATGAAATCTGGACCATTGGTTGAGTAGCAGGGGGAGAGAAAGAGAGGGAGAGACTTTAACATAAAAAAGGAAGGGAGATAGATTCAAGGGCGGGGATTTTCACTTGAGACAAATTCAGTGAATACCCCGTTGGAATTCAAATATGAGTGGTTAGTCTCACATTGTCTAGAATTGAGTTAAGTGAAGGATATATAAGAGAGGTGATCCATATATCCAATGTATTAAGGTTTTGGATGGAGATGTGGTGTCCTGGTCTCTTGGTGGTTCTGATCATTAAGACGTTGTTGCTCTCGATGTCGCTCCTCATCAAATCGAGCTATGGCTATGATGCCACTTGTTGGGGAGTCCGAGAAGCACTGAGATGAGCACTGCAACATAGGAATAACCACTACAACATACCCTAATGGAGAGGATCCGACCCATGATGCCAATCATCCAATCTCACAGTTGATCTATATATACCTATAGATCTACATATAATATAAAATGGCACACAATTTTTTTAGAAGTAACTAGGGGTGTACATGGGTCGGGTTTGGTCGGTTTTGACCAAACTCGATACTTAAACCAATCAAATTTTCTCGGTTTAGGTTAGGTCGAAAACCCGTAGTTTTATTGTCAAACCCGAACCAAACCAATCCGGTAATGAGTGAGTTGGTTTAGGTTGGCTTCACAGGTCATGAGAAAAAAATAGCTTTTAAAATTCAAAAAAAAAATGTCATTAAGCACTTAAAATTCCACATTTTTTAAAATGACATTCTATTCCACAAAATAGAAAAAAAAACCCTAATTTTTAAGTGAACAAGTAGTATCTCATCTCTCATAAATCATGATTGTGTGATTTAAAATCATAAATCTATTACTCAAACTAAACCACTTCGGATTTAAACATGTTGGTTTGTGTTCGACCTAAACTACGAAAAAAATCAACTCAAACATTTTGAGTTGGGTTGAGTTATTGGGACGACCGACCCGTACCCGTATACAACCTAGAAGTAACCTTCCATTTCCATGTTTGAAGAAATTTCACGTGAGAATATTCATTTCTATTTTTCTTTTGCGTGGTTGGCACTGACAAGTGTCATAGTGACAGCAACAACTGTGATTATTCTTTGCTGCTCAATTCACTCACTGACTCCTCACCTGTGGATGACACCGACAAGCTAAAGCAAGACACAAACCCTCTCTCTCTCTCTCACTCTGCTCTCTTGGATGACAAGTTAACAGGAAAATGGACCGCCCAACCACACCCAACACACTCCACTTTCATCCTCTTTCAGGTTCTTCACTTGGATTGGATTATTACTACATCTACATTATTATTATCTTTCTGAAAAAACGTGTGTACATACATGCCTATGACTGAGAGATAGAATAGAAGAAGAGACAGCATGTTGTGTTGGACCCACATTCAGAACTCAACAAAACCCTCTCAACCATTCCCACATTCTTCTCACTCTTTCTTTCTGCATTCCATGTGAAGCATCCTCCTAGGAAAGAGGGAAGGTCTCAAAGATCCAGATTGTGGATAAAGTTTTAGTCTTTCTTTGAAAATTTAAAGTGTGAAATTTGAAATTTGAACTTTGAAGTTCCAGCTATGGATCCAAGTTCTCGTCTTGATCATGCCCATTTTCAACTCACTCCAACACGAACCAGGTTCTTCAGCTTCACAATTCACTGACACGTTAGAATTCTATCTAGCCAAAAAAAAAAGAAAAAAAAAGAAAAAAAGAAAAGTTTTTGGTGGTTTTGACTTTGTGTTTCAATGTTTTTCTATGTTGAAGATGTGACTTGGTGATTGTTGCTGGAGGTGTGAGTGAAAGACTAGCTTCTGGGCTGTTAGAACCGTTTCTTACTCATCTAAAAAGTGCCAAAGATCAGATTTCTAAAGGTGGCTATTCAGTCACTCTACGTCCACCTGCTGCACATGCTCCGTGGTTCACCAAAGCCACCCTGCAAAGGTTTTTTTTTGTTGTTGTTGTTGGTTTTGTTACAATTTTGGGTATTTTGATAAATTGGATTAGAGTGTTCTGAATGCATAAAAAATTTAATTTTGGATCTGACCAAGGATTACCCCCCATTAGTTACTTGCAAAGTTTTTATCTTTATTGTGTGTGTTATTATATAGAATAATTCTATAAGGCCAATGCTGTGTATTTTTTTGGTTCATTTTCTATAGGTTTGTTAGATTTGTGAGCACTCCAGAAGTTCTAGAGAGGTTTGTGACAATAGAAAAGGAGATTGTGCAGATTGAAGGTTCCATTCAATCAAGTGAGAAGAGCAATTTAGTGGCAGAGGCTGAAGGTATGGTTGGGAAATCTTAATGACATTAGGGCCTTATCTTTCTTTTGATTGCATATCCCAGAATATACATGTCCTTCTCAGCCCCTTTTTCCCCATCATCGTTCTTAGTTAAACTTTACTGTGGTAAATTCTTATTCTTCTTTTCATCTTATATGCAAGTGCAACTATTAAGTTATAAAGCCAATGATATTTTTACTTGTGTATAGTGGGAGAAACTACTGATGACACTGCTATGTGATAAAGTACATGTTATATGGCTTTATCTATGCCTGATTTGATTTGATGTGAGTTGTACCAAATTTCTTGGATGTTTGACATCACTTCTCAATAATTTTTAAAATTTTATTATGTGGATTTTGTTTGTTTGTTTGTGTGTGTATATATGGATATACAGCCTAACTAAAATGGTGTTCAGACTAACAACTCATCAGCATACTAACTGTGCAATGGTAATAGATATCACGAATAGTTCCATGTGGGGTTAAATTAGCAAATAGTATCTCCACATGTCACAATATTCTGTAAAATAGACTGAACTATGAACCCAAGGCCATTTTAGCCACTTCCCTAAAACCAGCAACCAGCAACTTTAGTATCCTTTTTCTCTTTATACTATTTTGTCTTTTCATAGCATGTTAAATAGGATCAATGAAAACAGAGAGAATAAAAAAAAAAAAAAAGGTGAAAAGCAGGCTATGTTGGTTGGAAATTTTCACTCTCTATAGGCTGTAGTATTGTAAAAATTGATGTAAATAAAACAAAGACTTGCAACCCCAACTTCAAAATTTTTCTTCTCTTTGATGGATTATATCAAGGGAATTCAAAATTTGACATGGGAATAACAGGAAATGTGTCATTTGCAGATGGGCGTGTCAGAAGGTCAACTACTTCCTCCAAGGTTTGTAGATACTCCCTCTGGTCCATATTATAAGGAACAAAACCCTAATTCACACAAACCAAGGAATTGTATTGAAATCTATTTTTTCTAATTAATACTCCTAAATGTTTTTTTTCCAAAACTACCCTTTTTATGAAATGGTATATAATTAATGCATAGGAAATTTGATGCACCTCATTAATATAAAGTCTCACTTTAAATAAGGGTAAAAATAAAAATTAGCAATTAATGCATTAGAAATTTGATGTTTGTTTCTTATAATATGGACTGAAGGGAGTATAATCTTAGTATTGTTTTCCTTGGTTTTGGAAACACATTGACTCTCTCATCACCTTGTGGATTTTAGCTAAAAGATGAATTGAGTGGAACCAATCAAGATGGATATCAAGAAAACTCCAGGTATATATTTGGTACTTTCCTTCAATGGCACACATCTTTTTACTCTTCAGGAAGTATATAATAAATGGTGCAATAATTTTTCACCTGTCTATTGAACAGGGTTCGCCTTCAACGTGTTCTAGATAATCGTAAAGCTATGCTTTGCAAAGAACAAGCAATGGCCTATGCCCGTGCTTTAGTTGCGGGATTTTACCCTGAATCTGTGGATGATCTTATATGTTTTGCTGATGCTTTTGGAGCTTCACGTTTAAGGTCTGCAAGCATACTGCAAAATGACATTGATCCATTAGATTTAGAATAGTTCACTTTGAATGGAATTAAAGGGAAAAAGCAAAGAAAAAACTTTCAACTAACTTCAATTGAAATTCATTTATACTTATTTATTTTTGGGCATAATGACAGCTTATAAACTCTTGACTGTTTGTTTTCGATTTTTCTCAAATTGTTTTGTAACTAACATAGTTCTTTCCCATTTGAGAAATGATATGTGACATTATGGCATTTAACATAGATTGACCTGAATGGCACCTACTTTAAGCACAGATTTTGCCTCCTTCATGTTTGGCTCCTTTTCAAATGCTTAATGGTGAAGTTTTTAAAATATAAATCCATATAACTTGCTTACATCGTATGCATGGAGAAAATTACACGAAACATTTGCCAAATATTTGGCAAGGATGAAGAGTGATAAAAATTACAAGGATAAAACAAAACCAAATTTTAATATTTGGAAAGTGGGAGTTCTGTCAATTTACATTTATGTTTAGACTTTAGAAGTCTGTAATAAGAACTAGTTAAAGTATAGATGCACTATCATTTGGACAAACTGTATTTGTCAATATTAGAATTTGCTTCAACATAACTCTTTTTTTTTAAAAGAAAACTAAGTTGAATGATGTTGTTGTCATTTTAATTTTATCCCTTGTGCACTTTGACTCAATTGCTGAATAGACTTGTTGAATATAATATGTGGATATGATTCCTTGATATAGGATTATGGTAAGAAAGGTTTAGCATTTCGATGAAACAAAGATCTTCAATCTTTTAGCACCAGAAGACGTTTTACATTTTACCGTCTAATATGGTTTCCTGCCTCATGTAGAGAAGCATGCTTAAATTTCTTAGATCTATGCAAACAAAAGAATGAAGACAAGCTCTGGATAGATGAGATAGCAGCGATGCAGGTGTCTTCTCAACCCGAATTGCCTTACTTGAGGACATCTGGAATCATACTTGCAGGTGAAGATGACCCAAGCAGTAAACTAAATGGTTTAGTTGATGCCTCAATTTCTGAGTCAACCCCAAGCCATGCAAGTTTGGACATTGGCCAAGGTATCCTCCTTTGCTACTAAGCGGGTTCGGTATGCTAGTCCAAAACATTTTTGTGGAAACCACTTGTCTTTAGCACATTCATGTCTGATAAAAATAGATTATTATGATAGTGTCACCACTATTAGTCTCTTTTCTTCATTTTCAAACAAAAAGAATATATTGATCTGCTGAGAAATTTAGAATTAATACATGAATTCCTGTCAGTTGTGGGATTATGCTTTCCTCGAGCTTAATTAGACATATAAAATTCATTACTTGGAATTTCCAGCAAAATGTTTTTGTGACTAATTTTCTGAAACAGTCCATCAAACAACTTAATGGCCTTTGTTACTTATTGATTTTGAAAATTTGCAGATTATAGCTTGCCATCAACAGATGGAAGGGCACAAATACCTATGTCCTGGCCAAACCATATCCCGCAGTACATTCACAATTTTCAAGGTCATGCATTTCAACAAATGCCCCCATACCAAGGTTACCCTTATCCTGGTATGCAGGTTCCCTCTTCATACTATCCCGGGAATATGCAATGGCCTCCAAATAGGGATCGCTCTCATATTGTTCTCGACCAAGAAATGGATTCTCATAAATCATCCTATAAGAAGAAAAACAAGAAGAAACAATCTCAAGTACTGCAGCGCTCTGAAGACAATGGGTCAACTGCATCCTCTGACACTAGTTATGAGAGTGATTCAGATGACCATTCCAGGCAAAGCAAAAAGAGCTCATCAATTGAGCATCTGCACAAAAAGAAGCATGGAAAGAAGTCCTCAAGAAAAGTAGTTATTCGTAATATAAACTATATAACCTCTAATGGAGATGGTGAAAAAGGTAGTACCACAGAGGGGAGTTTGTCCAATGAGGAAGAATTTATCAATGGAGATTCCTTAAAACATCAGGTAGAGGAAGCTGTAGCATCACTGGAGAGAAGACACAAGTCAACCTCCCGTCAACATAAGAAACAACATGGTGCAAAGCACCTTGGCATGCTAAATGGTTCAACTGATGCTGATTCCAATGGCATAAAAGGCAATAACAACTGGGATGCTTTCCAGAATCTTCTTTTGAGAGATGATGATTCTACTCTTGATACAGCAAAACAGCCTATGAAGTTTCAGGAGGAATACATTGTGAACAAGAATTTTGAGGATGGAAGGTCAAATGAATTTAACCACAAAGCAGACATCACTAGAACCCGAGTAGTTTCAAATGATTCCTTTGTAGTGACAGAGATGAAATTGGACAGTGAAGGTCGAGATCGCGTTGAATACTTCAAGGAAGGGAAGGATGAACCAACATTTATGAATAAAAAGAAAAGTACAGATGAGGAGTTGATGTTTTCTCAGAGAAATGAAGAATCAGGTAGCTATTCTGTGTCAACTCTGTCCGGCAATGGCCTAGAATCTTCCCTTGCCAAATGCCAGAAAGAAGAGGATTGGTTCATTGTCGATAAGTCCGATAAACCAGCGAACGAGGATCGACACCAAGATTTCAGTATGTTTAATGGTGTTTCAATTTCATCTTCAGCTACAGATTATCTACATGTAGAGAAAAACAAGAAAGACGTTTTGGCTGACGACTCTTTCATGATTCAAGCTCGTCCGTCACAAGATCAATTTAATTCTCAATCAGCGGCTGACATAGGTTTGGTTTCAGACATTGTTGGTGCTACTGAATTCACAAGCTGCACACAACAAGGCTCACACAAAAAGAGTGAAACCTTAAATTCTCATGAGCCAGATGACCTCTTCATGGTTCTTGAACGTGATTCAGCTGTACACCAGAGTGCAGCACCCTGGAGCATGGAAATGGATTATGAAAATAACATTTCATTAAATGAAGCAAATAAAAAGGTTACTGATATTGAAACAGATAAAAATCATCTATCTAATGAGGGTGCTATTACAAAAATTCCTGGAGTGCGAACTGGGAAAGTATCAAGTAAAGAGGCAAAGTCTAAGGCTCTAAATGCATCTCTTGGGAAAAGCAAATCCGATGTCACGTCAAGAAGCAAAGCATCACCTGGAAGCAGAACTACAGTTACGAAGAGCAAATCTGAGAAGGTAAACTAAGAATTGTCTAGGCTCTACCAATTTCTTTTAAAGATAAAAGAGGAATATTTTAAACATTAATTCTCTTCTGTGATATTTGATTTCTTTGTTAGATTCGGAACTAACCAAAAAGTTGGTCAGTTTGTTATAGAGGGTAGCAAAATTTTTTCTTGGCCTAAACAGTTTATGAAGTGAACTAAAATCTTTACCTAGACTAATGTTACAGATCCCATTTAAAGTTATTGTTTTATCAATTGATAAGTAGATTTACCAAATGAGCTGAAGACTATGCTATACTCAACTAAGGAAGTCATGGGCTGAAAATGAAAATTAGGAGTAAAATAGGTTAATTATGTAATAAATATTATCTATCCATACACGACCCTTGATTTTGAGAGTTTGGTTTAAAGGTATGATAGGATGTGATAAGCCTATCTTGTTTTGAAATTTATCTCCTCAAGTGAGTTCGCAAATGCCCCACAATTGATTAGTCAAACTGCAAGAGATTTTAGTTATTCCAAATTGGGGATTTTAATGGTTCTGAAATTTCATTGAATTGGAATCTGTCACCTTAAGTGAGTTCACTTATGCCCCACACATTGATAAATCAAACTGCAACTGATTTAAATAACTCCAACCATTTCCCGAGTTTTCAATTGCTATGAATTTTTCTTTTAATTGAACTGCTGCCTTTTATTTTCATGAAGTAGAAGTTACTTCCTTGTTTACATATTGAACTTCTTTATGAATTGAACTGTGTTACATATGGAACTTTTTCTTTTCCTCATTTTTTCTATAGCTTTTAGTTGCAATTTCATTAGTTAGTGGAGTGTCCCATTCTTTTACGAATTTTTTATTTGCTAACCTTTATTTCCCACTTCTATGAATAGGAAGAAGAAAATAGAAAGAGAAAGGAGGAATTAAAGATCCAACGGCAGAAAAGAATTGCTGAAAGAAGTGCCTCTAAGAAGACTGGAAAAGAAACAAAGACTTCCTTGACTTCTACAAAGAAAGGGAATCCTAAGATTCATCCATCCAATGAGGAGACTAAGAAGCTTCACAAATCACCAGTCCTTAGGAATTCCACCATTGATCGCCTCGCAACTGCGCGAGTAACTCAGCAGAAGGTTTTGCCAAGTCAAGCAAAGTCAGGTCCAACCAAGAAACCATCCTTGAAGGCAAATGGTGTACCTTTGCAGAAGACTACTGGCACAGAAAAGAAGAATCCGGGCCCAAAAGAAGTCAAATCTTCCAAGGAAGATGCACAGAAAACAAAGGGGAAAGTTTTTTCAGACACTAATGCTGAGGCTAAGAATGAAACAGAAGCCTCAGCAGTGTTGCCAATGAAAACTGATGCTGTACAAGCTGTTGAACCAAATAACAGAAGTCTTGGTTTGAAAAACAATGGAGAGCTATCCAATGCATCATCAGAGAAACATTCAAGATATTTGTCTTCAGAAATCATGCATGAAAATGTAGGCCATCTTCACAAGGACTCACCTTTGCCAAATCATGATCATGCATTGGGAGGAAATCAGTCTAGAGGTGAAGAAATATCAGACAAGTTATCTTCAATTGCTGGTGATAACCAACCTCAGCATAATACTGATGTGATAACAACTCCTATAGCTGCATTACCTAGCAAACCCCTAATATATGCTGCTGTGAATTCAAAGGTTAATCAGAAAATAGATGAAAGTAATGTTGCATTTCCTAAAGTCTCAGAGATACAAATTTCTAATTCTACCCCTCCACCAAGTAACCAAGTGATGCCAGAACAATTCCATTCCAGGAAGAAATGGAACAGTGATGAGGACTCTTCGAAAGCAGCGAAAGGGTTCCGCAAGCTTCTCTTCTTTGGAAGAAGGAGATGAAGGCTGAAGCATCTTCTGAAGTGTTCAGGGAAGTTATTAGTTTTCTATATCCATGCTTTTGGTTATTCAATATTTCAATGATGAGTTTACTTTTGTCCATTCTTCAGCTCAACAGAAAGTGTTTGGCACATTGAATTATTTGTTGTTTTGAACACGCTCATTCATTCATGTGACATGGCAGTCATGTGGAAGATTGTAGATAGTTTTCAGCTTCCCATACATAACAACAATAAGGCTATGGTGATTGGAAGTTGCCATCATACTAGGGATCAGTGATGTAAATTATCTGAATATGGTGTGTATCCTAAGGAAGGATTGCACATTCTATATGGGGCTTATGTTGTTTAATAATGTCATTTGATGTTAAAACTTGTTTCCTTGTATTGTAAATCATGCAAGTTGTGATGTTTGGTTGTGTATTGCTTTCATGTTGGTATTCTTTCACAATGTGAAGAAGTTTTCTTGTTTTGAAGTTGGGAGTTCACTGAAAATGAAGCTTCAAGGCAGTTTTAGTGAAGAGCACTAATGCAATTATCTATTGCAGCAATAAGTTATTTTTCATCCATACATACGGTAGGTTAGCCATAACTAGGACATGTTTGATTTGAGAGAACGATTTCTACTTTCATTTTTTATTTTCACTTTTAATTATAAACTGTTATCTTATTTTCACTTAGTTCTGTTTTCAAAGATTTGTACAAAAATAACGGAAACAATTTTTTTTATTTTTTTATATTTTAACTGTTTTTATTATATATATTTTGAAAAAAGAAACAAAGTGAAAACAAGGTGGCAAATTTGTAATTAAAAGTGAAAATAAAAAATAAAAATAGAAATTAGGTTTTTGAAACTAAACAAAGTCTTTTTGAGTTGTTGGTACATTACCATGTCAGAAGACAGGACTGAAAGAAATGTTAGAGCCACTTTCTGTAATATTCTTTTATTAACGCATTATTATCAAGTAAAATTTAAGTAGTTCTTACTGAATTACATAGGTCTCACTCTCAGTTTGGCACAATTAATTCCCTATTTGCTGGTAATTCAATGTACTACTATATTAATTATTAAACCCTCACTTACCCTGCAACTGCAAGGTAATTAAATCGCTATAGTAGTTCTAAAATCGCTATAGTAGTTCTATAGTAGTTTGGCACAATTGATTCAAGAGTGAGGAAGAGGACTTGCAAGGAGGAAGCAGAGATAAAAGAAGAATCAATTCCCACAACTAAACGAAATAAATAGTAATCAATATCATTAAACGTGCTTTGCTGTGGCTGGGATGTCATTTTGTAGCCCACCCACTCCACAGTTCACATCAGCACATGCATGCTTGTGTATACATAAAAAAAAAAAAATGATAATTATTGAAAGATTGTGATGCTTTAAGCAAGGGGAATAGAATATTGCACAACAACTGATTTCAAACTGCAACATGACATGTCTTTCCAAAGACAAATTAATACTACTCCAGTCTCATTTATAAGCAACAAACACATTTTTAGGTTAATTGAATAACTCATATATCTGGTCTATAATGAATAACTCATGTATCTGGTCTATATTATAGACTAGATACATGAGTTATTCAATAAATCTAAAAAAGTATTTGTTGCTTATAAATGAGACCGAAAGGAGTATTAACCAGGAGGATTATGCAGAAAATGTCCCATCACTAGGAGATTGTCTTCCACCTAGTGGCTTTAACCCATAAAAGAGAATTGATGGACAAAGCACATGCTAAATCTATAAACAATTTATTTGTGTTTATCTACCGACAAGACATTTGTCAGTGTTGGTGAGAAGTTATAAAAATAATTTATGACATATTAATCTTTTTATGGGCACAATTTTATCAAACATGTAAACGAAATGATAATGGAAACACTTTGCATCATTGTCAATTTAAGCGGTTGATTACTTTTATTTACAGAAAAAAAATCCTAATCACATTTGTAAATCACAATGTTCATGGTTTATGAAAAAAAAATAATCATTTCCTCGTATATTAAATTTGAATCCCCATCCTCACTCTTAAAAGTGAGGATTGAGGACTCATCCAAATCAATTCTACTTCTCAATACAACATAGGACACATTAAACATCTCTTTTTTTTTTTGGGTATAAAACGCATTTTTCACCATTATTGTTTGTTTAGTCAAAAAACCATTATTGTTTGTATATTTTCTGTTATCTTAAATACTATTACTTAAATTTGCTCAATCACTTGAAATTTTTTTATCATCAATGTAAAAACTTTTCATTACTATAAATTTGGATTTCATAAATTGAAGTATTGATATACTATATCAAATTGAAATAAATAATAATCTATTTGATTAACATAATTTATTTCAATTATATTGTTCTTTTATTATTTTAAATATTTTATCTCTCAAATATTTTTATTTCTAATATGATTTTTAATTTACTTACTAGTCTTAGTTTCGTTGCACATGCAGAGATAGGAGAAGATGAACTTCATTTTCATTGAGTATTGATTCAACTGAACCAGAGTTATTACAAACTAATCATTTATACAAGCTATGGTTAGACTAACTAAAGCTAACTGTCAGATAACCAAGGTTAAGTAAATAATATACTAAGCTAACTCTAATCTAACTATCTCAAGTTAACTTACAGTTGTTGACAGTTATTTACAACCGGTAATACCCCCTCTCAGGTTGGACTGTGTAAATTGCAAAGTCCTAACTTGGAAATAAAAGACTTGAATGAAGTAGCATGGAGAGGTTTTGTAAATACTTCGGCTAGTTGAGATGCAGAAGGAATAGGAAGTAGCCGAATGAGCCCTTGTTGAATCTTCTCTCGAGTGACATGGCAATCTATCTCTATATGCTTGGTCCTCTCATGAAAGGTGGGGTTGTGAGCAAGATATATACCAGATTTATTGTCACAATATACTGCTGAAGCAGCAGAAAAGGAGACATGTAAATCTGCCAATAAGTAGTGCAGACACTGAATTTCCCTTGTCAGCTTAGCAAGTGCTCTGTACTCAGCTTCAGAAGAAGATGTTGATATAGTGTCTTGCTTCTTTGATTTCCAGGATATAAGTGCAGAACCAAGGAACACACAATAGCCTGTAACAGATTTGCGAGTATCCAAACAACATGCCTAATCGAAATCAGCAAAACCAGATAACTGCAGAGTATTTGATGCTGGAAAAAATAAGCCTTGAGCAGGTGCTGATTTAAGGTATCTTAGGATTCGGACAACAGCCTGAAAGTGTGACTGTAGAGGCTTAGAGAGGAATTGACTGAGCTGCTGTACCGAGAAGGCTATATCTGGTCTAGTAGTTGTAAGATAAAGGAGCCTCCCAACAAGGCGCCTATATGCAGTTTCATCAGGATAAGCAGGGCTGCCTGCACTGCTGAGTTTTGTAGAAGGATCACTAGGAGTATTGGCAGGCTTGGCTGCAGGTATGCCACTGTCTTCAAGGAGTTCTAAAGTGTACTTTCTTTGATTGAGAACAATTCCTTGACTGGATCTAGCAATCTCCAAACCAAGAAAAAATCGAAGAGCACCAAGATCCTTGATCTTAAATTTGCTGTCAAGAGTCTGTTTGACAGATATGATTTCATCCATATTGTTTCCTGCTAGAGCTATGTCATCTGCATATACTAGCAAAATAGTGAGATGAAAATCCATAGATTTCACAAAAAGGGAATGATTAGAAGAAGATTGTGAATAGCCAAGAGATAGAAGAGTGTTTGTAAGCTTGTGGCTCCATTGCCTACTGGCTTGTTTGAGACCATATAAAGATTTGTGTAGTTTACACACTTTATTGGTCATATCAGAATGAGTAGGAGACAAGCCAGGAGGGATAACCATGTAGACTTCCTCACTTAAATCATCATGCAAAAATGCATTATTTACATACAATTGTTCTAAAAACCATCCTTTTGCAATAGTAAGTGCTAAAAGGACTTGGATGGTAGTGAGTTTGGCAACTGGACTAAATGTCTCAAAATGGTCCACACCCTCTAATTGGGTATAGCCTTTGGCAACAAGCCTAGCCTTGTGCCTTTCAATAGTGCCATCAGCATGATACTTGACTTTATATACCCATTTACAACCAATTGATGTTTTACCACTAGGAAGGTCAATAATAGACCAAGTTTTGTTCAATGCAAGGGCATCAAAAGTTTTAGGTTCAGAATGGGTAGTAATTGCTAAGCAAAAATTTTATAAGAAGGTGAACAATTATGATAGGATAAGACAGAAGATAAAGGGTAAGAAGGTGAAGGAGAAGAAACAATACCTGAGGTATGATTGGAGCAACTAGACAAATTACAATGATAGTCATTCAAGTAACTTGGTCTGGTCTTGATTCTGTTTGAATGTCTAATGATTGCTGGATCCGGATCTGGATCAAAAGGTAATGCAGTCTCAGAAACAGGATTAGCAATATCAGAGACAGGATCAATAGGAAATGCAGTTTCAGAAACAGGATTAGCAATAGCAGATACAAGATCAATATGCAACTCAGAGTTGGGTGTGGGTAGAACAGGAGAGACAGAGTTAGAAATTGGTAAACCAGTGAGGGGTTGATCAAACAGAAAAGCTGAATTATCAGCAGGGGAAGTAACTCGACAGAATTCCCAGAAGAAACAGTAGAAGAATCATGAAATGGAAAATGTTGTTCATTAAAAACAACATTTCTTGAAGTAAAAAGCTGGTGGGAATGTAAATCATAAAGAATGAACCCTTTTACACCCTCTTTATAACCAAGAAACATAGTTTTTCTGGCCCTTTGATCAAACTTAGTACGATGATTTTGTAAAGTGGATGCATAGCAAAGACACCAAACACTTTGAGATGAAGTAAAGGAGGTGGTTCATTGAAAAGCATTTCATAAGGAGATTTATTTTGAAGAAGAGGTGTGGTAATCCTATTAATAAGGTGAACACAATGTTGAATGACAAAGTTCCAAAAAATTTTGGGCAAATTTGCTTGAAAGAAGAGAGCCCTAGCTACATTAAGTATGTGTTGATGTTTTCTCTCCATAGTGCCATTTTGCTGTGGAGTCTCAACACATGATTTTTGGTGTATGATTCCTTTGCTTTGATAGAAATCATGCATAAGGAATTCTACACCATTGTCACTTCTTAAGCATTTAATTTTGTTTGAAATTGAGTTTCAATAAAAGCAATGAAATTAGAAAGATGCTTGCCGGTTTCAGCCTTAGATTTCATCAAAATCACCCAAGTGCATCTACTAAAATCATCCACAAGGGTCAAGAAATATCTATGACCCAAAGTTGAAGTGTAGGCATAAGGGCTCCAAATGTCAGCATGTAAAATATAAAAAATATGAGTACTTTTAGTAATGCTACTGAAATGTGACAATTTTCTTTGTTTTGTAAAATGGCAAGTATCACAAGGAGACTTATTATTGTGGAAACTAATAAAAGGAAATTGAATAGACATACAATGATGTCTTTCAAATGAGGGATGTCCTAATCTCATGTGCCAAAGAGCACAATCGGCTAATGTTTTAGAGTTGGAACTACAAACAGAAGCAGAAATGGCAGTATGATTGACTTTACAAACAGAAGCAGGAACTTGCAGTGCAGATTCAGTTACTGGAAAATCCATCATGTAAAGGCCATGAACCAATCTAGCTGTAGCAATCATCCTCTTGGTATTGTCCTGCACAAATGAACAAATTTGGTTAGTGAAGACTGCATAGCAATTACTAGTTTTAGTGAGCTGTGGGACTGAAATGAGGTTGACATGAAAATTGGGAATATACAACACATTATGCAATTGCAAATTGGGGGAAAGACATGATGTTCCTGCTAAGACAGTAGTTGCATAAGTATTGTTAGGCATGTTAATGCGTATGGCATTAATAGATTGGCAATTGGTAAACATGGCTAAGTAGTATGTGATATGATTAGTGTCTCCTGCATCAATGATCCAAGAGGTAAGAGTCTTACCAAAAGAGGCAGAATTACTGCCTAGAGCAGGAAGATTGGAAATAACCGAGTTTGAAGTGTGAGCATGTGACATGACTGTGTTAACAGAATGAGATGTAGGGAGAGCTTGTTGCTTTAATTGTTGAAGCAAATCCATGAGTCCATTGTATTGTTCCTGTGATAATGTAACACTAGTGTTGGAGGTGTCAGAAGCAGTCTTGTGTTCTTCATCAGAAATTGTGCCAGTAGAAGCCATGTTGACAGAAGATCCAGGCTTATTATTATTGGTTCTGTTATGATATCCTGGTGGAAGTCCATGGAGAAAATAGCAAGTGTCTATTGTGTGGTTTGTTTTCCCACAATGAGTGCAAAGTCTGTTGCCTTGTCCTCTGCCTCCAGCACCTTGTCTTCCACGGCCTCTATTGTGATAATTTCCTCTTCCTCTATTAGAGTATTGACTGCCACTGACATAGAATGCCTTCTCAGCATCGACAGAAAGCTCTTTCAGATCATTCTCAACATTATTAGACAAAGAAGTGTGTAATTGTCTCTCTTGTTGAACAACAAGAGAAAATGCCTTGGCAATTAGGGGAAATGGTTCTATCATCATAATTTGTGATCTCACATTGGAATATTCCTCATTGAGACCCTTCAAGAACCTAATTGTGTAGTCTTGATCTCTGAATGTGCGCATTGATTGTACAGCTCCACAAGAACATTGAATTGTACACTTACATTGAGGTAGAGGTATGAAATTCTCCAGTTCATCCCACATTGCCTTCAGTTCATTGTAGTAATATGAAATGTCACGGCTTCCTTGTGATAAACGACAGATATCCTCTTGAACATCTGCAATCCTGAAGATATCACTTTGATCGAACCTCTCATGCAAGTCCTTCCATGCATCAGAAGCTTTCTGGAAGAAAACGATCGATTTCCGAACATTTGCAGAAACGGATCTTTGAAGCCAAGCAAGTATCATGTTGTTGCAACGAAGCCATTAATTATAGAGGATATTAGTTTTGGCTGGAACGTTTGTGGTTCCGTCAATGAAGCCAAATTTATTCTTGCAAACCAATGCAACTAGCATCGAGAGAATCCATGACTGGAAGTTTTTGGTTCCTTCAAGTACTGGTGTGACGAGCACCACCACAAGTGATTCACTTGGATGAAGATAATATGGATTTGTGGTGTTCGTTGCGAAATCTGCATATGGAACGAGGCTCTGGTTCGTCATTGCAGTGCGGAATCAAGAATCGAAGATAAATTTGAAGAATCGAAATGATTGAATCGAATGAAAATCATATTCAGCCTAGAAATGAATCAAATCGATTGAACGAAGAAAAATCGAATCCAATAAAGGAAATAGAATCAAGAACGAGAACGAAAGAAGAACCAAAGATTGCGAAATCAGAATCCCAAGAATTGCATGAATGCGAAATCAGAGAAGAATGAGAGCAGAAGCTGATTAGCGAATGATACCATCTTAGTTTCATTGCACATGCAGAGATAGGAGAAGATGAACTTCATTTTCATTGAGTATTGATTCAACTGAACCAGAGTTATTACAAACTAATCATTTATACAAGCTATGGTTAGACTAACTAGCTAAAACTAACCGCCAGATAACCAAGGTTAAGTAAATAACATACTAAGCTAACTCTAATCTAACTATCTCAAGTTAACTTACAGCTGTTGACAGTTATTTACAACCGGTAATAACTAGTTTAATATAAGAATCTTTGTTTTTTTTCCCCTATAACAAAGAGGGCCAGGGGGCAAAGAAGAAGTATACAAACGAATTCTGAGATGGAAAGAACTCCCAATCAAATCTTTGTTTTCAAGGAAGGTGGCAAATAAAACATAGGAGGATTATTATATATTTTTTTTGGTAACTACAATAGGAGGATTATTATATATATTCACTTAGTTTTACATGGTACACTAAAAAAAATTATTAAAATTTAAAACTTATGACAACTCATGATTATATGGCCGGCCATGTATTGACTGCTGCAGCTTCTTGATAATGAATAAAAATTAGGTTCAGGCCAGCTGAATTCATCGTTTCACCCTTCTTAACTATAGTTCAATTCATTCCTCAAATAAAAATAAAAAAACCTGGTTGAATTCACATCGTGATCTAAAAGTCTCAAATCTTACCCTTTCAATCTCTAATTTAATAATTTCGATGTAATTAAAAAAATAAAAGAATATAAGAAGTCAACCAAACAGCTAGAGACAGACAACAAACAACAAAACAGAAGGCTGAAAAGGAAAGCAAGGTTCTGCTGATCTGTTTCTTCATTTCATCGAAGAAATAAAGGGGGAAAAACTAGTAGGAGGACCCGTGCTTGATATAAAGTGACAAGTTTGGAATATATTTTAACTATTTTAGTAATTTTAAAGAGTTTAATTTTGATATAGTTTTATTACATATTTTAGCATTTTAATAGTTTTATACATGCGTCCAATCATATTTCAGCATAATGGCATTTTATTACATTACTTTCTAAAATATATCCTAAAATATCTATATCGTTGATAAATGTCAAAGTCATGTGATTTTTAGGGGTTTTTAGGTGTGAATTATATCCCTTTTTAAAGTGTTTTTATCTGTGATTCATTCCTTTTAGCTTTGATTTTGTAGAAGAGTGAGAAAAGCTACTTTGGAAGCACTTTTGGACACTTTGGACGAATTCTGAGCATTTTCAAGTGAAAATTAGATATTCTAGGCATTATGTATGCCCTTACATAAGTATGTATGCTCTTACGTCCATTGTGCACGCCCCTGCTGCCTTTAAGCATGTTCCAGCGGCAAAAAATGAAGTCAACACAGACTGACAGAACTCAATACGGCCGTACATGATAGCAAGCACAACTCAATGCCAAATTTTGAAGTCAACACGGCTGTACACAGTTCAATACAGTCGTACATAAACACGAAGCTGGGTAAACTTTTAAGTGATGTACGACCGTACATAGTTCAGCACGACCGCACATAATGACGGAGAGATCAAATTCGTACGCATGCTTTATAAAAACCAATGGAAACCCTTGGAAAAGGAAGTTGGACCGCGGAGACAAGGATCTAGGACTTTTGGTGTGCCGTCAAAGCAAGGAGAGAACGAGAACGAAGTGTCGTTGCCATTCTGAAAGGGTGTCACGATTTAGTTTTTTTTTTTTTATGGATTGTAAGATATTTTTAAATTATTCAATTCCTGTTTTGAACACGAGTAGTTAAATCCATCACTAGAGTGATGAGGGATCTTTTGCCTATGGATTTATTTACTTTCAATCTATGATATGCATGTTTCCTTATTCCTATGATTGAATTGTTCTTAATGTGCTTAATTAAATAAGACCCGATCAACCTTAGGATAGTTGATTTAATTGTTGGCGACCGAACCGCAATTAGTAAACGAAGCTATAGGAATAATTGGATTCTCTAATTACGCTGGACCAAGGGTTAGTGTCTTTTTTCAACCAGTTATTGAATTAAAAAACCTCCTTTACTTAATGTTTTTCCTGACCTTTTATCTTGCATGACCATTGGGGATAAACTCAGGGGAAAGATTGTTAATATTGCATAACCATTGGGTGTTAATAATATTAGAGTAAGTGGTTGGCAATCAAAATAGGAAAAGAATGCATGTATTGAGTAGTTGAATAATAATAATGACTTGGCTTAAGCGAACCCGGATATCCTAGGATTCCATAACTGAATCTCTTTCTCTTGCTTATGCGCTTTCTTGTGACAATCTCTACTTCTTGTTTTCAATCCGTGCCTAAACCAATTTTCACTACCAAATCGAATCGTCTAAATAGTAAAAGAAACTAAGTAGTTTGGTAATTGTTAACGCTCCCTGTGCGTTCGATACTCAGAGTCCCAAATACTCCACTTATTACTTTTACGATAGGTGCACTTGCCCTTAAGTGCCGAATTAAGCAACAATCGTGAGATATCATAAGATGACTATATAAAATTTTTTTACGCTATTCGTGCATAGTGATTAAATCTGAATGAAAATGTCGTTGGAAAATGTTAGAAGTAATTTTTCAATAGTGGTATTAGAGCTTGTCAAATTGAGGAATTTTTTTATCATGTATGATTCAAGATGGAAGGTGTTGTCGCTGATGATGGAGATATGTTCAAGCAAACTATTTAAAGTTATCCTTATTGGAAGCCAATAATTGAAAACCATTTATATTTATAATAATTTGTATAAGTCAATTACCTATCAAAATAAGTTAGGGGAAAGACTAATAGAGATTAAGAACCTCTAAATCCAAAGGCAATAGGTATGATTCAAAAAAGCATTGATCAAAGCTTTGTTTGAGCATTGGCCCCAATGGAAGATTTTTCTCATCCTGCCAAAGTGGTGACTTTGGTACCATGAAAATGGAAAATTATGTCATAATCAAAATAGTCAACATTGGGCAGATCACCTAGATGACAAACACACAACATAAGCTCATGTTGAATACATGTACCAAACATATGCTCATGATATGGTGCACTCAAATATTTACTCAGTGTCTAAAAAGTAATTTGGTGGTGCATGTTATTTTGTCACTTTTATTAATAATCACTCAAGAATATATATATATATATATATATATATATATATATATATATATATATATTGAGAATAAAAGATAAAGTATTTTAACTATTTAAAGAGTACCATGCCATGGTACAATGTAAGACTCGGGGAAAATGTGCATGAGTCAATAATGATGGAGATAATCGTAGTCCTTTTAAAGCACATTGCAGGACACATGTCATTTGACTCAAGAAGACACCACGACACCACAATTGAACAATATGCCTGCAAGAATGAATTGAACATTGAAGAGAGAGTTCAGAGTATGTTATCACACCAAAATCTTTAAGTCATTCTAGGTGAAGTTGTGAAGGTAACTGTAAATGTGATCAATCTGTTACCGACAAGTCTTTTGGTTGTCCAAAGATTTGATCAGGAATGAATGTGCCATACAACCACTTTAAAATGCTTGAATGTAAAACATTTGCTTACATTCCTAAGGATGAATAGGTTGATCCAAGCATTCTTTTGATAAAGGACAAGTTATTAGAAATGTGAGATTAGATTAGATTAGATTTTGTATATGTATCGAGCAGAAAATGAAACAAACTAAGAAACTTCATTGAAATGACACTTGATAAGTAAGATGAAAAATTACATAGATTTAGCATACATTTGGAACGTGGGAAGAAGCGAGAAACGAAACTCAAAGAAAACAAAAAAAAGAGAGCTACGTATAAATTTTAGATTTTTAGCCAACCAACCCACTATTATGATCCATTTTGGGCGGACTCTTGAGGGTCGGCCTGACAAGTTAGCCGGTTTTGGTCAATTTTAATCTAAATTTTAGATTTTTATTTATTTTTTAATTTATTTTTGTTATTTTTATTTTTTGACGGGCCAGCCCAAGCCCGCCCAACCCATCATAGATCGGGCTGGGGCTCAACATCTCAACCCATAATCTCTTGGCGGGCCAGGTTGAGCTAGCCCGTTTTTATTCGGGCTCACGACGGGCTGGGCCGGGCGGCCCATTTTGCCATCCCTAATTTTACAATGGTGTGTCACCGTGACATTTTGTAACTTCGTGGTGAGAAAGACACTTATGATCCATGAAAACATGTTACAATAGGTGATGAAAAAAGGAAATCTATTATCAATATTAGCTCCCAATGGGCTCATCAAATTACCAAATTAGACTCTCATATTTATGACAAGTGTCCTAATTGAGGCTAAATAAGTCATTTCGGGTGCTAATTCAAAACTCAAAAATGTAAAACTCCCTCTTATCTCTCGATTCAATATACTCACCCATCCCCCTTCTCTCTCTCTCGCAGTTCTCTTTCCTTCTCATATTCTTCCTCCTTCTCACTGTCTCACGATCTCTCTTACAGATCTCCTTCCTCCTTCCTCAGTTTTTTTTCCAGCTCAAGAAAAGCAACAACAACAGCAGCCCCTTCCTCCTTCCTCCTCCCACCTCTTCGGTTTAGGGTTTAGGGTGTTGGCCAAAAGAGCCACCGCAGCAAACGACGGGGAATTGCGACGCTTGGGTGATGGAATGCTGGTGCGAGCGATGAATTGCCAGGTTACTTGCGATTATATTTCTCACTATTTTCAAATTTTGAGAATCACAGATTATCTGTTTTATACAACAAAATCGATGTACGCCCTTCAACTTCAATTTTGATGTTCTGTTAAATTTTTTGATTATTTTTCTTATCTTAGAAAATAAAGATATTTAAAAGATGGGTTTTTGATTTTATTTTTGTAGCTATATTGTTCTATTTACCATTCGTTCTTAACTTTTAGGGAAGCACCGATGGGGGAAAACCAGAGATTTGACCGGGTTTCACGGCGATGAGACCATAATTTGACCGGGGGATAATCTGTTATTGTTTTGATCTTCTTCCTCCTCCTTCTCCTTGCTCTAAGCTTCCATCTCGGGCACTATCAGGATCCTCAGTTTGTTCTCTCATTCTGATTTTTTTTGTTTCAGATCTTGATTTTTCATTTCCCTCAAGATGCAGAGCAAAAATGGTGAGAGGGTAAGAAAACAGAAGATGCAGGAAGTGGGTTTCAGAAGTAGATTTTTCATTTTTAAGTTGAAGAGAGCAGAAACAAAACAAAAACCTGAGTATGATTTTCATGGATGTACTTATTTTTTTTCTGGATTTATATTCTCTTTGGAGGGATTCACACACATCTATTATCAACATTCAGGTTTAGGGTTTAGGGAGAGCTATCTTGCTTACATGGGAGGGAGAGCTAATGTTGGTGAAGGTAGAACTGTTGAGCAGAAAGTCCTGGAGGTAAGAGAATTAATCCTTTATAGAATTGGTTTTTTTGCAAGCTGTTTGGCTACCATAAGTTTATTTATGTTGTTTCTTAAACTTTTCCAGTATCTAAATTTGTGGAAACCTTACTTCGTATCCACTCGATTGGCCTCATTTTTTTTTGTTGCCTTTTCCGTTTATTTTCAGTCCAATCCTGTTTTAGAAGCCTTTGGCAATGCAAAGACTGTTAGAAACAATAATTCAAGGTGGGAAGTTTTCGTAAGCTTTTTTCCCCGTTATATTGTTGTAGTGCAAATTTTAAGCTTCTGTCTTATTTGTACTATTTTGTCACTTTTGACTTCTGCAGTCGATTTGGTAAGTTTGTGGAGATTCAATTTGACCAGAGTGGAAGAATTTCTGGAGCTGCTATCAAAACTTATCTGCTGGAAAGATCACGTGTTTGCCAGGTGTCGGATCTAGAGAGGAATTATCATTGTTTCTATATGCTTTGTGCTGCACCTCCAGAGGTAATTGAATTTCTTTTGCATTGAATCAAAATTAAGGTGACAAAATTCTGGGTTCTTAGATAATCATTAAGTTTTGTTTTTAATGTTCTTACATATGACTTGCTTGCTCCCTTTTTTAGTTTCTGTTTCTGTAGATTTTTATTAATGGTTTTTTGTATACTTGAAAGAAGGATGTTAAACCAGTAGATTTTGAGCATGCCTTAAATCATGTGGCATCAGAAAAACTGAGAATCTTATCAGTATTTGAGTGAGGTAAAATCTCGGTAATATCCCTTTTTAAAATACTCTGCATGTTGAAACTAATGTTTGTTAGATTATCTGCATTTGTGGGGAAGATTCTCAACATTATAAAAGTCTTATTCATTTTAGGTGAACGATTAACTATTTTCATTGGGTTGCTCCCTTGACGGGCTACTGCTCTGCTTGATTAGACATTATTGTTTTGGTCACTACTTAGCAAATGCTTTTTTGTTGTTGGAATTTTCATCGACTGATGCATAAGGGCAACAACCTTGAACGCCAACAAAAAATAGAAACTGATTTTGAGAAAAACTTTAGTCTAATATGAACTATATTTCTGAACCAAAAAAAAAAAAACTGCTGTTTATGTGTATTATCGCATGTTCATTTTTCATTACTTTAATTTGAAGTGAAGTTGAACTAAATAATCAAGGCATTTTTCATTTATCGCATCAAGCTCAACCTATCGAGATCAAGCTCAAGCTGTCGAAGTCAATCCTGATCTCGACAGGTTGAGCCTCATCTCGACAGGTTGAGCTTGATCTCGACAGCTTGAAGACTAAACTATCTATTGGAGCATCAACACCCATCACAATCAAGCTGTCGAAATAAATCATGTGAATAGCTGTCGAGATCAAGCTCAACCGAGATCAAGCTCAACCTGTCGAGATCAAACCCAAGCTGTTGCTCAAGCTGTTGAGCTTGATCTCAACATTGAGCTTGATCTCGATAGCTATTGACATGATTTATTTCGACAGCTTGATTGTGATGGGTCTTGATGCTCCAATAGATAGTTGTCTTCAAGCTGTCTAGATCAAGCTCAACCTGCCGAGATCAAGCTCAGCCTGTCGAGATGAGGATTGACTTCGACAGCTTGAGGACCAACAACTTGTGTTTGATCTCGACAGGTTGAGCTTGATCTCGGTTGAGCTTGATCTCGACAGCTATTCACATGATTTATTTCGACAGCTTGATTGTGATGGCTCTTGATGCTCCAATAGATAGTTTAGTCTTCAAGCTGTCGAGATCAAGCTCAGCCTGTCGAGATCAGGATTGACTTCCACAGCTTGAGGACCAACAGCTTCAGTTTGATCTCGACAGGTTGAGTTTGATCTCGGTTGAGCTTGACAACCGAGATCAAACTCAGCCTGTCAACATCAAACTCAAGCTGTTGGTCCTCAAGCTGTCGAAGTCAATCCTGATCTCGACAGGTTGAGCCTCATCTTGACAGGTTGAGCTTGATCTCGACAGCTTGAAGACTAAACTATCTATTGGAGCATCAACACCCATCACAATCAAGCTGTCGAAATAAATCATGTGAATAGCTGTCGAGATCAAGCTCAACCGAGATCAAGCTCAACCTGTCGAGATCAAACCCAAGCTGTTGCTCCTCAAGCTGTTGAGCTTGATCTCGACAGGTTGAGCTTGATCTCGACATTGAGCTTGATCTCGATAGCTATTGACATGATTTATTTCGACAGCTTGATTGTGATGGCTCTTGATGCTCCAATAGATAGTTTAGTCTTCAAGCTGTCTAGATCAAGCTCAGCCTGTCGAGATCAGGATTGACTTCCACAGCTTGAGGACCAACAGCTTCAGTTTGATCTCGATAGGTTTAGTTTGATCTCGGTTGAGCTTGACAACCGAGATCAAACTCAGCCTGTCAACATCAAACTCAAGCTGTTGGTCCTCAAGCTGTCGAAGTCAATCCTGATCTCGACAGGTTGAGCTTGATCTCGGCAGGTTGAGCTTAAACTCGACAGCTTGAAGACTAAACTATCTATTGGAGCATCAAGACCCATCACAATCAAGCTGTCGAAATAAATCATCTGAATAGCTATCGAGATCAAGCTGAACCAAGATCAAGCTCAACCTAAGCTCAACCTGACGAGATCAAGCTCAACCTGTCGAGATCACGATTGACTTCGACAGCTTGAGGACCAACAAGCTCAACATGTGATTGGTTTGTTTCAAGTGCAGCTTTGATGAAAGATGCAGATTTGAACATAAATGCGGCAACTCAACCACTTAAATTAGTTATTCTGCATTTCAACTTTGCACATTATCTCTTTTGCTTTATAACTATTGGCTATTCTGTTTATTGCTATTATGAGTGGAAAAATTGTATTTCAAAGACAAAAATTTCATTTACATGTTTCACACTCATTCTTTGAAAGAGGATGCTTATAATTGACAGCTAGAACTACTTCAACATAACATAACACAACGCGTCCCGTCTCGTGCGTAGCACAGGTATTTTGCTAGTTAATTTACAAAATAAGACCTCTGCCTCCCCTCACATGCGGCGGACCCCAACGAGTTTCGAACAGACATTGGAATTCCATTCCCATTCATGAAGGTTTGAATTTCAAGTCACTACATGAGATGGAAGTCTACGAGTTAATGTCCCAACGACTCGCTGGAGTGGAAACGTGTTCGTAGTTGGGTTATAACAAGTTTGACGCATCCAACCATGCTTCTGCCAATCGCTCGGAGCAATTCTATCATAGCTTCGTCTCGAAAAATACCCAAAAATTCACGACAATTGTGTATAATATTTTTCTCCTTCTATTATCCTCTGATTTAGGGCTTGTATTCTTAGCTTTGAATGCTACTTCCTACACTTCTCATTTAATTTTTTTTTATTGGAAAATTTCCCCGTGATTTAGGCAAATCTCTGACTCTTGCTATGTCCACGCAATGATTAAGATTTTCGATTCAGAATATTGAAGATGTAACTGAAACAGTATGCAAGGTTATGATGTTGTATCCTACAGTGACACTCGACACTGCTTTTAATCAAACACGGGTTAGGGTTTCTCCTGAATTAGTGGAAAGCATCCTCAAGAGGTTTGAGAATGTCAGCATTTCAGTTATTCAAATGGGAAGATAATCAGCGAAATTACTCAGACATCATAGGACCTCTTCCTTTCACGGAGCCCCACCACCAAACCCATAAGACATGTTAACCAACAAGAGAAATTCAATTGCAACCAGTTCGACATCCATGGAAAAGAAGCAAACTCAAGGGCAAGGGTGGTATTGACTGGAAGAAGAAGCAACAATGGCCTTGAGTCTTGATTAGTGGTAGAGATTGAGAAATTTAATATGAAGTTAGGGTCCACTTTATATTTCTAGGTAGTATCAATGGTTCTTCGATTTTTGGGTATCGAGGAGAACAATTTTGGGTTAGGATTGGAGAATTGGGTGTTGATGGAGTCAACTTCCTTGGTGGTGTTAGTCATATTTTCTAGGGGAAGAAGAAAGAGTGGGGGAGGAGGGTAGAGATGGGAGGAAGAGGGCCGGGATGGCCAGTGGTGGTGGGAGAGGAGCGGAGCTTGTGTTATTTGGTAACAAGTGTAAAAAAAATACAAATTCATCCTTAAAAACTTTAAATACGAATCAAATTAGTCCTTTTTATGATAATTTTTAAAGATATTTTAGTTTTTATTAGGGACTAATTTAACCCATATTTAAAATTCTTAAGAACTAAATTAGTATTTTTTTATTTTTAAAAGACTAAATAAATTAGTCTTCGTAATTTTTTTTTTTTGACAAGCTCCGTAATTTTTATTAAGACTAATTTGAGTATTTACTCATTTTTTCTTATTGTTTCCTTTTTATTCCTTTTTTTCCCACTCACTTTCCTTTGAAATCTACACGTAACCTTATTTCTCACTTTTCTTTTGAAATCTACACGTAGCCTTATTTTGAAATCTTCACTTTGCATTGCGGGGGAATCACATTCTGGTGATCCCATATCCTTCCTTTACTATCACGTAAATCTGTGATTCCAATTATGCCCCCACCGACAGTTCCCTCCGATCCCCTTCATGCCCATACTTAAATTACCATATTGCCCCTTTCTTCATTTCTTGACTTCAACTAACTTTCCCTTTCCCACCGACTCTCCCAACAAATCGCCAAAATCCAATTCAAGGATCCTAACGCCCTCAAATAGGCATTCTCATGTTATTTATTATACACTCTAATTAACAATCGTAACAAGAGGAATTTTGTTGATCATCAAACTTGGAAACTCATCTTATATATTTAGCTTAGTCAAAAAAAATCTTATATATTTGAAAGATTAAAACATTAATAATTAATGTTACTTTGAAATGAAATCATCAAATTACCATGTTATTAAATATTTCAATTTACTTCAATAATAATTTACACTTATACAATACAAATATGTCAATTCATTCTTATTACATATTTACATTTTTAATTATATGTATAAAAAACTAGTGTGGAAGTTGTTATGAGTATAAGCCTAATAGGAGAATCTCTAAGCTTATAAATCTCACTTGGTAGGTGAGGTGGACTCATAACATTGCCACCCCTTTTAAGAGCCGACGTCCACGGCGGCTTTCACTCTATCGGCACTGACCCGGTGGTAGCGATTTCCCCTTTGACGGCTTTACTCATCTATCAGTATTCGGTGGTGTATTTTAATCAAGCCTATAGGCAGCCCTTTCTGTAGTCTAACTCTCAATGAAAGCACCAATTGTTATGAGTATAAGCCCAAAAGGAGAGCCCATCCCAAAAGACTAGATTATTAGGTGAGAGAAGTCCTAAGCTTATAAATCCTACTTGGTAGGTAAGACTCCCAATGTGGACTCATAACATTGAGAAGTGGTTTGTCCAAATAAAAATGTACCACCTTACACTACACTAGTGAATAATGATGATGGTGTGGGGCTATAATTTTTGATGTTGCTTCTCCAAGCAGAAGAAAATCCCATATGATTAGGTGAGTAATCTATGTGCCAGTAGGTAAAACACTTATTTTCGGATACTAATAAATTGGTGCCACGTCTTTTTCTATATCTATTTATTATTTCCACACATAAAATATTATTTATTTATGGTAATTTATTACTGCTTACTTGCATACCCAGGAATGCACCACCTTATAGTTGCGTAGAGACACCACACACACAGCACAGTGCAGAGGGAGAGGGAAAGACCACAGATCCAACCACCTTCTCTTCTCAGCTTCAATTCACATCCATGGCTTCCAAGCTGTTACTCATCGCTGTCTTCGTTTTTGACTTGATTGCTTTTGGACTTGCCGTTGCTGCTGAGCAAAGAAGAAGCACTGTGAGTATTCACATTTCAATTCACTGTCTTCCCTTAATTGGTAATAATTTGTGAAAATGTGGGCAAAGCTTGAATCTTTAACCTTCTATTTTCCTTTTGTATGAATTAAAGCTTGGGAATTTAAATTTGGGTTTATAATGTCACATGTGTTTGCTTAAAGGCTTCAAAGAACCTTAGTTCTGTTTCTTTGTTAAACTCCCAATTGCTTCGTACGTGGGCTTACCGAGTTCTGTTTATTGTTTGAAAATGTGTTCTTTCAATTAGACTCATTGTTGTATGTATCATCTTTATTTTATTTTATTTTTGGTAAGAAAAATTTAGTGGTATCATCTTTAAAATTGAAACTATCTGCAATAATCCGTGTTTATGTGACTTTGTTCCTTGGCTGTTTGCATTCCAAGACATGCCAAATCTTGAACTTTTCTTCCTTGTGTCAAGAATTTCATTGTTAAAATAATAGGTTTGTGGTTTATTTGTCTATTGTTTGCAAATAGAACTCCAGATCTGTGTATATATGTTAATGTCCTGTTTGTAAACAATAAACTGTGTGTCTTGAAAGTTGAAACATCAGATCTCTCTTTTTCTCTTTCTGTATGTGTGGGACTCAGATGAGATGAGCATGCCTGCAGATAGCTTTAAGCAAATTTGTCAATTAAATTCTGTCAATGTAAGGCAAATAGTTTAATTCAGAGTTCTGTCATCGAAATTCAACCAGGAAAATTTGTCAATCTGTTTGCTTCCAAGGTGCACCTTGTGTCACATTAGCTTCAGATATGTACTTGCATATTACTTTGCTCAATTTTGAATTTATGACTAATTAACAAGCACAGGTGTTTCCCTAATGGCAATTTTTGATTGCTTATAGAACTAAGTAGTCAAGGTTTTTTCAATCCTGGTCCATGTAACTCATGGTTCAAGTGAAGAACTCTTAGTATATATACCAAACAATAGACTCATCTAGTTTTTAAAAATTTTCACTTCGGACTTGTGAAGATGTGATGGTAATCCTGTAACTAGATCTAGGAAATGTATAATCATAATTCTTCAGGTTATATAAATGATATGGCTTTTTTTCCTCCTTTGCATGCTTATAGCACATTGAGTTTCGAATCTATGATCTCTATAAATTATTCAAACCCCTCACTAGTAGCTCACTCATAGTGACTTATAAAAATGACTTTGTAAAATTCAGAATGCAATAAATTTCTGCTTTAATTTTACCTCCTACTTAACAAAATATTATCTCGGTTTTCATTTGACAGGCCAGGATTGTTCAGGACGGGGAGAAAAATTACAACTACTGTGTTTATAACTCGGATATAGCAACCGGCTATGGTGTTGGAGCATTTCTGTTCCTCATGGTTAGTCAAATCCTCATAATGGTTGCAAGTCGATGCTTCTGTTGCGGGAAGCCTCTAAAGCCGGGAGGCTCTAGGGCCTGTGCTGTTGTCCTTTTCATAATCTGCTGGTACATTACCATTATTCACTGAATCAACAACAGTGATATCAATTACCAATTCTTGACTAAATCTAGAAGATTCAGACATTTTTGTTTAATTTCCACACACCAAACTGAACTGAATATTTATTGCTTATTTTATTTATTTTTTTGTTTTGTATTGAACTTACAGCACTTGTTTTGCGACTCTATCTTTCAGGGTGTTTTTCTTCATAGCTGAGGTGTCCTTGTTGGCTGGTTCGGTGGAAAATGCCTATCACACCAAGTACAGGACCTTCTTTGGGGAAGAGCCCCCTTCTTGTGAGACAGTTAGGAAGGGAGTTTTTGCTGCTGGTGCTGCTTTCATTTTCTTCACTGCTATAATTTCTGAATTCTACTATATCAACTACTCAAGTGCTAGGGAAAGCTTCCAACCATATGTTGGGGGTGAAACTGGTGTTGGCATGGGAGCCTACAAATGAGCTTGTTAGTTAAGAATTTCACAGCAAACTCACTGCCTTAGATGTGACTATATCTGGAACTCTGGATTCTGCTGCATGTTTGCTTTTTCCATTTCCTGGATTCTGTTGCATTTCTTGTATTTACAGTTTAGCTGCTTTACTAGAATGTATACGTTATATCTTAGTAATTTTTTTGTTGTTGTTACCTATTGTTGTCTTTAACGGGTGATTGATTCATTGCCTCCCACATTTTTGGAGGGGTTCTTTTGTCATATATAAATATCAAAAAGAGAATGGTTTCTTGCATTTATGGGCACTTGATTTGTATTGTTATTTGCAACCCTTCTTTCAATGTGAAGCAGGGTCAATTTTGTTAATGTTTTTAGTAGCTGATGGTGTCGATAACTAATAGAGTGATATCTCATTGTAAGACTAACTGGTCTAGCACATAGGATAAACTTCCTCTTGGAAGTTACTAACTGACTCTCAGTCAGTTAGTTAGAAACGGTTTTCAGTTTTTGTTGCTCAGCCTTGGCCACAAGCTCTAATGGCCAACTTAAATACCAACAATTCTGCAAGTTGATATCCTGATTCAGGTGCTTCGCACCATGTCACTCCAAGCTCTCAGCACATTCAGCAGCTAGCTCCCTTTGAAGGTCCGAACCAAATAGTCATTGGCAATGGCCAAGGTTTGTCCATTAAATCTTTGGGTATCTCTAAGTTTCAGTCTCCATTTCAACCTAAAACTACTCTTGTTCTAAATGATTTGCTTCATGTGCCTACAATCTCTAAGAATCTCTTGAGTGTCAGTCAATTCGCTAAAGATAATTCGGTTTATTTTGAGTTCCACCCTAATGTTTGCTTTGTAGATTCCCATGGCTCCAATGAGACTCTTCTCAAAGGATTCCTTGGCAATGATGGGCTTTACAAATTTGAAGGCCTACTCAATGGTCCTGCCCGAGCCTCTGCTAATGCTAGTTCAAATTTCCTGTCTTTAAATTCTAATGCTTTATCTTCTGTAAACACTGCTGCTACTGCATTACCTAATTCCTTTAAAGTTTGGCATGCTAGAGTTGGGCATCCTAGTTTTGAGATTCAAAAGATTGTACTCAAACATTGTAATATTCCACATATAAATAAGAGTATCCTTGATTTATGTACATCATGTTATCAAGGTAAGTCTCACAGACTTCCATCTCATCCTTCTAGCACTGTTTATCAGCATCCATTGGAACTCATATATAGTGACCTATGGGGTCCTGCTCCCATCACTTCATCTTATGGTTTTTCCTACTACATCACATTTGTCGATGCATGTACTAGGTTCACTTGGATATATTTACTGAAAAAGAAATCAGAAGCAATGAATACCTTTCTTCAATTTAAAACTCTTGTTGAAAATCAATTTTCTTTCAAAATCAAATCTGTCCAAACAGATTGGGGGGGTGAGTTCAGGCCATTCGCCAATGTTTTAACTCAATTTGGGATTCTTCGTAGGTTGATTTGTCCACATACACATCATCAAAATGGTTTAGTAGAAAGGAAACACATACAAATTGTGGAAATTGGTTTAACCTTGCTAGCCCAATCTTCAATACCTTTCCAATTCTGGGATCATGCCATTTTAACTAGTGTATACCTCATAAATAGGTTGCCTACTTTAGCCCTTGAAGTTTGGAATCCCTTACACCAAACTTTTCAATGTTGATCCTGATAATTCCTTCTTAAGGACCTTTGGTTGTGCTTACTTTCCTTGTCTACGACCCTACAATAATCACAAACTCCAATATAGGTCCCAAGAGTGTTTGTTTTTGGGTTACTCTACTGCTCACAAGGGTTATAAGTGTTTGGCTCCTAATGGAAGACTCTATATATCTAAAGATGTTCTCTTCAATGAGTATAAATTCCCCTATTCTGAACTTTTACAACCTAGATCTGTTGAAAAGACAAATACTGTCTCTGTTTTAGCATTTATTCCAATGGTTTCCCAATCCAACTTACTTTCACCTGCTCATACTAGGCCACCACAAACTTGTATTCCTCATAGTCCTCTCAATTCCTCTCCGGGAAGTTTCTTATGCAATCTGCCTCTGTCACTAACAGTCAGCATGCTTCTGCAAACTCACCTATCACCACTGTTTCTAGTCCTAACCATAACAGAAATTCATCTCAAACTATGGCCACCTCTGAAGCACCTCTTCCCATCACTACACAAAACACACATCCAATGCAAACCAGATCCAAATCTGGTATTATATGTCCCAAAGTCAGATCTACACTTCTCCTTGCTCATGTTGAACCAAAAACCACTAAACAAGCTCTATCTAATCCTACTTGGCTTGCTGCCATGAAATGTGAGTATGATGCATTAATCAAGAATAACACTTGGACACTTGTTTCTCTTCCTCCTCAAAGAGTTCCCATAGGGTGCAAATGGGTTTTCAAAGTTAAAGAGAATCTAGATGGGTCAGTAAACAAGTATAAAGCTTGGTTAGTGGCAAAGGGTTTTCATAAAAAATATGGGCTGATTACACTGAGACTTTCTCTCCTGTTATTAAACCTGTAACAGTCAGGACAATCCTTACTTTGGCAACTCCAAGGGATGGCAACTGCAACAGCTTGATGTTAACAATGCTTTCCTAAATGGAATCCTTGAATAAGAGGTATACATGATACAACCTCCTGGCTTTGAATCACAAGACAAGTCACTAGTATGCAAGCTTAACAAAGCTCTATATGGCCTTAAACAGGCCCCTCGGGCCTGGTTTGACAGACTTAAAGGGGAGCTTCTGCAGTTTGGTTTTCAAGCCAGTAAATGTGATCCTTCACTGTTTGTATACTCTTAAGGTTTCTATTCTTATCTACATGCTAATCTATGTAGATGATATCATTGTCACAGGGAATAATAATTATTTCATTCAGCAGCTTGTGTCAAGACTGAATGCATTATTTTCGTTAAAAGAACTCGGTTCCCTAGACTACTTCATGGGCATTGAAGTTAAGTCTCAGTCTGATGGCTCCCTCATTTTAACACAAGCAAAGTATTTAAGAGATTTACTTGCCAAAACCAATCTCCATGAAGCCAAGCCTCTTCCTTCTCCTATGGTAGCTAGCAGTAAATTATACAAGTCTGGCTCTTCTCCTGTCACAGATTCATCTCATTACAGATCAATAGTGGGCGCTCTGCAGTATGCCACCATTACCCGACCTGACATTAGCTTCTCAGTAAATAAAGTATGACAGTTCATGTCTCAACCTTTAGAAGAGCATTGGACTGCTGTTAAACGAATTTTGAGATACCTCAAATGCACAATTTCTTGGGGTCTGCATCTCAAACCGATTAGAAGCCAATCCTTGTCTGTTACTGTATTTTGTGATGCAGATTGGGGGTCTGATCCCATAGACAAGAGGTCTGCATCTGGTGCTTGCATTTTTCTAGGTAATAATCTGGTTTCATGGTGGGCAAAGAAGCAAACAGTGGTTTCAAGGCCTAGCACAGAAGCCGAATACAGGAGCATGGCACTACCAACTTCAGAGCTTCTCTAGATTTAGTCATTACTTACTGGATTAGGTGTGCCATTCTCCACTCCTGCTGTATTTTGTGATAACATGAGCACTATAGCTCTTGCTCACAATCCAGTACTTCATTCTAGGACCAAGCACATGGAGCTTGATCTTTTCTTTCTTCAAGAGAAGGTTCTGCAGAAGCAACTCCAGGTTTCATTTATTCCAGGACACTCTAATTGTGCAGACATCATGACTAAGGCTCTTCCTCCTTCCACTTTTGAAGCTTGCAGGTCCAAGCTAACTGTGTGTGACTCCTCTAATTTCACAACCAGTTAGACTTGCGGGGGAGTAATAGAGTGATATCTCATTGTAAGGCTAAATGGTCTAGCACATAGGATAAACTTCCTCTTGGAAGTTACTAACTGACTGAGAGTCAGTTAGTTAGAAACGGTTTTCAGTTTCTGTTGCTCACAGCGCATTACAGCTCATAGAGCCTCCTCTCTTGTATAAATGTATTCTTGTGTTGTAAGAATTATTCAAGGAAAATAATACAAAAGATTTCAGTTTCAGTTCTTCTCTTCTCTCTGACCTAATATGGCAGAATTGAGTTTCCTGAGTTTCTAGCTTTCTATCAATAACGATAGGAGGAATTTCTGGGTTAATTTTTCAAATCAAGATGGGTGTCTCTTATCCATGGGAAATTGTCGCTCCAATTGAATTTATTTTGGATCTAAACCTTTAGTAACCGGAAGTCACATTGGATCCCAACTAATCTGAGTCGAGTTGGGTGAGACTTATATAAGAGGTAAAATTCTTCCAGGCCCTATTTTCCATTCACAAGACTGAAACTCGAGACTCTGCTTAAAGGGAACCAAACTTTACGCCACAACCCGAGATCTTTTCTCATTAGCGATTGTCGCACTGTGTCGCGCCGTCTCCCTTGGACTCACCAAGGTTGTTTCCTCTAGATCTGCGGGAGCTGTCTCCTCTCCCTTCCCCCAAGCTATGTCTTCTTCCTTGTTGTATCTCTTCCTCGAAACTGCCCCTATGTGTCAAAATATGTCTTTGCTAGAGCTCACTCACACCATAAGGGGACCTTACTCCCTTGGACGTGAAGCCCACACCTCTACTCCACTAGTCAAGCCCTCACCAACATTATATTTGGAGCTCCAACCACCCCCACCAGAGCTGATATTGGATAAGTCCCTTTACCATCATAACCTAGCCCCTTTCTAAAGCATCGAGATTCTGAATCCTTCTGGTTAAGTCCTATTTCTAATGCATATCAGAAGCTGTTTGTAGTACTGGTTTTTGCCCCAATTTTTTTTGCAATTAGATGATAAAAAAGTAGCAAAACCAGTTAGAAAGAATGTAGTTTTTTCCCCCTCTTCTGCCATCATTCATGCCCTAGCTTTGGAGGCTGCGAGTTAGGCATGACCTGACGATTCTGAGAAGCTGCAAAGCAGGCCAAGTGGAGAAGACGAAGGGTAGTTTTGTCTTTCTATTTTTTGGGCACATGGAAACCCCAATGGCCAATCCCATCCTAGAGATAGTTGTTTTTTTGTTTGTGGAAACAAGGGCA
Source organism: Calophaca sinica (assembly GCA_037113605.1). Classification (NCBI taxonomy): domain Eukaryota; kingdom Viridiplantae; phylum Streptophyta; class Magnoliopsida; order Fabales; family Fabaceae; genus Calophaca; species Calophaca sinica. The sequence continues at coordinate 112,270,622 of CM073732.1, read as the reverse complement.
AAATTGGAATCAGGAAGGTGTCTGTGTGCTTTGTTGTTGTTTTTAGTTTCTTAGGGTTTCTGTTACAACAACGTGTTGTTATTTGTATTGTTGTATGTTCTTTGAGACATTGTGTCTGTGTATGCTGTTAGATATGCTAGTGTTGTCTGAGTCTTATTTGATGTAGATGTCGTATGGTTTGGGCTTTGCCCTTCAAATATTCCTTTAAAAAATAACTTTTCACGGAGCACATATACTTATTTTTTGATGTTGTGAATATTTTTATTGCAGTATTTCTGTTAACATAGATAGGTGGTACTGAATCTCATAAATTCTTGCGTGTTTGATTACTCTTTAGGTGGGGTTGTTGTGTTTTGTATGTTGTTATATCCTGTATTTTTTTGGGGTGCAATTTCTCCCAGTATGAAGGACAAATTGTAATCACAACTTTGCTCCTTTGCTTTGGCCCAAAATAAAGATTCTTTTTAGTGGTAGAAGAAATATCCAATAACTCACGAAATTGCCATACTCCACCCAGCTGGAGAATATTTAAGGGGGCATGTTTCTACACACAAATTTGACGTTGAGTCACTACAAGTTTTGATATAAATAGCATGGATAAAAAATATGGACCAGAAAATCGATCAAATATGTTTAAATAGATGAAAACTGATAAAATCGATTATAAAAATTTGTTTGAATGTTTCTTTTATTATAATTTTAAACATTATATTTATATTCAAAATATTTTTTAGTTAAGTAAAAACTCAATATCAAATTACAAAAGTCCAATATAGATTGTTGCTTTTTTTTATAAATAAGAATTTAGGGTAAGAAGATGGTGCCCAGTCCAAGAAGACTAGCGATGATTCGAACCTGCGAACTGTCAGATACGAGATCCTGTCAAACTCCATTAGACCAATTCATTAGGGTATATTTGTTGCTTTATATTACAAAACATATAATATAATTATTTTATATTAATGTAAAATTTTACAGTTTTTATAATTTTATTTTTATTTATTATTCTGTCAAAAAAATAATTTTATATTTATTGTCTAATATATTATATATTATTAGAAACATTTTTTATTATAATTAATTCTGTTGTGATTAACTACTTCAGTATTAAACTTTGAGTTGAATGTAACAAAAAAAAACTGAGTAGAATAAACTAAAAAATATAAACTAATGTCCTTACAGATTTGTAATAAATTAATTTTATTTACTTAATTCATAATAAATTGGTAACTTCGTCAATTTTTATAAAATGGATAAATTCTGCGCAATCTCATTTAATTCAAAATGTGCATGACCAGAACAAGTCAGATAGAATTAAACCCAGGAGTCATCTCTACATTGATTTCATTCTTTTATGCTCATTGTTATTTTGACATGACTTCAAGTTTTAACAACAACAAAAATAGTTTTATAATAAAAGTTTTAACAACTTTTTCAATTAGATTTGACAGTCTTCTAGCTATTTCTAATAATCAGCTGACATTGCTATAATACTTTTTTTTAGGAACATTGGTATAATACTGTATAATGTTTTTATTGTCTGGCTTCATAATGAATGTAAGTTCGGTATACTGTAAAAAACAATTTATTTTAGAAATTTTTGATAAAATATTTTAGAAAATTTTTCAAAGTTTATTTAACAAAATAAATTGATTCAAGCATATAATATATAATATATTTTTCTGAATAAAAAGCTAATTTTACTTGGCACACAGGCCCGTGGAGAAGCCTGGCCAATTCTATCAAATAATGTTTTGGGGTCAACGACATTTTCTGCACCTGGACAGGCCTAGTCCAGAATACTACCAGCGTTATAAATGGCTCTTATCTTTGTTTTGGATCGCCAAAGGCATATAATTAATTTAACAAAAAAAAGGGCATATAATTAACGATTTTTTATCGGTGAATATTGTTCTGCTGGAGGAAAAAATAAAGAGAGATATTGTACCCAAAAAATAAAATAAAGAGAGAAATCGAAATAAACTGCTCATAAAAACACAGATAATGAAAGAATAAAATAGTGATCCGAAGTGGACCTCGAGGTTGGCCGGAGTCTAACGGTGGAGCACAACGGCGTTGACGGTGGTGGGGGTGTACGTGCACACACTTTGATGCTTAAGTCAGTCTCGGAATAAGGTGAGGTAAGAAAAGAAAAATGCGTACCATTCTTGCTGAGGTCATTAACTTTTTATAGGTGAGGTCATAGTGCTGACGAGTCATTGCTTACCCGTAACCCTAGATTGATTATTAGACGTCGGATTTATCTAACTGCCGAAGTTGCTCCTAGGGTTTGTGCCGCCAGGAGGTCGCTTTAGGTTTAGCATCGCGATGCTTGTATTCTAGGGTTCAGCACCGCGGTGAGTGTAGTTTTAGGGTTTCACTATCTCTGGTGCGGTCCTCCTGAGTCGGGTCAGTCAGCTCGTTGCGGAGTGGGCCTTGGGCCACTCCGGATCAAATAGTAATTAATTTTTTTTAGTTATGAGAGATATTTTATTAAATTTCTATGAAAATCAGAAAAGGTATGCTGCTGAAATATAGAAATTTGTTTTGGGTGTAGAATAATAGTTTTGTAATGAACATAGAAAAAGTTTGGTCTATTTTTGGTGAATACAAAAATGAAGAGTTTGGGCCTAATTAAATTTACAAACGTATGTTTTTCTATTTGGGCCTAACTAAAATACAAACGTATGTTAATAATCATATAATTAATTTTTGCGAACAAAAAGTTTTCCCAACTGAAAAAGTGTATCAAAGCATATTTAAGTTAATTTAACCCACACAAAAAAATTGGAAAACTCCAAAAGGCAAAATTCTTGTACGAGAAATTCTGTAGTATGGAAAAAAGGGAGAATTTTCCCTTCAAACATATAAGCAGTACTCTCTCCAGTCTCAAATATAAGCAAAAGTCAAAATGTATTTTGACCAAATTTGGATCAAATACATTTTGACTTTTGCTTATATTTGAGACCGAAGGGAATATATACTGAATGACTTTTCACTCATGACACTTGTGTAATTTAATTAAATTTGTGTTTATGGATCTTTCTATTTATGGACTTCATGACTTATGGGTTAGTGACTTGGTGGATCCAGTGTCTAATACTTGGCGCAATGTTAACAACACGCTACGGAAATCATATCCATGCCTAGAATTAATTGCTTTGGTGATGACAAAAAAATATGGCGGCTTACTAGAGATAGTGCCTATTCTGTTAAAACAGCGTATCATTTCATCATGGAAAATTTGATGAATAATTCCCATCGGCGAGTAAATGGAGATTGGATGTGGTTGTGGAAAATGAATATACCACAAATTTAAATTGTTTTGTGGAGAATCACTAGAGGATGTCTACCAACAAGAAATAGGCTTCGAACAAAAGGATTAAAGTGTCCTATACTTTGCTCTTTTTGCTAAATATCCCCTGAAAATGAATTTCATGTTTTCTTTGGTTGTCCGCATGCAGACTACTAAATTTTGGGATGAAAGTAGACTATGGCCTCTTATTCAACAGCAGGTGCAGACGGAATTACTGACCATATGTTTTCCATCTTCAGCAGCAGCCCTCCATTTGGACATAAGGAAAATTGTGCCACGGTTTTGTGGTGCTTATGGAAAAGAAGTAATATATACTAGTAAATCTCCATTAAAATTACTAGTTTGATTGTCGTTAAAAGAATCTCTACTCATTTTAATTTCTTTTATACTAAAATAAATCACATGCGTGTAACCACACAAAAAAAGAAAAAGAAATCACATGCTCATGATTTCAAAAGTAGTAACAATTTCGCGAACATATTTTTTGCTTGCATGTGTTATTTTAGATATTCTCTTAAAAAAATAATTGAGTTTATTAGTCTTTATGATAAAATAACACTATTTGACTAAAATACCCCTTATTAATTGGAGTGGTTAGTAGTGGTAGAGTAGCTAGGTAGAAAAGCTCATAAATACTACCTCTTGTCCTAATTATAAGAAGAAATTACAAAAAGCACAAAAGACCAATGATACATATTTAATGTTATAAAATTTGGGTCTCATTCCAAATATACCCCTATTAAATATCTCATATTTAATGTTATTAAATATATACTTTTATTAAAATAAAGGTATAAAAAGTATTCTAACAATTAATACATCTAGAAATAAGTATATTTTTCTTATAATTAGGGCAAAAAAATCTTCAAAAAATTCTCTTACAATTAAGATCTGAGGTAGTATATTTGATTAAGATATGATGGATATATTTGGGGAAAAAAATAACTAATAAGTCTTGATTTTCTAAAGGAACATAGTTTGAGACAGTGAAATATTGGAATTAAGACAAGTAAAATGAATCTGAGAGAGTATAACTTAATAATAATTTGTTTTATAGTACTTCTCTTCCCTTGTTTTCCGAAGTTGTCAGGCCTTGGTTCACTCATAATAGTTCCACATGTTCAAATTAAATATAGGACTCGTACTATATAAGAGGGGAAAATAAAGAAAAAGAACTCAAATAGGATCGGGTCCATTTTAGTTTAGGACCTACAGTATGTCGTTATTTTATTTATAGTTACTAGGATCGAATCCCATAGGGTCAAATCTCCGACCCCAGAAAGGAAAACTGCCAAATGCTATGGCCAGTGCTTGGCATCTCTGAAACATAAGATACTATTTCAAAGGAACAAAATACTATTGCCACGCAAACCCCAACATAAGACTCGAAGTAATCGTTTGATATGAATGAATAACTAGTAAGTTTTTTGTTGCCAAAATCAAAGCACACAGTACCTTAATTGTACTTTTCTGTGTTCCTCTCTTATTGGTCACATAATAATTTAGTATCTCACGTTCCAATGTCCAACATAACGATAATATATAGGAGTATATGGTGTAATTATTTTATCACGCATTATTAAAAAAAAAAAAACCCTCCTATATCTATACTAGATTAGTCACAATTATTTTAAGTCGTTTAATATTAAATTTTAACTATGAATTGGATAATAATAATCTCTCGTACATAAACTCTATTTTGATTTTATCTCGACATGAAATGATTTCATCAAAGTGACAACAATGTAATATTTTACTTTATGTAAGAATGATTTTTTGTTGTTGTTGCTGTTGAATAAATAACAATAACGAAGTTTTCCTGTTTCAAAAGAAAGTGATCAGGTTATTGTCATATCTGCCTAAAATAAAAGGACATTGTCATATCCTTTCAACATGATTGCATACAATACATATCACTAATATAATCTTTCAATAATCTAATTTTTTGGCCTCATATAAAACCATTGGCAGTGAATATCTAGGTTCACATCACCATCAATCGTTTTAGGAGACAACACTCACAAGTCACAGCTAATGTCGTTGACAAAAGTTAATCCTAATTCTAATCCAAATTAATCTTTCTTAATTACAACTATTTGTCCTAATCCATTTTCCCAACCACACAATTCTAATCAAATTTCAATCCAAGTGTCAAAATCAGAATCAAAAAAAAAAAAAAAAATCCAAATTTGAATCCTAGCTAGCCGTCTCTCCTCATTTGTTAGCATGTGCCGAGAGCTAGCTGGCTTAGTACCTTAAAGCGTGCAGCTATTCTACTCGCTATAAACTTTGTTAGGCGATCAATGATCCATAATGGTACGGTGCACATAGTTTGTGAAAGTTTTGTAGGATCTCTTTTAGTGATATCATATAAAGCTGCAAATTTCAGAGATAGATAGTGCCACGGAAAAATTCTACTATAGCTCTGAAAATTTTCAGCACATGTATCCCGTCACTAAGCTATAATTAGGGTGAGACAATGTATCATATGGTTTATTGTAGACTAATATTTGAAAATACCTCAAAATTCCAGTGACAACCGATGTCTTCTCCAGTATATAGAAGTCTATGGTCCTCCACATCTACATAACTAAGACTGTGATCCAATCGATATATCAAAACTCAATATATTTGTTTTTTCTTGTTTTTTGGAGAATCGACACCGATTGGGTCACCGTCTCAGTTGTGTGAACGTCGATAACCGTGAGCTTCCACATATGGGAGGCGATGTCGGTCATAATTAGAGTTTCGAGCTATTTTCAAACATCAGTCCACCATATACCACATGATTCAGTGTCTCACCCTAAAAGCCACATTTATCATATTCATAGGCTTAAATGTGGAGTCTAATTTTAAAGACAAAAATACATGAAGTAACGAATCAATTTTACGAAGCCGTGACTAAAAATAGGAGAGTTGTGGAACGTAGTTTATGAAAACAAACATGTCTCATAAAGATCCAACAACATGCGTCTAACCGGCCGAAAGTAGAATGTAAAAGGTAGATTTCTCTGTTTGGTAGAAAAGGAAAATGATAAACAAGGAAATTCACAGCAGATTTGTTTCCCAATTTCTAATTCCGTGTGTCATTGTGAAAGATTTTTCTTGTCTTTTTACATATTTTCATAATCATACAACTCATTAAATATTGGAAAGATATCAATTCAGTTTAGTTAAATAGTAATTAAATTGGTAATACTTAAAATTGTATTTTAATATATATATATATATATAATATTAATTATTTGATATCAAATTAATTATAAGACATGTTAGCAAAAATTTTAAATTAATAAGATAATAATACTTGCAACCTTATAATTAGTGGTCAGGATTAGACTATGGCTATATGTTCATCAGTATTTCGTGTATTAGCCTACATTGTGCGTTCGATAGCTATAAATTGCGTTATTGTGAATGGATAGGGCTGAGCACATTCTCTATATATGTAGCAACCTTATCAATTTTTGTAGACAATACATGTTTCTGTACAATACCTTGCTTTCACCTGGCTTTAGCTTCGAACCCGTTCTGGATGTGTGAGTAGACCAACTAATTAAGAGTTTTTTCTAATTGGAGTATGTAAGCATAAATCTATAATAGGATCTTGGATATCATGAGTCTCACTTTTTTTGAATTTCTATAAGAGAGTACAAAGAACTCACCCGGATCCATGATGCCAATTCTTTGAGTCTTCTTGGTTCTTTCCTTCAAGTTTTTCTCCCCTCTCTGCCTTCTTTTTCTTGTATTCTTGATGGTGAGAATACTCTGCACTTCCTTTCAGAAAAAAAATAAAAGCACGTACTTCTCTTTTCACTTGTGCCTTTTTAAGTAGTTACCTTCTCTTATTTTGTAACTACCCACTATCTCCTGAAAGGAGAGGGGAGGGATTAATTTATTTTGAATTTCAAAATAAAACCCCCACTAGTTTTAATTACCATTATGCCTAACAACCATCACATTAGGCTATCATTTATTTAAAACCAGCCCATAAGTTACATGGGCCACATTTATAGATTATTAAAATAATCCAACAATCTCCTACTTGGCCCATGTGACGACTTGGAGATTCAACATTAAACTATAATTGCACACCATACGTTGAAACGATCAAGTCATCAACTTTAATTGAATTAAAATGATTGGATCATGGCGGTCACAAGTTATCTATCAACTTGATTCCTTCTATGTATCACAAACCAACTCAACTCAAACAACTTTAAGGGATACTGTAATTTGTGTCTTTAATGCTTTTCTAAAGACAGGTCTTGTCATTACACTAAAACAATAAAGGTATACCCTATAATGTGCATAACAAGAAATAAAGCATAAACATAACTTTAATTGAATTCACAAGTGTCATACAATACGAGCATTACAACCATACATGTATATACATACATCACACTATAATGTTAACAAGGACTTATCCATAATGCCCATCCTTTCAACATGGCCAATAAATGTCTTGGGCGGCAACCCTTTAGTTAACGGATCCGCTATCATTAAATCTGTACCAATATGCTCAAATGACACTTTCCGTTTCTGCACTTCTTCTTTAATTGACAAGTACTTCAGATCCATTTGTTTTGCACTCTTTGAGTACTTATCATTCTTAGAGAAGAAGACAGCTGCAGAATTATCACAATACATCCTTAGCGGCCTAGCTATACTGTCGACAATACTAAGCCCCAAGGTAAAGTTCCGCAACCACAATGCTTGAATTGTGGCCTCAAAGCATGCCACAAATTCTGCCTCCATGGTAGAAGTGGCAATCACGGACTGTTTTCCACTCTTCCATGATACCGCTCCTCCAGCCATTAGAAAAACATATCCAAATGTGGACTTCCTTGAATCCACACAGCCAGCAAAGTCTGAATCCGAGTAGCCAACTACTTCAAGGTGATCTGACCTTCTGTACGTGAGCATGTAATCTTTGGTGCCTTGTAAGTACCTAAGAACTTTCTTTGTAGCTTTCCAGTGATCCATTCCGGGATTACTTTGATATCGGCCCAACATTCCAACGGCAAAACTGATATCCGGTCGAGTACATGTTTGGGCATACATCAAACTCCCAACCACCGATGCATAAGGAATAGACTCTGTTTCCTTTCTTTCCAAGTCGTTCTTGGGACATTGCATTTGACTAAATTTGTCCCCTTTCTGAATTGGAACAATTCCTGCGGAGCATTTTTCCATTTTGAATCTCTCTAATACCTTATTGATATATCCTTTCTGAGACAATCCTAATAATCCTTGTGATATATTACGGGATATTTCTATTCCTATCACATAGGATTCCTCACCCATATCTTTCATTTCAAAGTTATTAGAGAGGAATTTCTTTACATCATGTAACAAAACAACATCATTGGCAGCAAGCAATATATCGTCAATATACAAGACCAAAATTATGAATTTGCTCCCACTAACCTTCATATAGATACACCGATCAACAGTGTTATCTACAAAGCCATAAGACGTAATGATATCATTGAACTTAAGATACCATTGTCTGGAAGCCTGTTTTAGTCCATATATTGACTTCTTTAATTTACACACCAGATTTTCCTTTCCTGTAGTCACAAACCCTTCAGGTTGATTCATATAAACTTCTTCCTCTAAGTCACCATTCAGAAAGGCGGTCTTTACATCCATTTGGTGAAGTTCTAAGTCATAATGAGCTACCAAGGCCAAAACAATCCTCAAAGAGTCCTTCTTTGAAACTGGAGAGAAGGTCTCTTTGTAGTCAACGCCATCTTTTTGAGTGAAACCTTTGGCGACGAGTCTAGCTTTATACCTTTCGATGTTGCCTTTCGAGTCACGTTTAGTCTTAAAGACCCATTTACAACTGACTCGTTTAGAACCTTCAGGCAACTCAACTAGATCCCATACCTTATTGTCATCCATTGATTTCAACTCTTCTTTCATAGCATTGAACCACTTTTCAGAATTGTTACAATCCATGGCTTTTTTGAATGAGACCGGATCTTCATCAATGCTTAAGTCACATTCATGTTCAAGTGAATAAATAACATAATCGTTTGAAATAGCTGACCTTTTCTGTCTTTCAGACCTTCTTACTGCTATTTCAGACGCTTCTTCTATCACTTGCTCATTTGTGACGTGCACATTGTCAACTGGTTCATTGACCATATGTTCATTCTGTGGATTTTGAATATTATTTTGTTGTCTTCCTATGTTGTGTGACGGTAATACAACAAGAGGAATAACAACCTGAGAAGAGACTTTAGGTGAAGAAGATTCACCATAAGTCTCCATAATATCCACCTTTCGTGATTTATCACTCCCACTGAACTGGTCATTCTCAATGAACCGAGCATTACCAGACTCAACTATTCTTGTACTGTGATTAGGACAATAAAATTTGTACCCTTTTGACTTTTTGGGATAGCCAATGAAAAAACCACTAACGGTTCTCGCATCAAGATGCCTTAAACTGGGTTTCCTTCCTGTCTACAGCTCATAAGGAGTCTTAGAAACTGCCTTACTAGGAACCCTGTTTAGCATATATGCAGCGGTCTTTAATGCGTGCATCCACAAAGATAAAGGTACATTACTATGATTTAACATTGACATAACCATATCCATAAGAGTACGATTCCGCCTTTCACTTACACCATTCTGTTGCGGTGTACCAGGCATAGTATACTGTGCACATTTGCCGCAATTTTCAAGAAACTTTGCAAATGGACCTGGACATTGTCCATTCTCATTATATTTTCCATAATATTCACCACCCTTATCAGACCTCACAACTTTCACTTTTCTATCTTGCTGCCTTTCTACCTCATCAATGAACATCTTAAGGACGTCCACTGTTTGAGACTTTTCATGCAACAGATATAAGTAACAATAACGTGAGAAATCATCAATAAAGGTGATAAAATACTTTTCACCGCCCCAAGATGGGACGTCGAAGGGACCACAAATATCAGTGTGTATCAATTCTAAGAGTTCACTACTTCTTGTGGTCGGATGTTTTGATATTTGTTTAGTTTGCTTTCCTTTAATGCAATCCAAACATATATCCCAATCATCAAAATTCAAATGAGGTAATATTTCATTTTTCATTAGCCTCATTATCCTTTCTTTGGATATGTGACCTAACCTTTGATGCCACAAATAAGCAGAACTCTCACTATGAACACTACGCTTACTACCAACAACATGTTCAACATTAATCAAGGATTCTGCAAATTTAACATCAAGATTGAAACGATACCAACTATCCATTAAAGTACCAGAACCATAATAGTGCATATGCTTGAACAAATAAAATACACCGTTTTCAATCTTAAAATTAAATCCTAATACATCCAACTTTGCAACAGAAACTAAATTCCTGGCACATCCAGGTACATAGAGACAACCTTCTAGATCTAAATGACACCCAGTGTCCAAGACCAATCTATACGTCCCGATTCCCTCTATTCGTGCCTTCATCCTGTTGCCCATATAAAGAAACTTTTCAGTTCCTTTTATGGTTTGGATCGAAAGGAATCCCTGCATAATATGTGACACATGAGTAGTCGCACCAAAATCAAGCCACCAAGTATTATAAGGTACCTTAATAAGATTTGATTCGAAAAGCATAGAAACATAATATGTACCTTTCTTTTCGAACCAACTCTTCCTTTTAGGACAATCTTTTTTGAAGTGTCCACTTTCCTTGCAAAAGTAGCACTTCTTTTCCTTTCGGACTCCACCCTCATTAACCCTCATGGGGGCTTTGCCCTTGTTCTTGTCTTTCTTACCAGGCTTGGCTTTACTGCTACTGGCTCCATCATGAGCCACGAAATGAATGGAGTGATCTTTGATCTTCTTTAATCTCCCTTCTTCCTGAATTAACATGGCCTTAATTTCCTGAAAGTTCCATTTTTCCTTAAGGGTGTTGTAGTTCACCTGGAACTGGCCAAATTCAGGAGGAAGTGAGTTCACGAGAAACGTTACTAGAAAGGAATCACTCACATCCATGCCCGTGGCCTTCAACTTTGCTGCCAGATTTACCATTTCAGTCACATGATCATGAATGGGCTGAGACCAATTAAACTTTTTGTTCGTCAGCTTAGTCATTAGAGTACTCACAACAGACTTGTCAGTTATGTCAGATTGAGAATACTCTTTCACCTTTTTCATGAATTCCTTAGCATCATCTGTTTTGGGCATTGATGGCTTAACATTTTCAGCCATCGTCAGTCTCATCAAGTTCAAGCACAGCCTATTAGACCGCTCCCAAGCCTCGTAAAGAGACCTGTTGGCTTCAGTACTGGTCTCTGTAATGGCTGCGGGCTTCTCATCCATTACTAATGCCAAGTCCAAATCCAATACACCCAGTTGAAACTGGATCATTTCGGACTAGTCAGCATAATTCAGCTCTGTGAACTTGATCATTACATTGCCCAAAGCAAACAAGTTAGGGGTAACTGCAAACATTTAAAACAAGCTCACACATTAATGCTTTGAGTAAATTTAATGGATTCAAACTAATATCAACTTTAATATTCATCTAAGTTCACCTTTGGGTGATACTTAAATTTAAACAATAATGATGCTAAATAAACATATTTTAATGGGCAAAGCAACATACTAAAAATGACATGCAAGTCTATCTTTGGATATACAAGCACCAAGTATGTCAACAAAAACTTTAATATCATTATTTACAAGCAACGATCCACCTTTAGGTGATCCATATGTGCCTTATAATGATGAATCTAAATCAACCGAAACATGTTATTCACATAGCATCACAGTCACAAAACAATTTCATAACTTGGAATCATAAACTTTAATGGATTTGACCACTTTGGTGATTAACAAATCCCACTATAATAAATAATTCAAAAAATAAAATTTTAGGAAGACGCATACGACCACGATTCTGCTGTGTTCCCTTCTGAAAAAATAATTTATATTTCGTGTGCACAGTTCATGCTCCGTTCTGGAAAAGCCACCTCCAATTCATACGCAGCGACATTCACATCAATTTCATGATATGCTTTGACTTTTCAAAAGGCTTGTAATCATTTATATGAAGCTTTGAAAACAATTCATTCTTCAAATAATCAATCAATTGATAATAATAATAATAATAATAATAATAATAATAAAACATTGCCTTTCGAAAATCACGTAGTGCATATATCAAAACTTTGAAACTTTCAATGATAAGCGCACACAGACTGGCGAAATAAATCAAGGCGAACACGCACGTTCTGGACTATAGTTCTTAAATACGTCCAGTAAATCAAGTTAGGAATTCATGAACGCGGCGTAAAAACTTGGTAATAAAATTACGGAAAAACATTTATCCAAGGAGAATCATAATATCCCTAACATGGCTCTGATAACAACTATAAACATAAATCTATAATAGGATCTTGGATATCATGAGTCTCACTTTTTCTGAATTTCTATAAGAGAGTACAAAGAACTCACCCGGATCCATGATGCCAATTCTTTGAGTCTTCTTGGTTCTTTCCTTCAAGTTTTTCTCCCCTCTCTGCCTTCATTTTCTTGTATTCTTGATGGTGAGAATACTCTGCACTTCCTTTCAGAAAAAAAAACAAAAGCACGTACTTCTCTTTTCACTTGTGCCTTTTTAAGTAGTTACCTTCTCTTATTTTGTAACTACCCACTATCTCCTGAAGGGAGAGGGGAGTGATTAATTTATTTTGAATTTCAAAATAAAACCCCCACTAGTTTTAATTACCATTATGCCTAACAACCATCACATTAGGTTATCCTTTATTTAAAACCAGCGCATAAGTTACATGGGCCACATTTATAGATTATTAAAATAATCCAACAGAGTAATCTGCCTCATCCCAAGTGAGCAACTACTGATAGATTCACTTAGTATATAGTTTGTTGGTAAACCGTCTCTGCCAACTAGTATTGAAAAACCCTTGTACGTAGTGAGGGTACTACGAGTGGAATTGCACTTGGAAAGAGCACTGATGTTTTCAGTCACGAATGTAGTCTTCAAGCAGCGAGAAGGCACAATGAGCTTTAGATTAAATAGGACATTTTTCTTTTCACGCCACTCACATGGCTCGGCAACTTAGATGAGATAACTAACTGTGACATGAAGGACACTAAGAACACGAGTCAAACAAATTATAAGGATCAGCCTCACCTCACAAGGACTTCTAATCGCTACATCAGACTTTTTGCATCAATAACGTCACATATTAGATGTCCTAGTGCAAAGTGTAAGCGCGTGAAGTTAGTGTCTCCAAGCTGAGGCGGATCCACGTTGAAGGACTTGGGGGGCAAATGCCCCCACGAGATACTTAGTGTGGCCAGCGGTGGTGTGATGTCTATGGTTAGCCCACAACTGAATAATATTTCATGGAGAGGGTTTTTCCTCAGTTTTGTCACATATTAAATCAATATCTTGGGGTTGGTTTATTTTTAGAGAAGGTAAAGCTTCTAGTAGGCATTACTCAGATTGGTGTACGTAGTAATCTAATTAGATGTATTAGAGATTAAACGCTTCATTGTGGGGAGGATATGATTAAGCTACCTGTGATGTAATTGGGTTGAGGTACCCCTTGTACCTTCTTCAATATATTTGCTTACCAAAAAAAAAAAAATTCCCCCACGAGCTAAATTATTTTTACTTTAATATACATAATGCCTTTTCTTTTTGCCCCCATAGAAAAACACATGTTGCCCCCAATTCCTAAGTCAGTTGGTGTTTTTCTACTTTCTTCCTCTCACACACTCTCTCTTCGTCGTGTGCTACACTAGAGGGGTATTGGTCTGGACGTTTTCCTTTACCATCTTTTTTTTTTTGCTCCAACGAAATATAGGATAAGTGTGCCAAAGCCTTCCTCTGTTGTTTTGTCTTTTCTTATTTTTTTTTTAATTGTTGTGGTTATATAGGTAGTGAGTCGTTGGCATTATCCTTCAACAAAATAAATTCTTTCCCTTATTGTTTTGGGGGTCGCTAGGGTCATTTGGTATGGAGCTCATTTTATTTGTTGATTAGCAGGTGGGTTATTTTTTTTAGCATGTCTAGTCCATAGCAAATTGCAGTTACGTTGGAACTATTAGACAAAAAATATAAAAAATGGCACAATTAAAATGTAAAAACTGCCCAAAAGTAACAAATGCAACCATTGTGAGATGTTTCTTTGCAATAAATTTTGTGAAAAATAGAATGTGCAATCGTATGAGAGATGAATAATTGAATGGTTATTTAGTTACATACATAGAGAGATATAATATTTTTGATAGTGTTGACAACAAAAAATCATACAATATTTTCCAAAACGAAAATGCATAGAGAACACTTATGATTTGTAAACACTTAGGTATTTAGGGTTTTTTATCTTGAGATTATGTATTTTATAAAAATCTCATAATATTTTTCAATGAAAATATTATAGTTTATTTTTTTGTCCATGTGTTTTTTTTTTTTTTGAATAGCAAAGAATATATTAATCAGGTGTACTAGGGGTACACGAACCCATCATATACAAAAGTGACCAAAGTGAGAATTGCGCCTCCCAATAACGAGGATGACACACTAGAACTAACTCCTAGACAAACAGTCAAGAGGGTCAACGAACCACTCATAATACAAACACGGGGGCGATTTCCCCTGTGCCAGGAACCACCTCCAAGACAATGATCGAATGCGATCTATCGCTTACTCAAAATCCGGCGCTCTCCCAGAAAAACTACACTCATTTCTGATATCCCAGATAACTCAAAGGACCGTATGCCACAGCAAAGCCAACCCATATCTAACTCGAGACCCACCTCTAAAGCTGATGAATAGTGAAAATAAGAAGAGATCTGGGGGCATCACAAAAGCACGCCCTAGCCAGTCAATAATTGCATGCCACACCGCAGATGAGAACCTGCATCTTCTGAACAGTACGGTAGAAGCTCCCAACCTATGTAATTACTCTCGGGACAATAGTTTGAATCCCCCTCCCCCAATTATATAAAAAAAAAACATTTGGCCTATCAACAAATTATTGCCCCCACTAAATATTTTTTCTGGATCCGCCATTGTCTCCAAGCGAGCGAGGTGGAGTAGGCACATGTAATTTTTGTGATTGGCATTTTTCATGCCCCTAATGTCAAGATTAACATGGTTGTTTTTCTATAATTATTCAGCGTCATGAAACAAAAAGTGGGCTATTTGATCTAAAGCTCACTATGTCAAACCACAATTTGAATACTATATTTGTGGATGATATATAGCAGCAGTGCCCTTGCCCAATGTATTGAAAATCACGTAAGCCTTACTACACACAAGGATTCTTTGATACTAGCTAGTTGGCAGATGAAGGTTTACCAAAAGACTACTATCCATATGAATCTATTTGTTCCTATCGTCTAGCGACGAGTCAGGTCAATTCCCGTCAATATCAAACTCCCAGTAGCCTTAAACACAAATCCCGATATGGTTTCCCAATGGTGCCAATTGATTAGAGCTGGAGGCTCAAGTGTTGTATAGAAAGATGTATTGCTTGCAACAGAAACTTTTGAGGTTGCTGCGAAGAGGATTGTGCGCAACCTTTTCCATTCTCAATAAGGGAAAATCACAGTTGAAGAGATTGAAAGCTTGGAAAGGTTGAGACACAAGAATTTAGTAAAATACTACCTTAGTTCCTACCCGTTAGTGTGATTTGAATGCCTTAGTTAACTTTCTATTGAAAAAGCAACTCGTATATTGTGTTTCACATAATATACGTACAAGGTGTTCTTGAATTGTTTGTGTGAACAGTCTGAGATTATAAATTCACATTACGTTTTGTATGTTAACATTCTTATATCATTTCTATAAATTTGCATCAGGTAGTATAATATTATAGCTTGGGCCGACCTAAAATAAGACATACAGGGTCTCTAATAGAGGTGGGGTGTCCACTCCTTTGGCCGTTCACGTTCACCCATAGTAAGGTGGCACTTAGGAAGGTATAAATTTACTCATCACTTGGCTAATTATGAAATGTGTTTTTTTTATACATAAACTTGGATATTTTGTAGGCTCGAGAGCTTGGGTGGTCTTTGTATCTCGATGAGTTGTTCCTAGCTAGCTACCCACGCAAAGAGGTTCGAGGATTAGGTTGACGATCGCTCTAAGTCCACATATATATATATATATATATGTAAAAAGTTTCTTATTCCTTAGCATCAATTCTTATTTGATTGTCTTATTCAACATAATAGGTATCTAATCAGTTTGTGTTTTCTTATACCTAGACGCAGTACCAAGACCGACTGAGGAAAGCACAATCCCAAGTTAGTGAGGCCTCCACTCCAGGAGTGGGATACAATACAACACCAAGTTGAAGCTATGGAAGGAGGCTGTGGGCAGCAAGACCCGAGGCCGATGTTATGGCAATGAGAATTGAGGACTTGTCTTCCCATCTTCAGCTTGGTGCGACTTCACTGACTACAATGATGAGTGACGTCAATATTAATTGGTTGGCCACCTTATATCATCTGTTAAGCATAACTCCAATGCAAATCGGCGCTAGCCACCTTTTAATTATCCGCTTGTGGGCTAAACCGACGCTAATTGGTGTCGGGGCGACACGTGGCCGACGCTTAAAATTAGCTTCGAGTCTCTAAGCATCATCTACCACTTCGGCATTCACTGGTTAGCATCGGCCAAAAATTGATACTATTAAAGAGCAAATTTCTAGTAGTGTGTTTCTTGCTCATTTTGACTTTCAAGGCAAGAAGAGATCGATCGATCGCTCAACTTAAGTCACTATTAAATGAACAAATAAATATTAATGGGTTTTCTTGCATAAGTTCATACATTGTCAAAGGGTGAATCAAATTATAAGATCGTCTTTAATACAGAATTTTTTCTTTTTTTTTTGGATAGGCAAATATCAGTATGTTAGTTGTTAGATTAGTTTTTTTTCTCCTTCACCAGGATTTGAACCCTGAACTTTTGACTCCTGGTACACTTTCACATCCTTAGCTCAAACCAGTTGAGATATCCATCCCCCGTCTTTAATACAGAATTAAACTTTGACCTGTTATTAAGCTCCAATACTATTACTATTTATATATGAAAATAAAAATCAACTAAAAAATTTAACCTATTAGCTACGTTCAAACATGTGAGTGGGTATGTACCAAAAAAACATGTGAGTAGGCATATATAATACTAAGTTGTTTCTTTCTTATTTGTATATCTATCTAAAGCTATTTCTACCTACAGTAGTCTTCTCCTTCCTTTCTAACCTTTGTAACTTCAACTCCCAGTACTACAGACTCAACTTGAATACCTTGAAAATCCAAGACAGATCCTAATACTCTTGGATCCTGCCATCTATAATTCCCACATCCTGTTTTGTGTGATTAATTAATTATTTGTTTTCAAATATATTGGCAATTGTCTTATCCCACTACGTGCTCATAAATAGGGACATTTCCAGTTTGCTAAATCAGACACAAACAACACCGACAATAATGATAAGGTGGGAATATTCATTTATTTTAGAAATAAGTCAGTCAGTCAATCATATGTACACTAGTGCAAAAACTACCTTTAATCGTGGTTTTTTTGGACTTTTAACGCCGGTTTTCAATCCGGCGTCAATGCTTCCGACATTGTAAGTGTAAACATGTAACGCCGGTTTTTAAACCGCGGTTATAAGTAAGTTTTAATCGCGGTTTTTAACAAAACCGGCGTTAAATCTCGATTTAAAGGACCAAAAATTGAAAAAGCGAAAAATACTTATAATCTGCGGTTGTTTAGGAAAACGACGCCAGAGGTCACTTTAACCGCGGTTTTTAATAAAACCAATAGTATGTCGCTTTGAAAATATGAAATAAAAAAGTTATAATCGCGGTTTTTAGTGAAACCGACGCCAGAGGTCACTTTGACCGCGGTTTTATAACAAAACCGCGCCAGTATGTCACTTTGAAAATTAGAAAAACGAAAAACAGTTTTAACCGCGGTTTTTCGGAAAACCGCGCCAGAGGTCACTTTTAACCGCTGTTTTTAACAAAACCGCGCCAGTATGTCACTTTGAAAATATGAAATCAAAAAGTTATAACCGCGGTTTTTAGTGAAAACCGACGCCAGAGGTCACTTTTGACCGCGGTTTTATAACAAAATCGGCGCCAGATGTCACTTTGAAAATTTGAAAACGAAAAACAGCTTTTAACCGCGGTTTTGAAAACCGGCCAGAGGTCGCTTTTAATCGCGATTTTTAGGAAAACCGCGCCGTACGTATAATTTTTTTTTATAAATTTTTTTAAATTTCCTGCATCAGGATATAAACAATATCCACACAGAATTCACAAACATAACTGGTCAAAAGATTTATCCACACAAGATATATACAATATTCACAAACAGAATTCACAAAACATAACTTCCAAAACAAATAAAGGCATTGATCCACAAAGGCATAACACATGATACATTTATCCACAAAGGCATTGAAGGATGTAAACTATGAAGAGCAATTAAAGGCAAAACAATTATCTAACATAAGCAATAGTACAAAAACAATTCATTCAAATTTTATCGCACCATGTCATTTTTTTTGTATTGCTTTTCTTGTTCGGCGTCTTGGTGGTTCTGGGTTTAGATTTTGCTCCTCAATCTTAGTCACAAAAAAGCGTGCCCAAGTTTTCCGAATCTCAACAATTTCTTCAGGACTGTATGGGTTACAACCATCGAATAACTACAAGTTCAATTCAAAAAAGATCTAATTAACTAACTTCAAATATTGTAAGGTATAAAAAAGATCAATTAACAAGTTAAGAAATGTTTTATTACCAAATCCCATCCAGATGTAATCCTCATTGTGACAATGGACAACATAGTCTTCATGACATAGTAGCCACACGCCCATGAGTTGTCTTGGTGAGGCCCCTACAAATGACAATATAAATTACTACAAATTATGTATACACATAACTAATACGCCTTTTAATACGTAAATATCATATAAAGACAACCTACTTACCATGAGTATGTTCCAATTAGGCTTCTTTTCTTGTCCCAGACCTTTTTTACTATTATAATCCACCATAGCTCTGATAAAATAATATAAGTTATATATATATATATGATAAATACATATATGACATCACAAGTATGATAACTAAATTAAAAGTTTACCCCTCAAGTACACGCTTAATCTGTAGGCTTGGCCTTTGATGAAGTGAGCATATCCAGACAATGAGATTATGTTTAGGACAAATGACAATCAACTGCCAATGATTGCTAGGTAACAACAATAAATGTATATTAGAAACACATAAAGAAAAACGTATGCTATGAATAAAAGTGTACTCACTTGTGCAAGTGCGGTCCTAAGAAAACATCTTTGTCCTGCTGAATTAGATGCTTCGGGACGATATAGATTCTTCACATACCCTTTCAATATTTTCATGTATCGCTCAATAGGGTACATCCACCTTAAATAAACCGGGCCACATACTCTAATCTCTCTGACTACATGAACAATTAAATGAACCATGATGTCAAAAAATGACGGAGGAAAGAACATCTTCAACCGACACAAAATGATAGCAGCCTCATTTTCCAACTCGTCCAATTTCTGAGGGTCAATAGCTTTGCTACATACTGCATTGAAAAATAAACACAATCTAATTATGGCATGTCGAACATTTTTTGGCAAGATGCCACGAATAGCCACTGGTAGTAATTGTTGCATCAAGACGTGACAGTCATGAGATTTTATGCCAACTAATTTGAGATATGTCATTGATACAAGACTCTTTATATTTAAAGAGTAACCCTGTGGTACTTTCACACCGCGTAGACACTCACAAAACCTTTTTTTCTCTTCCTTTGACAATGTATGACAAGCTGGTGGCAAATATGTCTTATTACCTCTTGGCTGAGGAGCTAACTCCTCTCTTATACCCATGGCAACAAGGTCCAGACGAGCATTCACTCCATCCTTTGTCTTGCCCTGAATATTGAGAAGCGTACCGATTACACTATCACACACATTTTTCTCCACATGCATCACATCAATACAGTGTCTTACATCAAGACTTGACCAGTATGGAAGATCAAAGAACACTGACCTTTTCTTCCATATGTTTTTCACAGAAGAATGTTTTTTCCTCTTGTTTTTCCCGTACTTAACATTGATGGAGTTCACCCGTTGATAAACTTCTTCTCCGGTTAAAGCTTTTGGAGCAATTTCGTTCTCTTGACATCCATTAAAAGCCTTTTTCAACCTGCGATACGGGTGATCACGTCTCAAAAATCTTCTATGCCCAAGGTAACAAGTCTTCCTCCCATTTTTCAGTTGAAAGAAACATGTGCCATCTTCACAAATAGGGCATGCTTTATGCCCCTTAACACTATACCCGGACAAGTTCCCATATGCTGGAAAGTCGTTGATGGTGCAAAACAACATGGCACGCAACTTGAAATCTTCACCTGAAAACCTATCAAAGACATCAATGCCTTCTGCCCACAATATTCTCAAGTCATCAATCAAGGGTTTTAGATAAACATCTATGTCATTTCCCGGTTGTTTTGGACCAGAAATCATCATAGATAGCATAACGCATTTATGCGCTTCATGCACAACCAAGGATACAGGTTGTAAATTACTAAGAGAACAGGCCATGAACTATGGATGCTACTTAAGTTACCATATGGATTCATTCCATCTGTAGCAAGTCCAAGCCTAAGGTTTCTTGGCTCATTGCCGAACTCCGGAAACAATGAATCAACTCTCTTCCATTGCAAAGAATCGGCCGGATGGCGAAGCTTTCCATCACATTTCCTATCATCTGCATGCCATCTAAGGTTCTTTGCATCATTTATATTGGTGAACAGTCGCTTAAACCTTGGAATAATTGGAAGATACCATAACACCTTCGCAGGAGGACCTTTTTTGCTCACATCATCACAACTATCATCACTGTCCTTCTTTTTGTAGCGTGGTGTATTACACTCGGGACACTCTTCTTTGTCTTCATGCTCTTTCCAGTACAATATGCAATCCTTCAGGAATGCGTGTATTTTCTTATACTCCACACCCATCGGACATAATATCTTCTTCGCTTCATAATTACTTTTCGGCAATGTGTTCTCTATCAGAAGCATGTCATTCAACAGTTTAAGCAATTCAGTAAAGCTCTTATCAGTCCACCCATTTATCGCCTTCAGATTGAACAATTTCAGCACAGCTGACAACCGTGTGAAATTTTTGCAGTCCGGATACAGAGGTTCTTCCTTGTCGCTACATAGAGTTTCATACACATGTGCCCGCTGAAAAGACTCTGGTCCAATATCACGAATCATGTCCTCTAGTCGATCGTCCATATCTACATCAACTTCCTCTCTTGTGGACACACTTGGCTTGTTTAACACTTCACCATGCCAGGTCCATGTCGTATATCTTTGCCAAATCCCAAAAGTACGAAGATGATTCCGTATCTCCTCAACATTTAGTTTTGGTCCATTCAAACACTTAACACAAGGACAATAGAAAGTTGTTTGATTAGGAAAATTTGCTTGGGAAAATTGTAAGAACCCTTCGACCCCGCTCTTATACTCATCACCTAAACGATATTTTTGCATCCAACTACGATCCATAACTGTGTTCTAAAATAATATACACACACTTTTAATGCTTAGATATTTAACTAATATTGACATGTTTGTATGCATGAGTTAGAACAATTAATAGAAAGTTGTATGCACGCCTCAAAATCAGGCAATTAAAAAGGGATCAAATTGAGATCTTATTTGGCAACACTATGTACATAGAAGCGGGAAGCACCAGATATATAAACGAGCAAAGAGTTACAAGAAGCATTTACCTGATTAAAATGAAAAAGGTCAGCAACAAAATTACTGGGAAAACCAGAATCGTAAAGCAAGCACACGCCACCACAGGATTAGCAACCTGGCCAAGCAAAGACTCTCATTGATCGATCCATTAGACTGCACACAATCAAAAGCATCACTTACAAAGAACAAAAACCAATCCATCCCACAAACCCAACCCACATCACAAAAACAAAATTCCCAATTGAAATAATTTCTCATTGACCAGTTCATCAAAGCAAAAGCAACACTTCCCACGTCATAATTCACAAACACAACAATGGTATTAAAAAGCAGTCCAAAACACACTCACTACCACCAACTAAGTTTAGAATAATAAAGAAGAACCTCTTTAATATCTATCACATAGTCCACATTGCTCATATCTAGCATCTCCAATTCCCTCATCTTCTCTTCCACCGTTCATCATTCATTATTATTCCCAAATCATAATTTATAAAACAGACCAAACACACTCATTCACTACCACTAAACCTTGGAACCGAAAAAAAAATGGTTTGCCAGCGAATCATACTTCCTGATACAGGGAGACACTCACAGGGAGACACACATCATATTTCCAGCAAGACACACACATTTATTCATATTTCCTGGTTTTTTTTCCAACAAATATCAACAAATAAAACCAAACGTTTCAACAGAATAGCTAGCAATGTAACCCAAAGAGAAAGAGAAGAAGAAGAAACTTACAGAAGAGAGAAGAAACGTTTAGAGAGAAGAAGAAGAGATGGCGTCGCAGAGGAGAGTGGAAGGCGAGGAGAGTTGTTTGCTTTTCGCGAGGAGAGTGACGGCGCAGAGGAGAGTGGACGGTGCAGAGGAAAGGGACGGCGCAGAGGGAGACGAATGGGGCGAGGGAGGCAGCGGTCTGAGAAGAGAGGGCCTTGAGGAGGGAGACTAAGCGAGGGAGAGGACGGTGCGACGAGAATGGCGGACGGTTCGCGAGGGAGAGAGTTCGCAGGTGACGGCGCGAATGAACAGAGGGAGTGAGAGATTAATAGATATGGAGGGAAATTAATTTTTTAAGAAAGGATACGACCGCGGTTTTTAGCTAAAAACCGGCGCCATATGTAGAGATACAACCGCGGTTTTTAGCGAAAAACCGGCGCCATAACATACGACCGCGGTTTTTACTTAAAACCAACGCCATAGGTCTCACAATTTTTTAACACTGGGTTAAACATATGGCGCCAGTTTTAGGGTAAAACCGGCGCCATATGTCCTAAAACCGGCGCCATATGTCTCGCGTTACATACGACCTAAAACCGGCGCCATATGTCTCGCGTTACATACGACCGCAGTTTTAACTTAAAACCGGCGCCATAGGTGTTGGAGATACGACCGCGGTTTTACCCTAAAACCGGCGCCATAGGTATCGCGTTACATACGACCGCGGTTTTACCCTAAAACCGGCGCCATAGATCTCACAATTTCATCATTTAATTTCAAAAATGCCACCGCGTTATATGTTACGCCGGTTATCCCCAAAACCGGCGTTATAAATATGTTTTTTAGGTGTATTTCGCACTAGTGGTATATCGGTGAATAATTTCTATGGACACTGAATATTATCAAATCAGTCATTGGGTTTAAAGTTTTTATTAAGTTAACTCTATAAAATTTTATATATTTCAATAATTATTTAATATTTTATTTTAACATATAATATTTTTAAATATAAATAAATATGTTGACTGTAAAATATAAAATGTATGAATGTTCCTTAATTATTTAAAATTCACTGTCTCATGATTTAAAAAAAAAATTGTCAAATTCATGTTCTGCAAATATTCTAACTCTTCAATACTTATTTTAAATTAATTAGGAACAAATATGTCCCTTTGCACTATCACTGTTTACTAACAACAAGAACAATATTGATAACCAAAACAATGATATTAGTAACTAGGTTTAGGGAGATTCTTCTAAAATTGTAAAGAGGCCAACCATGCATTTATGTTTCTCTGTCCGCCTGTTTCTTCTCTTGTTATTTTAAATTTAATGGGAGAAATAGTACAACGCACATGCATGCTTTAAACAAGCTAGAAAAATGAGAGATCCTCATGTTCATTGATCTAGCTAGCTTGGACAATAGCTGCAACACACATGCCCTCAGCTTTCCACAGTAGTAACGATGTTGTACTTTATTGTAACATATATGTATATGTCTTTCTAGTTGGGTGTGTTAGTTCAGAAGTTAGGTCTCTTTCCCAAGACAGCTCTATTCACTTTGTTGTGACTATGAACTATGAGTTCAATTAATGTTGCCATATCCAATTTCCAACTCCATATGAACTACATAAGTTGTGGATATAATAATCAATCTTTCTTTCTTTCTTTCTTTCTTTCTTTCATTGTCGAGATTAGAGATGTCTCCAAAACTCTATTATGAAAATTCGGAGAGTGGCAAAGAGACAAAGATGGGTACAAGGCATTCAGATGTTAGTTGGGGAAATTCGCACACGCCATGGATTTACCCACACGCCCAAGAGATCTTTGATGGAACACACACAAAGCACACCACAAAAAGAATAAAAGAACACACAAAAAATTTACGTGGTTTGACATCTGTTGCTACGTCCACGGAAACACCTTAATAGATGTATTCATTATCACAATATGATTACAAGAATTTGTAACCCAACCCAATATGTGTATCACCCTACAATACTTTCACTTAAGAGTTACAAAGAAAGATAGAGTCACTCACTCACTCACAAGAGACTCACACCACTACAAGTGATTTCACACACTCTTCTCTTGCTTTTGGAATGAGATTTTTCAACTCTTCACAAGTCCACTATTTACAGGAGAAGATAGTAGCTTCATTCATGAATGAATATTAACGATCTCACGTCTCCAACATTTCTTTATGATATTGGAGTTCTCCGAGAGCCAAGATACATCTCCCTACCTCTTGGAAATATAAATCTTAATATTCCACCACTTGCATTAATATTTATTGTTGTTTGGAAATTATAATTGATTTCCCAACAATGCTCAAGTTAGTATTGGCTCCACCAGTGCAATGGTAACTAAACAGAGTACATACTTGCAAGAGTATTTCACTTCTCTTTATATAGATGCCAGATATATGTGAGTGGCAAAGTCATTGTAAACCGAGCTCCTTCACTATTCGCAGACATTGTGGAGTGTTAGATGATTGGCAAAAAATCTATTATTTATATAAGAAAACTAACTACATTTACTTTCATTATCCATGTTACGCCACGTGACAACATCTCCATTTTCTATTATTTTCTCTTTAAAAAAACTAACCAAACTTAGTTTGATTATCCTTGTTGCGTCACGTGACAACATCTCAATCTTTTATATAGAAAAATTATTTTCCATTGATTTTCTTGTACCTATGCGGAGCACGGGTCTCATCTGCTAGTATTATTCTAAACCTTATAACCTAGACAGATAGGATATCATCTAATTAAGAAACCAATTTTAATCAATATATCATCTAATTAAGAAAGTGTGACATATATCCTAGATTGTTGTTCTAGAAACCAATGACATATTTATTTTGAGAAGAAGGTTTTAGAATGATGTGAGATGTGTTTGTGTAAAGCTTTACTTCCACTTGATCTAACCTCAGCGGATCTCAGATAACCAAACCCCACCTAAGAGTTGTTCTAGTTGGGACACCCCTCTTGGATCAGACCCGAACACCATTTTATTTTCTTATTATAGCCAATTACAGGGATTTTAAAAATTGGTATTGGGTAATTCCAATTTTAAATTTATAATGAACAAACCTCATTATTAATCAAGATGAAACATAAAGAAGAAACTGAATGGAGTTGATAATCCTTCCTTTCCCCTGTGCTTTATTAAAATTGGGCCTAGCGGGCTTGCTTGGGCAATATGATGTGTTTTGCACGTAGTCCAAATTTTGATATTTTTTTAAACAACTTTTGTTTTCAGCCAAAAGAAGAGAATGTGTTAGAAAGAGAGTGTGTTTCTATACAGTAGCATTTCTCTTTTTCCGTAACTAAAATAACCTTTATCTTGATTGAATGTGAAACAACTTAAAATAATACTACGAGTTAATTATTAAGTTGTGGTAGGAGTTATAGCGACGAAAGTACTTCGTGAGCTTGAGACGGTGATGATTCAGCCATTACGCATACAGAAAATCGTAGCGAAGAAGATGAAGCAGCAGTAGAAGGCGGTGGCGCGCGATAAAGAAGCCGATTGTGAGCGGTGAAATGAAAGCGATTCACAGTCTTTGAAAGCGATTCTGGTCTTTGGAGAAAACGGTTCTGGTGAAAGCGTGGCGGAGGCTCGATGATACCATGTAAACATAACAGAGTAGAGAGATTGAGTAATGTTGATTGAATTCATTTCATTTTCATACTGTTGACTTGGTGACCGGGGTGAGAAAGTTGCCTTTATTTTTCAAAGGCAAAATCTAAAAATGCAGAGCACTTAACTGAAATTTGCCTTTATTGAATATCTATGAATATTTTGTTTTCTCGGTTATGATCAAATAACATTTAAGTCAACATATTTCACCACCGTCAATACATTTTCCTAATACAGTAAGAACTATAAGAAGTAAAGAGCTTAGAGAAACCCAAAAAAAGGGATGAAAATCTCTTATCTCACTTTTCTGTCACATTCTCTATCCCACACCAATGACAATTTGTCACATAATAAAATAAAATTATAACTTATTAACACATAAGCATATCCCCAGCCTTTGATTAGTGGGAGACATGGAGACACCATTTTTGTTTGGTGTATCTAGTAGTATGGAGGTGTAAATAGTCATTGGGCCAGTAGATGGGCCTATTCTGTAGTTGGTCCACTATAGTTTCTGTTAGAGTTTGTTAATCGTTAGTTAGTTGGTTAATAAGTCAGTTTATAATCAGTTAAAGTGTGATTCAATGAAATTAGAAAACAGTTTTACAAAACACTCTTATCTCTACCCAAACAATTGGCATCAGAGCTCTGATCGCGACCTAACGCAGAAAGAACCGCAATTCCTGAAGTAAAGAGGAACCTTGAGAAGCAACGATGACTAATATGGAGAATGGCAGTTTTGTGCAGCCAGCAATTCCCAAGCTTGATGGCCACTATGACCATTGGGCTATGCTTATGGAGAATTTGCTTAGATCCAAAGAGTATTGGGATATTGTTGAGAATGGGATTCCAACCCTAGAGGCCAATGTGACGCCAAATCAAAGATCGTAGATGAGGGCAAGTTGAAGGATCCGAAGGCGAAAAACTATTTTTTCCAAGCATTTGATAAAAGCATCTTGGAAACGATTTTGAAAAGAGATTCCTCCAAAGAGATATAGGATTCGTTGAAACAGAAATGCCAAGGATCTACGAAAGTCAAGAGAGCACAGTTGCAAGCCCTGAGAAAAGAATTTGAGATCTTGGGTATGAAAGAAGGAGAATCAGTGAACGATTATTTTGCAAGAACCCTTGTTGTTGCGAACAAGATGAAGAACCACAGAGAAAGAATGCAAGAAAATGTGATTGCGGAAAATATCCTTCGATCCATGACTGCAAAGTTCCACTATATGGTGTGCTCAATTAAGGAGTCCAACAATGTGGAGAACCTGTCCATTGATGAATTGCAGAGTAGCCTACTTGTGCAAGAGCAGCGAATGAGGGGTCACAAAGAAGAGGAGCAGGTGTTGAAGGTCTCTGGTGGCGTAAGAAGTGGTGGTAGAGGAAGAGGCAGAAGTGCAGGCAGAGGAGGAAGAGGTAGGGGAAGACAAGTCTCCAAGGAGAATGTGGAATGTTACAAGTGCCATAAGTTGGGGCACTATCAGTTTTAGTGCCCTAATTCAGAAGAAAATATGGTGAACTATGCTAAGTTTGAAGAGGAGGAAGAAATGCTTCTCATGTCCTATGCGAATTCACAGGGTTCAACAAAGGAAAAGGTCTGGTTTCTTGACTCGGGTTGCAGTAACCACATATGTGGTGTTAGGTAATGGCTTTTTGAAATTGATGAAAATTTCAAAGAATCTGTCAAACATGGTGACAATTCAAGGATGAATGTGTTGGGTAAAGGAAGTGTGAGGTTGGAAATTGAAGGGCACATCCAAATGATTACAGGGGTTTACTTTATCCCTGACTTGAAGAACAGCTTGTTGAGTATTGGGCAGCTTTAACAGAAGAATTTGACAATTATCTTAAAGGAGGATTTGTGCAAGGTGTATCACAATGAGACGGGGTTTATTATGACCTCTAAAATGGCAAATAATCAGTTGTTTGCTGTAATGGCTTCTCCTATCATTCCCTTCTATTTCCAAACCTCCAGTGAAGATAATTCTTATCTGTGGCATCGTAGGTATGGACACCTTAGTTACAAAGGGCTGAAGCTTCTGGTTCAAAAAGGAATGGTTAGGTGCCTGCCAATGCTCAAAGAACCAGAAAAGGTGTGTTCTGACTGCTTGATCGGGAAGCAACATAGGGATACAATGTCAAGGCAAAGCAATTGGAGAGCCACCAGAAAATTGGAGTTGATATATTCTGATATTTGCGGCCCAATCAAACCAGAGTCCAATAGTAACAAGAGGTATTTTATCTCCTTTATTGATGATTTTAGTAAGAAGGCCTGGATTATTTTCTTGTCTAAAAAATCAGCAGCATTTGAAATCTTTAAGAAGTTTAGAACCATGGTTGAAAAGGAATCATAGTGTGATATTAGCTGCCTAAGGACTAATAGAGGTGGGGAGTTTAATTCTGTTGATTTTAACAATTATTGTGTTTAAAATGGTATTAAAAGGAAGCTTACAGCTGCTTATACCCCACAACAGAATGGGGTAGCTAAGTGGAAAAATAGAACTGTTATGAATATGGAGAGAAGCTTGTTGTCTGAAGGAAAATTGCCCAAACAGTTCTGGCCTAAAGCAGTAAAATGGGCAATTTATGTGTTAAATAGGAGCCCTACTATTCAGTCAAAAGTGTTACACCTGAGGAAGCTTGGAGTGACTTAAAACCTTTTGTAAAACACTTTATAGTGTTCGGGTGTGTTGCTTTTGTACATGTACCAGATGCTCAAAGGAGGAAACTTGATGATAAAAGCATTAAATGTGTCTTTCTAGGAGTTAGTGAGGAGTCTAAGGCTTATAGACTCTATAATCCAACTACTAGAAAGATCATTATAAGCAAAGATGTAGTGTTTGCAGTGGGAGAAAGTTGGGATTGGGAGAATAAAGAAAAGAATGGCAATGATAAAGAAACTGAGTGCCGGCAAGATGATATAGAAAAGGAAGCACCTAAAACTGAAGACTTGGAGCAACAAGGTATAGAGACAGGATCGGGGAAGAATACTGCAGCAACAACTGAAGTAGAGCAGCCAGTACCTCATTTTGATTATGCTCCAAACTTGACTCAAGGTAACTGAGTCCACTCCAAACTTGGTTCAAGGGAGGAGTGGAGGACAGTTACAATCATCAGTTACTCCAAACATAAACAAAGGGAGGAGTAAGAAGCAAGCCAAATCTGTTTCAGCTACTTGAACCTCATCAGAAATGAATATAGAAAGAAATAAGAAGACTCCAGCATGGATGGCTGATTTTGTGGTTACAGGAGATTTGGACAGTGTTATGACTTATATGATAATGAAGAAATGCAAAATTTGGCTGTGTTTGAGACTTTCGAGGATCCTTTTTCTTATGAAGAGGTAGCAAAACATGATAAGTGAAAGAAAGTAATGGATGTTGAGATGTCAGCCAAAGAGAAAAACAATACTTGGGAACTGATGGTTCTGCCTACAGGTGCTAAGAAGATTGGAGTAAAATGGGTATATAAGAGTAAGTACAATGAAGAAGGAAAGGTAGAGAAATTCAAGGCCAGGCTGGTGGCAAAAGGATATTCTCAATAGTATGGGATTGACTATTCTGAAGTCTTTGCTCTTGTGGCAAGATGGGATACAATAAGATGCATACTTGCTGTAGCTTCTTGTGAAGATGGAATGTTTATCAACATGATGTCAAGAGTGCCTTTTTGCATGGAGAACTGAATGAAGTTGTATATGTGGAACAACCTTAAGGCTATGTAAAAAGGGGGAAGAGAGTAAGGTGTATAGGCTGAAAAAGGCTTTATATGGCCTAAGGTAAGCTCCACAGGCATGGTACAGGGAATCGTGTGCACTTGATTGATGAATTTAGAAGCTCATTGAAAGGTGAATTTAACATGACAGATCTGGGAAAAATGAGGCATTTTCTGGGAGTGGAAGTGACTCAGAGTGCACAAGGTATTCATTACTCAGCAGAGGTATGCAAGGGAGGTGCTGGAGAGGTTTGGTATGGAACAAAGCAATGCAGTGACTAATCACTACAAGAAATAGTTCACATACCGACGGACATTCACCGACGGCTTGAGTCCGTCGCTAAAAAAGCGGGATTTCCGACGGCCAAATCCGTCGGAAAAAGCATCCGTTGGATTCTGGATATTACCGACGGGTTAAGCCGTCGGAAAACCGCTTGTTTAGCGACGGACTCAAGCCGTCGGTGAATGTCCGTTGGTAAACCGTGAATTTTGGAAAATAAACCGTGAATTTTGGAAAATTCCCGCTTGTTTTTGAATACCGATGGCCATTGACCGTCGGTAATGTGTAGCTTTTCCGACGGGTTAGTTCGTCGGTAATCCCGTGTCGTTTACCGACGGGTGTGACCGTCGGTAAGTTTAAAATGGCCGTCGGTAAGCTCTTTATTTAGCCAGAACAGAATCCTTCTTCTTCATTCACTCGCTTCACTCGCTTCTTTTACCCTTCTTCTTCATCTCCGCCGCAGCCCCCCTCCGCCTCCCTTCATTCACTCGCCCTCCGCCGTAGGCTCGTATCGCCGCACTGCCGCCGAATAACTCCCTTTTTTTCACCATCCCACTCCCGCCGATCAGAACCCTTCTTCTCGATCTCCCTCGTTCGCCCTCCGCCGCAGCCTCCCTCCGCCGCAGCCTCCCTCCGCCGCACGGCCGCCAAACGTAACCACCTTTTTTTCACCATCCCACTCCCGCCGTGAGGAGGTAGGTTAATTGAAGGGCATTTTATTTTTGTTGTATTTTTTTTTCCCGTGGGTTTTGAGGAAGTTTTCATTTTGAGATTGGGAACTTGTGTTGCAGCTTCAACTTGGAGTGGACTTGGAGTGGATGAAAGCTATAATCTGTTCGTTTCAAATGCCAACATGAATTCTGTTGCTGGGCAAGTGACAATTGAGGTAAGCTTCAGCTTCACTAGGTATGCACAAATGTTATAACCATGAGTCGATCCTTGATTAAAAATTACTAGTTGCCCTTCCTAACTGTGTAAGTAGGACCTTTGAACTTATGTCATGCTTGATATTGTTGTGTCTTCATATAAGATGAGATTGAAAAGTTGACACTGCTTCTCATGCATCAAGGATTTGGACCAATAATGAGCTTAGATATAGTTATATTGCAAACAACAAAAGGAAGTATTAAGGCTTTGAATAGTTGATTTAATCTATGTTTAGTTGAGGACATGGTTTTAAAAGCCGACTTTCTATCGCTTAGATGGTTAAGACACCTCATTTTCTATGGGCTTCAATTATCTGTCTTCAAGAAATTATTTATCATGGTAGAAAAGACTTTTTATTGATAATGATGCTCCATACGTGTATGGAAGAAGAAAAATAAAATGCCCAGATGTAGCATAACTTGGTCAATAGATCAATAATTTGCGATTGGCTGTTACTCTCCTCGCTACATAAGTCAATACTCAAGAGGAATTATGGTCGATCGAATTCCATTCCAAATGAACTACAATTTTTATCTAAGTAGATGTATTTTTGGAGGATTTAGCTCTACATCGAGAATTGTAGCATTGGTCGCATAAATATGCTTTAGCAGTTTGAGTTGTTGACATTCGTAAAAGACTTGACTACAATGAGTGGATCAAAGATCTAAGTGCCTTTTAGATACAAAGCTGATTTCAGAGCAAATAACATGTTAGATTCTTTTTCTCGCCTCGCTGGTCAAGTGCATTGCAATCATTGAAGCCTGATATATTAATGTGAAGGCAAGGATATAAATATTATTGAACATGTAAGAAAAAACTGTAGCATACCGTGGTGGAATGGAGTTATGGATTTAAACCTGCATACATAAATAGTTCAGTTTCTTTATGTCTTTTACACTATTTCCTCGTTACTTTGGGTGATGCCACCCTAGCTTTATTTATTCTCCCCGATCTCATTGCGACTTGTGCGTTTGTTTGCTTTTAGCTTTCAGTTATTTTATTTAAGAGAACATTCAAATATATGTGTATATGATCTTTTAAATTCTTCAACCGTCCGAATTGACGGTGATGTAGGTGATCTGAGCGGATCTTTGCTTATAGCTATTGATAAATTCCACAAATATTTGTAATGGTAGTAATTTATGACCAATGAATTAGTCAGTCCGAAAAGCATAAGCTTTTAAGTGCAGCCCATGAATCTTCAGCCGATGTGTCTCTCACTATAGATATATCCTTTAGACTATTTCGTGAATGTATTATATAATTCCCAAAAACTTCATTGAGAAAATTGTAAACAAGGAAATATCGGTAAAAGTCTTTCCAATTTAGGAACCGTTAGGATGAAGAATAAAAGGGATTAGTTAGGGTAGTTGGTTAATTGGAGGAGATATCATCTATGAATAGGAGAAATAAAGATGCAGGAAATAACTCTAATTTGATTGCTTGTAAGTGAAAGGAGAGAGATCCTTTGTGAATGGGTCAACGGGGGGAATTCTATTCCCCATTTTTATTCGGTTTTCAATAATACATTTCTGTTCTTTTCACTACAATTTCTCCGGGTTCATAACAAGAACAATTAAGCACTCTTTAACGCTGTTAAACAGTTCAGCTGTTAATTACTTTTTATAGATTTTTTTTTCCTTGTAATTTTCTATCCTAGATTTTCTTTTTTCTCTTTTTGTGTTTCGCTTCGATATAGTTTACTAAATTTATGTTTCATTTGTTTTTAGGCTTGAGGAGCTCCAAGTTTTGGATATCAAATTTCTCTATAGTTGTTCAAAGCCAACTATTGTGGTGCTTTACCAGGTTTTTAACTCTATTATACCTATTGTTTTGGGGGTATTAGTTCCTTTGTTCATCAAATAGACTCTGTGTGAGTCATATCTTTTTTTGTCGCTTATTTTTTCTTTTCACTTCTTTATTTTGGTTTGGAAAGAAGGGGGGTTGGAGGAATTTACTACACCTCTTGCCCTTGCTTGATTTTATGCATTTATCTTCTCATATTGATTGAAGAATATGGGCTCTCGAGTCTTGATCTTGACCCTGCCGGGAGAATTCTTATAAGTGCTTCCATTCTTTCTCGCACTGTGAGAAGGTCCTTCTTAGTAAATTTATTTGGAAATCTGGTAGTCTATCCTCTGGACAACAGTTCTGAACATTTCTATATCTGTTCTTCAAATGTATGGAATTCCTCTGAGCTAAATTTATTAAGAAATCTAACGCGCTTCATAACAAGGCTAAAATTTTGTGGCAGCATGCATTTAAGTGGTCCTTTGGAGTGTATAGTTATTCGTTGGAGTAGAATGCTTGCATCTCAAAGGGTGTCTCTTTGGCCCAAAATTTATTGAGTGAGGGAATTATGTTTGTGTTTCACTGTACCAATGGAAGCCTGGCTTCATTTGCTTTAAAGATTATGTTCTTGTAACAAGCATGCTTCCAGAATAATACATATGCTTTTTCTGATCTTTCAAATAATTCCATTCGATTTGCAATTTAATATATTTGAGACACAAGAGGGAAAAAAAAAGTCTACAAGGTGTACAACTTGTAATTTGTGTTATAGCAGTGACAAAAAAGTGTCAGCATTGCATGTTTTTGTATTGGAATTGTTGACACATGTTTAAGACAATATTTAAAGTGTCAAAGAAGGTTTGAGAGCCATATGTTATAGTTGTACTGTTGTAATTTCAGTTTATGGTTGGGCTTATTCGTATTCCTGCATAACCTCATCTATTCACTGTTTCTATGATTTTATTTTTAATGAAAATTTCACGCTTTTTTATTTCCTTTATGTAATATATTTGGTTAGAAACATAACCGCTTTTATTGTAAACATTTTGATGACTTTGATTTTATATTTTTATCAATGACAGATAACAAAGATGCTCGCTATTTCCTTGATCTCAATCAAAATGAAATTGATTAATTACTCGATTCCATCCGACATTTTCTTATATATGTTTTAACTGCTAATTTAAGTTAATTTAATTTATGCATTTGATTGATAAATTATTGTTGTTTTGACATAAGATATGGGGTTTGTATGATAAGAAAGAGAACATGAAGTTGCATGTACATGGATCTTGTGATTGGAATTAATTTGCTGCTTATGAACAAGGGTTTCTGGATTCCTTTGGTGGTGACAAGGGTTTTACATTGCATTTTCTTTCTTTTTAGGTTTTTGGATTCATGGGTTTCTGGATCTACTGGTTTTTAGGTATGTTGCATTCGAACTTGTTTGAATTCAATCCTTATTTACATTCTGGTGTGGTTTTGATATTCTTGTTTATATCTTATTAGTTTCTGCTAACACAAAAAGCTCTGTTTCATAGGCCTCTGAGTTCGCCACCTCCACCAGTTCGCCACTTGTACCACTAGGTATGCACTCTAACGAAATGTCGGGTAACTCATTGGGTGGAAAATGGTTGTCTGTTGACCCCCACACCGACATATTTATTTGTTTTCGTTCATAGTTCTCTCCAAAGAGGGGATTTTGAAGTGTATTGTGTAATTGTGTAAATGATATGTACTGTGTAATTGTCTGCCAGTTCTGCTATCACTCATCAGTCACAATGCTTGTGAGTAAAGAGTGGAATTTTAAGTTATAATTTAGAAAAGGTCCATGAACTTCTGTAATAGATTTATACCTTAAACCTTTATAGTTTAGATTTCTTTTAATCCCAAAGATCGTATTATCACCATGTAAGTAAATCAACATGAGATAGCTTAAAAAGTGCAAATCATGATAGAAACAAATGCTAGTTATATTTAATAAGATATCAAAGAATAAAGTGGTTATGTATCAAGTATCAACCTGAACACCTAACTCAACTTTCAATAAAGAGAACCAAGCATTTGTCCGTTTATCTATGTAACAACATAGAATGTGTAGACAAGACTCAGACGCTTTTATCTTTTCCTAGCCTTAAGACACAACTTTTCAGCCCAAACAAAATATTAAAAGCAAAAATGAAACAAGGAACAAAGAGTTAAATTTCTCTTTTATCAAGTTAATAAGGATTCTTAAACTATATTTTTAATCTAAAGATGATAGTTAATAGATAACATATCAACAGGATCCACAACACACAAAGGCAATGTTGACTAATTTTATATATTATTATTTATTTTTCGCATATATCTATTGTTAGATAAACTTGCTAAATATATATAATAGATCTTGTCTAATAGATAAGTAAACCATATTTTATTGTTTTTTATCTATTCTATTCCTATATTATTATTATTTTTATTATTATATTATAAGGAAAATGGTCTTAGGTAACTAATTTTATTGGTATCTATATTTTCTTTTCTTCTTGCTCTTTAACTAAAATTTAAACTTAAACTTAAATTTAAATCTATATATTTTTATTAAAAAAATAAAATAATAATTTACTTAAAAACTAGATAAAATTTCTTCAATTTAAGAAGTTTACATTGGTGATGTTGCTTGGCTGCATTTTGCTTTGCACATCTCTCTGTACTTCTTTCCCTTGCCACTTCTGCTTGTCTAATTCTATCCTCTTTAAATGACCTAGTATATTTTTCTAATTCCAGTGTTGTTAATCGAGGATCGCGAAAAATAGCGTAAAATTGGTAGGATAGCGTAAAATAGCGGGCAGATAGGGTAAGTTAAATAGCGAGGGAAATAAATAAAATTATAAAATTATAAATTAAAAAGTGACATATAATATTTAACGCTCAAAGAAAATCTGAAATGACATAATAAAATATTTATTTAATGAGCTATTTTTAGAAACTTAAGTGATTATTTATTCATAAATTACTTTAGAGGCTTATTAAAATAAAATGAAGAGAACATATGAATATTTTTTATGTTGATATATTTGAATATTAATATCAGCATTTATTTTAAGTGATGTAAAATAAGTTTAAATAAACCCTGAATGAATAAGTAGCTCTTCCGTTTTAAGAAAATAAAATATATAAATTAAAATTGCAATATTGATTGAATTGTTAATAAATAATTAACAAATGAGCGTAATTAAAAAAGAGAAACAAGGGAAACAATCGTTAAAAATATGATATAACAAAATGAAAAAAGATCTCAAGAAGAGAAGAATTAAAAATTTCAATAAAAAGAAATAAAAATAACAACATTAAAAATTATCATATAAAAATTAAATGAAAAAGGAAATTAAAATATTTTTTATTATTTATATATATATATATATAAATAATAAAACTAATTCTACCCTTGTCACTTCTGCTTGTCTATTTGTTATGTTAATAATTGATCGAATGAATGTTTGATATTTGTTATTAGTATCGGAGAGAAGCCTTAGCTTCCGCTTGAGGTTTAATATATTATTGAGTGCATATACTCTTTTTAGGTACCATGTGCTCATTGTATATTGAACCTTGAATTGTCTAAGTCTGACAGTTTGGGAAAAACTTTTTCTTTACTCGTATAATAGTTGTTGCTTAATTCTCGTATCTTTATATTTGATGAAATTTCGTTCGATTCATTTCCTTTTGTTCTCTGGGCTGCATACTTGATTATGTGTTCATAATCTGCGTTCATTTTGTGTACTCAGAGACCAATGGGAAATGTCACAAATTTTGTCAAGTATAAGATACGAGAATTAAGGAATGATTATTATACGAGTTCTCAAAAGTTTTTTCTCGAATGGGATAAGTCATACCATTTAAAGAAAGAGAGCGGTTGTAAGAACGTCGTCGCTGAAATTGTCATTTTTTGACATGCGTAAGATGGAATATTTTCTTTCGAGTCGTAGTTGGATGTACGATAGGTTGTATCCGAGAGAGGGGTTTGAAACCAAATTTTTATACTGGGTTGCGTACTTTGTCCAAGTCGCAATGGCACATAAAGATTTCAAAACTAATGGAGGGATTAGATGTCCGTGCTTTAATTGCGATTGCAGAAGGATTAAGAGCCCAAGTGAGGTCACGCACCACCTGTATTCAGTTGGATTTAGGCTTAATTACTGGATTTGGACTAGACATGGTGAAAAGTTGCCTCACGTTGATTTAGGGGTTGGTGATAATTGCGAAGGTGCTTCGCGATTCACGTAGATTCGGGATGTGGTGAGCAGATTGAATTGATGCAAGATATGGTTTGTGATGCCTTGGGGGTGAACGTGTTATTCGAGGAGCAACAATATGATGACACAGATGAACTTCCAAATGAGACAGCACAAAAATTTTATAATCTATTGTTAGAAACAAACAAGCCGTTGTTTGAAGGGTCTACAGACTCTAAGTTATCAATGTGTGTGAGGGTGTTAGCTCTTAATGCCAACTGTGGTGCTACCGGCGTGCTTGGATCTCGTGAATCTAAAATGATGTTGGACTCGTCACCTATCAGAGATGGTTTGCCAAAAAGTTATTACGAGGCTAAAAGCTTAGTGTCCAAGTTGGGGCTGGAATTTAAAAGGATTGATTGTTGTGTGAGAGGGTGTATGTTGTATTACGACAATGAGTTTGGTAAAAACGATGGTGCGCTAGTTGAATGCAAATTTTGTGGTGAGCCTAGGTATATGTCACATACTAATAATCGGACGGGTAGACAAAAACTAGTTCCAGTGAAGGCAATGTTTTATTTGCCAATTATTCCAAGGCTGCAGAGAATGGTTGCATCACCACGCATCGCAGACAAAATGACATGGCACTATGAGAATAGAAGCACTTCAGGTATGTTGCGCCACCCTTCTGATGGTGAAGCTTGGAAGCACTTTGATCGTGTGCATCCTGATTTTGCAGCAGATCCACGTAATGTACGACTTGGCTTATGCTCTGATGGTTTTACCCCGTATGTTCAATCCACGGCGAAACCTTATTCTTGCCGCCGCTTATCATTACCCCATACAATCTTCCTCCCGAAATGTGCATGTCTAAGCCTTATATGTTCTTGACTTGTGTTATACCGGGTCCAGATAATCCGACAGATGGTATTGACATCTATTTAGAGCCTCTTATTGACGATCTCAAAAGGTTGTGGAATGGTGTTATGACGCATAATATTGCACGAAGAGGAATTTTACAATGAGGCAGCGTGATGTGGACCATTAATGACTTCCCCGCATATGGCATGTTGTCCGGTTGGGGTACTCATGGTAAAATGGCATGTCCGCATTGCATGGAGCATACAAAGGCCTTTACCTTGAAATTTGGGGAAGAGTTCTTGGTTTGACTCACATCGTAGGTTTTTACCCGATGATCATGCATTTAGACTAATAAGAACGCTTTCAAGAAGGGGAAGTTGAATTAGATGGCCCACCTCCAAGGTTGACACCGTAATGTATCCGGGAAAGGGTTATGGAACCACGCCAAAATCACAGATTTTGGGAAATTGGATCGATTTGAAGGATATGGACAATGGCATAATTGGACAAAAAGAAGTATTTTTTGGGATCTGCCATATTGGAGAGATAATTTATTGAGACACAACCTTGATGTTATGCACATTGAGAAGAACTTTTTTGACAATATTTTTCTCACAGTGATGAACGTCAGAGGAAAAACAAAAGACAATGAAAAGGCCAGACTAGACTTACCACTTTACTGTAGGCGAAAGGACTTGCATTTGACGAATCGGTCGGATGGGAAGACCCTGAAACCCAAAGCCTGTTACTCTTTAACTGCTGAGGAAGCCAAGTCAGTTTGTCGGTGGATAAAAGAACTTCGGATGCCAGATGGTCATTCTTCTAATTTGGCAACATGTGCCGATGTGAACAAAGGAACCATGATTGGGATGAAAAGCCATGATTGTCATGTATTCATGGAGTGTTTACTTCCTATTGCATTTAGTTCCTTGCCGTCAAATGTTTTAAATCCACTGACTGAACTCAGCCAATTCTTTAAAGATTTGTGTTCTGCGACATTGAGAGAGGATGATCTCATAAGGATGGAACAGAACATACCAGTCATTCTTTGTAAGTTGGAGAGAATATTTCCCCCTGTTTTCTTTGATTCTATGGAGCATCTAGCAGTGCATCTTGCACATGAAGCTAGGCTTGGTGGACCGGTTCAATACAGATGGATGTATCCATTCAAAAGGTACTATAATAAAGTATTCTCTAAAATAAATATTTATTTGAAGGGTTAAATGTATCAATTTTTATCATCAACGTTGTTATTTTGTAGATTTATGGGTGACTCAAAACGGTCGGTGAAAAATAAGGCCAGGGTTGAAGGATCTATTTGTGCAACTTGCTTACACCGTGAGACAATCCATTTCTGTTCCCATTATTTTACGAACTTCATGTTGACACCAACAAATAGTAGGAATGAAATAGAAATTGAAAGTGAAAGACACCCGCTTGCCTTATCGAGATTTTGCCTTCCTACCGCCATGGTGGAAGCGGAGGTGGATAATCGGATAACTGGCGAAGTGTGGAAGTCACCACGCTCACGTGTTGATCAACCGTGCGTATATCACCGTATCTAACGTATGTATCATTTTGACCACTTTCAATTTCTTTAATCCACAATTGCTCTTGATCATTTGTTTGATAATGACTTGATCAGGCATTCTTGTTAACTAAGTCCACAAGCGTACAAGACTCTTCGCCTATATTCATGAATATTTCCCAACGTGGTTTAGGAACCAGGTATGTTTTTGAGTCGTCATATATATATTATTATTATTTATTGTTTGAAAATACAAAAATATTGTTTGAAAATAGGAACCATAATTTGTTTGCACATGGTGTGTACACAGGTGTATAGCGAGGCAGAATCCCCTAAAATCCAACACTTGAGAAATTTATCTCATGGTCCTAAATCACGTGTAAAAGAATGGCACACATTCTTTGTAAATGGATACAAATTCCAAACCCAGTTGAAAACAGAGGGGAAAAAAACAGTTAACAGCGGGGTTTATGTAAAAGGTGCCACAGATGGAGGTGAAGATGACTTTTACGGCGTGATTCAACATATATATGAACTGACGTACAATACTTTAGACTATACTAAAAAAATAGTGCTATTTTATTGTAATTGGTTTGATCCGTCAAATAGAGGCACAAGAGTGGATCGAAAATATAATACTGTTGACATACACATGAGCAGAAGATACCAAATGTTTGATCCGTTTATCATGGCACAACATGTAAGACAAGTGTATTATGTCCCTTATCCATCAACTCGAAGGGACAAACAAGGTTGGTGTGTCGCAATAAAGATAAAACCACGGGGTCGCATTGAAGCAGATGATACAGAGGAAGAAGTGGCTTATCAAGTGGATGAGATGTCTCATGTCAATGTAGTATATGAAGTGGAACCCATTACTCGACTATGTGACAATCCAATCACATATGAAGATGTAGATGGGGATGAGGAATTAAATGAAGAAGTTGCAGAACCATCAACATCTGAAGACGATGCCGAAATTGAGTGGGCAGAATGGGCAGATTGAAATTGTTTAACTTTTTACAATTTGAGAAATTAATGTGTAACAATATATTTTAATTTGTCAGTTATTTTCATAACTTGTTTATTTTTATGGAATTCATTTGTAAAAAAATATGTTTAAATATAATATTTCATGATCAAGTATTATTCAATTGCTCTATAGACTTTTATGGCATCAGGAGGTTCAGAGCCGACTTCCAGCACCACCCAG
Organism: Calophaca sinica; assembly: GCA_037113605.1. Lineage (NCBI taxonomy): Eukaryota > Viridiplantae > Streptophyta > Magnoliopsida > Fabales > Fabaceae > Calophaca > Calophaca sinica. The sequence continues at coordinate 112,229,602 of CM073732.1, read as the reverse complement.
TGGTGGTAAATGGAAGGAAGGGCATCGCCTCGACCCCTCGCCGCCGAGGCCGACCATCATTAGGCGTGACCCTACTGGGTTTTCGACGTTGTCATCTACACGTCGTCCTAGTACATCTACGCCGAGACAGCCTGATACACCTCCTGCACCTAGACAGCCTTCTGCACCACCTACACAGACTCAGGCACATTCGACACCAGCTACACAGACTCGGGCACGTTCGGCACCTTTGCCTCACATTGACATGATCCCCACCCCGGGGTTCCAGCAGCCACATGGCGCTCCGAGTTCCCATGTTGTGCCTGATCCGGTGGCCGATGCTCATCAGTCCGACCATGATTATAGTACGGGCCATACAGCTGATCACACTGATGTTGGGCAGGACGGGGAGGAGCAGGAGGTTCAGCAGGAGGAGGTTCTTGAGCAGGGGAGGGGCAGGAGCCTGAGACTCTTGAGATGCTGTATGATGGCCGAGTTGTTATCAGGCCATCCGTAAATGGTAAGTATTTGCAATTTTTTCGAGTTATTAATAATTTACATGTATATATATATTTTTATTTAACATGTTTTTATTGTTCAGGTTTCTTCCTCAAAGCCACCAAGTTAGCTATCACAAAGAACAATTGAGGAGAATTACCAGGAGTTTTGGCCCACCTGGGACGCCAAGGATATTGAGCGGGACCATATGTTTAATTCTTTCAGAGTAAGCTGCAATTTTTATTTTATTGCATATTATTTTATTTTCGTAAATTTCAATTATGTTTAATAATGTCTTATATTGATACAGACGAGGGTTGCTTGGGAGGAAAAAGATGAGGAGCTGATGGAGAAGAATTTTCATATGAAGGCCTCCCACCGCCTTTCTGACATGCTTTGAGATGCCCGCATCAGGGATCGCCAGCCCAGTTGGATAGGGGATGAGCTCTGGCAGCAGCTGGTAGCGCACAGGAACACCCCTGAGTTCCAGGCGACCAGCGCGAAGGCCAAGAAGAATAGGGCCTCTGAGAAGGGTGGCAGCTTGCACACTGGAGGTTCTGTCAGTCAGGCGCAGCACGCAGTTAGACTTGTACGTGTTATAAAATTGTTATTATTATTATTATTATTATTATTTTATTATTATTATTATTCTTTATTTAAGTTTTTTTATTAATACAATCACAGTCGAAGAGGTTGGGGAGAGAAGTTCAGTTGCACGAGCTCCATCTTGCAACTCATATGAAGAGGAGTACTAGTGACTTGACTTATTTGTTTGTTTAACAGGAGGAGTTTGAGGCAATGATGTCTCAGCTTAGATCTCAGAGCTCATCATGTTCTCCATCTCAGAGCCCTGACGATCTATCTACACCGCTGAGGGTTTGGCGTGTTGGTTGGCGGAAAAGAAGCGGTCGCTTATACGGTGTCGGGCGACCTTTCCAGCAACTACAAAAAAGGGGCCCGCCGCCTACACATTGGAGCGTCGTCGAGTAGTAGTGCTGCCACTGGTCGCTCTACCGCGGATGACCAGGAGATAGCCGAGTTGAAGCGCACCGTGGCCCAGCAGCAGGAGGTTTTGACTCAGGTGCTGCAGCGCCAGGAGCAGATGTACCAGATGCTAGCTCGCCAGCAGCCTACTCCATCGACTCCGCCTCCGCCTCCGCCTCCGCGTACTGATGGTCATGTCGATGATGCAGATGATGTAGAGCATCTCGATCATGATCAGGAGTACCAGGACTATTAGTTCTGTTTGTACTTATATTTTTTCATATTTTTGGATATCATTTTTTTTTCGTTTCGGATATTATTTTAGTTACTGATTTTTATTCGTCAAATTTTTTTATTTATTATGTTTTCTTTTTTTAATTTACTTTTTAGTTTACGTTATCACATTTTTATATATGGAAATCAATTAATAATTAAATTAAATTAAATTACAAGTAATATTTAATTAAATTAATAAATAAATATTTTTTAATATGAGAATAAATTATTTTTATAATTAAACAAATAAATAATTAAATTAATTAATTAATTAAAGAATAAAATTAATTTGGTTATTAATTAATAATTTTATTAATTTTATTAATAAAATTAATTAAAGTAAATATTTTATTAATCAATTTATTTTTCTGAAAAAAAACATTCTGATTACCGACGGCCTAAGCCGTCGGAAACTTTTCAGATTGACCGACGGTCAACACCGTCGGAAATTTAACAAAGGCTTTGCCCATCGGAATCCACCATCATTTTCCGACGGGTGTAGCCGTCGGTATTACCGACGGTAAAGAACTCTGATTACCGTCGGCCTAAGCCGTCGGAAACTTTTCAGATTGACCGACGGTCAACACCGTCGGAAATTTAACGAAGGCTTTGCCCATCGAAATCCACCATCATTTTCCGACGGGTGTAGCCGTCGGTATTACCGACGGTAAAGAACAGTCTGTCGGTAATCCTTTGCGACGACCATATTTCCGACGGGTTTTTGGCCGTCGGTTATCCGTCGGTAAAACTGGATTACCGACGGCTTTTATGTATTACCGATGGCTTTAGGCCGTCGGTAATCCCGTGTTTTCTTGTAGTGAATCCTATAATCCCTGGTTGCAAGCTTTCTAAGGGAGAAAAATAGGAGTATGTAGATGCCACTGTTTTTAAACAAATTGGCAGCTTGATGTATCTAAATACTACAAGGCTAGATTTAATGTTTGCAGTGAGCCTAACCAGTAGGTTTATGGAGAAACCCACTGAAAAGCATCTTGTTGCAGCAAAAAGGATTCTCAGGTATTTGAGAGGGACTATTGATTTGGGCATATTGTATAAGAAAGGTCAGAAGGAGGAGCTGGTGGCATTTTCTGATAGTGATTATGCAGGGGACTTAGATGACAGGAAAAGTACCACAGGCTATGTTTTTATGCTGAGTTCAGGTGCAGTGTCATGGTTTTCAAAGAAGCAGCCTGTGGTAACCTTGTCCACAACAGAAGTTGAGTTTATTGTTGCTGCCTACTGTGTTTATCAAGGCATTTGGCTGATGAGAATCTTGGAGGAATTGGGCTTAGTTCAGAAAGAATGTCTTATTGTGTACTGTGACAATAGCTCAACAATAAAGCTGTCAAAGAAGCTGTAATGCATGGGAGAATCAAACATATCAATGTGAGGTTCCACTTCTTGAGAGATCTCAACAGAGAAGGATTGGTGGAGTTGATATTCTGCTTTTTTCAAGAGCAACTAGCAGATATCTTAACTAAACGATTGAAGTATGAGACCTTCTACAAGCTTAGGAGGAAATTAGGAATGTGTACTCTAAGTGAGTGTAGAAGTTGATGTAAATAAACTGGACTCTAACTATGTTTCAATTTAAGGGAGGAATTGTTTAGTGTATCTAGTAGTATGGGAGGTGTAAATAGTCACTGGGCTAGTAGATGGTCCTATTCTGTAGTTGGTCCACTTTTCTGTTAGAGTTTGTTAGTTGTTAGCTAGTTAGTTAATAAGTCGTTTATCAGTTTGTAATCAGTATAAGTCTGATTCAATGAAATTAGAATATAGTTTTGCAAAACACTCTCTCTCTCTCTCTACCTAAGCAATTTTCTGGGACAACAGATGTTTGTTAAAAAAATTTCCTAAACATTAATATAATTAATTGGATTTTTCTATCCTGTACAATATTGCACATGTTAAGAAATTCAAAAGAGAAAATTTATATTGAAACTTGTGTATTTAGTATTAAATACTTACTTTTACAATTAACAGTTTTTGTTTTTCAATAAATAGTTACTATTTTTGGGTTTCTTAACCTGTGTAATATTGTATAGGATAGAAAAATCCTAATTAATTAAGAATGTACTCCCTCTATTTTCATATATAAGCAACAAAACACTTTTTTGTTCATTGAATAACTCATGTATTTAGTCTATATTTAATGAATAAAAAATGAATCAAAAAAGTGTTTTGTTAAAACGGAGGGAGTATCAAACTTCATATCACATACATATTGGCGTCTACGGCAGTTAAGTCAGCTGCATGTGAGATTTTGCAAGATGCATTCATGTACGTACCTTCTCAACTGAACATATTGAATTCTCAACCGAAAAAAGAATTGAAAAAGAGAAAGCGAAAGAAAGCACACCGAAGGGAATTGTGTTGATTGCTCTCCGGGCTATCTATATGGATTTTCTTATGCTAGTTTTGATGCTCTCTTTGTCCATATGCTTTGAAAATGATGTCCCTGAAGCAAATGAAAGATGGCCCCAAAAGCTAGCTAGCTAGTTGACGTTGAAATCCAGGTGGGGCTGCAAGTGCAAATGATCTGTCCATCAAAGTCATTCTTCCTCCCCTAATATTATTATATTTATAATCTCAAATCCTCATGCCACACCCCACCTCCCTCTAACTAACCAACCGACCCAAAACAGGAGAAATAGCCTTTTATATATGCTCTTGTGTTTTCTCATTCCATGCACCATAGCCATTTATATAACCACACACAACTCTCTCTCTCTTCCTCTTGATTTTACATTTGTCAAAACTGATTAATGTCCATTCACTTGTCTATCTCTTTTTTCTTTTTTACATTTATGGTGCCTTTCAATGTTTTCATTTTGAAAAAAAAATATGATATATTTTTTAATAAGTTTTCAGAAACTCCCTTTTAATTTCTGATTTATAAGAAAAACAATAAAATAGTGCCCCCCAACCCAAAGTTATAGGTTTTTGTGTGGAATTAATGTGTACGTCTACATGAGTTTTGGTCTATCATGGATCAACTTCTAATAACCATTGATATACTATTATGAAACAATCAACAGGTATTATTTTATAAGTAATATATCAATAACTTTTGATGATTCTTCCCGGTCAAAAAAATAATTATCGAAGATTGGTCCGTCATAGACCAAAAGTCAAATGGACTATATTATATTCTCCCTTTTGTGTGGCCTTTCGTGTCCTAAGTTATAGATTTTAGAGAGAGAGAGAGAGAGAGTTGAGTACACATTCGATCACTATAGATATCTGAGTGAAGATGACCAGCTTTGTTACTGTGACTACGGATTCTTAACAAATTTTATACTTTTTTCTGTATACGATACATCAAACTCGAAGGAAGCCCGACGGAGGAATTTTTTATGAATAAGGGTCTGAAACAGGGCGATCCTTTGGCACCGTTTCTTTTCCTCATCGCTGCTGAGGGGTTAGCCGGTCTTGTTAAGCAGGCTGTGGATATTGGGTGGTTCAAAGAGTTTAAGGTGCAGGAACATATCTCATACCCCATTCTTCAATATGCGGATGACACGATTCTTTTTGGGGAGGTAACCTGGGACAATGTCTGGTGTATGAAGACGTTATTAAGAGGATTTGAGCTGGTATCTGGCCTCAGGATTAACTTTTCCAAGAGTAACTTAATCGGTATTAATGTTGAGGAAAGTTTTATGGTGGCTGCTTCAACTTTCTTGGGATGTGCGACTGGCAACAGTTCTTTCAAGTTTCTGGGCATTCCAGTAGGAGCGGACCCAAGGAAGGAATCTACTTGGATTCCGGTGATATCTTCATTCAAGAGGAGACTTTCTAGTTGGAAGAGTCGTCATTTATCTTATGGAGGTAGGGTTACTTTGATTAACTCAGTTCTATCTAGCTTACCACTATATTTCTTTTCCTTTTACAGAGTGCCTAAGAAGGTTCTCAAAGCACTAGTAGCTTTGCAGAGGAATTTTCTGTGGGGAGGAAGTGAAGACTCCAAAAAGATCAGTTGGGTGAGTTGGGAGCAAATCTGCCTTCCTAAAGATCAGGGAGGTCTGGGGATAAAAAATTTAGAACTTTTTAATAGAAGCTTGCTCGCTAAGTGGAAGTGGACGTTTGTAAATGATAAAGAGGCTATATGGTATGATCTGCTATCGTATAAATATGGTGATATCGCTGGTGTTGGTTCCAGAGCTTATATTGTTGGGCCGAAATCTTCAGTGTGGTGGAAGGATATTATGAATTTAGACACGACTTGGTTCCTTGATATGGTGCAACCAAAACTTGGTAATGGTTCGAAATTTGGTTTTTGGATTGATGACTGGTCAAATCAAGGAAAATTTATGGATTTATTCCCTCGGTTATATTCGGCTACTGCTAATAAGGAGGCAAGGGTCTCAGATCTGGGGGTTTGGGAGGGCGATAGGTGGCATTGGGAGGTCACTTGGAGGCGGAGGATTTTTAGTTGGGAAGAAGATCAAGTTCAAGCATTAACTGACATCCTGGATACGGTACATCCACAAAAAGATTTAGTAGATTTATGGCTCTGGAAACTTGAAGATAGTGGTCTTTTTACTGTCAGCTCTGCCTACAAAAATTTGCTGCAGGTACATCTTTACGGAGCACACAATTTTGAATTGGTTTGCATCTTAAAGAAGGTATGGAACACTTCCGTGCCCCCTAAAATTCAGATTTTGGCTTGGAGGTTACTACTAAATAGGTTACCCACCTGCGATCAGTTACTTCATAGGGGTATCGATCTTGGCACTCATGAAGGGATGTGTGTTCTCTGTTCCATGCATAATGAGGATAGAAACCACCTGTTTTTTTCGTGTCCTTTTTCTCTTGATATTTGGAGTGCAGTTTTGCAGTGGTTAGGGGTGGATGGCGTTTTGTCAGGCCATAGCCTGCAGCATTTTAAACAGTTTGGGAATTTGGTCAGGGGCAAGAAAAGCGGTAAAGTGAGATACCTGATCTGGTTGGCCGTGATTTGGAATATTTGGAATTTGCGCAACGCAGTCATTTTCAGAGAGGAGGTTAAGGATGCTAGCATTTTATTGGCCCAAATCAAACATAGTTCATGGACGTGGTTCATCTTTAGAGAAGGTCGGAAAAAGTCACTTGTTTTTTCGGATTGGTGTACGAATCCGATTCAATGTCTTTGCTCTCGCTGAAATTTAGGTGGTGGTGGCTACATTCTGATTTGGTTGGGCTGTTGATTTTGCGCTACATTTGAAGGTGTTGGAGCTTCAATTTTAACCGCTGCTGTCGATTGTGATGCTGCCGTGTTGTGCTGTTTTATCCCTAGCTTTGTGTGTTGGCAGTTGATATTGGCTAGTGGCATGTGGTTGCTGCTGCTGCTACCCAAATGGTTGTGTTTTTCGGTTTCATAATTCTGCAGGTGGTGTGGCTGCTGTGCTGTGCTGTGGAATGGTGGGATGTTCGGTTGCTTTTCTGTTTTTGTGCTGTGTTGCGGGAGTTGCTCTATTCACTTTTGCTGCCTCGGTGAAACAGGGAGGCACAAGGGCTTAGCCTTCATAATTTTCTTCCTCTAGTTGTTGTGAAACAGTTCTTGCTGCTTGGCCTTGGTTGGTGTTGATGGGAGATACAAGGTTTCAGGCTGAATCGTTTTTTCCTTTTAGTTTCAGGGATGGAGCCTGTTATAATTGTATGTCTGTGTGGTGGCTGTTTTCGTTTGAGCGCGGGGCTGGTTGTTGTACTCTTTTTCCCCTCTTGGTCTTTTTCCCACTGGGTTTTGGCCTTAAGGGGTTTTAATGAGGCACTTCCCCCCCGGAATATTTGTAAATATGGGTTCGGAGTACCCCTTGTACTCCAAATTTTAATATATTTTCTTTGATTATCAAAAAAAAAAAAACTCGAAGGAAATAATATTAGCTTAGGTTACATCGAAAGTCTTCCTACTTGAACTTGTAAAACTCTTTCTACAATAAAAAAAAGTTGAGAAATGATATTTTTATTTCACAAATGAGAGGAGCGCCACTACGTCAGAAAAGTCCTAAAGTAGTGCAAAATGTTACCAATGGATAACGCTATATAAAGATAGCATTATCTATAACTTAAAAGTGTTATTATGTGTTCATGCTTTCTTTGATATATAAATGCCTAAATGATTTTAATAATATGTGAATGAAATTATATGCCTAATGGATATATGACATTGGGCTCCACATTTCAACATCATAGAATTAATCAATGGGCTCATATTTCAAATCTGTCTAGGTTTGCTCCCACATGAAGACCAAAGTTGTAACATCCCACTCCTCTAATTCTTGATTAGTGTTAATTGCTTTCTTATTTGGATGTATGGTTTGACTTGATTAGCTAGGGTTAGAATTTACTTGGGAAAGGTTAAGGCTTTGTTCAGCACGCTTAAGCGTGGCCCATGCAACATTAAGGCTGATATGTGTCCAGCAACATGGAGTCCAGATGACACATGGAGACGCGTTTCAACACACATGTCAAGTTTTTGTGGAGAAGAAGTCACTCGGGCTCAACGTTTATGTGTGGAATCAGGGTACGATAAATCCTTCGAACGCTAAAGTGTGGCCATTTTCAATGCTAAAGCGTTGGCCTTGGCCTTGGCTATAAATAGCCCCAAATTTGTTTTTAACCACTTTCACCATTTCTAATTTGTCTCTCTCTCTCTCTCTAACAATCTATGAAGCTCAAAAATTGACCTTGACGCTAAAGCTTAGATTTCCTTCTATCAGTATACCTAAACCCTAATCTGATCCCACCACCGTGTTTGTTTCTACATCCGGTTCACTATTGATCTTTCGTTCGTCAAAATCGTCGAAGTATGAGATTTTACCAGTGGATCTTCAAGTCTGAGTTTAGCGCCATTTTCATCTTCTTCTCGAAGGTTTTTTGCTTCTAGATTGATTCTAGTGATGCTGAAGTGTTGTCGACGAGGTTTTTGATCCCTCCAATGAGGTTTTTACAATCGTGGCTATAGCAAAGTTGGAAACCTTGTTAATCTTTCTTTTTTAGTCCTTAGTTCACTATTGAGTTAGTCTATAATAGTTCACTATTGAGTTAGTCTATAACATCCTTCAGGCATTATTTTACAGTTCTAATTGTTTTTTGGAGTCTGTACATGTGTTCGTGTCGAGAAATAGTGTCGGGAGCACATTAGTGATGCTAGTGGAAGCAGGTTGTACTGAGGGACTTTAAGCTCGAGGAACATCGTTTCAACTACCACTAAGGTGGGGAAAAACGACTATCTCGTCAGGGAAGCAAGATTTAACATTAAAGTTTAATGCAGAGTAAGGGCATCACAACCTTCTGTGACATCCCAATAATTTTTAATGTAAAATTTCAAAATAAATAGAGAATAATTTTAAATCTTGATAAGAATAAATAAAATACAATTAAGGAATATATAATAAAGGAAATGAAATAAAAGAAAAAGAATAAATAAAATATATCAAAGAAAATGAAAGGAATAATAAATAATAAGTAATAAGTAAATTAAAAAGGAAATAAAATAAGATAAAATAAAATAAATAAGTATTATAAATAAATAAAATGCATCAGATTTTATAAATAATAATAATAATAATAAAATAATTAGGTCTAGAACTTCTTGGAGAAATGTAACTGAGGGAGCTCGCGACGCGAGCGTACCCTGACAGTACTTCCATGCGCGCGTTGACACGTGTAAAGAGGCGTCAGTGCTTCGCGACACAATAGGCCTTTTTCCCACACTATTAATAGGTGGTCCTACCAGCCAATTTAACCAATCAAAACCTCAGAATCATTTCCCTACTATAGTATTAGCCTTCTAGGGTTGCAGGTAGTGAGACGCCGGAGCAGGAAAGAGCGTGAAAGGAGAAGCGGTCTTTTAGTTAGGAAAGGAGACAAAACCCTATCCACTAGGAAATAATAGTATTAGAATAAATGTAAAATAGGTGTAGGATGCCCTTATCCATACTAGAGGGTTGATAATAACAACACCTCAGGAGAAGGGTTGTGACCAGCGATGATCGATGGGGATCACCGCTAGTCTATCAACCCATAGGTCATATAGTAGGTTATGTTTCGATGATTGGTAGTAAGTCGCTTCAGCGATACTAGGTGAATAAAATAACTAATGGAACTATATCTGTAATGCTCTTTTAATATGCTTGTGTGTTGTGATTTGTTTGTTGTGGATGGTCTAAATGTTAATAAGAGGTATCCTGCTGATATGTTTGTTTGTGTGTTGTAGGTGCTCTAAATAAATGTTGTTCCGACACTCTTGGTACGAGTGTAAATGTAACCAATATAATGAAGTCTATATTAATAAAGAAAGGATAAGATAATTTGATAAAACCTGTCAAAGCCGTTGAATGTGGAGTCTCTTGAAAGATGATAAATAACAATAAACTGATAGATGCTGAGATAAATAAAAGAATCATGTGCATAGCTTAAATCCACCACCGTACGCATAGGTTGTGTACGAGATCAGGTACCAGAGTGCAGGTACGATGCAGTCAGTATAGGACACGCTGGTCCTTGAGGATAGTCTGGGTCTGACAAGTCTACAAGTGACGGATGGCTCGTGACCATCCTGTCGGGACGTCGGAGTGTCTGGTCATCCTGATGGGGTACTATTGCATCACTATCCATAGTGACGATCCCGAGTGCTGCCCCGACACCTGTTCCTATCGCTAAAGTTGGGGAACAGGAATGCACTCTTAGGGGTACGATGAGCGGAATATATGAATGGACAACTGACTTAACTTGCCCATCACAGACTAGTGGGAGGTAGCTGTTACTACAAAGGCTAAGGTGGGCCCATTATTACTAGTTGTGGCCACATAGGCATATAGAACCCTAGGATTCATCATGTAAATAACACAGTAAAATAAATAAGATAATTCAACCTATTCTTACATAAGTTCTAATTACTATTATTTCTGTTTAATGGTGTGAATAGTGTGTTCTGATCTCCGGTTTTATTTTTCCACTATCACACTATCACTTTAAATAGGTAAAGCAAGACCTAGAGCAGGAGTCAGCCGGTGATTACCCATTCACTCATGCACTGCGCACTCTCAAACTAAATGTATTTTTTTTAATGTATGTAAGCATGCATATAAGAACTAGGTAAATAAACAATAATGGGTCGTCTCCGTCTCATAATGAGATAGAGTCGTCTCATAGTGGGATAAGATGGTCTCATTTGGGTGGTATCAGAGCCAGGTTCGGTCCTGTCTGGACTGTGAGATCCATAGTATCTTCATTGGCTGATAAATGTTGAATTCCCACCGAATTTAACCACACAAGTCTCACTGGGTAGGGTGTTTGATAAGTAATTCACCTAGACTATGGTTAGTAACTTAGGCGCATAACATTCCATTTGTTTGTGTGTGTATTCTGACATGTTTATTCTTTTCAGAAATTGATGGCATCCTCTAGCCGAGAAAGACCACATGTTGTGCCCCCACTTCGCTACCGAAGAAAACTATGGAACAAATCATTAAAAGGTTCTAAAAGAGGAAGATGTTATAACTGTTCAGGACCACACCTTGCTCGAAACTGTCCTTATCCAACCTACCACTATTGTTATAATTGCGATGGAAACCATTATACCGTTAACTGTAAGGAAATCGGTAATGGATGTTATATGTGTGGAGACCCCACCCATGAGCCTGGTAAGTGTGATCATACCCTTCCCTCCAGGCAGAAAAGACCCAATATTCCTCCACGAAGACGAAACCTAGTAATAAATCACTCCGCCTCCACCACCCTGTTACTATCAACCACCCCACCAACAGTTAAAGCCGCCCCACTTCAAGAAGAAATCGAACGGATGGGGAACAACTGATGGACTTTCTCAGAATAGAGTAATGTGTGGGAATGTGTGGTGATATGTGAATTACTCTGTATATATGGTTATTAGTATGTTTTATGACGGGTGACATGAAAAATATGTTTTATCTCTATGCTCTTTGTATCTGCTTGGAAGCGTATTTGAACTTTAGAACGAGTGTTATGTAAAATGTGTTTTAACATGCTATGTTGGTAAATATTTTGATGGTGTGTGATTATAAACTAAAACAAGAATAAAATTAAAAACATAAAATAAAGTGATGTCATACAAACCACGGGGAAAGTTTACCCCGAAAACCAAATCCAAAACATGAAAACAAAGAAAGGTCTATAGAACTAAAAAGATCAAATATCAAAATCCGGAGGAGATACCCAGACACCCACGTGCTCCTCCATCCTGTCAACCTTCTCCTGCAGCCGAGCTATATCTGCCCTAACATCATCTTTGCCCTGTAAAACCAGAGCCTCCAGTCTGGCCTGGTTTTCTAGCAACTGAGCCAATAGCTGGTTAGCCCCCGATCCTACTGGAGGAATACCCCTAACCTGATGTGGTTGCGGCTGCTACTGCTGCTCCTGCTGCTCCACTTCCACTGGGCTGTCAGGAAATTCATCAATGGTGGCTCTAGTGATTGGTTTCACGAACCGACCCATTGAATCCATAGTCTGCACACTACAAGAAAACACTCAATTACCGACGGCCCCGAGTCCGTCGGTAATATTTTAGTTACCGACGGCTAAGCCGTCGGTAATCCGCCGGAAAAAAACCATACGAAAGTTTGAATTTTTACTGCTTTTACCGACGGCTAAGCCGTCGGTAAATAATTATTTCATTTCTAATTTAGTTTTTAAATTTACCGACGGCTAAGCCGTCGGTAATGCGCTAGAAAACTACGCAGCGGGAAATTTAATTTTTCATTCCTTATCGACGGCGAAGCCGTCGGTAAAGTCAAAAAAGGGAAATAAAAAAAACTGAACCACCTCAGCTCCTCTCCCATTCTTTCTCTCGAATCTTTCTCTCTGATGCATGGTACACATCGGTACTCCAATGCATTTCCCCTTCTGAGTCAGAATAAACATGTTTTCGAACCCTTTCTTTCAAATTAAAAGTATATGTTCCCGCGCGGATCTCAGCAATCATTTGTTCTGATTTTACATATTGATCATTTTGAACTAATAGAAAACTTTTTGGTGGAATAATCACGTTATGTATAATATCGTCACTTTCAATAGTTACATACAAGTCTATATTACATAGAAAAGCAGGATATCCATGACGTGTACGTTTCTGGCCAAGAGTAAGAAGAAGAAGGAGGAAAGAAGAAGAAGAGAAGAAGACAACCTTAGGTAAGCCTTTCATCCTTCCTTCCCTTCTATTCTCTCACGAGTTCTCTCTCTCACTCTTCCTTTCCCTTTTGTTCTTTCTTCTTTGTCGAAAATAATGGGGGAGAAAGACCCTCTAGGGTTCACGAAATTGAGGGAAAAAGAGGAAGAAGATTGGGGTTTGTTCCATAGGTGCACTAAATAGAAGAAAGGAGCTGAACAACAAGCCTTTGATTGAAGTTTTGGGTGAACCCTAAGATAAGAAGAAGAGGAAACCGAAAATGAAGAGGAAGAGGAAGGAGCTCTGGTTTCTTCAATGGAATACTCAGCTGAGGATGAAGCCAAAATTGAGAGACCTGTTATGATACACAGAGCCATTCTAGGATCTGTTGAGCGCATGTTTGCCATACTTTTAGAGCACTACAAGGGGAAATGGCCCTTCCGCTCGATCCTCGTCAGCGATTGTGTGCCCTGTGTCCGAGAAATCACAAGCTTATGCAACCGCAGTACCACGGCTCGACTTTTGGCTTTGTTACGTCAGATATTTGTCTTTTTTATCAGTTAAATGAGGGTGATGATGGGATAGCATTGGATAACACTTCTCCTTGGAGAGTATATTTATGTAGCATCCCATGTCATTTTTCCTGCTTGTCTAATTACAGTCTATTACTCCATGTAACTGATACAATTTTGACTTCCTCTTGTTTATTTTTTTAGTATTCCTGTACTTGTCTGCATCTTGAAACCATTGAACCAATTAGTAATTTTTTTGAAGTCTGTTACATGCGTTTTTGTATTAACTTTTCCAGTTGTAACTTCGTCATGAAACTCGGGCAATCTTCCTTGAATAGTTCTATGGCTTAACTTTTCATTGTTCTGTTTCTAATTTTTGTTGGGCTGCGTACTGTACTATGTTCTGATGGGAAAAGCAAGCCGCTTGTTAATTGGGTAACATTTTTGTGCTGCAATTTTCTAGGTGCGGGATCAGATCCACCAAGCTGGGTATCACGTAGATGCCGATACAACCGATAGGAAGATTCGTAAGAAGGTAACAAACCTTTAGAACCAATGAATTTTGATTTAGTACTTCATGTCATTCATTCAGGGAAATTAGTCTTTGCCATGGTTTTGATCTAGTACTGCCTATCAAAATTTTGACTGTCAATTACATTTGAATATTGAGAAACCCAGTTCACCTGTTCATACAACGTATTGGTTTATGCAAGTGTTCAAATAGAACTTGGTTGATTACCAAAGTGAATTTATATTAGCTCGATGTTTTTTCCCCGCCTCTAATCTGTAGCCACTAGTCAGTTACCAATGAGTTGTGTATTTAGTGTTGTTTACATCTTATTCATGTGGTGTGGCATTGCTTTCTGGTGCGGAATTACATTTCTATTTTGAATTCGTAAAAGGACATTCAAGTGGCAATTTAAAAGTTCTTTTTATTTTAGTACGCTTTTATTATCATTAATATAAATATAAGTTCTTAATAAAAAAGAGTTGCATTAACTATAGTTGTGCCATTCTGCAGTACGAGAAGCTCGATTAGCACAAGACAACTACATCTTGGTTGTCGGAGAGGAGGAAGCTAATACAGATGTGTTCTTCCTATTTTCACTTTCGATAAATAAATTGGTTCTCAGAATTCAATTTTAACTCCAATCTGCTAGTATGTTCTCAAAACCCACAATCACCTCTGCTCTTTTCTTGCTATAACATGTCTCCATATTTGTGTTTGACCTCGGGTTTGTAGTCAAGCACAATTTTAATGAACCTTTCAAACCTCATTTAATTAGAATTCTTTAGAGGTGTAGAAAGGAGCAAACTTGCTTGCATATATGAGCAGTGCGCAAATAGTTGTATAGTAAGTTTATGAATCTTGTGAATAGCTCAGTTGACAATACTTTATCATATAAAATGTTATATAATTATGTCATGTGCAAAACATATAACATCATTCAAGTTCAAAAACCGAAAGAGTTTGAGATTGAAAGTAGGATTTATACTTGACTACTTGCCAAGCCAAGCCAAGGCTAAGGATTTTAGTTTGCTTAAGCCTTTTTTCAGCTCAGCCTTGGTAAAATTTAGTTGAAAGAGACTGAACATGTTAATATATCGCTGAACTTACAAGGGTTGTATCATCTATTAATCTTAAGAGGCTTTCTATCGAAATCATTATCTCTTAGACGTGGCAGTAGTTTATGATATGTTTGAAGAAGTTAACCACATTAAGTTTTTGACTATTATCTTAATGGACCTGCATTCGGATATTTTTGGGCCAAAAATATTGTTTTCATTTCCACTCCAGGTAAAGTACTATACATGAGGGGTTACGACCACCGGTTCTCCTTGTTTAATTATGTTGTGGCTGTCTTTTAATGAATCTCTTTACTCCCGGAGGGAAGCTTAGAGTTGTTTCTTTGTTCCAGGTGAGTGTGCGAGTTAGGGATAAGGCAGACCATAGCGTTATGAGTATGGAGAACCTAATCACACACTTCAGAGACGGTCGCAGCTTTCCACTGATACTTTGCTTGTGAAAACTGTTAAAGCAAGTTTATACCCCAGGTTACTTTCTAGTTGTACACATTTGTGTGCATTATTTACATTTCAACTCACAATTCAGTCCGATTTAATGTGATTTGGAAGATTAATTTATTTTCATCATCACATGATTAATATAATGTGAGTCTTGGTTATACCTGGAGCGCACTCATGTAGATTCATATTCTGTCTGTTGTAGAAAACATGCCATCCTTATTGGAAGAACTAGAGAGGGGGATTGTTATCAATATGCTCTTTTTTGAGAAATTTTTGAACACATTTTTATTGTTGACTTGGTGTTTAAAAAGTCAATTTAAACATCCACCCTAGAGAAAGGGTAAACTTTAAATTCGTAATTTCTGTCTGTGTTATGTGGTTTATACCACCATTTGAATCTACATGTATTTTTCTTCAGTGATTGTTAGCGACGTATTGGAAAGATTATCTTCGAAACCCAAGAGACTCTGTCTTTATGGGTTTTCTGTCTGGTGGATTAAATAATCACTATCTTGGGGCTAACGGTCGATGAAAATTTTAATTTGGTCCTTAATTTTTACCGACGGAAATTCTATATTTACCGACGGCTTGGCCGTCGCTAATGCTACGAATTTATCAGTTTAAACCGTGAGATTTACCGACGGAAAAGGCGTCGGTAAAACGCCACCGTGCACGGTGGCGTATTACCGACGGCTTTTTTTATATTACCGACGGCTTAGCCTTCGGTAATATCGACGGATTCAATTGGCCGTCGATAATAGATTTCCAACGAGACATTTTCCAAGGGACCCGAGGCCGTCGGTAATCCGTCAGTAATCATTATTTACCGACGGCTTTATTGTGTTACCGACGGAAAATGGCCGTCGGTAATGACGAATTTTCTTGTAGTGGCATCTCTACCCCCTGAGACTGACAGAGTCGGCAAATCAGAACAGGGTGACTCAACTAATTTTTGTTCTTGGCAGAATGACCTATGTCATATGCAATCACCCTGCAAATATCAATAGGATCATGCTCCAAGATAGAGTAAACCAATTTGCTCTCTTAGCTGTCAAGTCATTTTTGTTGGAGCAGGCAAGAAGGGAGTAGTGCATAAACAGAGTCCAAGCTCGAGCCATTCGCGTAAGGTTCTTAACGTTGAACCTGAGCGGGACTCCTTCCGCAGACCTAACCCAAGTACCTCTAGGCCTGCAAAGTGCTTCTTCCATAACAGTTAGGTCAATAGGATGGCTCAACCTCTCCATAAAACAATAACCTTCAATAAGGGGAATCTCCAACAGGGTACTAATAGCACCTAGGCTAAAATCAATCTCCACTCCCCTCACGTAGCTCTTGTAAGTCAGGGCCGTTCCAGCAGGAAGGTAGGCATTCGCGAACTGCCTCCACACTGAATTTTCCTGTAAGCTCCAGCAAACTCTACCACTATCTCTCCTGAAACTCCGCAATAATCTCTGGATATTTGCCCGGCTCCAGTACAAATACTCTCTCACTGAAAATGTTGCGAGACTCGAAGCAAGAATAATATACTCTCTGGTGCTCCAAAGATCTGAAACGGTGCTCCTCTAGTCTTTCCTCAGAGGACTGCCCTGTGCAAACTCTTTTGGAAGTACGAGGCATGTTGCAAAAACATAAATCTGGTAAGAATTCAAAATCTTAATCATACAATTTTATACTTCACAAATTTTATAAATAATAAGAGTAATAATAGACACCCTTATGCATTAAATCATAGGAAAATTTAACTTATCCCTAACAATAAAATAAAATATTTCCGAAAAAAAGTTTCAAATTCTAACTTTATACAAGAATACCTTAAAATATCTATCTCATAATTTTTCAAACTAAATTCCCTAACACTAAAATTTAAGAAGAAATAATGTTCTTAAAATTTTTCAGTAATCAACATTAATTCGTCATTTTAGAAAGAGAAGTCCATAAAAGATAAAAAGATTAGAAGAGGATTATGCAACCTCAAAATCAATTGATCCCCATGTCAACCCGCCGAAACAAGGATAGTGAGATTGAAGACCCCTCAACTGCGGAAGTGTATGAAAAAATTGTAAGTATGATAGATTAAATAACATTTTCATTTACAATTTTCTTATGAAAGTGACAATACTTAAAATCTTTGTGAATAATATTTGTGTCTCGGGATGTCCTAACACAGGAGGGTATGTCACAGGGGGGTGACACAGACATCCTTTCCTAAGTCATCCCCATTAAAGAGTATCCAGAACGTGTAAGGGGTGTGGGATTTGGGGTCCCACAAAAAGCTATCTTTGGTCCACCGAAGCGCGCAAGAAAAGATGAAAATGAAGACTTGAGGTGGATGGTAGCCAAACTCTATCAGGAGGTCCAAGAATTGAAAAAGGGGCAACATCAGGACAAGAGACCGATAGGGGAGCATCAGGATGGTAGCGCCAAAGATAATTGCACTATAAAGTCACACAAGGTAATAAATCAAATTACTCCAAAGGCAGAATTTGGTAGATTAATTAGTATTTGTGAATTGTCAATTAGTATTACATGGAAACTTGTATATCTTGAAATTGAAACTTGTATCATGCATGCTGAACTTTTGCTTATATAATTTGGTGTTAGAGTAGATCATGACTTGTATAGTGACTTGTGCTAGCTGGTATATAGTAATTTTTTGTTGTTACAGGTATTAGATAAATTTTGGAATGTCCATATTTTAGGGGAGACTCTACCAAAATTTTGTTAAAAATTCAAATTAAAGTATTCAAATATTCTAATTTAATATTATTGTGGATATTGATTACTTAAGGAACCGGTGGAGGTAATAGAACTGGTGGAGTTGCACGAGCCTAGTTTACCCATGGACAGATGCACTCTTAAGTCACCCGAGGTAATAAATCATTAGAAATTGTTGTTACTTGTATGTATTGCATCAATGGTTTATCATATTAATATTTTGTTTATCATTGGTTTAGGACTTCAAAGAGTGTATGCTATATTTGTCAAGCCCGTCTCGAGCGGTTGGTAAGGGGGTTTGCTTCACTCATTTAAGTGCCACATTGCACAATCGTCCATTACCTGTCCATCATTGCAAGGTTAGAGTTGAATTTGCAATTGAAGAGAATGCACCATTGCCTATACCACTTGAGGGGGCAGATTTGCTTCACTCATTTTAATAAACATGATTTGTTATCATAATCATAATATATTTATAAAATTATGTGGTCACTAACTCATGCAAAATATATAGAAACCCATAAAATCCGAAGCCAATGACAAGGAGAAGGAGAAGGGAAAGGGCAACCAGCAAACATTTGGATCTTGTACATCCCCAGTAAAGCTTGTGGACAAATCTCAGTATTCCCTTCTTGAAGCAAAATTCTTTAATTATCTGAAAGTTCATGTTGAAACAAGGATGACTATAACCGGAAAACAAATCGAAATTACAATGGAAAAAAATATTTTCGGTTATGAAGCTCCGTTATTTCTCAGTGCTAAGGATGAACTGCCAGAAGTTTTTACTGATGGAGCGTGAGTAGTCAAACTGTAGTTAGTGTATATATCAGATACAACATCCAACTTTAAACTATACATTTTTTTTATTCTTTCGCCTAATATTGAAGTTATTATTAATCCATTAATTTGTATACGTTTTAATTATATTCAAGGTACTTGTATGATGCGATACTGATCCCAGAAGAATGGACCGAGAGGTTTGTATTCTTATGCCCACAGAAAACAAATTTTCGATATAAATATGAGAATACGGTGGACTATATATCTGAACGCTTAGCAGAAGCGACGAAGCCAGGTGTTGACACCTTGTTTTTGTCACCGATTAACCTAGGGTGAGTCATTTATTTACTTTAATCATATATATATATATATATATATATATATATATATATAACGATACTAAATTTTGTGAAATGTGATTACCTGCTAATTAGGATTTTCTTATTCCACATTTTTTTGGGCCCATTGGATATTATTAGCGATCAATTCCCGGGAAGACATGATGTACTATTTGTGTTCTTTGCGTACTCCTTTGAGCAAACGCAAAGAAATGACGGATACATTCAACTAGTAAGTATATATATGCATGTATTGGAACGAGTTCTGAATGTGAAATTGAGATTGAAAATTTATGCTCTAATTAATATATCTAATTATGTGTTTCTAAATCATCCAAGACAACGACTAAGTGGATTCCTATAGAGGTATTATCAAAATTGTTATACAATTATTTAGTTTAAAAAATTAAAATTATTTATTTCTAATATTTTTGGTTTTTTAGTGCCCCCGCCAACCAAACTCAAATGATTGTGGCTATTACGTTCTGAAGTTTATGAAGGATATTGTTGTTCATAACCAAATGCAAATCCTAAAGAAGGTATGTAATTTCTGTTCTAATTTATATAAAATACTTACTCTTTCATTTGACCATTTGCATACATAAACTTTAATTTGATTTATTTATCATTTTGTAGTATATTCCTGAATGTAAATACGATTCGTATTCTGATGTTCAAATTGCTCAACTCAAGGAAGAGTGGTGCAAATATGTGGCTGAGAAGTTTGTTTTAAGTATATGATCGTTGTGTATACACATTATTATAATATTAGTTAAATGTATGTTGTTGGCCCATATGAGACATTAATTTTGGTCGGCATTGTTATATTGTTTATTTTGGTTTGTATCATTGTAAAATACTGCAACTGTAAAAAAAAAAAAAAAAAAAAGAGAATAGCTAGCGCTTCCTTGAAAAAGCGCTAGCTATTGTTGATAATAGCTAGCGCTTTTTCAAGGAAGCTCTATCTACACTACTAATAATAGATAGCGCTTTCTTGAAAAAGCACTATCTATTATCAAACATAGATAGCGCTTTCTCAAATAAGCGCTAGCGATTCCAGTTATCACTAGCGCTTTTAAAACGCTGTCTTTAAGAACCCAGATCACTAGCGGCTGAATAGGTAGCGCTTTTAAGCGATAGCAAAGGCAAAAAATAAGCGCTATCTTTTTCATTTTATGTTATAGTGGTTATGGGTTACCTGGAATGACCTTGCTCTGTGAGAAGGCATCCATGAACACATATGACGATCTCGTCTTGCTTCATGAGAAGACAACCTTTTTAGGTAAGTGGTAAGGAAGATGATCGTTATGATTTAAATGATGAATTGGCCAGCATGCATCTAGGGTAGAATTATAATAGTTTAAGCTTATGAACTTAGATTGTATATTTATGGATGATTGATCTTTACTTTAACCTGGATCTTATTTATTTGTCTGACTGTTTGTGCATTAAATCATTAATGTTAATTCTTAAAATCTCTACATTTTGACATTTACTAGCTAGTCTTACCCCTATATTTCTTTGTTTATGTATCTTTCTTGCTCTTTCCGTCGGATCGAAGCAGAGCATGGAGAGACTGAGGAACATATCTCAGGATCGCTGGATCTTGAGGATCCCCTAGCGACACCCATTGAGGGCATCGTGGAAGTCATGTTCCATGATAGGGGCGGACGCAACTGGCATATTAACTTCTCCACATTGAATACGGTTTATATAGGCTTAGTCACTTGTTATTTCACCCTAGAGAACAGATCCACAAGGACTCGTATAGGCACCTATAGGATTCAAATGAACCTACCTTTTTGTGACATCAGTAGGGCTTATCAGGATCGTCCTAATGATACGCTCATTCCTAGACTTGACATCATAGGACGTAAAGATGATGAGGCAGGACCCAGCACTCCGGCGCTGAGGGTTTATGCTCGGAGGGGTAGATCTAGGGTTGAACAATATGTTGTTGGAGTTTTTACTTGGGATTGGCCAATCTGAGTCAGTACTTTGATATTTTGCATGTAATTTTGTGTAGCTTGGGGTGGCTAGGTTTACCACTCCATTTTTATGTACATATTTGACTTGTGGTTTTACTTTATCACTCTTGAACATAACTCTTTTGGTTAATGTAATGTAAATATTTTCTGTACGTATGCATGGTGGTATAAAAGTTTTAAATTTATCTGTATTTTTTGAGCATAATAACGATAATACACGATTAAGTTAGTTAAATAAATATTAGAACCAATGGAACACATATGAGTGTTTCATTGTTATGGTATCAAAGAAGTTCGGTTTTACCGGACCATATGCTATGAGCTGGCCAAATCTAAAAGGGTAGAATGTCTAATGTTCAAGACATTTTATGTTCCTAAGTAGAGTTGGGAACTGAATGACTCACGAACATATGTGCGACTCCTTTAGATTTGTTGATTGATTGATTGATTTATAGACTTATAGACTAATCTAACCATGAATTGAGCTGTTGGTTTCTTTCATAGTAACGAATGGCTCGAGGCATCAATTCTACTAGAGGAAGACGACACACATGGAGCAATGAGGCTACTAGGGAATCAGTTACCGATGTCTGAAATCTCAACTAATATCCACTGAAAGCTTCTCATGACTCATTTAATAGGCCACAAGTTATCAACTAAAGCTTTACCAATTAAAATGGTGTCATCGGCATATTCTAAATGAGATAAACTCACTGGCTTCCCACCTCTAATCTCTAAAAATTTTCCTAATTCCACTGCTTTCCTAATAAGACCATATATTTAAATCTTCAACCGCTATTAAGAACAAAAATAGAGCTAGCGGATCTCCTTGCCTAAACCTTTTTGGACTTTAACTTCTTCTATGAGACTACCATTCACCAACACGAATATCAAGCCTGTAAAGATACATTCTCTAATCCATTTTCGCCATTTTTCACTGAACTCATTCCACCCGATAGAAATTCTGGACTATTACAAACAAATGTGATCCTCAAAACTTATAAAGGAACTATATTAGATTTTTTTTTTTTTGGTTTTTCAATATATGCAATCATGGATCAAATTCAATCAATGATTTTTCCTGCTTTCACCACTCTCACTGTTCCTTTATGGTTTTGGATGACAGATCAAGTATTAAACAAAAAGTCATTAGCAAATACCAATCACCAGAAGGTACTAAATTCCATTTCATAACAAATTTCTCAACTTACCGAATGACCATTTTATCTACTCTATGGACCAAAGGAAAATTGGAGCCTCACCCCAATTCCACAATAAAAGAAGATCACCAAACACATTGCTTTCGATTTGTGTGTTAAATAGGAGTATAATGTATAATTATTCTTCAACCAACTACGTGTACGACAATAATTATTTTTTCCTTCCTTAGGCTATCTACATTGGCACCTAGGAACAGCCCCAAACTAGGCCAAAACTTCCAAATCCATATTACACTCTACTCAACACACAACAGGTTGCCAATTGCTCTGCACATGAGCAACTCTGTTGTTATAGCTCAATATCTGTGCCATGTGCTTCAACCAAATGATGTCTAAATAGATGGCATGGCCAGGCCAAGGAACATGATTAACTCACCTGACAACCTGACCAAAACTGCCAAGCATCTCATAATTGCTTAATAGAGACTTTTAATTTTCATAATGTTTTTAAATTTGCCTATCTCATTCTCTTTATTAATTTCCACTAACACTTTTTTTTTTTGCCCTTATGATTCTAATATATCAATTGGTGCATCTTAATGTTGTCCCCTCGTGCTATATTTCTTCACCGTCGTCACCACCGTCCCTCTTCTTTCTTTGCTTCTTCCTCTTCTCAAATAATTTAAAAAATAATGTTGCATGATGTTTGCAAAACTTCAATTGCAAGAATGAGTTGTAATTTTTTGGTCAAAAATGTAGTTTTGAGCTGGACAATGCATATAACAACTATTTGTTAAGTCACTTTTACACAGTTCTTTTTGACCAAAAGATAAGGAAAAAAAATAGATAAATGGCATGTTTGGATATAGGCTCACCATTCAAGATATATATGTTGAAGTAGGATATACCCTATAGTTGAAACTTTTATTTGACTAACATATTTTTCTTTTGGTGTTTTAAATTCCACCGTTTGGTTGTTGTGGAAATTTACCTTAAATATACAAAAGATTCGATTTTCCTAAAATTAAACAAGCGCCTTCTTGTTGTGAGTGGGGTAAGACACTAGTAGCATTCTAGCAATGGCATACAACACGTGATTGAAGATTAATGCTTGACGAGTGAGTGGTAATAATAATAAATAATAACTGAAAAATGGGTGTTGTGCATCTATTTGACTTTCTTTCCTTTAAATGAAAGTTGACAAATTTGGTGTACGACCTAGTAGTCATTAGGCTTGGACTTTGGAGTAATTCTCACCCCCAAATTTTGACTCCCAACCCCAAAGTTCTTGTCATTGCCACAAAAAATATGGGTGTTAGTTCCACAGCTAGGGTGTTCGTGAAATGAGTTAATTTCATCATCTACTCATTTTAAATTTTTAACTGGATTGAAGTTTTAAATCCAAATTCAATGCTACAGCTGAAAATTTTCAATAACACGAGTCTAAGCAGGATGGAGCTTGATTTACCAAAGTATATGCAAATAAAGTTATAAAATGATTTTATTATACTTCCTCCGATCGATATTATAAGAAACAAATATGTCTTTTTCTTGGTCCAAATTATAAGAAACAAACATCAACTTTATAATGCATTAATTGCTAATTTTCATTTTTATCCCCTTATTTAATGCGAGACTTATATTAACAAGATATATCTACTTTCTATGCATTAATTATAAAACATTTCATAGAAGGGGTAGTTTTGGAAAAAAAACTCAACTTTTAGAAGTATTAATTAGGAAAAACAAGTTTCAATGCAATTCATTAGTCTGTGTGAATTATGGTTTTGTTTCTTATAATATGGACATGAGGTAGTAATGCTTAAAAAAAGTTTATGTAATTGATAAATATGTCAAACATATCAAACCTTTTTAACATAGAAATTGTATTTTTAGTCCATTATAGTTTTAGGACACTATTAACAAAAACAATAACATGTTACCTTAATTTACTTGTATTTTTTTTTATAGGCAAATGTTAGTTGTTAGTAAGTTATGTTAGTAACCAGGATTTGAACCCTGGACCTCCTTCCTCCAACTCCTTCAAATGTCTCAGCTCAACCATTTGAGCTACACCACGGGGACATCACATGGAGAGTGGAAAAAACCTAACTAAAAGGGATGTACCAACAAAAAAAAAACCTAACTAAAAGGCTAAAATAGAACCGAACAACCAGGTTACAAACACATATCAATCATATTTAAATGTTTACTTAAAAACTAAAATAAATTTTCTCTAAAAAAACTAAATTAAATTAAATTAGGACTTGATATGTGGACAAAACATCTCCTTTGGTTTTATCTTTTTCAGTAGAATCAAAATGCATTACTTTTTAACTTTATTTATTTATCTGTTCTACTTCTAAAATACATCGAACAAATAGAATAGAACTAATATATTTTGATCCGCTTTGTTCTAACATGTCTATGGAACATGTGTTTATAAAATCATCCTAATACTTAATGAATGTCATCATCATATTAAACTGAACTCATTGTTAATGATTCAGTGTGACACGCTAGTAGAAAAAAGTATTTAGACAGGTGACTAAGAGGTCACATCACGTAATAGGCTCATACTACCGTAGAAAGTACCATCATTATGGAAGACCTCTAATTACAAGAAAAAGAAGGCCAACACAAGATCTCAGGTAAGGAAGGTCTTACTGCCTCAGTAATGAAACTGACAAGAAAGAAATGTCTGAGAACTCGCCCTCCGAACACATCTTTCATTACTGAGGCAGCCTGAAGGATGTGTTCGGAGGTCTTGCTGCACTGTAGGGGTTTTTGTATTAGGTGGTATTATATTATGTATTAGTCAGCTTGGTAGATGCTTATGTCTTTGTGTGTGGTTGGGTGTTGTACTCTTTTTCCTCTCTTGGTCTTTTTCCCACTGGGTTTTAGCCTTGGGAGGTTTTAATGAGGCACTCCCTTCCCCGTAAACATGTATATTTGGGTTCGGAGTACCCCTTGTACTCCTGGTAATAAAACTTTTTGCTTATCAAAAAAAATGTCTGAGAAACGACAAACAACACCCGAGAGAGAAAATGTATCTTGACACTAGAGGATACCCACCTCGATACACAGATGTTGTATAATTTTGAGGTATGACCTTGGAACACGGGGAAAACATAAGGGCCCACTCGGTCGATATTATATAAAGAGACTTGCATCTTCATACAAAAATTATGTTATCATATCTCATCTCTAGCCTAAGGCTAATACACTTACTGACTTGAGTGTCAGAGTGTCTTTATAGATACTCACCCCGACCACTTACAACCAGGCCAGACTGGAGGAGAGCATTCTTGGATTATACAGTTGGAGGCTCAATCCAATACTCAACCTACTGGACAGTCAAGACATAGCATTCGCGTCGTCTGTGGGAAATGATAAACGCATTCCCATCATCTTTGTCGAGTGTTGATTGAGGCGACCGAATAACTCACCAGCACTCGCCCTCCGAACACATCCTTCAGGCAGCCATCAAAACTCAAAGTTCGGGAGGGGATAGAAGGATGTATATACTAGTGATGAAGTAGATCATCAAAAAGATGGAGTGACACAGTCAATGCATGAAGAGTGGAACGCTTACGTTCTCTCAAAAAGATGTGAAAAGCACCTGGAAGAAAGCCAAAGTCGCTTAACAGCAAGAGAAACAACATGTGAAAGTCCAAGGTGTCGTTGATTTGGTGCCTATTTGGTTAAGATTTTGGACAGCCCGTAATCAATTCTGGGAGCAAAAACAAAGCCAATAGAACTCAAAATTATCGTTCTTAGGTTTGCGTGGCAAAATTGTGGTGGATAAAATTGATTCTGGGGTGTGGGACCCACATAATGGGGTTAGGACTCACATAATTCTTTATATTCAGATATCAAAAATAATTTTACTAATTTTATCATCCAAACAAAATCAATTTTTCTAAACCCACTTTTAAAATATCATCACCAAACACAAATCAAATTTTTTTAACTTAATCTTTTTAAAATCAATTCTTTTAACATTCTACCAAAATCTAAAATAAAGTGGCCCTCAGTTTGGTGTGCAAGAATCGATTCAATCCATTCAATTTTGATTGAAGTGTGTGTTTTTTAATATGAATCCGGTCATGGACAGAGAATATAGGGTGAGAAATTGTGGGGTAATTTTAATGATTTTTTAATAAAAAAAACTTTCTTGAAATTTCTCCCTCCTTTTCATATTAAGTGTCGTTTAATGTTTTTTAACACAAATTAAGAAAAACAATAAATAAGGTAATGAGTAGAATAATTTTATTAAATTGTCATTGTTAACTACTAGTATTAGTGTATTAATCATTGTCATAAATACATAATAAAATATAAAGACTTGAGAGTGAGTGATGCACATTGCTCAATTAGTCTCAATAGAAATTTGAAGGTACATAAAACAATTTTGAAAATCTCAAACTGTTTTTAATTATTTTATTCAATATATTTTATTGATATATATTGTCATCTCACTCTAAAACGCAAAATAGCTAGCTAGAAATTTAGGATTCCAGTTCATAGGAAATGTGTAAGAGAGGAGTAGTAGATGTTGGCCATTTATGCTTGTTGTTATTTGGACCACAATTCCACCAACCTCTATAAAAAAATATATGCGCTGGAAGTAATTCTGCCATTGGAGAGAAACAGAGAGAGAGAGAGAGAGAAATTAAAAGAAATGATGGGAGTGGGAGACAATTAATAAGACGGTCCCGAAAGGCGCGCACACAAGCATTTTGAAACAATCAAAATGGTGTCGCCTTCAGTTAACAGTAACACACAATGGGCTGGAGCTGGATACACCATGTGGAAGTGGGTGAACAGTAGTAACTAAATGTTATTGTTGCCCACAACACACCAAAATCTGCACTCGTTTTTAATCTCTTCCTGCCACCACCACCAACACCTTCCCTGGGCTCTCCCTATCACAATTGATGTTAAAGCCCAGCTCTTTAATTTTTACAACAAAAATAAGCATTCACTGTTTGCTCGTATGTTTAAGATTTTTCTTTTTTAAGAATGTTCCATTTAATTCATTGGTTGCAAATAAGAAAAAAAAAACAGAAAACAAAAGACAACAACGTTTTATTGTGTCCACAGTGGCAAGTAACTAAATAAAAACCATGTATAAATGATGATTTGAACCCCCTACTACTGTCCTATACACTATCAACCCCTTGGTCCTTACCCCCCGAAGAAGAAATGGGAGATTTTTAATTTGTACCTCGGTTTCTTTTTGGTCCCCTATGATCAAGAGTTGCTTTATATATCATATAATTTAATTCTATTTAAACAATTAATGTACGCGTGCCATCAGCACACAATTACCGTACAATTGGCCTTAGCCTCTGTCTGTCACAAAGATATTTTGGTGAAAAAAAAAATGTTAGCTACTCACATGCCTATGTTTTATTTTTATAAAAAAATTGTATATTTCAGGGACGAAGACAAGAATATATATATATATATGAAACAAAAGGCTTAAAAAAATTTAATATACCTTATCAAATACTTCATTCGAAACAAAATATAAGCAAAAAAAGTACATGTATTTGGTCTTTTGTTACCGAGTAGTACATGATACTATTTATCTAAGTCGTGGATGTCATAGTAGAAACTGAGATGCCAACATAGTTGAAATTTCTTTTTCTATTATGATTTTTTGCATACCTTTTTTTTCCTTAAAAAAGTCGTGAATGTCGTTCTTTCATATCATAAAATGCAATAATATGTTTCAATTGAAGTAAATAATATTATAAATAAATTATTTATTAAAATGTATACTATTAAAAAAATTAGTACAAAAATAATAAAGATAGATAAATTTAATTTAAAAAATAGTTACAGTTTTTAGTGACACGGTGACTTTTTTTTTTAGAATAGGAATTCAACTCATTTCATTAATAACCAATAATTCAATACAAAGTGGGATATGATTAAAATCTCGGGGGTAGCCAAGAGGAGTGCTTCCCTTGCTAGAGCATAGGCCATACTATTCACTTGCTGCCTAACAAAACTCACACGAAAGTTTAGAAAATTAGAGAAGAGCTCCTTACAATCTTTTATCACCATTCCAAAATTAGAGACATTCGGAACAGTTTGATAAATGTTATTAGCTACAACTTGAGAGTCCACCTCAAACTTCACATGGTCTAGTTCCAGGTCGCATGCCCATTGGATGGCTTTCAATAAACCAACCGCTTCTCCTTCAGCAGTCAGGAGGCAAAAGGGCATACACTCAATTCTAGCCATCAGGAAACAACCATCATAGTCTTTGCAGCATATACAAAATCCTACTTTGCTCGAGGTTGTTGAGAAACTAGCATCCACATGGATATTCACTAAACCATCTGGTGGTGCACTCCATCTAGCAGCCTGATGATGCGTCTGAGCACTAGCTCCATTGGGTGAATTGCCTTTGGCCTGCAACCAATCAGCGAGGTACCGCAAGGCCCAAACACCCACCTAGTTGATAACAGTGGTAGATCCTTCCCAGAATTTGTCATCGCACATACACCATATGCTCCAAATCATCATAGCAAATTTAGCTTTCTTATGTGCATCCCAATTGGCCAACACGGTGAGTGTTGATATAAGTTAAACATTTTTATCTCCGAACACATACACCTTAGTGGGTTGGAAATTGCAAGTACAAATTAGAAACTTTTAGCGCGGCCAAAGCATCTTTTACCTACAAACAAAAGTCCCTTGGTGCAACCCTTTTTATAGTTGATGATAAAATTGTTTGATGTTCAATGTACACTAGGCTTTTATGTACGAATATTTGTCATCTATACCAAATGTAAAATTTATATTTTAGAAGTTATGAAAGAGGGAGGGACTAAAGCCCTAAATCCGTCCCTAAAAGAGTTATTTAGTACAAAGATTTTTTCACACAAATTGGATACAAATCTAATTTACACTAATTTTAATAAAATTAGGGGTTCTTTCAAAAAAAAATTAGGGGTGTGTAAAAAGTGGAAGAGGTAGAGACATTTAAAATACGGTTATGTACGAGAAAAGAAGCTAAATGCTAAAGGGTACAAGTAAGTTCGTCTCAAACTGTGTACGAAAAATTTAAGTTTGGTGGTGACATATCACTTCTCAATTTTGTCCACCCCCCCCCCCCCCCCCCCCCAAAATCATGTATTTCTTACAATCACCTATAATCGGTTAAAATTTGTTCGTGACTTTTTACATACTAGATGTTTCTTAGCAAACAGTGGTATAGCTTGAAAAAGAATGGATGAAAAAAATGGTCCACAGAGAATCTTCCGCGAATAATTCACAATTTAATTTCCATGCAAGAAGACATTAATTATTTACTTGTATTTTAATTCAACTAGTTTATTTACCCGTATTCGCATGGGTTAACTGTAAGGATTGTAAATGTATCCAACGTGCAAGAATAAATTTGAAGTTTTTTTTTTAAATTATAAGCAGATTTAAATTTTTCAAAAACTATTATATAGATAATGCATTATGAAGTAGAGAATATATGTATTTATACATATACTTCAATTTTTTTTGAAATATAACAAAAAAAATAGAAAATATCGGTTCTATTTTTTTATGATTAGAGATGGTTTTTCAACTATGAGTTTCAACAAAAAATAATAAAGCACACAATTAAATTATTTATCTAAATTATTGTAAGATAAAATCAAAATAAGTTACACGAAAAATAGATAATCAATTATCTATACTAGACAATAAATTAATCCTAGAATAAACTCTGGTTTTTCTCGTGTATAATATCAAAGCTTTAAGAAGGAAAAAATTAAAAAAAAAATTTGATTTAGCATTTATTATACTTAAGCATAAACAATGATGTGAATGTTACAATGATGAAAACTTTTAAATTTTAATAATATGTAAGAGGTAAAATATACAAATTATGAAAAAAAGATAAAAATTAAATTTAACATTATATATTTATGATTTTTAAATTAAATATTATGATGTGCATAGTAAAATTAATCATTCATGAAAAGTTATAAAATTAAAAGTAATTAAATTTGTATAGTAAAATAATGATGAATAGTATTTGTAAAAAAATAATGAAGAATAATTTCTGATAATTGGTATACAATAAATAATAAATAAAAATGGATAAATCATTTAAGGGAATATATTAATGATTTACATTGCGAATTAATTGATTGATATATTTTAATTTATTATATTTTGAGTTTGAATTTGATTTAATTCAAATTTGATTGAATGGTAAAAGTCTAGATATGAGTATTAATTGATTGATATGCCTTAATTAATGAAATATCATGAATTAAAAAATAAAAAATAAAATATTTTGCATTTTGGAGGAATAAGATTGAATGTGAAACTGCCACGTGACATGAGCCTACGTGACAAAACTATATTTTATATAATATTGTAGATAGTAGATTAAGTGGAAAAATGAACTACAATCATAGTAATTATCAAACCACGCCATAATCTTAAGCACTTGCCTAATTGAAAACTGTTTCAATTAAGAGAAAAAGGGACATACATTGTCGGTATAAACCAATTTTACACCGACGTCTAATGAAAACTCAATATTCTACAATTAATCTTAAAATGCAGTTACAAAGTAGACTGGTGTGACAATATGGTGATTATTGGATGTCAGTGTAAAACTAATTTATACTGACAATGCATGTCCATTAAACTCTTCAATTAATTGTGTTAACTTGTATGCATCTATATGACCAGGAAAACAAGTAAACTTGTTTTTGGAAAACATATCTTTATACAAAAGTAAAATCTATGGTTTAACGAATGAGGTGTTAGTCGAGTAGAAGCAACTCACTCCATAAAGTGGAGAACCTGAGAAATCCATGTTCGAATTCTTATGGAGTCACCTCTATTGGGAGCCTAAAAATTAAAGGATAAAATCATATTAAACCAAAGAACCAAAAATTAATCTCATAACAGGTCTAAAATGCCTAAGTAGTGAGGATACCCCAATGGGCTCACTTGACTTAAAGGACTGATTAGAGTGAGTTCAAAAAAATTTATATGGTTTACTCTCTTAAATACATAAAAGACCGTCTTTTATATTATTTATTCGATAGGTTAAATTCCATTTAAAAAAATGAAATGGAAAGTGTGTGACTTTGAAGATTTAAAGCCTTGTATCTGGCTAATTGTGTTCTGGATTTCGTTAAAGTTGCACTTATTTATTTTTTATATTTAAAAATACCTTCTTTTCCTTGCACCCACCAACCAAAAGAAGGGGGAAAAACAGAGATAGGTAAATTACTAAATTAAAGGATACAAATATGTACATGGCGTGTGAGCGATGCAAGGCTAAGTTTGACTACAACCTGCAAGATGAAGTCAATCATTGCATGACATATGCAAAGAATGTCACTATTAGGACAATAATATTCTTTATCTTTCTTTTTTTCCTTTCTAACCATTTACCGTGGACAGAGTGCTTTTTGGACAGCGCTTTCATTTGCAAAGAGGAAACAAATAAAAACAAGACAGGCTTTTCTCTCTCCTCAACATGTTTCCATCTGTTATTGATTTGTAATTTAGTGTGATTATTATATATTGAATCCTAGGACACCCAATTCAATTATGTGAAAATAAACTCTTGTAAATTTGAGTAATGAGTAGTCATACCTTTATTTTCTTAAATGATATAATTTCTTCGCGTATTTTTTTTAAAATTTGAGGCTTTTTCTTATTGAAAAAACTCAAATTATTCACATCTTACATTTACTGTATATTTGAAATAACAAAATATTATAGTGTATTAAGTGCATAAAGGTTTTAAAACAATGTCAACGACCACGACATCAAAGTTTTTAATTTGTTTGCGTCTGCAACACAATCGTGATCGAGGTTGCGTCATCTGTATTTGACCATGATTATT
The DNA here is from genome assembly GCA_037113605.1 of Calophaca sinica. Classification (NCBI taxonomy): domain Eukaryota; kingdom Viridiplantae; phylum Streptophyta; class Magnoliopsida; order Fabales; family Fabaceae; genus Calophaca; species Calophaca sinica. The sequence continues at coordinate 112,197,327 of CM073732.1, read as the reverse complement.
TGAAATATTAAGGATTGCAAGGCGACCACGATCACAATTTAAACCAATTTAACATCTTAAGTTTGTTGCCCCTAAACATGAACATCTTATGGGTATTCAGTCGTGTTTGATTTTGTTCGGTTTTTTCTTTTGCAATTTTTGAATAAGGAAGGTTCTTCTTGACTATTTGATTGGGAACTTACAAGAAACAAAAGAGATCATTCTTATACAGGGGAGGGAGGGGATAAAAAATTCATAGGCAGTGGTGTTTAGTAATAGAGATCTCCATTTCTTTTGAGAAATGGAGATGATCTCTACTCGCTAAAAACTATTTCTGCAGAGCAGATTTTGCAACGCCGCAATAGCTACTGATTTGAGTTGCAACAAATTGATGGAGCAATAGGAGGTATCCTCTACTTGAAGGGTATATGAATGATTTTTGATGATGTAATTTTAGCCTGGTGCTTTGCGTTAAACTTTTCTAGTTTTTTAAACTCTTCTTGATTTTAGGCTAGTACTTTAATTGCCCTTAGCACATATCAAGGGCGAGGTGGTATGATGTTTCTTCTAGACGTGTATTTGTACCTTGTATGGACTATGTATGATGTTTTATTCTAACTCTTTAGCACATGATAGTGTGGGCTTTCTGTAACCCTTCATAGAAGGTGGATAGAGTTTGCTCACTTTGATGCTGAAGCTACTCCCTCCGGACTTAATTATAAGCAAAAAAGTACATATATTTAGTCTAAATTTGGACCAAATATATGTATTTTTTTTCTTATAATTAAGTCCGGAGGGTGTAGACATCTATTAATAAAATTTACTTATCGAAAAAAAAGAGGAGGGGGTAAATAAAAGTATATAGAACACAAGTATGACGAAGCAAAGAAGAAAAGGGAAGGAGGAGGAGAATAATTGTCAGCTATTTCCCTAAGAATATATCCCCATGTGTACAAGTATTTTGCACTTGTTACGCCTTGATTGTTCATTATATTTCTCCATGTTATGATGATCTGTAAAGCAGTTAATTAATTGATTGATTAATACAATTTGCAAATTTTCTGCTAACCTAAGTCTTCGCTTATGGACAAATTATTAAATTATAAACAATAAAATTAAGCCTTAATATCATGAAATTATAAATAGAGGTTGTCTATGAAACACGTCGATTTATTAATTGCCATTAAAACGTTAATAATGATTAATAGACTTTCGCGAACATTCAGCTATATATCAGAACAGTATGAATTGTGCTTGCCTTAATCATGTATCCCATGACACTATGGCTTTATATTGATACTCCTATGATGTTACTAGAAATTAAAAGCTGATTTTTCTTATCATGTTAGAGTAACCAGTGTTGGTAGTCAGTAAATAATAAAAAATCAAACTTCAAATACTATCTTCTATGTGAAAATCAAGTTTTATTTTTTAATATTTTTGTGGGTTTGTTTCTTGTGTGTTATTTTTATTTTTTATTTTCGTATACAATAAGACATGCCTTTAAAACTTCAAACTTGAATCAAGATATATAATGTGGCTATGATATGGAGGGGATATTAAAATACTTAGTCTGTGTAACCAAAAAATACTTAGTCTGTTAACTTCTGCTAAGATCTATTCTTTAGGGTGAAAGACGGAACAAATGGTACAAAAGACAAATAACAAACATCCTGCCTTCATCAAGTACAAGAGAAATGAAACAAATACACTGAACGGTTGTGTCTCAGTTGGCAACATACGCTGAACTTGTGGATTGGAAGGACCAAAGTTTGATCATCGCAAAACTTATTCTTGGGAGGGGCGAAGAGCTTTAAGTGTGAGTGACTAAGTCCCGATCGAGGATTAGTCTCATAGCCGACCCAAGGGATTAGAGCTTGTGGGAATACCTCGGGGAGCCAAATGTCCTAATTATGGTAGTTTAAAGAAAAGAGAAATGAAAAAATTAAATAAAGTTCATAGTAAAAATATCAATTATAAATCACTAATTAGAACAACCCATGTAAGCAGTAAGCACTAAGCACTATTAAAAGGGTATGTGCATCAAATTAACTTATAGAAAAAAAATTTGGATCATGTGCTTACGAATGAAATTTATTTAATCCCATTGGGTTGTATCGTCGTATTTGTTGTCAACAGGTTTTCAACCATTTTTTTTTTACGGTAAAATAGATTCATTCAAATGCTAGAAAAAGAGATAATACAATCAAAACAATCAAGCAATATAGGGCATTCCCATCCAATTTAAAAAGTCAACTAGTTAAGTCTATCAAATTATGAGTAATATTGCACATAGATTGTGCAGAAACTAAAAGGGCACCAAGCCAATTTTTATATCCTATCACCCAACACATCAACTCCTTTCATACATGGTCAAGGACAGATGAAATGTGAGAATTCACAATCTTTACTCTTATCAAGTTACATATCATTTCTTTGACTTCTGCGAGTACAATTCGACTATAAGTGGTCTCAAAATTGTCCAATTTGACCCATTGTACAGAAGCCAATTGATATGTGGAAAATGTACTAAAATTAGAGTTAGACACATAAGGAACTACACTCCCTATATTTTTCCAAAATGCAGAACTCATTTGAGGCTTTTTATCAAACGTCTTAAGTGCTTACTTGGCCCATACTAAACTAAAATGACACCTACACAAAAAGGATCCAAAAGGGGCACCAGTAGTAACACAAACACATTAAAAATAAGGCTTAATTGCAGTTTTGGTCCACCTATTTTTACCAATCCGTAATTTTGGTCCCCTATTATTTAATTTCGCAATTTTGGTCCCCTAATTTTTAAAATTTCTAACATTTTGTCCAATAGTAAAATTGGGTCAGAAAATTGGTGATGTGACAAGTGAGATGGTGATGTGGCCTATGATTGGACTGTACAGGTGGCCTAATTGACTCCTATTTAATTTCCAAGTCATTTAAACTATTTAAAATAATAAAATTAAATCATTTAATTTAATTTACTTTTTCAATTAAATAAATAAAATCATAAAATTAAAAGAGGAAGTGATGAACACTAAATCCCTAAACTGGGGTCAACCCCTAAATCCCTATGGTAGATGGATTCCAACTATGGTTTCAGGCAGAAATACTTGCAAAATACAAGCCCGCACTCAATTCAACGTTGCTGATTGCAAACTTGAGGCAAGTGAATGAAACAACAACCAAGGCTTTACTTTAGAATATTTCAAGAGCACAAGGCACATTATGCTATCCTACGAAGATGTTGTCAAAAACCGCACCGTATATCACATCACTTCTGCATTATTCATGCTTCATCTTCCTTTATATGCCTATAGACGACTCTTGATGGTTCACTTGCCTCTCTTGTTTTCAGAAATTAAAGGAAGTTCAGGATTTTCTGAAGGTTCCTCAAATGAATTTAAAGAGTCGTCATGTCAAGATTCATAAAAGATCCTTATCGAGCCAAGTCGAAAATTGGAATGATATGAGCAAGGCACTCACCGGCATGCAATACGAGAGTTTCCTCCGTGAAGATTACTGTAGAAAGGGGCTGATCCCTGTTTAGGAATTTAGGGTTCATCACTTCCTCTTTTAATTTTATGATTTTATTTATTTAATTTTATTTATTTAATTGAAAATTTAAATTAAATGGGAGTCAGTTAGGCCACATGTGCAGTCCAATCATAGGCCACATCACCATCTCACTTGCCATATCACCAATTTTCTGACCCAATTTTACTGTTGGGTAAAATGTCAGAAATTTTAAAAATTAGGGGACCAAAATTGCGAAATTAAAAAATGAGGGACCAAAATTACGTATTGGTGAAAATAAGGGGACTAAAACTGCAGTTAAGCCTAAAAATAAAGATGTATACCTGTATCTAGTGGTTTCAGTGGAAGTCGAAAGGGGACCTACTCATGCGGAGGAGGGAGCAACCGTAGTTTGCTGAGGACCAGAACTCTGAAGGGTTGTGTGACCATTTGTTCCCATTGGGGTTATCACATTGATCGGTGGTGAAGACTCAAGTGGGGTCACACCGCCAGAGAAGAAAACATGGCGGTAATGGGTGACCGCTCAAGGGGGCCAGAGTGAGTGTGGGAGTTGTGAGGAACAGGTCTCCAGTGAGAGAGAACACCCCTAATAGAAGGTAGAGAGGTTTGGTCAAGGGGTTGGTGGAAGCGGAGTGGGAACCAAATCTGCGATGATAGGCTTGATGAAGGTGTGGTGGAGCCAATAAGGTGATCCAAAGATCTTGTGGTGGAAATGGGCTCCAATGACAAATGGAGCAGAGGGAGAAACCTCCAACGAGGGAGGGGAGGGACTCCAGACGGCTGGAGGTGGAAACCTTAAAAAAGCACGACGACCCATAGGGAGAAAAAGTTAGAGAGAAGGTAGAGTCTCTCTCTCTAAATGCGCTGCTTTATTATTATGTATGGGATTTCATCCATGTTAATTGCATTCATTAGGTTTAAATTCAAGAATTCCCCGTTGTTAACCAACATAATATTAGTTTGCCTTAATCTTGAAAGAGTAATGCTATTTCTCACGAACTCATTGAACATGAGAGATCACGAAACTGGGAATAGTCAATAGATTGATCGCATAACTATACATGAAGAACACATGTGGCCTTCGTGAAATTCGTGAAGAGAATCTCTCGTGATAAATAGCATTTTCCATCTTGAAATATGAAGAATTTTCTCTTACTAAACATTTTACTTATAACCATAATTCAGAGGAAACCAAAAGAAATTCAATAAATTAATGCTGCTTGCATATACAAGATTTTTATATAAATTTCCTCACATTTCTCTCTTTTCAGTGATTGAATAAAACCTGTCTTAAACTGTTATACAAAGGTTCCAATTATTCTACTTCTCGATGTTCTTGTACAGCTGTTACTATATTATATATATATGTTAAAATTTTCAATATAAGAAACTAATCCTAAGTATAAAGCCAAGCCTGCATCAAAAATAATAAAAAAAAGTATAAAGCTAAGCCGACCTTGCTTTTTTCTAATATTAAGTACAATGATTGAAAAATCAGAAACTATTCATATGGACATTTTCCCCCTAACAATGAAAGATCAACTACAGTTTAATTTGAACAATTATTTTCCTCCATTAGTTACATCAAATCAACTAAAATAACGTCATAAATAATCAACATGTAAAATTTGGGTTATCGCACTTCAAAAGAAAATAAAGATAATTAATTCACACGGGTTTTAGTTATAGTATTAATTAATCATACTCAACATTAGAATAATCTGCAAAAAGGTTAAAGGAAAGACATATTTTATATTTAAAAAAGTAGCACTTCTCCTTAATTGTGAAAAAGAAGATTAGTGATCCCTACATATACATGATTCAGGTGAGCCTTGTAAGGAGGGCAGAAGCCACCACTTTTCAAAGTTACAGTGTTTATCGCATAATGACACACCTTTACCTTTTAATTTGTCCCCGGTTAGCATAATCAAATGTCCCTAAAATCCCTATCTTAAATGACTTTGTGGTGATGGTAGCTTTGAATTGCCAAAAGTAAAACAAATACAGTACTCCTATGCTGTGGAGTGCTAATCCAAGACATAATAATAATGCCTCACTAAACTGCAACACGCTTTGAGAGACACAAACTATTTGAGGGACAATTTGAGAAACATGAAATCTTTTGTTGGTTGGTTGGAGATCTACAGCGTTGTTACTTTGAACTTAACCGTGGAAAGTCATGTTTATGTGTTTAATCACTCATATGCAACAATTTAACCCTTGAAATTATAAAGCGAGACGTTGTCAATTTTGTTCTTTTTGGATCAGTTAAATTAGCCTTGGAAATCGTCAGACAGATACTAATGTAATCAAAAATTTTAAAATTCAGGAATCATTTATTTTAAAATTTCATTGATTTTTAGTTAGGAATTAAGTTGACATCGTCATACAATTTTAAAGACTAAATTAGTGATTTGTATAATATATTCAGATGGCACCGAACAAAAGCATTGAAACAAATGGTAGTCAACAGTCATGTTTAATTATAATATTCATATAAAGGAATTAGAAAAAATTGTAAAATCTTACAAAGAAATTTGCAAAAGATGATATAAGTGGGATTGTTGGGAACCAGCATTAAAGCATGAAACATGTTATATTATTCAACTCCAATAGTATTTTTCTCCTTCCAAGAAAAACAATAAAAGAAAAAACGTTATCCCATTTTTAAAGGAATATCCAATAGAACTTCAACTTACAATGGTTTGATCTATCACTATTATAAAGCCTCGTGGCAAGAGTTGAAGTGTGTAACTAGACGCGGTTCCAGTTAATCCTTGATGACAAGGATATTAGGGTCGCATCATGATGTCCTTAATGACTAATATCTGATTGGTATATTGAATTAATTATGTATGTGCACATTGTTCATTATACATATCCATTAATTAAATATATATATTAATGATTTAAACATATTAGAGAATTAAAATTTTATTTAAACAGTGTGATATAATTTATTGATCAATTTTAAAATAAAAAATAAATTCTCATTACTTCATCTCAAAAGTTGATAACAAAAATCTGAATTTCGTACTTTTTTTTATGTTTTAGGTTTTTTAGCTTGTGCAAACCTGAAAACCCCTCATAAGAAATTTCGTTTCAACTTTTTCAGAAAATTTTTTTATTACAAAAGAAAGCAGACCTCTTTAATTATAAACGCTTAGTCGTGCGAATAATGTAGTAACGGAATGTTATGATAAATAGAACGTTTTCTATAAAATGTGATTTATTTAATAATTGTGAAATTATAAATGTAACCTTTTTACATGATTAAATCACATAAAATCTTAATATGAAAGAACTTTTTTATGAAATATATTTCATTTTTATTAAAAATTATAAAAGTGTTATTAATCAAACTAAAGATAAAAATATTGTTTGACTAAAGAAAAGTTAAATAAAAGTATTACCAAAGAGTTAAAAATAAAAAATTATTAAAATTATAATTTTAAAATAATTAATTCTTTAAACACGGTAATTTTCAATAAAAATATTTTTCTTTTATTTTTTAATCTTACTCGCACTTTTATTTTTTCAAACGATGAGTCGGGCCTCAATATTACTTATTGTGAAAATCTTAATATTCTTTTTTCTTAGGAAAAAAAGAAGGAAGCCTCTCCTTCCCTTGCTCTCTGTTTCTCTCTCTCTCGCTCCCCCCCCCACACACAGAACAGAACATTGCTCTCTTGCCGAACCCCAACTTCCCCCATCCAACGCCACACACAGAGTAGCGTAGGGTCTTCCATTCCCAAATCAACCCCTCCCTCTTTCCCCACACGCACACAGAAACCCTCTCCCAATTGGATCTGAGTCACAATCCTTTGGGAGAAGGGTGATCGGATCGATTGGATAGGTCGTTGCTGAGGAGGCCACGGGAGGGCATTTTCATTGAAATGGGAATGCCCAATCCCAACCTCAACCCCAACGAACGATGAGCAAAGCCGTGGTTGGTTCTGACAAAGAAGACGAAGAAGAGTGCTTCTACGAATCCCACGACCGCTTGCTCTCCCTCTCTTCCTCCTGCTCCTGCTCTAACTCCAACTCCAACTCCAACTCCGACCAAGAAGACCAAGAAAACACCAACACCAACACCAACAATAATAATTGCAATTACAATTTCGCCCTCAACAGTTACGACATATGGATCTCCCAACCCTCCTCCGTATCCGAACGCCGAACCCGCCTCCTCCAAACCATTGGCCTCTCCTCCGACCCTTCCCTCTCTCGTGGAAACCCCCTCCCTCCTCACAATGCCATGTTCCGATCCAAATCAGACGGTTACTCTCCCTCTCGTTCGCACAACAATTCTAACAACAATATCAACCCTTCACCTTCTTGTTCTTCTCTTTCTCTTCACTCCGCCGCCTCCTCTGTAAATAACGGCCTTCCCGGGAATTGCGGCGGTTCCCCCGGGAAACCTCCTTCTGGGAAGAATTCCCGGAGGAGCCAATCCTCCGCGGATTTCGGCCCCGGAACTTCCGCCGCGGCGGAGACGGTGGTTTTAGGGGAAACGGAATGCGATGAGGTTGAGGGAATAACGAACGAGCGAGCGTGCACCATAAGAGATCTCGATAACGGAAAGGAGTTCGTGGTGAAGGAGGTTAGAGAAGACGGGATTAGGAACAAGGTGAAGGAGGTTGGGACGGGAAGACAGTTGACCATGGAGGAGTTCGAGATGACGGTTGGCCATTCCCCGATCGTTCAGGAGCTGATGCGCCGCCAGAACGTTGAGGAAGATCTTGGAAATGGAAACGGTGGCAACGGTGGTGGTGGTGGCAATGGCAATGGAAACTTCAACTCTTCTAAGGTGAAGAAGAAGGGAGGGGGTTGGTTGAAGAGTATTAAGAGTGTTGCGAGTTCAATGGCGGGTCATAAGGAGCGGCGGAGCAGCGACGAGAGGGACACCTCGTCGGAAAAAGGAGGGAGGAGGTCGAGTTCTGCTACTGATGATAGCCAGGATGCTGCATTTCATGGACCTGAGAGGGTGAGAGTGAGGCAATATGGGAAATCATGTAAGGAGTTAACTGCATTGTATAAGAGTCAGGAGATTCAGGCTCATAATGGATCTATTTGGAGTATTAAGTTTAGTTTGGATGGGAAGTATCTTGCTAGTGCTGGTGAGGATTGCGTGATTCATGTTTGGCAGGTTGTGGAGTCTGAGAGGAAAGGGGAGTTGTTGTTGATGGAGAAACAGGAGGATGTGAATGTCAATATGTTGTTTCTTGTCAATGGGTCGCCTGAACCCGCCGCGCTGTTTTCGCCTTTGGTGGATAACCTTCCGGAGAGGAAGAGAAAGGGGAGGTCGTCCATTAGCAGGAAGTCTTTGAGCTTGGACCAATTTGTGGTCCCTGAAACTGTGTTTGCACTCACTGAAAAACCCATTTGCTCCTTTCAAGGCCATCTTCATGATGTGCTTGACCTCTCCTGGTCCAAGTCTCAGGTTAGCTTCTGTTTTTAAAGATAGATAGGCCTTGTTGTTCTGATATTCCTGTGGCATGTTCCATTTCTTGGTAGTTTTGTAAAGTGTATCATTCACTCTTATATTGGCAACAGCTGATGTTGTGAAGGATACTTATTGGTTTTTTTATTAACTGATGAATTCGTGTTTACTAAACAGTTAGAGTTTTTATTCTTAGTATTTATTATTTAATTGGTTGGGGAAATATGACTGTTTTCAAGTGGCTGGGCAGGCATCAAAGAACAGATATTGGTTTCAAGTGGCATTAGAATATATTTAGTGTTACTGTTAATTGTTAAGAATATCTGATATGTTTAATTTTGTAGTTTACGCAACAATTATTGTGTTATTTAGGGGAGATGCTTGCTGGGACTATTTTCTCTAGTGGTTTCTGGTTATTTTGTCATCGTGGAAGATGTATATGCACAGTGCACAAGCTACTGGACTATTTGCTAGTTGTGACAATACTTTGGGTTGAGTAATTGTAGTCTTAAAAATATGTATTGTGTGAACAAGGAGAAAAAGTTTTGTCCCAGTGGAAAGGCTTCTGGATTTTTATTTTTTATTTTTTCTTCTCTCATATTCCCTATCAGATTCAAAGTTGTGTTTATGAACCTTTGATTTTAATGGGTCTAAAATGGTTTATTGCCCCTACTGAGTTACATTGTTATTCTAGGCCTTCGTTGGAAACAAGGCTTTTTTAAAAACTGTAAATTTAGGGAGGCAACTTGCGAACACAGGGTGGCAGTGTGTTTTAACTTTTAAGGTTTTTTATATATAATGTTTTACTTTTGATAATGAAATACTCTATGAGTATATCCAATTTTTACAGTAATTACTGTAGTTAACAGTGATGTAGAGATAGTTTGGCTCGGCTATAATGGAAAGGCAACTAAAATTTACTGCTTAAATAACGGAAAGAATGTTTTCGGGTCAGTAACTTGCTTAGGATGCTTGTTTGCAACTTAGGAGTACTGATTAGATGGTTTGTTGACTTGTTGATAATTTATCATTATTCCTTATGTAAATTCAGTGCAGTATTTGTTGAAGTTTAGAAAGTGGATAAGTACTAACTAGGTACAATAGAGCTATAAATTTAAAATTGTGTTTTTTGTAATAACTCAAATTTCAGAAATGTGTTCTTAGTTAATCAGCTTCTAGTCAGAATTGACCCAAAACATTTTCCAAGTTAAGTTGGCTGTAATCCCCCAAAAAGAAATTTTTATCTATCTCCCCTGACGTCCTTCTAATTTGTTTGAAATTTTAAAAATAATTTGCTTAAATTTAACAAATAATGTTTGTTGTAAAACTAGTTCACACCCAATGTTTAGATAGACTTTGAAACTATTTTTATGAACCTTCGAAAGTTTTGTTTTGAACTGATCTTTTTAGTTTGCCAAACTTCCTCTTATTGTCTACATAGGAGGGGATGCTTACTTAAACACATTGTTACATCCCTATTTGTGTCATTCCTTAGAGATACGGCAACACTGGTGGCACTAGGATGAGCACCTTTGGTAGTAACTAAACTTTGAAGAATGAATTAAAATGATGGATATCATTGCTAGCTCAAACAATGTCTTTGAATAGATTCAATGTGGCAGGGGGTTTATTTGTTTGTTTATTTAGATATCTTTTTTATTAATGTGTGTTGAATAGTCTTTAAATATTTGTCTTAAAGCATTGTGTTGTGTTCTTGAAATATGAATTAAAGTACCAGAGATCATCCTTGTAATATTTTTATTCTCCGTTTTGCACAGCACTTGCTCTCATCTTCAATGGACAAAACAGTGCGGCTGTGGCATTTGTCTAGCAAGTCTTGTTTGAAAATATTTTCACACAGCGACTACGGTGAGTAAATGCAATTGTTACATCTTGCAACACTCTTATGTTTGCTCTCCCTTAACCTGAATTGAAGTCATGGGCACATATATTTTGATTAAATGGCAGAATACTCATATACTGTTGTGTGTTTTTATCAAAGCTTCTTCTGCGTCTTCCCACATAAAAATTGAATTAGATTCTAAGTCCATCTGATCCGTATCTAATCAAATTCAAGATACACCCGTCTTTGATGATTGAGTAACCACATTATGCACACAGCAGTTTTATGAAAATATTTGTCTTCACTGCATATAGGACTAATTATACAAGAGTTCTATAATATCCAATAGGGTGGTTGACTTTAACAATTAAAGCAATTCTATTCCCTCGCTCCCCTTTTTTCTTTGCTAATTATATCTTTTCGTTCCATTCTGCTTTCTGTCTGGCACAGTAACTTGCATCCAGTTTAATCCTGTTGATGATAGATACTTCATTAGCGGATCTTTGGATGCTAAGGTTCGCATATGGAGCATTCCTGATCGACAAGTTGTTGATTGGATTGATCTTCATGAGATGGTCACTGCTGCTTGTTATACACCTGATGGGCAGGTTGGTTCAAGGTTAATACGCATGTATTTGAGCACTCAAACTCAATTTTTAAGTTACAACTCACTTACATTTTCGGTGTAGGGTGCACTAGTCGGTTCATACAAGGGTAGCTGTCATTTATATAATACATCCGGTAAATGCTGTGGCTATTTTATTTTTTCCTTTTTTTATAACTGTGTCTATTCATCTATACTCTATTGTGATGATTGTGGGGCCACTGATTATCATCTTGTTTTTATATTCCATTCAGAAAATAAGTTGCAACAGAAAAGTCAGATCAATCTGCAGAATAAGAAAAAGAGATCGCATCACAAGAAAATTACTGGTTTCCAGGTAATTTAATGATTTACTGGCTTACTGCTGTATGCTCCTCCTTTCTTTTGTGTAACCTATCCAAAATGTTGAACGGGGAATTAAAAGGGGAGGGTGTACAACTATAGTGGATTTGCTTTGACAAGTTACAATGCTTATGATTATCTTTGTAACTGAATTTTATGAACAGTTTGCCCCAGGAAGTTCATCAGAAGTACTTATCACATCTGCTGATTCACGAATTCGGGTTGTTGATGGTGTTGATCTGGTTCATAAGTTTAAAGGTGTGTAACAGTGGTTGTATATAAAATGAAATTTATTTAAAAGATAATATAACAAGTGAATTTGGTAAACTGCTTTCATCTGCATAATAAATTGTGTTTAATTCTATGGTCAAACAAAGCTTCTACAGCTGTTTTTCATGTTTTGTCTGGAGAGACGTGGGATGCTGTACTAAAGGCTGAAAGATGTATTGGAAATTTATTTGGACCAGTGAAACACAATAGTGGTCTTGCATTCTTGCTGCCTCTGCAAATCTACACAAATGGAAACTGAGGTCTTTATATATATTTATTCTTGCCAATCAAACTGATGCAAGTTTTGTGCAGGATTCCGAAATGCAACCAGCCCGATTTCAGCCTCCCTGACAGCAAATGGTAAATATATTGTCGCAGCAAGTGAGGATTCCCATGTATACATCTGGAAAAATGAAGCCGATTGCAGGCCTAACAGAAGTAAAGGTGTAATTGTCACACGCTCCTATGAACATTTTCACTGTAAAGATGTGTCAGTGGCCATTCCCTGGCCTGGCATGGGTGATGCATGGGACATGCATGATACTATTTCTGGTGAACAACCTGAGCATGATAACAACAGCGATGAAGTCGCATCAGCCAATCATCCTCCTACCCCTGTAGAGGAAATTGTTGGTACCGATGGTTCACGCACTGCTTCAGGTTACAATAGTCCACATCATGCAACCATTGCAAGTGCGGCAAACAATTACTTTTTTGATAGAATTTCTGCAACATGGCCAGAGGAAAAACTTGTTCTAGCTGCAAGAAATCAAAGCCCTCGTGTCAGTATGGATTTCTCAAATGGGGTAAGTCAAAAAATGTCAGCTTGGGGTATGGTGATTGTAACTGCCGGCCTTCGAGGGGAAATTAGAACTTTCCAAAATTTTGGATTACCACTACGAATATAAGAGGTGATAGAATATGCATGATGCATGGCAAAGAGTGAGTTGGATATCAGCTCAGAAGGCAGTTGACTTCACCTTCTCCATTAGCTGGCAAAAACCTGTACAGAAAATGGGTGAGATTTGTAATATTAGCGGGGTTTCATTTCTTTCCTTGTTCTTGTGCTTATTGGATGAAGATAGGTTGTCATTCCATTCAGGCACTTGGGGGGAAAAGAGGGGGGGGGGGACATTGTCAAACAAAAACCAAAAAGGGGGAAAAGAAAAAAAAAAGGAAAAAAAAAAAAAGGTACACCAGGAATTTAGAAACCGATTGTTGTAATCGGGAAATGTAGAGTAACGCGAGCATGGGAAAGCTTATTGAAATTAGAAATGATAATTCTTTTACACTTGTTGTCTTGAGTTTTGCTTATGTAATTCGATTCGATATCTTGTCCAGGTAAATCAGTTCCAATAAATAATAGCATGGATGCAAGTGTTAGCGTCGCCAGTGGCCATTGTTGTTCAGTCTAGAAATTTACTATCTAACAACAGCATGAGATAAAAAGAAATTTGAAAATTTCTTATAGAAAAATTCGGGCCGAAGCGCGTAGTTGCTTTAGCGGCTTGTTGTGTTACAAGTATTAATGGCACATTTTGGGATGGGATGAGACATTTTATTTTCACGTCTTTTTTACAGTTTTTATTTAAACCAATTTTGATCTTATACCCTGTAAAATCAGTATAATGACCGTTAAAGTCCTTAAAATTACAATTCACGTGAAAATGTGAAGAACTTGGATTCCAGAATATGGGACATTGCTGGGATACCAACATTCCACTTCCACATAGCACATTCCAGACAAATTTAACACATGGTAGCTCATCAAATGCTTTTCCGTTAAGACTATGGTAAAAGATCTAGGTCTTCGTTATGCCATAATTCAGGATTCCTCAATTCATTAGTTGTTTTTTCCTAGTCAAATACACACTAATCATGATCATGGATGTACTCGAAAAGTTGCGTCACTGGTTTAGGCTAGTCAGTTACAGATATAATACCATTGGTAGCACTGCAGCTTCCTGGGCTATATGCTTACAACCAACAAAGCTATATTGCAACAATAGGCCCAATAGGGAAGTGGGTTAGAACAATATGCTGAGGCCCTTTGCTCCACAATGTTAGGGATGGAGTATTCCAAACATTCTAGTATCTTCTTTAAAGTAGAAATTAACAATCCTCCCCCATGCCCCCATCTAGGGTGGGAAATGAGTCGAGCTGAGTCGAACTTGATTGAGCTCAGCTCAGCTCATTTATTTAACGAGCTCAATTTTCAGCTCAAGTTCGGCTCATTTGGTTCATGAACCAAGTTCAACGAGCAAATTATCGAGTCGAGTCTTATCAAGTTCAGCTCATTTATTTAACGAGCTAATACGGGCAGGTGAGATTCTTTAACACACGAGCAATTATTTCCCACGTTTGCAAGGAAAAATTTCACAACACTCTGTACGGTGTGTTTCATTCTCCGATCTATCTTTTCTTTATATTTTTTGTTGGAAATCTTTTTGTGATATATATACTACTCCATTACAATATATAAGCAAATTTGACCACTTCCACACTTATTAAGAAAAATAGTTATTCACAATAAATATTGTTAATCTCATTTAAAATTTCCACTTGATAGCCTAAATTATCCCTCATTAAATGTATAGAAACTTAGGGTCATTGAAAATAAAATTTAAAATAAATTTATGGAAAGAGATTAATTTTGCTTATATTTTGTAATATATTATATGAGTTGACTTTTGCTTATATATATATATATATATATATATATATATATATATATATATATATATATATATCGTTCTGGCCATTTAACCAAACGAATTAACTACGATGATATTTCAAGTTCGCTCATTTATTTAACGAGCTCAATTTCAATTTTCACCAAATTGACTATTTTGCCTACATGAACCAAGTTCAATGAGCTAATTATCGAATCGAGTCTCGAATTATGTGCGAACGGCTCGACTCATTTCCAGCCCTACCCCCATTCAAGAATCTGCCAAAAAAAGGCTTGAATTTACTTTCTATCCGAAACAAATTATCTCCACTCCCCCAATCCCTTTCTGCACTAATAACTAGTAATGGGGTCTGGGAATTGGGATCCACGGACGGAGTGGCTCCTCCTATTGGCAAGTTTTAAAAAAATATCCTTTCTTATGAAATCTTAAACTCGACACCCCATTGGTTGGTTGGAAATGACGTGGCGGTGCACATACTGCTAATTATCTTATCCTCTCATGGACCTTCACTTTATATATTCATTTTCAAATTCTCACCTCTGATCCACATTTCTTATTACCCCACTGGTTTACTACTAACACCACTTCAATTCACTAGATTTGCTTGCTGTGTGAGTCGTACATTGTAAAACCAAAAACTCACTTCATTAATGGCTCTCCAAGCTGCTGCTGCTTCTTTGGTTCCTGCTTCTTTCTCCATTCCTAAAGAGGTTTGCTTCCATTTTCCACAAACAAGGAAGCTGCTTCTTCTTCTTCTTCTTCTTATTATTATTATTATTATTATTATTATTATTATTTACTTTTCCAAATAGATAGTTGATGACATTTGTGTTTGCAGGGGAAGTCCAGTGTGTCTCTCAAGGACTCCACACTTTTTGGTCTTTCATTATCAGAATCATTCAAAGCTGACTTCAGCTCTTCTGCATTGAGGTGCAAGGTAAGTGCAACAAAAACTTGGCTATCTTCTTCTCAATTCAGCACTAAGTTGTTTCTATTTATCTATGAGTATATTAAAATATTAAGGTTTCCCATGTAAAATGTTGGTACCATTAGCCTCTAGGATTAAGAATCCATTAGCCTCTGATATGTGATTGCACTTGTTGAAAATGGGTTATTAGTCTTTTTTCTTTAGTCAATTTCAGAGTTGAGAGTTAAACAACAAAATACAAAGTACTATGTATTAATAATACCCCAAAGTTTTTGGGGGCATTGTCTAATTTTTGTTTCCCTTTTCCTATCTATCAGAGGGAATTGAGGCAAAAAGTTGGTGCTGTAAGGGCAGAGACAGTGGCTACAGGCTCTCCAGCAGTTAACAAGTCATCACAAGAAGGCAAGAAAACATTGAGAAAAGGCAGTGTTGTGATCACTGGTGCTTCCTCTGGATTAGGCCTTGCAACTGCTAAGGCTTTGGCTGAGACAGGAAAATGGCATGTAATAATGGCATGTAGAGATTTCCTCAAAGCTGCAAGAGCTGCAAAATCTGCTGGCATGGCTAAGGAAAACTACACTATCATGCACTTAGACCTTTCTTCTCTTGACAGTGTGCGCCAATTTGTTGATAACTTCAGGCGATCGGAAATGCCACTGGATGTGCTTGTTTGTAATGCTGCTGTTTACTTGCCAACTGCTAAGGAACCTAGATTCACTGCTGAAGGCTTTGAAATCAGTGTTGGGACAAACCATCTGGGGCATTTTCTCCTATCACGCCTCTTGCTTGAGGACTTGAACAAATCTGATTACCCTTCAAAGCGATTGATCATTGTTGGCTCAATCACAGGTCTAGTTCATTAATATGTTCACTTTCAAGGTTTTAAATTGTAGTCGCTTCACGGTCCTTGATATTATGGAGAATTGGGTCAGATAAGGCTCTTATCGCAGTCACGCTGCGGTGATAGTGTCATCTAAAATCATGATGTCGCGACCAAGGTTTTCAAAAAAGGTTCACAACCTCAATCTAGGCTGCGACATCAAGGGTTTTGATATCTCTGCAACCGCGATTGAGGCTGCATTTGACCGCGATTCTCTACAATATCAAGAATCACGATACGACTGTGACCCTTACCGCGATTTAAAACCTTGGTCGCGACCACAATCGCGGTCGCGGATCGTTTTTTAAAACCCTATTCATGGTGAATCCCAGTTCTTATTTTATCACCTATTATCTGGTTGCATTTTTGTACTGATTGTGTATAGATTAAACAGGAAACACAAACACATTGGCTGGAAATGTACCTCCCAAGGCAAACCTTGGTGACTTGAGGGGACTTGCTGGTGGCTTGAATGGACTTAACAGCTCATCCATGATAGATGGTGGAGATTTTGATGGTGCCAAGGCATACAAGGACAGCAAAGTCTGTAACATGCTCACAATGCAAGAGTTCCACAGACGATACCATGAGGAAACCGGAATCGCATTTGCTTCCCTTTACCCGGGATGCATTGCCACAACCGGATTGTTTAGAGAGCACATTCCCTTGTTCAGAACTCTATTCCCTCCATTCCAAAAGTACATAACCAAAGGCTATGTCTCAGAAGATGAAGCAGGAAAAAGACTTGCACAGGTAAATAGCAACAACACTTGAGGGAAGAGTGCATGAGTTATTGAAATATCTTTCATTTCTTATGTATGGTTTTTTATCAATGTAGGTTGTAAGTGATCCAAGCCTAACAAAATCTGGTGTTTACTGGAGCTGGAATAAAGCTTCTGCTTCATTTGAAAACCAGTTATCCCAAGAGGCCAGTGATGTAGAGAAAGCTCGCAAGGTGTGGGAGATTAGTGAGAAACTTGTTGGTTTGGCTTAAAGTGGCGGCTTACAACATCCATGTTGAGTAAGAGGCCTTGTCATTGAGGAAAATGAGTCCTCAAAAGAGTGAAAATGTTGAGTGTGTTGATGTTGTTTTGTTAGCTAGGATCTTTTTTGCCTTGATGTAGGAGTCGATGACTCAATAAAATCATTCAACCATGTGGCAAAGTGCTTATAAACTTTCTGAAATAACTGTGCATAGTGACTACAAATTGAAGTGTGTGGTGTTCTTATGTGCCTACCTTGGATCGGCATCTGAAATCTCTTAAATTTTTCCATCAACAGTCATTTAAGTTGACTCCAGAATAAATGGTTTAAGTAAGATCTTCCTCAAAAAATTAACTATGGAAGCCTAAGACAGGAGAAAACAAGTGAGGGGGTTATGAGATTTTATTCCTTTGAAAATGTAGCAAGTTTATTATTTGAATGGAAATATTAACAAAACTGAGTGAAAAAGGCAGGATGAGTTTTTCATATATAATTACATATAATGTATCTTTCTTGTTTCACTCTTATTTTTAAGGATATAACAAAATGAACCTATAACGAGTTTGAATCCTCTGCAGCAGCGGCAGAACTATTGGATTTTGTATTTTGAATCTTAGATCCAACAACTCTAGAGCTGCCGCATAGTAAATATACTTTGCCTTTGATCCTAATTTCTCCACTGTCCATAACCATGTCATGGACATATAAGGAGCTTCTAGCCTAAACACTTGAAGCCAAATGCAGACATTGGGGGGTCTAAAGCACAATTTTAAAATAAACGCCTACTTTTTATACGAAGTATCATGGAACACCAAGATTGGAACCATGCATCACAGTTTATTCCTTGAACATCTCAGATTGCACTTAAAAGCCACACTTCCAGCATTGCAGTTTTTTTTCTCATTTATTTACAAAATTTGTCAGAATACATCATATCCTTGCCTACCCCATAAAAGGTGGTTTGGGGCAGGAATATGCATCTGTAATATACATATGCGGCTTCATCTATCAAGAGCCTCAAAGTTCATAACCTGGAAACCTTGCTACTTGTGGATCAAGCATGTCTAGAAAGGTATATGCCATTCCTCCAAGACCTTCAAATAAGGAATAAGGGCGATCTCCTCCGTGCATCTTTCCTTCTGAGATCAATTTTTGCGCTCTATCAAGTAGAAAGCAAGCAAATCCTTTAGCCCTGTACAAGTACTCCTCGTTTCCGGTCAATCTGTATAGAGAAAGAAAGACATAGGTGTTCCCACTGATACCATGACAAATTCCGACTCGCTTAAGTAGACCCCTGCTCCATACTACTTCTCCTGCATCTACAGCTGCTTGTGAAAATTCCTTATCCCCAAAAACCTAATGATTTGGTAAAGAAAAAGTCATGAGATCTGAACATTGGGTCTTTCGCAACTAGGCTTAAAAGTTATTGCACAAATTCAGTTATATAAAGGAAAAGGAAAGTATAAAGCAGTACTTTAATTTCATGTTTGTACTCATGAGTATGAAGAGTAAAAGGAATATGACTTTTGCTGGAAATACCCCTGCTCATAAAATGAAATATTCACTGAGTTGCCTATATCACTTTTCAGTTTTGCCACCATCATATGCATTAATTATAATTAGCCATTCTTTATTAAACACTACAAAATCCACGCAATCAGATTCATGCAAATAATCAATTTATCAGTTCCTTTACATCTTATAGACTCCGCATTTAGTTGAATATGGTGCCCAAGGAAAAGATTACCTCAGCTGCTTTTACAAGCGTAAGAGCGACTCCAGGGGCACCGTGACACCAATGCACAAGACGGTCAGATTCATTTCCTTCACTGGAGGGATAATTGCCACTCGGGAAACGATTCTTAATCATGTATCGTAGTGTACCCTTGACGTCCTCCACCTCATCTGGCTTGAGTTCCATGTCCATCAAAACATTCATAATTCCTGCAAGTCCATGGGCAGCACCCCAGTATTTCTTGCCATGCCATTCATACATCAAAGGACATCTTCCCTTGCGAGCCGATTGTCTACCAGCTGTAATAACTTCGTCCACAACTGATCTCTGTCAAGGTTAAATGCCCATTTTCATGGCAAGTCGGCATGATTTTGTCAAAAGAAGAATGCCACGAAGAAGAACATATGCCTTACCATGTGAGGAGTAGGTATTGTGTCTCTACCAATATGCTTGTTTAAGAATGAACAAGCCCATAAGTAACCTGCCCTGCCATACAATAGCTCATAGGGAAAATCGCGGGGTAGCTCAATCTGTTCCCAAAGCAAAGGCACCAATACGAAAAAGCAATTAAACAAATGGATTTCATGTTCAAATTGGAAGTATCATGAGAATCAGGATTCAGAAAATACAACAAAAGACCTCTTTGAATTGCTTTAGGAAATAGTCAAGTAGTCTCCCATCACCAGCATGCTTAGCTATGACAGCACCAAGAGCACAAACACCAGCACGCCCACATATGAATGTCACACGGCTGCAACTCATGCATTAGCAAACAAAACTGAAATCACCTTAAAGGGCTGAAACTAACTGTTTTATTTAGGCTTTACAAACACTACTTTAGAACACTAATTCAGGTCATTCCCTAACTTAACCCAAGCAAGGTTTTAAAAAAAATCCGTTACCACAATCTGGGCTGCGACATCATGGTTTTTGACGTCACCACGACCACAACACAACCGCGATTAAGGCCACATCAGCTATATTTGACTGCGATTCTCCGCAATATCAAGGACTGTGATTTAAAACCTTGATCCCAAGGATAAACTAAAGTGAAAATTTCTCAAGTATACAACCAGACAACAAATATTTTAAAATTGATAGATAAGCTAATATCCAAGCAACTCTAATGCCATTATGCTTCAATCTAACTATTCATAGCACGCTATCTTTAACAATTAAGAACCTCTACTTGAGCATTTTAAAACCACCGTTTACAATGGCTAAGTCTTCTCTATGCATGAAAGAAAGAATACCTAGAATTTGCTAAAGCAGAATCACAAGCCTTAACAATCTCTGAGCATAAGTTAAGATCATCCACATTCTTGGTTACTTGGTAGGCCTGGAAAACCAAGTATGCTGTTCCAAGAGCCCCCGTGTAGAGAGTATAGTCCTTCACACGATTCCCACTCGAACCCCATGTCTCCCTCACCACCTGAAGAAGAAGAAGAGTCAGAAAAACAAAGCACAAACACTTGTTGAGCAAATTCACACCGACCCACATAGGTACCAACGCGAAAGTTACTAACTTGAGCCTACTCAAAATCAAAGAACGCCAATTGAAAGGAACCCACAAATATGAAGAACCCAAAAAGGAACCCCAAAAAAAGGACTTTTATGAAAGTGAAAATGAAGTGGGTTGTGGCGTTTTGAGTACCGATTGTTTCAAGCGAAGTGCTGCAGCTTGGAACTTTGGGGAGAGCATTTGGTAAGGTAGAGAAAGGAGTGTGGTGAGAGAGTCCGGTGTTGGTGTTTGGTAGGGTATTGCTTCTTCAAGTGAAGTCTCTGCCACGAAGCGTGGCATCTCGTTCGGAAAGAAGCGATCGGCCATCTCCGAAAGGCACAAAACACAATAATAGTTACAGTGTAGAGAGTTCGCGAGTGTAGTGTGCACCTCCCCTACGAGTAATATTATTTTGAAAACAAAAAATTGATAACCGGGCGACTCCTATTTACGAGTGAAAAACTTAGGTTAACCCAAATTCATATTATTAACCGTTAATTGATTAACTATCTACTGAACTGAATTAACCCAAATTTTTACACGTTATTAATTAAGTGTCGCTACATTCATCATTAACCATCTACTGAACTGAATTAACCAAACTATTTCACGTTATTAACCAGATATCGCTGGATGTCGATTTTAGGGGTGTCAAAATAACATTTCTCATATTGGAAACCCAATAACATCTTTTAGCAGGTGACAGCAGCTTCTGGATACTTATAAAACACTATTTTTTTTTTTGAGGATACAAAACACTATTTTGAATCTATTCTATCACCTTGAAGGAAAAAAAAAAAATAATCTAGTCTATGACAAATTGTTATTGTTTTTATACACATGTTAAAAAAATATTAATTCATGGTGCAAGAGTATTGATATTTTAGAGTTTTTTATTTTATTTTGTTGAGATATTGAGTTTATTTACTACACTGACAGAGCAAAAAAAGTTTTACACGTACGTCTAATTATATCTCACAATATCAATATTTGTGCAAGTTCCAATATGTATTACGAAGCCAAAATCCAAGGGTAGATGTTTTGTCCCAACTAGCAAATACAAAGAGTGCTACTAACAACAGATCAATTATTCAGGAAACCTTGACAACTCCAAGTGTCAACCTCGGGGCCATGTGTGTGAGGCATGAATGGCAAAATTATGGTTCTCTAATATTAAGCAATGCCTCAAGCATGAAACATTGAGTGTCATCTAGGGTGAACTAGTTTATAAGTGGTTTAGGGTGAACCATGATTGATAGTCATTGGATTAAGAAGCTCCATGAGATTTAATGATGCACTTTCTATACTAGATATTTTCTTGTTCTTTCTCCCGTTTCCCTTCCTTTCTCCCTCTCCTTTCTGCAACCGACAACCACCACACTAGACCTGCAAAAAGACGGTGAACCTCAACCATCGTCATTGGTCGTGCTCCACTGAATCACAACCACCGACCAAATTTTCGTGCTTTTCCCTGTACTTATGTATGTTCTTATTCTTCTTATCTTAAATAAATATAGTTGAAGTTGGCATCCAAAATGATCGGAATCAGCTTCACTTGTGGCAAGTGTTTCTCACCAATCCAAATGAGTGGTGGGATCAAAGAAAGCGCATGTTAAATCCAACGTAGCCTGATTTTAAGCACAAGGATATAGGTGAAACTCTGTGGCTGAGTAAACATGATCCTCCATGGGTTAAAAGACAACTTGGATTACTTGACGCAAAAATGGCAGGAGGAGGACTTGCAGATCGTCGGTCTTGCATCACCAGTTGGGTTTATGATGAGTTTTTTTTTAGCTTAAGGTTTGTGATTAGTTAACATAACAAAACAATGAAAAAAAATGAGGAGATTCAATATTCTCTAGTTTTCCTCACAAAATCTGATAATGGAAATCAAAAATAGAAAATCAGTGAAGAAAGTTGCCTTCAAAACACTGCCTCCCCGCTCACTACAACTGTCCCAACGTCTAATGTGTCCTCAAGCTCCATCTCCTTGTCGTCGCCCTCTCATGGGGGAAGTTTGGGTACAGATTTGCGATGGAGAAATGGTGAGATTTACGAGAAGAGAGAGAAAGAAGGTGGATGAAAATTAGATTTGGTGTGGTAATGTCTAGTACAATCTTGTGAACTTGCTCAATCCAGGGGTTGTTAATCATGGTTTATGGGTGAACCATTTTTTATGCTAGTTCACCCTAGAAGCCATCGAAACATTGCCTCCTAAGGATTAAGAAAGCTAAGAAGTTGTGGTGCACCCTCATAGGAGAACCACTTTACAAGAAATGATATTCAATGTCTTTGCTAAAGTGTTTAAGAAGCGTAAGTATGTCATGGTCGAGTGCGAGAGGGGAGCTGCGGACACCATTTGCGAGCAAGACTGCTAACAAAAATCTTTTAAGGGTCGACTATTACTGGCCTACTATAGGAAGGAATGCTCCAGAATATGTCAAAAAGTGTTGTGTCGGCTTTCATCTCGCCCTGCCAAAAACTGTTAACCATATCGATGCCATGACCTTTTCATCAGTAGGGGATGGACATTTTGGGACCCTTCCCCATAGGGTTGAGCAAGACCCAACTAAACTCGGTGACCCAACTCGGTCTGAGTCATTAAGGTTCGAGTTTGACATGTAATATTACAACGTGACATAATTGTAGAAATGATTGGACATCTTTGTAAATTATAAAATTGATTTTATGGTGAGATGAGGGAGCAAAGAAAGAAATTAGTTACAATACACTGGTTGTGTAAAATAATTATACTAACATTTAATCATATCTCACTATGTAGATATTTGTGTAGATATTTGAGAAAATAATATTATGACTCAATATATATCACGGTTAAATATGATTAGAAGTCTGTATAATTTTATTTACATCGTTAGCATATAGGCTTTAAACTTGTAAAGAAAACCATTACCAATATATCACATTAGATAAATTAATAAACTCAATATATATTGTAGAACTATTATCTTTACATGTTAATATAGGCGTGTGAAAACTTTGCTACTGTATTCAAATATAGGTGACTTGTAAGGTGGACCAACTTATCAGGTAGTCCATTATGGATTAGTTTATTTTTGTAACAAAAATATTATTATTTAGTCCTTTAGTTTTTTTTCAAAATACAAACTCTTGTCACTTCTCTCCATGTTCTCGCTTCTTTCTCCTCTCATAATCACGCAGTCTCGTCTCGAACAATGACCTTTATGCTGCATACTATGGGTGATCATGGATTGGGTCAACCTGACCCAAACAAAAAGAACGGGTTGTGTTGGGTTCACTAGTTAATTCAGTTTTCATTTATTTGAACGCAAGTGTTTTGGGTTGAGTATCAGGTTTAAGAATTTACAACCCGTGAAACCCAACCTAACACAGATATAAATATTAGAAAAACCTTCGTTAGTTTGTCTCCAAAATTTGTTTCCCTCTCACACTCTCAAACTCTTTGTGACCTAACCCCAAATCAATCCACTATCGGTGTAAGCCCTAGTGGTCAATCTATTTTGTATAGATTATTATTTGTGTTATAACTTTAATCGTATATTTAATATATGTAAAGGTATAATTTATTATGTTATTAGTGTATAGCATAATGAAGTCCTTAGAATAGATAGTTCGTTTAATGAAATATCAAGTGTGACTTGATCGTGAGACCCCATTAAACATATAGGACATTATTCATAAAGTATCCATAGTCAAGTATTATTATTAACTAGGACGACAATAATACATAGAGACTATTGTGTGAGTAGACTGATGACCACATCTCACGGGTCATGGATATGTGATATCAAATCGGCACACGAGTATAAATATTAGGAGTAATATTTATACCGGATTGACCCACTATGAGGACGCTTCATAATAGTTATGTGTGTGTCATAGGCGCTCCTCATGGCGACCATAGTGAAGTAGTCCTTCGACTTGAAGTCACTACGATTCCTACACGAGGAGTTATAGGCTTTAATATTATCAAACATCATCTGTAACAGGATGATCATCAAGGTAATACTTGGGCCTACAATGAATCATGTTGAGGAGTGTGAGTGATGTAGATAGGATTCGTCCCTCCTACATAGCAGGAGTAATGTCTCGGGCCTCTCGATGTAGTAGGATGTGAAAATATGCGTGGCCACGCCGAGATGGGCCAATATGGGATATTGGGCTCATTTCGTGATTATATGTCTACTTGGAGATCGAGGAACATATGATTGGACTAAACGAGGATGACACATTTATGCCTCGTGTTCAATCAAGACATATGGACGAAAGGACATTGACCTCACAGTGATTTTTGGTTGCAGTAAAGGTTTTGATCGAATCACCGTTATTCTCATGGATTGGGTAGCAGTGATGCATTGCTAGATGCCGCTCACTGTTTATGATATTTGATATTATATTAAATATTGAATATTAATATAATATTTAATATCATTGCCAACTTAGTGAGAACCTACAGGGTCACACACATAGAGTGGATATTCGGAGCAAATAAATTAAATGTGATTTAATTCATGTCAATAATTGATTAAATTAAATATGATTTAATTTAGTCAATGATTAATTAATTAAATATGATTTAATTAATTAATGATAATGATTTATTAATTAAATATGATTTAATTAATAAATAGCAATAGTTGATTAATTAAAATATGATTTAATTAATTGATGATGAATTTAATTAAATATTATTTAATTAAATAAGACATGAAATAGACTTGTAGTGTACAAGACCTGATAAGGGAGGTGCAAGACTAATTTTGAGGGGTGCGAATAGCAATTTTGAGGGGTGCGAATAGCAATTACAATTGGTTTGACCTAGAAACGGGTAGCATTAATTGAAAACTCGATTTCGGCTGACTATGCGTTTTTGCATTCAATTGGCCAATAAAAGGTGTTTAGTGGCGGTGCATTTCTGCGTTTAATTTTTTTTTTCTTGTGCATTTTGGGTTTTGATAAAATGTGAGATTGCCTAAAAAAAAATTTAAAAAAAAATGAGCCGCAACTGGAACTTTTGTTTCCTGCGTGACGGCCATTCCTAAGTACATTTCGGAGCACTAGAGTGCATCCCTGTTTTCACGTGTACGGACTTTGATGTTTAAAATATTTTTAATAAGATAATAATAATAATAATAATAAAAGGTTTATTATTATTCTTTGTTATTAAATATTTTAAGCTTGTGGTTTATAGTTATGGCCTTAGTTTATGGTGTTTATTTATATTGGTAAATACGACATGTGTATCGTGATTTATTTAATTTTTAAATACGACCTGCGTGTCGTGCCATTTTATTTATTTAATTGTACTTTCATTTAAATAAATGTAATTCTTCAAAGAGTTGAAGATGAGATAACGCTAAATGAGGATGCCAGTGGGAGAAGCTTACGAAGCATGCTCGTGGGTCAAAGGATTATAATAAAATAGTTTATTTAATTCCTAGGCGTTAGGAGACCATAACTGTACCACACGTCTTGCATGATTGATGTGTATGTGCTGTATGTTTAACATGTTTTGAATGTATGAGATATATGCATGTATGCTTTATATGATTGGATGTATGAGATGCATGTTTTATATGAAGTGTATGCATGTATGCTTGTATGTTGTGCATGTTTGAGGGACGCGTTTGTATGAGATACAAAAGCCGGTGAGATCACTTAACTAAATTCCCTCAATTTAAATATTAAGTCATAAATGCCTTCCGATGCGTGGCACTTGCCAAGGCCTTAATCGAATGAGTGTGGGTCATGCCAAAGCTGAGCACCTCGTTTTATCTCGGTGAGGCGCGATTGGTGAAATAGCCGCTTGCCAACCATTGGGTTTGACTTAACTGAGTGAAATCAATAGGATTGGAATGTCTCAGAGGCAAGAGTTGGGCATCAATTTATATGATAAACTGGGATAAAGAGTTATCCACCCAACTAATCCAAGAGTTGCATGGGGATGCAATTGGAAAGGAGTTTCCTACCTAAATAACCGAGTTCTGGGTGATCAGCCAAAGCTGACTCAGGATGAAGTGAAATATGGATCTTGATCTCACTAGAAAATCTTCCAACGGGATTTTCCGAATCAATGCTGAGGGTCATTGATTTGAGTAAAATAGTGGGAGCATATTTAATAAAGTCCTATTAAATATGTTTTGTTCATGATACTGAAATTCTGTATATTTCTGTAATTGATATCACCTTGACATTAAACACTGTTAGTTATTACTGCGATTTGTCCTTTGGAAGGAAAAGGTATCCAGAAATGAATTTCTGGAACGGTACATGAATTTGAGGATAGTCCTCAAGTACGAGAAAAATTGTATGTTCTCAAGCAAAAGATTCCTGAGCAACCTACTCCTACTAGGATCGAAAAGGATGCTTATGAGAAGCATTAAGTCGATACCTTGTATGTAGGATACTTCATGCTTGCAATCATGGAGGCATATGATATGATCATTCATCTCATGATGCTCTACCAAGAGCAAGCAAGTCATGAAAGGTTTGAGGCTTCCTAATCCTTTTTCAGCTGCAAGCTGCTAGAGGGTAACCCAGTGGGTCCTCATGTGCTTCATACTATTGGGTACATTGAGAACCTAGAAAAGTTGGGATCTCTTGTGGGCCAAGAGTTGGCCACTGACTTAATCCAACAAGAGTTTATGGATAGTTATAGTCAGAAAGGATAGATCAACAGTCATGGAGGGAAAGGCCTAAAGTCTGCTATCAAGGAGTAGACATGAGTAAGAACAAGTTCAAGCTTAGTATTTCTGCCTTGAAGATGATATACAAAGGTTACTAAGGAGGGCACTTGCTTCCAATACAGTTGGACTGGAAAATTGGAAGAAATGCCACGTGTACTAGAAAGAGTATAAGTTGAAGAAAGGAAGTTAGACTTCTTCTTCGGGTATTTTGTCATAGGAGACAAGGAATGTCTGGGAGCTAAATAAGTGTTATTAAGTTCCAACTGTTGATGGAAACATCACTTCCATTTCTTGAGTGGACAAGAAAGGATTTTATGTTGTAATAAAAGGACAATTGTTGTTCTATTTATTCAACTGATGTTTTCAATGTTGGAGATCTTGAAAGACATGTACACGTGTCGTTGATCTCAAGTTGTCCATCTATGACATAAATGCGAATAAGGTCAAATCAAGTGATTTGATTTTTATATACCTAGGCATTAATGTTTAGGCCAAATAAGTAAGAAATATAACTCTAAGTTCCATTAAGATGGATTCTCGGACTCATTTGATTATGAATCGTTTGAGGTCTATAATTCTTGCTTATTGGCAAAGATGACTGAGCTTAAATCACTAATCATGGTGAAAGGACTAGTAATCTTTTGGTGTGATACATGAGATGTATATGGACCACTAAACAAGTTTGCAAAAGGTAGGTTTCCGAACTTCAATGGGTTTACTGTTGACTACAGTAACTAATGATTTGTGTATCTTATGAAACACAAATCGGGAATCTTTGAAGAGTTCAAAGAGCCCAAGGATGAAGTACAAAACCACATTGGCAGGAGTATTAAGACCATACGATTGGATCGTGATGGTAAATACTAAAGCCAAAAGTTTGATGACTATCTGAATCGTACCTTGTCAGACATGGTCTGATCAATGATGTGTCAGTCAAAACTTTATGACTCTTTCTGGAGTATGCTTTATATACAACTGTTTCTCGCCCTTAACTATATTCCATCTGAGGCAGTAAAAGGGCTCCATATGAGATATGGAAGGGCTTAAAAGCCAAGTGTGACATTTATGAAGATTTGGCTTATCAAGATTATTTGATAAACTTGAAGCCAAAATGAATAAATGTACTTTGTGGAGTATCCTTAGGAAACTAAGGGATACTGTTTCTACAATATCTCCAAGGACAAAGAGTTTGTCGCGAAAACTAGAGTATTCCCTAAAGAAGTTCATCTCCAAAGGAACCAGTGGGAGAAATGTAGAACATTGCTTGCCTATAATGGAACATGAATCGGTTCCACAAGTGTTGTGGATGAGCCATTGATTCAAGTTACGCAAGATCTATGTAGATCTAACAGGTCACATCACCGACCCGAGAGACATGAACTTCTCCTGACTCAAGGAGGTGATGTGCTGCTCAGGGATCAAAATGAGCCTGTGACCTACCTAGATGCCATAGTTAGCCCAGATTCTGAGAGGTGGCTTGGAGCCATAGAATCTAAGATGGAGTCCATGTGAACCAACAAGGTTGGATCTTAATAGATTCACCCCAATGGGTAAAACCCATAGGGTGCAAGTGGGTCTTTAATAGAAGACTGACATGGATGGTATTGTGAATACCTTTAAGGCGTGATTTATCGTGAAAGGTTTCATGCAAATCCATAGTATAGACTGTGGTGAGTCCTTCTCCCAATCACGATGCTTAAATCCATTAAGATTCTACTTGTTAAAAATCCATTTATGGATTTGGGCAAGCTTTCAGAAACTAGAATCTTCGTTTTGATGAGACTGTTGGACAGTGGGATTCATCAAGGACGAAAATGAGCTTGTGTATGCACAATGGTTAGTGGAAGTATTATTGATGTCAAGTCCTATATGTGGATAACATACTGCTCATCAGAAATGATTTCCCTACAAAGCGTAAAAGCATAGTTAGGAAATGTTTCTTGATGAAGGACTTAGGTAAGACTTCCTAAGTGTTAGGAATCAGGATCTATAGAGATAGATTGCCGAAGTTGCTTGGCCTAAGGTTGAAGTACATGTATGCATTGACATGTACTCAACTAGATGTCTTGTATGCTTTAAGCATGATAAACATGTACCAATCTGATCTCAGTGAAGGTCACTGGACCACAGTCAATAATATCCTTGAGTACCTAAGAAAGACTAAGGATATATTCTAGACAGATGATGGTAAGGAAGAGATCGCTGTAAGTAGTTACACTAATGCTACTTCCAAACCAATAAAATTAATTTCAGGTCGCAGTCTGGATTTGTGTTTTGCCTATATGGTGGCACTGTGAGCTAGAAGAGTTCTAGGTCGGGGATAGTTGTTAATTCTCTTACAGAGGGCAAGTATATAGCAGCCTCTAATGTGATTAGAAGGTTGTTTGGATCAAGAAGTTCTTTTGAACTTGGCGTAGGTCCTAACTTTACGAACTCCGTTGATCTCAATGTGATGATGATGGAGTAATCGTATAAGCTAAGGAAATTTGATCTCACCAGTGATCCAAATATATACTTAAGCATTTCCATCTCATTCGATAGATGATAGGAGAGATGTGAAGATGTGCATAATGATAACACAAAGCAATCTGCTAAAGGAGTCTTTTGCTCAGTAGTAGCTTGACACTCACACTAGTTCGATGAGTGTTGAACTGATGCTCAATTGGCACTAGTGCTAGTGGGAGATTGTCGGTGTAAGCCCTAGTGGCCAATCTATTTTATATAGATTATTATTTGTGTTATGACTTTAATCATATATTTAATATATGTAAAGGTATAATTTATTATGTTATTAGTGTATAGCATAATGAAGTCCTTAGAATAGATAGTTCGTTTAATGAAACATCAAGTGTGACTTGATCGTGAGACCCCATTAAACATATAGGACATTATTCATAAAGTATCCATAGTCAAGTATTATTGTTAACTAGGACGACAATAATACATAGAGACTATTGTGTGAGTAGACTGATGACCACATCTCACGGGTCATGGATATGTGATATCAAGTCGGCACGCGGGTATAAATATTAGGAGTAATATTTATACCGGATTGACCCACTATGAGGACGCTTCATAATAGTTATGTGTGTGTCATAGGCGCTCCTCATGGCGACCATAGTGAAGTAGTCCTTTGACTTGAAGTCACTACGATTCCTACACGAGGAGTTGTAGGCTTTAATATTATCAAACATCATCTGTAACATGATGATCATCAAGGTAATACTTGGGCCTACAATGAATCATGTTGAGGAGTGTGAGTGATGTAGATAGGATTCGTCCCTCCTACATAGCAGGAGTAATGTCTCGGGCCTCTCGATGTAGTAGGACGTGAAAATATGCGTGGCCACGCCGAGATGGGCCAATATGGGATATTGGGCTCATTTCGTGATTACACGTCTACTTGGAGATCGAGGAACATATGATTGGACTAAACGAGGATGGCACATTTATGCCTCGTGTTCAATCAAGACATGGACGAAGGGACATTGACCTCACAGTGATTTTTGGTTGCAGTAAAGGTTCTGATCGGATCACTGATATTCTCATGGATTGGGTAGCAGTGATGCATTCTTTAGATCTGCTCCATTGTTTATGATATTTGATATTATATTAAATATTGAATATTAATATAATATTTAATATTATTGCCAACTTAGTGAGAACCTACAGGGTCACACGCATAGAGTGGATATTCGGAGCAAATAAATTAAATGTGATTTAATTCATGTCAATAATTGATTAAATTAAATATGATTTAATTTAGTCAATGATTAATTAATTAAATATGATTTAATTAATTAATGGTAATGATTTATTAATTAAATATGATTTAATTAATAAATAGTAATAGTTGATTAATTAAAATATGATTTAATTAATTGATGATGAATTTAATTAAATATTATTTAATTAAATAAGACATGAAATAGGCTTGTAGTGTACAAGACCTGATAAGGGAGGTGCAAGACTAATTTTGAGGGGTGCGAATAGCAATTGCTGATGTGCCTATAAATAGGACATGAGCTCCCCTCATTAGAAGATGATACACTGACACATGAAAGGTGATTGTCAGAGCTCTCCTTTTAAGCCGTCTGCTAGCATCGACGCACCTGGCTCCGGATATTGCTGGCGTGGACTGAGTAGAGGTGTTGCTCGCCTGCAACGCTTGGTGATTGAGAAAACACGCTTCAAGAGGTAAACACAATATCATTGTGATTCTCGTAGTTCTAAGCGATCCTGGTAATGAGATTTTTCACTCTTGAGATTGATTTTAAAAAAATTTTTAAAAGTCTATCTCTTGATTCCCCAACATCCACCTCTAGTCAGGTTTGTCTCATCCCCTAGTACCATTGTCGGCTCCTTGTTCAGTTGTCCTAGTCTCCTCGTCCAGTCGTTCATGTTGTCATCACCTTACTGTCTGTATTCTTCCCCTCGTTGTCATTGTTTGTGGTCTCCTCATTTTTGTTGTTATCTCCTCGTCCTCACCTTCAACTGCATGTTACGTGCAAGGCAGCGATTGGTCTCCCAAGGTTTTCGGCCCCTTTTACTTCTTTTTTCCTTATAACCTCTCTCACTCTCATTTCTTCTTCTATTTTTTGTTTTGTTTCTACTTTCTTGGCCGATGATGCTCTTTTATAGGTGGGAGGTTATGTGTAGGTTCTATAGAGGCAATTTGAAGATGATAGGGGGCGAGCATGGCTTTTTGAGATTGTTTCTAATATTGTTCTTAGATTCAATTTCAATATTGTATTAAAACCCTAAACCTAATTACCCAAGCCAACCCAACTCATTCTTGGTTGGGTTGGGTCAGACTGAGTTGCACAAAAAAAAAAGGATTAAATTATGTAGAAGGATTAAATTACATAATTTATTCTATATTAAATGTATAATACTCCTTCAATTAAATATAATGCAAGTGATAAGATATACAAGGATAAAAATTTATTGTGTAAACTTAAATTATGTTAGTTGACATGGGAAACAAGACAAATGCAACTATTATGCTAATTTGTTTTCTCTTCATAAATGTTAATAGAGCGCTGTTATTTTGACAACAGAAAACATACACAATAGATTAACACCGTATAACCCACAGACAGTGTAATATTTCATTTTCCATGCCAGGAAAGAGAAAAACATAAGAAAAAGCTGTTCCCGTATATCAATACGATGTAGGTGTCCCATTTTGGTGTCAACTTATCATTTCTGATGTTAATATAGCATTAGTTTAGTTGCTCCTTTGCTTTTTACTAATAGTTTAGTCGGTCCTTATACATCCATTTATTTACAATTAGTATCCCATCCCTAACATTATAAATTCTGAAGACCTACGTAGTGGATCTTCATGTATAACGATACAGATCTATGGATTTGTGCACTGAAGTTGCTAACTTGAACAATATTAGTATCTCTCAGTCACTAGCAAATGGTCCCCGATTAACATAACTCTATGTCCAGAAAAACACTTCAATATACCGTGTCACTCAAAAGGAAACAGGAAAACTAGGACAAATTCAGAAGGGTAGATTAGTTAGGAAAGGAGCATAGATGAGATGACATTATTATTATTATTTTACATGAACCATAAGGTTTTTTTTGTTAACAATTTAATCTAATGTTGGTCCCATTCCATCCAATTAGATTGACTCCCCACTCTAGGAATACTGTTGACTCTGGCAAACTTATCAACCTTGAAGTTGGCCCCACACATTGCCCCTTCACTGTCTATCCTAGGCATTGCCTTCAACTTGTTCATTGGATGCTCAAAGCTCACTAATCCCCCTTCACTGTGAAACATACACCCTGCATTGAAAATTGATATAATTAGCCTCAGAATTAATGTAATTTCGTTTCACTAATTTCAACCTTTTTTTCTAGATAAAAAAAAGACGTGAATCAAGATGGTACCTGTTGGAAAGGGAGCAAAGGATTTAGCACAACCCTCTTTTATAACTTCTAAATCATCAGAGATCACCACAGATCCATCAGCTGCAATACCCCAGTACAACTGTACTCCACCATCAGAACCCTTCAACAACAACAACAACAAAAAATGATTGATTGAGCGTGTTGGTCTAATTAATTAAGCAAGCAAGCAAACTTTTGGAGAATTGTTAAAAAAAAAAAAAAAAAAAAGAACATGGTAGATTAGATATAGCCAAGGTTTTAAGTCAAGTTTCATGGCCGCGATCTGGGCCACGATAATAAGGTTCTCGAGGTCTCCGCAACCGCAACGCAATTGCAATTAAAGCGGCATCTGACTGCAATTCTCTGTAATATCAGGATCGTGACGAGACCGTGATTTAAAAGCTTGGATATAGCTAAGCTAAGTGAGCATACATACCAGTGCAGCAAAGACACTGCCAACCTTGCTGTCATAGACAACAAAGGCAAAGCTACCATCAAGATCCTTAATAACTTGATCAGCTGGGTATGGACCACGGTCACGGAGTGTCCTATAAGCTTCAATCACAAACATGGCCTCATCAGTACCCTTCGACAAACCATATTGCTTGTTCAGTAATGACAAATTGTTCAAACTCCCCAAGAACACACAGTATATGTCATCAAGCCCACAAAAAAACCTGCAAAAGAAATAAAAATCCATCTCATCATGCTTCAGAATTACTCACTAGTTAACGAAAATAAAGTAGATAAAAGCAATGATTATTAAATATAACCTTTGATGAACAGAAAAAGGCTTATCAGGGCGCACATAAGCCAACACAGCAGCTTGACCAAAGCTCATAGAACAAGTGTTGTGAGGATGATGTGAAAGGAAATCTTTGAGAGTTTCTTCAGGAAGCTTAGGTTTCTTTGAACCTTTGTAAGATGCAGGACTGTTTAGCTCTTCAGGCGGATGAGCAAAAGCCTTGTGGAAAATTGCCAACATTTTGATCCTACAACAAATTAATCTAAGGCCTCACAAATTAACTATATAGTTTGCTAGGCTATTGAAAGATTAAAAATGGAAGCAGGGTCATTGTGATATTTATATGGTTATATATATTTATATCAATATAATATAATATATAGCTTCCACAAAGTGAACAAAAGGGTGGTTAAGGTGGCCTTGTCTTCTTCCAAGTTGTGTGCGTGGGTCCTTGTTTGATGGATAAGTATCAACATGTACTCTCTTGATCTTATCGTGAAAAAAATTTCGATACATTCAGAGTGATTTTTATTTAATTATTATTATTATTACATATGGATTGCCTTAATTATATATTATATGTTAAGAATATTCTTTTTCTAACAATCAAGTTTGATTTGAGGAAAAATAAAAACTTAAAGATTAGGTGGAGAGAAAATAAAAAATATATTATATTTTATTTAGAAACAGGAATCAAAAAGTTAATGGGACTAGAATTTTTTTTTAATGGCAAATATTAGTATATCTCTGGTTAGTGGGGGAGTGGGGTTTGAATCCCAATCTCCTTGTTAGTCATTTTTTTCAATGTCCTTAGCCCATCACTTGGGCTATCCCCTTGGACGGACTGGAAAAAAAATTATCACCTCTCTCCATTGGGAAAAAAATTAGAGAAAGATAAAAATTACTCCCTTCGGTCTTTATTATAAAGAACAAAACCCTAATTTACACAGACTAAAGAAATACATTGAAAATAGTTTGTTCTAATTATTACTCTTAGAATTTTTTTTAAAAAATATTTTTTTTATGAACCAACTCACTTACAAAGAAAATATATTATCTCACTATAAATAAGGGTATAAATAGAAATTAGACATTTAATACAATTAAAAATTGATATTATTTCTTATAATTAGGATAAAGAAAAATACATTTTTTTCTTATAAATGACTGGAAATTTATCTATCTACTCACAGTCGATTATGTAATAGAAATTTGATTAAAATAAATACATGTTCTTTATTCGCATTTTCATTCAATCAAATAAAAACAAACAAAAAAATTTCGCACTTTTTCTTTTTTTATGCAAATAATATATAAAATCATTTTTTTATTTTCTTCAATTTTACTTGTAGATTCTTTATCCTTTCGTTTTCTGTTGGCTTCAAAACCAAACCATGTAAGAGTATAAGAAAATCTCTCTTTTATCTCTTGTTTGTTTCTCAAGACAGTTTCTGGCCCCACGAGTTCACTGTCGTTGTCTTATCTTCAAATTCCACCTTATTGCTATTACCATGGGATAGGGAAGCAGTTTCCCTTGTTTGGACACCAAAGTCGTGATCATTCTTCAGCCTTAAACAATTTGAATTTTCCTTCTATATTTCCTTTCTAGATATTTTCTATTTTAATAGTAGGACGGAGTTGTGTTTAGACGCTGGCTAATATGATCATTTCAAAATAGGATACGTAATGATCTTTGTCCATTTAATTATCTGACACTTAGCAATAGAAATGACAGACTACTAAAAATTTGAGTTGAAAATAATAAGTCACGCTAGCTAATCAAACAAGTTCGAACTAATAAATCATGCTAATCAATTTGTGAAAATAAAAAGACAAATATTTTAGGCAAGGTGGCTTTCAGGCCAGCAAGAAGAGACAATTAACTGTGACACAAAGTCAGCACAGCCACAGTATTTGTAACATCCTATGGGTTTGTTATTTTTTGTTTTTTGTTTTTGGGTACTAGCTTTATCTTTATCTCTTTCTTTATGTTCTCTGAGCTTCAAGATTCCTTCAATAATTGCCACAGTGCTTTCACTTTTCCTTTTGTGGGTATACATCCCACCTCATTATTCTGGTTAAGTTCTGGCTCCCCATTCAATGGCTGCATTGATTGCTGTTTCTAGGCTTCATGTACATACATACATACATATACATATACTACTCCGGAACCATTTATAAGGCAAAAAGTCATTTCCAGATTCGTTAAAAAATGTATGTATCTGGTCCAAAATACATACATTTTTTAACGAATCTGAAAATAACTTTTTGCCTTATAAATGGTTCCAGAGGGAGTATATACATAATTTCTTTGTAAAAGAAAATAGTTAAATTTTGTCATTGATCATGTTACACCATTAGTAACATTGCATCAGATAATTATATTTTCAGAATTCACAATTAGATACTACTCCGGAACCATTTATAAGGCAAAAAGTCATTTCTAGATTCGTTAAAAAATGTATGTATCTGGTCCAAAAATAAGACCAGATACATACATTTTTTAACGAATCTGAAAATGACTTTTTGCCTTATAAATGGTTCCAGAGGGAGTATAAAGCTACTATCATACATATCATATATATAAAATTTTACATTAAAAATAAATTTATTTAATATATTATTAAGATGCGTCAAAATTAACACCACGTGCACATTTGAAATATATGAAAAATAAAGAACAATTTGATTATAAAGATATTAGTATTCAAATATTTTGAAATTTGACACAAATATTTAGTGTAATAAATAGCTATTATTCAAAAGTTGGATCGATAAAATCATATTATATCAAAAGTTATTAACGGTATAACAATGTCTAAATATTACAATAGAGTACTTTTTTTGATTGCATTACAATAGAGTAATTTGATCACTCTTCGTTTGTTTATATATACACACACAAACACACACACACACACACACTACTGTACCATGTGATAACTATTGTTTATAGTGGGAAGTGGAGATATCTAATTACAACTATCAACTTAAAATCAACATTTTAGATTACATACCGTGAGATCTTTAATTATAAGGAAGAAATTAAATTTACGTGAGATTTATATTTAAAGATGCAACCTAAACCATCAATTTTAATTTAACAGTTTGTTGATGTCAAAGTCAAAATATTCCTAAGTCTTAATATGGATTGTTGTTTTTGAGAACAAAACTCAGAACAAATGATTTACAGAAATGTAAATCCATTGTTGATTTTTATCCCCGGAATCACAGCAGTCCCATGAATCTTTCATTTCAAATTTTGAATAGAAAATTATCTTTGTTTCTTTTTTTTTTTTTATTAAAGAAAGTTATTTTTGTCTCAAATTGTGATAAAATGATCGAGAAAATGTAACGACTGTTTATTGAGAAAAAAAAATGATTGTAAGTGTGATAAAATACAAGTATACATTTAACAAATTAAGAAGTTATTAAAATCTTAATCATTGTTTTTTTTAATCAACTGTTATAATTTTGCGATAAGTATACACTACACTTAGCAGAGATAAATCCCACTCTGTCCCATCCCCCCCCCCCCCCCCAAAACCCCACAAAACACATATATGAAATACAAAGAAAATGTAAAAACGTCCATATTCTTTCCTAATCCCTATACATTCTTGTTTATGAATTATTTGTTATAGGAATTTGATTTATGAGATATTATACTATACATTGTATTAGATTACCTTATTATGTTATACTTAATTTAGTTAAATAATTCTATTTATTTTAGTTTATAATTAAGAATTGAATGATTTTTAAAATATTTTCAAATGAGTTTAATATTGTAGCTTTAATTATTATTAATTTTAGTATGATGATAGCATTTATGTTTTACTAGTTTGAGAAAAAGAAAAAAAAGTACTGAGAGAGACTATTTTCAGACTAACTAAAATATGGATAAATCATGATCTTGAGTTTCAATTTCAGAATTGCAAAGAGGACAAAGCTTATCTAACTGAATACCTTTCCTTCCCAAATTGTTTCTTGTTGGAAGGATATTTCTCCCCATCCTCCATAGAAAATTCTTGACACAATTGGGTGTTGTCAACTTCCAAATTCTTCTCCAAAGGTCTTGGCTGCTCCTACTTGAGGATTCAGGGGCAAATCTAATCTTTTCTTCACAAATCAAATTATGGGCTGACCTCACTGAATAGTTACCATCTTTTTTCCAATTCCATAAAAGTTTATCAGCTAGAAGCCTCATGAAAATTGGGATATTTAGAAAGGGGGTTTAGGTTTGGTAAATAGATACTCGTAAGATTTAGGGGCGTGTATTGTCTTAGACAATTAAAGCAATTGCCTTACGCCCCAAAATATTTTTAATCATTATTATTAATATATTATACTTGAGAGTTTAGGCCTCAAATTTTTCACTCATTATTATAATCTTATTACATTAAAAATTAAAAATTATTAATTAATATAGTTATTAATTAATATTTATGGTTATGTGTCTCATCTATTAAGTAACAATATATGTTTAACGTTCACGTCTGAATCAATAATTATTACAAGCAATCCCGCTTTGAACAATACATGCTCACTAGTTACTATATTTTAATGTACAATTGGCAAACTGAAATATGAAGTTTACAATCTCAGTTGCTTACTATTTGTCTTTTTACTAATTACTTCTCTTTAGAAATAACACACTAGCATTGACATAAGTACGATACATTTTTAAAATTAATAAAAATATGCACATAGTACTATACTATCATACCTGTTGTCATTCCTATTACTGTACTTGGTAAAAGGTGGAATTAATTGTTATTACTCTTAATTAGAAGTTGATTTCAACAATATTGTAGTTCATGTACATGTACATGTATTTTATGACAGTCAAAGATGATGATTATGTTTTTCTATTACCTCCAAAATGCATTTCTTAATTTAGAAAAGTCACGGATCAGGAAAGCAAATATTCAATTAGAAATGTTAATACTATTATTAGGTTATGTGGCCACTCTTAAATTGGTGAGATCAACATGAATTTTATCCAATATAAACAGAGGCTCTAAAGTGAATTCACTTACGACATTTTGAGAGTAAAGCAAAAAATCTCAAAAAATACAGTTGACTTTTTTAATATTTTTTGGTTTATTATGCATGTATATGTAATATCAATAATTGATTTTTACAACAATAATTACGATTTTATAATAGCCAAATATTTTGAGTGTTTAAAAAAAGTATACTAAAAATTGTGTTGACATTTCTCATACAATAGTTACCATTAAACAAGACAAATCCTCTATCAATATGGACAGATATGCCAATTTCCTATCCTGAAAAATTGGATCTAGTGTCATTTGGCCCAACACTTTGTTTGTGTAGTGCACTCCAATTTGGGTTGCTGGTTGGGGCTAGCCCAATTAGCCTACCAAATATTAAAGGAACTATAAATCAAATCTTTAAAAGTATTTAAATTGATGAGAAATAAAAGTTTAGATAAATTCAAACCAAAGTAGTTTAAGAAAAACTTCTCTGTTTTACTCTATTAGTTTAGAAAATAATACCGTATTTTTATTTTATTATTTGTTTCTAAATACTTTGTATAAGAAAACTACAAAAACAACAAAATAAGTTAAATACAAACTTTTTAAAGTAAACAAATAAAGTAAAAAACAAAATAATATTTTTACAATTAAAAACAAAATATTATTTTCTCAAAATAAACAAATCTTTATATTTATGCTTATAACAAGCGAATGTGGTGTATTTGTAAATTTGAGTTCTAAAGTATTGTTTACTTTGGGCTTGGCCCAGTGAAGTTTGTTAAATATTGAAGCTCTCTGCAGTTGTTGGGACCTTCTAATAGCAGCTCCTTTTTCCAACCGCACCCCTCACCTTTTTGAAAAACCCTAAACTACCCTCCCCAACCCCTTTCCATCTCCTTGTCCCACACCCTCCTGCCCCATCTACTGAACAAACCCTTTCCCCCTGCGCGACTCCCTCCCCTGCACGATACCTCCCCCCGTGTGCCCCCTCCACCATGGTATATTTTCTTTTCCTTTTTCTTTATTAGAAATTTGTTTCTGGAACGAAATTTTTTGAAGTTCGAAAACTAGTTTCCAAGAAGAAAAAATTGCCTAAAAATAAAAAAGAAATAAAAAGTACAACTTTTGGAAGTAAAAAAAAATTCTACCAAAAATAAATTTCCAAAATGAAAAAAATGAAAAAAAAAAGTTACAGCCGCAGAGGGAGTTGTAGGGGACGGGTAGCTACGCAAGAGAAGGGGCAGGAGTGGGGCAGTAAATGGGTCGATAGGGAGGGAGCAAGGGTATAGGTTGCAGGAGAGGGGAAAGGTTGGAAAAAAGGGAGTTGGTAGCAAGCCCTGCAATTGTTTTTCAATCTTACTTTCGCTATATATTGTTTTTCCTTTTTTTGGGTTTTGTTAAAGCCGTCTCCTCTATTTAATTTTTTCACCTCCCCTACTCCTGTAAAAAATAAAAAATACCCCTCTCCTTCCATTCACTCTCCCTTTCCCCACTACCACCACCACCATCTCCCACCCCATGACCACCCGCACTACAACCTCTCACCTTCATTTACAGCTCCCAACCCTACCCCCATCATCTCCCATGTTCGCCACCACTGTCTCCACCCATCTCCCACCTTCTTGACGGCACTCATGAGCCTTAATTTTTTTTTTTTTTTGTGTTTTCAGACATTTCAGAATCCAATTTCTGGATACGTGCTGAATCTAAATTATGTATATGTAAAATTAAAAAAAAACACAGCCCCTATGGTCCCTAATTAATTTCAGATACGTCTGGGATCTAAGTGTATCTGGAAAATAGAATTCGGACGTTGGTTTCTAAAAAATCGCATTTCCTATGTTTAAAATGTCATTTGTTTCTTAAGTATGCCATCACTATTTTTTATATTTTAAAATCATGGTGCTATTGGCCAAGGTGATAATCCCAAATTTCTTTTTCATATATTTCTTAATCGTTCAATGGTCTTTCATTTCACGTCCATTTTTAGTTCAAGTTAACAAAGAAACCGTTTGAGATAAGGTGATAATGTCAAATTGTCTGCCATTTCGACACGACATCAAACATTATTCCATGATATAATATAATGTTAAGGTACTTGTATATAATATAATACTCCCTCCGGTCCTATATATAAGAGACACTTTTCTCTCACAAAAGTGTCTCTTATATATAGGACCGGATGGAGTATAATGTTAAGTTGTTTGGTCTTATGTTAATATTCAAACGAGAGGAGATAATTAAGGGTCAAGGTTGAAGAATTGAAGTGATGGAGAAAGAAACATTAATTGTTGAGCCACTCCTTCTTGTGGTTTTTATTACTTCCTCCAGCACATTTTATAAGAAACAAATTGGATCATTTTTTTGTCCTAAATATATACTCCATCTGTTACTTTTTATAAGCCCCTTTTAGAAAAAATTTGTTAACTAATTATAAGCCCATTTTCAAATTACAAGATACATTAATTATTTTTTTCCAAAAGTAACCCTAATTAATTGCATAATGTTTAAAAATCCATGATATGCATTTATTAATTAAAAGTATGATCGAAGGATAAATTTGGAAAAGCATACACATTTTAGACAATTTAATTATGCTAACTATTTTTCTTAATATGCATTTTTTTATCTAAATGAGCTTATAAAAAGTAACAGAGGGAGTAAGAAACAAAACATTAACCACATTAATTGTCAAATTCTATATTTATCCTTATTTATTATGAGACCACTTAACAATGAACTCATCTCATTAATTGTTTCTCTCTCTCTTTGAGTCATTTAGTACAAAGGGTATTTGTGGAGAAAAATTAAAATTATAGCATCATTAATTGAAATTAACCAATTCGAATACACTTTATTGGTCTTTATGATTTTGTCAAATGCATCATATAAAAAGGACCGGAGGTAGTAACATGAAATTTAGATTTTGAACGTGTCAGGAAATTAGATTCTAGACCATAGGATGTGTAATTTTTTCTTACCTATACGGAATTTAGATTATGTACGTATTCAAAAATTAGATTCTGGAATGTATAACAATGCAAAATAATAATAATAATAATAATAATAATAATAATAATAATAATAATAATAATAATAATAAGGCTCGCGAGTGCTTCAGGAAGGTGGAAGGTTGGGGAGACGGTGGTGACAAACATGAAAGATTGTGGGGTTGGGGTTGGGGAAGCAAATGAAGGTGGGAGGTTGGGGAAGGGAAAGGGAAAGGGGAAAGGGGTTAGTTTGGGTTTGTTTTAGGGGCTAGGAACATTTTAGACTTTTTAGGTAGGGATGGGATGTGAGAAAATTAATGTGGGAGGTGGCTTTAACAAAGCCCAATGTTTTTTTTTGTCAGAATTGTTTGGTTCATTGAACTAAAGGGCAAGGCCCAAACCACAACAATATACGGGCAACGCCCAAGTGCGAAACGACAACAACACAACGAAACACACTGAACAGATTCTCACAAGAGAAGAACCACAGAGGCCAGACACAGGACTACGAAAGACCAAGAAATCTAACCCTAATTACAGATTTTACCAAATTAAGGATAGGAAATAAAGATCTCGTCTGCCTCCTGCTAGAAACCGCACCAAATTAAGCCATTAACAACCACCAATCCTGTGAAGCAATTAGTGCAATCAAAGCGGATTCCACCTACCTCAGCTCAACTTGATCCGATCTACCAACGAAAATCAACAAAACCAGGAAGACTCCTCTACTAAAAGATCAACACAATAGCTTCCAGAGTATCAATCTCGCGATCCCACGTCTCTAAATCACTAGCGCTGTGTAGAGAAAGCATGCATGCCATCCTTCACAAGAGCTTTTCTCAGGACAGCTGGGGGATACCAAAACCAATCACTATTTAGGGTGGCCTCCGCACTTAATCGAGCTAAGGTATAAGCTGATTCATTACCCTCCCTAGCCACCCACGTGAAACCACAGGCAGAAAAACTAGATTTCATGAGTAAGATGTCATTCACTATTTGCACTATCTCACCTCTTTTACAATTATGTCTACAGGTCTCAATGAGCTCCAAGCAATCACTTTCAAGGATGATAAACTTCAAGTCCATATTACGGGCAGGAGATACTGCTTCTCGCATCGCTAACGCCTCTACCACTAAGGCGTTTGGAGCATAAGATTGACAGGTATGACCAAGCACAAAGTCCCTTTTACTATTTCTTGCGATGATGCCTGCTGTAGCTCTACCAATAGCCGAATTGAAGGCTGAGTCCAAGTTGACCTTAATGAATTCACCAAGTGGAGGTCTCCATTTACCCTGTAATCCCTTGTTAACTTCACACTCGGTTTTCTGTTGCCCCTCACCAGAGTGATGATTCCAAAATTCCAAACATTTAGTTTGCGAATTATGAACAATGTCTATAGGTCTAGGGGTTCTGTTATTAAAGCTGGCCTTATTTCTGCTCTTCCATATCTCCCATAGAGTGAATATAATCTGTGCTAGGATAAACTGCCTACCCAAAGTGAGGGAAGATGCCTCTGAGATAGTGTTAGAAAGCCAAAGGGTTATGTTATTAACAGTCTCTCTAGTTGGCATTCTGGTTACTTG
This sequence comes from Calophaca sinica, assembly GCA_037113605.1. Lineage (NCBI taxonomy): Eukaryota > Viridiplantae > Streptophyta > Magnoliopsida > Fabales > Fabaceae > Calophaca > Calophaca sinica. The sequence goes on along the minus strand of CM073732.1, from coordinate 112,153,667 downwards.
AATACCAAACCAAATTGGTTCTGTCCAAGGGCAGAGAAGGAAGCAATGTTCAACTGTCTCCTCTTCCTTTAAGCAGATAGGACACAGGGGATTGTGAGCAATTTTACGCTTAAACAAATTGTCCCTGAGAGGGAGAACATTATGCATCACCTTCCATAGGAAGTTCTTTAACTTTTGGGGCACAATTGCTCTCGACAAATCCTTCCAAAGATGGGTAGGTATACCATTAGAGGTGGAAGGGTTAAGATCCAAACTAGTATTCAACTCTTTACACCTATAGTAACCAGATTTCACAGAAAACTCTCCATCTTTTGCTAAAGGCCACCATAACTTATCTTGGTTAGCCGACCAACTCATAGGGGATTTTAAAGCTGCCATAGCAAATTGGGGGGATAGAATATCTCTCAGTTTGTGTAGATCCCAACAGTGATTAGAATGGTTAATAAGATCCTTTACTTGTAGATCTCTACCACCTTCTTTCAAGATAGCTCTATCACCTGAGGCTAGCCAAAGATCATTACTGACACTAATCCGTTCACCAGTGCCAATAGACCATCTACCTAAAAATGTGAGCAAATCCCTACCATGTAAAAGGCTGCTCCAGACCCAAGAATCCCTCTTTTTTTTGCCTTAACAGTCCAGAAGTCAGATCGACTACAGTATATGCTAAGAATAGTTTGAGCCTAGTAGGAGTCAAAGTGTTGCAGCAGTCTCCAGGCCTGTTTGGACAGCAGAGATGAGTTCATATGTTCAAATTCCTTAAATCCAATTCCCCCATCCAGCTTGTGAGAAGTCATAAGTTGCCATTTTTTCCAATGTATCGACCAAAACCCAATGTTTTGGTCGATACTGCTCTCTGTTTGTTTTTTTGGTCTTCGATACTGCTCTCCATTGAAAGTTGTTTTAAGCATCAGGTTTGGCCCGTTAAGCAGGCCCAACATTATTACAGTGAAAAATCTGAAAAGATAACAAGAGGAAAATTTTGACCAAAAAAAAAAAATTAACTAGAGGAAAATGTTTTCGACAAAAAAAAAAAAAAAGACAAGAGGAGAAGGTTATGTACATGATCTTGCATTGATCTACATTTTTGGGGACTGTAGTGTTTTTTTTTTTTGTCAAAGACAATGGTGATTTAAGAGATAAAGCCATTAATAAGAAAATCATCCGAGATCAAAGTATTTTACTAAGAAAAAACAGAGAAGGTTGTTGATTATGTTTGCATTCACGCTGCATATAAAGTTGTCATGTGTGAAATTAAGTTAGCTTCAGGGCCTGGTGCAAAGTGCAGAACTAATAAAAGGAGTGAAAATAATATTATACATATTTGTATATGTGCATATATATAAATGGAGAGAATAGGATTACTCGTAACTACATAGTTGTCTTCCAACGAAGCATGTGTACCTAGGTACTTCAATTCAGTCAATTTTGGCAAAAGGGATAAGTGCAATAAATGGTGGGTCTTTGGGATCGACAACCCTATTGATCTGTACTGTTACTGTTATGTCTGTAGTTGTACTGACCAGAGGCAGCTGTTTGGATGTGTCCATGACTCCGTGATATCCAATTTGACGCGTGTCTAGAATGATTCCTTGCTACAATTATCTTAAAAATTATTAAAAATATATTGTTAAATAAGGATGTATCTATTTTTGAAATTTTTGTGTGTGTATATTTTAGATAATTTCCTTTTAAAGACCTCTTAAAAAATTGCAAGCCCTTTTCTTTATACAATAAATTGCAAGCACTTTACTTGGTGTAATTCATTAGTCTCATAAGATCCTACGAATTATTAAAATATTGATGGTGTGTCTAAGATAATTGGTAGGTATGTACTTGCCATGCACAACCCGTGTATCAGACCATCCATACTTCATTGTAACAAGCACATCTAATTAATTGGATCCGGCCATCGTTGCTAAACCATACAAGAGAAATAGAGAATAAAAGAAATTAAATTTATGAAAAAATATAAGATGAAAAACTTGGTGCCCCCTAATATGGACCCTTAAAAAAGGGGTCTAAAGGTGGTCCTCATTAATTGACCTGCTATAGCAGATTTCTTCGCCTCTTCAAACTGTTTGTAGTAAAATTAATTTCGTTTTGTCATTATTGTATTCCATCCTTTGAAAATTTGGGGAAAAACTGTAACAAAAAAAAAATTGGGGAAAAACTTGATATTCAGCTGATCTACAAAGACGAATGAGAATGACAGGGATGAAGCACTAAAAATCGAGCTACATGGCCGAAGAAGCACCCTTTCAGGTTCGCTATAGTCCTATGGTGCGGTTCGACATGGATGACGAGGTATAATAGAAGCAGTTCTCCCGAACCCTAAATTGATGCATTTGAGAGTTTAACAAATCTGACCTATTTTTTAGGGATCAACATGCGATTCCAAAATGTTATCTGTTTTTAATGGAGTACAACGATTTTAGAGAGAAAATTTCAGCTGCAACTAAGGAGGTCTGATTTACAAATCTTCCAGTAAATGTGATCCACAATTGATGGCTTATTGATATTACTCATTTAAATTAGGTGAAAGAAACTTTTGGGGATAGGAAAGCAGGATTCTGCAGGATCGGCTGATTCTTCAACAAAACAGGATGCTGATGCAAAGCAAGGAAGTCAGACGTCACCTGAGGTAGAGAAAAACCAGAATTTGCTCTAGTGATGTTGCAGAGTCGTTGTTTGGAAAATTTAAGTCAATCTTTTCCTCTCTAAATGTTTCTGCTTCCTTCCAAAAATTAAAAGATGCGAAAATAGTCGACGGCGAAAAAAAAAAACTCACTTAACAGCCTACTACCGGTAAACACACATGGGTCCACCTTTGGACCCCTTTTTAAGGGTCCATATTAGGGGGCAGCGAAAAACTTTTTCAAAAATAACATTAATTTTTTCCTTTTTCCTTTACATTTCTTTTTAGATCTGTCTCTCTTAAACAGATCATAATAAACATGTTTGTGGGAAAAAATTGAAGATATTAAAGAATATATACATAAAATGGAAAAAGGCCATTTTTGCCTAGATTTTGGCCAATCCACGAGATAGCGGCTCTCAAATTTATAAAATAATTTTGTTAAATACATAATATTTTGCACATTCAAGAACTGAGAATAAAATTAATTCATTTTCGGCGTAAAATGTTTATCCGTTAATATTATTGTTCAGAACTTTATGAATATTAGATGCATCAATATAAATTACTTTGTATGTATATTAAATGTATATAATTTTAAAAATAAAAGGATTTTATGATAGATTTTTTAAATTAATTAGGGAATTTGAAATAACACCTCAAAATTAAGAATTTGAAATTTCTTTGTTGCTCTCTCACGTGAATCTCGCCAGACCACCGTCACCAGCTGCTAGCCCCCGGGTAGCAGGATGTTGGCTCTAGACGCCAGGCCTAGGCCTGACAGTCGTCGTCGCCCGGCTTATAGTCGAATGCCTGCCGTCGAGCAGTCGAGTTGTTACCCTGTCGACCGGGCGATTGTTTGGTTGTTAACATGTTGGTCGTCAGGCTGTCAGGTTGTCGCCCCGTCGATCATTCCTGGCCATCCCCCTCTGTTTGCGAGGCGTCAGGCCACTTTCCTGCTGGCCGTCGCCCGTCGACCTATCAGCTCGCTTGTAGCCGGACTGTTGACTTGTCGGTATGCTAGCTTGACAATTGCTAAGTCCGCCGATCATCAGGACATTGGATCACCAGATAAAAAAATATGATAATTTTTATATTTATACATGACCTCTATTTAATTTCTTAATCCAATTTTTTTTTATGAATGAAAAAAATTAATTACTCTATAAAACAAATTAAAATAAAGGGAAGTAATTGAATTCCCTAAAATTTAAATGCCCTAAATATTTCTGTTTTCTCCTAACACACTCTAAAATAGTGGAAATGAGTTGAAAATATTGCTTTTCTTTGTTTGATACATGAGGAGACAAAAAAAGAGGATTGAAGATTAAGCAATTGTCCCAAAAAAATTTCTTTCGCTCATTGCATAAAAATGAGTAAGAGAGATCACAGAGAGACCAAAAATTGATGCCTTATTACATTATAAAAAGAGAGAGAGAGACCAAAATGGAAATATTTTACAATGTTGCATTGTTACCCGATGCGTCTCTACATAATAACATATAAATTAATATAAGGACGAAGTGGCGTCTAAAGTGAACCATCAAATAGGTGGTTCACCGGTGATCCATTGCTATATAACCGTTGGATATAATATAAATAAACTAGCGGTCTGGATCAATAACCTGATGCACAAGTAATCTGTAATAGAAAATTATAGTTTTATCCCATGAGAACTTCGTATATTGTAGTTTCTACATCTTGGTGTTTTACTCGTACAGGGTCGGAATTGGAAGTGACGAAGGCACACCTTGTTGGAACCTAAACGATTGAGAAGTTTAGACCCTCATTAATTTTGATGATAACAAAGTAATTCTCAAGAGAACAATTTAACTTCTAACATATCTTTGAGTGTACAGGTATCAAAGATTCATATATATGTACAAATCACTCAAGGAAGAAGAAGAAATTTACAAAAGAATTGAATACAATCCACTAGTGTCAGCATCCGAACTCACTCCAGCGTCTTGCTAACGAAGCGTCGGCCAGTGACTTCTTGACACGTGGAACACTCAATTACTACGAGCGTCCGTCCTCACCTCTGAGCGAGCGTCTGATCTCTTTAATGAAGCACGTGATGATCACGTTTTTGCTCTTAGCCTCAGATTGTTCTGGAACGGAATTCGAATTTGATTTTGTGCGCTCATTTTGATGTACGAGGAAGCAAAGGTGACACCTTTAGCATAAGACAAAAATCGTACAAGGCAATTGCAAATTACAGATAGTACAAAAACGGTAATGTGTACTATTCTGATATTCTCTGGAAAGGAAGAAAAGGACCACATTTCAAATTACCTCACTCAATGGAAAGGAGATATTTTTACTGCAACGGAAATACCCTTGAAGACTCCTATAAATACCCCAAGGTATTCATTGAAGAAAAGTTAGAAAAACTGTGAAGAAACTTCATTCTGAAAGCAATATTACTCAAGTGTGCAATCAAGTTTCATACCAAGTTTCTGGTCTACATAGAACTAAACTCAGTGTCTTATACTTTCTTTTAGAAAGCTATTCTGTTTTGAGCTTAATCTTTTCATCCTCTCTGTGAGAGTTATTTTGATTGTAATCAAAAGCATAATCTCTTTTGTAAACTGTATTTGGCCTTGTAAAGGCTCTGTTCCTCAAAGGCTCGACTGTACTGAGTCGTTTTGAGAAGTTGAGAGTATTGTCAAGTTTGTGATAGAAGAATACTCTTGAGGAAATTGTAATCAGTTGATTATAGTGGAAAATCCTTCAGGAACGAAGGGACTAGACGTAGCTACTAGTTGGTGGTGAACTAGTATAAATCTCTGAGTCTCATCCTTTACTGCTTTACATTATTTATCTTTACCTTGCTCAGTAAAACAAGTTTTTATAAACTGTTTAAATTTCTGCATCCGGTCCTGTTTAATTCCCTGCATCCGATATACAAACAGTTTTGAACAACTTGTGTTGAAGTTTTTACGTATAGTTTGGAAAAAGTTTTTAACACAATTCAACCCCCTTTCTTGTGTTCACGTTCAGTTGGTACCAGAGCTCGGCCTCTTGGTTGAGCACTTAATAGTGTTAAGAGAAAAGATCCTATACTGTGAACATGTCTACTGAAGGTGGTCATATGAACCGTCCTCCTCTATTCGATGGAGAAAAATTTGATTACTGGAAAGATAAGATAAAAGCTTTCTTTGAGACACAACAACTTGAGTTGTGGGATATAGTTCAAAGTGGTTACATTCTTCCCACTAATCCTCGTGGTGTTGCTATAGCCAGAGAAGATTGAAATGATAAGCAGAAAAAGAGATATCAAATCAATCAAAATGCTAGATTCATTCTTATCTGTGCTATGACAGAAAAAGAATATGATAAATGTGGCAAATTTGATACTGCCAAAGAAATCTGGGACTCACTTGTTTTATCTTACGAAGGCTCTGCCCAAGTAAGAGAAACCAAAGCTAGCATGTTGGTTCGCCAATATGAGTTGTTCAAAATGGAAGATGGTGAAAGCATTGAAACCATGTTTGGAAGATTTCAAACACTTGTTCATGGGTTACAGGCCCTTGGAAAAAGTTACAGTACACCTGACCATGTTAGAAAAATCTTAAGAAGCTTGACTAAGCAGTGGAGACCCAAGGTCACTGCTATTCAGGAAGCAAAAGATCTAAATGTCCTACGACTTGAAGATCTTATGAGTTCGTTGAAAGCTCATGAACTTGAGTTAAATGAAGAAGAACTTGTCAAAAAGGGCAAGTCTATTACCTTGAAAGTCGCTCAACATAAAGTCAGTTCTTCCAAAGCCCTTCAGGCTGAAGAAGAAGAATCAGAAGATGAAGCTTCAGAAGGAGATGTTGACACATCAGAAGATGAGCTCGCGTTTATATCCAAGAAGATACAAAGAATGTGGAAGAAGAGAAACTTCAGGAGGAAGTTTCAGAAGAATGATATTAAGGACAAGAAAGAGAGCAAGGACAAGGCTCAAGTCATTTGCTATGAATGTAAAAAGTCTGGACATTTCAAGTCCGAATGTCCTAATCTTAAGGAGAAGTCCACAAGAAGTTCTTTCAAGAAAAAGAAGAAGAGCCTCATGGCTACATGGGAAGATCTAGATTCATCCTCATCTGAGGAAGATAATGAAGTAGAAGCAAATCTCGCTCTCATGGCAGACACTGACCTTGATTCAGAAGAAGTTGAAGAGGTAATAGTATATGATTCCTACTCTGAACTTCAACTTGCATTTGATGATCTTCTTAAGGACTCTGCCACTCTCTCTGTTGAGTATAAGAATTTGAAAAAGAAATTTTCAAAATTATCACAAGACTTTTAAGCTTTAAACAAAGAAAAATCTATACTCAACAAAGAAAATCAGAAAGTGGCGAAAATCAGCATCGATGGATAACCGATGTCGACCGCTAACAAGCAATCGGTCGAGAGCTCTCAAGCTGAAAGCTCTAAAGTTACAGGCAATCCTAAATGCAAATCAAATGATTATGAATATGCTTTTCAAAAGTTTCTTGCAGAGAGTGTAACTCATAGCAAGCAAGCTTCAATGATTTGGGGTGTCAGTAAAACGACAACTCATGGTCTTGGTTATATATCAGATGAACCTCTTTTAGAAAATAATTCAGCATTTGATAAATCCAATAATCATAGTAAATGCTTGCATTGTACTTACTGCAATAAACCTGGTCATTTGAAAAGTGCGTGTACTGTTTTTAAAACTGTGAAGGATAAGCCTCCTTTAAGAACTAACAAGAAAGGACCCAAAAAGATATGGGTACCTAAAGATAAAATAGTCTATGTTGCAGATATGCTTAGCAACAAAGTCAACACACCTATCTTGGTACTTAGACAGTGAATGCTCGCGTCACATGACGGGAGAAAAGCATATGTTCCAAGAACTAAGGCCTAAAGAAGCTGGATTCGTTGGTTTCGGAGGAAACCAGAAAGGTAAAATTATTGGAATTGGTCGCATTAGTAAAGGCTCTCTTCCCTCTATTGATAATGTACTATATGTTGAAGGACTTAAACATAACTTATTGAGCATAAGTCAATTATGTGACAATGGTTATGAAGTCATCTTTACAGAAACTGGATGTCTAGTAAAAAGCAAGAAAGACGGCTCTACTTTCTTTACTGCTAAGAGGAAACAAAATATTTACAAAATTGATCTCTCTGAACTTGCAAAACAAGATGTCAAGTGTCTCATGTCTGTTGACGAAGAACAATGAATTTGGCACAAGAGATTGGGTCATGCCAATTTGAGATTAATCTCAAAACTAAACAAGCACAATCTTGTCAGAGGCTTACCAAATCTTAAGTATCAATCCGATGCTCTATGTGAGGCATGTCAAAGAGGAAAACAAGTTAAAACTTCTTTTCATTCAAAAAATGTTGTTTCAACCTCTAGACCACTTGAGCTTTTGCATCTTGATCTTTTTGGTCCAACAAGGACAGCCTCTTTAACTGGAAAGAAATATGGGTTAGTCATTGTTGATGATTTTACTCGATGGACATGGGTTAGATTCCTTGCTCACAAAGATGAGTCATACAAGGTATTTACTATATTCTGCAAAACAGTTCAAAATGAAAAAGGAATTTGCATTTCTTCTATTAGAAGTGATCATAGGGGAGAATACTTGTTACCAAGTGACTTCAAACACAAGAGGGGGGTGAATTGTGATAGCGGTGCTTATAAAAAAAATTACAGATAAATTACTGAATTAAAAAAAAACTTGAAAGAAATAACTTGCGAAAAGATAAATAACTTGAAGAATAAATTGCAATAAATAAATGACAGAAAATAAATGACCGAAAAATAAATAAAGAACAAAAATAAATAAAGTGCTTGAATGATAAAGAGACAGAGAGCGAAGAAGAAGAGCACGCGACAAATTATACGAGTTCGGCCACCAAACACCCCTGGCCTACGTCCCGTCCCCCAAAGCAAAGCACTATGGGATTTTCACTAAATCACTAGCTTTTAAATCAGGTTCAGCTAGAAACCTTTACAACTCTATACCAGAGCAATACGTTCAAGAGATATCACCTCTCTATGAACACCTTGGGATTCCTACCCAAAAAGAAATGATTTTCGCAAATAAAATGAGATGAGAAAGATACACTCAATAGTGCAGATATAACAAATTGAAGCTTAAATAATACAACTCAAATTATGTAGAATAAAAAGACTCTAAAAAATTGTGCTCAAATAAGTGTGAGTGATAGAGAATATTTGACAGAGTTTTAGCACAAAAATTAAGCACTTGTGTTATGTTAAAAATAATGCTCATGGTGCAGTGCTTTTATAGGCACTGAGAGGAGCGTCACTTTAAGAGAAATGTTCGTTGCAGGATTTATCTGTTGCGTGGATTTGTCCGTTGCGTTTTGAATATGAAAGAATTGAAAACACGGGGACGGAAAAGATTCTCGGACACCACTTAGTGTTCGACATCGTATTTCCATACGACCTCTCTCCAGCTCGGCATACGACCTCTTCGGCTCGACATACGACCTCTTCACGGCTCGGCGCAGACGCGACCTCCTCCACGGCTCGACGCGCGACCTCCTCACACTCAAAGATACGACCTCTCCACCACGGCTCGGCCACGAGACCTCTCGACGCGACTTCCCCACGATTCACGCGACCTCATTTCGACGCGACCTCATTTCGGCACCACGACTTGCATGTCAAAATATCACTGCTCGTCACGGAGAATATTTTCCAAAGAAAACTTGAAATATTTTCCAAACAATATTTTGAGCACAACTTAAGAATTTTTCAAAATACTTTGTGCCTAAAAATAATTTAAGAAAAATTATCATAAAATCAATTTTAGAATAAAAATCATTTTGTGAGTGTGTGATTTTATTTTAATTGAGTGCTTTTTATTACTACTTACAAATAGTCTTAATAAAAATAAATAAATACCCAAAACCCAAAGACTTGAGAAACTATCATTCTTGATACGCGTCTTGGTATTCTTTTCCACTTTTTGCACGGTTGACTATTTGTAAAGCTCCCTTTTGTCAATCATCAAAACCATCCTGTCAAGGCTTGTATTCACAGACTCCCCCTTTTTGATGATGACAAACATCTCATGGAGGGAATTTAGTAAAATATAATCATGATATAGCAATGAGATATAAGCATTGTTTTTCAATAAAAGATATCGAGTTTAAGCACAATATTTAGAAAAACTCCCTCACAATATGCATAATATAATTTACTCACTTTGAATCATAAAACTCTCCCCTTTTGTCAACATCAAAAAGCGGAAAGATTAGAGGAAAGGCATGTAAAACGTATGCATATACGTGTAACTAGATGGCGAAAAATAATAGAGTATCAAGGGTTCAATGAAGCATAAGAAATCCTTGGTAAAAAAAATTATTCAGGGAGATAGCAAAAATAAAGCACTAGGATAAGAGTTACTAGTCCTCGTTCAACTCATTCTCATCATCAATTGTTTCCTCATCTTCACTGATATTAAGCGCATAATTGTTTGCAGTTAACATAACCTGCACAAACTTTTATTTTAACGATTACAAGAGGACGGTTGCATTTCTCCACTTTTAGTCTTGGTAACGGAACCTGCATAAAAATGTTAGCACACTCCAACGCCCAAGTTAGAACTTATTCATAATAAAATGCACTCACATGCAGTCATTCAATGCATGATTGATCTAAAATTCCTAACTCGGTTCTTATAAAAAAGAAGTTTTCTTTAGGCAAAGGTTTAGTAAAAATATCTGCGAGTTGTTTAGATGTTTCCACAAATTCAATCACACAATCTCCTTTTTGAACATGATCTCTAATAAAATGGTGCCTAATTTCTATGTGTTTGGTCCGGGAGTGATAAACCGGATTTTTCGTGAGGTTTATGGCACTAGTATTGTCGCACTTAATTGGAACAGTTTTCAGATTGATTCCATAATCATTCAACTGTTGTTTCATCCAAATGATCTGAGCACAACAACTACCTGCTGCAACGTATTCCGCTTCAGCAGTGGACAAAGCCACACTGGCTTGTTTCTTACTATGCCATGAAACCAAGGCATTCCCAAGTAAGTGACATGTCCCACTAGTGCTTTTTCGATCCATTTTGCAACCCGCAAAATCCGAATCCGAGTACCCAATAAGTGTGCAGTCAGCACCTTTGGGGTACCATAAACCCATAGTTTGTGTGCCAGTGAGATATCTCATGATGCGTTTTACCGCTAAGAGATGTGATTCCTTAGGATTTGCTTGAAAACGTGCACACATACAAACACTAGACATAATATCCGGACGACTTGCAGTGAGATAGAGAAGAGATCCTATCATACCTCGATACTTACTTACTTCGACCGACTTACCGCCTTCATCTTTGTCAAGATAGCATGATGTGCTCATTGGAGTTGAGATTTCTTTGGCGTTGCTCATTCCAAATCTTTTAAGCAACTCCTTGCAATATTTGGATTGATTTATAAAAATTCCTTCTGTTGTTTGTTTGATTTGAAGACCAAGGAAGTAGTTGAGCTCTCCCATCATGGACATTTCAAACTCACTTTGCATGATTTTGGAAAAATCTTCACACAAGGACTCATTAGTAGCACCAAAGATGATATCGTCAACATAAATTTGAACAAGTAAAATGTCATGATTTTTGTGTTTAATGAAAAGAGTGGTATCAACTTTTCCTCTTTCAAAACCTTTTTCAAGTAAATATTTGCTCAACCTCTCGTACTAAGCTCTCGGAGCTTGTTTTAAACCATATAAAGCCTTTTTCAATTTGAAAACATGATTTGGAAATTCAAAATTTTCAAAACCGGGAGGTTGATCAACATATACTTCTTCTTGAATAAAGCCATTAAGAAATGCACTTTTAACATCCATTTGAAAAAGTTTGAAATCCATGATGCATGCAAATGCGAGAAGCATGCGAATAGCTTCTAATCTAGCCACGGGTGCATAGGTTTCATCGAAATCTATGCCCTCTTGTTGGTTATAGCCTTTTGCAATAAGTCTAGCTTTATTTCTAACAATGATACCGTTTTCATCAAGCTTATTGCGAAAGACCCATTTGGTCCCAATGACTAGGTGATCTTTAGGCCTAGGGACAAGTTCCCAAACATCATTTCTCTCAAATTGATTTAATTCCTCTTGCATAGCAAGGGTCCAATGCTCATCAAAGATGGCTTCATTGACGTCATTTGGTTCAATTTGAGAGACAAAGGCCATATGATGACATGCATGATTAAGAGAGTTTCGAGTCGTTACCCCTTTTGAGATATCACCTATTATGTTGTCAAGAGGATGGTTCTTTGAGACTCTCCATTCCTTTGGAAGATTTGAGTGAGAGAGTTCTTGAGAAGGTTGAGGCAAGGACTCTTGATCCTCCTTTTGAACTTTTGATATCTCTTGTTCCTCTAAATAGGTATCACCTAACACTTCTGCAAGATCATCAACACTTTCTTATACTGAAGATTTGGGGTTAGATTCATCAAAAGAAACATGCACAGATTCTTCAACAGTTAAAGTACGTTTATTAAAAATTCGAAAGGCTTTACTAGAAGTGGAATATCCAAGAAATAAACCTTCATCAGCTTTAGCATCAAATTTACCAAGGTTATCTTTACCGTTATTTAGAACAAAGCACTTACATCCAAATACGTGAAGGTGGGAAATGTTGGGCTTCCTCCCCTTGTAAATTTCATAGGGCGTTTGTTTTAGAATAGGTCTTATGAGGACTCTATTCATTACATAACATGCGGTGCTTACCGTCTGCCAATACTTAGGAAGGTTGGTCTCATTGAGCATCGTCTCGCAAGCTCTTCAAGAGACCGATTTTTCCTTCCCACCACTCCATTCTGCTGTGGTGTTCTAGGTGCGGAAAAATTATGCTCAATTCCATTTTCAGTACAAAGGCCTCAAATGCCTCATTTTGGAATTCCCACCGTGATCACTTCGGATGGATACTATGTTCATTCCTTTTTCATTTTGGATAACTTTAGCAAGTTTTCGAAAGGCAGCAAAAGTGTCATTTTTATGAGAAATAAATAAGGTCCATGTATAGCGAAAATAGTCAGTCCACAATAACAAGAGCATAGTAATTGCCACCAAAGCTTTTAGTTCTAGAAGGGCCAAATAAATCCATATGTAAAAGTTGTAAAGGCGATTTGTTGAAACAATATTTTTAGATTTGAAAGAAGCCTTTACTTGTTTTCCTTTTGACATGCATCGCAAAGTTTATCTTTTTCAAAGCGGAGCTTTGGTAAGCCAATTACTAAGTCCTTTCGAACCAATTTATTAAGATGATCCATGTGAATATGAGCCATTCTTCTATGCCATAGCCAAGATTCATCCTCTTTACTAATAAGACAACATGCATCATTTGAAGGTATTTTATCTAAATCAAGCATATAGATATTTCCAATTCTAGGTCCAATAACAATAACATTTTCATTTATAGAATCCATGACCATGCATTTTGAAGAATCGAAAACCACTTTGTTTCCTTTATCACAAAGTTGACTAATGCTTAGCAAATTATGCTTCAAACCATCCACATACAAAACATTTTCAATAGTGGGATTAGGACTCTTACCAATAGAACCAATCCCAAGAATTTTACCTTTGTTGTTGTCACCATACCTGGGACATAACCACTATTCTTAGGTACCAATGAGGAGAACTTGCTTTTGTCTCCTGTCATGTGCTTTGAACAGCCGCTATCAAGATACCAATTTAAGTCCTTGGCTTTCAAGCACACCTACAACAACAGATTAATTTTTAACCTTTGGTACCCAAACTAAGTTGGGTCCAGATGAGTTAGTTTTTGGCAAAGTACCCTTTGGAATCCATATCTTTTTGCCAACCACATTCTTGTTCTTTCTAATATTGCAAATGGAGGCAGTGTGACCATTTCTACCACAGTGAAAGCATTTAATGAAAGGGCTGCTTGAAGTGTTGTTGTGATTGACAAATTTAAAGGATTTTTCATGCGTTTGTGGATTATAACCCAAACCGGCTTTTCCAAAAGTACCCTTTTGTTTTCCCAATAGAATGTTTAAGTTATCCCTTCCCATGGTAAATTTGGCAAGGGTGTTTTCCAAATCTTCAATCTTGTTTTTCAAAACATTGCATTCATCACACTTGAAAGTATCAATCTTTTGGTTTTCACAAAAGGTGCAAGTAGAAACTTCAGTCACAACAACTTGTTTTTCCTTAAAAACTTCCATCTCTTGGTTTAAGAAAATAATTTTAGATTCAAGAGAAGAGATGGTTTTCTTAGAAGAAGAAATAATTTTTCGAAGTCTAGTCGTTTCATTATTTAATTCTTCACAAGTAATAAGCAACTCATCATAAGTTAAAGGAGATTCGAGTTCAAGAGCATTTACCTCATCCTCCTCGTGTTTTGCCATGAGACATAAGTTGGCCTCCTCTTTTTCTGATTCATCAGACGAGTCCATATCATTGTCATCCCAGGCAATGTAGGCTCTTCTTCCTTTTGATTCCTTTTGTGGTCTTCTATCAAATTTTTCGTTTTTCTTCTGACCATGAGAGGCGATCGGGTTTTATATGTCCTTTTTGACCACACTTGTAGCAAGTTGGATTAAAAGAAGTTCCTTCCTCATTTTTGTTTTGAGGATTTTGTACCTTGCCCGTTCTCCCCTTTTGCCTCATGAACCTTTTGAACCTTGAACCATCGGACTTATGTCTTCCTCATTCTCATCTAGACTATCATTGTTGTCGATTCCTCTTTTTCATTTACGATTGCTTTGAGAGCAATTCCTTTCTTTTCTTATCACTTTCTTCACTCTCGGTGAGTCGATTTAGTTCAAGTTCATGTTCCTGCAATTTTCCAAACAAGGTTGCCAATGATATAGTAGATAAATCTTTAGATTCAGATATAGCAAGAACCTTGGGTTGCGATTTCTATTTAAACATCTAAGAACTTTATTAATTAAATCTTCATTCTTGGAGACTTTCCCAAGAGCTCTGAGATGGTTTATTATATGGATGAACCTTTTTGCATATCTTGTATGTTTTCACTTGGTTTCATCCTAAATAACTCATACTCATGGGTTAATGTGTTCATTCGAGCCCTCTTGACCTCGGTGAGTACCTTCATGGGTCAATAGAAGGGTGTCCCACATTTCTTTAGCGCCTTGCAATTTGAGACCCTATAGAACTCATCGTAGCTTAAAGCGTATGATGATGTTCTTAGCTTTCAAATTGTATTGGACCTTTTCTTATCATCTTCGGTCCAAAGTGATCTTGGTTTGTCTACCATGCATCATTAATTGATTGAGTGGGGACAAATGGACCATTTTCCACAGATCCCAAATATCAAGATCAACACCCTCAAGAAAGATTTGCATTCTATCCTTCCAATAACCATACCCTCACCATTGAAAAATGGGGGTGTTTCATGGAGGTTCCTCGTTATTGTTTGAAGTCATTCTCTTGAGACGGTTAAGTCCTTTATACAAGAGTCTAGCTCTGATGCCACTTGTTACCAAGTGACTTCAAACACAAGAGGGGGGAGAATTGTGATAGCGGTGCTTATAAAAAAATTACAGATAAATTCTTGAATTAAAAAAAACTTGAAAGAAATAACTTGCTAAAAGATAAATAACTTGAAGAATAAATTGCAATAAATAAATGAAAGAAAATAAATGAACGAAAAATAAATAAAGAACAAAAATAAAAAAAGGGCTTGAATGATAAAGAGACAGAGAGCAAAGAAGAGCACGCGACAAATTATACTGAGGTTCGCCACCAAACACCCCTGTGGCCTACGTCCAGTCCCCAAAGCAAAGCACTATGGGATTTTCACTAAATCACTAGCTTTTAAATCAGGTTCAACTAGAAACCTTTACAACTCTATACCAGAGCAATACGTTCAAGAGATATCACCTCTCTATGAACACCTTGGGATTCCTACCCAAAAAGAAATGATTTTCGCAAATAAAATGAGATGAGAAAGATACACTCAATAGTGCAGATATAACAAATTGAAGCTCAAATAATACAACTCAAATTATGTAGAATAAAAAGACTCTAAAAAATTGTGCTCAAATAAGTGTGAGTGATAGAGAATATTTGACAGAGTTTTAGCACAAAAATTAAGCACTTGTGTTATGTTAAAAATAATGCTCATGGTGCAGTGCTTTTATAGGCACTGAGAGGAGCGTCACTTTAAGAGAAATGTCCGTTGCAGGATTTGTCCGTTGCGTGGATTTGTCCGTTGCGTTTTGAATATGAAAGAATTGAAAACACGGGGACGGAAAAGATTCTCGGACACCACTTGGTGTTCGACATCGTATTTCCATACGACCTCTCTCCAGCTCGGCATACGACCTCCTCAAATTTCGGCGATACAACCTCTTCACGGCTCGAGACAGACACGACCTCCTCACACGGCTCGACCGCGACCTCCTCACGGCTCGGCATATGACCTCTCCACAGCTCGGCACAAGACCTCATTTCGGCCGCGACTTCCCCCCAGTTCGACGCGATCTCGGCTCGACGCTACCTCGGCTCGACGCGACCTCACTCGGCACGACTTGCATGTCAAAATATCAACTGCCGACACGGAGAATATTTTCCAAAGAAAACTTGAAATATTTTCCAAACAATATTTTGAGCACAACTTAAGAATTTTTCAAAATACTTTGTGCCTAAAAATAATTTAAGAAAAATTATCATAAAATCAATTTTAGAATAAAAATCATTTTGTGAGTGTGTGATTTTATTTTAATTGAGAGCTTTTTATTACTACTTACAAATAGTCTTAATAAAAATAAATAAATACCCAAAACCCAAAGACTTGAGAAACTATCATTCTTGATACGCGTCTTGGTATTCTTTTCCACTTTTTGCACGGTTGACTATTTGCAAAGCTCCCTTTTGTCAATCATCAAAACCATCCTGTCAAGGCATGTATTCACAAGAATTTGAAAATGAAAGCTTTCAAAAATTTTGTGATGATAACGGCATCTCCCACAATTTCTCCTCTCCTAGAACACCTCAACAAAATAGTGTTGTAGAAAGGAAAAATAGGTCCCTCCAAGAAATGGCCAGGACCATGATCAATGAGGCTAATATTGCAAAACATTTCTGGGCAGAAGCAGTAAACACAGCTTGTTACATTCAAAATAGAATTTCTATTAGACCTATTTTGAAGAAGACTCCATATGAACTGTGGAAAGGAAGGAAACCAAACATATCATATTTTCATTCATTTGGTTGCACGTGTTACATTTTAAATACTAAGGATCAGCTTGGTAAGTTTGATTCAAAAGCTGACAAAGGAATCTTTTTGGGATATTCTGAAAGATCTAAAGCTTTTAGAATATACAATAAAGAAACTATGACAGTGGAAGAATCCATTCATGTCAAATTTGATGACAAGAAGCCTGACACAGCCATGTCAGAGCTAGATGAATTATTTTCAGAATTAAATATAGGTAATACTACAAATAGTGAACCTACATCTTCATCGTCCGGTGGTGACCAGACACAAGAATCTTGGTTGAATTTCAGAAAGAAATTTGGAAGTACAAAGCCAATCATCCTAAAGATCAAATCATAGGAAAACCTGGAGATAGAGTAAGAACCAGATCCTCTTTTAAAGAGCATGCAGATATGACACTTCTCTCAGAAATGGAATCTAAAACGATTGATCAAGCATTGAAAGATGAAGGATGGATTCTGGCCATGCAAGAAGAGTTGAATCAGTTCCAGAGAAACGATGTATGGAAGCTGGTTACCTTACCAGATGATAAGCAAGCTATTGGTACTAAATGGGTATTTAGAAACAAGCTTGATGAAGATGGAAAGGTTGTGAGAAATAAGGCAAGATTGGTTGCTCAAGGGTACTCACAGGAAGAAGGTATTGATTTTACTGAATCATTTGCACCTGTTGCAAGGTTAGAAGCTATACACATTTTGCTTTCTTTTGCTGCACATCATGATATAATTCTTTATCAAATGGATGTGAAAAGTGCTTTCTTGAATGGTTTTATAACTGAGGAAGTCTTTGTAAAACAACCTCCTGGATTCGAAGATATTGAATTTCTAGAACATGTCTTCAAACTCAAAAATGCCTTGTATGGTCTTAAGCAAGCTCCCAGAGCTTGGTATGAAAGACTGAGTACATTTTTTATGAAAAATGGCTTTACCAGAGGTCTAGTAGACACTACTCTTTTTAGAAAAACATCAAACAAGCACTTTATAATTGTTCAAATATATGTTGATGACATTATTTTTGGAGCTATTAATGAAAGCCTTTGCAAAGAATTTTCTAAGCTAATGCAGGCTGAATTCGAGATGAGCATGATGGGTGAACTGAAGTTTTTCCTTGGAATTCAAATCAAACAATGCAATGATGGTATATATATACATCAAAGCAAATATATCAAGGAATTGCTAAAGAAATTCAAAATGGTGGATTGCAAACCAATGTGTACTCCTATGCATCCCACATGTATTCTTGGTAAAGATGAAACTGGTAAAAAGGTAGATCAGAAGATGTACAGAGGTATGATTGGATCTCTACTTTATCTTACAGCTTCAAGACCTGATATTATGTTCAGCGTCTGTCTGTGTGCTAGATTTCAATCAGATCCTAGAGAATCACACTTGAGTGCTGTTAAAAGAATCTTTAGATATTTGCAAGGATCTACTAATCTTGGTTTGCTTTATAAGAAATCAAAAGATTACAAGTTAGTAGGTTTCTGTGATGCTGACTTTGCTGGAGACCGAATTGAAAGAAAAAGCACAAGTGGAAGCTGCCAATTTCTTGGAGCAAATCTTGTATCTTGGTCAAGCAAAAGGCAAAGCACAATTGCACTCTCAACAGCAGAAGCTGAATATATTTCAGCAGCAAGTAGCAGCTCTCAACTTCTGTGGATGAAATATCAACTTGAAGATTATCTGATAAAAGAGAGTAACATTCCTATCTTCTGTGATAATACTTCTACAATATATCTTACTAAAAATCCCATATTGCATTCACGAGCCAAGCACATTGAGATTAAGCATCACTTCATAAGAGATTATGTTCAGAAGGGTATTCTAGAAATAAAATTTGTAGACACTGATCATTAGTGGGCTGACATATTTACAAAACCCCTTGCTGAAGATAGATTCAATTTTATAAGAAGAAATTTAAACTTTCATCTTATAGAAGAATGATTAATCTCAACGTCTGATAATATGCACAATCTCAGCATCTGGTATGACATAAGCATGTATATGAATAAGCATCTTATTTGTCATGTGCATTATAACTCATCGTCTGGTGAATCGGTTGCGTGCGTCCGAGCACACCCACACGTGTCACACGTGTTAAGGACTTAAGCGTCTCATCACATCTACTGAGTCATAATTATTTATGTCTTTCGATAAAATCTTTTTCTTGATCTTACTTTTCTTTTGGGCATCCTGCTCTAGTAATGATAAGCTCCTAATCCATTTCTTCCAAGAGAGTCTTCCCGGGGCATCCCTACGCTGGTATATACAGTTAGAGCGGAGCAAAATCAACTCATGGAATGATTTGGGTAAAGCTTTCGTCAAACAGTATAAATACAATATGGACATGGCTCTTGGCCGCTTCTAGTTGCAAACCATGGTAAAAAGGGGCAATGAAAGCTTCAAAGAGTATGCCCAAAGATGGAGAGGGATTGCAGCCCAAGTGGAACCTCTGCTATCTGAGAAAGAGATGGTTACCACGTTCACTGACGCACTTCAACAACCCTTCTATGATCTGATGATGGGAAATGTCTCTTCAAGCTTCTCAGACCTAGTTATTGTCAGAGAAAGAGTGGAAGCCGGGATAACAAGCGGAAGGATTGGCAACCTCGAAGCTCAACAGCCATTGCGCAATATAGGTCAAGAGAGGGAAGAAAATACAAATGATGCTCATCACGACATGCACTGGGGCAGTGGGCCACTCCATTGAGAATTGTTGGGCTCTGATCAACACCAAGTGGTAAAATTTCAAGGAATAGCCCTGTTTAAACAACCTTCATTTGTTTTTACGCTTTGCCTGAAGCCCTGAGGCATATCTTGTAAAGGGCCCACTTTATTCCCATCTTTTCAATACATCAATGGAAATGCAATTTGAATTTTTCAACTTCCCTTCTTGATACATGGTCACTCCGGGATAAAAAAAAAGTAGTTAAGAAAAATATAAAATAAAATGGTAAAGCAAATGCACAATAATCAAAAATTAATTTTTGCGAAATTTTGAGCAATAAGGTTTTGAGATGAAGTTTGGCCGTTTTTCTCTATCTAAAAAATATAAAAAAATATTTATCCCTTGCTACCCTTTTTGAGCAAAAACAAAATTCTTTCAAGTACCCTAAACGAGGATCACCTATACATTGAAGGCTAGCACAATAGTCCATTAAATTTTTGTCTGTTAAAAAAAAAGTAAGCAAATATCAAATGCAACATATCAAGATGCTTGCAAAGAATAAATGAATAAAAATGCAAAAGCAAAACAAGACAATTGTGCTAGCAACCATCCAAGTGCATCTTGACACTAAAGATCCTTGTTTTCATAAACCCTTAAATACTTTTTGAGCCTGAAATATCCTTTTTTTCATAACCCTCAAACCTTGGCCACGTTACAACCCTAATAAAGTCCATTCTGATCAAAGTCCAATTGCTCATATTTTCTCAAAACTGGACTTTTGAAAGAGGAAATCCGTATAAACTCCTCGGTGTAGTTGCTTTACCCAAAAAAAAAGAGAAAAAAAGAATATAAAATAAAATGCTCGCTAGGCTGAAAATCCGAAAGGGCGGTCTAGGCAAAAATTAGAGCGACCCGCTAGGTTGAAAACTCGCAAAAAGCGGCCTAGGCAGAAGTTAGGGTCAAATTCACATACTTGTTAACCCAGACTGTACCTCACAGATCTAAACATAAACCAAGAAGCTAGGGGGCAAAAGCTAGGTCCATCATCTACAAGCTTCACATTCATTCCGGTTTCAGAACTATGCAAGGTGATCTGTCTCTCAACATAGATCCTTTCTCACATGGCTGGACGAAGGCCAAAGGGATACTGAAAAGTCTCTATGGATCAAAGTTGTCAATCTAATCCTTCCAAAGGCATCCAAAGCATGAAGGTGAAAATTTGAAGATCCACAAAATGATTTGTCAAGGGGCAAATATGCAAACCTGGTGCATTGCAAAGTCAACCATTTGGACAAGCAAGCAAACATAAAATTATCACCCCACGAGTCTAGGGGCAGAGCCCTCAAAGGAATTCAGGGAAATCAAAAAATTCAAAACAATAATAATATTCGTGCATAGCATACCATTCATTGCATTTTGTATAATCATTAATACTTTTGGGTCCCCGACCCACCTTCAAAATCATTTCTCTAAAAAACAAAACAACATCCATGCATAGCATACCATTCATTGCATCTGGCATGATCATCAATACTTCTGGGCCTCAGACCCACCTTCAAAATCATTTCTCTAAAAAATAAAAATTTCATTTCATGCTGGCATACCATTCATTGCATCCTGCATGACCAACAAAGTTTTTGGGTCCATTGACCCACCCTCTCAAATATTACATACAATTGATCTGTTGTTACTCAGTAAGAACTAGTGCTCAGCCTGTTCAATCTTATTAGCAAGAGTTAGGAACCCGTCCTACACCTTGTTGGGAATCTGACCCACCACCTTGGCAATCTGACCCAAGCCTTTACTCGGGAACCTGACCCGCGTCTCGAATCTTCCTCAATTATGGAAATCGATCCACACCTTTTAACAAGAGTTAGGAATCTGACCTATACCTTGTCGGGAATCTGACCCGAACTGTTTCGAGTGACAGAGAAGCTCATACACTGGACGTTCACCTGCAATAGGAAAACCAGTCCATACTTTAGCAAGAGTTAGGATTCTGACCTACATCTTGCCGGGAATCTGACCCGAACCCATATTGAGTGACAGAGAAGCTCATATCTCGGACCTTACTTAAATAGGGTAGCCAATCCGTACCTTTTAGCAAGAGTTAAGAACCTGACTTACCCTTGTTGGGAATCTGACCCAAACCTGTGTCGAGTGACGAAGAAGCTCGCACCCTAAACTTTTCCTAAGTAGGGAAGTAATCAATACCAAAGATGTGAGGGTTAGGAATCAGACCTATGCCTTACCTAAAATTCATTAGGAATCAAACCTAGAATCTCTCATCAATTTTGTAAGAGTTAGGAACCAAACCTATGCCTTACCGGGAATTCACTAGGAATCGAACCTAGAATCTCTCACCAATTTTGTAAGAGTTAGGAACCAAACCTATGCCTTACCGGGAATTCAGGAATTCACTAGGAATCGAACCTAGAATCTCTCACCAATTTTGTAAGAGTTAGGAACTAAACCTATGTCTTACCGGGAATTCACTAGGAATCAGACCTAGAATCCCAAAGCAAAGTCGGGAACCAATCCCACAATCTCAAACCATTTGTTTCGGACAAAATTAGAGTTCTTTATCCTTAATTACCTTTTACAACGAATGCGCAATTACCTTCGAGTAAAATGTAATTAAGGAGGGGCTGCTGTAGTACCCTAATTTTGTCCGGCCTTTTTATTTTATTTTATTTTATTATTTATTTTAACTTTTTTAAATTAGTAGTAGTAATAATAAATATAATAATATTTTTGGTCTCATAGAATGAATAAAGAAAATAAAAAAATAAGGAAAAAGAAAGAAATAGAAAAAATAAGGCAAAAGATCATCTTCTATCCCTTTCCTTTTCAGAAAGCATATTTTGGAGAATCAATCAAATCTCCCTTTCTTAATCTCAAACCAAATCACACCAAAATCCCCCTTTTTTCGATAATATGTCTCAGATTTATGGAGATTCGGTTGAGAGGAAAACATGGACATCCAGAACCAAATCAGGGAGTGATTCTATTCTCTTTTTCTTCATTTATTTCCTTTTATTCCCAGTTTATTTTGATCCTGATCTTTCTTTGTTTCTGTAACAGATTCGAAGAATGCTATAAAAGCCTCTCAAAGAGGAGAAAAAGTGGGGAGCGAACCGAGGAGAGTTTTCGGGATCTGAAGATAAGGAGCTGAGGCAGTGAGAATGAGAGCAAGAAGTTGAAGACGAAACAAGGCGAGGAGGAGACAAAGAGTGAAAATACAAACACTTTTTCTTTTTAGGCCTTTAGTTTTTTTTTTCTACTTTGAGTTTCTGTAGTTTCGATTTGGGGATCTCCTAATAGCATTTCATCAGGTTTCAATCCTTCTCCTCTTTGTTTCTGTATTTTTCACAGACTGTTTGGTGTTGTATAATTAAGGGTGAATCTGAAATGTGATATTAACAATTTTTCCCTTTTCAATCTTCTTCTTCATATGTTTAAAAGTGTAGTCTCTTATTGTTATTTTTTTTTCTTCCTCTGGTTTGTTCATCTGGATCGAATTCATCTTCCCCAAATATTCCCTTGTATTTTTCTATTTGAATTCATAGGATTTGATTTTGTTTAGTCTTTTTTTTTTCTTTCTCACGTTTTTTTAACATATTCATAGGATAATAATAGATCACAAAAGTAAATGTTTTCTCTTATTTCGATTATGGTTGTTTTTTATATAAAGAATTTGGTCATTGATTAGATGATAATAATAATAGGTAACAAATAATTACATAATTCAATACTATTGGAAAGTTTTTATATTAAATGATGGTTAATGGTAATAATGAGCACTAAATATTTAATTACCAAAAACTATTTTTGCAAATCGATATCTGTTAGATTATGATGCCAAAATAAATTAAGTTTTTTTTGGGTTCTATTTAGCTCAATAATAAAATAAAATTCTTTTCTTTTAGGAAATAATTCATAATCATAATGGCAAACAAAATCTTTTTTCCAAACAATTAAAGGTACCATTTTTATGGGCGTTTTAGGGGTGCTAGTACCTTCCCTATGCGTAACTAACTCCCGAGCTTAAAATCTGGTTCAAAGACCTTTTTCTTCGTTAAATTCAAAAAAATTCAAAAAAATAGGTTTTCCAATGTTTCCTATAAAATTAAATATTGGTGGCGGCTCCATTTAAATTTTTAGGGTGGTTGTCACACTTGGTAAGTGTTATTCTAATATTTTTTTTAATTATAGCTTGGCTTGTATTATGTCTCCTTTGTCTTTTCTGGAAGGGTTGATGTGTTATTCAACATCTTAGTTTGAATATATTTGTGTTAGGTGACAATTTTTGTAAGGTTTTTGCTTTCTTGGTTTATGGGTTTGATTACAGGTGGCTTTTTTTCTTTATATCTTAAAATTTTGGTGCTAATGCAGGCTGAATTCGAGATGAGCATGATGGGTGAACTGAAGTTTTTCCTTGGAATTCAAATCAAACAATGCAATGATGGTATATATATACATCAAAGCAAATATATCAAGGAATTGCTAAAGAAATTCAAAATGGTGGATTGCAAACCAATGTGTACTCCTATGCATCCCACATGTATTCTTGGTAAAGATGAAACTGGTAAAAAGGTAGATCAGAAGATGTACAGAGGTATGATTGGATCTCTACTTTATCTTACAGCTTCAAGACCTGATATTATGTTCAGCGTCTGTCTGTGTGCTAGATTTCAATCAGATCCTAGAGAATCACACTTGAGTGCTGTTAAAAGAATCTTTAGATATTTGCAAGGATCTACTAATCTTGGTTTGCTTTATAAGAAATCAAAAGATTACAAGTTAGTAGGTTTCTGTGATGCTGACTTTGCTGGAGACCGAATTGAAAGAAAAAGCACAAGTGGAAGCTGCCAATTTCTTGGAGCAAATCTTGTAGCTTGGTCAAGCAAAAGGCAAAGCACAATTGCACTCTCAACAGCCAGGTTTGAATATATTTCAGCAGCAAGTAGCAGCTCTCAACTTCTGTGGATGAAATATCAACTTGAAGATTATCTGA
The DNA here is from genome assembly GCA_037113605.1 of Calophaca sinica. Lineage (NCBI taxonomy): Eukaryota > Viridiplantae > Streptophyta > Magnoliopsida > Fabales > Fabaceae > Calophaca > Calophaca sinica. Next base: position 112,129,132 of record CM073732.1, on the reverse strand, counting down.
TAAAAGAGAGTAACATTCCTATATTCTGTGATAATACCTCTACAATATATCTTACTAAAAATCCCATATTGCATTCACGAGCCAAGCACATTGAGATTAAGCATCACTTCATAAGAGATTATGTTCAGAAGGGTATTCTAGAAATAAAATTTGTAGACACTGATCATTAGTGGGCTGACATATTTACAAAACCCCTTGCTGAAGATAGATTCAATTTTATAAGAAGAAATTTAAACTTTCATCTTATAGAAGAATGATTAATCTCAACGTCTGATAATATGCACAATCTCAGCATCTGGTATGACATAAGCATGTATATGAATAAGCATCTTATTTGTCATGTGCATTATAACTCATCGTCTGGTGAATCGGTTGCGTGCGTCCGAGCACACCCACACGTGTCACACGTGTTAAGGACTTAAGCGTCTCATCACATCTACTGAGTCATAATTATTTATGTCTTTCGATAAAATCTTTTTCTTGATCTTACTTTTCTTTTGGAGTCTGCATTTAATGAAAAGGCGAATCTTTATTTTCTTTTCTTTTTGATTTAAATTTTTGTGTGGAAATACGAAGCGATTTTTTGAAAAAGGATTGTACCATTTTCTATCAACTTTCCCACTACTCCACATTTTTCGCTCCATCACTTCACTCTGCGTTTTCATGCAAAACTGTTCTCTTTCTCTCTGTCTCTCTCTCTCTCTGTGTGTGTTTTCGAACCCTAAAACCTCCATCACCCTCTTTTCAACTGCTACCATGGCCGACAGAAAGGTTGGACAATACACTGCTGCCTTCGACGTCTTCTTTGAGGCAAAACTCCTGAATGAGAACCGGGTTAATTTTGAGAATTTCAAGCTATACGATTTTGATTTTGAAGAAGGTCTGGAGAAACTGGGCTGGAAAAATTACTTCATCTGGGAACCAGTCGACGTACTGAGCTACGCTATTAAGGAGTTCTGGGGGAATGCGTACTTACTTCCGGGGGAAATCATAGAAGGACACATCAGAGGCTTCAAGCTACGCTTCACCATCAACTCTATTGCTCAGACGATCAAGTGCCCTTGTGAAGGAATCAGTTACCATGCAAACTGGGCTGATGCATACAGAGGACTTGAAAACGTCAACGAAGCCCTGTTTGAAAACTACCGTGAACTGAAGAAGAAGAACATTACTCCCACGGCCAAAGACTTGAAAAGCCACTACAGAGTACTGCACAAGATCATCGCCAAGAGCGTGATTCTGAAGGATGGCTCAAGTGACATAGTGAACTACGAGCAAAAGTTCATTATAAGGAACTACATGGATGGGAAGAAAATCAATCTGCCAAGGTTGATTATCAACAATCTGATAAATGCTCTTGTCTTCTCAAGGAAGAGTGTTGATATGAAGAATATCGTCAAGGTAATCCCTTATGGAGTTCTTCTCTCCATAATGATGATTAAAGACGGTGTTGTGAGGAAGCTGACTGACTCTATCAACACAGAAGAAAAAGAAAAATACTTTGGTGTTGGCACTGTTGTTCGTCCAGAAGTCTTTGGAGTCAACAGTTTAGTCAGAATGCTGCTAATTACTGGCTCTATGATCAAGAAAGTGAAAATAGAGCAACAGGAAGGAGAAGCTGAAAAGAAAACCACCAGAAGCTCAATGACTGGTGTGAAAAGACCTGCTGAGTCTCCTTCAAGGGAGACAAGAAGAACAAAACAGAAGGTGACTCCTGCACCTACTGTTAAGGAACCAGAAGATGAGGATAGAATTCCCATCAGAAAGGTCTTGGAGAAACAGTTTAGGCCAGCAGCTGAAAAAGATGCTTCAGCGTCCGGTCAGGAGAAGCAAGTCCCTCCTCCTCCTCCTCCTCCTGCTGTTGTTGTCCCGAGCGGATCGAAAAGAAGGTTGGTTAAGTCTTCAAAGGTTAACCCAAAGGTACTCGATTTTACTGCTGATGAATCAGTATCTGTCTTTGATGCTCATGATGTTATTCCTGCACCCCCATTGTCTGTTTCACAACCACAAACCAAGAAAACTAGAATGAGTCTCCGACAAACCTCTATCCTCTCTAAATCTACCCAACCATCATCCTATACACTCAACCTCGACCTACCACAAAATTCCTCAAATCCTTCACTTACCACATACATCTCTAAACTTCACTCTCATCCCTTTAACCTATTATTCAAAGTACCTCCCGTTAATCCCTTCAAACCCTACACACCTAAAACCTATTCAATCACCAAAACCACTCCCACTTTACCCATTATTACCCTTAAACCTACAGACTTTGGTGGAAGGAAGAATGTCTCATGTATTAACAAACCACAGTTTGTTAAGTATGAGATATATCATAGCATCTAAAATCGTCCCTCTACATGGCATTTGAAAACTTTCACCTCTGGAGCTGCCAGACTGAAGATTGCCTCTCCGATGAGTGCTACCTTCAAGGATGGAGAAGACCACTTTCAGATGTCATTTAAAGGAAGATTGAGACCAGCATCTGGTAGCAGAGCAATTCCCTTCTCTGTTGACCTTCCTAGATCCCTACCACAAACTGAACCGCTCACATTGGAAGAATGCGGAAGGTGGATCACAGATGAAGAAGCTGCCTTCATGACACACTGTCTTGAGATGAAGAAGATTGAAGTAATCAGACAGCCAGTGATCCTTCGTCAGATCGCTGAAGATTGTACTGCATGCACAAATGTGGCTACCTTGGTCTATCCCTAGGAAAAGGAAAGAACCTGCTCCTGGCAAGCAGCCATTTAGCAAGATCGGGCTCACGGAGTATGAGAAGGCAAGATCTCTGAGGATCATGCCAGAAGGTTTTACCTGAATTCTCTGAAGGAAGATGAATGGAGAACTGGCTCCTCAAACTGCTGTAATGCCGAGAAGGCCACTATTCCAATAGTTGGCACTATCAGCAGAATTACTGACATCAATCTAGGAACAGTCTACTTTGATGATATGTTCAGATGCTCAGTAATCAGACCACTCGACTGCATGAAGACTTATGTCCAATGGGCTGCTGTAACAAAGCACTTTGACATTGGATTCACTTGGAGTCAATGGTCGAAGATATGGAAAGACAAAGCTTTGTTACCATGCCTCGTCCCCTTGGTGCTTACAGAAGATGACAGGGAAAATCTGAGAGGATTATACCTGGCAGAAAATGAAGGAATCTCTTTTGCTTCTGAAGCATTGAGTGAATTCATCAGAAGGATATGGGGAGAAGAAGCTGGGAATAAGTTTGATGCTTTCACTGCTGATGTGCTTCTGCATAGGGAAACCGTCTTCATGGATTTGCCGTATCCAGAAGAGGTGGAGAAAAGAAGAAGAATTCAGTCAGAATCTGAGCAGAGGAAACTTCGAAGTCTCATCAAATGGTTTATACCAAATGATGCATTCTTTCAAAAGGCTCAACAAAAGAAGGACTTGAGACTGAAGCTTTCCAACTGGGTGCTAGCAGAGCATCAGAAGATGAAACCTGCACCAGAAGCTGGACCTTCTACTTCTACTCCTGCAGTTGAAATGGTCACCATTCCTAAAGCAGAATTTGAAGAAATGAAGGCTAGTAATCTGAAAGTCACTCAGCTGGAGAATGCACTGAAACTTCTATATGAACGTCTCAACATCCCTCCTCCACCACCAAACCCTTAATTTTATTTTTTATTTTTTGTGTGATATAAATTTTTTTTTGGTACTCTCATATTTTTTTTGTTATATATATTCAGTGTTTTCTGATTATTTGACTATACATACCTTTATCTGGTTATCTGTTTATATACATTTAAATTTTTCTAAGCCATTCTTTGACTATGATGTGCTTTATACTCTTTTTGTCTGATGACAAAAAGGGGAGTAAAAGAAATAAAAGAAAGGTCTGATGAACACGTGAAAGTCTGACTAACAAATTCACCGTCCGATGAATACACTAAAACTGAATTTATCATGCATATCATTTCATACATAGTATTTGTATGATTATTCATTGCTCTAATATCTATTAATGCTTTGATATTCATTGACCCAATAATCTAACAATGATCAATAAAATTGGTAATATGAAAATCTTTTTGATAAAATGAAAATCAGCATCCGATCTCACTTTGTTAAAAATATGCTCTGATTCATGTATGTATTTTTGCGATCACTTAAATGAATTTGTCTATCAACAATCGCCTTAATACCTTAATTGTTCTTATATATCAAAATTGTTAAATTCAGGGGGAGACCCTTGATGTTATTTTGAAATTAAATTGTTCATCAACCTTGGATATTTGTCATCATCAAAAAGGGGGAGATTATTGGAACCTAAACGATTGAGAAGTTTAGACCCTTATTAATGATAACAAAATAATTCTCAAGAGAACAATTTAACTTCTAACATATTTTTGAGTGTACAGGTATCAAAGATTCATATATATGTACAAATCACTCAAGGAAGAAGAAGAAATTTACAAAAGAATTGAATACAATCCACTAGTGTTAGCATCCGAACTCACTCCAGCGTCTTGCTAACAGCAAGCGTCCAGCAGTGTGACTTGTTGACACGTGGAACACTCAATTGCTGCGAGCGTCCGTCCTCTCCTCTGAGCGAGCGTCTGATCTCTTTAATGAAGCATGTGATGATCACGTTTTTGCTCTTAGCCTCAGACTGTTCTGAAACGAAATTCGAATTTGATTTTTTGCGCTCATTTTGATGTACAAGGAAGCAAAGGTGACACCTATAGCATAAGACAAAAATCGTACAAGGCAATTGCAAATTACAGATAGTACGAAAATGGTAATGTGTACTATTCTGATATTCTCTGGAAAGGAAGAAAAGGACCACATTTCAAATTACCTCACTCAATGGAAAGGAGATATTTTTACTGCAACGGTAATACCCTTAAAGACTCCTATAAATACCCCAAGGTATTCATTGAAGAAAAGTTAGAAAAACTGTGAAGAAACTTCATTCTGGAAGCAATATTACTCAAGTGTGCAATCAAGTTTCATACCAAGTTTCTGGTCTACATAGAACTGAACTCAGCGTCTTATACTTTCTTTTAGAAAGCTATTCTGTTTTGAGCTTAATCTTTTCATCCTCTCTGTGAGAGTTATTTTGATTGTAATCAAAAGCATAATCTCTTTTGTAAACTATATTTGGCCTTGTAAAGGCTCTGTTCCTCAAAGGCTCGACTGTACTGAGTCGTTTTGAGAAGTTGAGAGTATTGTCAAGTTTGTGACAGAAGAATACTCTTGAGGAAATTGTAATCAGTTGATTATAGTGGAAAATCCTTCAGGAACGAAGGGACTAGATGTAGCTACCAGTTGGTGGTGAACTAATATAAATCTCAGAGTCTCATCCTTTACTGCTTTACATTATTTATCTTTACCTTGCTCAGTAAAACAAGTTTTTATAAACTGTTTAAATTTCTGCATCCGGTCCTGTTTAATTCCCTGCATCCGATATACAAACAGTTTTGAACAACTTGTGTTGAAGTTTTTACGTATAGTTTGGAAAAAGTTTTTAACACAATTCAATCCCCCTTCTTGTGTTCACGTTCACACCTTTTCCAGCAGCAATCACTACAGGTGTTGCTTACTCACCAAAACTTCCCTGTAGCACCCTGAAAGAAAACACCAATTCATAAGAATAATTTTGGATAATTGTGGGATTTAGCGAATGACACTTTCACAGATCAAAAGGGAAGGAATGGAAAGGCACACCTTTGAAACAAGCTTCTGCCTCTCGTCCCCATAGCCAAGCCTTGACAAACAGTGTCGATTCATGTTCCTCATCCCAACACAAACCCAAAACCACAAAACCCTTTTTGTTTTCTTGATTAATTTTCGTATGAGATTACAATCTAAACATACCCGAAACTGAAAAACAAACAAAGACCTTAATCAGATGAAAATATATGATTTTTGCAACTGCATTACCCGATGCTTCTGTTGGATCGTGCCCCATGTTTCTGTTTTCCCCTTTCTGTGCCATATCGCCCAACAAACATAAAACGACACATAAATTAACAAAAAATCACAAACAAAAACCGGTTCTTCAAATATTAACGGGCAAAAAAAAAAGCTCAAGGATTTGTTTCCCAGTAACTTGGATATGTATAATTTATTCGAAATGGATTGACTTTTCGATCTGGAATTTTAGATACAGAGCATCTTCCCAGATATGAAACTTTCTTCTTGTGATTAATTGCCACATGTTGGGTTGTTGCGGCGACGCTAAGATGCGATGGAGGTTCAGCGCAGATGACAAAGCCACCAGATGACGAAGCAGGGCAGATGATGAAGGAGGGACTTTTGCAATTTAACAAACTTTATAATTTTGTCCTCATAAAAATAGTGTATTACGATCTCGACCCCGAGTTTACCTATTATAAACAGTTATTGCACTAGTTCACCGGTGGACCATATGTCACACATCTCCACCCTAGAAGCCACCTAAGGACGAAACTCATATACAGTACCTTAGGTACTCTTGCTACTGTTTTTCTATTATAATCTGACAGGTGGATCAAGCATTTTTAGAAAACTTCACGTCTGTTACAATTCTGTTAATGCGAGAAGAAGAAAACATGTTCTTTGCATCTGGTGAAGAGCTTAACGCTATAGAGCAACTCCGTTGAAGAACATATTCTTGCTAGCGGCGCCAGTGATAGCTCTAGCAAAGAGGAAGCTTTTGCAGGTTCACTGTTTTCATTTTATTATCTTCCTTCCATCAAGAGGAGGGCTTGATATCACTGGTGTGCAAGTGGTGGATAAAGATCGAACGATTTTGCAGGCGGAGGGTGTTCGTGGGGAACTGCTACGCGATGAGTCTTATGGTGATAAAACAGTTTTCGAAGGTTTCAGACTTCGATGTGATATACCGGCCATATTTGTATGGGTTTTGGAACGAGAAGATTGAGATGATATCATCTAAAATTTTGTCTAACAGATGGTGATAAAACAAATCTCAAACCATCCAGATCAGTTTCACTGAAGGGAAAACCGCACTCCGCCTTCGTCCCTTTCGGACATTGTCACCAGAAAACGACGTTCGCAACCTCCATATTTCTTGTCTATTGTGCGCAGCACCATGCGCCATCATTCTTCGTATGGGTATATTACACGTGTCGTTTGATAATATAGGAGAATAGTAAAAAAGTACTCTAGTATTGTATCTAAGTTTTGTCCATAATATAATTACTTATTACAAGAAACGAGAGAGATTAAAAAATGTCAACATAAATGACTGTCTGAGTAAGATAATTAATTATTGGTGGTCATGTAATTAAATAAAAAAGAAATTATACTTTTTATAGAGAAGCTTGAATTCACTCCCCTCCCTTCCCCTCTTATGTTAAAATCTATACCCTCATCTTCTGACATATAAATATGTATTATATTGTAGTCCATTTTAATATAATCAAGTTTTTTATGCATATTTTTTTCCTATTTTTTATTCTCAATATATATCATCAACATATATAGTTATAAATTCCTACTAGCTATATCAATTATGCAATAATAAAAAAATAAAATAAATATTTTTGGCAAAATTCAAAAGTTAAGAAAGTATTTATTTAAAACTTTATTTTATATTTATAAAAAAACTTTACTTTATCTCTCAATGTTATAAAATTAACTATAAAGTACTCCAAATTAATCACGAATGATATCAGAAGTGATAAAAAAGAGTTTTGTTTTCTTAAAGTAATGTTGAAATTCATTCACCATCATTTAAAAATGTATTATTGTTTTAGCCAAAAAAATGTATTAATGTTAAAATAGACCAAAATGTAATAAATATTTATATATCAGACGAGTGAAGTATAAATTTTAATATAAGAGGGGATGAGATAGTATGATATACCCATTTTTTTATGATAATTATGATATATTATATTGTGATTACAAAAATTGTTAGGAAATTACGCAAAATTTTCCCATAGTCAGATTAGTGGAAGAGCGAAAAATAAATGCGGAAGCACACACAAAAATTGATAACGGAGTTCGGCCAATAATGCCTACGTCTCCGGACTGCTGCAGACCTTATATTGAAAAAGGAAATACACACTGTGTTTACAAACACTCACTCTCTCTCACAAAACCCACAACCCAATTACACCCAAAATATTTCTCTCTAAATATTTTTCACAAAAACTCCCTCACTGGAATTTTCTCTCGGTGTTCACTCTCTCAACTTGGAATGCACTCAATGTTGGAATGAATTTCCTCTCCTACAATGCCCCTATTTATAGAAGCCATTGATAATGTGAACACCTACTAATATGGCTGCACCATCTTTGAATAATTGGTTCTGCCAAAGAAAAAATGCATTTAGTTAATGGGTGTGTTGAAAAACTTGCACCACACTTGCACCACTTTTTCTTCATTTCAATCGGTGCCATTAATAAGGTTGTTGGGGAGGTGCTTCTTTGACTAACAATCTCCCACTTGAAGACTGATTTCAATCGGTCTTCACACCTCGATCATGCAAAGACCTTTCCTGGTCTGTTATTCAAGCAGGCCAACTGAAGTTGAGCACAACTTCAGTTTGTCGATAGTCACCACCTTTGTTAACATGTCTGCTGGGTTCTTACTTCCTTGAATCTTCTTCAACATTAACACCTCATCCTCAAGCAGAGATCTGATGAAGTGATAACGAAGACCAATGTGCTTCGTTCTGGAATGAAATGCTGAGTTCTTCGCCAGATGTATTGCACTTTGACTATCACTGTGCAAAACACTCTTCTCCTGTATGAAACCCAACTCGTTAACAATCCTCAAGCCATATCAATTCTTTCTTTGGCTTGCTATCGCTACATACTCGGCCTCTGTAGTGGATAAAGCAACAATCTTTTGTATCCGCGACATCCAACTAATCACAGTAGTACCAACAATAAATACGTAACCGATGGTACTTCTTCTGATCGACTTCACCGCAAAGTGCATCTCGTAGCCTTGTACTTTTATTTCTCCTTTGCCAAAGTACAAACACTTCTCTGCGTGGTGCCTCGTAGATACCTCAAAGTCCATTTCATCGCTTCCCAATGAGCTTTTCCTGGATTTGAATTAAACTCGCTAACTACTCCCATCGCATGGCCAATGTCCGCCTCGCATGCACCATTGCGTACATCAAACTTCCAATGGTCAAGCATATGGTATCTTAGCCATGGATTCTCTTTCTTCCTCCGTCTGAGGTGACTGTTCCTTGGATAAGCGAAAATGATCGCTAAAGGTGTCTTGACCGGTTTGGCGTTGCCCATGTTGAATCTTTGCAAAACACGGTTGATGTACTCACCGAGATAATCGCAAAATTCTCTCTCGCTTATCTCTCGTGATTTGCATTCCAAGGATCTTCTTTCTTTGGACCTAAGTCCTTCATGTCAAATTCTTTTGACAACCGCATCTTCAAGTTTTTAATCTCATCCATATCTGAACTCGCTACTAACATATCATCGACATAAAGTAACAAAATGATATAATCGACTTATATCTCTTGAAGAAACAATGATGGTCAGCGTTGCACTTCTGAAAGCCTTCCTTGTGCATGAAGCTTTCAAACTTCTTGTACCACTGTCTCGGAGCTTGTTTCAGGCCATACAAGCTCTTCTTTAATCTGCACACCATATTTTTGTTTCCATCTTCTAAGAAACCTTCAGGTTGGTGCATATAGATCTCCTCATCTAAGTCTCCGTGAAGAAACGCAGTTTTCACATCCAACTGCTCAAGGTAGAGCTCTTCGCTTGCAACAATACTTAACACTGACCTGATAGTATTGAGCTTCACAACTGGAGCAAAAATTTCGGTGTAGTCAACTCCTTCCTTTTGCTGGAATCCTTTAACGACTAGTCGGGCTTTGTATCTCTTGGAGCCATCATTCTCCTCCTTCACCCGATACACCCATTTGTTGTGAAGTGCCTTCTTTCCCACGGGTAACTCAGCTAGTTCCCATGTTTGATTGGAGATCAAAGACTTCATCTCGTCTTTCATGGCAAGCTCCCACTTGCTAGCATCTGCGATCTGACATGCTTCTGCATAATCTTCCTGGCTCCCTCCATCACCAACAACATGTAGTCCATGTATCTCTGTTGGGCACAGGAACTCGAGAAGACTTTCTCACTACAGAGCTGGAGTAGGATGCTCATCGTGTCAAATTGTTGTCTGCTACCTGGATAAGTTGATTCCTCTGACTGAGGATTCTCAACCATAGGACTTTCTAGGACATCGTCCACCTCTGCATACACTGGCCCACTCTGTTCTGAGTTGCTGGTGTCTGTGCTATGCTTGTCCTTGTACTTCACTCTTTCATTGAAGATCACATCTCTACTGCGGATCAGCTTTTTGTTTTCATCATCCCAAAGACGGTAGCCAAACTCATTTTCACCATACCGATGAAAGTGCACTTCTTTGATTTGGGATCAAGCTTATTCTTGCCTTGATCACTGATATGAACATATGCTACACAACCGAAAACTCTAAGATGTGAGAGTTTTATCTCTTTTCCGCTCCATACCTCTTCTGGTATTCTGTGCTCCAATGGTACCGATGGACCTCGGTTGATCAAGTAAGCTGCTTTGTGTTGACGCTCTCGCCCAGGCTGCTTTGGTAAGCCTGATCGCACCCGCAAGCTTCGCTCTCTCTGTCAACGTTCGATTCATACGCTCGGCTACACCATTGTGTTGAGGCGCACTGGCACTGCTTCTTTCCATTACCGATCCCGTGCTCATAGCGTAACTTCTTGAATCTGGTGTCTTCATATTCACCACCATTGTCTGCCTGAGCTTTTTGATCTTCAATCTGTCTCATTTTCTACCATGCCTTTCCTCATCTTGAAAGCCACGACTACTTCGAACATATGTTTCAGAAAGTATACCCATACCTTCCTAGAGTGATCATCAATAAAGGTCACGAAGTATTGCTTCCCACTAATGGATGAGACAGTCGTTGGACCCCAAACATCAGAGTGAACAAGCTCGAGTTTCCCTTTCTTTGGGATTCTTCCACTTGTCTGAAAGCTAACTCTTTTCTGCTTTCCAAGTATGCAGTCTTCACACATGTCAATTTCTACTGACTGAAGACATGGCAATTTGCCCTTCGAGTGCATGATCTTCATCCCTTTCTCACTCATATGGCCTAGTCTCTAGTGGCATAGATTGGGATTTTCATTTGCTGCAACTACAATCAAATGGCATGCTCCTGCTGTCTTATAAAGAGTACCACTTTTTCTGCCGCGAACAATTGTCATTGCACCCTTTGAAATCTTCTAATGATCGCCGTGGAAGATTGTTGTGTAGCCGTCACTGGCCAACTGGCCTACTGAGAGTAAGTTTTTCGTCAGGTCAGGAATATGTCTGACATTTTTCAATTCCCATACAGACCCATTCAACTTAATCTTCACCACACCTTTGCCGACAATCTCACAAGATTGTTCGTTACCAAGGTAAACTTTACCAAGGTTTCGGTACATAGTTCTCGAAGAATTCTTTCTGCAGTGGCATGAAAGATGCTCCTGAGTCTAATACCCAAGACTCTTCCTTGCTCTCCAAAGAGCATATCAACGCGTCACCTCCTCCTGAGGTGGAAGCAACATTTGCCTCGTCCTTTGCCTCCTGGTTCTTGATTGCACTCCTTGCGATATTTGTAGTGCCCGGTCTTCCCGCAATTCCAACACTCGATAGTCTTTGAGTTGGAGTTTTGGGAACTTTGATGATTTCTGGATTTGGACCGTCTGGCCTTTGATTTGCCACGTCCATTTCCTCTAGCTGAATTTCTTCCTCGACTCTGTATGCAATCAAGAGGATGAAGATTCACCCGACTCTCTCCGCTTCGGATCTCTTCACGAGAACTAGATCACGAACATCGCCTGATTTCAACTTATTGTTTCGCTGAGCTACTCACAATTTGTGACAGTAGCATTCCAACTCTCTGGAAGAGAAGACAAAAGTATCAATGCTCGTACCTCATCATCAAATTCAATTCCAACTGAACTCAACTGGGTTGTGACTAAGCTGAGTTCATTGAGATGTTGCGCTACCGATGCACCTTCCGCCATCCGCAAGTTAAACAACCGCCTCATCAAATGAACTTTGTTTGAGGCCGATGGCTTCTCGTACATGTTGGAAAGAGCCTTCATAAGATCTGCTGTGGTCTTTTCTTTTGCAATGTTAAACGCAACGTTACGGGATAACGTCAATCGGATAACGCCAAGGGCTTGTCTATCGAGAAGGATCCATTCATCATCCTTCATCTCCGCTGGTTTCTTTCCTGTGAGAGGTTGATACAGCTTTTTCTGATACAGATAATCCTCGATCTAAAAGCCAAAGTCCGCACCATCAAACTTTTCAATTTTCACCTTTCCTTCATCTGCGGCCATCACTCCCACTCGAGTTTGACTTCTCAGGATCGTTTCTGACAATTTCTGTGAACCACCGTGCTTTAGAACACCTACGTGGACAGTATCCTCACCAAGATTTAGCAGAAATAACCAACTAGCTCTGATGCCAGTTGTTAGGAAATTACGCAAAATTTCCCCATAGTCAGATTAGTGGAAGAGCGAAAAATAAATGCGGAAGCATACAAAAAAATTGATAACGGAGTTCGGCCAATAATGCCTACGTCTCCGGACTGCTGCAGACCTTATATTGAAAAAGGAAATACACACTGTGTTTACAAACACTCACACTTTCTCACAAAACCCACAACCCAATTACACCCAAAATATTTCTCTCTAAATATTTTTCACAAAAACTCCCTCACTGGAATTTTCTCTCGGTGTTCACTCTCTCAACTTGGAATGCACTCAATGTTGGAATGAATTTCCTCTCCTACGATGCCCCTATTTATAGAAGCCATTGGTAATGTGAACACCTACTAATATGGCTGCACCATCTTTGAATAATTGGTTCTGCCAAAGAAAAAAAATGCATTTAGTTAATGGGTGTGTTGAAAAACTTGCACCACACTTGCACCACTTTTTCTTCATTTCAATCGGTGCCATTAATAAGGTTGTTGGGGAGGTGCTTCTTTGACTAACAAAAATATTTTAATATATTTTGTTCACTTTCATATCTAACCAAGTGTGAGAAGAAAAAAAATCTTATTTTTTTATAAAAGAAAAATTCATATTTTTCTATCTCTCTTTTTTATTTCAAATAATCTATGAATTTATAATATTTTCTCTATATTTATCTTTTATATATTTTCCATCCATGTTAGCCTAAGGCGAGTAATCCTTGTTTTATTTGAAAAATTTGTACTTATCAGAATATATAACCAGTATAATGTATACCAGGCATGTGAGAGATTCCACGGGATGAATGGCGACAAAAGAGACTACATGGAGATGGAGTAAAGAGATAGGATAAGCCAACTAACCTTTCGTTCAGCACACTTTCAAATTGGATTTTCAAAATTTAGCGACACCGCCGACACATATCATTAATCTTTAAAATATCATGGAGAAAAAATTAATTATACTAGTATATGGATAAGTGGACATTCGAGTCCTTTTTTTAATCTTATACTAGTATATGGATATTAATCTTTCAAAAATAAATAATCCATCCTCAGACCTAATATAACCAACCCTTCAATGGAGAAAAAAAAAGTTGATTGTTATTGTTGTATTTATAATTTATTTATAAATAATCCATCCTTAGACCTAATATGAAAATTAATTTATAACTTTTATATAAATGTTTTGGTTGTGAAAAAACTTCATTGAATATTTTATAAGGAAAATGATTATTAGTACGAAGCCTCAGTGTAAGAAAACAACACGAATGCACTGCAACCGTCGATGTATGTTAAGTTTTCAATTTGTTTAAACTTTTATTTATCTAAATAAAACTAAAACAAGTCACATCAGCCATTCGTGCTTTTCTTGCGAATTTGTTTCGTATCATATAACGTCTCTCTTTTTATAATATCTATTTTTCTCTTTTTTTCTTTTTTGGCTACATGTTATAGGTGCAAAAATATTTGTTAATTGAAACCTATCTGACCACCTTTAACGAGATTTTTTCTCCTAGCCGAGTTTTTTAACTTTATTTCATCTACAAGGCTCGAACACTAAACTTTATTTTAGGGATCTGAGCCTAGTTCTACTCGAATTGTTGTAATGATGGTTTTTTCTCTCTTTTTCTACACATTCAAGTAATTTATTTCATATTAATTACCATAATTTAAAATGAATATATCCATATTAAAAGACAAAATATGATATTTGCTCCCTCTTATTATTTGATCTGGGCATTTCAATTCGGCCTCGGTGCAGCAATGCACATCAACGTGAACCGATCCAGCAGATCTGGTTTTAATGTTTTCCTATTGATTTATCTATATACTAGTATTTATATGATTTGAGTTTTCACTTTTGGATCAGTATCTTGAAAGCATCAAAGGACAAAGGAAGGAGCAAGAGCAGCCTCTCCTCTCGAGGGCCTCAGGAAGTTAGAGACGTGTTTGGATCAAACACTCAGAGACAGAGCACAAGATCAACGTTTGTACTAATAATTAAGTACTTAATTAATACAACAACTTTTCATCCGTCAAGCCCGCAATCACTTGATTTGATTTGTACTTATTTGTTGCATGTGAAACGTACGGAGCATCACAGCTCATGTACAGATAGATAGATGCGGCACCGTTTCGCTCCTGACTCAATCATGTGCGCCTATGTTGACCTTTTCTCCCTCTGCCCTTTTCTTTTCTTTTCGGATCTTATCTTATAACTTGCAAAGAAAAAACCCAGAGTTGAAGAGAATCTTATTCTGTTTATGTAGAATTTTTATACTAAAAGAGTAAATAACCAAATTAATCTGTTAGAAAAAAAGTGATGAACTAGTCCCCTGCTCCCTAGCATTACAAACACATGATACAATAGTCCCTCCGTTTGCTTCGGCCGTGTAACGTTCGTTAAATCACTGATGTGTAAATTAAATAACTGTTGTGTCCGTAGTATATTTAAGCTTAACTATAGGAAATAATGAAAATAAAGCGTTCAAATTGGTTCTTAGCAAAAATTTAAACACCCAAAATAGTCTGTAACATGTGTTTATATTATTATTCAATTCTAATTTATTACATCACTCAATTAATTTATTTATTATAATAATTATGAGAGATATTAAATATATTAAATGATAGGATCATATATATATATATATATATATGAGGGATCAAATGACTCCAACAGTAACTCTCACAAGAGTTATTCCGTTTAATAACTCTCTGTAGATATTGAATTTCACTAATCGAACCGTCAAATTAAAATTTCTTATTAAGTAGATCAATTTTCATAAAATTTTAAAAATATTTGATACTTTATCAAATAAATTTAATTCAACGTCTAACATACTTTTCAAAATACAAGTAAAATATTAATCATATGATTACATAGCTATGAATGTCCAATTTATCTAAAATTTGGTATGCATGATCGTTAATGTAATATGATGATATTCAACGGTTTGATTGATAAAATTCAATGTCTATAGTGAATGGAGTCATTTGATCCCTCTTCATATATATATATATACACACACACACACTAAAACATGACCCATGCGATGCACGGGTGTTATGTGTCTTTTTTTTTTTTGTTTTTTTAAAATACTCTTGTTATAGTTGTAGTTGATATTACTGACCTAATTTAAAGAGTTTTAATATTATATTTTGACAATTATTCATTAATTTTGTTTTTACAAAAGTGGTGTTTTCTATATAGGAGATTGGATTTTAGACGCGTGCCATAATTAATTTGGCAAAACTTGTGTATAAAAGTCATTCTACTTGAGGATAAACATTGTAGGTGGTTTGTAAGATCATTGCCCAGAAGTGAACACCTTTGTAAAAGAAATTTGAAAGTAGTTGATTGGAATAGAGTTTATTATAATGCATACGATATAGAAGTAGACTGGAACAACATTTTCATATTGATCAACCGAAATCTTTCTTTGAGTTCTACCACAAAGGTTAGAAAAGATTGGGAGAGAATTGTTAACAAATGTTCCCTAAAGTTATGGAAAGATTATAAGAAATCAATAAGTATTACATAAGTGGTGAAATGAAGTAAATGAAAAGATTTTTTTAGGGTTACCTATCTACATTTTTTAGACACTTCTTGATTAACCACATTTGAAAATGTGTCGTAGATGTGACTATTATTGTCACAAATAAAGATTTATAAATCGCTACAGGAAGTTATTCATAACATTGCAACACACTTTCGCAACAATATTCCACCACCAATTTTTAGTATTCATTTTGAATTGTTTTACTTGTTCAATATCTGAACTTGAAGAGCCAGATAGAAGCCACATGTTTTTAACTAAAGTGATAAATGACAAAATTTTCAAAGATATGACACACTAATACTTGTATGTACAGTGATTTTCTTTGTCCAATTTTATAATAGAAGTACAAAATTAACATAAAGAATATTTTTAAAAGTCAATAATATATTATATATGAACTATTTATCATAAGATTAAAAATTACACTTTCAATATATTATTAACCAATCATCAATATCAAGGTCAAGGCCAGTATATTATATGAACAATTCAAGAATAAATGTTTTGATATTATTCACTTATTTATAAATTTGTTGACAATTAGAGAGGGAATTTATATTTGTCCATTTCTTTTATTAGAAATGTATCTTATCATACTTAATTCTATCTTCATTTTAATCACCTTTGAAATTTTTCATATTTAAAGGGTTATTCATTATATATATATATATTTTTCAAAATTTAAAATATTTTTTACATCTCATTTGTTGTTTCAAAATATCACATAAATCAAGAAATATAATAAATATTTTTATGTAAAATAGTTTTTGAATATTTCGATATGTAAAATATATTATATTTCTATAATTACTTTTAATTAATTAAAAAAATATATTCTTAAAATAATAATAAATTTTTATGTAAATTAGTTTTTGAATAATTTTTTATGTAAAATATATTATATTTCTATAATTACTTTTAATTAGTTAACAAAATATATTCTTAAAATAATAATAAACATTCATTTGAAGTTTTGAAAATAATAAATAATTCTAAAACGTCAATTGTAAATGAACAAACAGAATAAATATAATTCATTCCAAAGTTGTTATCATTTATAACCTATTTTTTTATAATTTTAAAAGTATTTAACTTTTAATTAGATAATTATTTATGTATTCTAATAGAATAAATATTTTTTTAGTTAATTTGATATACTATTGTAAATAAGTAATTTGTATTTTTAAATAAACATGTGTGATCGAATAATATGTTTTATTTTAACAATTTTTTTCATTTATGTGTACAAATTTCAAAAATAGTTAATCAGGCGCAATGCTTAAAAAAATATTTTTATTTAAAATAAAATCTGCTGAAAATATTTTAAATTTTAAAAATTAGGATAATATTTTATATTTTCACCCATATGTAAACACTACTAGAAAAATTAATTTTAGAGAGGGATTTTAGCGAGGGATACAAATCCCTCACTAATAGCGACGAAGTTAGTGACGGAATACAAGATTTCATGAAAAGTTAATTCGGATACCGTTTGTGACGGATTTAGCGACGGAAAATATCCGTCTCTAAATTTTTCGTCACTAAATCCGTCACAAATTTACTAAAATACATTTATTGAGGGGATTTTCGTCGCTAAACCGTCACAGATTTAGTGACGGATTTAGAAATCCCTCTCTAATTTTTTTTTGTCTTTTTTATACTATCTTCTCTCATTTCTCACACAAGGCCTCTCATATCTCTCGTCTCTCGCAACTCTCCTCTCGCCTGTCGCCTCTCTGCCTCTCATCACGACCAACTCTCCATCTCCCGCCTCTCTCGACCAAGACTCTACAAATGACTGGCGACAAAGAGGTCTCTAGTGACGGCGACTCCACACGGTAACCACCACGATCTCATTTATCTCCACATTGACCGAGTCCTTCTCCTCTGGAGAAACCCCTAATTTTTTCCCAATTTTCCAGATCTGGACTTACCTGACATTGCCTGAGTCGAGCCACCCCCAAACGCAGCTTTCGGCTTCCACCGTGTCGCTCACCAGAGGTACTACAGAGTATCAATCTTTTTCCTCCCGCACCGGCGAAGTCAGCCCACTCCTCCGGCACCGGCGACGTCATCTCACTCTCTTCCTTTAAGGTGTACGAGTCGTTTAATTCTTTTTTCCTTCTGATTTTTGAGATTTCGCAGAAACTCACCGTATGTTTTGTTGTCAAAGTACACATCTGAGAGCTTAGTTTTGGAAATTAATGCATGCTTTGGATAATTAGTTTCGAAAACTGAGTTTCCGGACACACATTTTTGACCAAATTTACCATGCTATATTTAAGAATTAAGATATGCGCCATATGCAGTAATTCTAAAATAATGCTCTGATGAGATCCCCATGGCTATACTTGCATGTCTTCCATACAATTCTTGGTGCATATGACTCAGTGAGAGGAGTAAACCAAGTAAAGGAAAGCTACTACTTATTAGATACAAATTTTATCATTATGGATATATTACTGATTCAAAAAAAAATTGGGGTTACTTTAAGTCTTGTGAAGATTTTAACATTACTAAACTATGTGAATTCTGTACGATTAAGAAGATTTATTACCAAGAGAAGGACAAAAAATGTTCAAACAGGATGAGACAGTAGGATTTTATTGTTGCTTGAAGTCAATTCTGGGAACACACTCTATACCTTGAACTCAATTAAGAAAAAAAGGATGAAAATTTTCAAAAACCTTGGACATTTGACCACCATAGGGACTTCCACTAAAATAATATGCATTCAAATCTGCTACTAATCATACAAAGTTCAAGCGTACTGAAATAGATATTCAAAATTGTTCAGAGTTATGAATATCTTTTGTTAAGAATTATAAATTACTCAAACTGGAGGGGATGTAACAGTGATTTGTGTGGATGAAAAGAGGAATAAATTTGAAGAATGTCAACTTCAAAACTAATAGGCAGTGTCCTCCAGTGGACTTTTTTTTAACTATTTAGTGTAATTTAATTTAATCATCATACAAATGAAGACTTCTGCAATTTAAAGCAGGTTCGCTTCGTTTTGTCTCAGAGTGTGTAGAGGTGGTTCGGTTCGGAAGCTTCTGGTACTAGAGGCGAAAGTGTTTGGCATGGGTTGCCAAGTATTGCTCGAAGTTGCTTTCCACAGGGAAGCTAGTCAGCAAGGTTTTGCTCTACACCTTCATTTTCTGCATTTTTTCTGATTAGCAATTTTTTTGTGTACTGTAAGAATCATTGCTATTTTTAGTTTTGGTTGGGTTATAATGATTATCTGTGATGTGAGGTTCATTTGTCATGGACTTACCTGCAATATCGATAGATTTTTTTTTTAACTGGTTTTGATTTTTGGTGCTGAGTTTATATATATATATATATATATACACATATACATATTTCTGGTTCTGAATGTATAAGTCTTGCTATCTGCAATTGCAAGAAAAACAAGTGTCTTATGGCTTCATAATGCAACATCTGAAGCTTACTTATTAATGCACTAGTGATGGCTTTGACTATAATTTACCATTAGGATTCACAATTGTGATCCAAGTTTGTAGAAGCACCTTCAAGTGTTCTTACATTGTTCTTCTTTGTTCATATTGTCTTCTTCCCATTTCTTGGAAATTTGATCCATTTGATTCTTATTATTTTGGTGGTTTGAAGTTTGTGTGTTTCATAACCACTTGTCTTCAAGATTACAATTACTACTTTCATTTTAATATCCTGAATTGTTCATTTGGTATTCCCTCATATTGTCTCGATCAATCCTTAAACTCTTATTGTTGTTACAATAAACCCTTATATTAATTCAAGGTCAAGTTGCTAAGTGTGAAAAAGGGATTTTTTTTTGGCAACAATAAATAGTTTAAGGATTAGTTGGATAAAGTAAAAGTTCAATGTACCTATTTGCAAAAGATGCAAAGTTTAGAGTGATTGTATGCTTTCTTTTTTTTCATTAATCCTCGTGTTTTTTTAGGAGATCACATTAAATTATTTCATTTCGTCATAAATAAAGTGAGCAATGAACATAGGAACATCAAAGAAAGTATGGTTATCGATATGGATCTTATGAATATGGATACTTTTAGCTCTTTTCTTTTTTATTTTGGTTCTAGACACATTTATTAAACATATCTAAGAAACAATGTGTTGTGAATAATATAGTCTTAGGTAGAGAGTCAAAAGAGTACATAAGCAAAAATTAGAGATATCAATACATGCCTTGGAAATATATGGCTTCTTCCTAAGTATAAGTAAAACATATTATATAAGTAGGTTTAGCAAGAGACATACAATTCCTATCTTAGGTGTGATAATTAAAACACCACGAGTGTGATCAATGTTTTAAGAACGTTAAATCCATCATACAAAATGATGGAGAAATAGAGAGATGCTAATCATAGAATCCTAATAAAACGAGTGAAATAGAGAAATCCTTCAAGTGTGACGTGTGATTAAAAAAGTACTACTCAAGTTTAAAGATAAAAGTTTATCACAAATATAAGACATGTAATGTTGCATGAGACTAAATAT
This sequence comes from Calophaca sinica, assembly GCA_037113605.1. Taxonomy (NCBI): domain Eukaryota; kingdom Viridiplantae; phylum Streptophyta; class Magnoliopsida; order Fabales; family Fabaceae; genus Calophaca; species Calophaca sinica. Next base: position 112,108,571 of record CM073732.1, on the reverse strand, counting down.
TGGACATAAAAAGCCAACAAGAAAACAAAAAAGTAATATTGTAGAGATAAGAATATTCATATGAATGAGTGATTACATGAGACCATAAGATTTGGAATACAATCAATATTAATATGAATGAGTGATTACAAAGGGAACAAAAGTACTATTGTTTCTGTTTGCTTATGGGAAAGAATGTGACCTCGAGCTGGGGTCATTTTATAGTTAAAATCATACATTTCCATCATTTCCATCTTTGCTGTGCTGCTTCGATACTTTGCTTCTTTGTTGCTGCTTTTTTTTTGCTGCTTCTGTTCTTCCCTGTGCTGCTTCGCTTCTTCTGTTATTTTTTTTGTGTGAAATGAATTTTTCGTTAATTCTCTTGGTTTTGGTGATTGCAGCTCTGAAAATCGAGAGGTATAGTTCAATCGACAAGGTGAAAGAGGCTTACGACAATCTTGAATCTAAATGGTAACTGATTTATGTCATATGTCTCTTTGGATCTATCACTAAATGATATTATTGTTCTTTGGCATTTGACAGTGTTAGATTTGAATGGAATTATTGTTGTTTGATAAGTGGGTTGATTGATATACTCATATGCAAATTGCAATTACTCTCAAAACAATTTTTACATGGATTCTATCAAAGTATTGTTATACATTCCTTCTTGTTCGCTTTTAACGAAACCGTTATAACTTTGCATCTTTGCTGGTTCCTTGGTTCTCTTCTTCGCTTTTTCGCTTATGTGAGACTGTGCTCTGATTCGATTCGCTTGTGCTTTGCTACTGCTGATTTTTTTTAAAAAAAATTGATTTGCTTCGTTGGTGGTTTTATTTTATCAGTATATATATATTTTTGATCAGACTTCGTTGGTGCTTTGATTTGCTTTGTTGCTGCTTTGCTGCTGCTGTGTTAGTTTGTTTGTTCGCTGCGTTGGTTCTTTGCTTCCTAATTTTAGCCATTTAATTTTATCCATTTAATATGCTTGCTGGCTGCTGCATTGGTGCTATGCGTCATAACTTGAAGATTGTAGACGAGAAGCTTGGTTCCCAACTTGAAATTCTTTCTCATGCAAGTATTGATTAATCTTTGGCAAGTTTTGTTTTTGAACCATATCTAAGTGCTTACCTGTTTGTCTTTAGGACTGACATTGAGACACATTCCCAACTAGTTCAATTACAAGAAGATAATTATAATAGAAGCAACATTTAATGAAGACTCTGGAAAATGTGCAATGCTGATGATAATTGCTAGTAAAGTAGAAAGGTAAACCATTTCGCTACTTAAGAATCAGTTTCTGCAATGCATTTTCCAATATAGAAGAAAAAAGGCAGAAAAACAATTTATTAAGGGAAAAAATTGAAATACTAATGGATATAATGCAGTATCAATATTTCAAGAATGTGTCAAATGTCCATACAAGTGAATCACATAAAAATTTCATCTAACTGAGTCAATCATGACAAAAAAAAAATGTTCCTGGATTACAACAAGATTAGGTTTCCTTTCACATGTTTTTGAGATGGACTCCAAAGTAGTGGTTGATAGTTTTAATTCTTGTATTAAAGATCAAACAGAATTAGGAGCTATTATGCAGGAGTGTAGAAGGTTGCTATTAGTATCTTGTAAAAACTCTTATGTGGAATTTGCTAGGAGCAATGCTAATAGGGTCGCACATGCCTTAGCTAAGATAGTTTTATTTGAGGCTAATCCTCATACTTTACTTGCTTCTATGTAGGAAGTTCAATTACAAGCAAGATAATTATATATATGATATCATGTTTATAAAATTTACCTCATTATAAATTATTTTGTTGATTTCAATTCTCAACTAGTTTGTTTTTCTTTTGCTTTCTCATTTAGAATCTGTTCTATTCCCTTACGAGATTATTATATGTTGTGAATTTTGTTACTTGTACCATGAATTTTGTGCTGAATTTTGGTCTCTTTCCTGTGATGCCCAAAGTCATTTAATGGGTATATATAGCCATCAATTATATGCAAGCAATTGCATTGCCTTGTTGCTTTCCTTTAGGTTTTGAACTTTCCTACAGCTTGACAGCTTTTGAAGATACTTTGTCTGTGTTGCTTTTGTGCTTCCCCCCCATCTATAGCCTTCAATAGCTGACTATGAACTTTGAATATGTATTTTGTGGTATTAGATTGTCCTCATGTAGTTCAGATAGTTGCAAATTGTACTATTAATTTATAGCTTCCTGTTGATGTATTTTTCCGTGTCCAAAGGAAGTTCTTTTGATGTAATCTGCTGTCAAGAAAGTTCTTTTCATATACTCTTGGTATTAGTTAGAGGCTTAGAGCATAATATCTTAATAGGCCAAACAACTTGTGTTCATCCATTGCATCCAAACTTGCATCTATCGTCTTTATTTTGTAGATTTGAATGTTGAATTGGAAATTGACCTGCATGTGTAGGAGGATAGCTTCTTGTTTTATGGGTCACTTTATTGTCTAGTACATCAAAAGGAAGTTTGTTATAATTGTTCGTTTCTATGAGTTTTTATAAGTTCTTTTAACACATGGTCTTAACAGTTGAGAAAGTGGGGAAATGAGTAATAGTAATAAAAAAATACTATTACTAAGGTTTCATATTATTTTGGGATCTATTACTATCTAATTACCAAATAATCAACATACTAAGATTTCATATTATTTTAGGATCTGTCACTATTTAATAACCAAATAATCAACATATTGAATGCTTCAGTGGCCATTTTATTTTCATCTTAAAATGCAGAAAGTAGAATATTGTTGATTCCTAAAATTTGAATCATTATGTTTCTTACTGTTCCCAATGCATGAGTTTTGTTATAATGGTTCCTTTTCATGAACCCAATACATATGTCTTACCTATTTCTTATTTTTCTTATTTGTAGACTATCTACTGAGTAAGCCTTTTCTTATTTGACATGACTTTGAAGGAGGATTCTCTTGTTATTCATTGGTTGTTGAAGTTGGAGCTGCTCATGATATTTATTTTGGTGATTGTTTTGGTGATTATGAGAATCATTCTTTCCTGTTGACCTCCTAAAACGGCGGGCTTTTGGAGGATTTTTAGGTGATTACTTTAGTTCTTTTGCTTTCAATTCTTGTATTGTTGAACCTTTGGAATGCCGATGATTATGTTTTGTGTTTTGTTTGAACCTTTGGAATTGGACGTGAACTTTTGAATTACTATTTGGACTTGTTTGTTTGGCCTTGTAGAAATGAACTTTCTGTTGCATGATATATATTTTTGCTAGTGACATAACTTGATATCCATGAGTGACATTTCCCTGATAGCCCATTTATTTGTTGAGTAAAATGACAACTGCACATGCTAATATTATTGTACGATACTTGGTATATGTATTCTTTAAATTGCAATTCTCAATGATGATTTTCTCTTCTTTTGACTATTTCTTCATGTACTGTTAATGATTAATGCTATATTGTGTAAACAATGCATCAGTAATGGAAGTACCTGAAAGTAGAAAGTGGATGGATAACAGAGTGGATTGTGACAAGAATATCACAGCTGAATTTCAACTTGGGATTTATGAATTTGTTAAGTTTTCCTTGGAACAAGATAAAGATAACATTGGAAGAGGGAATATTAGATGTCCTTGTAAGAAATGCAAGTGTTTGTCTCATGAAACACCGGCCACAGTGAAGGTGCATCTATGTAGGAAGGGATTCATGAGTGATTATTATCGTTGGACAAATCATGGTGAACCTAGTCCCCCGACTCCCCCAGTGGTTGTTGATCAATCATATTATGTTAGAAGTGGCCATGGCCAAAGGGAAATGTTCGATAATTATGAGCAGTTGGTAATGGATGCTGCAGGACCATCAATTGGCAACTATCTTGAGCGAGAGGGTGACGATGAAGAAGACACAATGACAGAAGATCCTAACCCAGAAGCACAACAATTCTTTGAAATGTTGAATGCTGCACAATCTCCTTTATGGAATGGTTGTGACAAACATTCTGTGTTGTCAGCTTCTTTAACGACATTAAGTTTGAAAACAGAATATAATTTATCTGAGGGTTGCTTTAATGGATGGACGCAGTTATTGGGAGATGTAATGCCAGATGGTAATAAGATGCATTAAAATCTTTACCAGGCAAAAAAATCAATTTTTGAACTAGGATTAGGAAGTGTGAAGATTGACTGTTGCCCGAAAGGATGTATGTTGTATTATAAGGAATATGAGATGCTCCAAAACTGTATTTTTTGTCGAGAGGAACGGTATAGACGTGTTACGAGATGGGGTAAAGTGAAATTAGTGCCACTAAAAAGTATGTGATACTTCTCGCTTGTTCCAAGACTACGCCGATTGTATTCCTCAATACAAACAGCTCGTGAAATGAGATGGCATCGTGAAAATCAATGGGAGGCGGGTTCTTTATCTCATCCATCAGATGTAGAAGCTTGGAAACACTTTGATGAAGCATGGCCTGCATTTTCTCAAGATCCTCAAAATGTTAGATTAGGCCTGTGTTCAGATGGCTTTGCTCCATTTGATAAAACTGGTAGGAAATATTCTTCCTGGCCCGTGATTATCACTCCTTACAATTTGCCACCATGGATGTGTATGAGAAGGGAGTTCATGTTCTTAACTGTTTTAATTCCTGGCCCTTCCAATCCTAAGAGGAAAATTGATGTGTATTTGCGCCCTTTAATAGATGAATTAAAACAGTTGTGGGAGGAGGGATATATGACTTATGATGTGTCCTTAAAGCAATTTTTTTTGATGAAGGCCGCTTTAATGTGGACCATCAATGACTTTCCGGCCTACGGGATGTTAAGTGGGTGGATGACAATGGGTAAACTAGCTTGTCCAATTTGTATGGAGCGTTCCAAGACATTTAGCCTTGCATATAGCCGAAAGACCTCATGGTTTGATTGTCACCGCAAATTCTTACCACAAAATCACCCATGTAGGAGGAATAAGATTGCATTTACAAAAAGCAGGGTTGAAACCTCTACTCCTCCACAAAGGTTGAGTGGTCAAGAAGTCTGGGAAAGGGTAAAACATTTACAAAGTGTGGAGGAATCCCTAGAACAAGATAATACACCAGGCTATGGGGTAGAGCACCATTGGACAAAGCGAAGTATATTTTGGGAATTGCCATATTGGAAAACTCATCTTCTCCCGCATAATCTTGACTTGATGCACATTGAAAGAAATGTGTTTCTCAATATTTTGTTCACAGTGATGGACACCAAAGGGCTGACAAAGGATACTTGCAAATCTAGAAAGGACTTGGAAATACATTGTAAGCGGAGTGGATTAGAACTACAACCTAGTAAGGGTGGAAACTTTGTAAAACCAAAGGCAAACTATACACTAACTAAACAACAAAGACTTGCTATTTGCGAATGGGTTAAAAATCTCAAACTTCCAGATGGTTATGTTTCCAATTTGAGTAGATGTGTTGACTTGAGGGAAGCGAAGTTGAGTGGCATGAAGAGTCATGATTGCCATGTGTTCATGCAACTATTGCTTCCAACGGCATTCAAAGCCTTGCCCAAACCTATATTGAACACGCTTACTGAATTTAGTCATTTCTTTAGAGAAATTACTTCATCATTGTTGAGAGAAGATAAGTTGCGTATGTTGGAGGAAAACATCCCCGTCATTATGTGCAAATTGGAACAAATATTTCCACCAAGTTTTTTTGATTCAATGGAACATCTTCCAATTCATTTAGCATATGAAGCTAGAGTTGGCGGACCTGTTCAATACAGATGGATGTATTCATTCGAAAGGTTAGGTCCTCATAATATTACTTTATATCTTGTTCATGTGTCCTTATTTATTTTCTTTTCCTTTAAGCTTAATTTTGATTTACTCAATAGGTTTATACGATCTTTAAAACAAAAGGTGACAAACCCGGTTTTTGTGAAAGGCTCAATTTGTAAAGCATATTTACTGGAGGAGATGTCTACATTTGCTTCGTATTATTATCCTCCTGATGTTCTATCAAGGAGAACAAGAGTGCCACGAAATGATGACGGAGGAGAAGGTTCTTCTGTGAATCCTCCATTGTCAATCTTTAATTATCCGGGCCGTTCTATCGGAAAATGTGCCACTTCTACCTTGGATGATAGGGAAATGAAAGCTGCACATTTGTATATTCTTTTAAATCGTTCTGAGGTGGTGCTTTACTTGAAGTAAGTACTTCCAATAGACAATATGATACATTTATCTTATGTAGGGTCATGTTTAACTGCTATCTTGTGTGTGTAGTATGTACTCAGATTTGTTACGAGAACTAAATCCTGAAACAAATGAAGCAGACCTGGACAAAGAAATTTCTGCAAAGTTTACCTTATGATTTAAAACATATGTATGTGATTTTAATCAAATTAAAAATTAGAGTACTGTAATTTGTTAGGTTGAAATTAAAAATTGTTGTCTAATGTAGGTGCTTGACTCAACAAATGCGATTGATGATGTGCTTTTAACGAGTTTGGCATGGGGTCCTATTAGGAAAGCTACCAAGTGGCCAAATTATGTTATCAATGGCTACAAGTTTATGACAAAATCTCAAAATAAAGGGATGAGTACGACAAATCATGATGTATGTCTTCGAGGTGGGCAAGGTGATACAATGGAAAATGATTACTTTGGGGTATTGATTGATATTGTTGAATTGGAGTACACTGGTCACCCTACCAAGAAGGTGGTTTTATTCAAATGTGAGTGGTTTGATCCTAGTCCTCAGGGGACAAGGATAGATAATTATGGCAATGTTGAAATAAAAAAATCACGGAGATATCAAAATTATGATCCTTTCATATTAGCTCAACAAGCAGAGCAAGTCTATTTCACATCCTTTCCTGAAGGGCAACAAGGTTGGTTGAGTGTCATAAGAATAAAGGCACGCAATATAATTCAAACTTTGGAAAATAATATACTTGAAACAAATGATGCATACCAAGATGATGATGCAGAACAAGTACCTATAATTGTTTCAAATGAAGATTTTCTGCAAAGTATTGTTGACACTGATGGTGTAGCAGAGGAAGTACCAAGCTCCATGTTGAACTTTGATTTAGAAGAAGTGGAAGAAGAAGAAGAAGAAGAACATATAGAGCTCATATCAGATAGTGAAGAAGAGGAAGATGATTATGATTATGAATAAGCTTATGAAGAGACAAATGCAAACTAAGTTATTGAGTCAACAAGTGTTATTCTTGTGTATTACTTTTGAGCATTTTGTGTGCTACTCCAATGTATATTAAATGAAAATGTTTAATTTTATGTGACTTTTTAGATTTTTTTTATGTGCCTTTTTGAGTTTTTTATCTATAATAGTTGGTTGTTACTTTTGATTATTTTTTATCCATAATATTTGCTTTTTTTATAGATGGCAGACAATGATAATACAAGGGGCAGAGGAAGAGGTACTGGTAGAGGTATCAGTAGAGGCAGGGGAAGAGTGAGAGGTAGGGGTACAACCACTTTGCCACAACCTTCTGTTGTGCAACCCACCCATCATTCTACAGGGCAATCCACACATCCTTCCACTTCTCACACACATGTGGCTCCCCAACCTCCCCAATCTACACCTAGCCCTCATCCTTCCTTCTCAGAGATGTTGCATTCCTCAGCCAACCCTTCTACACCTAGCACGCATTCCCCAGCTGATGTTGTATCTGGTGATGACCCTCGTGTATCATCAACTTCTCGTGTCGATTCATCTCCACAAATTGGGAGTATAGACACTGATGGACGTATGTGGATTCGCCCAGGTCCGGGGAACACGTAAGTAATTATAACTTTTTTCTTTAAGCTCTAAAATAACTTATATGCTTGTGACTTACAACTTGTTTAATATTATTGGCATAGGTTCGACCCTTCCATCCAACCTACGTGTGAAATTATAAAGATAATTAAAACTAAGTTTGAAGGGTGCTGGGAAACATATGGAGAAGTGAAGAGCAAAGACAAACCATTAAAAAAACTATGGTGGAAAGAGTTTCAGGTATGAACTGGAAGTATTAATATTTGCATAACTTGATATTTTTATTTTCTTTTCATCACATTGCACTCTTATAATATTATTCTAACTTTAGTTAAATTTCTTTGTGTTGTAGAGGAAGTTTAAGTGGCTACCGAAACATAAGGCCCAAATTAAAAAGACATATCATCATATGGCCTCAGATGGGTACTCTAACGCAATGTATAGGGTACGCCGTAAGATTGATTCAGGGAGTTGGATTCCTGCTGAATTGCGTGAGCAATTGGAACAAAAGTGGAACACAAATGATTGGAAAGGAAAGGCAATAGTTAACACTAACAATAGAAGCTTATCTGATGGTTCCCTACATACAGGAGGGTCAATCCCAACAACTGAACATTATAAGAGAATGATAAGCAATTGAGTTATATATAGTTTTGTATTTTCTGATAACACATTTTAATTGACACTAATCTATATTTTTTTATAGAAATATCCTCAGATATGACTCCAAGTTGTTGGGATCTATTTTGCAAGACTCACAAAATAAAAGGCGATATAGTAAAGTAGGTCTCCTCCAAGTCAGAAAGTATCGCTGTAAGTAACTTCTTTGGCATGGTTTAGAAGTTATTGGAAAGATTAATTGACATAGAAGATAAATGTCTGAAGTAAAAGCAAGAAATGGTATATCAGATGCATGAATTGTTCTTCTAGAGGCATTCACTTTACCTGAGATTGATCCCTTGTTATTTCCTTTCATTTTTTAAGCAACCTCTTTTATTAAGTTGTGCTATTTAGTCTGACATGAAATGAATTAATTGTCTGAACGTATGAGAAGAGAGATAAAAACATATATTATTGGGGAGAAAAAAGTGAGAGAGAATAATATCTTGTTTACAAATTAACATATGCTTGTGCAAAAGGCATATTTGGTACCAATCAGCTTTATCTTTTATCATTGATGCATTTATTCTGTGAATCCTTGATGAGACATCGGTTTTTATTATATTACTTTGAATAACACTTAATTTGAAAGTAAAATCAAGCTGAACTCTAGAAGCTTAAGATGTCATATGTCTGCACATATTAAATCCAAACTTTCCATCATGACTATGCACACTCACTTCTCAAGCCATAAACAACGACAACAACAAAAAAAACCAATTTTGCAGCATATATTCAGTTAACAAGGGCAAATTAGATATTGTTGCAAAAAGACAAGAAAAACAAGAAGGGGGAAAATAAGACATGACAACAAAGATTAAGGGAAATGAAAACATAGGTAAGAAGCAAAAGAACAAAAGGTACCAGTTGTTTCTCTAAGGTGTCAAGGTTCATTTATGCATGCTTAATTAATTTGTTGTTCTGGTCTATGATTAAATTTTGCTTCTAGATTTCCTTTTCCAGTTTTTCAACTGATGAGAACACACACAGTTTTTCTTTTGGTATCCACTTCCTGCATTCCTGTTTTTGAGTATATGACTCTTCTCTTCATGTATAATTCTTCATGAAGAGAAACAAGATAAATTAGGTGTCCAAAGTTTGGATTTTTCCCCTTAAATCACACATGGTTCAAAAGAAACAAGATAAATTAGATGTTCAAAACAAATGAATGTTTTTAGACAGTTCTGATTCTTTGTGCAACAATTCTCTTTTGTAGTTATGTTTTGTGGATTCTTTGTCTGTATGCAGACCTCTTTTAATTGTCTTGGCTTTTGCCATCATCTGATTGGTTATTTGGTTAAAGTTTTATTGTTACATAATCTTTTATTTTCAGAATGAATATGAAAAGTGGATTCTTGAAAGGGATTCCCAAGAGGCATTAGGAGATGATGTGTCTAGCCACCAGTCTGACAACAACATCTTCTTAGAGGTGGTTGGTGGTGTGGATAAAAAGGGAAGAATTTATGGTTTAGGTCCTGAGGCTGCAAAATACAAACCTTCTACTTCTTCCACATCTATTGGCATCTCACCATCTGAATATGAGGAGATGAAGACTCAAGTTTTTAACCTGACAGCTGAAAACAAGACACTTAAGGATAAGTTGGACACGATTGCTGCAACACAAGAGCAAATGTGTCAGTTTATGGCAAGTTTTTCATTGACTCATCCTTCTCCGTTGGTTCCACCACCACCACCACCTCCACCTGCACCTGCAAATGAAGATGATCAACATGATGACGAAGCGCTTTGTGATGACTTCGATGCAAATCTTTGATGCGTCTTTCTTTGAGTTGGGTCGTAGACTGCTAGTTTTATGGACATTATGTCATTGAAGTTTTTTATGAATTTACATTACGTATGGTTTGTATGGATTATGTTTTGATTTGTATGGATTGTGTGATGGACATATTTTGGTTTGTATGGATTGTGTGATGGATATGTTTTAGTTTATATGGATTATGTTTATGTTTTCATGTTATTTAAAAACTTTTTATTATTTATTTTTAAAGATTTTTTTAGTAGGTATCTTTTATCTCTTAATCCTGGTTAGTCTCCAGATATGGGAGCTTTTAATAAACAGATACATTATGTGTTTTTTGCTATTTAGTTTTTAATCTTTTTATGGTTCAATCGGTTAGTTTGGCCTTTGGTATTTTGTAGTTTTTGATGGCCTGTTATTAGTCTGAGGGGATAATGAAACTGACGAAGTTTTGCTGCTTCAAGTTATTTGCAGGCTGCTGCAGAATCGTGACAATGTGCAACAATGGCTGCAACACCAACAATGGGACAACAGTGACCTTGTCACCCATGAGGTCATGGGTGGCTTGAAAAATGTCTATGCAATTGGAGCTGGTAAGATTCAAATCCAGTTAATTATTATCACTTTATATCTAATGTTAAACTTGCAGTAATCAGTACTCCCTTCGTCTCATATTATCTGTCTTGTTTGGGATATTTGTTTATCTCCCATGAACATTTAAAGAAAATACAAATTTGTAACAGAGAACCATACAATTATCCAAACCAATGTGCAAATTAAGGTATCTAGATGTGATTGATTATGCATATAATTGTAAATTGAATTAAGGCTTTTATGTGTCCTTCACATGCTAGAGACAACAAGTTGTGGTATTAACTTGAAACTTGGAAAAGCAAGGGGTTCAAAAATAAAATACCTTTAATTTTATAAAGGCATTTCCATGTCTTAACACTTGCTTTCTGATTTACAATCTACATATCCTATTTTCTTTTTTAATGATGTCAGGAATGGTGACATTGTTAAAAGGGCGTAACGCGTGGTATGGTCAGATGTTAGCTAAGGGTGAACTAAGCCCAGATATGGGTGACAACATTAGTGGCAAAGGAATGATTCAGGTATATTTTGTAATTTTTCCTGTCTTAGTTTCATCCGAACTCATATCTAATGTTACTGAGGGGGGCCAATTGCATCTTTACAATGTGAAAATTGCATTATTGTATGTATTAAAATATGATAGTAGTATCTCTGGCCTTTATCAACAACAACCTCTGAGAGGTATCTCCTGTATTGCATGTTGCTTCTCTTGATGTAGGTACAAATTGGTAATTCTCCTGTATATAAGATAGAAATGAAGTTAGGTAAGGATTGTTTTTACCAAGTGTATGTTAGCATGTTTAATTATATTAGTTCCACGCCTAATTGATGCAACTACCAATTTCAAATGTACCCAGCTAATGTACCTTTTATATAGCTAACTGATTGACTTCAATTTTTATAGCATTTCTTTCAATAGCTAATGAGCCAAATGAGTTGGTTTGATGATAGATTTCTTAAACTGACATTAAAATAATTGGAAGGACAATATAGCCTCATAAACATAGCCTCTTTGTAGGCTTGTTCCTAGTGAGTTGTTTCCATTCCCAAAAGTCACATTCAAATATCAGCTTTACAAATCACCAACCAAGTACCAACATTGATGTCACTCAGTCTTTGGGAAAAGTGACTCAAGATCATTATTATTTGATTGTGCTTGGTTGTAACACTGACTAGTCTTGAAGTCCACTCCTCCAAACCCATATTGCTGCGCAACAAGTATTGAAGAGTTTGAACCAAAACAATTTGATGCCAACATGTCCCCAATAACTCCAAGTTCAGGACAGTCGACCCATTCCAATAAACTCGACAATACCAAAGAGTTCCTTCCTTTTCCATGTCCTAAAATATATAACTCATAACCTCCTCTGTCCAATTCATTAAGTACTTCAGGAATATTCTCACCAGTGTGCACTTCTCTTTCAGCATAAGTTATATAATCCTTATTGTTCAGTGTTCACTGCTTTGAGTCTAAATGAACTTACATAGTCTTCATCCAACTCTTTCTAGTTTGCACTATCTAGCACTGCAGACAATAGCCCTTGACTTTCATTATAAGTCGATTTATCTACTAGTGCAGTCTTTCCACACAACATAATCCTTACCATGCTGAGTTGAGTCCCTGGATGCCTTGACATTCTCCAAGCAATGGCTAAGGCTTCGCGATCATCAGGTCCTCCAACGAAAAGCATAAGAATACGCATGTTGGTCTTGAACAACGCCCAGTGATGATCGCGATCAATAAAGATTCCCAGAGAACAAGGTGCATCTTGCATCACGTTTTGGTATATGTCTTTGAATGTTGCATCTGTTATCTCTTGAGTACCTTCACCATATGAGACAAGGTTTATGAAAAGGGAGGAGAACCAATGATGCTTGTTTCTCCAATGCTATGTTGTATATGTCTTTGGGAACAGTTGAAAAGGATGACATGGCAAGTAGATTTTCTAGAATAGTGTTACCATTGCTTGATGCATATTCTTCAAAAACGTTGGTGATGATGTTGGATTATGAATCTGATTGGTCAAGGGCTAGTTGTCTAGATTATTGGGAATATATTTGCTCTATGTTTGAAACTAGAAGAGCAGTGGAACGTCCTTTAACCTCAACTAGCTGAAGTGCAAAAACACGTAAAGGGGAAACACTGGTGAGTTCTATGGAAATTCATTCTGCTTCTTCAACTAAATAGAGGCAGACAATATTCTAGCCAAGTGATAAAGCTAGAATAATCTTTTTCCCTTATGGGTGACAAGCATAGACACTGTTAATTTCTTTTTGTTATTATTGTTAGAATCACTACTTTTTTGTTATAATTTACTTTCCAGTTAAAGTAAATTACAAGTTCTATATTTATTTATGTAGTAAACAATTGCCCTGTCATTGTACACAAGTTATAAATGATACTGTCTTTCCTATATTTCAGATTGTTGCTTTCGTTTTGGAGGCATTCTTTGCTGAAGTGGAGCTTGAGTTGTCAGAAACGTGATGGAGATGATAAGGTTTAACTCTTACCAATAAGGAAATATAAGTTGCTATGTATATTAAATAGTTGTGTTCAAAAAGCATTGATTAACTAACTGATGATATGTTGTTCAGTTGGAAACTAAATTTTATAACAGTAGTTACACCAAATTTGTTAAGTGATCATACCAAATTTGTTGTACAGAGATGAAGATGATTCAAAACTGTTGATACAAATGGCCAAGGTTTCACCACTGGATGCATCAATTGAAAGACATAATTAACTGTAGTGATCCATTAATCTGTTGACTTGAGATATTAGGATGTCTGATCAAATATTCAACCCTGACAATATCGTTAATTCTACTATTTATAGGAAAAAAATAAAAGAAACTGACTGTCTATCTATCTGCCACATATATGGACACGTCAGCGATAGTTACAATTGAACATAATCCTAAAACTCGACAATGACGTGTCTTGTCAAGTTAATGAATTCTTGTATGGCGACACTTATTTCCACGAGCGTCATTTTGTTTCACTTCGACATAGCCTCTGTTTTTGTCTTCTTTCGACCCTCGGTCCTTTTGTCGAAATACCAACAACGTCTCATAACTTAGTAAAATTACACCTTTTTATCCTTGTCACCAACGGGCTTTGCTTTAAATCCTTTTAACGCATTGAATTTCGTCAAAGAACCAATTTATTAATTTGGCACCCAACAAAATGTATCTGAAAAAATAATATAGATGCTTAATTTCGCTTTTGGTCCCCCAATTTTCTCAATTTGACGACTTTGGTCCCCCTATTTTATTTTTTATGATTTTGGTCCCCTAACTTTTTTTAGTCCCAATATCTTTTTAATTGTATTTTTAGTCCAAAAAATCATGGATTGTGCACTTTTGGTCCATCACTTTCCCAAAATCCAAGATTTTTGGGTCCAAAAGTGCAAAATATCAATGAATTTGAGGGACCAAAAGTGCAATTAAAATATATGGGACCAAAATTGCCAAATTTAGAAAATTGGGGGACCAAAATCGTCAAAAATAAAATAGAGGGATCAAAATTGCTAAATAAAAAAAGTTGGGGGACAAAAAATGCAATTAAACCTAATATAAATCAAAACGAGAAAAAGGGTAGGCAGGATATCAACATGTTTTTTGACAGGGACAGGATATCAACATCAAGATTACGATATATACTACGGATGATAAACAAATAATTTCTCCAAAAAATATATGTTATATTGTTTTGTTAATTAATCAAACCTGTACTTTAATTTACAGAGATCAAATACTGCACTTGATCTTAGCCAAAAGGCTGAGAAAGGAATAATTTATAGAGATCAAATTAGGAAGGGAACAATTTTCTTTCTATTAAATAAATGAGTAATACTACACCAAATGCTTCATACAACATCTTAAAAAATCATTAATTTCAACAGATAATTATTTTCCAAATTAATCATGTAATTGTTTCCGCTTACTATTAAAATAAAAGGAGATAGAATATGAATATTTTATTTTTAATGGGACCTATCACCTAATATAATAAAAAGTTTTTTAGAAAAAAGTATTTCAAATCAACTATATTATATAAAATGGAGTTTCTTCACGTGGAATAGTATCACGTGTCAGCACAGTGGCCATTCTAATTAAAATACAACTTCTATTTTATTTAATTTAGTTTATTTATATTTTCTGATAGTTATTAATTACTAATTTGAATTTATTCATAAATCATATTCATATTCCTATCATTTGATTTGATCCACCAATTCAACAATAAATTAAACGTAGTATTCCTATATCAATTGATTAAATATTTAAATAGTTTCCTATTATTTTCTATTTTTGAATTAACACATTATTCAAAATTACTATGTCTAATTGAAATATTTCTATCATTATTACATTATCTCAATCAATTGTCACTAACAAAATAAAAAATATACTTTCTTAAATGACTTACCCATTATTAATTATATATATATATATATCATCATTTATTTTGGTAAAAAAAAAGCAATCATTGTTTATTATAATACATATTTAGATTCTAATATATCAAATCAAGTATTAATTGAATCAAATCATAATATTATTAATAATTAGTTGACTTAAATAAAAAAAAATATTCCAATCAAATTAAATCATTTCTTAAATATATCAAATGACTCACTCAAACAAAATTCAAGATTGGGCTAATTTATTTATTCAATTATTTATGTCATATTCTGCCAATTTATTTTCTGATATTTCTTCCAATTTTTGCAGTTTTTTCTCTCGTGCAAAATGTTCATTTTTTGTTCCATCTTCCCTCCTTTATTTTGCAATCTCTTGGTTCTTTCATTCTCGTGCTTCTTTTCTCTTACTCTACTCTTTCTTCTTTGATCGACTTTCCTACATCCTTTCTCTTTTTCTTATTATTCTTTTTTTCATATTTACTGAATCATTAAAATACAAAACTTTCATTTCTTCGTGTTATTTTGTTTTATGTCCCTTGAAGGTACATTTTTATTTTTTTCTTAATTAATTTGTTTGCATGTCTAGCAGTGACTATTTTTCTTAACAGAAGAGAAACAAAACCTTGAAGATAGAGTGATGTGGTTAATATACAATCGTGAAAAAAAAGATAGAGCAATGTTAGGTTTTTTTTGTTGTTACAAAAGATAAAATAGAGCAATGTTGTTAATACATGGTTTCAAATTTCAAATTTTAAAATTTATTCTTTCAATTGTCTAATTTGTTGATTAAATTTTATGTTACTCAATTTAACGTATAAAAAATAATATATCTAAAATTCAAATAAACATGTTTAAATTTAAAATTTAAAATATGTATACTACTGATCAATATGTACACACACATGAGCCCGTGGAAGGCACATGAATTTATAACTAGCGTACTACTATTAGACGCACTTGTGAGCTGTGATTATTTGACTTTGACCAAAAAGAAGGCAGTCGACCGCTAAAAAACAAATACACGATGGCTGCTACCATCACTTGTAGAATCTAATTACATGGCAAAGCAAAGACCAGAGTTAACTTTATCAGTAACAAGCAATCCTAGCTTTCAATATATATAAGAGACAAACAAGTAAGACGATAACAGATCACCCTTCGGCAAACCTCTATTGGGATCAAACATGGAAGCCTGCAGTCATATCATATTCCACATGCCCCAGAAACTACTAATTATTTAGTTAAGAAACACTTGTGCCAAAATAAGATTTTCTTATGGCTAAATTAAAGACACAAATTATTAGGGGAATAAAAAATAATATTAATATAATTAGAAGGAAAAAAGAAATCGAACATTACTGTTAGAGTACCGAGTGGTCTTACATGTCTCCACATTGAGATGATATTGTCTACTTTAGGCTTTAAGCCCTCATGGCTTTGCTTTTAGAAACCATGGTTCATGCTCCCCTCCAGCGGAAGCCTCCGAGCATTTAGCCTGTTTACAAGGCGACACCATCGGCTCTGATACCACTGTTAGGGTACCGAAGAGTCTTACATGTCTCCACATTGGTATGATATTGTCCACTTTGGGCTTTAAGTCTTCATCATTTTGCTTTTGGATATTCTCCAAAAGGCCTCATACTAAAGAGACATTTCCTTATTTATAAACTCATGTTCTTCTTCTTGTTTATCCTATGTGGGTCTTTGTTTGCTTAAATTTTATGTACCTAATTTGTTTTGTGTTGCTTATATTACTAATTAATCTGGCTTTTTGTTTGGTAAGGCATTGTGGTGATTAACCGCTGATCGCATATGATCGACAAGCCAGCATCTCTACATACACATGCATTAATCAACTTGTACAATATTTATGTTTAATTTGTACCTTGTCATGCTAATGTCAAGTTGACAATTGAACCAAAAAGAACAGGTACAAAGTGCTCACAACAAACTTCATGATCTAGAACTAGAACGCGCGTTTGTTTGGTTCAAAATTTTGAAGTATTAGTTAATTATTAGTTAATTACTAAATTTTTTTTGAAGTATTAATTAATATTTTAAGTAAAATGTTCAAGAAAAAAATTGTCGTAGTGTGATGATCATTAGTCATAGCACGTGCGTTATCTACGTGTAGTAAAAAAAAAAAATTCCAAGAGATAATTAATTGAGTTGAAGGAATATATATTTGCCCAAGCTGTGATGCATTAACAAACGATACCCCAGCAAAGGTTCACATTACTGATTAATTTTTAACCCATATATATAATCTGTCATGCGTGGCGTGATCGGTGATCACAAGCATGTTGCATGCATGAAACATGCACTATATTAATTGCTGCCTCTTAATTAAGAACCGTAGATATATACTAATATACTAATAGACAAAAATGTGATACCAAGAGCATGTTGAAACAAATAGATGCCGCTAAAATTTAAACTTGTGAAGACATGCAACATGTATATAGATTATTTATAAAAAGATTTATGAATTTATATTGGTAGTATCACTTATGGAATATTCATAGTAGAAACCCAAGGCAAGTGTATATATAATTTATAGCAATTTAATTAATCGAACTTACCTACCTGTTGGACAATGGGCCCGATCGAGAGGAAGATGTCGATGGCAACCAGCTAGCAAGATGCATGCCATGCGTGGTTCTCCGTCGTAACGAGGTTTAAAAAATTGGAAATTTTTTCTCAAAAAAAAAAAATGGAAAATTTGAACCTTTGTTTTTTTCCTGGAGGAACAATTGTTTTGGTTGATTTTTGATTCGAAGAGCATCCTAGTACTTGAATCAGGTCTTCAAAGTGAAGCCCAAGTTGATGGATTATTTAAGGTAATGGATTCTCAAGCAGTTAGACAATCGAATGCCTCAAAATTATGTGAAAAGCAAAAATGGAAAAAGAGAAAGGATAAAACTTACGTCAAGTTCTGTTGGTCAAGTTTAACCATTTCCTCTTAAAAAAATGATTATTTTTTTATGCAAAAGATGCAATAACAATTACACAATATACCTTTTAAAAAAATAACCAACTTTTTGTGAGATAAAATGGTTAAACATGACCAATGAAACTTGATATAAGTTTTATCCAAAGAAAAAAGGGGCAAGAACAAGGCAAAATGCAATTGAAAAACAAGTAAATAGCAAAATAAAGAAGAACAACTTTAATTAAAGTACAATAATAGGAGTAATTACATAAATTACTTTTTAATCTTATGAGAATGGAGAATGTGTTAGACATTTTCGGAGTACAATGAGCTTTCAACCATGCTTATTATAACAATTAAACTCCAATTTATAGACAAATGTTCACAACTACTAATCTACCATTTTTCCACGTTTTCAACTAATGATAAACCACTTTCGGATCATGTTAACCATTTTTGGAACCTTATTCTGGTCGTCGCTGTTAGGCTGTTAGTACTACTATAGAAGAATTATGGTTCTAAAAGGTCTAAAGCTATGGAAGAAGAAGAGAGAATAATAAAAGTAAGCTAAAATTATTAAATTCTTTCATTCATTGGTTAATTCTTCAAAGGGGACAGTATACTTAATAAACTGTTCTAAATGGATGTTAACCATCCATGTGTCATAATCTCAAGGGAACATAATAAAATTCAAGACATAAAAAATAACAATTATTTTCAGTTGGGTTTCTAAATCTAAATCATGGGCTGGATCAACCAAAATCCCACTATCAGTCGCCTTAGTCCTATAGCTTGCTCTTGATTTTGATTGCTATTTTTGAATACAACTTCTTCCTTTAAATACTTTTATCCTCCTCGAATTCTGGCGTTCGATTAGTCCACATTTTGAGTGATATTTAATTTGATTTGGTTGAAATATTCCTTATTTGAAAATTTATGAGTTCGATTCGAACAGATGTCCTTCAATATATTGGTTCTTGATCAAAAAGTTAATATTTTTATTTAATATGTGTTTACTGAGAAATTTGGTTTTATATGTGTCGTCTACCAAATTCATCAAACAAACAAATAATTAAATTAATAAAGTTGCGTGTTCAACGAGTTATATGATAATCTCGTCTTTAACAATCGTTATTAGTGGTGTTTGTGATTCGACCACAAATATGATTGAGCACATAAGTGTTCAATAGTAAAAATTTCCTTAATTGTTCTGTCAAGAACCCTTAATTGAAATAGTACCAAGTGACACTATTCGTGTCAAACTTGCATTAAGTTTTAACATGGAAATGGCCGCAAGGGCCATTCATTATATGCACACATTGTAGTGACCAAAATATGATACAGAATTGAAATAAAGATTGTTGGATCGAGCGCTTACCACTAGGCCAAAAGCTATAGCTGTTAGTCAGGGTGCAACTCTTTCTACTTAATCGTAACAGCCCAAGCGCCACGTGCCGACTGTGACTTGACCCCACCTAAGCCTCTGCCACAGGACAATTGATGCCACAACCCGGCAACAATCTCCCCCTCAGCAATTTCTCCCGCTGGGAATCGAACACGTGACCTTGGCTCTGATACCAATTGTTAGATCGAGTGCTTACCACTAGGCCAAAAGCTATAGCTGTTAGTCAGGGCGCAACTCTTTCTACTTAACCGTAACAGCCCAAGCACCACGAGTCGACTGTGACTTGACCCCACCAAGGCCTCCGCCACGGGACAATTGATGCCACAACCCGACAACAAAGATGATGTAGTTTTCAAATAACTTACACAAGTGATTGGTAAAGTTAAATATGCATAAAATTAAGCAAAGTGTTTAAGAATGTAAATGGCGAAAAAAGTCAAGAACAGAAAATATAATACAGGAATTGAAATGGTTTGAGGAAACTTTAAAGATAAATAGAACTTGTTTGAAAGAAAAATGAAAGCAATAAAGAACATAAATGCTTGAAATTTAAAGGAATGCAATAACAGTAAAGTAAGACAAAGGATAACAAAAAATATCAAAAGGAATGTGAAATTAACTTAGACGAACGAAATGAATTTTATTGAATCAAAAGAAATTGTTTGGAAGGCATACTTTGATCGCGTTTAATCCGTTAATCTGCTTAGCCTGAGATGTCTAGGATTTCAGTGATCAAAATATCCAACCCTTTTACAAACTGATCTTATGGTATTTATAGACAAACCAAAAAAACTATGCACCTACATGCTTGACACATGTATAGACACGTAAACAACAGTTATAACTTAAACTTGATTTCTAAACTCGATGACCACATTTCTCGTCAAACTTCATGAACCAATCTACTAGGTCGAAGCTCAATTCAGCAAGCATCTTCGCTCGTTTATTTCGACATAACTATGCTTTTGTCAAAAGCTTTGCCCTGTCTCATAACTTAACAGAATTACACTCCCTTGGAGTATATTTTTCACGAGCTGCTCCCTAAACTTTGTCAATTTTCTGCATTCTTCCAAGAAACCAAATTATAAATTTGGTAGCCAACAAATGTACCCAAATTTTGGTTTTCGACTTGGCTTATGGAGAAAGGCTAAAATTTTATTACTGACACGTGCAGTCGTTATTTTCCTAATAACGTCTTATCACTGTCTTCCCTTTCCCATTTCCCTAAAAAATAGGGTCATGATGACATGATGTAGGCGATTGAGCTATCCTGAAATTCACGCTACATATATTCTGATGCTAGCTTAATGATGCGTTCGAAATAGCATATAGTTTAGTGTTAGTTTTGCATCGCATCTTAGTCATTTTAGTCATTTTAATCCATGTTATTTATGCATTTGGCTTGATTTGAATAATGCACTTGGTTTTGGTTCAATTGTGCTTAAAGGAAGGTATTTGTCCCAGGAAAAAGGAGGAAAATCACTTGGAATAAGTTGGGGTAATTTGTGCTACAAGTTGATAATATAATGTTGTCTCAGCCTGATACCTGTTCAATGTTTTAATCATATCTGGAGTTTTAGGTGTCCAAATGAGATGAAACTGGTGCCATTGGAAAGCTAAGATCCATAGCTTCAACTTTCATGAAGACACCTTGAGCTAATTCGAACGTTAAAGAAGTGAAAAATACAAAACAACATGAAGCATGGCCTAGCCGTGTCAGGAAGCACGGCCGTGTTGCGACAGCACCTGAACAGCACGGGAAATAGAATGAAGCACAGCCTAGCCGTGCCTCACGCCACGGTCGTGCTACGACAGCACCCTGGACACAGAATTTTACGTTTTTACATGTTTTCGAGTTGTTTTTTACTCTTTTTCACCCTAGACTATAAATAAACACTTTAGAGACTTGTCTAGGGTTCAAAATTTGTTATTTGGAGGCACGGTGGAGGATTGGAAACGATCTCTTCATTAATTCTCTCATGAATTTCTGGTTTGGCTTTTCTTTCTCTATGAGTAACTAAGCTTTTTAGACTAGGGTTAGATGAATCTTGATGAAACTCTTATGTAGTTAATTCTATTATATTAAAGCAAGTTTATTTCATTTCAATTGAGCTTTCAATTCTCCGCGCTTAATGTTTTTCGATACTTGGCCACTATTGAATCAATTTGGGGTCTTTCATGATGATTGGGAAATTAGGTGAAAGACTTGAACTGAGATTGTTAGCCATAGTCATGATGAGTATAGGAATATAACTTTGTGATTATGTGTTCTTATGAATCACTATGGCTTGATGGTTAACCTAACTATAAATCACCTAAGGGATAAGGGGTTTTAGTTAGAGTAAAGAGTTTATGAGCCAAGGGATTGTCCTTAAATTAATTTAGTTGATTCGAACTTCAATTTGTATGGAATAACTTGCGTTAGTTGTAGATTGAATGCATAAGAGTGAAAACAAGAGGATTCAACCCATAGTCATTTTTTTATTTACTAATTTTCAAATATTTTGTTCTCGCTATTCAAACATCAAGATTTGATTCTCGTTCAAAATTGTTACGAACTTTGTTGAGTTAAATAATCAATCGCAATCCCTGTGGATTCGATCTTTTATTACTTGACGACGAAATCGTACACTTGCGATTTTGCCTACCAAGTTTTTGGCGCCGTTGTCGGAGATTGTTGAATTGATTTTTAACAAGGCAACGAGTACTTTTTACAATTATTTTTTTTATTTTCTGTTTATAAATAAAAAAAACCAAAAAAAAAATTAAAATTTCTTTTCTCTTCTTATAAAGTTGTTGTGTTGCTCACAATTCTCTTAGATTTTGTAGCATGCTGCCTCTTAGATGTGATTTTTGTGGATTTTTCCATAGAAATGGCACTTGTGAGGATTTCTTGGTCATATCACCAGAAAATGAGGATCTATTAGTCATGGTGGACGATATCCGCTTCTGTAGCATGCAGCCTCTTAGATGTGATTTTTGTGGAGGAAAGCATAGAAATGGCTATTGTGAGGATTTCTTAGTCATGGCGGAAGAAGAAGAGGATTATTGCATGGAAAGTATCTTAGGAGAAGAAGATTCACATCCTCAAACTCAATTCGAAGAATCACATGACAGAGACTCTTACCTAAAAAATGTTCTGGTTGAATTCATGAGAGCCAACCAAGATTCATTTAATAGATATGAGGTTCAATGTGAGAGGTTATCAGAGCAATTATCCCAATTTGAGCAGAAGCAAGTGGAGATAAAGATTGAACATAACTTCATTGTGGCATTGGAAGAATAATTGAAAAGAAAAAAAATTAGTGACATAGAAGAGGACCCAAGGGTGAGACATAGAGAGATTCATGTGACAGCTCAACCCTTGGTCATTGAAGAGAATGGTCATCTGCAAGGGAGAATAGTAACAGTTAATGAGAGAGAAAGTAGTGGGGTAAATGAAGGGTCAAAAGAAGTGCATGATGGGCTTGAGGGAGGTTTGGAGAGCATATCAAGTGGGCCCATGAAGGAAATAGAAGAATGTGGTTGTAAGGAGGCCCAAAATAAAGAAACGATGGGTGGAGAAGAAAATGAAGACAACGGGCCAATAGTGAGTCTTGGCCCAGTTGGGTCAGAAAGCGCTGGAGGATCCAAACGAAGGAATGAAGGGATAAAGGGGCCGGGCCAATTGGACCGTGGTGCTTCTTTAGACCAATAGACCTGTCAAAGGAAAGAGAGAAGACATATTGCTCGCTATTCTAAACTACTCGCCCAGCTCTTCAAGTTCGCAAGCAGAGGAAACCACGAGATTTTTCGGTGGCTCTGTATTGTGTTGCGAATCTATGTCAGATTCAGATATTAACAGGTGCAATGATAAGTTCTAGGTCGATCATGAAGCCTTAGTGACAGGGAAAATCTGGAGGTTTGCAAAGAGGTATAGAGTATCAGGCAGCACTGAGGAGACAATGTATGTGGAGAAAACACACCATATGGAGAAGTTCGATCATGCAGTCAAAGACCAGAGGGAGACTAAAGCCACTAACCCATGAAGATTCAGTCATACAACATAAGAGGGATGGGGGATCGTACAAAGAGAAGAAGATTGCGATCCCTAATTTCAACGGGTAAGTTTGAAATTTGTTTGATTCAAGAAACAAAAAAGGCTATTATGGATGTGAAATTGTTAGAGAATATACGGGGTAGTACAAAATTTGATTGGGTTGTGAAAGGATCAGTAGGCTTATCGGAATGGATTTTGTGTATGTGGAAGTCAGGGTTATTATCCGTCCAATTCACTTTCTCTGGCGAGGGGTTTATAGGAATGTGTGCAAGTTGGAAGGGATCTTTGTTGTATCTTGTAAACGTATATTCACCTTATAATTTGGGTAGGAAACGGCAGATGTGGGAGGAATTAATCCAGTCAAAGAGGAGATTTCAAGAAGGAGATTGGTGTGTTGCTAGGGATTTTAATGCAATTGTATCACACAGAGAAAGGAAAGGAAAGGCTGTAACATACTCGAATAAGGAATCAGAAGAGTTCAGAATGTTCATTGAGACCATGGAGTTGAAGGAGGCACCATTTTTGGATAAGAAATTTACATGGTATAATGAGAACGGGAAATCAATGAGCAGAATAGATCGAATTCTACTATCTGAAGGAGTGTTGGAAGAATGGAACGTTACCGCACAATGGGTTGGAGATAGGGATATCTCTAACCATTGTCTAGTCTGGCTTATATGTTCTAACACTGACTGGGGCCAAAACCTTTCAGGTTCATTAATGGATGGTTAGAATATGAGGAATTTAAGAAATTTGTGGCTGAGTGCTAGGGCTCTTTTGAAGTGGAGGGATGGAATGCATATGTGCTAAAAGAAAAGATGAAAAAATTGAAAGAAAAGCTGAAATGGTGGAATAAGGAAGTTTACAGAATTGTGGACCTGAACATAGAAAATGTTGTGAAGGAAATGAACTTGTTGGGTGATGCTGCGGTTGGTGGGGGTAGTACGGTAACAGAACAACGAAAGATAATGTCAACATAATTTTGGCAACAACTGAGAGCAAAAGAAAGTTTACTACAACAAAAATCACGATCTAGGTGGATACGAGAAGAGGATACCAATTCTAGATTTTTTCCATGCTTGTATAAAGTCAAATAGAAGAAGGAATCAAATCATAGCATTGAAAGTGGGGGATGGGTGGATAGATGGGGTGAAGGAAGTAATAGAAGAAGTTAGAAGACACTTTGAAGAGGCCTACAAGGAAGCGGATTATGATAGACCGGTGTTGGATAGGCTGGAGTTCAAAACATTGTCAGAGGAAGATAACCTTATATTAACAACACTATTCTCAATGGAGGAAATCAAGGAAGCAGTGTGGAATTGTGAAGGCAACAAAAGTCTTGGGCTCGACGGATATAATTTTAATTTTATAAAGTCGTGTTGGAATATTTTGGAGTCAGAAGTATGCATGTATACAAGAATTCCATTCCAATGGACGATTTCCTAAAGCAGTAATATCATCATTTATTTCCCTAATCCCCAAGAAAGATCACCCTCAATCTTTGAATGAGTATAGACCTATTTTTTTGATTGGGTGTTTGTATAAGATACTAGCAAAAGTACTAGCAGAGCGGCTGAAGAGGGTGGTAGGCAAGGTGATTTCTAGTTGCCAAAACTCATTCATTCCAAAGAGGCAGATTTTAGATGGGGTTGTAGTGGTGAATGAATTAATAGATTTGGCCAGAAGAAGGAGGGACAAGTGTTTGCTGCTGAAAGTAGACTTTGAAAAAGCCTACGATTCTGTTAGTTGGAAGTATCTCGACTACATGATGATGAGTATGGGTTTCAGTCACACATGGACAAATTGGATGAAGACACGCATCTGTTCTAGCTCGGTGTCAGTTTTGGTTAATGGAAGCCCAACTAAAGAATTTGAGGCAAAAAAGGGTTTACGACAAGGGGATATTTTAGGTCCTTTTCTATTCTTAATTGCTGCGAAAGGGCTAGCGGGAATGATAAACAAAGCAGTGGAGATTGGAGATCTGAAGGGTTACATGGTCAGTACAAAAATTTCTTATCCTATACTTCAGTTCGCAGATGACACTATCATGGTTTGTGAGGCGTCATGGAGCAACCTATGGAGTGTGAAGTCAATTTTGAGGGGATTTGAGTTAGTA
This sequence comes from Calophaca sinica, assembly GCA_037113605.1. Lineage (NCBI taxonomy): Eukaryota > Viridiplantae > Streptophyta > Magnoliopsida > Fabales > Fabaceae > Calophaca > Calophaca sinica. Next base: position 112,082,902 of record CM073732.1, on the reverse strand, counting down.
TCCAGATTAAGAGTGAATTTCGTCAAAAGCAATATTTATGGAATCAATCTGCAGCCAGAATTTCTTTCAGCAGCATCTACATTTCTTGCCTGCAGCATAGGTTCATTCCCATTTCGGTTTCTTAGGATACCAGTGGGTGCAAATCCCAGGAGGAGTTCTATGTGGCATCCAGTGATAGAGACAATGAAAGGGAGAATCTCCACGTGGAGTGGGCGCCATCTCTCAATTGGAGGTAGAGTAGTTTTAATAAATTCTGTTTTGACTACTCTTCCTTTGTATTATTTTTCCTTTTATAGAGCGCCTAAAAAAGTAATTAGACAGTTGATAAGGATTCAAAGAAGTTTTCTATGGAGGGGAGGAAGTGAGAACAATAAAATAAATTGGGTGAGATGGGACAAAGTGTGCCTTCCAAAGAAACTGGGCAGATTAGGTGTAAAAAATTAGAACCATTTAACATATCATTGCTGTCCAAATGGAAGTGGAGCTGCTTAACTGATAAAGATGCAATTTGTATAAGTTGTTGTCCTATAGGTATGGGTCATTGGGTTTGAGTGTCGCACAACCTACTGAAGTAGTGATTAGTAGCATGGCTTCAATATGGTGGCGTGATTATGCTGCTGGATGGAGTGACAACGTGAGGCCAAAGTGGTTCTCTAGTTTGGTGACGCGTGTATTGGGGTCAGTTGAGGAAATTAAATTTTGGCAAGACAGATGGGTTGGAACTGGCCCTTTTAAAGAAATTCTTCCTAGACTTTATAGAGTATTGATAATTCTATGTCCATAGCTGAAATGGGAAAATGGGTGGAGGAAAAATGGGAGTGGAGTTAGAATTGGAGAAGAAATTTTTTTGAGTGGGAAGAGGATAGTATGCGGGAGCTGATGAATACGATGGGAGATATTTCCCCAGTTAGGGAAGTGGTTGATTCGTGGAAATGGTCTATTGATCCCTCAAACGGATTTTCGGTTAAATCATGTTATACTCACTTATTGCAATCTTAGTCTCCTTTGACAGATAATGTGGATTTATGTGCAGTATACAACAGGTTGTGGAAAAGTGACGTACCATCTAAAGTACTTGTTTTTGCGTGGAAATTATTTCAAAACAGGCTGCCAACACGACAAGTGTTGAGGGAAAGGCTAGTGTTATTATCAAATTTTGATACATCATGTGTATTCTGTTTTACAACTGTGGTCATCTCTTTTTTACTTGCACATTCTCATATAATGTATGGAGAAATATCTATGTGTGGCTGGGAATAGCAGGAGCTTACCATTGTGATGGAGCAAAACATTTTTTACAACATGGTGCTATGATCAAAGAGAAAAAGACAAAAAGGGTGAGATTTATCATATGGTTAGCTGTTATTTGGATGTTCTGGACAGCGAGAAACAAAATTCTTTTTGAAGAGGTTGTTGCTAATTGTAATGAGGTCATAGCTAAAGTCAAGTTAGTATCTTAGGGGTGGTTCATGAGTAGGGGTGGAAGAAAATGTAATTTACGATTTTCGGATTGGTGTTCAAGTCCAATAGGTTGTCTTAGCACCATATAGACGGAAATGTGATAGGTTGGAGTACCCCTTGTACTCCCTTTAATACATTTTTTATTATAAAAAAAAAGCCCATGTAAAAAGCAATAGCATGGTGTATTTTAATTGCATTTCAAATTCTTTCATTCACTTTTAATGTATTATCATTTGCTTATTATAAATGCCTTTTGTAGTCATTTTCGTATTGAATTCCAACATAAGTTCGACACAGACAGTGTCATTTATCATACAGTTATAGACAAGAATTCTTAGCAGTTTGTTCAAGTAAATTCTTGTTTAATTTGCAATAAAAGACTTAACATTCTTGTGTTGAGTCACCATCTGTTATCACCAGAAAATATCAGCCACAGCCGATGAAGGAAATAGTCGATGCGTGGGATAAGCCGATCAGATTGGTAGCCGAAAACTGGTCCCATTGAACCGAAGTTAGAAAGGAAAATGTTAGAAGTTCAGGGAGCATCGTAAGGTCAGCCGATTATTAAAGAGTTTAGCCGATGTGGATAAAGGAAATATCCGATTATTATGGTCTCATCGGCTGAGCTATGGTTGATTAATATAGAGCTTTGAAGCTCGACCAAGGGTTAAGTATGTAAAAGTCATGGACTTTGGCGCCAAAATGACTAAAGCTAACTATTGAAGGTCTTCAACGCATTTAACACGTGATAAATCGTTTGCCCAGCCGATAGGAGAGCGGTTAACCCACGATACGCATGAGGAAGCAGTTGAGGGACACCCACGACTGCTCGTTGTCAGCCATGAACGTGCGGGACGCATAATGGCCGATAGGGGGCGGTTACATTTTTGTTTTTCTTTTGTATATATATACCTTCGTTGAGAAATGTAAAAGGACACCGAATCAATCAAACAACTATTTCTTTTGCAATTTATCAGCTTTTTACAGCATTTATCTTAGCCGATTCCATGTATCTTAGCATTAGCCTTAGCATAGCGTAGATTCACCACACTCAACGCTTTCTGGAGCAGTTGGAGAACCCATAATCGAGAATCAGAGTTCCGTTCTCGGTGTGATGGCTTAAACAGGAATCAATTTGTCGGCTGGATGTTAGCCGAATCCCTCGACTGATTTTTCTACGCAAACAAGTTTGGCACGCCCGGTGGGACCATAGGTGAATTGAAAGACAGGTTTGATTCTCCAGGGCAGGATCACGCTTGGCGTATGAACCTGAGGTCCGGAAAGAAACTCAACAACAACATGGAGTCGAGTTCAAATCCCAAAAGAACCCCATCACGCAAGAACAACGAGTCAGCATACACCTTGGGTATGCCCATAGCGGTTGAAGACATTCCAGCCTTTTGACCTCTGCAGAAATGAATAACCCGTAGAATATCAAGCTCCAGTGGTCATGACCACTTCTTTCATCAGGCAGCAGATTGATATGGGGATTCATGACATTATGTACCAAGTGTCAAGGCAGTTGGCAGATATTGTCAAACCCATGGTGCATAACGAGGTTCAAGAAAGAGAGACATGGAGAGCGGCCGAGACGCAAGGTGAACACTCGGCTAGTTCTGCGTTGGCAGGGGGAACGGGAAAACCCAGCATGCACAAAGCGATCAGTCCGCGGCCTCGGTAGAATGTGGTCCAAACTGGGCCTTTTCAGGCACAACAAATACCACTCCCGGCAGGGCCACCACCCCAGCCATGCGGTGATCAGCAGAATACCTGGGTACCACCCGTCTTTGGGGGCAAGTGATGCCACGATCAAGCGAATCTGCAGATGGGCGGATCAACATGGCCTGGAGGCCAATTAACACTGGACATATCTGCCGCCAAGAATGTCGTATGCTCCAACGCATGGCCCTCTTGTGCAGAAAATTCATATGGACAGCGAATTGGCAGATGGCCCTGGTTATGGTTCAAAGCTATCCGGTGATTGGAATGCCAATAATCCACCATTCTCGCCAACCGCAACTGGCCCCCACGCCATACCCTCCAAAGTAAGTTCAAATATACTACGAGCGACCCCAACTATGGGGAGAGCGGATATGGAACACTGCTCCACCTTTACCCTGCACGCATCGGTGCTCCAGGACTCGGTCGGAGGTTTTGGGAATATGGTCCAGAGCGGCAATGGACTACTAATCCACCTCTAAGCAATGTTCCACCAAATACCTTTAACCTTCGTAATTGCTCCAACAAAGCTTCCCCTGGAGACCAAAGGTCGAGTGCGCCAAATGAATCCACAAGATAATCGGCGAGGAGCCTCCCATTTGATAGACCCGAAATGATCGCAAATACCATCAAGAAGTACTTGGGATCTGATTAAAGCCGTTGGACCGTCACATTTCTGACGAAACCGTACCACTGAATGGGTGGATCGGATGGTTCCTCTCCCTAGGGGATTCAAAACTCCATTTCACCATATTCTCGGGGAAGATGGCAAGTCTACCATGGAGCACATAGGCGCTTCACAAAGACAAAGTGTGGTGAAAGCGGCCGAATGAGTATCATAAGCTTCAACTTTTCCCATTATCACTCATCGACAATGTTCACCTGGTATTCCTCTCGCCTCCAAACTCGAGACAGATGGTAGACATGGAGAGATGCTTCCATGATAGATTTTATCGCCTCAACCTCAAGTTACGATGAATCGATCTAACTAGTCTCGGGTAGCAAGTTGATGAGTCGGTTCTTTGATTATATTGAAAGATTCGAGAAAGAAAGCGGAAATGCTGCGTGCAATTCCTGAATGCGAATACACCTCCATGGTGATTAACAACATGCACCCGCATTGAAGGAGAAGTTAGTAGGACAAGCTGGCATGCATTTGAATCAACCGCGTAGCGGCTATCCGAGTTGAGCAATATATCCAGGAAAAGGAAAAGCGAAGGGCTAGCCGAGGAAAGGGCCCCCATCTAGTCTCTATTATAGAGGCAGAGGAATCTGACTCCGAAGCGGCTGACCTCACTGCTGATATGATGGTAGCCGAAATAGTCAAAGGGAAGAGCTATTCCTGCCCAGCATTGAAGGCCGCTAAGGCCAAAGAAACTGAGTCAACATAGGATAGGGCAGGGTACTCCTTTGACATAACCAAGGCAGACCAGATTTTCGATTACTTGCTCAAGGACAAGCAAATTCGGCTGCTAGAGGGGCATCGGATTCCACCTCCTGAAGAATTGATGAACAAGAAATACTGTAAGTGGCACAACTCATATAACCATTCTACAGTTAACTGTGTAGTTTTCAGGAAGGCCATACAAAAGGCTATCAAGGAGGGTAGGTTCAAGCTAGCCAATAAGAGCATAGCCGAGATGTCAGTAGACACCAATCCATTCCCAGCTATAACCATGGCCATGGTGTCTTTCTCAAGGCCTGATCAGCCCAGGCCAATAAGAGGGAAACAATCCATCAGGAGTGTTTGGATGCCCAAAGAAGAATCCAAAAGAAACCAAGAGGTCACCAGGGGATCTGTGTTTGACAGATTGGGAAACCCACCAGTGTTACCGAAAAACGCTGGGGGCCAACCATATTCGAGCCGATTCCATGGTAAACCTCCCAGACCCGGACGTTTGACTAACGAGTTGATCAGCCAGTACCGCAACATGTACTCAAAGACTGAGAGAACGCAACATGCTCGAGAGGCGGGGGCAACTCAATCGGGAACCTCGGTGAAGCCCAGCCGATTATGCCCAGGATCACTGAGGACCCTCTCCCAAAGTCTAAGAGAAGAGTGGTGGAGTTCAATGTCGAAAGGGGAATGTCCTCTCTTCGCATAACCGTAAGGAATGATGATGAACTCAAACCACAGAGGATGATCAAGCCAGCTGCAAATGTCAAAGAAGGGAAGTGGGTGGTTAATCAACCTCCGAAGAAGAAAGAGTTCAAGCCAGTCACACTGACTAGAACGCAGAAGAGAAGGCTGCAGAGGGCTAGATCCTTGCAAAGAATGAAACAAACCCAGCAGATGATAGCCGATGCCAAGGCAGCCGATAAGAAGGAGATCCCAGAAGCTAAAGTGGCAGAAGCCATTGACAGGGCTTTTGGACCTTGCGGGTTGGAGCCTGACAAAGTTGAAACTGATCAAGCCAAGGAGGCCCCAACGACAATCCCGGTTGCCGAGGTAGACATAGGACAGCCTGAAGAAGGAAAAGGGGAACCTGATAAAGAGGAAGGGCATATTCACACATACACAAACTGCTTGAATGGTAATGACGAGCCGATCTTAGAGTCTGGTTACCGAGAAGATTCAATTTTGGATTATCTCTCAGATGAGAGTGAAGCCGGATTGATGGCCGCAATTGAGGTCGTTAGCCTGATCCCAAGTGAGTTCTGGGCTGGTTATCCCCAGATCGAACACTTAGAAGGAGACGTATGTGTGGAAGAAGCAGAATGGGCAACTTTAGCCGATGACACGACAAAAGATGCTTTGAGTACTGTATTTGGTAGGCCAACTGAAGACATGATGAAGCACTTGCAGCCCTTGTATGTGAGAGCCTACATCAATGGCAAGGCCTTCAGTCGAGTGTTCGTTGATAATGGGGCGGTATTGAACGTGATGCCAGTGGCCACCTTGAGGAGCCTGAACAAGTCTGAAGAAGACCTGATCCCAACTAACATGAAAATGGCTAGCTTCATGGGAGAGGCTTCGTCTGCCTTGGGAATCCTGATAGCCGAGATTACTGTTGGCCCCAAGAGCATCAAGTCAGCTTTCTTCGTGATTGATGGCAAACCATCTTATGCAGTCCTGCTAGGGAGAGATTGGATTCACACCAGCCAGTGCTTACCTTCCACCATGCATCAGAAGCTCATTTTTTGGGAAGGGGATAAGATTGAAATAGTCCCAGCTGATGACAATCCATTCCCAGCTGAGGTACAAAATCTAGAAGCTTTATTCTACTCTCCCTCTGTGGCTCCCATAGCTGTTACTGAGGAATATGAGGAAGGATCCTGGGAATCTTGTAACTTGACACCCCAGGGGTTCAAGATCGAGCAATTAGCCGAAGCACGGCTAGCCACGGAGGTTTGTTATGTTTAAAGACACCCAAGTGGTGCAGGACTTATGGGACCGGCTAGAGGCTTTCAGGATTGAATCTCACGTAGCTGAATCCTTGCTGATAGACAAACAACAAGGCGATGGCCTCGCATCGGCAGACGAGATCACGGAGTTGCCGATGGAGTTTGAATCACCTATTCGGAGGACTTTGCCAACCTTTGAATCACAAGACCCCTTGGAGGACCTCAATTTAGGAACTCCAGAAGAGCCTCGGCTAACGCAAATCAATGGTTCTTTGGGGAAGAGGATAAGAAAGAGGTGGTAGCCCTGCTGAAAGAATATAAAGATTGCTTTGCATGGGATTATCATGAGATGCCTGGGCTAGTACGAGAATTGGTGGAACATCGGCTACCGATCAAGGAGGGATTCAAACCACATAAGCAGCCACCTAGAAGATACCATCCCCAGCTGATACCACAAATCAAAGCAGAAATCGAGCGTTTGCTCAATGTTGGGTTCATCAGAACAGCCAGGTACGTAGAGTGGTTAGCTAACATAGTCCCTGTCAAGAAGAAAAATGGCAAGATTCGAGTTTGCATTGATTATAGAGACTTGAATTTAGCCACTCCAAAGGACGAATATATGATGCCTGTGGCGGACATGTTAGTCGATGCAGCTGCCACACATGGTATTTTAACCTTCATGGACGGGTACTCGGGCTATAATCAAATACTTGAAGCTGAGGAGGACACTCACAATGCTATCTTCCATGCTGGGGCTATAATCAAATACTTGTAGCTGAGGAGGACACTCACAATGCTATCTTGTATGGGATTATCATGAGATGCCTCGGCTTGAAGAATGTTGGGGCCACCTACCAGAGAGCGACGAATGCTATCTTCCATGATCTAATCGGCAAGACTATGGAAGTATACATAGACGATGTGGTGGTAAAATCCAAAGACTTCAAGGCCCACTTAACCGATTTGGAACAGGCTTTGCAGAGGATGAGGGTCCATAACTTGAAGATGAATCCTGCAAAGTGCATGTTTGGTGTATCGGCTGGCAACTTCCTTGGTTTCTTGGTGCATCAAAAGGGCATTGAAATAGACCAAAACAAAGCCAAGGCAGTGATGGAGGCTAGACCACCCAGGAACAAAAAGGAGTTACAGAGCTTGCTGGGCAAAATCAACTTTTTGAGAAGATTCATAGCTAATTGGCTGGTAAGATGAAGGCTTTTTCCCCTTTGCTGAAGCTCAAGAACGCTGAGGAAATGGTGTGGGGTCCTGAACAGCAAGAGGCCTTTGGACAAATAAAGAAGGCTTTAGCTAGTCCACCAGTTTTAGTGCCCCCATGCCAGGGAAGCCTTTGAAACTTTACATTGCAGCCGCTGAAGAGTCTATCGGCTGCCTGTTAGCACAGGATGCTGAAGATGGAACAGAAAGAGCGGTGTACTACCTTAGCCGAAGTCTCAATGATGTTGAGACCAGATATACTCCATTCGAGAAGTTGTGCCTGTCTTTGTTCTATGCTTGTACAAAACTTGAGTATTATCTAATGCCACATGAAATATTAGTTTTATGCAAAGTTGACATTGTTAGGTACTTGCTTAATAGGCCTGTCTTACAAGGTCGCTTGATGAAGTGGGCCATTAAGCTCACTGCCTTCGCGTTGAAATACGTCCCATTAAGGGCTGTCAAGGGTCAGGCCCTAGCCGATTTCTTGGCAGAACATCCCTATGTGGAAGTGGATGACCCTTGGGTACCTCCAATTACTTGCATAAACCTATTGCCTTGGGTCCTAACTTTTGATGGGTCCAAAACCCAGAAAGGAGTCGGGGCCGGAGTGACAATTACCAACCCAGATGGGAAGATGTAGAGGTTTGTGTATCGGCTAAACCCAGATTTAACTAATAACCAAGCCGAGTATGATGCCATGATCATAGGGTTAAAGCTGTTGATGGGCGCTGAGTACATTCATGTAAAGGGCGACTCCCAGTTGGTGGTCAGACAACTAACCAAAGAATATGGGTGCAACAACCCAAATCTGTTGGCGCGTTATGCAACGGCTGACAGATTGATTCACCAATTTATTGATGCAAAGGTGTCATACATCCTTAGAGGAGCTAATATGGAGGCGAACGATCTGGCCCAAGAGGCCTCCGGATATAGGAACTCTTTGCTGACTTTAGAGTACGACGAATTACCAGTCGAGGTAATGGTCGCAGACCAAATCGATTCATGGAGGAACGAGTTGATCGAGTACTTACAAGATCCTTCTAAGTGCACTAACCCCAAAGTTAGGAGACGAGCTCTAAGGTATGTGCTTCTTGATGATGAATTGTATAAGAGAAGCATGAATGGGGTATTGTTGAAGTGCATAGATAAAAATGAAGCCCTAAGGGTTATGGGTGAAGTTCACGAAGGCATATGCGGCTCGCATAGGGTTGGGCCTGTTATGAAATGGTTGATTTATCACCATGGCTATTATTGGCCTACCATCACAGCCGATTGCTTTCAGTACGCCAAAGGATGCGAAGAATGCCAGTTGCATGGTCCCATTCAAAGGGTACCAGCTGAATTGATGCATCCAGTGGTGAAACCTTGGCCATTTAGAGGCTGGGCCATGAATTTGATCGGCAAAATCCATCCACCATCTTCCAAAGGACACAATTTCATTATTGTGGCAACCGATTACTTCACTAAGTGGGTGGAGGCTCAGCCGATGGTCAAGGTACAGCAAGATGACGTTATCCGATTCATTCAACACCAGATCATATACAGGTTTGGGATTCCAGAGACCATTACCATGGATCAAGAAACTATGTTCACTGGAGATAAGGTGGTTGCCTTTTCTCAGCAGTTTGGGATTAAATTGATACATTCATCCCCATATTATGCACAGGTCAATGGGCAAGCCGAGGCGACCAACAAGATTATCGTGGACCTGATAAAGAAGAATTTGGAAAACAAGTCCAGAAAATGGCATTTAACTCTGGATGAGGCCTTATGGGCCATAAGGAATTCCAAATCAACGGCCACTGGCACAACTCCATATCGGCTGACTTACGGCCAAGATGCGGTTTTGCCTTTGGAAATCAATGTCACTTCTCTAAGAGTGGCAAAACAGAATTCCTTAAGCCTAGAAGAGTATCAGCAAGCCATGCTTATGGAGCTGGATCAGTTGGATGAAGATCGGTTAATGGCTTTAGAAAGAATTGAGGCAAGCAAGCGCAAAATGGCCAGTGCCTACAACAAACATGTTAAGTTGAAGAAGTTTGTTGAGGGTGACCTAGTTTGGAAAACTATTTTACCAATAGGAGTCAAGAACCCTAAATTCGGTAAGTGGTCACCAAATTGGAAGGTCCATTCACGGTTAGTCAAGTGTTCGCAGGAAACGCGTATCGGCTAGTTAACATGCAAGGCGAAGAAATGAATAGAAGCATAAATGTTAAGTATCTGAAGAAATACTACCCCACGGTTTGGCAAAGCATACTAGAACAATAAAGGAGCTATTTATAGACAAAAAAGGGAAATTGTTCTGGTGACCACAGGCCGGCCACCTAGCCGACAAAAATACTTAAAGACAACCGGAAATAACTAGTCTGTTGGGTCAAGAGTGGCTGCAACTGGGGAATCGGACACTGAAGACATTGTCGCAAGAAGAGGATGTGCAAAAAGGAAGCTAGGGTTTAAGGGTTCAAAAAAGTTCAAAATGCCTGAGTAATAAGAAGAACGAACGGAGCTAGCTATTTAAAGAGGAATCATGCGCACGGTCAACGATAAAAGTTGTTGAGTTATTATCGGATAGCAGCGCAGTCATCGGGTGTGGGAAAAGTAGCCGTTCAGGTCATAATGGGTGACATTAAATGCATATAAAGTGACTAACGATTGACGTTTTCAGAGACTCGAATCTTATCCGATACATCAATCCAGCATTTACAGCTGAAATGATGTAGGGGGCAATTGTTATCACCAGAAAATATCAGCCACAGCCGATGAAGGGAATAGTCGATGCGTGGGATAAGCCGATCAGATTGGTAGCCAGCGGTCCCATTGAACCGAGGTTAGAAAGGAAAATGTTAGAAGTTCAGGGAGCATCGTAAGGTCAGCCGATTATTAAAGAGTTTAGCCGATGTGGATAAAGGAAATATCCGATTATTATGGTCTTATCGGCTGAGCTATGGTTGATTAATATAGAGCTTTGAAGGTCGACCAAGGGTTAAGTATGTAAAAGTCATGGACTTTGGCGCCAAAATGACTAAAGCTAGCTCTTGAAGGTCTTCAATGCATTTAACACGTGATAAATCGTTTGCCCAGCCGATGGGAGAGCGGTTAACCCACGATACGCATGAGGAAGCAGTTGAGGGACACCCACGACCGCTCGTTGTCAGCCATGAACGTGCGGGACGCATAATGGCCGATAGGGGGCGATTACATTTTTGTTTTTCTTTTGTATATATATACCTTCGCTGAGAAATGTAAAAGGATACCGAATTAATCAAACAACTATTTCTTTTGCAATTTATCAGCTTTTTACAGCATTTATCTTAGCCGATTCCATGTATCTTAGCATTAGCCTTAGCATAGCGTAGATTCACCACACTCAACGCTTTCTGGAGCAGTTGGGGAACCCATAATCGAGAATCAGAGTTCCGTTCTCGGTATAATCGCTTAAACAGGAATCAATTTGTCGGCTGGACGTTAGCCGAATCCCTCGGCTGATTTTTCCACGCAAACACCATCAAAAACCATTGTTAATGACGAGATTAGCACATAACTCGTCGAATTTACAGTTGTTTGATTTAATTATTTGTTTGTTTGATGAATTTAGTACGGCTTAGCATTAGCATGACCAGGTACAAATTAAACATTAATATTGTAGAAGTTGATTAATGCATGTGAGGATATTCCTAGTAAAAATTTATCGTGTAGAGATGCTGGCTTGTCGATCATACGCGATCAGCGGTTACTCACCACAATTCCTTATCAAACAAAAAGCCAGAGTAGTATTATACATAAAAGCAACAAAACAAATTAGGTACATATAATATTTAAGCAAATTAACGGTTCGGTTCTTTTGTCTTTTATTTATTAATTTACTTTTTATTTCCCTAATAATTTGTTTCTTTAACCACATGTAACTCTTATTTTGGCACAAGTGTTTACTAAATAATTAGTAGTTTTTGGTGCATGTGGAATATGAGTGCACTGCAGGCTTCCAATAAAGGTTTGTTGAAGGTTGATCTGTTATCGTTTTACTTGTTTGTCTTTTATATATATTGAAAGCTAGAATTGCTTATATTGCTGATAAAGTTGACTCATGGTCTTTGCCATGTAATTAGATTCTACAAGGGGATCGATGGTATAGCCATCGTGCATTTGTTTTTTAATTTTTTAGCGGTCGGCTGCCTTCTTTTTGGTCAAAGTCAAATAATCACAACTCACAAGTGCGTCTAATAATAGTACATTCGAAACATTTCTTTTTTAAAAAACATTTTATTATTAGGCGATAAGTTTGTTTACTGGGTTTTTTTGGTCTGACGCAGAAATCGTCTGACAAGCCCAAAACAAAATAAATGATTATTTTCAAATGGTGTGAATCCTACAAGTTAACACGTTAATCTCGTCAAACGATGGGTTTTACACTTGGAAACAGTAATCTGTCAAGAAATCAAGCTTAGCCACTCGAGGCCAAAGATTTTACCAGAATCACCGTGAGGCTCAACTTGGTGGTTATGCCAAAGGCTCTGGTCGAGTTGACGGTTATGAAAATGGAAATTGAGATGGAAAGCGATTTTAATGGAAGTTTGAGAAATGCAGATGAGATGAAACACGAGGTTGAAAACGATGAACACAGAATGGGTTTATTTTTAGATTTTTTGTGTTTTGAAAGACTGAAAGTAAATGAAAGTGCGAGTAAAATCGTGCAGGAAGTAAATTGCTTGAAAAGTAAGGAAAGTTTAAAAGAAAAAGTGCAGAAATTTAAAGGTGCAGAAATGTAAAGTTTGCAAGAATTTAAATGCAAGAAAGTAAAGCGCAATGAAGTAAAAATGCAGAAATGTAAATGGCTGGAAAGTTAAATTGCATTGAATGAAAAGGGTGGAAGGAGTACTTGATCTCAATCTGCGAGTATGCTGTGCGTTGAAAAGTTGAGAAATCAATCAAGTATCCAACTACGTTTACATCGTTCGACCTCCTATTTATAGAAGAGATGTAAAATAACTGACGTCTTATCTGCTAGACACGTGTACAGTAGAAATGTCTAGCAGTTACATTGTATTTACTATATTCGATGGAATACTAGCTTAAGTAACTAACTACGCTAACAAGCACTGGGGCCAGTCTTGACAAGTCTTTGCTGGCTTCGACGGTGCTTCTTTCACCAAGGCAGGTCAGTTCGACCCTTTTCGACGCTTCGTAACAAAATTTGCTAAGCCTTTACAGCCTGATGGATACTTTGACCGCTCATCACGTGTGCTTGGGGCAAGGCCTGCCTACCTTCAACACTCCCCGTGCATCGTCGAAACATTCCCAACTCCTCTAGACTTAGCTTGCTTATTTCTTTTTTTCTAGAGTTGTGCTCGTGGCACGTCGAGTCACTGTCACATTCGTTGAGAATCCAAATTGTGAATTTGGCACCCAACAAATGCCCCCCAAGTTTTGTTTTTCGACAGCCAGGAGAAAGATCGAAACTTAGTGGTTTCCGAATTTTTCGCATAACCTCCACCCATTACCTCCATCACTTTCGTCCCATCAACACATTTTCCAACGCAGTGGGCTCATGATGGTCTAAGTGGGTTGCGTCAAACCAACACCTTTATATAGCCTTTGCCCAGTGCATTTTCCATCAACTTCCTAAGCTCCCTTCCCAGCAGGTTTGGAACTTAGTCATGGCAAAGCTTCTACTCTTTATGCTTCTCACTCAGCAAATGTTGAACCTGAGTATGCTGAATCTCCTACTTATTCTCTTTTACTCATTTGTAATAGCCTAGTATTTAGCTATCTTTGTTTCCAGGCTGATAGCTAATTCGACAATGTATTTGTAACTTGCCAAATGGCTTATGAATAAAGAATTTTTATTTATGTCTGGATTTTACTTCGCACATTGTCGGCCTATATGGCTTTAAATATTTGCCATTAATGGATTTAATCCGCAAGCCAGAATTCACATTGACAAATGCATAAGCATTACCAGAATAAACTTGCGTAATTTTAAATGGTCCCTCTCATTTGGGAGACCATTTGCCTAATTATCGACAAGCTTTATCCATGGGCAGAATAACTTTCCAAACCAAATCATCAACATTAAAGGATTTGTATTTCACTTTATTGTCGTAAAATTTGGCTATTCTTTCTTTTTGTTTCACCAAGTTTTCCAACACAATCAACCTATCATCATGCAATTCGTTTAGTTCGTCGAACATTGACTCCCAATATTGTTCCCTAGGCAGATCATCTTGCCTTACTATACAAATTGACTCAAGGTTAATTTCGACAGACAACATTGCATCATGTCCATATACTAACTTATATGGTGTGGTGCCTGTTGATTCTCTTGGCGAGTTTCTACACATGCCCATAGGATTTGCTCAAGTGTGTTATGCCAACTTCTGGGATATTTTCCAACATGCCTTTTTATTAACCCAATTATCATCTTGTTCATGGCCTCAACTTGGCCATTCGATTGAGCATAGTATGGAGTAGATGTGAGCATTCTGATTCCCCTTGACTCAGCATAATCTGACACTTTTCGACCCATAAATACTGACCCTTGGTCGGTTGTCAGTGTTTAAGGTATACCAAATCGACAAACAATGTGCCTTTCGACAAAGTCAATAACATCTTGTTGAGCGACTTCCTTCAAGGCAACAGCCTCAACCCACTTGGTGAAATAGTCCACGCCCACCATGATATACTCTTGGCCTATTGACGAAGTGGACTGAATTTGACAATGATGTCTAATGCCCAACCTCTGAATGGCTAGGGTTTGACAATAGAATGCAATTCACTGGCAGGAACGTTTTGTATATGGTCGTGTCTTTAACATTCTTCGCAGGACTTGGCAAACATGATACAATCCCTCACCAATGTTGGCCAATAGTATCTTTGACGTCTTAAGATCCACTTCATTCTGTCACCTGCCTGATGTGCTCCCACAAATCCCTTCAAGGACTTTAGACAAAGCCAAATAAACTTCTTTTTGGCTTAGGCAAGTTTCCAGATTGCCGTCAACTGATTTTATGTATAATACTCCAGCCAATAGCACAAATTTTGATGCTTGGTACTTGAGTTTCCTATCAATATTTTGATTAGGATCCTCCAAGTATTGTATTATTGGCTTTCTCCAATCATTTTATGCTGATTGGTCAACCTGCAAGACATCCTTTTCTTTTAAAGGATATCGGAGTTCTCTAATTTCTGCCAAATCGTTCAAGACTTCTGGCAAAATTTTATAACCAGAGGCTATTTGAGCCAAATCATTTGCCTCCTGATTTAACTCCCTTGGGATGTGTTCGACAATCACATCGTCGAACTTCTTCAATAACTTGGTTGCTACTGCGCAATATTCGACCAAGCTACGACTTACATATTTATACACTTGGGTTAATTATCGAATTACCAACAATGAATCTCCAAATATATGAATATTACATGCTTTTAATTCCAACAGTATTTCCAAGCCAATAATTAAGGCTTCATATTCAGCCTCATTGTTTGAGCAAGCATACTTAAGTTCAAATATGAACTTGGTTGGAATTTCTTGTGGGGATACTATTAATGTTGGAACCTAAACAATTTAGAAGTTTAGACCCTCATTAATTTTGATGATAACAAAGTATCTTCTGATAAGTCCTTGAGTGTGCAGGTATTAAAATCTCTTATGTTTTATCTCACTCAAGCAAGTAGAAGAAACTCACAAGTATTGAATACATACCATGTGTGTCAGCATCCGATTCACTCCAGCGTCTTGTATATAGCGAGCGTCCGGTAGTGTTATTCTTTGACACGTGGATTACTCGATTGCTGCGAGCGTCCGTCTCCTATTCTGAGCGAGCATCTGGTCTTTTAATGAATCACGTGATGGTCACGTTTGTGCTCCTCTACCTCAGATGTTTTGGAACGGAATTCGAATTTGACTTTGTGCGCTCATTTTGATGTACGAGGTATCAAAGGTGACACCTTTGGTATAAGACAAAATTCGTACAAGGAAATTGTGAAAAGCAGATAGTACAAATACGGTAATATGTACTACTCTGATATTCTCTGGAAAGGAAGAAAAGGACAGCATTTCAAATTATCTCACTCAATGATATGGAGCTAAAATTCACTGCAACGGTAATACCCCTCAGAGACTCCTATAAATAACCCAAGGTATTCATTGAAGAAGGTTGCCAAAAACTGCTAGAAACTATATTCTGAAAGAGCTATTACTCAAGTGAGCAATCAAGTTTCGTGCCAAGTTTTTGGACACCAAGAACTGAACCTCATCTCTGATATTCTTTCTTTTAGAAAGTTATTTGTTTTTGTGCTTAATCTTTTCATCCTCTCTGTGAGAGTTATTTGATTGTATTCAAAAGTATATTACTTTGTAAAAGTTGTTCTGCCTAATTAAGGCTTTGTTCCTCAAAGGCTCGAACGTACTAAGTCGTTTTGAGAAGTTAAGAGTATTGTCAAGTTTGTGACAGTAGAATACTCTTAAGAAAATTTGTAATCAGTTAATTATAGTGGAAAATCCTTCAGGAACAAAGGGACTAGATGTAGCTACCAGGTTGGTGGTGAACTAGTATAATTCTCTGTGTCTCTTGCTTTACTGCTTTATACTTACGTTTATCTTGCGCATACAAACAAGTTTTCATAAACTTTATTTCCAGCATCTGGTCTTACTCCAGCATCCGATTTCAACAGTTTCATTTTCAAGAGTTCAAAAGTGTTTTTAACGAAAAGTTTGCGAAAAGTTTTCAACACAATTCAGCCCCCTTCTTGTGTTCACGTTCAGTTGGTACCAGAGCTCGGCCTCTTGGTTGAGTACTTAACAGTGTTAAGAGAAAAGATCCTATACTGTGAACATGTCTGCAGAAGGTGGTCACATGAACCGTCCTCCTCTATTTACTGGAGAAAAATTTGACTACTGGAAAGATAAGATAAAAACTTTCTTTGAGACATAACAACTTGAGTTGTGGGATATTGTTGAAAGTGGTTATCTTATTCCCACTAATGCTGCTGGTGTTGCTATTGCCAGAGAAAACTGGAATGATGAGCAGAAAAAAAGATATCAAATCAATCTAAAAGCTAGATTCATTCTAATCTGTGCTATGTCAGAAAAAGAATATGATAAATGTGGCAAATTCAATACTGCTAAAGAGATATGGGATTCTCTTGTTTTGTCTTATGAGGGCTCTGCCCAAGTAAGAGAAACTAAAGCTAGCATGTTGGTTCATCAATATGAATTGTTCAAAATGGAGGATGGTGAAAACATTGAATCTATGCTTGGAAGGTTCCAAACACTCGTTCATGGGTTATAGGCCCTTGAAAAAAGTTATACCACGCCTGACCATGTGAGAAAGATCCTGAGAAGTTTGACCAAGCAGTGGAGATCCAAAGTCACTGCTATTCAAGAAGCAAAAGATTTAAATGTCTTAAGACTTGAAGATCTTTTGAGTTTTCTGAAAGCTCATGAACTTGAGTTGAATGAGGAAGAACCTGTAAAGAAAAGCAAGTCTATTGCTTTGAAAGTCAACAAACATAAAGCCAGTACTTCTTAAGCCCTTCAGGCTGAAGAAGAATCAGAAGATGAAGTTTCAGAAAGAGACATTGATGGGTCGAATGATGAGCTCGCGTTCATATCCAGGAAGATCCAAAGGATGTGGAAGAAAAGAAACTTCAAGAAGAAATTCCACAAGAAAGTTGTCGAGGACAAGAAGGAAAGCAAAGACAAAAGCCAAGTTGTCTGCTATGAATGTAAAATGCCTGGACACTTCAAATCTGAATGTCCTAATCTTAAGAAAAAGCCCACGAGAAGTTCCTTCAAGGGAAAGAAGAAGAGTCTCATGGCTACATAGGAAGATCTGGATTCATCATCCTCTTAGGAAGATAATGATGAAGAAGCCAATCTTGCCCTCATGGCAAATACTAACTTAGACTCTGAAGAAGAAGTCGAAGAGGTAATAATAAATGATTCTTATTCTGAACTTCAACTTGCATTTGATGATCTTCTTAAGGACTCTGCCACTCTCTCCACTGAGTACAAAGGTTTGAAAAAGAAATTTTCAAAATTATCACAATATTTTTAAGTTTTGAAAAATGAAAACTCAAAGCTCAGTAAAGAGTACCAGAAGCTGAAAACTGAAAATCAGCATCTGGTGGATAGTCAGTGTCTGGTGACATGTCAGCAACCAGAAGCTAAGAGCTCTCAAACTGAAAGCTCTGAAACTAAAGGTAATCCTAAGGGTAAATCAAATGACTATGAATACGCCTTTCAAAAGTTTCTTACAAAGAGTGTAACTCGAAACAAGCAAGCTTCAATGATTTGGGGTGTTAGTAAAATGACAACTTAAGGTCTTGGCTACATATCAGATGAACCTTCTTTAGAAAATAAAAATTCTGCATCTGATAAATCCAATGACCACGTGAATGCTTGCATTATACTTACTGCAACAAACCTGGTCATTTGAAAAGTGCATGTACTGCTTTAAAGACTAAGAAGGACAAGCATCCTTCAAGAACTAACCTGAAAGGACCCAAAAAGATATAGGTACTTAAAGATAAAATAGTCTATGTTGCAGACATGCTTAGCAGCAAAGTCAACACACCTATCTTGGTACTTAGACAGTGGATGACACGAGAAAAGCATATGTTCCAAGAGCTAGGGCCTAGAGAAGAAGGATTTGTTGGTTTCGGAGGAAACCAAAAAGGTAAAATAGTTGGAATTGGTCGCATTGGTAAGGGCTCTCTTCCCTCTATTGATAATGTACTTTATGTTGAAGGACTAAAGCATAATTTATTGAGCATAAGTCAATTATGCGACAATGGTTATGATGTCATTTTTACAGAAACTGGATGTTCAGTAAAAAGCAAGAAAGATGGCTCTATTTTCTTTACAGCTAAGAGGAAACAAAATATTTATAAAATTGATCTTTCTGAACTTGCAAAACAAGATGTCAAGTGTCTCATGAACAATGGATTTGGCATAAAAGATTAGATCATGCCAGTTTGAGATTAATCTCAAAACTAAACAAGCACAGTCTTGTTAAAGGCTTACCAAATCTTAAATTCCAATCTGATGCTCTCTGTGAGGCATGTCAAAGAGGAAAACAAGTCAAAACTTCTTTTCATTCGAAAAATGTTGTTTCAACCTCTAGACCATTTGAGCTTTTGCATCTTGATCTTTTTAGTCTAACTACACGGCCTCTTTAACTGGAAAGAAATATGGGTTAGTCATTGTTGATGGTTTTACTAGATGGACATAGGTTAGATTCTTTGACCACAAGGTTGAGTCATTCAAAGTATTTACTATTTTCTACAAATTAGTTCAAAATGAAAAAGGAATTTGTATTTTTTCAATTAGAAGTGATCATGGGGGAGAATTTGAAAATGAAAGCTTTCAAAAATTTTGTGAAGAAAATGGCATCTCCCACAATTTCTCCTCTCCTAGAACACCACAACAAAATGGTGTTGTAGAAAGGAAAAATAGGTCCCTCCAAGAAATGGCCAGGACCATGATCAATGAAGCTGATATTGCAAAACATTTTTGGGCAGAAGCAGTAAACACAGCTTGTTATATTCAAAATAGAATTCTTATTAGACCTATTTTGAAGAAGACTCCATATGAACTGTGGAAAGGTAGAAAACCAAACATATCTTATTTTCATCCCTTTGGTTGCATATGTTATATTCTGAATACTAAGGATCAACTTGGTAAGTTTGATTCCAAAGCTGACAAAGGTATCTTTTTGGATACTCTGAAAGATCTAAAGCTTTTAGAATATACAATAAAGAAACTTTGATAGTGAAAGAATCCATTCATGTCAAGTTTGATGACAAGAAGCCTGACACTGCCATGTCAGAGCTAGATGAATTATTTTCAGATTTAAATATTAGTGGTACAACAAACAGTGAACCTGCATCTTCAGCATCCGGTGGTAACCAGACACTGGATTCTACTCAAGCAGAAGCTGAAGCCAGAAAGAGTTGGAAGCTCAAAACCAATCATCCCAAAGATCAAATCATAGGAGGATCTGGAGATAGAGTTAGAACAAGATCCTCTTTCAAGGAACATGCAGATGTTACACTACTCTCTGAGATGGAACCTAAAACGATTAATCAAGCTTTGCAAGATGAAGGTTGGATTCTGGCTATGCAAGAAGAGTTGAATCAATTTCAAAGAAATGATGTTTGGAAGTTAGTCACTCTACCAGAAGATAAGCAAGTTATTGGTACTAAATGGGTATTTAGAAATAAGCTTGATAAAGATGGTAAGGTAGTGAGAAACAAAGCAAGATTAGTTGCTCAAGGTTACTCACAAGAAGAAGGTATAGATTTTACTGAAACTTTTTCACCTGTTGCAAGGTTAGAAGCTATTCACATTTTACTCTCATTTGCTGCACACCATGAGATAATTCTTTATCAAATGGATGTCAAAAGTGCTTTCTTAAATGGTTTTATAACTGAGAAAGTCTATGTGAAACAACCTCCTGGTTTTGAAGACATTGAATATCCAGAACATGTTTTTAAGCTTAAAAAGGCTCTGTATGATCTTAAGCAAGCTCCTCAAGCTTGGTATGATAGACTGAGTTCTTTTTTAATGAAAAATGGTTTTACCAGAGGTCAAGTAGACACTACACTATTTAGAAAATCATCAAACAAGCATTTTATACTTGTTCAAATTTATGTTGATGATATTATATTTGGAGCTACTAATGAAAGCCTTTGTAAAGAATTTTCAAAGCTAATGCAGGCTGAATTTGAAATGAGCATGATGGGAGAATTAAAGTTTTTCCTTGGAATTCAAATCAAGCAATGCAGTGATGGTATTTACATACATCAAAGCAAATACATCAAGGAATTGTTAAAGAAATTCAAGATAATGGATTGCAAGCCAATGTGCACTCCTATGTATCCCACTTGCATTCTTGGTAAAGATGAAACTGGTAAGAAGGTAGATTAGAAAATGTACAGAGGTATGATTGGATATCTACTTTATCTTACTGCTTCAAGACCTGATATTATGTTCAGCGTCTGCTTGTGTGCTAGATTTCAATCTGATCCTAGAGATTCACACTTAAATGTTGTTAAAAGAATTTTTAGATATTTGCAAGGATCTACGAATCTTGGTTTGCTTTATAAGAAATCAAAAGATTACAAATTAGTAGGATTCTGTGATGCTGACTTTGCTGAGACCGAATTGAAAGAAAGAGCACAAGTGGAGGCTGTCAATTCCTTGGAGCAAATCTTGTGTCTTGGTCAAGCAGAAGATAAAGCATTATTGTACTCTCAACAACAGAAGCTGAATACATCTCAGCAGCAAGTTGCAGTTCTCAACTTCTGTGGATGAAATATCAACTTGAAGACTACTTGATAAAAGAGAGTAACATTCCTATCTTCTGTGATAATACATCTACAATTTGTCTTACTAAGAATCCAATATTACATTCTAGAGCAAAGCACATTGAGATTAGGCATCACTTCATAAGATACTATGTTCAGAAGGGTGTACTTAAAATTAAATTTGTAGACACTGATCATCAGTGGGCTGATATTTTTACAAAACTCCTCGCTGAAGATAGATTCAATTTTATAAGAAGAAATTTAAATTTTCATCTTATAGAAGAATGATTAATCTCAGTGTCTTATGATATGCATCATTCAGTATCTGGTATGACATAAGCATTCACATGTGTACTCATATGATATGTCATTCATAATGCATAACTCAACGTCTGGTGAATTCGTTTGCGTGCGTCGGAGCACACACGTGTTGGACTCGTGTGGGACTTAAGCATCTCATCACACCTAATCTGAGTCATGATTATTTATGTTTTCAATAAAATCTTTTACTTGATTTTAACTTTTTTTTGGCAATTGTATTTATTGAAAAAGGAGAATCTTTATTTTATTTTATTTTGAATTATTTTTATTCAGCGAAAATGTGAAGAGTTTTTCAAAAAGTAACTGTACCATTTATCAAAACTTTCCCACTACTCCTTCACTTTCGCTCCACACTCTGTTTTTGTCTACGAAAATTGTTTTCTATCTCTCTCTCTGTGTGGATTTCTCTGAAACACTAAACCCCCATCACCTACTCTCCAACTGCACCCATGATTGATGTTAAGGTCGGACAATACATTGCTATCTTCGACACCATGACAGAAGCAAAAGTCTTCACTGAGAACAGAATGGACTTGAAAAGTTTCAAGCTTTATGTGTTTGATTTAGATGAAGGTTTGACGAATTTGGGCTGGAAAAACTACTTCCTTTGGGAACCTGTTGATGTTATGGTTAATGCTATCAAGGAAGTCTGGGGAAACGTTCATATGCTTCCGGGTGGAATAGTTGAAGGTCATGTCAAAGGTTTCAAGTTAGTGTTCACCATAAACACTATAGCTGATACCATTAAGTGCCCCTGTGAAGGCATTAGTTACTATGCTGGTTGGGAAGACGCTTTCAGAGGAATGGAAAACGTCAACGAGGCTCTGTTCGAGAACTATCGCCAGTTGAAGGAAAATGATGTAACTCCTACTGCCAAGAATCTGAAAAGTCATTACAGAGTTCTACACAAAGTTATTGCTAAGAGCATTATTCTGAAGACTGGGTCAAGTGACATAGTGAACTATGAGCAGAAGTTCATTATGAGAAATTATATAGCTGGTCACAAAATCAACTTGCCTAGGTTGATTTTCAACAATATTGTCAATGCGCTTGTTGGTTCAAGGAAGGGTTCTGTTGACAAGAAGAACATTGTCAAGGTTATTCCCTATGGAGTTCTTCTTACTACTATGATGGTCAAGGATGGAATTACAAGAAGCCTCAGTGACTTGATAAACAAAGAAGAAAGAGATAAGTATTTTGGAATTGGTGCTATTGTTCATCCTGAGGTTTTTGGAGTCAATAGTCTGGTGAGAATGAAATTGATCAATGCTGATATGATTAAGAAGGTGAAAAAGGAACAAGGAGAAGGAATAGAAACTTCAGTTGGTGAAGTAGCTGAAACAAAACCCACCAAAAGTTCAGCATCTGGTGTGAAGAGAATTACTGAGTCTCCAGCTAGGGAGACAAGAAGCAAGAAGCAGAAGGTGCCTCCTGCCCCTCAGGAGAATGTTGAAGCAGAAGATGATGAGGATCTGGTCCCCATCAAGAAAATAATGGAGAAGAAGAAGAAGTCAGAAGCTGAAAAACCTGTTTCAGCGTCTAGTCTCAGGAAGCAAGCTCTTCCTCCTCCTCCTGCTGTTGCCACTCAAGGCAAAAGAAGAAGACTTGTTAAGCATTCTAAGTTTAACCCAAAGTTACTTGATTTTACAGTTGATGATTCTGTAACTACCTTTGAGTCTGATGATACTATTCTTGCACCACCATTCTGTTGCACAACCACAACCACAAACTCACTCCATACAACCTTCACCCACCAAACCTCAACCCAAAAGAATCAGAAAAACCAAACAACAAACCACTGCCCTAATACCAACAAAAACTCCTCAATTAACCAAATTAACCACAAGACCTAGAACAATCATTTTTCCCTCACCACAAGCCTCTACCTCCTCATACGCATCCCTCTCCATATACATTTCATCACTTCACTCTCACCCTTTCAACATTCTCTTCAAAATCCATCCAAACAAGCCCAAAAACTACACTGTCAAGAAGACTTCACCTCTCCCACTTACCCTCACTTACAAACCTACCTCCTTTTCTGGTGCAAAGAAGTTTGTATCTGCCATTAACAGACCAAGGTTTGTTAGAGAAGACATGTATCATTCCATTTATGACCACCCTTTTCTATGGCATTTGAAAACATTCACCTCTGGGGTTGCAAGACTGGAAGTTACCTCTCCATTAAGAGTTGTATTCAAAGAAGGAGATGAGAAAGTTGATATGTCCTTTAAAGGAAGATTGGGACCTCAATCAAACAGCAGAACAATTCCTTTCTCTATTGATCTTCCCATGTTCCTACCACAAAATGAACCTCTTACTCTTGAGAAATGCGGTAGGTGGATAACAGATGAAGAAGTGGCCCTTATGACTCATTGCCTGGAGATGAAAAGGCTTGAGCTTATTTGTCAATATAGAAACCCTGCTTCAGCGTCTGTCAAGGTTATACCTGATAGGCAAAAGTTGTTGCCTTGGTCTATTCCAGGAAAAAGGAAGGAATCAGCTCTTGGAAAAATGCCGTTCAGTAAAATTGGACTGAAGGAATATGAGAAGGCTCCTCGGAGATATGATCTTAAAGGATTCTCTGAGCTTAAGGAGTTGTGTGAAGACCATGCTTGGAGATTCTACCTGAATTCTCTAAAGATAGATGAATGGAGAACTGGCTCCTCTGGCTGCGGTGATGCAGAAATATCAACCATTCCTACAGTCGGCTCTATCACCAGGGTACCTGACACTAATCTTGGAACACTGTATTTCGATGATATGTTTATGTGTTCTGTGATCAGGCCTCTGAATGCTATGAAGATTTATGTCCAATGGGTTGTTGTTTGCAAACATTTTGATATTGATTTCACTTGGAGTCAAATGACTGCGTCTTGGAAAGACAAAGCCATTTTGCCTCATTTTGTGCCTCTGGATATTGAAGATGTTGATAGGGAGAATCTGCGAAGATTGTATCTTGCTAAAAATGAAGGACTGGACTTAATTTTTGATGCAATGAGAATCTTTGTTAAAAGAAGTTTTGGAGAAGCTGCTGCCATGAAATTTGATGCTTTTGTTAAAGATCTGATCAAGCACATGGAAATTATCTTCATGAGTTTGTTGTATCCTGAAGAGAATATGCAGAAATAGGAAGTGGCTATGGAAGTTGAGAAACGAAAGATGGGAAGTTTTATCAAATGGTTCTTACCAAATGATAACTTCTTCCAGAATGCAAAGGAAAAGAAAGAGCTAAGATTGAAGTTGTCCAACTTGGTACTAGCAGAGCACCAGAAGATGGAATCTCGACGAGCTGCTATTGTTGAACTTGTTCCAGAAGCTGAACCTTCTTCTGCTCCTCCTGTTGCAGATGATGATGTTGTCATCTTGCCTAGAGCTGAGTTTGAAGTTATTATGGCTACAAATCAGAAGATGTACCAGCTGGAAAACACTGTAAACCTCCTCTTAGAACGTTTCAATCAACTCCTACCTCCTCCTCCACCAAATCCTTAAACATTTTTTTTTATTTGGTACTGTGTGATTTTTTTTTTGGTACAAGTATATTTTGCACTGAGTATCATTTTGGAACATTTATTATGCTTACTTGGTACTATTATATTTCTATGGTATGACCTTTTATCTTCAAATTTTTCTAGTATTATATCTTATTGTTTTGCCTATGATGTGGTTTACACTCTTTTTGTCTGATGACAAAAGGGGGAGTAAAAGAAGGTCTGATGAACATGTTGAAAGTCCGATGGACACATTGAAGTATCATATATTTCATGCATAAATCATACATAGCGCATTTCTAAATTGCTTTGATACTCTATAAGATTTACTACTTTGATTATTAAAAATCGCTCAAATACCGGAATTATTTAATTTTATCTAAGTTGTTGAACTCAAATGGAGACCCTTGAAATTATTTTCGAAATTAAATTGTTCATCAACCGTGGATATTTATCATCATCAAAAAGGGGGAGATTGTTGGAACTTAAACGATTGAGAAGTTTAGACCCTCATTAATTTTGATGATAACAAAGTATCTTCTGATAAGTCCTTGAGTGTGCAGGTATTAAAATCTCTTGTGTTTTATCTCACTCAAGCAAGAAGAAGAAACTCACAAGTATTGAATACATTCCATGTGTGTCAGCATCCGATTCACTCCAGCGTCTTGTGTATAGCGAGCGCCCGATAGTGTTATTCTTTGACACGTGGATTACTCAATTGCTGCGAGCGTCCGTCTCCTGTTCTGAGCGAGCATTTGGTCTTTTAATGAATCACGTGATGGTCATGTTTGTGCTCTTCTACCTCAGCTGTTTTGGAACATAATTTGGATTTGATTTTGTGCGCTCATTTTGATGTACGAGGTATCAAAGGTGACACTTTTGGTATAAGACAAAATTCATACAAGACAATTGTGAAAAGCAAATAGTACAAATACGGTAATATGTACTACTCTGATATTCTCTGTAAATGAAGAAAAGGACAGCATTTCAAATTACCTCACTCAATGATATGGAGCTGAAATTTACTGCAACGGTAATACCCCTCAGAGACTCCTATAAATACCCCAAGGTATTCATTGAAGAAGGTTGCCAAAAACTGCTAGAAACTATATTCTGAAAGAGCTATTACTCAAGTGAGCAATCAAGTTTCGTGCCAAGTTTCTGGACACCAAGAACTGAACCTCATCGTCTGATATTCTTTCTTTTAGAAAGTTATTTGTTTTTGTGCTTAATCTTTTCATCCTCTCTGTGAGAGTTATTTGATTGTATTCAAAAGAATATTACTTTGTAAAAGTTGTTCTACCTAGTTAAGGCTTTATTCCTCAAAGGCTCAAACGTACTGAGTCGTTTTGAGAAATTAAGAGTATTGTCGAGTTTGTGACAGTAGAATACTCTTAAGAAAATTTGTAATCAGTTGATTATAGTGAAAAATCCTTCAGGAACGAAGGGACTAGACGTAGCTACCAGGTTGGTGGTAAACTAGTATAAATCTCTGTATCTCTTGCTTTACTGCTTTATACTTACGTTTATCTTGCGCATAAAAACAAGTTTTCATAAACTTTATTTCCAGCGTTTGGTCTTACTACAGCATCCGATTTTAATAGTTTCATTTTCAAGAGTTCAAAAGTGTTTTTAACGAAAAGTTTACGAAAAGTTTTCAACACAATTCAACCCCCTTCTTGTGTTCACGTTCATACAATTGGTGATGGCTCTACTTTTCCAATCACCCATACTGGTAAGTTCACTATACCCACTAATACACATTCCTTACACCTTCCCAAAATCCTTCATGTTCCCAACATCTCACAAAATCTATTATCTGTCTCCTATTTATGTCACACTAATCCCATCTCTGTTGAATTTTTCTCTAATCATTTTTTGGTGAAGGATCTGAAGACAATGGAGCCTCTTCTCAAAGGGTTACATAAGAATGGTCTCCATCACATGCCACCCATCATCACCACACCCACTGCCTTCACAGCCACCTCTTCCGCGCATCCACCTTGGCATCACATTCTTGGTCATCCATGTGAAAGAATTCTGAGACATCTAGCATCTAATCACAAAATAAGGACCAACACCAACCAACCATGCATCTCGTGTAGTAGTTCCAAGAGTCATAAGTTGTCACTCACTTCTTCAAGTATCACCAGCAAAAAGCCACTTAAAATTATTTACTCAGATGTGTGGGGTCCAGCCCCCATTAGGTCTCTAGATGGTTATTTATATTATCTCATTTTTGTTGATCATTTTTCAAAATACATTTAGATGTATCCATTGAAAAATAAATCTGATGTCTCAGTGATTTTTCCTCAGTTCAAGGCTATTGTTGAAAAATATTTTAATTTGCCAATTGTTGCATTGTATTCAAGTAATGGGTGTGAGTTTGTTAAACTTAAATCTTTTTTATCCACTAATGGGATATCACACTACACCACCCCAGCACATACACCTGAACTTAATGCCACGGCTAAAAGGAGGCACTGTCACATTGTGGAAACTACAAAGGCCTTACTGCATCGTGCAAATCTACCACCCACATTCTGGTTATTTGCCTTTCGCACAGTCGCATATCTCATCAATAGACTACCTACTCCAAACCTTCACATGGACACACCATACAAACTTCTACATCACAAAGACCACAACCCGTTACATCTACATTCCTTTGGGTGCCTCTGCTTCCCTTGGCTGCGATCTCTCATCAGTAACAAGCTTTAACCAAGGTTAGCCCCTTGCATCTTTATTGGCTACTCACCTTCTCAATATGCCTACCAATGTTTGGACCCAACCACAAATAAAATTTACACATCCAGACATGTTACCTTCTATGAAAACCAATTCCCATATAGCTCTCTAACCACACCACCAGCAGCCATTACCACTCGGCCACCTATTGTCCAGCAGCCACCACATCTCCTTTTACCTATCCAACATCCAATCGTGGCTGAACCAAACACTAGCCCACCTATCACACCCGAAAAAGATCATTCAAGAGGCTCCCCTACACTCAGAGACTTCATCAAGTAATGGTTCTTCTCCCTCACCTTCTTTACATGATAATAATTCTGCTACTAATTCAGTTCCAGCAAACAATAGCACCCACCCTATGATTACTAGGTCCAAAAACAACATCTTCAAGCCAAAACGTGCTCTCAATGTATCCAATCATCCTTTACCATAAAATCTTGAACCATCTAATGTAAGGCAAGCCATGAAACATGCACATTGGAGACAAGCCATATCTGAAGAATTTGATGCCTTGATTAGAAATGGTACATGGTCTTTAGTTCCACCCCCAAGCGGCACTAACATAGTTGATTGCAAATGGTTGTTTCGCATAAAAAGGAATCATGATGGATCTATCTCTCGATACAAGGTCCGACTTATTGCCAAGGGCTTCACACAATGCCCCGAAGTAGATTTCAAAGAAACCTTTGCACCAGTGGTGAAACCACAAACAATAAAAATTATCCTCACTATTGCATTAGGGAATAGGTGGCCCATGCATCAACTCGATGTAAACAATGCATTCCTTCAAGGATCATTACAAGAACAAGTATTCATGGAACAACCCCCCGGGTATGAAAGATCCTCAGCATCCCAACTATGTTTGCAAATCCACAAAGCAATTTATGGTCTACGACAAGCACCAAGAGCATGGCATGATGCCCTCAAGTCATTCATTACATCCTGTGGGTTCACTTCAAGCAAGAATGATCCATCTCTTTTCATATATGGATCGGGCTAAACAATTGCTTACTTTCTTGTGTATGTTGATGACTTATTACTAACCAGTAATGATCCTCGATTCTTGTGCAGATTCATAGATTCTATGTCCAATCGGTTTTCCTTCAAGAATATGGGTGCACCTCACTATTTTTTAGGAGTTGAACTAATCCCCACACCTACAGGCATGCTCTTATCTCAGCACAAATTCATCAGAGATATCCTTGAGAAATTTGAGATGGAGGGGGTGAAACCATCCCCCACACCACTCTCTCAGACTGGTACCTTGAGTTTGAATGATGGCACTCCAGCTACAGATTCCACACATTACAGGAGCATAATTGGTGCATTACAGTATCTCAATCTGACGAGACCGGACCTGTCATTTGCTATTAACAAGCTCTCACAATTTATGCATAAGCCCACTACTTTACACCTGCAACATCTAAAGTGATTACTTCGCTATCTAAAGTCCACAATAAACCATGGCATCATGTTAAGAAAACCGGCTTCCCTCCACCTACTTGCCTACACTGATACTAATTGGGGTGGCAATGCAGATGATCGGACATCAACTTCAGCATACTTGATCTTCTTTGGTGGCAATCCTATATCTTGGCTCTCTAAGAAACAACGTACAGTTGCCCGCACATCCACAGAGGCAGAATATAGAGCTATTGCAACTGCAACACAAGAATTGATATGGCTCACAAATCTACTAAAAGAATTGTGCGTTCCAATTCAACAACCTCCAAGAATTCTGTGTGACAATGTGGGTTCAACATATCTCTGCTCCAACCCTATGCTTCACTCAAGAATGAAACATATATCGATGGACTATCACTTTGTTAGGGAGCAAGTTCAAGCTGGGAACCTGCATGTGACTCATGTCTCATTGAAAGATCAATTGGCGGATATACTCACAAAGCCTTTGGCAGCACCAAGATTTGTGGATCTTACAGCCAAGATGCAACTTGTCAATGCCAACTTGATCTTGAGGGGGCATATAGGATCACCATGATTTGTTATATGATTTCAATGATTTGTGGATCGGTCAACTACCCATAATTATGCAGATAGATGTACAATTGTATAGGTGATATGCCATTTAATGTTGCAGATTTGTATTAACTGCAGAAATCATTCTGCATGATTCTAGGATCGGGCTACATAATGTTAGGATCGGCTAGCCCATGATATTTGCTACTCATTTCAGTATATATTTGTAACTTGTGTGCTCATGAAATACAATCGAGAATTACCATTCCTTCTTGCTATTATACAGAACTCATTCCAATACATGTATATATATAGTTACTGATTGAACGTATCCCTCATTTCTTTGCGGTTGCTCAAAGGAGAATGCAAAGGATCTAAATAGTACACCGTGTCTTTTCGGGAATTTATCGCTAACAATATCCAATGGACCCTAAAAAAATGTTGAATAAGGAAATCCTAATTAGCAGGTAATCACATTTCACAAAATTTAATATCGTTAATTAAGTCATATATGTATGTGTGTGTGTGTGTGTGTGTGTATGATCAAAATAAATAAATGACTCACCCTAGGTTAAGCGGTGACAAAAACAAGGTGTCAACACCTGGCTTCGCTAATGCCAAGCGTTCAGATATATAGTCTACTATTTTCCCAGATTTAAATTGAAAATTTGTATTCTCTGGGAATAATAAAACACAAACCTCTAGGTGCGTTCTTCTGGGATCAGTATCTCAGTAGACAAGTACCTCGAATATAATTAAAACGTATGAAAATTAATGGATTAACAATAACTTAAATATTAGGTGAAAGAATAAAAAAAAAAACATATGTTTTAAAGTTGGATATTGTACCTGATATATACACTAACTACAGTTTGACTGATCCACGCTCATGAGTAAAAACTTCTGCCACTTCATCCTTAGCACTGACAAATAATATTGCAGATTCATAACCGAAAATATTTTTATCCATTGGTATTTGGATTTGTTCTCCGGTCAATGTCATCCTTGTTTCAGCATGAACTTTAAGATAATTAAAGAATTTTGCTTCAAGAGGGGAATGCTAAGATTTGTCCACAAGCTTTACTGGGGATGTACGAGACCCAATTGTTTGATGCTTGCCATTTCCTTTGTCCTTGCCATTGGCTTTGAATTTTATGGGTTTCTATATATTTTGCATTAGTTAGTGACCACGTAATTTTATAAATATATTATGATTATGATAATGAATCATGTTTATTAAAAAATAGCACGTCACTTACAATTAGTTTTAATGGCCTTGCCACATAAGTACCTATTGCATGTCCCACTGTCATGATATCTGCCCCCTCAAGTGGTACAGGAAATTGTGCATCCTCTTCAGTTACAAAGTCAACTCTAACCTTGCAATGATGGATAGGTAATGGACGATTGTGCAATGTGGCACTTAAATCAGTGAAGCAAATCCCCTTACCAACCATTCGAGACGGGCTTGACAAATATAGCGTACACTCTTTGAAGTCCTAAACCAATGATAAACAAAATATTAATTTGATAAACCATTGATACAATACATACAAGTAACGACAATTTCTAATGATTTATTACTTCGGGTGACTTAAGAGTGCATCCATCCATGGGTAAACTAGATTTGTGCACCTCCACCGGTTCCATTACCTCTACCGGTTCCTTAAGTAATCAACATCCACAATAATATTAAATTAGAATATTTGAATACTTCAATTTGAATTTCTAACAAATTTTTGACAGAGTCTCCCCTAAAATATGGACGTTACAAAATTTATCTAATAACTGTAATAACAAAAAATTACCATATACTAGCCAGCACAAGTCTCTATACAAGTCACGACCTACTCCAACACCAAATTATATAAGCAAAAGTTCAGCATGCATGATACAAGTTTCATAAGTGATGAATACAAGATATACAAGATATGCATATCAGCATACACAATGTTCGTTTTCATTTTGCTTTCCATGTAATACTAATTAACAATTCACAAATACTAATTAATCTACCAAACTCTGCCTTTGAAGTAATTTGATTTATTACTTTGTGTGACTTTAGAGTGCAACTATCTTTGGCGCTACCATCCTGATGCTCCCCTATAGATCCTTTGTCCTGATGCTCCCCTACCGGTCCCTTGTCCTGTTGTTGCCCCTTTTTCAATTCCTGGACCTCCTGATAGAGTTTGGCTACCATCCGCCTCAAATCTTCATTTTCATCTTTTCTTGCGCGCTTCGGTGGACCAAAGATAGCTTTCTGAGGGACCCCAAATCCCACATCCCTTACACGTTCTGGATACTCTTTAATGGGGATGGCTTAGGAAAGGATGTCTATGTCAACCCCCTATGACATAACCTCCTGTGATAGGGCATCCTGAGACACAAATATTATTCACAAAGATTGTTAAGTATTATCACTTTCATGAGAAAATTGCAAATGAAAATATTATTTAATCTATCATACCTATAATTGTTTCATACACTTCCGCAGTAGGAGGTCTTCAATCACACCATTCTTGTTTTGGCGAGCTTCTATCCACAAGACATGGCGATCGATTGATTTTGAGGATTCATATTCATCTTCTCCTACTTGCTTCATCTATACATCGTAAAAAAAATGAAATTCATCAGTGTTAATTAGGTTACTTTACAGGCATGCTCAAATTCACCAGTTGTACATATAATTTAAGGATACTCTGCATACCAGATCTTGGTCAATGCCCAAATACCCCTTAACCCCTCCTCTGTATGGGTAAGGAGGATTTGATGCTCTCTGCCGATTTTCGTTACTTATTCTCTATATAGATAAACATATAAATGTGCTTAGGAACAACAACAATTAAATATACAAGTATAGACATACATATACAGGTATACAATTAGGGACATGTATAAGTATACCATAAATTCAGGATCGTTGGTGTGTTTTGCTACAAAATCAGTCCAGACGTCCACTCCTACGACTGATGCATACAATGATGGAGGATTAGGTCTAATATTCCCTTTTTTATCTCTCACCCGCTTAGGCAA
The DNA here is from genome assembly GCA_037113605.1 of Calophaca sinica. Classification (NCBI taxonomy): domain Eukaryota; kingdom Viridiplantae; phylum Streptophyta; class Magnoliopsida; order Fabales; family Fabaceae; genus Calophaca; species Calophaca sinica. The sequence continues at coordinate 112,050,281 of CM073732.1, read as the reverse complement.
CCATGCTCGGAATGTCCGATGAGATTTTTCGGCAATCTTCATTATGATGTCCTTACGGGTGTCGTCAACAACAAATGTTTTCTGCAAATACATTATAAACAAAATGGTAGGGTAAGTATATTTACACAACTGAGAAGAAATACAAATAATCAATGTTAATTAATTTATATACCTTTATCTCAGCCCAAAACTCCTCTTTGCATCTATCTAAAACTACATTATCTTATTGTAACCAACGACTAAACGTACATGGAACCGTCATTCGCACTTGAGTTCCAATGAAACTTACCAAATCTCTGCCACCTTTGCCTATGGGTTGACCTTTAGCATTCCATGAAACCTAAAAAAAAAAGTGTACAACATTAGATAATAAATAGATAAAAACAACTAATTATATTAATTAGTAACTATCTTACCGCTTGTATCTCTCCTCTACTCCTAGCTCGGATGATATTCTTTTTGTATGTCGGTCCACGGGGACGACACTTCACATTTTGGGTCGCTGCAACATCACTGTCATGAGCATCACTATCATGTCCGGAATTAGCCATCTATCTGCAATTAATACAACATCACAACAAAACATATTCAAAACTTTTTTTCACAACTTTTTACATATTTTATCAAAATTTTGCCATGACCTACTTATATTCTCAATAATTACCCATTTTCCAATTGTGATCCAAACAGATTCATGCGCCTATGTTATCACAGCAAGCTCAAAACACAGCCAAACTATATGAGAAAAAAACACAGCACACACAGGACATAGCTATATGAATGATGAACACCTCAATGAATACATGAATTGCATCAATTTGATCACAAACCACAAATCCTAGCATGGAATGTGACAAGGACAAAGGGATCTAAAGATTAACATCTTCATCTCAAACATGCAAAGGAAAATAAATCACAAAAACCACAATTCGGATAGACCTTGTTCTATAATCAAACCCAGCATGCAAAATCACACCTTGTTCTATGATCAAACCCAGCATGCAAAATCCAAATCACAGAAAATGGAAGTAAAGACAGGAAAACAAGATTTTATAACGGGCATGATCTGAATAATCACTCCATCATTGATGAATTAAAAGAAAGACAAAAACTTTGAACAGAAAAAAACAACAGCAGAATAAACAGCAGCAGAACACAATGTAGCAAAACACATAGTGGCATATTGCTTTAAACACTAACCAACCAACACATATACATTCTATAGCTCATATATCTTGAAGCAAACTCAATCACATGGCTAGAGTACATGAAAACAGAGTCATATATTCACATGACACTACAAACAGTACCTACAAACAGTACCAACACTATATTAATAGAGGGTAAACCATTTTACAATGTAACAACATGCACTGCAAGAAGTAACTCAGCAACTAAAATCAGACCATAATTTTAAATAAAAAGGAACCTAAAATTAGATTCCATATAACACAATATTATCTAGTAATGGCATACCCACAAAGGAAAATGAGAGAGTGAAAAAATTCATTACCTGAGTTGCCAGTTTGCTAGAGAAGTGGGTTCACAGCAATGGGTTCACAACATGGGTTCACAGCAATGGGAAGAAAACAGGGTTTACAGTGACTATTTTTCTTCTGCAATATACAAACAATCACTAAAAATGGGAAGCCCCAAACCGAAACAAACCATCAGGTAGAGAATGAGAGAGGAAATCGAAAGGAGGGAGAAGGAGATATACCTAAGAGAGATTGAGAGGAGAAGGAGGAACGGCGCGGTGGAGAGGAGGAGGTAGATGGACTTGTGCGACGGGTCGAGAGGGAGAAAGCAGCGGCACTGAGCGACTGAGACAGAGGCACGACATATTGACGGAGGCGAGACAGAGACTAAGGAGGCACTATTTCTTTCTTTAGACGAAAGAGAGGGAAGACATATCGCGCGTAAGAGAAAAGAATTGTAATGGGAGGATATACATGATTTAATTTTCCAGAGTATAGGTAGTGCTTTTTTGAAAAGTGCTAGCGATGAAGAAACAAAGGCAGCGCTTTCCTGGAAAAGCGTTAGCAAAGAAGAAACAAAAACAGCGCTTTTCTGGAGAAGCGCTAGCGAAGATGCCATCACTTAATCACCAACGCTTTCTAAAGAAAGTGTTAGCTATTTAATTGACTAAATCTAGCTTTTTTCCAAAGAAGCGCTAGTGATGAGTTACAAATTTTTTTAGCTAGCTTTTTCAGTGGATAACGTTGTTTAAGGTGACGCCATTTTTCTACAAATATGTTGTAGTGGTTGCTAGACATGCTCCGGGTGAAGACATTCAAAGGAGAGATATTGGAATTATGTTTTATGATTATTTCTTTTATTCTAAAATCAGATCATATATTTTTTGAATTATTGTCGTGATCAGCATGAAAATTCAAATTTTTTTTGAAATCTTTCCATAAATGCTCTTGTTATGTGGTCAGTTATCAAAATCCGGTGGTATTCGATTTAGATTTTTTTTCAACTTAAAAAAAAAGTCTTTTGGTATTCGAAAACACATAAATTTCAATGGATTATCTTCTAGGGTGGATTTTGTGTGACATTTTAGTGAAATATATAAATACCACACTCATCCAAAAATCCGACCCAAACCCTTGAGACTTTTCTATTATCTCATTCTCTCTTTCCAGACCTGTTTCTCCCCCCACCCCACAACATAGTGTAGGGCCTCAAAACAACCTGAACCTAGAATTGTGAGTTCTCTCTCTGTTAACTTTTCCTTATCCACCACTCATTCATCAGTTATTAATTTCTCTCTTTTTCTTCGCATCCTATGTAGTCTGTACTCTGTACACGTTTTGAACAATCAATAATGTGCTACATTTTGATTTGCGCTACGTTTTGATTTCAAAAGCATATTGTGTCTACAACCATTCGCTTTTAACTCAACTATAGTGCAATTATAATTGCAACTAAAAGTCTAAAACTTAAGCTGAACTTATGTTAAAAAATAATAAATCACATAAAAGGCCAGCCTTGAATTGTAAAAAAAGGTTCTGAAACCAAAACTCAATGAAATACAATTCGATGAATAACCATAAAAGAATACTAATAGAACATGATAGAAAATTAGTTGCATCAAACTATTATAATATCTGAAGGTTAACCATTATCTGCATGCAACATCTGTTGAAAACTCATAAAGACACTAAGTATATATATAGTAACCACTGAAGTTCTATTCTTCGGAAGTCTGGATGTCATGCTATAGTCATCATGAGAAACTAACTGTCTGCATTTTGGTTTACTGCAAATTCACGAAAATAATACAAAAAAATAAATAAGCAATATATAATAAATTTTATAATTATAGTAGATGTTTACATGAAGAAGTGATTTTCAACAATGAGATAGAAGAGTTATGATTCAGAATTGATTAAAAAAATCTGCAAAGAACTGCCATGATTTATTAAGTAAAAATGTTATAAAGGTGATGTGATTGTATACAAATGAGTGTGTGAAAAGACTAATAGCAAAGCTGCAAAATGAATTGTTCAAACCTCAAAATTCAACCAAAACAAAGTCGAAGAGCAACCCAGAAGCCCTATAACCATCCACTCGATCTGAGATGTCAGATATCGATTTGTTAGCAACTGCGAGCTTCTCTTCTCACTATGGTACTTTGGCTCCTTACTTTATCTGAATTCATTTTTTAAGCTTTGGCAGACTTCTCTTCCGGCAACAAAACCTGAAACATGATGCAAGAGTAGAAGTAGAACTTTAAAAGGAAGAGGGCGAGGGACCCAATCCCAAAACCTGAAAATGTTAGCAGACCATCCATGATAAGAGCAGGACCAATGTGAGCTTTATGGTCTATACCAAATTCCCCTTCATTATTGCAACAAAATAATGCATTTACGGTTTTGATCATTAATTAGAACAAATAGGATCTGTAACAAAAAATACATTTACATGTAGTAAAGCAAAATGGCCCTTCAGAACAAAAGGGAAGTGCATGACTTTGATCATTAGAAAAAATATTGATACAAAGCATGCATTTTCGGTAATTAACAAAAATATTTTTACATCGAAAAGAAAGACTTTCTACCGATATGTATGGACTCATAACAGTTTCCATATAAATGGTCTTCAATTGGCTCCACAACGTTGTCCTCTTCTAGCATTACAAACGTTGCCCTCAAAAAGGATGAGGCCAGTTTTAATTTAACTGCCCTTAGGTCCTCCATTTCAGCACACAAAAAAAGATGATGAGGCCAGAGAAACTTGTTTCGAGTTCAAAATGGGGGGAGAGAGAGAAAGAAAGAGAGAGATTCATGGGAGTCTTTGCAATGATGCATCGTGATTGAGATGCCAGAATTTATGCACCACTGTAAGTCATTTATGATCATGAGAGAGGAGCAAATGAATTTAAATTTAGAATAATACAATACTGAGGCAAGTCATTAAATGTGCATAAATTTGATTACAATTCTATGTTTAGGATTTTAATACGTACAATGACAAATAGTACAAATAGTACAAATAGCTACAATTTGAAATATTTCCTTATTTGCCTTTGTTGAATTCAAATTGTGTAACCCTCTGAACAAAATTCAAATTGGGTAATAACACAATATTAATATGAAAGCAGAAATGCATACATAATATAGATTCGTTGAAATCCTGGCATAGTATAGCTGATCCCAATTTGGTTTCATACCTATTTTATTCTTCCAAATAATTTTTAAAATCGTATGTTATCATTTGTATTTGCTGTAACTAGCGGTGCATAACTATTGTAACATTCCCTTTATGTTATCAACTGAATGAATAGAAAATTGTATGCATTTAATAGATATTTTTTTTGATAAGCTATTTACTAGGTATATTATTAGTAATTATTCACAGAGACAAAGGGCTTGTGTCATTTTATTTAATTTCAAAATTCAAATTGATGTCATGTAGGAAAACATTAGCCTAATCATCTCTTGAAATGTGGTTAATAAGATGTTGCTGATGTGGAGGGCCTAAGAGAAAGACGTGTAAATATTGCTTTTAAGATAATTCTTAGTAAAAAAATTTAACATTTTTATGAAATATTACTATTAAAAAAACTAATTTGAATAAAACATGAATTAAATATTATTATTGTCACAATTATTGCTTGTACATCATAATTAATTTTGCAATGTTGTAATTCCATTTTTATTTTTCATTACTACTCCCTCCGTTACTTTTTATAAGCCCCTTTAGACAAAAAAACACATATTAAGAAAATTAGTTAGCATAATTAAATTGTCTATAATGAGTATGTTTTTACAAATTTATCCTTCAATCATACTTTTAATTAATTAATGTATATCTTGGATTTTTAAACACTATACAATTAATTATGAGTACTTTTAAAAAAAACAATTAATGTATCTTGTAATTTAAAAAGGGACTTATAATTAGTTAACAAATTTTTTTGTAAAGGAGCTTATAAAAAGTAACGAAGGGAGTATATTTAGGCTAATAATTAAATGTGTTTATTAATTATGTCCGACATTTATTTCATTTTTAATTTTTTTATATTTTTTAATTACTGACACGTGAGCAGTATTTAATGCTCAGTTTATATGAGCCTAACATGTGGCTTAAGCTCCAAATGCTTATTCTCAAATATTGAATTAGGGATGTGTATTTTATAACTATGCATGATATTAATTTGTCATATTTTGTAAGTATAACTATTCTAAATTTGTGTAATTGTTATCTCACCTATCATGGGTGATATTATGCAAATTTGTGTGTTGCCCGAATAATTGAGCATAATCATTAACTATTATTTATGTTATGTTAATGATAATTGTACCCTATCGGTGTATTATTATTATTAGTGAAATTCTTAATTTATAATTAAGCGTTATTGTTAATTATGACTTATATTGCATTAGTAATAATTATACTCTATCAATATATTGTTATTGATGTAATTTGATACTCCCTCCGTTACTTTTTATAAGCCCTTTTCGACAAAAAAATACATATTAAGAAGAGTAGTTAGCATAATTAAATTGTCTATAATGTGTATCTTTTTCCAAATTTATCCTTCAATCATACTTTTAATTAATTAATGCATGTCTTAGATTTTTAAATACTATGCAATTAATTAGGGGTACTTTTGAAAAAAAATAATTAATGTATCTTGTAATTTGAAAATGAGCTTATAATTAGTTAACAATTTTTTTTTCTAAAAAGGGCTTATGAAAAGTAACATAGGGAGTATGATACAATGTGCTATAAATTTTTTATGCTTACGTTAATCATTTTTTGTGTTCCATATCGCGATTGATATTAGGATTTTAGTGATATAATTTTTGGGTATTAGGGGCATGTTATGTTGAATCATTTTATTCTGAAATTGCATAATAATGTTGTGTATAGCAATTCCTTATTGTTTCGATGCCAACTTCTTTCCCAACTCTGTTAAAACTTTGACGGGGACCAATTATGACGACTAGAAAGAATTTGCAAGTTCTATATCTCCATTGCTAATCTTGATTTATCCTTGTTGAGAGTTGAAAAACCTACATCGCTGACAGACGAGTTTACTGAGGCTCAAAAGATTTTTTTATGAAAAATGGGAACACTCTAATAGGGTGTGCCATTATCAACAGCGAAGACAGAGACAGAGTTGAAACGCCAAACGCAAAATCACAGAATCACAGTTGAAATCACAAAATTACATAATCAGCAAGAGATCAATGGTCAAACACACACACATGTGACACACAAAGAGAGAGGGAGAGACCAGTGATGGTATGCGCGAGAACGAGAAGCACAATGACGAGGTCTTCGAGCTCCACTGAGGCAAGCTTTGCAGTAGCACGGTCTTCAGTCCTTGCGAATCCTCTGAATCTTGGTAAATCCTGCTGCGCGAGAACGGGTCTATGCGAGAAGATGAGGGAAAAATGATTAGGGGAAAATTAGGGAAAGAGGGGCGTGCGGGAAATGAGGGAAAAATGAGGGAAAGAGGGGAAAATTAGGGAAAAAGCGTGCGGGAAATGAAAGAGTGCGCGAATTGGCAATATTATATGGCGTCAGTTCATAACCGACGATGATCTAAAATTTTAACCGACGGCAAATAGCGTGCCCCTAGGGATAACGTCGGGTGATGGCAACCACCGCTATAGAACCGACGCTAAATCCCAGTTTTCTTGTAGTGCCTAAAGGTGATAAAATATACTATAGAGAAGTCATATTAGACAGAGTATCCCAGAGAGCGATAATGCCAAGGAGTTTATCAAATCTGTAGGTGAGAAATTTATTATCTTTGAGAAAGCACATAGCAGCCAATTTCTCTCCATGAACAACAAGACAGAGTATGATTGCATCAGTTATGTATGTGAGTGCATCATGAAATTTGATGTCTCTTAATGTTGAAATTGGTGAGAGCACCTTGTATATCAAGTTGTTGAGTCTCTTCCTCCATAGTTTGATGTTATGACGACCTCTTATTACATCCAAAAGACTGAATGGATAGTGGATGAAATGATTGCAATAGTCACTAAAGAGGAGGAATCTATGAAAAGAGGTAAATCACTATAGTGTCCAATTTATTGCCTCTACTTCATGGGATGTGAAAAAGAGTAATAAGAAACATCAATTCGATAAGAAGAAAACAGGAAAGGCAGTGCACTATTTGGAGCCCAAGAAAAAACTTTTAAAGGGAGACTTCAAGTATCGCAAGAAATATGGCCATGAGGTGGATGGTTGTTATTTTTTAAAGAAGAAACCTCAGAAGCAAGGTACAATATTTCTAGCTTGTTTTGAATCTAACATGGTTGGTGTTCCCCCCAATACTTGGTGGATTGATTCGTGAGCTAGCATTTATGTGGTGAATTCTTTACAAGGGTGCACAAGCCTGAGGAAGCCAAGTGATTATGAGTTGAAGGTTATCGTGAGAGATGGAACTGTAATTTTAGTTGAAGAAATAGGAGTAGTATATTTTCTTTTTCCTTCTAGGCATACTTTATCGTTGAGAGATGCTTATTATGTACCTACCATTAGGAGAAATATGATTTCAGTTTCAGCTTTAGATAAATGTGGCTACACTTTTGAATTTGGTAATGGAAAACTTGTCGTTTGTTTTAATTCTGCTATTGTTGGTTCATGAATTTGTGTGAGGGGCTATTTATGTTGAATTTGAATGATGTGTCTAGTAACTCTATCGTTGCGAATAAGCGTATAGTAGAACTGATGAGAGTTCTTCTATAAACGCTTAGTACATATCTCTAATCTCGAATTGAGAGACTGGTTTGAGAAGGTATTCTTCATGACATTGACTTATCAGATTTCAACACTTGCACTTGATTCACACAAACATGCATGGACCTATTACGCCTACGTCTCCATGGGTGGATACACGTATTTTATTACCTTCATAAATGTCTTTTCTAGATTCGGTTAGATAAATCTTGTAACACCCCGCCGAGACAGGGCGTCACTTTATCCTGACTTTAGCAACAACATAATTTCAATCTAACATCAGAGTACACAACTGGACACACTGACTGTAATACAACACTGCTTTCCAGGCTCTAAGTACTTGATTTTTCTGGTCCATCTGTTATTTATCATCATATAATAGAAACACATCATAAGACAAAGGGGTAAGATATCCATCAATCTCCATCAATCAGGAAAACAGCATAGTAGAGCCACTGTTATCATGTTCAGCTCAACATATAACAGCATAAACATCAAAGCATCACAATCATTGTCATGACTATTACCATAGATGTCACACACTCAGACTCCTTAGTACACGGTCACAGACCAGACCATACTGATACGTCATACTGACCACATCATACGGACAACCCGACCACACGGTCACAGATCTCGCGATCGACACATCGCCACCGGGTCTTTCAGTCGATCACCGCCCTGCTGCACTCCAAACCATCACTGAACATTGCGGGCCATTAACGCCCTACTCCCTAGACCGATCACCAGTCTTAGGGCACAGAATAAAACATAAGTTGGTTGTCTCGGGAACATATCTTGATACGCTACCATCTCTGATTATCAGTTATGGCATCCCATACTACCATATCCAATTACCAGAATAAGGTATCATCATGCGTGCAATGACAGCATTCCCATAACAGGAATGGCCAAGATTGTCCTCCTGTCAGACGTGGAGTCCTGGAGACTCGTCCACATGACCGAGTCCACATACCCTTAAGATCAGCGACTATCTCCAAACTACTCCGTACCTTTGATACCACAGACATGGAGAGACTCATCGGAAAGACCGAGTCCACATACCCTCAAGGTTTTGGCCGAGTCCACATACCCTCAAGGCCACCGACTATCTCATTACCATCCCGTCGATACCTCAGGTACACTAACCTCGAGTACACCGACCCGGCTATCACCACAAATAGAGCACTGATGGTAATACTCACTACTATCGTCTAGGGATTCGCAAACCTCTCACTAGAAGGCGTCACCCTTGACTCATATATCATACATCAGACTCACGTACACCATACACAACCAATACATAAATGTCAGACATAAAACAAAGTATCATTAATCATCATTTATCATATTTAACAGCATACGAATTACTCCTAGCGTCGCATAAGCGACTGTCTACTAATCTCATGAATTAACCAAATAAACACAGCTATATTGGTTGATAGATCTATGGTGACTATCCTTAGCCACTGTACACCGCAACCCCTCTCCTGAGGTATTGCTACTACCAACCCCTAGTAGGGTTAAGGAACCCTACTAACAGTACTACTCTACTACCTATTTTCCTAGAGATTAAGGTATCTTCCCCCTTACCTGGCTTAGAAGACTGCTGTCGCTCGCATCCCGTCCCCGCGTCCCTGTCTCGCCTCCCAAGCTCCTCCACGACCTCCCAAAGGATACTTTGGAAGAAGTGAGGAGAATGGAGGGTGAAGGGTGGTATTTATAGCCATTTTGGGTCCATCGCGTCGCGATGGTTTCCAGGCACAAAGGCCATCGCATTGCGATGAGGGACACGTGTCAGCAATCCCACGCTCTGATTCACCAACTTACCCACCGACTTATATCGCGTCGCGACCCAAATTACACTGGTCTCGTAGCGTCGCGGTGGACCACTTCCAGAAATGTCTAGTTTCTTTCGTTCTAGAAGATTCTAGGGTATTCTTTACTCCTCTAGGGGCTTCTAAACTATTCTTAATGATTTTATCTCCTTTATAGGGTTTTTGAGTCTCACTTAAGTCCATTTTATCCCTTATTAATGTTTTTAACTCCCGTTTATTACTTAATTACTAATTATTTTTTTAATATTATTAAAAAAATCAGGATGTCACAAATCTTCTTTAGGAAAAAGCTGGTTTTTTGAATGCCTTTAGATCGTTTAAAATCGTTGTTGAATTAAAGACAAACATGACGATGTGTGATATATGATAGAGGAGGGGAGTATTATGGTAGATTTGATGAAACTGGAAAAAAAATCTAGGACCATTTGCCAGATTTCCTAATAAATGTGGAATTGAGGCTCAATACACTCTGATTGGTACTCGTGAGCAGAATGAGGTTGTAGTCTTGTAGATAGACATCACTGCACGCTTATGGATATGGTGAGACGTATGTTGAGTCATTCGTCATTCACGGTTTTTCTTTGGTCTACTGAAATAAAAGGAGACAAATTTTTTCTATTTTTTCTCTTCTCAAATAATTTGAAAATTAAATGATATTATTTCCTTTTTTTTAATCTCTTTTAACTCTTCTTAATCAAATAAAGTGTCAGTGACAGATTAGACAACGAATTCATCGGAAAAAACAGAGACATTGATGTTGACATCCAGATTTCTTGCCTAACCCTCTAAAGTAATGTCACAACAATCCGGCTTTATGTAATTTATATTAGTAATTATTTGTCCTTTTTGAATTTATTCAGAAGAGCTTTGTCAAGACTTTCTGGCCCTGCTTTCAGTGATTATTCAGATCTATATATCGCGGAATTAAATTCCTAAAATTGGATGCAACTGCTAAGCACTAAGAATGATCTCAAATAAATTTTGAACACGACGGTGGTAGCTGACATCCCTGCCACAAATAGGCGTTTCGATTTGAGTCATTGAGTGGAATGAATGAATGAATGAATGAGTACACAACGACAAAAGAAGCAGCGAGTAAAAATTAACAACGTATTAAGATCGAAACAGATTAGAATAGGTATACAATGTTGGCAGATAAGGAATAATTAATCATTATAAAAAAGGTTTAATTTGATGTGATTTTCTATACCAGAAAATGATGGCGGGAGGTAAAGGAAGGATCAATAGAATAAAGGGACCATAATGCAAATACAAATAATAAAAATTACAGAGGAATAAAAAGCTCAACACATGCTCAAAATTGATTGATGCCATCAAATACCACTAGCTATTACGGTCCGTTAGTTTTAGACTTACCAGACTTAATTTTAAAATAAGTAATACTATTGAATAATTAATTTCAAAAAATTGAGCTTGAAAAAAATAATTTATATTTAGAAATAGGGTAAATTACACTCCCCTCCTTTCATGAGAGAAACTTGAATTACACTATAATCTCCTCTTATGTTAAAATTTACACTTTTCTCTCTTGAGAAGTAAATATGTAGATCGACATTCCTTTAGAGATGTTTGAATTACACTCCATTCTTGTAAGAAGCAAATATCTATTACACTTTAATCCATTTTAACATAAACAAATCTTTTAATGGTAGCGAATAACTTTTAAGAAATTTTTCCTTTTCTTTTATAACGTTTGATGTCAATAATAATTAATTTTGAACACTTTATTGAATTAATTTATGAATTTAAAAGATAAAATTTAATTTTATATAGCCTTGTTTATCAGCTTTAGTAATTTACCAAAGACTTTTATATTATATTTTATTGCTCCATAGTTGATAAATAGGATTCAAAATAATATGCTAATTATATTGTGAATCAAAAGTAGAAAAAAATATGCATAAGTTTGATTATATTAAGATAAAATAAAGCGTAATACATATTTACCTAACCATCAATGACAACATCATTAACCTATGTACCGGTCGGTACATAGGTTAATGGTTCTGGAAAAAAATTAATCGCTACTTTAAGTTTTTTTCTATAACGATTCTTAATTGCTATCGCATGTACCCATCATTTTTTTTCCTGTCAAAAAAACAATTATCCAAGGTTTTTTTCTGCATAGTGTAATTATTACAGATAAGTCCTTTTTTAGTATTTATTTACTTAAAAAAAATTAATCCTTATTTTCTTACTAAAATAATTAGAAATTTGGGACCAATTTAGGATATAAAATGTTTTAAAAGTGAAAAATATGGAAGAAAATTAATGAGGTTTAAAATATATTGAAGAAATTACGGAGGTTAGGATTTTAAAGAGAAATTAATTTAGAATTTCAAATTTCGGATAAAACATATAATAGCATTTTGAACGGTGGATTTGAAATAGAAAAGAGTTCTGAAAAACAATTTATTTTGTAAAGATTTAAAAAAGGACTTGAAGAATTTTAAATAATAAAAATTTAATAAAAGAGCTTGATTGTAGCAATTAATTAAATATAAAACACTAATATAGTAATAAAAGAGCAAAAAATATAATTTAATTAAAATTTAAAACAATAAGCACCGAAGAAAGAAAATCACAAGGTATTGACTTAGTGAAGCATGATATGATTTGTATCTGAGATGTTGCGGATTTAAATCCACACCCGTGGATAACTAAACAAAGAAGACTGTTTGACATCCACCGAAGTGTATATCAAGAGCATTGATAAATTTTGTCAAAAAAAAAAAACGTTGATTAATGAATATGGACAATTTTGGCATAATGATAAAGCCTCCAGCAGATCAAGTAATACCAAGCTCCATATATATATATTTTCTTCCGTGGTCATCCGCAGTCCGCAGAAATTCGATCAAAGTCCACTTTTCAACTAAAATAGAAGACCAACATGTATTTCGAGGTCCTCTTGCCCGATCTCCAAAAGATTGATTTAGATTGTTAATTTAATCAATAAGACTTTTTCAAAGTTCCTCACATGATTGCCTTGGCAATTAGGTTCTGAAATTGAATCATATATGAAATTTATCTCGTGTGCTAGTGAGTTTCTTTACTTTAACTCGCTGAAAATTCTAAAATGTGACCCATTATTTTGTATCAGTTATTTTGAAACTTGATACATTATTTAGACTCGAGACTTCATCGCTCATTTGTTATTGTATTAGTTTTGAAGTTCTGATCCTCGGGACTGAGCTTAATGGCTAAATCTTCCGATGTTAGACTTGAGTTTATAGTTTTTTTAGGTTAAAATTGGAGAATCCAAAGTCTTTGGATGTTGGACTTATATTAAGAATATGAGTTATATATATATTTTTAAACTCCGTGGCTAAGGTAATATTTGTTTTTAGTCCTAAAAAAAATGCCTATTTTTAGTCTTTTATTTTTGGAAATGTGCCAACCTTAGTATTTGTAGATAATTTTGTTGACTTAAGTACTCATGTGTCTCACATACAAACACATCACCTACCGCCACGTGTAATATTAATCACAATGACTTCTCATATGGCCAAGTAATTCAGGTTGGCGCTTATTCATTTTCCCTCTCTTCCCATTCCCCTCTCCTCCCTTCCCTTACCTTGTGTTCCTAATCATTAACATTTTCTTTTCCTCTTTTACCCTTCCTCTTCTTGAAAGACCATACACTGCTTTATGATGTTGTGTGTGGGTTATCTAATTGATATTGTTAATTTGTAATTTTTTTTTGTTTGTTTGCATTTTGTAGAAGGTTGGAAGTAAAGTACTTGACCAACTAGAGCTGGAGAGACATGTTTGAAAATGAAGTTACATGTACCAAGAAAGTAACCAGAGACACGCTCATTGGTCTAGACCGGGCAATCAACATAGAAAAATTTGGAAACCATGCCTTTTATCAATTTTGAAAAAGAAAACAAAAATTGATTTAGGGGTTGTCTGTAATGGTCCGTGGGAGAAATATAGCGTTTGTTTGATTACACTTTTTAAAAATAGTTTTCTGTTTTTAAAAATTTAATAAAAAAAAATTGTTCTTTGTCTTTTTTTAAAACAGTTTTTCTTTTTTTAAAAACAGAAAAATTGTTTTTAAAAAGTGTATCAAACAGATCTATAGTGTTGCTCTCTCTAGGTTATGCTTGCAAGTTGTTGTATGCATTGTTATAGAAGAGGAGGAGAAGGAAGAAGGGGCGGCGGTAGTGAAGGGAAGAGAGGGAGGGGAGGGGAAAGATGGTCATGTGGCATTAATCAAGAGGTTGTAAGCCACGCATGTTTGTTAAACAAGTGGTAGATGGTAATCTGTAAGTCTATAAGTCTATCGTACACATCACTAGGCTTAACAGAATTAGACCGAGGGTCTAAGATTGACACATTTCCAAAAGAGTTGTGCTATTTGGTACGAGACGAAAAAAACGAACGTGCTTCAACCAACAAGTGTGATTTGTAACCATACAGTGGTGACTGGTTTTATAACCACCGGTTGGGTTTTCGTGTATTTCGTACGGGATTCTTTCGTACTATATATTCAACATTTCCCTTTCCAAAAATAAGGAACTAAAAGAAAACATTTTTTTGGACCTAAAGCGAGCATTACTGTTTTTACAATGACTAAAAACATATTTAACTCTAAAATATTAAAATTAAAAATATGTATATGTATATAAGAAAATTAATTGGTATGTGTTGTAAAATGTATCCTAAAATACTTAATGCACAATTAACAATACTCCGACAAAGTTTTTGAAATATGATCCATGCTTCAATCTTCAGGGTTGTCATCAAAACATGAGACCTTAAGTCATTTTTCTTTTTTAACATGGCATCATTTTTATTTTAAATTTTTTTCCAAAGCTCATCAAATTTCATTCTTGGTCATTATTTTCACTCTCTTTTTTTTTTTTGAAATTCTAGTTGACTGGATAATGCAAACTATGCATTTAAATATCATATCAGCAAATTTCATTAGGACTTTTAACGGTGCTAGTATTAAGGACGAATTTGTTGAATTTTGAAAATATTAACTTGAAATGAAATGAAATCAATAATTACATATGAAAAAAAAAATTAAAGTAAGCATGTTTTTGCCAATAAAATTAATTTTTATATAATAAATGATAAGTAAATTAATCAATTTAGATATCCAATGAAGGACAACGTGTTTAGAGAATGAAATGTATTGGATTGGAAGAGTGTAGGCACGTCAAAGTCAGAAAAATGCGAAGGTAGAGAATAAAATGTGGTGTAAGTAAATTTATAATATTTTGTTTATTAATTTTATAATTTTTAATATGAATTTTTAAATTTTAAATTTTATTTTCAATATATTTATTTTTTATTACAATTTAATTTTTTTATACCTTCTAATTTTTTATAATTTTTAAATCACATGTAATGACAAAATTAGCCTTGTGACAAAACTACATATAATATTTAAAAATTAGTTTTAATATTTTTAAATAAATTTTAACTTAAATTAATTAATTTTTATGGTTTTTAATATAAATATTAATTTTTATTTTAAATATTTTTAAATATATTAGATTTTCATATTTTTTATTTTTATAAAATAATGGGTAAACAACTATTTTAGTTCATCAATGTGTGAGACGTTGTCATTATAGTTCCTGGATGTATCAAAATTGCAAAAAGATTCACGAACGTGTCTTCTGTTAGTTAGTTTGGTCCTAACGAAAGACCAAACTAACTAACGGAAGACACATTTTAAGACTAAATTGACTAACAAAAGACACACTCGAAGATCTAACTAACTAACAGAAGACATACTAAGGAATATTTTTGCAATTTCGATACATTCAAGGATTATAACGACAACGCCTCTCACATTTACGGATCAAAATGACTAGTTACCTAAAAATAATATAAAATGATAAAATTAACCTTGTGGCAAATTTGACATGAATTTTAAAATTAATTATTAATTTTCTTATTAATTGGAATTTATTTTTTTATAATTTTACTTTTAATTTTTAGTTTTTATTATAAATATTTTTATTACTTTTTAAAATTTAAATTTATTTTTTATTTTATAATGTATAAATATTAACTTTTTTGGTTTTTTTAGTATTTTATTTTAAATAATTTTGTGTTTTATTATATTTTAAATTATGTTTAGAAAAGTAAATGGGGAAGAAAAAATTGATCCTATCTTTTTTGTTTCTAACACAGCTTTTACCCTAATATTAGAATTACACTAGTGAGACAAGATATGATAGAGTGACAGGATTGACTTATCCTATCTTTTTTTGCTTACAAATACTAGATTAAGACAAAATATGATAAGTTATATCCTATCACATCTCTCTTATCATGTCCATCAAAGAGGCTGTTAAAATCCTATTCCAATACAGTATTCTCAGAACAAATTTGTCAAGCAGAATTTTTTTGCTGCTTCATCTTTGAAACGGTTTTCAAGTTAATATTTCTAAATAGATATTTTTTTGGTTTACTTAAAAAAATTATCATAATTATTTTATAAAATAGTTTTTTAAAATAAAAGAAAAGAACAAAATCAAATATACCAATTTGCTGAAGGTCAATGTATTTAGCTGAAGACAAAAAAGCAAATGATGTAATTAGATGAGATATAGTCTATTTTATAAGCCATATTAATTCTCACCAAAAAAAAAGCCACATTAATTATTGAGAGAGAAATAATGATAACATTCGTGCACGTTAGGTAGGAGAAAAATGAGTTTGTTTTACAAATATAGTCATATTTTAATTATTTTAATAAATATTACTAAATGAATTAATAATAGTAACGAAAAAGATAAACAAAAACCATTATCAAAAAAAAAAAGATAAACATAATTAGTGAGCGAATCAAATAAAATAAAAAAGATCGATTGAGAGAGTTAATATAAGTTATATAATGAAGTGAACGATTTGATAACATAAACGGAGCAAAAGTTTAACAAAAAAAAAAATTATAAAAATTTAAAAAGTAGATGCACTGTTTTTTTTTTTTTTTTTGATTGAGAGTAGATGCACTTTTTTATATTTTATCATTATCAACAAAAATATGAAAATATAAAAGGTCATTACTTATATGGCAACAACAAAATATTTTAAAGCCCAAAATAAAGTAATGAGTCCCACTTGTACCAAAAGAAACAAGAGTGGGCCACACAACTGTCTTGTACCATAGTACGTAGTATTACAATTCACACTTTGACAATCACAGAACGCGTCGTTGTGTTGTACTTTATAAATACCCACTTTATTTTCCATTTTTCTCATTCATTCCATTCCACAAACACTTGTTGTTCACCAATTCCAACTTTTTTTTCCGCCGCCACAAAAAGCGCCACCGCGTACCCCTTACACCGGAGATTCACTCTTTGCATGGCAGTGTCCTTTCTGGCTCATGAGTTATCTGACCTCTGCCTCGGGAAGCCACCGTTGAGGTCGCTGTCGGTGTCGGCCACAGTCGCCGAGGCAATCGCCGTTCTCAGGAGCACCGGCGACGGCTCCGTCAGCGTGTGGAGCTGCGACCACTCGCGTGGAATCGAAAAGGAGGAAGTGGATCGGTGTGAATGCGTGGGGAAACTATGCATGGTTGATGTTATTTGCTACCTTTGCAAAGAGGAAAGCCTTTTGTCTCCCTCTTCTGCTCTTAAGGCTCCGATTTCTGAAATTCTCCCTAGGGTTCCTGGTCTCGTCGTGCATCTAGAACCTTCTTCTAGGTATTACTGTTAGTTTATTACTAATGATTCACCTTTGCATCGTGAATAAAGCATTCACCAAAGGCTCTTTTCTCTCTCTGCATTTCTTTCTTTTAATTATTATTATTATTATTATTATAACTGAGGATTGTAATGTCGAGGTTGATTTATTCCTTTCGTGCTTTTTTTTTTTACTGTTGTTTAGGTTTTTATATTATATATAATATATAATGTCTTGAATTAGCTGAATCTGAAATTTGTGTTTTTTGTTGTTGGGGGTTTAATTGTTAGGGTTTTGGACTTTGGAGTGTTAGATTTACATGAAAAGGAGAGACTAATTATCAGAAGTTTCTAGTTGAAACCTGAAATTCAATTAATTTTTTATTTTATTTTTTAACTATTGTTGAATTTTTTTAATTAAATAAACATGTACTATTTAGGGGGGTAATTTTGGATTTTTAGAGTGTCAAATTTACATGGAAAATAGGGTAGTTAATTATTAAGAGTTTCTTGTTGAAGCTTGAAATTCTGTTTAGTATGACCCAGATTAAGAATTCAGTTAATTAACCTTCATTCTTGTTTTGATGTTTCAGCTTATTGGAAGCCATTGATCTGATACTCCAGGGAGCACAGAATCTTGTGGTGCCAATATTGCAAACAAAAAGGAGTGGAATTTCAAGGAGAAAACAGCAACAGAAGGCATCAACAATCAACAGCCACAATGGTGCTGAGTTCTGTTGGTTAACTCAGGAAGATGTGATCCGGTTCCTGCTTGGTTCCATTGGCATCTTCACTCCACTCCCTGCACTCTCCATTGATGCACTTGGAATTATCAGCTCAGATGTGCTTGCCATTGATTACTACTCCCCTGCATCTTCTGCTGTGGAAGCCATCTCAAAGTCCCTTACACAACAAACTTCTGTTGCTATTGTTGACAGTGATGGGACTTTCATTGGTGAGATATCACCCTTCACACTTGCTTGTTGTGATGAGACAGTTGCGGCCGCGATCACCACATTGTCGGCTGGGGACTTGATGGCCTACATCGATTGCGGTGCCCCCCCAGAGGATCTAGTGAGTGTGGTAAAGGCGAGATTGAAGGAGAAGAATTTGGAGAAAATGCTACATGAGTTTACAATTTTGTCAAGTGAGGCATCAACCTTCTCTTCATCTTCCTCGGATGAGGAGACTTCAACAAGGACTTCGATGGGGTCCGGAAAGTACTCGAGGTCATCCAGCTACTCAGCCAGGTTTGTGAGGAAGGCTGAGGCTATAGTGTGTCATCCCAAGAGCTCCTTGATTGCTGTGATGATTCAGGCAATTGCTCACAGAGTTAACTACTTGTGGGTTATCGAGGATGACTGTAGCTTAGTCGGCATTGTTACTTTTTCTAATATGTTGAAGGTGTTCAGAGAACATTTAGAAACTATTTAAGATGTTAGGATAGTTGTGACAAAGTTTTGGCTTTGGATGCTCATAGAGAAGCATGATCCAAGGCCTGTGAATGAGTGTGGCCCTTCTGTTATGAACATTGCAGTGTGGCTAATGAGGTTTGATCTTTGTCTTTGCTTTATTTCAGTTTGCTTCATTTCTAATAAAATTGCCTTTGATGCACTTCTTTGTTAAGAAACAGGTTTTTTTTATTTTTTGCTTTTCTGTCTCCGTTTTCTTACAAGAATTTAAAATGTTCCCATCTCTATGAAAATTGCGTTTATGCTAATAATATCAAATGAGTTTGATGCATTGTAAGATAGCAACGAGATTTGTGCACGATTTTGGCTTCAGATTTTTTGTTGTTAAGGTTGGAAGCACTTAATTTATTCTGTCTATTTGGTAACTACAACTTGTGTTCACTTAATTTATTCTGTCTATTTGGTAACTACAACTTGTGTACACTGAAGTCCTTCAATAAGGATTAAATCTTTTGCCACTTGTCTATAAAATGCTCATTAGTTTAACTCTTCCAACTTATAGAAGGAAAGAGAGATTCTGTGATGGGAATTCAAAATTTTATGGCTATTGATAGGAAGGATCATTGGTTCAAGCGTCACAAGAGAAGAAGAGAGCATTTTTTTTTTTTTTGTGCTTTGACAGAAACTAACTAAGCAAATTGTTCGAGTTTTTTGCCCTTTTACTAAAACTAATTAAGCAAATTGAGAAAGACTATATCACCTTCTACGTTAAATAGTCTAAGTTTAGTACATTTTTAAATCGAAAATTATTAAAGAACTGCTACTAGAGGTGGTCCTAAGTAAAGTTACATATTATCAAAGTCACTGTACTTATACAAACTTTTAAACAACTTTATATTTGGATTGCAAGTGAAGTACTTCATTGAAATTTGGTGTCTGGCTTAATTTAGCCTTTGCTGAAAAAATTTTAGCGACAAACAATGTGGTGGTTCTTACAATAACACATGATCACATTTTCCCTGGAGGAATTTGAGTTAAGAAAAAAATGCGAGACAGGCAGGTCTTTTTTTTTTTTTTTTTTGCTAGAATAATTTAAGATATTTATTGACTATAAGACATTTCACACTAAATAAAGCATGAACAGCCACACAATTTTGGTATCATGTTCATGTGGCAGGCAAGGGCTTAAATACACTATACGACATGTACCCGTTATGCAAGTAATTTTTTTTTGGTTAAATATGTTTTTAGTCCCTATAAAATTAGCGAATTTTGTTTTTAGTCTCTACAAAAAAATTCCTTTGAACTTTAGTCCCTCAAAAATTTTCCGTCAACAACTTTGGTTTCTACTGTTAAGTTTTTGCTTATGTGGCTAATAGATGTCCTAGTCATAGCTGTCATGTGGACATTTTAAATGACATAGCGTACACATGGCAACTGAGTCAACAAAAATAGTATTGTTTTATTATTAAACACATTTAAATTAAATAAATCCAAATTACTAGTAATCCCTAAACTGATAATCACAAATCAATTAACCCTAAATCAATCCTAATCACAAATCAATTAACTCCAATCCACTAATTAATATTAGTAAAAAAAATTAATTTTATAATTAACTTCAATCCACTAATTAATCTTAGTAATTAATCACTCTTTCTTTCTTCTCTGTTGCCATATCCCTCTGCATTGGGTCACCACGACATGCACCCATCTTCTCAGCCTGTTGATTGAGACACATCACAAAATTAAACACGTTCATTAATGAACAACAATGTTGACAAAAAAAAATATTGTACATTTCAAAAACAATGAATCAAAGAAAAGGGAAAAGAAAAACCTTTTCCTGAACCACGCCTTGGTCTTCTCCAAGCCAGATTTGGCAGAGGCTCCAATGTTGGCTGCGATTTCCTTAATGCTCTCTACTCTACTGCTTTCTTTGCTGTCTGCATTTTCACTTTCAAAAAATAAATCTCCAAAGCTTCTTCTTTTTTTCTTCTTTCTTCTTCTTCTTCTTCTCTGTGACTCAGTTTCAATTAACTCCAATCCACTAATTAATCACTCCCTCCTCCCACAGAAAATGGCGAATTTTCCATTGATTCAGCGCACGAGCCACAATGCTCTCTTCCTCTTTGAAGCTACGAACTAAGTGTATCTATGGCAACTACTTCATCCAAACCCTGGGTACATCTGCGCTTCCAAACGAGTACGGTAGCTTCCCTCCCCAACAGCAACCACCCTCTGATCACACACCCTTTCAACCTCCTCCACATTTCAACCAGACCCATGCCCCTTCCAATCAATTTCCTCACAATGTCCCTGGTCGATTTCCTCAGCAGGGTTGGAACCCTCAACATCGACCAGCACCCCCTCCTCAAAAACCCAACTTTCAGCAACTCCCTCCTCAAAATCTAGAGGCATTATCAGTGTGATGACATTTCTCTGCACCAATCTAGAATAACAGTGTGATACGCCTTCCCGAAAGTTCCATGACCAAGAATCCAACCCAGCTCGTATTGCAGAGCAGAGCCGAGAAAAGGGAACGGGGGAGAGGAGGGTGGCGGCTGGAGGCTTTGTTTGGAGGAAGGAAGGAGACAAATAGGTTTAATTTAGAGATTAATTAGTGGATTTTTTACTTCAGTGGATCGGAGTTAATTGATTTGGGAATAGGATTGATTCGTGGTTAATTGATTTGTGATTAATTAGTTTAGGGATTACTAGTAATTTGGATTTATTTAATTTAAATGTGTTGAATAATAAAATTATAATATTTTTGTTGACTCACTTGCCACGTGTATGCCACGTCATTTAAAATGTCAACGTCATTTAAAATGTCCACATGATAGTTATGATTAGAACATTCGTTAGCCACATAAGCAAAAACTTAACAGCAAGGACCAAAGTTGTTTGAGAAACTAAAGTTCGAAAGAATTTTTTGTAGGGAATAAAAACAAAATTCGCTAATTTTATAAGGACTAAAAACATATTTAACTCTTTTTTTTTTCTTTCATGGCAATTCCAAAGAAAAAATAAGGCAATGACACTTTTGGCATTCTAGTTTTTTTTTTTTTTTTACAGTACATGAATATCTAGTTGTATTAAGACAAGTTCTTCTAGGAATGTTAGGAAAATGTCAATAAAAATGATGCACCATCTTTTTCAGATAATAGGAAAGTGACATATATATCAAAGATTTTGTACATCTGGAAACTTATGTGATGTTATAAATTGTTTTTATAATAAAATTAAAATTATGTGTATCAGATCCATGTTTTACAATTTTTAAAATTTGGTTCCGTGTTGTTACACTCAATGACAACACATGAAAAAAATAATGTTTACAAATAATAACACTTACCAAGATACTAATCCTGAAAAACTGAAATCTAAACGAAAAATAAATAAGGGGACTGATATAAAAAACTAAAAATTAAAACCCAAATGAACGTAGACTATATAAAGATCAATATCTTACAACAATGCAGGGGGAAAATTTGTTCCAGAGTTTTCTGAGCAAAACAAAACCACACCCCTTCACGTATTGAAAAATGGTGAGTAACAATGTCACTTTGTTATTATCATTATTTGTTAGAACTAATATAATATAAAACAGTAAATTTTTACAGTAGAAATCATACTATAAAAAAGTCAGGTGAACCACACATAACAAAGAGGTGATATCTTTTGAAGTGTCAGATACTTTGTAACATAGGATCAACATCTTCAGATGTATCTTGTATGAAAATTTGAGTGGGCTCAAGACATGTTCTTAATGTGTCATGACCAAGTTGAGCTCTTTCATTGTCTCCAAAGCCAAATATCTGTCCACGGCTATTGACTACCACAGTGTGGTACAAGCCAGTGCTAATTTGAGACACATGGTGAGCTCTTAAGGTATCTAAGATTCTAGGCTTCAAGACTTTGTCAGATACCCTTCTATCCAAAAATCCGAGGCTGCCAAATCCCATGGAGCCAAAGCCATAGACCAAACCAGAATCAACTAGAACAAAGGTTTTTCTCTTTCTTGCACATACCTACAAGTAACAATAAGCATTTGCACTGTGAATAGAGTAAGGCTTGGTAGTCTCATCATAAACCATAATAAAAGGATGAAAAAGACGAATTTGGATTTTGATGCAATAGTAAAAGCACACGGTTGCTGCAGTCAAACATCTCGAACTGTTAGATCGAGATCGAACAGCTCACGTTTTGAGTTTGAATTCTACAAACGATTTACCGAAGTCCAAACGTGATTCATACGATCTCGATCCAACGGTTCCAGATGCTTAACTGCGGCAAATGCATGTTTTCTTTACTGCAGACAACCGGGTCCCAAAAAGACTGAGTTTCAGAAAACTAAGGGTTTGTTTGGTTTGAGAAAACATTTTTTGTTTTAATTCCTATTTCACTTTTAATTGAAAAATTATCCCTTGTTTTCACTCGGTTTCTTGTTTTCAAAGATTAATACATTTGTTTTCACTGTTTCCTGTACAAATCTTTGAAAACAGGAAACAACGTGAAAACAAAGGACAATTTTGCAATTAAAACTGACAACAAAAAATAAAAATAGAAAACATTTTTCAAACCAAACAGGCCAATTGCAAAGAATAAACTTTCTTGTTGTAATCCATTATTAAATCTAAACAAAGATTGACCAAACTTGTACATATAATACCTGAACAGCCAAGTAATTCTTGAGACCGGTTAAGATCTCTGGTGTAGTTTTCTCAATCTCATCTCCATGGCCTAAAGCACCACAATATCCCTTGCCCCATGTATATACCTGGACCATCAATAACAGAAACTTAAAAGCTATTCCCACAAGCACTTCAATAATCCAAACACCGTGTGACAAATAAAATTTCAAATTAATGTTGTCCAACTAAACTCACAAATCCATTTGAATCAAGTGCCACCGCATGCTCATCCCCAGCAGATACACGGACAACATGTATACCTTTTCTTCTAAATTTCTGTATAGCACGTGGCAGAAACTCATCGTGTTGCTCACCATGGCCGAGACAGAAATTAGCACCTGATCCAAAGGAGTATACTGTTCCATCTTCTGTTACAGATAAGATATAGCTTGGTCCAGCAGCAACCTGAACAACAGGGCCAACATTACCAAGGACTTCAATCATTTTGGGGCTTGGTCTGTCCTGTGAGTCTCCATGACCAAGTTGGCCATGTGTGTTGGTTCCGCATGTATAAACATGACCTTGTCTAGTGAGGAAGACTGTGAAGTTAAGCCCTGTTGCAACCTGAGACATTCATGTATTTAATATATTTTAAAGGGGACCTTGAAAAACAGACTTCATGTGCCTTATAAAAAAATCAGAATTTAAGAGGTAGTCCCTTCATTGATATCTAAAATAGCACATAATGTTATTGTGCAACTAGAAACAGCACATAATGTTTCAAATATATGACAAACCACTTTTATCAAAGACATAAGAACCCCCTTGAAATAACTTGGTGATAAACTAAAACTTCAAAATGCTTTACTGCATACTTCATGGAAAAACTTAATAAACATACTTGAAATATATCAGACTAAAATCTAAACATATTGCAAGGTAGAAAAGATTATACATAATAGAATCAAAGTGAGCTTTGGGATGAGGAATTCATTCTTTAGACTAAACTGAAATTAGTCAACCCATGAGATTGATATTAATTTAACGTATGTTGCTGGCTGGGGTGCAGCGAACCACCATTTGACATGCTATAGTAGGTAATCTAAGTTTTGGTTACTATTATTCAATCCTTTTTAGAGCAAGGATCTAATTTGATTAAAGTCGCAAATCAATCCCCTTGTGAAATCATCACTTGTGAACTTCATTAGTTCGGCCGTCGCCCCTTTCATCCAGTTAGTCATGATATCATCATCTTCATCCCACTCACATTCCAAATGAATGGTGGTTATATGCAATAACAAGGACTGTTTCTGTATTCCCCTCAATCAATCACAAAACCCCCTGTTTTCTCAAATCACCACATCACACCCCCTTCTTCATCTCCATCTTCACCATCATATGAGTGGCACAATGGCCATGCACATGATTGAAAATCAACCAAATAAATACAATAAACACCAATTACAGTAAAGAAAGTGTGTCAAATGACAGTCAATCTAAACTATTGCATGTTTCTCTTAATCTCAGAATAAAACAAGAAAGTTAAAAAGGAGAATACTAGTATATCCAATGATTGTTACCGCTTACTAAAATACTAGTATAACCAATGATTGTTATGAGAGAATACATCTCTTGTAGCCTAGAGTAACTAGGATAGGCTCTCATATAGGGTAGTATTTCCCTGTAACTAACTAAGTTAATTAGAATTGTCCAGAACCTTCCAGAATCTTCCAACTGATCTGTTAAGATCAATGACAGCTGTATTGGATCAGTAAACCTATATAAGGGCACTGTGTAATTGTTTTCAGTTAAGAAATGAAAGAATCAGTTTTCAGTTTTACATTTCAATAGCTTAGACTCTAAGTTTCTAATATGGTATCATCGAGTCCAAAAGATCCGCCGCCTTCACCGCCGCCGGTTGGTGCAGGTCCTTCGCCATCGTCTTCCGCAACCGTGGCTTCTTCGTCACCAACACTTCTTCGTTCATCTTCGTCTTCTTCGTTTACTGCAATTTCTGAGAAGTTAGACTCAGAAAACGATCTCTTGTGGTGCCAACAGGTCGAGCCTGTGATCAAGGCTCACAAGCTCCACCATTTCTTGGTGAATCCTACAATTCCACCGAAGTTCAACACTATTGATGATAGTTCTGCGAATCGCGTCGCTCCTGAGTTCGAAAAATGGGAGCAATAGGATCAACTGTTGCTCGCATGGCTCCAATCGACGATTTCAAAGGATATGCTTCGTCGCGTCATCGGTTCGAAACACGCATGGCAACTCTGGGATAAGATCCACGCTTATTTTCAGTCTCACACACAGGCGAAGGCTCGTCAGCTTCGCTCTGAGCTTCGTGGTACAACGCTTGAAGGTCTTTCCATCTCTGAATTCCTTCTTTGTGTTCAAACGCTGATTGATTCGTTAAACGCGATTGGTGAACCAGTCTCGTCTCGCGAACACCTTGATATTGTTCTCGAAGGACTTCCGCAAGAATACGAATCCACAATTTCTTTGATTTGTGGAAAATTCGGTCCAGTTTCCATGGAAGAGGTTATGACTCTGTTACTTGGCCATGAGTCACGCCTCAATCGGTTCAAGAAACAGTCAATTGCCTCTGCAAATGTTGCGACCTCAGTGAACCCTAATTCTCAGAGTACTAATCCTTCTAGTGCGCCTCAGGCGAATCTTGCTGCTTCGTCTCGAGAACAATTCTGCTGGTGCGCAATTGCAGCGAAACTCTGAACATGGAGGTCGTGGTAATGGTGGCCCGGGTGGCCGTGGCCGTGGCAGTGGTGGCCATGGTGGAGTTCAGTGTCAAGTATGTCATAAATTCGGGCATGATGCCTCAATCTGTTTCCATCGCTACAAAAAGGACTATGTTCCTTCCAATTTCTCTGGTAATTCATCTACCCCTACGGCCTTCACTGCTCCTTGGTCACAGCAACCTAGTTTCTTTCAACCAGGCTTCTCTCCACAGCCTGCAGCAACTCCAATGCCTTCGGCACCATGGCCTGCTATGTCATGTCCATTGCCTTGGCCCTATTCCACATGGAATTATTATGGAAATGCTAGGCCAACACCTCAAATGCACTCACCACAGGTGCCTAACATGTTCACAGGGCAATACTCTGCTCCATTCATCCCACAAGCAGCACCTGTCCCTCAAATTAGGCCGCAGGCATTCCTCACAAGTGCAGATTCAGCATCTTCTGTTAATTGGTACCCTGACTCTGGGGCCTCGCACCATGTGACCTCAAATTCACAGAATATACAGCAGATTTCTCCTTTCGAGGGCCCAGATCAGTTAATAATTGGAAATGGCAAAAGTTTGTTAGTCAATTCCATGGGCTCTACATCATTTCAGTCACCATTCAACCCTAGTTCTAACCTTGTTCTTAACAATCTTTTGCAAATTCCTTCTATAACTAAGAACTTACTTAGTGTCAGTCAATTTGCAAAAGATAATTCAGTTTATTTTGAGTTTTGGCCTAACAAATGTCTTGTCAAATCACAGGCATCCAATGAGGTTTTACTCAAAGGTATGCTTGGCAAGGATGGCCTATATGAGTTCACAAGTCTGCTTCCAGCATCTTCACTCAAGTCTGTAATTTCACCTTCTTTACATTGTAATTCTGCTGGTTTACCTGCCGATAATACTGCCATTGTTAATACCACTACCCCTGTTAATACCAGTTCCTTCTTTCTTTGGCACTCAAGGCTTGGACACCCCAGCATTGAGGTGCAGAAACGTGTACTCAACAATTGTAAGATACCATTTTCTAATAAGAGTGCATTGGATTTTTGTTCTTCTTGCTGTCTTGGGAAAGCCCATAGGCTTCCATCTCATGCTTCCACTCACACTTTCACTAGTCCTTTGGAATTGATATATAGTGACTTGTGGGGTCCTGCACCCATTACTTCCACTACTGGTTTTGACTATTACATTACTTTTGTTGATGCTTTTACTAGATTCACATGGATTTTTCTTTTGAAAAGAAAATCTGACACACTCAGTTTTCAAAGAGTTCAAGTCTCTTGTTGAAAATCAATTTCCTCACAAAATAAAAGCTTTGCAAACTGACTGGGGTGGTGAGTTTAGACCATTCACTCAATATCTTAAACAGTTTGGCATAATCCATAAATTAATTTGCCCCCATACTCATCATCAGAATGGTATGGTAGAAAAAGAGCATAGGCAAATAGCAGAAGTTGGTCTTACACTTCTTTCTCAAGCATCCCTTCCTTTACAATTTTGGGATCATGCCTTTCTAACCAGTGTTTATCTCATAAACAAGCTTCCTTCCAAATTCTGCTCTGCAGTTTGAAATACCATATACTAAACTGTTTAAAGTTCAACCTGATTTTCACTTCCTTAAAGTGTTCGGTTGTGCTTGGTTTCCTTTATTAAGGCCCTATAACAAGCATGAACTACAATTCAGGTCTCAAGAATGTGTGTTTCTAGGCTATTCCTCTTCTCACAAAGGTTACAAATGCTTAGCACCAAATGGTAGACTTTACATCCCTAAAGATGTATTGTTCAATGAGTATAGGTTTCCATATAAGGAACTTTTCTCCTCTGACAAGTCTCCTCCTAACAGTCTTCATGTTCCTGCTTCCATTCCTATAGTCACTATTCCTCCTCCTTCTATTCCATCATCCAGTGCAGTGAGCTCTTCCACAGCTGCTCCTGCATCTGCATCCAGTTCAGCACCTAATTCAGCATCTGTTGCAGAGAGCTACCCCACACCTGCTCCTGCTTCTGCAACTAATTCTGCACCTCATTCTGCTTCTAATCCTGTTACTTCTCTGCAAAATGAGACCGCTTCTGTGTCCAATAATTCAGTGTATGTCCCTGTTATTTCTCAGCAAGCTCTACTTCCAGCTCTTCCATTTCTCCTCCTAGACCACATAATGTCCATCCCATGCAAACAAGAGCCAAGTCTGGTATTGTTTGTCCTAGACTTAATCCTACCTTGTTATTAGCCCATGCTGAGCACTAAACAAGCTCTTGCTAGTCCAACATGGCTGGCTGCCATGCAAGCGGAATATAATGCCCTGCTGAAGAATAACGCATGGACACTAGTTTCTCTTCCACCTAACAGAATCCCTATTGGCTGCAAATGGGTTTTCAGGGTCAAGGAAAATCCTAATGGCTCGGTTAATAAGTACAGGGCAAGATTAGTTGCTAAAAGGTTTCATCAAAAATATGGTGCTGACTACACAGAGACATTTTCACCAGTAATCAAACCGGTTACTGTCAGGACAATGCTTACTTTGGCAATTTCAAGAGGGTGGCCACTTCAACAACTTGATGTCAATAATGCCTTCCTTAATGGGCTGCTTGAAGAGGAAGTTTACATGGTTCAACCTCCTGGTTTTGAAGGCTCAAATAAATCATTGGTGTGCAAACTCAACAAGGCTCTCTATGGACTCAAACAAGCCCCAAGGGCTTGGTTTGACAGATTAAAGGCAACTCTATTGCAGTTTGGGTTTTTAGCAAGCCGATGTGATCCATCTCTGTTTGTCTATTCTCAGGGTTCTATAACTGCCTATATGTTGGTTTATGTGGATGACATAATAGTTACTGGAAATAATCAAACTTTTCTTACTCAACTTGTTTCCAAACTGAATGTTGTCTTCTCCTTGAAAGAATTGGGAAATTTGGATTATTTCTTGGGTATTGAAGTCAAGAAACAATCTGATGGCTCTCTCATTTTAACCCAAAGCAAGTATCTCAGAGATTTGTTAGCTAAAACAAATCTCCAAGAAGCAAAGCCTCTTCCCTCTCCAATAATTTCTGGTTGTCATTTGTCAAAAGATGGTTCTTCAGCTGTGACAGATCCAACCTATTACAGATCAGTTGTTGGGTTGCAGTATGCCACTATAACTCGGCCTGATATTAGTTTTGCAGTGAACAAGGTCTGCCAATTTATGTCACAGCCTTTGGAAGCCCACTGGTCTGCTGTTAAGAGGATTCTAAGGTATCTAAAGGGTATCATATCATGGGGATTGCATCTCAGACCTATCTCAACTTCTCCATTGTCTCTCTCTGCCTACTGTGATGCAGATTGGGGTTCAAACATTGATGATAGGAGATCTATTTCTGGTGCCTGCATCTTCATTGGACAGAATCTGGTTTCCTGGTGGGCCAAAAAGCAGCCAGTAGTGTCTAGGTCCAGCACAAAAGCCGAATACAGAAGCTTGGCACTTGCAACTCAAGAATTACTTTGGCTGCAATCCTTGTTAACTGAGTTGGGGGTTGCCTTTTCTGTTACCACAGTGTTTTGTGATAACATGAACACAATTGCATTAGCTCATAATCCAGTTTTTCATGCCAAAACAAAACACATGGAGCTTGATCTATTTTTTCTGAGAGAAAAAGTCCTAAAGAAGCAATTCTGGTGTCTCATGTTCCGGGCATACATCAATGTGCCGATATTATGACTAAACCATTACCTCCTTCCAAGTTTGAGGATTGTAGGTCCAAGCTCACTGTTTGTGACTCTTCCAAATTCACTCAGAGTTGAGCTTGCGGGGGAGTACAAGAGAATACATCTCTTGTAGCCTAGAGTAACTAGGATAGGCTCTCATACAGGGTAGTATTTCCTTGTAACTAACTAACTCAGTTAGTTAGAATTGTCCATAACCTTCCAGAATCTTCCAACTGATCTGTTAAGATCAGTGACAGCTATATTGGATCAGTGAACCTATATAAGGGCACCGTGTAACTGTTTTCAGTTAAGAAACGAAAGAATAGTTTTCAGTTTTACATTTCAATAGCTTAGACTCTAATAATTGTTACTCAAGTCCTTCAATGGACCATATACTTGATGGTCCACCCCAGTTAGTGCCATTTACATATAATAGGCCGTGACAAACCACTTCTCTGAAAGAGATAAGAACCCCCTTAAAATAACTTAGTAAGAAATTGGAACTACAAAATGCTTTATTGCAGACTTCATGTCAAGACTTGATAGCCAATTTTAAAATATATCAGACTAAGATCAAAACATATTGCAAAGCGGAACAGAGTATAGATAGTAGAAGCAAAGTGAGCTTTCAGATGTGATATTCATTCCTTGGACAAAAATGAGATGAGTCGTTCCATCAGATTGATATTAACATATAATAGGGAACCAACCATTAACTTTCAACTCAGCAAAGAATAATCATCTATATATAATATTGTGATGCTAAAGGTGATTTACAGTTTACCTGCTTGCAAGGAACCCCCTTTAGGGATTCAACAAGACGTGGCCTGAAAATTGGTCGACTCGTAACTTTGTGCCCACAGCACGAAGATGAATTATCTCCGCATGTGAATACCTGCATTAATTAAAGGTGAAGTCGCTGGTTTATTATGGAAACAAGTATTAATCATTTTACAAAGAATATATTAAAGAACAGAAGTAAAATGGGAAGAAGACAGATGAAATAAAAAATATTCAGACTTGAATCTGTTCTAATGGTTCCCTCTTCTTCTGCCCTAACTTCTTGCCAACTCATTCTATCCCAGTCCCCAAAGAAAAAATCTTTCTTTTTACCCATGAAGCTTCTTCACCTGAACCTCATGTATTTGTTTTCTTTTTAGTAATTCATGGAAAACTTGGCACAGACTTGAGAAGTGCAATAACTCAATTTGTCCAAAGTTGGATTCATTCTAATGTCTACAATATGTATATCAAAACATGACAAAATATAATTAGCATCTTCCCTAAAAAGGAATTACATGAAAGCTCTCCTCATGAAAAAGTCAATCAAACACTAAACAGAACCCTGGATGCAGAGTATGTTGAATTGAACTACCCCAATTTAAAAATTTCTGAGTTCTTGATGTCTCTCTTTAGTCAGTTTGTAAAAATGACACTGAATAAGCTCATAATACAGCACTGGAATGGTACAGAAGCAACAAGAAACAAAATTTTTGATATCCTATTCCGATCTTTAACTCTTCAATGTAAGATTAAGAAATCAGTTCTTAGACAAGCACAATTGTTTGTTTGTCAAGAATCTATTATATATTTAAGAAACTTAACTACAGTTTTGCCACGTGGCAAAAGCTCAGTCACGAGTCCCAATATGTTTTCCTACTCCATCCATCCATCTATCTATATATTATCTGTTTAAGAAAATTAATTACACTAACTTTAGTTATCCATGTCACAGTATCTCTATCTTTTATATAAAATATAGAGGGAAAAAAATTCCTGCTGATTTTCTCGCACTCGTGCGGAGTACGGGTCCCATCTACTAGTTATCCTAAAAAGTTTAACTATAGGTGCAAGAATGCTTTAAATTAAATTTCTAATATGCTTCCCCCACCATGAAAAATCCTTTTGAGCTTGAAGCATGGATAAAAGAATAGCCTATCTAAACCTTATGGCAGAAGGTTGCAAGTGGTAGGTATCCAACTTAACATTTGGTTCAGAGATAATGTAAAAAATCCAATTATCCCATAAGTTTAAACGGTAAACTGCAAACCTAATAATGGTTTTATCGATGTCTCTAGCATTCTAAAGACTGCTGCATCAGTCAACACCACAACCACACAAAGATATATTTTATTCCAGACTAATGACTTGCTCATGAATCATAACTAATTGGATGAAGGTGAAGCAGATACGAACCTCTCCAGATTGCATAGCAAAAGCTGCATGATTATAGGAGGCTGAAACATGAACCACACGCGCCAAAGGAGGGAAATTAATCCGGGTAAACGCTGTACACTGTGTTGTTTCGGGCCCTTGACCAAGTACGCCACATAAACTAGAACCACAAGAGTAGACCGAGGAATTGCTGATCAACAAGGTGTGATACTTTCCAGTTGTAATTTGCATCTGCCAATAAAATGTTTTTCATCACTATTTACATTACAACTCCACAACTCTTCTTATAAAAGGACAGTAAGAATACTAAAGAGTAAAGACATGCAAGTAAAAAAATAATAATATAAAATTAACCAAATTATGAGATTTATTCTTAAACAATCATTATATAACATTTAAAATTTCACCTCCATTTCCTTTTCTTTTTTCAGTTCTAATTATTGCAGAAATGCATTATTAGTTCACTTATTACAATAGTAACATTCAGAGAGATAGAGAAAAAGTTGGTGCTTAACCATGCAATATAAATTGTTCAGTTTAAACAACTTGGGGTTGAAATGAAAAGCAAAGAGAAAACAATAAAACATGGACAAAACTTATATACAATTCCTTATGAGCAGTTTTTCAGTGTTATCAAAACCGGACAGGACCGAGCGGTCCGATCGGTAGAACCGGAAACCGGACCCCTGTCGGGTCCAAATGAACCTGAGAACCGCTTTGCAAAAAAACAGGGGATCGAACTGGAAAACCGGGCAAAAACTGGGAACCGGACGGGGAAACCGGGAACCGACGGTTCGATCAAAAATCCATTTTTTTTTTAAAAAAAAAATGGTAAATGGCATTGTTTTTTTGCACATAAGAGGTTTTTTATCCATTTTTTTTTTTTACATTGATGGATTAAATCAAATACTATAAAAATTTTAAGATAAATTTGTATATTAATATTATTATCAGAGTACTTACGTTATAGTATTTGTGATTATTTAATATTAGAGTGTTAATATGACATATTTGCATTGTTTAATATGTAATTTTACATATTATATGTTGACTTATAACATTTTAAGTGGGGGTTTAATTTTTAATACCCTGAAGTTATGAATATTATGTTATTTTTTGTTTATTATTGCTTGATATATTATATTAAAAATATTATTTAATTCATTTCCAGTCCGAACCCGGTCGAACCCTTGAACCTTGAATCGATGCCTTGTCCGGTTTAATGGCCGGTCCGATTTTAACAACTTTTTTTCCTGTTCTCCGGTCACAATTCAACACATAAACTATCCAATAATAAAAATAAGATCATTTTAAAATTGAATTTAAATGAAAAATTTAATCTACCTGGCATGTTATACAACACCTTTTGAACTGCACCTATTAAACTGCACCTAAGTTTTTTCCATAAAACATCCCCACTCTTAAATAAAACATACTTATTATAGGAAACAAAAAGCAATTGTTTGATATAATTTGATATAATGAAATAGTACATTGCCTGATGATGTCTCGACCATGTCAGAGGATTGTTCCACAGACTGCAAGAACCTCAAAACTCGCTTCCAATTTCCGCCACATCGATCATACAACTCCCTCTGAGAAATCAAACCCATCCTAGAATAGATAACATGGGAGGCACACAATTGAAATGCAGCAAAGTCTATCAAGGACTTAAACTTGAAAGGGTACAAGCCATGACTAGCACCAAAAGTTTTTGAAGTTAACTCCAAACAAACAAGGTCTATTGCACTGAGCCTGCCAGAGCACAGAATTTCCAAAATCAAATGTGAAGGCAACTCCTCAATGGAAACAGGTCTATAACGGTCTCCCATAGTTGATAGTCTCTCACCAAAGAAAAACCAAACGTGATTTAAAGAAGCTGTGGATTGATTCACAGTGGTGATAGCAACCAGCAACACCCTTTGGCACAAAATATCAAATTTTGAGACGAAATCTCAGGCAATTGAAGCAGCATATGAAGAACACATCAGAAGGGAGAAAAACGTGGGAAATTGAGTAGGAAAAAGGAGGTCTAGATGATGGATAATTAGAAGGTGATGATTGAAACAGTGATTGGAAATAAAACATCAGAAGAGAACTAATCATACCCCCCACAAAATCACCGTGAAAATTCGAAGATCAAAGAGGATCTTCTTCACCTGCAATTAGACAACACAGAAACAGACCTTTATCCCAAAAAAAATAGTGATTTTTTTTAGAGCAAACAAAAAATTGAAACTAAGAATTAGATCAATTGAATTCAAATCAAACACTGATGTAAAATTTTGAAAAATTGAAAAGGGGGGTGTTTGAGATCAGAATGGAAGAGCATGAATTTCAATCAAGTAGCTGAATAGAAAGCAAGTGAGCAAGTAGTGAAGCCCTACCAAAGAGAGGAGGAAAAAGCGAAAGGAATAAGCTTTTGCGGGAAAATCGAAGAAAAAAAGAAAGAGCAAGGAGTGGGAATGAATTAAGTAAGAAAGGAATGGAGGGTAGTGACTGGTTTGGTGGGTCTTCAAGGAAATTAGAAAAAGTTAGGGTTTTGCTAGGTGTGTTTGTGTAAGGGGCATTTTTCTGTGCTCTTAGACCTTGTTTTCTCTCTCTAATGAAGTTTTGGAGTTCTCGTGTGAATCAGAGATAGAGAGAGAGGGGGGATTGAGGAATCTGAGAGCGTGGAATTTCATGGGGTTGTGGAAGCTTGAAAAGGAAGGGGGGGTAAAAAACACGGTGGCGTCGGTGGTACCTATGTAGATTCCTTGTCGTCGAGTGTTCACGCGTGGCACTCTGTCACGGAGCCACGTCAGTAGATGCTGTGTCACAGACAGGGTATTCTGGTTTTGCTGTAGTTGAGCAAGCATCCACCGTTGAAGCTCGCTTTTTGGTGAGAACACTTTTTTTTTGGTCAATATCGAAGAGAAATGATAAATGAACACCAATTTTGGTATATTCTATATAAATACCGTATGTTCGTACGGTACAGATATATATGGAATCGTATAGAATTCGTATATTTTTTTGACAAATTTTTTTAATCACTCTTTACAAAATTATCACCAAAGTGGTTAATACAGTCCATGTAAGTGGTTAATGCAGTTCAGTAACCAGTTAATATACTACTCTGATGCTAATTTGTCAAACTACACTCAGTAACCACTTTTAATACTGTATTAACCATTAATATTAATTTTGTTAACCACTTATATCAACGAGTGTACTTGCACCCATTAACCACTTCCAACATTGTATTAACCACTTTCAATACTACGTTAACCACTAATATCAACATTGTTAACCAATTGCGAAAGTGGTTAATGTTGTGCAAGTAAGTGGTTAATGCAGTGCAAGTAAACGACTACTCTATGTCTGTATTAACCAGTTAATGAACTGCATTAACCACTTACATGAACTATATTAACCACTTTGGTAATAATTTTGTAAAAAGTGATTAAAAAAATTTGCAAAAAATTGGGTGTTCATTTATCATTACTCATATTGAAATGGGTGTACACGGTTCAGTTGGACCCATCAATTTGATGATTCAACTCAATCCAAAACGTTTAGTTCGGTTTTTTTTAGTTTGGTTTAAACTCGAACAAACTCGTTCAAACCCGAAGTGGTTTGGTTCGGGTAACGGATTTATGATTTCGAATCCGTGAATCCGCCACCCCAACTCGATGACATGGATATTTTTTTGTTTTTTATATACCTTATTATCACACGGTCACGACTCATGAGATATGAGACACTACTTGCTCACTTAGAAATTAGGCTTTGTTTCTATTTTGTGGAAATTTTATGGAATAAAATGTTATTTTTAAAATTGTAGAATTTAGCTTAAGCACAGTCGAAAAATTTTGTGGAATTCTAAGTGCTGAATGACACTCTTTTTGGAATTTTAAAAGGTGTTTTTTTATCTCATGACCTGTGACCCCAACTAGAAAACTCGCCATCACCAGATTGGTTTGGTTCGGGTTTGACAAAAAAACTACGTGTTTTCGACCCAATCCAAACTGAAAAATCTGATTGGTTTGGGCATCGGGTTTGGTCAAAACTGACCCAACCCGGCCCATGTACACCTTTAAATACTAATGAGATCACTTGTCCATCATGTTCGTCTACACATTCTTTTGTACTCCCTCCGTCCCATAATAAATGTCCTTTTCGAAGGAAAAATAAGTATCATTTTATCTTATCAATGTAATATTAATTATGTTTTTCCATTTTTACGGCCAAATTAATAATGTGTGTATCACTCCTAAGTCATTATACTCCACTAAACATTTATGACAATGATTAATAATCAATGGTTAATAAGAATAATTTTGTAAAATTGCTACACTCTTTCATTCATTTATTATTTTTTCTTAATCTGTGTGAAAAACCTAAGACGACACTTATCATGGGACGAAGAGAGTAGTATCTGATATTAAAGTACAGTACAAAAGTGGCGTTTTTCTGCCACCACCGCCTCATTCCGGCGTTGGCACCGCTCGTCTAGTCTTCACCCCTTTACAGCTTCGCGATCCTGTGCCAGTGTTGTCTTTGCACTGCCTCCCCCACCATTTCTTTCTTGTTTTTCTCTCTTGTGGTCCAATAGGCCATGGTTCCAATACGTCGTATCGCAAAAACTCATTCTCTTCTCCCCATTTGAAGAGAGACTAAGGTCTCATGGGGGAAACTCCAGAGATGCAGTTAAGGATTAACCATAAATCCACCCATTATCGTGTTCGTTGCTTATTGCTTGTTTGGGATCATCTTTCGGTATTCCGCTTGAGGTGATTGATTATGATGTATCTAGATATTTATCTCATCTTTAGTAATCTAACATGTCATAGATCGTGAGGGTAAAAAACAGATTGTGCTTATTAAAATGTGTGCGTATGATTTAATAGCTTTGGCCTTAGCAATTGTTGATAATGAAATAATTCAACAAAGTCGTCATCTTTCAAGAGTCAACACAGAGTATTGGGGTATGAATAAATTTGCAATCTATTTGCTCCCTTCGGTCTCAAATATAAAAAATAAAGTTTAAAGTTTGGTGTACTAAAATATAAGTAAATTTTAACTAACTTCACCATATTTAATGATATTTTACCTAAAATACTTTTTAATTAATTCAGATTTTATTTTTCAATAACTTTTTTATTTTCATTGAACAAGTTTTCATGAAGGACAATTTGGGAGATACAATTTCTTTAATGATTACTTTAAGAAAGTTAAATAAGGTTAACTAATTTTTTAAGAGGTGTGAGATTTTTTTTTTCTTATATTCAAAACGGAAGAAGTATTATGTAAACAAAAAATCAAACTTCACCCAAAAAAAAAAGATTTACATGAAAAAATAAAATAAATAAGTAAAAGAATAGTAGAATACGTTGGCAGAAATACTAGGCTTTAAAATAGTAATCTTATTGCGTCAAAAAAAATCGTAATCGTATGCTCAAGTACTTGTTTGGTCCACACTTTTTCATTCTCAATTCTTCATTTCAATTTTAAAAATAAAAAGTTTTCTTTGGTGAGCTTTGAAAAAAAAATCTGTTTTTCTTTCTTTTGTTAAAAATATAAAAAGTTAAACGTATTTCTATAGAAAGAGAAAAGAGACTCCTTATTTTCACTTAAAGTTTACTATGAGACAAACTAATATAGTTGTTTATAGTCTTGCTAACGTGGCTATATCTTATGCTTGTTCACAATCTTTTATTGATATTCCAGCAAGTACTGAATCTTTGATTATTAATAAAATAGAGTGATTTTCTTTTGTAAAAAAAAAATGTATTTCTTATACATTAATACAACATTGTACTGAATTTCAATCCATTAAAGCTGGTTTGTGCATGATGATTTGCTCATGTTATAGAATTGTTTTATAGGCTAAAGGATATATAGGTTTATGAGTTTATTTAATAAGAAAACAGAAATAATGCAACTAAAAAAGCCGTAAGAGAATAAAGTAAAAAAAAAATCCAACATCATTATATTTTTAGGTGAAATATTGAAATTTACTATGTAAATGCTCTTCTTTTTTTGGAAATATAAACTCTTCTTGACAGATAGTTTTTCAACAAAAAGATATACGTAAAAGTATAAATGTAAAATATATAATTAAAGAAATTTAGTATAACTTAATTTCCTCAGCTATATGAAAAAGATTATTCAAATTTTGAAATGGGGGTTGTTGACACTGAATGGGGACAAAACAATATTGATAATAATAATTAAAAAAGAAGCAGACTCGTATGCCAAATCGTGCATTATAGATAATGCTAAATGTGACGGTGTCAATTTCCACCCGTGCGTGTGAATCTCGCGGAGACTACCCCACTCGGGGCTATGTGGGCGAAAAACATTTCCTTACAGGGACGAGGATGGGGACAAACTAAAACAAATAAGAGAAACTAAAACCAAATCGGTCTTTTCCTTTGTGCATGTGTGTGACTCAGTGACTGTGAACAAAATAAGAAAAACAACCCTAGATCTAATATTGGTTTCTACTAAAATCAAATCAGTCTTTTCAGAACTTTTATAATGTTTATTAAATATTATGTTTGTACTATTTGAGTTTAAACTTGCTATAATTTTAAATTTAAGACTTTTTTACTTTTGTATATTTTTCAATTTTACTGGATTTAGTTTATATTTTTTAAAATTATTTATGAATTTTCGGGGTCACCATGTAGTTCTACGGGGACGGGGGAGAAAAACTCCCTACAGTGGGGATCGGGGACAGAGACGATGGGAAATCTGGGGGTGGGGAGTACTCCCCTGCTCCCGCCCTGTTGACATCCCTAATCATATGTGGCATTACTCTTTAACTAATGCTACAGCTCAAAGCCACAAATTGTCCATACGCTATTCTACCAACTAGATATTCCGCGGTACCTAACATCTTGTTTCGAATTTGTCTATATCGTAGATGCCTTAACAAGGATACTTGGCATTTGTCAAAAAGAAAAAATAAAGTAAGGATATTTAGCAAGCAGGGAAGGCAAGCGGCGAAAAGCTGATGACACTTTCAATGAGTAAGAGGAATGGGGGCATGGGGTTTCGTAATATTCAAGCTTTTAATCTGGCGATGCTTGGTAAACAAGGGTGGCGGTTCTTAACCAACTCGGATAGCCTTGTTACACGGCTTTACAAAGCTAAATACTTCCCTCGGTGTAACTTTTTGGAGGCAAAGGTTGGCCATAATCCCAGCTATGTTTGAAGGAGTATATGGGGCTCTCAATTCTTACTCAAAGAAGGCTGTCGGTGGAGTATAGGCACATGTGAAGATATTTCTTTCTGGTTTGACAAGTGGTTGAGTAATGGAGAGTCCCCTTATTCAGATCAGTGGAGGTGGACAGGAGAGTGTGGGGTACTTAAAAAAAGGGTAAGTATACTGTTAAATCTGTTTATCATTTCTGTTTGGATAACATCTTGGATACAGAGAACCTCAAGATGGCGGGGGATTGGAATCTAGTTTGGAAAATTAAAGCTCCACCCAAGATAAAAAAATTTGTTTGGAGGGCTTGTAAGGGTTGTTTGCCAAGTAGATATAGACTTCATGGTAGAGGTATTCAATGTCCCACGAGTTGTGGGTTATGTGGTCATGGAGTGGAAGACACTTTGCATCTTTTCCTTTCATGTCCGACTGCTGTGGATTTTTGGAAAGAATTGGGTTGGTGGCACACCATGGAGCAATATCTGATGAGTGTGGTTGATTTTCGGGAGCTGTGTTTTGCTTTGCTTCGGGTGTTTGATGTCAACCAACAATCTTTATGGGTCGTTACTTGTTGGAGCCTTTGGATTAGTTGAAACAATAAAATATGGGAGGATAAAATGGAATCGGCAAAACAAATTGTGGAGAGAGGTATGTGCCTACTTGAGGAATGGAAGGGAGCCCAATCTGTTGGAACCCAGAATACTGATGCCCCCCAGCAAGTGAATGGGCCACCTAGGTGGAAGAGACCTTCGATGGGTAAGATGAAGTGTAATATTGACACTTCTTTCTCTATGCATTTGAACCGTGTAGGTTTGGGTATGTGCCTTCGGGATGATCAAGGGTTCTTTGTGCTTGCCAAGACCGGATGGATCTCCCCCATTTGTTCGGTTGATGAAGGAGAAGCTCTTAGATTGTTAGCGGCCATAAAGTGGGTTCGTAAACTCCATCTTTCTAATGTTGATTTCGAAATGGACTCTAAAGTGGTGGTTGACAACTTTAAGTGCCCAAGGGAGGACGCCTCTAATTTTGGTGTCATAATTTTAGATTGTAGGCGTAATTTTTCTTCCTTTTTTACAAACTATCGTGTTGAGTTTCTAGGAGACAAGCGAATTACGTTACCCATGCTTTGGCTAGGGTGGCCACATCCTTAGCTAGCTCTCATATTTTCATTGAGATCCCAACATGTATTTTTCAATTGATTATAAATTAAATGGCTTAGCTGTGTTACAGTAAAAAAAAAACTATAAATTAGAATTTCGGAACTTCTAGTCTTCCAATTGAATTATATTAAATAAAAATTTATTTATTTTTTGAAAAAGTGGACATACAGCAGTGTATTGGGCTTGTTTGATTGGCAAACATCAGAGAGAAAATGGAAGCCACTGAAAGAAGACTTTCAACTTACACACCTCTTTCTTTTTTTGTCTTCCCAATTTTCTAAATGCATTATTTTGCATTGCTTTTCAACTTTTCGTTATCATTATTATTCTTAAAATGTCATCATAATTCATTTCAAAGTGATCTAGAAAATGTTGTCAGCCAGTTGATCTAGAAAAGTGAAAACTAGATATTATAATAGCAGGTTTCAAATTCGTTTGGCCTCCTCAGCTGTGGGACTTCGAATTTCAGAATAAGGTGATATTTTAAACTTGAGAACCTTATGAAGCTGACACACAGGTCTAACTTGCTTTGTTGGAGGTTGACTTGAATCAATTAGTCTTGTTCCGGAAAATAAGTTCACTTCAGATGGTCCTGTCTCTTCATGAACCACCGGGGTATCTGCACAATGGGCTGCTTGATCAAACAACTTACTTTTGGCAGTCCTAATAAGTAATAAGTAGGAAGCAAATGAAATTTAAAAAAAGTTTCATACAAGCATGGCTTCCACATAATAATATCTTAAATGCAGAAATTGAAAGACATCATTATATAACGGTTAGCTATTCTTCTAGCAACATCAAATTTACCATTTGGCTGCAGCTAGAAAAAATTAGAAGCAGAGGATGTTTTCACAGAGGCTGAAACTGCTAAGGAAGTGTTTATTCTTGAGTCTGCTAAAGAAGAAGAGCATGGGTGGAGGAGCAGCAATTAATTAAAGGCGTCATTAAGTTGTCCAAATTCTTTACTAGGAAATATCAATAACAATATTCAGGTAAAAACCAATGATTCTTCATTCTCAATGAAAATAGGAACACAGACATAGTAAATCCATCACTTGAAGGAAATGTGGAAGAAGAATCAGGTTTTGGAAATCAGTGATCTCTTAGAACTTAGAAGGAAACTAGTACAAAAAACATGGACTCTTTAACAACCAAGAGCTCAGAGTATCCGGACAAGTAAGACATAATCTTAACTTCCTTCCAAGACCTAGTTCCCTTCTTCAGTAGCATCCATGAACTGTAACTCACCTTGCTCTGTAAAGGCAATACACGTGCCAACTGTCTCCTCATATTCCCCAATCTGTAGACAACAATGAGCCATGTCAATCCTTAAATGGTCATCATTCATTCAGAGAAGGGAAAAACTGAAAAGAAGTAATTTGAATTCCCAGCTTTTATTAAATTATCAAATGAAACAATGACCAAAATTTACAAAATGTATTTTACCTTGCTGGAATTTCTAGCTCAAATACAGCATCATAACTATCTGCCTAATATAGCATTAAAGAAACATACATCTAACTAATGGATAGATTTCATCACTAAATCTAAATAGCGTCAACAGATTCAGTTGAGAGCATCAAAATATCACTTAAGCAAAGATTCCCAATCATCAAAAATCTAAAAGACCAGGGAATTTTAAAGGGGGTAACTTACCAGCTTAAATTTGTCATCAATGATCAATACTGGGTTTAAAGTATCAAGGCCCTATAATTAACAATAATGTAATATAAGCATACTTTACTGTATAGAATATAATAAATCAATATGAAGATAAGTTATGGGTGACAATTACAAGAATTGCAAGAAACAGAGAAAAGGGGGGAAAAAGGAAAGAAAGAAAAGACAGCACCTCATAATGAAATTAGAAGTTCCAGAGCTAATTTAATGGAATTGATACCCAAGAAGTTCTGGAAAAAAGTTCATCTTTTATAAATAGAGTTTGATCATTCCAGAAATCAAACACATTTAGAAAGCCTAAATGGTGTGTTCTGTATTTGAATCGAGATAAACAATCCCGTTTACCCAAAAAAAAAAAAAAAAAAAAGAATAACGGTCTTGTGTTAAAAATTTATAAAGCTGGTGAATTTGATAAAACATTCAATGAAAAACCATGGAAGTTATGAGCTGCACATTGGGAACTTACAGTGAGAACATATTTTGCATTTGGTGGAATGTCAATTAGGCCATAAACACCATCCAAGTCAAGCAAAGTATATTCCTCTCGATCCTCACTATCATGTGGTGTTGCATTTGCCCCCATATTCCTATGTATAGATTGGAAGTGAAAACTGTCAGACCATTGCAAATCTAAAATGAAGGAAGACAGTTTATACACATGATTAAATAAAAAAAATGATAATCAGAGTTTGCGGGAGGGGATGCTGCCACATCAATGCTATTCTGAAACAATTAAAAAATTGCTTTTTAGTTAAAACAACAGACCAGAACCACGACAAAATCTTCCACTACGTTCAAACTACAAAATCAAGAGTTGAGATTCTGAGTTTCACGATACTTTCTAACTGGAATTTGAAGATGGCATATAGTCACACAATCAACTCTTAATTCATAAAGTCAAAAATGGCACGAAGCACATACAATCGACTCAAAATGCCTTTTCCTATTTAATTATATTAGACCCTTAGCCACATTTGATTCCTTCTTTTGAGATTTCTCTATTTCCTGGTATATACAGAATATATTTATTGTCGAATCATTTACGCCTAACCTGTCACGTAAAAGCCATGCTTGAGAGTGTCTTATCTATTGCACGATTTTCAATTATT
This sequence comes from Calophaca sinica, assembly GCA_037113605.1. NCBI lineage: Eukaryota > Viridiplantae > Streptophyta > Magnoliopsida > Fabales > Fabaceae > Calophaca > Calophaca sinica. The sequence goes on along the minus strand of CM073732.1, from coordinate 112,006,760 downwards.
TATTACATATCCCAACTGACAAATTGGCTTTACACAAGGATATCTATATGAATTTATCATCAAAACAAGAACTTTTATTGGAAGATTTTGCATTCTAGGTGATGCCACAGGTCATCTTTGGTTGCAGACTCTTGATTGAAGTATTTTGCAATATACATCAACAGCCACATCTTATGTCAAGCAGGAGTGCAGGACCCATTGGTTTAACCAAACAAATGTAAGGAATGGAATGATGACAGCTTCTAGAGTCTATTTTGTGCCACCAACACAATCAGCAAAGTCACCAAAGTCCTCCAAAATCATGTGTATATCCACTAATCAGACCCTACTCAATCAGCCTAAATAATTCAATCCCAAAATGGTAAAAAGAAAGTACGCAGGTGATCAAGGATACAAAGAACGGCCCTCAATCAAACTGACATACAAAAAAGCCTTAATGAACTACATGGTATATGAGACTTAAATTTTAGGATCAAACTTCAAAACACAGCATTATGACATTCAACCCAGAGAAACCATGCACCTCCTTTACAGAATAGCAATTTCTTATACCATATAAAAACCATATCATTTATAAATGCATAACCCAAAGACTTGAAATTTAAGCTAACCAATATATGAATGACCCAATCCCACTCATAAGTATGGCTTCCAACTCAATCTTAAAATTCCCAGAACCACAATTAAATGTAATCAGTAATTGCAAAGCAACGAGCCCAGCAACACACAATTAATATAACACATCCATTCCACTAAGTAGCTTAACACATGATCTTAAAAACAACCTTGTCAACCCACCCACACACAATGTGATCATCAAAACAAGAGTGATACCAACAAATCCTATGGACATTAAACTCAGCACAGCCATTAAGCATGTCAATGAGTAGTAGAGCATAACATTCAAGCAACAAGAAAGTTGAAGGTCACCTTTTTTATCAACCAGGTGCTGTGCATCTTTCTCTCATGGCTCTCATTCCAGATATCTAATACAGTAATGAAATATTGGAAATAAAAAAATAAAAGAAAAAGAAAAAAAACAGTTACCTCAACTTGCTCTGGCGGATGATTAAATGGAAGTCTTCTTTGCCTTCCTCTGCTTCCTATTGGGCGCTCCTCTCAGCCAACTGGAGGACCCTCCCTTCACGCTGTGTTTTTTAATTTCAAAAAATTAAATTATTAAAAATTTGAGGGGTTGGGAGTTTTGGAGGGGAGGGGAAGGGTTATTTTAAATTAGAGGAGTGCTATCAACACACTTTTTAACACTCTTTTTACAATACTCACTCTCTTATTGGTTGAAATTTAAGTGGGTCCCACTAAATAATATGGGTCCCACATAAATTTGATGGAACCCATATAAATTTCAACTAATAGGAGAGAGTGTGTTGGAAAGAGAGTGTTAGAGAGTGTGTTCCTAACATTTCTCTTTAAATTATGTTTGTTTGGTTCAATTTTTTTAGGGGAGGGGAGTAAAATACCTCCTAAGCCAATTTTGGCTCCTCTCTAAAAGTGAGTTTTTTTTTTGAGAGGAGAAGAAGGGAGATTAAATCATTTAAAATAAAATTACTTAAATACCGTTATATAATATATATATATATATATATATATATATATAATATAATATAAAAGGCTATAAAGATATACAAGTAAATTAATCTCTCCCCTATATTAAAATCTTTCACCTCCCCTCCTAAACCAAACATGCAAGGGCTTCTTTCCCCTCCTCTCCCCTCCTCTCAACCAAACACAAAATCAAATTAAATCCCTCTCCTCCCTTCTCCTTCCCTTCATTAAAATCCATCCCAGACCCTAACCATTTTCAATAAAAAAAAGGGTTTGTTTGGACTAATTAGCTGTTGTGATAACACTATGTTATTTCAAATAAAAATTAAAGTGTCAATCTCGTTTTTTCTAAACAAATAAATTCGTTTCAGCTATCTAATTCCATGTGTAAACCAACTCACCAGCAATTACACAAGGAAAGGCAAAAAAAGTCTGAGTACACTTTCTTCTACTAATAATTACCTAAAGATTTTGATTCACCTAGTTTCAAAGGACACAAAACTAAGGAGAAGGGATGAGCGAACGAACTGTTTAAGCAAACCTGTTAAGCGAGCCAACGGGATGAGACAAGAACGATGAGCGAGCGGGATGAGAGAGACAGAGTGCTTGAAGTTAATATCTCCCCGGTAGTGTACTCACGTGGAGCGAACGGGACGAGACGAGAATGATGAGCGAGCGATGAATGCCTCGTAGTGTACAGTGTCGAGCTAAGAAATGCAGAACTAGTTCAAGGGTTCGTTTTCACAAAGCAGAAACGGGTAAATAGTCATTTGCTACCTAAACGGGTCACCTGAATGTGTCATTACTCATTTGCTACCTAAACGGGTCACCTGAATGTGTCATTACTCATTAATTAAACATGAGTATCTTCACTTTCGTTTCATGGACTAAATTGAGAAGGTGAAGACATATTTGAGGACTAAATAGATTAACAAAAAGCATATTCGATGACCAAATTGATTTACAAAAGACAAATTTAAAAATATTTTTGTAATTTTGATTTTGATGTATTTAGGAATTATAGCGACAGCGTCTCACACACGAGACAAAAACCGATTTTTATTATATGTTTTTTGATGTCTTCTTGTGGAAATCGATCCAATCGAATCGAATTTCGGTTTCATTGAAACCGAACCAAACCGCATATACCGAACCAAACTATATATATATAATTTAATATTTATTAATTCTATTATTAGTATAGATGTTGTATTAATCTATTATTTGTTGATTTTTATTTTTCTAATAATACTTATTAGTTTAATGTGATTTAGTTTTCTACTATTTTTTATGTTCCAAACAAAAAAATAATGCTGTATTAATCTATGCTAGGGACCCGAGGCATACACTTAATTTAATTAATTTATTTTTTGTCAAATATACCCTTAATAATAAATGAAGTATAGGAATTTGTAATGTAATTTATCACAAATAAAGAGAGACTAAATATGGATATTTTAGTCCAAATATAACAATATTTTACATTCATTAAATGCTCTTTAATCTATGTGCAATAACCTTAAACATTAATAGATTATAGATATGGGAATGAGGTAATACTTACCAAGCATGTTTGTGAACTGTTCTTGAGACTACTATTTCTGGTAATATGATTCGAATAAACATCTGATGTCCCAAAAAATGGTGTTTCTCTATCTCCCACCAATCAAAGACTAGGAATATGCATATGTATTAATGAGTTATTATTTTATTTTATTATGTGGCAAATTGTCATTAGTAGAGGACAGAGAATGTGACAGAAAAGTGAGACAGGAGATTTTCATCCACAAGATTCCCAGGAACGTCATTCTTGGGTATATAATTTTATACGTTGGAATTAAGAGTCCAACATAAGTTAACTAAATATAAGTGGCTAAAAGGTCATGTCTACTTAATGGGTCTCTTCACATCAAAAAATGTCACCATCAAGGGGATCTCCAAGTACAAGAGTAGGGATCAAATCATGCAACCTTATTAATGAGACCTTCATTAATGATGCTGACAAAGAGAGCTCTGAATTAACCGAAAACACTACAGAAGCGCTGATAGCATAAGTTCAATAATGATGTTCAAAAAATTGCTAGATGTTACAAGCAAGCTTCTCAGAGATGCTAAAGCGAGAGCTCAGAGAAGGACATAATGCTAAATGCATATACTACATTTTCTCAAAATAAAGGTGAGGCCTTCAAATTTGAGCATTTATGGAGATTGTTGAAAGATGAAGAAAAGAGAACAGCATAATACATTGATAGTTCTTCAAAAAGAATAAAGATTTCTGCTTCTAGGAGGTACTAATCATCTTCTAACCTAGAAATGCCAACAAGTTACAAACAAGAGCCATCATCGACACAAACCAACCCAATTCGACAAAAGGCGTCAAAAAGGAATAGCAAAGGAAAAGTAGTTAAATCGTCTTCTAACAACAACATTGTGACTATCATGGAAGATGTTGCGAGGGTAAAAGAAACCTATCATGGAAAAAATAGCCGAGGAAAAGGATACGAAGAACTTGTACAAGGGGTATGACATCCTCTTGAAGGACACATCTTGGATGAGTGAGACAATGTCAAGATCGTGAAACGTATTGTAACATTCTTAGGCGCAAGCTAGGAAATAGTTAAGACAATGTTGTAATTTTATTGTAATTAGTCGTGATAACATATTTTTTAAACACAAGATTTGGTAATGCTCTTACGGGGTTCTGCTTTTTTAGCTTATAGACGAATCTCATACTATCCTGTGACAAATCCAATGTTCAACTTGTATATGTTCACTCATTTTGATTTGAAAGTTCATTCATATCAATCGTGTATATGTTGTTGTGTTGTTTGGTTGAAAATAATATGGAATCGTCATAGTTTATTACCATGCATGTATCTTTGTTGAAATATACACTATATCCACTGTATATAATTGACTTATGCTAAGTAAATTATTTTTCAAACCTTCAACAAATAAAATATTATCAATAAAGAGAAAATGAGTCTTACAAATCTTACCCATCACTACTATCTTCTCTTTATGATTTCTACCGAATGTGGCCCAACCTCCATCTTTTGGTCTTAGGTCTTGGAACATAGACCTTTCTCCCATCATGTAATGTGAGCACTCACTGCCCAAGTATCGTCACGGGAGTTTCCTTCTTCTTGTGCAGCACATCAATAACAAACAATCATTAATTTAGGTACCTATATTGATATGGATCCTCTGTGGTTAGTCATAGAGGCTTTCCTAGACCTCAACCTTATTTTTTGTAACATTTGGACGTGATATTTCTAGTTTTTCCTTAATAGAAACAACAAAGAAAGGAACTAGTATCAGATGAAACCTTTTGATAATTGGTCCAATTGTTCTTGTCAAAACCCAAGTCTAATTTGTCATGTGGCTTTCTGTGATATTTACAAAACATTTTTAATTTCTCAGAGCCATTAACAAATGGTGCTAGGTTCTTTGTTAGTTTCTCAACCTTTTCTTAAAGTTTTTCAACTTCTTCGTATTGATTTGACTCATTGACCACCTTGATTTCTTTGTCTCAATAATTAGAAGCTGATTTTCAGCTTTTAGATTCTCAAGTTTTGAAAACTTCTTTTTCAAAGTTGTGTGTACTCAGTGGAGAGAATAGAATAATCTTTAAGCAGATCATCAAATGATTCTTGAAGTTCGAATGGGTTAGAAAAAGTTACCTCGTTATTTTCTTCGTTTGATTTTGTGTATGCCATTAGAAAAATGTGAGATTCTTCATCTTCTTCCTCCTCTTCATCAGACGAGGAAAGATCAAGATCTTCTCAGGTTGCTATAATCACATCTTATTAGATTTTCTTCTTGTCATTGTTTAGGGATGGGCAATCGGTTTTGATGTGCCCTAACTTTTGGCACTCACTACTTGCATATGATATAGTTCTTCTCCTTTTTATTTATCTTGCTCTTGAATTCTTTCTTTTGGAGCTTCCTTCTCCGCATGCCTTGAATTTTTCTTGAGATGAATGACATTTCATCTTAATCCGTCTTACCATCTTTGGTGTCATCATCTTCATCTGAATACTATCATCTTTAAAAGCTTTGGAGGGTGCTCCTTCTTGAGCTTTGAGAGCAACATATTTTTCTGTTCTGATGCTCTCTTCTTCTTTTAACTCAAGCATGTGAAACTTGCGACCTAAGTAATTGTTCCTGGAGCAAGGAATTTAAATACTTCGCCTCGTATATTGTTGTGACCTTGGGTCTCCCCTACCTTGGGAGACTTATGAGGACCTTTCTCACGCGATCCCTTGTTTCATATGTTTTGTCCAAAGATCTCAAACTGTTCATGATAGTATGAAATCTACTAAACACTTCATCAATATTATCGTTCTCTTCCTTAACATCTTATATTGATGTACAAATAATCTTATTTTGGACTCGTTTACTTGGAAAGTCCCTTCATATGCGAGAGCTAAGGTGTCCCACAATTCTTTTTTCGTATTGCAGTAATGTAGCTTGTCATACTTGGCATTTAATTAATATATGCTCTTCTAAGCTTTTGTCCATATGGCCCTTGGAACCTCATCTCCAGCATCATCTCTAGCATGGAATTCCCGATGAATATTGTGATATTTTTTTCAATGATCATCACGCTAAATTTTAGATAAATAAAAAACTTGTAGTTATATAATCTTATAGTTGATATTTATGTTAATTTTAAAAAATACATTATACGTTAAATTTAAGTTATTTGATGAGATATCGTAGAGTTGTAAAATTTTATAAAAATTTGTAAACTTGATCTATTTAACAAATTTTTTTAATTCAACGATTAGATTGGTAATATTTAATATATACACTGATTTATTGATCAAAGTAACTATGCATATTTTAGGCACCAAAACATATAAAGGTCAACCGCAGCAAATTACTTTGTAATGTTTATTCAATAGGATATAAAAACATATAAAAAAATGAGCAACATAAAATAGCACGCATAAAAGCATAGGTACCACATGCGAAAAAAGAATGGAACAAAACGAAGCACGCTGATACTTGTGGAAGAAGACCCTTTATCTGTGTCACTGAAAATACGTGACACTTAAAAAATATTGAACACTTCAAATTTTGATGTTCATATCCAGTATAATACTTTCAGGAAAAGTAAACTAGTTCTCTGGCAATTTGTCCTTCAAATATTTCAGAACAGCTTTGGTTCCTTTATCCAAGACAGTCCTCCGAATGCTGAAACAAATAAATTGTGAAGATTTCATGAATCAAGCTTTCCCGTGTCGTGAAGATCTAGCAGACCTATATATTTTGTTTCTATTTCGTTAGAAACTTAGGCATATCACCTTTTTCTTTTGTAGGTAGGAATCTCCTTGGAAAAGTAAAATATTACATTTTTCAACTAATTAGCACAGTGGGGAAGCATACAAAAGACACATTAAAATTATTGAGTCAGAGAAGCATCGGGCTCCATCCACTTCAAGGAGTATAGAGCTGACAATGCTTGATGTTCACTGTAGTGAACCTTAGGTTAAGCCCATGGTGAGATAGAAGACCACCAGAGGCTAAACCCAAAATGAGAGAAAATGTGTATGGTGTGTGTTCCGCCCTACTCTACAACGCTTGTGTCTATATAACCGCAAGGGTTAGCGAGGATCGTGGGATATTCCCCCAAATCTCATGATGAGGGAATATTTGGTCTCGTGGGTGCAAGATATTGGGAGAGGTGTCGCAATCCAAAACCGTTAGTGTTGTAGACACCTGTCTTGAGTTTTTTACTTGGAAGAGTCGGTCGACTTGTCGAGGGTTCATGTGCTGTCGGTTATCCATAGGTGGGGCTAGCTAAGGTTGTCCTCCTATCTCGACCGGTCATTGATACAAATATAAGGATATCCCTGTACTCGTCTGATACGATTCACAGTCTCCCAAACATTCAGCCTAAAAGGTAAAAGCAATTGTTGATATTAGGTCGGCCTCCCATACGGTCCGGAAACCATACCTTCCAATACTTAGCCTATTTGACTTCCAACAAAGTGGATATCGTCGATGATTAAAAGACTAACTTGTTTAACATGATTGTTCTTTTCCCAACTAGGGGATACAGCAATCCATTTGTCAGCTGTGCAAATTATTATATGGCTTTTTTTGAGCAGTTCAAAATTTGTTGCTCTTGTTCCAGTCAAGTCAACTATCGTCCAATTACGAGGAGACTTTCCTCTGGGTGCTACATACACAACACGCATATGTTTATCCCTAACTTTATAAGTCCTCAAAATAGTAAATTTCGCACATATAGTCTTCCCAATCCCAATTGAAGTACAACTAGAACATTTAAAATATTTAAAATCTTTAAATATTTATGTCATCAAGGACATAACATGGAAGACTAGTGACTGCACAGAATTAAAATATTTAAAATCTCCATAACAAGTGTATTATATTGAATTTTTTAAGTCAAACACTTGTATTAGTAGCAAAGGAAATATTGCTCGGCTAAGATGAGACCTTCTTTTAGGGAAAGATTAGAGGCATGGGTTTGGAAAAAAATCTGATCCAAGCCATCTATCCGAAAGAACACAAACTAAGACAACGAATGTACCAGCATCAAGAGGCTCGTTAATTACATACTCGTGATGAAGAATGAGTGTTTTATCACTATTCAGAACAAGGCTCACAAAAAAAAAATCACTATTCAGAACAACCACCGAAATGGTTCAACACGTCCATAGATTTTGTCAGCTCATGCAACATTTGTAGTTATTGTGAGCTAAACTCTCAAAGTTGTGCAAGTGCTTCAAGTAATATTTTGGGAATTTGTGGAGAGTACTTTCAATAGGAATTACTTCGACCTATCTTCGGAAGAAATAGGTGGGCTAGTTCAGCATTCGGAGATGGGAAGTATTCTCCACAAATTTATCCATCAAGTTCCCAAACAATTACTCACATGCACAACCAATTACTTGCACGACTTTGAGAATTGAGCTCAAGATAACAACAAATTTTGCACGGGATGACAAAATCCATGGATGAGTTGAACCATTCTGGGCGGTTGTTCTGAATAGTGATGAGACACTCATTCTTCATCATGAGTATGTATTGCTAAAAAACAGTCTATTGGCGAGTATCGAACTATGAATTTAACAGTGTTAATTAACGAGCCTCTTGATATTAATACATTTGTTGTCTCAGTTTGTGCTCTTTCGGATAGATGGCTGGATCTGATTTTCTGATTTTTCCCAGACCCAAGCCTCTAATATGTTGCACCCACTGAAACTCGTGCCAAGGAACACTATGGTGACTGAGAGAGGAAATTTGGACGATAGTTGAATTGACTGGAACAATAGCAACAGATTCTGAACTGCTCAAGAAAAGTCATATAATAATTTGCACAGCTGACAAATGGATTGCATTATCCCCTAGTTGGGAAAAGAACAATCATGTTAAACAAGCTAGTCTTTCAATCATCGACGATATCCACTTTATTAGACGTCAAGCAGGCTAAGTATCAGAAGTATGGTTTCCGAACCGTATGGGAGGCCGACCTAATATCAGCAATCGCTTTCACCTTTCAGGCTCAACGTTTTGGGGACTGTGGACCGTACCAGACATCAGCCGAGTACGAGGATATCCTTATATTTGTATCAATGGCTGGTCGAGACACAAGGACAGCCTTAGCTAGCCCTATCTATGGAAAACCGGAAGGATGCAACATATAAACCTAGACAAGTCGACCGACCTGCTAAGTAACAAACTTGAGACACATGTCCATGATACTAATGGTTTTGGATTCCCTCTTTGACACCCCTCTCCATGCACCTGATATCTTCCACCCACGCCTAGATATTACCTCATCATGAGATTTGGGGGAATATCCCACGATACTCGCTAATGATATGGTGGGCCTGACCTCCAATGCGGGCCTTACGATTATATAGACGTAGGCGTTGTAGAGTAGGACAGAACACACACCATAAACATTTTCTCTCTTTTAGGGCTTAGCCTTTGGTGACCTTCTATCTCACCGGGGACTTGACCTAAGGTTCACTAGCGTGAACACTTGAGTTCTGAGAAAGGGGGAATATGATAATTTGTCTTCTTGAAAATCAAATTTGTGTTAATCTTTCAGTATTTGAAATTTGTAAGCCCTAAAGTACAAACACATTAGAGATGCAGAAACCTTTATACTTGTAGAATCCAAATTATTAACACAAAAAGTTCACCATTTTGAGAAAGCACATAGAAAGGTGGGGCATAAGGAAGTTACCTTCTAAGTGGATTCCCATCAAGTCTCAATGCCTGAAGGCTTGGTTCCAACAAACCCTGATCAAATCAATTTCTATAAGTAAATGTATTGAATCAAAGTGACAAAAATAAGCCATGGGTTTCACTAATGCAGATGATAAAAAAGGCAGCATGGAGTAGGCCAAAGTAACTACTACCTATTTTTTCTCTTTTATTTTTTTTTCCTTTTTTTTGTTCTTTTTTTTTTTTTTTGCTTTTTGACAGTTTTCAATGCCCAACATTATTGAGCCGTATAGCACCACCTATTTCCCAAAGTTTGAATTTGTACTGAACACTATAATTCCAGTAAGAAATGAAAAATAGTTAAAAAATGAGAACGGGCAGTGTTTGTTTCTAACCAGCTCAGGTGGAAGGGTAGAGATGTTGTTATCAGATAGGTCAAGCTCCACGAGAGATGTGAGATTTTTTAACCCCTGAAAGCAAGATGATAGGTAAGCAAAGCAAAGCAAAAAAACAAAACAAAAAAAACACAAAAAACAAAAAACCAAAAAGCAATGATAGCAAAATATACTATTTAAAAATAGATCACTGATCTATAAGACAAGTTTCTATGAGCTGAGATTGCCTGTGCGCATGCATGTGTATAAATTAGCCCTCAGTGGTCAACTACACATGTAAGTCTGCTTTCTGATCGGTAATAATTCAAGAAAATATGGTTAGTAATTCAACCTAGGTAAAGATTTAACTGTGACATCTTTCTTCAATCATAATTCTATAGTAGATTGAAATCCAATTTTATGAGCATGCAACTGTAAAAATACATTACCTATCATAGAAAATAACAAGAACATCATTTTGACTTGAAGAAACCCAAGAAATTGGCCAGCCATTAATTAAAGTTGAGAGAAAAATTATTTTCAAAAAATATATATATATAATAATAATTGAGAGAAAAATTAGTGGACTCAAGTTACTGTCAAGCCAATATATGCTTTGATAAGATCTGAATTTTAAGAAGCATGTATACAAATTGCTGGACTGTAGGTCATAGTCACTGTCAAATTCAAATGAAGTTCAAGCATGTTGTCATAGCTTCTCACAGGAACTGAATCAAAAGAGGTATATACACAAGCCTAATCCCTGTTTTTTTAGCCAAAAAAGAATATTACCACTGAAACTGATTGAAGGGAATTCTGACTCAAGTCAAGGATCCGTAATTGATGCAATCCCAATATATCTGATGGGATTTCAGTGAGCCGCATTTTTCTGTTATGTTGTAACATGAAAGTTAATCACAGGCTCCCAAGAAGCTAAAGGTATATGAAAGTGTGTGTGTGTGTGTGTGTGTGAGAAAGAGAAAGAGATGGAGTCTGCTCCCACATCCAAGAGCTTTCAACAAACCAACCTCAGGTAAAGCTCTCGCAGGTATGGCAAACTAGAAAATGCAGGACCATCTAGTAATGAAGCTGCATTACCACTTAGATCCAGGATCTGAAGCTTAGGCACCGCTTCAAAACCATCTGAAGGTATCTATTGTTGAAGTGGCAGACAAGGTCAGTAATATCACACTTTTGATTTGAACTTATAGCAGAGAATAAAGCATATTATCATGGAGATTTTATACTACCATTAGGATTTCTGCAAAATAATTTCACGTATATACTGAGAGAAGAGAAATATTTCTCGAAATGTTTCATTATATACAGCAGAGCACGTGGCTTTTATAAGAAATCTAACCTAATGAAGTTTTAGAAAGTACTAACAACTGACATTTTGGGCATTGGTTACCCTTCAATAGAGATGGAGTACAGTACCAAAAAAAAAAAAAGGACTGAGACATCTATAAAGGAATTAAAACATACACTGTCTATTTTGTTTGATTTATCTAAATATAACTCTTTAAGCCATAGTAACAGCAATGGCCACCAATGAGAAAGAATAATTATTTATATGGATTTTACAATTGGAAAAACCATATGAACTATTAACTGTTATTTATAAAGTGTTATGTCCTGAAATGGTTCTATATACACGTTGATACCAAAATTTATTTTACAAAACAGAGAGAAGCTCCCATATTATTAGTCATTACCTGGCTGAGGGGATTGTGGTCCAGCTTCAAACATGAAAGACTTGAAAGTGATTTAAGAATTGAACCTGGCCAGTCATTAATTTGATTCTTTGATAAAATCAATGTCTGGAAAGTGCAAAACATACAAATGAATTACTAGAAAAGTTTAAGATCGACAGCAGCTCAATTTTAAGTGCTCTTTCCCGACCTCAAACCCCAATCAATCAATAAATTATTATAATTTAAAGCTGGAAACATATTATTAGCAGATAAGCAAATTGCTTCCAGCATGAATTTTCACGAAATAATCAGTCAACCGAGAATAAAGGGTTTACCATATAAGAAATATTTTACTTTATACAAAGAAAATTTGAAAATGATTAAGAAAGCATGTCTTCCTTCTTCAGATTTAGGGGGGAATTGAGGGTCTTTACTCTTTACCAATGTTTTGTGGAAAAATATCTGTGTATGCACAAAAACCAGCACAGATAGAACTTACAAAGAAAAATGTGCAAATAAATAATACTACAATACGTAGAAAAATATTAAACCAAAAATAGAAAATGGTTGGAAAAAAAAATTACAATCAATTCACATGAATATATATGACCAACTTAATGCAGTTTGGGCTCTTCAGGTATGAGATAAGTAAAATTAAATACCAAAAAGTAGGTACAAAGTCAAGCAACTAGTTGTGCTTGTGGTTAATTTTTAGTAATGCAATTCATAATCCTTCTTTAAAACGTGTGTTCCTTTACAGATGCTAGGTGAAGGAATCCTTAGTCACAAGCAATAAGAAACATTATTAATTAAACTGCGAAATTGTATTTCAAAACCAATCTACAGGGTCCTTGGATTTTACAAATTACAAATGCGTAGCTCTTTTTTTTATCAGCCTTACTGCAGTGTTTATATGTTCAAAATTCCAAATGACCCAAATCACTTATATCATTACCAGTCAACCAACATATGGAATCAGATTCTTGTTAGTGAGGGACTCATATTAATATGATGACAGTGCCCATCAGTACCAGAAGATAATCGTGTTAACTTGTAAAGCATCTTTCAGGAATTAAAACCAGAAGAGAAGGTTTAACCTGGAGGGAAACACAAGAAGAAAGTTCAACTGGCAACTCCTGGATGGAGTTTCTGGAAAGATCAAGTTTTATGACCTCTGCCGATTCCCATACTTCTGATGGAATAGCACTCAACCCCAGCCCTTCCATAGAAAGTTCCTGAACATAATTATAAACAGAACCGCAATTGGTAAGGAAACGGATTTCAGGCTAAATAAATTGAACAGGAAAGACAAACACAATATACAACAAAAGTGTCTGCATCAATTTAATGAATTGGAAACTCCAAGTTATCAAAGGTATATATGGGTTTGCTAGTTAGTCTATTATGTGATTAGATTATTACTGAGCCTGTTGTCATACTATAATCAATTAAGATGTTAATGCCGTGATTGATAGATAAAAAATACTCAATATTTGTTATATTTATCTAGAAACGATACTTAACCTACTTGATTTTGTTCTATAGTCTATAATAACGAATAAGCATTATGCCATGTGACTGACTTTGATAGTGGAACTTAAACCAGAATATTAAGTATCATTAAGTCAAAGAAGGATACATACACAATGAGTTCTATGTAAATGTTGTGTATTTTCAAGTGACTAATTGGCACTAGTATTATTGTACTTGAATTGAATTTGAATTATTTTGCATATATTTACAAGGGATTGAACTATATATACAAGAGAAAATAGCATGAGGATCCCTAAAATTTGGGAACAAATCAATTAGTCTAAGCTGTCTATGGTATATGAAAGTGTTATAAGAGGAAAGAATAATAACACAAAGAAGGAACTAATACTAATTATGATTATAATCAATACTCCCCCTCGAGTTGGAGCATATATGTCAAATACATCCCAACTTGTTGCATACGTATGTTGTCCTAAGACCTCAGACCTCGTAAAAAGGCTTGGTCAACACGTCTACTTGCTAATCCTTAGAATTCACAAATGTCTTGATAGTGCATCAGAGGATCTCCTTTGATGAAGTAAGGACCAACTTCTATATCTTTAGTCCTTTCATGAAAGATTAAACTCCGAGAGCAAATGCTTTAGCCACAAGAGTTCACAAGTAGTATTAGCTATAGCACAATACTATGCTTTTGAGCTTGATCTTGCCACAAGAGTATACCTTTTGCTTTTCCACAAAGATTTAGTTACCTCCAATGAGCGCACGGTAGCCTAAAGTGGACCTCATAGCACCAGCATCTCCTTCCCAATCTGCATTTGTATATCCAATGATATTAGTATGACTCCTATCCTATCCATATAAACAAGCCCTTTATCAAGTGATCTCCTGATGTATCTTAGGATTCAAATAACTACATTCCAATGACTATTACACAATGAATCTATAAACTAACTTTCCAGTGACTTCTATATCTTCCTGGGTTAGGATAGGGATCCCCCTGATTAGAAGAAGATTCACATTTGGGTCCATAGGAGTATTATCGGGTTTACAATCAAGTATCTCAGTCTCTTCCAAAATATCAAGGGCATATTTCCATTGAGAAATATCAACGCGTAGTTGATTGAGCTGCTTCAATCCCAAGAAAGTATTTCAACTGGCCAAGATCTTTGGTTTGAAAATGTCTCCACAAGTGTTGCTTCAATTCCTTAGCGCCTTCTTGATCATCACCTTTAATAACAATATCATCCACATACACCACAAGATAAATCAGTTTATTCAATGGTGAGTATTTAAGAACACGGTCTGCCTTACAACAAATCATGCCAAACTGCTTAATAACTTTAATTCCTAATCCTCCGAAACCAAGCTCGGGGTGATTGTTCTAAGCCATGTAAGGTTTGTAGTCTGCAAATAAGAACTGAATCCCCTTGAGCAACAAACACAGGTGGTTTCTCCATATAGATTTCCTACTCCACGTCACCATTCATATTTTTAATATCTAGCTGATACAATAGCTAGAGCCTCATGGCAGCCTTAGACAAGAACAAACGAACAGACACCATCTTAGCAACAGGTAAAAAATAAAAAGTATCACTATAATCCAAGCCATAGATTGGTTGCTACCAACCAAGCATTCAATTGATCCATTTGCCCATCAGAGCCAATTTTAACGGTAAACACCCACTGACAACCAGCTATAAATTTTCTAGGAGGTAGAATAAGAGTCCATCTGTTATCATTCCTGCTTAATACAGAATGTTTGTTGAGGGATAGAGAAAGACAATTCAGAATGATGAATGATTGGTACCTGAGACGGAGTAGAGTCATATGTAACTAATGTCACAAATAATTGTGTATCCTAAACAAATGTAACATCTGCAGTCATATAGAAATGATTTGTGATGAGAGAATGACATCGATATCACTTCTGAACTTGTGAATACCAATGAAAGATAAATTTGACAGTCCATGTCGACAACATACCACGACCAGAAAAGAGGTCATGAATAAAACAATTCGAACCAAAACACTCTCGGAGAAACAACATTAAGGGGGTCCATCGGAAACAAAAGAGTGAGGAATTTCATTACCCGGAACAAAAGATGGCATGTGATATATCAAATAACAAGCAACAAGAACAACATCAACCCAAAACTTCAAGGGTGCATTAGCATTTATCAAAAGAATCCAAGTTATATCTACAAGATGATGGTATTCACGTTCAACCACACCATTATGTTGTGGTGTGTGACAATTGGACTGATGTATCATGTATGACTCCATGAGGGACCATCTGCTTTCACTTGTCCAAACTTGGATGACCCAAACAACGATGAAAGAGATCATGAGACTCTAAAGTAGCACATATGGTGGATGAGGAAGGTTGAAGATAATAGAGACCTCATGATTCAGATCATCCAATTCCAATTGTTTGTCCCATATGCTAATCTTGCATGAGAAAAAAATTAGAATTAAAGGTCATGGAACACTTCAGAGAGCGAGTAAGTTGGTTGATCAAAATTAAATTAAAGGGACAAGCTGTACAAACAAGACTAAATTCAAAGGTAAGGATGGAAAGGTGAAGCTTGACCAATACTAAGGCTAGTGCCTGAAACCCATCAGCAAGAAGGAGACAAAAATTTATAGGCGATCAGAAACGCCAAAATTTAAAATCCAGTACCAACACATGTAGAGTTGAAAGGCAAACGGTAGAATTACCGGTGTGAGCAACGGTGGCCAAAGAAGAAGCTTGTTGAGCTGCCTTAAACAAAGGTACTCCCTATACTCAATGGAAAAAAATATATTATCTTACTCAGACTCGGTCTTTTGCTCAACCACTAATCCTGAAGATTGATCTACATGGGCAATTTTAGTCGAGAATCTGTGTAGAGATAAAAATCAATCTTGAGTGTATCCATCTCACTCGCAATTAGTGAAGATTTCCCCTACCATTTCTACCATGACCACCAACTTGACAAACATGACCTCGGCCTCTAGAGTCAATTGAATTAGAGACGAAAGCCAAAGACTCTAATGTTGTTAAAGAATAATCCCTAAATAAGGCCACTAAAGAAGGAATTTGAGGCAGACAAGTAATGAGCCCTTCCACCGTAGGGATATTAGGATTCATCAATGTTTGATTCTGAACATATTCAAAGTCTTTAGGGAACGATGGAGAACATATACCATGTGCATCCCATCAAGGTTATCTGACATCTTATATGCATCACCATTAAACAAAGTCAGTTTAATCTCTTCACAAATGGAATGCACTTTAATCAGATAAGAGGGAAAATCAATATCGGTCATTTGGAGTGTCACCAAGCTACGAATTGTCTCATATAGCCACTGTTTATCATTAGCATATACGTTTGGGCCTTCTTCCAAATTTCATAACATGTTAAATGCACCATCAATCTCGATTCAATAGACTACAACAACAATGATACAAGTTGATAATCATCCTGTTGCCACTCATCCTTCTCAAAACCAACAACGTCACTAGCCTTTTTAGTGAGATGGTCAGACAATCTTTGGCCCAAAAACCATATCTCCATTGCGTTACATCAGTCCAAATAGTTTTTACATTTAGCTTCTCAGTTGTGACCTAAAAAATGCAAACGAGATCAAACTCTTCTTCTTAGGCTTGGAAACTTCCGTACCAGACTCAGCCATGAGAGAAACTCAAAAGCAATGACAAAAGCACCCCAAAAAAACTTGAGCAAAGCGGGATTCAAAGAAGGGTAGCATAATGGCAGACCTAGAAGCCAAACAAGGGCAAAATGGAACCAAGGGTCGATGAACGCAACAGTGGAAGCAGTGACATCAATGGCGGTCAGAAGGCAGTACATGGATCTCGTCTCACATGTCGGTGAAGGGTGCTACTAGAGCTCACATGTGGGGGTGCATGATGGCAGATCTGGTGGATGTGCTTGGATGGATGGCTAGTTGGAGGCTTCTGAAGTTAACGGCAATGATACTTTGAACACCTAACAACTATAGATAATGGGCTACTGCTGACAGCAGCTGAAACCCTAAACAAAGTGAAAGATGATCGGACAGAAAACTCAGGTACCAACTTGAATTGAATCTGAATTATTTCTCACGTATTCATGAGGGATCGTACAAATTTATATACAAGAAAAAATAGTGTCGAGATCCCTAAATTTGGAGATCAAATAATAAGCTATTTATGGTAAATATGAAAGTCTAATAAAAGGAAAGAATAAAAACAGAAAGAAGGAATAAATACTAATTATGATTACAATCGACATTACCTGATTATATGTTGCGGTATAGGAAAGTAGGAGTTAAGTGTGAAGTGTATGCTAGTCTTAGAGCAGAGAAATATTCTCTATTGGAGCCTTGGCTCTTGAATCTGTTCTTAAACAATTTGCTATTTCAATTCAATAAAATTTCCCTTTCCATTCAGTACTAATGTTCTATCAGATACTAACACACTGACACAGACTATAAACAGTTAATGATCAAGAAGAAATCTCTGCAATCTATGGAATGCATATTTTTCTCTTCAAGAGATGCAATACCTTTGAAGTGATAGACAATCGGGTAGCCATTGCAATCACGTCCTTTTTTGTTGTGGTTATAGCTTCAGAATCTGCAAAAGAAATTTAAAGTATTATATCTAAAATAAGTAACAGGCTCGAGCTTAAGTTGTGTGTATGAAGCTAATGCATCTAATGTAGCATACCTTCACCTTCAGAAAGTCTACTTCGAAGAAATTTCAGTAACGCTGGTGTGGGTCCAGAGACTAATGAGCTGGTGAGAAAAGGCTGTCAAAAAACACTTATAAATACAAATATTCTAGAAAGGACCAAACATTGCATGTACCTTCGAAGAGTCCGCAAAGGGTTTCCACTAAGCAGAAGTTTCCTCAAGCTAGTCATATTGCCTAATCAAGATACAATAATAAAGTATTTATTTCTTTATTTGTGCAATTATTTCCATATTACTTTTTAACTGCTTCAACACATAATAACATCACACTGTAAGGAAGTTGAGATGCACTATGGCTCATTGACTAAATATTCAGGCATAAAATATAACTGGACATAGTGCCAGATCCTTCCAGGTAATGGTATCAATTTACTACATGAAATTGCTAAAAATACTCACCTAAGACACTTAAAGAGACCATAAAATTGGTGAGGATGCAGAATGAACAACTCTCTTGACAACTATGTGAATCCCAGGTAACAAGTTCCTCTTGAGAAGATATTCAGCAATGCCAGTGAAGAGAATTGTTTATTTTTTGAAGAATAAATCAGGCCAAGACATATACTGTTCTTATTATTGCTTATTTAGAACTTCTTAGAATTTGGGTTTGGGCCTAACTCAACCCCAAAAGCTAGCTCATGGGGTGAGGGTTGCTCTTCACTTATAACCACTATTTAGGTCATATCACTATCCAATGTGGGACTCCAACAGAACTCTTTTATGAAAGGGAATGTTGCACTGTTTTTACAATTTTATGACTTACCAGTTTCTTTGCAATTCAGTGAGATGCTGAAATTAGTATAAAGAGAGTGCCCCCTAATTCAGATAGAAAATTTGTGTTCCTTTATATTTTTCTGTGCAAACTCATATACTGTTTTCATTAATTGCATACAACTATTCTGTTTCCAAAATAAGGCAAACTAGACCTATCATAATACCAGAACTTGCTGACCTTACCCATTTCAGGGGGTAACCCACTCAATGAATTATTTGAAAGATCCAAGACTAAAAGATTCAATTTGCATGCCTCTACATGATACTCCTTCAGCTGTGAATATACAAAATCAATAAGCAATATAATAAATAATCTAGTGTTAAGAGAGAAAGAGAACAAAAGCATCAGAAGCAAAAATGGTAACATATTCATAATTGCCAGTATTTCAACAAAATTCTATGTATAAGAGCTCTTTTCCTTCCTAATAAAAGGAATTACAAACAAACAAAAAATCAGTCTTAGCTACCTGGTTAGAGCGAAGATCTAAAGTCCCAAGTCGAGAAAGGGCCCCTATCTCCGCTGGTATTGTAGAAATATTATTATTCCTAAGTCGGGTTAAAAAAAGTGCAATATGTATCAGAAGTGTAGAAGGTATAAGTAGAAGAAAACCAAATGCATGGTATGCTTCCAATAGTATAAAGACTCGCATCAGAATAAGTTAGAATTTGACCCCAAATAAAACTCTGCAAGTGAATGACAACCAATGATTGATGAAGGGATTGATAAGATTCCTGCACAGATACACACACAAAAATTCTACATCAAGATAAAAAGGGGAGAAACAAAAAATAGTTGACCCCTTGTTTAAAGAACTCACTGTTCTGATGGAGGTCAAGACGAATTAAACATGAAAGGCCTCCAATGCTGACTGGTATGCCATTCAGCATATTTTTTGCTGCCATAGTGTTAACAATGGAAACAAGTTCACCAAAACAAAGGATTTACATATAGGAATGAAATAACTAATTGATATTATTGTGTATTTAGAGAACAAAGGCCCTAACAGGCATTTAATTCAGTAAGCATTGTCCATGATGAGATGAGATTTTCAGATATCGCTGTTAGCTTGTTTCCCTGGCAAAGACAGAAAAGACAATATAATGAGAGCATTGGTTAATAAAACCGTAATTTCTCAAAGATCTAAGGAGATGTTTGTTGTCATTTAATATACTAAATTTTGCTACTAGTTACTACCTCCATATCTAGCTTGGACAATTTGGAACAATTTGCCAAATCTTCTGGCAAGCTTGCAATAAGATTGTTTGATCCCTGTAAAAAGAGTATCAGAAAGCCCCATTTCATCGTTCATGACCATATGGATACAGAACAATAAATAGCAAAACTTTTTAACAGATTTCAGTTCAATAGCAAATGCAGGTAGAGTCTACAAGGAAATCCCACGTCCCCATTTAAGGTAAACACAATCTTCATCAATAGATCTATGTATGTTGTATAAACTATTAACTAAAGGAAGGACCAAGAAAAAAAAAGGTAAAATGCAATTGATTTGATAAAATTCTCCCACACTTGTTTAACATTGGGGTTTCAGCGGTGTAATAAATGTTTGGTGGTGACTATCAAAACCGGCCCCCAAAGTCAAGATATTTAAAAGTCAAGGGGCAACAGAAAACTGTAGCTGAAATGATAAAGATTATTGACAATCATTACAGCATCAACTTATGTTCATACATGTGAAGTTACAAAAACAGGTCCCTTGCTCGCTTTTCTTTTTAAGTAATCCACCAGACTTTGTGGTCTATAACAGAAATAGATTGCATATTATGATGAGGAGAGGGGAAACTTCAGAAATGGCAAAGTAACTTATATGTCAAAAGGAAGCAACAGACTGATATAGAGAAAGGTCACATGCACATGTACTGTTAATTAACAATAAAGAAGGATCTTAGGGAGTAACAGGAATTGAACAAATCCTTATGGAGCAAGAAAATAATCCAGCCAATAAATTGTGGTACACTACTGTTGTTACAGCAAGGGAAACTCCTTCCTTGACTCTCCATTCTTTGAATTGCAGTTTGGATACTGGCCTTAAAAGTATCTCATTGTAACCACCAATCGGTATGTGCCTTAGAACATTATCAGAGACACAAAAGTAGGCTCTCACAACCAAAATCCATTTACACTCATCAAAAAAGATAAAGTACTTGACAACATTCCGACATTCCAAGTTTGAATTCACAATAACCACAAGCATAACTTGAGCAAACCACTTTAATGTCAGTTAAGCAGCACAAGCCAACCACACAACTAACATCAACACCCGACAGTTTCAACAAGACGAGACCATTACGGCATTACCTTTAAGTCCGACAACTCTAAGCATCTTCCAAGTGAGCTTGGAAGTTCCTTGAGCTGGTTATTTGAACAATCAAACCTAAAAGAACAAATGCAAAACCCGAGTGATTTTTGCAAGGCCACCACATGCAAATCGAGTGCAAATAGATGTCAACTTTCCCATATCAATCTATGGGAAAAAATGAACATGGAATACAGCATACTTCACAAGTGACGCAGCTGATCCAATTTCCTCCGGTATAGTAAGTATTGAATTGTACGAAACATCCAGCATCTTCAGCTGAGGCAGCCTGCAAAGTTAGAAACAACAATGAAAATCCATCAGGGAATTCGAAAATTGAAAAACCAGACAACTAACACAAGCAAAATTTACTAGTTCTCAAAAAACTCACTCTCCTATGGCTGCGGGAAGCTGGGAAAGGCTGTTGTGGCTAAGATTTAATACAGTAAGAAAAGGTAAATTTCTGAGATCTTCCTTTAAAAATTCAATACTATTGTGAGCCAAAATGAGCTTCTGAAGCTCCGCAGCCTGCAAAACCACATAACACAAACAGCATTTCACATTCCATTTCATTTCATTTCAAAGTATTTTGGTTCATATAGCATCGATCTTAATAATCCTAATCGAACCAAACAAAGCAGAAAGACAGTTACAGACACAGTACCTCCCACCACTTATCGTCGTCGCCACCGATCCCTTCCAGATTCCGATAAACCGCATCGGGAACTTCTCTGCAAGGCGAAGCAGCAACACAACAACAGTAACAGCAGCAATGCGTGAGTGAAGAGAATATCGACCTGAATGGAGTAACAGTGGAGAGTTTTGGAGAGAGTTGGCTTGCCTGAGGGAGCGATTGGAGAGGTTCAGAGAACCGGATGCTCTCGCCGCTTTTAGAACCCGATCCATGGCACCGTATTCCGATCAGATCCGATGAGAGGAAAGGACTTAGGAGGAGTGGCAATTTGGTATATAAATTTCAACTTATGTGAACTGATTGAAAAAATTTAAGATCATTAATTCTAGATTGTTTAATTGATGATAATAATTGTACAATTTGTTGTGTGACAGTGTGAGTACATTTCTCTTCGGATTTGGATCAACGTTAATTCAGATTGGAGTGGCGGTGTTTCATCCATTCCTATCAATTGAATCTAATATAATGAAACGATGTTTTTAACGATACAGTACAAATCCCGTAAAAAATGGCACAGTGCAAATATTCAATTTGAATATTATCAGACCTAGAGTTATCTCGGTAAATTTGATAGGTCAAAATAGTAAACTAAATTGGTTCAAATTGATTGAGATAATTGTTTTTATTTCACAGTAATCCAAATTCATTCATTAGAAAAATTCAAGAACAATACAATCTGATTAAAACAAATGTGTTGGGACATTCTCCATCCATAAATTAGAGAAATTCTAAGAGTCAAGTCTATTAGCTTCTGTAAAAAAAAAAAAAAAAGTCAAGTCTATTAAGACATAAGTATCAACACACAAAGATTGATTAGGAGCCAAAGGGGCACCATCAGACCAATGTCTATATCCTAACTACCTACCTAACAAAGCCTTCCGCCTACGGTCAAAAATGACTAAAAAATGAGAGTCCACAGTCTTTTTTACTATCCAATTACGGATCAAATTTTTGGCTACTGCAAGGGTGTTTCGACTACAAATGGTCTCAGCGGAGTCCATATTGATCCCTTGGTTAGAAGACGAATGAAATTTGGAGAGGATGCAGAAATTGGTAACAGCCCCTTGTGGTCCTGCACACCATGTATATCAAATATAACCATCTCATTTGGGGCATTCTAGCAAACACCAAAAGTGTAAATTTCCCCCTGAAAATCTGGAAACCCACTCTACAAAAAATGGGGCTCACATGGTGTCAGAACAGTTGCCCTCGGCTTAGTATCGAGTCGAAATGGTTCTTGATGCCAAGATGAACATTTTGTACTTCTCAAAACTCTTCTTTGTGGTCAATATCAAGTTGATTTCCCCGTTTAATGGAGAGATGAGATTTTTGCCTTCTGTAAGGATCATCCTTTGAAGCCTTGGCTGGACAATGGGGTACCCCAGCGATTCCTAGGTAGTAGGGAGATTGAGGTGCTACTGCATATTTTAGGAAATGGGTAATTCCCTTATTTTCCCACCTTTTTTCATTCCCTCATTTTCTCCTTATTCCTACGTTCTATGACAGTTGCACTTTTGGGTGACCATGTGTCCCTCTAGAAATGCATAGGGTTTTAGCGAGTTATGGATGGTCAGGCCATGATGGGCATGATCTAAAACGTCTCATCCTCCTGCTACACACTTCATAGGATTGTGAAAAGGAAAGCTGCCCCTTTGTCTCTCATATGCTCAAAACACCTTACCTCTTGTATGTTCCTATCTTTGTGTTATTGGCCTAAACTTTTGCCTTCTTCCTTCGAGCTTTTTTCCCACGTCCTACAATACTCTCTAGGTAGTCCATTTGGAAGCCTCCATGGATCAGTATAGTTGGGCACATCAAAAGGTGTTAGGAACAACTTTTATATCTTCGTAAAAAACGAAGGCCAACCTTCGGGATGCCTTTAAACTGACCTATGAGGATCCGACTTGTTCCTACTTACATTTTGCTCCTTCCAACATTGAAAGGGTATGCTTTTCTTCAGGCGCAAACCTCTTCTTTTATATATATGACAGGCTACTTTCAAGATCATGATTAGGGTCCCCTTTACTCCCTTTGAAGCAAGTATGTTAGTTACATTGAGGTGACCCCCACTCATCTGCATCATGAATCTTGGCCTATATAAAGGTCGTTCAAACTGCTTGCGAGATGATTGGGGTTTATCCTTTCCTTGCCATTTTTCGCTAATGCCTTTGAATCATACGATAATTTGAGATGGTGGAGGTCGAGGTTCCACTTTGCTAATGCACTCGGAGGCCCTCACCTCAAGGCCCCTAGGGTCGTACTTCGGTGAAGACTTATCGATACAAAGAAAATGGGAAATAAGGCCTTAATTTATGCGGCTGGGTAATGATTTGTGAGTCTACTGGAACGATTCCCCTTTTTTTCCTCGTGTTACTCCAACATGTTTGACAACTTTGAGAGTGGGTTTCTTAGAGTATCAGCCTCGTCTGACATCATCCCCTTTTAGGTGTATGCCTCCAGAGAGTATCGATTCCCCCATTACTGGAACATGTTGCATTGTCGCTCATCATTCCCCCGTTACTAAAGCCATTCCCTCGTTACTAAAGCAAGGTCTTGCCTTCATTATCAATGCTATATGACAATGTCATTTGTTTTAAAGTTTGAAGAGTTTGTTACTGTTACAAAAATTTCTCTATATCTATAAATAAAACGATCATTTAATAAATTGAAATGTTTTTTTTACTGTGATATAAGTTTCTCGATATCTATATATAAAACAATTAATTAATAAGTTAAAATATTTTCATTATTATATAAGTTTTCAAACAAGTTGGTTAATTTCTCTAATAGTTATAGAGTAGCATTTTTTTCATAATATAGTCTTAAAGATAATCTTTCTTTAAAATAATCATGATTACTAATTTTGATGGCACTGTTCATGTCTTTAATGCAATGATGATTTGATTACAGAGAGTGATTATTGTCTAATTCTACACTATGTTGAAATTTTAAATTACACAAATTTTTATTGGGCATTGTAAGTTTATTACAATTAAAGCAATGCAAAAATATCACTGTTTTTTTGTGTATAATAAATTATTGTTCATCATAGTTTTAAATGTCTCTTTTTTCTCTTAAATTATACCTTGACTCACACAATCAAATATTTCTTCAATTATATTGCTTTGAGTTTAATTAAAAAAGTAATTTCATGCCTTTATTTTTTGTAATATTTATAAGAATAATTATCATATGATCTTTTTTTCATTTTTTCTTGGATTTATTATTGCCTATTTTGTAGAATGTGACTGACTTCACACCCCCCAAATCTCGGAATCGGATTCTCTGCATTCACGTATTCACGCAGTCACGCGAATTTACACTAGTTTTCTAACGGTGGTAGAAAAAATACGAAGTCAGAGCTACCGAGTCCGGTAGCATTTTGTCTACCACTGTTGGAAGACTAGTGTAAATTTGTGTGACTGTGTGAATGCTTGGTTCTGCGAATGTAGGGAATCCGGATCCCCCAAATCTCACCTCAATGCACGGGTCACGAGACTAGTGCAATAAGTAATTTTGACTTTGAATTACAAACGTAAATGCAGTTGATCTACTATGACGTGATTGGGTACATAATTTGATTAATAATTTATTTTAATCATAAGTTTTTTTTGGAGAATTTATTAAAATAAGTTAAAACAATATATGGACATTTTATACATTCAGCAGTTGATCTACTTTGACGTGATTGGGTACATAATTTGATTAATAATTTATTTAATAAGCTATTTTAATCATAAGTTTTTTCTGGAGAATTTATTAAAATAAGTTAAAACAATATATGGACATTTTATGCATTCAGCAGTTGATCTACTATGACGTGATTGGGTACATAATTTGATTAATAATGTATTTAATAAGCTATTTTAATCATAAGTTTTTTTTGGAGAATTTATTAAAATAAGTTAAAACAATATATGGACATTTTATGCATTCAACCACCAGTATACAATGAGATATGTCTAAGTAAGTTCTAAAGAATCTATTCTAAACACCCAAATGTTTATTAGTATTATTATCAAATTCTTTGTAGCAAGACCTAATTTGAATATTATCTTTTAATTTATTACTTCTTCTCAATTAAAATAAATTACTCATAAAAAAAGTTTTTATATGCTTATAAATATTGATAGAAAAGTTAAACGATATTTTTTATTTTAATCTTAACGACAGATTTTTTCTTAAATATTAGTATTGTAAAAGCTAGTTTCAATTTATATCAGAAACTAGATATTGTTTAAAAAATTCATGTTATTATAAAATTCATTGAATATTTTTTTTTCTACGTGTTATGAACCTAAATAATAAATTTGCCAGCTGCCAAATTTGGGCCCTATATCATAAATAATTCAGAAAGGAGAAATGCTAAGCACAATCTCAACCTTTCTGACACTCTCTCTTAAACACTTTTTTAATGATTGGGTCACGTCACACTTTTTTTTTTCAAAATCAACCATTGGATTGAAAGTTACTATCATATATATCATATCTGTAAATTTTAACATTAATCTATGATCATTTGTTATGTCATCAAGATGCATTAAGATTAACGTCAACGGTGTAATTACAAATAACGTTAATCTGGACGCATCTTGATGACATAGTAAATGATTAATGTTAAAATTTATCGATATGATCTATATGATAGTAACTTTCAATCCAATAGTTGATTTTGGAAAAAAAAAAGTGTGACGTGACCCAATTATTAAGAGAGTGTCGGAGAAGTTGTTGGTAGTATTCCTGTTCAGAAAGCAGTATATCTCGAGTCTATAAATGAGAGAGAGTACAAACTCCGATGATAACGTGAGCCACGTGGTCAGTTATATCTGCTTTTTGATATTTTTGCTACACCGGTTGAATGAAAATGCCTGATTGGCTGCTTCCCACTGTATTTACACTACTACTTTGCTGTGTTCATTTTCATGTCCAAAGTTCCCATGAAGTTGAAGATGAAATCAACAGATCTCAATTCCCACGAGGCTTCCTCTTCGGAGCAAGTACTTCCTCTTACCAGGTACTTGCTGGAGTTAAACATTTTCCCCTGAAATATATAAAACAAAATTTGTTGTTTCCCTTAACGGGATTTTTTTTATTTAAAATGAAAACAGATTGAAGGAGCACCTTTTGAAGATGGTAAGGGTTTAAGCAACTGGGATGTTTTCAGCCATATATCAGGTAAATGGTAGACTTGTGATTTCATTTCAGTCTATGGTTGTGCATATAGTCGTAGAATTTTAATGATGAAAATGAATTAATCATAATGCAATTTCATGAATTTTCAGGAAAGATAAAAAATGATGAGAATGGTGACATAGCAGATGATCATTATCATCGCTATTTGGTAATAATATTATATACGGTATCAGCTTCATATTTTACTTGCCTTCACTACACTGAGTAGAATATAGTTTACTGTGTAAAGCCTAAAGTCTAAACCACTATCTTTGACAGGAAGACATCCAGTTGATGTCCTCTCTTGGGATAAATGTATACCGATTTTCAATTTCATGGGCTAGGATTCTACCTAGTAAGTAAAGTATTCCATAATTCACATAATTAGTTCCCCACCATCTTATCTTTCAAATTATATGCTTGAGTCCATGTTCATGAGCTGTAACAGGAGGGATATATGGGGATATAAATCCAAGTGGGATTATGTTCTACAACAATATTATAGACAATCTGCTTCTTAAAGGTGAGTAACAGTGTCCCTTGGTTCTTTGAATTCCAAAATGCTAATTTTATTAGAGTTATAATTTTCAGTCTTGGTATGTGTCAAGACATAAGAACCAACTCTCCGGAAAAGTAAAAAACTAAAGCTGTTAAGTGGAGCCTCATAAATGGTTTAATATTCAAATTTAGGAAAATGCTCATTGTTATGCTGACATTTTGATTAGTAACAAATTTGATTGGTTGCCTATCTTTTGTCAATTTCTTCATGTAATATATATATATATATATATTTTTTTTTGCAACAAATAGATGTTCAATTTTATTTTATAACTGTATGAGATTGTCCTTAATTATACCTAAATCTGGACATGGCTTGCTTGCTCCAGGGATTGAGCCATTTGTAACAATTCACCATCATGACTTGCCACAAGAACTGGAAGAAAGATATGGTGGTTGGCTTAGTCCCCTAATTCAGTAAATCCACTGCTCTCATTTTTTTCAGTCAAGTAATATATAATGCTAAAGAATTTGGAAGTTTATCACTTTTTAAATGAATTGTCCTTTAAGCTGATGAATTATCCTGCATAATTGTAGTCCAAAAGTTTAAGAGATCAGTTAGATTTTGATAACTGTATACTTGGTTGTTGCAGGAGAGATTTTGTTCATTTTGCGGAAATTTGTTTCAAGAGCTTTGGAGATAGAGTTAAGTACTGGGCCACCATCAATGAGCCGAGCCTCGTCACAGACATGGCCTTTATAAGGGGAACATACTCCCCTGGTCACTGTTCCCCACCTTATGGAAATTGTTATACTGGTAACTCTGATGTTGAGCCTCTCCTTGTCATGCACAATATGTTGCTGTCACATGCTAAGGCTGTTGAATTATACCGCAAGCACTATCAGGTAACCATAATGGGCCTAAACTGAAGGCAGTTATTGCCACATTTCTAGATTAGGGGAAAGAGTATTATAGGCCAAGATGAGGAGTTTAATTACTAAGTACTGATGCTAATCCAGGCAAAGCAAGGTGGAACCATCGGCATTGTTGGACATACCTTCATGTATGAACCTCTTAGAGATGAAGAATGTGATAGACAAGCTGCGAATAGGGCCTTGGCTTTTGTCATAGGCTGGTAAGTTGTTAAGGAGTAGTGAAGTACCATTTCCTTTTCTTAGTTAGGACCTGCAATAGAATCAAAGGAAAAACGAAGAAGTTTTGCTTTAAATGTCATTCATGTCTACACACACTATTATTTACATTCAAGGGTTTAAACAAAAGGTCCACGACCGTGATTTGGATTGTGACATCAAGGCTTTTGATGTCTCTGCCGGCAACGTGGCCGCATTCTTTGCAATAACAAGAATCGCGATGCGACCACGATTTAAAACCCTGTAGACATTATTAATGAAAAGAATTAACAGCACACAGTCCTTTCATTTTTATTTTATTTTTTTAAAACTTTTCCTGCTCTTTTGATGACAAGAAGGTCACTAGACCCCCTAGTTTTTGGTGAGTACCCTGCTGAGATGCGCTCTATTCTTGGAAGCCGGTTGCCAAGGTTCTCTCCTGAGGAGAGGAGTCTCCTAAGAGGCAGTCTGGACTTCTTTGGCATCAATCACTATGGAGCTCTCTATGCCAAGGATTGCCCCCTCTCTAATTGTTCTCTCGAAGCTGGTCGTCCAATAAGAGGCTTTGTTGAAACAAGTGGGATGAGAGATGGCATTCCAATTGGTGATCAGGTACCAATATGTAGTCTAGCTGCTCTTATCGTGGTTATAAGTGGATTCTCAATAATTTGATAAATGATAAATTATTGACATAATATTTGATATAATTTCTTTTGTTTTGAGCAGACAGGAATGCCAAGGTTCTTTGTGGTTCCAAGGGCCATGGAGAGTATTGTAGACTACATAAAGATAAGATACCATAACATACCCATGTATATTACAGAAAATGGTGTGTGAATCTGAATAACATTAGATGATCTCATTTTTTTTCCTTTTGTTTTCTCCTGGCATTGTTGCTTGATCAATTGTGTAATATAATATCAAACACTTAATTATGGATTAAGAGACAAAGAAGTGAATATTGAAGGTCTTTTTTGTTATGTGAATTTGGGATTGAAGGTATGAGTTGGTTAATAAATCATGGATGGCTACACAAAATATGTTGCAGGATATTCTTCACCGCCCAACCCGGATGCGACAATGCATGATTTGATACATGATTTCAAACGAATAGAGTATCATAAAGCCTACCTTGCAGCTTTGCTTAGAGCCATAAGGTGAGTAATGAGGACTAATACATGAGTAGAAGCCTTGTCTTTAGGCATTTTTTAAGTTACTTTGTTTGTTGAATGGGGCTACTTTTTATTATGTGCAGGAAAGGAACAGATGTAAGAGGATATTTGATATGGTCATTGATGGACAACTTTGAATGGGATAGTGGCTATGGAACAAGATTTGGGCTTTATTATGTGGATAGGCAGACACTTGAACGGATTCCCAAACTTTCTGTTCAGTGGTTTTCTAGTTTCCTCAACAACACTAGTGACGCCAACAAGGAAGACTTGAGCCAGCAGTATAGAAGCAAAGATGTGACAACTGCTGGTGTCGAAGTTATTTGAGCCAGCTGATATGTATTTATTATTAATCATTATTAATACAATGAAAAACGTTACCGATATATTTACTTAATAAAGTGAATTTCACAAAATAACATAGGATGACTATATATATATATATATATATATATATACGCGGGCGCACACACGTGTGTATATATATATATATATATACATACATATACATATATATATATTATGGGTGTGAGAGAAAATTTATTAGAAGCAATGGGGATTGAGAATGACAATGAAAAACTAGTTGGCAGTCCTCATAATATTTTTTTTTAAAAATTAAGTGTTTAAATTATTGTTTTTTTAAGGGAAGTTTTTAAGTTATTAGTTAGAGATTAAATATTTGTTTAAATATTTCATTCGTCCTTGTGAATATACCGGTTTTTGCTTTTAGCCCTTGGCAAATTTTTTATTTGTTTTTAGTTCCCAGAACATAGGAAAATTGGCTTTTGGTCCTTATTATTTTGCTTTTAGTCCTTGTAATATTTGTCCATGTTGGTATACCTGTAATATGTGAACCATATCAATTTTATTGCCTGAAATATGGACTATATAAGGACTAGTTCTAACATGAACAAATATTAATATTACAAGGACCAAAATAAAAAACAAAGACCAATGACAAATTTTCCTATGTTTTAGACAAGGACTAAAAACAAAAATTGATATATATTTATAGGGATGAAAAATTTATTTAAGCCAAAAATATAATATTTCACCATGGTGTTGCGTCTTAATATTACTTCTTAAAATTATTACTTCTTAAAATATCTACACAAAAACCTATTTGTTGAGATTTGATTGAACATGTGTGTAATTTTGTTTACACTATCATTGAACGGTAATCACATTCATAATTTATTCAGTATAGGTATTATTTAACATCAATAATCATTAATATAAATATAAGTCTTCATGTAAGTCAGAGAGTTCTCTTTTCATTTCTTTCTCTCTTTCACATCAAACCCTTCTCCTCTCAGCTCTCAAACATACCCTAAGTATTTTTTTGTTTATTTATGATGAGATCAATAATTCATTTGTTTCGAATTATTTCATTATGATTTTTTTTAAAGATCAATTTTTTTAAATTTTTTTATCAGCTTATTTCATCTTTTAGAAATTAAAAATTATCATGATCTAAAAAATTATGACATCTGATTTTGTTTTAATATAGAGATGAGAGAAGATTAAAAAAATAATTTTTATAATTGTAAATAACCAAAAACTAGTTTCTGTTTTAATTTTTTTGTTCAAGTTTCTGTTTTACTTTTAAAAATATCAAAAAAGTATTTTTTAAATTATTTTGTATGATTTATTTTTATCTGAAACCGACCCTATAAAAAGTTAAAAATAAAAACAATTTTTTTTCAATTTTTACTTTTTTTTAACTAAAATAAAATCACGGTTTTGGTAGCGTCAAAGCCCTAATCCGTAGCTGTGCAACAAACCAAGCGCTCGCCATTCTCTTTCTGTGTGTTTCTTCTTTCTCCAATGGCGAAGAAGAAGAAGAAGAGTGTGAACGTCTCCGGAAAACCGAGGCACTCTCTCGACGTGAACCGCAGCAATGACGCGAAGAAGGATACACGCTCCGCCGCCACCGTTCGCCGCCTCAAGATGTACAAAACCAGGCCCTTTCGCGACCGCAAGGGCAAGGTCTTAAGCAACGAGTTTCAGTCCAAGGACCTTCCCTCCACTCGAATCCAACCCGATCCCCGCTGGTTCGGTTAGTACAATTTCACCACACAAAAATAAAATTTAAGTAATTAATTATAATCGCGACTCTTCAACATGAACCGGTAATTTCATGGTTTTGACATTTTTTTTTCCCTTGGTTTTGTGATTGGCAGGAAACACTCGAGTTGTGAGTCAGAAAGAGCTTGAGTTTTTCCGAGAAGAGCTGCAGAGTCGCATGTCGAGTAATTATAATGTTATTCTGAAGGAGAAGAAGTTGCCTTTGTCACTTCTCAACGATCATCAGAAGGTTTGTTTCTTCATCTACTTAATTGTTGCTAGGCTTTTGTTTTCTTGGTAGAAAAAATGAGTTATGTGCTTTCATTTATGATTAAATTGAAGTAAATTTACTGGTTTATGGATTTTGAATGTAGCAATCGAGGGTTCGCCTTCTTGATAGAGATGCATTTGGACCTAAGACTAAGAGAAAGCGCCCCAGCCTCTTGGCGTCTGATTATGAATCCTTAGCTAAGAAAGCTGATGGTTCTCAAGGTAGAAATCACGATTTCTCTGTAAATTAGTATATTGGATGCAAAATGGGTTTTTGTAGTTAGCATTAGCAGGAGGATATGCCTGAATTTGGATTAGCTGCTGTCAACAACAAACCATTGTTGGATGAAGATTGCACGACTTGTGTTTTGAGTTTGAATTTTGAATCTAGTCATCTTGCCTAAACAAGATACAATAATAAAATATTTATTTCTTTATTTGTGTCAAATTATTTCCATATTACCTTTTAACTGCTTCAACACATAATAACATCTCACTGTAAGGAAGTTGAGATGCACTATGGCTCATTGACCAAATATTCAGGCATAACATGTAACTGGACATAGCACCAGATCCTTCCAGGTAATGGTATCCATTTACTACATGAAATTGCTAAAAATATTCACCTAAGACACTTAGCCTCTGATTGGCAGAGGTGATAAAAAGAAGAGAATGGAGCGATAGAGTTTTCAGGAGAGAGAATGCCGAGAAAAGGAAATTTTTTCCTGATCGATTGTCGAAGAAAATGACGAGAAAGAGAAAAAAAACGTGGGGCCCATGCCTTGAAAATTTTCTTCGCAATGTTGCGATGAAAACTGGTCGCTGCGTTATTTTTTTTACTTTTTCCAAATTCTACCCCTATTCTCTCCGTATATCATAAATTATTTAAATATTTAGTCAAGGACATTGATGTCTTTTAAAAAATAACCAACACTTCTCTCTTCTCTGTTTCTCTTTTCTTTCACTTATTCCAATCAATACCCAAAATCTACCCAATTTCTCACATTTTTCTCTCTTTTTATACTCTCTTTTCATATTTTCTCTCTTCACATTTTCTCTCATGAACCAATCAGACCCTTAGAGAGACCATAAAATTGGTGAGGATGCAGAATGAACAACTCTCTTGACAAATAAGTGAATCCCAGGTAACAAGTTCCTCTTGAGAAGATATTCAGCAATGCCAGTGAAGAGAATTGTTTATTTTTTGAAGAATAAATCAGGCCAGCACATATACTGTTCTTATTATTGCTTATTTAGAACTTCTTAGAATTTGGGTTTGGGCCTAACTCAGCCCCAAAAGCTAGCTCATAGGGTGAAGGCTGCTCCTCACTTATAACCACTATTGAGGTCATATTACTATACAATGTGAGACTCTAACGCACCTCTTCACGCCCAGGACTAGACATCTGGAGCGCAATGTTGTCAATTAGCGGCTATAGCGGCCGCGCTACAATGCTATAGCATAGTGGAATTTTGAACAACTCGTTATTTTCCGAGGTTCGCAATATGCCCCAATGCTACTGCTATCAAATAGCGGCTATAGCATAACGGAATTTGACAGACCATTATTTTCCGCGATCCGCAATTGACAACGCTGCTGGAGCGTGAAGTTTGCAAGATTGGACATCTGCAGATGGTCCAATGGATCTCGACAGGCTTTAATACCATCTTAGATTTTTGGGTTTTGGCCTAACTAAACCCCAAAAGTTAGCTTATAAGGTGAAGATTGCTCCTCACTTATAACTACTATTTATATCATATCACTATCCAATGTGAAACTCTAAAAGAACTCTTTTATGAATGGGAATGTTGCACTGTTTTTACAATTTTATGACTTACCAGTTTCTTTGCATTTCTGTGAGATACTATAGAGAGAGTGCCCGCTAATTCAGGTAGAAAATTTGTGTTCCTTTATATTTTTCTGTGCAAACTTTCATTAATTACATACAACGGTTCTGTTTCCAAAATAAGGCAAACTAGAGTTATCATAATACCAGAACTTGCTGACCTTACCCATTTCAGGGGGTAACCCACTCAATGAATTATTTGAAAGATCCGAGATTAAAAGATTAAATTTGCGTGCCTTTACGGGATACTCCTTCAGCTGTGAATATACAAAATCAATAAGCAATATAATAAATGATCTAGTGTTAAGAGAGAAAGAGAACAAAAGCATTAGAAGCAAAAATGGTAACATATTCATAATTGCCAGTATTTCAACAGAATTCTATGTATAAGAGCTCTTTTCCTTTCTAATAAAAGGAATTACAAACAAGCAAAAAATCAGTCTTAGCTACCTGGTTAGAGCGAAGATCTAAAGTCCCAAGTCGAGAAAGGGCCCCTATCTCCACTGGTATTGTAGAAATATTATTATTCCTAAATTGGGTTAAAAAAGTGCAACAGGTATCAGAAGTGTAGAAGGTATAAGTAGAAGAAAACCAAATGCTTGGTATGCTTCCGATAGTGTAAAGACTTGCATCAGAATAAGTTAGAATTTGACCCCAAATAAAACTCTGCAAGTGAATGACAACCAATGATTGATGAAGGGATTGATGAGGTTCTTGCACAGATACCCACAAAAATTCTACGTCAAGTTAAAAAAGGGGAGAAACAAAAAATAGTTGACCCCTAGTTTAAAGAACTCACTGTTCTGATGGAGGCCATGTAAATGTACCAAATACGTCTTTTTTTTGTTTATATTTTATTACGGAGTAGTATTTAATAAAGTGAATTTCACTGAATACCATAGGTTGATTATATTTAATAAGAATCATATAAAATTTTCTTAATAATAAAGCGAGACATTCCTAATTTCTTAGTAGTAATACTAAATCGTGACCCGTGCGATGCACGAGTTTTTGGTCTTTTTTTGGAAATGTGGTTGAAGATACTAATATAATTTAAAGAAATATAAAAATATATTTTGTCGACTAAAAGTGATTTTTTTTATGTAAAAGGTGTTTTAGAGGCGTGCCCCTAATTGATAATAAATGTTAGTATAAAATTATTTTGTTGAAGTGTAAATATGATAGATGTATTGTTTGATCATTTCTTAGAAATAATTATATTTGTAAAATGTAAGTTGGAAAACATTTTTTTTTAAAACTATTTGTTTTGTAATACATAAACAGAAGTATGTTGAAAATACATGGTTTTGATGATTAGTTGACTTCTTTCTTTGAGTTATACCACATAATAATATAATAAAAGATAAATATATATAAATTAGGTTTATTAATATTTTGTTGAAGTGTAAATATGATAGATGTATTGTTTGATCATTTCTTAGAAATAATTATATTTGTAAGATGTAAGTTGGAAAACATTTTTTTAAAACTATTTGTTTTGTAATACATAAACAGAAGTATGTTGAAAATACATGGTTTTGATGATTAGTTGACTTCTTTCTTTGAGTTATTCCACATAATAATATAATAAAAGATAAATATATATAAATTAGGTTTATTAATAAATAAATAGTTAATTTGTTGATAAAAGTCAAATAACTATTGAATCAAAAATCTTTTTTTGTAAGATACAATATTGGATAAAGAAATTTTTAAATAAATTAAATCATAAGGATAAACAAAACAAAACATAATGATAGATTAATATTAATTCTAAATGACAAATCATAAATGCAGTACATCAATTATCAAAAATGAATTAAGTATATCAAATTATAAGATACAAAACTATTAAAATTAGATATTTTAAATTTATAAATTAGAAACGAATAACTTATGATTATTTTATAAATTAGTAGCTATAGAGTTGTTAAAAGTCAAGCAATAGTCAAATTAGCAAATCATCTTAGAAATTCAATGATAAGGATAACCATCTAATGAATAAAATAATTTATAAAAAGACTCACTGTCATTGTCGTAACCACATCGCGATAGGAGCGGCGAATGATAATCCTCTTGATTATCTAATTTTTATATTTCTTGTGAAGTCGAAATCTAAATGTAAATTTGACTCAAACTTTGTTTTTGTCTCAATTTAGAGTTATTTATGTATAAATAATAGCTATGAATATTCTATTTATATATTTTTTAAAGTTGCTCGCAAAAACTAAAAAGGATTTAAAAGTGTCTACCTTTTTTCTAAAGTGGCTATCCTAACAATTTGTTTTAATTAAATTAAATTTTAAAAATTGTTCTTGATAATCAAACAGGGAGGTCTGTGGTGCTTAGCACAACTAGCAAAGTATTTGCCGCTTGGACGCTTGGGCGCGGGTTTGAACCCGCTACGCCCCCCTTTCAGCGCTCTTTGGAGTGCGTAGTAGGCCACTGAGCCATAAGACCAAAAAAAAAAATGGGAGATCTAAAATGGTTATCCTCAATAACTCAATTTTAATCTTAAAATTAAAAAGTGTTTGTAATGGCAAAACATAAAGTAGATCGAAAGTAGTAATTGCCAACAACCTAAATATTTACAATTTTAGAAAAAAATATTTGACTTACATTTTAAAAATATCTCAGTTTTTTATTTACATAATCCATTGTTTAAAATGGTATTTGATTTTCTATTTACTTAAAAGAAAATAATATTGATTGAAATAAAAAAAATGATTTTATTTTCTATGATTTTTACTATAAAATAGAATCAGCGCATGATTTATTATTTCTTTATTTCAAAATAATTTTTAATTTTTTATTGAACTAAACTATAAAAATATAAAAAGTGAATCTTCTCATCTAAGCGATAATCACATAGCACTTTACCAAAAAAAAAAGATAATCACGTACCGGATGGATATAACCACAAATGCGATATTACACATAAATTGCAAGACAATCAAACTTGTACTTTTACGAAGAAAATATATTGCAAATCGTGTTACAATATCCCTATTTGAATATAAACATAAGAAAAATGAATTTCATTGTTAATAACTATCACAATCCGTTACTCATCATATAGGGATTTGCGCCACTTAATCGTAAACTCATTCACTCAAGGACAAAATTTTGTCTCTTCACCACCTGTGAACAAAAAAAAAAGTAAAATGATGTGTATTACATGTCATACAAAAATATACACTATCGCCTTATTACAATCAATCAATTCGCGTACTCAATATAAAGAAAAGAATTTAAAGAATAAATAGAATAAAAAATAAGAAAAGGTAAATGATAATTTATGGAACAATACATCACAATCTATACAAATGCAATAAGAAATATTAATTATAATGTTTCATCTCTTTTGGTTTTGGAGAGTGTGTCCCCAACCTGGCCAGAACAATATCAAAAAGAAAAGTAACCTTAAATTTGGGTGGTCTATCATGCCCATGTCTTGGTATTGTATTTGGGTCAAGTTTCATTTTCCTTCACCATTCTTTTTCATCTTAGGCAAGAAAATTGAGTGGTTTGTTGGAAACTCACCGTAAATGGGCTCTGTGTACCTCTTCATCTATTTACATAATGTAACAATGGTTTCAATGTGGAAAAATTAGCAGGAGAGGTCAGTATTCCGGTGAGCGAGTGATGAAATAGATGATCATTGGTGGGTTGGGAAAGTTAGTCGTTGGTGGGGGGTTTGAGGGAGATAGCCTAATGGTTTTTTTTATGCTGATTTCTTTTGTAGTTTATTTCTTCATGTTTCTCTTTTTACTCAAAATCTCTCTCTCTCTCTCTCTCGGTATTGTAATTTGCTTACTCTCATTTCTTCAACTTCTTTGAATCGGTTTGTGGAAAAAAACACTTATTTGAAATTGGTGATAACATTTTGCTCATTCTCTTATGCATAATCTTCCTTTTATAACTGAATATTCTAATTTCTTTTTCTTTTCCCACTTCATCAGTTACATTTTGTTTATGAGAGTAGTGAATTATAATAATTTACTTTATATATGGTACAAGTAATTAAATAGAAAACCGTTACAGAAGATGAAACAAATTCAACTACCAATATATTTTTATTTTACCATGCATTTTATTTTTTATATTTTTTTGTAGAAATTGGTGTAACTAACATCTTTAGCTAACACTTGGACTTCTGTTTTGGGTTTAAATATATTTTTGACTTATGAATTTGAAATAAAAAATTAAAATAAATGAAAACAAAAAAAATGTTTTAAAAATTATTATATTGTTATATTAAACTAAAATAATGTTTTAAAAATTTTAAAAATGTTTTTTTGACATAGCATATAATATAAACATTCATTTTGTAAAAAAACTATAAATTTGTTTATGCAATAAAAAAATGTTAATAAGCATTAGGTTTATATAATAATATAAATAAATTAACTTTATCATATAAAGTTTTTTTTACACAATCATTTATAATATTTTTTCCTTTAAAACCATTAATTCATAAATTAACGAAATATTTATTACATAAATTAGTTAAAACAATTTAATGCAATAAAAACTAATTGAAGACACTAATTAAAAATATGCCTATTTCTTTTATTGTAAAACTATTAATTAAATTGTAAGATTACCAATTAACCCATAAATAGACAAATATAATTTCGAATATTGCCCCTAGACAACATTCCTTATATATATATATATATGGGGAGGGATCAAATTACACCGGTGTAATACTTGGGTAATGTTACATCGTTCAATAACTTTGTAACTAATACTTATATTACAAAACTAACCGTTGGATTGAAAGATGCTATCACATAGATCATATTTACAAAAAATTACATTAATCTAAAATTATTTGATAAGTCATTTAGATGCATCAAGATTAACGTCTTATGCACTTTTATTAAACAACGTTAATCTTGATGCGTCTCAATGACTCATCAAATGATTTTAGATTAATGTAATTTTTTTGTAGATATGATCTATGTGATAGTATTTTTCAATCTAACGGTTAGTTTTGTAATATAAGTATTGGTTACAAAGTTATTGAGCGGTATAACATTACCCAAGTATTACACCGGTGTAATTTGATTCCTCCCTATATATATATATATATATTACGGGCGTGAGAGAAAATTTATTAGAAGCAATGGGGATTGAGAGACAATGGCAATGAGTAAACTAGTTGGTAGTCCATATAATGTTTTTTTTTTTTATAAAAAATTAAGTATGTGTTTAAATTATTATTTGGAGAGTAAATATTTGTTTAAATATCTCATTCGTCCCTGCAAATATTTGTACAGTAATGCTTTTTTATTCAGTTATATCATATTTAAAATGCACACATGATAGTTAAAGAATGAAAGAATACGTGTCAATATCAAGTGACTGAAACTCCCCCCCCCAAAAAATGAACATCACAAAGCATGGACATTCATAAAAAAACAATTTGTTTGTCTTTAGAATTGAGCTTATTTTGGAAAAAATCTAAGGGTCTTTTTGTGATTTGGGAGGGAAAAGAAGGAGAGAAAACTTATGACCAATATTTTTATTATGTGAGAGTATTATAAAATTTTAATTTGTCCTCCAAAACTCTCCATCAATTCATTTTTTAAGTTCTCTCCAAATTGGAGGATTTTAATCCAATAAGAATTTAAGTCACCATATAAAGGCCCATTTTAATCCAATAAAAATATAAGTCACCATATAAAATAATATGATGTGGCATGCATTTGGCCCATTTTAGTCCCTGTCATTATCAAAAATTCGCAGAAGCCCTAAAAGGCCCGTTTTAGTCCTTATCCCAAAAAAACCTTTTTGGTCCCTTACTTTTTGTTTCCATCAGAAGCTCTGAAAGTTCCATTGTGGTTGCATCTTCACTTGTATTTCATTCATGGATGCTTGGACTTGAGTCATATAATTTTTCAACACTTCTATATCCTTCTCCAATTGAATAATTTTCAATTGTTGCAACTTAGTTTGATTTCAGGTCTCATAGAATTCATCAACCCATAAAAAATAGGAGCAATTTGGTTGATGAGTGAGACACCCTTGCCCCATTTATAATGTTTTCCCATAATTACGAATAATAATAACAATATCAAATTACAACGAAAGAAAATATATTTTTCATTATATATAAAAAAGTTTTGTACAAGCAGGGTTTCCTCCTAGGAACCACCAAAAGAATAATATACATACATACAGAAACCACAATGTGTATACAAAAGAATATCATCAGTCAAAAGATATCAAAAGCCTAACGAGAAGCCTCCTACATCTGACCCGTCCTGTGAAATCTAACGCGCGGTTGTGGCGGAAGATGGGAGTCCCCAGTGGAAGGACGTCCCTGGAGCTTAGACTGATAGACCCTCAAGGGCTCTACCAGAGGGGCAACAGGAGATGAAGAGACAGTCGTCTCTGACCTACGACGAACCTCCCAATATCCGACACTATCCCTAGCCATACTATAGGAACCTGAAGATAATGGAGCAGCAGGGTAACGTTGCCTAGATCTAGGCTCTCGCCACATGCGGTTAAACAGCAACCGCTACACAATTCTAAAATCACCAATAAATGAGGCCCTCGACGACCCTAAGAGACGGAAAAAGACACTATAAATGATATTTGAAACAAGAAAATATAACTAATTAAAAGACGCAATTTGATGTTACCAAAAAAAAAAAGACGCAATTTGATTCAATATATCAAGTACAGCAAAAATTTTGATTCAGTGCACGTTGAGCACATTAATTGATTTGACTTGAAGAAGAAACAAATATAAAAAATGAATGCAATCAAAAAAAAAATGAAAAAAAGGACAAAACTTGAAGATGATTCAACATGAATCAAATACAACATCGTAAATCAACGTAATTTTATATTGTATTTTTATTTTACTTGGTCGAACAGTAATTTAAAAGCCTTTTTTTTGTCAACAATGTAATGTAACGTATTCATTCATTGGACAAAGGCATCAAATACATTACACAAAGTATAAACATTAAACCCACTAATAGGGCACAATACAACCTACTAAAAAGGCAACAACCCACTAATAGGGCACAACACAGGATATGCAAACTCCTAATATCAACAATCAAGCATAAGAGCCACTTCTGATCCAGTTAACAGCTAGTCTAATAAAACTACACAAGCAAAATAATAAACTAAAGCTGTAAATTAAGAACATGAAAACTAGCATCCATAAACTCCACCTAAATCCAAGACAACCCAAATATGAAGCCCAAAAAAACACATAAACCAGCAAAGCCATCCCACTTAGATTACAGTAACCCTCCTTCAATAAAACCAATTTGCCCCGTAGACTTTCAGGTTCAATGACCTATTTGCCCTTTAGCCCTTCTCCAATCAGCTTGATACCAGATTGCCGTGAGAGACATTGTCGGCGAGCGTTTTTGTCGACCTCCAAGACCGATCAGGAAAAGGGACAACACAAGACAGAACAATGAATACCCACATGTATTCAGCAGGGGGAAGTCAGAAAAGTCCAGAATCTACCCCGTATTTGATGGCCAATCGGCCTTTGGAGTATCCATCTCCTAAACCTGTGCTACCAGAAAGGACAAACATGACAAAACCAGATACTCAAAGGAGGATAACAGATCTGCAACAATCGCCCCCTGTAAATCAAAGAAAACATAATATCATCACCGGAGGAGGCTTTGGCGGCTGGCGGATGACCACTGGTGATGCAGAGCTTCGAATCTGAATAGGCGGACTTCTCATGGCTAATAGAAGAAAGACAAAGAACGATTGGAGGGAGGAAGAAGATCAACACCAAAAGAACCAAATGGACGACACCGATTATGCCGGACACCAGGCGCCACCACACGCCGACCAAACCCTAGCGAAACCTAAGGGTCGCGCCGCACAAAAAAACCTAATCAGAGAGGGTACCAGCGAGAGAGATATTCTCTCTCTAATTCCCTCTCTTAGGCCGTCTGTTCCAGTGAGGCAGATTCACACACCACATTTTTGTAACCCGTAATTTAAAAGCCTTAACATATATCTCTTTAATTGTTTAAGTAATCAGGCCCGTAAAGCACTAAGCCCACTCCCTCTTTAGAACCCAATCCCTCTTTTCTCTAAGGCTGTTGCTTCCAGCACCCCACCATGCTGCTGCCAGCACCCCCACCCAACTAATATTTGTGAAATCCCAAAAATACCCCAACCACTTAAACTCAAATTTATTTATTTTTCTCTCCCATTTCTTCTTGTTCCTCCCCCCATCCCTCCTCCATCACCCCACCACCGTCCTCCACCACCAACCACCGGAGCACCACACCTCCATCGCCACCACCTCTCCAAAA
Source organism: Calophaca sinica (assembly GCA_037113605.1). NCBI lineage: Eukaryota > Viridiplantae > Streptophyta > Magnoliopsida > Fabales > Fabaceae > Calophaca > Calophaca sinica. Next base: position 111,964,432 of record CM073732.1, on the reverse strand, counting down.
TACCTCCATTCACCTAAAACCCATATTTCTCTTCTTCCTTCTCCCTCCCATCCCTCCTCCACCACCCCACCACCAGAAAACTCGCCGGAGCCACCACCCCTCCACCCCAACACCGGAACACCTCCCTATGGGCCACCGCGACCAACCCAGCGACCACCGAAGCTAATTCTGTTCGTTTTCGCGATTCTACTAATTTTTTCGCAGAATTACAGGCTTTCGGTAATTGAATTACCGGAAGCTGTTTAAAATGTATTCCGACAATTCAATTGCCAGAACATAAATATGCTTCCGACAATTGAGTTACCAGAATACATTTTCAAACAAGTAATGAAAATGTATTCTGGCAACTCGGTTGCCGAAAGCATATTTTTTCAAAATTATGATATGTTCTGACAATTTAATTACCGGAATATGTTTTCAATAGCTTCTGACAATTCAATTGTCGGAACATATCATAATTTTGAAAAAATATGCTTCCGGTAACTCAATTGCCAGAAGCATATTTATGTTCCGGCAATTGAATTGTCGGAATACATTTTAAACAGTTCCCGGCAATGAAAGCCTATAATTTTGTGAAAAAAATTAGCAGAATCGCGAAAATGAACAAAATTAGCTCCAGTGGCCGCTGGGTTGGTCGCAGTAGCCCCTAGGGAGGTGTTCCTGTGTTGGGGGGTGGAAGGGTGGTGGCTCTGGCGAGTTTTCCGGTGGTAGGGATGGTGGAGGAGGGATGAGAGGGAGAAGGAAGAAGAGAAATATGAGTTTTAGGTGAGTGAAAGTATTTTAGAGAGGAGGTGGCAGTGGAGGGGTGGTGCTCCGGTGGTTGGTGGTGGGGTGGTGGAGGAGGGATGAGAGGAAGAAGAAGAAGAAGAAATGGGAGGGAAAAAAATAAATTTGGGTTTAAGCGGTTGGGGTATTTTTAGGATTTCACAAATGTTAGTGGGGTGGGGGTGCCGGCAGCAGCATGGTGGGTGCCGGAAGCAACGACCCTTCTCTAACCTAGAGATGAACCCAGGGATACTCTGCAGCTGAGTTACCAGATAACTGCACGCAGCGGCTGGGAATAGGGAGAGGGCCAGCAACCATATACGTACCATAAGGGATCAAAGGGGCAAACCAATCACTCAACCAAGCCCTAATCCATAGCTGTGCTTGGCGGTACTCAGCTGCAACAAACCTCAACTCCCCTCACGCTCCCGGCCATTCTCTTTCTGTGTGTTTTTTTCTCTCTCCAATGGCGAAGAAGAAGGAGAAGAGTGTGAACGTCTCCGGAAAACCGAAGCACTCTCTCGACGTGAACCGCAGCAATGACGCCAAGAAGGATACGCGCTCCGCCGCCACCGTTCGCCGCCTCAAGATGTACAAAACCAGACCCTTTCGTGACCGCAAGGGCAAGGTCTTAAGCAACGAGTTTCAGTCCAAGGACCTTCCCTCCACGCGAATCCAACCCGATCGCCGCTGGTTCGGTTAGTACAATTTCACCACACAAAAATAAAATTTAAATAAATAATTATAATCGCGATTCTTCAACTTGAACTTGTAATTTCATGGTTTTGACAATTTTTTCCTTTGATTTTGTGATTGGCAGGAAACACTCGAGTTGTGAATCAGAAAGAGCTTGAGTTTTTCCGAGAAGAGCTGCAGAGCCGCATGTCTAGCAATTATAATGTTATTCTGAAGGAGAAGAAGTTGCCTTTGTCGCTTCTCAACGATCACCAGAAGGTTTGTTTCTTCAGCTGCTTAATTGTTGCAAGGATTTTGTTTTCTTGGTAGAACAAATGAGTCATGTGCTTTCATTTAAAATGAAAAAATTGAAGCAAATTTACTGGTTTGTGGATTTTGAATGTAGCAATCGAGGGTTCACCTTCTTGATAGAGAGCCGTTCGCGGATGCATTTGGACCTAAGACTAAGAGAAAGCGCCCCAGCCTCTTGGCATCTGATTATGAGTCCTTAACTAAGAAAGCTGATGGTTCTCAAGGTAGAAATCACAATTTCTCTGTAAATTAGTATATTGGATGCAAAATCGGGTTTTGTAGTTAGCATTTGCAGGAGGATATGCCTGAATTTGGATTAGCTGCAGTCAACAACAAATCATTGTTGGATGTAGATCGCACGACTCGTGTTTTGAGTTTGAATTTTGAATCTAATTTACTGAAGTTTGAATGTGAGCCGTCCGATCTTTATCCAATAGTGCCGATTTAATCTAAAAGAAATCACATCAAAAGCGTTTTTTAGCTTATCCATGTGCACCCTTATTTGGTTACTTGTTTTTCATTGGCGTGCTTAGTTTATTTGCTTAATCAAAACTGAATAATACAGCTTTCTGTTTCTTTTGTGGGAATTGCTTGTTTAATGTGATTGGTTGTTTCTTCAACCAAATAACGTTGTGCTTAATCTGATTATTGTTATTGTTCTTTTTTTCCCATATTACTTTGCAGAGGCTTTTGAAGAGAAGTGTGGTTCTAGTGTATCTGCAGAAGCTAATGAAGCAGATGGATTTAGAGATTTAGTGCGGCATACTATGTTTGATAAAGGTCAAAGCAAACGCATATGGGGTGAACTTTACAAAGTGATAGATTCTTCAGATGTTGTTGTCCAGGTAGTGTCTCATGCTTTTGCTGAGGTTCTGTTTAACTTTTCACATATGTCTATGCTGGCTGATTCTGACGTGACAAGCATTCGTGTTTCTCCATTGAATAATACGATTTTGTGTCCTAAGGTTAAAAAATTATGCTAAATGATGCGTATTTCTGCTGCAAAACTGCATGCTACCTTGCTCTGTAAATGTGAACACTGTTTTGAGTTTTAATAAAGTTTGTCATAGTAATATAAGGGACAAAATATAAATGCTTGGGAGCTAATGTGTCATACTTTTAAAGCATTTTCCTTGATATGATTAATTCATGCTTGTTTAAGTTGACGAGTCCTTGGTAGATCAAATTTCTTTGACTTCCAGATTCCTAGCAGTTGTCACACACTTTCCTCTTCACTCTCTGAAGTTTTAGTATTTTATGTACCCTGATGCAGGTCCTAGACGCAAGGGACCCACAAGGCACAAGATGTTACCATTTAGAGAAGCATTTGAAAGAAAATTGCAAGCACAAACACATGGTGCTTTTATTGAACAAGGTTACTAACATATTTTTTTGTGCTCGGTTTTCTTATGAATTGTTGCTAAATACCCTAAATTGCTATTTTTCATTATAAAGCATTTCAAATCCTCAAATTTTTTCCCAGTGTGATCTTATTCCTGCTTGGGCAACAAAAGGATGGCTTAGAGTTTTGTCAAAAGAATATCCAACTCTAGCATTCCATGCAAGCATTAATAAGTCCTTTGGAAAGGTATACACTTGACTTAATCTTTCTTTGAGTTTAATTTATCTGCCAATTTGGAGATAACACACCTTTTTCCTCTCCTTAAACTATTATGTATCTTAATTTATTTGCTATCTTTTTATTGGCCGTTATCATGCTTAGGGTTCACTTCTATCAGTTCTGAGACAATTTGCAAGATTGAAAAGCGATAAGCAAGCAATATCTGTTGGATTTGTTGGATATCCAAATGTTGGGAAGTCATCAGTGATCAATACATTGCGTACAAAGAATGTAATCATCCTTTCTCCTTTTCTACTTCTTATTTTCTGCTTAAGGTGTTGTTAGTGTGGAAATTAATTAAAGCATAGACGAACAAGTATATTTGCAAATCCTCTCTGGAATTTTATAATTTGTTGTGGAATCAGCATTTTAGCATGTTGATTGACATGTGACCCATTAATGTGTCAAAGGTCTGCAAGGTTGCTCCAATTCCAGGGGAAACAAAAGTCTGGCAGTATATAACTCTTACCAAGAGGATCTTTTTGATTGACTGTCCAGGTGTTGTCTACCACAACAAGGACTCTGAAACAGATGTTGTGCTGAAGGGTGTGGTAGGTTTCCTCCTATTTTCTTTTAAGTTTGATTGCATTATACTTCAATAATGAATATTTTGTTCACATTGTTTTTGCTAATGTTAATTGGAAGAGAGAGCACAATGTTTGATCCATGTAGCTGACCCCACCTAATGGGAAAGGATTTGTGTTTGTTTAATTGCTTTAATTGGATGTTGTAATTTGTTGATAGTGTTTTTCCTTTTACTATTTAGAGATATGGTGTAAACCAATCAACCTTGTAGTCTCCTGAGATATCACCTGTTTTGCTGGGTTGTGGTATATTATTCATTGTGTTTTGTGGGAATCAGGCCCAGAAAGAGCTATTCTTATATTTTGTAAGGCTGAATATTGACTAGCATATTACATCTTTGGGCATTATTTAACCCAGGAACGGACACACTGGTGGTATTACCTGTAGCATTAGTGCCCACAAACAAAATATGATTGTGATCAATATTGTCAGGACTCATACTTGTTTTGCTTGCGCAATGAATAATTTACTCCTGCTTGCTAATGGTAATAGAAGTCCTTGTGGAATTCATTTTGCATATTAGTTGGTAGATATGATATTGTTGTTGTTGTTGTTGTTGCTGCTGCTGCAATTAGGCTAAATACTTGATTTATTTCCAGGTTCGTGTAACAAACTTGAAAGATGCTGCTGATCATATAGGTGAGGTTTTGAAACGTGTGAAGAGGGAGCACTTGGAAAGAGCATATAAAATAAAAGAGTGGTATGGTTCCTTGTCTCCTAACTTCATGGTCAATGATAAATCTTCATAAAGTATGTCCACCTTTGGTATTATTGTGTTTGCTGAGAATAACCTACGTTTTCAATTCTCCTTTTAAGCATCTAGTGACAAATTAACAGTAAGGTGGTAATGACATGATCATTCTTCATTTGACTATTACATTCCATTTATAGCTTTTGTGTGTGTGTGATTATAGCTTGTATACACAAACTTGGGTATTCAGCAATATCTGTTTGTTGTCATCAGGGATGATGAAAATGACTTCCTACTTCAGCTTTGCAAATCATCTGGCAAACTTCTTAAGGTATTCTTTTTGAATTGATCTAGATTCTAAGTTTTATATTAAAGTTATTATTTTGTTATTGCATTCTTGTTGAGGCTTGTCATCAGCTCTTTTAATATACTCTTGCTTTCCTCAATTTGATCTAGACTAGATATGCTCTCTGTCATTGTATGTGTATTTTTTTTTCTAGACGGGGGTGACTATCTTTAGTCCTGATTGACCAAGAACTAAAGAAATAACTATTTTATCTCTTTATCCTCTTCTTGCATCTCTTCTATAAGGAGAAAGCGATGCGGTTCAATTACTAATTTTTCCCTTTATGTGACAGCATGCCAAATTGCTTCATTTGGTTATTCCTTCAATTTGTTTTTCTTGAAGCTTTTTGCTTTGGTAAGGCAAGGTGACATACTTTAATGTGACTTTTACTCGTAATGGCTGTTCCAGGGTGGTGAGCCTGACCTGATGACTGCAGCAAAGATGATACTTCATGACTGGCAGAGGGGTAAAATTCCCTTTTTTGTTCCTCCTCCACGTCAGGATGACTTGTCCGAAGAGCCTAATGTCAATGGCATAGATGTTGATGATGCAGTTGACCCTAACAAGGCATCTGCTGCTATTAAAGCTATTGCAAATGTTCTTTCATCTCAGCAGCAAAGAAATGTACCAGTTCAAGGGGATTTATATAGCGAGAATGAGTTGAAGGAAGAACCTACTGACCAACTTCCAAACACACGGGATAATACAGATGAAGATATTCTGACTCTTGACAGTGACACATCTGAGCAGGATCCGTCCACTAAGGTTCCATCTGAGCAGCTTATTTCTGCTGAGCTAGTCCCAACAAGTGAATCATGAGTTTAAGTTGCAGGTGTAGCTGTTGGGGTATAAGTTAGTTTTTATTTCCATTCCTGAAAAAGCTTTGAAGAGAACAAGCTCCTTTTCCCTTGCATCTTCACTACCGGAGGCCAGCTCCATTTTGGGACTTAATTTGTCTCACAAATACGATTGTCAAATGCATCAATTTTGCATTTGGGAATTCTGTTCTGGTTATGTAAATGAAGCTTCGGTGATGGTCATTGACTGATCTTTGGAAGCAGATGAAATAGATAGAGCAATCATTAGAATATGGAGGATTTTGGTTTGCTGAGCATAGTTTTAGTGATATAGTTTGCCAAATGATTGAAATTTTGTTTTATGTAATTACCATTCTAAGTTATTTTGCTATCCATGTCATGGGAGTTGGGAGAACTTTGAATTTATTGCTTTTTTCACTAGGCTGATATACTTGATTTATATGCTAAAATTCTATTAAGTGACTTTTTGCCAATCACCCTCATTTTTAGTGTTTGGATGGTGTAATTTAAGAATGGAATGTGATCTTTTAAATATTAGGATATGTTGTACATTAAAATACTTCGTTTGGATACATTATTAACAACGCATGAAAAATAGGTTTTTTCAAAATTCCTTGCTCTTTTTTCTTTCTCTGTTAGTTCTGATAACCTCAACCTATATACATCCGGTATTTTCCTGCCATGGATTTGCTGTTTCTATTCAAAATTCCTGTTGCTCCATGTTTTTATCGCTTCCTTCCTTTCTTAGGATCAAAGAGGGAAATAGGTTTTTGAGCCCCTATGAATGTTCCCTTTAGGGTCTATTTGCTCTAGTTTTTTAATTCAATGATCATTCTGGGAGTATGATTTATATTTTTTTGGTGAATCCCTTGGTGAGATTTATGTTCAATATGTCCTTAATACTGCTCATTCTTTTAGATTTTTGCTTTTATGGATAACTACTCATTCTTTTGGATTTTTGCTTTTATGGATAATGCAATGAAAATATCGAGTGCCAAAAAAAAAAAAAGGATGCGGCAGAATAGCAGACAATCATTCAACTATGTTTAGGAAGTCAATTGTTTCAAATATTGTTGTTGTATATCCTGAATGGATATATATGTTGTCACAATTTGTTTGAGGATTGATCCTCGATGCATTTTTGAGTGCTGTGGACAATGTATCAAATGCAGGGAGATTGACATCATTAATCTTTTCTGTTCCGGTCTACAAAGTCAATGTCAAAAAATTGACTGTAACTCGGAATATTAAAGTCATTTGAGATTGGACTAATAGCCTAATTCTTACAATTTTAAATAATTTATATTTATATGAAATCAGAAACTTAAATTTTATTTTATGATCACCATTATATACAATCAACTTCGAATATTAAAATACTTACTGCTTATTATAACAATTTTAAGACAGCATATAAAATATTTAATCATCGACGTATGAGCAATGCTAAATTCTATTTCAATGATTAAGAAGTGTAATTCACTAACAATTTAAATCTTTTTAGCATGTGTTCTTTTTTTTTTTTTTTGATAACAATTTTAGCATGTGTTGTTGATCATAATTAAAACCTCAAATTGCATAAAAAGTTTATGTGGCCAAGACTATGTCATTAATTGGATATATTCAAGTTGAAGTTTTTAATCCTACGTAAAAGAAAGCACGCAGAAGACACTTCGTTAAGCAAAATTTAGAAAAATCCTATTCAAACTTTGATGTGATATGTAGCGTTAGCACCGACATATACCTAAGACTCAGACTTGGACGAAACCAAACACCCTTTAGCATCACCAAATTGTGGACTCTTATCGCTGACTTGACATCTGTAACCAACCCAGGTTTCTTTCATGTGTAATGTTTTCACAATATTTATATTGGGAAATACTGCATAACCATTATTTTTTAATATATTTTTTTTAAAATGATTGATATTATTATTGGTTTTTAAATAAGTAAATTATTCTATATTACTTTAACCATATTCGAAAATTCCAAGTGAATTCTTTCCAATTTCTTACTGTTTACCATTACTCATTTGTAGATTAAAAAAGTTCATTTTCAATTTTACAAAACAAGTTATAAATAATCCCAATAAAAATAAAAATTAAAAAAATGAGCACCAATGTATCTAGATTCGTTGACAATGTTACTGGCAACACCAAGTGTGATTGGTATAAAAAAAATATTAGCAACACGCTATTTAACACACTTTTTTCAACACTTTTTCTATAATTAATTAATTGAAATTTATGTGGATCTAACTATTTTGTAAATGAGTCTCGCTTAATTTAGTGAGACTTATGTGAATTTCAACCGATTAGTGATTAGTTATAAAGTGTTGTAAGTGCTGCTATCACTCATCATTGATATATAATACAAAAAGGAAAAAAAAATATAACAGGCAAACACGTGCTTTCTGCATGAACATTTAGATGGCATTTGTTTAATAAATATAAACGATTTTTTTTACTACTTTACTTTATTTAATAATAATCATATATATTTGAAATTTCCAACGGAATTCTTTCCAAGTTCTTACTTCTTACGGATTACAATTTTTTTTAATTCACCAAAATAAATTACAAATTGATCCGGAGTGGGCCTTTGGCCACTCCGAACCGGCCCGATCTGATTTAACAAGAGGAATTCGCCCTAGTACGATACCGACCCGAATAGGCCTAAGACCCATTTCGGTTGTCCAACCCGACCCAGGAGTTCCTTCCTCTGGCAACAAACCCTAGGAAGGACATGACCACAACGCGAAACCCTAGAGCATAAGGCATTGCAGCGCTATCACTAAAAGCAACCTTATCTGCTCACAACCCTAAAAATGACATCGGCCGTCAGATGTATAATCAATCTAGGGTTACTCGATACTATCCACACGTCAGCAGCCTGACCTCACCTATAAAAGGTCCATGACCTAATCAATAAATGTACACACTGTTTATATTTCCTTACCTCATCTTACTCTGATACTGACTTAGGTATCAGAGTTTGTGCAAGTACACCCCACCGTCGTACTCTGTCGCTTGTGCTTCTCCTCCGGCCACCTCTGAAATCCACTTCCGATCACAAATAATAATCCCAAGTGCCAAAATTGAGTTCGAATATAGATTCCTTGATGCTGTTGCAGGCAACAAGTGCCATAGATATAGGAATATAATATTGAGATGAAAAAGGGCAACACGTGCTGCTGCATGAAAATTAGGTACAGTTCGAGACTCAAGTTTAACCAAACAAATAGCATTAAATGTTATGCTTTTTTTAATGAAAAAACATTAATCAGTAGTATTTCAAACAGAATACTTACTTACTACCGTTGTAATTATTATTATAAAAAACAAAACCCTAATTTACACGTATCAAAAAAATATATTAAAAATAATTTTTTTTAATTAATATTTTTAAAAATTTAATTTTCTTCTTCAAAAAATACCCCATTTATGAACCAACTTACTGCATAGGAAATAAGTTATCTTATTAATATAATTCTCACTATAAATAAGAGCATAAATAGAAATTAGACATTTAATACATCTGAAAATTGATGTTGTTTCTTATAATTAGGAAAAAAATAACCATTTTGTTCTTTATAAAAACGATCGGATATAGTATTTATTTTTCTATTAAAATTGTAACATATTATATCTAATCGTTTATCTTATTTTATTTTCAAAGAATAATAATAATAAATATAAAACAAAATACACATGCACTAAACAAACATATCAATTTTTTGATAGGAATACTTTGATCATTTTATACCTTTTAAAAAAGTGGGTTTTATTAGTTATCTGTATTAAATTTGTATAAAATATGTGTTGTTTTTTGTTATTTTTTTTATCTTTTAAAACTATTAAGAGAGAGAATTAATATATTTTGATATAATAAATAATTTTGTAAAAAAATAAATAATTAATACATGTTTGTCGTTGAAAGTGTCTTATATTTTATATTTGGGGATAAGAAAATTTTACGAAATGTTCTATACTAAGTGACGGAGACGGTAGTATTAGTATACTCTGAATTCGAGTTGGCACGCACCTGTGGCCCAGGGAAGGGAAGGGAAGATACTGAACTGTGTGCATTGGCATTGCAGCTGGAAATGACGCGCTTTGCCCTTCCCAGTTTATATGGCAATCATAAAAATGTATGTAGTTTTTGGTGAACTCATTCAATGTATTTGGTAGTTGATACCTGAAACTGCTTTGTTACACACTGAGGTGGAGAGAGAGAGAGCGAGAGAGAGATCGATCTTCAGTTTTCATTCTTCTTCTGGATTCACTTGTAACTTCCATTCTTCTGTGAGCTTCCTACATTCCTGACAGTGTTTAAGGCGGTGACTGCTCTGTGATCTTTACTCTCATTTCAGAATGTCTGAATCTGCTTGGCACTGTTGTTAAAGGAGAATGAGCTTTCATTTTTATTCCCCCCCCCTATTTTTGCAGAGTTAGTAATGTGAGCTTGATTTGAAAATGGTGTTGGTCTAAACAGTTCTCAAGAACTTTCTGGAAGGAAAAGGAAGAGCCTTGCATTTGTTTTTTTTTCCTTTCTGTTTAGAGAGAGCAAGGGAAAACAGGTCAAGGAATTTTCTTTTCCCCATCTTTTCTATTGAAAAAAGCCATGGGTGGATTTCTGTAATTTTTGAAATTATACTCCTGTTGATGATTTTGACATGTAGTGAGGAACCACTTGATTCATTTGGGGTTTCTGCCATAGTTCTCTTTCTTATACTAGAAGCTTCCATTTGGGCCCTATTAATGGTTCCTTGTTTTGTTGTATTTTTGTTTGTAAATTAGGAATCAGGATCACTATTTGGCGATGAAAGATATCATTATTAGGATTTATGTTTAATGGATTCAGTATTATGAGCTTTGTTTGTACAAGTTTCAAAGTTTTTTAATTCAATTAAGAAGTTGGCCTGAAATTTTTAAAGGCACATAGTCATATATAAGGTTTGGATACTTCAAGATGGGAGAAGATGTACAAGAAACAAGGTCATTGGCCTTGACTCCTACCTGGTCTGTTGCCACTGTGTTGACTATCTTTGTTGCTGTTTCTTTGCTTGTGGAGCGCTCCATTCACCGTTTAAGCAATGTAAGTATTGCTTGAAAATCTTTATTGAGCATTGTTGGTTTTTTATGTCGATCTATGTAGTTGTACCAAAAAATTGAATGGTAGAAATTGGAAGTTTGTTCTGTCCGAATCATACATTCATCTTGCTACAAATCTTTATTAAGCATTCACTTTTTGTTTCAAGCTTGGTTCTGTCTTAATCATGTATTCATCTTGCTTGTGACCAAACCATTCCTTTTCTCAGTGTTCTTGAATAAGCTGTTCTCTGTTGTCAGCTTTGGCATGAATTCTGATGTGTGATTATGTTTTTCTGTGGCTGCAGTGGTTGCGGAAAACTAATAGAAAACCCTTGCTTGAAGCTTTGGAGAAGATGAGAGAAGGTACAATGCCTTAGGTTCTACTGGAAACAAGAGTTCTTTTTTGATTTATTAGTCCTTACCGACTTTTCTGCGCTGCGCTAATTTTCTGTAATGTGTTTCTTGTTACTGATCACTTTTCATTATTTTGCAATTCTATCTTCAGAGTTGATGTTGCTCGGATTTATATCTCTCCTACTTACTGCTACTTCAGGCATGATAGCCAATATTTGCATTCCATCAAAGTTCTATAATAGTGCTTTTGCTCCATGCACTAGATCTGAGATTGATGAAGAAATTGAAGAGAATGGCTCCCAAGAACGTAAATTATTGATGACTTCTGCTTACCCACACTTACTTAGGAGGATGTTGAATGGAATAAATAGAAACTCCTGCAAAAAGGCATGAGCTATATACCTTACATTACATGTATTAAATTTAACTATCATTAGCTGTTACTTCTCTATGTTAATGGAGGTTAATTTGCAATTTGTTATGTTGCTCAGGGTTATGAACCATTTGTTTCATATGAAGGTCTAGAGCAGTTGCATCGGTTCATTTTTGTCATGGCGATAACACATATATCTTACAGTTGCCTAACAATGTTGTTAGCCATTGTGAAGGTGAGATGTTGTTTTTTATATGTAGATGAGACCAAACTGCCAAACATTTATCATTATTGTTTGCATGTTGAATGTTCTTGTTCCTTTTTAAGCTTAAACAATATTGGAGCAATGCATTAGAGTAGTTTGAGTCATTCTAAATAACGTAATTGATACAATCCATATTATATTTCTGCTGTCAGTGAAAGACTACCATATGCCTTTCTCATCTTACATATAGAGATGTTGGGAAGCTTATGATGGACTACTTTTGGCTAATTAAGGGTAGTATTAAGTTGAGGAGTTTGAAAATTGATGAAATTGTCACGTCAAACCAAAAGAATTAATTGCCATGGAACAATTGTTTATGACTAGATTGTATATGCTAACTGAAAGCATATCCACAACATTCAATTCCTTTCTATTTTGCTTATTTAAATGGGGAACATTCTTTTGTGTTCACAAGTTTAGGTTATCGATAAAGTGCTTCACCAATGTTATGCAACCTATTGGAACTTGTCCTTTTGAGAATGGTTCAACAGTCAATTACCACTTTGATACTTAACCATATAAGCAGAATGTCAATCATGTCCTATGAAGCATCATCATGCAAAATGGTTAAACTCAGCAAAATTAGGGAGAAATATGGGACCTGACATGTATAGAAAAGAGTATGTAGGTAAAGGTCATGCATTAAAAATTTTATGCACTACCCCAAAAAATGTATAGAGAATATCATATTATTCAAAGTACGAGTATGGTGATTGTGCATCTGAAAATTAATATACAAAAATGATTTGTGCTTTTTTCTGAAGAAAATAAACAAATGCTGTTCAGTTATATTTTACTTTTAGTGTCAATGAGTATCCAACACGCTGTTCTATATTTTAATAAATTTAATTTTGCGTTGCATTAAACAGAAATCTAATAGTATATAATAGAACATTCTTGTGTTATCTTTTTGGATTTCTGTTTGACATAATAACATTTTTAGTTTAAACCAGATTCACAGTTGGAGAGTGTGGGAGGAAGAGGCTCACATGGATCGGCGCAATTCATTAGCTGGTAAGCTCATTACTTCTTAATGTGCCTTTGATCATAAGATTTTTTTTAGTTGTATTCTTGTTATCCAGTTTGTTCCTTTGCAATGTTATTTCTATTTCTATTTCTATAATTGACGAAACAAACTTACAAAGCACTTAAATCAGGTTTGTTATTCCATATATAATGGATCTTTTCTCTCACTTATGTAGTTGTAGGTTATATGATCTCTGTTATATCATTAAAATCCAAAGCATTTCCTGTGCTCTCTCTCCCAATTCACTTTACTGATCCTTTTGAGCAATTATGTTGATTGTTGGCAGCTCTGTGACCAGACCTCTTTCTATGTACCTCTTTTCCTTAATAAATTCCTATACCGTAAGAAAGTATAATCATGCGATTGCTTCCTTAACAGAAATAATGATTTTACGCAAAGTGCCACCAAGGAGTACAAGTTTAGTTCGCTTGAGCTTATGACTATTTTTTCACTTGTGATCTTGTTGAGCTTCTGTCAAGTTTTTTCTTTTCTTATGTGTCATTTCATTTAGAAAGAGGCTTTATAGCCCCGGGCCACTGAAGTTCAATTAAATAAACAAGCATTTTGAACGACCAAAATCTGAACCTCCCTAGGATGAACCATTCAGTGACTTATGATGGATGGAAATTCTGGATATAAGTGTACCTTCACCTAACATCTTAAGCTCTTAGGACAGTTGGTCTTTGATTTTGTATTAGATCTTCCTATGACCATGGGTCAGGAGTTTGATCCTTGTCAGTTGTCACCCCTGTTCTTCATATGTAAATTAAATTTGGCTTTTGTGCATTTCCCACACTTCAAGATCAAAGAGCTCATGTGAGGAAGCATGTTAAAATATTCATTTACCTCTACCTAACAACTAAAGCTTTCAAGAAAGTTGCTCATTGATAAAAGTACAAGGTCATCTAGTTCATATTGAAACCATATTTTGGAATTGATTGGCCATTCTTCTGTTGCAACAGAAATTACTAGACAGTTGACTATGCGAAGACAATCAAGCTTTGTCAAGTGTCATGCATCAAATCCATTGGTCAGAAACAGTTCCGTCATTTGGATGGTAATTAGATATCTCCACATATTTACTCATTTCCATTAGGATTCATTTCATATATTTGTTATATAATCGCCTTAGTTTCTTAAATTTATTTGATGAAAGAAGGCATATATGAAGAATATTTGAAATCAAAATATACTCAAAAAAGTTTACCATTTTTGCATGGTTAACTTGGCTATACTTCTTACCTTTTGATCACTTTGCTTTTCTAAACAAATTTTGAAAGAGGTGTTTGTTACAATGGTCAATTGAGTTGACTAAATCCATACAAAATTCTTCTTGTTGAAAGTCCCACATCGACTAGAAATATGGTCTGAGTGGTGTTTATAAGGCTTAGGCAGTCTTCACCTTACAAACCGGTTTTGTTGGGATGAGTTAGGCCTAATGCCCAAATTCAAGGCTTCTCTCAAGGAAGCAAGTATATTGAGTAAAATAAGATCAAAATTTTAACGATTTTTTTTTTGTGGTAAAACATATGAAAATTCAGTTTGTGGTTCCCCAAATACTAAATGCTAATAATAATTCATGGGGGCTAATTGCATGAATCTCTTATACCGTCAGCATTTTTTGATGCCAAACTTCCTTTATATGAATATTTATTGTTACCTTATACTCTACTCAATTTATTGTACATCATTTTAATCATCTAGTTCTGTTTCAACAAGCATATATTTGTAAGAAGTCTTGATTGGACAAATCCAGGTTTTACATATTGTTTATCTATCTAAGTTTAATTAATTTGCAGACATGTTTTTTCCGACAATTTGGGCGTTCTGTGGTTCGTGCTGACTACCTTACGCTTCGCAAAGGCTTCATCATGGTATGCAATCAATTTTTTTAGGTCTAAATGGTTTTAATTCAAAAAGCCACCTAATATGGTTCTTATCTCGGTGTGTATCTGCATGTTTTCCTCAAAGTTATATTTCTAATATGTTATCTAAACCCTTATCTAACCATATGATAAGAATGCATGGGCTAACTCATACCGTCTAAATATTTATTTTTATTTTTTGTAGAAAAACCGTTCTAATTTCCTAGTGAAAAATGAAATATGCCTATTTAAAATTACTTCAAACATCTGTTTGACTTTAGTTTTCTACCTTTGAGAGAGAAAACGAGGAAGCAAATGATAGATTCCGTGTGAGTTACAAAGCGGAGCTATGTTATATTGTTAGAAGTCTTACATGGAAGAATTAGATGGCCTGATTAGTGGTTATAAATGAGGGGCAACCCTCACCCTATGAGCTAGCTTTTGGGGTTGAGTTAGGCCCAAACCCAAATTCTAATATGGTATCAGAGCCTATCATAGATCCATTTGTTGGGCCACCCGTTATCGGGCCACTCGGGTCACGTTCCAGTTGTCTAGTCCTGGGCGTGAGGGGAGTGTGTTAGAAGTCCCACATGGAAGAATGAGATGGCCTGATTAGTGGTTATAAATGGGGGACAACCCTCACCCTATGAGCTAGCTTTTGGGGTTGAGTTAGGCCCAAGCCCAATAGTGCTGGGCGTAAGGGGGTGTATTGGGAAAAACCTAAGTCCCACATACACTAGAGGTAAGGCCTAAAAAGAGTTTATAAATAAATGACATCCCTCACTTTACAAGCCGATTTCGTAAAGATGAGTTAGGCCCAAAAAATCATATATATATTGTTGAAAAACAATCAGAGTTGCTGGTGTTTCCAGCAAGTTTGAGATCGAAACAGAAAGTAAAATCACACCAGATGTTATCGTGGTTTGGAGCAATAGTCTCCTACGTCCACACTGACTCAGATTTTATTGATTGTATAAGAATCTCTCATCTCATAGTACAAGAATTTAGCCCAGAGAACTCTGGTCTCTCACTTGCACACAACCTTACAATCAATTCCCAAAACCTCACAGTTACAGCAGAATGAAATCAACCCTCTGCACTCATAGCCCTCAAACCTGACTTATATACACCTAGAGTCAAGGTTCACTAGATAAAACAATTACAAACCGATCCTAACTGAATGAAACAGTAAATAACAGAATGCAACTAACAAGTGATCCTATCGGGTAAGTGTATCACAAGGTTTAACAATAAGCATAACAAACGAACGGCTATAAACAGAATTGGAGAGCCATAGAAACTCACACACACACACACACACATATATATATATATATAATGATATGAAATAAAAATCAAAATTTTAACTCTACCCTATTTTTTTATATTTACATGATAATTAAACCATAACTACTTATGTGCATCATTTCTAATACTCTCCTTCAAGTTGGAGTTTATAAATCATATGCATCAAACTTGTTACATATATAGCTTATACGAGGACCCCTCAAAGACTTGGTGAGAACATCTGCTAATTGATCATTTGAGCTAACGAAGCTAGTAGTGATGTCTCCGGATGAAATCCTCTCTCTAATAAAACGATAGACTATCTCAGTGTGCTTAATCCTCTTGTGAAACACTGGATTTAAGGCAATATGCATTATGCAATACAACTTGATTATCACAAATGAGTGTCATTTTCATAACCTCCCTAAAACTAAGCTCCTGAAGTAACTATTTGAGCCATATGAGCTCACAAGTAGCCAACGCCATGTCTCAATATTCTGCTTATTTGCTTGACCTTGCAACAGCATTCTGCTTCTTACCTTTCCATGAGATAAGGTTTCCCACAATGAATATACAATACCCAGACATTGATCTCCTATCAGCAGAAGAGTCTGCCCAATTAGCATTTGAATATCCCAAAACTCGAGTATGACCCCTATTTTCATAGATAATACCTTTCCCTAGAGCTGCTTTAATGTACTTCAAAATGCGAATTACGACATCCCAATGACCTTCACCAGGTGAGTTAAGAAATTGACTCACCACACTAACATCAAAGGAGATGTCATGGTGAGTGACTGTGAGATAATATAGCTTGGCCATGAGTCTTCTATATCTGAAAGTGGGTCCCCTTGATCTGGTAGAAGCTTGCTATTGGGATCCATTAGCGTAAAACTGCCTCATTAACGCTTCCATGGGAGTAGAAATTGACATTCTGCTTCCCTACTTTAACACTGCCCTGTTTTTCACATTTACATGATAATTAAACCACAACTACTTATTACATCATTTCTAACACTACCTTCTGAAGGTACTTGTATGTCAGGTTTCTTGGAATACTTTTTGAAGGTTAACCACTTACTGTCTGTTTTCGTTGTTCATGGCAGAATCACAACCTTTCATTAAAATATGATTTTCACAGCTACATGGTTCGATCTATGGAAGAGGAATTCCAAAGGATAGTTGGTGTGAGGTTAGTAATTGTTGAGATTCAGCAGTCACTATTATTGCAGCTTCATGACCATCTCTTTTGGACGTCAAATTTTGGTCATTCAGTACAACAAGACCCCTTCTGACACTTTTATGTATTGCGTTTGATCTAAATTCCTGAAAATGATCAGTGTTTTAATAAATTATTTAAAAAAATGTCAAAAAAAAAATGTTGAAAAATAAATCATCAGTTAGTGTGCATTTATTGTTTTAAGATGCAGTTTTACTTTTCTATTCCACATTCTTTGCAAATAATTGATATAAGGAGAAAATATTGTTTCTTAATTTAAACATCTTGGACAGTATATTGTTGTTTTTATATTTTTATTGCTTTTATTTTTCAATTTTCACAAATTGGTTCTGATGAAGTTGAAAGCTGATAATCGTGTCTGTTTTGTTAAATCTCTTGCAGTGGCCCTCTCTGGGGATTTGTTGTTGGTTTCATGCTTTTCAACATTAAAGGTATTGCCTATTGTGAGAAATCATGGTGAAAAGTAGTTTATCATCTTTGATCTTTCTCCTTGATTTTAACAACATTGTCACTCCCTCTCCAAAAAATTTGTCCCTGTTATGGATCTTTCTTTTGGCAAAAACTTCCATTTCAATTCATTTTCTCACTAAGATTACCTGAAACATTATGGTTAGATCATACTTGTTTTTGCATTCTGTTGAAACTTACAATTAGTTTTTTTTTTCCTGGGGTTTATCGCAGGATCTAATCTCTATTTCTGGATAGCTATCATTCCTATATCTGTAAGTTACCTTTGTCATTCCCTTCCTTTCTGTTTTGTTATACTATTTGGTCAGGAAATACTAACATGAACTTTTAACCTCCCTTCCCGAACCGTTTAGACATTGTGAGTGGCACGTGGTTGGCTCTGTGTGGTAGTTGGTAGGCTTGTCTTTGGAATTTGAATAGAACAATATGCTTGTTGGTGAAGCCGCATAAAAATGGCCTTATTCGCTGAAGACGTTTTGCAACAAAATCATTATGATTGTTTAATTAGTCACAATCTACCATAGTAATAATTATGTGTTTAGTTTGGTTGAAGCTTTTCTTTCCCCCCCCCCCCCCCCCCCAAAAATATCCATGATATTTCCTTAAATTGGGCAATTAAAGTTGAAGATACTCTAAACCGTGCCTTGTCTTGAATTTCTCACACGACCAGATTTTCTATTAACTGTGTCATGTTATTTCTTTGATGTTAATAATTTCATGCACAGCTTGTTCTTTTGGTGGGAACAAAGCTACAACAAGTTATTGCAACCTTAGCATTGGAGAATGCTGGAATTAATGGTTTCTTCCCAGAAACAAAGTTGAGGCCTCGTGATGAACTTTTCTGGTTTAATAAGCCTGAACTATTGCTGTCCTTAATCCATTTCATTCTCTTCCAGGTTGTTCATGGTTCGTCTACATCTTGTTTGATCATTTCTTGGTTAAATTTTCCTTTTTCTTATTAACTTCTGATTTCTGTTTTTTGTCTATTTTGGCAGAATGCATTTGAATTGGCTTCATTCTTTTGGTTCTGGGTACTTCTTTATCCATATTAAGATGTAGAGTAGACCAGGGAGTAATAAGGATCATTTTTTAAGTTTAAACTGAATCTGGAATTTTAAAAAAGTTATATTGCTCAAAAAAAAAAAATCTTATAATTTAAGCAAGATTCTTTATTAGGGAGCTCAAATAGAATAAGATAAACTATATATCTGTGATAATGAATCATTATCTCCATTGAAATGATAATGAGCAACAAGGAAAAGATATAAGACTTGAACACAGTGCAACTTTAAGTGTTTGCATTTGACTAAATTAGTAAAATGTCTCTTTTTTTCCTGCAGTGGCAGTTTGGATATAATTCCTGCTTTATTAGGAATCATCTCCTCGTTTATTTAAGACTAATCTTGGGGTATGCAGAAATCAAGACTTTTTTTTTGCCCCCTCTATCAGGATTTAAATCGAAGAATTCTTGTGTAAACTAAGTCAATAAAGAACTAATGTACCCTTTTTTAAATATAAAAGTACTATTTGGCACGGAAATTTATGCAATTATTTAATGTAAAAGGTCATTTTTAAATATTTATTGGCTTAGTTTACACAAGAATTTGCGGTTAAATCAACCATATGCCTTTTACCTTTTCTTGCATTCAACTTTGTAGGTTCACGGGACAGTTTCTTTGCAGCTACAGCACCTTGCCACTCTATGCACTGGTTACACAGGTAAGCCAGGATATAGAAAAAGAATATAAATGTGTGTTCATTTTGGTGTCTGCACAAGTTCCAATGTTTTCAAACATGCACAAGATTTGCAATTATAGAGGGTTTTCCTTCAGAATAATGAATAATATCTGTCTTATATGTTACTTGAGAAATGGAGTTGTTGCATTGAGTGAATCATTCTAGTGAAGGGCTTTTGCCACATTCATGTCTCGTACAATAACAATACAACTTTGCTACGTTTGTTTCAGATGGGAACAAACTATAAGGCAGCATTAATTCCACAGAGGATAAGGGAAACCATTCATGGATGGGGAAAGGCAGCTAGGAGGAAGAGAAGACATGGTATGTACACTGATGACTCCATCATTCATACAGACACAAGCACTGTATTGTCTATTGAAGACGACGATCGAATAATCGATGATACTCCTAGAGACCTTGCCAAGGGGACTGAAGTAGAATTGCAACCAGTAACAACAGTCACATCTACCCCTTCACCTATTGCTAATGAAACTTCAAGTAGGGCCATTACACCCCTCCTTCGACCTTCAGCTTCGATATCTTCATCAGTACCATTCAGTTCTAGACTAGAAGAACCATTTCCAAGATCCTCCTCTATGCCAAGTGGAAGATAATTAAGAGGCATGGAAGAAAATGATGCCACTGAAGAGAAATGGAACGAGTTAAAGGGTGTAACACCCCATTGAGACAAGACGTTTACTTTATTTATTTAAACAATAGTAATCCATATTTGAGACAAGTACACATTTTATTTATTATTAAAGTATACAAAGTTTATTACACATACAAGTATAAGTATAACTCTACACCTTTGAGGGTGACAACACACACACTGGCTGTAACGCGAGTATCCTTCCTCTGCCTTTAGACAGTCTTCCCATAGACTTCTCAACCTACAAGTTGTTCCTGTCCATTTGCTTTATAGCTTTTAATATCATATAATAGATACACACCATAAAAACAAAGGGGTAAGATATCCATTAACCTCCATCAATCAGGAAAGAGTATCTGTCATCAGGCTTAGCATATCAACATAATCATCAACATACCTGTTACCACAAATACTACACTCAAAACTCTTGAGTACACGGTCACAGACCAGACCATTCATGGATGCGTCATAATGACAAACCTGATCACAGGGTCACAAATTACATCGTTCTCTAATACCACAGACCGACATATGTCACTGGTCATTTCAAGCTCATTACCAGCCCTACTGACCCGGAGATTTCAGGCCCATTACCAGTCCTACTGACCCATACCACCACTGAATATTGTGGGCCATTAACGCCCTACTCCCTAGACCGATCACCAGTCTGAGGGCACCGAATAGGATAAGTTAGTTGTCCCGGGAACATATCCTGTTACACTACCCTCTCCGATCATCAGATACGTAATTCCCCATTCCGAGAATCATCATATCCAATTACCGGAGTAAGGCACCGTCCCGACATCCCCCATATCAGGAATGGCCAAGATTGTCCATCTGTCAGACGTAAAGTCCTGAAGCTCGGTCATATACACCTACTCCACACTACTCTGTACCATCAATCATATACATCTCAGGTACACCAACCTCGGGTACACTGACCCGGCTATCACCACTAACAACAGGGTATCGATGATAATACTTACTATTACCATCTAGGGATTCGCAAACCTCTAACTAGAGGGCGACACCCTTGACTTATACATCAGACTCACATACATCATATACAACCAGTACACAAATATCAGATGTAAATCAGAATATCATTAACCATCATTTACCATATTTAATCGCATATAAATTACTCCTAGCGTTGCGTAAGCGACTATCTTCTAATCTTACACAAAATAACTTATGTTGGTTGATAGGTCTACGGCGACTATCCTTAGCCACCGCATACCACAACCCCTCTCCCGAGGTGTTGCTATTATCAACCCCTAGTAGGGTTAAGGGACCCTTACTCATGCTAACAATACTACTCTACTACCTATTTTTCCTAGAGATTAAGGTATCTTCCCCTTACCTGGCTTAGAAGACTACCGCTGCCCGTGTCCTGTCGCTCTTCCTTCTCCCGAGCTCCCTTTCGCACTCCCAAGGATCAATTGGAGAGTCTTCCAAAATAGAGCTCTATTTATAGGCATAAATTGGTTCCATTGCGTCGCGATGGATGTAGACACAGCCTCCCATCGCGTCGCGAGGAGGACACGTGTCGAGAGATCCACGGCGCTGATCTCCGCCTTTCGCACCGACCTTGCTCGTGTCGCGATGGTCTTCTTCCTTATGTCCGTCGCGTTGCGAGCGACCATTTCTAGAAATATCTAGTTTCTTCCGCCCTAGAAGGTTCTAGGGTATTCTTTGTTCTTCTAGAAACTTCTAGGCTATTCTGATGATTTCTATCTCCTTTCTAGGGTTCTTGGGTCTCTTTTAAGCCCATTTTATCCCCAAATTAAGGTTTTTAACACTCGTTTATCACCTAATTATTAATTTAATTATCCTACTAATATTGTTTAAAAATTTAGGATGTCACAAAGGGTACATTGATAAAGATGGCTTTTGTATGATTACTAGAAGCACTATTAGGTGATTACTTTTTGTTCCCTTAAAAAGCCATGTAAGGTAACAATGCTTTATGTGGAGCAATTGTAGAATGGGAGGCATTTGTGTCTATTGGTACCAAGAAGTAACATTGCAATTCCCACACAGAATCTTGCATATGAATACAAAATAGTGCAACCTGTCTTGTATTACTAACGAAGTGTAAACAACAAAACTCAACTTTATATGTATTAATGATAAATTCCAGTTTTTCTCTCTCCACCCTCAAATTCTGAGTCATGTCTTGCCTTTGGGTGAGCCCTACATGAATGGGGTGGAGCACATTTTATCTGCACCTATTTTTTCCATTCACAAGATTAGAACATGATATTTTAGGGAAACCAAACTCCTTGTTACTTAAACTAATATGCACCGTTAACTTTCAATGTCGAAAAACCTCTCAGTATGTGAGGAAAAAAAAACTATGGGACATAGTCCAACAAAATATATCTACTATTGAATAGTAGGATTACAACGACTCTCTTAATACAAATGATATCTCTCAATCTCACCCAATAAGAATGATTTCCAAGACATTAGAATGTGCTTATTTAATTTTCCAGCATTTGATATAGTCAAGATTTCTTGAATGTGGTGCTCAATATGGAGGGAGTTCTAACAAATTTCCCCCTTTTCCGACCTGGTGGAACCACTACACAAGCACCATGCACCATGACGATAGTCTTCAACATTCTTGAGTGATATTGTCTTAGCCATTATACCGGAATGACTGTATAGATTTTCTTTGACTTTAATTTCTTCTTATCCAACACTTTTTGTATCCAATGATAACAAATGTCAATTTGTTTAGAGCATGAGTGAAACATGGTGTTCTTGGCTATGTGGATGGTATTTTGATTGTCACAATTCATTATACATTCATCCTGTTCGTGATGTTTTGACTGCAAGCTCCAAATGCCATAATATGTTTTATCTTGAATCATTAGGTTTTCATTGCTGAAGCGCAAGCACCTTCTGGCAATTAATCCTCTCAAATATCTTAGTATCTATTTCACGGTATTTCAATGCTCTTTTCCTAGATTTGATAGTAATATGCTAACAACTTCTGTAATATAAGTAATACATGGTTTTGCATAGAGCATTGCATACATAAAGCTGCACACAGTAGATGAATATGACATTTTGTTTATCTCTTCTTTCTCTTCTTCATTTGTTAGACGTTGCATCTTACTAAGCTTGAAATGACCAGATAGTGAAATATGCACTGGTCTGACATTATGCATATTGAACATTTCAAGAACTTTTTCAAATCTTCTTGTGATATCCACAACATTCTTCTAGAAAGATCTCTACTGATCTTCATTCCAAGAAGAATCTTCTTTACTAGACCTAGATCTTTCATGGAAAAAGATTTGCTTAATGCCTTTTTAGGGGCAACTATTGTTGGTTTATTCCTTCCAACAATCAGCATATCATCAACAAATAGAAGTATAATGGAACACATTCTCATATTTTCTCACAAACATATAATGACCCACAAAAGTCTTTTTGAAGTTATGTTTGGCTATAAAGAGATCAAATTTTTTGTATCATTGCCTTGGAGCTTGTTTCGGATCATAGAGACTTTTCTTCAGGTTTGCTTGGTTTGGAGAAACCTTCTAGTTGCGCTCCACATAATTTTCCCCCTTCAAGTCTTCATGTAAGATTATTGTTTTAACATCAAGTTGTTTTGTCTCCAAGTCTATTTTGCTGCTAGATCAAGGATTACTCTAATAATTATCATTTTCACTACTTGTGAGAAGATTTCTTCATTATGCCTTTCTTTTGGTTGCATCATTCACAACAATGCTGACTTTGTAACTTGGTTTTGAGTTGTGATCTTCAGTCTTAAGTTTAAACACCTTTTTGTTTGTCAATGCCTTTCTTCTTTCTAGATATTCTATCTTCTTTCATGTATTGCATCTATTTCTCCTTATCATTCATCTCAATATCATCCTTGAAGCTTTGAGGTTCTCATTCGTTAATGAGGTTGGCATATTCATATGAAAAATACCTTCTTGGTGGTTGTCCAACTCTTGTTGATTCTGATAGGTCAGCTGTGTTAAATGGTGAGTTAGTTAGTTAAATGGGTTAGTTAGTGAGCGTGTTAGAAGTTAGTTAGGCCCAATAAGGCATGTTGCCTATATAAATAGTGAAGAGTGATTAGAGAAGGGTTTATCTGGTGAATTGAGTAATTGGTGCCTTAGGCATTTTGGGAGGTGCAGACCTTCGAAGTCTGCGTATCATTCTGTAATCAAGGGGATTTCCCCCATTTTCATACATGATACCAGTTGGTTTGTATCAACTGGTATCAGAGCAAGTTCTGATCCAGGGAGAAATTCACGATCAAGAGGAGACGGAAAAAAAAATGGAATCAAGAATCGACACTTTGGAGAAAGAGGCAGAGCAAAGAGATGAGTGGCACAAGAAAACTGATAGGGTGTTAAGTGAGATCATAGAGGAGTTGAAGGCGCTGATTTCTCAGAGTTGTAGCCTAAGATCCAGGTGGCCCATCTTGAAACCAGAAGAGGAATCAAGAAACAGAGGCAAGGAGGAAGATGTGAAAAGTCCAGAAGAAGACAGCACAACGATAGCAGAATCGAAGATGAAGGAGAAGAAAAGGAGTAGTAAGGACAAGGCGGTGAAAGCAAAGCAGGGCAAATCACAAAAGTGGTCCAAACAGAATGTTGACCTAGCATTGAAGATGAGGGGAATCACGATTGAGTGAAGAAGAAAAAGAGCGAAGAAGAGGAGAATCAAAATAAAGGAAGAGGCGGGGAAGAAAACTAGACCAGAAAACTTGCCGTCGCCAACAGAGCTGAGGGACGCAATGTCTTTCTTGGAGCGAGAGGGGTCTTCCGCACAGAAGGAATTTTGGGTCGACAATGCAATTTTGGGTCGACAACGCATCTACGCCGTTGGCGCCACCCAAACCACCAAAATCGCCGAATGGTGAAGAAGAC
The DNA here is from genome assembly GCA_037113605.1 of Calophaca sinica. Taxonomy (NCBI): domain Eukaryota; kingdom Viridiplantae; phylum Streptophyta; class Magnoliopsida; order Fabales; family Fabaceae; genus Calophaca; species Calophaca sinica. Next base: position 111,939,357 of record CM073732.1, on the reverse strand, counting down.
AAGAAGTTGAAGGTATCAAAGCTCCGACCTTGGAGCTTGGTGGATCTGCGCATGCCTTCGAAAGGGAATGCTAGAATGGAAGGGAGATGTGAATCGTTGGAGAAGACGGTGGAGAACAATCAACTGTTACTGGACGCGAGAATTGCAGAGCAAGGATTGCGACTCAACAGTGTAGAGAAAATGATGGATAAATTGCTGAACGCCGGGGAAAAATGCTTTTCGGAAGGAACATCAGCAGCAACGAGACAGGTTCTGGAAGATTTGACAAAGATGCCAACGCAGAGAGTTGAGAAGTCTCCGCAGCGAAGCGCATGGGGGAAGGAGAAAGTAATTAGGCCGAAGTCTCCGCAGCGAACAGAGAAATTGGGCCGAAGGAACAGTAAGGCCCATATTATTGTGCGAGTGTCCAAGAGGACAACACTGTTGTTGGCTTATTCCTTCTTTGATGTGGGCTCATTTCGGCTATTAATGAGGTTCAACATGTTCACCAAGCTACGGAGGACGGCCAACAAATGCCACTACAAGAATTCCAAAATGTTTGGCTATTTGTCCTCCTAACAGTGGGACCCGGGGGGGTGAAATTGGGATGTAGGAGTGTGTAGATACTTCGGTTTTAATGCATGTAAAGTAGTTTTGTAATTGCTTTTGATTTTATTCTATAGTAATCACCTTGAGGACAAGGTGATAGTTTAGGGTGGGGAGTATTGATAGGTCAGCTGTGTTAAATGGTGAGTTAGTTAGTTAAATGGGTTAGTTAGTGAGCATGTTAGAAGTTAGTTAGGCCCAATAAGGCATGTTGCCTATATAAATAGTGAAGAGTGATTAGAGAAGGGTTTATCTGGTGAATTGAGTAATTGGTGCCTTAGGCATTTTGGGAGGTGCAGACCCTCGAAGTCTGCGTATCATTCTGTAATCAAGGGGATTTCCCCCATTTTCATACATAATACCAGTTGGTTTGTATCAGATTCCTGAACAGTTTCCATCATTTGTTCTCCCATCGTCTTATGTAAATGCATCATCTGATTTTCTTTCGTTTAGTTAGGTTCCTCCATCTAATGGGGTTAAATCATTCGGTGTAATAGTTTCCATCGTCTATTCTCCCGTCGTTTGTTGTGAATGCATCATTCGGTTTCCTTACGCCTGGTTCTGATGGGGTTAAATCATCTGATTGGATTAAGGAATCACAATGCCTAAATTATTTATGGATATGGCATCACTATTTCATACAATCTTATTGTTTCCATTTTTAGCATCAATTTAAAATTGAGCAAGATTTGAAAATCAATAAGCCACACCGGGAGGCTCTTATAATTCATCACCAGATGCAGTTTTGAGAAAGGTTATAATTATACAAGAACTAGTATAAAATTTGTTCTGTTTTTGCCCATAACATGATATCCTAGCAAGACAATTTGTCAACAAAAAAAAACTGCTGTTAAAATGCTACCCACCAAGGGGGAAAACTTTGTCCAGCATTGTACAAAACATATATACAAGGGGAAGAACATAACCGAGGAGGCAAAAATAAGCACCTCAACAAGATTCGAAATCTTGAAGCTCTTTCAAAAGTCCACCACTGAGAAAACAATACACATTTCATTGGGGTCCTTGTGTAAGTCTTTGCGTTTCGTTTTGGTCACTGAGAGTTTCAATGAGAAGGGGAGGAGCATATTGTGCTGTCCCATGCTCCTCAGAATCCTGGCAGAATGAGAGAATGATGGTGTCAATAGACATCTCTATAACTCCAAAGAAAAGAGTTGCCACAATATATCCAAGAGCCCAGCAAACCTGCAATACATAAAATCCAAAATGAGATTCCGATCATTGTTTTTTCTTGCAATTCAACATCAAGGGTCTTTTTGTTTAAGCTTTAAAAAAGTTATTTTCAGATTGTGTAGCAAAATTGTTTTTTAGAGATTTCTGGAGAAGTTACTCGTAACAATTTCTCAGAAAAAACTGAAAACTGAATATTGAGATTCTGATTCTTAAAAAAAGCTCATTCAAACATCTTAAGAATTCTTAAAAGTGAACTGTCACAACAAAAAATTATTTTACTATGAAAAAAAATTCCAAACAAACAGGTCCTAAATGGCAAATTAGTCTTTTTCTTTATGCAACTATTTTCCAGGTCTCATCCTTTTAGCTAGCGTGTTATCCATTATGGTTGTTGAAACTTGAGATCCCATAATGAGATAGAGATATGGCAAAAGTAGTCCATAAGGCTTGGGCAATCCTCACCTCTTAACAAGCTTTTGGGGCTGAATTAAGCCTAAATCCTGACTTTTGAGATGGTAGCAGAGTAAATCCTAGATCTGTTATTGGGTCAATTATTCTACTTGTATTTGTCCACGCTGCAAATGTCCAGTCTTGGTTATAAGGGAGTGTGTTGAGATCCCACATTGACTAGAGATACGACCAAAGTAGACTTCATAAAGTTTGGGCAATACTCACTTCGTGAACTAGCTTTTGGGATTGGGTTAGGTTAGAACCCAAATTCTAAGAATGTTAATGTTGAATGGAATGCATAAAGTTTATCTTTTACTCAATGGAACAGATTGCAGAGCCACAGATTTAGCTCTTCAAGGAGAAAGAAAAACAAGTTCTGTAAATAGCCATAGGCCGCAATACATAGGTTAATGTAGGACAGATGGTACTGAATCAATATCAGTTTATTGAAAACTATGAATACCAACGAACCATTTGTTTGGAATAAAACCTATGGAATTTATATAATAGAACACATTAAAATATTTTGAATTGATCAATTATCTAGATAAGAGTCTACACTTTCTATCAATGGAAAATTGAATTACCATCTTTTATGCTTTGGTTAAACCGTAACTGAACTTCAACCCCTAGTCTTTCAATTAAATTATAGAAAACATACCACAACAGGCAAGAGTGGGGATGAGATCTTGTTATGTGCAGATTTGTATTTGTGAGTGTCTAACATGAGGAAAGCATAAACAGCACTTGAGAGGCTGACACAAAGTTTTCCAAGGAATAAGATAACATCTCCAATCACATTGACACGCCCAATCCGAAGGATGTTTTTCATGATCAATTCTGTTGCAATAGCTGAAGCTCTAAAGAAACTTTTTCCAGTTATAGCAATCTGCAGGTGTCAAGCAGATATTTGAGATGTTAATGCAGAAAGACAAATTGAATTAACAGATGACACATTGAATAAATATTGCATGCAAAAGTATACTATTCAACAAGTCAACATTTAAAAAAAAAATTAAAAAAAATTATTGCCCTCTATTTTGAAGTATACTCTCCAGAAACACATCAAAGATCCATATGCAATTCAACCTCTCCTAAACTTGCTGGATGCTGATTACAAGGCAAAAAGTATATTAAAATGGGCTTGCCCTTGTATTGGTTATCCTTGTTTGTTGAAGAATAATTGCACCAAAACACACATCTATCAACATGATGCATGCATAAATGGTCTATGGCAGATGAACAAGGTTTACCATTATGTAAGCGTTTCGGTTTACTGATTTGATGGTCCACTCAATACACCTTAGAAAAAATTGAGAAGACTGGTATGAAGCCTTGCCAATCCAGCTGTCAGGCACATGACTGGAGACTTTCAGTTTACGGCGAATAGATTCAAGCAGAAAGCGGATTGATTCTACAAATGATACAGTCAGAGAGCCAAGAGCCACAGAACCAAAACTGTAACGCATAAGCCTTTTCATGGAGGAAAAGACAGAAAGAAAAGGAATATCTGGCTGCATTGAGAAAGACAAAAAAAAATAAAAAAATTAATGACATATATAAAAGATAATTCTGTAACTATCATACGGAAAATGTTTAATTAATTGCCAATCAAATTCAAATCGCACAAACAAACAAGCACCAGAAGTTTTCCGTTTTAATCTGAGTTTGATCTTTATTATTATTGCCTTGACAAGGAATTTACAATCTAGTTAACCCCAATCTTTGACCAAATTATTTTGATAATTGATAAAATGATAGTCCTATTTCAACAATTTATAATCCAACAACAATCAAGAAGCAACTAAGACAATTAGAAAACCATGGCCCCGCTAAGGCTGGGACTACATATCATCCAATTTTATCAAAGTTTAGTAGTCTTATATGCGTAAAACCCTCACTGAATCCTTGGAATTATGGCAAAAAAATTCCTCTGAATTGCATTATACATTTCAATTATGAACGAAGTTTTTGACTTACAGATGCTTCACCATGTGCCCAATAATAAGAGGCAACAGATCCAGCAATCACTGTTGATGAGCATGCTATGAGAAATTGTGTAACCCAATAACAACCAAATAGGTGAAAAAGGATTGCAACTCCAATATGTGGTGTGTAACGGATGCTATATCCACAACAACGATCACAGATTACCCTTTTCTCCATCAGATCATATGAGCAGCAGTTAGAATTGCAGTCATTCTGAACAACCTGACCAGAGCTGAATAAATGGAGAGCAGCAGAAATCCAGAACATGTAGAACACCGCAAGGATACCATATGGTATGATTGGGAAAATAATAAGTGCTCGAACTTCTCCTATAACTTTTGCAGCAACCTATGAGCAATATTTGCATTAGAATCAATTAAATTGATTGAATGTCACAATGGAAATAATGTAGTATCATCAATTATAGTTACTAGTAATTCTAGCATTGCTATAGTGTACCACATAATGTGTATACGGGTTAGGTATGTGTAACAATTTTGTGAAAGTTATGTTTAACTTCGTGACAAGTGGATGTGACTGAAAAATCAAAAAAAAATTTGAAGGGGGTTCATTGAAAAAGTGCGAAAGTACACACAGATAAAGTGTAATTTACCCTGATTTGTTCATATTTTCCAAATTCATGACAAGAGTTCATCTCAAGCAACATTGCATGGCAAAGGATGCACATGTATTACTTAAGAGGTTATTAAAATGCATGACAGATCTGACCCTGATTGGAATCTCAACCTCAGACAAATATTTTTTTAAGGTTAAAAATTAAAATACACATAACTGTTATCAGATATCAATAGGTGAACTAAAAAAATAAACTTGATCATAGTTGCATAATTGCATGTGATAAACCCATGCTTGCCTTAAGGACAGAAGTTGCCATAAGGATGCGCCGAACAATAGCAATTGATGTAAGAATGGCAACAACCATGATAAAAGTCATAACGACAGTGACAACCCGTAGATGAGTCAGCTCCTGAAACCGAAATCTGTTTGTAAGATTTACATGATAAAGTCATCAATGCAGAGGAAGAGAGACCATGGAATAAATAAATATATAAGAACTCAGTCACAATGATGCTTACCCTCCCATATATATGAATGTAAGGATCGTGCTCACCAATGATGGGCGAAATAGCATCATTTCCTATCCATCCAACTGAAAGTCAGGAAGGCAACATTAGCTCAACATTTTAGTATGATCGACGTTTGCTCAAACTCTAAAGAAAGATAAATAAAAATATTTTGCTAGAAAATTGAAAAGTTATATAAGCTAGTATAATAGGTTTCAACTAGAATCCACAAGTATACTATACGTACCAAGTTATACATATCTAGACATCCAATATTTAATAATTCCCTATACGTATGCCAGAAGCAAATTTTTTTATTGTTTCTAATGTGTAAAATGCATAGAAGAACAAGGATATGATCCGGATAATTTCCAAGTCCAAATGAATGATTTTGCTATCAAATTACAAAAGTCAAAGAATTCAAAAATTAATCCGTGTCATCTAACATTTTATGACATCCCAAATTCCAATATTTCATAAATGAAAATATCTTAAAATCAAATTGTTCAGAGCTTTCCAAATGGTCCCTGCCTTATACCATAAGTCATATATCTTGCCACAAACATGTCTGGAACACTTCTAACTTGTGTCTGACCCAGCAATTCCTTTTTAAATTTTAGTCTAAGTTGTTACACAAATAGCTCTTTGGTAAGCGTCCAACAATAGGTTTGCAACATGTGTCAAATTAAACATACAACTAGAGAAGCATTTGTGCGCTTGATGATGCAAAAGAACAGGTGATGCAATGGTATTTATGAAAGTGGTGATATTAAAAATAAATAGGCCACACAGCCGACAATGAAGTAAACATTAAATACACGGGGGTTAAGAAAGGAAAAATGAATATAAATATAAAAAGGTGTGGAGTTTAGAGTGCCTTAAAATCATGTTGGAGATCATTGGAAGTCATAAAATTGAGTTTTCAACAGGTGTGAATCGAATCATGGGTCTCTGGAATCGATTCATGATGTGCCTTGGAGCCTTGGAGAAGTTTTGGACTTTCTGTGAATCGAAGTGAAGGAGTGTGAATCGATTCACTCACTTAGGATCACAAAACGCGTAAGACTAATACGTGTGAATCGATTCACACTTACTGCCCACTGCTGTTTTTATACCAGAACGTGTTTTTCATTCAGACACGACGTGCAGTCTTTCTAGGGTTGTGTGCAGCCGTTCTTGAGCGTCTTTGTGAGGTTTTTGGGGCTGGAAACACATTGAAACACCTTGGGGTCTTAGGAAATCATAGAGGGAGGATTGAAGGCTTTCTCTATTGTTGTTCTTGAGAGGTTTTCATAGAGGAAAAGAGAGAGGGATTGAGAACTCTTGGGTTTGTTCTTCTTGGACATTTAGAAGGGGTTCAAAGCAATTGTAATCTCTTGTAAAGACTCTTTGATAGTGAAACGGAGGGCTGCTCTCTCCCGCAGACGTAGGTCATCTTTTTGGGGCCGAACTGCGTAACCAAATAGCGGTGTTATTCTTCCTACTCTCTACTCCGTGTTTGATTGACTTTATTGCATTGTTTTGGTTGCTATTAAATTTAGTATTGGTTGCCTTTGATATTTGTTCATTTATTCTTGTTAGTAACTCAACAAGTGGCGCCGTCTGTGGGGAGAACAAATAATTCAATTGTGCACCATGGGTACTAAATGGGACATCGAGAAGTTTTCCGGTAATAACGACTTCGGTCTATGGAAGGTGAAGATGGAAGCAATCCTTATTCAACAGAAGTGCTTTGAAGCCTTGAAGGGTGAGGCAAGAATGCCGGCCACCCTGTCTCAAATGGAGAAGAAGGAGATGATAGATAAGGCAAGAAGTGCCATTATCTTGTGCCTTGGCGATAAGGCATTGAGGGAAGTTGCAAGAGGAAAGACCGCGGCGGAGATGTGGGCAAAGTTAGAATCGTTGTACATGACCAAGTCATTGGCCCACAGGTTATGTCTGAAACAACATCTCTACTCATTCAAGATGGTAGAGACCAAACCTATTGTGGAGCAACTAGCAGAATTCAACAAAATCATTGATGACCTGCAGAACATTGATGTGAAGCTCGATGACGAGGATAAGGCTCTGCTCTTATTGAATTCACTACCTAGATCTTTTGAACACTTTAAGGATGCACTCCTCTATGGCAAGGAGTACACTATTACTTTGGAGGAGGTCCAACAATCTATTAGGAACAAGGAGCTAACCAAGCTCCAAGACTTGAAAGTGGATGATAGTGGTGAAGGCTTAAGTGTATCAAGGGGAAGAAGTGAGAGTAGAGGAAACAACCACAAAGGGAAGAATTCTAGGTCGAAATCCAAGTCAAAGGGGAACAATAAGAAGTATAAGTGCTTCAATTGTCACAAGACCGGTCACTTTAAGAAGGACTGTCCTGAGAAAGGGGGCAGGGGTGATTCTGTGGAGGTTGCAATTGCTATGGAGGACGGTTATGAGAGTGCGGGGGCTTTAGTGGTGTCAAGTTTGGAATCTGAAAAGAACTGGGTCATGGACTCGGGATGTTCTTATCACATGTGTCCTAGGAAGGAATACTTTGAGACTTTGAAGCTTAAAGAAGGTGGAGTCGTTCGCCTGGTGACAACCGAGCTTGTAAGGTGCAAGGTATGGGTTCAATTCGTCTTAAGATGTTTGACAACCGTGAATTCCTTTTACAAGATGTGAGGTATGTTCCTGAACTAAAACGAAATCTTTTATCTATAAGCATGTTTGATGGATTAGGCTATAGTACTAGAATTGAGCATGGCATGATTAAGATTTCGAATGGTGCATTAGTAATGGCTAAAGGGTCTAAAATGTGTGGTTTATACATATTAGATGGTTCTACTGTTATAGGGCATGCATCATTAGCCAGTCAAGCTCCGCATGATAAAACTAAACTATGACATTTAAGGTTAGGGCATGTTAGTGAAAGAGGTTTAGTTGAACTAGCTAAACAAGGTTTGCTAGGTAATGATAAATTGGATAAGCTAGAATTTTGTGATAATTGCATACTAGGCAAACAACATAGGGTTAAGTTTGGAAGTGGCATACATCATTCTAGCAAGCCCTTTGAGTATATTCACTCGGACCTTTGGGGTTCCTCAAGAGTGACAACTCATGGAGGGGGTTCCTATTTTATCACTATGATTGATGATTTCTCTAGGAGAGTATGGGTTCACATTTTGAAAAATAAAAGTGACACATTTGAAAAATTCAAAGAATGACATACTCTCATAGGAAATCAAATAGAAACTAAACTGAAAGTTTTAAGGACTGACAATGGCTTGGAGTTTGTTTCAAAGCAGTTTAATGAGTTTTGCAGGAAACAGGGAATTAAGAGACATAGGACCGTGGCAGGAACACCGCAACAAAATGGTCTGGCAGAACGCATGAACAGGACTATTTTGGAGCGGGTCAGATGTATGCTTTTGGGAGCTGGGCTACCTAAAAGTTTCTGGGGTGAAGCTGTGAGTACAAAGCCTTACTTGATCAACAGATGCCCATCAACGGCATTAAACTTCAAGACACCTATGGAAGTGCAGGTGGAAAACCGCAGAATATTCCAAGTTGAAGGTTTTGGGGCTTTGGCGTTTGCTCGTATGTCGAGACAAGACAAACTTGAAGCCGTGGTCGTGAAATGTGTCTTCATTGGCTATCCTAAGATGTGAAGCGGGTACAAGTGGGAAGATGGAGCCTGGGGATCAAGATTCATAATAAGCGAGGATGTGACCTTTGATGAGACTCGCATGGGGATGAAGTGCAAGGACCTGGAGAATAGTAACTCGTAAAGCAGAGGTAGAAGACTCGGTTTGAGGTGGAGCCTTCCACTAGTGAGACCGGAATGATGAAGAGGAGAATAGTCCTCCACCATCGTGTTCTAGAGGAAGACAACCAACAAAGGATCCTGGCTATCGATTGGCTAGAGATAGGGAAAGGAGGGAAACCGTGGCACCAAAGAGATATGGCTATGCAGATTTAATTTGTTATGCTCTAAATGCGTGAAGATGTGCAAGACTCGTAATCAAGACATTCAGGGAAGCGATTGAGAGCAAAGAGGTCAAGTGGTTAGAGGCAAAGTGAATGAAGAAATGAATTCATTGGAGAAGAACTGCACTGAAACTTGTGAAGCTACCTAAGAAACAAAGGGTGGTTGGATGCAAGTGGATCTTCAAGAAGAAAGAAGACATTCCGGGAATTGAAGAACCAAGATATAAAGCAAGACTTGTGGCCAAGGGTTTTACACAGGTTGAGGGAATTGATTACAACGAGATTTTCTCACCCGTGGTGAAACATCGTTCCATAAGGGTTCTTATGGCAATCGTGAATCAATACGATCTTGAGTTAGAACAAATGGACGTGAAGACCGCATTCTTACATGGAGACCTAGAAGAGACAATCTACATGCAACAACCAGAAGGTTTTGTAGAGGACAAGTCTAAGGTATGTCTTTTGAAGAAATCCTTGTATGGGTTGAAACAAAGCCCTAGGCAATGGTATCTTCGTTTTGACGATTTTCTTCTGAAGACGGGATTTGTGAGAAGTGGGTACGACAGTTGTGTGTACATTTTGAAGAGGGATGAGAAAGTGGTTCTCTACCTACTTCTCTATGTTGATGACATCCTGATGGCAAGCTCTAACAAAGAGGAGATTAACATGCTCAAGGAGAAGCTAAATTCAGAATTTGAGATGAAGGACCTTGGGGCCGCTAAGAGGATACTTGGGATGGATATCATGAGGGACCAGAAGAAGGGTGAATTATTCTTATCTCAGCATGGGTACTTGAAGAAAGTGGTGGAGCGGTTTAGGATGCATGAAGCTAAACCGGTTAGCACTCCTTTGGGTCACCACACAAAGCTCTCGGTGACACAAGCTCCTGAGTCCGAAGAGGAGAGGAGGAAGATGGATACTACTCCATATGCTAGTGGGGTAAGAAGCATCATGTACGGCATGATTTGTAGTAAACCAGACTTAGCATATGCAGTTAGCATAGTGAGTCGGTTTATGGCAAATCCGGGCCAAGCTCATTGGGAAGCACTGAAGTGGGTTCTGAGGTATTTGAATGGGTCACTCAAAGGTGGTTTGAGGTACACAAGAGCAACTCAAGGAGAAGACGCTTTGGAGGGTTATGTAGATGCAGATTATGCAGGAAATGTGGAACGGCAATAAGTTGGAAGGCTAATCAACAGTCCGTTGTGGCGCTATCTACTACTCAGGCAGAGTATATCGCCCTAGTTGAAGGGGTGAAGGAGGCCATATGGTTGAAAGGTATGATTGGGGAGCTAGGAATTACACAAGGATGTGTGAAGGTACATTGTGATAGTCAAAGTGCTATCCATTTGGCAAATCACCAAGTGTATCATGAAAGGACAAAGCACATTGACATCCGTTTACATTTCATTAGAGACGTCGTAGAATCTAAGGAAATTGTGGTTGAGAAGGTTGCGTCAGAGGACAACCCGGCGATGTATTCACCAAGTCATTACCTAGATCAAAGTTCAAGCATTGCTTGGACTTGATGAATTTCTCTGAGACGTAATTCCAGTAATGGAGAGAGCAGCTAGTGGTTGATGGATAAAGTTGAGCATCACCACTGATTTGAAGTCAAGGTGGAGAATTGTGGAGTTTAGAGTGCCTTAAAATCATGTTGGAGATCATTGGAAGTCATAAAAATGAGTTTTCAACAGGTGTGAATCGAATCATGGGTCTCTGGAATCGATTCATGATGTGCCTTGGAGCCTTGGAGAAGTTTTGGACTTTCTGTGAATCGAAGTGAAGGAGTGTGAATCGATTCACTGACTTAGGATCACAAAACGCGTAAGATTTGTACGTGTGAATCGATTCACACTTACTGGTGAATCGATTCACCACTGCTGTTTTTATACCAGAACGTGTTTTTCATTCAGACACGACGTGCAGTCTTTCTAGGGTTGTGTCTGTAGTTCTTGAGCGTCTTTGTGAGGTTTTTGGGGCCGAAACACATTGAAACACCTTGGGGTCTTAGGAAATCATAGAGGGAGGATTGAAGGCTTTCTCTATTGTTGTTCTTGAGAGGTTTTCATAGAGGAAAAGAGAGAGGGATTGTGAACTCTTGGGTTTGTTCTTCTTGGACATTTAGAAGGGGTTCAAAGCAATTGTAATCTCTTGTAAAGACTCTTTGATAGTGAAACGGAGGGCTGCTCTCTCCCGCAGACGTAGGTCATCTTTTTGGGGCCGAACTGCGTAACCAAATAGCGGTGTTATTCTTCCTACTCTCTACTCCGTGTTTGATTGACTTTATTGCATTGTTTTGGTTGCTATTAAATTTAGTATTGGTTGCCTTTGATATTTGTTCATTTATTCTTGTTAGTAACTCAACAAAAGGAATATTCATATTGTGGTCTTCTTCTGTATAGTGATACTTCCTTAAAAAGCAGACATTTGGTTCACAAAATACCCAGCAAAGATACTAACCTTTTAGGTAGTAGAACATTGTAACCGATACTATTAGAACATCAAATAAAACCACCGTTATCCAAGGCATTGCAGCAACAAAATGCCGGATCATCAGCAGCCAAATCACAGAAAGAAACAGAGGTAAAATCCCTCCACAAACAATCAGCACAGGCCATGCCTTTCCTATATCAGCCATGTATCTCTGCAACATAAAATACACATAAGGCTCAATGGCAGGACAAATGAAACAGTTGAAAGCAAAGTGTCAAACAAGTGTACTTGAGTGAAAATGTTAGAAAGGGTGAAGGAAAGGATAAGTTAAAATAGGTAAGAAATCAAGATTCCAAACATAATAATGCACGTTGACAGGTATCTATAACTTCTACTCATTATTTTTTGTTGGTTACATTTTTACCCCTACCAAGAATACACCAAAGTATCAACCAGTTGAATGTTAAACTATATCATCAGCAAGCACTGGGAGTGTCTTTCTACCTTGGACCAGATTTTAGGGGTTTGCTATAAAAGGTTCCGTAAAATCAACGAGATAAATACTTTAAATAGGTTTGCAGTCATTGCTATCCTACCAGTATATCTTTTCAGAACAGTACTCATAGCTAAGGTACTTGTCCCCCACAAACTAACTTCATTTGATTTCTTACACCTTGTGCTACAAATTAAAACTAACATGCTGATAAGCAATATAAACATAGTATAGAAGGTTGATATTAAGGGTTACGCTTTCCCCAGATATTATTAGTCATAACATCAATTAAAAATAAAGGTAGAAAGTTGAAAAAAGCTAACCTTTAAGACAGCTGACCGTGAATTGATATACTTGTGAATGGACTTATCAATGACACTGTCTTCGTTGATGTTAACTCCGCTCAGATGCTGCCAATGCTTTACAGACACATTCGATGCTCGAGCAATGAATTGGCAACTCCAGTAAACTAGACAAAAAGTATGCTTTAAGAATCCAGTATTTCTAAAACTCATTGTATATCATGACATCTACGAATGCATTAGAACGGAAAAGTTTTCTCATGTCTCACCATTTACAGTAGGAAATATGACAGGATAACAAGGGCCCTGAAGTTGAAGAGAGGAGTTTCTCATTTCTGGTGTGAGGAACTCAAAATAATCATAGTTCATATCAATCCAATCATTCATCGAAACACGAATATCTCCTTCAGGATAATCACACACCCAACTGAGTGATTCTTCAGAAGGAACAGGGCAGTCCAACAAGCATATACTGCGGGCGTTGGCCAGTTTGAATTGGCTATCCTTCAATCCACTCTGATAAACCTGATTAGGATTTAGCCAGTATTTTAGCTCCAATTCGCGAAGCCCAGCATGCTCGTCCCCACATACATTTCCTTTGTAGTCCAGCCCAAAAGTAAGCCTAGTAAGCCATAGTTCCAGTGATCACAATTTACACAACCATAACAACAAAAGGAAGAATGAGATTATGTACTTCAAGTTGCTATACAATCAAGTCCCACTTCTTACTTTCACATTTTCAGTTCCTCAGCAACCAAACAAACAACAAGATTAGAGCACACTTCCTTAGCAACAAACACAGGTGTCTGTGTGTGTGGATACACGACCAATGATATGACACTTGTCTTTTCGTTAATGAGAATTTCATGCTATTTGAAGCAAACAAACATTAATTTGCTGAACAAGGAAAGCTTGCCGTAGATTTATTGATTAATCATTCTAATTAGAGATCGAAAATAAAAAAGTAAAGTAGAAAATCTAGGACTGCAAGGAAGACCGATATTTTTTTGTTAAAAAAAAAAAAAGAAAAGAAAAAAGAAATGCATAAATTGTTAAAGGCTGAACATCCATTGCAAAGTTTCCATAAGAAAAAAAAAGCACTATAAAAGAAACCCATTGAGAAATAGCATCTCAAGCCATGAGTTCACACTTAAGAACTACAACTTGGCAATTACAGAAAGTCCATGTCTATGAACACAATGCAGAATCAGATAAAGTTGAAAACTTTAAGATTGTTACCTTAATGGGTTTCCTTTGTTGAAAGCAAAGCTGGAGTTGATAATCATGGCAATCCAGAAGGCTATAAAGATGACAAGAACAGCTATGTCTCTGCATTTCCTGTTGTGCCTTATGATCCCACCCATATGGATAGTTCCATCACTTGATGGGTACCTCCCTGTGACTGCACCCAAAGGACCCCTCATTTTAAAGCCTCTAACTTTCTCTACTGCAGAGTAACAAGCTTGGCTCAGTTCAACATTCCAGGGACTCACTCACTCACTTGCAGAAGAGATGCAGATAGCAGAACAAGAAGGGACAAAAGTGGAGTAGAAGGAAAGAACAAGGAAAGAGAGTGTGAAAGCTTCTGTAACGAGGAATGACGAATAGGTATCACTTTTAATTTTGATATTAGTAATATTTGTAATCAGTAATGATTATTTAATAAATAAATAAATAAATATGTCATTCCCTCTCCTTATGTTGATATTCTGAGTGGGGTGAAAAAAAATAATGAAAAGAAAAGAAAAGAGATATTGTCTTATTGTGGCTCACTTCTTCAGTTCTTCAAGTTCAAGGACACAACTGAGCTATTATTTAAAAAAAAAAAAAACAAAGGACACAACTGAGCTGAGCTGGGTCGGCTCTTAAGAAAACGATGGGCTCGGATAGAGAAGGACACGATTCAGACATTCACGCTATTTTTCAAAGTATTCTCGATAGAAGAGAAGTAAATCCATTATTTTTTTTAAAATTCAATAGGGTATATAACTGCATTAGTAGTCCCTCTGGTCCTTTTTTTTTTATTTTTATTTTTTTTTATTTTTACAATAGAGGGCCAAGGCCTGATAAAAACGAAAAAATTAACTAACTAGACTAATATTTCTTGGCATTAGAGCCTCAGAGTAGTCATCAAACAGCAGTTGCTGTAGCGCCTTGGGTGGTTGCTCCAGCAGTTGAACTTCTATAGAATTTCCTGAGAGGTTGTGGTTTGCTAACCAATCCGCATACCTATTGTCTTTTCTCCAGGTATGCATAATCTTTGCTTGCCAATTTCGCTTTAATAAGCTACGGATCCTCCTTACCAAAGTAGGGACATTAGCCCCTCCTATGTCTGGAGCCGTGACCATGTCGACAAGCACGTTAGAATCACTTTCCACAGTTAGCCTAGGGATATCCCTCCGGCACTTTTTATAAGAAACAAAATGGTCTTTTTCTTGGTCCTAATTATAAGAAATAACATCAATTTTCAAAAGCATTAAATGTCAAATTTTCATTTATACCATTATTTATAGTAAACATATTAATGGGATACACTTATTTCCTATGTAAGTCAGTTAGTTCATAAAATGGGTAATTTTGGAAAAACACAATTTTTAAGAGTATTATTTAAAAAAAACAGATTCCAATACAGTTACTTAGTCCGTGTGAATTATGGTTTTGTTTTTTATATTTAGGACCAGAGAGAGTAATAGAAATGATATTTGTATAACTAAATGAGACGTCCAAAATTGACAACTATTTTGCTGGTTAACGCAGTTTACACATATGGTTAATGACATGTTGAGCTTGGTTAGTGAATATACAAGGTGTTCCAACTCAATAACCAACTTAACTTCATTACGTCATTAACCCCAGTCTTCCCATCCCTTCCCTAACTCTACTATTTGGGGTGTGCATATGATGGAAATAGGTCACCACTGCGACGACAGAGAACTTGCACCCCGCGACCAAGCATGACTGCACTAGTACATGAAACGTGCTGTCCCTTTGATCTGTCCAGTCATGGATCCACTACCAGCACTCATGCCCATAACGTCTTCGCCATAGCCACCACTTCTATAGTACCTTCTCTGGTCGCATCACTAGTGTTAGTGCAAGAATGCACACATTTGAGTCACTCACTCACACTTAATGAATAGAAGCAGAGGAAAATAAATCACAGAGAAGGAAAACGTAAAACTATATTACTGAATGAAATCACATTACACAGTTACACTATACAACACCTCTATTTATATCACATTACAATAGGCCCAAAACCCACAATGGTTTCGACCCAATACTATTTGATTTACTAATATCAGATACACCCCCTTTATTTACAATTACACATACTAAGTAACTAACACAACTAGCACAAACTGAATTAGTTAATCTGAATTAACTCCAACACACCCCATTAATTCAGATTCCACAATCACTTTAATTTCAAAAAGTTATTCTAGGATCCCATTGTTTGAAAGTTAAGGGCCAAATCATTTTCATCACTAATTTGGGCTTGATCCACACATTCTAAAATAAGCCATTCGAATTTTGCAAACATTGGACTTGTCCCATTAGATGAAGCCTCTGACCCACTTGGCCCAATGTCCTTGACCTAATCATCAGCTTCTTCTCGCATTTGACACAAACATAAAATTGATTCCTTCCGCCGCGACCCTGCTTCTTCTTCTCAGTTGGTCCGGCTGCAGCAACACCCTTGTTCATATCAACATCCCCACAAATCTCATTCTCTACAGCGACACCGTTTTGAACATTCGAAGCACCAACCTCAACACTCTCCAATTTGCGATCGTGGACCGTCACTCCTTCCTCCTTCGGCGGCGCAATGTCCTCTTCTTTTTCCTTCGCCGCCGCGTTACTCTTCTGCAGCGGTGCCACTTTCTTGGTTTCGAGCTCGTCCTTAACGGGCCCATACTTAGCCATGCTTTGCACCCAAACCCTACCCTTCTCCAAGATCAACGGTTTCCCTTTCGCAACCATTGCCTCTTTCAATCTCATCTCGAACTCTCCTTCGTCCTTGACTGAAACCCTAACTTCGGAGTTAGGATTCGAATCCCTAGAGCCAAACACACTGTTTTGCCTGGGTTCATCAGAAACCCTAGAGGAACCCCTTCTTGAATTGAAAGAATCATCGTAGCAGATATCTCTCACCTTCACTGCTAGATTCACATTCTGTATGGACCAAATTTGAGATCTGCGCCACTCTGCTTTTCTTGCGATACCCATATGAAGAAGTGTCTCCCCTGTTTTTGGTTGTCCTCGCATCATCTTGGTCTGCTTCAGCTACTGAGTTTGATCCCCAACAGTTCGAACCTCAGCTGCACCTTCTTGCTTCATTCTTTTCTTTATCAGATTGACCCTTTCCAGCATCATGATTCTGATCACCCTTTCCTTTATTAGCTTTATTGTCAAATTTCTCTTCTCTCTGATTATCATCTTCTTCATCAAACAAGTCTGTTACTGTTCCAGACCCCTTCCACTTGCACTTTTCTTTTTGAGCTCCACCATGAGCTTGGTTCAGGATTTTCCATGCTTCTTTATCACTTTTGGCAGAAAAAATCCTCTTAAAATTCACCTCATCCACACATTGATGAAGCAGGAAAAGAGCCTTGTAATCTATTTTCTTGGATTTCTTGAAGGAGGCACTATCTTCCTCTTCTTGGATGCCTTTTTGCACCATTTTCAGCATTCCCTAGAAACCAAAGATCATGTGCATCCTCACCATCCACTTCTCCCAATTCTTGCCATCAAGGATTGGTAATATAACTGGAATATCTCTTTTGCGAAAGCCATTATTGACACACACAGGTCCCTAATCAATGATTCTTGATACCATTGTTAGTGCAAGAATGCACACATTTGAATCACTCACTCGCACTCAATGAATAGAAGCAGAGGAAATTAAATCATAGAGAAGGAAAACGTAAAACTATATTACTGAATGAAATCACACTACACAATTAAACTATACAACACCTCTATTATATCACATTACAATAGGCCCAAAACCCACAGTGGTTTCGGCCTAATACTATCTAATTCACTAATATCAGATACACCCCTTTATTTACAGTTACACATACTAACTTACTAACTCAATTAACACAAACTGAATTAGTTAATCTAAATTAACTTCAACAACTAGAATTTATAACAAAGATCAGTCAACCAATATCTTGAAAGAAAAAATAGAGACCTAAAAGGAAAAAAAAAGAGAAGGTAGAAGTTGAAAAAAGAAAGAAACAAAGATGGAGAAAATAATCTGTAACACGGGATAGCCAAGCCAACCAATATCATGAAACGAAAAATAGGGAGAAAAAAAAGGTAGAAGTTGAGAAAAAGAAAGAAATACATAAAATCTTTCAGAGGGTCCTACTAGAAAGGTTAAGGATAAATGTTCTCACTATAACAAATAGTCACAACTAAGAACATAAACCCTAAGAGAAAGAGAACTATCTAGAAAGGACCCAATAAAACTTGGGTACCTAACATTTCATTAGTTTCTGATGCCAGAATTCCTTTTAACAACTAACAAAAGAAGGGAGTGGTATTTGGATATCAGGTGCTTCATACACATGGCTGGAGACAAAAATGAATTTCTCTCCTTGAAAGAAAAGGATGGAGGATCTTTAACCTTTGGAGAAAATAGAAGGGGGTAGATTAGAGGTATAGGTAAAGTAGCTAGGAATAATTCTAGATTGAGGCCATGCAAGAATAGCTCAGTCAATTTGAGAAAACTCATGTTTTGACCTAGTTCCTCCTTCCAAAGATAAATTAGTCATAGAAACAAGATGGTATTCAAAAAAAAAATTGAATGAGACTGGTAAAATGGTAAGAAATAAAGATAGATTAGTTGCTCAAGGTTACAATCAACAAGATGATAACGATGAAACCTTTACTCTTGTAGCAAGGCTGGAAGTCATTAGAGCTATTCTTACTTTTGCTGCATTCAAAATATTTAAATTATTTCAAATGGATGTGAAAAGTGCATTTCTCAATGGTTTTATTAATAAAAAGGTGTTTGTGCACCAATTTCTTGGTTTTGTTGGTAAAAAGAAACCAAATCTTATGTTTTTAAATCAACAATGGCTTTTATGGATTAAAACTAGCTCCAAGAGCAGGGTGTGAAAGGTTGAACATCCTTCTATTCGAAATCGATTTCTCTATAGGTAAAGTAGGCATAACAGTCTTCAAGAAAACACACAAAAATGGTTTGTTAATTATTTAGAATTATATGAATGATATCTCTTTCGGTGCAACTAATGAGAATATGCATAGTGAATTTTAAAAGCTTATGAAGGGAGAACTTAAAATAAGTCTCATGGGAGAATTAAGTTTTTTCTTGGGATTGCAAATCAAGTAACTCAACCAAGAGAAAGATACAAAAGATCTTCTAAAGAAATTTAAAATAAGTGATGAAAAAATCATGGCAACTCAAATGCATCCATTAATGAAAATTGACATGGATGAGAATGTTAAATCTATATCAGAAAAAAGGTACAGAGGTATGATAAGATCATTGCTTTATTTGACAGCCTCTAGATCGAACATAGTATTTTCAATAGGATTATGTGCTAGATTTCAGTCTTTACCTAAAGAATCACATATCGCTACTGTTAAAAGAATTCTAAGATACTAGTTAGAACAATTAACACTAGTATGTGGTATTAGAAAGTTTTCATCTTTAATCTTATAGGTTTTTATGATGCTAATTTTTTTGGAGATAGCTTAAAAAGAAAGAGCACAAGTGATGGATGTCAATTGCTTGGAGATTCCCCCATCACTTGGCACTGCAAAAAGCAAAATACAATAGCTTTTTCCAATACTAAAGCTGAATATGTATCAACTGCTAGTTGTTCCTCACAAATACTTTGAATCAAGCATCAAATGGAGGATTACTCTCTAAGGTACACCATGATTCCAATTGTTTGTGACAATACAAGTGCTATAAATTTAACAAAGAATCCAATTCAACATTCTAGATACAAACATATAGATATAAAACATCATTTTCTCAGAGATAATGTTTAGAAAGGTGACATTAAAATGAAATCTAATTTAACTAAGAATCAGCTTGTTGATATCTTTACAAAGCCTCTTTTGAAGCAATTACATATATGCTCTTTGACAACTTGATGTTGTAATTTTATGAACATGAATAAAAAAGTTGTGTGTGATAAATTAAGAAATTGTCCCTAGAAAGTTAGGAAACCTAGGTTATTATTGGTTTTTAGAAACCTAAAACTAAGTTTTTTGATGATCAGAAAGCTTGTGGGAAAACTTCAAAAATCACAGGGTATTGTACCATGATCACACTATGAGTCTTTACACATATAAAATATGACCGTTGCAGCAATGATTTTATTATTGTGTGTCGTGGAAAACATAAAATGCTATTTGCTCTCCCTCCAATGGCTAGTACCTCCATTCCTACCCATTTTTACCCACCATATCAGGGATTTCTCTACAACAATACTCTCTTTTACTAAATCCTTTCAAGTTTTTATTTTTTATTTTTATATTCATATCTTTCACCATATCTCTCTCTCTCTCACTTGCTCTCTCTTTTATTTTTTAAAAATGAGAACAAACCACACAACCAAGAAACCATGGAAGAAAAATGGTATATACATATGATCTTTCTTAACCACACACATATGATACTTTACGCTTATATGATGCTAATCAAAATCTTCAAAACTTGATCCTAAAACCTAGAAACCTAAAACTCCTTCCAAAAAAAACAAAATATGGATATTCCCAAAAGATTTATAAGAGAAGGTTGGCTCATATAATGTCAGGGGTAGGAAGTTCCTACAAGGCCTCAAAGGAAGGAGAGATCATCATTATATTGATGAGCCCGGTAGAAAGGATTCTAAAATAACAATTGCTTAGTTCTTGTTTACTTTGTTTTCAAATTTTTATTTTCCATTTTCAATAAGATACACATACTATAACACACATTGCCAAGGAGATGATATACAAAATGAGGATTTGTGGTCTAAAAAGCAATAACATATTTGAAAATGGTAAAAACAACTTTGTAGCATTTTCACCATTTCCAAATATGCTACTCCTTGCCTATATATATCATCCCACTTTAGATGTCATCTTGATGATATAGTATGTGTATCTTATTGAAAACAAAAAATAAAAATTTAAAAACGAAGTAAACAGACCCTTAGTCACTCTTGCAGAAGCAGAAAAGGGCTGAGACTTCTTCAGAAGAAAAAGGAAAAAAGGAAGATGGAAGAAAATAAGGAGACTAACGGAAATGAAGTAGTTCCTCTCTCTGAGTATGAGCAAACATTGAAGCCCTTTACACCTTCTGAAGATCCTTCTCAAAAATCTACCTAGGTTTCTAAGTAGCCCCTAAGGAAGGAAAAAAAGAAGAAGAAGAAGAAGAAGAAGAAGAAGAAGAAGAAAAGTACTAAAGAAGAGAAGGAGGAAAAGAAGTATACGGAGAACAAGGAAGAGAAGAACAAGAAGAGAAAAAGAAGTGTTGATGAAAAAGAAGAAAAAGGAACGAAGAAGTAAAAGGAAGTTTGATTCCGATGCTAAAAAAGATGAAACCAACTCAATAGAAATTTGATATACAAGAAGCTTCTGATGCTCAAAAAGCTCAAGAAAAACATACTTCTAAAGTTCAGAAAGTGCCTGATTGAGGCAGAAGAACCTATCACTCAGAAGATTGAGGAAGAGATACCTACTGAGGAGACAGTAGGACTACCACTACCAATGCAAGTGGCATCTACAAAACCTGTAGGTACTGAAATTTTGTGCGTTTCTAAAGAACTTCTTGAGGGAAGCACTAAACTGACTTAGAAATATCTGATGTAGAAAATTTAGTAGTTTCTAAAAAAGTTGTGCATTATGGAGAGAAGGATCTCTCTAAACTTTTTTTGTTGTATGGCAAAAGGGGGAGAAGTTAAATGTTATATCCCATCAGATAAGATTTTACTTTTTTCGGAACATTTTGTAAATCTACACATGCACATATACTCATCATTCAATGTGCTAAATGGAAATCTAATATGATCTTTTTGAGTTAAACAAAATTTATGCTTATGAGTTTCTTTTAATTATGCAAAATTATTTATCTCATAAACTAGAACGCTAAAATTCAAAAGACCTTATTTCATAGATTAAGGGGAGATAACTAAGAAACTTCACATGCATCATTTGCTAATTATTTAGAATTTTTTAGTAAACTTAATTTTGTTCAAAGTTTTCCATCATAAAAAAGGGGAGAATATTAAGTTTAGAACTCTGAAGTTGTAATTATGACAAAGTTTTGAACTAAACTCTAGATATTTTGCATGATGTTATTACTAAAGCCTTGGCTCGAGTGTGATTAGAAAGATTGATAATCTGAAAGTTATCGAAAATTTTAAACAATTTATATCTTCAGCACTTTCGATTTCAAGGATTCGTCTTCAAACAAAGTCGTTCTATTTGTAATATTTTTAACTCCTTCATTTTGTAAAAGCGAGACGTTTGCATAAAAATTATATAACATCATTCAGCCTCCTTTTCGTGCATTATTCTTAAAAGTGGACCGAACCGGCCGATCCGAACTATTATAAACCGGGAACCGGACTCATGACCATTCTGGAACAACTTATGAACTTTGTTGTTATTAAATCAGCAGGGAACTGGATGAACCAGTCGTGAATCATAGAAATCGGCAAAAACCAGACCGATTCCAATTCGAAATATCTTGTGTTTTAGCTAACTTGTATACAATAAAATGAAAGCGGTGTCAGCATGGTTCAATCCTCTTACCTCCCTGACCAACCACCAGGTCGCAACAATTGTTTGATATATAGTTATGCAACTTTTAATATATGTAGTCATTTAGTGTTGTTTAGAAAATAAAATGAAAAGAGAAAGTTACAGAGATTTGAATTCTTGTTACAAACCATCTTAGACACATCTCATCGTCAATACACTACAGACAAGTTTCATCAAATATATCCATTTTATTATATTTATACTCAATATTTTATTAAAAATATATAAAAATATTATTTAATTGCTACTGGTTAAACTACAGTTTAACCTCGGTTAGAACATTAAACCTTAAACCAATACTTTTACTGGTTTAACGACCGGTCCGGTTTTCAAAATTACATACAACAAGAATATATGTAATGCAATAGGTCATGTATATAAATTTTACCTTTATATAATAAATTAACCTTTAGAGTGGGATAATCACGGTACATACTCTCATTCTTTCTTTGTAATGTGTCTTTTTTATTTTATTATTTTAAGAGTTTTCACATTAAAAAAATTGATTTTTAATGTAATTATTTATTCAATTAAAGGAGTTTTGTTATTTTGCTTAATTTATTTAATTATCTTTCCAATCAACATTATACACATTCTAAATAACCATTCAAGTAATTTTGTTTCTATTGCATATTTTTTAAATTTTAAATTATCTATATATTTATACATTTTAATTTAATTTTTTATTACTTAACTAAATATTATTTAATTAATTAAGCAATTTTTAAATATTTTTTTATATCTCACCTACATTTAATACTTGTGCAATCCACGAAATACTTATTAATTATAGGTGAATGTTTGAATATTGTTTACACTATCCCGTATTTAGACCGTTGACAAGTCTTACATATTTTACATACTATTAAATATCATAGTTAATACACAATTCTTTTCAATTATACTTCTTCCGTTATCGAATATAAGCAAAAAAAATATATGTATTTGGTTTAATTTTTCTTTTTGCTTATATTCGTTAATGAAGGGACTATAATTTAATGGTCATACGCATTTTTACAAATCAAACAAGTCTTGATAGGTTTAACTTGATGAACATTTCTAATCAAAAAAACACGACAAACATTTTAAAATTTTGAAATCAACAATCATACGTTTAAAAATAAATATTGGGTTACAACAATAATATATTCCTAATAATACATTTTATTTTTGAAAAAAAAACTATAATAGAAGGTTTCAAATATCTTTATGTACGTTGAGATTACATTTTTTAGATAATTTTGACATCTAATCCCATATATTATACTATTAAATTTTGAATTTAATATAGCGAGAATATGCTTCATGCAAATGTGTCGTGTGTAAATTCTATCCATATATAATTAAATTATTTTTTTATTCTTTAAAGTGTGATAATCACATATAGCAAGAATATTCGTCATGCAATACGTCATGTATATAAATTCTTTCTTTATATAATAATTTTAAATGTTTATTCCTCAGAGTGGGCTGATTAATGTACATACTCTCATTCTTTCATAGTAATGTGTTTTTTTATTTAATTATATTTGTTTTTAGAGTTTTCCTATCAAATTAAGCTTATATTTTTTAATGAAATTATTTATTCATTCGAAGGAACTTATTTTCTTAATTTACTTAGTTATTTTTTCAAATCATTATATACACACGTTATAAGTTACCATTAAATTAAATTTTTATTTGTCACGTCAATTCTATTTTCTTAAATTAAATTTTCCATGGTCTATTTTTTATATTTTAACTTGTTCTTAATTTTTTAAACAAAATAATATTTTATCAATTAAGAAAAATTTTTATTATTATTTTTATATTTCAGCTATATTTAATACTAGTCCAATAGAAAATACTTTTAATTATAAGTAAATGTTTTAATATAGTTCACATTGTCTTGTATCCTACCGTTGAAATGCGTTAAATATTTTACATAATTTATGCTATGAGTTTCTTTTAATTATGCAAAAATATTTATCTCATAAATTAAAATGCTAAAATTCAAAAGAACTTATTTCATAGATTAAGGGGAGATAACTAACAAACTTTACATGCATCATTTGCTAATTATTTAAATTTTTTTAGTAAACTTAATTTTGTTCAAAGTTTTCCATCATAGAAAAAAGGGAGAATATTAAGTTAGAACTCTGAAGTTTTAATTATGTCAAAGTTTTGAACTAAATTCTAGATATTTTGCATGATGTTATTACTAATGCCTTTGCTCAAGTGTGATTAGAAAATTGATGATATGAAAGTTATCGAAAAGTTTAAACAATTTATATCTTCCCCACTTTGGATTTCAAGGATTCATCTTCAAACAAAGTAATTCTATTTGTAATATTTTTAACTCCTTCATTTTGTAACAATGATTTTGTAACAATGATATGTTTGCATAAAAATTATATAACACCATTCAGCCTCCTTCTCGTGCATTGTTCTGAAAAATGGACCAAACCAGTCGGTCCGACAGGTTAAACCAAGAACCGGACCCATGACCAGTCTGAAGCAACCCATGAACTTTGTTGTTATTAAATCGGCAGGGAACCAGATGAACCAGTTGTGAACCATAGAAACCGGCGAAAATCGGATCGATTCCAATTTGAAACATCTTGTGTTTTAGCTAACTTATATAAAATAAAATGAAAGCGGTGTCAGCATGGTTCAATCCTCCGACCCTGACCAACCACTAGGTCGCAACAATTGTTTGATATAGTTATGCAACTTTTAATATATGTAGTCGTTTAGTGTTGTATGGAAAATAAAATGAAAAGAGAAAGTTACAGAGATTTGAACTCCTGTCACATACCATCTTAGACACATCTCATCGCCAATACACCATAGACATGTTTCGTAACATATACCTATCTTATTATATTTATACTCAATATTTTATTAAAAAGTTACAAAAATATTATTTAATTGCTACTGGTTAAACCACAATTTAACCCCAGTTAGAACATTAAACATTAAACCTTAAACCAGAACCTTCACTAGTGCAAAGACCGGTCCGGTTTTCAAAACGCTGTTCTCGTGTTGTAATTCATTTGCTTCACGATAATTACATACAACAAGATTATATGTAATGCAATATGTCATGTATATAAATATTATCCTTAATGACACTTAATTCACATAAATTTCACTAACTTAAATAAGAGGATAATTAAAATTTAGCATTTAATGTACGTAAAAATTGATGTTTGTTTCTTATATTTTGGGCTAAAAAATTAGACTCATTTGTCTCTTATAATATGGACTCGAGTGAGTAAATTAAACTTTATATACTCTCATTCTATCTTTGTAATGTGTCTTTTTTATTTATTATTTTTAGAGTTTTCACATCAAATTAAATTTATTTTTAATGTAATTAGATATTCAATTAAAGGTGTTTTTTGTTATTTTACTTAATTTATTTAATTATCTTTCCAATCAACATTATACACATTCTAAACCACCATTAAGTAATTTTTTTTCTATTACATATTTTTGAAATTTTAAATTATCTATATATTTATATATTTTTATTTAGTTTTTTATTATCTAACTAAATAATAATTAATTAATTAGTTTTTAAATAATGTTTTATATCTTACCTACATTTAATACTTGTGCAATCCACGAAATACTTATTAATTATAGGTGAATGTGTGAATATTGTTTACACTATCCCGCATTTGGATGTTGACAAGTCTTAAATATTTTTTTTTTTGGTATTCAACTGGGGGAAGACCCCTTGGAAAGACAAACAAAGACAAGCTAGAAACCCCTATGAAAAAAGGTCCCAGCACAATCCGCTCTAACGGCGTCCGCAACAAACAAAGGCATAGAATCAAAATACCTACTACAAAAATCTAACCGCAGCCCAAATTTAGCCATACCATCAGCTACCTGATTTACCTCACGAGGTGAATGCACAATACTAATCTCCTTAACAGATCGCATCATATCCTGAATGTCCGCTACCAAGTTGTAATGAGGGTGCTGTGAAGAGCACCCAGACTGAATAAGTTTAACTGCCATCAATGTCTGACTCAATGACAATTTTCTCAAACCCCTTGAGAATAATAAGCTGTAGCTCCATAAAAATGGCCCACAACTCAGCTCCAGTAATTGAACACTGCATGATATTAGAAGAGAAACCACCAATAAAACGCCCCTGACGGTTTATAATCACACCACCAACAGAGACTAGCTCACCCAAATTTACCACAACCGCATCACAATTCAGTGTTAAAGTGTCCATTTGGGGAGGAATCCATCTCACCAATCTATCTTTGTTTGCTGAAGAACGCACTAGGCTCAGCGAAGAACCATTATCCAGACTGCAAACCACCGCTTGGCACCGCGGCCTAATTCTTGCCACCACCTCACTCGCGCCGGAAACAGTTTGCTAAAAAATCTTCTCATTTCGAACTTGCCAAATAATAGAGATAGAAACCCCAAATGTTAAATTCCACGAAAACCCCAGGACAGAGTCATTCGTAACAAGGTCATCTTCAGCCAATCAATTAAATTCACAGACCAAAACTTAGCATTCAGAAAATTTCCCCCAATAATTAACCAAACCTAGGTCGCCACTGCATAATCACGGAGCACATGCATCAACGATTCCTCTGAGTCGCCACACAACTCACACGCTGCTGAATCTGCGATGTGCCTTCTGAAGCGAGCTGCGTTTATCAGGAGTGCTCCCTGAGAGATCTTCCAAAGCAACATCCGAACCCTCTCTGGACCCACCCAAGCCTAAATACTCTTCAACAGACGCAAATCTTGAGCTGGGTCTCTTTCGATCAGAAAACTCGCCGGCCGACCGACTCGAAAACTCGCCATCACCGGTTAACCTCTAAGCCACCACATCTTGACCTCCATTCACGCAAGGAGAAGTAGCCCCAATGATATGGTTAATAGTGTTACCTTGAACAAGATGCAATATTTTAATTAAATCCCACTTACCAGCTTGACTCAGCAAGTCCGCCACTGTATAAACTTCCTCTATTAGTGAAGGAGCACACACCAGATAGTTTTTAGGGGGGCCTAATTTTGGAATCCAAACATCGTTCCAAACATTTATAGAAGCTCCGTTGCCAACCCGCCACACAATATTTTTTTTCCACAGCACTCTAAGAGTTGCATAATCCTCTCCAAAAATTTGATCCCGGTCTTTTATCATTTATCCTCGGGATTGAAGAATTGCCACACCCATACTTAGCACGAATAATTTTCACCCAAAGATCATCCGTCCTAGTAATAAGATGCCACCCTGCTTTCATAATAGATGCTTGATTAATGTTCCTAGCTTCTCTCAATCCCAATCCACCCCATAATTTAGGCTTGTAGATATTCTTCCAACTAACCATATGCATATGCCTATGATCATCAGTATCTCCCCAAATAAAGCTACGACACTTCTTATCAATTTCATCACAAATGAATCTAGGAATATAAACAGACTGCATAAATAGGTATGTAGAGCTTGAACAATAGATTTTGTAAGAGTAACTCTACCAGCAAATGAGAGAGTATTAGCCTTCCAACTATTAAGCCTCTTGTTCACCTTGTCCAGGATAAACTGAAAAGACCTCCTATTAACCTTCTCATGGAGAGTAGGAACTCCCAAGTACTTCCCCAAATCATTTGTCACTTGGAATCCAGAGACCTAACAAATATTATTTCTCACATGCGCATCTACATTCTTTGAGAAAAAGATGCGAGTTTTTTGTTGACTGATCTTCTGGCCAGAACACTTGCAAAACAAATCTAAAATGTTTTTGATTAGTAAAATTTGCCCCTCACATGCTTCTGCAAACAACAAAACATCATCTGCAAAAGCAAGGTGAGACAAAAGAGGCCCGTGTCTGGAAAGTTTGATGGGGGCCCAATGGCCATGCTCAATAGCCAAAGAAATCATTTGAAACAGCCTCTCCAAACAAAGGATAAAGAGATAAGGAGAAATAGGATCTCCATGTCTGATTCCCTTACTAGGACTGAACTCCTCCAATGCTTCACCATTCCAAAGCATTCTCATCCTCGGAGTCGAGATACATTGCCAAACCATGTCAATAAAATGCTTAGGAAGGCCAATATCCTCCATAGTGTCTTTGATGAACACCCAACTCAATCTATCATAGGCTTTCTCCAAATCAATCTTTTTAGCCATCCAATCCTTTTTACCACTCTTCCTTATCATAAAATGAAAGACTTCCTGGGCCACAATAATATTATCCCTACTCTGATGATTAGGGACAAAACTAGTCTGACATGGGTTGACCAGAGAAGACATAACTAAACGGAGCCTTTGGGATAAGATTTTTGTAATGACCTTATACGATACATTACACAAACTAATAGGACGAAAGTCTCTTATGTTTGACACAAATTCAACCTTAGGAACAAGAGTAATTAGTGTATCATTAATCTGACAAACCTTCCAAGGATCCCTAAAAATCTCAAGCACAAACTCACAGAAGGAATCACCAACAACCTGCCATTGGCTTTGGAAGAAAGCTGCCTGGAGACCATCAGACCCCGGAGCCTTGAAAGCCCCCATATGATTAACCACATTAAAAATTTCACTTTTAGTAACCTCTCTATCTAACATGTTCAACTCATGGTTAGATAGGACTGGAAAGCCTCCAAAAATAACTCCATGATCTAGATTACCTTCTTCTATAAAAAGGTGACGATAATAGTTAGTAACCAAAGACTCAAGTTGAAGTTGGTTACCCACCCAATTACCCTCACTATCTTGCAGCACATCATAAGTGTTCTTCCTTCTTTTGACTGCAGTAACTCCATGAAAGACCTAGTATTACGATCACCATGACAAAGCCACTTAGATCTAGACTTCTGAAACCAAAGAATCTCTTCTTGAAAAAGAACCTGCTCATATTCACTCCAAAGCCTTTTATGAGCATTCTCCAGATCTATCATAGGGTTTAACGTCAAATTTTCAGTAACTAACTCCAATCTACTAATAAGGCTCTTCTTGTGCTCAAAGATATTACCAAATATCTCTTTGTTCCAGACTTTAAGAGAAGCCTGGAGATGAGGCAATTGATTACACCAATTAGCTCCTATTGGCCAGACATGCGAAAAAGCTGGGAAAATTCTCATGAGTTAACCAAGAGGCAAGAAATCTGAACGGTCTTCTATCCCTGTCTGTTTTTCGCCTATTCTTAATTTGGACCATAACAACACGATGATCCGATTTAAAGAAAGGAAGGTGGCGCACCACAACATTTTGAAATCTAATCCTCCACTGAATATTAATAAGCACTCTATCCAGCCTCTGAAAAAGACCACGCCTTCTCCAAGTAAAAGGGCTACCTTGGAAACCTGCATCCATGAGACTACAATACTGCATCATGTCCTTAAAACCCACGACACCTCTATCAGAAAAATTTATAGAACCACCTCTTCTCTCATGTTCTCCAGTCACAACATTAAAATCACCCAGCACAACCCAAGGCACATCAATAGAATCAGCAAGTCTATTAATGTCCCTCCACAAATCTTGACGTCTCACATAACTCGAACTAGCATACACAACAGTTATCAACCAAGAGTCTTCATTCCTCCAGGAAACTTTGAGATGCACCAATTGAGTATTAGACTCAATTATCTCAACTGACCACAAATCATCATCCCACAAACACCAAATACCTCCAGCTTGGCCTCTAGAATCCACAATAAAGGACCCCAAAAACCTAGTTTGTCTAGCTCTCCCTTGGGCTTTATTCCCACTAGAATACGTTTCCAAAAGGAAAATTAAAGATGCTTTATATTTCCTTTTCAAATCCTTAATTAAGGATGTAAACCTTTTTGCACCCGTTCCGCAACAGTTCCAGGCCAAAAAATTCATTTTGACATATTGTTATTTTTTGGCTCTTTGAGCCTAATGCGTTCAATATAGCATATAGTTTAGTATCAGTTTTGCATCGCAACTTAGTCATTTAGTAGTTTTAATCCATGTTTTTCATGCATTTTGCTTGATATGAGTAATGCACTTGGTTTTGGTTCAGTTGTGCAGAAAGGAAGGTAATTGGCCTAGGAAAGCGGAGCAAAAATCACTCAAACGGACAGTGGGACCAAACTCGGAGGCAAATTCCTAGAAGAGGGCAACTTTTGAGGTGACACGGCCTGACCGTGTCTGTGCCACCGCCGTGCCTTGGTTGCTGATCGCAAAGAACAAGTTTCCAACAAATAGTGTATTCCACGACCATGCCGTGCCTGGGGCACGGCCGTGCCCCGACTCTGAATTTTGCGCATCAAGTTCTCAGCGCAGCACGGCCAGGCCGTGCCAGGCTCCACGGCCGTGCTGCGGGTCACTTAGACTTTGCTATTTTGCATTTTTTTTACCCGTTTTGGCTTAATTTTTCACTCCTTTTTAACCTAGCTATATATAGACTTTGGAAATACTGAGCTAGGGGTTCAGAATTCTTGGAGATTAGAAGAAACACAAACCTATTTGACGATCAAGACGAAACTGAGGAATCAATGGAGTTCCTTCCAATTCTCTCATCTCCATGGATTAGTTTCTCTTCTTTCATGAGGAACTAAGCCTCCTAGACTAGGGTAAGATGAATTTTGTGGATACTTTTATGTAATCGAATTCAGAAGTTCAATGCAAGTTAATCTATGTTATTTGATCCTTTATTTCTTCTCTTAATGCAATTTGATAATTGATCACTATTGAATTGAACTAGGGTCTTAACATCAATTGGAAAATTGGGGTTTTAGACTTGCTTTGAGATCATTGGACATGCTTAATAGGGTTATAGGAATATAATTCTTGTAGTATGAGTTTGTATGAATCTTTGACCTTTATGCTTGATTCAATTAATTTGAAAATAAGGAATTAGGGCTTGTTAATTTAATCAAAAGGATTAATAGGAAAGGGATTTTCATTAATTTAAACTTGTGGATTTAAACTTCAATTATATCATAGTTGCTTGCATTGGATTTGAATTCAACAACATAAAGGTGGAAACAAAAGGATTCTATCCCTAGTCGTTTTTAGTTATTGAATTATAAATAGTGCGTTCTTGTTATTTACTGTTTTCGTCTTTCGATACGAGTCACAAAAATTTCAAACACCTCATATTGTTTCAATAGTTCAAATTATTACAAGGTTCGTTAAGTTAAACAATCAATCTCAATCCCTGTGGATTCGATCTTTTCTTACTTGACGACGAAATCGTACACTTGCGATTTTGCCTAACAAGTTTTTGGCGCCGTTGCCGGGGATTGTTAAATTGATTTTTAACAAGGTAACCGAGTACTTTTTGAACTATTTTATTTATTTATTTATTTTCTGTTTATAAAATTTTTTTAATTAATTGTTGCTTTGCTACTTACCTTTCCTTTTAGCTTTGTGCATGCGAGGTAAACAAACAGGTCAGCTGTTGTTTGACCCAGAAATCGAAAAGACCGCAAAGGCATTAAGGAAGAAGGCAAAGGAAGCAAGACAACGACAAAAACAATCTTCTGCATCTACTTCTCAAGTCATAACTCAAGAAGTGATGGGGGACCAACCACGTACTTTGGGTGATTTTGGGAGAAGGAACAACCATCCCAGGGCTGTCATGGCCTACCAACAGGTGAAGGAAAATGCTAATTTTGAGATCAAACCTTCGTTGTTGAATACTCTCAAGCAAAACCAATTCGCTGGGGAGGAAATTGAAGACCCAAATAAGCACTTGTTAACTTTCTATGAAATCTGTGACACCTTCATGCTGAATGGAGTGACAGAGGGGAGCAAGAAACTAAGACTTTTCCCTTTTACCCTGCGAGGTAGAGCAACAGATTGGTTGTACACCTTGCCTACAGGGAGCATCGCTACTTGGGATGACTTGGAGGATAAATTTATGACCAAATTCTTTCCACCCTCCAAGTTCATCAAAAGAAGAAGTGAAATTCATGGGTTCCAGCAGAGTCAGAGTGAAAATTTGTATGAGGCATGGGAGAGATTCAAGCTTCTTCTAAAGAGGTGTCCTGGCCATGGGTACGATGAATTTAATCAGATGCAAATGTTTTGTAATGGGTTGAGGCCAAACACAAGAATGATGCTGGATGCCTCAGCTGGAGGTACAATTAACAACAAGACAGCTGCAGAAGCGAGAGCTTTAGTGGAGCAAATGGCTTCCAATGAGCAGTTGTGTCAAAATTATAGAGGAACACAGGGTAGAAGAGGAGTCCTTGAGCTAGAAATGCAAGATGCACTCTTGGCTCAAAATAAACTGGTCTCTCAATAATTGGAAGCTATCACAAAGGAGCTGAAAGCGTTGAAAACGGGAGCCTCTACTCCCGCTCAAGTTAACCAGTTGAATCAGACCTTGAGATGTGATTTTTGTCAAGGGCCTCATGAGAATGGAGGTTGCGATGCAAAGGGAGATTCAAATGAGCAAGCTAATTACATGGGTAACTTTCAAAGGCAAGGAGGGAATCCTTATTCTAACAACTATAATCCAGGGTGGAAGAATCATCCCAACTTCTCTTGGAAGCAGCAACATAACCCATCATCCAGCAAACCTCCTCAACCTCAAGCCTAGTGACTTAGAAGAAGCTCTTACTCAGTTCATGAAGATGACTCAATCCAACTTCCAGAATCATGAGTCTCATTTCAAAAACAAGAGGCTTCTATAAAAAATCTGGAGAATCAAATTGGACAACTCTCAAAGCAACTTGCGGAGCAATCAAAGGGTAAGTTTTCTACTAGCACATTAGATAATCCCAAGAACGAAAATTGTAGCGCTGTTACTTTGAGAAGTGGAAAGTTGTTGTCTGAAGTAGAGAGAAAGAAAAAGAGTGGAAAAAGTGAGGTGGATGACGTTGAAAAAGATAGAGTGGAAGTAGAAAAAGAAGTAGAAAGAGAAAAAGACTGAGTTGAAAATGAGAGTAGAGAAAATATTGAAAAAGAAGAAAAAAGAAAAGGTGAGGAAGACATAGTTGTGACTGACAAGCTGTAGGTACAAGAGAAGCCCAAGGTGATTCCTCCATATATGAAGCTTCCTTATACTCATTTGAGCAAGAAGAGCCAGAAAGATGAACAGTTTGCTAAATTCATGGATATATTCAAGCGCCTAAAGATCAACATTCCTTTCGTAGAAGCTCTAGAGCAAATGCCCACATATGCCAAGTTCATGAAGGAATTGCTGACCAAGAAGAGAAGATTTAAAGAAGATGAGACAGTAGCTTTGACAGAAGAGTGCAGTGCCATCATTCAAAGAAAGCTTCGTCCAAAGATGAAGGATCCTGGAAGCTTCACAATTCCTTGCACCATTGAAAATTTATACATTGGCAAAGCCCTGTGTGACTTGGGAGCTAGTATCAATTTGATGCCCATGTCTATGTTGAAAAGGTTGGGAGGAGGTGAAGTCAAGCCCACTAGAATGTCACTTCAGTTAGCGGACCGATCAGTCAAATACCCATATGGGATATTGAAGGATGTTCTGGTTAGAGTTGACAAATTCCTTTTCCCAACTGATTTTGTGATTCTTGATATGGAGGAGGATAAGGGGGTTCCTCTTCTTCTTGGAAGACCTTTCCTAGCTACAGGGAGATCCTAGATTGATGTCCAACAAGGTAAATTAATTTTGAGATTTCAAGATGAGAAGGTAACTTTTAATGTTTTTGAAGTTATGCGGCATCTTGATGATACTGAAAGGTGCTCTAGAGTTGATGTGATTGATGATTCAGTTGGGGAATTTTTTAAGCAATACCAACTTTCACACCTCTTGGAGAAAGTAATAGTTAATTTCATTGAGGAAGTGGATCAAGAGATGGAGGAGGAGATAGAAAGATGTCTTGCACAACATGAAGCTCTACAGGTTGAAGATGCTATTGTCAAAAAGAAAGAAGACTTGCGGGGTGGAGAGATAGAGAAGAAAGCTAGCCCGGAATTAAAGCAATTGCCCTCACATTTGAAATATGTTTTTCTTGGAGATGATGCTTTTAATCCGGTGATCATAAGTAGCTCCTTATTGAAGCTTGAGGAGGAGAAACTTGTGAGCGTGCTCAGAGCACACAAAAAGGCAATTGGATGGACTATCTCAGATTTAAAGGGCATCAGTCCAGCTTTTTGCATGCATAAGATAATGTTAGACCAAGAGTTCAAGCCAGTGGTTCAACCGCAGAGATGGCTCAATCCGACTATGAAAGAAGTTGTGAGAAAGGAGGTATTGAAACTTCTGGAGGCGGGAATGATCTATCCTATTTCTGACAGTGCATGGGTGAGTCCGGTACATGTCGTTCCAAAGAAAGGAGGAATGACGGTGGTGAAAAATGAGAAAAATGAGTTGATCCCCACTAGAACTATCACAGGTTGGAGGATGTGCATTGACTACTGGAAACTTAACCAAGCCACCCGTAAGGACCACTTCCCCCTCCCATTTATGGACCAGATGCTTAAGAGATTGGCTGGACAAGCTTACTATTGTTTTCTTGATGGCTATTCCGGTTATAATCAAATCTCTGTCAACCCAGAAGACCAGGAGAAGACTGCATTCACTTGCCCATTTGGAGTTTTTGCTTATAGACGAATGCCTTTCGGTCTTTGCAATGCCCCTGCAACCTTTCAGAGATGTATGCTTTCTATTTTTGCTGATATGATTGAAAAATATATTGAGGTTTTTATGGATGATTTTTCTGTGTTTGGCACTTCCTTTGATACTTGCTTGGCTAACTTGGAGGGTGTTCTTAAAAGATGCATGGAGACCAATTTAGTGTTAAATTGGGAAAAATGTCATTTCATGGTGAAAGAAGGAATTGTGCTTGGCCATAAAATCTCATCTAAAGGTATAGAAGTGGACAAGGCAAAAATTGATGTAATAGAGAAGTTACCTCCTCCGTTGAATGTGAAAGGAGTGAGGAGTTTCCTTGGGCATGCCGGTTTTTATTGACAATTTATTAAGGACTTCTCCAAGGTTGCTAAGCCGCTTTGCAATCTCCTTATCAAGGATGTCTCATTTGATTTTGATCCAGAGTGCTTGAAGGCCATGGAGTTGCTAAAAGAGAAACTTGTTTCAGCACCTATAATAGTTGCACCAGATTGGGATTCACCCTTCGAGCTAATGTGTGATGCTAGTGACTATGCAGTGGGGGCTGTTTTGGGGCAGCGAAAAGACAAATTCTTTCATGCCATTTACTATGCTAACAAGTTACTAAATAAGAACCAAGTCAACTATGCAACCACAGAGAAGAAGTTATTTGTTATAGTGTTTGCTTTAGAAAAATTTCGTTCCTATTTGATTGGTTCCAAAAGTTGTGGTGTTCACTGATCATGCGGCAATTAAGTATCTTATGACTAAGGTTGAATCCAAGCCAAGACTCATTCGATGGATTTTATTGTTGCAAGAATTCGGCCTTGAGATCAAAGACAAAAAGGGGAGTGAAAATGTGGTGGCTGATCATTTGTCTAGGCTAGAGAATACTGAAATTACAGCCAAAGAGTTGGACATTATAGAGGAGTTCCCAGATGAGAAACTGTTAGCTGTGACTGAGAGGCCTTGGTTTGCAGATATGGCAAATTTTAAGGCTGCTGGTGTGATACTAGTAGAACTCACTTGGCAACAAAAGAAAAAGTTTTTCAAAGATGCTAACTATTTTATTTGGGATGATCCTTATCTTTTCAGGCAATGCCCAGATGGATTACTTCGAAGGTGTGTTGCACATGATGAAGCGCAGAAAATTTTATGGCATTGTCACAATTCACCATATGGAGGTCATTTCAATGGTGAACGCACAACTGCAAAAGTGTTTCAATCCGGATTTTATTGGCCTTCAATTTTTAAAGATGCCTATGATCATGCAAAGAGTTGTGACAAGTGCCAGAGGACGGGAAGCATTTCTAAGCGGAATGAATGCCCTTGAACTCCATTTTGGAGGTTGAGCTTTTTGATTGTTGGAGCATTGATTTCATGGAGCCATTTCCCTCCTCACTATCTAACCAATATATATTGGTAGCTGTTGATTATGTTTCAAAATGGGTAGAGGCAGTGGCAACTCAGGCAAGTGATTCTCAGACTGTTGTGAAGTTCATTAAGAAGAACATATTTTCCCGGTTTGGGGTCCCTAGAGTGCTAATTAGTGATGGTGGATCACATTTTTGCAATTCCAAATTGGAGGCTGTGCTAAAAAAGTATGATGTGAAACACAAAGTTGCTACTCCTTACCACCCTCAAAGCAATGAGCAAGCTGAAGTGTTAAACCGGGAGATTAAGAAGATACTTGAGAAAACAGTGAGTCCATCAAGGAAAGACTGGGACCAGAAGCTTGATGATGCTTTGTGGGCATACAGGACAGCTTATAAATCTCCAATGGGGTTGTCTCCCTACCAGCTGGTTTATGGCAAAGCATGTCATTTGCCAGTTGAGCTTGAGCATAAGGCGTTTTGGGCCTTGAAGTTCCTTAATTTTGATTCAACCTTGGCAGGAGAGAAAAGAATTCTGCAGCTGCATGAGTTAGATGAGATGCATTTGCATGCCTATAAGAATGCCTCCATTTACAAACAGAAGGTTAAAGCTTATCATGATAAGCACATCGTGCAAAGAACCTTCTATCCTGGGCAGCAAGTGTTACTCTTCAATTCTCGTTTGAAGTTATTCCCGGGCAAACTAAAGTCTAAGTGGTTGGGACCTTTCGTTGTTAAAGAAGTAATGCCACATGGAGCAGTAGAGGTGGAGGAGCCTTCATCTCAAAGATCTTTCAAGGTAAATGGTCAACGACTGAAGCCTTATTTGGGAGGAGAGCTTGACAGGGCAAAGGTTGCTCTAGTCTTGCACGAGCCTTGAGCATACCATCACGCGTCAAGCTAGTGACGTTAAAGAAGCGCTTCTTGGGAGGCAACCCAAGTTGAAGAAGAGTGCATATTTGAAAAAAGAAAGAAAGAAAGATAGCAGTGCAGTGAAACACGGCCTGGCCGTGTTCTGTGCCACGGCCGTGTAGCGTGAAAAGAAAAAAAAGGGGGACAAACAGAGGATTCCACGGGCAAGCCGTGCCTTTTGGCATGCCCGTGCCCTCAGTCCACCAGCCCGTCCCCCACTCATTCTCCTATGCACCATCCCTTACCCAATCTTCACCCAACTAATCACAGCCACCCATTCCCACTTACCTCAAATCAGTGGCCAGTTTTTACTACCACCATACTTACCCTATGCCCTGCCACACGTTACAGAAACCCAAATTCAAATAAACCACACTTTTTTTTCTTCTCCCTCAAACACTTCTTCTCCCTCTTCTCAGCTGCCCCCAGCCACCATCCTCCACCATCTCCTTCACCCAGCCGTGCCCTCGCCCTCCCTCTCACCAGCTACGCCCTCGCCTTCCCTTTCACCAGTCGCGACCTCTCTCCTTCTCCTCACCACATCGGCGCCCTCCACCATCTCCTTCAACCGCCGCACCTCCCTCCTTCTCCTTCAACAGCCGCACCTCCCTCCTTCTCCTCACCACACCGCCGCCCTAGGCACCATCATCCACATATTCTCCTCACCATGCCACCGCCCTTCCACCATCTCCGTCAACCACCAGCCACACCCTCCCTCTTCTCAGCATCACCCCCAACTCTGTGTGTTTTGGTTGCAGGATAGTATGGCCTCAAAAAGGGAACGTGGTTAAGCCTCGGGCTCCAAAGAATCAATTCTATCAAAGGGGCGGGGAAAGGGCAAGAAGAAGGCGTCCGAAAATCCATATGGAATTCAATTTCAGGACAACATTCAAGAGGCAAGGTATAATTCTCTTGCCGTAAGAATAATTGTTCCCACCTGTTACATGGATGAGCCTACTCTGTTAACTCTAGGATTGCTAGAGGATGTGAATTTTTTATTTGCGAATGTGGGCTGGACACAATTTGTGGGAATGAAACATTTTACTTACGCAAGAATCACCTTGGAATTCCTATCATCTGTTAATGCAAATGTTTTATACGCGGAGCATTGGCCAGAGGATCACATTGACAATTTGATAACCTTTCGGTTATTCAATATTGAGCATAGCATTTTATTGAGTCAATTCAATGCCATTTATGGATTTCCATATGGTGGTAACCGGAGGATCCCCAACGAATTTTCTACCAGAAGGTTTTGGAGCCAACTTACAAAGTCTGACACTGAGTGCTGTCACCGAGTTTTCGTTATGTTCACCGAGTGCTGTCAAACACATTGTTTGGACGTGGGGATATTGATGGAGTTGTTCGTCAGACTGAACTCCTATTCTTATGGAATATGTTGCACCCTGAATTTCAACTAGATGCAGGTTCCCACCTTATTACCCACATGGTCAAAGTGGGGAAAGCTTCAACTGGAAAAATTGCCATCGGTGGTTTGATCACACCCATTGCTGAATCTTTTGGTTATCGGACATTCGGGCTTCCACTGGTTCGTAGGAGCCCCCGTTTAGATATCGAGACCTACCTTGTAATGAAAATGGTAGTCAAGGAAGGCCAATGCTATTGCTTGGTGCTCCCTGATAACTCGGAACCACATCCTTTGCCCGACCAAGAGCATATCAATATCAGAAATCCCGAAGAATTGGAGTTTCCCTGGAGGCCCCCAGCCTGAGCCCCTTCGAGAAGATATTCCTGAGGCACCTTCTACAGGTTCATCACCTCCACACTTTGCTCCGCCTCATCATCCACCTCCTAGCTCTTATGCTGCATTGCAAGCAGAGATGGCTGCTCAAAGGGTCCAGCTGGATGGATTAGACCACACTGTCCACAACATCCAGGACATGGTTTCCGCAATGTATAACTGGCACCTTCAGCAATATCCTGGTCAGTTTCCTCCTTCTCCCCCTCGGTGAGTTCTTTTTGTCATCCCTATCTCAATTTAATTATTTACATTGGGGACAATGTAAATTCTTAAGCTTAGGGTAGGCGTTTTTAATTTTGCATAAAGTATTTGCATTTCATATAGCCTTTGCATGTCCTTGCATGTTCTTAAGCTTGTGCTGTTCGCATCATTTTATCCCCCAAATTGTCATGCTATGTGTGCCACAATATTGTTGGAATGTGAGATTGCAATGATTTAGAACCCAATTAATTTTTCTTGTGATGGGCTTGAAGGTAGTATTCTTAATATACATAGGGATAATCTTGTGATAAGTTGATGATTAGCATGTGGCGCTCTGATTTGATGTCTTTCATTGATTGAAACTTGAGCTTCATTTGGGGCTTGTACTTCATCATTTTTATGCCCCTTCTCCTTGTATGAGTGTGTCCCTCTTGATTATGCTCTCTAGAACTTGACTTGAAACCGTTTCAAAACTTGAAATTTTTTTATTACACACTTGAATATGATTAAGGCAATTTAGGCATGTTTTCAAGCCTCCGATTTTTGAATGAAAGCTTCCATTAGTTGTCCCTTTTGAGCCTTGATTTATATGAATTTTCTTGGTACCCATCAAATGTTTATTGTACCTTTTAGAGTATGTTTAAGGGAGCAAATGGATGTTTAATATTGTTGTTTTGATGCTTGAACTTGAGATCTCTTCTGTTGTTTAGTTTCTCCCCAATAATTTTTGCAAAATTTCAAATGAGGGAGAATAATAAAAAAAATAGAAAAAAAACAACAGAAGATGAGCAAAATAAAAAGGTTTTGAAAGCAAAAAGGGAAAAATGGATTGCTCCACTTATTCTGCTTTAAAATGGTTGCTTTAATTGATCATTTTGAAAGCCCTTGAATTTCCTTTTTCTTGTTTTATCCCACCTTACATTCCATATCCCATGGTCACGTTGCAATCTGTTGAAAGACCTTTTGATTCTTGTGTGTTTTCATTAATTATTTGCTGAGATTTGGTTAATGGTCAAGCCTATGGTAGAGCACTTTCATTGATGGATTTGAGCGCATTGTCTTAACCATTATACACTTTGAGAGTGGTAAGGAGAGTGCCCCTATCAGTGAGAGACACGATTTCTGAGAGCCTAAATTTCTAATTGGACTTGATCTTGATTGTCACTATTGTCTTTGTTAGCCTTGAGCCTGTTATTTGATCTTGCTTTTATCTCGGGGTCTTTATCTGTTGCATCTCTTATTTTCCCTTTTCATCTTTGGCCACAGCAATTGCTTGAGGACAAGCAAAATTCTAAGCTTGGGGTAATTTGATGCGTTCAATATAGCATATAGTTTAGTATTAAGTTTGCATCGCATCTTAGTCATTTAGTAGTTTTAATCCATGTTTTTCATGCATTTTGCTTGATATGAGTAATGCACTTGGTTTTGGTTTAGTTGTGCAGAAAGGAAGGTAATTGGCCTAGGAAAGCGGAGCAAAAATCACTCAAACGGACAGTGGGACCAAACTCGGAGGCAAATTCCTAGAAGGGGGCAACTTTTGAGGTGACACGGCCTGACAGTGTCTGTGCCACGGCCGTGCCTTGGTTGCTGATCGCAAAGAACAAGTTTCCAACAAACAGTGTATTCCACGACCAGGCCGTGCCTGGGGCACGGCTGTGCCCCGACTCTGAATTTTGCGCACGGTCACTTCGACTTTGCTATTTTGCGTTTTTTTACCCGTTTTGGCTTAATTTTTCACTCCTTTTTAACCTAGCTATAAATAGGCTTTGGAAATACTGAGCTAGGGGTTCAGAATTCTTCGAGATTAGAAGAAACTCAAACCTATTTGACGATCAAGGCGAAATTGAGGAATCAATTTCCCTCATCTCCATGGATTAGTTTCTCTTCTTTCATGAGGAACTAAGCCTCCTAGACTAGGGTAAGATGAATTTTGTGGATACTTTTATGTAATCGAATTCAGAAGTTCAATGCAAGTTAATCCATGTTATTTGATCCTTTATCTCTTCTCTTAATGCAATTTGATAATTGATCACTATTGAATTGAACTAGGGTCTTAACATCAATTGGAAAACTGGGGTTTTAGACTTGCTTTGAGATCATTGGACATGCTTAATAGGGTTATAGGAATATAATTCTTGTAGTATGAGTTTGTATGAATCTTTGACCTTTATGCTTGATTCAATTAATTTGAACCTAAGGAATTAGGGCTTGTTAATTTAATCAAAGGGATTAATAGGAAAGAGATTTTCATTAATTTAAACTTGTGGCATTAATTTTTAAACTTTGACCCAGTTTTTCCTTCTGTCTATTCGCCACATTGTTAAGATTGGTCAAAAATTCAGCTTGAAAAGTAGCCAGTTTCTCTTGCGCTAGTTTAGAGACATCAACGCACTTACCTGACCCACTAGCAATCCTGTTGTTGCACATAGTTGATGGCTTCCTCGGCCCAGTTGCAGCTGCATTTGTTTTCTTCGTAACTGGAGCAATTCTAGCGGCCCGTTTCACATCCCTTAATCTCGGACCAAGTTGAGTGTTACGCTCACCGGTTTTATTTCTAACCTTCACCACCACTTGACTCTTCTTATTTTCGTGGCCCTCAATACGCAAACTGGTCTGGCCCAAAACCAAAGGCCTATGCGGTGGATTATTCTAGATTGCCACTGGACCAGGAACACTCTCAGAAGGCCCAACTTCATCATGGTCGTGGAGCACGCTAAATCTTGACCCCACAGTGTCCTTTTTCAAAACCGTCACCTTCCTAGCATCAATTATAGGAGCTTTCTCTCTCCTAGCTTTAGATACCTCATTATTGATATCCTTTTTCTTTGCATATCTTTTGGGAAACATAAATTTCCCATATTGAATGGGTTTTGAATGAGTCTCCAAAATCATCACCTGATTCTCTCCATGCAACTTTTCCTTTTCCAAGTTTGTAACCGACCCAACATTAATAGCGCCATTAATATCACCATAAATGGTGTCATGAATCACGTCGGCTGCAACCACAGCTAGGGTTTCCACCCATTTCCCTTCGCAGCGTGATCAACCAGATTCTTGGATGGGATCTCCTTCTGAGCACATGCTTCTTCCCTATGACCATACACACCACAGTTGAAACAAAACTGATGGATCCCCTCATACTCAACATTATACATTTCGCCCAGCACCTCTACTTGAGGAACCAGCGGTTTGGCCAAATCTATCTCCACACAAATTCTAGCAAACTGACCCCTAGAATGGATTGAAGTCAGTTTGTCCCTCTTCAAATATGTTCCAATGGCCGAGCCAAACCGAGATAGGAGTTTCTCATTAAAAAACTCAAAAGTTAATTCTGGAATCCGAACCCACACTGCCACTTTTCTTTCTCTCGACACACCCTTGTCCTTTATATTTTTGATATAGGAAATGTGTGATGTTTTCATAATTCTTTGTTATTCTCATCCATTTACAGGTGCTTACTTTTGTTTGTCTAGAATTTCCAAAATTTCACAATTTGGTTCATCTAAAACTTTATTTAAAGACCCTTGGCTCATATTTTCTAGTAGAGTCGTTACTTGAAAAATGCCCCAAACTTGAAGTTCTTGATATTTATAAGGTTTGTTGACTCTTTAAGTTTCAATTTTGTTGCTTTTTTCCATTTCCTCTCTCTCTCTATCTCTCTCTCTCTCTCTCTCTTAGATAATGGTTGTGTCCTCTCTTGACAGGTTCATGAAGGAGATAATGAAATAGAATGGACCCCACCAACAACAACAGTTCCTAGTTGTCTTTCATCACACCTTACTACGTTTAAATTTAGATAATATGGAGGAACCCGAGAAGTGTTGGAACTTGTAGGGTACATTTTCAATAGTGGAAGGCCTTGACGACAATAACAATTTGTTTTGCAAGTTGGTTGGAGCCAAACGAAAAAAAAGTCATTTTGTGAGAAAATTATGTTCCTTGCCAACGGCCTCAAACGATTGTTTAACTACAAATTTTAATGTTGTTCTTGCTGGTATGGATTTTCACCTTTTCTACTATTAGTACTTACAAACCAAATTAAGCTTGTATTGAATGTGTGCATCTGTGTCAGATAAGCTATCAATCTGACATGCGATTGTGGGTTATTTGGGGGCTCAGGAATGATTGTATTTTTTCGGGGACAGTGCCTGAGGTGGGACATGCGATTGATCGTATTCGATCCTTGTCCTGGAGGTGGTTTTTGGGTAGGGTCAAATCTACTTCGTGTTTGTATTACGAGTGGTTTGCCAATCCCATAGCTTGTATCATATGGGCTTAGCTTTCGGAGTTCTATTTTTGTCTTTGTTTCTTGGTGAGTCTTTGGGTCCTTCTATTTGGATCTTTAGGCTCGGTTTGTCTGGCTGTATTGGGTTAAGGTACCCTTGTACCTCCTTCTATATATAAATATTTTGCCATTAAAAAAAAAAGCTATCAATCATGCCCAATATTACATCACGCAA
Source organism: Calophaca sinica (assembly GCA_037113605.1). Taxonomy (NCBI): domain Eukaryota; kingdom Viridiplantae; phylum Streptophyta; class Magnoliopsida; order Fabales; family Fabaceae; genus Calophaca; species Calophaca sinica. The sequence goes on along the minus strand of CM073732.1, from coordinate 111,895,827 downwards.
CTTATAATTCTTTTGATTTATGTTTAATATCACTGTGCTATAATCAAAGGATTTGTAATAATTTTTATTACTTTAATTAGATTATTTAATTTTTTCTTTACTTCTATATAAATAAGTTCTATCTCATTGAATAAAGTAGAGAAGAAATTGTCTCTGCTACATGATATCAAGAACAAGGTTGTGATTACTAGGGCTTTCTTCCTTTTTATTCATGACTTATACTTTCAATACATCTACCATGTCTCAAATTAAAACCTTACTTTCAAAAATATCTCACAATACACACTTGCATCTTCACCAATCACCTCTACTATTTTGAATCCCTTTCTCATACATATCATATACTTTGTCCATAAATGTCTAACCTCTATAAGCTATTTGATTTAGTCAAATAATTTTCATTTTGTCTTGTCTCGTTTTGAATTAGTTTCACTCATTAACCCCCATTCCATCATCCTTCCTATCACCATTATTGATTTTACCAACAACCAAATCAAACCATACCCAATCCCGAGTTTCTTAATTTGCGATGTTACGATCGTCTTGTCTTAATTTGGATTGAAGCCACAATCACTAATGATCTTTTCCCCTTGTTTACAATTATAACCATGCATATACTTCTTGGAGCACCCTTTATAACCACTACCTCAATCAATCTCTTACAAAAGAGTTGTACCTCAAATTGAAACTTCACAACCTTTTATGAACATGGCCTAGGGCAAAATCATGATGGTCGTTTCTTTTATCAACCTCAATTATCTTGATCTTCTTATGGCATGTTCACTCTTTAATTCTTTTGTCCCCTTACTCTAATCTTTCTATGTTTAGTATTGATATTTTTGGTTCATCACCATATTTGTCAATTCAATGTCAAATTTTTGATCTTATAAAACATACTGTAAATATTTTCCCTTCTCATCCTTAATCCACTCCATCATCTAATATAAATTAACAATTTGTTGGTTTTCTTATGGATAACTTGTTTTATTCAACATGGTATTTAATCTTTGGTGCCACCTCTCATATGATAAATGACACAAGTAATTTTAACACAAATTCTAAATATAATGAAAACAATTTAGTTTCTTTTAACAAAGCTCAAATTCTTCCCACTCTTCACAATGGTTCAACTTCTTTAACTACTCCATCATGTACTTTTCAATTACATAACATTTTTCACATTCCTCGTGTAACACCTCTCATTTTTGTGTCTTAATGTCTTGATGTGTGACATGTGTGTATGGATGATTTGGATGTGTTTTGACATGTCTTAGAATGAGATTATGCAAGTTTTGTGAATTTTAGACTGATCATAATCGATTAGATGAATGCCTTAATTGGTTATAAGGAGTTCTTATATCATGATAAATTTTTTAGCCTTGTCATAATTGATTAGGTAGAAGTCCTAATCGATTAAATAAATGGATTTAGCCTTAGTACATATTCCAACCACATTATAATCGATTAGAATGACATCTTAATCGATTAAGTTTGAGTGCTTGGAGTCCATACAATTTTTAGGGATATTCTAATTGATTAAAGGGAGCCCCTAATTGATTAATTCGTGCCCAGAATTCTGGATTCACTTTCCAGATGGCTTCTAATCAATTAGAAGCATGGTCTAATCAATTAATTCGTGAACAAGTGCTTATTTCACGTTATAAATTGGTTCAGTAAAGCCTTTTATCTCTTAACCACTTTTAACCCACGACCTAGGTATTCATTAAACACAATTTCCCTCAGACATTGACTTCTTAAAATCTTTCTAAGAGCTGATAGGATTTTTGTCTTTTTCTTCCTCAAGTAGCCAACCTTCATTGAAGGGAGTTCCTCCAAGTTATAACCAAAGCAAGAAGCCACCGAAATTATTCCTTTTTATCACTCTAGGAAGAGTTCCCTTCGATCCTAATCTTGGTAAGTCACCCATAAGGCTAAGGTTTACTTCCTTGATTTTAGGGTTTCGTCTTAAATCATGATTCTGGTCATCCCTTTGAACTCCTTATTTCATAGTGACTATTCTCCTAAAGGACCAAAGTCAGAATTTGCCTTCCTTGTTTCTTTTGGAGTAACTCGTGATTTTCACCTAAGGTAAGAGGGAGATTATTTTAATTTTGGGTTTATGGATGGGTAGATGAAGGGGGTTACCCTTGGATGTATATGTATTGTATGATTAATTGATCGATTATTATGCATATGATTCCTTAATTAACAGTGAAGTATGCATTTATGAATGCTTTCCCTTCTTGTTTGGGAATTGACTTGAGATGAATCCTTGACCATGACCACTTACGAGTGGATTTGACTGTGAATTACATAGTAACCATTAGTATAAGTCACCTAGATATATGTCATGATGAGACTTGGGTTCTCCTTGTGCTTTGAATGAACCTAGTTGTATGGACCATGATGGGACATTGTGAACCTTATGATATGAGGAGTTCGATGGAAAACCCCAACCTTGCATGTATGATTGTCATGCATCATGTCGACCTTTTGATTAGCTTTAAGGGGAAGCACTATTGAATTGAAATGTGGAGGCCACGAGGAGTGGGTCCTTGTGACAATACCCCAGCCTTGGGGGTGAGCAACCCGAGTCCGTAATCCCTACTAGTTTGAGTTTCGTGCCTTGGATGGGGGGTTACTTAGCAAACTTAATTACCTTGACAGTCACTGAACATTGTCACGATTAGTCGAGAGTGTGAGGTAATGGAGTAACACTGTTGCAGTGCTCTTCTCCAAGAAACTAAACATGATCTCCTAGTCAAACTTTCCGGATTAGTAGTTTGGTATGACATACATATGGAGTATTGACGATATGAGATGTTATGGATTTATATATGTCATATGATAAGTTGACCAATGACTTGTTACATATGGAGTAGTGACGATGTGAGATGTTATGGATTTATATATGTCATATGATAAGTTGACCAATGACTTGACTTATACGATGTATGATGCGTATGATGTATGTCTATGAGCATGTATATGTGTGTATTCATTTACTTATCATATTCCAACACAACTCAACTACAACATACTCACCCATTTTGCTTCTATGTTTCTCTTGTATTCTATGTGTTTGCTTGCAGATGAAAATCATGATGAGGCTAGTGACTAAACTGATGGATTGAGTTTTGAAGTGGTCCAGTGATAGACAATTATTTTCCTCAGTTATTTTAGAAATCTCATGTTAGACTTTGAGTTTGTTTTATCTTCAATTAAGGGGTGTAAACTTTGATATGAGGTGACATTAGGTCTTTGGGTATTGTTTTTATTTGTTTAAGGTTATTTGCCTCGAGAAATGGTATACTCTTGAATTAACATTTTTGTTTCAATTCATGCATGAGACTTTGAGTTGAAATGTGGTGTCTTTAATCCCTCGAGAATTTTTTTTAGAAATTCACATCTTTACTTTCCGCCTTGACTATGCATAATTATCTATTTGGTATGATTTTCATGAAAACAGGCTTAAGGGTGTCACACCTCACCTAAATAAAAAGTCGATCATTGCTCAAAGATTTATATTGGAAAATAATTTCTTAATTACCTTATTTCTTTTGGGGTTTGTGGTGTAAGATTCACAAACAGGGAAACCACTTCAGTAATGCTAACGTGACCACCCATTTTGTCCTTTCAACCACAGTGACACGCATGAATCAACATCTTATGCTTTGTTTTTGTTAGCAATCAGCCCACAGCCCCTTTGGCTAATGCAAGGCCCAAAAGGATTACTACCACACCAGCCCATCTTAAGGACTACGCCCCCTAGAGCTCTCTATGTCACAGCATGCTGCTAGATATGCCAAGTCATGATATTTCCTTTTGCATAGAATAAGTTAGTTACTAGATATTATGATGGATCGGATGAATTGTCATTCCGTTTTAAGATTCCTTTTGCCTACAAACCAGGAGGACCTTCTGATTGTAACAAACTCTGATTTGCATGCTTCTTGTAATGGCCATATATAGCCTTTCGAATGAATGAAATAGTAAGCTTGAAAATCAAATACCTATCTTCTTCTCTTATCAATTCTCAGGGGCTCCCTTAGCCATCAATTAAGGAAGAAATACCTAACAATTTGGTGCTTTCATCTCCATCCACTCTCCTCTCATGGCCAACCGCCCCACCAATGCCGAACGCTTGGATGATTTAACCCTCAAAGTTGATTCTATCCTGGAACAACTCTCCCTTTTGGCTGTTCGACCACCCACCCCACCAGCTCACGCTTCAACCATCACTTCCCCCGACGGTTTCCGTCGTCCACATATGAAGCTCGAAGTTCCTCGGTTTGATGGAACTGACGCCCTGGGGTGGATCTTTAAAATTTCCCAATTCTTTGATTATCACAATACACCGGAATCGGAACGCCTTCAGGTCGCATCATTCTATATGGACGGACCAGCCCTCAGCTGGTACCAGTGGATGTACTGGAACGGTCAGATCCAGACTTGGTTCGGGTTCCTCCATGCCTTGGAAACACGATTCGCTCCATCGCTCTATGATGAACCTTCTGGAGCTCTATTCAAGCTCACACAGAAGGGGACAGTCCAACAGTATCTCACGGAGTTTGAACGACTTGCCAATCGCATAGTTGGCTTACCAGCTACTTTTGCCCTGAATTGTTTCATTTCTGGCCTAACACCAGAAATCTGCCGCGAGGTTCAGGCTCTCCGCCCTGCCTCACTGGATCACGCGACCCAGCTCGCCGAGCTGCAAGAGGACAAAATTGATGAACGCCGGCGTTCCTTCCGCCACAAACCCCAAGTTCTTGCCCCCGCTTCACAAACAGCTCCCTCATCCGCCACACCCCCGCTCCTGCCTGCACCCCAATCCCGTGTCAATTTCCGCCGCCTCATCCCGGAAGACATGGCCGCCCGCCGTGAAAAGGGCCTTTGCTATAACTGCGATGAGTTATTCACCCCGTCGCACCGTTGCAAGGGGAAATTCTTCCTCTTAACCACCGACGACCCCATCGCGGAGGATTTCACACCCGACCCCGCCTTGGTCCTTCCCCCACCTCCTACAGAGCCCGCTTCCGACGATACCCCTTCCCAGGTCAGCCTCCATGCCTTCACTGGAGGTGTTGGTTCATCCACCATTCGCCTCCAAGGAAAAATCGACAACAATCCTGTTTCCATTCTCGTTGACGGTGGTAGTGACCACAATTTCGTTCAGGATCGTGTAGCAAAATTCCTGGATCTCCCTTCAGTCCCTTACAGCCCCCTCACCGTAATGGTTGGTAGCGAAAACCTTATGCGCTGTGATCGCCTCTGCCCTAATGTCGAAATTAAAATTCAAGAGCACACCCTCCATGTTAATTTTTACATCCTTCCCTTGAGAGGTGCATACATTGTATTGGGCGCGCCCTGGCTCAAGTCTATTGGGCCTGTCCTCATGGATTACACCCAACTCACCATTTCCTTTACCCACCAAGGCCACCCAATCACATTACGGGGGATCCAACACAACCGACCCGACACAATCTCAAGCCCACAACTTAAGCGGTGCATCCAGACTAATGGAGCATTTGAACTCTTCACCATCCAGATCCTATCCCTACCCGGTTCCTCCCCCACCTACCCCCCACCCAACACGACACCCCCACCACCGGACATCGCAGCGCTTCTTCATCGCTTCGATTCCCTATTCCAACCCCCACAGTCACTACCTCCCTCTCGCCCTATCGACCACCGTATTCACCTCCTTCCCAACTCCACACCGGTCAACGTCAAGCCGTACCGCTACCCACATTCCCAGAAATGTGAATTAGAAAAACAAGTCAAAGAAATGCTCGCCAAATCCATGATCCAACCAAGCCGGAGTCCGTTTTCATCACCGGTATTGCTGGTTCGCAAGAAAGATGGGTCCTGGCGCTGTTGTGTAGATTACAGGGCTCTCAATGCCATCACTGTCCGTGACCGATTCCCTATGCCTACCATCGATGAGCTATTGGACGAGCTTGGTGGTGCAACCTGGTTTTCCAAGCTCGATCTTCGACAAGGCTTTCACCAGATATTGATGCATCCTGATGATATTGCTAAGACTGCCTTTCGCACCCACTAGGGACATTATGAGTACAGAGTGATGCCATTCGGTCTCTGTAACGCTCCTTCAACATTCTAGGCTGCCATGAATGACCTTCTCGGGCCATTTCTTTGCCGTTTCGTCGCGGTATTTTTCGACGACATCCTTGTGTATAGTCCGTCCCTTCCACAACATGTTTCTCATTTGGAACAGGTATTCCAATGTTTATTGGAAGGTCGATTTTATCTCAAACCCTCTAAATGCTTACTCGCACAAAGGCAGCTGGAATATCTGGGACACATCATCTCCGCTGATGGGGTTCAACCTGACCCTTCCAAGATTCAAGCAATGCTGGATTGGCCTCCTCCTTGCAACGTCAAGGCTCTTCGTGGCTTCTTAGGCCTTACAGGTTTTTACCGAAAGTTTGTAAAAGGGTATGCCACCATTGCCTCTCCTCTTACAGCCTTACTCCGCAAAGATGCCTTTGCCTAGACTCCAGAAGCTCAACATGCATTTGACGCTCTCAAGCAAGCCATGACCCTGGCTCCAGTACTTGCTTTGCCAGATTTCTCAGTTCCTTTCACTGTTGATACGGACGCATCTGGAACAGCTATGGGTGCTGTTCTCATGCAACACAATCATCCTGTGGCATTTTTCAGTAAATCATTTTGTCCCAAACTTCTCAATTCGTCAACCTATGTCCGGGAATTACATGCCATTACTTCGGCCGTAAAGAAATGGCGCCAATATCTTTTGGGACACCCGTTTGTCATCAATACTGACCATAAAAGCCTGAAAGAGATTCTGTCCCAAGTTATTCAAACTCCGGAACAACAACATTACCTCTCTAAGCTATTGGGGTATGAGTACAAGGTTCATTACAAACCAGGCCCTCACAATGTTGTTGCTGATGCACTTTCTAGACTTCCGGATACTACCTCTGGTATGTGTTATGCCCTTTCCATGCCTAACTTTGTTTTTATGGACCAATTGAGACAATCTGTGGCTGCTAGTTCTGCTTACAATACATTACTCTTACGTATTCAAAATGACCCTGCTACTCTCCCTGATTATAAGTTGCACAATGGCTTGATTTTATTCAAAAATCGTTTATGGCTGGATCCTGGGAATAGTTTCCGCCTAAAGCTTGTTGATGAATACCACAGTACTCCAATAGGTGGCCACATGGGGATAACCAAAACAGTTGCCCGATTGTTGGCAAATTTTTATTGGGAGGGACTCCGTAAGGATGTTAAGCTTTTCATCCAACAATGCACTATTTGCCAGCAAGTGAAACCTGATACACACAAACCAACCGGTCTTTTGCAACCTTTGCCTGTGCCTACTGCTGTATGGGAAGATTTGTCCCTTGATTTTATCACTGGCCTACCATCTTCTCAAGGGTTCACTGCTATTTTGGTCATTGTAGACCGTTTCTCAAAGGGAGTTCATTTGGGACCATTGCCAACACAATACTCTGCTTCTAAGGTGGCTCAGTTATTTCTTGATATTATTTGCAAATATCATGGCATACCGCGCAGTCTTGTCTCCGACCGCGACCCTATCTTCATTAGTAAGTTTTTGCGTGAATTATTTCGCCTCTGTGGTACTAAACTTCGCATGAGTACATCATATCACCCGGAAACGGACGGGCAAACTGAGGTCTTTAACCGAGTATTGGAGCAATACCTCCGTTCTTTTGTTCACTCCAATCCGTCCCAGTGGTCCATGTACTTGGCTTTGGCTGAATGGTCTTATAATACTTCTACTCACTCTTCCACCGGATACTCACCTTTCCATATCATTTACGGCAAGCCAGCTCCATCTCTACCTCACTACTTACTTGGTTCCTCCTCCGTGGAAGCTGTAGATACCCTACTGGCATCACGCCAATCACTACTAGCACAACTGCAGCGGAAACTACTCAAAGCTCAGGCCACTATGAAGCAATATGCTGATGCCAAACGCCGTGATATGTCTTATGATGTGGGTGATTTGGTTTATGTCCGTCTCAAACCATATAGGCAGAAGTCCCTCTCTTGTTCCACTTATAACAAGCTTTCCAAGAGGTTTTATGGACCCTACAAAATCCTTGCCCGAATTGGTACGGTTGCTTACCAATTGGATTTACCAGCTGAGTCTAAAATACACCTTGTGTTCCACTGCTCATTGCTGAAACGTCACCATGGCACAGACCCAGGCGTCACTCCCCTACCTGTGGAGGCTTTCAACAACCAGCCAATCATTCGCCCCCTGGCAATTTTGGCCACTCGCATGGATAACTCAACAGATCCCCCAACCAAAATGGTCCTTGTTCAGTGGTTTGGACTATCACCAGATGATACTAGTTGGGAAGAATGGACACAACTCAGCTCCAATTATCACCTTGAGGACAAGGTGATTTTTCCAGCGGCGGATATTGTTAGCAATCAGCCCACAGCCCCTTTGGCTAATGCAAGGCCCAAAAGGATTACTACCACACCAGCCCATCTTAAGGACTACGCCCCCTAGAGCTCTCTATGTCACAGCATGCTGCTAGATATGCCAAGTCATGATATTTCCTTTTGCATAGAATAAGTTAGTTACTAGATATTATGATGGATCGGATGAATTGTCATTCCGTTTTAAGATTCCTTTTGCCTACAAACCAGGAGGACCTTCTGATTGTAACAAACTCTGATTTGCATGCTTCTTGTAATGGCCATATATAGCCTTTCGAATGAATGAAATAGTAAGCTTGAAAATCAAATACCTATCTTCTTCTCTTATCAATTCTCAGGGGCTCCCTTAGCCATCAATTAAGGAAGAAATACCTAACAGTTTTCTATTAACGATTCATGAAGTCTCGAGCATGCTCATTTTTATCAATCATCCAAGTCTTTAAATCTTCATCACCTTCGACCTTATGCCAACATTTAATTTAATCTCCATTTAATGATTTTATTGCATCTTTTTGTTCTGTCTCTGAAGCAAATATTCAACCTTTTGATTGTAGTTGTAATTTTTCTTGAAATGTTCTAGATTTAGTTCATAATAATGGCTGGACATCTCTTATTCCATCTTTTACCGGTTATAAATATTATATGATCTTTGTTGATGATTTTTCTAAATTCACATGGTTCCATCTTATGCGTGATAAACATAGTGTTTTTGCTTGCTTCCAATCCTTTAAATTAAACATTGGGAATATGTTATGGCCATTAAAATTTCCATCCTTATAGTGGTTGAGAATTCACTAGCAAATAGTTTCTCAAATTTCTTAACTCAAATGATATTTTTCATCAATTGTATTATCCAAACACACCAAAAGATAGTGATGTTAAGCATTGACATTGTCACATCTCCAATGTTGGAGATACTCTTCTTCACCAGTCGAATCTACCTTCCATTTTTTTTTTGATTGGTGCTTTTCAAAATGTAGCATTTCTTAGTGAGTCATATTCCTATCCCAATTCTCTAATCAATATCCATATATTGTCTTATTCTCTCGACCTCCTTTATTTTGTTTTTTTGAATATTTGGCTATATCTACGTTCCTTATTTTCATCTATATAACACTCGCAAGCTTAATACTCATTCCACTTCATGCATTTTCCTTGGATCTCTCAACATAAAGGATATCATTTTAGTCATCATATCTCTTTTGTTAAACACATATTCTCATATTTTGCCAACTTTTTTTAGTCATCATATCTCTTTTGTTAAACACATATTCTCATATTTTGCCAACTTTTTTGCCTCTAATAATATTAAAAATTGCATAAATAGTAAGTAAATCATACATCTTTGTGTGTGTGTGAATGCATGTCACCACATTTTGTTATTGCATATTTGAAAGAAAAACAAGGCTAGGAGAATGTATTTGACGTTATCAATCAAGATAATTGTTACCTTATATTTTAATGGCTTTTTTGTGCTAATGAAGATGTGTATGTTAGTAAATCCAATATATTATAATATTTATATTGATACAGATTTATTTGAGAGTATTAACAAACTTTATTGTAAAGTTGTTGACAAAAGGAAGTTGCTTTGCCTTGATTCTCCATGAAATTGGATTGTGCCATCCAAGAAACTGATCATTTGGTCTTGCCTTGATGAACACAACGTAGGTGGGTACATACAAAGACACTTTGATGCTAAAGTAAGTATGTGTATTTATTCTTGACTAAGAGAATTGACATAAAAACATATCTGATATGTTGTTTTCTCTCTTTTTATATGGAAGAGGATGTGAGCTCCCAATTTTGAATAGTGCGACTCTTACCAAGGGGACATAATCCCTTAGAGATGATGACCAAAGAGATCTTTCCTCTTGTAAGCCATCAATTGTTTGGTTGATTAACAAAGATAATATATTTTTTTGACAAAAGCAAAATCATATATTTTCAGTTATAATAAAAGTTTCAATACATGCTGGAATTTTAAAAATAAGTGAGAGCTAGTTTGAGAAGTGGCCACTCTCGCAAGAGTGTGAGCAACCACATGAGAGTTATGAAAAAACGATAAGAGTTCTTTACAATCTAAAATAATATCTTTTTCTAAAGTGATGCATTTACATACTATTTTACTTAAAAAAATCTAAAATAATATCTTCAAGACTAGTTAAATTGTCCGGTGAATTTTTCATGTGATCCACAACTATCTTTGAAGTGGCTATTTTTTTAAATAAATTACCACAAACGAAAAAAAATCATAATTAGAAACCTTCACAGATGGGAGATAGAGATGTGAGCAAAATTTTACAAATTATTTTAAAGTGAATGAAAATTCAACAAATTAAATTTGTTTTTTAAAGCTATTTAAATTCTCCATGGTGTTTTCATGAACTCTATAAGATCTTGAGTGTAAAAAGATGAAGAAAAAAGTGATAAAACCATTATTTTATGAAGTGGAATCATCATGTATGAGGGACAAAAGAAATTTTTTGATGATACCATGGTTGCACATGAAAAAAGATTTCGAAGTGACTCTAAGGGTGCGTTTTATTCGTTAACTAATTAAGACAGGACTGAACAGTAAGGGTGCTGTTTGTAAGTCCATGCACAGCACACACAATTTTGTGTTGTATCTTATTTGATATGCTTATGTACTAGATAGAAAAATGTAAACTTTACTACAATACCCTCTATACTATAAAATGTTTTGTTTGCACTAGGAAAAGACACATATCAAGATTTTGAAACTTTTTAATTTATTTTATTATTTAACATAAACTTTACTATAAAAACATGTTATTTTATTATTTATCATATGTTCTGACTAAAAATATTTCAGAAGTATATATTGTTATTAAAAATATGAAGTCTTACGAAAAATAAATAAAAAATGAAAGATAAATAAAAATACAATAAATAAAGTTACTGAATAAAAACCACGATCCACATCAAGCTTAGTGCTATAGAGAAAAAAAAAAACATTGTAATACATATAAAATTTAAAAAATATATATATAGTAAAAGAATTTACAAATAGCAATATAATGTTAAAACAAAAAAGAATGAAAAACACAAAAAGGGTAAGAGAAGAATCAACATATAACGATTTATACTAGTTTACTATCGCTGGTAGCTACATCTAGTCCCTTCACCACTCTAAAATATTTTTCCACTATAATCAACTGATTACTAACTCATGTATACTACTGCCAAAACTTGGCTATACTCTCAACTTCTCAAAACGACTTAGTACGGTCAAACCTTTGAGGAACTACAACCACTATTGAGCTTAATACAAAAATGTTCAAAATGATTTTGAAATAATCTTAACAAACTCTCAACACGAGAGGATAAGAGTAAAAGCTTAAGCACAGAAAAACTTTCTTAAAGAAAGAAAAAACTATTGAAGCACTGTTCTTTTGGATTTCAGAGAGCTAGGATTGAATTATGTGTCGTTCACTTTCCTAACATTCTTCACTATTGAGAGATGATATATATAGTGAGATACTCCAATAAAGCCACAAATCATTTACCAGCGGTTAAAAAATCAGATCCGCTTTTAGTGGCTTTTTGTGCGACATGTTGCCCTTATCTTTTCATTCCGTACACTGTCACAGCTGTAAATGATAAATCTATCCTTTTGTGATCCTTTTTAAAAATGACATCCTTTTAGGGCATGACAGAGTGAGTAAATATCTGTTGACAATCTATTCTGCCTTTGATTCCTCGTACATTAAAGAACCTTAAATGAGGATCCTTAAGTGCTTGAAATAGACTTTGAGGACTTCGTTCTGTCTGATGAGATACCAGAGGCACACTTGTACCAGAGACACTTTGATAGCAGAGACACTTTTCTTATCAGATGTAGCGTTTACGTAACAAAGGCAAGTTTCTACCAGAGGCATGATTCTATCAAAGGCAAGACATTTGATGCTGACCTCATCTTGCTCTTACTAGGATGTACTATAGACACAACTTGATCATACCAGAGCGTAAGTAGCGCAGAGCCATATCTCTCTAAAACAGATTCTTCTGATAAATAATAGTGAGTTATCACTAGATTCTGCACACTAGAGGATAAATTGTTCTTTTATATATTTATTATCATCAAAACAATTAAAAATCATTGTTTCTGAATCAACTTGGTTCCAACATATATGAGATGTTCATATTGGTGAAGCATATGGTCTCATGAAGGCAATTGATTGGATGAGGGAACTTAATGCAGAGAACATAATTTTTTAGATGGATTCTAAGGTAGTTGTTAATGATATCAAGTCTGAAAACAATGATATAACGGAATTTGGTGCCATTATTAACCAATGTATGAGGTTATTTTTTGTTTTCTGTCCCAACTATCATGTAGAGTTTACTAGGAGACAAACCAATATGGTTGTTCATAGTGTAGTTAAGGCAGCCTCCATAATGCTTGTTCTCATCTTTTCTTTGATATTCCCACGTGTATTGAGTCACTGATTCTTAATAAAATGCAGTAGATTCTCTTTAAAAAAAAGTTACATTATAGAATGTTTATTAACCTTTTTTTTAAAAAAAATTGCTAAAAGACATTCATTATGTTACTTCTTCAGCCAACTAAAAGTAATTGAAAGCATGTTATAATATTATATTGAATGTCTATTATCCTTAATTTGCTATTAATAGTTTTTAGTTATTCTATCATGTGAGCTTGATAAATGATGTAGAAACTTTACATTTGTTATTACAATTCCTCTTTTTTTGATTGGATGTTATTACAATCCTTTAACTCTACTAAAAATATATATACGAATGGATTATTAAATTATCAACAATCTTTTTTTTTTGATCAGTGGGAAAACAATAAACAACAAAAGAAACAATAAAGAAAACTACACCCGCAGGGCCTTGGCCCCCATAGCATTAGCTAAGAGGAAACTAGACAGAGCAGATGGACAAGCTCTATAAACTGTAGGACCATAATCTAGATCAGCACCATACTTGGCCAACCAATCTGCAGGAAAATTGCCTTCACGCAGAGTGTGGACAAAAGATGGCTTCCATGAAAAAGACTTGAAATGTCTGATGTGACGAATAATGGGAGCTTGAGGATGAGTATGAGGAACCCCCTCAGCAATGAAATTTAGAGCTGTTTGAGAATCTGATTCGTAGATAATATCTCTGAAACCTTTGTCCTAAGCTAGAAGAAGACCATTGTAAATGCGCTGGAGCTCAGCGTCGATATTTGTAGCAACACCACAACTACCCACAAAGCCAACCACTCTCCCAAAGAATTCCTGATTAGACCCCCATATCCTGAGCTACCCGGATTACCAAAGGAGCTACCATCAACATTGAGTTTAACTACATTATCACCAGGAGGCACCCAAGAAACATACCTTGGTAACCTTTGAGTGGAGACTGCTCCAAAAAACCTTTATAGTGGTTTGAAAAAGAGAATTAATATTGCTAAGACACTACAGGAAAAACCGGGCATACCGACGGCCTATTACCGAAGGTCACAACCCGTCGCAAAAAAATTGCCGCTCGACAAATTTAGGCCGCTTGGTGAATCGTGAACGCATCGTCCGTTGAAATTTTTCGATGGTTTAGCCCGTCGATAATCGTAAATCAGAGTTTCCGACGGGTAATGGCCGTCGGTAACTTTGCCGAGTTTTAGATTCCCGCTGTGTTTTTCAAGCACCGATGGAAATCGGCCGTCAGTAACTTAAATTAGGTCATCGGTAACACCGCGTTGGACCATTGAGTTTACCGATGGGTTTTGGCCGTCGGTAATGTGACTTAGGCCGTCGGTAACCTTCTTCAACAACCAGAGGAAGACCCATATCCCCCATTCCCAGTTTTACATTCTCTCTTCTCTTCTCTTCTCTCCTCTCTTCCTTCCTCCCTCCCTCTCGCCTTGAACGCCATCGCCGCCACCACTGCCGACCACCACCACACCATCGTCTCTCTCCCCTTGCAGCACCGTTGCCACTACCACGCCTGGTCCTCCACCCCGCTTGGGTTGATTGGCCGAAACTACCTCTCAGTCTTAAAGCGCTGCTGCCACCACGCCGTCCTCACTCTCCCCTTGCAGCGCCACCGCCACCACCATGCCTGGTCCTCCACAGCGATTGGGTTGATTGGCCGAAACTCCCTCGCAGTCACAGTGCAAGTAAGTTCGCTCGTCTCTATTTACTACTCTTTCTTTCTATTTGGTTTTTTTTGCTTTTTTTTGGCTACTCTCTTCTGACTTCTGTCTTCTTTTCCAACAAATAACGCATTATCTTTGGTCTATGGAATACGAAAATTAGAATGTCTACGACACGAGGGAGAGGTTTCTGGCAAATATTTTAGTTAGAATATGACAGTTTTGGTAGTTATATCATTTTCATATTGCATTATTTGGATAATTGCGAAGTGTTGTCAAGAAGACAATTAGAGGACTAATCGGGGCCGACCCAATGTTTAACCAGGTCTAAAAAAACTTTTGAACATTTTCTCTGTTTGTTCTTCTTTTCTCTGTTTACCTTTAGAAAGGTTGTTTGGTTGCATTGGAATTTTTTATACATTCAACTTTAATGCTCAAACCTCTATATTATTATGTTTAATTGTTTTTCTAAATTTAGAAGATACTATGATGGAGTTTAAGAGTCATTTTTTTAATAGGAAATCAATCACCTGCAATTTGCCGTGATGTACTTCTTGCTGGGTACAAGTCAATCCGAAACGATTCTATGAACAGATTTGGATTTAAGTTTTCATAACTGTGATCTATATCTTGGCATGTGTAGAACTTTATTACATGTATTATGAAGCCTGAGAAATGTACATGTACATTGGAAGACCAGATAGTTCTTCTTCTGCTTGTGTCCGCAAATATGGATGAGCCTTTACAACAATATTTTGATGAATGTTGCAATTCTCTTTCAGCACTACCAAGGGCCCTTTTCTCTTCAACATTATGAATGTAATTTTCAATATAATTGTAGTTGATTCATACCCTTTCTTGGACTTTGGGAGGACTTATTTGGGCCTTTATAGACCTTTTTGTAGCTTATTTCTTGCTATGTGGATCAACTATTGCTTTCTATGATTCCATATTATTCACTTTTATTTAGACATAATTACTGTTTGGATAAAATACTATCTGAGTGGCCTTTAAAAAAGATATGCTCCATCTAAGTGATGGCAGCAAAGAGGTTTCCCTTTGATCCAATTGTTTATTTTCAAAAAATTTAGTTTAGATCTTACTGAAACAAATTGAAGTTCCGCAAATGTCAATTAGGTCCTCGAAATTTGATGTTTGATTAATTTTGGCACTTGAGTTTGGCTTTTTTAGTGAGAATTAATGAGAGTTTGTAGAGGCTATGGTTGTAAATATTGATGTTTCTGGTAGTTTAACAATGGGATTACAATCATTGCATGAGAGTGGGATGAATTTGATGTATTTTTAGCTATGAATGATATTGGTTGCTGATAAATGGAGTAGCTATAATGTTTAGGAGGTTGTTATCAGCTTTTGCATGTCGACCCGTATTGTTCTTTTGTAGTTATGAGTTCAATTTGGTTTTTCAATCTTGTGCCGCATCCTAAGCTTTAGTAAGCGATCGGTTCTTAGCTCCCTCTTCGATTCACAATCCCGCCGGGGGTAATGATTTTTCTTTTCTAGTTCTAGTTGCTTTTATTGTTCTTTTGTTGTTCTTTGAGTTTAATCTTGTCTTTGTGATTACTACTGCAATGACACGGCAAATGCACCGCCACATAGCTCCGCCACACCTCTCTGAGACCGTCACACAGTTCCGCGCTGCCATACCGCTCCACCTCTGGTTCGTTCTCCGTCACCCACACACATCGCCCTCTCGCTTTCGCCTCACCACACATTTCAGGTATATGCAAATTTTGTGCTTTGGTCCTTTTTTGCTTGCTTTGGTCCTTTTTGTGTTGTGGTAACTGGTTGTTGGATACTAAATTCATAGCTTCAAATAATCTTCATTGACCTGAATATTGGAATTTGGTTTAGCTTGACTTGTGTGGGAATTTTAAAGGCTTTGATTGTTTTTTTAGTTGCTTTGGTCCTGATAAATAATGGATTGTCTTTATTATACCGACGGCCTATTACCGACGGCCTCTACCCGTCGCTAAAAAAGCGCCTTTTCTGACGGCTAAAGCCGTCGGTAAAAACAATTACACTAAATATAGAGGCACAACTTCATTATAAAAGAATTCATAAAAAGATAAATCAAATTACACTAAAGTATCTCTCAATTTTTCCTTTGCATATTTTCTCTCGTTTTCTCACCTTTTCTCACATTTTCCCACTAAATACAAATTCTAATATTTAGAAACAAAGAAACTGAAGTTGAAGAGGAACGAATGTACCTTTTGTAAAGCATGATCAAAATCCTCCAACTTGCCAAACTCCCTCTCAAAGCGTAGTCATGAGTTGCAAATGTCTTGAATGAATCTATTTTTTAGGAAGGGAAGGTATCATCTAATCCAAACAGTATTGAAAAACAACTAAAATGTAACCCGTAATATTGGCTACACACGACAACCCAATCTTCGTATCATTTTCTCGAGGAGAAATTAGAAAATGAATAAAAAAAACCATGTCTATGATTTCACAACTTCACATGTTGGCAAAGTGACGAAGGGAAAAACACACATAAACTCGCAAGACCCTAACAGCCTAGTGCACAGGGAATCCATTTTTATCTAGCTTTCTCTATGACTTTCAATAACTGTTTTTTAGCAGTAGTGTAAATCAAAGAATTCAGACTTTTGACGGGATAAAATCAATATAAGTAAAAATCATTTAAAAAGTTTGTTCGAGGAAAATTCAGATGCTGAGAAACTATCAAGTTGTTCGACCTATAGTAAATAAAACGCATCAAAATGGAGGCTTTTTAGAATATTGACAGTAAATTATATATAATTAAATAAACTTGAAAATTATTAAACATTAATTACAGTAAATTATATGTATATGCCTAAGTTTAAATATTATATTTTTTTAAACAAAACGGTTAGTAAAAGAAATTGAGAAAGGAAAAGTAATTTGAGGGTCAACGATATTAAGTAATATAAGAATTAAGTAACATAACAATTATATAAATTAAGCCCTGCCTCCGCGACGCAAAGCCACGCCGCTATTGCGGCCGCAATGCCCGCTGAGGATGAAAAATGACCAACAGAATAGAAATTGAAGAATTAGAAAGTAAACAAAAAGACAGATCTAATTCTATCGTTGTATGTAATTTGCTTTGCACATCTCTCTGTACTTCTTTTTCTTGCCACTTCTGCTTGTCTAATTCTATACTTTAAGAGGATATCAACTTCTAACCTGTTTCTTTTTAAATGACCAAGTAGATTTTCTACTTCTATCATCTCTACTTTTGATTCTTAGTGAATCATTTGCTTTGTTATTAGTTTGCTTTGTTATTAGTATCGGAGAAAAGCCTTAGCTTCCCGTTTGAGGTTCAATATATTATTGAGTGCGTATACTCTTTTAGATACCACGTGTTCATTGTATATTGAACCTTGAATTGTCCAAGTCGGTCAGTTTGGGAAAAAACTTTTTCTTTACTTGTATAATAGTTGTTGCTTGATTCTCGTATCTTGATATTTGATGAAATTTCGGTTAGATTCATTTCCTTTTGTTCTCTGGGTGCATACTTGATTGCCTTGTTCCTAACTGCGATCATTTTGTGTACTCAGAGACCAATGGGAAATGCTACCGAAATTTTGTCAAGTATAAGATATAAGAATTAAGGAATGACTATTATACGAGTTTTGAAAAAGTTTTTCCTCGAATGGGATAGGGTCATACCATTTAAAGAAAGAGAGCGGTTGTAAGAATGTCGTGCTGCTGAAATTGTGATTTTTTTTGACATGCAGAAGATGGAATTTTTTCCTTCGAATCGTAGTTGGATGTACGATAGGTTGTATCCGGGAAGAGGGGGTTTGAAACAATCTTTCTGCGATGGGATTGATCACTTCGTTCAAGTCGCAATGGCACACGAAGATTTCGAAATTAATGGAGGGATTGGATGTCCGTGCCTTAAATGCGATTGCAGAAAGATCAAGAGCCCAGGTGAGGTCATGCTGCACCTGCAGAGAGTTGGATTTATGCCTAATTACTGGATTTGGACTAGACATGGTGAAGAGTTACCTCGGGTTGAATTAGGGGTTGGCGATAATTGCACAGGTGCTTCAAGCAATTGCGTAGATACGGGATATGGTGAGCAGATTGAATTGATGCAAGATATGGTTTGTGATGCCTTGGGGGTCAACGTATCATTCGAGGAGCCACAGTATGATGACACATATGAACTTCCAAATGAGACTGCACAAAGATTTTATAATCTCTTGTTAGAAACAAATAAGCCGTTGTTTGAAGGGTCTGCCGACTCTAAGTTATCAATGTGTGTGAGACTTTTAGCTCTCAAGTCCAACTGTGGTGCTACGGATGTGTGCTTGGATCTCGTAACGAAGATGATGTTGGACTCGTCACCTATCAGAGATGGTTTGCCAAAAAGTTATTACGAGGCTAAAAGCTTAGTGTCCAAATTGGGGTTGGAATCTAAAAGGATTGATTGTTGTGTGAGAGGGTGTATGTTATATTACGACAATGAATTTGGTAAAAACGATAGCGCGCTGGTTGAATGCAAATTTTGTGGTGAGCCAAGGTATATGTCACATACTGATAATGGGAAGGGTAGACAAAAACCAGTTCCACGGAAGACAATGTTTTATTTGCCAATTATTCCAAGGTCATAGAGAATGTTTGCATCAACACAGATCGCAGACAAAATGACTTGGCACTATGAGAATAAAAGCACTTTAGGTATGTTGCGACATTCATGTGATGGTGAAGCTTGGAAGCACTTTGATCGTGTGAATCCCGAATTTGCAGCAGATCCACGTAATGTACGACTTGGCTTATGCTCTGATGGTTTTACCCCATATGTTCAATCAACGGCGAAACCTTATTCTTGCTGGCCAGTTATTGTTATCCCATACAATCTTCCTCCTGATATGTGCATGTCTAAGCCCTATATGTTCTTGACTTGTATTATACCGGGTCCAGATAATCCAACAGATGGTATTGACATATACTTACAGCCTCTCATTGACGATCTCAAAAGGTTGTAGAATGGCGTTGTGACTTATGATATTGCACGAAAGAAGAACTTTACAATGAGGGCAGCTCTTATGTGGACCATTAATGACTTCCCTGCATATGGCATGTTGTCTGGTTGGGGTACTCATGGTAAAATGGCATGTCCCCATTGCATGGAGCATACAAAGGCCTTTACCTTGAAATTTGGGGGGAAGAGTTCTTGGTTTAACTCACATCGCAGGTTTTTACCAGCAGATCATCCATTTAGACGGAATAAGAACGCCTTCAAGAAGGGGGAAGTTGAATTAGATGGCCCGCCCCCGAGGTTGACATCTGAACAGATTTTTACCAGAGTTATGGATCTGCCAAAAATCACAGATTTTGGTGAATTGGATCGATTTGAAGGATATGGACAATGGCACAATTGGACTAAAAGAAGTATTTTTTGGGATTTGCCGTATTGGAAAAATAATTTATTGAGACACAACCTTGATGTTATGCACATTGAGAAGAATTTTTTTGACAATGTTTTTCTCACAGTGATGAACGTTAGAGGAAGAACGAAAGACAATGATAAGGCCAGACTGGACTTACCACTTTCTTATGCTTAAAGGACTTGCATTTGACGACTCAGTTGAATGGGAAAACCCTGAAACCCAAAGCCTGTTACTCTTTAACTGTTGAGGAAGCTAGGTCAGTCTGTCGGTGGATAAAAGAACTTCGAATGCCAGACGGTTATTCTTCTAATTTGGCAAGATGTGCTGATGTGAACAAAGGAACAATGATTGGGATGAAAAGTCATGATTGTCATGTATTCATGGAGTGTTTACTTCCTATTGCATTTAGTTCCCTGCCGTCAAATATTTTAAATCCACTTACAGAACTCAGCCAATTTTTTAAAGATTTGTGTTCTGCAGCATTGAGAGAGGATGATCTTATCAAGATGGAGCAGAACATACCAGTCATTCTTTGTAAGTTGGAGAGAATATTTCCCCCTGGTTTCTTTGATTCTATGGAACATCTCCCAGTGCATCTTGCACATGAAGCTAGGCTTGGTGTCAATACAGATGGATGTATCCATTCGAAAGGTAATATAATCAAATATTCTTTAAAATAATTATTCACTGCCTCGGGTTAAATGTTGAAATGTTGATCACCAACCTTGTTATTCTGTAGATTTATGGGTGACTCAAAACGGTCGGTGAAAAATAAGGCCAGGGTTGAAGGATCTATTTGTGCAACTTACTTACACCGTGAGACAATTCATTTCTGTTCCCATTATTTTACGAACTTCATGCTGACACCAACAAATAATAGGAATGAAATACAAATTGAAAGTGAAACACACCCGCTGGCCTTATCCGTGTTTTGCCTTCCCGGTTGTCATGCTGGAAAGGAGCTGAAGCCTTGGTTAACGGGAGAAGATTGGAAGTCAGCACACGTTCACGTGTTGATCAATCAGGCCAAGTATCACCATATCTTACGTATGTATCATTTTGACCACTTTCAATTTCTTTAGTCCACAACTATTCATGATCATTTGTTTGATAATGACTTGTTCAGGGCATTCTTGTTAACTAAGCCCACAAGCGAACAAGACTATTCTGCCTATATTCATGAATATTTTCCAACGTGGTTTATGAGCCAGGTATGTATTTTTAGTCCTATTTCAACTATTTGTTGTTTGAAAATACAAAAGATTGTTTGCAAAAAGGAACCATAAATCACTTGTGCATGTGTATATGCAGGTGTATAGCGAGTCAGAATCGCCCATAATCGAACACTTGAGAAATTTATCTCATGGTCCTAAATCACGTGGAAAAGAATGGCACACGTATTTCGTAAACGGTTACAAATTTCAAACCCAGTCAAAAACAGAGGGGAAAAAAACAGTTAACAACGGAGTTTATGTAAAAGGTGCCACAGATGGAGGTGAAGACGACTTCTACGGCGTGATTCAACATATATATGAGCTGGCGTACAATACTTTAGACTATACTAAAAGAATAGTGTTATTTTATTGTAATTGGTTTGATCCGTCAAGTAGAGGCACAAGAATGGATCGCAAATATAATCTTTGTTGACATATGCATGAGCAGAAGATACCAAATGTTTGATCCGTTTATCATGGCACAACATGTAAGACAGGTGTATTATGTCCCTTATCCGTAAACTCGAAGGGACAAACAAGGTTGGTGTGTTGCAATAAAGACAAAACCAAGGGGTCGCATTGAAGCAGATGATCCACAGGAAGAAGTGGCTTATCAAGTGGATGAGATGTCTCATGTCAACGTAGTAAACGAAGTTGAACCCATTTCTCGACTACGTGACGATCCAATCACATATGAAGATGTAAATGGAGATGAGGAATTAAATGAAGAAGTGGCAGAACCATCAAGATCTGAAGACGATGCCGAAGCAGAGTGGGCAGAATGGGCAGAATAAATTTGTTTAACTTTTTACAATTAGAGAATTTAATGTCTAACAACATATTTTATTTTGTTAGTTATTTTCATATAACTTGTTTATTTTTTGGAATTCATTTTTAATATTGTTATGTTTAAATATAATATTTCATGACTGTTATTATTGAATTGCTCTATAGACATATATGGCATCAGGAGGTTCAGTTCAGGACTTCCGACCACCCAAAGAAGGGTCAACGGAAAGGGAAGGGCATCATTGCCGACCCTCGCCGTCGGAGGCCGAACATTATTAGGATTGATGATGCGGCTATGCGATGTTGTCATCCACACGGTCAAGATACATCTACGCCTACACAAGGCTCCAAATGAGTTCGCCCCTACGCAGCCCTACGTCACATTCGGCACCTACACAAAGATGCGGGACCTTCGCATCGACACCCATTTACATGATGCCCACCCCAGGGTTCCAAAGCAGACACTTGCCGCTTCTTCCTCTTATTTTGTGTCCGAGACGGTGCGACACTCATGTGTCCGATCAGAGTATAGTGCGGGCCAGGCACCTGATCGACCGGGTTCAGCAGACGAGGAGGTTGGCGGCGGCAGGATGAGTAGGAGGTCGTTGATGATATTCAGATGCTGCATGATGGCCGAGTTGCTATCAGGCCAGTTGGTAGAGGGTGAGTATGTAGGTTGAATACACATTTTTGCCCCTTATCTTTTTTTAGTTTTCAATTTCGTCCCTTACCTTTTTTTAGTTTTCACTTAAGTCCCTTAAACTTCAAAAATCACATAAATTTCGTCTTTTCTGTTTAATTATTCATTTTTTTTAGACGAATCACCATCTGACACGTGGTAGAAAAATAAAATAAAACAAACTGCCACGTGTAAGATGGTATTTCGTCTAAGACAAAAAAAGAATAATTAAAAAGAAAGGACGAAATTGAAGTAATTTTTGTAACTTAATGGACTTAAATGAAAACTAAAAAAAAAAGATAAGGGACGAAAATTACAATTTAACCTATATTTTTTTAACTTGTTTGGTATGTTGTTATTGTTTAGGTTCCTTCCACAAAGCCAGTGCGAAGGCTATCACGTATAATTTAGCAAAATTACCACACTATTGGCCATCCTGGGGGCTGACGGTGGATGAGCGGAGGCACATGTTCAATTCTTTCAGAGTAAGTTGTTTATTTTTTTGTTGCGTATTATTTTTTATTTCATGAATTTCAATTATTTTTAATAACGTATTATATTCATACAGAGAGGTTTCTTGGAAGGAAGAGCAGGAGGAGCAGATCAAGAAGAACTTCCATATGAAGGCTTCCCACCGCCTATCCGATATGCTTAGAGATGCCCGCCTCAATGGGCAGCCCACTTGGATAGGAGATAAGCTCTCGCAAAGAATGCAGCGCACCGAACTCCCCGAGTTCAAGGCGGTAGCGAGGCGAAGAAGAATAGAGCCTCAAAAGGGTGGGAGCTTGCATCTTTGGAGGTTCGGTCACCAGCAAAGACGCAGCTTGACTTGTACGTTTTATATTATTATTATTATTATTATTATTATTATTATTATTGTTGTTGTTGTTGTTGTTGTTGTTGTTGTTGTTATTTTGTTAAGCTTTTTTTATTAAATAATTACAGTCTCAGCGGTTGAAAAGGGAGGTTCAGTTGCACGAGCTCCATTGTGCAACTCGTATTAGGAAAGGTACCAGTGATTTTGTAGATGAGCGGTCGAGGCGGACCCAGGTAATTATAAAACATAATGAATAGTTTTTTAACAATGTTTATATTGTTTTATTACAATAAAAATTGACTAATTTGTTTATGTTTGACAGAGGAGTTTGAGGCGAGGATGTCTCGAGTTAGATCTCGACATCGTCATGTTCCCCGCCTCGAGCCCGTGAGGATCCATTTGCATCGCCGATGGTTTGGGCAGATGTTGTTGGCGGCAAGAAGAAGGGTCGCCTATACGGTGCTGGCGACCTTGCTAGCAACTACAAGAAAGGGGTCTGCTGCCTCTCCATTGGAGAGTCGTCTAGCAGTGGTGCTGCCGCGGATGAGTGGGAGATAGCAGAGTTGAAGCGAGCCATGGCCGAGCGGCCGGCGGTTGGCGGCCGCAAAGCGATGGATCGCGCCCGGCCAGAGGAGGCCACGGACGGCCGTCATGTTGGCTCAGTCTTTGCAATGGCAGTGAGGATCTGTACCATTTGCTAGCTCGCGAGCCGCCTCCTCCACCGCTCCGCCATAGTAATCGGGTGATCATGTCGATGATGCAGATGGTGATCATGATCGTGACTATCGTGACTATTAGTTATGTTTATATCGATATTTTTTATATTTCCTGATATCTTTTTATTCTTGCTTTGTTAAATCGAATTTTTTATTTATTTATTGTTACGTTTTTAATTTGTTTTATAGTTTACGTTATCGCATTGCATTTTTAAATACAGGAATAAATTAATAATTAAATGTAATAACTAGTAATCGTTAATTAAATGGATAAATAAATTAAATTGATTACAGAAATTAAAATTAAATAATTTAAAAAATTAAATAATTTTTTTAATAAAAATTTAAACAATTTTCAATTCAAAAAAAAAAATTCGGCTTTACCGACGGTCATGCCCGTCGGAACTGTCAATTATTGTAGACTCGAAATTACCGATGGGCTAAAGCCGTCGGAACATACCGAAAGATTATACCGACCGGCCAAAGCCGTCGGAACTTACCGAACGATTATACCGACGGGTTAAAGCCGTCGGTACGCATTTGCGACGCCCGTTTTACCGACGGATATTAGCCCGTCGGTAATTCGTCGGAATTTTTGGATTACCGACTGCATTTGTGGATTACTGACGGTAATCTCGCGATTTCTTGTAGTGAGAATCCTGTAATGTGGCCAACGACAGTCATTAAAAATCTCCTCATTACGAGCCTTCTAGATAATCCAACAAAAGATGAAGAACAAAACATTTTTAGAGGCCGCATGTTCCCTGGCCTAATCTATGTGATTGTCGGCATGGAAATTTGAAGAAGAAGAAGAGAAACCAAGAGAGGACCAGATTGGAGCTGCACAAGGACAATCACGCAATGAATGTAAAATAGATTCCTCCACATTTCCACAATGGTGACAAAATGCATCAGCAGTAACATGATGGAGAAATCGAACATGGTTTGTAGGCAAATTATCAACAATCTTATTAACCATAACCAATTTTAATGTATCACATTATCTATTTGTTAAAATGCAAACAATTCATATTTAATGATAATTAATGTGTTAATCATTTATATTGTTAATCTCATGTATACAACCCCTTTAGTTGATAATAATTTATGAATAGAAAATCAATACAATTCAAAAAGGTAAACAATGGGCTAAAAAGGACTTGGGTAGTAGTTCTCTGTTGACATTGAGTAGTGGTTTCTACAACTAAGTAAGTCAGTGAAATAAAAGAGCGACATATTAGTTAGTGGTTCTGCTACTCAAACAACTACTATTGTTTCCCCTAGAGTAGTGACTTGCTATTAGAATCGCTACCCTAAATGACACTGAGTAAAATATTGTAGCGGTTCCAATGAAGGAACTGTTATCCAAAGTTTTTTCAAAAACAATTGAAAAAACTTACTATAATTTACCCAATTAAGCTTTATACAATTGACTATTGACATAACATATTGCTTTAAGATTTATAAGATGTGCATGCATAACTAAGTTTTACTAAACTTCATTTTATAAAACTAATAATTTTTCCTAAGGCAGGAAAAAACACTTAAATCATTCGGATAGCATTGCCTAATGATTCATGTTCTATTTTATTTTTTTGGTAAACCACTGTAATTAGAACATGCCATCACTAGGTAATGTTATCCAAATGATTTTAGTTTTTTTTCTTGCCTTGGGAGAAAGGCATAGTCTGTCTTTAATATGGGAAAAGGTTGTTTTCCTACTCCTCTCTACCATCGATGGTAAGCCCAAATATTTACTATGACCCAAGCTAAACCTCACACCCAAGATTGATTTTAAATTGTCATGGACTACATCATCCACGTTCCTACTAAACAAAAGACTTCAGACTCATGGAGATTAATTTACTTTCCAAAGGCTTCTTTATACACCTTCAATATATTCATCAAGTATCTCGTCTCCTCAACATTTGCCCTGTAAAAAGAAAGCAACCATCTGGAAAAAAAACAGATTGGTTAGAATCGGTGCTCTTCTACAAATTTTGACTCCATGCATGTCTCCACGGGCTTCCGCTTAGTGAATCAAATATGACAAGCCTTCTGCTACCAATGTAAAGAGATCAAGAGAGAGAAGATCCCTTGACAAAAACCTCTCCTGGTTGAATAGCCCCCCACCCGATCATGACTCATAAGTATCGGGCAATTAACTGAGCTAACACAAATTATCATCCAATTAACCGACTGAATGTCAAAACCCAGCTTTAGAAGCATACCTCTCATGATACCCCAATCAACGCGGTCATAGACATTGCTTATATCAATCTTTAGAGTCTAGCTTGGATAACTACTTAGGGTCTGTTTGTTTTAGACTGTGATAGAATTGATTTGAAACAAATTAATATTAAAAGAATTGATTTTGAAAAAATTGATTTATTTTTGGTAAAGATATTTTGAAAATGAGTTTAGAAGAATTAATTTTGTTTGGATAAAAGTGTAGAATCACTTTTGATGTGTAAATATAAAAAAATTTGTGGCTCACATGCCCAAAATTGATTTTTATTCAATGAAAAAACTAGGAAACCGTTGCTTCTATAAAAATCAATTCTAACCACTCCATAATCAATTTTAGCCACCATGTTTTTGCAACCCAAACACAACAATAATGAATTTCAATAAACTTAATGATAATCTTCATCCAGATTTCCTTGTGCAAGATAACTTTGTTCAATGGATGATGAGTAACCTTAAGTCCAGAGGTTATGTTGAGGCTGGTTAGTGGAACCTTGTTTTTGCTGTGTGTCTTGACAGGTTGTGGTGGCTGAGAAATGAGCTTGTTTTCAAAGACATTTCTCCGTCTGTTCCGCAAACGATTGCTAAAATCAAGAAGCTAATTTCGGACATTGAGTTGTCCAATAAGATGATGAAAGATTGGAGACGAAGGAAAAAACTATCCAATGTATCTCTAGTATTAGTTGGGATCATCCCAAGTTTGGGTTTATGAAACTCAACTATGATAAGATCAGTTAGATCAGTTGCTGAGGCTCGGCGTGTGGTGGAGTCCTTAGGGATCGCAATGGCGCCTTTCTGTGTGGTTATGCGGTTAATCTTGGTAGATGCACAGTGCTTCAAGCTGAGCTCTGGGTTATCATTCATGGTCTAAAGTTAGCTATTAGTAGAGGCTTCAAGAAGATCCACATTGAGCCTAACTCCCTTCTAGCGGTGAACTTCATTAACGGGGTTTGTGTGGAATCGTACCAGTGCCAACCTCTTGTTAGAGAGATTGAGGAACTTATGGCAGTAGGGGAGCAGATTTTTGTGTCACACGTGTCTCTTGAAGCTAATCAAGTAGCCGATCGCCTTGCCAATCAAGATTTAGATCTGAATTGTCAGAGCAAAATCTTTGATATTGCTCCGGGGTTTCTCTATAATTCCTTATTATGAGATGATTGTTTGACTGTTTTCCCTCGTGGGTTCTAAGTTGTGTTATTGGTGGGGCGTACTATTTGCTTTAATTTTGGTCATAGAATTGATTCTAACATCTCTAGAAATTAAACCAAATAGGCTCTTAAATCATTTAAACTTTTAAATTCTTAAATCAAAAATTGATTTTACTTTTAAACTCCACTTTTGACTTTTTTGTTGTTGTTACAATTCCACTTTCACTCAAAGTGATACAGAAAAATTACATCATACTTGTTTTTGCTGTAAACATTGAAATATAAAATATTCCAAACTTTAACTGAACCAATTTTACAAAATTAAGTTTATACAAAATTACATGTCAAATACTCACCTAAATAGTGTGTTTAAGTGAACATTTGACACACAGTTTTTATAAAATTGATTTGATTAAAAATTGAATTTGAAATGAATGATTGATGTTTAGATGTTTTTATTCTAAAATAAGGCTGGAATACACCTTTGTATAAAATTTTCAACTTTAAGACAAACTATTTTTTATCATCATTTCCATATATAAAACTGTGTCCATACAATGCAATATGGTTCAAATTACTTCCGTCTTATTTGCTCATTACACAGTACATATAAAAAGGCTCCCAGCCCTCACTGACAAAATGGAAGCTTCAGATAAAGGATCATTTGGAGAGATGAAAGAGCAAATAAATTTCACTGACAACACTGTTCTGCAGGCAATAGCCAATTTCTATCTGTCCAAACGAGATGGGTGATGGGCACTTTTGATGGCATGTAGCTTGGACTTCAAGGTTTTGAGATGCTTGCTCATGTTAAAAGGCAACACTTCTATGTTGGCAATGGTAGCACCTAGTAGAAGAGTCACTAACAGTGAATATTTACTCATCTGTTGGAACAGATTAAACTCATCAATGCCACACATATGATATCTCTAAACGCCAAAAGATCCATAATTGGCATAAAATGAGATTGTCATGGTGTCATGGTCATGTGACTGTATCACCGAATAAGTTATGTCCGACTACAAATCTATTCTCTAATTTAAAAAACTTAACTACAGTAGATGTCACGTGGCAACATCTTATTCAACCGCTCAAAAATTGTTTCCCGCCCAATTTTCATTTCTCGGAGTGTGTGTTGCAACCCGTGCTTCAAAGCACAGGTGTTCTGGCTAGTTGGCATAAAAAGAGATTGTAATGGTGACATGGTCGTGACGTATCACCTAATAAGTTATGTCCGACTACATTGCAGCATCAGGGTCCAACCTTCTCTGGATAGCGGCAGCGGCCTATAGTGATAAAAATTGCAGCAAATTGAGTTGAGACTCAAGCTAAAACCCATGCTCCAGATAGAAATGTATTTGTAATTCTCACCTCAAAGTTTCCGAGCTTGTACTGGTAAGCCATCTCCTCCCTGAGTTGAGCTTGCTCTTTCATTGCTTGTGCCTGAAAATTATTGCACAAAAATTTGACAAAAAAACCTTACCATTAACAAAATGATTAGACGTCAAATCGCCATAAAAGAAATCCAGTAAAAACTAACCATTCCACTTTCCATTGAGCGCTTCAAAGCAATCACTTGCTCTTCCTTGTGTTTTTCACGTGCTTGCATCAACTCTTGTCTACAGGTACATTGAAAAATGATTATGGAAGGGTGAAACAATTTGGGTCAACAGAGACAAGACTTGTTATGGGTACTATACTTCCAATTGAAGAGCAATAAACGAAAGTTGAGAATTTGATATAAGAACATATAAACTACACACTGCAACAGGTAGATGTTTGCAATGAAAACCAGTTGACAAAGTGTGAAAAGAAACAAAGTGATTAAAAAATCTAACACATCAGAAATCGAAACAATAAGATAAATAGGTCGACTAACGGTTGGTGCCGGGTAAGTTGGAAAAAGGGGGGGGGGGGAGATTGGCAAAAGAAAACCAATTTAAGATTACATTAGTAAAAAGCAGCATGTTCAAAATTGTACCTGCGCTGTTCTTCATCATTGAAAACAGTTCGTTCTGTTGCCTGGACCTTCTTAAAACCCTTTTTCATCTCTTTCTCCATTTGACGCCTGTAGTAAGCATCAAGATTGTAATACCTGCCACATAAACATTAAACCATTTGTCAACCCAAATAAATATACAAAAATGATTCATTCATCATTGCAGAGCAACAATATCGCATCGATGAACAAGGCACAGATAAATCAGAGGACAAAAATATCCCTAGATAACAAATAACAGGTATGTGGCAATATTCTTATTCACAAAAATGAGCACAAAGAATAAGCCAAACTAAACCTCTGCAGGAGCTTACTTTTTGGAAGGGAAGGTAGCTGTGTTGTGGTCCTCCATAAATCTGCATACCAGCAATTAGAGACAAACTAACTTACAATCAAATCAACATAGTAATAAATGATATTTGAATAATCTGGGAGTCAAAAAGTCATGTAAGCTGAGAATGAAAGAAATTAAAACGAACATCCTTTTCTCTTGCGGTAGTAGCTTAAGATTTGCTATTTCTTTTCTTTTTCCTGTCCCCCCTCCATCCTTCTCCTTTTATTTACTTTTTTTTTTTTTTGTGTGAGTAGCAAGTTTAGGTGCTTACTGTTTGAACATCTGTTTTTCTTCCCAATTAGACAGATTCTCCATATTCACCTGTAATACAACAAAAATTACAATTCAATATAGTCGATGTAACCAAGATATGAATGTAAATAAGGGCACCAAAAGATTAAGGGTCTGATTGATTTGGTTTTTAAAAAACTGTTTTCAGTTTTATATGACGCAACAAAGAACAAATTTTGTTCTTAGATTTCTGAAACCATAAAATTATTTTTAAAAAGTGTAATCAAACAGGCCCTAAGTAATATTTGCTGCTTCTCTTTTGACAGGACAAGAAATGTAATCCTACTGGCCAAGTCCAAAAGGCAAGAAAGAGATGTAATCTAATTAGTTACAATGTTATCAATGGCGGATGGCGGTCCATGGCGGAAAGCCAAAAATCCGCCATAGAAAAATGGCGGATTGCGTTGCGGGAAATGGCGGACGCCATGGCGGACTAGATAAAATACAATATATATATAGAAAAAATGCTACATAACTAAAATATAAGGCTTCAATTGAACTAAATTGATAGTAAATACCATAAGTTCATAACCAAAATGGCAAAATACCAAATCCAAGACCATAAACATTAAGTTCAAGACATCAAATATCAAAATAACAACATAATAAAACATAAGTTCAAGGGAGAAAAGATTAAAAATAGCATAAAAAGAGATTAAAAAAAATAAAATTAAAAAGTATAAACTGGAAAAAAAATTAAAACAGAAAAGAATGAAAAAATAAAAACTATTTAAGAAATAAGAAGGAAAGAAATAAAAGAAACTGAAAAAAAAATTAAAACAGAAAAGAATGAAAAAAAAAGAAAAAAGAAGAAAAACAGAAAAACAGAAAAGAATGAAAAAAGAAGAAAAACAGAAAAACAGAAAAGAATGAAAAAAAAAAAAAGAAAAACAGAGAAACAAAATAAAATAAAATGAAATGAAAAAACAAAGTGAAAAACGAAGAAAGAAAGAAAGACGAAAGAAGAAAGAAAGGAGAACGAGAGAAACAGAGAAGGAAAAACGAAAACGAAGACAAACAGAGTCAGAGAAATGCGCATCGGGTTGCGACTTAGCCTGAAGTCGGGGAGGGGAGGCGCGGCGCGGCGCAGGGTCGGCGAGGCGAGGCGAGGCGCGGCGCAGGGTCGGGGAGAAGAATGAAGCAGTGGCGAGAGAGAGAGACAGACTGAACGAGTTTAGGTTTTTTTGTTTTACACTTAAACGAACCGGGTCGGGTCGTCGGGTCCTCAGCCAAACAGCAAGCTTTTCGCGTTTCTGGGCCGGGTTTCCGCCATGGCGCCCGCCGTCCGCGATGGCCGCCACACGCGAAGCGGCCGCCACGAACCGCCATTCGGAATCCGCCTCGCCACCGCCTGGACTGTGGCGGTTTACTCACGATCCGCCTCCGCTTTCCGCCATGGCCGATTTTTGACAACATTGATTAGTTATGATACTCTGGTTTCTCATTGTCACCAATATATAACTGGAAACAAGACCAACAATTCATGTAAAAATTACAAGGAAAACATCTCCCAGATGATGTAATGAAAGTAGTAGTTTAATGTTTTGCAACTTGCAAGAATGAACAGAGGACCACAAAGAAAAAAGAAGAAATCATATATGTTGTTCAATTAAAATACAAAAAGTAGACCAAAACAATCACCTGCTTCACTTCTGCCAACCATGCAGTGAACTCTGGCCGTTTTGTCCTGTAATATTAAATACATCACTCATAGAAGGTGTATCGAGACCCATAGTTCACAAGACAATATATAAAAGCTAAATTAGCTAGTTATTAGATTCAAACTCAACAAAAAAATATAGGCCGATTATATGCTTCAACAAGACCTTTGCAACTTAGCCACTTAAAGATCTTCTGATAACAACAGATAAGCTTTGGTTATTGATACCACGAACTTGAGAGTCAAATAAATTGAAGCTTCCATAGGCAAATTAAATATATGACAATAACATCCAGTAAACATGTTTTAAGAAGAGTCTTAGGGCAACGGTTGGAGACATGGAGTTTCTGCCATGTGACTGTAGGTCACGAGTAGTGGAATTACCCTCTTTCAAATACAAATTAAGGCAGCCAACAATAGATCCACAATTTATCCGACCCTTCCCTGGACCCCGCAATGTAAAATCTTGCTAAAATGTCCATCAGGAGACAGCGGATGCAATAAACCATCAATAACAAACAAGTGCATATTGCTATGTTTGAACTCTTTCAACTACAATCCTAGATATGAATTTCTGCTGTTTTTCCTCAGCATTAAATAAAATAAATAAAAAGAACCGGTCACCTTGCTTCTGCCAACAACTACCTTCATCTTCCAAGATTCCAAAAGTTATGGCATGATGGCATTAGCCAACAAATTCCAAAATTTTAAAAAACATTAGATCGGAAATCATAATCAGGAGAGTAAAGTATAACCTACTGTCTACGAATCCTTTCCTTTGCAGTGAAAGACAAAAGATCATAATAACCCTTTCCCCTTCAGAAGATTCTATATCTTCAGCATATTATTCAAGATTGTATCCCAAAAGACAGCAGCATGAAGTTACAAAGTTTTGTTAAAATAGGACAGTTATGTTTTAATATATCTTTTTAGCATATACAACATTCTCCCCATGATCAAATCCGAAAGAGAGAATTTTTTTAGCATGCTGGAATTTTCAAAGTGTTGTTTTCATTCCTTTCACTCCTCGTCCTGTTTTTCGTATAAAGAGAACAACTTCGAATCCTGGTATTAGTTATTATACTTCTCCAATATTACATGGTTCACATAAAAATAAAAATTGTTAGAAAAGCACAACAATAATCAATCTGAAAGCTGTTAATGCTCAAATTTATCATCTTTCAATCAAATTCTACAATCTTCTCCAATAACAAAGTCCACTAACCACACCCACAGTCCTATTACATGCTATTTCATATAACTCAGATGCAAAACCAAAGCAACAAACAATTGGCCAAGAACTTCAAAATCTACATTCTACCACATTGTTAGACTGTCACAAACAATGAATTAGAACCAGCCTCCATGACCACATAATTCAATCATTAACCACAAGACACATTCATCTCTCATGATTTAATCAACAAGCAAATATAAACACACTACATTAAAAACAATTTAAAAAAAGCATATATCTCTTACCACATATCAGTTTCTCTTATAACACCATACTTTCCCCATGAATCCGTCACAGCTCCCTTCTTCCCTCTCTCCTTCCTCTCCTTCTTCTTCTTTTTTCTTTTCTCTTTCTTCCTTCTCTCCTCTTCTTTCTCCTCCTTCCGCCTCTTCTTCTCCTTCTCTCTCCGCCTCCTCTTCCTCTCTTCCTCCTTCTCTCTCCTCCTCCTCCTCTCCTTCCTCTTCCTCACCTTCCTCTCTCCCTCGCTCTCCGATTCCGGTCCCGTATCCGAATACTCCGAATCCGAACCAGACCGTTCGGACTCATCGTCCTCTGAATCCGAACCCGAACCGGAATCAGAATCAGAATCGCTGCTGTATCGCCTCCGTGATTTCCTCTTCCTCCTGCGTCGTTTATCGCCGTCGGAATCCGAGCTTTCTCGCGCTTTCCTCCTCGAACTGCTGTGCTTTCTCTCGGTTTCCAAGTCTAGGTCGGAATCTTCTCGCACTTTCCTGGAATCTCTTTTTGTTGGAGCTTCGACATCGTCTTTCTCTGAGCTCGCGGCCTTTTTAGGCAGAGTACCGTTTCCTTTGCCATCTCTCGACATTTTCGTTCGGCTTTCCGCTTCAGGCTTTCGCAGTGACAGTGAATCGAGTCACAGAATTAACTCGAAACATGCGGAGATGATGTTTCCTGGGCTCGTCTGATTAGACAAGCTTGGGATGAAGCCCAATATCTAGGGGCCCATAATTTAATAAGGTTTCCTTAAAAAGGGTTTGCTTTTTACACCCTGTTAATTCTTATACACACCCTGCGCTCCAAATACTTTTTTTCCCAAATGCCTTTTGTAACTTATATTCCATACTATTTATAAGTTCCAGAAGCTTGATTTCGAAATATAAAAATATAAGTTTCGGAAATTAAGTTTTGGATGACATTTGAATGTGTTTATTGACTGATGCATGGACTTTTTATCCTACCTCGACACCCCCTAATCTCACTTAGGCACATGTGACATGGAAAAAAGTACTAAAAAAATTGAAAACCCCCTCCCCTTAAGTTTAATTACACATCGCCTCTTTCTTTTTCCTAATTCCTCATTCCTCTTCTTGAAAACCCTAGTCCTAATCTCCATTTCTCAATATTTTCTCCCTTAAACCATTTATTGCAACCATCCCCTTCAAGCTATACCTACCTCCCAACCACATTCACAAAGTACCTCCCTTACCAGTCACCCCCTTACTGTTTTCCCCTTTCCTGCCTAACTTTTCACAACCTCTCCCTTCCCCAGTTCGTGTTTTGGTTCTATCGATGCAGGGAGTTTCTGATGCAAGTAAAGCAGTTGGTTCACGGGTTAAGCGCAAGTGGAGTTATTCTCGTGGTTGTGTGGAGATTTTGACAAAATGGACGTTGTGAGTGATTTTTGTGTGTGGGATTACTGGAAACATGTAGGAGGCCTGAGGTGTTATAGGGAAGGCAAGCAAGGTGGTTGGAGATGGTTGTTGGTTATTTTGTTGTTGGTGGAAGTAAGGGGTTTCACATGATGTTTCTGCGGTGGAGGATGGTCTAGGAGGAATTCAAGATTGTGTCTCTTTCATTTCTCTCCCCCCTCTATCTATCTATCTACCTATCTATCTATCTATCGTCTCCCCTCCCTTTCCCTCTATCTCTTAGTCTTCTGTTAGTTAATCTCTCATCTTTTGATGGTGGTTTTACAGTGGAGGATGGTCCAAGAAGAAATAAAAGTTTTCATTTTTGTTGCTATGTGTATAATGGTGTTTCTGTTTGTGATCCTTTTTTGGGGGGGAGACAAGACCTAAGAATTAAATTAGGCGCGGTGGAGAAAGGCGAAGAAGGGAGAAAGGGGAGATGGATTCTGGACAAGGGAAAGATGTGACTGATAAGATGGCCGATAGGCTAGGGTAAGGGAGGGGAAGGCCAGGAGTGGTGGTGGGATGGGGAGATGGAGTGTGAGTTGGGATTATGGTTTCTAGAAATTGTGGGGCAAAAATTTGTGATTTTGAAAAGGTTTAACAAAACGCCAAAACAAAGAGTGATGATGGTCTAGATAATGCGTAAAGAGGAAAGCATTCAAAATGTCCGTGTTTTTATTTTTTGTAATTAAAAAACGTGGAACATTTGGACAATACTTGCTTGGGAAAGTGTATATCAAAATTAATATATCGAATAATGCTTGCTCGGACGAGCGTGATTTGAATTTTAAAACATAATACAAACACGAGAGAATGTGTCACTCTCAGTACTCTTCACCAACTATAAACACGAGAAACAACTTCTGCAATAACATCATCTTCGACTTTTTCCACCATATAGCATCTACCAAAATGTAAAACAGAACTGGTTTAGAGGCATTTTTTGCACCCTGTCGTCCTTTTCCATTGAAGGGAAGCTCCAACAACCATCGTCCAAGAGAGACACTCCCACGATGACAATTTTTCTGATTACCTTTTAAAAGTTGTATTCTTATCTATGTTTTACTCATGAAGTCCGAACTCTAATCCTATTTTTTGTACCCTTTGTTGGCCACACATATTTGGATCTTGGAGGAGCAGTAATTGCACCCATTTTTAACCCTCATCGTCCTTTTAAGGGAAGGTCCAACGACTACTATTTAAGGGAGACACTGCCACGATTAGGGTTTTTTCTGGCCACCTCTGTTGTTTTTAAGTTCTATTATGATCTATCTTTTCCTCGTGAAGCCTGAACCCTGACCCTTTTTTTACCCTTTGTTGTAGGAGCATTAATTGCGAGTTTGAGGTGTTGACTAGTGTGAGGTTGCTGATATATAAAGGAGGGATATGCTCTTTCTTAATTTTTGTGTTGTGTTTCTTTAATTTTTTTATTTACTACTTTATTCAAAGAACTATTTGGATTAATTTTACTTATTCTGCTTTATTCAAAGAGCTATAATTTAATCTTTTATTTACTGCTTTATTCAAAGAACTATTTATTGCTTTAGATTAGTTTTGCTTATTCAAAGAACTATTTATGTGCTTTAGAGGAGAGAGGTGAGGATTGAGAGTTACACGACAAAGTAATTATCAAGATGAAGCGAGTTACACGATGGAGTTCTTATGGGACTTGACGCCAGATACATAGCTGCTACTAGAGCTTCCTAAAGAAAATACTATGTTAGATATCTTCTTCATTGAAATAAATAGAATCTATGTTCAATTATTATATAGGAATTTTATGTTACATAATGAATGCTTTGTAAGAATTTTATTGAATGCGTAATATAATCTAAGATATATTCGTCTATCCTGGAAATGCTCTCACATTGTAGATGTCGACGCCACCCCTATTTCGTCACAAGAGAGGATGACACTTGTTTATGCAATGCCTTGTTGTTTATCCATTCAGGTGGCATCTAATATTTGTTACCTTGGCCCCTGGCAAAGACTACCTATGTGTTCACAACCGATAATTGGGGGATAGGACACAAGAGCACAAAAGAGTATTCTCCAAAGCTTGTGATCCTCTCGTAGTAGGGAAGAGCATGCCCCTTAGGGTCGATAAAGCCGCCCAAAAAAAGAAGGAAACATGAGTGCTATCAGAACGAGCCTCCTCCTCCATACTCCACGCCCCCAAAGGTTCATGTCGGTACATGTTTTATAAGATTACATCATGTAACTCCAGCAACCAATGTTTGTTAGTCCATGTATCAAGGAGTTTGGTTTCCCTTCAATAAGGTCTCATGTTCGGGTCTTGTGAACAGAAAAAATAGGCGCTGAGAGACATTTGTTCCCTTATATAGGTCCATTCGACTCAACTTGAATTACACTGAGGGTCAAAACAAAAAAATGATGTAATTATAATAATTTTAATTTAAGTTTCTCATTGTTCTTTAAGCATGTCTAATATGAAGGGACCAAATGCGCGTCTCTTGCATTTAACCGGCTATAAACGGTATTTTGGTTTTTTTCTCTTTACCACTTGTATGTTGTAGCCATAGGTTGGGTTTGGTGATAGCAGAGGAAACCATTATAATAGAATAAATCATCACAGCCGCCACTACATTGTGCTAAAACCAACCACAGAGTCATTGTCTATATTCGGCTATACTAGGTCAATGCACATGTTTACCGTATTGCATCAACTGTCTCCCCTTACAATTACCCAAAACCACAGTTGTGGCAAGTTGTAACCAAAATCAACCTTCATTCTCCTATAACCCAATTGTATCCTTTGCTAGGGGTCATGTATTTCAATGGCAACATTGACACCAAAGGCGACAAGAACCTACGAGTCAATGCACTCTCTATGGCTTTGTGCCAGACAGGTCATGGAAACCGTAGGGCCGTCAAGGCACTTGCCTTAGGCCCCAGATAAGCCCCACATAAGATAGAAGACCCCGTTTTATTATTAAGCTATACTTAACATTGAATTTAGGCGATAGAAATACACTATTTTGTTTTCCAGTCATATTTAATGATAGAATATCCCATTT
Organism: Calophaca sinica; assembly: GCA_037113605.1. NCBI lineage: Eukaryota > Viridiplantae > Streptophyta > Magnoliopsida > Fabales > Fabaceae > Calophaca > Calophaca sinica. The sequence continues at coordinate 111,858,002 of CM073732.1, read as the reverse complement.
TACTTTCCAACAATACTTAACATTGAATTTAGAAGATAAAAGGCCCCATTTTGTTTCCAAGCACACTTATTATTGAATGGAGAAGACATAAGTAAAAGCAATGCATTTTTATCAATCTTCTTACATTGTTTTTGTTTTCATCGAAATTTCCTTTGGAGAATACCTTGAACGGTCAACAGCTATGTGTAAGCCTTTCAAAATGAAAAACAAAGTATATAGAGTAATATTTTTCTTTTATTGTTGAATAGGGTAAAATTTATAACTTTTTATTTTAAGAATTTTTAGAAAAACATTTGAGAGGCCACTTGGGTAAAATATAGGTGAAATTTTGTACTTCCTCCGAACTAGAATATAAGAAAATCCTGATGGTCCAAAACATAAGCAAATCTTAACTAATTTTATCTTATTTAATGAAATCATGTCCAGAATACCCTTTATTAAATGCTCATTTGAAGCAAGTTCCCATAAAATTGAAGTCTTCCATTAAGAAGTTAACAAGTTCCCATGAAAGATAGTTTAGGAAACGAAGTTAATTTTTAGATGAGATTAAGAAAATTAAAGGGGACTAACTAATATTCTTAATTGGCGTGAGTTGGTTATTTTTGCTTATATTTGAGTCCGAAGCATGTAATTTATTAAAATTATGTAATTTAATTGCTATTCTTAATGGTATTTGTTTACTGCAAAATTACAATGGCCCCAAAATTCCTATATATTACATTTATTTATGTTGAGCTTTTTGCGTAGAGGACTGATAAACGGACATCGCCAAATCGACACCAAGTATGCACACTGTAGAAATCGCGGAGACAAGCCGATCTCAACCTGTGTGCCGGAAACGAAAAAATAAAATAAAAAAAGCAACCGACCGTATAATAATACGGTGTCCGACAACTTTTAGTTGTCGGATTAACGTTTCTGTTTTGCGTAACGCCCTAAATTCCTTGTACACAACCCTGGTGCTAGAGCTGCCTTCCTTGTAATGACCCTTGAAGGATGCATATGTGAGTTCGTATTTGGCGATAGTGTTTCGATCGGTGCACTAGCTAATCCAGCTCTAGAAAGAGATCTGGACACTTCTCCTTCTTTGTGCTATCGTCCTTTGTAGGCATCGTCTCTCATGGACTTCAATTGAAGCTTGGAGGATTAATTCAGGGTTTTCTTGATTCAATACTGAATCTTGAAAACCCTGAATTAATCCTCCAAGCTTCAATTTATTAAAGTTTGGTTGACATACCAACGGATTCACAAAACCGTTGCCTATTATAATCTAAGAGAACGGTTTTTTAGGCTTTATAAATTTAGGCGTTGCCGTAGGTCCAAAATGTTGTAGTGACAGAAGAACCTCCATCGGTGTTTTGGTTGGAGGAGACGCTAGAACATGAATTGTCGGAACTGCTGAAGGCAACAAGGAAGCGTGTGATTTCTCCAATCTTGATTGTGGATCCATGGATTGCTGTCTTGATTAGAATTGCAGGAGCCAAATATTGTATGGTATCAAGATCTTAGCTTTGCCTGAAATTGCTATAAACAAACTCAAAATCAGAAACTGCCTTCTCTGTGTCCAAAGCATCTTCTTCATTGTCAGAGCCTGAATCCTCGTTACTGTCATATACTGAAGCATAGTATCATCATGATACTATTTTACAAATCCATGGATCAAAAGGAAAAATGTTATATGCATAGGATAGATAGACTGCGTATTGATAGTCGTAAGGCAACATGTTGAATTGATTGAAAAAGATGGTAAATAATATATTTGAGGCTCTTATTTATAGAGTTCATTGAAGCATCCTATAACTAACTAATAAATTTCTAACTGAAAGCACTGTTGTGATTTTTATGTATTAGTTCAAAAGTTTTAATGTGGTTGTGTCGATATTGCTAAATGAGAAATATGGAAAAATAATTTTATTATAAAAATAATTTTTTTATTTTTTATTTGTAATAAGATTTTGACTTGGTCACGGATGATATTCAATCTTATTTTAATCCTATTTATTTTTAACTCTGTCTAATCTTATCTTTTCTTGACTTAGTCTAAACAATTAACACTATTTTTTCGCTTCCTTAACTACTCTCTATTATCCATTGTGTATATATAAATATCCTCTCTTCTAGGGTTTCTGATACCTAAATATCAACTGTTGTGCATATCATGCGGATAAATCCTTAAAGGCAATCTCACATACGCCTCAGCTTATTGTGACCGTTTATTGTTTTGCAGATTTTCAGTATTCACCTTTGTTAGATAATATAATATATTAGTATTAAGGGTAGTTTAGTCTTTTATATTTTTAGTATTTAAACATCTCTATTGTCTTGTATTGTTAAGACTTTGAACATTTTAAATCTATTGGAACCCTAACCTCCTTTCCTCTTCTTCTCTTCTCTATAGAATCTTATTGCTAACATAGTATCAAAGAACAAGGTTGATTCTATTAGTATTTTGTTGTGCTTCCGCATTTAAAATAAGAGATGTGTTTGCAATTGTGAAGAATCTACTCTCTGCAAAATTTGTAAACACCGCTCCATATGTCTCTGTTCACGGTCGCCTCTGCATGGGTTTTTTTTCCTTCAAATTTTGTGGATTCCAAAGGTTTCCTCTAGCTTTTTCTTATCATTCTTTATTTAGTTGTTTCCATTGGTTGGTAAACATTTGAATTCTGTTGAGTGTTGCATTATTATCTTGGTCCTCTGTCAACGTTTTTTTATTCCAAGGGGTCCACATCTTTTTTTTTATGAGACAAAGTGTTTGGTGAGTGTTGTTGGCATATACTCATTCGACAATTTTTTGTTTCATTGGGAGCAAGTGCTGTTGCATCCCAATTGATATTGGCAGTTAAAAAATAAAAATTTGACAGTAGCTCATTTGGTCTCACGTTCAGTTCTAGTGCTTTGGTTCTCTTACAGTTTGTTGCAATGGCGGGTGAAAAGGATGATTCGCTTTAATCTATTAGTGTATAATTGAATGGGCAAAATTATTCGTATTGGAGTTACGTGTTGAAGAATTTTTTGAAAGACAAGAGAATGTGGGGTTATGTTGATACAACCTCTGTTAAGCCCAAAGATGAAAAGAATGCTAAATATGAAAAGGAGTTGGAGACATGGGAAGTAAATAATTCAAAGATCATTACTTGGTTCAATAATTCTGTTTCACAATCCATAGGCATGCAACTTCCAAAATATGACACTGCTAAAGATGTTTGGGATCACATGAAACAGTTGTATGTACAATCAAATTTTGCAAAACAATATCAGTTGGAGATTGATATTCGGGTTCTTCAGCAGAATAACATGAGCATTCAGGAATTCTACTCTGCAATGTTTAACTTGTGGGACCAACTGGCTCTTACTGAATCAGCAGAATTACAAGCTTTTAAACCGTATAGTATACTCATCGTAGAGACCAACAACAACTGGTTCAATTTCTTATGGCCCATCGGGATGATTTTGAAGGACTTCGTATGACGATCTTATACCATAATCCTCTTCCAAGTGTTGATTCGGTGGTTAATGAGTTGTTGACGGAAGAAGTTCGACTCAAGTCTCACTCTCATTCACATTCAGAAAAAGGAATTCTCTCCACCCCTTCATATGTCTTTGCTGCTTCTTTTAACAAAGGTAAGTTTCAAGGGAAGGTTGGTAATGATGCATGTGCGTTTTGCAAGGAGAAGGGTCAATGGAAAGCATAGTGCCCAGAATTATTGAAGTTAAATCAGAGAAATTTTAAGGCTCCATCATCAAATGTTGTTGCTGTTGCTCCTCCTTCAGTTGCTCCTGGTATTGGACATGTATACCCTCCTGAGACCACTTCCCATGTATCTGATATTCCTAAGCAGTTCCAAAAGTTTCTTGCTACTTAGCCACATGCCATGTCTATGACATCCTGATTTTCAATAATATTAAAAGAATAATTAGATCAGTAATTAAATAATAAACGGGAGTTCAAAACCTTAATTAGGAATAAAATGAGCTTAACTGAGACCTAAAAACCCTTGGAAGAGTATAGAACCCTCTAGAAATACCTAGAAATAAAGAAATGGGACATTTTTATTTTAACACTATCACGACGCGACGGGAACAATACATGGTCCATCGCGACGCGATACACTTGGTGCTGGTAAGGCGGTGGCAGAGAGAAAACGAGTGTTCCAGAACACGTTCTTCGCGACGCGACCAAAGTCGGTTAAGAAGGGGGGAGCTCTCCATTTGCCTATAAATGGGCCTAAAGCCCCTCATTTCATCCCAAGTGCTTCCAAAGGCCTTTAGGAGAGCGTGGAGGAGCTTGGGATAGGGAAGAGCGACGGGACACGAGCAGCAGCAGTCGTCTAAGCCAGGTAAAGGGAAAGATATCTTAATCACTAGGGAAAATAGATAGTAGAGTAGTACTGTTAGCATGTGTAGGGTTCTTTAGCCCTACTAGGGGTTGATAACAACAGCACCTCAGGAGAGGGGTTGTGACCTGTGATAGCTGAGGACAGTTGTGAGAGGTCTGTCAACCATATGAATGATCTATTGATATTTATGGATGGATGTTGATTATTGTATTGCTTTTACATGAATGCTTAATGACTATGTGACTATTGATATGTTGATTGATAACATGTCAGTAGTAGGTCGCCTGAGCGACACTAGGGTTGATCCTTATGTTGATTAAAGATGGTTAATAATCTGATTAACATGCTGATATTTATGTACTGGCTATATACGATACATGTGAGTCTGATGTATAAGATTAAGGGTGCCACCCTCTGGTTAGAGGTTTACGAATCCCTAGATAGCAATAATAAGTATTACCATCGATACCCTATGTTAGTGGCGATAGCTGGGTCGGTGTACCCGAGGTTGGTGTACTTGAGGACTGGTGATCGGACCAAAGGTACGGAGTAGTTTGGAGATAGTCGGTGACCTTGAGGGGACCTGAGGACCGGTGATCAGTCCGAAGGTGTGTACTCGGTCATCCGGACGAATCTCCAGGACTCCACGTCTGTCAGGTGGACAATCTTGGCCATTCCTGTTATGGGAATGTCGTCCTTGTGCACGGGACGGTACCTTACTCCGGTAATTGGATATGGTAGTATGGGATGCCATAATCAGTAATTGGAGATGGTAGCATATCAGAATATGTTCTCGGGACAACCAATTTCAGTTTCGTTCATGTGCCCTGAGACTGGTGATCGGTCTAGGGAGTAGGGCATTAATGGCCCACAATGTTTAGCGATGATCTGGTTCTGTAGGGTCGGTGATCAGCCCGAAGGACCAGTGTTACGTGTCGGCCTCTGGACAGTAAAGCCGGTGATCAGCTGAATGTCCAGTGGTTTGGGTTTGTAGGCCGGTGATTAGCCGAAAGACTAGTGACACGTGTCATTCTGTAATGTCAGAGTATGGTGTGGTCTGTGACCGTGTGGTCGGGTTGTCAATATGACGTATCAGTATGGTCTGGTTTGGGACCGTGTACTCAAAAGTCTGAGCGTAGTAATAGTCATGATGACGATTGTGTTGTCTTGATGTTTATGTTGTTATGTGTTGAGCTGAGCATGATAGCAGTATCTTTACTATGCTAATTTCCTGCCTGATGGTGATTGATAAGTGTCTTACCCCTTTGTTTTCTGTGTCTTCTATATTATATGATGATGTATAGTAGATGAATAAGAAGACTAAGTACTTAAAGCCTGGGAAGCAATGTTGCATCACGGCCAGTGTGTTCTGTTGCGTACTCTGATGTTGGTTTGAAATTGTGTTGTTACAAAGGTAAGGATAAAGTGACGCCCTGTCTCGGCGAGGTGTTACAATGTCTGCCTCCTCCTTTAAAGGTTTGACTTCCTCTGGCTCGTCAGGTATATCTTCTCCCATATGGGTCCTTGATTCAGGAGCATCGCATCATATGTCATATGATTATAAGTCTTTTGTGTCTCTAAATCCTGCCTCATCTTTTCGATTATGACTGCTGATAGAACTCACATGCCATTAGCAGGCACTGGGTCTGTCTCCACACCTAACTTGTCTATTTCAGATGTTTACTATATTCCTAATCTCACTTTGAGTCTTGCTTCTGTTAGCCAATTATGTGTTAATATGGTTACTCAGTTATGTTTTCTTTCACTCATTGTTATGTGCAGGATTCGCAATTCGGGAGGCTGATTGGGACAGGCCGTAGATAGGGGGACTTTATATTTTGGATGAGCTGAGAGTTCCAGAAGTTGCAGCTTCCATTGTTGACCTGTCATCTTTTCGCTTGAATTCTTCATCTTCTAGTTTTTATTTATGGCACTCCTATCTTGGACATGTTTCTTCATCTAGATTAAAGTACTTAGCCTTTACTTGAGCTTTAGGAAAGTTGCAAACCAGTGATATTTGTGATTGTTGTGGGTGCAAACTTGCTAAATTTTCTGCTTTGCTTTTTAGTAAAAGTGTTTCCATTTCTAGTGCACCATTTGACTTAATTCATTCTGATGTATGGGGTCCATCACCTGTTCTTACCAAAGGTGGATCTAGATATTATGTCTCATTTATTGATGATTATACTCGTTATTGTTGGGTTTATCTTATGAAACAACGTTCAGAGTTTTTTTGGCATTTATCATGTGTTATGTGCTTTAGTTAAAACTCAATATAATGTTGTTATCAAGTGCTTCCGATGTGATCTAGGTGGTGAATATACTTCTAATAAATTATCTGAGTTACTTGCTTCTGACGGTACTCTTCACCAATCTTCTTGTACTGACACTCCTAAACAAAAATGGCGTTGCCGAAAGGAAACATCATCATAGTGTTGAAACTGCTTGTTTCCTTCTGTTGTCTGTTTCAGTTCCAAGTGAATTTTGGGGTAAAGCTGTTCTTACTGCGGTCCATGCTATTAACAGAATTCCATCCTCTACTATCTCTGGTTTGTGTCCTTTTGAAAAGTTGTATGGTTGTGTTCCTGATTATTCATTCATGAAGGTCTTTAGTTCTACTTGTTTTATTCTTCATCCACAAGTGGAACATAGTAAATTGTCTCCTCGTTCTGCAACATGTGTTTTTCTTGGTTATGGTGATGGTCAGAAGGGTTATCATTGTTATGACCCTACAAGTCAAAAACTTTATGTTTCTCGTCATGTTGTGTTTCTTGAGTACATACTATTTTATTCCTTTTCCTCTAATTCTCATAGTCTTAGAAGGTCTGATTTTACTCATATTGATCTTTTTGCCATGGATATTGATAATCCCAATGACTCTAATGTTGAGATTTACAGGGTTGACACTAGTACTTCTACATATCCAAATGTCCCTTCTGTCTCCACGACTTCCCAAGAACCTCCTGGTACTGCTGATCCTCCTCATCCTCGTTATCCTCCATGCGTTCGTAAGTCCACTCAATTACCAAATTATGTTTACTCCACATTATTCTGCTTCTTTTGATTCTTTCATAACCTCTATTCACAGTTTATCTGAGCCCTCTTCCTACAAAGAGGCTATTCTTGATCCCCTTTGGCAGCAGGCTATGGCAGAGAAACTTTCTGCTTTATACAAGACAGATACTTAGGACCTGGTACATCTTCCACCAGAAAACATGCTATTGGGTCTCGTTGGGCATACATGATCAAAACCAAGTCTGATGGGTCAATTGAACGTTACAAAGCCCGTCTTGTTGCTAAATGATTCTAACAATAATATGACATAGATTATGAAGAAACCTTTGCTCTTGTTGCTAAGATGACTACCATTTGCACTCTTATCGTAGTTGCATCTATTCGTCAGTGGCATATTTCTCAGTTGGATGTTAAAAATGCATTCTTAAATGGTGATCTTCAAGAGGAAGTTTACATGGTACCTCCACCAGGGTTTCTCATAATCCGGGAGAGTGTGTAAGTTAAAGAAGGCTCTCTACAGTCTTAAACAAGCTCATCGAGCTTGGTTTGAGAAGTTTTCCACTGTGATTACATCTCTCGGCTCCCGTTCTAGCAATCATGATTCTGCTTTGTTTCTCAGGTCCACTTCTCATGGTCGTACTATACTCTCCTTATATGTTGATGACATGATTATTACAGGGAATGATGTTGATGGGATTGCAGAGTTGAAATTACAGTTAGTCAAGCAATTTGAGATGATAGTTTTAGGCACTCTTCGCTATTTCTTGTGGATTGAAGTTGCCTATTCTCCTAGAGGTTATCTTCTCTCTCAATCTAAGTATATTGTCAATATTCTTGAACAAACCCGTATTTCTGATACTCGAGCAGTAGACAGCCCTTTTGAGCTGAATGCAAAGTATGTCTCCTATGATGGTGTCCCTCTACCGGATCCCACCATGTATCGTACATTGGTTGGCAGCTTGGTGTATCTTACCATCACTAGACCTGATATTACTTATGCAATGCATGTTGTCCGTCAGTTTGTTGTTTCTCCTACTTTAGTGCATTGGACAACTGTTCTTCGCATTCTCCGGTATCTTCGGGGCACCTAATTTCAAAGTCTTCTATTTCCCTCATATTCTTCTTTGGAGTTGCATGCTTACTCTGATGCTGATTGGGCTAGTGACCCCACTGATCGTAAGACTACTACTGGTTTTGCATCTTTTTAGGAGATTCTCTCATTTCTTGGAAGAGTAAGAAGCAGGACATTGTCTCCCGCTCGTCTATAGAAGCTGAGTATCGTGCTATGGCGTCCACCACTGCAGAGATAGTTTGATTGCGTTTGTTACTTGCTAATATGGGTATCTCTCTCTGGACTAACTCCTATGTACTGTGACAACAAGAGTGCTATTCAAATTGCCCACAACTCGGTCTTTCATGAACGCACCAAGCACATTGAGATTGATTGTCACCTCACACGCCATCACCTTCAACATGGTGCCATTACTTTACCTTTTGTTTCTTCCACCATGCAGATTGCTAACTTATTCACAAAACCGTATTCTATTAAACGTTTTCGTTTCTTGATAGATAAACTTTCAATGCGTCGTGTTATTGCATCGTGAGTTTGAGGAGAGATGCTAGATAATATAATATATTAGTACTAAGGGTAGTTTAGTCTTTTGTATCTTTAGTGTTTATACTTTTCTATTGCCTTGTATTATTAAGACTTTGAGCATTCTAAATCTATTCGAACCCTAGCCTCCTTTCCTCTTCTCCTCTTCTTCTCTTCTCTATGAATTCCTATTGTTAACAGTCCCGTAAACAAGAATCTTTTGATAAGTTCCCGCCGACTATGTAGTAGCACCTCAAGATTACTGTACCTCAGCCGACTCAAGGAGAGAAAGCGGCCGCAATGATCTTAGAGATATATAGGACATGCTATCGACTTGCTTCATCGTGACAAGCTCCCGCTGGTGAAGTACCTCATGCTTAAAGATCTCCCTTCGCCAGGTGTGGTGGCATTAGGGGTGGGCGTAGGTCTGTTTCGGTCGATTTCGGGTGAGAAAAACTCCATCCATCCATAATCGATCACACTGTAATGGCACCCATCTCCGTCCATTTGAAGCAACAGATTTGTCGAGTATCAAGTAGTGCAAAAAGTGGGTTATTCGGGTGGTTAGGTGCGGGTAACCGAGAACACAAAAGAATAGGATTAAAAAAATGAAAGACAGAAGAGAGGGAGGAAGTCCCCCAACAGCCATCGTCATCGTTGTCCTGAACAGTCTTCGTCGGTGCTCCGAAGTGCAAGTGCGGCTCCTTTGCCAGTCTACCATCACATTTGCCGGACATTTGTAGTTCCGCCACGCCATTTGACTTGGGGGAGTTTTCATGGTGCTGCTCTTAGGAAGAGAAAGCTGAGCGGTGGACGGGAGAATGTCTATTTTGTTTGTGGTGAGATAAGGAGGAAGACTTTCATGACTTACAATTTGAATGTCTATTTTGTTTTTGGCAAATGCTAACAAGTGTCCTAAGGGCACTAGTTAAGAAATCAAATAAAGAAATTTTGTATTGAAAATTGTACATTCTATTATTTGAAAGTTTAAATGTTGTTCTTTCCAATACGAAATTTCTATTTTTGGATTCTTAACTAATGTCCTAAGGGTATTTGTTAGCAAGACCCTTTGTTTTTTTTATGAAATAGAATTTCTATTTAATGGTTTGAGATAAAAAGGAACCCGATGGCCAAGATTTTTTTTTATACGAACGCAATGCCCAAGATTGGTAATGGAGTGTATGAGAAAAGAGAAGGACGTCCTGTCACCTCAGATGGCTTGTCTTACTTATTGGAAAATGGCATTTTTTAAAAACTTTTCTAAATGGCACTTTTGTATTAACTTGTTTAGGAAAAAAAATTCAAAAAATGGTTTAGAATATATTTTTAAATAGTTTTATATAAAATTTATCAAAATCTATTTTTAATGTCATTATTTAAAAAGAATATAGCTGTAAGCAATCTAAGGCTGTTATTGATAGACGAGAGAAATTGTGAAAAAAAGTATGATAAGAGAGAAAAATGTGAGAAATAAGGTAGATTTGAGATATTGATTGGAATAAGAGAAAGAAAAAAGAAATAGAGAAGAGAAAAGTGTTGATTATTTTTGAAAAGACAAAAATATTCTTAACTAAAAAAAGTCTAATATGCAATTATTTGTCCTAATGTGAAGGGTAAAAAAGGAAAACAAGAAAAAAAAGGTAAGACTGTTCATTTTTTTCGCAAGTTTGCGAAAAAAGCATTTAACATGCGCCTACCGTTTATTTGTTCTTTTGTCTTAATTTCACTGCATACCAAACCGAAAAAAATGCATAACTCTCGCGTAACTCTCTGGCTTTATTCTCTCGTCAAAAAAATCACACCCTAACTAAACTTACTAGTCCAACTAGCCACGTCAAAAAAACTAGTCCAACTATTACATCTGTCTTCACTTGTACTAGTACTTTGTCCCGTGCGATGCACAGGCCAGTTATCTTGGAATGACATTAAAAAGATAGTTATATAGAAATGACATTAAAAAGAAAGGTTATATGAAAATAACATTAAAAAGAGAGGTTATATGGGAACCTGTATTTAAAAAGATAAAATAAAGGCGTTATGATAATAATTCTCAATACTCTCAACAGATTCTGTAAGAATGCATACTGTGGTTCAGCTCTTTTTTTGTCGGGAGCAGGGGGAGATGTATCACAAATGAACAGAACTAATTACAAACATGCATATCACAAATCGTGACTTGTCTTACCGTGACATAAACATGGAAGTGGGTAAAAAGAGTATATAAGAGGAATTTTATCACTTTGACTTCCGATAGATAAGAAGAATTTTTACAATTTGTTAAGTTTTATTACACATCCATGTTAACAATAATTACAGGTATAACAGATGGGGTGAAACTAAAGAGGTTTTCAAAAAATCATGTTTTGAAAACAAAGAGAATCCCTTATTGCTGACTCTCTTCTCTCCCAAACACTCGCCACGATGGCCCTCATGCATTTCATGTGGAAGCCTTTATTGCATTTGTCGCACAGGACCAGCTACTCCAGACCCATAGTGCTCGTACATGAGGTCTCCGTGATCCTCGCATTCCACCACTGCATATGAGCTCTTTCTTCATATCATATGCCCTCACCACACAGATCTGGCATAATAGAAATATGAAAAAATATGGTTGAAGAAAATAAAAGTCGCCCCTGAAAGGCCAAATGAAAAGGAAAAGAAACCTACGTTTTTCCTCATCGTAAGGTCATCAATCTCCATCTCCTTGCTAACATAAAAACCCACTTCCATTTTGAAAACCTCTTCCTCTCTATAATGCTAGCCTGCAAATAAAAAGGAAAGGAAAATAAGGGCTATAGACATGATATGATGAAAAATAGAATAGACAATATCCCCAAAATTTATACCTGAAAATAAAAATAGCAATTAGGGAAAATCGAAACCTTTACCTATGGTCCAAAATGAAGAATGTGTCTTCACCAGGAAAGTATGATCATGCTAAGAAAGAACACAAAAATAATAAAAATACATCAAGAAAAAAAATATGAAGCCAGCAAGAGAAAAATGAGAAAGGAAAAATGCACACATAGGTTTGTTTGAGCACTCTTTTTTCAGGGGAGAAGAAGAGAGCGAGGGTTATGAATTTTGAAAAAAAAAAAAAACCCTAACCTCTGCCCTCTCCGCTACCGTCGTCTCTGTTTCCGATGAACGCCCTCCTGCTCGCCGGTGAACCCCGAGTATGCTTCTGCCGCGCACGACCACTTTCCTACGCACCGGGCCGCCGCATCGGCTCCTCTCCCCCATCTCTATTTTGCCCTTCCCCTCTTCTCCCCTTCTATTTCGCTCTTCCATCCTTTCTGCCATATATCTATGGTTCACGAAAAAAAAATGGCAAAATGGGTTGAGAAAAGTGATTCAATGATCAAAATGGATGGAAATGCTGGAAACACATTAGCCACCGCCAAGACAACCAATAAGCAAGAGAAGCGTGTGCAGGAGGTTTGCAGCAGGTGGCGTCTGCGCAGAAAGTTTCCAACATGTGGCAACATGGAAGAAGGAGGATGAAACGAAGAATGAAGAACCGCTGGGTTTCGCGGGAAAAAATTCGGGAGGCGATATTCGCTTATTGTATATAAAGATAACCCATTTCCCTTTGACCCAAAAAAAAAACCATTTCCCGGTAAACACTATACTAGTAGTAGATAACGGCATGACAGATTCACATAGGCACAGTCTTGCTTTTGACTTTTGGGTCTCGCTTTCATTATTATTCAACATAACGTGCCATCAAAAACATCTTTTCAAATACTCCTATCAAAAAATGTAAAAGTGGGAAACAACATAACGTTCATTCCATCTATCGTTGAAATGGCAGCTGCTCCTGCTGGTCTCTGCGTTCTCCCACCAAACTGTGTTTTCACTGCCCTTTCATGCGTAGACTTTTTTTTATTTAATTCTTCCGTAGATTCTTTAACTTACTTTTAGTTTTCCAATCAGTTATTTATTTATTTTTTTTAAATAGATTTTTTAGATTTGAAAAACAGGTTTTTCAAGTTTTTAGTATATTTCAAAAAGATTATTCAATGAATAGACACGTAGGCCTATTTTTCAAACTTAAAAGTCCTATTCGAAAAAAAAGATAAATAACTAATTCAAAAATATTTTAAAATAAAAAATACTTATTAAAAAAAATAAAAGACCGATTCAAAAACTAAAAATAAATTAAAAGTGCTACAAAACAATTTTACCTTTTTTTTCTATTTTTCTTTCAATAGGAACTCGGTCGGTTTTGGGTTTCAATGGATTATTATGTTTTGAAAACCCGAAACCGACCAGTATAATCCGTAGCCCGTTGACCCGTAAATACCCATCAGCAGCCCATGATTAATTAGCACACCGGTTGCATCGGTTTCGGTCAGATCAGTATATTCTGACCAGCCCTAGGTGGCATTATTCCTGCTTGGAGAGTAATAAATGGTCGTCAACACGTGTATTCTCTAGGAGAGTAAAGTGGAAGGAAGCATCCACGTGTGTTCAATATTCTACACGTACGTGTGTAACATGCCCAATGTGCCAGTACATATTTATAAATAAATGCTAATAAGTGAAATATATCACTTGTATTTCTCAAAATTTTCCATTCAAAAACAGGGTAAATGAATTCCAGAAGGTAAGGGAAAACAAATAACCAGCCAGCCATCTACCACACCTTTATCTATGAATTATTAATTACTTTTTATTTTTTATTTGGCTGTCCTCCCACACGTCTTTTCGCAGGTTTTATCATTTTTTTTCCATAATTATAAATATGTAATATACATAATCATGTCACTAATTTCATAATAAATTAGTAATTAAATTAAATTAAATTAAATTAAATATGATTTTTTTTATAACATATGATTTTTTTTTTGAAGAAGCAAAAGAATTTATTTATGATAATTTATGATAAGTTCATGGCACAAGATGGGCTAGACCAAGTACAGTACACCCATATCTGCTTATAGCATCTCTAATATGCCAAATTAAATTAAATATGATGTATAAAGAGATAGGACGTGACTCGGTCAAAAAAAAAAAAGAAATGACGTGACAAATAATCAAAGTGATCGTACTAGATGATAACATCCCAAACCGTAGGAAACGAAATTATTAATCCATGTTTTGCATTAACAACGCCAGTTTATTCTTTTATTCCATATCATTAAGTGCATAACTAATACGTTATGCACACAGTTCAGGGATAACACAATACATGAATATATATATATATATATATATAGATGCAGCAGTGCTACTGCATGTTATTTAGGTATAATTTGTATAGTCTTCTTATTCATATATATATGTCCCCTGCATCTTGACGTTGGAGAATATCTACTTAACAGTTTCGAGTGCACCAGCAGCGAAAGTCATCCCTGCACCTGCCGCTAACTAAATGCTCTTTGTTCTTGCAGTGATCATCACAGCTACCGGTGGTGAAGCATGGTCCCCTGTACGTATCAGCCAGGTTCTCACATGTCCTTGCCTCCGTCTGCACCACAACTTCCTCTGCAATAAGTAGCAATTGATTATTGATAAGTTATAGAGATATTTATCGATCCAAATTAATGTTCAAAATACACAGAAAAATGAAACGAATGGGTATTAAATATGAAGTATAGACAAAGTAATGAACATTGAAACTAATAACCATAATTAAGTAGTTAAAGACTAACTATGAACAATTTTTTTTTTACATGAGTATAGTGTCTAAAAACAACACAATTGACAAATCAATATTCACGATAATATATATAAAATACTTTTAACAAGAGTTTTATACTTTTATTATTTTTTGAATATATTTTGAGTTTTAATTAGTTGTGTCGGTACTCGGTAGTCATAAAAAACTAACGAAAAATACAAAAATAACGTGACTATGTACTAAAAAAATTAAATCAGGCGGCAAAAATTTAGAGAGAAAATATGAAACTTACCTATAATTTTATCTTTAGATTTAGTAACGAGAAAATTAGTGCGAATTTCATTTTTTCTACCTCTAATCGGTTGCTAATTCTATTTTTTCTATAACATGGTTCATGATGCATCCTAAAGCTAGAAACATGCACTAATATTGGAACTTAACACGATATGCATCCTAGACAATGATAAATACATATAGCTATATTAATATATACGGACATGCAGTATAATATTAATGCTAAGATGATGACTTGACTTACGAGCAACAAGGAGAACAAGGAAGACGAAGCCGAGGCCAGCTAGTGATTTCTTCTCCATGGCTTAATAGTGATAAAGAATGACTCACTTAATTATGTGCTATATCTGTGTGTGTTTGTGGTTGATATGTGGTGATCATTGATGGCTTGCGTTAGACACATATATATAGTCCTAAGTAAGACTTGTGAACAATATTGAATTGTTCGAGAAGATAAACGAAACCAGAAGAAACGGATGTGGGGGCAGATTTTAGTTACATCGAGTTGGTATTTTCTTAGTGAAAAGTCAGCAGCGTGCTGCGTGTCCGAATTGAGCTTATCAAGATAATTAATGCAAGCCAGTACATATATGATGGACCCCCAACACAGAATATGCAATGAAACAGTAAGTACACAACAGATAAGAGAAGAAGGAAAAAGAGGGGAATGATATCTTGATTAATAAAGGAGAAAATGAGCCACAGCTCTTACAAGTACAGAGCTGTCCAGAGCCTGAGCTCCTCAGAGAATATCCTCTCTGCCACTAGCCAACAAAATAACAAACTAATGATTACCTCACCAATTCCCACTCACACTCTTATTCTGTGCAGCCTGCATAACAAACTGCCAGTCAAGATATTCTCCCACTCTCCCTCTTACTCCTTAGCCCTTCGCCTATAGACCTTCCAGGCTTTGGGCCCTTCACCAATTGGACCTATTATCTGCCCTATCATCGCCGCCTCTTGAAGAACAAATTTGTCCTCAAGGCTAAAGTGAGGAAATTGGCTCAGAATTCTCAAAGATCTTCCCACGTCGCATCTTCCTCTGCAAGACCCTTCCACTGAATCAGAAATTGTTTCTGAACACCCCCTGCTGCTGAAATGTCCCTGCTAGCCAACACTGTCTCAGGTTCAATGATTGCATTAGGCTCCACTTCTAACTCAATTGGCAACTCAGGTTCAGCAGTATAATTTCCAATGGCCTTCTTTAGTTGAGACACATGAAAAACAGGGTGAACACGGGAATGTGCCGGCAATTTCAAACGGTAAGTGACCTCCCCATACCTCTCTTGAACCTGAAATGGCCCATAATATCGCGGAGCTAACCACGGTTAATTCTGCGGCGCCTTTGTTTGTTCTTGGTGAGGACGTAGCTTAAGGAATACCCACTCGCCAACCTCAAACACCTGTAACTTCTGGTGCTTGTCAGCATACCGCTTCATTTGTTCTTGTGCCTTGAGTAAATTATACTTCAATTATCGCAGAATTTCATCTCTGTCTAGCAATTCTTTGCTCACTGCATCAACCTTAGTCTCCCCCTGCACAAAACACACTATAGTCGGTGGTTTGCGGCCATATACAACCTCAAACGGCGTCTTCCCAGTGGAGATGTGGAACGTGGTATTATACCACAGCTCAGCCCAAGACAGCCACCCCTGCCATTCCCTTGGTTGCTCCGACGTAAAACATCGTAGATAAGTCTCAAGGCATCGGTTAATCACTTCGGTTTGCCCATCCGTTTCCGGATGGTAGGAGGAAGACAATTTCAGCACCGTACCATGAAGTTTAAACAGTTCTTGCCAGAAACTACTGACGAATAAGGGGTCTCTATCGCTTAAGATTGACTGTGGCATACCATGTAATCGGATCACTTCCTTAGCAAAAATGGCAGCCACACTCTTGGCTGTGTAAGGGTGTTTGAGGAGGATGAAATGCGCATATTTTGACAATCGGTTGACCACAACTAATATAGCATCATACCCTTTGGATTTAGGCAATCCTGTAATAAAATCAAGAGAAACATCTTCCCAAACTTGTTGAGGAATAGGTAGGGGCTGCAGCAAACCATAAGGAGAAGTAGCGGCATATTTTTGACGTTGGCAAACATCACACCCCTTAACAAAATCCTGCACACTTTTCTTCATGCCAACCCAATAAACATTCCCAGCAATTCTTTTATAGGTCCTTAAGAATCCAGAGTGGCCACCTCCTGGAGAAGAGTGGAATTCTTCCAATAAAAGAGGTATAAAGCTCGAAGTAGAAGAGATTACCATCCTGCCTTTATGAAGCAACACCCCCTTGTATAAACTAAAACCAGGTCTGGCATGTGAGTCAGCTTGCAAATCAGCCACTATTTTCTGCAATAGAGGATCCTGCTGAACCTCTTTAGCGACTTCCCCACGTTGTTCCCACACAGGTGCAGACAAAATGGTGTGCAGCTCGCCCTCCTCATGAATCCGGGACAAAGAGTCCGCCGCTTTATTTTCAGGACCCGGTTTATACACCACCTCGAAATGGTACCCCAACAACTTAGACACCCAACATTGTTGATCACAACTAGCAACCCGTTGTTGCAATAAGTGTCTTAAACTCTTTTGGTCCGTGAAGACAACAAAACTCCTCCCAAAAGATAAGGTTTCCAATGTTGCACCGCCAAAACCAGAGCCATTAACTCCTTTTCGTACGCTGACTTAGATAAGTTCTGTTTAGCAAACGCTTTGCTGAAATACGCTATAGGTTGCTTCTCTTGCATTAACACAGCTCCCACACCTCTTCCAGAAGCGTCACATTCAATTTGGAAAGCTTTGGAAAAATCTGGAAGTGCTAACACCGGAGCAGTAGTGAGGGCTACTTTGAGTTTCTCAAAGGCTAGCTGAGCTTCGGATCCCCAAAGAAATCCATCCTTCTTGGTCAAATCTGCAAGGGCCTCGCCAACTTACCATACCCTTTAATGAATTTACGATAATAACCGGTCAAACCAAGAAATCCTCTGACCCCCTTCACATTCTTAGGTACTGGCCATTCAACCACACTTTGAATTTTAGCCGGATCCACCGCCACACCAGCCCCTGAGATTACATGCCCCAAGTACTCAACCTCACGCCTCCAAACATCCGCTTCTTTTTGTTGGCTACAAAACAATTATCTTTCAGCAATTGAAGTACTTCCGAAAGGTGCAACAAATGAGTTTCCCAATCACGGCTATAAACAAGGATATCATCAAAAAACACCAATACAAAATGTCTTAGATGGGGTTTAAAAACCCGGTTCATAGTTGCCTGAAAAGTTGCCAGTGCATTCATAAGACCGAAAGGCATCACAAGGTATTCGTAATGCCCTCATGCGCATTTAAAAGCCGCTTTGTGGACATCTTCCTCCTTCATGCGAACTGGTGGTATCCAGATTTTAAGTCCAACTTTGAAAAGTAATTAGCCCCATGCAATTCATCCAAAAGCTCATCCACAACCTAGATGGGGTATTTATCCTAATAGTAGCCTTGTTCAAGGCACGATAGTCTACACACATACGCCACGAGGAATCCTTCTTCTTGACCAATATAACCAGCCGAAAAAGGACTAGAGCTTGGCCTGATCACTCCTGTCAGAAAAACTCTTTGACCTGACGTTCAATTTCATTCTTATGCAAATGGGGATACCGGTAAGGTCGGACATTCACAGGGCCAGCCCCTTGCTGTAATGGAATCCCATGCTCAGTCAATCTTTTTGGAGGTAGGCCCAGGAATTCCTGAAAAACTGAAGGAAATCCTTCCAACATCCTGTTAAGAGCCTGTTGTTGTTCTGAATTCAACAGATTCACTACCCCTTCCGTTCTACACCTTTCATCCACACTCTCCACTCCCTCCAATAAGGAATAAAATGATGATGAATCAGGCAAGTGTTTTTGTCTCCCTTGCACTGCCTCCCTACCCTTTGGCAACCCCTTCAATAATACTGGCTTACCCTGATGCATGAAGGTAATAGTTAACTCCTCCCAATCCATTGTCACCTTACCCATCTTCTTCAACCCAGCAACTCCCAGTATAACATCCAAGCCACCCAAATCCAAAACATAAACATCAACAGTCAAGGTTGCCTCACCAAACTGAATAACAACGTCAGAGCACTTACCTCGAGTAGTAACCCGATGGCCATCCCCCAATCGAACCCCTAACTCACGGGTTGAACATACTGGAAGCTCCAGAGCTGTGGCCACTTGAGGAGAGATGAAATTGTGCGAAGCACCACTATCGACCAACACAAGCACCGGGACCCCTTTGATTCCTCCTTCGAGCTTGATCGTATTCATCTCCTCCACACTCCCATACGAAACCCCACACAATCCCATCACTTTACAGTCAATCGACTCATCCTCTTCGGCATCATCGTTATCCACTTCAATGGCCAGCACCTCCCCTTCATTGGCATCCTCATCATCACCAAGAATCAAGAGTCTCAACTGTTTTTCAGGGCATTGGTGGAGAGGATGGAACTTGTCTCCACATCGAAAACAAAGCCCCTTCGATCGTCTCTCCATCAGCTCCGAATACGATAAATGTCATAACCCTCTGCTTTTCTCTCCGCCAGATCCCCCTTTTCTTTCTGGGCGTGAGTTTGGAGAGGTCACCGAGAGTATAGACCCCTTTCCATTGGACCCCGACCCACTTGCGTTGAAATTGGGCCTGTTATTCGAAACTGGACCTGAGCCCACTGACCCTGCTCGACCAGACGAAGCCCATCCCTCTGACTCCCTGTAACTATCTGGCCCACGATTTTTCGGTTTGAACCTGTTGTAGTTTCCGGGCCCACGCGATTTCCACGTGCCACCTGACACCGTCTTCACCTCCGTTTCTAGATCCCTTGCTACCTTCATCATCTGAGCTCTCGTTCGTGGGTTGAACGGACGGACCCGGCACCGAAGCTCCGGGCTGAGACCGCCCATGAAGTACCCACAATACTGCTCCTCTGGCAAGCGAGGCACCTGTGAAGAAAGGAGCTCGAACTCAGCAATGTAATCTTCCACGCTTCCTTGACCGCGGTCGCCAGTCGCTCGTAGGGATTTTCGTAACGATCGCCAGTAACGCTCGATCAACGCTTGCTTCAATTTGAACCAAGTGAGTTGATCTTCCGTTTCTTGCAACAGATTGAACCAGTGAATCATTGCACCATCCATACTGAGCTTGGCGAGCTTCACCTTCACCTCATCAGATGTGTTCTAAACCTCGAAGTACGTCTCTGCCCTCGTGATCCACCCCACCGGATCACTACCGTCAAACGACGGCAATTCCACCTTCTTCACCGCCATTCAAAACTCGTCAGAAGGCTCATTCACTGACACGAACTGACCGATCCGTTTTTGCTCGCATGAAACAGAGAGCTAACATCCTGATGTACCAGAGTTGCCTTGCTGATTTCCACCAGAAGTGAACTCTTAAAATCCTCCAACGTAGATTTGATGGACGTCTCTAAGTCTGCAACGCGATTCTCCAACAGTTCCATTCGATCGGCCATTTTTGGGGGCATGGGTTAGGTATCCGGCAGGTCGGACCAATTGATGGACCCCCAACACAGAATATGCAATGAAACAGTAAGTACACAACAGATAAGAGAAGAAGGAAAAAGAGGGGAATGATATCTTGATTAATAAAGGAGAAAATGAGCCACAGCTCTTACAAGCACAGAGCTGTCCAGAGCCTGAGCTCCTCAGAGAATATCCTCTCTGCCACTAGCCAACAAAATAACAAACTAATGATTACCTCACCAATTCCCACTCACACTCTTATTCTGCGGCAAATTGCATAACAAACTGCCAGGTCAGCATATTCTCTCACTCTCTCTCTTACTCCTTAGCCCTTCGCCTATAGACCTTCCAGGCTTTGGGCCCTTCACCAATTGGACCTATTATCGGGTCTCTATTAATATACTATACTCCCTCCGTTACGATATATAAGCAAAATTCAGACAAGACACACTCCTTAGAGCTTCTCCAACGGTGGGACGTGGCGTCCCTTACGCTTGCTAGTGGCCCGTTCCTTCGTTTTTCAACCGCCGGAGCAAGTCTACGTGGCGTACGTCGTCGCTTACATTTTGTGGACATCTCTTGCGGAAGGGACGGCAACTTCGACGACAACTTCGATTAAAATAGTCTTTCTTTTGTTTCTCAGCAGAATTGAAGAATGGGAGGGAAACGAAACTGATTCACAGCCAGAAATTAACAAGAAATTTTGCCCAAACTCAACAATTTTATTGCTTTCTCAGAACGAAGAAGGGAGGAAGAAAAATGAAATTGAAACAAACTACAGATTTACAGATTACAAAGGCACAAACCAACAAACTACAGATTTTCAGAATTACAAAATTATAAAATCACGGATTTACAAACCACGAATGGCGCCACGCATGCCGTCGCGCCGATGCTGTCACCAAGAGACAGAGAGCGCCGCATGCCATGAGACAGAGAGCGCCGCATGTCGTGAGGCAGAGAGCGCCACACGCCGTGATCTGGTTCCTCCCTGGTGTTGCCATGAGAGACGCATGAGGGAGAACGAAGAAAGGAGATGGCATGAGGGTGTGAGTGATTTGTGGGATTTGGGGAAAATCTCAATCTAATGAGAGGGTGAGGGCGAGAGCATGAGGGGATGAATCGGTGCGAGGGAGAAGATCACGAGGGAGAAGAGTCACGAGGGAGAAGAGTCACAGAGATGAGTGACGGTGGTCGCGGAATCGGGTGGTGGTGGTTGTGGGAGACGAATCGATGAGGGAGTGTTGGCGAGGGAGACGAATCGGTGGTGGTAGTGGGAGAAGTTGAGGCGTCAAGATGGAGTGTTGGTGAGGGAGAAGATTAGGGTTGGGCGTGAGTGAGGAAGATGAGAGGGTTGGAGGATGATTGGTGTAGAAGGATCTAGACTCTGCTTCCGTGATTTTTTTTAAATAAAAAAAAATGAGAAATGCAAAATGAGCCAAGGAACGTCTGTCCCTTAACTTCACTGTTGGAGTAAAATGGTGGGTGGGCCTTTTAATTCTTACATGGCAACGAGGCCCACCAAAATGAGCCAAGGAACGTCCACTAAATTAGAGCCGTTGGAGATGCTCTTAAGAAAATAGTCATGTTCATTTAACGGTTTTATAATTCAAAAAAATAATTGTGTTTCCTAAATTATCCTTGATATTAATGTTACATCTCTTTTCTCTTCTCATCCTAGAAAATACAATTTAAATTTAATTAGGGTTAATTTGGGGTTAACAGTATTTAATAAGGTAACAGTAGTTGAGTTTTGTTTATATTTTGTAACAATAACACATTATTAATGTTAAACTTTTTTACTTCATTTTTTCCGATCCATATTTTATACCATAAGATAGAGATAGAGGGGTATGCTCTTTCTCGGTTTTTTGTTGTGATTCTTTAATATTTTATTTACTATTTTATTCAAAAAACTATTTGGATTAATTTTGTTTATTCTGTTTTATTCAAATAGTTATTATTTAATCTTTTATTTACTGCTTTATTCAACTATTTACTGTTTTAGATTAATTTCCCTTATTCAAAGAACTATTTACGTGCTTTAGACGAGAGAGGTGAAGATTGAAAGTTACACAATGAAGTAATTTTCAAGATGAGGCGAGTTACACGACAGAGTACTTGTGGGACTTGACGCCAGATACAAATCTGCTACTAGAGCTTCCTGAAGAAGATACTATGTTAGATATTTTCTTCTTTGAAATAAATAGAATCTATGATCAATTCTTGTATAGGAATTTTATGTTACATATTGAATGCTTTGTAAGAATTTTATTGAATGCATAATATAATCTAAGATCAATTCTTCTATCCTGGAAATGCCATCACATTGCCGATGGCGAAGCCACCCCTATTTCGTTACAAGAGAGGATGACTCTTGTTTCACTACAAGAATATTTGGCATTTCCTAGGGCCAAAAACCCTAGAAAATGCCCAAAAACAGTAGGAAATGACGAAATTTCCGAGGGCCACGAGGCAGTAGGTTATTTGCTGGTAGGAAACAGAAACCGAGGGCCTTTTTAAAAAAGCTATAGGAAATTTCTGAGGGCCTAAAGCCCTAGGAAATTTCCTAGGGTCGCGTAGCCCTAGGTAATTTTCGAGGGCAAAAGCCCTAGGAAATGCCCGATTCAGTTTTTAAAAAATAATTAAATTTTATCAGTTTATTTAAACTAATAAAATTTAATTATCTTTTTAAATTAGAATTAATTTAATCTAATTGCAACAGATTAATTGAAATAGAATTGTAAAACTGCAAAGCTGAATCAAAAGAAACAGAATCAAAAGTGACAAAATTAAATTGAATAAAGCAATTTGGAACCACAAACAGAATTACATTCTAGAACCATTTCATTCCAAAACCAGAACATAACATACATTGAGAAAAAGAAGGAATAAAAGAATAGTAGATCTAGCAATTTACTAAAGAAGAACACATACTCGGCCAAACCCCCTGAAAACCGAGTTCAAACACCCACACCCAGTTCAAAGATCTAGCAATAGTCTTCTTCACAGACTCCAAATCCCCCTGAAAACCTAGAATCATTTACTAACGAATAACTGGAAAATCAACAAGAAGAAGAAAACAAGAATAAAGAAACAGTAGATCCAGGAGGATCAAAGGGAAATGCTTCTTCTTGGCCGAGGAAGAGATTGTGTGTGTTCCTAATAACAGCGCACTAACAGCAAAATCGTGTGACCCTGTTAGACAAAATCGTGAGGGAAGACCAAGTGAGGGAGACAGAGTGAGGGAGAAGAGGGAGATAAGTGAGATCTGAGTGGGGGAGATGAGGTGAGGCGCGCGAGCTGAGGCGAGATTTGAGCTAGGGGAGATGCCGCCATGGAGCAGAGTAGGAAGACGAGCGAGTGAGGGAGGGAGGGAGGGAGACGCAGGAGGGAGGGAGACGAGTGGAGATGGATCCTCTGTAGGAATGGGGGTGAGGGAATGGGGGAGGGTGTCAGTGGTGGTTGTTGGTGGAGGGTGGGGGACGGACATGGGGAGGGTGGTGGTGGACGGTGGAGAGATGAGGAAATGGGGGAAGAGGGTTTGTGAGGATGAGAGATTGCAAAGAAGAGGAAGAGCTCTTCTGCTGGAAACGAGAGTGAGGGTTTGTGAGGATGAGAGTGACGGTTTGTGTCTTTGTGAGGATGAGAGGTTGTAATATATTAAAAAAATATTAAAAAAAATTCAGTTGGAATCCAACTGCTTTGCCACTCAGTGGCCTAATTATATTAAAAAAAGATAAAAGCCGTTGAAATTCGAGGGCCAGCCCCTCGGTTTGATGCAATTTTTTTTGCCCAGTCATTTCCTAGGGGTCTATCCTTAGGTAAAAGCACAATTTAAAAAAAATATTTAAGTGATAGTATTTTTAGCCTGATAAAAATCGACGGTTATTTTTTATTAAGCCCTAGGAAACACACATATGGGTATTTTCCTAGGGCTTTGGCCCTAGGTAATTTCCTAGGGTCACAGGCCTTAGGAAATTTTTGTAGCAAATAACCATAATTCTTGTAGTGTTTAAGTAATGCCATGTTGTTTCTCCATTCGGGTGGCATCTAACGTTTTGTTTCCTTAGCCCCTGGCAAAGACTACTCGAGTGTTCACAACTAGTAACTGGGGGATAGGGCAGAAGAGCACAAAGAAGTGTTCCCTAAAGCTTGTGATTCTCTCGTAGTAGGGAAGAGCATGCCTCTCAGGGTCGATAAAGCCACCAAAAAAAGAAGGAAACATTAGTGCTATCTAAACGAGTCTCCTCCTCAACAGTCCACGTCCCCAAAGGTTCATGTCGGTACATGTTTTATAAGATTACGTCACGTAACTGCAACAACCAATGTTTGTTGGTCCAAGTAGCAAGAAGTTTGGTTTCCCTTAAATAAGGTCTCGTGTTCGGGTCTAGTGAACAGAAAAATAGGCACTGAGAGAGATATATTCCCTTATATAGGTCCATCCGACTTAACTTGAACTACAATGAAGGTCAAAACCAAAAAATTATGTAATTATAACAATTTTAATTTAAGTTTATCATTGTTATTTAGGCACGTCGTCTAATGTGGTCGTGGTCCTTTCTAAAAGGGTCCAAATGTGTGTCTCTTTCATTTAACTGATTACAACTAGTAGTTTGGTTTTTTTTCCCTTTACCACTTGTATGTTGCAGCCATATGTTGGGCTTCTTGATAGCAGAGGAAACCATTATAATAGAATAAATCGTCACAGCCGCCACTACGTTGTGCTAAAATCAGCAACAAAGTCATCGTCAATATTCGGCTATACTAGGTCAATGCAAGTGTTTGCCGTATTACATCACCTGACTCCCCTTACAATCACCCAAAACCACAGTTGTGGAGTCCCACCAATCACCATTTTTGCCAACAACAACTTCTTCCATCACCAAGCTGTAACCACAATTAACCTTCACTCTTCTAAAACCCAATCGTATCTTTGCTAGCGATCATGTATTTTAATGGTAGCAGTGACACCACAGGCGACAAGAACCTACGAGTCAATGCACTCTCTATGGCTTTGTTCCAGATAGGTCACGGAGACCTAAGGGCCATCAAAGCACTTGCCTTACCCCCTAGATAAGCCCCGTAGAAGATAGAAGACCCAATTTTATTATTCAGCTATACTTAACATTGAATTTAGAGGATAGAAATACCCAATTTTGTTTTCCAGTCATACTTATAGATAGAATATCCCATTTTACTTTCTAGCCATACTACATTGAATTTAGAAGATAAAAGGCGCTATTTGATTTTTCAAGCATACTTATTCCTAAATGGAGAAGACAAAAGTAAAAGCAATGCATTTTTATCACTCTTTTTACATTGTTTTTGTTTTCGTAGAAATTTTCTTTGGAGAAGATTGTGAATAGTCAACAATTATGTGTAAGCCTTTCAAAATGGACAAAAAAAAGTATAGAGAGTAATATTTTTCTTTTCTTGTTGAATAGGGTAAAATTTATAACTTCTTATTTTAAGAATTTTTAGAAAAATATTTGATAGGCCACTTGGCTAAAATGTAGGTAAAATTTTGTACTCTCTCCGAACTCGAATATAAGAAAATCTTGATGGTCCTAAACATAAGCAAAACTTAACTAATTTTATCTTATTTAATGAAATCATGTCCAGAATATGCTTTATTTAATGCCCATTTGAATCAAGTTCCCATAAAATTGAAGTCTTCCATTAAGAAGTTAACAAGTCCCCATGAAAGATAGTTTAGAAAATGAAGTTACTTTTTAGACGAGATCAAGAAAATTAAATGAGATTAACTAATATTCGTAATTAGTGTGAGTTAGTTATTTTTTGCTTATATTTGAGTCCGGTGGGGGTAGTCCATTAAAATTATCTAATTTAATTGATATCTTAAGGGTATTTGTTTAAGAAAAATTCCAATACACGACCCTAGTGCTAGAGCAACCTTCCTTGTAACAGCCCTTGAAGGATGCATAGGTGAGTTCGTTGTTGGCAATGGTGTTTCAATCGGTGCACTCGTAACCCGATCTCTAGAAAGAGATCTGAACACATCTCCTTCTTTGTGCTATCGTCTTTTGTAGGCATCGCCTTCTCATGGACTTCGGTTGAAGCTTGGTAGAATTTAGGGTTTTCTTGATTCAACACTGAATCTTGAACGATCCTTGTGTTGCAAATAGAAGAACCTCCATCGGTGTTCTGATTGGAGGAGGTGCTAAAACATGAATTGTGGAACTGTTGAAGGCAACAAGGAAGCATGTGATTTCTTCAATCTTGATGGTGGTTCCTGAGACTGCTCCATCCCATTATATTTCAAATGAGACGAACCCGCCCCATTATATATTTATTTAATTCTTATATGCATGATACATGAGCATCAATACAATTTGTCAGAGTGCGCAATGCGTGAATGAGTGTGTAAGTGACCACCGACTGACTCCTGCTTTTGGTCTTGCTTCCCCGGTTTAAAGTGATAGTGTGATTGTGCACAAGGAAATCAAGAGATCAAAACACACTATTCACACTAATAAATGGAAATAATAGTAATTAGAATTCATGTCAGAATAGGCTGAATTATTATTATATCTTATATTACATCGTTCATGCAATGCATCCTAGTTCTCTATATGCCTACATGGCCACACAGCGATATCTAACAGCAGCAGCGGCCCCACCTTAACCTTTATAGTTAACAGCTCAGCTAGTCAGTTGTTCATCCCCATATCCCGCACATCGTACCCCTAAGAGTGCATCCATGTTCCTAAACTTCTGCGATAGGAACAGGTGTCGGGGCGACACTCGGGATCGGCACTCTGGACAATGATACAACAATACCCCGCAGGATGACCAAGCTACCCAACGTCTCGATAGGATGGCCGCGAGTCATTGGTCACTTGTGAACTTGTCGGACCCAGACTATCCTCAAGGACCAGCGTGTCTGTCAGATCGACCGTGATCGCATCTGCACTGCAATCGACCTCGGATAGCCTATGTGCACGACGGTGGATTACAGCCCAACTATGCATATGATGCTTGTGTTTATTAATCTCATTCAGCTCAGCAACTACCGGCTTATGATTATCATCTTACACCTGCAACAACTTTGGCAGGCTTTATCTTATTATTTCACCTTTCTTTATCAATTAAGGTTTTGTTATATTGATTATATCCACACACATATACCAAGAGTACAGTCATAACATTTATTTAGAATACCCACAACACACAGACATACTTATCAATACAGTATCATACCTTAATATCTTGAACGTCCACAACACACAAAGATAATATCATTTATCAATATCACAACACACATGCTTACTAAAAGATCATATCATTACTTATTCATTTTACCGAGCGTCGCCAAGGCGACCTATTTATTATCACATGCCCTAATCTATATGACCTAAGGGTTGACAGACTAGTGGTGATCCCATCGATCATCGCAGGTCACAACCTCTCTCCTAAGGTGTTGTTATTATCAGCCCTCTAGTAGGGTTAAGCGACACCCTACACCTATTCTACATTTATTCTAATACTATTATTTTCTAGTGGATAGGGTTCTGTCTCCCTTATCTGACTAGAAGACTGCTCATTCCTTCTCGCTCTTGCTTGCTCCTACGCCCAGCTACCCGTAACCCTAGAAGGCTAGTACTATAGTAGGGAAAAGGATTTGAAGGGTTTGGATTGGCTTAACTTGGATGGTAGGACCACCTATTTATAGTTGAGAAAACGGGTCCATCGCGTCGTGCTAGGATGATTGCGTCGTGAGCCACTGATTTGCTTTACACGTGCCAACGCACGTGTGGAGGAGTTCTAACAGGCATGATCACGTCGCGTGCAATCCCAGTGTACTCTCATTGCGTCGCGACAGTACAATTATTTTTATTTTATTTTATTTGGGTTCTAGATTTCTCCGAGAGATTCTAGACCCAAATTATGTTATTATTGTTTATAAAAATCAGATTGATTTATTTAATACTTATTTAATAATTATTTAACACTTCATTAATACTTTTATTTCATATACACTTATTTAATTTGATTTACTTATATTTCCTTTTTATTGTTTATATTTAAATTTTAAAGAAATATTTATATTTCTTTTATCCAATTATTCTTATTAAAGTTTATCTATTTATTAAAAATTCTTGAGATGTCACATATCCATGGATTGCTGTCTTGATTAGAATTGTGGGAGCCGAATATTGTATAACAATATCTTAGCCTTGCTTGAAACTGTCGCAAACGAACTCAAAGTCGGAAACTACCTTCTGTGTCAGAAGCGCATCTTCTTCATTGTCAGAGCCTGAATCCTCATTAATTAGAAGCAGGGTATCGTCATGATACTATTTTACAAATCGATGGATCAAAGGGAAAAAGGTTATATAAATAGGAGAGATAGACTGCATATTGATAATCATGAGGCAGCATACTGAATTGATTGAAAAATATGCTAAATGGTATATTTGAGGCTCTTGTTTACAGAGCTTATTGTAGCCTAATCCTATAACTAACTAGTAACTTTCTATTTGAAACCACTGTTATAATTTTTAATTATTTCAAAAGTTTTAACGTGGTTGTGTCCATATTGCTAAATGAGAAAATGGGAAAAAATAAATTTATTATAAAGTTAATTTATTATTTCTTATTAGTGATAAGATTTTGAATTGGCCACGGATAATATTTAGTTTTATTTTAATCTTTTTTATTTTTGCATGACTTAGTCTAATGTTATCTTTTCTTGACTTAGTCTAATCCACTAACACTATTTTTTCTCTTTTCTCTTAAGTGCTATCTACTATCCATTGTGTATACATCATCTCTTCCTAGGTTTCATTTTCTCGACCGATTATAATGATTTCTGTTGTTCTGATACCTCAGTTTTGATTGAAAAAAGCTTGTTGTACCATGGGAATTTATGCATATCGTGCGGATAAATCCTTAAAGGTAGTCTTACTGATGTCTCAGCTTATTGTGACAGTTTATTTGTTTTGTAGATTTTCGGTCTCCACCTTATTATCCGAACAAATATCTGGTGTCTCAAAAAATAGTGTTTTTCTATCTTCCACCAATCAAAGACTAGAAATATACATATGTGTTAATTAGTTATTATTTTGTTTTATTATGTGACAAATCGTTATTGATAAGAGACATAGAATATGACAAAAAAAAATAAGACGAGAGATTTTGATCTTTATTATCCGTGGTATCGTGATTGATTGCTGACTAATATTTACACCACAAGCACAACTAACTCAGCCTCTAATTCACAATCTCTGTTATGAATTAAGTCTCAGATATTCTATCAAGTCGAATACATTAATCGAAATTT
The DNA here is from genome assembly GCA_037113605.1 of Calophaca sinica. Lineage (NCBI taxonomy): Eukaryota > Viridiplantae > Streptophyta > Magnoliopsida > Fabales > Fabaceae > Calophaca > Calophaca sinica. The sequence continues at coordinate 111,828,309 of CM073732.1, read as the reverse complement.
CCCGTAGACAAGAATCTTTCGGTAATTAGTTCCCGCCGGCTATAGCAGCCCCTCAAGATTACTGTACCACAAAACTGCTGCTACCTCTTGTTGCACAGGCAGGGTTGTGGCATTGTTCAATTCCTTCTAGTCTGGTCTAGGAGAGTAATAAATGGTCATCAACACGTGTAATCTCTAGGATAGCAAAGGGGAAGGAAGCATCCACGTGTGCTCAATTTTCTACACTTGCGTACATGCGTAACATGCTCAATGTGATATATTCGTTCCGATTTCGTTTATAAACAAAAAGTCATTTTTTATATTTATTTAAACTAGATATATGTATATTTTTTAATAATTATAAAAATTGATTTTTTGTTTATAAATAAAGACGGAGAGAATACATATTAATCCAAATAAATAATAGTATATTTTATAAATGCTAATAAGTGAAATATATCAATTGAATTTCTCAAAAAATTAAATTCTTTAAAATTTTGATATATTCCATTCAAACACAGGGTTTATGAATTTCAGAATGTAAGGGAAAACAAATAACCAGCCTGCAGACATCTTCCACACCTTCATCTATGAATTATTAATTACTTTTTATTTTTTATTTGGCTGTGATCCTCCCACTCGTCTTTATCCTTTTTTTTCCCATAATTTTAAATATACATAATTATGTCACTACTTTCATAGTAAATTACTAGTAATTAAATGTAACCAAAAAAAAAATTACTAGTAATTAACTGGGTCGCGCTATTTGAACACCTTTTTTAGGAGATACCGTACGGACACCGTATGTCCGTACATCTACGGATAGTATGTCCGTACATGTACGGACAAATAGTTTTTTTTTCAGTTTTTTTTTCAAAAAATAATTATCATAAAATTGATTAATGCGGTACAAATAAGTGGTTAATACAGTTCATTAACTGGTTAATTGGTTGCTCTGATGTCAAATTTCACTTGTATCCATTAACTAAAAGTGGTTAATACTGTGCAAATAAGTGGTTAATACAGTTCACTAACTGATTAATGACTAATCTGATGCCACAAGTTGCACTTGCACCTTAATGCAGACACAGAGTAGTCGTTAACCAATTAGTAAACTGCATTAACCACTTACTTGCACAGTATTAACCACTTTCGCAATTGGTTAACAAGGTTGATATTAGTGGTTAATGTAGCATTGAAAGTGATTAATACAATATTGAAAGTGGTTAATGGGTGCAAGTGCACTCGTTGATATAAGTGGTTAACAGAATTGATATTAGTGGTTAATACAGTATTGAAAGTGGTTAATAAGTGTAGTTTGACAAATTAGTATCAGAGTAGTACATTAATCAGTTAGTAAACTGCATTAACCACTTAGATGAACTGCATTAACCACTTTGGTAATAATTTTGTAAAAAGTGATTAAAAAAAAATTGCGAAAAAAAAATCCGTACGTACATACATATGGTGTCCCAAAGGGTGTCCCAATTTGGGTGTTTATTTATCATTTTTGTAATTAAATATGATGCATAAAGAGATGCGTGACTCTGTCAAAAAAAAAAGTGATGACGTGACGAATAATCAAAGTGATCGTACTAGATAATAATAGTGTCCGTTATTTGAACACAAAAAGGGACACACAGTTAAATCTTTATGCGGACATACGGTTAAATCGATATATAGTATTTTTTTCCCAATTTTTTTAGATTTTTTAGTCGTTAAAAAATATTTGTCATTAACCAGATAATAAACTGTATTAACCAGATAAATGAACTTCGTTAACCAGATAAATAATGAACTTCAGGGTTGCCATTCACCAAATAATATGAACCATTAACCAGATAAGTGAACTTCGTTAACCAGATAAATAAATGGTTCACATTATCTGGTGACACTACTAGAAAAATGGGTTTTAGAGAGGGAAGAAATCCCTCACTAAATGATTAAAAATCCGTCACAAATCGATTAGCGACGGAATTTTGTGACAGAGCTAAAATCGTCACTGATTTTGGCGTCACAAATATATATTTTCCATCACTAAAAAGCGGGGACGAATCAGAACAAAAAGTTTATTTCCGTCGCTAATAGTGAGGGATATATTTCGTCACTAACAGTGAGGGATTTTTTCCGTCACAATGAGGGATTATTTCCGTCGCTATTTGTGAGGGAAACGGTTTTCCGTCGCTATTTGTGAAGGATAATATTATTTGTGAAGGATATATTCCCTAGCTAATTAGTGAGGGATTGTAAAAAAAATAAACCTTGTCTCATAATTTGTGAAGGACAAATTCTTTCTCTAATTAGAGATGAATTACTATTTTATTCTTTTTTTTGGGAACAAAATTACCATTTTATTCTTTTTTTTTGGAACAAAATTACTATTTTATTCTTTTTCTAATTAATTTATTTTTCAAATAAACTTGTAGACAACAACTCGTGCGCTGCACGGAGCAACATCAAACTATATTTAAGCAAGTTCCAAGTAACATTAATGTGAGCCCAGCAAATCATATTTAAGCAAGTTCGAAGTAACATTATGTTCAATCTGCAGAATATTTACATATATTGATATATCTTAAATCTTGAGCAATATTACTGTATTCCATAGTCAAAATTTAGTCTTTGATGATTATAAAATATTTGTTAAAAACAATTTGAGGGCACCTTGCATATAGCTTTGGATGATATGCAGATGCAAACACATTTAAACTGGGTGACGTTGATATGCACAATGTACTTGGATTATTTGCATCATAATAAATTACAAAAAGTAAAGATAAAATAAAAATGCAATTTGATTCATATGCAGACACTATACAAAGGCCGAGCAAGATTTATATGTAAGCACTATTAAAAGGGCAATCAAGGAAAAAAAAATATAAAGGCCATTGATCCCAAATTAATAAAGGCTTATTACGTTGGTCTTCAAAAACTCCATGATTGGATTTGGGTATGGTTCAAGGCACCAAACATCTGCATACACACACATCAGATCCGTTATTTGCCCGAAGCCAAGCCTTTGTGTCAACAACTTTGAAATCATCTTCATCTCTGATGCCTTTTGTATCAACAGCTTTGAATCATCTTCATCTCTGTACAACAAATTTGGTATGATCACTTAACAAATTTGGTATAACTACTGTTATAAAATTTAGTTTCCAACTGAACAACATATCATCAGTTTGTTAATCAATGCTTTTTGAACACAATTTTTTAATATACATAGCAACTTATATTTCCTTATTGATAAGAGTTAAACCTTATCATCTCCATCACGTTTCTGACAACTCAAGCTCCACTTCAGCAAAAAATGCCTCCAAAACGAAAGCAACAATCAGAAATATAGGAAAGACAGTATCATTTATAACTTGTGTACAATGACAGGGCAATTGTTTACTACATAAATAAATATAGAACTTGTAATTTACTTTAACTGGAAAGTAAATTATAACAAAATAGTAGTGATTCTAACAATAATAACAAAAAGAAATTAATAGTGTCTATGCTTGTCACCCATAAGGGAAAAATATTCTAGCTTTATCACTTGGCTAGAATATTGTCTGCCTCTATTTAGTTGAAGAAGCAGAATGAATTTCCATAGAACTCACCAGTGTTTCCCCTTTACGTGTTTTTGCACTTCAGCTAGTTGAGGTTAAAGGATGTTCCACTGCTCTTCTAGTTTCAAACGTAGAGCAAATATATTCCCAATAATCTAGACAACTAGCCCTTGACCAATCAGATTCATAATCCAACATCATCACCAACGTTTTTGAAGAATATGCATCAAGCAATGGTAACACTATTCTAGAAAACTAGTAACATACCCGTGCATACGCACGGGTCGCACAGTGCTGCTTATTTTTGTTCCTTCTCACATTCTAACTATCAAAATATTTTACATTTGGTATATCGGTCTTTGCACATAGACTGATTCTAAAATATCATGCTTGTCTAGAAACGAAAATGCTATGGAAAAAAAAAATTAAAAACCTATTGTAATCCCAACCATATTAAGTGACCAGAAAATTGCATGAAATGACTTGCCTTCTCACTTTCAGAGAAGTTGGTTAAAGCAAAATAACTACCAATGGATTCTAGCACTAAATGAAAATAACTACCAAATCAGATAATATTGCATGGCAGGAAAAATACATAATCTACCCCCACATCCAAAGAAGAAAAACCATTGCATCAAAATTATTTTCAGCATAATAATTGCAATCAATAAATCATGTAGTCTAGAAGCTAGCCATCTTGTATCAATTTTGTATCAGAAGTAATGTCATAAAAGTCCGCAAATCAGAACCAAAAGTTACCTTGCTGTCGACTTTAAGGACTGGCTTGTTGCCCATATAAAGTGCACCCATTAATTGAAGGACTGGAATCTCTAAAGGAAAATTAAAGGGAGTAATAATTGCCACTTGCAGAACGAAACTTTCACCTTAGATTACACAAGGATGGGAAGGTGAATGTTAATAGTGTGTGAAAAAATCTAAAGATTGACATAATAAGCTAAACACAGAGATGCTCATTGAATAACTGCATGAGGAATCCACATGTCACCAATAATCTAAACCAAATAAAAAACATCTTACTCCCCCGCCCCCACATTTCTTGAGTTGAAGTCACACAATAAAACATAAATTACAAGAAAAATAATAACTTTCAGACTTTTCACATACAGGGAAGTCCTTGTGCAGAAAAATAATAACTTTCAAAACTGGAAGTTTTTCTATTAAAAATTCAACTATTCACAACAGCAAATTTCTAAAAAAATAATTATAAGCAAAAAGCCAATTGAAATGAATAAGATAAATAAATGAAACACTAAAAATCTACAATTCAGTTTAGAAATTTATTCACGTACAGTAAAATTCTTATATCAGAAGCCATTGGAAACAATAGCCATGAAAATTGGAAGTCTTTATTACCTTAGCATCAAAGGATCAACTCATTGCCTAACTACCTAAGAAACATATGCTACATGAGCTCTCACTTAAAGACAGGTCCAGTTTGTGTTTTTCCTTTAAGCAATTGTAAGCATGTAATTGAGCCAAGAGTCAAATGGTATGGCAATGAAATAAACTACAAAACCAATCTCCCTCGGCTTGTATCATCTCATGTAACTACTGAATATATTTGTCATTAACAAAAAATTCAATTAATAAAAAGATTTATTCAATGAAAAGATCAAATGATGCCATATTACCTTCACTGAGGAAACAACCACTAACTATATTTACCATTAATATAAAATGTAATCAATAAAAAAAAAATTCACACTGAGATATTCTCATTGACAATTTAAATTAGTTTTGAGCTTATATCAGTCTCTAAGGTCTGGGGCTGCAATCCTTTAAACATGTACCCTACTTTATATATGTTTCCAGCAAGGGGAACTATATTATTAGGGACATAACCAAAGCTCCTCCTTCTAGTAGATGTGAATATACTTATCATTAGCAAGCATATACTTGATGAAGAGTTATTAGGAAACAACCATTAACTATATTTACCATTAATACAAAATTTAATCAATAAAAAAATCAATTCATGCTATACTAACTTCACACTGAGATATTCTCATTTACAATTTAAATTAGTTTTGAGCTTATATCAGTCTCTAAGGTCTGAGACTACAATCCTTTAAACATGTACCCTACTTTATATATGTTTTCAGCAAGGGGAACTATATTATTAGGGACATAACTAAAGCTCCTCCCTCCAGTAGATGTAATTTGTGAAAAGAAAAAAACACAGAATGACCACCTCAGTGTGATGAAGCAAATCTACAAAATAGCAACCTATTGAGAAAGAGGTTTTCAAAACACATCAACTAACATAAAACCTGTTTAAGCTCCCTGCCTGATATGTTAGTTTCCTTAACATGCTTATATTCAAGAAGATTTCCAATGAAATCAACGACATGATCATAGACCCACACAATGGCTAGACATACCCAACATAAATCACCCTATTTTGTTTTTGATAAGCAATCAAATTAGGAGCATACCATCACAGCCATGTGCAACCACCACCGAATGATATCAAATGCATATCCTAGAAATTATCAAATGCATATTCCTACACCGTTGGAAGAAAAAAAAATCATACCTTTGAATGGAAATTATCTAAAGCTGTTGAATATTGAATGGAAATGTATTTTTATTTCAACAAAATATATCTTTATGCATATGTATGGTATGAAATTGAATCTCAAAGATAAACATAGTTAATATGCCATATGTATGGTATGAGATCGAATCGCAGTTCACAATATTTTTCCAGATTATTTCCATGGTTGTTGCCCTTGCTTGTGGTTTTCATTATCTCGATATATTGGCTGCAAAAATACCTGGCTATGTGGAGCACACTCATGAGAGGCAAAGACAAATAATTTGAAGAAGTGAATGATGAAATTATGGCATCAGAATTGGGTGCTAGTAATGATTCAAGCCAACGATGCCCCCACATCCTAGCAACACCAAGTGGAAGCCACCTGCAGGGGGAATCAAATTCACATAGTTTGTTAAAAAGCAAGTTGTTTTGTAACTTAGGGCATTTTCATTCCTTTTACCTCATATTCCAGAAAGGGTATTAAAATCTAAAATTGTGCAGTTCAGGGGAAAAATCCCTCCACCCCCACATGAAGATCTTCTTTGTATAATTAAAAAAACCATGATTAGGGGAAAAAAAACTCCATTTTAGCCCAATCAAACAATTTCCAGAGCAATTTCCCAATGCAAACTTTAACCTACAAAACCAAATACCAACATCAATAAAATTAAAACTCTCATATGAAGCTCAACAACTCAGCCCTGCTCACTTACTTACAGCAATGGTAAATAGTAAAATCAAAAGGCACAAAATGAATATAAAGAAACAAACGAATAAATAACCCATGGTTACTTTGTGACTTCAGTTTCCAATCAGCCTACAAATAGATCACATACAATTAAGTGGTATATGTGAAAGAGAGATACAAAAAATAAGAAACTGTAAATCATGAAAGTTCAAGGCAATACCGAAAATGCTGATACCCCAAAAAAGATACAAATTCAGACCACATACAACACTTTAATTAAGATACATCACGGGAAAAAAAATGATCAGAAGCATGACATTTCATGTTCTTGTAATTAATTATCCAATTAATCTTTAACCATCACCTTTATTATATCTAATGGCTACTGGATTCCTTAAACTGCAAATTTAACTACACTGCTAATATGAGGGGGAGTTCAGAGCATTACCACTATCAATGCATCTCTCGCTCAATCCTGGGTTGCAGATATGTCTTCTACACTTTCAAATGCAATCAAGTGATCCACCACTCAAGCATTTAAGAAAATTGAACAACATGCTGGTCCTTTTTCTCCCAAGAGTTGCTAAAGCCAATTCAATGTTGCTATACCTGACAAAACAAAAATTAGCTTGCCGAAAGAGGATTCACATGCAATCTTTACTGCAGCAATTAATTTACTGTCATATAACCCCTTATGATTGTAGGGATCACATGTCTAGCCATCCTTCTTTATGGAAAATACCTACACGTGGGAGGAGAAGGGGAGGAAATTGCCCTGTTAGAGCTGCTTCTGGATCCCCTCAAACCAAATCCCTCTCTCAAACCTATTGAGACACTGGCACAGAATTATGAGGCCTGCATTTTTTCGATTCCTCCTTCAAAACTAGAATTGCTGCAATAGACAGATAGGCACAACAAACAAAAACAGAAGGTAAAAAGCAACGAAACTTGGTCTTAAATCCAAGCTAAACATAATCCATATAAACTAAAACATATCCATCACACAATCCATAAACATAATCCATATAAACTTGGTCTTTAAAAATAAATAATAGAAAATTTTTAAATAACATGAAAACATAAACATAATCCATATAAACTAAAACATATCCATCACACAATCCATACAAACCAAAATATGTCCATCACACAATCCATACAAACCAAAACATAATCCATACAAACCATACATAATGTAAATTCATAAAAAACTTCAACGACATAATGTCCATAAAACTAGCAGTCTACGACCCAACTCAAAGAAAGACGCATCAAAGATTTGCATCGAAGTCATCACAAAGTGCGTCGTCATCGTGTTGGTCATCTTCATTTGCAGGTGCAGGTGCAGGTGGTGGTCGTGGCGCAACCAACAGAGAAGGATGAGTCAATGAAAAACTTGCCATAAACTGACACATTTGCTCTTGTGTTGCAGCAATCGTGTCCAACTTATCCTTAAGAGCCTTGTTTTCAGCTGTCAGGTTAAAAACTTGAGTCTTCATCTCCTCATATTCAGATGGTGAAATGCCAATAGATGTGGAAGAAGTAGAAGGTTTGTATTTTGTAGCCTCAGGACCTAAACCATAAATTCTTCCCTTTTTGTCCACACCACCAACCATCTCTAAGAAGATGTTGTTGTCAGACTGGTGGCTAGACACATCATCTCCTAATGCCTCTTGGGAATCCCTTTCAAGAATCTGCTTTTCATATTCATTTTGAAAATAAAAGATTATGTAACAATAAAGAGAATTGTTACATAACTACAAAAGAGAATTGTTGCACAAAGAATCAGAACTGTCTAAAAACATTCATTTGTTTTGAACATCTAATTTATCTTGCTTCTTTTGAACCATGTGTGATTTAAGGGGAAAAATCCAAACTTTGGCCACCTAATTTATCTTGTTTCTCTTCATGAAGAATTATACATGAAGAGAAGAGTCATATACTCAAAAACAGGAATGCAGGAAGTGGATACCAAAAGAAAAACTGTGTGTGTTCTCATCAGTTGAAAAACTGGAAAAGGAAATCTAGAAGCAAAATTTAATCATAAACCAGAACAACAAATTAATTAAGCATGCATAAATGAACCTTGACACTTTAGAGAAACAACTGGTACCTTCTGTTCTTTTGCTTCTTACCTATGTTTTCAATTCCCTTAATCTTTGCTGTCATGTCTTATTTTCCCCCTTCTTGTTTTTCTTGTCTTTTACCACAATACCTAATTTGCCCTTGTTAACTGAATATATGTTGCAAAATTGGTTTTGTTGTTGTTGTTGTCGTTGTTTATGGCTTGAGAAGTGAGTGTGCATAGTCATGATGGAAAGTTTGGATTTAATATGTGCAGACATATGACATCTTAAGTTTCTAGAGTTCAGCTTGATTTTACTTTCAAATTAAGTGTTATTCAAAGTAATATAATCAAAAACGATGTCTCATCAAGGATTCACAGAATAAATGCATCAATGATAAAAGATAAAGCTGATTGTACCAAATATGCCTTTGGCACAAGCATATGTTAATTTGTAAACAAGATATTATTCTCTCTCAATTTTTTCTCCCTAATAATATATGTTTTTATCTCTCTTCTCATACATTCAGGCAATTAATTCATTTCATGTCAGACTAAATAGCATAACTTAATAAAAGAGGCTGCTTAAAAAATGAAAGGAAATAGCAAGGGGTCAATCTCAGGTAAAGTAAATGCCTCTAGAAGAACAATTCATGCATCTGATATACCAATTCTTGCTTTTACTTCAGACATTTATCTTCTATGTCAATTAATCTTTCCAATAACTTCTAAACCATGCCTAAGAAGTTACTTACAGCGATACTCTCTGACTTGGAGGAGACCCACTTTACTGTATCGCCTTTTATTTTGTGAGTCTTGCAAAATAGATCCCAACAACTTGGAGTCATATCTGAGGATTTTTTCTATAAAAAAATATAGATTAGTGTCAATTAAAATGTGTTATCAGAAAATACAAAACTATATATAACTCAATTGCTTACCATTCTCTTATAATGTTCAGTTGTTGGGATTGACCCTCCTGTATGTAGGGAACCATCAGATAAGCTTCTATTGTTAGTGTTAACTATTGTCTTTCCTTTCCAATCATCCGTGTTCCACTTTTGTTCCAATTGCTCACGCAATTCAGCAGGAATCCAACTCCCTGAATCAATCTTACGGCGTATCCTATACATTGCATTAGAGTACCCATCTGAGGCCTTATGATGATATGTCTTTTTAATTTGGGCCTTATGTTCCGGTAGCCACTTAAACTTCCTCTACAACACAAAGAAATTTAACTAAAGTTAGAATAATATTATAAGAGTGCAATGTGATGAAAAGAAAATAAAAATACCAAGTTATGCAAATATTAATACTTCCAGTTCATACCTGAAACTCTTTCCACCATAGTTTTTTTTATGGTTTGTCTTTGCTCTTCACTTCTCCATATGTTTCCCAGCACCCTTCAAACTTAGTTTTAATTATCTTTGTAATTTCACGCGTAGGTTGGATGGAAGGGTCTAACCTATGCCAATAATATTAAACAAGTTGTAAGTGACAAGCATATAAGTTATTTTAGAGCTTAAAGAAAAAGTTATAATTACTTACGTGTTCCCCGGACCTGGGCGAATCCACATGCGTCCATCAGTGTCTATACTCCTAATTTGTGGAGATGAATCGACACGAGAAGTTGATGATACACAGGGGTCATCACCAGATACAATGGGGAATGCGTGCTAGGTGTAGAAGGGTTGGCTGAGGAATGCGACATCTTTGAGAAGGAAGGATGAGGGCTAGGTGTAGATTGGGGAGGTTGGGGAGCCACATGTGTGTGAGAAGTGGAAGGATGTGTGGATTGCCCGGTAGAATGATGGGTGGGTTGCACAACAGAAGGTTGTGGCAAAGTGGTTGTACCCCTACCTCTCACTCTTCCCCTGCCTCTACTGATATCTCTACCAGTACCTCTTCCTCTGCCCCTTGTATTATCATTTTCTGCCATCTATAAAAAAAAGCAAATATTATGGATAAAAAATATTCAAAAGTAACAACCAACTATTATAGATAAAAAACTCAAAAAGGCACATAAAAAAAATCTAAAAAGTCACATAAAATTAAACATTTTTATTTAATATACATTGGAGTAGCACACAAAATGCTCAAAAGTAATACACAAGAATAACACTTGTTGACTCAATAACTTAGTTTGCATCTGTCTCTTCATAAGCTTATTCATAATCATAATCATCTCCCTCTTCTTCACTATCTGATATGAGCTCTATATCTTCTTCTTCTTCTTCTTCTTCTTCCACTTCTTCTAAATCAAGGTTCAACATGGAGCTTGGTACTTCCTCTGCTACACCATCAGTGTCAACAAGAATTTCCAGAAAATCTTCATTTGAAACAATTATAGGTACTTGTTCTGCATCATTTTCTTGGTATGCATCATTTGTTTCAAGTATATTATTTTCCAAAGTTTGAATTATATTGCGTGCCTTTGTTCTTATGACACTCAACCAACCTTGTTGCCCTTCAGGAAAGGATGTGAAATAGACTTGCTCTGCTTGTTGAGCTAATATGAAAGGATCATAATTTTGATATCTCCGTGATTTTTTTATTTTAACATTGCCATAATTATCTATCCTTGTCCCCTGAGGACTAGGATCAAACCACTCACATTTGAATAAAACCACCTTCTTGGTAGGGTGACCAGTGTACTCCAATTCAACAATATCAATCAATACCCCAAAGTAATCATTTTCCATTGTATCACCTTGTCCACCTCGAACACATACACCATGATTTGTCGTACTCATCCCTTCATTTTGAGATTTTGTCATAAACTTGTAGCCATTGATAACATAATTTGGCCACTTGGTAGCTTTCCTAATAGGACCCCATGCCAAACTCGTTAAAAACACATCATCAATCGCATTTGTTGAGTCAAGCACCTATATTAGACAACAATTTTTAATTTCAACCTAACAAATTACAGTACTCTAATTTTTAAATTGATTAAAATCACATATATATGTTTTAAACCATGAGGTAAACTTTGCAGAAATTTCTTTGTCCAGGTCTGCTTCATTTGTTTCAGGATTTAGTTCTCGTAACAAATCTGAGTACATACAACACACACAAGATAGCAGTTAAACAAGACCCTACATAAGATAAATGTATCATATTGTCTATTGGAAGTACTTACTTCAAGTAAAGCACCACCTCAGAACAATTTAAAAGAATATACAAATGTGCAGCTTTCATTTCCCTATCATCCAAGGTAGAATTGGCACATTTTCCGATAGAATGGCCCGGATAATTAAAGATTGACAATGGAGGATTCACAGAAGAACCTTCTCCTCCGTCATCGTTTCGTGGCACTCTTGTTCTCCTTGATAGAACATCAGGAGGATAATAATACGAAGCAAATGTAGACATCTCCTCCAGTAAATATGCTTTACAAATTGAGCCTTCCACAAAAGCCGGGTTTGTCACCTTTTGTTTTAAAGATCGTATAAACCTATTGAGTAAATCAAGATTAAGCTTAAAGGAAAAGAAAATAAATAAGGACACATGAACAAGATATAAAGTAATATTATGAGGATCTAACCTTTCGAATGGGTACATCCATCCTGCATCAACAGTCCGCCAACTCTAGCTTCATATGCTAAATGAATTGGAAGATGTTCCATTGAATCAAAAAAACTTGGTGGAAATATTTGTTCCAATTTGCACATAATGACGGGGATGTTTTCCTCCAACATACGCAACTTATCTTCTCTCAACAATGATGAAGTAATTTCTCTGAAGAAATGACTAAATTCAGTAAGCGTGTTCAATATAGGTTTGGGCAAGGCTTTGAATGTCGTTGGAAGCAATAGTTTCATGAACACATGGCAATCATGACTCTTCATGCCACTCAAGTTCGCTTCCCTCAAGTCAACACATCTACTCAAATTGGAAACATAACCATTTGGAAGTTTGAGATTTTTAACCCATTCGCAAACAGCAAGTCTTTGTTGTTTAGTTAGTGTATAGTTTGCCTTTGGTTTTACAAAGTTTCCACCCCTGCTAGGTTGTAGTTCCAATCCACTCTGCTTACAATGTATTTCCAAGTCCTTTCTAGATTTGCAAGTATCCTTTGTCAGCCTTTTGGTGTCCATCACTGTGAACAAAATATTGAGAAACACATTTCTTTCAATGTGCATCAAGTCAAGATTATGCGGGAGAAGATGAGTTTTCCAATATGGCAATTCCCAAAATATACTTCGCTTTGTCCAATGGTGCTCTACCCCATAGCCTGGTGTATTATCTTGTTCTGGGGATTCCTCCACACTTTGTAAATGTTTTACCCTTTTCCAGACTTCTTGACCACTCAACCTTTGTGGAGGAGTAGAGGTTTCAACCCTGCCTTTTGTAAATGCAATCTTATTCCTCCTATATGGGTGATTTTGTGGTAAGAATTTGCGGTGACAATCAAACCATGAGGTCTTTCGGCTATATGCAAGGCTAAATGCCTTGGAACGCTCCATACAAATTGGACAAGCTAGTTTACCCATTGTCATCCACCCACTTAACATCCCGTAGGCCGGAAAGTCATTGATGGTCCACATTAAAGCGGCCTTCATCAAAAAATTTTGCTTTAAGGACACATCATAAGTCATATATCCCTCCTCCCACAACTGTTTTAATTCATCTATTAAGGGGCGCAAATACACATCAATTTTCCTCTTAGGATTGGAAGGGCCAGGAATTAAAACAGTTAAGAACATAAACTCCTTCTCATACACATCCATGGTGGCAAATTGTAAGGAGTGATAATCACGGGCCAGAAGAATATTTCCTACCGCTTTATCAAATGGAGCAAAGCCATCGTAACACGTGCCTAATCTAACATTTCGAGGATCTTGAGAAAATGCAGGCCATGCTTCATCAAAGTGTTTCCAAGCTTCAGATCGATGGATGAGATAAAGAACCCGCCTCCCTTTGATTTTCACGATGCCATCTCATTTCACGAGCTGTTTGTATTGAGGAATACAATCGGCGTAGTCTTGGAACAAGCGGGAAGTACCACATACTTTTTAGTGGCACTAATTTCACTTTACCCCGTCTCGTAACACGTCTATACCGCTCCTCTCCACAAAAAATACAGTTTTGGAGCATCTCATATTCCTTATAATACAACATACATCCTTTCGGGCAACAGTCAATCTTCACACTTCCTAATCCTAGTTCAGAAATTGATTTATTTGCCTGGTAAAGATTTTTAGGCATCTTATTACCATCTGGCATTGCATCTCCCAATAACTGCATCCATCCATTAAAGCAACCCCCAGATAAATTATATTCTGTTTTCAAACTTAATGCCGTTAAAGAAGCTGACAACACAGAATGTTTGTCACAACCATTCCATAAAGGAGATTGTGCAGCATTCAACATTTCAAAGAATTGTTGTGCTTCTGGGTTAGGATCTTCTGTCATTGTGTCTTCTTCATCGTCACCCTCTCGCTCAAGATAGTTGCCAATTGATGGTCCCGCAACATCCATTACCAACTGCTCATAATTATCGAACATTTCCCTTTGGCCACTTCTACCATAATATGATTGATCAACAACCACTGGGGGAATCGGGGGACTAGGTTCACTATGATTTGTCCAACGATAATAATCACTCATGAATCCCTTCCTACATAGATGCACCTTCACTGTGGCAGGTGTTTCATGAGACAAACACTTGCATTTCTTACAAGGACATCTGATCTTCCCTCTTCCAATGTTATCTATATCTTGTTCCAAGGCAAACTTAACAAATTCATAAATCCCAAGTTGAAATTCAGCCGTGATATTCTTGTCACAATCCACTCTGTTATCCATCCACTTTCTATTTTCAGGTACTTCCATTGCTGATGCATTGTTTACACAATATAGCATTAATCATTGACAGTACATGAAGAAATAATCAAAAGAAGAGAAAATCATCATTGAGAATTGCAATTTAAAGAATACATATACCAAGTATCTTACAATAATATTAGCATGTGCAGTTGTCATTTATCCCAACAAATAAATGGGCTATCAAGTTAATGTCACTCATGCATATCAAGTTATGTCACTAGCAAAAATATATATCATGCAACAGAAAGTTCATTTCCACAAGGCCAAACAAACAAGTCCAAATAGTAATTCAAAAGTTCACGTCCAATTCCAAAGGTTCAAACAAAACACAAAACATAATCATCGGCATCCAAGTTCGTCATAGCCATATTCAATAAGAAACCTTGAAATCATTTTTTTTATATACAAAAATGAAGTAGAACCTTCAAACTTTTACTACTAAATAATCATCAACAAGATTATCTTCAACAATACAAGAATTGAAAGCAAAATAACTAAAGTAATCACCTAAAAATCCTCCAAAAGCCCGCCGTTTTAGGAGGTCAACAGGAAAGAATGATTCTCATAATCACCAAAACAATCACCAAAATAAATATCATGAGCAGCTCCAACTTCCACAACCAATGAATAACAAGAGAATCCTCCTCCAAAGTCATGTCAAATAAGAAAAGGCTTACTCAGTAGATAGTCTACAAATAAGAAAAATAAGAAATAGGTAAGACATATGTATTGGGTTCATGAAAAGGAACCATTATAACAAAACATATGCAATGGGAACAAGAAGAAATGTAATGATTCAAATTTCAGGAATCAACAATATTCTACTTTCTGCATTTTAAGATGAAAATAAAATGGCCACTGAAGCATTCAATATGTTGATTATTTGGTTATTAGATAGTGACAGATCCTAAAATAATATGAAATCTTAGTATGTTGATTATTTGGTAATTAGATAGTAACGGATCCCAAAATAATATGAAACCTTAGTAATAGTATTTTTTTTATTACTATTACTCATTTCCCCACTTTTTCAACTGTTAAGACCATGTGTTAAAAGAACTTATAAAAACTCATAGAAACGGACAATTATAGCAATTGTCCATGACAAATGAACATCACAGATAATCATTATATCCCAACCAAAACTAAAAATAGCAATGATTCTTACAGTACACAAAAAAATTGCTAATTAGAAAAAATGCAGAAAATGAAGGTTTAGAGCAAAACCTTGCTGACTAGCTTCCCTGTGGAAAGCAACTTCGCGCAATACTTGGCAACCCACGCCAAACACTTTCGCCTCTACTACCAGAAGCTTCCGAACCGAACCACCTCTACACACTCTGAGACAAAACGAAGCGAACCTGCTTTAAATTGCAGAAGCCTTCATTTGTATGATGATTAAATTAAATTGCACTAAATAGTAAAAAAAAAGTCCACTGTAGGACACTTCCTATTAGTTTTGAAGTTGACATTCTTCAAATTTATTCCTCTTTTCATCCACACAAATCACTGTTACATCCCCTCCAGTTTGAGCAATTTATAATTCTTAACAAATGATATTCATAACTCTGAACAATTCCGTATTGATATAAGGAAAATAGTCCTCCACTGATTGAGATAGGGAACCATTTATGGGTTGTGCAAGAAACAAAATTCTAAAACAATCATACTTCTTCCAATTAGGTGAAAAGGACTAGTTAGATCAAAGCATAATTTAGCCAATAGAACAATGAGTTCAATAATTTTAAGCAGTGCTACCATTTTGCTCAGAACGCACTCTACACATGAAAATAGTACTGAATGCACACAGCTCTGGACCATGCCATACCTAAAACTCCGGAAAAACTCAACACAAATAAATAAAATTTCAAATTTTTTACTGACATCAACAATTTGTTTACAGAATAGCTTTATACACACACAGTCTCTCACAAATGGCCCTTCTTTTTAAGCCAGGCAAATTGCTATGTCACCATTACAAGAGGAAAAATTATTTTCAGAAACCCAATCCGAAAAATGCAAGCTATACATGAAATCAAAGTCAAGTTTCACAGCGACAGAACAAGGAAGCTTTCCATTAAGCGACAATACAGAAACGTGGAAACGGGTAGAAGAAAATGAGAAAAAGTAGCTAACTTGATTATGAGTTGGAGAGGGAAGCGATTGAGAAAATCTCTAGCGGAATCATCACTTTGCACACCTGAAATCGAATTAACGTCACTATGAAAGAGTGAGGGAAAAAAAGTTAACCGAAGAAAGGGGAAAATAGTCAATCAGGGGAGGACTCACGAGAAATGAAAATAAGAGAATGCGCGCGAAAGAGATAGTAAAGAAAGGGCATAGAACAGATCGAAAGGGTGGCTACCTGCAGATACAAGCTGTAGAGAAGAAGAATGATGGACTTGGAGAACTTGGAGGTGAGGGCTTTGGTAGGAGACGAGGCTCAGGCTCACCAATTCCTGATCTGCTGTCGCTGGTCGAAGCAGAGAGAGGAGGCTTGGGCGGAGACGAGAAATGAGTTGCGAGTGAGAAGAGACTTAGCTACTCGACGGAATTTTACGCAAGAAACGAGTTGCGACTGAGACGCAGCGTATGTAAATTATAAAAAATGACATAAAAATAAAAAATTAGAGAAGGATTGCTAAATCCGTCACTAATTGTGACGGGTTTAGTGACGGAATTTTAAGTCTATGATTTGTTTCCTCCCTAAATAGTCAATTTGTGACGGATTTAGTGACGGAAAAATTAGAGACGGATTTTTTCCGTCACTAAATTCATCACAAACGTGATTCAAATTAAGTTTTCTTGCTCCGTCACTAAATCCGTCACTATTAGCGACGGATAGGGATCCAAATCAAGATCTCTGTGATTCAAATGTAATTAAAGGTACAAAATCAAACTAAGCAGAAACATAAGTAAATTGACAAGGTTGGAGTCAATAAGAAGACATATAGTATAGCCTGTGAAAGCCAACCTTCATCAACCAATCAGTAAAATATAAAGAAAAGTGAAAAAGAAAAGAACAACATTTTAAAAATAGAACACAACTAGTACCAGAGGCAACCTCTTCAAATATGCTATATCAGTAAACAGTGGCATTCATATTTGTGTCTTTTTTCACCCTACGAACTACTGGCAATTGAACATAATTTAAAACATAATTAAATGACAAACTAAAATAAGAATACATCAATGAGAAGAACACTTGCATAGCATTGAAAGAAGCCAATTCCCAGTTCCCACTACAATACGATACAACTTCCAATAACTTGAAATGGAACACTTGCATAAAAAGATGGCGCCCTATGCTATCATTTCATTTAAACTTTCTATGATCAATTCTCATACTATGCCACTTACCATTACCATCCAAATTCTCATACAGTAGAACAGAAATATCTACTCTAACTTGTTTAATTGAAGTAAATACAACCAATAAGGTATCACATAAAAAAAGCCAAATGAGCTAAAAAGATAAATTTCTCATTAAGAGTCCCTTCCCTTAGGCAACTAAAGACAAAAGAACTAAAAAGAAAGAGGTTAAAAATGAAACATAATAGAACATATAATAAAGAGAATTCCTTTTGTGTTTCCTTGCACCATAACTTGAGTGTTCCTTCATATAAATATCACATATTTAGTAATCATTCAAATCTACAATTAGATATGGTTCAAAAACAAAAATTGCCAAAGATTAATCAATACTTGCATGAGAAAGAATTTCAAGTTAGGAACCAAGCTTCTCGTCTACAATCTTATCAGCTATCACACCCTTAGTTTGGCAAGTTGCTTCTTTCTCTCACAAGGCAATAATGCTCTTTCTTTTGTGTTCTTTTCCTATTCCTGCCAGCAGTGGCGTATCCAGGAAGGGAACACCAATGCAATAAGCATATTAAATGGCTAAAATTAGAAAGCAAAGCACAAAAGGCAGCAAGCATATTAAATGGCTAAAATTATGAAGCATAACACCAACGCAGTAGCCAGCAAGCATATTAAATGGATAAAATTAAATGGCTAAAATTAGGAAGCAAAGAACCAACGCAGCGAACCAACAAACCAACACAGCAGCAGCGAAGCACCAACAAATCAAATCAAAGCACCAATGAAGTCTGATAATATATATATATATATATATATATATATATATATATATATATATATATATATATATATATACACTGATAAAAAAGCACCAACGAAGCAAATCAATTTAAAAAAAAAAATTAGCAACAGTCTCACAGAAGCAAATCGAATCAGACCACAGTCTCACAGAAGCAAAACAGCGAAGAAGAGAAGCAGGGATAAGAAGCAAAGAAGCAAAGCATCGATGCAGCACAACAAATAGCAAAGCTATAAGGGTTTCGATAAAAGGGGAAAGGGGATCTAGGCTCACCAATTCCTGATTTGCGGTCACCGGTCGGAGCAGAGAGAGGAGAGGAGCGGTCTGGTGGAGACGAGGCTCAGGCAGAGAGGACGCGGTGGTCTGATTTCACGCGGTGGTCTGATTTCACACCCGCAGATCTGAGAGACTGAGAGGAGACGAGAGTTGCGAGTGAGACGAGAGTTACGATTTCACTATCACTATCGCAACGTGCAGAGAGACGAAGGATCTTCCATTCACGAAGGATCTTCCATGTTCATCTCTTTCAAGTTCCTTTGTTTAGAAATGCCAAGATCAATGGATATGATTGTCCCTGGCGAAAAGCAAACATTGGAAAAGGATGAGGGTTACGATTTCACTCTTCTCAGCGATTTCACTATCCATTGAGGGCTACTTCGTTGCGAGAGAGACGAAAGTTGCAGAGACTGAGAACAGACGAGACGAGACTTGCGAGAGACACGAAACTTGCGAGTGAGACGAGAGAAGCAGCAGCGTAGGGTATTTTTTTTTCTTGTTGAGGGGAAGACTTAATTAGTGGTATGTTAAAAAATTAGAGAAGGATTGCTAAATCCGTCACTAATTGTGACGGCTTTAGTGACGAAAATTTAAGAGAAGGATTTCACAAAACGTATTTTAGTCAATTTGTGACGGATTTAGTGACGAAAAAATTAGCGACGGAATTTTTCCGTCACTAAATCCGTCACAAACGTGATCCAAATTAAGTTTTCCTAAAACTTTGATATCCGTCACTAAATTCGTCGCTATTAGCGACGGATAAGTATCCCTCTCTAAAATCCCTCTCTAAAATTGATTTTTCTAGTAGTGAATGCCAACATTTTATTTATCTGGTTAACGAAGTTCATTTATCTGGTTAATGCTATTCATTATCTGGTTAATGCCAAATCCTGAAACTTTTTTTATCTGGTTAATCAAGTTCAAATATCTGGTTAATGCAGTTCATTATCTGGTTAATGACAAAAAAAATTTAACCAGTTTAAAAAATTTTAAAAAAATAAAAAAAATTAAA
Organism: Calophaca sinica; assembly: GCA_037113605.1. Lineage (NCBI taxonomy): Eukaryota > Viridiplantae > Streptophyta > Magnoliopsida > Fabales > Fabaceae > Calophaca > Calophaca sinica. The sequence continues at coordinate 111,808,220 of CM073732.1, read as the reverse complement.
AAAATGTTGTCCGTACATGTACGGACATACGGTCCGTACACGTACAGAAATACGCTATGTCCACTTTTGTGTCAATTTGTGTGTACAAAAAACATTTCTCATAATAATATACCAAAATGTAGGAAACGAAATTATTAATCCATGTTTTGCAACAACACCACACCAGTTTATTCTTTTATTCTATATCACAAAGAACATAACTAACATGTTATGCACACGGTACAGCCATAGTTCAGGGATAACACAATACATGAATATATAGATGTAGTACTGCTACTGCATGTTATTTAGGTATAATTTGTATAGTCTTCTTATTCATATATATATATGTCCCCTGCATCTTGACGTTGGAGAAAATTCACTTAACAGTTTCGAGTACACTAGCAGCGAACGTCATCCCTGCACCTGCCGCTAGCTAAATGCTCTTTGTTCTTGCAATGATCATCGCAGCTACCATTGGTGAAGCATGGTCCCCTGTAGGTATCAGCCAAGTTCTCACATGTCCTTGCCTCTGTCTGCACCACAACTTCCTCTACAATAAGTAGCAATTGATTATTGATAAGCGATATATATATATTTATCGATCCAAACGTTTTAAAATTGACAAAGAAAAATGAAACGAATATGGGTATTAAATATGAAGTATAGACAAAGTAATGAACATTGAAACTAATATATTAGTAATAGCTTCCGAGATGTAATGAGTTGGAATATTTCTTTGTACTCTCTATTTATTATTATTTTTTGCTGTTCAAAAAAAAAGTTTGTCGCTGTTATGTTGATAATTAATGTAGTTCAAACACTTATGGACAAAAAATGATTTTTACATTAGTATTTACAAATAATACAAACAAATCAATATTCAAGATAATATATATATATATATATATATATATGTGTGTGTGTGTGTGCGCGCGCGCGCGCGCGCGTGCCCGCCCGCAAAAATACTTTTAACAAGAGTTTTATATCTTTTATTATTTTTTGAATATATTTTGAGTTTTTAATTAGTTATGTTAGTAGTCACAAATGCATGACAGCACATCAAAAGACATTTTATATGGCCACCAAAAAATTAGATTCTGAAAGTTGTTGTATTATTATTATTAAGTGAAGCCCATTACAGAGCTCACACATGCATGTTATCCTAAATTCATATTTCAGAAAAGATAACCAAAACATCTTACGTCACACAAACAATACCAGATGCACTCCTTTACTGAAGAACAAAGTCATCTCATATCTCATATCTCATATCAAGAAAGTATCTCATAATCGCTTTATTCGTGCAAGGATCACAAAAAAAGAGGGTGAATATGAACAGTTTTTCAATATTAGAATACTAGTACTAGTATCTATCAACAAACCGTCATACTAGAATTCTCAATAAACCCAAATTAAAACACAAGGTGAAAGGGAGATATAGACCAAAAGGGTATCCATACTGAAAACAATGAAGGTGGTCAAATCAAAGGTTGATGCATAGGATAAAGGTTCATGCTAATTTGTAGTGTTACTCTTCCTGTTATTATAAACTCAATATTGTTAACATTATATTTAAGAAGTGATTCCAATAATTTGTAGAATTTCCAGGTTTTCTACTTGTCAAAGTATCCATGCAGTCTTTAGTTGATAACTTGGTATGTTTAAAACTATTTTGTTTCCGCTTCTTGGGTAAAAGAATAATAGCATACTAAGAATTTTTCATCTGTACCCACCTATCAAGGTTTCTGTTGTCATCAGTGGTCTTTCTAATAACTAATAAGATTTATTACATTATATAAATTTAATTTCCTTTTATTTAGGTCGCAGGAGCTGCTGTAATCTTTGAGGTGCAAAGAAGTTCTAGATCAGAAGCAAGAAAGGAAGAACTACGCAGACAGGAGATACAGGTTGTCTTTTAGCCTTTCTTCCCATTGTGGATCATCTGTCTGTGAGGGTAGATTATGAAGGGATTTCTTTGAAGCAAAGCAAAGTTGGTCTTCTTGTCTATTTATTTTCTCTGAATCCTATGAATGATGGAGGTTTCAAAATTATTTGGATGCTCTCCTTTTTCCTTTACCTACCTATTTATTTACTCTATTTTTCCATTGGAGGGGGTGGAAGCAGTTGTTGTAGGGGACAAATTATTCTATATCCCAAGGATGTGCTCACTTTTTTTTTGCTTTGCAGGCAATAAAGACAAGGAATGATGAGTTAGGCAGGGAAATCGAACTTCTTGCACAAAAGCTTGAAGAGTTGGAAAAACTTGCTAGAGGACGAGGACTTGCTGGTGTTCTTAACTTCAGACACGCTCATGCTGGTGAAGATAGAAAGTCAAAATCCGATTGATTATTGCAGTTGTTAAGCATTGTGCACAGATTTCTATATTTAGAATGTGCAAAGAGGGAAATAATATAATTGACAGCATAAAAGCAGATCTAAAAGAACCTTTTTTAAATGTGACGAGGGTCATTGAGGATTAGCCTTACATACACCCAACCTCAAGAAAAGAAAAACATAGAGCACGAATTTGTAGATGGCTACTCCTGAAGGTTGCCTATGGCTACTCCTGAAGTGTCCTCATCGTGGCAAGTATCAGCCTTAAACAGCTGCACATACAATGAGACTCAGGTCTGTATTTTTTTTGCAGTGTGGGAGTTTATTCCAGCTTGTTGTTGTGGTTTTCTTAAGAAGTATAATTTTATCCTGGTCCATATTTGATTTTCTACAACTTGCGCAGGGTTTGGATGAAATCTATATGTCTGGTTATAATGAATCTGAGACCGAAGAATATCAAACAGAAGACACTGAAAATGCTGCTGGTGGATGTAACCTTAGTGCTGAAACTATAGTCAGTGGTGTGGAGGATTTAACAAGTATTAATTTTGGGGTTATTAGTCTCGAAGATTTAATGAGGTTCCACTTTGCTGATACTAGTGTGGCCTTCATGTTTTATAATTGGTATGCCAGCAAGCATGGTTTTGCAGCTAGAAAGAGTAGGGTGGTGAGGAATTGCAATGGTGACATAATACAGCAGACCTTTGTGTGCCATAAAAAAGGACACAGAGATGAAAAATATTTAAGTCTATAGGCTTACATGGTTTCAGGATTTGCAGTTGGAAATTCACATATGTTGAGGTTTTAGTTTCATATTCCTTGAACTTTATTTTTTTGGTAATTGGTTCATTTAAACTCTAAAGGCTTGGCACCTCATGTTTATTATCAGAAAAAGGGTGAACTTGATCAGATTGTGTCATTTAGTGTGTGGGAGTTTAAGGATATAATGGATGAAAATATTGAGATAGCAAGGCACACAGTGGAGAAACCATTGAGATGGTAATTGGTCAGTTAGAAGGATGCTAGCTGAGAAGGTGTTGGAAAAAGTAGGATGGCTAGCTGGACACACAGTGGAGAAACCATGCATGAAGTAATTTATGGCAAAGCTAAACCAGCTTAGGACATATAAAAGAAGAGGTTCATGAACAGAGAGCATGCAAACAAAAAGAATTGTTGCTGAATTTTGATGACATTTTCAAATGATATTGCCAAATCTTGGTGGTGGTGGCGGCTTGCAGTCAGCATTGCTGTCTTAAGAATTGATAGAAAGGAATTTTAATAGGGAGGATGCTCAAATTGGAAGCCTTGACTCAGGCATCTCCTAGTATACTAGCTGACAAGGCATTTATTTATGTTGATGAAAGTTTCTTGCTATTGCCATCTTTGGTGCTGTTGGTGTGCATAGGCATAGGCGACTAGCCTTGAAGTCTTTAACTGGTCACAAAGGATCAATTATGGTGTATGGAGAGGAGTCATTGCAATTGGATTTCATCTTTGGAAGGATCAGAATGAGGCTTAAAAGAATAATCGTAATACTAGGTGAAGGCTTGAGGAGCTAAAAGCGAGAGCCTAAACTTTAAGGATCATCACAGAATGAATTGATCTGTCTTATGCTTATCCTTGGGCTTTATGTGAAAGTCATTAAAAGGCAGGGATTTTAGCTGATAATTATGCATTGAAAATAGGTAACTGCAGGATGTAAATGATCTACAATCACAAGTGCTCATTCGGACTGTGTCCATATGTGCAGAGTTTTTTATTTCAGAAAATGCAGGAACTTAGCAGATCAAAGGTGGGAGTACATAAAGGAGGTGCATATAGTGGTGCTAAAGAAAACATTTCATCAATGCCAAGTTAAGAAAAGAAACAACAACATGAAAGATAATATGTGAGAAAATTCTATAACATGGATCTTTCATTTCCAATTAAGACTTCTACCAAAAGCCATGGCAACATCTACAACCCCATCCTCATTAAATTCCATTACAATGACAGTCAAAGGTGACATATAAATTTGCAAAGAATCAATACAAATTTTCAGATGAAGTTTACTAAGACATGAAGACATACCTCAAGGAACTTGAATCTGGCACGATAAGGAAATGCAAACCTTGGAGAGCTATTAATTTGGATATACAAGGAACTTGAATCTTAACGAACCCTAAATTCCTGTCTAACTGATCCTCCGCCTGGTCGGAGCGACGTCCGGGTGGATCCCTGCCTGGCGCGGCCGGTCTTCTTTTGAAGATAGGGTTTTTGGCCCCCGCCGCTGACCTCGCCGCGGGTTAGTGTGGAGGCGGTGTCGCGGCGCTTGTTCTGGAGGTTGGTTACGATGGCACGGTGGACAACGGCACGGGCGGTGTCCGGAGGGGCGGACTTCAAGTCGAGCGTGGACTCGCCGATTTTCTCGCCGGTGAAGGAGAGCACGGGGAGCATCGCGAGTTTGCAAGATTGAGGAATTTGAATTAGAGAGGAACAAGAAGTAGTGTGGAGGCGGTGTCGCGGCACGGTGGACGACGGTACGGTGGAGTGTGTTTGGGTGGTGGAAGGGTTAAAGAGGAAGATTGAGGAAGAGAAGAATGAGAGGGAGGTTGGTAATGTTGGTGTGGATAGTGCAGCCATTTTGAGTTCAGTTACTGGTAATTACCGACGGCTTAGCCGTCGGTAACGTGGCCAAAAACTAGCAGTCATATTTTTACATTACCGACGGCCAATATGTAATTACCGACGGCTAAGCCGTCGGTAAAGTAGCAAAAAAATAATTTCGTAAACAGATTTTTTTCCACGCATTAGCGACGGCTTGGCCGTCGGTAATTAAAATATTACCGACGGAGTCGGGGCCGTCGGTAAAATTCCGTCGATAAATCACACTTTTCTTGTAGTGGACTAAAAGGCTGTCAGAGAAAACACTTGCCCATATCCAAGCCCTCCATCTGTCACGTAACCTTAGCCTCCCCAACATATAATTCAGGAACCTCAAGCCAACTGAGTCATAAGCCTTCTCGAAGTTCACCTTGAATATCAAACACTTCTTTTTAATCTTCTTCGCTAGATCAACTACCTCATTAACCGCTACCACCCCATCCACCAATCGCCTCCCACTAATAAAAGATGACTGGCTTGACGAGATAGGAGAATCCATGACTTTTTCCAACCTCATAGTTAGGACCTTCACGACCATCTTATAGGCATACAAGGAGTGAAATAGGTTGGTAATCCCCTAGAGTAAACAGGCAATCTACCTTGGGGATCAAGGTCAGGAAGTAAGATGACAAGCTCCTCGTAAGTCTAGCATTAGCATGAAACTCCTGAAAAAGAACCGTAACCTCTCCCTCATCATGTCCTAGAAGAATTTAATAAAAGTAATATTAAATCCATTTGACCTTGGACTTTTATTACTGTCACATGAGACAACCACCCTCTCGATTTCAGCCCTGGAAAAAAGAGTTAGTTAGAGTTGTGTTCTGAGACATCATAACCTAGGGGAAATCAATACAAACCAACTGGCAACGCTGCTAAGTAACATCTGAAAAATGCTCCAAAAAGTAGCTACTAACCTCATTCTGTATGTTTGGAGCATCCTCAACCCACCCTCACCCACCTACAAAGCTGATATGTTACTTTGTTCTCCCCTTACTTGAGGCATGAGTGAAAGTAACCAGAATTTGTGTCCCACTCCTTCAACCACCTACTCCTGGACCTCTGAAACAACAAGTTATCCTTAATTTTAAGGAGAAGCCATAAGTCTGAGAAGCACCGCTTCGTACTCTCCACTTCCTCTTGTGTAAGACCCATCTCTTCACATTTCAAGTTTGCCACTCTAATTTCCTCTGTCAACAAATGAATCTGCATATCAATATCCTTATATACCTCTTTATTCAACCTTTTGAGGTCAATTTTAAGTGCCTTCAGCTTTTCTTTTAGAATAAACCTCATCCAACCTGAGAATAACGAATCACAATAATTTTGATTTTCTCAAACCCCACTAGTACTACTATTTAATTAACTGTTACTTTTGTGGTATAATTCTTAAACAGACATTATCATCCAAATTATGATAGCAAATAAAGAATAACATTAAGAATGTTTTTTAAAGTTCAAGAATGACATAAATTTATAGTAAATGTATATGATTTTCAAAAATATACACTTAATGAGATAGGCAGATATATAAGGATCAATGAAATAGTGATATAACTAAGGTTGGGATTGTTTGCCAACTAGAGAAAGGTTACAGAGTAAAGGAGTTCATTGTCTCGTATCTTGCGTCTTTTGTGATCCTAGACTTGAAAATAGTTGGCACTTATTTGTTATTTGTCCGAAAAGTGTTGATTGTTGGAAGCAAGAAGGGTTATGGAGTATTATAGATCCTCTGTTAACTAACAGTTTTAGTTTTCATGAATTCTTTTTCTCAGTTTTAAAGGCTCTTAATGAAGATAATCGAGCTCACTTGGCTATGCTTTTATGGAGTATTTGGAAGAGTAGAAATGTTATAGTTTGGGATGGAATTTTAAAAAGTATTGTGCAGGTGAGAGCTAGAGGAACAATTTTACTTTATGATTGGAGGTGTGCTCAAAATGTTATTCAACCTCAACAAAACTTGGTTCAAAACAATGCTGCAAGTTGATGGCGAAAGTCAAGTCCAGGTAGAATTAAATACAACACGGATGCATCATTTTGTTCACACTCAAACAGGGTTGGAATAGACATGTGTCTTTGGGATGATCAGGGATGTTTTATGTTGGCCAAAACAATGTGGATCTCACCTATTTTATCTGTTGATGATGGGGGAGCAAGTGGACTTTTAGCTGCAATTGAATGGGTTATTGATCTCCAACTACTAAATGTTGATTTTAGTTTGGAATCAAAAAGAGTAGTGGATTGTGTCAATGTAGCTAAGAAGGATCTCTCAAACTTTGGTGCTATTGTTTTAGATTATAGACATCCCCTTTCTACTGTTTTACAAAACTCTCATGTTGAGTTTTTCATGAGGCAAACAAATGAAGTTGCTCACTCTTTAACAAAAATGGCTACATTTTATGCAAGCTCCCAAGTCTTTCATGATGTTCCATTATCTAATCTTTATTTTGTAAAAAAAAAAAAACTAAGAATAAGCACAATAAATGGCTGCGGCAAGCCTTGACAAAATTCTATGAAGCGGTGTAGGGAGCAACCAAATAGCAATGAATTGTTCAATATGCACAGCAATGCTACAACACTTAACTACGTATATGGTAGGTATATTCTTGGATTAAATTGAATGATTTTAATTTTTTATAATTGAATTATTTTATGATAAAAGTTAAGTCATCTAATTTAAATGATTTTCTTAAAATATCATTTAACTAGTTGAATTTAAGATAGAAATATGATCTGCTGTAATTTAAAATAATTTGAATTGAATTTATTTTCTTTTATTTTTTAATAGATTTTTAATATCGAAATTTTCTTTACTCTAAAAATTAATTGTTAGCAAATAACCATATCTGGTTCAACTTTCGAGCAATCGAGGCTCTATATATAAGATTGAAAACAAAACTAATTTAAGCACCATATCCTTTCGCTAAAATTTCCTTTATAATATCGAAATTTTCTTTACTCTAAAAATTAATTGTTAGCAAATAACCATATCTGGTTCAACTTTCAAGCAAAAGAGGCTCTATATATAAGATTGAAAACAAAACTAATTTAAGCACCATATCCTTTCGCTAAAATTTCCTTTATGTTATAGTATATGATAAAAGTATCTAAATCAATTTTTATATTATATATTTTATTAGATCTGGTTTTAATTGTATCTTTTCATTCTAATTTTAAGAATATAATATCGTGTCAATAAAATTTTAAAAATATATAATATAATTTTTTGATGTTTTTCATTTATTTTTAGCTTATTTTTGTCCTACAATTCACAAATGCTACTGCTAATATAAAAGTAAGACTTAAATATATTTTTTTATCAAAACAAAAAAATCTTTTTTTAAGATAGTCCCTGTTTAAATTTTATATGTTTTTTATTCCTACATATAACTAACTAGTATGAACCCGTGTCATGCACGAGAACATGTTTATAAATGGGTTTCGGTTTCATATTTGCTTTCAACAATAAAACATAATAAATATTATGGTAATAATTATTAAATCTTAGTGATGTTATAGGGAACTTAACGTATGATATGTAAACAACTTAATATTAATTGAGTTGCATACGACACAAACAATCTGATGGCGCATACAAACGAATTGAATTAGATAAAAAATACTTTATTAAATTGATGAAAATAAAATAATAGCATTATGTAATTTATGGGTTAATACTACATTGTACATTCACTGAAAACAATTTAAAGAATTGATAGAATGAAGTTTTCTCATAATTTGAATATATATATATATATATGTCTTAACGTATTGGAATATTATTTAATATATAAATAATAAATGTATATGATGTATATATTATTGAAAAGTAACAATATTTGATATTATGATATAATATCAGTTAAAAAATTATAGCACTAATATTGTGAAACAAAATCTAAGATCCATTTATTTTTTTGGTTTTAAGATCTACTTTTGTTACTTAATGGATGGAGGTTTATAATAAATTGGATAAAATTAATTAACTCAAAAATAAAATCAATATATATTTTCTAAGAAATAAACATATCTTATTTTATTTAATTTAAAATCAAACAACTTCAAAATTGGAAAATTGACATTTTGACTAAAATCAAATCAAATAGATTTGGTTTGGTTTTGAAGAGATTGGCCAAATCATGTTTGGCTATTAGAATTTAGAATAATATACTTATGAAATACAAATATTGTAATTATATTAATTTATAATAAATATTATATATATATATATATATTAATTTATGATTTATTATTGAAAAAATATAGAAAAGTGACTCGTGCCATGCACGGGTAAAATAATATGGAATATTTTATTTCGTATGAGTGTACCAATAATTTTATAATTATATTTATTATCGTTGAAGCAAAAAATATAGAAAAATAACGATTTTATATTATTTAATAATATAACTAATTTATGATTTTATAAACTTTTTTTTGAGCAAAAGGAAAGTTACTTCTATCATCATAAATCAAGTGATGAATACATGGAGGAATAACATAGTAATTACGGGGAATAGTGTAACATCCCGCCGAGACAGGGCGTCATTTTATCCTGACTCAACCACAACACATTTTTTTATTCAATATCAGAGTACGCAACAGGACACACTGGCCGTAATGCAACACTCCTTCCCAGGCTCTAAGTACTTGATTTTCTTGTTCACCTGTTATTTATCATCATATAATAGAAACACACCAGAAAACAAAGGGGTAAGACACTCATCAATCACTAACAAGCAGGAAAACATCATAGCAGAGTAACTGCTATCATGCATACCATAATAACAACATATCACAACAATCATTAACATGACTGTTACCCCCGATACACACTCAAACTCTTGAGTACACGGTCACGCACTGCACCATACCGGATATGTCATAATCGACAATCCCGACCACCTGGCCACGCACCACATCATACTCTGATACCACAGAATGACACATAGCACCGGTCCTTCGGGCTGATCACCAGCCCTACAGACCCAGATCACTGGACATTCAGGCTGATCACCGGCCCTACTGTTCCAGAGATTTCAGGCTCATTACCAGGCTTACTGACCCAGATCATCGCTGATAATTGCGAGCCATTTACACCCTCCTCCCTAGACCGATCACCAATCTCAGGGCACAAGAATGAAACATAAGTTGGTTTTCCCGAAAACACATCCTGATACGCTACCACCTCTGATCACTGGAGTGAGGTACCGTCCATGTGCACAGATGGACGACATTCCCTATACGAGGAATGGCCAAGATTTTCCCTTGTCAGATGTAGAGTCCTAGAGTCTCATCGAATGACCGAGTCCACGCCTTCGGACTGATCACCGATCCTCAGGTCCCCTCAAGGTCACCGACTATCTCCAAACTACTTCGTACCTTTGGTCTAGCCACCAGTCCTCAAGTACACCAACATCGGGTACACCGACCCGACTATCACCACCGACAACAGTGTATCGACGATAATATGCGCTATCACCGTCTAGGGATTTGCAAACCTCTAACTAGAGGGCATCACCCTTGACTCTAAGACCATACTTCATATTCGCAAGTATTAAATCATAATCAGAGTTGTCATTATATATAACATAACCACCAACATATACAGCACAACAACCAGCACTACATCAATTATCATCCATCCTCAACCATCGTAAGGATCAATCCTAGTATCGCTCAGGTGGCCTACCACTGCCATGTTATCAATTAGCACACCAACAGTCACACAATCATAGAGCATTCATATCAATTAGCATCCATCCATAGATTTCAATAGATCATTCCTATAGTTGACAGACCTCTGACAACTGTCCTCAGCTATCACAGGTCACAGCCCCTCTCCTGAGGTGCTGCTGTTATCAACCCCTAGTAGGGTTAAGGTCCATTGCGCACGCTAACAGTACTACTCTACTACCTGTTTTCCCTAGTGATTAAGGTATCTTCCCCTTTACCTGCGTTAGAAGACTGCCGCTGCCTGTTGGAACCTAAACGATTGAGAAGTTTAGACCTTCATTGATTTTGATGATAACAAAGTATTTTTAAGAGAACAATTTATCTTCTAACATATCTTTGAGTGTACAGGTATCAAAGCTTCATATATATGTACAAAACACTCAAGGAAAAAGAAGAAATTTACAAAAGAATTGAATACAATCCACTAGTGTCAGCATCCGAACTCACTTCAGCGTCTTGCTAACAGCAAGCGTCTAGTAGTGTTACTCTTGGACACATGGAATACTCAATTGCTGCGAGAGTCCGTCCTCTGTTTTGAGCGAGCGTCTGATCTCTTTAATGAAGCACGTGATGATCACGTTTTTGCTCTTAGCCGCAGACTGTTCTAGAACGGAATTCGAATTTGATTTTATGCGCTCATTTTGATGTACGAGGAAGCAAAGGTGACACCTTTAGCATAAGACAAAAATCGTACAAGGCAATTGCAAATTATAGATAATACGAAAACAGTAATGTGTACTATTCTGATATTCTCTGGAAAGGAAGAAAAGGACTACAATTCAAATTGCCTCACTCAATGGAAAGGAGATATTTTTACTGCAACGATAATACCCTTGAAGACTCCTATAAATACCCCAAGGTATTCATTGAAGAAAAGTTGGAAAACCTGTGAAGAAACTTCATTCTAAAAGCAATATTACTCAAGTGAGTAATCAAGTTTCGTGCCAAGTTTCTGATCTACAAAGAACTGAACTCAGCGTCTTATACTTTCTTTTAGAAAGCCATTCTGTTTTGAGCTTAATCTTTTCATCCTCTCTGTGAGAGATATTTTGACTGTATTCAAAAGTATAATCTCTTTTGTAAACTGTATTTGGCCTAGTGAAGGCTTTGTTCCTCAAAGGCTCGACTGCACTGAGTCGTTTTGAGAAGTTGAGAGTATTGTCAAGTTTGTGACAGTAGAATACTCTTGAGGAAAATTGTAATCAGTTGATTATAGTGAAAAATCCTTCAGGAACGAAGGGACTAGACGTAGCTACCAGTTGGTGGTGAACTAGTATTAATCTCTGCGTCTCATCTTTTACTGCTTTACATTTATCTTTACCTTGCTCAGTAAAACAAGTTTTCATAAGTGGTTTATTTTCTGCATCCGGTTTATTTCTCTGCATCTGATATACAAACAGTTTTAAAAAATCTGTGTTGAAGTGTTTTCTATGTAAAGGTTGCAAAAAGTTTTTAACACAATTCAACCCCCCTTTCTTGTGTTCACGTTCACTGCCCGTGTCCCGTCGTGCCTCCAAAGCTCCTCCACGCGTTCCCAAGAATGCCTTGGAAGAAGGTGAGGAGTATGGAGGGTGAAGGGTGGTAATTATAGCCAATTTGGGTCCATCGCGTCATGATGGTATTCAGGCACAAAGGCCATCGCGTCGCGATGAGGGACACGTGTCAGCAATCCCACGCCCCAGTCCACCGACTCATATCGCATCGCGACCCAATTTACACTAGTCTCGTCACGTCGCGATGGAGACTGACCAGAAATGTCTCATTTTCAGTGTTCTAGAAGATTCTCAAGTGTTCCACGTCTTTTTAGGGCGTTCTAGACCTTTCTTAAACCCATTTTGTCCTTAATTAAATTTTCTAACTCCCGTTTATCACTTAATTACTGTCCTAATTATTTTCTTAATATTGTTTTGAAAATCAGGATGTCACAGATAGACTCTTATATGGACGTTCTAGTAAGACTATGAGTGACCCTATTAACTTGCCTCCTAGCAAAAGATAGCTTATAGCTAAGATGAGATTAAAAAAGGCATTACATTGGGCCAAAATAACTCCTAACTCATTATCATAAGTTTTGGAGTGATGAATAGCATCAACCACTATCTTATTGTCAGATTCAAAAATTACTTTTTATGGTCCCAAATTATGTGTAAATTGAAGCGCTTGAAGTAGTGCTACTGCTTCTCCTTCCAATGCCGAAGTGAGAGTGTTAGTCCAAGATGATTGAGCAATAATAAAATTGTTTAAAGAGTCACAAAAGCAAAAACTAACACTCATTTTATCTTCACTTGAAAAAGTTGCACATTCCAAGTTACACTTTAAAAATCCTGCAACTGGCTTTACCCACCCTGAATGTTGTCAGTGTACATCATTGCAATTCTGCTGATGATTCAAATCAAACATTTTTCTTCTTGAGTTTTAAGTCCAGATCCAGTTTCTTTGACAATCAATAGCACGGTGACAAACCTGTGAAATTGATTCAAGAGAATTATTCCAATATTTCTCATTTCTACACTTCTATATACTGCAAAGGAATGTAACAATCATGTTTTTATGTTCATGCTGAAGAATTTCACAGATTTTATGATTTTATAAATTGTTATAGTTAAATTGCCTATATCGAATATTCAACAATGTAGATTAATAGGTCTTTGTAGATTATTAGTTAAATTATTGTTTAGTTTATTTTATTTTTATCAAGAATATTCATACAAAATAAATAATATTTGATAAAGAAGATAATAATTGTTATATCCATATACACAAAAAAGTTTGTAATGATTGGCACATACATGTAAATTTTTCTAAACGATATTTTAGAAAACTTATTTCGAAGTAGTGAATGCTCGTGCACCGCACAGTATGCAATAAATACATATGAGATGATAATAATAATAATAATAATAATAATAATAAGTTCAAAAAAATAATAGTAAAATAAAATTGTTGTTTATTTTATCTTATGAGATTTATTTATATAAAATAAATAACATTTGATAAGTGAATAATAGTTGTTACATACATATAAAACAAAAAAAAATGATAATGGTAATTGCCACATATATGTAGACTTTTCTAAAAAAAGTATGGTAGAAAATCCATTATGAAGTATTCAATCTCTTTACAATATATTTTTGGTGTGAAATTTAAATATTAATAGATTTTTATTTAGACAATTTTTAAGTTAAAATTACTTTTTTTGTCAAAAATAAAAGATAAAATTAATTTTATTCAATCTCTTTTAATATATTTATTCAATCTCTTTCCATTATTTATAATTACTTTTAAGAATTATACGTTAATGTATCTATGTAGACAATTTTTATCATGTAAATATTAATAGATACCGACTTAAAAATCCATTATGAAGTATTCAATCTCTTTACAATATATTTTTGGTGTGAAATTTAAATATTAATAGATTTTTATTTAGACAATTTTTAAGATAAAATTACTTTTTTGTCAAAAAAAAAAGATAAAATTACTTTTATTCAATCTCTTTTAATATATTTATTCAATCTCTTTCTATTATTTATAATTACTTCAAAACTAGCCAGAATCTTCCCAAAATTACTTTTTTTGCTTTCCAAGTTGCCTTTATTACTTTTCTGCATAAATGAGGAAATAGTGAGCATATTTTATCTAATAAGGAACAAAATCATAATATTCTATACTCAAAATACCCCATGAAAATAGACAAAATGGAGTGTTAACACATCCCCATACTTAAGCTTTTGCTTGTCCTCAAGCAAACTACTTGGATAATTATAAGGAAAATTGAATTTACTGACTAGGAGCATAAACGAGATACGAGACAACAGAGTAATATTAAGAGAAGTGCTAAGTATTAGAATACCCAATTAGAGATGCAAGTTCAACAAGTTCACCAAATCTGTGATTTATAATTCATTCTTCTCACCACTCTCAAAGTATTTAAAGGTGTAGTCATTAACGCTCAAATTCTCCCAAAGAAGTGACATTACTATATGCTTGTACATTGACCAAAACTCTACTATTAAAATCCACTTATCATGCAAAAGAAGAAAAATGACCTTTCATGGGTTGTAATGGGGCCAAGGTAATAATGTTAGGTGGGATAAAAAGAAAGAAAAAGTCATGCAAAGGGTCAGAAACAAATCAACAAAACAAGTAACCTTTTTCATTTTTAACTATAAAGAGCAGGCAAGAATCCCTCTAATATTCATCATTTTTTTTCCTTGAAGGCAATAACAAATTTTTGTTTCTTTTTTTTTTCCTTTCCTCCTTTTTTGCTTTTATGCAACAAATAAACAATTTAATGATTCTAAGAGGGGAAAGTATTTGCTAAGCCTTCTTTTTAAAAGCTTTCCTGAAGGATTTCTAACATTATCCTTTTGATTTGTGTCACTAATTGCTCTAACAAAGGTATTTTCTTAGGTTACCACAATAAAAATAATAATCAATAACAATGAAAGGGTACCAAAGAAATATAATAAGAAGCACAAAAATGGGCAACTAGTGGTAAAATTTTTGTAACAAAATTGAAGTAGGCCTGAAAAATTCCTAGAATTTCCCCTTCCAAATTCATATGAAAGTAAATTTATATTCGCTTTGTAATGGTCTCAGCACAAGTTCTAGAATGCACAACATGGAAAAATATCACTCAAACAATGAAAAGAGGTAAAAATATAGTGTGACCTCTTATTTAGGCTCAAATCTCACATTTAGTGGTTTACACAAGCAAGTTGAAACTCATAAAAACTTCAATGCTAATTATCAGCAAATTGTAAAATTAACAACAATCTCATTTCTATCACAAGTTGTCAGAAATTTTTTAAAAAATAGCCCCTAAATAAGAAAAATTATCAAATTTTCCATAATTTAATAGTTATAAGCATAGCCAAGTGATTGTAATTATAGTTCATAGTTCCCTCCTCACACTTATTTTTAGCAGCATCCTCATTGCTAACAGTTATAAACTAAGCAATAAAAATTTATCTAGTTAAAATAGGTGCTAGAAATAATTTAAGTTGGAAAGGTACTCTCCTCTGATAATTTCACGAGCAAATTGCTGGAGTGATTCAATTAATACTGCTGCCTTGTCAATGCCTCTAGAGAAACTGTAAATCATAATAAACTATTAAAAATATAAAATAAATAAAATTAAATTAAATAACATAAAATTAAATAACACAGGTTGCCTCCTGCAAAGCGCTTGTTTAACGTCGTGAGCTTGACGATTTGCTTAAAAGTGGTCAACCAGGCGGCTCTCGAAGAGTGAATTTTGCATTCATTACATTACCTCTTCTCCACTTCTTAACCATGTAGTTTAGGTTGTTCTTTCTTTTGCCAAGTGGTGGATGGACTTCAAAATATTGTGAAATTTTAATTTCTTCATCACCCACCACTATAACAGGATCCTGCAAGTTAGTAATTTCTTCTAAAGGTTCCTACACTCTTAAGTCATCAAAGCCGTTAAAAACAATAACATTATTGGTAAAATAAGAAAAAGTAAAAGAAGATGGAATTTTAGTATAATTTACAATCTTTCAGATATCATCTTCCTTACCACTTTTTATAGTTAACTTCCCCTTTTTAACCTCAATAACTGCTTCACCGATTTTGCCCAAAAGAGTTTGTCTAAAATTAATTGGGACTTCCTCCTTTTGCTCCAAATCAAGAACTGTGGGGTCTTCTTTGTTCTCTTCATGAGTTCTCCCTTCAGTAGGAGCTTCAATTTGATCAGCTTGACTCCCTTCAGTAGGAGTTTCAATTGTTCTTGTGATTGACTGTTCCTCACACTCAGGCTCAGACTTGGACTCTTCAATAAAAATTTCAAAAACATCAAATGGGTCATCAAGCTTCTTCCCATATTTATCCAAAATCTCCTCCATGGTTAGTTCTTCATTAAGCTCTTTATCACTCCCATGGATGGTAACTCCATATTCCACCTTGGGGTCGGGCTCAACTTGAGTGGGCGGCAATTCTAGAGCTTGTTGAGTCATTAATGCTATCAAAGTAGAAAACTGACTTCTTAAACATTCTTGTTCTTCTCTATTTTGATTCACTGTTCTTCTAAAAACCTGAATCTTTCATCGAGTTTTCTTTTTACCTCCTCACCTTCTAGTTCTTGTTCCTTAAGTAAGTAATTTTTCAAGGCAGTGAGTTGTTCTTGTAAAGCTTTGTTTTCCTCCATATCGATTCTTAATATCTTCTCCAAAAAATTGAGTCGTTCATCACAGTCTTCTAATTGATTCTGAATTCTCCAATACTTGGTGAACGTGGCAAAAACACAAGAAAGGGGGGGTTTGAATTGGGTTTTTAAAAAACTTTTTCGCAAAATACAAATGTTTATGAAAAATAACTATTGAATGAACTGTGCAAGGAATAAAGAGTAGAGAGAAGAAAGAGACACAGAGATTTATACTAGTTCACTATCACCTGATAGCTACGTCTAGTCCCTTCACTCACTTGAAGGATTTCTCCACTATAATCAATTGATTACACTTGAGAGTATATTTCTGCCAACTGGCTATACTCACAACTTCTTAGAACGACTCAGTACAGTTGAGCCTCTAAGGTATACAGCCACTACTGGGCTAAGTACAGATTCAAATAAGAGTTTTGAAACAATATAGAGATAACTCTCTTCAGAGAGGATTTACAATGAAAATACTTTTAGCACAAAATAACTTTCTTAAAGAAAGAATAAAACAGTAAGTGCCTTGTTCAAAGATCTCAGAAACTTGGATGAATTCTTGATTGCTCACTGTCTCTTGATTGGGTAGTGTTTGAGAAGATAGATGTTGATGCTCTCACTACTCAGAAAAATATTCAAGTTGCTAGCTTGCGTACAACTTTGTTGAAAATCGTTTGTTGTTCACTAAAAAAATTACTTCAGTGTATGAGGTAGGATATATAGCTAGGATTGAAAAAGTGCCGTTGTGACACAACGTCTCTTTTTGTCCGAGGTCAAAGCTTCAGATCCTGGAACTTTGGCTTTTGCAGGTTACGTCGCTTTCAAGACTGAGATAAGCATACTGAGTATTATACGCAATGTCAGTAACTTTGTCCTTAGTGAGCTTTTCAAAATGTAGACACTTCAAGCACAAGTTTCCTTGATGATTTTATCCTTTGACATTCTTCTTGTCTAATGATACCTCGTATAACAATGTACTTCAATTTCACTATCAGAGCTCTTCGTTCAATGACTTCACTGTTCACCAGAATCAAGTATTCTTCAATACAGAGCTGAGAGGGCTATCACATAGCAGATTCTTGTTGAAGCACAATAAGTCTTCATGGAGTGCACTTAGTGGAATCTGTTGTATTGTTGACTTGCACCGCAGAGTTGACCAACCAGACAGTTGTGACCATGCTCTAACAGAGCGTTGACCATCACAAGAGCGTTGACCAAACAGATTTGGAGTCTTCGAAAGAGCGAGTCACCAACAGATTTGACCGAGTCAAATCATGTCTTGCATCATATACCGTGAGTGTTGACCAACAATGTAATGTTGACTAACTCCAGAGCGTTGACCAAACAGATTCTATGTGCCAAGAATCAGAGCTAGAGCCGGACTTTTATGAGTGAATTTCAAGATTTCACTAAGTCTTCTGAAGCAAATTTCTCTGAGTATAAATACTTTCTGCACACTTATAACCATGTTAGAGAATAAATTGTTCTCTTAATCTTTTGTTATCATCAAAACAATTAAGGGTTATTGTTTCTGAATCCACTTGATTCCAACAATCTCCCCCTTTTTGATGATAACAAATACATATATTGATGAACAATTTTTCTTTATAAAAAATATTTATTCAGATGATTTCAGAGGCTCCCCCTGAATTAAGCATATATAAATATTTCTAAGTGTAACAGAGCATAAGATATTACAAAGATATAAGTTTCAGAGCATACAGAATATATTAATCGTAACACATAATGTATGCATGATGACACTTGGTTGATACACTAGGTTCATCAATTGCTTTATACTCTCTATATTCTTCTCTCCCTTTTGTCATCCACAAAAAGGTTAAGACAGAAATAAAGAACATCACAGTCAAAACAAGTATAAAGAAAGATAAAGAGAAAACTTTAAGTGTCATAAATAAATTTCATTAGAAATAAAAAGCAGTGAGCAAATAAACAAAAACAAACTCAAAGCAAATCTATCAAAAGGAGAAAACTAAAAGGTAAAAAGCCTAAGGTTTTCTAGGGCTTGTCCATCTTCTCCAAAACTTCTTTGTAGTAAAGTAGTCGTGAAGTCGAGCCTCACGATCGATGGGTCAGTGTTGTTGAGAGGCTTCCATAAACCTGTTGAATTTGTTGCTATCATCCACAAGTTTGTCATACACTTCCTTCTGTATCACTCTTGATTGGCTTGTAGAGGCGAGCTGGATGAGGATGGTTGAACAACCATTGCGATGAGGATCGGGAGGAGGTGTTACGAGGTTCTCTTGGAGGAGTAGGAGGAGGAGGAGGAGGAGGAGGTTCAGGTTCCCAAACAACATTGACCTCTTCTCTTGGAGGAACTCTCCATTTCAGGCGACATGCCATCTCCTATTTCTTTCTTCTTGTTCTTGCCGCTTGTCAAACCAAGTGTTCACAGACACCCAGTTCTCATACCGATCTTCTTCAAGAAGATCATTGACTACTTCATCAATTTCGTCTTCTCCAAGGAAACCCCGTAAACGAGATTCCTCAGATCTTGCGGCTTTGAAGTACTCAATGCTATCAATTAAATTTGGAAAAAGCGTTGGGCACAATTCTTGGTTCCCAAGACCAGGCTCGAGGGTCCAGGGGTGCAGTGAGGAGAAGTGGCGGTGGCTCAATGATCTCTACATCGAGTCGATTCGTAAGAAAGATTCAACCGCTTCATGGGCCATATCGTGAGAGAGATCAATAGTATCATCCGCCACGGGTTCTGCAACAGATTCTCGTTCTCCTTGGAGAGAGGAGAATTTGGAGGAAAACGATTGAGACATGAAGGGTACCATTATGGGAAGTCCGAAAGAGGAGTCGTGAGAGGTTGCAAAATGCGAAGAGGTTGAGCTTCACACACAACCATATTGCCAGATTCAAGAGATGAAGACTCTTGAACCCTGGACTCATTCAGGTTCCTCGTAAATGGGCTCAGTCTCACAGGTATGTTGAGGTCCGTTGTTGGTGAGGGTGAAGCGGGTCTAGGTGGAGAAGCTGGTTTGGGTGGTGATTTAGGTGGTGAAGGTGTTTGGGTTTGAAGAGGAGATGATGGAGGTGTAGTTTCAGTTTGAGGTATAGTGGAATTTGGGGGTAAAGAGGCTAAAGGTTCAATATAGGAATTTGAACCTGTGGTTGAGGTCTTTGTCTAGTCCTCGAGGAGCAACATCATCTTCATCGGATGAAGAGGAGTCTGAGGGTAAAGTAGGCAAGGGCTTTTTGGTAGGTATATATGGTTGTTTCATTTGTGGTGTGGGTTTTGGAGTAGGTGTTGGTTTAGGTGCGTAAAGCAGTTGGGGTGTTGGATTGGGCAAGGGTTGTGGATTGAGGTTTGGCGGTTGTGGTGTAAGTGGGGGTGCATGAATAGGATTAATGGGTCGAGATGGAGGGTTCAACAACAAGTAGAAGCGGCGAGAGCAGGAATCAGTTGATAAGTAGTATCAAATAAATCAACTACCTTATCAATTACCTTCTTCCTTTTTGCAACAGGGCATCTTCAACCTTGTGTATCCTTTTCAAGGGTGGTTTCTGAGCAGGATCAACAGAGGTGGTCCTTGTTGTTGTAGTTGTGGTCCTTGTAGCAACCTCAGAGACATCAGAGGTGGGCTCAGCAGGAATAGCCACTCTAGGGTCAGAGGTAGGAGCAAGAACTGGAGGTGCAAAGGTCTCACGCTGGACAAGGCCTGCAGCCAAGCTTGCTTCATGATACAGTCGTGTTTCCTCTAACCTTTCCCTTATCATTTGATCAATCTCCACTTTCTTCTCTTCTTGTTCCTCTCAGAATCATAGAGGGCATGCATGCAGTCTCACCGAGAGTGGTGAGGGGGTTCTGAGGCAATGTGAATGCACAGGCTTCGAGTGACCCTTCCGGTTGGTCCAAAGAGAGACACCAGAGTCAACCACAATCTTCTTCCCTTCTTCACAACTTTCTTCCTTGCTCCTTCTTCACCTTGTTGAATTGCGGCAATAGCCTTCTTGGAAAGGAGTCCCATTCTCCTTAGATTGTCTCAAGAGAGAATAGGAATCACCATCGCTTTCGGGGCAAGCCACGCTTCCAAGGTGTTGAGACCTTGAAGAAGATTTATAAGCCCTTGGTTCGCATGATTCTTGACAACAAACTTTCCATAAGGGATATTCACATTTTTCCCTTTTCTGAGTACATTAAGTCTCTTCGCAGATGTTCAAAAATCATCTGTGGAAGGTTGATCTTAGCTTTGAGTTCATAATTCCACATTATGAACTTGTGGGTACTTCTTGACAGATCCACAGAGCCAGATTTTGGCACTAAGCAATTCATGATGATTACGAAAAGTGCTCGAAACCATTCTTCATGTCCACGGCCTTGATCCCTCCAGGCTTCTCATAGATAGTCTCATTTACAACATCCCGACCACGGATCCTTTTCCCAACCAGGGTTTCAACCGCTCCATCATTAGGGCAATGGGTGACCTCAAAGAATTAGGTCCTGAGTGACCACAATGCTTTGCCTTGAACATGACTCGTAATGGTCTTATCTTTACTCCAAGCATAAGTCCAGAACTCCTTCACCAGATTCTCATAGACTGAGTTGGTCATGTAGAAGAAATCCATTATCCCCATGTCAATGAAGTCTGCTCTGAAGTCGTATCCTTCATTTGGCATATCCTCAAACCTTACTTCGTGTTCCACCAACACTTTGAGGTCGAGGTTGAAGATTTTCCAGCGTTTCCTACACTCTTCTTCAGAACTTGAACTTGCGGTTGTTGTTGTGGAGCGACCATTGTAGAAATCGGAGAAACATAGAGTGCGAAGATGAAAGGGGTTTAGGGTTCAGAAATGTGTAGACTTCTCTTTGAGAGATAGAGTGGGTAGTGGGTGATGTGAGTGAGTGAGTAGGTTATAAACGTGTTCGAGAAGTTTAAGCATTAAGCGCCATTTTTGAAATGAATTTTTGAAAATAAATTTGTCTTTTTCAAACGTGTAATCACAAAGTTAAAGAGGCGCGATAAAGCTGTCATTCTTGATAAAAGCAATTATGACTCAAGAAAGCAAATGTCAATCACTAACGCATCAACCAGTCTCAGAGAGACACGTGTACTTAAGATTCCCAGAGACAGCTATGTAATGAACATACGAACAGTTAATGAAAAGAATATCAACAGATTTAACTACGACAGAGCCAACACACTCAAGCAGAGTCAACAAGTCAAGCAGAATCAATTAGTCAAACAGAGTCAACTTTATTCACGCAGAGTCAACTTGTCAAACAGAGTCATCTTAGCCAAACAGAGTCAACTTAGTCAAACAGAGTCAACTTTATTCACGCAGAGTCAACTTGTCAAACAGAGTCATCTTAGTCAAACAGAGTCAACTTTATTCACGCAGAGTCAACTTGTCAAACAGAGTCATCTTAGTCAAACAGAGTCAACTTAGTCAAACAGAGTCAACTATATTCAGATTAAACACCTATTCCTTTATAAGAAGGAAATTCAAGTTCTTTCTTATAAAGTTGAATCTATCTTCAGCAAGGGGTTTTGTAAAGATATCTGCCCATTGATGGTCAGTATCAATAAATTTAATTTCAAGAATCCCTTTCTGAACATAGTCTCTAATAAAATGATGTTTAATTTCAATATGTTTGGCTCGAGAATGCAAAATAGGGTTTTTAGTCAAGCATATAGCAGAAGTATTATCACAAAGATATAGGATTTTACTCTCTTTAATCTGATAGTCCTCAAGTTGATACTTCATCCAAAGTAGTTGTGAGCTACAACTTGCAGCAGATATGTACTCAGCTTCTGCTGTTGATAGTGCAATTGTGCTTTGTCTTTTGCTGGACCAAGAGACAAGATTTGCTCCAAGAAATTGGCAGCCACCACTTGTGCTTTTCCTTTCAATTCGCTCCAAAGAAAGTCAGCATCACAGAAACCTACTAACTTGTAATCATCTGAGTTCTTATAAAGCAAAGCAAGATTAGTAGTTCCTTTAAGATACCTAAATATCCTTTTAACCGCAGTTAAGTGAGATTCTCTAGGATCAGATTGAAATCTTGCACATAAGCACACACGAAACATAATATCAGGCCTTGAGGCTGTAAGGTAGAGGAGTGAGCCAATCATACCTCTATATACCTTTTGGTCTACCTTTTTACTTGATTCATCTTTGCCAAGAGCACATGTTGGATGCATTGGTGTGCTCATAGGTTTGGTTTCCTCTAGCTTGAACTTCTTCAGCAGTTCTTTCACATACTTAGTCTGATGGATATAAGTTCCATCTTGACATTGTTTTATTTGAATGCCAAGGAAGAATTTTAGTTCTCCCATCATACTCATCTCAAATTCATTCTCGCATAAGCTTAGAGAATTCTTTGCAAAGAGACTCATTAGTAGCACCAAAGATAATATCATCTACATAAATTTGAACTACAATGAAATGCTTTTTAGATGATTTTCTAAAGAGGTTGTATCCACTGTCCTCTTTCAAAACCATTTGACATTAAAAAGGAACTCAATCTATCATACCAGGCTGTTGGAGCTTGTTTAAGACCATAAAGTGCCTTTTTAAGTTTGAAAACATGTTCAGGAAACTCAGTATCTTCAAAACCATGTGGTTGTTTCACAAACACTTCCTCATTTATGAAACCATTTAAAAATGCACTTTTTACATCCATTTGGTACAAAGTAATGCCATGATGTGCAAAGATAAGAGAGTAATATTCTAATAGCTTCAAGTCTAGCTACAGGAGCAAAGGTTTCAGATAATCAATACCTTCCTCTTGTGAGTAACCTTGTGCAACAAGTCTAGCCTTGTTCCTTACCACTTTGCCATCTTCATCAAGTTTGTTTCAAAACCCACTTGGTTCCAATGGCTAACTTGTCCTCCTGGAGGATGCACAAGCTCCCCCACATCCTTCCTTTGACATTGATTTAGCTCTTCTTGCATAGCAATGATCCAACCATCATCGATGAGGCTTCATCAATTGTTTTTGGCTCTATCTCGTAGAGTAAGGCCAGGTCGAGTGTTCTCTCGCAGAGGATCTTGTTCGACTTTATCACTAGGTTCACCAATGATTTGGTCCTTTGGGTGATGTGGTTTGAACTTCCACCTGATATGATTATTTCCTTATCACCGTAATCAGCACCAGAGACTTCACCAGAGATCACACGTAAACATCACCAGAGTCAAAGACTTGTGATATCAACTCTTGTTTCCTTGTTTATCTGTAAATCTGCAAAAACTTCATCTAGCTCTGACGTATCATTGTCAAGCTTTTTATCATCAAATCTTACATGCATAGATTCATCAACAACTAATGTTTCTTTGTTGTATATTCTGTATGCTTTAGAGCGTTCAGAATATCCCAAAAAGATAGCTCTGTGATTTAGAGTCAAATTTTCCTAGACTGTCCTTTGTATTGAGAACAAAGCAGTCACACCCAAATTGATGAAAATATGAAATGTTGGGTTTTCTTCCTTTCCACAATTCATAAGGAGTCTTATTCAAGATAGGTCTAATATAGATTCTATTTTGAATGTAACATGCAAAGTGTTTACCGCTTCGCCAAAAGTACTTAGCAATATTTGTTTCGTGAATCATGGTTCGCCATTTCTTGCAAAGATCTATTTTTCCTTTCTACAACACCATTTTGTTGTGGTGTTCTAGGGATGAAAAGTTATGAAAAATACCATTTTCTTCACGAAGTTTTGAAAGGATTCATTTTCAAATTCACCACCATGATCACTTCTAATAGTAGTAATACAAAAACCTCTTTCATTTTGTACTTGTTTGCGAATCTGAGAAAACACTGTAAAGATTCATCCTTGTGGGTTAAGAATTTTACCCATGTCCATCTAGTATAGTCATCGACAATGACTAGACCATATTTCTTTCCGCAGGCAGAGGCGGTTTGGTTGGTCCAAATAAATCTAAATGTAAAAGCTCAAGGGGTCTTGAGGTGGAAACAATATTTTTGGAATTAAAAGAAGATTTCGTTTGTTTCCCTTTTTGACATGCTTCACAAAGAGCATCAGATTTGTACTTGAGATTTGGTAAGCCTTTAACAAGTCCTTTCTTGTTAAGCTTTGAGATTAACCTCAAGCTAGCATGACCAAGTCTCTTGTGCCAGATCCATTGCTCTTCATCAATTGACAAAAAGCATTTTACATTTTGATCAACCAACTCAGAAAGTTTGATTTTATAAATATTTTTCTTTCTCTTTGCTCTAAAGAAAATGGATCCATCCTTTTTGCTTTTGGCTATACATTCATTATTGTTAAAGGCAACATCATAACCACTATCGCATAATTGACTTATACTCGATGAAGTTATGGTTCAGCCACAACCAATAAAACATTATCAATAGAGGTAGAAATTTCTCACCAATTCTTCCACAACCAATGATTTTACCTTTTGATTTCCTCCAAAACCAACATTTCCACCTTCTTTAAGTTGAAGATCTTGGAACATACGCCTTTCTCCGTCATGTGTCGTGAGCACCCACTGCCTAAGAACCAGGACTGGTGTCTTAACTCTGTTGCTAAGCAAATCTGCAACATAGACAATCTTGTCCTTAGGTACCCAAATCTTTTTGGGTCCTTTTTTGTTAGTTCTAGAAGGAGACTTGTCCTTCTCATTTTTCAGTTCATAACATGCACTTCTAATGTGTCCCTTCTGATTGCAGAAAGTACAAAGCAACAAATACTATGATTATTAGTATCCTTGGTTTCCAGATGTATATTTTGAAAGGTGGGTTCTTCTGGTTTGTAACCAAGACCCTTTTTACCATTTTGGCTTACGCCCCAAATCATAGATGCTTGTTTACTACGTGTGACACATTCAGCAAGAAATTTTTGAAATCCCTCTTCATATTTTGAAGAGTTGCATTCTCTTGATTCCTTCATCATTGGGCTGTTACTCACCAATCGGTGGTTTTCGCTTTGAGTTTTTCATTCTCCTCGGTGAGTATTTGAAATTGTTTTTGAAGATTTGAAAATCTCTTTTTCAAGGATTTATACTCATTGTTGAGTTTGGAAGACTCGCCTAACAGCCATCAAAGGCTAATTGAATATTAGAAGAAATGTTAGAATTTACCTCTTCTTGTTCTTCTTCTTCACTGCCGACTCTATATTGGCCATAAGAGCCATGTTGGCTGTTCTTCATCATCATCATCGATGATGACTCGTAATCATCCCATGTAGCCATGAGACTCTTCTTCTTCTTACCCTTAAAGCCACCTTTCCTTGATTTCTCAAGTTGTGGACATTCGACTTGTAGTGGCCAGGTTTCTTGCATTCATAGCAAGTAACTTGGCTTTTGTCCTCAAGTCCTTCTTTTCTTTTGAGTCGTGTTTTCCCTTGAGTCCTTCTTAGGGAACTTTCTTCTAAACCTTCCTTTGCTTTTCATCATGCGTTGAATCTTCCTTGATATTAAGGAAATTTCATCGTCGAGATCTTCACTACTCTCTTGAGATGAATCTTTGTCGATGTCAAGTTCAGCTTGGAGAGCTTTAGAAGTAGATGCTTTGTGTGAGGATTTTAAAGCAATGGTCTTAGTTTTCTTGGGAGGTTCTTCTTCATCAAGCTCAAGCTCGTGAGCTCTTAGTGAACTCAAAAGATCTTCAAGTCGTAATTCATTCAAGTCCTTGGCTTCTTGAATAGCCGTGACTTTGGGTCTCCATCTCTTTGGCGAGACTTCTCAAGATTTTCTTAACATGGTCAGTGATAGTATAGCTTTTCTTGAGAACCTTCAAGCCATGAACTAATGTTTGAAATCTTCCAAACATAGTTTCGATGCTTTCATCCTCTTCCATCTTGAAGAGTTCATATTGTCTAACCAAGATATTAGCCTTGGTTTCTTGTACTTGGAAGTACCTTATAGGCTAAAGCCAGTGAGTCCCAAATTTCTTTGGCAATCTTTGTTATTACCACATTTCTCAAACTCTTTTTTGAGATAGCACATACAAGAAAGTATCTTGCTTTTGGTGCAAGGTATATTCCTTTTTATGATCATCAGTCCAAGACTCCTAGGAATAGGATTTCTTTTGGAGTCAACTGTTACGTATCGCTTTGAATCATATCCCAAAGTTCAAACTGTTGAGATTCAAAGTTTTTCACTTTATCTTTCCAAAGTAGTCATAGTTAGATCCAAAGTGAACAAAGGGGCGGTTAACGTGACCACCGTTCGTTGCTTGCCATAGGATAGTATAGGATCTTTTCCTCTCACCTTTGTTAAGTGCTCAACCAAGAGGCCGAGCTCGGTACCAATTGAACGTGGCAAAAACACAAGAAAGGGGGTTTGAATTGGGTTTTAAAAACTTTTTCAAAATACAAATGTTTATGAAAAATAACTATTGAATGAACTGCAAGGAATAAAGAGTAGAGAGAAGAAAGAGACACAGAGATTTATACTAGTTCACTATCACCTGATAGCTACGTCTAGTCCCTTCACTCACTTGAAGGATTTCTCCACTATAATCAATCGATTACACTTGAGAGTATATTTCTGCCAACTGGCTATACTCACAACTTCTTAGAACAACTCAGTACAGTTGAGCCTCTAAGGTATACAGCCACTACTGGGCTAAGTACAGATTCAAATAAGAGTTTTTTGAAACAATATAGAGATAACTCTCTTCAGAGAGAATTTACAATGAAAATACTTTTAGCACAAAATGACTTTCTTAAAAGAAAGAATAAAACAGTAAGTGTCTTGTTCAACGATCTCAGAGACTTGGATGAATTCTTGATTGCTCACCGCCTCTTGATTGGGTAGTGTTTGAGAAGATAGATGTTGATGCTCTCCTTTACTCGGAAAAATATTCAAGTTGCTAGCTTGCGTACAACTATGTTGAAAATCGTTTGTTGTTCACTAAAAATTACTTGATGTATGAGGTAGGATATATAGCTAGGATTGAAAAAGTGCCGTTGTGACACAACGTCTCTTTGTCCGAGGTCAAAGCTTCAGATCCTGGAACTTTGGCTTTGCGAGTTACGTCGCTTTCAAGACTGGGATAAGCATACTGAGTATTATACGCAATGTCAGTAACTTTGTCCTTAGTGAGCTTTTCAAAATGTAGACACTTCAAGCACAAGTTTCCTTGATGATTTTATCCTTTGACATTCTTCTTGTCTAATGATACCTCGTATAACAATGTACTTCAATTTCACTATCAGAGCTCTTCGTTCAATGACTTCACTGTTCACCAGAATCAAGTATTCTTCAATACAGAGCTGAGAGGGCTATCACATAGCGTATTCTTGTTGAAGCACAATAAGTCTTCATGGAGTGCACTTAGTGGAATCTGTTGTATTGTTGACTTGCACCAGAGTTGACCAACCAGATTGTGACCATGCTCTAACAGAGCGTTGACCATCACAAGAGCGTTGACCAAACAGATTTGGAGTCTTCGAAGAAGCGAGTCACCATCAGATTTGACCGAGTCAAATCATGTCTTGCATCATATACCGTAGTGTTGACCAACAATGTAATGTTGACTAACTCAGGCGTTGACCAAACAGATTCTATGTGCCAAGAATCAGAGCTAGAGCCGGACTTTGATGAGTGAATTTCAAGATTTCACTAAGTCTTCTGAAGCAAATTTCTCTGAGTATAAATACTTTCTGCACACTTATAACCATGTTAGAGAATAAATTGTTCTCTTAATCTTTTGTTATCATCAAAACAATTAAGGGTTATTGTTTCTGAATCCACTTGATTCCAACACTTGGTCTCTGCCCAATATGCTGAACAGTCTTGCCATTCGTGTCCTACATCACTGCAATGCTCACAAAGAAGAGAAAGAACCCAGCAGTTGTCTGCATATCCTACAAAATAACCACAATACTTACAGAAAGGGACATGATCCATGAGATCTTTTTTTTTAATAGTCAAAATAAAATCAAACAGAATCAAAATCAAACAAAATAAGGAAAGTTAGAATAAAATAAAAGTAAAGTCAAATAAAATCAAAGCAAAATAAGGTAATATTATCCTAATCCAATCCTTATCAAATCTCTTCTTAAATTTAAATTTAAATTATATTCATATCTAATCTCATATTCAAAATAAGATAAGAAAAAGAAAGATCAGGACATATAAAAAAAAATCTTTTTGGATTTTTGACATCAAATTTAAAAATAACAAAATAGAATAAGATAAAATAGGATAAGATCTAAATAAATATATAGAGAGATAAAATAAACAACCAAACAAAAATTTAAAATCTAGATAAAAAGATAAAAGAGAAATCTTTTTGGATTTTTGAATGTCGAACTAGATCTTAAATCTAAACAACCAAAAATAAAACAAATCATTCCATCTACTATTTTTTTAAACTAATAATAATAATAATAATAATAATAATAATAATAATAATAATAATAATAATAATAATAAACACCCGATTTTTTTTATAATAAAATAATAATAATCATTACTAATAACAACGCGCAGTTAAGAAACTATTTTTTTTAAATTAATACTAACTAATAACACTAATAACGAAAATAATAGCAACAATAATAATAACGAAAAAAATGTCTAAATTAACAAGAATTTCGTTGGCCTAATATCGCTAAAACATTCCCGGCAACGGCGCCAAAAACTTGTTGCGGCTCCGGCAAGTGCATCTGATCGTAACTCGTAATAATAGTGGAGTATTTTTAAGACTCCGAATGTCGAACCCACAGAGAATGCGCGAGTACTAAATTAATAGAGATCCTTATTATTTAGAAGAACGAAAGTAATGGTTTTTAGAGCAAGACAATTGAATTGTAAATAACGAGATCAAAGTAATAACGCAAGAACTAAAGAGAAATCAATTAGGAAAAGCCTAGGGAACCGAGTTTGTCAATCTAATAACTGATTGAAAACAAGCAATAACCTATCCGGCGTATAAAGCGAGTTCTGTGATCCTAGAGTTCCACTAGTTAACTATGATCCTGTTACCACAATTAACTAATTTTATAAAGAATTGGCCAAATCCTATGTAATTAAGCATACTAAGATCAACACATTCATAAGGATAATAAGGAATTCAAAATAACATTTAAATAGATATCAAGAACATCATAAAAGATCCCCCATCACCCCTAGTGATGGAGTTAGCTACACATATTGTTTCTCAACAAAATATAGAATAACATAAATCCTAACATGCAATCCTAAAAGAAAAGAAAAGAAGACTAGAGACAAGAAGCAAAGTCTAGAGCAAAAGACAATAGGTAAAGTCTAAAGCAAAAGACCCCCACTCAGAGAGAATGAATTATCCCATAGAGAGTAAGTTCATTCTCAAAAGTGGGTAAGAATGCCTATTTATAGGCTCTAGTGCGGATTTAAGTCAACTGGCTTCAAATCTGTGCGTTCTGGGCCTCGGTATGGGGGTACTAACATTATGTACGACCGTACTTTGCATTTTATCGGCGTTGGGTCGTAATACACAATATGTACGGCCGTACCACCTTTATGTACGGCCGTACCTACCTTTTTCTACATATGCATCCTTGTAGATCTTTTCGAGAGCTTTCCAACACCACAAAGATCACCTCAATCGGACATTCCAAGCTCAAGATATGGCCAAAATACCGCAACATCGTAAAAGTTGAATTCTGCACTATGTACGGCCGTACTGAAGGGATGTGCGGCCGTACCCATGGAAAACTTCGGCGTTTGCCTATATTGACTGCTCTGTACGCCCCTCTTGTTGTCTTGTGATTAGGTGCAGTGATCTGTATTTGTCGGTAGTACCACTCGTCTTGAAGTGCTAAAAATCTCCAAAACTAGCCAGAATCTTCCCAAAATTACTTCTTTTGCTTTCCAAGTTGCCTTTATTACTTTTCTGCATAAATGAGGAAATAGTGAGCATATTTTATCTAATAAGGAACAAAATCATAATATTCTATACTCAAAATACCCCATAAAAATAGAGAATATAGAGTGTTATCATATTTGTGACTCAGGTTTTCCATGTAAGCAATTTTAATTGACATGGCTCTGAAGTTTGTATTTCGTGATGCCATTTGTTTTGTTTCCATTTTTATATTATTCATGTTTGTATATAATAGAGATAGAGATAGAGATAACATTAGTGTATTTTTTATTCTTACCAAAGACTAAAAATACAATATGCTTTTAAAAAATATTAAAGCGCTGGACTTGAAATGTGAAGGGGCGGGCCTCTCCTCAGAAGAAATGGATAGTAGGAAACTATGTTTTTCACAGCTATGGCTTTTGCTGAAAAGTAAGGACAGTCTGACCTTTCAGAGATCGCGTGCTAGGTGGCTTAAAGAGGGGGATGCTAATTCCAGGTACTTTCACTTATTCCTCAAGTCTCAGGGGGCGCGCAATAAAATCTCCACGTTAAGGGTGGCCGATAGGTGGGTGGAGGATGTAGCAAATATTCGCGCAGAGGCAACACAGTTTTTCAGGGAACATTTTGATGAGGAGGAATGGAACCGGCCAAGGTTGGATGGGATTGAGTTCCCTAGACTCTCAGCTGATGACTTTGCTTCATTGTCATTGTCGTTCTCTTTAGAGGAGATTGGGGGCGTGGTTGCTAATTGTGATGGGAATAAGAGTCCGGTGCCGGATGGGTTTAATTTCTCATTTATTAAATCATTCTGGTCTCTGATGCGGGATGAGATGGGCATCATGTTTGAGGAGTTTTACTCCAATGCCAGGTTACCGAGGAGTTTCTCATCGTACTTCATCACTCTTATCCCGAAGGTACAGTGCCCCTTCTCCTTGGGCGATTATAGGCCTATCTCTCTTCTTGGGTGTTTGTATAAGATTGTGGCAAAGGTGCTGACACTTAGGCTAAGAAGTGTTACTGATTACCCCATATCTCCTGCCCAGTCCGCTTTTCTTAAGGGGAGAAATCTTGGAGACGGTGTGGTGATAGTGAACGAGGTGGTCGATCTAGCAAGAACAAGGTGAATTGGGATTTCCTAGACTATATGATGCAGAGATTTGGGTTTGACGATAGGTGGAGAGCTTGGATCAGGGCTTGTGTCTTCTCTGGGAGTCTATCTGTTCTGGTCAATAGAAGCCCGACGGAGGAGGTCTCAAAAGGGGACTGAAGCAAGGGGATCCTTTGGCCCCATTTCTATTCCTTTTGGTGGTTGAGGGGCTTAGTGGACTAATGCGTCAGGCGGTGAATCTCTGACTATTTGCAGGTTTTAGAGTCGGTGAGCCGGGGTTGGTGGTGTCCCATCTCCAGTATGCAGATGATACCTTACTGATCCGGGAGGCTAGTGTGGATAATCTGTGGGCAATGAAGGCAATCCTCAGATGGTTTGAACTGGCTTCTGGTCTTAAGGTTAACTTTGCGAAGAGTAATTTGATAGGGGTAAATGTGGATGGGTCCTTCTTGGCAATTACAACAACATTCCTCAACTGTAAGACTAGCGGGGTACTCCCATTTAAGTATCTCAGTCTCCCAGTTGGGGCGAATCCTAGACGGGCGTCTACGTGGACACCAATGGTGGAGGTGCTACGGAATAGGCTCCATGGGTGGCAACATTGGGGTATTAGCCTTGGGGGAAGGATAATGTTACTCAACTCGGTGCTTAGTAGCATTCCCATCTACTACTTATCGGTTATGAGGATGCCAGTGAAGGTGTGGAAATAGGTGGTGAGGATATAGAGGGAGTTCGTGTGGGGAGGGACGTCGGGGAGGAAAAAGATATCATGGGTAAAGTGGCCGGATGTATGTAAGCCTAAAAAGGGGGGAGGACTAGGTGTTAGAGACCTGCGGTGGGTAAATATTAGCTTGCTAGCGAAATGGAGGTGGAGACTCTTAGGGAAGGGCGAGGCCCTGTAGAGTAGGGTGTTGGCTTCGAAGTATGGCTCGGGTGTGTTGTCCCTGTCTTATTTCGGGAGTCGGAGGGTACCGGCATGGGCTTCTGTATGGTGGAAGGATATCAATTTGGTTGGAGGTATGGGGGGCGAGGTTTCGGATTGGTTCGATTCTAGGATTAGAAGGAGGATAGGTGATGGAAGGTCTACTTCCTTTCGGAAGGATACTTGGATTGGGTGTTGCCATTAAGTAGTCGGTTCCCCAGGTTACTTTCTATCGCAGCGGACCAGGATATCAGAGTAGGGAGCAGTGGGAGTTGGCAGGATGGGATATGGATTTGGAATATTCCTTGGAGGAGGCGCGTCTTTATTTGGGAGGAGGATCTTGTGACCGAACTCTTGTCATCTCTGGCGGTACCGTCTTGGTCTGCAGAGCCCGATTGGTGGGTTTGGTCTCCGGACCCTAGTGGTGAGTTCTCTGTTTCATCTGCATATGGGGTCATTTCGGAGGAATCACGCGTGGCGAGACTCTCGGACTTGGGGGTTGGAGTGCTGGGCAGGATTTGGAAGAGTTATGCTCCTTCGAAAGTGATAGCTTTCTCTTGGCAATTGTTTCTCGATAGAGTACCGACTCGGACAAATTTGCTGAGCAGAGGGGTTGTCGCGGACCCTGCCACGGCTACGTGTATATTGCGTGGCACCCACAGGGAATTATCGCTCCACTTGTTTGTTAGAAGTGACTATTCGTCTACGCTTTGGTATGCGATTGTTAGCTGGTTGGGGTATGATTTTGTGCTCCCGTCGGACCTGCCTTCTTTATTTTCACAGTTTACTCTCCTGGGGGTAGGGTGCAGTACTGTCACGAATTTGCCCTAATCTGGCATACCGTTCTGTGGGTCATCTGGGACTTACGGAATGGATACATCTTCTCCGGAAAAGTTCCAGATTTGGGCCAGGCGTTCGATCGTATTAGGTCTCTGTCCTGGAGTTAGTTTCTATCTCGGGGGAAGTCCCCAACGTGTCTCTACTATAAGTGGTTCGTAGACCCACTCAAATGTATAGCTAGGAAATAGTATTGGCTTTGGGAGATGGTATTGCAGGGGGTTCGCCTGTGTATGAGCCATTGTGGGCCTGCCTATTTGTATTGGGTTGAGTGCCCATTGTATTTGTCTATTCATATCTAATTATTAAATATATGTTTGTCATTCAAAAAAAAAATTATTAAATATAGAGACTATAAAATTCAAATAAAAGTAATTTTAGAAAACTTCATATTTTTTAGACACAAAAGTCTTAACAAGTATTCTTATGATATTATTAAAAAATATTAATTATAAAAATTTAATTAAAAAATATATTATATTAAAAATATAAAATTAGTCAATAGATTTTTTAAGTAATTTAATAAGTTAATAGAATGAATTAAATTCTTCTTAATTAATATCCTAATCCTTTTTTTGGTATTGGATTAATATCCTACTCCTAATACATAACATCCTTGAAAGAAACACATCACACTTGTCTTAAGAGCTACAACAGTGAACAAACAATGCTTCTTTATCTTTATCTTTGTAATATAAAAAGTAATAGTGTTTGGGAGCATTAATTAGTAGACAAAATTGTCAATTCACTTAAATAATCACTATTCATTGCATTTAATAATCTTAATGATTTATTTCAGAATTAAAAAGATTTATTTAACATGAAGCAAAATTGTAAATTCACTCAAATAATCACTAATTACGACATTTTATCATTTAATAACAGTAAAGATTTATTTCAGAATTAAAAAGATTTATTCAACATGAAAGATATTTTAATAAACTAATTAATAGGAATCTAATTAAAAAATACATAAACCAATCAATAGGTACCAACTTGAGAGACCATAAAAATGTAAGGGATGGCTTGATAGCTGATCAGTTATGTGCGTTGGTTTCATGTAGTTTTTTTGATAAATGTAAGGACTGGCAAGATTATTGAGTTTTTTAGACACTTGGTCAATGGTCATACGGATTTTTATTAACTGGCCTATAAATTCATGTACTTTTGTTTAATATAAAAAAGCTTTATCATAATTCTACAATAAAAAAACATATTTGCCTTATCTTCACTCTTTTTTTTTTTGGGTACATTATCTTAACTCTTTTTAAAGGGATGGAACTAAAAAGAGGAGCGGATAAATACGGATTCGACATAAATTCATTATGGCATCAAGTACAGGTATATCATACAAGTTGTGGGCATCTCCTCCCCACTTCCCCAACAAACAAAAAGCAAGATAATTGATATATAGTCATTTAATAGATTCTTACTTCTTTTTTTTAACATTAATTCTTACCAAAAATTTGGTCAAAAAAAATAAATTTAATGACTGAATATGTGAGAAAGATATTATGCTACCAAACAATTTTGTCCTGAATTAGATCAACGTATTTTAGAAAAAACTACCAAAAAAATATTTTAGTAGCATAATATCTAAAAAATATTTTAGTAGCATAATATCTTTTTCATATATTTAGTCATTAAATTTATTATTTTTGACCAAATTTTTGGTAAGAATTAATGTTAAAAAGTTAAGAATTAATAAAATGGTAAGACTTATAAATGAATTTTTTGGTAACATCATTTAATAGAATGACCATGTCAATTGGGTGACATCTGTTGTGATATACAAGTTCAATGATTTTTTTTTTCAATTAAGATTTTTACAAATATAACATTAACTAATTTATAAAGTGTATCGTTCAATTTTGTCCTGAATTAGATCAACATGTTTTAGGAGTAAATACCACAAATATTATTTTAGTAGCATAATATCTTTCTCATATATTCAGTCATTAAATTTATTACTTTTGACCGAAATTTTGGTAAGAATTAATGTTAAAAAAAAAGTAAGAATCTATTAAGTGACTCAATCAATTATTATAATTTTGACTTATTAATATAATTTTGTATATATCAATTATCTATCAATTATTATAATTTTGACTTATTAGTATAATTTTGTATATCCGCACAAGAAAAACATTAATTTTGTATATCAAAGTTTATTCATTCTTAATTTCTTTAAATATTTTTGGGATTCCTTCATTAAATCAAAATATTCACAAATTTTTTTTAACATTATCTTTACGAATCTTTTATTGTTCGTAAATCGTAAAGTTATCAAAAGATTTATACATAAATATTCTTATGATACAAAAGTTATTCTTACCATTTATTCAAATCAATTTATAATTCTTACCATTTATATGCCCTACCTATTTAGTCAAAGCCATAAAAGTTAAAACACATATTTGATAGAGCGTGAGTTCGTGTGACTACGGCAAACTAAACCTACAAACATCTTTTGTAATTCCCATTTGTGAGAATTGTTTGCCTCTGTCTTAAAGGACCAAACTTTTAAATTCTTTCCATTGTGGAATTGAATTTGTTGCGTTATTTATGTATTATGTATACTATATTATTTATGGTCATATTATTCTAGCAACCATTGTTAAGTCACTAAACATTCATTTGTAGGGAGAATGACATGTACAATTACTCCTCTCAGTGCTATCAAGGTTGGTAACGCGGAATGGAAGATCAAGGTTCGAATCATCAATCTTTGGAAATAGCCAGTATACAAGAATCCAACACAGCTTGGTAGTATTGAGCTCATACTACTTGATGAACAGGTATTCTATTGTAACTAATTCATACATTATTTAATCAATGCCCTACAATTTATCTTCAAATTAAAGAATTTCATGACTTCATTTTATGGTACATCAAAAATATAGTGTACAAAGATTCAAGCTACCATCAAACGTACTCTGATGTCTATGTTTGAAAGACAAAAAGAAGAGGGTTCTGCTTATGTTATTGAGAATTTATTGGTGGGGAATACTGATCAAGGGTTACATCACGCAGTGGTTTGAAGATATTCATATGTAACAATGAGGGAGATGTGACAACAATCACTTCAAATGTAATTTATAGAGAAGTTTTTCAGAATTTAACTTAGATAGTTTGCGTTAGCATTATTTTCTCAACTTTTGAAATATACATAACTCTATCTTGTTTACTTTTTACATTCTTTCATTGCAATTTAATGGTTATGTGTTCTACTTGCTGAACGTGCAAATAAATTTTTGATAGTCTGCATGTTAACTTTGCATGTCAAATAAAATAACTTTTTTTGGTACAAAATTAAGTAACTTTTTACAATATTATATATATTATATATATTGTCTAATGCTTATCTTTATATAACTATTATTTACCTTTGTCAAAAAATATATAATTATTATTTACCAGTTTATGTATTTTTTTTGGTACTTAAATGGGGCACACCATTTTATATGTTCGTAATTACATTTAAAAAAATTATGGCATTATTTTCTCAGTTTAAAAGAACATGATTGTTTTCGTGCTATAAACATAATTTTATTTATTTTTCATTTTTTTATTTGAGATTTTCGTTAAGGTAACTCATTTTGTTACAAAAGCTACAAAATATATTCTTTGAATAGAAAAAAATACAAAAGTAAAATGACAAATTTTGTTTACCCCGTGGCACGGGTCCAAAAACCAGTAAGGATAAAAGTACGTGTAAAAAAATTAAGCCCCACAGACAACAATTGTCGAAATAGTAGGACTGGTTTTTCTTTCTTCTTTACCGTTTACGGTATCATACATTTAGCACGTATTGCGATTGCGATGCGATAACCACCTAATTTTTTATGGCTATTTTCCGTGTCTCGTATTCACTTTGAAAAGTTCAAATTTATCTGCCTGTTATAAGGAGTCAAGGATCAGGTAAAGACTTATCCAAGAATTAAAGTACCGAGATTTTATCTAAATAAATTGCAATCTATCTCTTACGGCTAATAAAATAATTATACTCTTTTTTTGATAAAATTAATAATACTCTTTTTTTAGTAAACAAAAAATGCATTATATTTAACACATTTTTTTATACAATATATTTAACACATTTTTATATATAATATACATAACATATTTTAATATAAACAATACTTTCAACACGCATGAATAATTGTGAACAATGTTTCTAATTTTTTTCAATACAAATTTCAGTATCATCAATTGATAAACATATCATTAATTTTAGAAATTTAGGGACTTTATATGAATTTTTAAATACTTTTACTGTAAAACTTATCTCAAAATTTATCTGCCATTTTTTTAAGCCTCATAATTAATAATAGTAAGAGTTCAAAATTAATTATTGATAATACAAAAAATAAAGAGAGAAAAGCATTTTCTAAAAATATAAAAATAAATTAAATTATAGTATATACATTTATCTCTTGATTAAGAAAACACATTATAATTTATAAAATTTAAAATAATAATTTACATACATTTAAAAATGAAATTATAATAAGTTAATTTGTGAAACTTCATAACACTGAAATTGCGAGACTTTATGTTATTTTACTAGTGTACAAACCCGTACAATGCACGGGAAATATGGTCTTTTTTAGGATTTTATTTAAAAAATTTAATTTTTGATTTCACATTTTTTGGTTAAAATTTTTTGTGACAAACTACAAACCAAAATTTGTCAAAAAAATATTTAGTCTGAACTGTCAATCACAAAGTATAATAGATATTGAATTAATAACTATTATTGATATTATAATATAGATTCCGTAAAAAAAATTATAATACAAATAATGACTCTTAACCGTAAATAATATGTAAATAGTGTATACTACAAATTATTAGTGCAAGTAGCCAGTCGAAATAATTGACGTTGACATAATATGAATAATTTTTGTGGAAAATAAATTATTGTATTGAACAGAGATTATTAAATGTTTTTTAGTATCAATTTTGCATTCTATGATCCGTTTCAATATTTTGTTTTGTCGTGGGTGGTCTATGTACTTTGAAAAGTTAGTCAGCCATTTACGCTTTATTTAAGATGTTCCGGTCGGTATTTAGTTTGCTTGGTTTGGATTTCGATGGTTTAACTTTGTTTTGTGTCAAACTTTGTTTATTGGCTTAAGCATAACTTCAACTTGTACTCATATTTTTTATCTATTATCAATGAAATTTTGGCTTCTAAAAAAAATTGCTCGTATTTATAAAAGATACATAATAAATTAGTTGAGAAAATAATAATAATAATAATAATAATAATAATAATAATAATAATAGTTAACATTATTATATTTAAATTTAAAATAATAAATCTATAAAAGTGACTTTTAAATTGATTAATTTTACAATATCTGCAATGAAAAAACTATTAAAAATTGTTATATAAATTTGCAGAAAATTAATTTTTAATATTTTAAAGTGGAGAAGTTTTGCCGTAAAAAACTTGGCGAACTTTTAACGTGAAGGTGTTTAAATGATATTCTGAAATTATTTTAATTCATATAGACATTAATCAATTCATAACACTTTTTTTCCAATCTCTACTCAATTTTTTCAAAAAATTAAATTTAGAATGACAATAATCTACTTAGTAACATTGATCGTAAAATTCTTATAATTGTAGTTGCAATTATAATTAAAGTCATTGTAATAATTGTAGTTATAATTGGCTCCAATCATGGAACCTTGTATTTATAAAAACATTTTTGTCCCGTAAGTGTAGCTGAGATAGTAAAAGACTACATGTGATATTTGATGTGTCAGGGCACGGGTTCGAACCCGCAGTACCCCTCTTCTCCATGCTCAGTATGTGTGAGCCTCGTTACTAGGCTCTTTGAAACATAAAAAAACGTATTTAATTTTTAATCAAAACAAATAATTGCATCATTTAAAGATTATAAATAATAAGTAGTTTTATAAAAAGGGTGATCAAATTACACCAGTGTAATACTTGAGTAACTGTTCAATAACTTTGTACCAAGTACATTGTATTGATAGATACTATCATGTAGATCATATCTATAAATTTTTTTTTCATAAATCTATAATCATTTGATATGTCATTAATGAGATATATCAAGATTAACGTCCTATGCACTTTTATTAAACGACGTTAATCTTAATACATCTCAACGACATATCAAATGATTATAAACTTATGAAAATTTTTATAGATATTTTGTGTAATATATACATTTAAAAGATATATACATTTTTAGAAAGTCAAATTAATTAAAAACACACCACTCTAATATACTCATTCCGTCCCAAATTATAAGAGCTTTCTGCCATTTTTATCTGTCCCATTTTATAAGGTCCCTTTGAAGTTTGTCTGTAACATTAATTATTTTTTCCTCTGTTACCCTTATGTAATTTACATTTGTTTTAATTAATAAGTTAAATGAAGTGTATTCTAATTTACATTTCCAATGAATTTAAGGGTATTTTAAGTAAAACAATAAAAATTATAGACAAATTTATTGTTTTTAACTACATTAATTATATTCCTTGGTGGGAAATATTTTACCAAAAGACTTTTATAATTTAGGACAGTGGGAGTATATGCAATCAAATTTATTA
This sequence comes from Calophaca sinica, assembly GCA_037113605.1. Lineage (NCBI taxonomy): Eukaryota > Viridiplantae > Streptophyta > Magnoliopsida > Fabales > Fabaceae > Calophaca > Calophaca sinica. The sequence continues at coordinate 111,768,100 of CM073732.1, read as the reverse complement.
AAATAAAAACTTTGAAAATTACACTTTTCCATTTTCTAACGTTTCAAAATAACCAAGTACGTCACCGGTCCAATATGTCCCCTTGAAATTGTAACAAAAAAATGTCCCCTTGAAATGGCCATGAAAGAAGAGCCGTAGATTTTTCTTGTGGGCTTTCTTCACGGAATCTACCACTACATGGTGTCAATTAGAAAGTTATTGAAGGAAAAATTGAGTGCATTCAAAAAGGCACATATCAAAAGTGAGCTCAAACCAGAAAATGAAGACCATGCTTTCTTTCTCCATAGAATCATTATCGGTGGAAGAGGTAAGGCGAGAGCCATAGTGTGAAGATGAAATAATTTTGATTGCAATGCTAAGTATGTTTTTTCTAAAAATTTCATTAAATCAATTCAAATACTCTCTCCATTTTTGTAATTCAGAAAATATATTTATCTATTGGGATCTATATGTTATTAGGTTTTGTTATATACTCAGTTTCTATCTCTATGAAATATAAATATTCACTAATATACATATTCACTATTAGTTTAAATATACACATTAGTTAGAAAATTAAAACAGTAGATCAATTAAGATTAAGAATTAAAAATAAAATATAACTTGTATCAAAATTATATTCAGAAATATATATTACATTAAATATTAGTAATAATTATTTATTATATAGTATGATGGTTCTTGTTACACTGGTATAGATTACAAAATTATAAATTTATATTAAAATACAATTTATTCTAAAATATTTGTCCATATTAATTTATATATTAGTGTTCTTCCATGTAAAATATTCTTCCTCATTGTGTTATATTTATTATTTGAGATCGTGTTTTCCTTGCGTCTCAGCATCTTACGATTCTACTTTTGCATCGTTTACTTGCATTGTGTGACGTTTCACTATTGCACGAGTCCCACATTTCCATCCCGGTGTTTACGTTTCACTTTCTGGACTAAAGACTCCTACGTTATATTGGGCCTGAGCATGAACTATTTGGTTGGGCTGAAGACTTAATTTGGGCTTTGCTACATTGTTTTAGCTTTAAGCTTAGGCCTTGTTGAGTTAGCTACCTTAGTTACATTTATTCTGTTCATTTTTTTAGTAATTGGAATAATACTTGTATTTCAAGCTGTTTGTGGTGATCCCACTATCAGCTTGCGGGAAGGTAATAGAATATATGGTTTATTAGTTGGTTAGGAGTTAGTTACGTATGGTTTGCCTAATCAAGTTCTACAAATAGGATCACAATGTACAAACTCATACATCTTTTATCAATATGTTTCCTTATGAGAATTTCTCAATATCAAGCTCTCAAGCTTACTTTTTCTATGAGATGGATCTTCATCTCTTTGATCCTGTGATTTGTAACATTGTAAATCAAAAAAAAAAAAATTCACACTTATGCTCGTTATTTGTCAAGACTTTCATTCATTTTGTTTGAATAAATCAACAGCTCATTTGGCAAGTTAAAATATGGTTAAGATCAATAAAAAATTCGAAATTTGAATCTCCTATGTACACATTGTAAATAGGTAAGAGAGTTGATGGAGATTGTGGCATATTCTTCCCGAGCGTGACTCATAAGGAAGAAAATCTATGCATCTTCTAAGGGCTACAGAATTAGGTTGAAATCTTTCCTATAATAATTTTTTGGAATTTTTCCTATAATAATTTAGTCAATATACATTTTTTTACCAAAAGCAAAATATTCAATTCTGTTTGCTTCCAGAGCGTGATACGTCATGATGCTATCATTTGAAATTCAAAAAATCAACTACGCATGTCTTGAATTTCGGGCAATAACGGGCAATAATATGTCTTGCTAACACATGAATATTGTATGCGTAAAAAAACAAAACATGAATATTGTAGTAACTATGTAAAAATATTCTAATTCTAATTACGGAAATCATGTGGCACTTAATGACACGGATCTTGACACTTGTATTTTGAGATTGTATGGTGTCATATATTGGTGACACATGTTATGTGTTTAATGCTGGCACGGTACAAGACTGACATGTGGCATAAGTTTCATTTGTTTATTCTCAAATGTATTATTAGGGATTTTGTAAAAATTGGATAGTAAGTATATTATTTAGCATTGAATATCCAACGAATGTACAAGGAATAAATTGGATTTTTGATTTATATCAATGATTTGGTGATTTAATTGGCAGGGAATGGTCTGGACCCTGAATAGAAGTCCCGACTCATAGCAGTTTGAAAATATTTCTACATCCAGCTTGCAAATTTTACTCATACCATTATGTGTCAATTATGGCTAGCTAATTGGCGAATGTCCCCAGAATAAACTGGATTTTTGATTGATATCAATTATTTGGTGATTTGTCAGCAACGCAATATTCCATTTTCGGTTTGTTTCCTGCTTTATAAATATGACAAATATACCGCTATCGGTTATGTTTATCTCTTTCAAATTTGTATGACGAATATAAATTCATACCATTTTGGAATGTCAACTATAAATAGTGGTGTAGGATGATCTGTTTAAATTATTTTTAATTCCCTAAATATTTAAATTCAACACGTGTGGCGTATTTAATGATGGCATGGTAAGAGCTTGACACGTGGCATATGTTCCATTTGTTTATTCTCAAATGTATTATTAGGGATTTTTAGTTTCTTTTTTTGGTACATTTTATTCTTTTTTTAACAATGACTTATTTTTATTCTTAACTAGCAAGATACCCGTGCGAATGCACGGGTCATTCTATTTTCACGCATTTTTGAAATAGACTTGTTTGTAAAAATATATTTTTAAACTGTGACAAACATATTTAATAGTTTTAGTTTTCTAAAAATGCAGAAAGATTGAGAGTATTCAAACAGAGAAAATAATTATATTAACAACGTGTAATATTTCCCCGTTGAGATTTAAAACTAAAATAATCATTTATAAATAATAAAAAGATTTACAAAATTGTTATGTGCTCAAAGACAATAAAATTATACTAACATGTTATGTTTCTCCGTCGGAATTCACAAAGCAAAAAAAATTATTTATAAATAATTAGAAAGACTATAAAATTGATATATGCTGAAAGACAATAAAATTATTTCGATAACAATAATGTTTTCCTGTCGAGACTCAAAAGGAAAATAATCATTTATAGGTAATAAAGAGATTTCTGAAATTGTTGTGTACTCAAAAATAATGAAATTATACCGATAACATCTAATGTTTCCCCGTCGGGACTCAAAAAGCAAAATAATCATTTATAAATAAAAAGATATTATAAAATTGATATATGCTAAAAGATAATAAAATTATACCAATAACATATAATATTTCCATTCGGGACTCAAAAGTAAAATAATCATTATAAATAATAAAGAAATTTATAAAATTATTTGTGCTCAAAGACAAAGAAATTATACTGATAAGATGTAATATTTCTCTGTCGTTGCTCAAAAACAAATAATCATTTATAAATGATAAGGAGATTTATAAGATTGTTATATGCTTAAGTACAATGAAATTATACCAATAACATGTATTGTTTTTCCGTCGGGACTCAAAAGCAAATAATGATTTATTAATAATAAAGAGACTTATAAATTTGATATGTGCTCAAAGACAACAAAATTATAGCAATAACAAATAATGCTATTCCGTGGGGACTCAAAAGTAAAATAATCAATTATAAAAAATCTAAATATAAGAAATATAAAAAAATAATAAAAAAGTAAAAAAAAAACACAAAAAAAGTAATGTCGAAGAAAATAAAAATATACCGACATATAATGTTTCTCAACGATACTTGAAAAGTAAAGTAATCATTTGTAAATAACAAAGATATTTATGAAATTGAATGTGGCCAAAGACAACAATAAAACAACAAAAAAATAGGGTTTTCCCGTAAAGAAATTAGAAATTAAAATATAAATATAAATAAGGAAATCAAAAAAATAAAATAATTATAAAAGCTGGAAATAAAAAAATAAAATGAAAAAATGAAAATTTAAAAAAGAAGAGAGAGAAAAAAGTGAACTAAAAAAGTAGAGGGAAGAAAGAGAGATAAAAGTTTTTGTAATTTGAGAAGAGAGAAGAGAGAGGGGAAATGGAGAGAAGATGTGAAGTTAAATTGATGAGGTGTCAAAATTTTAAAAATGGGTAGTTTAGTATTTTTGTTGGCAGTTTGTTTTTTTAAAATTGATATAGATTTAATAGTAGTTTGGGTAAAACAATAAAAATTGTAGACAAATTTATTGTTTTTAGCTATATTAATTATATTCATTGGTTGGAGAGATTTTATCAAAAGACTATTATAATTTGGGATGTAGATAGTACAAAGAAGAGTGTGCGTAGAGATTGATGAAACAAAATAAGAGAGAGGAACATGGTTTATATAAAAAAAAACAGAGAGAGAGAGAGAGAGAGAGAGAGAGGAGCAGAACAAAAGGACGTGAGAAATAAAAAAAATGAATGAAATAAAATAAGAGAGAGGAGCAGAGTTTATGTCAAAAAAAAGGGAGGAGTAGACGTGAGGAAGCACTGAGAGGAAAAAAATATTAAAAAAATGAAAGTAAGGGAGAGTTTGAGCAGGAAGTAGAATTATTGGAGAAAGACACGTGTATAAAAGGCAAAAACAGGGTCTAGAGTCTTTTTTTGTCAAAAGATGTAGATTTCTTGCCCGATTCATTTTTATGATCATATTATACACTTAGGAGTACTTCACTTCTCACATTGACCTTTTTTTGGTTGAGAACAAGGCGATTAACGCCGAAAAGAAAAAGCAAAAAACGAAAGAAAAAGCAGAGGCAAACTAGCCAATCCCTCCTGGAGAGTCCCTAAGCAGCTTGGACCCCAAGCCTGGAGGAGGGCGCAACCAAAACTTATACGCCTCCAAGGAGTGAGACCCATCCTTGGTCAGAAAGTCTGCACTGAAGTTCGCTTCCCTGGAGATGTGGAAGACCTCCACGTTGCTACCGCTATCCATGAGACTGGTGATATCATGCAAAATCCCTGCATAGGAGTGGAAAACATGGGCTTGTCGATTGTGAATGAGGTTCACCGCTTCAAGAGAATCCATTTCGCAAATCAAATTGTGGTAGCCATGAGTAAAAGCCAGCTGAAGACCAAACTTGATGCCCCAAAGCTCAGCTAGCAGGGCATCACCAATACCATTGTTACTGAAGAAACCACCCAACCATCTACCAAGGTGGTCTCTCACCAAACCACCCGAACCAATAGTAGAGGTAGCAGGGATACAGCTACCATCAGTGTTAAGCTTTACAAAACCGTCCGGAGGGGCCTTCCAATGAGCACGCAACAACGCTAAGTTATGGTCAGCTTCCGCCTTGTTTTTACAATGAATGAGGAACTCATCATGAGACAATTGGGCCTTTCGAACCACTTCAGTAACCCGCCATTTGGTTTCTTCAAAGATGAAGTTGTTTCTCGAACACCATGCCCACCAAAACCCGGATAAGAAAATTAGAGCACTATCTCCCTGAGCCATGCGAGTTAACCAGATTAAGGGCTCACTAATACTCATAAATTTCGGGCAGCTGAACGTGCCAAGACGCAACCAGAGCTCGCGGGAGTGAGCACAATCCTGGATACAGTGAAGAAGATCCTCCACCTGAGCTGAGCAACGCGGGCAATGCGCACTAGTTGCCATCCCACGATGGTGACGCATATCATTAGTGGGAATAGCGCCATGCAAACCTTGCCAAACTAGAAACTGAATTTTAGCAGGAACTAGAAGTCTCCACACCCAATCCTAATTCGTCGTTGTGTCCCAGGTTCGGTGGTGCTCGAGCAACCAACTATAAGCAGAGGCGCAAGAATAGATACCCGCTTTTCCACCATTCCAAACCTAGCAATCATCTATTGCAGCGTTTAAGCAAGTGGGGCTCGGATGGTTGGTAATAGTTGTAACAATATCTGCTGGCAAAGGGGTAGCTAGCTTTGTCAAATCCCATGTGCCTGGTTCCCATACGTCTTTCAAACAAAGATGGGAGTCGGAGATATGAACATAGTCCAACAAAGGGCCAATTGGACCGGACTTTAGCCAATCATCGAACCAGATGGAAGTGAAGTCGGAGCCCACTTTAAAGAGGAAGCCATCTCGAAGCTCATCCAACACGGCCTTAATACTTTTCCAGGTCACCGAGGGCTTATTGGGCTTATCAAAAGCCCAGATAGAGTTGTTGCCAACATACTTATGCTTCAAAACTTGGACCCAAAGCTTGTGATTTTCGTGCAGGAGGCTCCAAACCAACTTGCCAAGTAAGGACAAATTAGAGAGTCTCGAGTCTCTAATCCCAAGCCCCCCAAATTTCTTAGGCAAAGTAACGGTATACCAATTAACAAGGCTCCAACTTCTAGTGACCCCATTGCCCCCTAAACAAAACTTCTAGTCATCTTGTCAATCTGGTCACAAATACTCGCGGGGAGGTGGTGAGTCTGCATAGCATAAACCGGCATCGCAGAAGTGACAGACTTAGCAAGGCATGCCCTACCCGCTTTGTTCAAAAGGTTACCTTTCCACGTTGCCATGCACCGTTGGATTTTCTCAAGAATATTATTATAGATCTCCTTCCTAGGACGACCCTGAATCAGAGGGTACCCCAGGTAGGTCCCTAGATTATCTACAAGGCGAATGGAGGAGATGTTTTTAATCTTGCGCCTTCTATCATCAGGGACCCCTCTAGAGCACATAGCTTAGGATTTCAAATAGTTCACTTTCAGCCCCGAAGCCACACAAAAATCCTCAAGAGTGTCCATTACAACCCGGACTTGATGGTCGGAAGCTTCACAGAAGAGGAGCACGTCATCTGCAAACAAGAGGTGGGAGATACCAGGGCCGCCCCTGAAGACGTGGACTGGTTTCCAAGATCCCATTTGCACCTTCTGGTGGATGCTAAGGGCCAAATTCTCCATGCACAACACAAAGAGGTAGGGGGAAAGAGGATCGCCCTGTCTAAGCCCTCTTGATGGCTTAAAGTTGGTGGTCTTGGCTCCATTCCATAGAATAGCAAGGTTGCTGGACCTGACACAGCTCATAATCAAGTTAATAATAATAGCTGGAAAATTAAATTCCCGAAGAGTGAGTTCCAAGAATTCCCAGTTTAACCTGTCATAAGCTTTCTCAAGGTCAATTTTGAAAGCAATGGTACCTTTTTTAGTACGGGAGTGGTGCATGGAATGAACAACCTCTTGAGCTAGAATAGCATTGTCTGAGGTCCCTCTTTTGGGGATAAAGCTACTCTGAAGAGGACTAACCAGGTCATCTAGAAACGGGCGGTTACGGCTCACGATGACTTTGGTGATCACTTTGAAAACAATATTACATAAGCTTATGGGGCGATAATTTCTGAGACTCATAGGATTGTCCTCCTTGGGAATAAGGACAATGAGGGTTTCAGCTAAGTTATCATTAATGCTACCACTGGAAAAATTTCTTTTCACCAGCTGCCACATGTCATCACCAACAAGATCCCAAAAATGCTTGAAGAAGAGCGGTTGGAACCCGTCCGGCCCAGGAGCCTTGTTGGACTTCGTGCTAAAGACAGCTCTTCTAACTTCCTCTTTCGTAACTGGGGCCAAAAGCAGCTCGCAACCCAGGTCACTCAGATGAGGGAGCATGTGGACGTCCATACTGTGAGGGGAGGTAGATGGATCCGTAGAGAAGAGCTCCTGATAGTAACGAATAGCCTCATCCTGAAGGCGAGCATCATCTATGCACCAACTACCATCCGTGAGGAAGAGGCCTTGGATCTTGTTTCTCTTCCTTCTTACCACTGTTTGAGTATGGAAGAACTTGGTGTTCCTATCCCCCATCTTGACCCATTTCTCCCTAGACTTTTGATACCATAATATTTCCTCCTGTTTAAGGACATCATTATATTCTTTCTGCAAGTTGGCTTCCAGGATTGTGAGTCTAATAGAGTCCACTCTATCAAGCTGTTTCTGCACCTCTCTCAATTGCGATTGTAGTTCATTTTTCCTTGCAAAGATGTTACCAAACACGGTTTTGTTGAACTCCAAAGCATCAATGCGAACTTGATCTAGGCTGACTGGAACCTCATGGTCCCCCCGGTCCCAAGCATTCTTCACCACATTAGGGAACTGATCATGGGTCAGCCAGGCGGCCTGAAAGCGGAAAGGTCTCCTATTCCTATCCGGAATACAACTAGTAAACTTAAGAAGAAGGGGACGATGGTCGGATTGAGATCTCACCAAATTCTCTACATAAGCCTCCGGAAATAAGTGACGCCAATTACGATCACCCAAGGCTCTGTCAAGGCGTTTAGCAACTGTATGGACTCCTCTCTCCTTGCGATACCAAGTATAAGGGCTCCCAGTAGCACCTAAGTCCAAGAGACGACACTCCTCCAGGACCGAAGCAAACTTAAGGGCTCTGTTAGCAGGAAAATCACCATCCCGAACCTCAGAAGGAAAAAGTATCTCATTGAAGTCCCCCATAAGGAACCACGGGTCACGAGTATTCTGCCGGAGGGAGCACAGGTAAGGCCAAAGGAGATCCCGCTTGGTAACTTGAGGACTGGCATACACAGCAATACACCGCCAAACCTGAGTACCAGAACCAATCGAGATAGTCACAGCTTGAAAGTAAATATCAATCACCTTGATGTTGAGGGGACACAACTTGTTTTGAAGAATCCATTGACCTCCGGCATGTCAAAGGCTTCAGAGATAGCACAAGGAACATAACCAAGGTTGTCCCAGAAACGAGCGACCCTAGGAAAAGGACAGTGGGTCTCCATAATAAAAACTAGAGTAGGCTAGTGTTTGTGGATGAGCTGACGAGTCTGTCTTCTCCCATCCTTATTAACAGCGTCCCTAACATTCCAACTAAGAATACACAAAGCTTGATATGGACTAGACATTAAAAAATTCTGTAGAAGAGAGGAACCTGGTGCACACGACTACATGGCTTCGTCATGCGTGATATCCATAGCTTTTGCATCCTCCGCATGAGCAAGACTCAAGTCATGCGCAACATTAAGGCTACTGTTGTTATCAGGCTTCTTTGGATTGTTCGGTGGGTCGGTGAGAGTGTTTATCGCCACCATATCAGGCCCAATAGGCCCAGTTTGATTTTCACCAAATGTTTGGCCCTGCTCCGAATCATCCATATCATCAACAAACTGGTATCTAGCTCCCTCCACGTGTTTCAGTTTTACTGTGGACCAAGCACCATTCCCTGCGTAGAAAACTTGTGGCCGGTTATTCATTGCCTTCGCATGATCCTGACCGGTGGTCCCCACTGAAGCAATTGCGCCCTTCCTTGTCCCCCCAATCATTAATTTAGGATTGGTCAACTTAGGATCACTTTTCGCGGACTTTAAGGTATCATTATCACGTCTTGGTCGCTTCTTATGATCTTTTTTGGCTCTCTGTGGGCCTGAGCTGGTGCCCTCATTAAAGGGAGTAAACTTCAGAAATTCCACAGGGTTGCTATCTTTCCCAAAAATCACCTTTTTTGATAGCACATCAAGATCGTGTTTTTCCAGTGCCAAAGCAGAAAAACGATTATTTGTTTCCTTCAAATTGGGAATGGGATTTTGTCCACTCTTTCCTTTTTTACCTCCCCCATTGACTTGCTTCTTTCTTCTGTTAGCAGCTAAATAATCTCTGTGAGATTTGACCATTAAATGCTCCTTATCATTGCCTTCCAAATTTTTTGCATCCATCAATTGGAAAGCACAATTTCCGCCACTGTTTGAATTTGAATTGGGAGAACTTAAATTTCCATTTTTAGTAACATCGCTGCTGGTCCCTCCCTTAACCTGAACCGCCGGCGGCGGCGCCTCAGGGATGGTGCAATTGCGTGTGAGATGGCCATAGCACCCACAACGCCCACAAATAATATGGAGACCTTCATAAGAAATGTTGTACCACGTACCTCAGACGCATATCTTACCAACGACCGGTTAGTTCAAATCTATCTCAACACAAACTCGGGCGAAGCGTCCCCTTTCCACGTTCAGCGTATGTTCGTCAACCTTAATAGGGGTGCCCACTGTCGATGCCATCGCAAGTAATAGGCTTTTGTCATAGTAGACAAGATTCATACCTGGGAAGCGCACCCACACTAGTGTCTTCTCCACCTTAGCAGTGGATGAAACAAAGTCTGGTGACTAGGTTGAAACTGCCAAATAATGATAAAAAATCATCCATGGACCGCCCCCGATGACTCTCATTCTGTCCTCCTCGAGATCAAATTTGACCATAAAAAATCCATTATCAACGTCCATGAGATCAAATCCTCCCGCTAGCTTCCACGCACTAGCCAATTTGTATTGCATGGTCCTGTAGCCCAAGGTCTTTCCCAGCAGTTTCACGATTAAGGCCTCTGTCCAAGGGTTGCAGAGGTCTTTGAACATGCTCTCATCGATAATGACATTAGGAAATAGACGATTACCTCCCACATGTTCTATCGGGACCAAACCTTGTTTAACAAGGTCCGATCTTTCCCTTGGTGGCATAGCCTTTTTTTTCCCATAAGTTTATCACGAAAGGAAAGATGTTTGTCCTCCTCAATAACATTAACTCCTCCTCCGCCGTCCGGCGGTTTCCCGTGTGGCGGAGGGTGTTGTTGGGCCGAGAAGGTGAGCGAGGGGATCATTACTTGTTATGATGTGTCATACTTCTCACATTGACTACTTCAATCTAAAGAGCAACGTATGCTAGCTATTAAATCACGAACGCTTTCACTAGAGAACGAGAGAAAAGGCCGTTCGGCTATGTAAAGAAGTCCCTACAGGCTCCAACCCAGTCCTAACATTCTACAAGAATAGTGTCCAATGTCGAATAGAAGGGAACATCATTCTCAAAAGCCACGTCATTATGAGAAATATTTTTGTGTTGCCTAATCTCTTGCTTTTTTTGCAAATCAAATGCAAAAAAAAAAGAAGCAAAATGGATTTCAACATGCTATAATGGCTTTTTTACGTTTGTCGAGTAGTTACTTTTCGAAATTACCAAATAGTTGTAGGTGTAGTTTCAGAAAAAATTGCATGTCTAGTGCATTTTCAAAAAAGTTGTTCAGAAGTGATAGAAAAGTGATACGACGTGATAAGAATTTTCTCTTGTCTCGTTTGATTCCAAACAATTAAAAATATATTATAGTACTTGATTACTTTTAAAAAATAAACACTATTTATTTTGCAGTATTTTTGATTTTATGGGAGTTTGAGCAGTACTAACTTGATTTTAGGTCCCGATACTTGAACAATAAATTTGGGACAATCATATATAGATTTGAATATTTAGAAATCGTGATTAATCACGTTTAAATTTGTGGTTAATGAAGTTCAGTATATGCTTAATGAGTTGTAACACCTGATATATCTATTAACCAAATCCAACACTTCATTAACCATATGTGTGAACTGCGTTAACTATTTAAAAAATTGTCGAAAAAAGTTATCATAAATTTATTATCCAAATAACGGAACCGTAAAATCAAGTTAGTACCGCTCAAACTCCCATAAAATCAGATTGTCTACAAAATATATAGTGTTTATTTTTTAAAAGTAATCAAATACTAAACTAAAATTTTCAATTGTTTGGTATCAAACGGACTAATGATATTCGAACAACTAAAATTTGACACTTTTGCGACAACTTTTTAGGTGGTTAATGTAGTTTAAATACGTGATTAATTACGTTTAGTAAATAGTTAATAGATATATCAGGTATCGAAACTCATTAATCATCAACGTAACTTCATTAACCACGAATTTGAATGTGGACCACAATTTGTGTTCAAATCTACATTTTTTTGAATACTTGGAACGTGGTACAAATTTGTGGTTAATCACATTTAAATTCGTGGTTAATGAAGTTATGTTGATGATTAATAAGTTTTGACACCTAATATATCCATTAACCATTTAATGAACGTAATTAACCATGTATTTGAACTGTATTAACCACTCAAAAAGTTATCGCAAAAGTTGTCAAATTTTGGTGGTCTAAAATTTAAATATCATTACTCTATTAAATGAGACGAGAGAATTCTTAGGGTCTGTTTGGTTCAAATAAGGGGAGGAGAGGGGAGGGATTTTAATAGAGGGGAGGGGAGGGAAGGGGAAGGGAGGGGAGGGATTTACTTTGATGTTGTGTTTGGTTGAGAGGAGGGGAGGGGAGGGGAGGGAAGCCTTTGCTTGTTTGGTTCAGAGGGAAGGGAGGGATTTTAATGGAGGGAAGGGATTAATTTACTTGGTATATCCTTATAGTGTTTTATATTATATTATATATAAGGATATTTCAGTAATTTTATTTTAAATAATTTAATCTCCCTCCCTCCCTCCAAAACCCCCACTTTGGGAGGAGAGCCAAAATTGGCTTAGGAGGGATTTTGCTCCTCCCTCCCTCCCTCCCTCCCATTAAAAAAATTGAACCAAACAAACATAATTTAAAATATCCCCTCCCCTCCCCTCCCCTCCCTTCCCCTCCAAAACCCCCCAATCAAACACACCCTTATAGTCAGCGGCTCTGCACGTCGTACCACTTTTCTGTCACTTCTGAACAACTTTTTTGAAGATGCAATAGACATGTAATGTTTTTTTGAAACTACACCTATTTGGAAATTTCAAAAAGCAATCTTTATCTTTATCTTTATTATATATAAATGTGAATAAAATATATCAGGAAATAAAACACATATCTTTACAAGAATGAAAATTACACGCCAGGTCAATTAATAAATCTTACGTGGATTGTCCAACTCATAGCCGATTGGTATTCATGAGATTAATCAAGCAGAATTCGAAATAAATAAAAATAAACGTTCAGTAAAAAAATACAATGGCTTTAATTACATATTCAAAACGTGTGGGATCTTCATGGTGGAATTTCCATCCTGCAATAAAGACAATAAATACAAAATCAAATCACATTGTGACAATAAAACCGATCTGCAAAAAAAGGAAATAGTTGAGACCAAAATTATTTTGAAGGATACAACAACGTATTAAACACGAGCAGAGATCCTCTCCATTTCTCAAAAGAAATGGAGATCTACATTTCTAAAGTTTTTGGTGTATAAATGCACATAAATGCATAATTTATGTCACCATTTTAAAAATATTTGCATTTATATACTTAAAACTTTAGTAATGGAGATCTCCATTTCTTTTGAGAAATAGAGAGAATCTTTACTCATTAAACATGTTTTAAATACACACCGAATCAGGATTTCTATCATAAAAAAAATCTTGGTCAACTCAGTTAATATTCAAATTAAAATTAATTATAAAAGGCAACCTTAAATACTAAAGGTAATGTTAATACAATAGCCTTATTAATACGTTATATTTTCTGCAGATTCAAATAAATCAAATCATGTATGCGAGGAAACCGATTCCATCTCTAAATTCTGTCTCTAAAATGCAAAATTTGATTTTCGTCTCTAATTACATCTCTATTAAAGACGGAAATAATTTCGTCTCTAAATTCTGTCGGTATTTCAAATTTTTCTAGTAGTGAATATAACACATATGAGGATATTTTTGGATTTTTGTTTAGTATCGAAAAGCTTAGATCATTTTTTGATAATGACTTGAAATTATGTTGTAAATATCTTGAAACTTACTTATAACATGATAATTCTTATGATCTTGATGATGAAATTCTATTTGAAAAATTAAAAGTCATTAGAGAGGTTTTAACAGTTGAATCAAAATCAAGCTATATGATATTATGTTCTTTGAAAACATTTAATTATTTTTCTAATGCATCAACGATTTATAGAATAATAGCTATCCTTGTTATTATTGCAACCGTTGAAAGTAATTTTTCTAAACTAAAATTGTTAAAATCTTATTTGCGTTCTACTATGTCACAAAGTAGATTAAATAGTCTTGCGTTGATTTTTATCTAAAGAACCTTGATTATGAACAGATTATTAATGATTTTGCAAAAAAAAAAATGTAAAAAATATAATATTTAAATGATTACAAGGACATTATTTTCTTAGTTCGTTCAGGACACCTAAAATCTAACGACCGACCCCGGTAGGAAATGAAATTATTAATCCACGTTGTGCAACACCACCAGTTTAATCTTTTATTCTATATATATATATATATCATAAAGTGCATAACTAATCCGTTATGCACACAGTACACAGACGGGTTCATGGATGACACAATACATGAATAGACATATACGCAGTGCTACTGCAAGTTATTTAGGTACAGTTTGTATAGTCTTATTCATATACGAGGAATGCTATGGACAATTTCCCTGACACTCTCTTTAAATATTCTCTTAATGATTGGGCCACGTCACACTTTTCTTTTTCAAAATCAACCATTGGATTGAAAGTTACTATCATATAGATCATATCTGTAAATTTTAACATTAATCTATGATCATTTGCTATGTCATCAAGATGCATCAAAATTAACGTCAACGGTGTAATTACAAATAACGTTAATTTTGACGCATCTTGATGACATAGCAAATGATCATAGATTAATGTTAAAATTTACAGATATGATCTATATGATAGTACCTTTCAATCCAACGGTTGATTTTGGGAAAAAAGTGTGACGTGTCCCAATCATTGAGAGAGTGTTTAAGAGAGAGTGTCAAAGAGAGTGTCCGTAGCATTCCTCTTCATATATATATATATATATATATATATATATATATATATATATATATATATATATATATATATATATATATATATATATATATATATATATGTCCCTGCATCTTGACGTTGGAGAATATCCACTTAACAGTTTCGAGTGCACCAGCAGCGAAAATCATCCCTGCACTTGCCGCTAACTAAATGCTCTTTGTTCTTGCGGTGATTATTGTGACGGCCCTGTTCCATTTTTCAAAATTCTTAAGTATATTAATTTTATAATAATAGTAAAAAAAATTTATTTTATTATTGTAAGCGGAAGCGTACAAAGGTAATTAAAAATATACCTAAAGGTTCCCTTCCTTAGGGCCCTATCTATACAATGTGTATGATAACTTAGACTCCCTAGCTATTGACTCTGATTCACTGGCTGTGAATTAACGATCTCTCCCTCTTCTGAATCGTCTGATACCTGCTAGGACCCGTAGACAAAAATATACAAAACAGGAAATAAAACGGGAGATTCAGAACACACTATACGCACCATTAAATGGGAAAGCTGAATCAGAACTCATGTATAAAAAGGCAAACACACACAAGCAGATCAATCACTCTCGCTCTCATGCACCTAGGATTCTACATGCCTACGTGGCCACACAACTTCCAAGAATGGAAGAAGCGGCCCCCTTAGCCATCTTGCCTTTATAGATAATAACTCAACAACCTCCCACCAACGTGTGAGTAGGTCAAGCCAGTTGTCTATCCCCCTATCCCACTCATCGTACCCCTAAGAGTGCATCCATATTCCCCAATTTTGACGTTAGGAACATGTATCGGGGCGACACTCGGGATCGGCACTATGGACAGTGATACAATAGTACTCCGTCAGGATAACCAGGCTACCCGACGACCCGACACAATGGCAAACAAACCATTGGTCACTTGTGGAATAGAGCCGGACCCAGACTATCCCCAAGGACCAACGTGTCCTATATTGACTGTATCGTGCCCGCACTCTGGCACCTGGCCTCGTGCACAGCTTATGTACACGACGGTGGATTACAACCATGCATATGAAACATCTCCTCGTAATATTTCATTATCCATCATTTTATCTCAACACTTACCATCTTATCATCCACTCAACCGACATCAGCTCGACCAACATCAACATCTTATCTCATCTCTTATCCTTCTTCGTCAGCTCAGTTTATCAGTTTATTATTTCAGCCGTTATTGTCAACTTATTATAGATAAACAACTCATCATATTCCCACATGCCATAATATATAATAACCTAATATCAAATCAATATAAGCAGTACCATTAGCAATACAACACTACTATCAGCATATCACATGTCAATTATCAACCTTAGTGTCGCTTAGGCGACCTACTACTGTCATGTTATTAATCAGTATACCAACAGTCACACACAATCATAAAGCAATCATAAAGAATCACCACATCAACCAACATCCATCCATAGATATCAATAGATCAATTCCTATGGTTGACAGACCTTTGACAACTGTCCTCAGCTATCACAGGTCACAGCTCCTCTCCTGAGGTGCTGCTGTTATCAACCGCTAGTAGGCTTGGGTCACCCTAGCCTAATTATACACTTATTCTAATCCTACAATACCTAGTGGATAGGGTTTAGATCTTCCACTTGGTTAGAAGACCGTTGCAGTTGTAGCCACTATCTGCATCCTTGCCGCTCCTCCTACTCGTACTCCTACTTCTGGACACTCCTACTTTGCCTGCTAGGCCGCTCTAAGCTTTTTTCATCTCCTCTCTGAGGATTACCTACTAAGGGCTTTCTGATGCACAAGATCCTCATATGAGGCAAGTGCAGAGCATATTTGCTCCTTAGTGGCCCTCTAAGTCTCACTCCCCTTCTCAATCTCAAGGATTACTTACTAAGGGTTTTATGATGCACCAGATCCTCATTAGAGGCAAGTGCAGAGCATACTTACTCCTTAAAAGATCCTAGAGAGAGAGAGTTAGACAGAGAAAAGAATGAGGGGCGAGTTGGATATGGAGGAGTGATGGGTATTTATAGGTGAAATTCGGGTTCATCGCGTCGCGATGGCCACAGGCACAGCCTCCATTGCGTAGCGATGAGGCCACGTGTCAAGCTTTTATTGGCTGCATTCACCGACTTTCCACCGGCATTCGTCGCGTCGCGAGGAGTCAAAACTCAAGTCCATCGCGTCGCGACGTACACGAGTCAGCAAGGTTTCTTCAAAGTTCTACAGGTTTCCAGAACTTTCGTTCATCGCGTCGCAATGCATATTAGTGCAATCTAGTCGTGACGCGTCCAAGCCTATGGAGACACTCCTAGTTTCTTCCATTCTAGACGTTTCTAGGGGGTTCCACACAGTTTCTAGGGATATTTTCGTCCTTTCTAATTCTATTTTTTCCTAAATTGAGGTTTATCACTTGTTGAACACCTAATTATCAATTTAACTATACTTTAAATTTTATTTAAGATTATCTTAAAAAATGGGATGTTACAATCATCGCAGCTACCATTGGTGAAGCATGGTCCCTTGTACGTATCAGCCAAGTTCTCATATGTCCTTGCCTCTATCTACACCACAACTTCCTCTACAATAAGTAGCAATTGATTATTGATAAGCGATATATATATATATATATATATATATATATATATATATATATATATATATATATATATATATATATATATTATCGATCCTGGAGGTGGTTTGGGTAATTTGGTTAGCTAGAAACTCAAAAATATTTAGAGGTTCTGTTGTTGATTGTGGTAGCATTATATTGCAAATTAAATTATTGTCCTGGAGGTGGTTTATTCGCAAGATGGATAGGAACTTGAGGGTGGAATTTTCAGATTGGTGTTCCAATCCTAAAGGATGTTTGTTGTCAGTCAGTTAAGGTAATTAGTGTACCCAAGGAAGGTTGTTTGTAAGGGTTAGAGTACCCTTTGTACTCCCTTTAAATTAAATTTTGCTTATAAAAAAATATATATTTATCGACCCAAACGTTTTAAAATAGCAAAGACAAATGAAACGAATATGGGTATTAAATATGAAGTATAAACAAAGTAATGAACAATGAAACAATGTTATATATATATATATATATATATATATATATATATATATATATGCTATTAGAGCTTCTTAAAGAAGATGCTATGTTAGATATCTTCTTCTTTGAAATAAATAGAATCTATGTTCAATTCTTATATAGGAATTTTATGTTACATATTGAATGCTTTGGAAGAATTTTATTGAATGCATAATATAATCTATATATTCGTCTATCCTGGAAATGCTCTCACATTGCAGATGTCGAAGCCACCCCTATTTCGTTACAAGAGAGGATGACACTTGTTTATGCAATGCCTTGTTGTTTCTCCATTCAGGTGGCATCTAACATTTGTTACCTTGGCCCCTGGCAAAGACTACCCGAGTGTTCACAACTAGTAATTGGGGGATAGGACACAAGAGCACAAAGGAGTATTTCCCAAAGCTTGTGATCCTCTCGTAGTAGGGAAGAGCATGCCTCTCAGGGCTGATAATGCCACCCAAAATAAAGAAGGAAACATGAGGGCTATCAGAACGAGCCTCCTCCCCTATAGTCCATGCCCCCAAAGGTTCATACTGGAACAGGTTTTATAAGATTACATCACTTAACTCCAACAACCAATGTTTGTTGGTCCAAGTATCAAGGAGTTTGGTTTCCCTTAAGTAAGGTCTTGTGTTTGGGCCTTTTGAACAGAAAAAATAGGCGCTGAGAGAGATTTGTCCCCTTATATAGGTCCATCAGACTCAACTAGAATTACACTGAGGGTCAAAACAAAAACGAAATCATGCAATTACAATAATTTTAATTTAAGTTTCTCATTATTCTTCAAGCACATCTAATATGGTCCCTTCTAAAAGGGTCCAAATTAACCGGCTATAACCGGTATTTTGGTTTTTTTTTCCCTTTACCACTTGTATGTTGTAGCCATGGGCTTGGTGATAGCAGAGGAAACCGTTATAATAGAAGAAATCATCACAGCCGCTGCTACATTGTGATAAAACCAACAACGAAGTCATTGACAATATTCGTCTATTCTAGGTCAATGCAAGTGTTTATCGTATTGCATCAATTGACTCCCCTTACAACGACCCAAAACCACAGTTGTGGAGTCTCACCAATCACCATTTTTGCCAACAACAACTTCTTCCATCACCAAGTTGTAACCACAATCAACCTTTCACTCTCCTGAAACCCAATCATATCCTTCGCCAGCGGTCATGCATTTCAATGGCAATAGTGACACCAAAGGTGACAAGAACTTATGAGTCAGTGCACTCTCTATGGCTTTGTGCCAGACAAGTCATGGAGACCGCAGGGCCATCAAGGCACTTTCCTTAGGCCCCAGATAAGCCCCATAAAAGATAAAAGACTCAGTTTTGTTATTCAACTATACTTAACGTTGAATTTAGAAGATAGAAATACCCCATATTGTTTTCCAATCATACTTAAAGATATAATAACCCATTTTACTTTCCAACAATACTAAATATTGAATTTAGAAGATAAAAGGCCCCATTTTATTTCCAAGCATACTTATTATTGAATGGAGAAGACAGAAGTAAAAACAATACATTTTTATCACTCTTCTTACATTGTTTTTGTTTTCATTGAATTTTCCTTTGGAGAATACCTGGAACAGTCAATAGCTGTGTGTAAGCCTTTCAAAATGAAAAAAAAAAGTATATAGAGTAATATTTTTCTTTTATTGTTGAATAGGGTAAAATTTATAAATTTTTATTTTAAGAATTTTTATAAAAACATTATTTGAGAGGCCACTTGGGTAAAATATAGGTAAAATTTTGTACTCCCTCCAGACTCAAACATAAGAAAATCTTGATGGTCCAAAACATAAGCAAATCTTAACTTATTTTATCTTATTTAATGAAATCATGTCCAGAATACATTTTATTTAATGCCCATGTGAAACAAGTTCCCATGAAAGGTAGTTTAGGAAATGAAGTTAATTTTTAGATGACATTAAGAAAATTAGTGAGATTAGCTAATATTCTTAATTGGCGTAAGTTAGTTATTTTGTTTATATTTGAGTCTGAAGCATGTAATTTATTAAAGGCTTAATTAACAATTTGACCCCTTAACTTATTTTTGAGGTTCAATTTGGTCCTTGATTCAACACTTGGTGGATTAATTCAGGGTTTTCTTGATTCAACACTGAAACTTGAATGATCCTTGTGTTGCAAACAGAAGAACCTCCATCGGTGTTCTGATTGGATGAGGCATTAGAACGTGAATTGTCAGAACTGTTGAAGCTGAAGGCAACAAGGAAGCGTGTGATTTCTCCAATCTTGATGGCGGATCCATGGATTGCTGTCTTGATTAGAATTGCGGGAGCCGAATATTGTATGGTATCATGATATTAGCCTTTCCTGAAACTGCCGTAAACGAACTCAAAATCAGAAACTACCTTCTTTGCGTCAAAATCATCTTCTTCATAGTCAGAGCCTGAATCCTCGTTACCAGGGGCATAGCCAGGATTTTATTTTTAGGGGGACCACATGAGAAAAAATATATAATATATAGCGCATGATATGGGGAAAAAACAATTTTGTCTAGTGGTAATCTTGCAAATTTTTGAATCATCAGTAGTTGAATGTTTTATGTTTTTGAGATAAATAAAAATTAAAACAAAGTATGATCAAACGGTTAAAATAAATTCATCAGTTTTTATGAAAACAAATTTTATACCCTTTATCAGTTAAAATAAATTCATCGGTTGGTTCTCTAATTATTTTTCCTAATGAGTTCTGCATTTTTTTTATACTAATTATTACTATATATAATGTATGATGCCAACAAAATTATGAACAGAGACCATTAGATCTCTACCTGGTTTTGTAATTTTATTCTCAACGATGATTTTACAAATCTTAAATAATTGAATTTGTTCCTGTTTAAAAAATAATTAAACCTGCTATAATAAAGTGGACCTTCGACTATAGTTATGAAGATATAAAAAATATATATGAGTCAATGGAATTGATGAAGGATCTGCGGACCAATGAATACTAACTTTTGCATAGCCACTATACTAGACCATTTTACACCTTATTGTCACCTCACTAAATATAACTTTCCTTATTTTAATTGATGTTGCCTACTACAATTTAGAAGTGACAAAGAATAGGGGGACCACTTGTACTCTTGTTTTCACCAAAACCGAAAAATCCATACCAGTGGGATGCATAAACATACAGGGATGGCAACGGCGGCAGACGTGAGTGCTCTCCGCCTCCCCGCCGCCTGCACTTCCCCGCCCCCATCCCCCCGATCCTATGATTTTTCCTCCCCATCCCCGTCCCTCACGGATCTCGCAGTCTCACGGGACCCCAAAATTAAAACAAAAAACAAAAACCTCGAAACTTAATAAAATTGAAAACAAAATATAAAAGTCAAAAAAGCCTTAAATTTAAAGTTATCAAACATATAAACATGAAAAGTTTCAAAATTACAATATCAAAATTCTTCCATAAATGAAGATTCTATTGATCCTCACTTGAATAAAAGTTTAGATGTTGCTGATAATAAACACCATCTTTTGATCCCTAATCTTCCATAGTTTCCCAAATCTAATGAGGAGTCTCTTGCAATTGGAGGTGCATCAACTTCTTGTGTCACTCCCATGGAATTTAATTGAGGCATGGCTGGAACTTCAGTGTTTTCCACAGGACTATTAGATGCAATACCTTCAACCATTTTTAGACAAGCTCCTGGATGCAAATAAAATTGAAACAAGCTTGTAAGTTTGAAGAAAAAATGCTGACAGAAAAATGGCCTATAATCGCAGAGAAAGCTACAACAAAAATGAAACAAGCTCCCTGCATGAACTTTGACAACAAAAAAACCACAACAACAACCAGAATCGCAGAACAAAGCAACAAGAGGCGAGAACAACAACAACCAGAACAACAACAACAACAACCAGAATCGCGAGAACAACAACAACCATGTGGAGGCACAAAAATCTGACAGAGAACAACAACAACCAGAACAACAACAACCAGAATCGCCTATTGTTGAGGAAGAAGGTACAAGAATCGAACCTAATGTCGAGGCGCACAGGAAGAAGCATCAGCAAGGAGGAGGCGCCAGAATAACCGTAATCGCAAGAATAGAGAGAGCATCGCAGCGAGAAGACGCAATGAGGAGGAGGAGACAAGCATCAAGAATGCGAAAACCGGGAGGAGAAGACGCGGCGGCGGCGGATAAAGGGAGGAGAAGTCGCGCAGCAGCGGCAGCACTCCCAGGGAGGAGATGGCCGATTGGCTTTCTAATTTAGGTTTCCAGGTTTGAGGTTAGTGAGTATAGTGAGAGGGTCGAGTGAGTCTCTCACTTTTGGCCAGGGACTTTTATAAAAAGGAGGTAAAATGACCAAAAGGCCAATGCTTTATATGTATGTAAATATATTTATAGGGTTAATTAAGTAATATCGTCGGCGGGACGGGCATGTGTATGATCCCCGTCCCCGTCAATTGATCAGATTTTTACCCGTCCCTGACGGAAAATTCTCATGGCTCCATTTCGTAGGCTCTCGCGATCCCCAATGCATGTGGAAATTGCCATCAAAGAAGTTACCAATCGCTGGGGGACCATGGCACCAGTGTGTCCCCCCAGTGGCTCCGCCTCTGTCATTACTATCATATACTAAAGCACGGTATCGTCATGATACTATTTTACAAATCCTTGGGTCAAAGGGAAAAATGTTATATGCATAGGAGAGATAGACTGCATATTGATAGTCATGAGGCAACATATATTGAATTGATTGAAAAAGACGGTAAATAATATATTTGAGGTTCTTATTTATAGAGCTTATTGGTTATTGTAGCATCCTATAACTAACTAGTAACTTTCTAACTGAAAGCACTGTTGTGATTTTTATGTATTGATTCAAAAGTTTTAATGTGGTTGTGTCCATATTATTAAATGAGAAATATGAGAAAAATAATTTTATTATAAATTTAATTTATTATTTTTTATTTGTGATAAGATTTTGACTTGCTCACAGATGATATTCAGTTTTATTTTAATCCTATTTATTTTTTACTTGGTCTAGTCTTATCTTTTCTTAACTACTCTCTATTATCCATTGTGTATATATAAATATCTTCTCTTTCTAGGTTTCATTTTTCTGACTCGGTAATTTATATTGGTCTGATACATCAATTTTGATTAGGAAGAGCTTGTCGTACCATAAGGGATTTGTGCATATCATGCGGATAAATCTTTAAGGGCATACGTCTCAGCTTATTATAACCGTTTATTTGTTTTGTAGATTTTCGGTGTTCACCTTGTCCCGTAAACAAGAATCTTTCGGTAAGTTCCCGTCGGCTATGTAGCAGCGCCTCAAGATTACTGTACCTCAGCCGACTCAAGGAGAAAGCGGCCGCAATGATCTCAGAGAGATATAGGACATGCTATCGACTGGCTTCATCGTGACAAGCTCCTGCTTCATGCTTGAAGAGCTCCCTTCGCCGGGTGTGGTGGCATTATTCCTGCTTGGAGAGTAATAAATGTTCGTCAACACGTGTATTCTCTAGGAGAGCAAAGTGGAAGGAAGCATCCACGTGTGTTCAATATTCTACACTTACGTACATGCGTAACACGCCCAATGTGCTAGTATATATTTATAAATGCTAATAAGTGAAATATATCAATTGAATTTCTCAAAATTTAAAATTCTTTAAAATTTTGATATATTCCATTCAAAAACAGACAGGGTTAATGAATTCCAGAATGTAAGGGAAAACAAATAACCAGCCAGTCATCAACCACATCTTTATCTATGAATTATTAATTACTTTTTATTTTTTATTTGGCTGTCCTCCCAACTCTTCTTTTCGCAGGTTTTATCATTTTTTCCATAATTATAAATATGTACATAATCATGTCACTAATTTCTTAATAAATTAGTAATTAAATTAAATTAAATATGATGTATAAAGAGATGACGTGACTCGGTCAAAAAATAAAAAATAGACGACGTGACAAATTAATAATCAAAATAATCCATGTTTTGCAGTAACAACACCAGTTTATTCTTTTATTCTATAATCTTATAGTGCATAACTAACACGTTATGCACACAGTACAGACATAGTTCAAGGATGACACAATAAATGAATATACATAGATGCAGTACTGTGCTGCATGTTATTTAGGTATAATTTGTATAGTCTTATATATATATATATATGTCCCTGCATCTTGACGTTGGAGAAAATCCACTTAACAGTTTCGAGTGCACCAGCAGCGAACGACACCCCTGCACCTGCCGCTAACTAAGTGCTCTTTGTTCTTGCAGTGATCATCGCAGCTACCATTGGTGAAGCATGGTCCCCTGTACGTATCAGCCAAGTTCTCACACGTCCTTGCCTCTGTCTGCACCACAACTTAAGTAGCAATTGATTATTGATAAGCGATATATATATATATATTAACAAGAGTTTTATATCTTTTAATACTTTTTGAATATATTTTGAGTTTTTAATTAGTTATGTTAGTAGTCACAAAAAACTTTCTTAAGGAAAACAACATAAATATCGTGACTACTAAAAAAATTAAATTAGCGACGAAAATTAACAGGAAAAATATAAAAATTTGTCTCTAATTCTATTACTAAATTGAGTAACGAGGGAATTAGTGCGAATTTCATTTTTTTATCTCTAATTAGTCGTTAATTCTATTTTTTTTCTAGAGTAATATGGTTCATGCATCCTAACGCTAGAAAATGCACTAATGGAATTTAACACGATGCATCCTAAACAAGGATAAATATAGGATAAAACTTACATTAAGTTTTATAGGTTAAGTTTAACCATTTTCTCTCACAAAAAGTTGGTTGTTTTTTTATGAAAAGATGCAAGAGAAGTTACACAATATACATTTTAAAAAAATCACCAACTTTTTGTGAGATGAAATGGTTGAACTTGACCTATATAGAACTTGCCTATAATTTTATCACTAGATTTAGTGACGAGAAAATTAGTGCGAATTTCATTTTTTCTATCTCTAATTAGTCGCTAATTCTATTTTTTCTATAACATGGTTCATTCATGATGCATCCTAAAGCTAGAAACATGCACTAATATTGGAACTTAACACGATATGCATCCTAGACAATGATAAATACATATAGCTATTGTTACGGACCGGTCTCCGAGCCGAGTTCCCGTATACCCACCAAACCAAGCCCATCCGGTCCCTATCCGACCTGCTCCGAACTTGACGAGCTACGTCCGACCCGGGACACGCCAAACCCGGCCTCCGGGTATAATCGCCCCAGGGTTAGCACCGAGCAGGTCAGGGGCGAGCCGACCGGTGACTCTCGAATCTTCTAGAAGAGGATGCGCCTGGGGGCGACGCTTGGAGCCGTTGCCACTCCGAAGATTGAGGATCACGTAGCTAGTACGTGATGAACTTGGCAGGTGCGAGATATTAGGAAGGGATGAGCTGATCCCTGAAGCTTGGGGGAGGAGTTACCACGCGCAGAATCCGAATCGTTGGTTATCCTCCCTAGGCGAGACTCCACTATATAAAGGGGGCTTGACCCCCCATGTTTGCATACTCTCTACACACTCTGAAACCCTAAACACTTAACTCACCTTATCTTCTCCAAAAGCCCTATCTGACTTAGGCATCGGAGTGCCTTTTGCAGGTACCCCCCATCCGTACCAGAGGAGAGAGGACGCTGCTCCGAGGAGAATGAGAGTCTTGCCATTTTGTGCATTAACATTGGCGCCCACCGTGGGGCCCGATAAAACTAGCCTGGGCCTTAAGGATACCACCGAGCAAGGATGGTACACACTAGAAGCACGGCGAATCGCAAGTCACCACCGCCAAGCCACAACTCGGTCAGTCAGGACGAACGCCCGCCTCCCGACCCGGTCGTGGAGCTTCTTAGGGCTAAGAACGAAGAATTAAGACGCAAGATTGAGGAGGCTCTTGATCGGGGGAGGAGAATGGGCCCGAAACGCCTTCCAGAACGCGCCAGGAGACAAAGCGCGACGATGAGGGAGACTCATCGAGAACAGATCGGTCGAGCCGAACAGAAAGCCCCAAGCACCGGCACGCCCACCACCACAAAGACCGACCCTCGGAGGTCGGGTTAACGTTACTCCCCTTCAGCGAGGAGATCATGTCCGATCCAATCCCCAAGCATTTCCAAATCCCCAACATGGACGCTTACAAAGGTAAAACCGACCCCGAGGAACACCTCACTGCGTTCAATGCTTGGATGTTGCTAGTGCGGGCCTCAGAAGGTTTAAAATGCAGGACTTTCCCATGCACCTTAAAGAGATCCGCCATGATGTGGTTTTCCAACCTCCCCCAGCACTCGATCCGTTCCTTTAGCCAGCTCGCCGAGCAGTTCGTGGCCAGGTTCACCACGAGCCGAGCATTCAGGAAAAATTCAACATGCCTGGTCGGGCTCAAGCAGAGATCGGACGAGACCCTCAAGTCATTCATAGAGCGTTTCAACAACGAAACGGCCCAAGTCAGGAACCTCAGCACCGATGTGGCGCTCCACGCCATAGTGTCAGCGCTAAAACCTGGACCTTTCTCGGACTCCCTCGCTCGCCGCCCCGCCGAGTCCCTGGACGAGTTGAGACGCCGCGCTGTGGGATACATCAACATGGAGGAAGTCGCCGCCGCCAAAAAGGAGACTCAAGGTCGACAAGACAAAAGCAGAGAGCCAGCCAGAGACCAAACAGACAGAAGGAACGACCGCCGAGGACAGCAGGAATATAGAGGACAGTTCACCCCCTTGACAGTAGGAAGGGACCGAGTATTGAAGGAAGCCTACACAGGTAACCTCATTACCCTGCCTCCTCGGAGGGACTCCCCACCGGACGCGAACTGTCAAAGGTACTGCGAGTACCACCGAGTATACGGGCACACCACCAACGAATGCCAGGAACTAAAGGTAAAAATCGAGAAGCTCATACAAGCTGGACATCTGACAAAATACGTGGACAAAGGGTCGGCAGCAACCCCTAAGGGAAGTAACGGAAACCGCAAGAGATCCCGTACGCTCGAGCGTAGGCACGACAGATCGCCGGCTCGAAGAGGGAGAGAGAGGCGTTCACCTACTCGGCAACGTAGGCAAGGGCCCGACGGAGGTACTCATTCACTTAACTTGATTGCAGGTGGTTTTGCAGGCGGAGGCGAGTCAAGCAGCAGCCGACGAAGACACTTGAGGTCCGTCAATAGCTCGAGCTCAACGACCGCCCCTCCCGCTGTCCTGCCGACCATTTCCTTCTTAGAAAATGACTACCAAGGGATAGATCGACACCAAGACGACCCCATGGTAATCACTGTTCACCTCGCTGGGTTCAACGTAAGGAGAGTGCTTATCGACCAAGGTAGCTCGGCAGACATCATCTACAAGGAAGCCTTTGATCGGCTTAAGTTGCCAAGCTCTATAATCAGACCCTACCGAGGTACGTTAGTTGGTTTTTCAGGAGCTAAAGCCTGGGTGACAGGGTACTTTGATGTCCTGCTCACCTTCAAAGCAGACATAGGAGTCAAAACAATCGAAGCGCACCTACTGGTAGTAGAGGCCGAGTCGGTCGCTGACACTGCCTACAACATGATCATC
Organism: Calophaca sinica; assembly: GCA_037113605.1. Lineage (NCBI taxonomy): Eukaryota > Viridiplantae > Streptophyta > Magnoliopsida > Fabales > Fabaceae > Calophaca > Calophaca sinica. The sequence continues at coordinate 111,740,808 of CM073732.1, read as the reverse complement.
GGAAGAACCGTCATCAATGGGATCAGAGCCATAGTATCCACCTCCCATTTGGCGATGAAGTTTCCATTGTCCGATGGATAGATAGCCACAGTACACGCCGACCAGAAGGAAGCCAGGCAATGCTATGTCAACAGTCTCAGAGATAGCAAGAGCAGGGATCGCCCTAAATCGGGCTACATGATCGAGCTGGACCCTAGTGGCGATAGTGACTTTCGACCAGTGCCAGTGGACGATATCAAGAGCGTTGAAGTGAGGGGACCAGGGAAGAGTGTACGAGTCGGGACCCAACTGCCCCAACAAAGCAAGCAATCCCTGACAAAGGTCCTGCGCGCTAACGCTGATCTATTAGCATGGGGCCCAGAAGACATGCCTGGAATAGATTTAAAAGTGGCTTGCCATAAACTCACCGTCGAGCCAGGAGCTCGCCCCGTCGCCCAGCGCAAAAGGAAGATTGCAGGAGAAAAGAAGCGGCGATCAGGAAGAAACCTCCAAACTCCTGGCGGGATTCATAAAGGAAATCAAATACCTACTTGGCTTTCTAACGTGGTACCGTGAAGAAAACCAATGGTAAATGGAGGATGTGCATCGACTTTACCGACCTAAACAAGGTCCGCCCTGGGACCCTTATCCACTTAGAGCATAGGCATACGGTGGACGGCACGTCAGGGTACCAAGTGCTGAGTTTCATGGACGCATACTCTGGATACAATCAAATAAGAATGTACCCACTTGACGCTCCGAAGACAACCTTCATGACAGAAACCTCCAACTTCTACAACATCACTATGCCCTTTGGGCTGAAGAACGCGGGCTCAACCTACCAGAGGATGATGGATGAAGTCTTCGCCGACCAGATCGGGAAGACGATCGAGGTTTACATGGACGACATGGTAGTAAAAACCCTCAGTTTCGACGCACACCATAGGGACCTTTAAGAGATATTCGACATCGCCAGAGCGTATAACATCAGGCTCAACCCCGAGAAATGCTCCTTTGGGGTACTCGGGGGAAAGTTCCTGGGGTTCATGATCACCCACAGAGGCATCGAGGCCAACCCCGATAAGTACCGAGCTGTGATGGAAATGCGGAGCCCAAGCTCCGTCAAAGAAGTGCAACGACTGGCTGGTCGGATAGCGACTCTTTCCTGCTCAGAACCGGGTTGCCGACAAATCTTTTCCTTTCTACCAGGTACTCAGGAAGCCAGCTCGATTCGAGTGGACCGAAGAATGTGAAACGGCCTTTCAACAGCTTAAAGAATTCTTGGCATTGCCACCAGTCCTTACTCGCCCCACCAAAGGAGCCTCCTTGCTCCTTTACCTGGCAGCCACTGACAGCTCGATCAGCTCGGCTATGGTCGAAGAAAGAAATTCCGAACAACACCCTGTGTACTTCGTGAGCAAAGTCCTTCACGGGGCAGAACTCAGGTACCAAAAGGTGGAGAAACTGGCACTCTTGATAGTGGTCTCTGCAAGAAGACTAAGGCCCTACTTTCACGCCCATTCGATGATAGTCAAAACCGACTACCCCATTAAGAGAATCCTGCAGAAGCCCGAGCTGTCTGGTCGGATGGTGGCCTGGTCAGTAGAGCTTTCCGAGTTCCAAATCAGGTACGAGCCCATAGGACCCATTAAATCACAAATTTTAGCTGACTTTATTGCAGAACTAACACCGACCCCCGAGGTCAAATACTGGACACTCTACGTGGACGGTTCCTCCAATTCCAGAGGTAGCGGAGCAGGTATCATTGTAGAAAGCCCTACAGGAATCTGTGTTGAGCAAGCACTTAGGTTTCTGTTCAAAGCTAGTAACAACCAAGCCGAATACGAGGCATTGTTGATCGGTCTCAAGCTCGCATGGGAGCTAGGTGCCCAAACACTCCGAGTCAAAAGTGACTCCCAACTCATGGCCAACCAAGTTAAAGGCGAGTTTCAGTGCCAAGACGATGTCCTAGCTCGGTACGCCCAGAAAGCATCTGCCATGATCCAAAATTTCCAAGAAGTCCAGCTCGAACACATCCCTCGAGAGCAGAACAACAAAGCTGACCTGCTAGCGAAACTGCATCATTTGACCCATACTCAACAATCTCCACCTTGGCGAATATCAAACCCCTATGACGATTCACTGCATGACGATCACATCCTTGGCACTGGGGGGTAGAGCTCCTGCTTGATCACTGAGTAATGTGTAACAAGTCCAAGCAATGCTTGAACTTGTCATTGGTGACTGGCTTGGTCAACATGTCAGCTGTATTCTCTGAAGTATGAACATTCTTAAGTAATATCTGTCCAGATGCAAGTAGCTCTCTGATCTTGTGAAATCTCACATCAATATGTTTGGTCCTGGCGTGATACAGATGATTCTTTGCCAAGTAAATGGCGCTCTGACTATCACAATGCAACCGAACTCCACCTTGTTCAACACCCAATTCCTTCACTAATCCTGTAAGCCATAAGGCTTCTTTTGCAGCTTCTGCTACTGCCATGTACTCTGCTTCAGATGTCGACATGGCCACTATGGGTTAAACTGATGACTTCCAACAAATGGGTCCACCTGCAAGAGTATAGACATATCCCGTTGTAGACCTCCTATCATCCATATCATTCGCATAGTCTGAATCAACATATCCTACAACTGTAGGATCACCCTTTTCACTGCCAAACATGATACCATGACCTGCTGTACCTCTTAAGTGCCTCAAAATCCACTTGACTGCTTCCCAATGATGCTTCCCTGGTTTGGTCATAAACTTGCAAACTTGACTTACAGCTTGTGCCAAATCCGGCCTTGTGTAGACCATAGCATACATTAAACAACCAACAGTACTGGCAAAAGGAACCTTTGACATATACTCAACTTCTGCATCTGTCTTTAGACACTGATCCAATGAGAGCTTAAAGTGATTCGCCAATGGAGTACTCACAGCCTTCGAATTACTCATGTCAAATCTGTCTAGCACCTTTTCAACATAGCTTTTCTGAGAGAGCTATAATTTTCTAGCACTCCTATCCCTATGAATTTCCATCCCAAGAATCTTCTTAGCAGCCCCTAAGTCCTTCATGTCAAACTCCTTACCCAACATGATTTTCAGATCATTTACATCATGTAGATGATTAGCAGCGATCAACATGTCATCCACATACAGTAATAGGAAAATAAAAAAGCCATCATCAAGGCTCCTAACATAAAAACAACAATCATACTCACACCTTCTGTAGCCAATCTGAAGTATGTATGAATCAAAGCGCTTGTACCACTGCCTTGGAGACTGGTTTAAACTATACAAAAACCTCTTCAATTTGCAAACAAGTCTGCCCTTGCCAGTGTCGCTGAAACCCTCTGGCTGCTGCATGTAAATTTGCTTATCTAGATTACCATGAAGAAATGCTGTCTTCACATCCATCTACTCTAAATGCATGTCTCGAATGGCTACCAAGGCTAACACTGCCCTGATAGAGGTATGTCTGACGACCGTAGAGAAAATCTCATCATAGTCAATCCCCTTCTGTTGTGAGTACCCCTTTGCTACAAGACGAGCCTTGAATTTTTCCCCTTCTTTTTCTGTTACTGCTGAATTTCGCTTGTACACCCACTTGCAACCGATAGCCCTTTTGCCCTTAGGAAGCTGAACAAGCTCCCATGTCTCATTTTTTTGCAAGGACTCCATTTCTTCCACCATAGCACCCATCCACTTATCTTTCTCCTGGCTAGCTATAGCCTCTCGAAAAGTGGATGGATCTCCAGAACTAGTAAGAAGTGCATATGCTGCCAAGTCTTCAAACCCATATCTCTCTGGTGGCTTGATCTGCCGTCGCTCTCTGTCACGTATCATAGAATAGTCATGTACTTCACCTGAATCTTGAGGTCCATGGTATGGCTCAGTGGGAGAGCCTGATTCGTCTAGTGTTTCTGGTTCTGTCTACACATTGCTCACTGGGGACGGCTCAATATGCACCTGAATCACCTCATTGTTGGAAGTTTCCCCTTCAGAGACTGTCACATTTGTTGCAACTGACTTCTTCAACATGAACTGCTCATCAAAAACAACATCTCTGCTGGTAACCACCTTCTTTGAAACTGGATCCCATAACTTGAACCCCTTTACACCTTTTGAGTATCCTACGAAGACATACTTCTTCGACTTCGGATCAAGTTTGGATCGATCTTCACTAGATATATGCACATAAGCTGGACACACAAAAATCCTTAAATTGGTAAGATAAATGGGATTGCCTGTCCATACCTCCTCTGCAACTTACCCCCCAGCCCATGGGCTCGACCCAAATCTGTTTTGGGGGCACACTGGGGTATTATTGTAATCCGTTGCGTAATATTATATATACTGCTTGTAACATTGAACCCTAATCTTCACTGAGAAATAAAATGGAACTACAGCTGCTCTGTAGTCGCTGACGTAGGCAACTATTGGTCGAACAGCGTGACTAAATATCGTGTCCCTTTTTGCGTCTTTCATTTCCTTATTTCTTCTATACTGTTGCTGTTCTAACAATTGGTATCAGATGACGTTTAACTCGGGTGCAAAATTCGACTGGTGTAAAAGGTCACTTTTTACACCGGTTATACATAAAACCGGTGTAAAAAGTCATGTTTTTTTTTTTAAAATGACATTTGGGGACAAGTTTTTACACCCATTATTTATACAACCGGTGTAAAAAGTCACTTTTTACGCCGGTTAAATAACCGGGGTAAAAACCCCAACATACAACACCGGGAGCATCTACACCAGTACCAGTTTTGGTGTAAAATATCAATTTTAACCGGTGTAAAATTCTCTTCTGCACTAGTGTATTATGAAAATTATGATAGCAAATAAAGAATAACATTAAGAATGTTTTTTAAAGTTTAAGAATGATATAAATTTATAGTAGATGTACATGATTTTCAAACATATATATACTTAATGAGATAGGCAGATATATAAGGATTGATGAAATAGTGATATAACTAAGGTAGGGATTGTTTGCCAACTAGAGAAAGGTTACAGAGTAAAGGAGTTCATTGTCTCGTATCATGCGTCTTTTGTAGGGTTGAAAATGTGTCGAGCTGAGTCGAACTTAATTCAGCTCAGCTTAGCTCATTTATTTAATGAGCTCAATTTTCAGAACAATTTCGGCTCATTTGGTTCATGAACAAAGTTCAACGAGCTAATTATCGAGTCAAGTCTTATCGAGTTCAGCTCATTTATTTAACGAGCTAATACGGGCAGGTGAGATTCTTTAACATATGAGCAATCATTTCCCATGTTTGCAAGGAAAAATTTCACAACACTCTGTACGGTGTGTTTTATTCTCCGATCTATCTTTTCTTTATATTTTTTGTTGGAATTCTTTTTGTGATATATATATATATATATATATATCTGACTCATGAACCAAACGAGTCGAATTATGCATAGCTCAAGTTCGGCTCATTTATTTAACGAGCTCAATTTTCAGCTCAAATTCGGCTCATTTGGTTCATGAACCAAGTTCAACGAGCTAACTATCGAGTCGAGTCTCGAACTATGTCCGAGTTGCTCGACTCATTTCCAGCCCTAGTCTTTTGTGATCATGGACTTGAAAATAGTTGGCACTTATTTGTTATTTGTCCGAAAAGTGTTGATTGTTGGAAGCAAGATGGCTTATGGAGTATTATAGACCCTCTATTAACTAACAATTTTAGTTTTCATGAATTCTTTTTCTCAGTTTTAAAGGCTCTTAATGAAGATAACCGAGCTCACTTGGCTATGCTTTTTTGGAGTATTTGGAAGAGTAGAAATGTTATAGTTTGGGAAGGAATTTTGGAAAGCATTGCGTAGGTGAGAGCTAGAGGAACAATTTTACTTTATGATTGGAGGTGTGCTCAAAATGTTATTCAACATCAACAAAACTTGGTTCAAAACAATGCTACAAGTTGCTGGCGGAAGTCGAGTTCAGGTAGAATTAAATGCAACGTGGATGCATCATTTTGTTCACACTCAAACCGGGTTGGAATAGACATGTGTCTTTGGGATGATCAGAGATATATGTTTTATGTTGGCCAAAATAATATGGATGTCACCTATCTTATCTGTTGATGAAGGGGGAGCAAGTGGACTTTTAGCTGCAATTGAATGGGCTATTGATCTCCAACTACTGAATGTTGATTTTAGTTTGGATTCAAAAAGAGTAGTGGATTGTGTCAATATAGCTAAGAAAGGATGTCTCAAATTTTGGTGCTATTGTTTTAGATTGTAGAAGACATCCACTTTTTACTATTTTACAAAACTTTCATGTTGAGTTTTCTATGAGACAAGCAAATGAGGTTGCTCACTCTTTAGCAAAGGTGGCTACATTTTATGCTAGCATCCAAGTCTTTCATGATGTTCCAATATGTAATCTTGATTTTGTCAAAAAAAAAAAAACTAAGAATAAGCACAATAAATGGGTGCGGCAAGCCTTGAGAAAATTCTATGAAGCAGTGTAGGGAGCAACCAAATAGCAATGAATTGTTCAATATGCACAACTGTGCTACAACAATTCACTACGTATATGGTAGGTATATTCATGGATTAAATTGGATGATTTTATTTTTTATAAAAAATTGAATGATTTTATGATAAAAGTTAAGTCATCTAATTTAAATGATTTTCTTAAAATATGATTTAACTAGTTTAACTTAAGATAGAAATATGATCTGCTGTAATTTAAAATAATTTGAATTATTTTTTTATTTTTTAATAATTTTTAATATCGGAATTTTCTTTACTCTAAAAATTAATTCTTAGGGGGTGTTTGTTTCACGGCATCAAAAATTATTCCCGAGGAACAACTTTCCAAGGCATAACTTTCCTGGGAATAAGTTTTAAAAAAAAGTGTTTGGCTACCGTATTAAGTTCCCAGTAATCTTTTATTTTCAATTCCTAAAAATAATTAACACATGTTTGGTTTACAATATATATTCCAAAAAATAGATGTTACAATTCTTAAAATACCCCCGTGATTAATTTGTTTCATTCGGTTATATAAATATTGTATATATATGCCTTTTTTAAGTAAACGTTGTATATGATTTGGAAAATACTAAACACTGATTAGAATTTCAATTGCGTAAAAAAATTCAAAAATAATTACTTTTTTTTTTTTGGCTAATAGTGCCTTTTTTAACAAACCTAGTTAAGGCACAAGCACATCAAAAGAAATAAATAAAGCCATTTTTTGCTTTTTTTTTTCAATCAATCAAATACTTTATTTAAAAAAATTTAACAAAACACATCAAAAGAAATACATAAATGCAATGACAGGACAAGTTTATAAAAAAATTCATTCGGTAAAACACAACCACAATATCTATTTCATGTTTGCATGTAGTGGCGAACAATTATGTTATTGTTTGGATCGTCGTTCCGAGTCCCTCAACGTCCGTCTCCACTGGCAAACTGATTTTCCAGTTCGTTGGTTGGGATGGAAGGAAGGCCTTCCTTGCTTTTCCTTTTCTTGTTTCTCGTTCAGAGGTTAAAATCTCCATTTTGCCCAGTAGTTATCTACTCGAATCTTGTTGCTTGATCCACGAGGTGTTCGTTCGTTTTCTTGGTGCCTGTTGCTGTGCGAGTGGAGTTGCAGAAATGGAAGTAGGTGAAGAAAAGGATAAAGAGAGAAGACAGTGGGTTCTTCAATGCATAATCCTTGTCTAAGTTAACACCTAATTTATGCCAATTTTTCATCTAATAGTTTTCAGCCGCGTCTCATTTCCAGCTGTGATGCTGGGTTGTGTTAGTCACCTTTGCTTTCTTTTCTTGACACAGCTGCTGTGTAATTAGTAGTGATGCTCATGTTATCTTCTTGTTTTAGTTTTATTTTGTTTATTTTTTTATTATACTGTCTTTACTTATTAAAGTTATTTTCAAGCATAAGACAAATATTGCATAAAAAAAAAGACAAATACTAGTAAAAAAAACCATAAGACAAATATATTTTTGTCTTGTTACTAGTATAGTAACCCGTGCCATGCACGGATATATATTGGCTTTTGAATATTTGTATAAAATAATTTAATTTTTTATATAATTTTTATGTTAAAATGAGATTGAGACATTATCTACAAAAAATTATATAAGCGTATTTTATTTTCAATTATACATTACAAAGTATGGTAATCTTTAAATAGTAATTATTATTGTCTATTATAAAGAATTGGTTAAATATGTGGCTGATTATCATAATTAAAATTGAATATAATGAAAAAATATAAATTACTATCGACTTAATTGACTTAAGAGAATAAAAAATTGTTATGAACTTTTTTTTTTACCAAACTAATTGTAAAATGAAATTTCCAAATATAATAGACTTGACTCATGCGTTGCACGAGTTATACATCGAGTACGATGAAATGCACTCAATAGTATGTTGGTCCGTTCTACGCATGGTATATATTAAAAAAATATAAACAAAAAGAATCATGGAGAATTTCATATGAAATTGTCTAAATTGTACATAAAATGTTAAATACAAATTTGTTTTTCATAACAAATTTGTTTTTCATGTAAAATATTCATTCCCGTGTATTATATTTTATCTATTGCTTTCATGTAAAATGTTCATTCTCGTGTATTATGAAAGATAATCTAAATTTGCTTCGATTAAAATAAAACTTCAATAAATCTAAATTTGTTTTCATGTAAAATTGTATCCCCATATGTAATGTTTTATCTATGATTTCTATATTGATTAATTTACATATAGATATTAAAACTTTTTGCGTAAAATATTGTGTTTAATGTAATTTTTTTTTTTTTGTAATATGTCCATCCCCGTATACTAAAAAAATAGAATTTTTCTTTGATAAATTAGCTCGTTGTGGAATTTCCAGGCATAGAATTGGCTCGTTGTGATTAAAATAATGTTTAAATCTAGCTTTTTAAATGATCTAAGTTTTGAATACCACAAAGGTAGGTCCCAATTAGAAATTCTTTCTCACTAATCTCTTTTGAAATCAAGTTTTATTTTACATTTATACTGATAGAAACTAATAATAAAAATAACATATCACTATATTATACATTCAGCTATTGCTAGTCGCATGAACTTCCTCTTGATTGATCAAACCTTTTCCCAGTTTTTTAAGTTTGGTATTTTTGTTTACAGTCACTTTTTGTTGATTTACAGGAGAATGAATGGTTCATGGAAGCTGCTGGTATCTATTTCTAGCAAATACATTACTGCTGAAGCTTTGATTAGTTGTGCAAAACAATTTAGCTTTGTCACATTAGCAGCCAGCCATCGATTAGCATTTCCATTTACTGTTGCAGAACCAAATAATTTTCGACACATCTTGAAATACTTGTGCCTACTCATTTATTTGATCTTGTATATATCTTTTAGGGCGAGGCTTGATCTCACAGTTGAGATAAGGTTAGTATTAGTTTCGGTTATCTTTTGCCTTGATTGTAAGTAAAGAAGCACAATAATTGTATTTCCCTGATGCCAAGAGACGAATGCATTTACTGATTCTGCAGGGTAAGCTATTACCAGAATATTAGTGATTCAATGCTTTTTTTATTTTTGAATAGCAACCGATTCAATGCTTTTGTTTCCCACATTCCCTCATGCATGAAATACTTGATTTATCCTAGTAAATTTGCCTCTGAAATACATAGATATGGCTGCATCCTTGGAGGGACTATCTCCACATGTACCCTTATATAAAGTACGGGAATGAACCTTGCTTTTTTTTAACATACTTTTATGCTTTTCATAAACAATTCAGTTTAGAAAACAGTGATTCACAGTTTTCAAGCAGTTATAAGAAAATATGATGGCTTTGATAAGAATAAAATAATGTAAAATTAAGAACTATACTTGCAGTAGATATATATGTAGGCATAGGACATAAAAATCAGTCTGATCCCAGGTGTAGTAATGAGTACAAAAGATATCTTGAATGCAGCAAATGCCCGTTTTCTAGTCCCCCGCAACAGGCATTCTTCATCCTCCTCGGCTTCCATTTGCTCATTGAGTGAGAGTATATCAATGATGTCCAAGTCTAGGAATAAAATGCTATTATCACAGCCAACTATGATATCACCACCAAAACCTCACCTGTTCATCCATTTCCCATTCATCACAAAACACTTGTCAGCACACTAATATGCCAAAAACTATAGTCAAGCACGTTTCTTTTTCAATTAAATCTTTCCCATTCTCACATTCTTTAAACCCCATATGTATTTTGTTTAGGTTGTGTGTGTTTTTCTAGTGTAAGCAATGTAAATGACATTGGTTATCAGAGGAACATGCAATAAATAAAAATGCATTATATTGTAACATATCCATTCAAAAAAAATGCATTATATTTATATTGTAACAGTTATTATTTATTAACCTTGTTACACTGTCTAAGGTTATGACACACTCACGTTTGCTAGTGAAAAAGATAGCTGCTCACTAATCCCATCATGCTTTCCAGGCAAGAAGCTCTAGCTGCAGAGAAAAAAAAGATAGAAGTTTTGGAAATTCATACGATTCACATTTTCTGATGCATTCAAATATATAAGCACCAATTGCACCAATCATCTTCACTTTGTTTCTCATTTTTTTTTCTTTTTATAATCATGATAAAACCATAATTGCTTAAGCAATTATTGTTTCTGAAGCTAAGCAACCCACAGATATACACAAAAGGAAAGGTACCGAAATATTAGAAACGTATGATGCGGTATATGTTTATAAAACTCATCGAGAGTAGCCGAGTAGGGACATCATGATCATAAATATGAAAGAAAAGGTGAAAGGAAGACATGGTAGTTCAAAAAGCACTACCAAAGCATAAAAGAAACAAACAGATAACGATGTTTGTGTGCTAGCTACCTTAGCTTGAGCTAATCCAGTCACGCACAAAAAGCGATCTGTAGTTGGACTCGAGGCTGGGTATTAATTAGTCTCTCAGGCTTTGATGTCATGCCACCAAGTACAATGACGTTAGTGCATAAATTTATACATTTACTAAATTTACCATCCTCTAATACAATAACTCGGAAATTTTCCTATACAAAAAAAGACAATCCCCCTTCACGTAGGGGGAAAATAAAATAACAGAATTCTTCATACTTATATTTAAAAATAAACCAAACAGTAAGAGCAATAAGAGGCAATACCAACAAAAACCCAACCCTTATGTTGAACTCACATCCCAAGGAGAACAAATAAATCGTACATTTCCTACTTGATGGCATATGAACGGTAAATACAAACTCAAGAGCCTCGGTGACTAAGGAAGAAGAACTTGTCAATACCTGCACACAAAAATAGTTCCCCCAAGCAACATAAATTAATCAATGAACATAGTGGCGGAAGACTGCAAAGGGAGAGACTGAGGGGGGAGTGAATGATACATTAATTGGTGGATTACAAAACTTGAGTAAATTCCAGCCCCATTTATCTTCCTTTTAAACCATGTAAATACAAAAAAAAAAAAAAAATTATGAAACACAAGATAGCTATTGAATTGTATAAAGGGTAGCAAAACAATATCAGAATCAATGAAACTCAAAATTACTCTTTCACAGATGATAGGGAAGTAAAGCTTCAATAGTCACCGTATTCAGGCTTCTTGGATGATAGGGAAGCATCTTTTTCAGTGGACGCGAAGAAAACATGAGTCTTGCATCTTCTAATTTCTTAAAGAAAGTAGACTCGAAAGTTTTTTGGATCACCTGAATTCGAAATAAGAATTCAGAGCTAAAATCAGAGTTACGATTAGTGAGACGACATCAAATTTAGGGAAGATGGATACAAAATTTTTACATGATAAAATCACATGGAATTTTAATTTAAGAGGACCTATCTCTCATGTAATGGGAGATAACAGGGAATTGTAACTGAACTCACCATGTGTACAACACAATACAGCAACTTAATCAACAATCTCCCAACCCCCTGTAGCACTGTACAGCACAATACAAAATGTCAAGCAAACATGTCCCTAACAATCCCTTGATCAACAACTTAATTATGATAAACCAATCAAAAACTTTAAACAGATCAATAATAAAAAGAGAAAAATCAAATCAAGACTCAAATGAGAGAAAAGAGAGAGAAAATAAATAAATAAATAAATAAATAAATAAATAGATAGATAAATAATTGCTCTATCATAAGCCAAATTATCACCTGATCCACAACTTTTCCTCAAATCAGATCTACATTCCCCAAATCTGCAACTTCTCCTGATTCTGCCGAAAGTCAAAGATTGTATCAACATGAGATTCTTACATCATTTACAAAATTGTTAGAAATTAATCTGTGACCGTTGTGCCCATTTTGAATTGGTGCGCCAAAGTGAACGAAGGAAAGAAGGAAGTTGTAACACAAACAGCAGCAATGCAGCAAAATGTATAATAACAGGGGATTGGGAGAGTAAAATGGAAAAAAAATACCAAAGGAGAAGGTTTTTTTTTGGATAAAATATCTACCAAAAAGAAAAATTGCCACATTTTTGCAATGATTAACTGCATTTTTTTCTTCATTGTCCATAATTTAATCAGATATTCCTTTCTATAATTTTCCCACATAAACAAACAGTAAAAGAGAATGATCAGCGGAATGAAGTCATGAATGTGCATGCCCATTGCATTTCTAATTCACACCATTTGAAGGGGCAGAGGTCTTTGAGAAGCCTTGATTTTCAAAATCCTGAAAAAAATGATGAATGTGGAATCGATGAAAATAAAACCCAAAAGAAGAAGCGAAAATGAATTGTTACCAGAAAATCCCAGTAATCGTTTGTCTTCTAGATCACGATTTCGTTGCTCTAAGGAGTTTCCATTTTCTTAAATCAAGAAAAACTGTGAAAGCATTTGAGACTGAGAGTGAACCAACCTTGCTTACTGAGAATAACACTCACGACCAAGTAAATGGGAAAATATACAACTCCGATGCACCCATCGCTTGCACTGTATAGTAAGAACCCTAAAACGAAAGTAAGGCAGAGAGGAGGGGCCACAACCATGGATTTGCAGTAGGTTCTTGTGAGGGAGGTTCGTCGGTGGGTTTAGGACTATGTGGGTCATTGAAGAGTTCAATGGTGGTTGAAGTTTTGTTGGTTCTCGCAGACATGGCAGTGGGTATCACTGTGAGGGAGGTTCATGATTGTGGTTCTCAAAGTGGTTTCCGGTGGGCATCGCTGTGAGGGAGACTCGAATTAGGGTTACAATTAGAAACAAAAGCACAGCTAATCACGACACGCGCTTATCACCAAATCAATTAAATTTGAATTTGAAATCTTGGAATTTTTTAAATGAGTATTTATTGCTATTAAAAATATTTCCCATTTTGTATATATAGCCTTCTGATCAGTAAAATTTAATTTTTTTTAATTTTTTTATATGAGTATTTATTGCGAGATGGTCTCATAAGATGACACCTGGAGGTGTAATCAATGAGATTCATTTGTAAATGTATATAATATTGATATTGATTCTATTTTTAAATTTAGAGCATATGTATTAGCTTGTTGTTTTATATTTTCACCAAGATTGTATTGGGAATTTTCTCACCTATTAGTGGCACTTAATTTTTTAACAAAGCAATATAAAAATATTATTAATACTACATTATAAAACTCATACTCTCTTTAGTAATTACAAAATTAAAAGTACGTTTGATTAATATCATCCAAACAAATTTCATTTTGTCAAACGTACGTTTGCAAAAAAAAATATCTAAACAGAAATCACGTTATGGTAAACTCAGTTTTAACCAAACGTCCGTTTGCAAAATGACATTGAATCAAACCTCCATTTGCAAACTTCAATCCAAACGAACTCATATGTTGTTAGTGGGGTGTTAAAGGGGTAGCATGGTCTTTTTACTTAATAATCTCATTCCCATCCACCCGGGAAAGAAGATTCCCATGGTCATTTTGGGGAATGGGATGCCGGTCAACATGGGAAAAAATGTTTTCCTGGGTCATATTTTTTCCTGGGAGTATTTTTATGTCCTGTGTAGCAAACGTGAGAATTTTTTCTTCCCATCCATCATTCTCGGGAATAAATTTGCAATCTGGGTAACAAAAAAAAACCATATCTGGTTCAAGCAATCGAGGGTCCAGTGGCGGATCCAGAAAACTTTACTGGTAGGGGCAAAATTTTGTGTATTATAACTTTTTTACACTCGTTGAAAAGGAATAAAGACTCAAACTAGTTTCTAACAAAAAACACAGAGATCTATTTACTCTCTGAGAAATGAAAAGTACTAGTATCAGTTTGGTTCTCAAAAATCTTAAATATCAGACAAATTAGTCTTTTTTAGAATAATTTTTAAGAATATTTTAGTCCTTAAGAAATTAATTTGACTAATATTTAATATTTTTTAGGATTAAATTGGCAATTTTTAATTTTGAGTACCAAATAAGTCTCCATATTTTTTCGTCAAGGACCAGGTTAGGCTTTTATTCTAAAAAAATTGTCTTGTGAGGTCAAGTTCTATTCTTTTATGGGGGCAAAAAATAAATTATGAAATATTTCTAAGTAAAAATAAAATTCACGTGGGGGCATTTGCCCCCAATGTGATACACATGCATCCGCCACTGCGAGGGTCTATATATAAGATTGAAAACAAAACTAATTTAAGCACCATATCCTTGTGCTAAAATTTCCTTTATGTTATAGTATATGATAAAAGTATTTAAATCAATTTTTATATTATATATTTTATTAGATCTGGTTTTAATTGTATCTTTTCATTCTAATTTTAAGAATATAATATCATGTCAATAGAATTTTAAGAATATATAATATAACTTGTTTGATTTTTTTTTTCATTTATTTTTAGCTTATTTTTATCCTGCAATGCACAAACGCTACTACTAATATAAAAATTAGACTTAACTATCCATGGTATCCTGGTGTGTGAGAGGGATATCCCTCTCACACTTGTTGTTTGCTAACGATTGTTTTCTCTTTTTCAGGGCAGAGGAAAGAGAAGCTCAAAGTTTGAAGGAAATCCTTACAATATATGAGAAAGCCTCAGGTCAAGCTATAAACCTGATGAAGTCAGAGATTTATTACAGCAAGAATACGACTAGAGACATGAAGGATAAAGTGACTTCTATCCTAGGTGTAACGGAGTGTCTCGGAACTGGCAAGTACCTTGGTATGCCTTCCATGATTGGCAGAGACAAGAAAAATGTTTTCAAGTATCTTAAAGATAGAGTTTGGCGAAAGATTCAGAATTGGACTGGTAAACATCTCTCGAAAGTTGGTAGGGAGGTGTTGGTCAAGTCAGTAGCACAAGCCATACCTACCTACTGCATGAGCACTTTCTTGTTACCCACAACTCTTGGAGAGGAGATAGAAAGGATGATCAATTCGTTTTGGTGGGTTACTTATAGAGGCACCGGTCGTGGCATCAATTGGATGAGATGGGAGAAACTTGCCGTAAGGAAGGAGTTTGGTGGCATGGGCTTTCGTGATCTTTACGGCTTCAACTTAGCCATGCTAGGGAAGCAGGGTTGGAAATTGTTAACCAACCAAGATGCTATTACTTCAAGAGTCTTCAAAGCTAAATACTACCCAAAAATAGGGTTCCTTGAGGCGCGCTTGGGCCATAATCCAAGCTTTGTGTGGCGTAGCATCCACTCTTCCCAGGTTGTGGTTAGAGAAGGCTTGAGATGGCAGATTGGAGATGGGAATAGTATCAATGTGTGGTGTCAGTCGTGGTTGCAGAATAACGATAATGCTTACGTGACATCTACACCATCCGCGGGATGGGATAATTTACAGGTAGCAGACCTGATTAACAAGGACCAACTGCTGTGGAAAGAAAATATAGTGAGACAAGATTTTCAACAACGAGATGCCAATGAAATATTAAAGATGCCTCTGCCTTCTTTTCTTGATCAGGATCAGCTCTTGCGGAGACTTAGCAGGAATGAGTCCTACACGGTCAAGTCCACATATTTTCATCTCATGAAAAGTGTGGTAGATTCAAGGCACTTAAGGGTTGCAGGAGAATGGAAGAAGCTGTGGAAATTGAAGCTACCAAACAGAGTCAAGGTTTTCCTATGGATGGCTGCTAGAGGAGTTCTTCCTACTTGTGATAATCTCCAACGGCGTGGGGTGGCATGCAATTCAGAATGCATTTACTGCGAGCTTCTTCCTGAGAATGAATGGCATGCATTTGTAGGCTGTAAGCATGCAAGAGCTGTTTGGGTAGAAGCTGGTCTTTGGAATATATTGTCACCGTTGGTCGATGCTACAGGTGGTTTTGCAGATTTGCTATTCTCGATTTTGTCCACACTCCTAATGAAGCAACAATTAATGGCATCCATGATCATATGGAGCTTATGGTGGAAGAGAAATGCCAAGGTTTGGGAACATGCTGATAAGTCAAATTTTGAAGTGGTTAGAAGAGCACATGTCACGCTGGAAGATTGGCAGCATGCGAGATGTCCCACCAACAAGTCAGCCCCGCAGCACCACAATCTGATAAGCTTGCATTGGACTAAACCAGGTGCAGGCAATTGGAAGTGCAATGTTAACACGACAATTTTTACATAGCACAATAGCTTTGGCATCGGCTTGTGTTTGAGGAATGAGCATGGCGAATTTGTAGCAGCTCGCACGTTGGTCCGGTCAGGCACACCACCATCTATGGAAGCAGAAGCAGCTGCACTCTTGGCAACATTGGAATGACTGATTGAAAGGAATGCTAGCAATGTGCATATAGAGATGGACTGCTTAGCTGTAGTGGAGTACTTCCACAGTACATCCAGCCTTAATAATGAGGTTAGGAACATCATCTCTAGGTGCAAATATGTTAGGAGATTGGGTAATAACTTTAAGATAAGTTTTATTAAGAGACAAGCTAATCGAGTTGCTCATACTTTAACAAGGGCGTCTCATTTTTATGCTAGTCGCCAGGATTTTGATTATGCACCTCCCTGTCTTGAGGACATTATTTTGAATGATATAATATGAGTTGCTTTCCGTAAAAAAAAAAAAAGATAGTCCCTGTTTAAATTTTATATATTTTTAATTCCCACATACAACTAATAACGTTAGTGTATTTTTTATTCTTGCCAAAGACTGAAATACAACCTTTTAAAACACGTCAATTTTATTAAATATAGAGACTTCTGAAATTCAAATAAAACTAATTTTAGAAAACTTCATATTTTTGAGAGAAAAACAAAAGTCTTAACAAGTATTTTTATGATATTAATTAAAAATATTTAATTAAAAAATATATTATATTAAAAATATAAAATTAGTCAATAGATTTTTTAAGTAATTTAATAAGTTAATAGAACGAATTAAATTCTTCTTAATTACTAATATGTTAATTTTTTTTTTTGGTATTGGATTAATATCCTAATCCTAATCCATACTACATCTGTTACCCAATATAAGCAAAAAAACTCATATATTTAGTCTAAATTTTGACCAAATACATAAATTTTTTTTATTTATATTGGGTAACGGAGAGAGTAAAAACCTTAAAAGAAGCACATCACACTTGGGCCGACCGCAGCTCCTGTGCAGCATGTGACCTACGGATAAGATTCGGACCGCCACTTCTCCGAAAGCATGGTTCTTGCCTTCCTCTTTCCTCCCTCCTTGGAGCTCGTCCATTCGTTAGGTGAGGTTTCTTGGAGTAGGCCATCTCCAGGTAACTATGTCCTAAATGTGGATGGCAGCGCTTTAACTAACCCAGGTAAGGCCGGTTTTAGTGGCTTAATCAGGGACCATGATGGTAGTAATCACCGCGGCTTCTATGGCAGCGTGGGTCACTCCAACATTGTCCACGCCGAGATTATGGAAATTTACAGGGGGCTGAAGTTATGCTGGGAGATTGGTATTAGACACCTTCGTTGCTACTCTGATTCCCTTGTTGCAGTCAGACTTATCTTGGAGGTGAACGTGGCAAAAACACAAGAAATGGAGGGTTTGAATTGGGTTTTAGAAACCTTTTCGCAAAGCTTATGTGTTTATGAAAACCTTTTCAAAGCAACTATTTAACAAAATAGCAACATAAATAAGGAAAGAGAAGAGAAGAGAATGACACAGTGATTTATACTAGTTCACTATCACCTGATAGCTACGTGTAGTCCCTTCACACACTTGATGGATTTCTCCACTATAATCAACCTGATTACACTTGAGAGTATAATGCTGCCAAACAGGCTATACTCTCAACTTCTTAGAACGACTTAGTGTAGTCAACCCTCTAAGGAATACAGCTACTACTGGGCTAAATACAGTGTTCAAAAATGGTTTGAAACAATATCAAATAACTCTTAGCAGAGAGGATATACAATGAAAAACTTAAGCATAAAGAATAACTTTCAAACTGAAAGAATAAAACGATTAAATGCTTGTTCAATGTGATCTCAGATACTTGGAATGATTCTTGATTGCTCACTTTGTATCACAGCGTTAACCTACTCTAGTGGAAGAAGTAAGTATATATAGCTAGGGTTGTGAATAGTGCTATTGTGACCTAACAGCTCTTTCACCAATGGACAAAACTTCAGATCCCTTTTTTATAGCTTTTAGCAAGTCACATCGTTTTCCAGTTCTGCGTTTGTACACTGTCATAGCAGACTTTTGTAGGATCTTGTCCCTTATGATCTTTTTGAATACGAGACACTTCTAGAGCAAGTTTTCTAATGATTATATCCGTTGACATTCCCTTTGGCCTTTTATTCCTTGTACATTAAAATACTCATCAATGAGGTCTCTTAAATACGTGAAGTAGCCTTTAATGAACACTCAGTCTGATTTCCAATCAGAGCATCTGTCAAACAGACAATGCTTGTTATTGAGATACTCAGTTCACCAGAGTGAGTTTGAAACAGTGGTAAGTCTTCAGTACATAATTTGTTGGTCTTTCATATAACAGAGTCTTGTAGAAACGGATGAAGGCTTCCACTGAGTAGTCTATTCATAGTTTGTTTGAGCATTAACCAATAACAGAGCGTTGACCATAACAGAGCATGGTCTCACCAGTACATAGTCTACCAGAGCGTTGACCAAATCAGATTGAGGCTATAAAACGATGACATCAGCAACTTTCAGACGATCACTGCCAGACTCAGATTCATGAAACTGAGAGTGAAATGTACACTTTAACAAAGTCTTCTGAGATAATTCTTTCTGATTAATAGTGACTTCTGCACACTAATAAACACATCAGAGGATAAATTGTTCTATTACCTATTTGTTATCATCAAAACAATTAAGGGTCATTGTTTCTGAATCCACTTGATTCCAACAATCTCCCCCTTTTGATGATGACAAACACATAGATTGATGAACAATTTTCCATTAGAAAAATATTTACTTAAAAGAATTTTAGAGGCTCCCCCTGAATTAAGCACATAAAAATATTGTCTAAGTGTAAAGTCACATCAAATGAATGTATCACATCAGAGCATTTCAAATAAAATATCAGAGCTTTCATCAACAGAGTGATCTTTTAAAGCATATATTTATTAGTCTAACATCAGATCACACATTCTAAGTTAATGTATCAGAGTAAATAATGCAAAATGCAATGCATGATGACACTTGGTTGATACATTAGGTTCATCAATTACTCTATATTTCTCTATATTTTCTTCTCCCCCTTTTGTCATTAGACAAAAAAGTTAAGAATAAATAAAGAGCATCATAGTCAAAACAGAGTGAGAAAGATAAAGTTAAAACAAAACAAGTACAAAAAAATGATTTCATTAATTAGAAAGAAGTACTAAATTACAAAAAGTTTTACTTAACAAAATAAAACAGGTACAAGGCTAAAAAACAAAAGGGTGAACAAAAACCTAAAGGCTATCTAAGGTTTCTTCAGCTGATCCACTATAAACTACAACATAGAAGTGACATCCTCATGTCTCTTGTTTGAAACTTCCATGAATTTCTTGAAGTTTTTGTTGTCTTCAATAAGTTGGTCCAAGACCTCTTTAGGAACAACAACAGAATGACCAGTGGATGCAGAAGCAGACCCAAAAGCAGAGAGCTGAGACACCATTGCAGTTGAAGCAGGAGGAGGAGTTACTGGTTCATGTGCAGGTGGAGGAACAGGGGCAGGTGGAGGTATGAGAGCAGGTTCTGGTTCCCAAACAACAGGGGTCACAACCCTTTGAGGTACCCTCCAAGCAGAAGCAGTTAGGAGTCTTCTGTTTCTCTCATGTTGATCCTTCCTATGCTTCACAAACCAGAAATTGACAAAGTGCCAATTCTCATAGAAGTCCTCTAGAGCCTGAGCAGTACTAACACCATCCAATCTGTCTTCTTCAATGTATCTCCAAATATCAAACTCATACTGTCTCCTTACCTTAAATACTTCAAATCCAGCAAAAAGGCGTGGATTAGGCTGAGGCACAACTACTGCTTCCCGATGGTTTTGTGGAGGTTCACAGCCAATTTGAATAATAGGGGCATGAGGTAGTGGGATTGGTGGTTCAATGATGGTGACATCATCATCATCATCATCAACATCCAGTTCAAGTTCTTGAACTACTTCTGAAGCAATTGTAGCAGCAATGACTAAGTCATCATCTACAATTGGTTCTACAGTACGTTCAGACTCATAGTGAATTGGTGAATGAGGTGGGGAAATGATTTGTGGTGGTGTAGGTAGAAGAATAGCAAGCTGCATAGAGGGAGTTGAAACAGGTGGAAAGGTAGTAAGGGGCTGAACTTCACAAATCATATCAGAGCTAGGTGTATCAGATTGGGGTTCCTGGTTGATAGTTTTAGTGACTGCTTCGGGTTATGAAGGAATGTTTAAATCTAGTTGGACTAGTAGTGGTGATTTAGGTCTAGGTGGTAGGTTTAGGTTGTGGTGAAGGTGTTTGAGTGTGATCGGGTTGTGGTGGTGTTGTTTGTGTAGTTGGTGGTGGTGGTGGTGTAGGAGTTGTTTGTGGTTCAGATGAAGGAATTGGTGTGGGTTGTGGTGAAGGTATAGGTTCAGAAGTAGTGGTTATGGGGAGAACAACATTGAGAAGCTCAATGTAAGGGATTGAGACCTTAGGAATGGGTCTCTGTCTCTGTCTCAAAGGGACATGGTCTACTTCAACATCCTCAGATGAAGAATCAGACGGTAATGGAGGTAAAGGCTTTTGGTCAGGCTTAGAAGGGGTTGGTTTAGAAGGTTTGGGAGGAGGAATAGGGTTTGAAGGTAAAGGTTGAGAGGATAGTGAGGGTTAGGTTGCAGAGGAACCAGTAGCAGCAGTACCAGTACCATACACATAATCATAAAGATTAACAACTTGGTCAAGCACCTTTGGTTTCTTTGCAACTTGATCAGCCAACTTGATTATTCTCTTCCTCTTTGTAGTAGTTACAGTAGTAGTAATGGTGGTAGCAGCAGTGCTGGAGGCAACAACAGAAGGAGCAGTAAAGGGAACAGTGGCACCTTAAAGCCTTTGAGCTCTTAGCATATCATGGTATTCAGCAGTTTCCTCACAAGTGTTTCTCAGGAATTCTTGTAATTTTTCTTTCTTTTCATCATCCTCTTCAGGTAGAGGAGAGGGCATGACAGCAGTTTCCTTACAAGTCTTTCTCAGGAATTCCAGTGAAGTAGGCTCAGAGGCAATGTGAATGCCAGTACTCCTAGTTATCCTTCTGGTAGGCTCAGCAGGGCCAACTTCAGAAATCTTCCTTTTACCCTTCCGCACTGATCTGGTCTTAGCTTCTTCTTCCTTCTGGATTTCAACAATTATCTCAAAAGATAGAACTCTCATCTTCTTCAGGTTATCACTATTGAAGGTTGGTGCACTGCAGGTTTGGAGTGCAACACCAGCTTCTTCAGTGTTCAGGCCTTGAAGATGTCTAATCAACCCCTGATTATCCAGAATAGCAGAGATTACCCTTCCATAGGGTATATTCAGATTTTTCCCTTTCTTGGACAAAATAATGTTCCTGTGCAAGTGGCCAAAGATGAGACTTAGCATGTTAATCTTGGATTTGAGTTCATAATGCCACATTACGAACTTGTGGTTTGAGCTCACAGTATCTACTGATCCAGATTTGGGTAGAATACAATTCTTGATGATAATATTATGGACATCAAATTATGGGATATGACTGAAATATCTATGTCACTAGGTTGCATATAGTAAAAGGTATTAAAATACCACTTAAGTTACAATGTGACAGATAAGTCAGTCGTATCATACTTCAACAACAATAAAGAATTTTACACTGTCTATTGACATAAAGGGTGCTGTTAAAATAAAGAATTCAGGATAAAAGAATTTCTATAGAGCATATAGAGGCTAATTCTATACTAGCTATCCACTAAATAAGGGCTTAACACCTAAGGCTTTTTTCATGAGCATGTTGCTCATACGAGTGTGTTGTAACTAAGGTTGCCTTAGTTTAGTGGGAGTCTTTATTTGTGTTCTATGTTTGAGATACAAATTTTATGCTATTTCGATTTTTTCTACAGAAATAAAGTTAGTTCATTATAAACTTTTTTTTTGTATCTTGTTGTCTGTAAATTTTATTTACACATTAAGGACTTTGGTTTGCAAAACCAAAGTCCTTAGTGTGTAAATAAAATTTACACACAACAAGATACAAAAAAAGCCTTAGGTGTCAAGCCCTTAGTTAGTGGATAGCTAGAACGGAATCAGCCTCAAGTATCTGCTAGATGATCCTACCATGTACGTCATTTTCGGATGCGTACATATAAGACTATGTATCAGACTTCCCACAGCTAGAGCATATGGAACACCCTATATCACTGACGAGACAACTTCTTTAGCTAATTTGTGGATTCTGTCAGTTCGCAAACCATCTTTAGGTCTATCGACACAAAGTATCTCGGTTGCACCATATACATTTGTTTCATTAATGTTGCCATTAAGAAACACCGTCTTGACATCCATCTTTTGTAGCTCCAAAGTTATGATGGAATTAATTCCTTGATAATACCTTAGGCGGAATTAGTTAGTTACAACACACTCATATGAGCAACATGCTCATGAAAAAAGCCTTAGGTATCAAGCATGTATCAAGGTATTATCAAGATATCATCAACTTATTGTCAATGATATTACATCTTTATTTTTTCTGTTCTCCTTATTTTATCTAACCCCCATAACTTCAACATGGTATCAGAGAGGTACCATCCTCCGTGACCTGTCCCGTCACTATTCCGCTGCCGACTTCCCAAAAGTTTGGGAATGTAATAATAGTTGTATTCAGAATTCATTGTGCCTCTTCTCATCGCTTTCTGGCGCCGTTTTCACTCGGGCATGTCACCGCAACAGTCTGGTTCTAGATCTGGCCTTGTTTTCGTGTTTCGGAATATGATGACACAGTTTCCTATTCAAAACAACCCTATTTTGGCGTATTTTCTCTCTTCTCTACCAGGACCTATCCTCGTTTGGTTCTGTTGTGACTTCGAAACATGACTTCCTATTATTACAACCGCGATTTAGTGCTCCTTTTGTTGCTACGACTTTGCCTTCTGCATATTTTCTAGGCATTGTGCGTTTTTGTTTGTTTTGCCGCTCTCTGTTGAGGTCCACGCACCTCCATTCGTAGCGCCGTCGGTGCCATTTGACACGTTAGACTCTCTTGGTTTGTTTAGGACTCCTTCCAGCTTGTGGGTCCCACTTTTGAGGTTTTTTTCCTGCTGTTTATTGCATTTGTTGCCCCTGATCAATGCTTTTCATCCGCGTCTTGTTCTTGTTCATCTACGTTACTATTTACGCATTTCTGCATCTTGTTTGCGTGTACATCACATAGATTATGTTTTCTTTTGTCTTTATGTTTTTCGCGTCTTTTTCTACCTGCACTGGCCCTCCCTTCGTCCCAGATGCACTGGCCCTCCCTTCGTCCCAGAAGCAGTTGTCAGAGGTAGTTTCAAGTTTCAATATTTTTGGAATATTATTGGTTTGAAGCTTTCAAATGTTGTTTTGAGAAGGTCGGACCTTGCTTTACTACATTGCTTGCCAATAAATTTCTTTCAAGCAGATAATTACTCAGCTATCTGGCTAAGCTATCTCTGTAGCAATTCTCTCCGGCTTCTCCAGCATCCCTGAGTTGTCTTTCCAATCATTGTTTTGGTGGAGCTAAATTTTTATGTTTTTTATTTATTTTTATTTCATGGAAAATGCGTTATTTTCTTGTAACAAGCTTAAAGCTTAGTAAGCTTTAGTTTGAGGGAGAATGTTAGAATATAGGAAAATATCTAAAAATATTATGATATTATTCTAGTTTATCTCGTAAGATTAGTTTATAATATTAGAATATTTTAGATTATCTTCTAGGATTAGTTTCTATATTATTTAGTTATTATCATGATTTGTTTCCTAGTTTCCCTATTTAAATAGGATAAAGGTTTTGTATCCCTTAAATAGGGATTAGTGTTCAGTCTTTTGTATCAAGTTACTAGTGTATTTACTTGTGATCGCACGGGCTCTCTGTATGAATTGTAAAAGTATCTAACGTACAAGAAAAAATCTGAAGTTTTCTTTTCAAACAAAATTATTAGCAGATTTAAATTTTTTTTAAAATATTATAGATAATTCATTATGAAGTAGAGAATATATGTATTTATACATATACTCCAATTTTAAAATATAACAAAAAAAACAAACAATATTGGTTCTATTTTCTTTATATTTAGATATGGTTTCTCAACTATGTGTTTCTACAAAAAAAATATAAAGCACACGATTGAATGATTTATCTAAATTACAGTAAGATGAGTTCAAAATAAATAACATCAAAAAGAGATAATCAATTATCTTTATTGGACAACAAGTTAATCCTAGAATAAATTCTGGTTTTTCTCACATATAATATCAAAGCATTAAAAAGAAAAAATAAAAATATATGTTGATTTAACATTTATTATAATTAAACATAAACAATTATGCAAATGATGAAATACGGGAAATATTTATATTCTAACGGAATACTGAAAATTTTGAAAATTTAATAATATGTAAAAGATGAAATATACAAATTATGAAAAAAAATATTAAATTTAACATTATATAGTTATGATTTTCAAATTAAATTTTACTATGTGAATAGTAAGATTACCATTCATGAAAAGTTATAAAATTAAAAGTAACTAAATTTATATGATAAAAAAATGATTAATAATAGTTGTCAAAAAAAATTGATGAACAGTACTAATAATTGATATAAATTATGAATAAAAATAGATAATTTATTTAAGGAAATATATTCATAATTTACACTGCGAAATTATTGTTTAATTTGACTTGAGGTAATAGCGATTACTATAATTAAAATAATAACTAAAACATAAAAAATTGAAACTGAAATTGATTTATAAGCAAAAAATTTAATGATTTTTATGTTGTCACATAACTTGGATAGTATTTTGATTGAAGGGAAAAAATCCTGATATGAGAATTAATTGATTGATATGCTTTATTTTATTATATTTTAAATTTGAATTTGATTTAATTCAAATTTGATTAAATAGTAAAAGTGCAGATATGAGTATTGATTGATTGATATGCCTTAATTAATGAAATATTATGAATTAAAAAAAAGTATTTTGTATTTTGGTGGGAAAAGAATGAATGTGGAGCTACCACGTGGTATGAGTCTACGTGGTAAAACTGTATTTTATATAATATAGTAGATTATCAAGTCATTATCAATCATAAAATGCCTTCTACAGTGGATTATCATAACATATGGTTCACTCAAAATATAGGTGAACCATGATTTAGAGTCGTTAAATCAAAGAGTTCATCAAATCTTATCATATAGCAGTCACGTCATATGGCGCCTCCAACAATTGTATTTTCTCTCCCTCCGCATCGCGGCTTCCCTCTTCTCCTCCCGTTTCTCGTGTGACATTGACCCTCCAAGTTATTGTTGCCATTCCAATAAATAACTATCAACTGTATTTTTTTATTTTTAAATTCACTCGACGGCAAGGGTGGGCTAAGGGACAAAATGTTTATTAAATTAGTGTTTCAATATATTTTTCATTCCCGTAAGATTCTCAGCTTTGGGTTTTAGTTCTTGTTGGGATTGAGGAAATTTTTATCAGTATTATTCAAATTCAAAGGCAAGTGTTTTTCTTTTTGGCTTGTCTCGGACCCCAAGAAGTCATGATTCAAGCAACACGTAAATATGAATCTGTGGTATTGTTTATTTTTAATTCACTCGATGGCTTAATGTGGGGTTCTATTTTTGTGGGAATTGATTAGCACCATGCAGAACGTAACTCATGACTGGCCAAAAATCTAAAGAATTAGTTAATGTTTTTTGCAAATTTTTCTATAATTCGATTTATGATTTGTGTTTTGTTGCAGAGAAACTTTGATTTAGATCTGGGTTTTCCATATCAGATGGAGAAAGAGGAGGGGGGGATAAGTTAAGAGAGAAGAAGAAGGAAAAAAAATTAGGTGTGAAAGGTGTATAATAAGATCTAGTAGGGTTGTTCGATCCAACGGCTCTTAATCATGGTTCACTATGAACCACTTAATAGCTAGTTCACTTTAGCCGTCATCAAATCATAATACATATTTCAAGAGTTTTTATATTTCAAGAGTCTTTATTTTCTCTTCTCCTAAAATTCTCATATCTTCAACACACAATGTACGTTCAACGAGAAAAGCAAAAACACATCATCAGTCAATTAATCTCCTTTGGCCGATTAAATTGCCCTCATACATCTCATGGCTTTGAAATTATCCAAAAATATGCCTCCTGGTCTCCTCTCACTATTGATGATTAATATTTTCATTCAAAGAAGCAACTATAGACGACATTAAATATGCTTTTCAGCAAAAGCACCTGACGTCTAAACAGCTGGTTAAGTTTTACATAAGGGAAATCAAAAGATTGAACCCAGTTATTAAGGGAGTGATTGAGGTGAACCAGATGCCTTGTTCCAAGCTGCTAAGGCTGACTACGAACGTGAATTAACCATGTCATCGTCACACAACAAATCATTAATGCAGCTTCCTGATTTGCATGGTATATTCCTATTCTACTCAAGGACAACATTGCAACCAAAGACAAGCTAAACACCACCGCTGGCTCCTTCGCATTACTTGGCTCTGTGGTGCCTCGTGATGCAGTTGTCGTCACTAAGTTGAGGAACTCTGGGGCAATCATTTTGGGGAAGGCCAGCTTGAACCGGTGGTCTAGCATGCGGACTAGGAAAGCTCCTAATGGTTGGAGCTCTAAAGGTGGCTTTGGAAAGGTAATTAATTAATTAATTAATTATTAGTTAATTATTAAGGACACATTTGAGATTTTTAAAGACAAAACTGATATTTTTCGTTTACCAGAGAATAAATTAGTTTCCGTAATTTTTGTCGAAAACGAATTTAGGTATTTACGCTAAAAAAATTAGAGATTAAAGAAAGAGAAACAAGAGAGAGAGAACCGAAGATGATTGCTACGTCATTCGTGTGGTGTCTCACGAAATGAGATTCGCGACGTTTAACATTACTCTCTCTCTCTCTCTCTCTGCGTGTGCGCGCAAGATAGTAGTAACAACAAAGACATAGTATATACATATAATCTTATTTTGTTAATTGTTTTTATAATTATAATATAATTTGATTGATTTAACATCTCTACTTATTTGGAAATTGAAGGCAGAGAGGAGTGATCGTCATAGACAATCTTGAAATAGAGCTGTCAATTAGGAGGGTCAACCCACTTGGAACCCTATCCAGCCCCCAAAAATTAAAGCCCCATACTAAGTGGGTTTCTTTTAGCCCCAGCCCATAATTTTAAACTCTTCAGTGGGCTAGGGCCAGGGCTACATGGGTCAGGCCACGATTGTTGTGGCGCAGATCAAAGCTATAGATAGAAAGGGATGAATGGGTATCGAAATCGCCGCAGGAGGAAGAGATAAGTCTCCACTTACTTTTTTCTTTTTTGATATCCGCTTTTTTTTCACTACAGTAATGAATGAGTGGATTTTGAATCTCAACCATACACGTTAGTGATCCTTGTAAAGAAAATCGTGTGCCTCTTAACTAATGGTCCACGAATACAATATGGTCAAATAGTGAGGAATGGTCAATAGTGAGGATAAGATGAAATTAAAAAGAGAGCACCGTAAATCCCTTGGTTCTTTGTTGCACGCATACAAAAAATTTCATTGTGACAAAAATTAAAAATATGAGTTTTGGGCCCATCGTTGACTATGAGGCTACTTCTTTTTGGACTAATACAAAGATAATTTGACACCACCCTTCACCTCCATCTCGGTGGTTCTTCTCCTATCCCTGAAACGAAACCCCTCCACCGCCGAGACCCAAACCCTCACCATAAACCCCATCACTCGACCTTCAATCTCCTATGTGTACCTTCGATCCTTCGTCGTTTTCTTTAGCGACCTAAGGGAGTTCTAATGAGGCTACTACCTTGCCTAGGGAATCCTTTGATTCCAACGTCCTCAAGTGTAGCTGCTTCGTCAATTTTGAGTTCGCCAAGTTGCTGGCTTCATTCTGTTGGTTCAGCGGAGCAGATTCAAGAAAGGGCTTTTTGGTTCTTTCGTTACATTGGTACCCTCTTTTCCCCTCTGGGCCTAGCCCTAGCTGTTGATAAAAGAATTTTGTAGGTTTCTGATAAAAAGGGCAGAATTAAGTGGACTCAAGGTATAAAACCCCCATATTTCCTTATTGGTGCTGCTACATTTGTTCAATTTACACAAAATGGGGGGTCGTACGTTAGGAGCCTCCTTTATGCCGATGCATATGCTTTGTTTGATGATAAGCTTCTCTGGAGTTTGGTCCTTTTGAATACCCTGTTGTCTTGTTTTACATGTCATGGTTTGATTGAGGATTCATAGGATCACCACCATCCTAGTAAGAATCAAGCAAAAATTGATAAACACAGCGACATAAGCTTAATTGTGAGACCCCAACCTTCTATTACCCCTTCCCTCCTTGATACACAATGATGCATTGGTACAAAAAGATGCATATGGAACACATTGTCAAAGGTAACAAGAAGTGGAAAAAATGAGCGAGAAGGAAGTGGGAAACCACTTGATGGGGTTTCTTATCCAAAGATTGTTGTGAACATCGGTAAGTTTCAATGGGGAGGACATGGCGCGAGTGCTCAAGTTGAGTGGAACACGGTACCTTGGCTTGGACAAACACTTCGACCACTGGCCAAACCACCAGATTAAGGATGGAGTTTCTCTGATGCTTGGCTTTGATCTTGCTGATTCTAGGTGTTTGTTTTTCTACTTAGTTTGTTTTTTTCGGAATAATGCTTTGTACAGGTCTGTTTCCTTTTGGTGTGCCCTGTTTTCAATTTTCTAATATTGTGATGAGAGGTACCTCTGGTATGCCCCAAATACCTTTGTTGTCAAGGCAGTCATAGAAGCAATACCAGAGTGGAAGACCCTAGATTGAATTTCCTTTTCTGCTAGTAATCATGCCCAGCTATAGAGGTTGGAGATTAAGCATTGCTTGGAGATTCAGAGAAGCCGCCAACAGGCTGAGTGGATAAGTTGTTAACTATTTTGGTCTTTCTTTGTTTGGCTCACAAGATTTCTTGGGCCACATCCTTTCTCAACCCGAGTGGATCTTGTTTTGAAAATTGGTGCATTGCTAGATGGAATCTTAGGTTCATTGTCTCTCATAGTAGCTTATGTCTCTTGTTTTTTGGTTAGTTCAGTAGAGTTGATGCTCTTGATTGAGCAGCAGCAGCAGCTCTGTATTGATAGATTTAGATTCGACTTTACATATGCTGTTAGTTTGGATTGGCATGGCTTGTTGTAAATATCGTATGACTTGGGCTTTGCCCTAGAATGACATGAATGTGACTCTTTTGACATAAAATAAAATAAAATTATAATATAATGATTTAATACAAAATTAAAAAATTATTTAACCTGATAAATTTTTTTTGTTTATCTATTAAAAATGAAAGACAAATAAAATATTTGATGTATAATTTATCTCTTAAATTAGTGCTGAAAATATCACTGTAATTTTATCTATTAAATTTATATTGAATCACATTTTATTCATCATATTCCAAATTTAACCTCAATTTTTTTAAAACAATTGATAAAATAATAAACTATAATTTCTATTAAATATTAATATTTCCTTCTGCTGCATAATAAAAATATAAAAAAAATCGACAATTTTTTTTTTTTTTCAAATTGATACTTCCAAAATAAATTGTATTAAACATGAAGATATTGGCTAAATGACCAAATTCAATAACTTCAAATTAAAAGTAAGAAATCAATCTACGAATGAACAAGTTTAGATACAAATTTCATACTCTTTCCGAATATCTACCATGTTACAAATCCACAAGATAGATATATTATCTGAATAAAATCCAGAACAAAAGATAATATCATAGCACAATGTCCAACAAGCCATCAGCAACGTCTCTTCATAACTCAAACAAGAATCCAGAAGACAATAACAGAGTCCAGCCAAACTGTAATAAAAAGCATAAGTTAGAAATTAGAAAGACAACTCACGGCTACAAAGACCGGCTTCCCAATTCATCTAAATTTCACACACACTCAGACCAATATTATCACAGATAGCATAAAGAGTACTGGCAGAAGCATAACAGCATGCAGTTTAACAAACTCTCTGCAGAATTTGTCAACCAAAATAACAGAAAATACTACTTTGAGGACAAACTAAAATCAATCACATTTACGTAGTCTATGTCAACCAGTCCCGGGAGCTAATCATAAACCCAAGTGCATCCAGAAGATAATAATATATTTCAATGTAAATAAACATACTACCCATTTAAATGTAAGAGGTTCTAATTGAGGGGCCCAGTGAACTGAGTAAATACAAGCAATTTCATTAATGATTGAGAACAGAGCTGTATCTATCTGTATCTTCAAAACCTTATAAGTGCGGGTACAAAGCAACTCATTCCTTTGAGTCAATTATATCAGCATGTTCTGGTTTATGATAAAAAGAATTTTTCTCACTGACAAAATTGTTACACAGACAATGCTTTTATCAAGAAAGTTACATGATTGAACATCTACATTTCATCAATGACTGAACATGGTAATGCTACAAAATCTACACCAATCCCAACCCACCCTTCCAATCAAAACCAAAATCTACACCTAATAGGGTTGGACAGGCACTTGTCATCACACTCTTCAACAACAACTTTAGCAAAACAGTGATTGCGGGCAATCATATCATACAATTCCATATTCCATATCCTAACATACCTCATGCCATATAAACTGCTTCAACAAACAGAGTTATAAGAAGCGAAATCAATATATCTTATCAAATTTACACATTAAACCTCGCCACACAAAAGCATGAAAATTGTCACCTTATCAAATTCCAATTCCTAGACAGTAAGGAACCAAACTTCCAAATTTCGTCTCGAGCAGTCAAAGTTTTTCCATGAAAAGAAAATAGAAGCTAAGTCACGTTTTGAAGAATGGAAAGAAAACAGGTTTCAACTATATGGGAATTGGATAGTCCCATTCCAAACACTAGTTTTGATGGAGAATGCCACATTCCTGACGTGGTGTGAAGGACTGATGGAAATGTGATTTTGATTTCACATTATGAACAAGAATTGTAACTATACACCACAGCAAACAGAAGTAACTATTCTTTCATCATCTTCCCAATCTTAATCATATGTCTGTGTAACTGTAATAAGACATCACATGAAAAATCAAATGTACCATAATACTTCCTCATCTGCTCTGCTCCTCGTTTGGTAATTACATGGACCTATGTATAAATGACTAGCTTGTTTGCACGAAACTATAGCTTGAATCACATGCCAAAATCATATATCTATCTAGAATCAGGATAGCAAACTATCAGAAATTATAGCTTAGCTGTTAGCATTTGATAATGTACAGAAGGTATGTTCCATCAGTAAAAATATACAGCTAAGAACCAATTCATCAGTAAAATATATATACATGTTTTTCTCTTGCAAAGCATTGGAAAGACAGCAAATGATAAATCAAACACACACTGATTCTATTTTAAGAAATTATATTAAAAAGATCAGATTCAACAAATAAGAGAGGATTTCAGGGGATTACCAAGCATAAAGAGCAACAAGATCAAATAACAAATGTTGATACAAGCATGCACACACAGGCACGGAACAAAGAAATGTTGGATTAACATAAAAAAATAGTAATTATACATGCTAAGTTTTCAAGATGCTAAACCAATATTGGATTAACAGAAAACATCAAAACCTTCGCATTAGAGAGAGATAAATTACCGTGCGAGAAGACTGAGAGTGGAGCTAGTTTTTTGCACTGTGATGCGTCTGATGCGTCCGATACCTTCAAATCGTTCCTGAAATATTGAAATCAAACAAGGAATCAATCTCTGATTCTGAAAAAAAAAATGACATAAACAAGGAAAATTGATATGTGTTCTGCTTACAAAAGGAAAAGGAAAACGAAGGAAAGACTGAGATCACAAACCTATTACGAACAAGAGAAGATTCACAGATCGAGATCGAGATCCAGGAGAGAGAGAGAGAGAGAGACTGAGATTGAGAGGAGAGAGCGAGTCGAAGCGGAGAAGTAGGGTTTACGATGACCGAGATCGAAGAGAGTGGAAAAGAATTGTAATTTCGTGAAGGGTAATTTTGTAATTGTATTTTTTTTAAACACCCCCCCCCCCCAAAAAAAAATTTCGGGGAACTGAAAAATGGCATCAGATGAGGGTTTTGGGGGGTTTAGAAAATCCCTAAATCCTTCCCTTATTTTTTTTTTAACTCCCAAACAAGGGTTTCATTCACCACAAGCCTTTCCCTCCCCTCCCCTCCCCTCCAAAAACCCCTTCCCAAACAGACCCTAAAGTTAACTGCTGGTTAAGAGTATCATGCATACACCTTGATCCCAATCTGATTTGCGTAAACTAGTATTAGGAGTTTCAGAACCGAAAAATGAACTCCAAAACGGGGGACAACCACACTATGTTTTGCTGTCTACGGTGGATACTGATGAAAAAGGGCAAATTATTTTAGCAAACAGAAACAATTACAATGAAGAGAATAATAAGTGGACGAGATGAAAGTGCATGAAGAAGTAGAGGTGAGGAGAAATAGTATTGTGATACTAAGAACAATTTCAGGGCACTGCGAAGGAGAGAATGACATGTTGGGAAGGAGTTATCATAATGAGTAATGGTAAGGGCAGAAATGTAATTACATTAGCCTGTGAACTCTTTCTCGTCCTTTTCTTCACAATTGGGGGAAGAAAGTAAAAGGTGCAAAATTAATCTCCTATACTTCTTTCTTCCCTACATCTCCCCTTTAATCTCCAGCCATTATTCCATTTATTATCCAATAATACCCATTTCATTTCCATTCCCTCATTATAAAAACAGACCTCCATTTGTTGTACAGCAAGGACCAAAAAATAAGGTTGAGAGTTGCCGCGGGAAGGAGGCCACTCATTCAAATTCCGAGCAACACTTAAAACACAACATTTGCCAAATCATTACTCAATAAATTAAGCTTCGGATTGGTCAGTCCCTAAAGCTGCAAAAATCATTCTGACCTCGACACAACAAAAATTAACACAAATGCTTCTGACAGTATACAGGGCAAGAGACAACACTGAGAATATACAACAAAGATATATGTAAGTCAAAAAGAAGTATTACTTGGAGTCTAACCGCATAACGTATCAAAAATACCAAAAGAGAATATCTAACAAGGGAAACAACTAAAATGACTACGATCAAATAATAGGGTATTTTTGGTATAGAAAACACGAAATTGCAATCCATTATTATTCTAATTTCATGGCAACCAGCAAGAGATGCCATCTGAAATAAATTACCTATTACCGTGCAGGTGCTGCAGCTTACATAACCTAACATCATCATTGTCCGAACTGCAATGGTTGAGTATAACCAACTAGCTTCTGAAGCAGAGGGATGAGACCAATTAAAGCAATTTGAAGCTGTTCTGAACTATTTAATCGAATGCTGATTTGTCCAGCCCCGCGATTGTTCAAATTGGCCCGGGCAACAAGGTTTGTATACCGTCCAATGGGAAATTGTGACTGTAAATTGCACCCAACAGCAAGGTCTCCATGCCAATCCATAACAGAAAGCCCAAGTGTCGATAATGAGCGTCCAAGAGGGTAATTTTTATCTCTCAATTGGGCCTCCAAACTGCCACCATAAGCAACATCATCACGCCCTGTCATTGCACCACCAGCAATAACCAACTTGAATTGCTTATTAGCAATCAACTTGTCTTCAACCTTAAGTCCAGCGGACAAGGCATCACCCAGGAGAGTAAATGAGAGACCAGCAGTTGCCTTATTTCTCCTAAAATTACAGAATTTTGTCTCACTACGTAATGTGTAAGCCAAGTCTTTCCCGACAGTCTGCATATCAAAACCTAATGAAGTTGCTTTCCCTTCTCCATACTTAACTGAACTGGCTATTTCCATCTGAACATTAGCATCCTTTTTATCCTTCGTAACCTGACCACTAAAAGACAAAGGTATCCTGTCTTTAAGAACAAACAGTCTTTCCACATTTAAGCCTTCATAACCCACATCATGATCCCATCCATGAGTTTCTAGAACCGGTCTTACAAGCCACTGGTTGGACGAATCAAGATAACGATACCTGTGAGTAGGATTATCAGAATCAAAAGAAGCAGGCAAGGCAAAATCTGGCATGGGGACAGGAACAGAAGCTGCACCACCACTTTCTTCCTCCACATTTTCACTATAATCACTTGGCAGATCTTTCACCGATTCTGCCATTTTCTTCATCAGCCTCCGTTGTTTTTTTTCTTCCTTCAATTGTTTCTTCATAAAAAGCTTTTCTCGATATTCTAACTCATCAAAATATGCTTTCTTCTGAGCTCTAGACAGCTTTTTGATCTGGGACTTTGTCAAAGGTTTAAATGGTGGCAAGTCATCAAGTTCTGTTTCATCATCAGAATCTGATGGTTCATCAAGATCGCCATCGAGACTATCCTCATCACCAAACTGCTCCTCTGGCAACTTTAATTGTGGCCTTGACTGCAGAAGGGATGAAAGAAGAAATGGTAACGGTGGCACTCTTGCGCGAGCTGTGTAAGACTTTTCAGGTGGACTATCTTGTAGCTTAAGAAGTGCATTTGCTTCAGCAAGAATTTTTGATGCAAAAGATAAGAGTAACAGATGAGGTTTCCAAACCTGGCCATTAGGTAAAACTCTCTGGCCAGCCCTATTAATTCTGCATGCAGAGTGGTTCTCAACCAATGATACTGGATTCATGAGACGCATATCACCAGCTGCTTGACGAATGGCTTGCTGCACAACAAGAGAGCGTTGAGTGACAAACATTTCATAATTGGAAACTGTACCATTAGGGCCATCAGGTGGAGCAAATGCTGCATGAGTCAAAACCACAATAGCATTGAACCATATGGATGGTCCAAAAATCTTAGTGATAGTGCGTAAGAGCGGCATATCACTAAAATCTCGGCTCTGCGTATCTAACCTATCAAGATACAGCACAATATCAGGTGGTGTTTTCTTAATAAAGCCTTTGACAGATTGCAGGATCTTCTCATTATATTGCTGGTCTGACCAGCAAGGTAAAAGTCCTGGTGTATCAATGACCCTCACTTTAATGCCCTGAACTGTTCCCACAATATCCTGAACCCTTTTTGTTCCCTTATTAAAAGCATCAGTATTAAATTTAACCTCGTCAAAAATAGAATTGATGGTTGCACTTTTTCCAACTCCTGTCTTTCCAAGGACCATTATTGTACAAGAGAAATCAAGTGGTTCCTGACCCAATGCTTCAAGTTGCTCAGCCATTGCACTTGCACGATCAAAGCTAAAAGTGCCAACACGGCCCCCATTCCCCCCTCTGAGTTGTTCAGCCAGTCCTAGTCTATACAAAACTTGTGCTACAACAACATTGTGGGGTGTCTGTCCAAGCCTATGAGCTAGCCGCAAAAACTTCACCCGAATCATTTGAAGTTTCTCACGAGTCTCATCGTACTCCTCAGCCTCCGCAATTGAGGAGTCTTCCATTTTTCGGGACTGTGTATTAGATACAGTACAATTCACCCGAGGCTGCCGCACTACCCGAGGAGCAGGTTCCAATAATGGGGCTGCAGATCCAAGGCCGGCAGGACGAACAAAAGTGGGGCTCGTAGCAGCAGATTTTTCAGACGAGGAAACAAGGTCACCATTTTGTTCTTTTGTGATTTGTGTAGTTTCCTTCTCCTTCACATTATTCTGTGGTATCTTTTCAGGTTCCCCAACAACAGATAAGTTTTCATAATTTCCTTGATTATCTTCATTAGAAATCTTAGACTGATAATCCTCAGTACTTCCTTCTTTTGAATCAATTGCATTAGCTTGTACAGTAGGTATCTCATCAGGAAAAGAATTTTCTGAAAGGCATGAGCTTCCGGCAGAATGCATCACATTTTTTTGTCTGGGAGTCATGTATTCAGGAACCTCATTTTCTGCCTTCTCTCTTGATGAACCAAAGTTCACATCCGCCAAGTCTCTATTCTCCTGAGATACCATGTCTCCATTAGTGTTTAGATCAGATACTTCTTTTCCACCACTACAATCACTATTTTCCAAACCATCAGCCCTCACAGAGTAGGATTCATCACAAGATACTCCATCCGCGGTCCCTCCAGAATCAACTCCATCTAGACGCGAGCTATCAAGCTGCCCCTGCCAATCCCCACGCACCTCCTGATTGGCAATTAGTTCAACCTCCCCCTCGTTGGAGTGTTTGCCAGACTCCTCAGAAAACCCAATTGCCTCTTCAAAGTTATCCAGAACCTCTGCGGCATCAGTGATTCCATCAGCCCTCACAGAGTAGGATTCATCAAGAGCCTCAACCTCGTTATCCTTATCCATGACAAATCTCTATGTTATTTCAAAACCCTATATTAGCCAAAAAGAAAGAATCAGACATCAGAAACCCTTTCAAAACGAAAAGTAGGAAAGGGGAAGGAAGCACGGAAACATTCGGATGATTAGACAAAACACAAGTTTCAATAATCCATTAAAATCGAAACCCACCATAACGTATACGTTACGAACTCAGGACCCAATGAGATATAATTTAAGGGGAAGAAGAAGAAATTTTATGCAACATAGATAACTGAATTATATTTGATCACTGGTGGGCTCGCATACGTGGCTTTGTATTAGGGTTTAACATATATAATCAACCAAAACGAAAAAGGAACGTTGAATTAAATTTATAAATAAAAATATCAAGAATGCAAACCTGTTTATGCCCAGAACAGAGATAGAGAGTGTCTCAGACTCAGACTCAGACTCGGAAGAGGTGAATTTTGCTTCAGTTCGTGCGCCTCGGCTTTCCCAGCGAGTGAATTCGGGATAAGGTGTAAGATCAGCGGATAGAGATGTTTTGAGTTTAGATCGACGGTGAAAAATGAAGCATAGGCATCATCAACGGAAATGCACAAATCACTGTGACCGACGGGAAAATAAAAGCGTAAGAAAACGGGAAAACAAACTGGTGTATTGGGAAAACGACCGTTCGATCGGGACACGTGACTCACTGTATATATACGTAAATTAACTATAGTTAAGTTTAGAATTGACTAGGATTTAGCTGGGGAGGATTTAATTGCAAGGATATACTCTTGCTTACACACGGATCTTGCGACATTAATCGCTAAGAAATAAAGTATTTCATTTTTTTAATACTACAGCATAAATATGGATATATAAAAATCAAAGCTTTATTGTGATTAGTTTTAGATTTATTTTATATTTTATCAAAAATAAATTTATTTTATAATTATACTGTAAATATAAATTTCTTTCACATTTGACACCAAGACTCATTTAAAATAAAATATTTTGAGATTGTAAAATATGCCAAAAGCACAAATATCTCATACATGTGTATCATGTCACAAAATCACAAATATTTCAAATATAACATAGAGGATAATAGTTGATCCCTTAGTAACATGGCATAAATATGTCCACATGATATTTTTACAATACATAAAAGATATCATGAAATATACGTCATATTCACAACATAAACAGTTAAACGAATCATAATATGTACAAAAATACATGATAAATGATTGATTAACATATCAAAACTATATATAGCTATTAAATATTACATGTATTTGGGAATACAATAACATTGTAACATAGATATGCATATATAAAGTATAATTACAAAAGTCACTACATTTTTGTCCAAAGAATGTGACAACATGTAATGTTTCCTTGTAAGTACTAAAAACCAAAATAATCACTTATAAACGATAAAGACATTTATAAATTTGATATGTGTTCAAAGACGATAAAATTACATTAACAACATGTAATGGTTCCCCGTAGGGACTAAAAAGTAAAATAATCATTTATAAATTATAAAAAGATTTATAAATTTGATGCGTTCAAAGACGATAAAATTACACCGATAACATGTAATATTTCTCCATAAAGACTAAAAAGCAAAATTGTCATTTATAAATAATAAAGACATTTATAAAATTGATATTGTTCGAAGGCGGTAAATTTATACCAACAACATGTAATGTTTTCTCATAGGGACTAAAAAATAAAATAATCATTTATAAATTATAAAAACATCTATATATTTAATATGTGTTTAAAGATGATAAAATTACGAGTAGATCATTTTTTTCTCCTGAGTGAGAGAGTTTTCTCTGAGTGAGAGAGTAGAGTTTTTCTCCCAAGTGAGATCGGGCACGGCGACGGCAACTAGGGTTTAGGTGGAGAGCGATGGAGAACCTTTCAATCACAGGGGAGGGGGATGATTTGGAGGTACTGGTAGAGGGAGTCCAAGAGGGTGAGATCGACCCTGCACTCTTTTAGTAGGGAGCTTTCTCACTGACAGGTCAGTCAAGGCACACCTCATGAAGGATAAAATGGCGGATATATGGCACCCGGTGCACGGCATGGCCATTACGGAGGATGAATCAGGCGTGTTCTTATTTCAGTTCTATCATCATATGGATCTCCAAAGAGTGATGAAGGGAGGTCCATGGTTCTTTGATAGACACATGCTAGTTCTTAGTTTACTACCACGTGGCGCGAGACCAAGTCAGGTTCCAATGTACACGGTTCCTTTTTGGGTGTAAGTTTATGATATCCGGGTGGGATTTATGTCAAAAGCAGTGGGCCGATTGATAGCTAACTTCGTGGGGGATTTTCTTGAGTATGATAGCAGCAACAACACTAACTCCTGGCGCAAATACAAGCGCATCCGAGTGCTGCTCGATGTGCGACTGCTGTTGAAAAGGTGCAAGCGAATAAAGAAGCCGGGCGGCGAGGCGAGGGAGGTCACTTTTAAATATGAGCGCCTATGTATGTTTTGCTAAGTGTGTGGCTTGATGGGGCATGCTGAAGAATGCTGTAATAAACTCATGGCGTTAGGGGTTAATGATGGAACGAGGGGTTGGGGGTCGGGGGCTTAGGGCTGATGCAAGACGGCCTCAAGGTGGGGGAGGGTCAAGGTGGCTCAGGGCGGAGGGACAAGCTGGTTGGGCAGCGCCGAATCGAGAATGTATCATTCAGAACGTGAAACAAGCGCAACACGATAATAACAGCAATAAATGCACAGCTGGCGTGCATGGCTCGCAGTATACGACAAAAATCACGGAATTTGACATGCAAAAATTGCGGATGGTCAAAATTTTTCAAAACCCGAATCTCCTAATTCCAAAAGGAATCTTGGGTGATAGGAAATTAAAGTCAGTGGATACGGTCTTTATGGAGGAAGATATCGTGGAAGAGGTTGCAACAGAAGGTGAGAAAAAATGACCGAGGACGGTGATACCAGTTATGGGAGGAGAAAGAATTAAAGAAAGAGATAGCAATCTGAGAAAAAATAGTAACAACGAGAACCATGCAACCCACGTGCCAGGACATGCAACCAATAGCTCTGGTAATGGACAAAGTGACGTGACTTTTTTATCGGCAGGCCCTGGCAAAGAGGTCTGCCGGGGACGATGAGTTGTATCAGTTGGAACTGCCGGGGCCTGGGCAACCCGAGAGTAGTTCCCTCCATCCATGACCTAGTTAGGACTTATCGTCCTGACATTCTTTCTCTTTTCGAGACTTTGGTTCATCCTAATAGAATAGAAGAGATAAGATTTAAAGTTAGTTTTGATGGGGCTTTTGCATTGGACAAGGTAGGTATGGGAGGTGGTTTGGCGCTTCTCTGGCATCATCCATTTGAGTGTAAGGTGCTGAACTATTTTTCAAATTTCATCAATGCTGAAGTGGAGTGTCAGGGTATACCGTCTTGGAGACTCACAGGGTTTTATGGCTATCCAGATAGCGGTAGAAGGAGAGATTCGTGGGATCTTCTGAGAACACTATCTCGGGATAACTCTTTACCATGGTGTGTTGTGGGTGACTTCAACGATCTCTTGTCAAATGAGGATAAGAGGAGTTGTAGAATCCATCCTCCTTGGCAGATAAGGGGATTCAGGGAGGCTGTTATGGATAGTAA
Source organism: Calophaca sinica (assembly GCA_037113605.1). Lineage (NCBI taxonomy): Eukaryota > Viridiplantae > Streptophyta > Magnoliopsida > Fabales > Fabaceae > Calophaca > Calophaca sinica. The sequence continues at coordinate 111,700,329 of CM073732.1, read as the reverse complement.
TCTACATGATCTACCAATGGAGGGTTATCAGTTTACGTGGACAAAGAGTCTGGGGACACCTCAAGCTAAGGAGGAAAGGCTTGACCGGGCCTTGGTAACAACATATTCACTAGATCTTTTTCCGAACTGTAGATTGTTGAACACGGTGTCAGACAAGTCAGACCATTCACCAATTTTGCTAAAGTTGTTTGAGAGAGATAGGAGGAAGGGGCCGAGAGCTTTTAGGTTTAAGAACTCATGGCTTGAGGAGGAAGGTTTGAATCAGGTCATGGAAGAAAGTTGGTTGAATAATGGCACGCTAAAGCTTCTCCCTAGATTTCATAATTGCACGAAAGAAATAGATCAGTGGGGAAGGATTCTTAGAGGGAGGTACCGGAATGATATTGAAAAGTTGAGAAGTGAGCTTGAAGAGCTCCGGGCGTTGAATGATGGCACTAACCAAGACCAAGTTGTTCAAACCCGTGAAAGGCTGAGCATGTTGCTTGCTCAAGAGGAAGCTTATTGGAGGCAGAGAGCAAAGGTGCACTGGTTACGTGACGGAGACTCCAACACTAAATATTTTCATGCAATGCCTAGCTATCGAAAGAAGAGAAATAAGATCCACAAGCTTCAAGGGCCGAATGGGGAGGTGATTGAAAACCAATTAGGATTGTATGAAACAGCAAAGGTATACTTTGACGATCTCTTCCACGCTAATAATAGTAATTATCGTTTGGTGACTGACTTGATGAGTGCGCGTGTGACCCCAGAAAACAATGAAATGTTGTTGCGCCCTATCACTATAACTGAGTTCAGGAAAGCTTTGTTTCAAATGCATTCTGATAAGGCACCGGGCCCAGATGGGTTGAACTCGGCTTTTTTTAAACGTTTCTGGCACTTGTGCGGTATAGAGGTTTATCATGCAGGAGTTGAATGACTTGATAAAGGTACATTTTCCCCTCAGTTGAATGATACAAACATTGTCTTGATTCCCAAAGTTGACAACCCGACTACTATGAGAGACCTTAGGCCAATATTGTTGTGCAAAGTCATCTACAAGATTTTATCTAAGGTATTGGAAAATCGTCTCAAATCTTTGCTTCCAAAATGCATCTCTCAAGAGCAGTCCGCATTTGTGGCAAACCGTTCCATTCTTGAGAATGTTCTAGTTGCCATTGAGACTATTCATCATATGACGTGTAAGGTGGGAGGGAAGACAGGAGAGGTGGCTATGAAGATTGACATCAGTAAGGCTTATGACAGGGTGAACTGGGAGTACCTTAAAAATATGATGCTGAAGATGGGTTTTGAGGAGAAATGGGTGGGGTGGATGATGATGTGTCTTGGAACTGTGAAGTATTCAGTGATGGTGAATGGTGAAGGAGTAGGACCTGTTACTCTAGGGAGAGGGCTTAGATAGGGGGACCCGTTGTCACCGTATTTGTTTCTCATTTGTACTGAGGGACTCACTACTCTCTTGAAAAGAGCGGAAGCGAGGGGAGAGATTCACGGTATCAAAGTGTGTAGGGGAGCTCCACTCCTCACGCACTTATTATTTGTTGACGATTGTTTTTTATTTTGCAGGGCAAATGATAGGGAGTGCACCATGTTGAAAAATATTCTCTCAGACTATGAAAGTGCTTCGGGCCAAGCAATAAACATGCAGAAATGTGAGATTTTTTTAGCAAGAATACTACACCAGATGTCAGAGGAGCCATTTCAGATATGTTTGGAGTCACGGAAAGCATGGGCACATGAAAGTACCTAGGCCTCCCCTCTATGGTGGGACGAAACAAGAAGATGATGTTTGGCTATCTGAAGGATAGAATTTGGCGAAAGGTGCATAGTTGGTCAGGAAAGCATCTCTCTAAGGCAAGCAGAGAAGTACTTGTTAAGTCTATACCACAAGCAATCCCAACCTATTGCATGAGTGCATTCTTGATTCCTACGTCACTTGCGGAAGAGATGGAGCGGAAGATAAACTTATTCTGGTGGGGCTCGAATAGAGGCACAAGTAGGGGCATAAACTGGCTGAGTTGGGAGCGGTTAAGCATGAGAAAGGAGCACAGAGGTATGGGTTTTAGACATTCATGGCTTTAATTTGACAATGCTAGGGATGCAAGGTTGGAAATTGACTACCAACCAAGATGCTATAGTTACAAGAGTCTTCAAAGCAAAATATTTTCCCAAGGGGGATTTTGTGGGGGCCCGGTTGAGCCACAACCCATGTTTTGTATGGCATAGCATCCGTACTTCACAAGTATTGGTAAAACAAGGCATGAGGTGGCAAGTGGGAGATGGGAGCTCGATACCCGTGTGGCATGAACCTTGGTTGAGGGATAGAGAGGAGCCTTACATTACTAGTGTCCCTTTGTTAGGCATGGAAGAAATGAAAGTGAGTGACCTCATGAACCCGGATAGTAGGGCCTGGCGTGGAGACCTCATATCCATATCTTTCAATCAACGCGATACAAAACGAATCTTGGAAATTCCCCTCCGGATTACATCGCATCAGGATAGGAAAATATGGGCGTATAGTCAGAATGAACTCTACACTGTCAGATCAGCTTACCATACGCTTATGGAAAGGGTGATAGATATATAATACAAATTTGCGAATACCAGGGGATTGGATGCGGCTTTGGATGGCTAATGTACCACAAAGGATGAAGCTATTAATTTGGAGAGCTTTAAGAGGGTGCTTGCCAACTCGCAGCAACCTATTTAGAAGGGGTGGAATGTCCCTTGATTTGTCCACAGTGTGAGCAAGCAAATGAGATTGAGTGGCATGTATTTTTTGATTGTTGCAAAGCCATCAGCTGCTGGAAGGAGGCGGGTATCTGGCTCTGGCTGCAGGAGTTACTGCATAATGCAGCAGATTTTAATGATGCAGTCTTCACAGTCTTAAGTTCCAAGACATCGTAGCAGCAGGCTGATTTCATCTCGGTCATGTGGGGTTTATGGAGGAGGAGAAATGACAAATTGTGGAATGGTGTCGAGATGCCTCCAGGCGCTGCTGTGAATCTAGCTCGAGGTGTTCTCATAGATTGGTTTCATGTTAGGAACAGAAACAGCGATATTCCAAGAGGTGCCAGCAGTAGAAATGTCAGCAAGTGGGAAAAGCCAGCCCAAGAGGAGTTCAAATGCAACATAGATGCAGCGATTTTCAGTGACCACAGTACGTTCGGTATTGGGATGTGCATTCGAGATGATAATGGTGCATTTGTGAAGGCCAAATCTTTTTGGATGAGAGGTGTCCCTCCTACGCAAGAAGCGGAAGCAACAGGATTACTAGAACTACAAGAAAACACGAGGGTACCGACGACCTATTATTGACGGCCTATGCCCGTCGCAAAAAACGCGCGTTTTCCGACGGCTTTGGTCGTCGGTAATGCCAATCCGTCGTACTCTGATTAATACCGACGACCTGGGCCGTCGGTATTTTAGGAGACACAGTTTATAATTCAGAGCTTGGCACTATCCTTGATTATTGTAAGGAGGAGCTTCGTCAATTACCAAACTATAGGCTTAGTTTTATTAGGAGGCAAGCGAACCAAGTTGCTCATAGTCTAGCTAGAGCATCTAGGAACTATGCTAGCTCCCAAAATTTGGATTTGATTCCAACCTATATGCTTGAACATCTTATGAATGATATGAGTTAAGTTTGTTCTGTTCCAAAAAAAAGATGATAAAATTATACTGACAACATATAATATTTCCCCGTAAAGACTAAGAAGCAAAATTATCATTCATAAATAATAAATACCTTTTTTTTTGGGTCAGAAAATAATAAATACATTTACGCTCGTAGAAAAAATAAACATTTTATATTTCTCTGTCTGGACCCAAAAGAAAAATAATCATTTAGCATTTAGAAAGAAGAAAGAGAAGACAGAGGGTGTGAGAGAAGAAAGAGAGTCACGTGACAGAGAAAAAAAAATTAAATTGAAAAAAGTGAAAGGTGAGAGAGAAAAAGTTAAAAGTAGGAAGAAAATTTTAATTTTTTATGTGAATTAAATTTTTATTTTGATTTATTTTTATTTAGATTGACATATTTACCCCTTTCAAATGATAAATGACAAAAATATGGTAGTCTAATTTAGTATTTTTACCTTCTTTTAGAGGCTTATATTTATTTATAGTAGACAGAATCAAGCGAGCGGCCAACATATTCTCCTACTGCAGCTTCGTTTTGAGATGCAAAGGCTGTGAAGCACGGACACCGCTCTCCAGCGGCGAGTCGGCGCGTCCGACACGCATCTGACACCGACGTGCATATGACGCGCGTACGACGCGTGTCTGACACCTGTTGGAGGTGTCCAGTTTAAAAAAAAATGTTGGACATGGCGTGGGACACCGGTTGCAGAGCGGGACACAGCGAGGGACACGGCGCGGGACACGGCAACACAAAAAAAACCGGAAAGACAGATCCTTTCAAATTTAACAAAAAAATAGGTTTTTGTTTCACTTCTCATGCACGCAAAGGGGAACAGCCAGCACACCTTTGTCTTTTCAGTTTCTTGATTTCTTCTTCTCCTTCTTCAAGTTGCCACCGCCGCTTCGCACACCGCACCGCCGTCGCGCATCGCACTGCCGTGAGGTATCTCTGAACTAACTCTCTGCCTCATCTCTGTTTTTGCCTCGTTCCCTCGTCGCTGTTTTTGCCTCGTTCGCGTCTCTGTTTCTTCTTTCAATCCTTCTTTTCTTTTTGCCTACTCTGTTTGCTTTTTGAAATGATGGAAAACACTCGGTGGGTGGGGCTTTTATTTTAATGGGACAGTGACACTGTTGCTTATTTTAATGGGACATTTTTTTGGCCTTTATCAAATGATGAACCCTGCTATTTTAATTGGACACTATTGCAGTGTTGCTTATATCAAAAGGTGGGGCTTTTATTTTAATGGGACACTGTTGCTGTTCCTTATTTTTTATTTGTGTTATTGTTTGTTGTTATTTTTATCCTGATTTTTGTGTCTGATGGTATATATGTTGTAATAAAATTTTGTAGAGATGAGTCCTCCTAGTTCTAGTCAACTAAAGAGCAAGATGATATTGATGCCACTAAACCTTTGTGGAAGCATGTTACAAAGATAAAAAGTGTAGGTGGAGAGGGAAATTTTGAAATTAAATGCAATCTTTGTGATATAACTTTTAATGGGTCTTATACTAGAGTGAGAGCACACTTGTTGAAGATTACAGGAAAGGGAGTTAGATCTTGTTCTAAGGTAACAGTTGCCAAGCTTATAGAATTCAAAAAGATAGATAACGAGGCTGCATTGAAGGTGGAGAAATAAAAAAAATCAGTCTCTTTGCCTCCTGTTTCTGATGACCAAAACATTGTAGCTAATGATCAAAAGAAGAGAAAGACATCAACCTTAGAAAGTTCTTTTAATATGCAAGCTAGATAGCCACTCGATGCAGAAATTGCTAGGATGATTTTCTCTTCGGGGCTGCCATTTCATTTAGCAAGAAATCCTCACTTTAGGAAGGCGTTTTCCTATGCTGCCAACAATTCTATTAGTGGCTACCAACCTCCAGGTTATAATAAGTTAAGGACAACATTACTTCAAAATGAGAGGAAACATGTTGAGAACTTGTTGCAACCAATGAAAAAATGCATGGAGCCAAAAGGGTGTGACCATTGTTAGTGATGGATGGAGTGATCCACAAAGGAGACCTCTATTAAATTTCATGACTGTCATTGAGAGCGGACCTATGTTTTTAAAGGCCATTGATTGTTCAAATGAGGTGAAAGATAAAGAATTCATTGTCAAACAAATGAGAGATGTAATTATGGAGGTTGGGCCATCAAATGTTGTGCAAATAGTGACGGATAATGCAGCTGTTTGTAAGGCAGCGGGTTTAATAATTGAGGCTGAGTTTCCATCTATTTATTGGACTCCATGTGTTGCCCATACATTAAATCTTGCTTTGAAGAACATATGTGCACCAAATACTACAGAAAAAAACAATGTTGTTTATCAAGAATGTTCTTGGATCAGCCAAGTTGCAGAAGATACAATGTTTATCAAAAACTTTATCATGTGTCACTCTATGAGATTATCAATTTTCAATACATTCTGCATATTGAGGATGCTTTCTGTTGCTACAACAAGATTTGCCTCCACCATTGTAATGCTCAAGGGGTTTAAGGAATTGAAGTAAGGACTCCTAGAGATGGTGATTAGTGAGCAATGGTTTTCTTATAGGGATGTTAATCAAGATAAGGCTCAATTTGTGAAGGATACTTTGTTAGATGATCGTTGGTGGAATAAGGTTGATTATATCATTTCTTTCACAGATCTTATCTATGATGTTCTTTGAAGAACCGATACCAAAGCTTCATGTCTACACCTAGTGTATGAAATGTGGGATTCAATGATTGAAAATGTGAGGAAGGTCATATACCAACATGAAAGAAAGGCGGAGATTGAAGAATCAACCTTTCATGAAGTCGTGCACTCTATATTAATTGATCGTTGGATCAAAAGTAACACACCTCTCCATTGCTTAGCTCATTCTCTAAATCCAAGGTTATTAAATATTTACGTAATACTTTTTTACTTACATCTTTTTTAGGATTATATAAATTTAGAATCATGTATATATTTCTTTTTAATTGTAGGTATTACAGTCATGAATGGCTAAGTGAAGATCCTAATCGAGTTTCTCTACATCAAGACACAGAGCTCACTCATGAAAGAGTAAAATGCTTCAAAAGGTTATTTCTTGATGTGGATGTAAGGAGGAAAATGAATATAGAGTTTGCCAACTTCTCAGATGGAAAAGAAGGTTTTGAAGATGTTGATTCTTTAAATGATAGAGGTAAGATAGATCCAAAAAAACTTAGTGGCTAGTTCATGGTATTCATGCTCCAATACTTCAAAAGGTTGCCCTTAGACTAGTTGCACAACCTTGTTCATCTTCATGTAGTGAGAGGAATTGGAGTACATATTCATTTATCCATTCTTCAAAGAGAAACAATATGACATCACAAAGAGCTCAAGATTTAGTATTTGTTCATAGCAACCTTTGACTTCTTTCAAGGAACACTGCACAATATCATCAAGGAGAAACTAAAATGTGGGATGTTGCAGGAGATGATTTTGGATCACTTGATAATATTGGAATTCTTGAAGTTGCTAATTTGTCTTTAGATGAACCAGAGTTAGAGGGTGTATTTTTCAATGATGATGATCAATTAGGTGAGTGAAAGACCTTAACTTGATTAGATCATTTTTAGCTTTTTGGTAGTAGATGGATGGATTTAGGTGAAAGACTATTACTATATCTTGTTTGAGAATATTTTATTGTAATGAAACAAAGTGCTCAATTTAGATGATATATAAATTTTGCTTCTCAATTTAAATCCTTTATATTTATTATAAATGACGCTTATATTTTATTTTATTTAATTAATTAATATATATAGCGGTGTCGGTGTCCTGTATTTTTTACATTAACGGTGTGCGCGTGTCCGTGTCCGTGTCCATGTCGTGTCGCGGTGTCCGTATCGGAGTCCGTGCTTCATAGTGCAAAAGCAATAATACCCATGTAAATTATTAATCCATGTTTTGCAACAACACCAGTTTATTCTTTTATTTAAAGTGCATAACTAATACGTTATGCACACAGTACAGACATAGTTCAGGGACGAGACAATACATGAATATATATAGACGCAGTACTGCTGCTGCATGTTATTTAGGTATAATTCTGTATATTCTTATTCATATATATAGTGTCCCTGCATCTTCACGTTGGAGAAAATCTACTTAACAGTTTCGAGTGCACCAGCATCGAAAGTCATCCCTGCACCTGCCGCTAAGTAAATGCTCTTTGTTCTTGCAGTGATCATCGCAGCTACCAGTGGTGAAGCATGGTCCCTTGTACGTATCAGCCAAGTTCTCACAAGTCGCTGCCTCGGTCTGCACCATAACTTCCTCTGCAATAAGTGGCAATTGATTATTGATAAGTTATAGGGATATTTATCGATCCAAATTAATGTTCAAAATACACAGAAAAATGAAACAAATGGGTATTAAATATGAAATATAGACAAAGTAATGAACATTGAAACTAATAACCATAATTAAGTAGTAGTTAAAGACTTATGAACAAAAAAATATTTTTACATGAGTATAGTGTCTAAAAACAATACGATTAACAAATCAATATTCACGATAATATATATAAAATACTTTTAACAAGAGTTTTATATGTACTTTTATTATGTTTTTGAATATATTTTGAGTTTTAATTAATTGTGTCGGTAGTCACAAAAAAATGTAAGGAAAAATACAAAAATAACGCGACTAAATACCAAAAAAAATTAAATTAGCGACAGAAATTTAAAGAGAAAATATGAAATTCGCCTATAATTTTATCACTAGGTTTAGTAACGAGAGAATTAGTGGGAATTTCATTTTTTTCTATCTTTAATCGGTCGCTAGCTAATTCTGTTTTTGCTATAACAGGGTTCATGATGCATCCTAAAGCTAGAAACATGCACTAATATTGGAACTTAACACGATATGCATCCTAGACAATGATAAATACATATAGCTATATTTAATATATACGGACATGCAGTATAATATTAATGCTAAGATGATGACTTGACTTACGAGCAACAAGGAGAACAAGGAAGAGGAAGCAGAGGCCAGCTAGTGATTTCTTCTCCATGGCTTAATAGTGATAAGAATGCCTCACTTAATTATGTGCTATATATGTGTGTGTTTGTGGTTGATATGTGGTGATCGTTGATGGCTTGTGTTAGACACATATATATAGTCCTAAGGGACTTGACTAGTAATACTTGTGACAATGAAATGTTTGAGAAGATAGACGAAACCAGAAGAAACGGATGTGGGGGCATGCAGATTAATTTTAATTCTCGAGTTGGTATTTTCCTAGTGAAAAGTCAGCAGCGTGCTGCGTGTACGAATTGAGCTTATCAAGACATATAATTAACGCAAGCTAGAATATACGACACATTATTAATGTTAAACATTTTTACTTCATTTTTTCCCATCCATATTTTTATACCATAAGATAGAGATAGAGAGACCATAGAACAATGTGAAAGATAAACATGTATGGTACTTATAAGTCAAGGGCGGCTTGATCTTTTATTTTCAAGTTTGAAACCTCAATTTTCTGCATTGAAATTGTTTATGATATATAATCATGTGATTTTCTGACCAATAATACATATAATAAATATACAAGAAACTTAAAATTTCACATCAATTTACAACACGGTACATGTTAATATTAGTTAAAATTTATGGATTTGGATTCCCACAATTCAAAATTCATTTAGTGTTGTGCTTTTAATTAGGATACGATTTTTCTAATACATTCAACCTTGCACTCGTTAAGGTGTATTAAATATTCAAGTTTTCAATTAATGAAGTATAGTTATTTATTTTTGATTCCTTTAAAAATATGATTATGTCTTTCATATTAATTTTGTGGATTTTTCTCCCCTAATATTTCTCTTTCTACAAAAAAAAATAATAACTATTTAATTCTTGGTTTTTATTTTTTGCACTTTCTTTTTCAAAAAGACCTCTCTTTCTTTTCTATGGTTTTTCCTACTTCTACGGGGAGGTCATTACTTGAACATGTTTATGCAAGTTTCCCACCATCATTGAAAACACGTAGGTAACCGGTCTTCAATTTTTTTTTTTTGTTACTTTGATATTAGGGCAGAAAAAATCCACAAAATTAATATAAGAGATATAATCAAAATTTTGAAGGAATCACAATTAATTATTTATACTATATTAATTAAAAATTTAGATATTTAATGTACCTTAACGCGTACAAGGTTGCACGCGTTTAAGATATCATCCAGTTTTTTTTTGGTATTTACAATATCTAAGATATCTCCATTCAATCTCTCTTACCATGATTAATTTACACTAAATATAGGACCTGTATTCAATTGCAGGAATCGTTTGCTATTTTCATGCCCATTTTCATACAATGTGTGGTGTTTGATCTATGCTTGGATAGGTGTTGCTGGTGCTTGGCATAGCAATGGAATCATTAATTTCCTGCAGCATGGTACACTTTTACAGGGGAAGAAAATCAAAAGAGTGACATATCTTGTGTGGTGTGCAGTGATATGGTCAATATGATTGTTAAGGAATAACATTCTATTCGAGGGGCTGTTGTTGCGCATACTAACGTCATAGCACACATCAAACAAATCTTATGGGGACGGTTCATTGCAAGGGAAGGCGGGGCGTGTAACACCCTATTTTACTAAGGCTTTTGATACAAAATAACAAATTCATTTTAAGGCAAACCCATATTTTATTTACTAATAAAATGTGTACAAGGTTTATAATTATACAAGTATAAAGTAAAATCAACACCCATAAGGGTGATAGACAAAAACCCCACTGGTCGTGACCTCTTGACTCTGAACCATCTATACAAAAACCTTCAAACTACTTCTTATCGGTTCTTCCTGTCCATCTGCTATTCATACACAACACAGAAAACACAAGAAATACTGGGGTAAGATAACATTTAACCTTCAACAAGCAGGAAAATAGCATAGCAGAATACCTGTTACCATGCTCAGAATAATATATGATACATATCATAATTACCACCCTTAGACAATCATAAACCAGATCATACTGACACGTCTTACTTGACAAATCCCGACCACACGGTCACATCATACTCTGACTTCATACACCGACACCCGTCACCGGTCATTCAGGCTCAATTACCAGCCTTACAGACTCACAGGCTCAATTACCAGCCTTACAGTCCTAGGTTAACATGTCAGGCTCAATTATCAGCCCTATGGACATGTCAGACTGTAACAGAGATTTCAGGCTCATATCCAGCCCTACTGACTCAATCCATCACTGAATGTTGCGGGTCATTACCGCTCTTCTCCCTAGACTCATTACTAGTCTTAGGGCACTGAGTACGATAAGTTGGTTATCCCGGGAACATATCCTGATAAGCTACCATCTTCGATTATCGGTTATGGCATCCCATACTACCATACCCAATTACCGAAGTAAGGCACCGTCCCGTGCACAATGACAACATTCCCTATATAGAGAATGACCAAAATTGTCCACCCGTCAGATGTGGAGTCCTGGAGCTCGGTCGTACCATCGATCATATCCATCTCAAGTACACACCTACTTCACACTATTCCGTACCATCGATCATGCACATCTCAGGTACCACCCACCTCGGGTACACCGACCCGACCATCACCACTAACAACAGGGAATCGATGGTAATACTCGCTATTACCTTCTATGGATTTGCAAACATCTAACTAGAGGGGCTTCACCCTTAACTCTTACATCAGACTCATAGATATCACTTACAGTCAATACATAAATATTAGCATGTTAAACAGGTTATCAACCATCCTTAGTCAACATAAGGATCAATCCTAGTATCGCTTAGGCGACCTACTACTGATATGTTATCAATCAACACATCAATAGTCACTCAATCATAACAAAACAACACATAATCAACATTCATCCATACATATCAACAGATCATTCCTATGTTGGTTGATAAGTCTACGACGACTATCCTTAACCACCGTATACACGCAACCCCTCTCTTAAGGTGTTGCTACTATCAACCCTTAGTAGGGCTAAGGAACCCTACCCATGCTAATAGACTACTCTACTACTTATTTTTCCTAGAGATTAAGGTATCTTCCCCCTTACCTGGCTAAGAAGATCGTTGCTGCTCTCGTTACTTGCGTCCTATTGCTCTTCCTTCTCCCCGAGCCTTCTTCACGCTCCAAACGACCAAATGGAGTAGCTTGCGGAAATGGAGAGGAAAGCTCTATATATAGGCAAAAATTGGCTCCATCGCGTCGCGATGTGCCTAGACATATACTCTCGTTGCGTCGCGACGAGGACACGTGTCACGCATCCCGTGTGCTGATCCACTGACCTAGCCACCGACTTACTGTCGCGTCGCGACCCAGTTTACACTGGTCTCCATCGCGTCGCGATCCACGCAGCCTTTTGAAATTTTGTGTTTGCCCCTCTACACGATTCTAGGGTTTTCTAGACCATTTTAGGTCATTCTAAGCTTTATTTAAGCCCAATTTAATTCTAACTAATGCATTTAATACTCAATTACTATTTAATCACCATTAACAAGTTATTTAAGACTTGTTTAAAAAATCAGGATGTCACAGGGCGCTAGCTGTGCAATACTCAGATTGGTGTGTAAGGCACTCAAGGCAAACAGTTAAATGCTCTTGTAATATGTTGGAGTTCCCCTTGTACTCCATTTTAATTTAATTTCTTTGATTATCAAAAAACAAATTACAGGGAATCGTAATCCAAAATTTATATACATGACAATCGATAAAATATTCAATCAGAATTATATCTTAATTATAACAAACACATTACTATTGCCAACGTATCTCCTCTATAAATTTAATCTAAAAAATAGTTATGATTGTATAAAAAAAGTTTTTCTAACATGTGCAACCTTACACATGCAGATTAAGACTCATTAATTACTCATTTTATTTCCTTATTAACTACATAGTTTCCTATTTATTTTATAGATTTAATCTCTCTTCCCACTAACTAGGAAAGTGGGTAATTAATAAGAAAAAAACTAAGTAATTAATGAGTTTTAACATGTGCAAGGTTGCACACGTTAGAAAAGCGAAAAAATTAATGAATAAACCAAATTTTGCTTAAGCATCACTCTTATGCTAAATTCATTTCATTATAATTATAAAAGGCATAAACTATAAGTACGATTGTATGTTTTATATTTCAATACATCCTTACGGTTGTATGTTTTATATTTCAATACATCCTTTAATTTTTTTAAGGGCAAATAATATGTTTATTGGTGAACAACGAGTATAAGGGGTACTCCAATCCTAACAAAAGAAGCAAATAAGATAACAAAGACGGGTGCTCCAACTAAGGGAGTAGCAACTCAAACAACATAACCCAACACAAAAGAGGGAGAATAACCAGAATCCAACCACAAAGCCACCAAGTCCCCAACGAGGTCGCTACCTGCTTATGTAGCCAAAGGGATCAAAAAACTACTCATAATAGAGGCAAGACCAAACTTACCTCTAACCAAAAACCATCTCTAGAATTGGGCCTTAACCCTCTATAGTAGTTGTGCGTGATTCGGTGCCTTATTTGAGAAAATGCAGATTTCTGCGTGCCTCCTAAATGGCATTTCAGATCACAGCCAGTCGTTGTTTGCCTCAAGCCCCATAGACAAGAGAGCAAAACAGGAGATAGAGATGGAAAAGATTCCGGGGTAGTGCACCAACTTCTCCCCAGACATCTAAAAACACCATACCACGCCATGGAGGAGATATTACATGTAACAAACAAATGGAGACTAGACTCCTGACAAGCGCCGCAAAGGAAACAAGTAGTTCTAGTCGCATCAAGAATCATTCTCCTATGGAAAAGGTTCACTAGAGTAAGGACCTTATCCAATAAAATTTTCCACGACAGGGGGCAGGACTATTCCATATCTTACAAAGCTCAAAGTCTCCATGTCCAAGATGTCAGGCAAAGGAAGAGAACTGGATGACAGGAGAGCATATGCTGAACTGACTGAGTAGGTACCACTTACCTCCCGCATCCATAACCACATGTCTGTATCTAATGACAAAGACACTAGGTTAAGGAGATCCATGACCTCCTCGACCAACCTCTTCCCCGATGAATAATCTCCTCCTCCATGTAAGCCGGTATATGTACATCCCTCTCATCTCACTAGATCCCCAATCCGACACTCCTGTTGCTCTAACTTTGAAAAGAGCCTAAGAAACGTCTGACTCAAAGGGATGAACCCAACCAAACATTGTGCCAAAAGGAAGTCGAACCTCCACTTCCAACCCTCCTCACTACATTGTTTGATAACCAATTCGGCCTCACACCCCACCCATACACACCATACAAATGTCCCTCCATCACGACGAGGCACAATTAGGAAAATTCAGGGTGCCCAAAAAAGGCTGCCTAACCACTCCTATACCATACTTTTCCACAAGTACATCTTTCTAGAATGACCATTTGCCATCTAGGAGCCTCCACCTCCACCTCCCCAACAAACTCAAGTTGAACTATTTAAGGTCCCTTACTCATAGACCTTGTGCAGCCTTGGGTTGACACACCACCGACCATTTAACCCAGGGTATTTTCTTACCTCCCTTAGACCCATCCCCAAAGAAACCCCCGTTGGAGTTGGATAACTAGCCGCCACACCCTTTGATGGCATTTTAAGGAAGGAGAGATAAAAAGTGAGGATGCTATCAAGCACTGAATTTAGAAAAACTATCCTCCCATATAAAAAATGACAAACTTCTTACTCCACGAGCCGAGTTTACTGGGAAAGAAATCCAACATAGGCTCCCAATATCACTTTATGAGGGTTAGCACCCACCAATAACCCAAGATATTTAAAAGGCACTAACCCAACCATGCACCTTCGAAACCCCTCTTCAAGAGACATAAACACTACATCTACATTCACCCCTATGAGCCTAACTAACCTTCAAGTTGAAGACAAGCTCAAAGCACCGCATAATAGACTTCATAGCCCACAGGTTATGCACAATGGCCTCCCTAATGAAGTGTGTATCATCGACATACTGGAGGTACGAGACCACAACACCATGATTCCCATCTGGTACCCCCTAAACATCCCCATGGAAACTGCCTTCAGACAAGCCCACTTTTACCCTCAACCACCAAGAGGAAGAAAAAGGAAGCGAGGGGGTCACCTTGCTACAGACCCTGCTGGATGTTGATCTTCTCTGTGGTGATACCGTTCACTAGGACTAAAAGGCTTTCGGAGAAAACACATGCTCAAATCCAAGCCCTCCACCTGTCATATAACCTTAACCTGCCCAACATATAATCCAGGAACCTCGAGCCAACCGAGTCATAAGCCTTCTCGAAGTTCACCTTGAATATCAAACACTTCTTTTTAACCTTCTTTGCTAGATCAACCACCTCATTAACCACTACCACCCTATCCAACAATCGCCCCCTAATAAAAGATTGTTGGCTCGACGAGATAAGAGAATCCATGACTTTTGCCAACCTCATAGCTAGAACCTTCATCACTATCTTATAAAGGCATCCAAGGAGCGAAATTGGTCCGTAATTCCCCAAAGCAAATAGGCAACCTACCTTGGGGATCAAGGTCAGGAAGTAAGATAAAAAGCTCCTCTGAAGTCCAACATTAGCATGAAATTCCTGAAAAAGAACCACAACATATCCCTTCATCAAGTCCTACAATAATTTAATAAAAGTAATATTAAATCCGTTTGACCCTGGACTCTTGTTATTGTCACATGAGGCAACCACCCTCTCGATTTCAGCCATGGAAAAAAGGATTAGATAGAGTTGTGTTCTGAGACATCATAACCTGAGGGAAATCAATACAAACAAACCAGGAATGCTGCTAAGTCACATATGAAAAATGCTCCGAAAAGTAGCTACTAACCTCATTCTGTATGTCTAGAGCATTCTCAACCCACCCCTCACCTTTCTACAACGCTTAGATATTACTTTGTTCTCCTCTTACTTAAGGCATGAGTGAAAGTAACCAGAATTTGTGTCTCACTCCTTGAACCACTTACTCCTTGATCTTTGAAACAATAAGCTATCCTTGCTTTTAAGGAGAAGCCATAAGTTTGAGAAGCACCGCTTCCTACTCTCCACTTCCACATGTGTAAGACCCACCTCATCACATTTCAAGTCTGCCACTCTAATCTCCTCTGTCAACAATTGAATCTGCTATCCTCATATACCTCTTTATTCAACCTTTTGAGGTCAATTTTGAGTGCCTTCGGCTTTTCTTTTAGAATAAACCTCATGCAACCTGAGAATGAATCACAAAAATTTTGATTTTCTCAAACCCCATTACTACTACTGTTTAATTAATTGTTACTTTTGTGGTATAATTCTTAAACAGACATTATCGTCCAAATTATTATAGCAAATAAAAAATAACATTAAAAAAGTTTTTTGAGTTTAAGAACGACATAAATTTATAGTAGATGTATATGATTTTCAAACATATATACTTAATGAGATAGGAAGATATATAAGAATCGATGAAAGAGTGACATACCTAAGGTAGGGATTGTTTGCCAACTAGAGAAAGGTTCCAAAGTAAAGGAATTCATTGTTCCATATCATGCATCTTTTGTGATCATGGACTTGAAAATTGTTGGCACTTATTTGTTGTTTGTCCTAGAAATGTTGATTGCAGGAAGTAAGAAGGCTTATGGAGTATTATAGACCCCATGTTAACTAACAGTTTTAGTTTTCATGAATTCTGTTTCTCAGTTTTGAAGGCTCTTAATGAATATAACCGAGCTCACTTGGCTATTCTTTTTTTGGAGTATTTGAAAGAGTAGAAATGTGAAAGTTTGTGAAGGAATTTTGGAAACTATTGTGCAGGTGAGAGGTAGAGGAACAATTTTACTTTATGATTGGAAGTTTAAGGTTTAGGGTTTAGGGTTCAATCTCAACAAAACTTGGTTCAAAACAATGCTACAAGTTGTTAGTAGAAGTCGAGTCTAGGTAGAATTAAATGCAACGTGGATGCATCATTTTGTTCACACTCATACCGGGTTGGAATGTCTTTGGGATGATAAAAGCAATGTGGATCTCACCTATCTTATCTGTTGATGAAGGGGGAGCAAATGGAATTTTAGCTGCAATTGAATGGGTTATTGATCTCCAACTACTGAACGTTGATTTTAGTTTGGATTCAAAAAGAGTTATGAATTGTGTCAATATAGCTAAGAAAGATGTCTCAAACTTTGGTGCCATTGTTTTAGATTGTAGACATCCACTTTATGCCATTGAGTTTTCTAAGAGACAAGCAAATGAAGTTGCTCACTCTTTAGCAAAAGTGGCCAAATTTTATGCTTAGCTCCCAAGGCTTTCATGATGTTTCAATATATGTGATCTTTATTTTGTCAAAAAAAAAAAACTAAAAACAATGTGCGGCAAGCCCTTGACAAAATTCTATGAAGTGGTGTAGGGAGCAACCAAATAGCAATGAATTGTTCAATATGCACAAGCACAACGGTGCTACAACACTTCACTACGTATATGGTAGGTATATTCCTGGACTAAATTGAATGATTTTATGATAAAATTAGTAAAGTCATCTAATTTAAATGATTTTCTTAAAATATCATTTAAGTGGTTTAACTTAAGATAGAAATATGGTCTGCTGTAATTTAAAATAATTTGAATTGAATTTATTTTCTTTGATTTTTTAGTAAATTTTTAATATCGAAATTTTCTTTAATCTAAAAATTAATTCTTAGCAAATAACCATATCTGGCTCAAGCAATCGAGGGTCTATATACAAGATTGAAAACAAAACTAATTTAAGCACCATATTCTTGTGCTATAATTTCCTTTATGTTATAGTATATGATAAAAGTATTTAAATCAATTTTTATATTATATATTTTATTAGATCTGGTTTTAATTGTATCTTTTCATTCTAATTTTAAGAATATAATATCGTGTCAATAAAATTTAAGAATATATAATATAACTTGTTTGTTGTTTTTCATTTATTTTTAGCTCATTTTTATCCTACAATGCACAAATGCTACTACTATTGTAAAAATAAGACTTAAATATATTTTTTGTCAAAAAAATCATTTTTTTTAAGATAGTCCCTGTTTAAATTTTATAATATTTTTATTCCTACATATAATTAATAACATTAGTTTATTTTTTATTCTTGCCAAAGACTAAAAATACATGCTTTTAAAACGCTTCAATTTTAACTAGTCAAAAAAAAAAAACACGTCAATTTTATTAAGTATAGAGACTATTGAAATTCAAATAAAACTAATTTTAGAAAACTTAATATTTTTGAGACAAAGACAAAAGTCTTAACAAGTATTTTTATGATATTAATTAAAAAATATTAATTTAAAATATTTAATTAAAAAATATATTATATTAAAAATATAAAATTATTCAATAGATTTTGTAAGTAATTTAATAAGTTAATAGAATGAATTAAATTCTTCTTAATTAATTAATATCCTAATCCTTTTTTTTGGATTGGATTAATATCCTGATCCTAATGCATAACATCCTTGAAAGAAACACATCACCCTTGTCTTGGTCAAAAAAAAGAAAGAAAAAAAAAAGAGCTACAACAGTGAACAGACAACGCGTAGAGGATAGAAGTACGTGTAAAGAAATTAAGCCCCCCTGGTAACAATTGTCGAAATCAAGTTTTTCTTTCTTCTACCGAATCTGGTGTTCATACATTTACCAGATATTGCGATGATTGCGATGCGATAACCACCTAATTTTTTGTGGCTATATTTTTTATTCACTTTGAAAATTCAATTCAAATTTATCTGCCTGTTATAACGAGTCAAGGATTAAGTAAAGACTTATCCAAGAATTAAAGTAGCGAGATTATTGTACGTTTATCAAAATAAATTGCGCTCTATCTCTTAACTTATATTTAAATTACTCACTAGGCGTTTGTCCGATTGGTACTGCGGTTAAATCTCTTATTTAAGGTCTCGAATTCGAGCATTGAGTATGACAAAAAATGTCGTTGGGAGGGATAGTTTTAGAGCCTGTTTATTACAGACTTTTTGTGTAAAAATCACTTTTTTTATTGAAAAATCATTTTCTAGGTTTTTAATGGTGTTTGTTTAAGATTTTTAAAAAATCATTTAAAAAAATTCATTTTAGGCCTAAAATGGAGAAACTATTTCCACCAACTTCATGAAAAATCTCCGACGATAGAAGAGAGATAAGAATTTTTAAAAACACGAAACTAATTTTTTAGACAAAAAAGCCTTCACAATTTTGCAAATATGACATTGTTTGTCCCTGTCAGGTTTCACGAAGGGTCTTTTCATTCCTTTAATTTGTTTCGTTCAATCGTCCCACTTCTTCTTCGTCTTCTTGCTCAGTGTTCTTGAAGCAATAGCCATTGTTCTTCCCTGCTATTGCCCCGTCTTCTTGCTCTGTTCGTTGTTCCTCTTCTCTGTTTTCTGTTCATTATTTCCTCTGTTATCTGTTACCTTTGTTATCGTATTGGGATGGTTTTAAGAAATTTTATTTGTTTCAAAATGAATTTGGTACCACTGAAATTTACATTTCTTTCGAAAGAAATTTGTTAGGCATTTGTGAGAGTTCAATGACTCCGATTACGCATCGCCACTGAGCGTTTGTTTCGAAATTAATTTGTGATGCATTTACTTTTATTTTAAAATATTGCTACTTTATATATTATGAAATATTATATATATATATATATAAGGAACGTAACATGTATATATTTAACGTATATAAATATATTATATATATGACTTAACGTATTTTAAAGTAAAACTAGTTGATGAAAAAAAGAACAATTATTTTTTTTCAATAAACATGTTTCCTTGAAAATGATTTTTATGTCCTTTATTGTAATTTTAAAGGAAAAAGTTACTTCTACTTAAATGTATCTAAACAAGTTAAAAATCATTTTTCTTTTAAAAATGATTTTTATGATTGCAAACAAACACAAAATAGCTTCTACTTTTTTAAAAAATCTCTAAAAAAAATCTCTAAATTAATGAATGTCAAAATCACTTTTATATTAATCCGTAACAAACGGGTTTTTAATGCAGCCAAAGCCCCAGAAAGATTAGTCTTCAGCAAAGCCGGGATATACTTCCACCAATGCCATAGTATAAAAAAATTATATTTAAATTAACTCTAGGAGTTGGCCTAGTGGAGCATGATAGTATCTGACATGTCGCGGGTTCGAGTCTCTACTAGTCCTTTTGGGGTGAAGTAAATATAATTAGCCTTGGACTGAAGCGTGATCATCACTTTAAATTTCTTATTATAAAAAAAACTTATATTTAAATTATATATATTATTTTTTAGCTTTAATAATTATACTCTTTTTTGGTAAAATTAATTATATATTTTGGTAAAATTAATTATATATACTCTTTTTTTTAGTAAAAGAATGCATTATATTTAACACATTTTTTTATACAATATATTTAACACATTTTTGTATACAATATATTTAATATTATATAAAATAGAGTTTTGCCACGTAGATTCAAACCACGTGGCAACTCCACATTCATTCTTTTCCCGTCAAAATGAAAAATAATTTATTTTTGTATTTTTTTAATTCATAATATTTTATTAATTAAGGCATATCAATCACTTAATACTCATATCTAGACTTTTACTAATAAATCAAATTTGATTTAAATTAAATTCAAATTCAAATTTAAATTCAAATTCAAAATGTAATAAATTAAAGCATATCAATCAATTAATTATTATATCTAGACAATTGTTATTCAATCAAAATATTATTTAAGTCATGTGATAACATAATAATCATTAATCTTTTTGCCTAATTTTTTTAGTTATTGTTTTAATTATATCAATCATTAATACCTTATGTTAAACAATAATTTTGTAGTGTAGATCACTAGTATGAAACCCGTGCCATGCACGGGAACAATTTTATATTTCGTTCAATATTTTTTTTTACCAAAAACGAAATATAATAAATATTATGATAATATATATTCATTTTTGGTGATGTTATAATACTATCCTTACTAATATTAATAAATATAAGGACCCTAATGTCCTATACGTTAATAAATCAATATTAATTAAGTTGCATACGACACAAACAAAATATGATGTTGTATACCACCGAATCGAATTAGATAAAGAATAGTTTATTTAATTGATTAGAATAAAAGAGTAAAAATATGTAATTTATGAGTTAATATAATTACATTATGTATTCAAAAAAAAATTAAAAGATTTGATATAATAAAATGGTTCATAATTTAAATATATTTACATACATATTGAATATATATATATATATATATATATATATATATATATATATATATATATATTTAAATGCATAATAAGGTATAAATAATAAAAGTATGTGAAGTATGTATTATTGGAAAATAACTATATTTGATATTATTATATAACTTCACGAAACAAATAATAGATTAAAAAAATAAAAACAAAACATATGTATTTTAGAAAATGTTAAATAGACAAATTTATTGATTTTTTTAAATCAAATATTGTGAATCAAAACGTAAGATCCACTTATTTTTTTTTAGTTGTAAGATCAACTTTTGTAACTTCATGGATGGAGGTTTATAGTAAGTTGGAAAATTTTAATTAACTAAAAAATAAAATGAATATATATTTTTTAAGAAAGGAAAATATCTTAATTTATTTAATTTGAAAACAGACAACTCAAAATTAGAAAGTTCAGATTTGGGCTATAATCAAATAAATATATATATATATATATATATATATATATTACTTTTAATCATATTGGTTAAAACTTATGTGTGATTTTAGTATATATATTAATTTATTATTTATATCAAATAGATATGTTATATATATGTGTGTGTGTATTAATTTATTATTAATTATTAAATACACACACACACACACACACACATATATATATATATATATATATATATATATACACACATCGCATGTTTAAAAAAGAGTACACTCTAAACCCTAATTTGAACATCAAACCACGATACGATGCATTTGAAGCGAAGAGTAGGAATAGGACGGTAGCTTACGACGAAGGCGGTGGTACTGGTTCGTCTTCCTTGTTCTTACTACTTACTGGTCTTGTATTTTGTTACTCGCAACAAACTATAAACTTCCATTTTTGGTTTGATTTGTTCCTTTCTCCTCTTTGTTACTACTCCTTTGCTGAATATTAATAGATGGAGTTTTCATTTTTGGATTGTAACAAATTAGAGATGTTCCCTTTTAATCGTCCGAAATCCTACTAAGTTATGATATTAGAATATATGTTTGATTAATATCCTTTAATTGTTAAATGAATAGCATATAAGTTTTTTTTAATGAATTAATAGCATATAAGTTAGGGTATGTTAATTGATCCGTGTCATGCACGGGTATATTTATGCTATTAAAAATAGTTATAAAATAATTTATATTTTTGTATATTAATAGTGGCACAATGCATGCAGTGTATTTTTATATTAAATAATAAGTACACAATGAGTAATGTATTGTCTAATATGAATAATAAAATTTAAATTATTAAAACTTTATACTAATTTATTATTTTTCTGCATAAACCAAATAATCTTTTCGTGGTTAGGATTCTTCATTGCATACTACGCCGCTGAATGATGATGACACTAATGAGCATACTATTGCAGAGTACAATGTGTATTTAAAAATATATATTTGCCAAAAGATTGTATCAATTTATTTTTTATTAAAATGCTCATTTAGAGTAATTTATGTATTAGTGCTTTTTTATGAAATATTCAATCTACTTATAATATTTTTTTGCTCTAAAATTTAAATACTAATAGATTTTTATTTAGATATTAATATGTTTTTTAGCAAATTCTTTATTTATGTGTGGTATATTTTACTCGTGTGTTAGGGTAATGAATGTCTTTGTAAAAATTGAGAAATTAAAATTATAATTAATATGTAAACCCATGTGTTTGTAATTTAATTATATACCAATAAATAGTTTGTGTTACGCACTATGTATAGTTAACAGAATATAAGTAAAGAAAGAACATGAGAATTTTCACAAAAATGTATCTAAAGTGCACATAAAAAGTTCAAAAGGAATTTGTTTTCAATAATTATAAATGATTTTAATTTCATAAACAGAAATATAATAAATTTATATATGAATTCCTTAAATTTCTAGAAAAATATTCAAACAATATAATAATAGAAAATTTTAATAAGAATGACAATATGAATATTAAAGAATATACATAAAAGGAGCCGAAAGAAAAATACTTTATAATAACTAATGAATACGAATAATAAGATTTTTCATACAGTTTCTAACTTCATAAGAGATAAATGTTCACCACTATAACTATTAACTAATTGTTGAAATTTATTGCATTAATTGGAAAAAATCAAACTTTTGTTGGAATGTAAAATAAGAAATAAGTTAAGATAAAACTTATATATTGTGATAGAACAATGGCATGTGCTACACATGTTGTGTATTAAAAAATTAAAGATGTACATTAAAAATTATATTAATGTGTGTTTCTATTAAAATATTCATCCATTGTAATTTGGATTTTAGTTATTTTTCCATGTAACATGCATGTACAATTTCCTTATGATATATTGTTATTATATGATTTAAATTGTAATAGTTTTTTCATGAAAATATTAATGTGTTTTAGTGTAAAATGTTCATCACTCTATCGGATATAAATAATAACCAATAGAAATTTTCACTAATATCAAAATTTACATCTATAGTATGATAGTCCATGTTCTGCACGATATATTAAAAAAAATATAAACTTTATCTAATGAAGTTTATATGAATTTGTAATTTTTATTAAAATGTTTATAAAGAATATGCTTATTTTTAGGATTTTATTAAAAAAATATGTAATTGTTGATTTCATATTTTTTGTTTAAATTTTTTCGTGGTAAAATATAAATAAAAAATTATGTTTTCTTGTAAAATTTTTATCCTCGTGCTATGCACAGTATATACTTAAAAAATTATAAATTTTATACTAAAAAACTATAAATTTTATACTTTAAAATTTATTAATGTATTGTTTCTTGTAATTTTTTCATTCATGATAAATAAAATAATAATGGGATTTCTCGTAAGTTTACATTGTGATTTCACAGAGTGAAGAGGGTGGAGAGAGAAGACAATGTTAGAGAAAAATGAAAAGCAAAATAAAGAGAGATGCAACTCAGTCGAAAATAAAATGATTGCAGAGTTTCAATTCAAAATTAAAAATTAGTTATTAATATTAAAATGTGCTCAAAGAATGCCAAATGTTTTTTTTTCTTTTCGGTAATGCCAGATGTAATGTTAGTTTTGACAAATAAAGTAAAAGTTTAATTGATATGTTCCTCATAATAAAGTAATAATGTTATTATTAAAAAAATTGGGGAGGGATCAAGTTACTCCAGGAGTAACTATTGTCTGAGTTACTCTGCTTAATATCTCTTTATAGACATCAAATTTCATCGATCAAACTGTCAAATTAAAAGTTCTTATTGAATAGATCAACTCCATAAAAATTCATAAAATTTTAAAAATATTTGATACCTCATCGGTTCACTTCAATTCAACATTTAATACACGTTTTAATTTACAAGTAAAATGTTGACTACATGATTGCATAGTTATGGATGTCCAGTTTATCTAAAATTTGGTATGCATGATCATTAACATAATATGACGATACTCAACAGTTCGATTGATGAAATTTGATATTTATAAAGAGATATTAAGCGGAATAACTCATACAAGAGTTACTCCTGGAGTAACTTGATCTCTCCCCAAAAAATTAATGCTATAACATAATCAGGAAATTGGTGCTATAGTCAACCAATGTAGGAATCTTATTTGTTCTTTTTGTGAAAACTCTCGTATAGAGTTTGTTAGGAGAACGCTAATATGATTGCTCATACCTTGTCTCAGGTGGCCATATACACGGCTAGTCCTCAAATCTATTTTGATATTCCAGATTGTATCATGGAGTTGATTGATAATTAAATGCATTAGTTTGTTACTGTCAAAAAAGAAAAAAGGAAATTACTGGCTTTAGATGATTTTTCTAAGAAGGCATTGAATGTATATTGAAGTCCAAAAAATTGTAACATTCCAAATTAAACTACGCTGTAATATCTTAATGCTTAAGTTTAAAATCAAATATGCGTTGAAAAAGTTGTCAAAAAAATGCATTGAGGAACATGTCACAAATATTTTAGTTATAAATACGAATATATAGAACATTTAATTTCCATATTAGTATTACTTGTCATTTTGCTTTTTAAATATTTCAGACTAAATTGATTGTTGCATATTCTTTTAGTTTCCATTAATTGCTTTTTTTGTTGACGAAAGTTTTTTTTAAGATATAGTTTTGATACATTTCAGTATTCAAATTTATTATGATTGGATCCATTTCGGTAATGTTTTTAATCACTATCAAAAATTGAATTCGAAAAAATCATGATTTAAATACCAATTTAATATTGTTGACATTAATTGAATTAATTAATATTGAAACTGAAAATTGTGTTGCCATGTATGAAATTTTGTGATTAGGTGGCAGATTAAATTACATGAGAAATTGACATTTGTAAACTTTTCTTTTTAATTTGCTTCATGTTTGTATATAATAGAGATTAATAATAGAGAAGCGAATTCTTGCACAGATATTTTAGCCAATATAGATCATCAGGATGATTTTAAGTGGACTATTGTAGATGTCTCTCCCCCTCCCTCAGTCTTGCTTTACTTTCTCATGTAATGGGGTGTGCTACTTCTATGCCTATGTCGTAGTTCTTTTATTATTCCCATTATTTATAAAAAAGTTTAAATCATTAATATGTTAATATATTATCTTAAATGACTTACATATTTTTATTCATTAATTATATCAATTGTCAATCACTACTCATCATTATTTTACCATACAAATTTGATTACTTTTAATTTTATAACTTTTCATAACTGATTTATTTTACTATGCCCCTCATAAATTTTAATAGAAAAGTCATAACTATATAATGTTAATTTTTTATTTTTATAATTTTTTTTATAATTTATATATTTTATCTCTCTTACATATTATTAAATTTTTAAATTTCCAACATTACATTGGAGTATAAATATTTCCAGTATTCCAGCATTCACATGATTGTTTATGTTTAATTATAATAAATGTTAAATCAATATGTATTTTTATTTTTTTCCTTAAAGTTTGGATATTATACACGATATAAACCATAATTTATTCTAGGATTAATTTTTCCTCAAAAAAAAATTCTAGGATTAATTTGTTGTTAAACATAGATAATTGATTATTTCTTTTTCATGTTACTTATTTTGAAGTTATCTTACTATAATTTAGATAAATCATTCAATTTTGTGCTTTATATTTTTTTTTGAAAATCATAGTTTGAGAAACTATCTCTAAATATAAGGAAAATATAATCGATATTTTCTGTTTATTTGTTATATTTTTAAATTGGAGTATGCATATAAATACATATAGTCTATACTTCATAATAAATTATCTATAATATTTTTTTGTAAATTCAAATCTGTTAATACTTTTGTTGAAAAAAAGTCTTCAAATTTATTCTTACATTTTGGATATGTTTACAACCCATAGAATAACCCATGTGAGCACGAATAAATACACTAGTTTTAATATAAACAATACTTTCAACACGTATGAGGAATTATGAACCGGGTTTCTATTTTTTCGGGTACAAATTTCAGTATCATTAATTTTAGAAATTTAGGGACTTTATATGAATTTTTAAATACTTTTATTGTAAAACTTATCTTAAAATTTATATGCCATTTTCTTAAGCCTCATAATTAATAATAATAAGAGTTCAAAATTAATTATTCATTATACAAAAAATAAAGAGAGAAATTTTTTTCTAAAAATATAAAATTAAATTAAATTATAGTATATATATTTATCTCTTGATTAAGAAAAGATCTATGAGAGAGCATCGGGGCAAACCATCAACATGCAGAAGTCTGAGATCTACTTCAGCAAGAACACAAGGGTGGATATGCGAGAGTTAATTACTACAATGTTGGGAGTGACGAAATGGATTGGGACGGGAAAGTATTTGGGCCTACCTTCCATGGCGGGTAGACACAAAAAAGCTATGTTTGCCTACCTGCGCGATAGAGTGTCGAGGGAAATTCAACAGTGGCAAGGAAAGCACCTTTCAAAAGCAGGGCGGGAGGTATTAGTAAAGTCTATAGCACAAGCTATTCCCCTATTGCATGAGCACGTTCCTTCTTCCTCTATCATTTGGGGAGGAGATTGAACGGACGATAAATTCGTTCTAGTGGGGCTCCAATAGAAGAACTGGTAAAGGGATTAATTGGTTGAGTTGGGAAAAGTTGACAATGAGAAAGGAGCATGGAGGTATGGGTTTTCACCATTTCCACGACTTTAATTTGGCAATGCTAGGGAAGCAAGGCTGGAAGATTGCCACTGATAATGATGTTATAGTTTCTAGAGTCTTCAAAGGAAAATACTTCCCATAAGGGGACTTCCAGGGGCTCGCTTGGGCCATAATCCCAGCTTTGTTTGGCGTAGCATCCACACTTCACGGGCGTTTGACAAGTTAGGATTGTGTTGGAGGATTGGTGATGGTAGGAAAATTTATATTTTGGCATCAACCTTGGTTACGTTCGGAAGGTCAATCTTATGTAACGAGCAACTCGAGAG
Organism: Calophaca sinica; assembly: GCA_037113605.1. Lineage (NCBI taxonomy): Eukaryota > Viridiplantae > Streptophyta > Magnoliopsida > Fabales > Fabaceae > Calophaca > Calophaca sinica. Next base: position 111,672,971 of record CM073732.1, on the reverse strand, counting down.
AAGGCACGCATGACTGGTCAGTGGCTCAACTTATTGATTAAGACTCTCATAGTTAGCGGTATAATTTGGTTAGGTCCCTCTTTAACCCGGTGGATGCCCAGAGAATACTAAGTATTCCGATTCCTTGTGTGCAACTTGAAGATAGGCCGATTTGGAAGTTTAACAGGAGTGGGAATTACTCTGTTAAGTCCGCTTATTTTGGTGCTATGGAACAACTCATAGATACAAATCACTTGAGGATTGAAGGGTATTAGTATTTGGTTTGGAAGATGCGGATACCACCTAAGGTAAAGTTACTGGTTTGGCGTGCCTTAATAGGAGTGTTGCCCACAAGAGTTCGACTCCAATCAAAGGGATTTAATTGTCCTAGTTTCTGCCAGTTTTGTGAGCATGGAGAGGAGAACGAATGTCACACTTTTATTGATTGTGCTGGTGCGGCTAGGTGCTGGGAGGCTGCATCACTTTATCAGCTGATAGAGGATCATATGCCTCATGCAAGGGACTTCAAAGACATGATTTTTAGGCTCCTGCGTAGTGCGGATCAGCAGAGGCAGCGCGAGATTTCCATGGTGTTTTGGTGTCTGTGGCGTCGATGAAATGATAAAGTGTGGAAGAATGAGGAAAGGGATGTAACGAGTTCGATTGTCATGGCTCTGAACACGTTAAGTGACTGGGAAATGGCTAAAGGTGCACATGCAAACAACCAGCATTCAATACCTTCTCAGAATTGCATGCACAAATTCAGTGGAACAAACCAGCTAAGGGCACGTTAAAGGTTAACGTTGATGCAATAATATTTAATGATATCAGCAGCTTTGGGATAGGCATATGCATTTGTAATCACCTTGGGGAATTTGTGCAAGCCAAGACACTTTGTTTACCAGGCACTGTTCTGGCTTTGGAGGCAGAAGCGAGGGGCCTTTGGGAAGCACTTTCTTGGCTGGGCGATCTAGGCTACCAAAACATTTCTATTGACCTGGATTGTAAAGCGGTAGTGGATGGCCTAACGGGAGTTTCAAATTTCCAAACGGAGGCGAAGATCATTATTAGCAGCTGTAAGGATAAGTTGAGTCGTTATCAAAACTATTCAGTTAGTTTCATTAGGAGACAACAAATGTTGTTGCCCACTCTTTAGCAGGGGTATCAAGATTTTACGCTAGTCACCAAGTTGTTTTTTTGATTATATGCCAACTTGTATTGCGGACCTTATTTTAAATGATATGGAATAGATTTATTTCCCTCAAAAAAAATTAAATTAATAATTTACATACATTTAAAAATAAATTATAATAAGTTAATTTGTGAAACTTCATAAAACTGAAAATACGAGGTGGTACTTTCACTGTGTCCTCAATGTATGAGCTCTTATCGGAGTCATCTTCTCGTTTGCCTCGACTTTTTGATCTCCACACGTGCGAGCACGGATAAATATACTAGTTTTAATATAAACAATACTTTCAACACGTATGAGGAATTGTGAACAGGGTTTCTATTTTTTCGGGTACAAATTTCAGTATCATTAATTTTGGAAATTTAGGGACTTTATATGAATTTTTAAATACTTTTATTGTCAAACTTATTTTAAAATTTATATGCCATTTTCTTAAGCCTCATAATTAATAATAGTAAGAGTTCAAAATTAATTATTCATTATACAAAAAATAAAGAGAGAAATTTTTTTTCTAAAAATATACAAATAAATTAAATTATAGTATATATATTTATCTCTTGATTAAGAAAAGACATTATAATTTATAAAATTTAAAATAATAATTTACATACATTTAAAAATGAAATTATAATAAGTTAATTTATGAAACTTCATAACACTGAAATTACGAGGTGGTGCTTTCACTGTGTCCTCGGCATATAGGCTCTTATCGAAGTCATCTTTTAGTGTGGCTCGACTCTCCGATCTCCAGGTTAGTGTGCTAGGCAAATTATGGACGAGTTTGGCTCTGTCTAAGGTAATTGCTTTTTCATGACAGTTACTTTTGGACAGAATACCGACTCGGACGAATTTGTTTGGTAAGGGTGTTATTTCTGACTTATCTGCTACTACTTGTGTGCTATGCGGATCACACCAAGAGTCGGCGCTACATCTTTTAGGTAGGTGTACTTTCCCCTCTGCAGTTTGGTATGCCTTTGCTAGCGCCTGAGTTGTGATTTTATACAGCCATTGGATCTCTTCTCTTTGTTCTCCCAATTCACACACTTGGGGGATAGCTCCCGATGTTGGTGTGGACTGGCGCTGATTTGACATTCTATGTTGTGGGCTATCTGGGAGCAACGAAATGGTTGTACTTTCTCGAGAGGGGTGTCTGATGTGAGGAACACCATTGACCGTATCCACTCCTCGTCCTGGAAGTGGTTTTTGGTTTCGAAAAAATCCACTCCGTGTTTGTTTATGAGTGGTTTGCCAACCCCATGACTTGTATTGTGAGGAAATAGACCTTGCGGGGTACCTTTTTGGTTTTGTATCGCTGCTAGCTTTTGGCGTTCCCATGGTTTGGGGTTGTTAGGCTTTCTTTGACTGGCTGTATCGGGTTGAGGTATCCTTGTACCTCCTTTAATATATATTTTTGCCATTAAAAAAATACTAAAATTACGAGACTTTATGTTATTTTATTCTTAGTTTCCTTTTTTTGATATATTTTATTCTTTTTTTAAGCAATGACTTCTTTTTATTCTTAATTTCTTAACCTATTCATTTTTATGATCATATTATACACTTATAGGAGTACTTCACTTCTCACATTGACTACTTCAAACTAAAGAGCAACGTATGCTAGCTATTAAATCACGCATTAAATCACCAATACAACATTCTGAAAAGCCAACTCATTAGCATTAAATCACCAATACAACATTCTGAAAATCACCAATACATCTTTTTTGTGGCTCATTAAATCACGCCTTTAATTTGATATTACTTTTTGGACCACCCTGATAGGTGTTATGGTACCGACCTAGGTTCCTAAGAAGAGCTAGGGCCTATGTCAAAAAAAGCTTTTAATAGCGCTTATTTTTATTTATAATAGCGCTTTTAAGCGCTATTAAAAATTGCGCTATAGTAGGCCATATAATCTATGATAGTTTCTTTTGCTTAATTTTATTTTTAGTCCCCTTATTTTTTTCAATCCACGATTTTGGTCTCCATATTTTATTTTTCACGAATTTGCTCCCCATATTTTTTATTTTTTATGAATTTGGTCTCCACACTTTTAATTGCGCTTTTGATCCCAAAATCGTGATTTTCTTGTACTTTTGGTCCCCACTTTCCCAAAATCCATGATTTTTAGGGACCAAAACTGTATGAAATTCACAATTTTGGGGACTAAAAGTGTAATTAAAAAGTGTGAGGACCAAATTTGTGAAAAATAAAAAGTATGGAGACCAAATTCGTGAAAAATAAAATAGGAGGACTAAAATCGTGGATTTGAAAAAATAGGGGACCAAAAATGTAATTAAATCTTTTTTTAACAGCAAAAAAATATATTATTAATAAATAGGAGTACTTCAGGGGTACTCCAACCCTTATACATTAAGTGCAAAAGGGGCACTCCAACCCATAATACTGAGTACAAAAGGGTACTCCAACCCGATACCTCTATGAGTGCTTCCGATGAGCTATTAAAGGTACACATATCATAGTGCTTGGTAGAGCAACCGCTATTATAAGCCCAATCTTTCACAAAGTTATGCATATATATGATATTGCTGTGCTAACGTAAGCATATTCCACTACAAGAAATTTGACTTTTAGTAACGAACAAAATCTGTTACTAAAAGCTCTATTGTCCATCACTACAAGTTTTTGGCATCTACCTACAATTTTTACCTGTCGGTAGAACCCACGTAAGGAATTGAAAATATTTGACTTCTATCTACAGTTTACGTCTGCCACTAAATGTTATTACTATTTATTAAGTGTATGTTTAGTTAAGATTTTAGAGGCCCAAAATCCAGTTTGCGTTGATAATAATTGTGTTTCAAATTTTGCTTTGGTGTTTGGTTAAGATTCCTGGTTAATAGAATCGTGTTTAGGAGATTCAAAATCGATTTTATTTGTAGGATAGGATGAACAGCTTTTGAGTTTCACTGTATAAACAGGAAACATATTTTTACCATATTACCCATTGTCACTTAATTGCTATTGGACCAAATGCTATTAACAATATTGCTTGCCGAAACAAATTGTGTACCACCGCCTCTATTTATGAATTTGCTGGTAGCAGAAATATTACCACTTTTTGTCAACAAAAAAAAATATTACCACTCGAAAGGGAACGCCTCTTTTTTTATGAAGAAATACATAGTGTTGCAATAGTGGCATCTACGGTGAACCATCAAGTAGGTGGTTTACCGATGAACCAGTTATTTGGAGCCGTTGATTTAATATTATTTAATTCAGTGGTTTAGATTTTTTGATTGGTAAACCAAGTAACCATCAAGTTTGCAGCTTCCGCTAAAACTTAAAAATTGCAAACAGCTCCCACCAAATTTATTTTTTTTCACCATAGGGACATCAATAGTTTGCATTAGGGTATAATAATAAGGTTTTGTTTAACTGAGAAAGATTGATCGCACTGCGGCCAGCGAATCTCCATTTCTGTTTCCGATTCCAAGGCCCGGCAAGAGGGGATCCTCCCTCAGGCGAAAGCTGGTGGATAGCCCTTCCTGTCTCAGACCAACCAGATCTTGTTCTCCTCTCGTAGATCTTTCGCGAAGCACCGCTTACATCCCCATAGAAGGGCGAATCTTACAAGGTTTGTCGGTGGTCGTAGTGCTCACGCTAGGTTCCAGAAATATTTTTGTTGAGATGGTTTTCGGACAAGAGTTTGAAGCTCTGCGGCGCAACGACGGTCCCTAGGGTTTGAAGCTTTGCTAGTGTTTGGTGCGGCGCAAACGGCGCCGCTGTTGGTCCTAGATTCGCTAGGTTCGTTCGGCGAAGCAGCGTTCGTTTCTGCCTCTGCTTGGTGCCGGCGCGACAGCCCCGGTCTTCCCTCTCCACTCTCCTTCTTGATTGGTCTTCCATTCGTATCTCTTTTCCTCTCCTCACCACCGCCCAAAATGCGTTTCCTCCTCCACCCTTTCCGTTCGACCACCGCTTCTCTTGCCGCCACCATGGTGCTCGCTGTCGCTAGTGGTGGTGGTGAATCGCTACTGACATAGCAGCTGAGGGCCTTCCGCCCCCCCCAAAAAAAACAACCTAAGCCCCCTGATGGGAAACAACCACCCACCTCAAACCCGATGCCCTCTCGCTCACCACCAGAGCCACCTGACCGGTCCTATGGATTGCAACTCCGCTTCTCCCCTTCAATCGATTACCAGAATAGTGTCTCCAGATCAACCACCCACGTCCTTGATTGTGGCCACAGTAGCAACACCAGCTTGGGTCTCTGTCAAGGTGGTCTAGCTTCTCTGCTCTGTGATGATTTGCCCTGTAAAATCTTAGTGATTAGGAGGGTGAAGCTGAGAAAGATTTTTTAGGCTGTTAATTCCATGTTTCAATTCATGTTTTATGTTGTTGAAAACTATTTGCTGCAATAATGTGCTTTCCTTGTATTTTATCAGGTAGTAAAATCGTGCCTCTCAGCGCTGTGGGTCGATCTGTTCCTCTCATCAATCAAAGGGATCAAATGTGGACCGTTATGCCTCACCAAAGCACCGTTCTTGAAAGGGTAGATTGAGTTTTCATTTGTTTGTTTGTTTTTTTAATTTTTGCTCGTATTCTGGCAGTGTTAGTGGAAAACATAGCAATTCATAGGTGAACTATATTGAAGCTCCCGTGACATTGAACTTGCTCAACATGTTGTTTGCTCTCAGAGTGGGTATTAGCATGCTTTCAGTTGAAGTTATTTTCTTAAATTTAACTGTTAGATGTTAGTTTTAAACATTTTTGTTTGAACTATCAACTATGAGTGCAAACATGTCATTGTCAGAGGACCAAAAAGAGCCAGGGGAGGGGTTTTTTGACCAAATTTTTTTATTAGCTTGTTAACTAAAACAATCGGTGGATTAGTGAATATTTATTGCCTTTCTTTTCATTAGTTTATCCACTTGCACTATACTCTCTAAATGTTAAATGCACTGCACTTTTCAAGGCTTTGAGCAGCTATTCTAATCAATAATGTTAATTGATTAGAGTATCAGTTATGACAAAACTCTTTACATACCTCTTGTTTCTTTTGTTGGCTTTCCATACATGTCATGTATGATTAACTACCACCAATACATTTTGTATGTGAAAAAACTGTTTAATCATCCACCAGATGCACACGAGAAACTAAATTTTTGTGATACCTTATTAATTAGTTTTGTTTGTATTTTCGTGCTGACAATTTTTCCTTTTCTGAGTAATTGCTTCCTTTTTTCAGTAGCCGATAACAAATATATATTTCTGATCTCGTCCTATAGGTTTTGCGACTTTTTCATTTGTTCATCTGGCATCTCAAACAAGTCCATCTCATTTTTTAATTCCCCTACTCCTTGGTTTGAGTCAGAGATCATCTACCTGCATTGACATTGTCTTGGTTTATTAGCTTGCTTTAGTCACTTTTTCTCATTTGTTTTCTTTTCTGATAATGAAGGACACTATCTTGAGGGGGTCATTAAGTGGCAACAAATTTGGTGGATGTCATGGTCCTTCTTCTATATGTGATGTTTCTGCTGCAGGTTCTGTATACGTGATGCTGCTACATGTCATGGTCCTTTCTTGATTTGGATGGTGTATGCTGAAGGTTTTTTACTGGTTTTGGGGAACCTTGATGATGTCTAGACTTGTCTTTGTTTGTACAAATAATCAATACCTGATGCTTCATTTCTTGCTGCTGGTTGGTTGACGTATCTATCATGGCCTCATGCACTATGCACTGTTGGTCTAGAATTATATCAGTTGTTGCTCGCTGTTTTAGCATGGGATATCTTGTTTTGGTGAAGCAAAGAATATTTGCAGGGGGGTTACCTTTTCGGTTTCATGGATTAAAGGTGAAGGCAAGGCAGATGGAAGCTAACTTTGGTGTTGTCAATAATTGAAGTTATATAATTGCATTCATGACAGATCCTTCTTTTATGGCAACTGTTAGACGTGTGCATACTGCCATGTTCTTTTTGGTTTTTTTGGCTAAAATATGTAGCCTTGTTTTCTGTTTTGGACCTTGTTTCTTCTATTTCTAGTATTACCTGAGCCAGTTTAGCTTATTTGTTTTTAATAAAACAAGCAAACTGTCTGCTCTTCAGTGATTAATAAAACATGTTCTTTTTGGTTTCTTTGGCTAAAATATGTAGCCTTGTTTTCTGGTTTGGACCTTATTTCTTCTATTTCTGGCATTACTTGTGCTAGTTTAGCTTATTTGTTTTTAATAAAACAAGCAAACTGTCTGTTCAGTGATTCATAAAACAAGCAAGCTTATTTGCCAGTTTAGCTTATTTGATCTTGGTAAAACAAGCAAACCGAAGAAAAAATGAAAAAGAAGATGAAGGAAGAAAGAAATGAGAGAGTCACAGTAGTGGAGGAGAAGAACAGGATGACGAGTGACGACGGCTCCGTGTTTAAAAGTGGCGGAGACAAGTGATTTAAGATTTAGGGTTGTAAGCTTATTTGATCTTGGTAAAACAAGCAAAACCGAAGAAAAAATGAAAAAGAAGATGAAGGAATAAAGAAATGAGAGAGTCACGGTAGTGGAGGAGATGAACAGGATGACGACGGCTCCGTGTATAAAAGTGGCGGAGACAAGAGATTTAAGATTTAGGGTTGTAATTGGGCTAGTCCTAATGCTTTAACATTGGCCCAAATGATATTAAGGCCTATATGCACTACTCACTTTCTACGTATTCAAGGATCAATAATTCAAAAATTAACAACACGTGGGATTTGAACCCAGGCACTGGACTTTAAAAGAATAGCTATTACCATTAAGCCAAAGTGCCAATTTGATATGTAATTATTAGTTATTTTAATTATTTTAAGTTAAAAATTATTTAAAAATATTATATGTAATTTTATCACAAGGCTAATTTTGTCACCACATGATTTAAAAAATTTAAAAATATAAAAATTAGAAATTATCAAAAATTTAATAAAATATAAGAATATTAACGAAAATTTAGATATTCATATTAAAAATTATAAAATTAATAAAGAATACTATAATTAATTTTAAAAAATTATATTTAACTTTGTCTCATGGGTAATTTTGTCATTTTATATAATTTATATCCTATTATACTATTATTTGGTTCTTCTCAAACACATGATATGATAACACAATGTTATCTAATTTCTTATCAGGTGCGTATCAAACACATGATAGGATAAGAGCTTATCATATCCTTATCCTATCATTTTCTTATCCAACTCTCTTATACATGTACGAAATGATAATAATCCCTAAATGACTCAAATCCCACCCTTATGCTAACCACGTGGTTAACCGAGTCACACTAAATGATAAGAATCCCTATCTCTAACCATGTGGTCAACTAAGTCAACCTAAGTGATACTAGTCCATAACCATAACTCTAACCATGTGGCCAACTATGTCAAACAAAGTGATACTAGTCCTTAACCATAACTCTAACCATGTGACCAACCATGTAAGCCTTGAAGTGATGGTAGTCGCTAACTCTAACCCTAACCATGTGGTCAACCATATCAGGCCAAGTGAATAATAGTCCATAACCCTAACCCTAACCTTGTGACCAACCATGTCAAACTAAGTGATACTAGCCCCTACCCCTAACCTTTTGCCACCCAAGTCAAGTTAAATGATACTAGTCCCTAATCCTAACCTAACCATGTTGTCAACCAAGTGAAGCTAAGTGCTATTGGTCCGTAACCCTCACCATATTCATAACCCAAACCCTAATGATGCTGTCAGCCAAGTCAAACAAGTCAAACAAAGTGATACTAGTACCTAACCCTAACCATGTTGCCAATAAAGTCAAGTTAAGTGATACTATTCCCTAACCTTAACTTAGTCATGTGGTCAACCAAGCTCTAATCATGCTGTCAACCAAGTCAAACTAAGTGATACTAGTCTCAAACTCCAACCCTTAAGCTCACCACGTGGAAAACAATCGTGAAGTTGTATGAAATCGTTAACAATAATGAAATAACCTCTAGTTTGATGTCACATTATCGGAACTTAAAATAAATTTTTTAAAATAATTTCACAATTTTTAAATAGTATATCAATCATCAATCGTCTCTTTACTTAGTAATATGATTGAACACATATAACAGTAAGCATATGATTGAACATAATGTACGAAATATAATATAATATAATAATAGTAATAAATATTTAAACATTTATTATTTATATTTACTTAAATAGGCCATGTGTCGGGACGAGCAGGGCAGCTCAAGTGGCAACTTTGAGTTGCTTCAGGGTTGCCTCACTTGGCCTCAAGGGACTGGGTTCGAGTCATATAAAAGGGGAAGTGAGAACACTATTGATCCTCATTTAAAAAAAAAGGCCATGTGTTAACCTCAAAGTGGATTTTGTTAGTTATTAGTATTAAATTTGTACAAAATGTGTGTTATTTTTCCCAAATTATTATTCTCATCTTCCAAGAGATCAAGACTATTAAGAGAGAGAAATTGTAGGTCTTTTAATTCCCTCCATTAACTTAGGGGTAATTTTGTAAAAAAAAATTATTGCACCTTAGTCTTTGAAAATGGTCTTATATTAAGGGACAAGAAAATTTTATAAAAGGGTCATTTATTAGGAGACGGAGGGAGTATTTATCTATTTATTATTTTAATTCAACCATTATTATAAGATTTCAATTAATGCTAATTATTATCACAATCCAATTATATATTTCTTAAAATAATTTCTCAATTTTTATCAATCTCAAATCTTAATTTCAAATTTCAATTTCAATCAATTTATATCTTACTATATGTATGCATTGTTAATTGGTGTAGATTTCATTAGCATTTATGTGTAATTATTATGATTGATATTGTAATTATATTAGGAAATATGGTACTTATATTAGGATTGATTACTATCTATGTGCAATTTTTATGATTGATATTGTAGTTATATTAGGAAATATGGTACTTCTTCTGGATTCGATTATAAGAAGAAGAAAAAATCTATGTATTGATCTTGTAGTTATTTTCCTTATCTCTATCCTCGAGTATAAATAGAAGCACCTCTATAAGTTATTGGTTTCATAATACATTGTCCAATTCTGTTTTTGCTCTCCAACCAGTGTCTAAGATGGATATTCCAATACCCAATAATCCCGGACCACAGGGTCTCCCCAACATCCTACCGGACAATTTAATACTGTGAGTAATGGCCATACATCACATTTAACACACACTCCCGAATATTTACTATATCCAATACTTTTTTTTGTCTTCTGAGGCTTATTTTCAATTTTGTGCGGCATTTAAGGACTCCTATTGTAAACGTGGCACCCAGTCAAGATGGAAGAAATTGCTCTGAGAATAACAACACTAATAACGTATGGATTTTGTTACCCTTGTGTAGATGTTATACATGTGTGTGTAAACTATAAACTTCTAGATAGTGACACTGAATAATTTTTTTTTTCATGTTCAAAGCAAGGCAACCCCGCTCCATGGGCTCGCTTAGAGACTTCTATTGACAAGATTCTATCGACTGTGATTCTCCTTCAACACGTAACAGAGGTATCACAATTAGCATTCATGTGTACAACTTACTCTTTGTTGTATTTTTTTATTTACTAGTGAGAGATACTCGTGATTCATGTATTTTTTTTTTTTATCAATCATCCATACGGAAAACCATGTTAGGGTTACTTAAAATAAGTCTTCTCTAACCAAACCATGTTAGGGTTACTTAAAATAAGTCTCTTATAAGAAACATTAGAGGAATGGGCCTATGGCCTTTTACAATCCGTAACAAGAGCCCAAATATCTCTCACAAGTCACCAAAACCCAGACCAGTAAACCTGTTCAATGAGTCTGTCTCCAACTTCGCATTCTGAAGCATAAATCACGCATGGATTGAAGACCTAGGCGAACACCCATGGCCTCCGCGGTTCCGATTGCCTTTCGCCATCGTAGAGCGCGGCCTTTGCTACCGCGTATTTAATTACTCTGCTACCGTCGTCGTACCAATGGCCTCTGCTACCGTGTCTGTCGCTTGCCTTTCGCCGCCGTAGAGCGTGGCCACGAACGCGATATATTCTTCCGGTCAGTAAATATTGACAACGTCTCGTCTTCCTGTTGTCGTTGCTTTCTCTGCCATCTCCTTATTTTGCCATTTTTTTGTTCTATGTGGCACTCCCTATCTTTTTTTTACAGCAATTTGAATGCAATAATAGTAATAATTGTAAATTTAGAGTATCAAAGCACTAATAAGTATTACAAAGAATATCAAACGAATATATTATCCAAGAATCTCAATGCAATTTCCCCTTTTAATAAGTATTGGTTACTTTGGTGAGTGTGGCTCAGCCACATGTTATTTTAAGATAGTATTGTTAATACACCCCATTATTATGTGAATGCAGGGTATGAAACATCGCATAGATGAGCTGGACAAGAAGTGTGAAATCATGTTGTGCAAGATTACAAAAATTGAATCCATAAAAGATGTTGGAAAACCAATAGGATTGAATGAAGTGAAACCAAGTGTCAACGTGAATTTCAGGTCCCTTGGCGGTTTAGATAAGCCTTCAAATGGTGCCGGTGCGTGCACACCAAAACGAGTATACAACCGCAAGTCCACCACCAGCCTTACTCCACGTGGTCCATCGAAACAGAGCACAAACATGGTTGTTGACCTATGTGATGAAGACTATGACTTGGGTAATAAACCAAACTCCCGTGGCAAGAACATACATGGTACTGCTGCCACTACTCTCAAGAGGCCACCCACGATGTCCTTCACGAACAATAACGTGCCAAGTGGAGATCACCAGTCACTTAGTAGTTTCCGCATTGGACTTTCACCATTGGTAACTAAAGTTGTGTACTTAGGCATGTTTTTTCCTTCCATTGGATAACTTTTGACAAAATGGTTACATTATCATTCTAACACCTTTGTTATGTCTGTTGGGCTTATAGGGAAATGCAGCTTCAAGTCCTAGTAAGGGATTATCCTTCACGGTCCCACCCACTCCAACACTTGGTATAGGAAAGCGGTCAAATAGTGATTCTAAGCTAGGATATGCACCCATGAAAGGATCTTCATCGAAAGAAAACACAAAGAAACAGAAGAATACGCCCACTGAGGCAGAGGACGAAGACGAACCCTATACCCCTTATTGAATGATTTTGCCACCGGTAAACATCTATCCTAAATACCCTTTGTGAAGAAACTCAAAGTATATGTGAAATGCATTATAACTATTACTGTTAACAGAGAGTTGAGTCAACCTTCAGACCCACGGCTGACATGGGACTTATGACAGAGAGACTTCAAATCGTTGCGTATGTTTTCAGTCCTACCTTGTGGGCTAGGTATGTCTTATTTTGTTTGACTACATTCATTACGAAATAGTATATACTGATAATCTTCTATGTGACCTCAGTGAGGTAGTGATGAAAATGGGGTATACTCAAGGAACAAGGCAAGACTTCCAAGGTCTTACTCCGAGAAACACAATCAAACGCGAGGTTTTTTCATTTACATGTTGCATAGTGTTCTATACACATTTATTTTTACAGTTACCTCATCATACCAACAAAAGATATACTATGTGCCTCAGATCATTCGTTGGATGGCCTTAAAGGCTACATGGACGTAGGGAATGGTAACTGCGCAGACCACTTGGTCCCTCCCTCCAGAGTTTGCGGTAATTTATTTTTCCTATTTTTACTTGTGAATGCCATATATTTTTCAAATTAATGCAATAATGTAGTTTGCTATTTTTCTTCACCCAGAGAGATGTCATAGAGGGCACCACACTCGAGAAACTACTAAGTGAATATGCCAAAGACTGGATTAAACCATTCAAAGAATTGAAATTTGTACTCATCCATAACTCTTTTTCCCAATATCAATAATTTTGCCAATACTCTACTGAATCCATTTGCATTTTGTGTTTTTATACAAGATATATGTTCCGATTGAAGAATATGGTGGTCACTGGTACTTAATGGTGGTGTGTATTGAAGACCAAATAATATATCACCTTGACTCACATGTCACAGATGAGACCATTGGGCGTAGAAGAGACACAATCAAGAATATCGTAATTATTGATCACTTTTAATCACTTTAATTTCTCACTATTATTTATATTGTTATTATATTAAACCATGCAAAATCTCAATCTCAATCTCAGGGCAATGTGCTGGTTCAAATTATGAGTTCACACAAATTTCCACCTAGCTATGTGAATGAGTTGCTAGATGGAGAAAACTGGGACATAATGCAACCACCGAGAATGCTAAATTGTGGCCACAGGTAATGTCTACAACTATTTGCTCATTATATCGTGTTTGTGTATTGATAATTTAAAGAAATACATTTTGTTTATAACAACTTTCGGCTTTTAATTCACTATGTTTACAGCTTCAACTCTGCTCTTTGGATCCTGCAATGGATGGAAATGGAATACTTTTTCAACCCTAATCGCTTATCCATGGTGGGCTAATTAACTTAATCTCTATTTCGTCTATATGTGGTGGTTATCTATTAATTTTGACCCACTATTTTACAGGAACTTGATGAACCGGTTGTGAGGATGAACATTGCCATGGATTTGTTGATGGGATGCCATAACGAAGTAAGGAACAGTCTTGAAACAAAAGCAGCCGATAACTGGTCCAAAATTGCATTCAATTGATCAGCTTGAATTGGCTACCTGAGGAAAATGGCACTCGTTGCATTTTTTGTTTTTTTACATGACATTGGTGTTGTTCCACTGAAGCCCAATTTTGATTATCGACATTCTATCATAACAGGGGCCTATGATTTAGGACTAATTGACTATTTGGGATTGTACTCCTGATTGTTTTCTTTTTAAGAGTTAAATTTTAAGACTAATGGATTAGTTGAGCTTATGCTGTCATCATTGAGAATTTACAGCTTGTCATATGCAACAAGTAATTTGTTATTCCACCTTCAGCTTTAAATGGGAGGCAGTTCCTCCAATATTTGAACCACATCTAACGTATGATGTTAACGTGCATGGCTCATCAAATTATATAAAATTGACTTCATTTTTGGTCAAAAACAAATTCTTCCTTGTATTAAAAAACACATGAATTATTACTCTTCACTAAAGCTGCAGCAAGGTCAGCAAACTAGGATTTGTGATAAAGTTTAGAAACTTCAGTGCTAGGTAACTACAAAACTCTATTATCTGCTCCCTATGTTGAGAAATAGGCCAAGAAAATTATTAGGATTCCCAAGGCAAGAGAACGTTGCTGAGCATTCCCTTGTTTGCTTAATGGACATGAATCACATGATTACTTTCTTTGGCTGCAATTAAGGTTGTCATTCTTGAAATACAGATTGTCATATGCAACAAGTAAGAACTTACTCACGTTACCCGAATCATTTTCTGATTATAATTGCAGAGATCATCCAATCATAATGCATCCTTGTCAAAAAGACTAATGCTAAATTAGAAAATTACATTACACGTTTAAAACTTGTTAATTTCAATAAATGTCATCTTGTATTTTAACAACTATTTCAATTTAATCCCTCCATCAATATTACAAAAGACTACCAAGAATTTCAAGCTCAATGGCCTCCCATTTTACAATGGTCCGGGGAGATGAGCATTCGAATAAACAACTCAAAAAAAAAACCCCTAAAAAAGAGAAAACAAATGTCTCAAGCTGCAAAAGAGAAAAGAATTTCCACAAGTCTCAGGACATGAGCTCAACCATGCCTTGACAGCCTTGCTTCTTGACACTCCTGCATGTGTCATGACCATATCAATATATCTTCACATGAATCACCAACCCTAAGCACAATGCTAAGCTGACGGGATTTTGAAACATAGTGATGCCACCTAAATATGCTTAGGTTTATAGATCATAAACAGCTGTAGCATCACAAAAATTCAAAAGTATGGCAGTGGAGAAGAGAAAATGATTCTGAGTGTAGTTCTGCTCCCAAGTGAATAGCCGTTAAACTCCATAAACACATGACCTGCATCCATCTAAAAAGCCACACGTTATCTATTGGTATATGATATTAGCAGAACAGGTCCAAAATATTGACTTGTGCAACGGTTACTGATCTATAAAAACTGAATATACTGAACGTAGTAGAAAATGATGAATGTCTCACTAATTAATTCTTACTTTGCATTAAATTCTTACTGTAAAAAAATGTTCCAACAAAAGCAATACACTTCATCATCCTGAGCATAGTGTTGTAATTGAAGTGTTCAAGGATAAATTAGGTTGCCCAATCCATAACTGATGCACATGGACAAGCTACTAGAACCAAAAATTCGAAATGACTCTACCTAAAAAAAAAAATATCATTTTGGAGACTGGGACTTCTAAGATCTGAATACCAATTGACAATTGTAGCTTCAGTCCCCAGTTAGTTAAGTCAATTCCAACTTTCCACCAAATCCTCAATGTATTTGTTCATTCTTTAATTCTTTAATACCTGAGAAGTGCTTAGAATTATCATGAACACAACAAGTGCACAACAAGCAGGAACACCAACAGACAATTGAAATATAAATAATATACGCACTAAGTGCACAAAAATTATATTAATAAAACCAAATAGAGCATAAAACCGAGTGAGAACAATTACCTATTAAGCTTGATCATCAATCTGAAACACTTGAAGCAATGAGTCCTAGACCTTGTTGCTTTGCCAACTCATAGTCGGCCCTGCTAAAAGAAATTAAGTGGACTGAAGTTTGTTGAGGTAGCCTGAAAGAAAACCAACTCATCGATTCACATTATTTATAAAAATTAAAAATGAAAATAAGTTCATCACACTAAACCAGTAGTGCCACAGTTGTTGAGGCCAAAATTTATTGCCTAACTAATATCTAAATTGGTGATCAACCATATAAGAAGTGATCTCAATATATATCCCAGTAAGGTGGTCAAGTGAGGAGTTCCTTTGAAATAGTCTTTGTTCAAATTTCCAGAATAAAATAGTATCTACACAACAAGAGTTATAGTTCCAACAAAGAAACAGGGCAATTTATTCAGAAATATAGTTGTTACATAGAGGGAAAAATAAGCACCTGACTATATTTGGTTCCCCTATTTTTCTATGCTAAATCAAGAGCTCAAAGCTTCTTGCCATAACTTGCCCTCAAAAACAAATAAAAGGGCTAGCAGGGCAGAGAAATGCAAGGAGGAAAAAGCATGCATTCAGGTTTCTAAGTACTCCATGAAAAAATTAACAAGTAATGCTCAAAAGAGCAATATTTGAAGCACTCAATTGATAGGATAAGAAGTTGTACTTCAGGCTTTAACAGAAGTTTCTATCACTATTTTGGGGGGGGGGTTCCATGTTTATATCAGAAAAACTTGCACAATAATTCTGTACTCTTTCCAGTACATCTTTTGCTGAATGCTGATAATGACAAAGTAATGGGAAGAACAAGAGGTAGAAGCATCAAATCCTTGAAGCTTGAAATGAAGAACAGGCACCATCAAATGGGTCTTCAAAGGTTGAAAATTCCTGCTCCTGAGATAACAAAAGCAAGCTTATTACTAATAGTACAACACAAAACAATGCCAGCATTACATAACTATCATTGCATAATGAGGACATAAAACTTACCAAGTCAGCATTGGAATCCTCATCGTTGAAACTTATATCATCTTCTTCAAAACATGCCACAGTCGGGCAACTTCTCCTGTTATGACCAGCTTGTCTGCATGCACCACACTTTATTGATCTCTTTGATTTTGTTCTCCCGGATGAAGTACACCCGCGAAGACGACTGCCTTTGGTTCTAGCTGTATTTGGATCCCTTAGTCCTTTAATTTCTGTTTGCAACCTTTCACTACTATCTTCAATTGGAGACTCCCTCTTGGATTTCAGATAATCACATTCATTTATAGCCTTTTCCCTCTCTTCATCATAAACATCAAAACTTGTAGAAGCAAGAACACTTACATCTCGATAGTACTCCATTAATGATAGGTATCTTGCATCTCTACCAGAGTCCCAAAAGTTGCTAACAGAACTAACACAATCCCGAATTTCATCCTTTGCACCCTTCGTCCACCTCTTTAATATTAGACATTCTGGCAACTCAAAGAAACGTAGATAAACCAATACTGCAAGTAAGTGGCCGCATGGAATTCCAAAGGATTCCATTCTCTGACAAGAACACCTAAATTCAACCTTCAAAGGATGATATGACACGTACCACACCCGCTGTGCCATTTCATAATTTGAGACCATATAAGTGTAATAGGAAAATGATTGTTTACCCGACCACCAAGGTTCTAAAAAACGGTCGCGGTCGCGGTCGTGTTAAGGATTTCGCGATTTCGACTGTTGCGGATGCTGCGTTACGAATCGCGATCGTCGCGGTGTGAATTAATCACAATATTGCACAAATTATTTTAAAATTATTTTTATTATCATATAATATACAATAAGTTAAACTAATGTTTTTTCATTATTATAAGATATCTAAAATAGAATAAAATAAAAAAGTAAAATTAAAATGTGACTAATTTAGTAGCTACTAATATATTTAACAAAATTTATATATGTTTGATAGATTCAACATAAATAAACTAATAATTACTAATATCCTTAAATAAACTTCATGATAAATTAGTTATCTCAAGTTCTCATCACAAAAAACTACTAATACACACGGGAAAAAGTGCAAGAAAATTTATTACATCACTAGTCACCACATGGTAGAATGACGTCAGGATCATAACTTCCACTATCGACTTGATCATCATTATATCCACTTCCTCCAAAGACATAATCAAACAATCCAGAGCTTCTTGATGGTTCTATTTGTTGATGGTCATATGAAGAATTTGCTGATGAATCATGGTAATTCATAGAAGGTTGATAATATGGTTGGTTTGGGTTTGGCATATATGGATAATAACCATGTGACATGTAAGAAGGATGTTGGTAATATGGTGGATAATTACCTTGACTACCTTCAATTGGTGCAGCAATACCAAAATCCCCAAATGATTGTGCCACACTAGACGAGGAAGAATCATCCATTGGAGTAGCTTCGTGCCTTTTACCTTTACCACGTCTAACCTGGCCTCTACTACTATCACCAGTCATGTCATCAAAAGAATCTTCATCTATCCTACGAGGCAATAGATTTTGATCACGTCTAACATATGGTTCTTCTTGAAAAGAATGGAATGACCCTTCACCTCCTCCATGACTTTGTTCTTGATTTCCATCACCATTACCACCACTGTTGTTATTACTGGGTGGACTTAAACCACCATCACCACCACCTTGACTAGGTGTCTGACTTGAATCTGAGGCATTTGCACAAGCTATTTCTTCTTCAACCTCATCATCAGAATCAATAGGGAGCCATTCTGCATTTTGTGTGCCATCCAACAATGGTCCCTCTCTCTCCTCAATCCATGGAGATAAAGGATCTTCTTCCTGAAATATATGATCAAGGTTGATTGGATTGAAGCTATTTTCAATGTCTTCCTGACTTCTTCTCTCCTCATGCCTCATTTTTAGCTTCATATTGTAAAATGTAAAAACAAGTTTTTGTAGCTTTTGATACTTCAGTCTGTTTCTTGTCTTTGTATGTATGTAGCTAAACGTACTCCAATTACGCTCACAATTTGAAGCTGAAGTTGTTTGACTAAGAACTTTTACAGCTATACGTTGAAGTTCAGGAGCACAAGATCCATATATCATCCACCATTCAGCTGAATAAAAAAAATAGTAAATTATTTATGTATATACCAATGTAACAAAAAATAAAAGTTAGCAATATTCTCATACTTGCATATCAACAACAAGTATAAATTATAATTTATAAACATTACCAGGGTCCATTTGAGACCAAGCTTTTTGCGCTAGTACAGTTCCAAACGTCTCTCCCTTACCTCGAAAAAGTAACAACTACAAGAACCAATATACCATATAAGTCTTAAATGAATAATTTATCCATAAAAATTACTACAATATTATAAATATATAGCATTAACAAATTTCTCACCTGATTAATAGCTCTTATTTGATTATCAACATGTGGTTCTAATTTGCTTATTACTTTTGTGGTTCCATCCATGGTTTCCTTGGCTACATGACTACCATGCACGACTCCAAATTGAAATTGGGGATTGAGAAAATAACCTTAAGATTAAAGGAATAATTAGTATTTCTATTTCAAAATTAAATACAAATATTTAAAAAATTGAATATATAGATATATACCTGCTACATGCAAATCAGAATGCATGAAGATCCATCTATTATCAATGATTTTATTATAGTAGGTGTGGTAACGACAATCTTTTTCAATAGCTTGCTTAGCTCTATCAATTGCTTCATAAAGAAAGCCCATTCTTGGTTTTTCGTCACCATCCACCAACTTCAAAACCTTGACAATTGGTTCAAATACCTTTATTATATCACTTGCCTTATTCCAGAATTTTTTATTCGTAACAATCTTTTTGGCTTCATATGCAGGTCCTGATTTCTCCTTCCCCCATTTGGAATTCTTGTATTCCTCAGAATCAAACATATTTTTCAAACCCTGTTTCTCTTTCACAATAGATTAAAGTTGCAAAAATTGTGTGGCAAAACGTGTGATCGCTGGACAAATAATTTCCCTACCACCAGTAAACTTCTTCATGTGATTGACAGTCCAAATATGATTGTATATGAACAAAGTTACCTTTTTTGCTTCATCTAGCACTTTTTGGACATTTGACTTTTTTCCAATATCTTCTAGACATAAATCCAAACAATGAGCTGCACATGCAGACCAATAAAGACTTGGTCTTTTTTCCATCGATTTCAAACCAAAGACTTTTAATCTTTGCCTCATTATCGATGACCACTTGGACAACATGCTCTTCCCCACCTCTTCCACAATTTTGTCAAGCAACTTAAAGTAATAGTCAGTGTTTCTACTAGGAACATTAGAGGCATCAATAGACTTCAAGAACACTGTTCCTGTCGGACAATATACTAAAAAATTCATGATATGCATGTGATTTATACCATTTGTCCAGCCATCACACATTATAGTCACCCCTCTTTCTTTCCATATTGGTTTTATTTCCTTCTCTATATAATTTTGCATGTCTTTATATTCATTATTCAAGTATATCTCTGAAATCTCATAAGGAGAAGGACATTTAATACCTGGTCCCAGCCTTGCAGCTTCAGCTAACAACATGTGTAGCCAAGGAGAAGTGCTCAAGTTCATAGGTAGACGCTCATATATTATCAATTTAGATACCGCCGCTGCTAACTTGTTTCTCAAGGATTTGATCGTTCCTCTACCAATTTTTGTTTGCTTCATACTCTTACTTCTTTCTAGATCAACATCTACAGCTCTCAATCTTTGTTGAAGATCACCTTGTTGATATTGACAAGAAGCTCCACTACTACCAGTGCCACTAGTACTAATGCCACTTGCACGAAATCTTTGTCTATCTTGCCATTGTCTATGTGACATCAAGCTTTCTTGTGTAGCTTGTCTCATAGATGCATCTTCATCCATAAAACCTTCGACGTCATCATCTTCATCTTCACGCCCTCTTATGCGTGCGATAAGTTCTTCCTTTCTTTTTCGTGAATCATTTTTTTTTGATTTACTGTCTAATAGAAGCTTTATCATGTTTTCTCTAACAAAAGTTGTGACTCTAGCACAACCTTTAATTTCTCCTGGCATGTGTGCAAGATGTTCCTTCAACCGAGTAATCCCACCAGTTATTACTCTTTCACAAAGTGTACATTTTATATTGCTTCTATTTTTACCAGGGACGGGTTCTCCATCGTGCCAACCAATGTCATCACTTGGAGCGCCGTCTGCTCTACCGGCTGGGAATTCTCGTCTTGGAGGCATTGTTTAACTAATCTGCAAATAAATAATGTAATTTTAAATTAAAAAAATCAAATATAAATTATAAACGCCATAAGACAATTAATAATAATGAATCATTTTAATTGATTAGTTAAATGATAACAATTAAATTTTTACTAATTAATTAATGAATTTGGTCCACATGAAACAAGTGACTAACTAACAAACAAAATTAAAATGATAATAACCACAGTCATTTTTATTAACACAAAAAACTGAAAAAAAAAAAACTGAAAAAAAAACTGAAAAAAAGGGCTAAAATTTAGCCCAGAATTATTTTAAGCCCAGAAAAAAAAAAGAAATAAAAGGTTGAATTTTATTTTTAGGGTACCAGACGTCCGCGGCGCAGAAGAAAGGAAAGGAAAGGGGAGAGGGAGAGCAGCTCAGCCTCAGCTCCTCCTCCTCGCGTCGGCCTCCATCTTCCACCTCCCTCCCTCTAAAATTTCTGTTTTCCTCTCCCTCTCCATGAATCAAATCACCGTCACTCACCCCTCTCAATCCCTTCCGGCTTCCGGCTTCCCCTGTTTCAGTTTGTGAGTTGTGACGGGAACGGCCGAACGGGAACCAGATGAGAAGGACTCAGAAGAGATCGAAGCCGCCGTGAACGGGAACCAGAAGCAGCAGGAGGCGCGGCCGGCGGCGACTGTGAGAGAGTCCACGACGCAAACGGCGCGAGAGGCAGAGCAACAGAGAGAGATCGCGAGAGAGCAACAGAGAGGCAAGGAGAAACGAGGTTAGGGTTTTTAGATGAGATTCAGAAATGATTTTGCCTTTTTATACCTCTTTTTTGGCTGAAAACGGAATTCTGGAGTCCAATATTGTCTGTTTATGTTTATGTTCGTGAACGGCGTTTTGTCACGGTCGTCGCGGCCGCAACGCCGTTTCGTCGCGTCCGTTGCGTGTGAATTTGAATCCCGCCGTGATTTCGTCCTGTAACGGTTTCGGAGGCCACCGTTACCGTTTTGTCACGACCGTTTTCTGTAAAACGGACCGTTTTTTAAAACCTTGCCGACCATATTCAATGAGGATGATTTGTCAAGCACAGTACGAAATAAGTGAAATATCTCCCTCGTAAATACTTTCGCAGCAAACCTTTCTAGGCTTTGGAAATGCGTTTGTAGCACTGGTTCACCATGGATAGATGCAAAATCAGATTTAACTTCTCGGTATCGCATAAAATTCAAACAACGGTGGAAGTGCTGTAAAAACTCAGTCAAATTATACCTTGAGTGAATAAACTTTTTGATCTCTGAATGCAATCCCTCACATCGTGATGTTGTTCTGAAACCCGCAAAAAAATTCCCTCTCATATATGCGGTACACCACATCTTCCTCTTCTCATACAACTCTATAACCCAAGGATGATCGTCTAGCCCAAAACTAGAAATCATTTCCCTCCACCTTCGGCGGAATTCACCAATATCAGAGTCACCCAACATACATTTCTTGAACTATGCAGTAAATGCCGGTATCCCTATATTAGTCGTGGCATTTCGAATTAAGTGCCATGCACACAATCTATGGTGCGCATTCGGGAGCATCCTTCTTATGGCATTTTTCATTGCAAGATCACCATCAGTGATGACAGAGACTGGAGACTTCCCTTTCATGGCTTCTAAAAATTGCCCAAGTACCCATACATAAGTTTCTTCTGTTTCATCTGCAACAATGGCACATGCAAATACAATCGTCTGATTGTGGTGATTAACACCTGAAAAGATAATTAAAGGACATTGGTACTTGTTCTTGCCATAAGTGGCATCAAAAGTCAACACATCACCAAAGATTTTGTAGTCCATTTGCATTATCCCATCACACCAAAACAAGTGTTGCAGTCGGTTATCATCACAGGCAGTGTGTCGAAAAAACATCAAAGGGTCAGTCTCTCTCAAACCTCTAAGATAATGAATTGCAGATCTAGCATCTAGATTTTGCAGCTTTCGTTGTCTTCCAACCTGATTATATACATCTTTTCTACTGAAGCCAATTCTATCATACCCTCCACATTGATCTGCAAAGGAACCGTAGATCTGTGGTGTACCTATACCAACCTTTCTCATTTTATTCATTCGCATCACATCAGCCTCACTCATTTTCCTATGAGCTACCAACATTCTACAGTATTGGTCTTCCAATAAGTCATGATTGTGGTCATCGAGAAAGTATGTTATGTACCAATGACTTGAATAAATATCCATGTGCACTCTCAATTTTGCTTCGCAACCACACCTTGTCTCGGGCTTTATCTGACGCTTATGATTTTCTCTGGTTAACCCTCGATCCTCCCTAAATCCTTGCCTGTAACACACAAACGTTTGCTGCAATATTTCACCTTTCTTGTATTTCAACACCTTCCCTTTTTTGGCAGCAAAGCCATTGACCTTCGCAAATCGATGATAGAACTCGTATGCCATTTCCAGACTTGCAAACATGACATTGCCCAAGTCATTTGGGGTTAGAGTCCTCAAATCCAAACTCAGAATGTCGTGCATATTGGCAATGGTCGCACCCTTTTCAATGTCAAACTGCACATCATCTTCACTGCACGTCTCTTCACAACCTATCTCTATTTCTGAATTGATGCATTCGTCTTCCTCATTGCCGTCACATGGAATATTTTCTTCCATCTCAACAGACAACTCTTCCAGTCCCTACAAAGTTAAAAATGGTACTAGTTAAACATTTACTATTAGGAAGTTAAACATTTACTATTACGACACACTTATAACTACTAACTTCAAGACTTGTTCGCAACACCTGGTGAATTATCAAAACTATAAACACAATACTTGATTTTGTCATGAATCAACAAAAAAAATGCTAAGCAGGAACAATTGAGCTGTATATCATATTATAAGTTTGCATCAATAATTTCAACTCTTTAACCTCACACACTGAGTGGGAACACAAGGGATCCACTCAAAGACGATCTAAATATCACATTGTCTATTTAGCTATTTTCAGTGACACTCTATTTTCTTCTTTATGACATTTAACCTTCTGTAAAATTCAAATTATGAATTCAAATCCATAATTTAAAGGATGTCATGAAAGAAAAATGTTGTGCACATAACGATAATCAAATGTTTCAACAAGTATATGGTTAAAGTTCTTTTGGATTCGCTAAATTCAGCATTTATTATTAAGATGCCAAATTTCTTATTTCTTTAGGATGTTCAAATCATGTAATAACTTTCAGCTTTGTTTTCTTTGTATCTATCTGCAGAAACAAAAAATTTCTGAAGATTCTTCCAGGCAAAGATACTTACACTCCGACTGTAGAAATTGGAGCTACTGAGATGAAGAAAAGAAGAGCATAATGTGCTCTGATCTCATTGATGAATCAAAAAATGATACAACTAACTGCTTCTATGTAGCATCAACTATATATATACAAATTGTGAGATGCTGAAAGAATTAGTCTAACTGATGCTAACTACCGCATCTTCTAATAAACAGAAAAATTAATACTAACTAACCGGTATCCATGTCATCATCACATGGTTGACACTGACAAAAGCCAGTTTGGATGATTGTGGCAAACAAGGTATATGATATTTTTGGATTACATTTCAGGCAAAGCAACCAGATACATCAAATTTAATTAATGCATTATGCACAGCTAATGCTTTTTTTTTTCTTGTTTTATTATGCATCAAAGAACCAGATGTCCCATGTTGTGGGAGTAGTAACAGAGATAGCCACAAGGCCATAGCTCACTCCTAAACAAAATGGAAAAAAAAAGAAGAAAAAAAAACACAATTTAAGCTAACACCAAGCGAAAAACAAAGAAGACTGTTTTCACTTTTCATTCATAATGTTCTCCTTCCATTCTGTGAACTCAAACACATCTAAATTTCCAAAACTTCTCACAAAATCTTCACTCTTTTATTTTCAGAAACAGTAAAACAAGCATTAACCAGTCAGCAAGTATTTCATATCATTCCACTTAGCAAATTTACAATCATTGATTGAACCACATCAGCAATTATTAACCATACATTCATAGCAATAGTTATTCCAATATCCCCATCCAACACTCACAAATACGTCACTAATTTTGACTTCTAATATAGGAACACAGTTTCCTACCTCAAACATTTCATATGCTTCATCCATCCAGCTTGGATCCTCACTGTTATTACCTCTCTCCATTGCTGCAGCAAAAAAAAACTCTTTAAATGCCTGCATAAGAGTAACACAACAACCAGAATAAACAAAATGAAGGGAAGTGAAGGAAAATAAACACAAACAACATAGATAAAAGAGAAAATCTAGAAGACAAACATCATAGGTCATCGGGCACAACTCATCAAACACAAACAACAAAGAGAAAATCCAGGACACCACAACTTTCCATTTCCCATGTCCCCTTAATCGAAAATACAAACTAAAAACAGAAAAATATCGCATTCTCAAATCCTCAGCATAAAATCCCCATCTCAACTTCAACATGCATCTTCCAAATTCGAAAACAGACACGAATCCTAAAACAATGAGATCAGTTCATGTTTTGATTTTCCTCTAGGCTTCCAAATTTCAACGATTTTGCAAAGATTAAAAGAAAATCGGTGGCTACCTTTTTTCGTCTCGGAAGAATAGGGCTTCGGCTGCGAAGAGATGATGTTGTGGCTCTGGGAAATGCGGGAGGGAGAGGACGAAAAGGAAGACAAAGAGCTGGAGTGACAGGTTGAGTCACCTCGTCTCGGAAGAGTAGGGCTCCGGCTGCAAAGAGATGTGTTGGGGCTCTAGCGTGACGGGAGGGAGAGGAGGAAAAAGAAGAGAAACAACTGGCGTGACGGGTTGGGTCGCTGCTGCTCCAGAAAACGGGAGGGAGAGGAGGAAAAGGACGACGCTGGTGTGACGGGCCGCTCCAGAAAAAATCCCCTCGCGTTCGGGCAAGGGTTGACTCGCAGAGAAAGGGCTCCCCTCACGCTTTGTAGAGGGTGGTGCTTGCATAAGTGGTGCAGGTGGTGCAGGAAGCCCTAGATTGCAATTTAAAAAACTGTGGTGATGTGCTAAAATGACCTGCTCTCACCGTGTCTACCCAGTATAGCAAGTTATTTAACTGGCTCACCCATGAACCATATGAGATGATCTTCACCCTAGAAGCCACCGTGTTGCAATATTGTTGCTCAACGTGGAAAAAAAAATCCGGTGTAATACTTGATGCCTGCACATAATTGGTTTTGATATAATATATCTTTATATCATATCCTTTTTGGTAATTTTGACATTAAAAGTGATTCTATTCTATTCTATCCAAACAAAATCAATTCTTCTAAATTCATTTTTAAAATATCAATACCAAACACAAATTCATTTTTTTAACCTCTATTTTTTTAAAATCAATTCTTTTAATATTGATTATTTTAAAATCAATTCTATCAAAATCTAAAACAAACGAACTCTAAATCTATTTTATTTTTTATTACTATTCTAATAAATAATTCATAAAATTTATAGACAATGCCTTACACAACTAAAAATTAAAAAGTAACTTACTAAGGCAACTTACCTCCTTAAATACTGAGTCTGCAATCTCATCCTCTTGATAAAATATTTTGTTGCACCAAAATTTTTTTGAAGACCAATAAGATCTATTTGAAGTTGTTCAGAAAAAGATCTATTTGAAGTTGTTCAGAAAATATAAACAATAATAAGCTAATGACAAATACCTCTTCCAAATAACCATCCACGGCATCATCGGCAATAGATGCAGCATCAACTATAAAATCAAATCAAACAGTTCTCTTATTTTCATGGCAGCTGCACCATGCTTTTTAAAGAATTCCTGCAAGCAAAACAAGAAGTTAATTAATCAAGCTTTTTCCTTATTTGCCCCACGATACATAAGGAAAAGGCCAAAAAATATGTAATTTACAATCAGTGTCCATAAGCACTTACGGATACATGAAGACAATCATAACGCAGAAAATCAAGAGCACGAGGATGGCTAGGATCAACAGCTTGAGAAAGATCAATAATATACAAGTGACCCTGATAAATAAAGAATAAATAAATTAACTATTGACAAATAGACATTTAATCACCAAAGTATAAACAGGCAAAAGAGTACTCACCTCAAAACAAAGTATATTATATTCACTGAGGCCACCATGCACCAATTTGCACTTTCGATATAGTGTCCGATTTGCAATAATTATATACAATTGCTCAAAGTTTCAACCTCAAAAATTGGCACAAAATACACCTTAGAACCTTTAGAATTTAGAATCATATAAGAAATGTGTGACAAAAGTGTTTCAATGAAGAATCCTTAGATAACAATCTAAAGAGATAGTGTAGGCTTCCCAAGCTTTAACCGCACTGGTGAGCTTTTGTAGGTACGTAACTGACTTGTTTACGTATCCACAGGAGTTTGGAGAAGACCTTCCAGGAGCAACTCAAGGATAAGCTCACAACCATTTTATCTAAAGGAGAAAGCCATAACAACCTCTTGATAATCCAACTCAAGCTATCAAAGAGCACACAGATCACTACAATCCTAGCTCTACTAGGATTCTCATAGCACAAGGACTAGAACACATGCTATAAATAAGGGGCTTGACCCCTTTAATCATGCTTTAGACTCACCATACTCTCAATCAACTCAGTTCTCTCTCTCTCTCTCTCATGTTAAATTCTCCAAAGACTATTGCTTACTTAAGCATCACAGTGTCTTCACGGGTACAACCCCATCGGAGCTCAAGAAGATAACACTAGGAGTAGAGAGAGAAGACCCTTCTGTTCAGGCTAGAAAGTAGGTGCCCAAAATGGTGGAGATATTTTCTCTAAACATAATGAACAAGTGTAGTAAGTATTTTGTGTCATGTACGAGATGTATGTTGGCTTTTAAATATTTTGATTAGAACTTTATAATTTTTAATATATAAGATTTTTTTTAAAAAAATTATAATGAATTACCACCATAAAATTATAAAATATTTTCTTTATTTAAATCATGATTCACGAATTAAGTATAACATATAAGTTACTAGTTGTTATTTTTTATTATAATTATATGGTTAAATATATGTTCAATTATCATCTTTAAAATAAAATATAGGAATAAAGTAGATATAAAATTTTGCTAAGATGTGCCGAGGAACTCTCTTATTGTGGTAATTAACCTGTGCAATTTTTGGGAGATAATAGGTGTTACAGAAGTGCTATATATCGCGAAGGAATGCGATCGCGAATTCCACGAATGACGTGGATTAGTTTTTTAAATAATTACATTAAAATTAAAAAATAAAAGAAACATAAGAGACAGGAAACACCGACAAATGGTTTGTGCTAAATCCATGACTTCCTTCAAAACAACATCCATGACTTCTTCTCTGCCAGCCTCTGAGCTAAAACCCAAGCATTAGGTGCTCCACAACTACGAAGTTGTAAACTTTGTGTGAATATACCAATATGTTGAGAAATCACGAAAAGAAAACATAGCTCATCACCACCAAAAAGAGATAGGCGTTTTCCACAATTTGGTGTGACAAAGGAGCGTCAAACTCCAAAATAAGATCAAAGGAAAATAAATTAAAAAAAGAATAGAGCATATGGCTTCTTCTTTGTCAGCCGATTGAGACAAAATTTAAGCTTTAAGTGCTCCACGACAATAAAAGTGTAGATATATATGAATATCTCAATATCCAAAGAAATTACAAAAAGAAAAAGAAGAAGAATGACATCGATTGGAAGGTAATAGTGCCCCACACTTTGCTTTCAAAAGAGGTCATCTGATGGCAACTCAAAGACACTCTGTCTAACTCAAAGACAAAATTTAAGCTTTAAGTGCTCCACAACAATAAAAGTGTAGTATTTGGCCTTTGTTTACTAGGATTGGTCGTGAATCCCTCTGATGGATTTGATATAAAGATCTGTATGTTTCTTCTACAAAGCTTTGAGCTTTTTCTGGATCCACCGACAAGTAATTGTTGCAGGGGAAGAGGAAGGAGAGAGAGAGAGAGAGGGAAAAGAGGGAAAGTAGTCCACCATAGACGTGCCTGAGAAGAGGGATGCCGAAACCACTGTTTTGATCAGGAGAGAGAAATCGAAATTCTCGTTGCCACCTTACTCGTGAGTTGTTCGTTCGGGATTGTCTTTTTCACTATATTTAGCATTTTCCTAGGTGTTAATATCCAAGTTACGTGTTTATCCGATAGTGACATGATATATTCTCAAGAAAAAAGAAAAGCAGCCAAATTCTTATAAAAACAAAAATACCAAAAACCAGAATACAGAGTGAAATAAGAATACACCAAATGAAAGCAAAATAATAAATTTTTACATAGACATTAATACATTTTTAAGTAAAATATTTATCTACGTGTGAGAATATAAGATCTAACTTTGTAAGTACCATTTGATCAAAATCTTATTGAAAATATTTCATCTTTTCGGAAGCACTATGCCGAAAACATGCAGCAATAACGACTTCTGAATAACGCGTAAAGTGTCGCCCTTTATCTTAATGTAACACTCTAACTCCTTTCAAGATGATACTGTGTCTTTTAACAATTTCTTATAAAAATTGAGATATAAAAAACTTTATTTAAAGAAGAAACTATTGTGTATTTAAAACAAATCGTAAAATTATACTCCCTCTGGAACCATTTATAAGGCAAAAAGTCATTTCCAGATTCGTTAAAAAATGTATGTATCTGGTCTAAAAATTAGACCAGATACATACATTTTTTAACAAATCTGGAAATGACTTTTTGCCTTATAAATGGTTCCGGAGTAGTATATACAATTTCTTATGAAAGCCACATTTTTAACGAATATCTAGAAGGTAGTAAAAACAATCCAGGAAAAACAAAATACAAGTATCTTTATATATACAAGTTAATGCTACAGTGAAGCATCTTAAGCCCGCCTAAAATGAGAGTATTTACGTAAATTAAAATTTAGTTAGCCACCTAATGACACGCTCTTTGAAAAGATATTGGAAAACGCAGCACACCAAAGGTCGCGACTTTTTTGCTTCCTTCTGCCAGTATATGATTGTTCTCTTCCATTTGTCTTCACTCTTGCAAAACCTCCCTTCAACCCTATAATTGACGCTGCCCACTTCTCCATTATTACTTTCACAGCAAACGAAGTGGTACATATTAGTGGCCTTTAATTGCATTATTAGTGCAGCAAACGAAGCAACCACTTTCTCCTTCTCTGCCAGATTTGCAGCAAACGAAGCGCTTAGTAACATTGAGAAGACAAAGCATTATATCTAGATGTTGATTTTTTCCCTCCCTTTCCTTTTCTTTCTTCTTGGTCTTCTCTGCTAGGTAGGTGAACCCATAACATTTGGGTTTTTTTTTCTTTTCGTTTTCTTTAATCAGTGGCCTTCTAATCGTGCAATGCAGTGAGACTGAATACGTGCGACTGTGGCTGCGCGGTGGGTGTCGTTTGCTTTAAAAGCAGAGAGGGTAAGGAGGATTCAGCTGGGGTTGCGCCATCACTCTTGCAGCCTCTAATTTCTCTGCGAAACAGTTAGGTCGTCTTATTATTTTTTTTCTTTGATTTATGGTTGTAATGTAAATTTTTTTTGTAAGGTGATTTTTTCTGGGTTTGATGTTGTTGAGAACAAACCAGAAAAACACAATGCGAACAACTCGGTCCACCGTGCCAATTCTTGAAATCACAGAGCTAAAACCTTGATCAGGCTCAAAGCCTTGCAGTAATCACAAGAATTGATAGAAACAAAGATCAGGGAAACGAATAACACACAAGAATTTAACGTGGTTCGAATTAGAGCAATGCACTCTAACCTACATCCACGGCAGCCACTGGAATTGATAGTTCTCTCTTACAATCGAGTACAATCTCACTTCCTCACAAGTGTACAGATCTTTCACTCACAATACACGAGAAAAATGAAAAAGATTCTGGAATGAAAAATATCGAATAAGCAAGTTACAACCAGTTACTTATAGCACAAGTAACTAACTACATAACTAACTTTTCAATTTGAAAGAGATAGTTACATAACTAACTAACTAAAACAGTTAGTTAAGGACTTCTTCTAAGCTAAAAGCTTGTTGACTGGACCAATATGCCACAAATCTACACCTTGGTTAAGTAATAATCCCAGAAACAGCAGCGGCAAAATAGCCCCTTAGGGATTAATCTCCCTTTAGTTGAATCAGATCCAAGCAGTGGAAGAATTTGCTGCTTGGAAGAACTTTTGTAATCACATCAGAAGCATTATGATCAGTTGAGACCTTCTTAACTTCAACTAATCCTTTCCCAATTACTTCTCTGACAAAATGTAGTTTTATGTCTATATGCTTGGTCCTTTCATGATAGGCTTGGTTTTTGGATAGATGAATGACACTTTGGCTATCACAAAAAATAGTAATGACCTGATCTTGCAGCCTCAGTTCCCTAGCAATTCCTTCAAGCCACAAAGCTTCCTTTATAGCTTCAGTCAAGGCAATGTATTCTGCCTCAGTGACAAAGCTACAAACTTTTGCAAACTAGCTTTCCAACTAATGGCAGTGCCAAAGGCAGTGAAAATGTACCCTTTAAGAGACTTTATAGTGTCTAGACAGCCTGTATAATCAGAATCCACAAATCCTTCTACGACAATAGACTTGCTTGACTCCCTGGCTCCACCATAAACCATAACTCTACCAAGTGAGCCTTTGATGTATCTGAGTATCCATTTCAATGCCTGCCAATGTGCTCTTCCACGATTTGACATCAATCTGCTAACCAAACTCACTCCATGAGCTATATTCGGTCGAATACACACCATAGCATACATCAAAGATCCAACAGCACTAGCATAAGGAATGTTGTCCATATAGATCTTATCCTCCTCAGTCTTTGGGGCTTGATTTACACCCAGCTTGAATTGCTGAGACAGAGGAGTAATCACAGGCTTTGAATTAGACATTCAAAACCTGTCAAGGACCCTTTTAAGATACAATTCCTGAGATAGATACAACAGTCTGCACTTCCTTTTTCTCTTAATCTTAATTCCCAGAATCCTTTTAGCAGTCCCCAAATCTTTCATTTCAAATTCTCTGTTAAGCTCAGTTTTTTCCTTTCTAATTTCATCTCCTCTGTTGCTTGTAATCAGAATATCATCCACATACAACAATAAAATCATAAAGGAATTTTCAGGGAGAAATTTTAAATAAACACAGTTGTCAAACTTACTTCTTTGGAAATTTATGTGAGCCATGAATTCATCAAATCTTCTATTCCATTGTCTAGGAAATTGCTTTAGGCCATAAAGAGACCTATTTAGCTTGCACACATAATCTTCTTTCCCTTTGACTTCAAACCCTTGAGGTTGTTTCATCAAAATAGTTTCATCTAAATCACCATACAAGAATGCAGTTTTTACATCCATTTGTTCCAGCTCTAGATCAAATTCTGCAACCATGGCAAGGAGGATTCTAATGGATCTGTGTTTGACAACTGGTGAGAACATATCATTAAAATCAATCCCTTCAAAACCCTAGCAACAAGTCGGGCTTTAAATCTGCTTAGCTCAACTCCTTGGATACCTTCCTTTCTTTTGAAAATCCATTTACAACTGACCAATATCGAACCAGCAGGCCTCTTGATCAACTCCCAAGTGTTATTGTCATAAAGAGATTTCATCTCCTCATTCATAGCTTGAATCCACTCTTCCCTATCTTTACAGGTTAGAGCATCTTTATAACTCTTTGGTTCATCTTCCAGGACCTCACTTGCAGATACTAGAGTAAAGGCAATCAAATCTACGTAGCCATACCTTTCAGGTGCTCTAGTTTCTCTTCTGATTCTGTCTCTTGCCAGTAGATAATCACTACGAGAAAACACGGGCGTACCGATGGCCAAAAGCCGTTGGAAACGCCGAAAAGCTGTCGATGACAGCTACTAGCCCATCGGTAAAATGGGCGTCGCAAATGATTATCGACAGGTTTTTTTTACCGTCGGTATTACCGACGGGTAAAACCGTCAGTTAACATCCGGTGGTAATTTCCGACGATCAAGGCCGTCGGTAGGTTTCTGAAGGTCGGGGCCGTCGGTAATGCCAGACCGTGATTACCGACAGCCATACTCGTCGGTATTCTTAATTTTTTTTCGAATTTAATTAAATAATTTATTAAATTAATTGATTTATTTTTTAATTTTTTAATTTAATTAATTTCTTTAATTAATTTAATTAAATATTAATTTAATTAAATTAAATTGATTAATTTTAATTATTAATTAATTAATTATTTACTTATTTAATTATTAATTTATTCTATATTAAAAAATGTGATAACGTAAACTAAAAAACAAATTAAAAAAGAGACGTAATAAATAAAAAAATATCCAAACAACCATCAGTAATTAAAAAAATATCCAAATAATATCAAAAATATCAAAAAAAACAGTACAAACATCACTAATAATCCTGGTAGTCCTGATCATGATCAAGATGCTCTAAACCATCTGCGTTATTGACATGATCAGTACCATGAGGCGGAGGCAGCTGAGGCTGCTAGCGAGCTAGCATCTGGTACATCTGATCTTGTCGCTGCGGCACCTGAGCCAAATGGCGTTCGTCCGACAGGTCTCCTCCTCGGAAGAGCGACGACTGGCACCACCGGCTAGTCCCTTTCCTGTAGTTGCTGGCAAGGTCTCCAGCACCGTATAGGCGACCCTTCTTCTTACCGCCAACAACATCTGCCCAAACCCTGAGCGGTGCAGATGGATCCTCAGGGCTGTGAGACAGAGAACATGATGATGTCTGAGATCTAATCTGAGACATCCTCGCCTCAAACTCCTCCTGTTAAACATAAACAAATACGTCATTTTTTGGGTAAGAAAACAATATAAACATTATTAAAAAACTGTTCATTATATTTTATAATTACCTGGATCCGCTTCGACCGATCAGCAACAAAATCACTAGTACTCTTCCTAATCTGAGTTGCACGATGGAGCTCGTGCAACTATACCTCTCTACCCAACCTCTTCGACTGTAATTATTTAATAAAAATCCTTAAATAAATAATAACTAACAATAATAATAATAATTATAATTATATAACACGTATAAGTTGAGCTGCGTGCTGCACCTGACTGATGAAACCTCCGGTGTGCAAGCCTCTCACCCTTCTTAGAGGCTCTGTTCTTCTTGGCCTTCGCGGAGATAGATTTGTACTCAGCGGAGCGCTAGTGCTCTCCCAACTTCTGCAAGAGATTATTCCCTATCCAGTATGGCTGTCTCCTGATGCGGGCATCTCTAAGCATTTCAAAGAGGCGGTGGGAGGCCTTCATATGGAAGTTCTTCTCGATCCGCCCCTCATCCTCTTCCTCCCAAGCAACCCTCTCCTGTATCAATATAAGACATTATTAAACATAATTGAAATTTATGAAATAAAAAAATAATATGCAACAAAATAAAAACTGCAACTTACTCCGAAAGATTTGAACTTGTGCCTTCGCTCCTCGTCCTTCAATGTCCCTCAGGTGGGCCAAAACGTGTGGTAATTCTACTCAATTACTGCTATAATAGCCTTCAAAGCTGGCTTTAAGGGAAGGAACCTGAACAATAAAAAAATGTCAAACAAATTAATATATATATATATATATATACACACATGTAAATTATTAATAACTCAAAAAAAATGTAAATACTTACCCTTTACCTGCCGGCCTGATAATAACTTGGCCATCATGCAGCATCTCAAGATCCTCAGCGACCTCCTGGTCAACCTCCTGCTGCTCATCCTCGTCCTACTCAACCCCGGTCTGATCAGGTGTATAGCCGTACTATACTCATGCTCGAACTGATGAGTATCGGGCACCGTCTCAGGCACAACATGGGAGGAAGAAGTGCCATGTGTCTGCTGGAACCCTGGGTTGAGGATTATGTAATTGGGAGGCAAATGAGGTGTCGGTACAGAAGGTGCTGGAGACTGTGTTGGTGCCGAATATGACGTAGGCTGTGTCGGGGCCGAACGCACTGGAGGCTGTGTAGGCGTAGATGTACGCAGACGTTGTGTGGATGACAATGTTGAAAAGCCAGCAACATCATGCCTAACAATGTTCGCCTTTCGACGACTGGGAGGGTCGATGGCGATGGCCTTCCCCCTCCCTTCACCACCAGTGGGTGGTCTGGGGGGTCGGATCCGGATCCTGATCCTGATGCCATATGTCTATAGAGCAAATCAATAATAACAGTCATAATCCCTTCCTAGACTCTCAAATATAGGTAAGGAATACAAAAGTACTTATTCACGTATATTTGTTAGCCAAAACATATATCACTTCGAAATTCCCTCTGTGGAGAGAACTATGAAGGAAATCAAAGAAATATGCCGGTGTGGGGGTCAACAGCCAACCCTTTTCCACCCAAAATGACCTGACATTTCAAGCATTAAAGCATGATAGAAAAATATTCAATAATACCGCTATTTAAAGCACGAAATCATTAACAACAAAATAATCCTATAATATACAATTTAAAGCATGAAATCACTAACCACAAAATATGTCAGTGAGAGAGACGTCGCGGTGGTGGTAGCGATGGATGGTCCAATGGAGGAGTAGTGGAGGCGCAGGCAGTGGTGGCAGCTGTGTTGGCAACTGGGATAAAAATTAGCACACATAAATTAGCAAGATGGTTGTGAGTGTGTGTGCATTAAAGAAAAACTCAAGCAGAAGCCTTTGGCTTTGGTCCATCCAGAGTCCACACCATATGACTCAAAACTAGCTAGCTAACCCACTACAACCAACAATGAGGAGTTGAAAAAACTAAGCAGAGCTAAAATTTCAGTATGGAGTCTGAAGTCAGATCTTTTTTTTATAAGCCATAGTATTATTAATATAAGAAATGATAGCTATAGCACAAGTAGTAATCCAATTGAAAGCAGGAGAAGTACATTCTAGCAAAAACCAATCAAAGAATCAGAATTCCCTTTTGAGAAAAACCAGAACCAATAAATCAATGTCTCCACAACATCACATGACAGTAGCATCACACAACATCATTAATAATTTGCAATCAACAATCATAAATAAACTTTACTGATTTCTGATTGGAAGTGATGTGATGCAGTAATTCAATCAAGTCCTATTCAATGCATATATCAATCGAATGATTAACCTTTGCCAATGGCTAAAATTATGCTCTCAAGTATAGATAATCAGTTGAAGAAGCCTATAATAAAATTCATAAACAAATTTGCAATCATATAAATAAACTAATATAGTTCACATGACAGTAGCAATCAACTAATTTGCAATAAAAAACCACTCATATTACACCTAGCAAACATGATTACCTTACTTTAACAATACATTCAAAGTCCCAATTCATGCATAAAACTAAATTCACACAGTTAAAACAACAAATTTATCAAAATTTCAGCCCACAAGAAACTCAAAATCAAAAAGAGTACCTGAAATGATGAAGCAGAGAAAAGGAGGAACTATGACACTGTTTTGTGGAAGAGGGTTGAAAGGATGGAGTTTCAACAGAATCAGTGCTTGCATTTTCGTTCTGAGGAGAAGCTTTCTGTACAACACGAATTCGAAGATGAACAAAGAATGAGGAGGCTTTGGGGTTAGCAAAATCGAACCAATAGAAAAACAAGAAGAACACACCAAAACCAGGTGGGTACCAGTAGCTACAGGGGCGTTGAAGCTAGTAGAAGCAGAACCACGACGTTGAACGACGGGGAAGCAGGAACAATGACGAAGTAGGAACAACGACATCTTGGAGGGCTTCTTCGAGCTAGCAGAACGACAGCGTGAGGGAGGCGAGCTGTGGCCGTGTGGTGAACACGGGTGGTTCTTCGCGGCATGGCGGTGCGAGCTGTGGCGGGAGTACGGGAGTGTGGTCGCGAGAGAAGGAGAAATGGAGTTACGAGCTGGGAGTACTGTGCGAGAGAGGACTAATGGTAAGGGAAGGAGGTGAAGAACAACGGTGGATACCGACGGCCAATTACCGACAATCACAACCTGTCGCCAAAAAATCGGAGTTTCCGATGGCTTTAGCCGTCGGTAAAGGCAACCCGTCTTACGCTAAACGTTACCGACGACGTAGACCGTCGATAATTGGCTGTCGGTATCCGCGCTTTTTTTTATAGTGAATCACTCCCTGCTTGTTGTTCTTCCTCATTTTCTTCTTCTAAAGTTTCCTCCTCCTCAAGTAACCAATTTCCAGCTTGAGCTTGCTTTGAATTTTCCTCAGGCTCCACCTCAAAATTGACTTTGTCAGAATCAGAATCTTTACTTTTAGTTTCAATTGGTTTTTGAGTAGCAGTGGTTGTTTTAAAGGCCATTTTAGTCTCATTGAACACAACATCACGACTTATGATGCATTTCATGTGCCCTGGCCCTAAACACCACAACCTGTATGCCTTTACCCCTTCTGGATAGCCAAGGAACATACACTTCACAGCTCTTGATTCCAATTTGTCTTGCCTAATGTGGGAATAGGCAACACAACCAAACACCTTGAGCCTTTCCAGGTTACGAGGATGACCTGACCACACTTCTTTAGGTGTCTTCATGCCCAAAGCAATTGAAGGGAATCTATTTATTAGATACATAGCAGTCATGACTATTTCAGCCCAGAAAACTTTCTGTAAACCAGCACTCAAGAGCATACATCTCACTCTTTCTAAAATTGTCCTATTGAACCTTTTAGCTAGACCATTTTGTTGAGGAGTTCCTACTGTAGTCTTGTGCCTTGCTATACCATTTGTGCTACAATAGTTGTTGAAAGCATCAGAACAGAACTCAAGGCCACTATCAGTCCTGAACTTTTTGACCTTTCTTTCTGTTTGATTTTCAACCAGTGTTTTCCAGTTCTTGAATGTTTCAAAAGCTTCATCCTTTGTTTTCAGAATATAAACCCACAATTTCCTTGAGTAATCATCAACTATGGACATGAAATTCCTTGCACCAGAATGAGAAGGAGTCCTTGAAGGCCCCCAAAGATCAGCATGAACATAATCTAGAGATCCCTTTGTTCTTTGCTGCCCTACATTGAATTTGACCCTGCAAGTCTTACCATAAACACAATGTTCACAGAATCTCAGCTTCTCAACCTTGTCTTCACACAACAGGTTTTGTTTTCCTAATTCAATCAAGCCTTTCTAACTGACATGACCAAGTCTCATGTGCCATATCTCACCTTTTGATAAAGGTTTTCTTTATTCTGATGGCAAAGAACCCGATGCGATTCAGCTTCAAAAGAATATAAACCATGTCTCTTAATTCCTCTCATAACCACCATGGATCCCTTCAAGACCTATAACACTCCTTGTTCACCCTTAAACACATACCCTTTCTTGTCAAGTTCACCTAGAGAAATTAATTTTCTCTTAAGATCATGGACATATCTGACTCCAGTGGGGACCCTTTTGGTTTCATCATCGAACTTGAATCTAATAGATCCAATTCCTGCAAATTTACAAGACTTGTTGTTACCAAGGAGCACTGGTCCAACATTTTGTTCACACAACTCCTCAAACAGTGACTTGTTTGCAGTCATATGCCAAGTGCAGCCCGAATCCATGATCCATTCTTTATCAAAATTGTTGCTAGAGGCCACCAATGCATCTGAAGATTCATAGCCTTCTTGGACAATGGCCGCATTTCCATTATCCTTTTGCCTTTCATCATTGTTTTTCTGCTTCTCTGGACAAACCTTCCTTGTATGACCTTCTTTCTTACAGTGGTAACACCGAATGTTTGGAACATTGCCACCAGAATCCTTTTGTTGTGGCTCCCCTTTCTTCTTATCATTCTTGTTATCTTTCTTTGAAGATTTCCCTTTCATAGACAGTCCCTCACCAACAGCAGAGGACTTCAGCTCTTTCCTTTCATTTAATTCTCTTGAAGTCAAGGCAGCTTGCACATCTTCAAAGGTCAAAGATTCTCTCCCATATAGAAGAGTTTCTTTGAAATGGGCATGTGTCTTGGGCAAGGCACATTACAACAAAAAGGCTTGATCTTCATCACCAATAGTAATATCAATGTTTTCCAAATCGAGGATCAATTTCTTAAACATGTTAAGCTGTTCTACCAAAGACTTATCTTCATGCATCTTGAAAGAATATAGAGCTTGCTTGAGATAAAGACGGTTTACTAGGGATTTTGTCATGTAGAGCCCTTCAAGCTTGATCCAAACCCCTGTCGTAGTCTTTTCCTTAGAGACTTGTCTCAGAACCTTGTCTCCAAGACTCAAGATTATTGCGCTATGAGCTTTCTCGATCATAGTTGTTTTCTCCTTTTCTGTTAAAGAAGCATCCAACTTGTCAGCACCCTTCAAAGCATCCAGCAAACCCTGTTGAACAAGAAAGACCCACATCTTTAAACGCTGTAAACCAAAGTCGTTCAAGCCAGTGAATTTCTCGACCTCATACTTTGTTGAAGCCATGATAAAGCGAATGATCCACACTCATCGCACGAATTTGTTGAGAATAAACCAGAAAAACACAGTGCAAACAACTTGGTCCACCGCGTCAATTCTTGAAATTACAGTGCCAAAACCTTGATCAGAATCAAAGCCTTGCAGTAATCACAAGAGTTAATAGAAACAAAGATCAGGGAAAAGGAATAACACACAAGAATTTAACATGGTTCGAATTAGAGCAATGCACTCTAACCTACATCCACGACAGCCACTGGAATTAATAGTTCTCTGTTACAATCGAGTACAATCTCACTTCGTCACAAGTGTACAGATCTTTCACTCACAATACAAGAGAAAAATGAAATAGTTTCTGGAATGAAAAGTATCGAATGAGCAAGTTACAACCAGTTACTTATAGCACAAGTAACTAACTACATAACTAACTTTTCAATGTGAAAGAGTTAGTTACATAACTAACTAACTAAAACAGTTAGCTAAGGACTTGCTCTAAGCTAAAAGCTTGTTGACTGGACCAATATGCCACAGATGTAAGGGTAACAAAGGTTTGATTTCTCATTTAGAGAGTGAGTTTTTTCTTATTTTTTTCGTGTTGCTCTATAAGTGGCTTGGTTTCTACATTTCATGATTTTATATGGTGTGATTTATTTCTGGGTTATAGGTTGAGTTTTTTTTTTCTCTCTAATTCTGATTTTTTAGATAAACATTCAACTTATATTTTTTGGTGGATTTTTATGAGTTGAAGCAGAATGTGGCATTTCTGACAACCTTCTTCGGCCACTTAAAATAGACATAGATGGTGTACATGATCTCAGGGCAGAGACATCTGTTTTAACAGAAGTAGAAACTGTTTGTGCATCAACATTTGCTCAAGATGAACTTGACACAGATGATGCGGAAGATGTAGAACCAGATTAAAATGCATTTGATTTAACAACCCTTCTTCCAGAGCCCCTTATAACCCCTTTTAGAGTACCCTAAGGCTATTACTGATTGGTTGTGGTTGTGTCTGAGAGTCAATAGAAACAACCTGGGCAGTTGTGTGACCTTCCAGATTAGATGCATTGCTTTCCCTTACTGCTGTCTCATTTTTTAACTCATTCTTTGCAGAATGTACGTAAGAATATGGCCTATCATTAGCAAAACTAGGTAATTGATTGTCCTCCAGTGCCACCTGAGTAGCTTGCCCCTCATGGCTCCTCTGCTATTGTTAGAAGTATGTTTTTGTATTTTGTTTGATGTCATATTTTTTTACAGGTATGAACTGCGATTTGTGTTTATGCTTTTGTCATTCTGCGAACTGCAATGGGTTTCATAGGTAATATTTTTGATGTGTTATGCCTTTGCGTTTATGAAGTTTTCAGGATTCTAAGTTTGACATTTAGCAACCAGTGTGGAAAGTTATGGTGTGTGGTCCTGTGTTTTTCAGTATGCTAAGGCTTTTTTTTATATTTTAATTTTAATTAAAATGAGAACATTGATGCTACTTACTCAGGCCTGGCATAACAAAGCAATATCCAGGGATACTTGGTCTTCACTTTTGAAGAAGTTTCCCCTGTTGGCTCAGAAAGGGGAAAATGGTGTATATATTCAATCTGTTTGGTTAGGTTCTCTATGCTGATACATTTATTTTATGGTACATCGCTGAATATTTTTGTGGATTTGTTATGATCTGTGGAGGTTGTATAGCTAGATGTTGTACTTTTGAGATTGGAGGAGTATATAGCAATTCCATAAGCATAAAAGATTCTTAATATGATTTTACTAGCTTTTTACATTTTGAGGGTTAGAGTAGGCTTTTCCTAATAGTCTATTTGCTTCTTTCTGCAGGTTTTTTTTAATCAACTTTTGCAGATCTTATTATCCAGCATGTTTAGTCTAATTCATTTGGTGTTTGTAGTAAAGGAAAATATGGCTTCTGAGTAGGTTCTTTATGATCGTTTGCTGCAACTTTCACAACATAAGTGTTTCTATTAATTGGTTTAATGTTAGCAAGGACCGGTTCTATGCCATGAAACCATTTTAAGATGTGTTCTTATTTCAGAATATACTTTCATTGTGTAACAAATAATTTTGTTGTGTCGTACATTTGGTATGGAATGTTGTGGATCTGGGTTGCTTGATCGTGTCATTGCTCTATTATCTTAATAACTATAGCTGATGCAGTTTTTCAATACAGCAAGCATAGCGACCTCTGTTTGGAGCTGAGATGTTGGTCTGGATATGGCCAGAGTTGGTGAATTGATCATTTATTCTTATTTTAGGATGATTATTTTTTCAACATTCATAGTTTATCGGCAGACAGCTTTTTTTTTTTTGCTTGTGCAGTTGTATTGATATGTAGTTTACTCAGTTCTGTCATGTACTGATGTATTGGCTTTGGGGGTGGTTTTGTTATGGATATACTACTGTTTTGGTTACATCCAACTTCGTCTAGGGCATGTTTTTCGGCAGCTGCTATGTAGTCTTATTGTGTACGTATTAAACTTTTGGGAAAGGCCTTGGTTTCGGCACATTTTATCACACTAAAAGGAAAGCCCCTTTAAGTTTTTATTAATGATATTTCAGCACACAAAAAAGGTGGTATTTCAATATTGTGATAAATATTTAATGCTCGCAAACATGTACTTTTAGACACAAAGAGTCAAGTTTATTAAACCTGGGGAATTACTACTTTACAAGCTAGCGTATTGCAGTCAAAATTGATGCACCATTTATTCAATGTTTAATACTCCCTCTGGAACCATTTATAAGGCAAAAAATCATTTCCAGATTCGTTAAAAAATGTATGTATCTAGTCTAATTTTTGGACCAGATACATATATTTTTTAACGAATCTGGAAATGACTTGTTGCTTTATAAATGGTTCCGGAGTAGTAAGATTTAACGTGAGAAATATATCAATGAGGATCCACAAGCTCAAAGGATTTTGTAATTCGGGTAGAACAAAAAAAAAATTGCCTAAAACTAATAAATTTGCTGCGTAAGAAATAAAATAGATACATATATAAAGTATGTGAGATGTGCACAGGTCAACAGAATTGTTCAAACTACATGGTTCAATAAAACTGTATTGCCATACATTGGACCTAACCTTTTATTCTTAATTGGGATTTATAAAACTGAATTTGGTTTTAGTTATAAATACTTATATAAATAAGACTTTAAATGTGTCATGTGAATTGTGAGTGCAGCAATATCAAATGTGGAGAAATGCCAACACTCTCTCTTATTGGTTGGAATGTATATCGCTCCCACCAAATTTATATATCACCCACGTGATTTAGTGAGATCCATTTAAATTTTAACCAATAAAAGGAAGTGTGTTGGGAAGAGAGAGTTAGAAAGTATGTTACAAGCACTCCTATCATATATGAATGTTGATGAATAAAATGCAAGAGTTTAGTTCTTAATCAATCGTTATGTAACATTATTAATCAATCAATTTTAAATTTTATTGGTTGCATTTTTTTACAGTGGTTGCATTTTTTGTAATGCAATATTACTTAACCAATTTATTTACCCGTGCATCGCGATGCACGGGTTCATGATCTAGTGTGGACTTAAAATGATAATGAAGATTCGACTTGATTGTGATTCGATTGTGACTCTGAACTATCTTGACTGTCATTGGCTAACCATGAAGCGTCTCGGTAATGCTCTACGATCTCTAGTGGGTACGTATCACTAAAAAAATGAATGAGGTGAGATATAAATCTCAGTGAGTCCTCGGCAGACCCCTAATTAAAACTAACCGCCACACAATACCACTAAACACAACTCAATAATGGAATCCAATCAATAATTGTAAACATCTGATCATAACACGAATATTCGTAAGCAGTACCGTACAAACATTCCCTTAGGGTCCAATTATAATTGATCTAGAAATCTATGTCGCCGGGTCTTATCAATCACCGGACCGATGCCATTCTATGCCGCCGAGTCTGACGAACACCACACCAACGCCATGATTTACATTATGGATTGTTTAGACGTCATTAACCTGCAAGTGGTGTCCCAAACTTGCCTAATCATACTGCACCTTTGTTTCCAAAGGGTAATAGTAAAGAGCTTATGTAATACAGTCACAATGACAATCACGTAATACATTACACCATTCCATTTCCATTAAATTAACCATGGATCCTTAATAATGATTTCATAGCAATTCATGCAATTAATAGCAAAACATGAGTTAAGAATTACAAGTTAAAAGCCAAGGTACCAATTCAACAATTCCATTACTGGCAGTAT
Source organism: Calophaca sinica (assembly GCA_037113605.1). Taxonomy (NCBI): domain Eukaryota; kingdom Viridiplantae; phylum Streptophyta; class Magnoliopsida; order Fabales; family Fabaceae; genus Calophaca; species Calophaca sinica. Next base: position 111,629,311 of record CM073732.1, on the reverse strand, counting down.
TCTGGGTCTATCTTCAAACAGTAATTACTCTATCAATTTTCAGCCAAATTTAGCAACACAGGTGTCTAAACTATAGGGAATGTTGTCTACTTTTCAATGGATCAAGAATCATAACAATCCAATCAGTGTACGATTAATTATCAACAAAAGCGTGCAGCAATAACAGATTTAAAGCTGCGATTTGCACACTAGTTTTCTCCTTCATTTCTTAACGATATTTAGCAATTCCAGTGCCCATTTTGTAGGAAAATTAGTCAAGGTTTCAATGGCACAAACATGAACTCGAAAAATCCTCTGTGGAGGAAGTTATGAGCAATTTCCTGACAGGGGGTCAACTCGGGTTTAGTGACAGCATCACCCCCTTGTCTCTTTTAGGTTAATAATCAATCATACATTCAACTAAAGCATCATACAGCACCCAAAAACATCTTATAACATCTAATCCTAATCAATTATTAAGGGTTTGAAGAAATTATCCATAAAACTCAGCTATACAAGTCCTTTTCTTTCAACTACACTTCCTTTTTTCACTCTCTTGACATGCATTACCTCTTAAATGATTTCAAACATCACAAGCCCCGTTACTTTAACATGCAAAGCCATTTTCCACTTATTAAAACACCCAAAAACGGAATCCCCATCCACATACTCATAAATTTTGGTTTTAAAGATTATCCAAATTAAAACTAAAGTGAGGACTCACTTGCAAGGTAGAAATGGTGAGCATTTTTTGTGCTGTTCTTCTCCCTTACTCTCTTAGCCGAATTCTGTCCCCTTTAGAGCCACCATTTTCTTCACTTGATTCTTACTCCTAGAAAGGTGTGAAGGAGCTACTACCCTCTTTAACCAAGTTGGAAATGGAGCTAAAACTACAACATTTCTCCCTTATTCTTCAAAACCTCCTAGTTGATTTTGGCGAGGGAGGAATGTGGGCTTGCATGTGTGTTTTGGTCTTGATATTGTGGAATCTATGATCAAATGTTGGTAGTCAAGTTTATGTGAGCTTTAAAACAATTTTCATGGTGATTATGGAAGAGAAGAATGGTGGTGGAAGAGAGGGAGATGAAGGCCGAAAGGTGGAGGGAGGAGGAGGGAGTCTTAGAACTTCAAATGGCTCAAATGAATGAGGGAAATATGGTCAGCCCATTGCCTTTAGTGGGCCGAATTGGAAGGAGAGAGAGTGAGGGTTATTGGTCAACCAATGGGTGTGTGATTTCATGGAATACGAGTGGTCCTTTTTGGATTTCTCTCTGAAAAATATTCGATAATTAGAAAGTAAAATATTATGTGTGTGAGTGTAGGTGGTGACCCAATTTTATGGAGAAGGGGAGAGGGAATTTTATTTCTTCTAAGTTATGTGACCATGTGCTAAGTGTATATTTGACCTTATTATTTAGGCTCTAAATTTCAACAAATTTAATTCACACACATGCTATATATATAAAAAAAATATTTCCTCTATAACTCCAATCATATAAATAAGCATTCACACAATATTAAATAATTTATTTAAGCAATTATCTAAGCATCTTAATTATGGTAAAGTGACCAAAATGTTCTAAAGGTGAGGATGTTACACTTAATAAACACAGAGATTTCAGATAATATTTGGCTTGAGAAGCGTTATATGTAGTAAACATTCAGATAATATTTGCCCAGGAACACGTTATGTGAAATCTTCGTGTTTTTAATAAAATTAAATTAAAATTAAAAAAAGGAGTGTACCTATAATGTGCGTATGGGAAAACATTATCTGAATGATACCTTTAGATAGAATTTTCTCACACAAACGTTAGTTTTATTTGACTGTGAACGGTTTGATGCTGTTGTCAATTGTGGCGTGAAGGTTCATCCCCATTATGGCATTGTGGAGGTTCATCGCCGTAGAAGATATACAAAATATGATCCTTTCATATTTGCAACAAATGCAATTCAGGTGTATTATGTACCTTACCCAGAAAAAATAAAAGAAAAGGTTGATTGACGGGTTGCCATTAAAACTAAACCAAGAGGTACAACCGATGATCGATATACATTAGAGGTTGCGTATCAAGATTCAACAACAACTAATGTGGATGTTGTAACAAATGAGAAGCTACTTGGTCATTTGAGAGATGAGGGGGAGTACAAGGAAGTAGAAATGAATGATCAGGATGCAGAAGAGGAAGAGGAAGAGGAAGAGGATGGGGATGATGAGGATGATGATGAGGTTGAGGTTGAGATTGATGTTGAGGTTGAGGATGAGGATGAGGAGGAAAATTATTTTGAAAACCAATATAATTCTAATGATGACGACGATGATGATGATGATGATGATGAAGATGGAAATGATGATTATTAAATTGTGATATTTTTCATCTCTCATAAAAGGTAAAAGAATTTTATTAAATATACTTTGTTGTTATTAGTTTTAAGTATGCTATAAACAATTCAAATTTATTGATTTTGTATTAATTATAGATGGCAGACAAAGATCGAGGTAAAGCGAAAGCTTCTAAGAGAGTCGACCAAAACTACATCTAAGACGTCCAACACATATTACTCCTAGTCATATACCATCTCCATCTCCTGCATTTTCTCCTGCTACTACATCTCATGAAGCACCTCTAACTAGGATATCTCATGTCACACCACCACCAGGGACATCTCGCGTAACACCTCCACCAAGGACATCTCATGTCACACCTCCATCTTCGATAAGAGGGGTAGAATCACCATGCAATTCACAACCATCTTATTTAGAAGAAGGACCTACCCCTGGATCTAGTAAAACTGTTGTTGCATCAGAGATTCAAAGCAACGGTGGCAAGCCAATTTTGTACCTCGAGGGACAAGGGTATAAATTATTTTTTTAGTTATTAGTTATTTGAGTATATTATATAAACTTGTAACCATTTATATGTACTGTTTGTAGATTCTTACCTTCGCATGTTGCATCTAACGGGATTGGAGATATCCTCAAGAGTCATTATACTGATCCATGGCCATCATGGAAAAAGATACACGTTAAGACAAGAGACTCGTGGTTTTTAGAGTTTAAGGTATGTTTCATATGTAATTATTGGATATAATTTTGATATCTATATTCATTCTAAATTTAGCTAATTTGTTTGCTTTAATACAATTAAAATTTTCTATTTGTCCACCGGATGATAGGTGGGCAAGAAAGAACTTTGATATTCGAGATGCAGCAATAATGAAAAATAATCTAAACAAGGCTCGTAGAATAATGCAAAAACTGAGTTGGCTTGGAGAGAGTGTATGGGATAGATTATGCAAATATTGGAGAACTCAGCCATTCAAAAAGAAGAGCATACAAGGGAAAACAAATCGACTATCGGATTGTGGAGGTTTGGAAGGGTCACTTCACACTTGTGGCTCTATCACCATATCTCAACATAGAGCTAATATGGTAAAGTTTCCCTTTCTTTTCTTCATTCCAATATTTTATACAATTTATTAAGCATTCTGTTGCTGGACTAATTGAGGTTGAATTGATGTTGCTGAAAATTACATTATCTTAAACTGTGTTACCTTGTAAGTCTTTTCATTTTCTTACCTATGTTCCAAATAAAAGGCATCCCTTTAAAGTGGAGTCATTCACTTGGAAAGGAACACCCAATAGCATTAAGACTTATTATTTCTTGCAGGTTCTAGAATCTAGACCTAGCCAGTTAGTCTCTTGAATGTTGATAGATGTGTAAACTATTTGCTTGGAGCAGTTTCTGATTAAGTTAAAAAATTTGGCATAAGCATAGGGTAAAGTTTTATGGCCTTGTGTTTTGTATGCTGTCATTTGTTGTCTATGGCTAGAGCAGAATAAAAGGGATAACTTAGGGGAAGTCTCTCTCTTAGAGTAACAGACATGGTTATTAATCCACACATTCTCAAAGTGGAAAGGGATAGGGCCTTGTCTTATTTTACAAGATTCAAAAACAAGGAGAAGGTGACCAGAAACTAGTCGAGGTAAATTTCCTGGTCAAGATGTAGAAACGTATCCTCCCAAGTCCTTGGGAACAGTGTAGCCAGGCATTATAAATTAGTCTATTATTATATTGATTTCTACTCCACTGTTAAAAATCCAAGTAGTGTTGAGTTGGTTTTATTTTCCAAGTGTAATCACTACAACAAAATAGGCAATAAACAACGCTTATTTTGGCCTTAAACAGCGCTTAAAATGTGCTGCTTATTTAGCCATTGCTGATTGTTATTCAAAAAGACAACATTTTTGAAGTGCTGTTGAAAATTGACAACAAACAGTGCTTTCTTAAGGAAGCGCTGTTTATTGTCAATTTTTGGCATTAAGGAAGCGCTGTTTATTCACCCCTTTTTTAAGATAAACCCTTTTTTAGGAAGCTCTCTTGCATCTCATATCATACGACCAAGCATGAGAAGTAAACCCAGAACAAAACCCAGAACAAAAATGCAAGAAATAACTAAAAAATATACTTCATTTCAGAATCAATCCATGGTACATAACCAAACCCAGAACAAGATCGAAATGCAAGAAATTTACAGAGAAAAAAAAATTGTTCAATTTGATCCGAATTTACAGAAAAGAAAATAGAGAAGAAACTAAAACCCTAAAAAAAATGTTCAATTTTTCTCTCAGATCTCTCTCCTTCTTCACGCCTTGCATCTCAGATCTTTTTCTTCTCAAATCTCAGATCTCGCCTTCCACGCCACGCCTTGCTGGGAAAATGGACCTGGAATCAGAGAGAAAGAGAAGAGAACCAGATCGAACCATAAGAGATAGAAGAGAACCAGATCGAACCAGAGAGAGAAGAGAACCGGATTGAACCAGAGAGAGTGAAGAGAACCAGATCTGGCCGAACCAGCAACCAGCACCTCCGCTGCAAACAGAACAAACCCCCAAATCAACCAGATCGAACCCCCAAATTAACATACCAAACCCCCAAATTAACATCACGACCTAGGTCAGCTGGAACGGGACGGTGAAGGGCACTGTCAGCAACAGATCAAGTGAGGACAACTCTGATGGCTTCGATCAACAGCGGCGAACACTTATTACGGGAGAGAAAGAAGTGAGGGTTTGCGAGAGAGAAAATTTTCTAATCTTCTTCGCCTCAGATAGTGTGATGGTTTGTGAGGGAGAAAGTGAGGGTTTGTGGGAGGGACAGAGCTTTCTCTTATGAATCGCGAGAGAGAAAGAAGTGAGGGTTTGTGGGAGGCGGGTTCTGATGGGTTTGCTGAATCGCGAGAGAGAAAGAAATTAATAGGGTTCGCTGAATTTAACTTTCTTGATTTACAATAAGCAGCGCTTCATAAGAGGAAGCGCTATTTATTGTTTTGACAATAAACAACGCTTCCTCTTATGAAGTGTTGTTTATTGTTAGGACCAACATTAAACAGCGCTTCATGATAGGAAGCGTTGTTTATTGTTAGGACAACATTAAGCAGCGCTTCCTCTTATGAAGCGCTATTTATTGTTAGGACAAAAAATCAGTATTTTCTCTATTAAGCGCTGTTTATTCTTTTAGTACCACTTTAAATAGTGCTTTCCCACTTAAGTGCTGCTTAAAGTGGCGCTATCTTTTAAATTTAATGTTGTAGTGAATTTGAGTGGTCAAATTGGTTGTATATTGATCCTTTCCTAAAGCCTTTCTTGATGCTAACATGTTTTTAATTTGTATTTTACTTTATTTTGTTAGATGAAGTTGACCGACACCCCTCCTACTCCCTCAGATTTGTTTCGTCTCACACACCAACATCGTAAGGATAACACTTGGGTAGATAGACGATCAGAACATGTGAATGTAATGAACTATCAACTTTTTTTTTCTATTATTAAGTTTCTTATGTTGGTTTTATTTTATTTGAGTATGTCTTGAATTGGCCTTATATTTGTATCAATAGGAAGAATTTACACGCACACGGGAAGAATTGACCTAAGCAGCATCTTTGCAAGGAACTAGTCCACCAAGTCAGTTAGATGTTTGGCGTAATGTAGCTGGAGCAAAGAAAGGAAGGATATACGGCCTTGGAATGGAATCGACTATAATTATAGCGAAACCTTACTATTATGGTTCATGTTCTTCATCAGCTGAGTGGGTTCAAAGGCAGGAGCTTGATGAACTCAGAAACCAAATGGAAGAAGTGAGAATAGAAAGAGATCAACTCCGAGTGGAAATGGCGAATACCAACAAGGAAATGGAAAATACCAAGAGAGCCTGTGAGCGGAACAACAAGATGATAGAACAATTGATGAAGAGCATGAAGTTTCAACAAATGCCCCTTAATGAAGACCAAGATGACGAAGATGATCAAGAGTTAGATTCTGAGGAACAAAGTGAATCAGAGTGAACTTTTGATTTTTTTTTTTAGGACTATAAAACTCTGTAATGAGTGTATTATGTTGGACTTAATTTAAAATAGATATTATGTTTTTTATTAAGCACATTGATATTTTTAATGTAATGATGTCTTTTATTTAGGACTATATAACTCTGTAATGAGTACATTATGTAGGACTTAATTTAAAATAGATCTTATGTCTTTTATTAAGCACATTGATATTTTTAATGTAATGATGTCTTTTTATTGTGTGAAGAATTTAATATAAGTCAATCAGTCTAAAAAAATGTTTTTTTATCATTTCTTAAATAATTATTTTTACCACGGGCATGTTAGAGACCGGATTAGCGACAAAAAAATAAAGAATGTTCATCAAATCGGTCACTAAATCGGTCGCTAATTGTAGTCACCAAATCGGTCGCTACATTCGGTCACCAAATCGGTCTCTAAATCAGACACTAAGTCAAATGTAACTTGGGTTCCACTTTCCGTCTCTAAATCAGTCTCTAATTTAATCTTTATATCGTTTGCTAAATTCGGTCGCTACGTTCGGTTTCTAAATTGGTTTCTAAATTCGGTCTCTAAAGCAGTCGCTAAATACAGTCTCTAAACCGGTCGCTAAGGTCACTCGCTAAATCGGTCGCTAACATATCGATCGCTAAAACGGTCTCTAATTATTAGTGACTAGTGGTTTAGCAACTGTTTTACGTTGGTCGCTGATTCGGTCGCTAAACAATGTAGGGACCGAAAAATCGGTCACTAAATGACTAATTTCTTGTAGTGTCCATATAACGCCTGTCAATGAAAACATTATCAGAATGTTTAATATAGTTTTCCCTAGCTCCATACTCTTTCTCTATGAACACTTCCTTTCCAGACACTGAGATTCTTTTCTCTGCCCTAAACCTAGATACTCTTTATCTTTTGTTTCACTCTCCCTTAACATTTCTCTTTCTGTTCTCTCCTCCCCGTAACCTAACGTTCACTCCGGTGCATTCTCTTTTTTCATTATCTCTGCTCTATTATGCGCATTATTAGAGTGTGCCCTGATGTTCCTCATTGCAGGTTTGGGTTGCTGGGTTTAGAGGAAGGAACCAACTTTGGTACCCTAACGTTTCACATTGCTGGTATTTTTTTTTCCTTTGCATTGTTTTTTGGCAATTTTTAGTTCAATGTATGCAAATATGATACTTTAGTTCAATGCATGTAATTAAATTTTATTGCTTTATAAATTAAAATGTACAATTACATGAAGGTTGCACTACAAAAACTTTCTCATTTATTGTCTCACACAATATTGCTCCATAGGTAAGTGCACCTGATCAATAGTAGTAATAAAAAATAGGACTTTTGAGTCCCTGTTATCAAACCCATGTGAGATAGTGCAAGTACAAAACTTCTTAAGTTCCTATATTCTTTAAGCGAACGAATTTGAGCATGGTTGTGAGTGTAAAACTACGAAACAGAGTAAAAGTAGTTTTGTGAAACCAATAGAGCGAAGGTTAGGGTCATGGTTTCACTTGTCCCTTTGAAAGCACACACACAATCGTGCAACGACATTTGTGGTCGTGCATGCCTTGCACGGGCTAGGACAAAGCGTTGAACCTCAAATCATTGCATGGTCGTGCAACATTATGCAGGGGCCAGCATGCATCTATGCACAGACAAGTTTGAAATGATACTTTGAATTCCTCACTCGGTCGTCCATATCCTTGCACGACCGTGCTTTGAGTCTAAATGTAGTTCTTCAAAAGTTGGATATTACACGATTGTGCAGAAGAGTTTCATGGTCGTGCATCTTCACTAAGTGTTCCGAATATGTATTTTCAGTTCCAAAAGCTTGCCTTTTTTAGTCTTTTTATCAATTTGGTGCTTTCCATACAAAATAGAGCAAATTATCATATAATCCAAATAAAAGCTCTATAATGCTCTAAAAATGACTTAAAATACCCCTAAGAAGTGCATTAATTTAAGGTTTATCAACTTCCCCACATTTAATATTTGTTTGTCCTTAAGAAAATTCCTGACTCACAAAGAAGTTCAAAAATGCAAAGAGCAACCAAATACGGACCCCAAAAGCATTAGCACAATTAACAATCAAATCACAAACAATGGAAAAATCCAAAGGATGTCTAATTAGAGGTTCAAGTTCCCGAAACCATGTCCTTCAAAGGGTAAGGGAACTTAACTCGCATCTCTCAAAGTGTTTATAGTACAAGTCAATTAAGCACACAAGTTTTCATAAAATGCACATTACCATATGCTTGTACTTGGAGCAAATTATGACACGCTAAACCCTGAAATTGATTATCTAACAAACATAGAGGAAATAAATATTTCACGTTGCGGAATACAAATATGATTTTCAAAAATTTCTTTTTACAAGGTAAAAGAAATCACATTATGACACATATGATGACTCAAACTCTATAACTTAATTGAAAATGGTTTTTGCTCACAAATGACCATACAAGTTCTTTGTAATAAAGGTAAAATACTTCATTTCTTTCGAAAACTAAAACAAAGTCAGAATAAAATAAGTAAACCATGACCCCAGTGTCACATGATTAGAGCTGAAAATCTTGTAACACAGTGCATTGGAATATACAAAAACAAAATTTCTAAAACAAATAATTCCTAGCTACTCGCAGAATGATCCGTAGTGAATAACTCCTCTACTGCAGGCTTCTCCTCCTCTACTCAAATAGCAATTAACCATAAACAGAAGATACGCAAACACATGTGGCGAGAGATCATATTCATACTATATGTAAGGAATTGGAGCAGTAATCAAAACAGGTGCATACACATATGTATATAGTCATGGCATACTTATATACATACACGTATAAGCACAACCCACAAATATAACTATATGATGAAGATGCATGGCAAAGAAATGCTATACTAATCTCCAACTACACTGTATGCATGTGAATCCATTTAACTCGGGTAAGCAAATGAGAGTTACCTCACCATTCTTGAGAACAAATTGTGTATAGTCAGGATGGTCAGTTTTTCAGTTGGACGTCCCAACAGTGAGTAGCTTGCCCTTACTTTTATATAAGACCCTCATACCTGATGCGAACCTCAAGGTCGGCATAACACCATCATGGTCGTCACTGTCATACTTCATCGTTTGCTTTATCTCAAACAACATGAACATCAACATGATGCATAAGATGCAATCAACAATCACATGTCCAACCATCCACCAACATGATCAATACCATTGATCATCAACATGGTACTATTTTGCCACTCCTCCGGTGAAGTGTCCTTTAATATGGTTTGATGAGTGAATATATTGTGATATTTTGAGGGGTATTTTAAGCACATTTCCCCATATTTCTAACTCATTTTTTATGATAAATCCTCATATTTGCTCATATTGAGCAGAAAAGGGTAAAAGGACCTTCTTGGAGCAAAAGTATGCAATTGGGGAAAAAATGGGTCAAAAGGAGCAAAATTCGGAGCTTCTGGACGAGAGGTACGGCCGCACATACTCTTTGTACGGCTGTACACTCTTGCAAAGGGAAGTATGGGCATACAAGCTAATTCAGCATGGGCAGCACCGAAATCTTCCAGGTGTATGGTCACACATACCTTCAGTACGGCCGTACATAGTGACAAATTCAGCTTTTACGCTGTTACGGTATTTCGATCATAATTGGAGCTAAGAATGTCCGATTGAGGTGATCTTTGTGGCGTTGAAAAGCTCTCAGAAAGATCTACAAGGATGCATTGGTTGAAATTAGCATGTACGGCTGTACATAGTGTACAGTACGGACGTACATATTATTGCAGTACGGGCAACCGCCGAGGAATTTCGAAGTACGGCCGTACATATAGGTAGTAAGGCCGTACATACGGCCGAAATTGGCCTATTTGAAGGGTTTTTGACCTAATCTTGCCACATCTATAAATAGGGACCCAATGCCTCTCATTCTACACACTTTTGGACTCAGGACACTGCTGATTCCGGTCTCTGTACCTGTGGAGCCATTGGGAGAACTCTGGAACGTGAGCCAGGATTCGTCTAGAGATTAGAAGGGATTTCTTCCCAGTTTTTCTTCCTTTCTCATTATGTTTCCTGTTTGTATTGCTTTTCTGTTTTGTGACATGAGCAGCTAAGCTCTCTTCTAGGGTCTTTGGTGTAGTTTACCTTAGTAGTTCCTTAGCTATGTCTTAGTGATTATTCTATTCTATTGCTATTCTGAATTTATTATCTATGTTAAAGTCCCATAGTATTATGACTGTGTGTGATTTAATTATTTATGTATGAGACGTTGTATAATCTGTCAGAGGACCCGGGGTTTTACAACGAGGCAAAAAAGGAAACTTAGGTAATTAAATTGCATGTTTTAATTAGTTAATTTGTCGGAGGATCCGGGTTAATTAATGGACCTATAAGGGAATTGAGGTCTTATATAATAAAACTAATTAGGGGAGGTATAGGACCTTTTGACCAATTCAAACTCCTAGACTATTATAGGACTTAATGCTTTCACCCAAGGTTCGTCTTAGGGGAAAAAGATTATTGGCTGTCCGATGATCAGTGCTAATAGGTAGAATCGGGATCAATAATATAGAGTAAAAAGGGAATATGATAGAATATGATTAAGAAAGGAACGAACAGGATAAACGAAACCAAGACCCTAGGCTCTAACTCCATTATTTTCTTAAACGCTTTTTACGTTCTCTTTTCCATTGCGCACTCAAACCAATTATTCGACGCTTAAATAATTGAGACGCTTAGAGTAGATTAATTTTATCCTTATTCCCTGTGGGTTCGACATTCGGAGTCTTAAATATACTCTACTTTATTACGAGTTACGATCAGGTGCACTTGCCTGAGACGCAACATGGTTCCAGTCCATTTACAACAACAATAGTAACACATCGTCACCTTCATCATCAACATCATTAAATTTTAATCTTTCAAGTTCATTAAGGTTCACTAACTCTAGTCCAATTCACACCAACTCATATCAACCTATTTCCTATTGTCCTATCCTCAATTATGAGCTACTTAGGGAGTACTTCACATGCCTAAGTCATACCCAACATCAAACATTAGCAAAAGACAAGCTAGAGGGTCAAAACCCAAAAAAGGATTCTGATTTGATTCAATTAGGCTTTGAATTGATTCAACACAGAGCCTTATTTTTACGTTTTAGTTTAGAAATACGCGGTGTTACGAATTTCCTGTCATTCAAATTCATTCTTAAGTTAATTCTAACAACCATGACATCAATTCTAATAATCCTATGACTCCAGAATTATTACCTACTCAAAAGCTAGTGAAAGCATTAATTGGATCTCAAATCATTACTTTAACTCACAAACTATTAGGATCAAAATTACTACCACTCTAAATCATGCATAATCTCGTCACCTATGATATCTTTGCTATACACTCACGCCTTGTGGGTACTGATTTAGGATCCTAATAACATTCGAAACTTCCCTTTTTAACTCTCAACTGGCTATCACTCATGTATAAATAATTTATTTAAGGCAACCTTAGACATCTTTTGAAATCATTGAAATCATGATAATCTTACAAATTATGCAGTAAAATATCTCTCTCTATGTTTCTCGATGTTTCTAATTTAGATCGATAACGCCGTCAAAGCACAATCTCTCACTAACTTCTTCGAAGAGAACACTATTAGAAATAGTTGAAATAACAATATAAAATTAGAGACGGAAAAAATTAAATTAGTCTCTAAATTTGGCGTTGCTAACACTTAGCAACAAAATTAGATACAAATTTTGCCTTTTTTTATCTCTAAATTTTTATCGATATTTCAATTTTCTAGTAGTGATACTAGGGGCAACAAAGCCAACTTCATAATCGACTGTATACGTAGACGGTTCGTCGAATCCAAAGGGATGTGTGGCAGGTATTTTTCTAGAGAACGTGCAAGGAGTCATCATAGAACATTCTGTGAGTTTCTTTTTTCCGATATCCAATAACCAAGTAGAATATGAAGCTTGCATAGCGGGTCTACTCATGGCACTCGAATTGGGGCAACCAAAGTTATTGTCCGAAGTGTAGTCGTGTTACAGGTCAGAGGAAAGTATCTAGCAAAGTAATCACTCCTCCAAAACACCTGGAAAAGGTCAAAAAATGGTGTCCCTCTAATGCCTCTATCCAAGAGCAATTATCATAAAGGATTGGTGTCTTGATTCAGATGGCTGGGATTTGAGGAAGTTGTGCAGTGTGATTCCAGAAGATATGGTGAGGTGTATTAATGCTTGTCTCCCCCTTGTCGTGTGAATAATTGAGTGGATAATAAAGTATTATGGAGGCATAGCGAGGATGGTGACTTCTCTGTTAAGAGTGTGTATGAGATGCTGCACTGCATCAGTAGGAGTCTAATCCAAGGAGGAATATATGGAAGCACACATGGTCTTGGAAAGGTCCTCGACGTATGCAAATGAACCTATGGAAGGCTAGCTAGTGATCATGATAGATTAACAAATAATAATCTTCTAAAGAGCAGGTGGAGTGGGATATCTCCAGAATGTCCTCACTGTCCCGGCTTGATGGAGTCCTCTTTACATGTGTTAAGGGACTGCACCTTTGCTAGTAGGATTTGGATTCCTCTAGCGTCTTCTTTTAAACTTGAGGAATTCTATTCTATAGGTTTGAAAGATTGGATAGAGGCCAACTTAATGAATTCTTTTGAAAGTTTTGACAAGTCTTAGTGGAAAGGAATTTTCTTTGTGGCATGTCATTGGCTTTGGAATTGGAGAAATAGAACGGTGTACCACCCTAACTTTCAGTTTATGATTCATCCTCTGCAGTGGGTTATGAATCAAGTTGTTGGTGTTATTGATGCAATGGTTAGTGGGAGTGCACGGGGTGCACAGGTACGTAGATGATTTAGTCTGTATTAAATGGGCTCTTCCTGATGTTGGTTGGGTTAAGATAAATTCGGATGGGGCTTCAAATTCGAATCTGGGGGCTGCGGGGTGTGGTGGCTTGATTTGGGATAACATCAACCGATGGCTTAGGGGTCATGTTGCAAATTTGTGGCAGTGCTCTTCCTTTGTAGCTGAGTTATGGGGTTTACTTCTTCGATTAGAGACGGCTTGGGAAAGAGGTGTAAGAAAGTTTGTGGTTGAGCTTGATAATGCAACCATCATTTCCTTAAATATTGAGAAGTCCTAGCAACACGCTTTTTTCGATACTCTCTTCGTAATTAGTTGAAATTCATGTAGGTATCACCATTGTGAAAATGAGACCCACGTGATTTAGTGAGATCCATGTAAATTTCAACCAATCATGGAGTGAGTATTGAACAGAGTGTGTTAAAGACTGTGTTAGTGTGTTGTTAGCACACCAACGCTCCTCTTATTTACTTCTATATGTCCTACCACGAGTCTTTGGCCGGTTTTATCATTTTTTCCGATAACTATGCAAGATTCATAATTATGTCCTTTTCTTTTATAGCAATTAAAATGTTGCAGTTCATCAAAGTGATCGTACTAGAAAGTAGTATTATTAGTACTACAATGAAGGAAATGAAACTAGTTAATCTCTGTTTTGTAACAACACCAGTTTATTCTTTATCATAAAGTACTGCATAACTAAGACGTTATGCACAGAGTACACACAAAGTTCAGAGATGACACAATACATAAACATAGATGCAGTGTTATAGCTAATGCATATTATTTTGTTATTTTTATAGTCTTATTGATTGGCACATGCATCGATCCCTGCATCTCCTCCATGTTGGAGAATATCCACTTAACAGTTTCGAGTGCACCAGCAGCGAAAGTCATCCCTGCACCTGCCGCTAAGTAAGTGCTCCTTGTTCTTGCAGTGATCATCGCAGCTCCCAGTGGTGAAACATGGTCCCCTGTACGTATCAGCCAGGTTCTCACATGTCGCTGCCTCAGTCACCGCAATTTCCTCTGCAGGTAGCAATTGATTCATAAGAGATATATATTTGTCGAATGCAAACATTTAACAATAGACAAAGAAAGAAACGAGGAGACATATGGCCCTGTTTACTCTCCGAAAACATTTTTTCTTTTTATTTTCTAAAATCTATACTTATTTTATATTGTTAACAAGAAAATTGAAGACTTTTGTTGTGAACACTTTTGATAGAGAGAAGATAAAAGACTAGCCAGGAAAAATACATTTTTGGAAACAATAAAAACTATTTTTTGCTATTTTTAAAATTTATAAAAATACTGAATTTGTTTTCTTTAGTGTTTTAGCGGAAATGATTGGAAATAAAAATAGAAAACAATGAAAGGAAAGTAAACGGCCGTTGACTTGATTGTTGGAGTGGGGAGTTAAAGAGTGCAGTAATAAAGAGGGAGCGCGTTCGATTACCATCCCTAACATAACACGAACACCAATATTGACGTTGTTCATTAAAAGAACAAAGACGAAGAAAGAAATGAATGGAAGAGTATTAAAGTAACTATATACAAAGTAATGAACATTGAAAGAGGAGCTAAGTGGAGAAGTAGACACAATTTATGATAGCTTAAAGGTTATATGGATAATAAATAACTTTTATACATGAGTATATAGCATCTACATAATACAACAAATCAAAATTCAAGGATGATACATATCAAAATAATTTTTGGACGAGATTATTATTTTAACATATTTTGAGCTTTTAATTGATTGTACTGACACTGTCAACATATATGATGAAACATAATGCATCCTAAAGCTGGACTATTAACATTAATTAAGAGTGATGACTTACGAGCAACAAAGAGAACGAGAAAGAGGAAGCAGAGGCTAGCTACTGATTTCTTGTCCATGGCTGAGTGATAAAGAATGACTCAATTATGCTGTGCTATGTGTGTGGTTGTTGATATGTGGTGATCATGCATGCACATATATATATATATATATATATATATACCCCTAACTTTGGGGTATATTAGGGACTTGAATAGTAAGAGATATATATTATCACATTTGAAATTTCAGAAGAGAGACGAAGCTAGAAGAAACGATGTGGGAGCAGATTAGTTTGTATTTTCTTGGCCAAAAGTCAGCAGCTGCAAGCTAGAATATATGACACAATAATGTTAATTTTTTCACTTCATTTTTTTCCATCCATCAATCTTTTTATACCTTCTTTTGATAAGATAAAGAAGAGAGAATACATAACAAATATGTGGTGGGTACTTATTAGTCAATGGCTGCTTGATCTCTTACTATAAAGTTTGAAACTTCAACTTGAACTCTGGTTTGAAATTGTTTGTGTTAATCATGTGATTTTCTGACCAATAATACAAATTACACAAGAAAATTAAAAGATGAAAAATCAGTTTGCAACACGGTACATGTTTAGTTATAATTGATACACATGTCAGGTAAATTTATTTCAGTGAGCATTATAGTTTTTTTTAATCATTATTATGCTAAATATTTCATTTCATTACATCGTTTAACGAATCTCACAATTTTTATTTTCTCAAACCTGTTATTATCATTCTAAAGTGCTTGATGTTCCAAGAGCACAGTCTAGTGGTAAAATATATATAAGTATTGTATAGATACTCGGAGCGCAGATTTAAACCCCCAACGCTCCACTTCTCTCCTCTCCCTTAGCATTTGTACAAGACTAGAAAAAAAAATTTCTAAAAATGCTTGATGCTCTCCTTAATTATAGGCTAAATTAATTATATTTTTGGTCTGTTATGTTTATTTTAGATTTCAGTTACGTTCTTTATGCATTAAAAGTTTCGCATTGGTCCCTTATGTATAAAATTGTGTCAATGTGGTCCTCTTATTTTTTTTTCTTTTTCGAAATGGTCCTTTATGTTACAAAAATTATACCAACGTGATCCATTTTTTTGCCCCTTATTTTGCAAAAAAATAGACCACATTAGTATAATTTTGGTAACATAAGGGACCACTTTGAAACAGATGGATTATGTTGGTGTATAACCTTTACACATAAGGGACCAATGCAGAACAAATAATACATAAGAAACCAAACTGAAAGCTAAAATAAAAATAAGACATTAGAAGTATAATTTAGCCTTACTGTGATCTTCAATATAAATATAATCGCTAAAACAAATCCAATCAAATCAATATATATATATATATAGAGAGAGAAAGAGAGAGAGAGAGGGGTTTGTTAAATATTAGTTTCCTCGTATAAACATTGGAACTATCGTCCAAATTATCAAAGCAAATCAAGAATAATACTACCTCTGATTCATAGTATGAAAAACAAAATCATAATTCACACAGACCAAGAAATTATATTGAAACTTATTTTTCCTAATTAATACTTCTAAATAGGGCTGAAAATGAGTCGAGCCGCTCGAACATAGTTCGAGACTCAACTCGATAATTAGCTCGTTGAACTTGGTTTATGAACCAAATGAGCCGAATTTGAGCTGAAAATTGAGCTCGTTAAATAAATGAGTCGAACTTGAGCTATGCATGGTTAGACTCGTTTGGTTCATGAGCCAGCTCGATATATATATATATATATATATATATATATATATATATATATATATATATATATATAACAAAAAATATAAAAAAAAAGATAAATCGGAGAATGAAACACACCGTACAGAGTGTTGTGAAATTTTTTCTTGCAAACGTGGGAAATGATTGCTCATGTGTTAAAGAATCTCACCTGCCCGTATTAGCTCGTTAAATAAATGAGCTGAACTCAATAAGACTCGACTCGATAATTAGCTTGTTGAACTTGGTTCATGAACCAAATGAGCCGAACTTGAGCTGAAAATTGAGGTCGTTAAATAAATGAGCTGAGCTGAGCTGAATCAAGCTCGACTCAGCTCGACTCATTTTTAGCCCTACTTCTAAAAGTTGAGTTTTCTTCCAAAACTACTTTTTCTATGAAATGATATATAATTAATGCATAGAAAATAGGTACATCTCGCTAATATAAGTCTCGTATTAAATAAGAGGGTAAAAATAGAAATTAGCGTTTAACGCGTTATAAAATTGATGTTTATTTCTTATAATTTAGATAAAAAAAAGACACATTTATTTTTTATAATATAAACAAGAGGGAGTACTAAATAAAAATGAAATAATTTGTTTTGCTTTGAGGAGGTTCAAAGTCCAGTAGTTCACTAACCTAACACCTAAGCAACTACTCTACGGTGAAATCGAATGTATACCAACAATCATACTACCAAAGTTGCATCGCGATTACCACGAATAAAGCAGCGAGCCACTGCGCCAGCTAATTAGGTGTACCTTTTTGTTTTTTATGCAAAATCTCTGACTTGCCATTATCTTTGTTTTTATTTTTAGAGTAAATACTCAAATTGATCTCTTACAAAAATTACGAAAACCAATTTAGTCTCTAAGAAATAAAAAGTATTAACTTGGTCCTTAAAAACTTCAAATTTGGGTTAAATTAGTCTTTTTTAGGATAATTTTTAGGAACATTTTAGTCCCTATCAGTGTCTAATTTGATCCATATTTAAGATTTTTAAAGACCAAATTGTTATTTTTAATTTTTAGGGACTAAAATAGTCTCCATAATTTTTGTTGAGGCCAATTTGAGTATTTAATATTTACTCTTGTTTTTAAAAATCAAACTAATTACGTGTACTTAAGCAAACACGGGAACCCACCACGCTTTGTCGCTGACCACTATGATAATTTGAAATCCGTAATTCAATAGACGCAAAATACATGGCCACGTCACTCGTGAAATTTTACGATCCACTGCTTCGCGACAATTAACATTTCTCTAAGAGGAATGCATTAATCCAACGGGAGAGAGTGAAAAACAAAAAACAATAGCGACCTACGAGATAACGAGTGAACAAAACAGTACATGTCAGCCAATTAGGCATGGCAACGGGGCTCTGCGGTTTTGCCTCCCCCGTCCCTCGCCCCTCATTTCCAACGAAGCCGGCTGCTTTCTTCCCATCCCTCGTCTCCGGGACAGGTCGGTTTCACGGCCTCAACTCACTCTAAATATGTAGAAAAATTGAAAAATTATAGTTATGATAATTAATAAAATAAAATCTTAATTATTATACAATGATAAAATAAAATAAAAAATATTAAAATAAAATATTCTATTGAAAAGAGATTAAATTAAAAATAAATAAAATATATGAAACAAAATGAATGAGTACAAATGCATAAAATAAAATAAAAATTAACAATTTATATTTAATTGGGCGGAGTTCGGTCAGGCGGGTTGGTATCGACATCCCCAACCCCGCCCCACCCCCAGCGGGTTTTAAAATCGTCGGGCCGATGGGTGGACTACGGTTCGGTTACATTGCTGCCTAGAGCCAATCAGCGACCTGGTTTCCCTCCCTACTAAAAAACAAAAAATATGAAATATGAACCAACCAATCACGCTGCAACGCCAGAGAAATAGATGATAAGATACACTCCCACGATGACCCTAGAGCCAATCAGCGACCTGGTTTCCCTCCCTACTAAAAAACAAAAAATATGAAATATGAACCAACCAATCACGCTGCAACGCCAGAGAAATAGATGATAAGATACACTCCCACGACGACCCTAGTCTGGATCAAATGCATGCACAGTTGAAAAATCCGTTTCAATCCAAATCTTACAATAGTTAGTATTAATTCCAAGGCTATGTCTAGGGCAATGAGGACTATTATGAGTATAAGTCCAAAGGAAGAGCTCATCCCAAAAGACTATATTGTCGCCCAACTTTCAATAAAAGCACCAATGTTATGAGTATAAGCCTAAAGGGAAAGCCAATCCCAAAAGACTAGCCTATTAGGTGGAAGAATCCCTAAGCTTATAAACCTCACTTGGTAGGTGAGACTCCCAATGTGGGACTCATAACAAGGACACCCCCAATTAAAGCTTGGCCATGAGGGGTCCCTAAACCAACCCCATCCAAAGCTGCAAGCACTACCAACCACATTACATTTAGTCCAAGCAATTTGGGGGACTTTCAACGTACGTTTACCAGTTGAGCGGAGTAGGACCTAGAAACACAACTTGATTGATGCAAACCGTTAATTATCCCCAAAAAAACAAGACGTACATGAATTTTGTACTCAAGAAATATCGATGAAAGAGTGGTTCCGCAACCGATAACTTGACAAATTGAAAATTCAACGAAGTGGTGAGCACGCAGTGATTCACACTTCATACGTACTAGTTGTATATGGTAGGTATATTCCTGGATTAAATTGAATGATTTTAAGAAAAACAAAAAGTTTTAAGTCGTCTAATTTAAATGATTTTCTTACAATATAATTTAACTAGTTTAATTTAAAATAAAAATACGTTGGAAAACGGTGTAGTGGATTTGAGATCGGAACATTAGCACTAGAATAAATGCTTGAGCCATACATAAGGACTGACAGACCCTTTATCCCGTTAGCCTCGTCAGGGAGAGCTACTGTTCCGGTAAACCAAAAAAATCCTACATTGCTTGGGAATCAATACCAAGGGTAGATTATAAAACACTATCCTCTCTTAACCCACTGAGACGCCTTTTAAGGACAAAGACGTAAAGGTCCATGCAACAACCAATGCAGACAATACCTCGGTTGCGGTGAGCCTAACAATGCAGCAGACTTGAGGTCGAAATAGAATCTCTATGCTTTAACATTCATGCAATATACTACTCTTTCCTTTATAAATATCCCCATTCAATACTCATTCGAGCTCGATAATGTAGACTAAACCTGATTCCTCGATGAATAACCCTTTTCGCTTAACCAGCACCCTAATTCCTTAGGCAAACTTAATTAATTGGAAGCATCATTTGCGATTAAGAACTCAAATTAAAAGAGTGCACATAAATTGAACGTGAACACAAGAAGGGGGTTGAATTGTGTTAAAAACGTTTCGCAAACTATACGTAAAAACTTCAACACAAGTTGTTCAAAACTGTTTTGTATATCGGATGCAGAGAATTAAACAGGACCGGATGCAGAAATTTAAACAGTTTATAAAAACTTGTTTTACTGAGCAAGGTAAAGATAAATAATGTAAAGCAGTAAAAGATGAGACTCAGAGATTTATACTAGTTCACCACCAACTGGTAGCTACGTCTAGTCCCTTCGTTCCTGGAGGATTTTCCACTATAATCAACTGATTACAATTTCCTCAAGAATATTCTTCTGTTACAAACTTGACAATACTCTCAACTTCTCAAAACGACTCAGTACAGTCGAGCCTTTGAGGAACAGAGCCTTAACTAGGCCAAATACAGTTTTACAAAAGAGATTATGCTTTTGATTACAATCAAAATAACTCTCACAGAGAGAATGAAAAGATTAAGCTCAAAACAGAATAGCTTTCTAAAAGAAAGTATAAGACGCTGAGTTCAGTTCTATATGGACCAGCAACTTGGTATGAAACTTGATTGTTCACTTGAGTAATATTGCTTTCAGAATGAAGTTTCTTCACAGTTTGTCCAACATTTCTTCAATGAATACCTTGGGGTATTTATAGGAATCTTCAAGGGTATTACCGTTGCAGTAAAAAATATCTCCTTTCCATTGAGTGAGGTAATTTGAAATGTAGTCCTTTTCTTCCTTTCCAGAGAATATCAGAATAGTACACATTATCGTTTTATCTTATCTGCTATTTGCAATTGCCTTGTACGATTTTTGTCTTATGCTAAAGGTGTCACATTTGCTTCCTCGTACATCAAAATGAGCGCACAAAATCAAATTCGAATTTCGTTCCAGAACAGTCTGAGGCTAAGAGCAAAAACGTGATCATCACGTGCTTCATTAAAGAGATCAGACGCTCGCTCAAAACAGAGGATGGACGCTCGTAGCAATTGAGTGTTCCACGTGTCAAGAAGTCACACTGCTGGACGCTTGCTGTTAGCAAGACGCTGAAGTGAGTTCGGATGCTAACACTAGTGGATTGTATTCAATTCTTTTGTATATTTCTTCTTCTTCCTTGAGTGATTTGTACATTTATAAATGAAGCTTTTGATACCTGTACACTCAAAGATATGTTAGAAGATAAATTGTTCTCTTGAGAAATATTTTGTTATCATCAAAATTAATGAGGGTTTAAACTTCTCAATCGTTTAGGTTCCAACAATCTCCCCCTTTTTGATGATGACAAATATCCAAGGTTGATGAACAATTTAATTTCAAAATAACATCAAGGGTCTCCCCCTGAATTTAACAATTTTGATATATAAGACAATTCTAGTATTAAGGCGATTGTTGATAAACAAATTCATTTAAGTGATCGCAAAAATACATAGATGAATCAGAGCATATTTTCAACAAGGTGAGATCGGATGCTAATTTTCATTTTATCAAAAAGATTTTCATATTACCAATTTTATTGATCATTGTTAGATTATTGGGTCAATGAATATCAATGCATTGATAGATATTAAAGCAATGAATAACCATACAAATGCTATGTATGAAATGCTATGCATGATACTTTCAGTTTTAGTGTATTCATCGGACGGTGAATTTGTTAATCAGACTTTCGCGTGTTCATCAGACCTTTCTTTTACTTCTTTTACTCCCCCTTTTGTCATCAGACAAAAAGAGTGTAAAGCACATCATAGTCAAAAAGGTGGCTTAGAAAAATTTGAGTGTATATAAACAGATAATCAGATAAAGGTATGTATAGTCAAATAAGAAAAACACGGAATATATATAAAAAAAATATGAGAGTACCAAAAAAAATTTATATCACGCAAAAAAAAAATTTAAGGGTTTGGTGGTGGAGGAGGGATGTTGAGACGTTCATATAGAAGTTTCAGTGCATTCTCAAGCTGAGTGACTTTCAGATTAGTAGCCTTCATTTCTTCAAACTCTGCTTTAGGAATGGTGACCATTTCAACTGCAGGAGTAGAAGTAGAAAGTCCAAATTTTCCGTGCAGTGTTTCATCTTCTCGATGCTCGCTAGCACCCAGCTGGAAAGCTTCAGCCTCAAGTCCTTCTTTGTTGAGCCTTTTGAAAGAATGCATCATTTGGTATAAACCATTTGATGAGACTTCCAAGTTTCCTCTGCTCAGATTCTCGATCAATTCTTCTCCTTTTCTCCACCTCTTACGGATACAAAGAAATCCATGAAGACCGCTTTCCCAATGCGTAAGCACGTCGCCAGTGAAAGCATCAAACTTATTCCCAGCTTCTTCTCCCCATATCCTTCTGATGAATTCACTCAATGCTTCAGAAGCAAAAGAGATTCCTTCATTTTCTGCCAGGTATAATCCTCTCAGATTTTCCCTGTCATCTTCTGCAAGCACCAGGGGGACGAGGTATGGTAACAAAGCTTTGTCTTTCCATGTCTTCGACCATTGACTCCAAGTGAATCCAATGTCAAAGTGCTTTGTCACAGCAGCCCATTGGACATAAGTCTTCATGCAGTCAAGTGGTCTGATTACTGAGCATCTGAACATATCATCAAAGTAGACTGTTCCAAGATTGATGTCAGTAATTCTGCTGATAGTGCCAACTGTTGGAATAGTGGCCTTCTCGGCATTGCGGCCAGCTGAGGAGCCGCTTCTCCATTCATCTTCCTTCAGAGAATTCAGTAAAACCTTCCGCATGATCCTCGGAGATCTTGGCGATCGGAAGCTTAGAGAATTCCTTAAGATTATACTTCTTGGGAGCCTTCTCATACTCCGTGAGCCCGATCTTCTTTGAATGGTCGCTTGCCAGAGCGTGTTCTTTCCTTTTCCCAGGGATAGACCAAGGTAGCCACCTTTGTCCTGCATGGGTACAATCTTCACAGATACGCACGAAGGATCCCTGAATCGATTACATTTCAATCTTCTTCATCTCAAGACAAGCAGCCATGAAGGCGGCTTCTTCATCTGTGATCCACCTTCCGCATTCTTCCAATGTGAGCGGTTCAGCCAGGGTAGGGATCTAGGAAGGTCAACAGAAGTGGAATTGCTCGCTACCAGATACTTTGGTCTCAATCTTCCTTTAAATGACATCTGAAAGTGGTCTTCTCCATCCTTGAAGGTAGCACTCATCGGAGAGGCAATCTCCAGTCTGGCAGCTCCAGAGGTGAAGGTTTTCAAATGCCATGTAGAGGGACGATTGTAGATACTATGATATATCTCATACTTAACAAACCGTGGTTTGTTAATACATGAGACATTCTTCCTTCCACCAAAGTTTGTAGGTTTATGGGTAATGGTGAGTAAGGTGGGAGTGGTTTTGGTGATTTTATAGGTTTTAGGTGTGTAGGGTTTGAAGGGATTAACGGGAGGTACTTTGAATAATAGGTTAAAGGGATGAGAGTGAAGTTTGGAAATATATGTGGTAAGTGAAGTATTTGAGGAATTTTGTGGTAGGTCAAGGTTGAGTGTAGAGGATGATGGTTTGGTAGGTTTAGAGAGGGTAGAGGTTTGTCGGAGGCTCATTCTGGTTTTCTTGGTTTGTGGTTGTGTTTGTGGTTGTGAAACAGACAATGGGGGTGCAGGAATAACATCATGAGCATCAAAGACAGATACTGATTCATCAGCAGTAAAATCTAGTACCTTTGGGTTAACCTCTGAAAATTTAACCAACCTTCTTTTCGATCCTCTTGTGACAACAACAGTAGGAGGAGGAGGAGGGATTTGCTTCCCTTGACCGGACGCTGAAGCATCTTTTTCAGCTGCTGGCCTAAACTGTTTCTCCAAGACCTTTCTGATGGGAATTCTATCCTCATCTTCTGGTTCCTCAACAGTAGGTGCAGGAGCCACCTTCTGTTTTGTTCTTCTTGTCTCCCTTGAAGGAGACTCGGCAGGTCTTTTCACACCAGTCATTGAGCTTCTGGTGGTTTTCTTTTCAGCTTCTCCTTCCTGTTGCTCTATTTTCACTTTCTTGATCATAGAGCCAATTATTAGCTGCATTATGACCAAACTGTTTACTCCAAAAACTTCTGGACGAACAACAGCGCTAACACCAAAATATTTTTCTTTTTCTTCTGTGTTGATGGAGTCAGTCAGCTTCCTCACAACACCGTCTTTAATCATCATAATGGAGAGAAGAACTCCATAAGGGATTACCTTGACGATATTCTTCTTATCAACACTCTTCCTTGAGAAGACAAGGGCATTTATCAGATTGTTGATAATCAATCTTGGCAGATTGATTTTCTTCCCATCCATGTAGTTCCTCATAATGAACTTTTGCTCGTAGTTCACTATGTCGCTTGAGCTAGCCTTCAGAATCACGCTCTTGGTGATGATTTTGTGCAGTACTCGGTAGTGGCTTTTCAAGTCTTTGGCCGTGGGAGTAATGTTCTTCTTCTTTAGTTCACGGTAGTTCTCAAACACAGCTTCGTTGACGTTTTCAAGTCCTCTGTAAGCATCAGCCCAGTTTGCATGGTAACTGATTCCTTCACACAGACACCTGATCGTCTGAGCAATAGAGTTGATGGTGAAGCGTAGTTTGAAGCCTCTGATGTGTCCTTCTATGATTTTCCCCGAAAGTAAGTACGCATTCCCCCAGAACTCCTTAATAGCGTAGCTCAGTACGTCAACTGGTTCCTAGATGAAGTAGTTTTTCCAGCCCAGTTTCTCAAGACCTTCTTCAAAATCAAAACTGTATAGCTTGAAGTTCTCAAAATCAACCCGGTTCTCATTCAGAAGTTTTGCCTCAGAGAAGACGTCGAAAGCAGCAGTGTATTGTCCAACCTTTCTGTCGGCCATTGTAGCAGTTGAAGAGAGGGTGATGGAGGTTTTAGGGTTCCAAAACACACAGAGAGAGAGAGAGAGATAGAGAGAAAGAGAACAGTTTTGCAAGAAAATGTAGAGTGAAGTGATGGAGCGAAAAATGTGGAGTAGTGGGAAAGTTGATAGGAAATGGTACAGTCCTTTTTCAAAAAATCGCTTCGTATTTCCACATAAAAATTAAATCAAAAAGAAAAGAAAATAAAGATTCGCCTTTTCATTAAATGCAGACGCCAAAAAAAAAGTAAGATCAAGAAAAAGATTTTATCAAAAGACATAAATAATTATGACTCAGTAGATGTGATGAGACGCTTAAGTCCTTAACACGTGTGACACGTGTGGGTGTGCTCAGACGCACGCAACTGATTCACCAGACGATGAGTTATGAAGCACATGACAAATAAGATGCTTATTCATATATATGCTTATGTCATACCAGATGCTGAGATTAATCATTCTTCTATAAGATGAAAGTTTAAATTTCTTCTTATAAAATTGAATCTATCTTCAGCAAGGGGTTTTGTAAATATGTCAGCCCACTGATGATTAGTGTCTACAAATTTTATTTCTAGAATACCCTTCTGAACATAGTCTCTTATAAAATGATGCTTAATCTCAATGTGCTTGGCTCGTGAATGCAATATGGGATTTTTAGTAAGACAGATTGCAGAAGTATTATCACAAAAGATAGGAATGTTACTCTCTTTTATCAGATAGTCTTCAAATTGATATTTCATCCACAGAAGTTGAGTCGCAACTTGTCAATGAAATATATTCACTTCACGCTGAGAGTGCAATCATGCTTTGCCTTTGCTTGACCAAGATACAAGATTTGCTCCAAGGAATTGGCAGCTTCCACTTGTGCTTTTTCTTTCAATTCGGTCTCCAAAGAAAGTCGGCCACAGAACCCTACTAACTTGTATTCTTTTGTTTTCTTATAAAGCAAACCAAGATTAGTAGATCCTTGCAAATATCTAAAGATTCTTTTAACAAAGACTCAAGTGTGATTCTCTAGGATCCGATTGAAATCTAGCACACGCATGCACGAACATAATATCAGGTCTTGAAGCTGTAAGATAAAGTAGAGATCCAATCATACCTCTGTACATCTTCTGATCTACCTTTTTACCAGTTTTATCTTTACCAAGAATACATGTGGGATGCATAGGAGTACACATAGGTTTGCAATCCACCATTTTGAATTTCTTTAGCAATTCCTTGATATATTTGCTTTGATGTATATATATACCATCATTGCATTGTTTGATTTGAATTCCAAGGAAAAACTTCAGTTCACCCATCATGCTCATCTCGAATTCAGCATGCATTAGCTTAGAAAATTCTTTGCAAAGGCTTTCATTAGTAGCTCCAAAAATAATGTCATCAACATATATTTGAACAATTATAAAGTGCTTATTTGATGTTTTTCTAAAAAGAGTAGTGTCTACTAGACCTCTGGTAAAGCCATTTTTCATCAAAAATGTACTCAGTCTTTCATACCAAGCTCTGGGAGCTTGCTTAAGACCATACAGGGCCTTTTTGAGCTTGAAAACATGTTCTGGAAATTCAATGTCTTCGAATCCAGGAGGTTGTTTTACAAAGACTTCCTCAGTAATAAAACCATTCAAGAAAGCACTTTTCACATCCATTTGATAAAGAATTATATCATGATGTGCAGCTAAAGAAAGCAAAATGCGTATAGCTTCTAACCTTGCAACAGGTGCAAATGTTTCAGTAAAATCAATACCTTCTTCCTGTGAGTACCCTTGAGCAACCAATCTTGCCTTGTTTCCCTTAACCTTTCCATCTTCATCAAGCTTGTTTCTAAATACCCATTTTGTACCAATAGCCTGCTTATCTTCTGGTAAGGTAACCAGCTTCCATACATCGTTTCTTTGGAACTGATTCAACTCGCCTTGCATGGCCGTAATCCAAACCTTCATCTTTCAATGCTTGATCAATCGCTTTAGGTTCCATTTCGAGAGTAGCGCCATATCTGCATGCTCTTTAAAAGAGGATCTGGTTCTTACTCTATCTCCAGGTTTTCCTATGATTTGATCTTTAGGATGATTGGCTTTGTACTTCCAGCTCTTTCTGAATTCAGCTTCTGAAGATTCTTGTGTCTGGTCACCACCGGACGATGAAGATGTAGGTTCACTATTTGTAGTATTACCTATATTTAATTCTGAAAATAATTCATCTAGCTCTGACATGGCTGTGTCAGGCTTCTTGTCATCAAATTTGACATGAATGGATTCTTCCACTGTCATAGTTTCTTTATTGTATATTCTAAAAGCTTTAGATCTTTCAGAATATCCCAAAAAGATTCCTTTGTCAGCTTTTGAATCAAACTTACCAAGCTGATCCTTAGTATTGAAAATGTAACACGTGCAACCAAATGAATGAAAATATGATATGTTTGGTTTCCTTCCTTTCCACAGTTCATATGGAGTCTTCTTCAAAATAGGTCTAATAAAGATTCTATTTTGAATATAACAAGTTGTATTTACTGCTTCTGCCCAAAAATGTTTTGTAATGTTAGCTTCATTGATCATGGTCCTGGCCATTTCTTGGAGGAATCTATTTTTCCTTTCTACAACACCATTTTGTTGAGGTGTTCTAAGAGAGGAGAAATTGTGGGAGATGCCGTTATCATCGCAAAATTTTTGAAAGCTTTCATTTTCAAATTCTCCCCCATGATCACTTCTAATAGAAGATATGCAAATTCCTTTTTCATTTTGAACTGTTTTGCAGAATACAGTAAATACCTTGTATGACTCATCTTTGTGAGCAAGGAATCTAACCCATGTCCATCTAGTAAAATCATCAACAACGACTAACCCATATTTCTTTCCAGTTAAAGAGGCTGTCCTTGTCGGACCAAAAAGATCAAGATGCAAAAGCTCAAGTGGTCTAGAGGTTGAAACAATATTTTTTGAATGAAAAGAAGTTTTAACTTGTTTTCCTCTTTGACAGGCCTCACAGAGAGCATCGGATTGATACTTGAGATTTGGTAAGCCTCTGACAAGACTGTGCTTGTTTAATTTTGAGATTAATCTCAAATTGGCATGACCCAATCTCTTGTGCCGAATCCATTGTTCTTCGTCAACAGACATGAGACACTTGACATCTTGTTTTGCAAGTTCAGAGAGATCAATTTTGTAAATATTTTGTTTCCTCTTAGCAGTAAAGAAAGTAGAGCCGTCTTTCTTGCTTTTTACTAGACATCCAGCTTTCAGAAGATGACTTCATAACCATTGTCACATAATTGACTTATGCTCAATAAGTTATGTTTAAGTCCTTCAACATATAGTACATTATCAATAGAGGGAAGAGAGCCTTTACCAATGCGACCAATTCCAACTATTTTACCTTTCTGGTTTCCTCCGAAACCAACGAATCCAGCTTCTTTAGGCCTTAGTTCTTGGAACATATGCTTTTCTCCCGTCATGTGATGCGAGCATCCACTGTCTAAGTACCAAGATAGGTGTGTTGACTTTGTTGCTAAGCATGTCTGCAACATAGACTATTTTATCTTTAGGTACCCATATCTTTTTGGGTCCTATCTTGTTAGTTCTTGAAGGAGGCTTATCTTTCACAGTTTTAAAAACAGTACATGCACTTTTCAAATGACCAGGTTTATTGCAGTAAGTGCAATGCAAGCATTTACTATGATTATTGGATTTATCAGATGTTGAATCATTTTCTAAAAGAGGTTCATCTGATATATAACCAAGACCATGAGTTGTCGTTTTACTGACACCCCAAATCATTGACGCTTGCTTGCTACGAGTTACACTCTCTGCAAAAAACTTTTGAAAAGCATATTCATAATCATTTGATTTGCATTTAGTATTGCATGTAACTTTAGAGCTTTCAGCTTGAGAGCTCTCAGCTTCTAATTTTCTTTGTTGAGTACAGATTTTTCTTTGTTTAAAGCTTGAAAGTCTTGTGATAATTTTGAAAATTTCTTTTTCAAATTCTTATACTCAACAGAGACAGTGGCAGAGTCCTTAAGAAGATCATCAAATGCAAGTTGAAGTTCAGAGTAGGAATCATATACTATTACCTCTTCAACTTCTTCTTCTGAATCAAGGTCAGTGTCCGCCATGAGAGCGAGATTTGCTTCTACTTCATTTTCTTCCTCAGATGAGGATGAATCTAGATCTTCCCATGTGGCCATGAGGCTCTTTTTCTTTTTCTTAAAAGAACTTCTTGTGGACTTCTCCATAAGATTAGGACATTCGGACTTGAAATGTACAGGCTTTTTACATTCATAGCAAATGACTTGAGCCTTGTCCTTGCTCTCTTTCTTGTCCTTAGTATCTTTCTTCTGAAACTTCCTCCTGAAGTTTCTCTTCTTCCACATTCTTTGTATCTTCCTGGATATAAACGCGAGCTCATCTTCTGATGTGTCAACATCTCCTTCTGAAGCTTCATCTTCTGATTCTTCTTCTTCATCCTGAAGGGCTTTGGAAGAACTGACTTTATGTTGAGAGACTTTCAAAGCAATAGACTTGCCCTTTTTGACCGGTTTTTCTTCATTTAGTTCAAGTTCATGAGCTTTCAACGAACTCATAAGATCTTCAAGTCGTAGGACATTTAGATCTTTTGCTTCCTGAATAGCAGTGACCTTGGGTCTCCACTGCTTAGTCAAGCTTCTTAAGATCTTTCTAACATGGTCAGGTGTAGTGTAACTTTTTCCAAGGGCCTATAACCCATGAACAAGTGTTTGAAATCTTCCAAACATGGTTTCAATGTTTTCACCATCTTCCATTTTGAATAACTCATATTGGCGAACCAACATGCTAGCTTTGGTTTCTCTTACTTGGGCAGAGCCTTCGTAAGATAAAACAAGTGAGTCCCAGATTTCTTTGGGCAGTATCAAATTTGCCACATTTATCATATTCTTTTTCTCATATAGCACGTATAAGAATGAATCTAGCCTTTGATTGATTTGATATCTCTTTTTCTGCTCACCATTCCAATCTTCTCTGGCTATCGCCACACCACGAGGATTAGTGGGAGGAATGTAACCACTTTGAACTATATCCCACAACTCAAGTTGTTGTGTCTCAAAGAAAGCTTTTATCTTATCTTTCCAAGAATCAAATTTTTCTCCATCGAATAGAGGAGGATGGTTCATATGACCACCTTCGAGACATGTTCACAAAGATAGGATCTTTTCTCTTAACATCAAGTGCTCAACCAAGAGGCCGAGCTCGGTACCAACCGAACGTGAACACAAGAAGGGGTTGAATTGTGTTAAAACTTTTCGCAAACTATACGTAAAAACTTCAACACAAGTTGTTCAAAACTGCTTTGTATATCGGATGCAGAGAATTAAACAAGACTGATGCGTAAATTTAAACAGCTTTATAAAACTTGTTTTATCGAGCAAGGTAAAGATAAATAATGTAAAGCAAGAAAGGATGAGACTCGTAGATTTATACTAGTTCACCACCAACTGGTAGCTACGTCTAGTCCCTTTGTTCCCGAAGGATTTTCCACTATAATCAACTGACATAATTTCCTCAAGAGTATTATTCTGCACAAACTTGACAATACTCTCAACTTCTCAAACGACTCCAAGATAATGAGCCTTTGAGGAACAGAGCCTTAACTAGGCCAAATACGCTTTACAAAAGAGATTATGCTTTGATTACATTCAAAATAACTCTCACAGAGAGGATGAAAAGATTAAGCTCAAAATGTAATAGCTTTCTAAAAGAAAGTATAAGACGCCGAGTTCATTCTATATGGACCGTAAACTTGGTATGAAACTTGATTGTTCACTTGAGTAATATTGTTTTCGTAATGAAGTTTCTTCACGCTTGTCCAACATTTCTTCAATGAATACCTTGGGGTATTTATAGGAGTCTTCAAGGGTATTACCGCTGGCAAAGAAAAATATCTCCTTTCCATTGAGTGAGGTAATTTGAAATGTAGTCCTCTTCTTCCTTTCTAGAGAATATCGTAATAGTACACATTACTTGTTTTCGTACTATCTCGCTATTTGTAATTGCCTTGTACGATTTTTTGTCTTATGCTAAAGGTGTCACATTTGCTTCCTCGTACATCAAAATGAGCGCACAAAATCAAATTCAATTCGCCTGCATCAGCCGAGGCTAAGAGCAAAACATGATCATCACGCGCTTCATTAAAGAGATCAGACGCCACTCGTAATGCAGGACTGACGTCAGAGCAATTGAGTGTTCCACGTGTCAAGAAGTCACATCGCCGACGCCACGTTAGCAAGACGCTGAAGTGAGTTCGGATGCTGACACTAGTGGATTGTATTCAATTCTTTTGTATATTTCTTCTTCTTCCTTGAGTGATTTGTACATTTATAAATGAAGCTTTTGATACATGTACACTCAAAGATATGTTAGAAGATAAATTGTTCTCTTGAGAAATATTTTGTTATCATCAAAATTAATGAGGGTCTAAACTTCTCAATCGTTTAGGTTCCAACATAAATCAGTCTCATTTCCTTGGAAATTGAGTATAGATGGTGATTAAATCGGATCTAATCTCATGCCCAACTTTTGCTGAGACACTCGACCATTTCAACAATTCCATGGTGATTAGACATATGAGAGCCCACTACGCCAAATCCAGGTTATAATAGCGGTCTGTTAATAGTGTTTGTTAGTGGAAGCGCTATTATATATGACACAGAGCTTTTCTATAGAGTTTAATCAGGTAAGCGCTATGGAATCTATATCTTTTGATAGCGCTTATTATAGCAAGCGCTATTAAAACGTTCTTCATATTTTTAAAAGATTATTTATAGCATGTAATTGGGGAAGCGGTATATATGTGAGAGTCTTTGATAGTGCTTACCTGAAAAAGTGCTATTAAAGGTTTCACATTCAATAGCGCTTACTATACAAAGCGCTATTAAAAGATTGTTGACTGGAATGTAACTTAGTCGCAGATCGGCTAAACTCCACAACAGTGATTCCCTTTTCTTCAAGCGATTACGCCGAGGAAGGAACTCTGTTCCTCAGCTATGGGTCCCTTAACTCACTCCAAAAAGGGTTAAATTGGTGAACTAAGATAAAATTAAGAACGCAAAGGTAAACATAAAGATAGAATAAAAGCTTGAGCGAAAATAAGTTGTTTGATTGATTGAATGTGTCTAAAATTATGTACAACTTGGGTATGTATAGTAACAACTGAGAACTACCCCTATTTGTCATGTTCAGTTGGCTAACAATGATAAATTCTTAGTTGGCAGTTATTCGGCTGAGTCGTGCCACGTTCCACTAACCATGATCCTAAAATCTAGGCGCACTACCACGTCATGGCCATGTCTCCCCTTTCAACGGTCTTCTCAACGTAGACCTTATCTCAGGTTCCTTCGCTTAGCTCCTAAAATTGTGGAGAAAAATCTTAACTGCATTTTACCTTGGATTTAAATTAAATCAAAATTATTTCCACGTCACTCGGCTCATGGCGCAAGAATATAATCCAATGTGTGACTCCACGCTAACCCAATAGGCCTAATATCTTCCTTGCAACCCAATAAGCCCAAGGCCCATGTCTAGCTTCCGCTTCGCCAGACTCTATCACCGTAATTTCGGCTAATCTACGACCCAGCTGACAACTAATCGGCTACTTGATGAATTCGGCTGCTGCTAGCTTCGGCTAGCTCTTAGGAATATTTTGGGTGTAAACAATTGCCCTCTACTGCCTTAGCAAAGAAACTTTAGGTTTAGGGCTGAGGCAAAGATAATGATTAAGGTCAAATCACTCTTTTAATCATAAATGCTAAGTTATCCACTTGTAACTACTTTTTAAATAGTGCAACGGCTAACTCTATCCATCCGATTAATTCGCAATAAACCCTTATCAATCAGCGATCCACTTTTCCTTTAAATACTCCCTTAGCCGAATTACCTTTTCACTTTTTCTGAAAGCCCTAATTCCTGTAGCTTTTACCTCCTTCAACATTTCTTCTTTTACCTCCAACTGAGCCCACCATGTTTTCTGCTTCAGACTCCTAGAACCAATCCTATGAACACGATGGCGAACAATCTTCTTCTTCTGTGAGCGTTGAATGTTCACCCAGTCCACCTGTGGCTCTTAGCTTCAATATTCAATCATCTCTATTCGAAATTCAAGACTCTGTTCTTTGATTCCTTCTACTTCGAAGCTGAATGAAGGAGAAATCTTTCTGAAAGAATACATGGCTCCTTCCCTATATGCTTTGCCAATCTCATGCGATTGGTTTACCACTAAGACCAAACCCACTGACCTTCGTTCGTGGCCACGCTCGCCTCAACCCTACATTAACTGGGTGAATCGGCTAAAGGCAGCCAAATCTGACAAATGGAGGCAGTGGGGCCTCTCAGGACACACCTCTCAACCTAGAGTTGCTTTATGGCTTCTTCGGCTATTGGAACATCTCCACCAACACCTTCGTCTTTCCATGGGGCATTGTCACCCCCACTCTCCTTGATGTGGCAGCTATTTTGGGGCTTCCTATCATAGATGATGATATCCCCTCTCACTACTCCTTCCAGGTCCCAGAGTTGGGATTTCATTTCTCTAAAAACACCTCTGGCTACTGCAATTTCCTTGCCAATAATACCAAGACTAGAGGGATCGTGTCAGATGCTGAACACAATGCATTCCTTCTCTACTAGTTTAGCAAGTACTTTCTTTGCTCCAGTTCTATTGCTGTGGTCCAAGAGCTGCAACTATGTGTGACTCTCACCAATTCTGGTGGCAACTTTTCCTGGGGAACCCTCTTCCTTTTCTATCTCTACCGCTGCCTGTATACCTTCTTGGATCGGCTGTAGAAAGGAGAGGACATCAAAAATGTTCAAGGACCTGTTTGGTTTTTACAGCTCTGGATCATGCTCTATTTTCCAGAGTTCATCGACTCTCGCTTCAACCCCAACACTCTTCCTAAGGACGCGAGTACCTTGGGACCTCATTTGGTGCTTACACCTTGTGGGACCACTTATGCCTTCAATGTGGCATCCAAGCTCTTCAATCTTAGTCGGATATCAGCTGATTAGAGCCCCGTTTTGGAAAGGGCATTGGGCCATTCTGGATGTTTTCAACAGATGAGCCTCTTCCAGTCGAACAACAAGATTAGCTGGAGCTCAACTGGAGCTTAGTGTTTACAGCCTGTGACCTATTGTGTGATCTCAAACCCACCTCCAGGAATAACAAATCAACAACTGAGTTTTATTACCCTAACTGTGTGGCTAGGCAGTTTGGGCTTTTGCAGCAAGTGCCTCTTCCCTATGATTCCAAGGTAGCCAGTCTTGGTCGGCTGCCCTTTTCTGCAAATGATGTAATGGAAGTGGCTTCCACCAACATTAGGAAAACTGAGGTCTTCCGCTGGATCCCTTTCATCTTAGTTTCTAGTGAAACCTCTGCTTTTGCCAACTAGTGGCCCTCAATAAAAGATAAGCTATTTCCTGACCGGTTAGAGAATTATGTAGCCAGGTTGGTGATTATTGATGTGGCTGAGGCCATGAGGCCAGTAGCTCAACCAAAAAGTACTCCGGTCAAGGCTAAACCTCCAGTGCAAGTTCAAGTTCAGAAGAGAACTTCCTCCAGAATGAAGACCCCAATCAATCCACCAGGTAAGAACCTCTTAACTCGGCTTTCTTACCCTTTTAATTCAGGGTCTTTATTTAATTTATCTTGTCTTGTCTTGTGGCAGCCGCAACAACAACTCTCAAGGTGATTCTTCTTGAAGATGATCCTGTTACTCCCCCATCCAAGAAGAGAACAAGGGGCACCTGTATTATGATAGAGGAACCTCCTCAATCTCAGACCAGGCCCAAAGAAAAGGCTCAAACGGTTGACAAAGGGAAACAGCCGAAACTGAAAGTAAATGCTTCATTTCAAGTTTCTTCTTAAAACTTCTTTGTCAACCTGAATCTAACCTCTCTTTATTTTCAGAAGCCAAGGGTGGACATACCTAACCCCTATGTTCAAGAGCTTGGTCAAGGCACCAGTTCTCAAAGTCCAACAATGGTACAACCGATTCTTTCTTTCTTTTATGTCTTTCACTTATCTGCTTCATCAGCAAACCACTGATTGATGCAGGCACCTCAACCTCAGGCTTCCACCATTCCACCACAATCTGAAGAACCCATTCATGAGACTCCCCTCATGCCTTCTCCTCCTAAAGCTCCTATGGTGACCATTTCAGAGGAGGAAATGACCAAGTATTTCACCTCTGCTGATCCCTTCCCATTAGTTTCCTCCCCTATATCCAATCACTTGGAGAGAGTCAATACAACACTGATGGGAGAGATTCCAACTAGCAGAGAGCAGGTTGCAGCTTTGAGAACTTCTCTTTTCAAACTGGCCAATTCGGCTGACATCTCTGCAGCTAGCCAAGAAGTATATAATACTTTGGCTCTTCAATTGAACAACCTGTCTCACCAATATGGGCACTCCAGGGAGGTTCATGACATGACCTTTCATGACCTCAGAAGGTTGAGGGAACTTCAAGAACAAAAATTCCAATCCTCCTTCCTAGCC
This sequence comes from Calophaca sinica, assembly GCA_037113605.1. NCBI lineage: Eukaryota > Viridiplantae > Streptophyta > Magnoliopsida > Fabales > Fabaceae > Calophaca > Calophaca sinica. The sequence goes on along the minus strand of CM073732.1, from coordinate 111,593,807 downwards.
TTGGAAAAGGAATGCCCAGCGCAAGGACATAGACGAGAGGCTATCTGTCTTGTCGGATGAGTTAGACAAGATTAAGAAGGAAATGGCAACACTGGCCCCTCAATCGACTGCCTTAACAGGGAAATTTGATTCTCTTTCCCAGCAACGCTATACCTTGTTTAAACAATCTTCCTCACTAGACCATGACATTGCAGTGTTGGGCTCTCAAAAAAAGGCCTAGAGAAGGACCTTGAGACTAGCAGTGCTGGGCTAGCCGAAGCTAATAGGGCTTAGGACTCCTTCAAGAAGCAACTGGATGAAGCCAAGAGGAAGGAAGTTCCTGTGGTGGCCGCTATTTCAGCCACACAACAAAATGACCCTGCAGATCCTATTGTCCCTGGGGTGGAGACGTTGGTTGATCCTACCCCTGATGCAGCTGCAGCTTCGGCTACGACTGATGCTTCTGCATCGTCAACCGATCCAGGTCTTGAGCATACTGAAGGAAAAGCAAGTGATGTACCTGAGGCTGCAGCTACCTAACCCTCTTTGTTGTTTTCTTTGAATTCCAGTAATTTTAGGCTAGGTGGCCGGCCTGTGGTCACTAAAGACAATTTCTTTTAAGTTTAATGCAATTTCCTTTATTCCCCCAGTATGTCTTCCCACATAGTAGGGTAATATCTCTTGAGGTATTTTCCATTGATGCTTCTATTTAGTTCTTCGCCTTGTATGTTAACTAGCCGATAAGCACCACCATGATAAATCTTACTAACAACAAATGGCCCTTCCCAATTTGGTGACCATTTCCCAAACTTAGGATCTTTAATCCCAATAGGTAATATGGTTTTCCAAACCAAATATCCTTCAACAAACCTCTTTGGTTTCGAATGTTTGTTGTAGGCTTTAGCCATTTTTTGCTTGCTATGCTCAATTCTATTTAAGGCCATGAGCTGATCTTCATCAACAGAATCTAGCTCCATTAACATGGCTTGCTGGTAGTCATCTAGACTTAGTAGGTTTTTCTTTGCTACTCTTAATGAAGTCACATTTATCTCTAATGGTAACACTGCATCTTGGCCATATGTTAGCCGATAAGGAGTAAATCCAGTTGCATTGCATTTGGAATTCCTTATAGCCCACAAGACCTCATTCAGTGTTTCATGCCACTTTCTGGGCTTATCTTCAATATTCTTCTTGATTAAATCAATAAGAATTTTATTGGTAGCCTATGCCTACCCGTTAGCTTGAGCATAATAAGGGGATAAATGAATAAACTTAATCCCAAATTGTTGTGCAAAGGCCACCACTTTTTCCCCATCGAACATAGTGCCTTGATCTGTGGTGATGGTTTCAGGTATACCAAACCTATAAATGATTTGGCACTGTATAAATCTAATCACCTCCTCTTGAGTCACATTCACCATCGGCTGGGCCTCTACCCACTTGGTGAAGTAGTCAGTCGCAACTATGATAAACGCATGCCTCTTGGATGAAGGTGGATAGATTTTGCCTATCAAATCCATTGCCCATCCCTGAATGGCCAAGGCTTTATCATTGGGTGTAGATTTTTGGCTGGGACCCTTTGAATTGGACCATGCAGCTGACATGCCTCACACCCTTTGGCATATTGATAACAATCAGCTGTAATGGTAGGCCAATAATATCCATGTCTGTATATTAGCCATTTCATCGTGGGTCCAGCCCTATGAGAACCACAGATTCCTTCATGTACTTCCGCCATGACCTTCATGGACTCATCTTTGTTGATGCACTTAAGCAATACTCCATTAATGGCTCTCCTGTAGAGTTCATCATCTACCAATACATACTTAAGTGCTTTCTGTTTAAGCTTGAAGTCAGTACTACTTGAAGGATCTTTAAGATAGTCGATTAACTCCTGTTTCCAAGAGTCGATCGCTCCTATTGGAGCACATTCCCACACTGGGTACTCTTCATGTTTTACTTCAACTATCATGTCTTTGTACCCTGAGGCTCGCTGAGCCAAATCATTAGCCTCTTCATTCTCTTCTCTGGGAATGTGGAACACTATTGCATCAGCAAACAAGCGTAATAGCTTGCTAGCCGTTTCATAGCATTCCTTCAAGTTAGGATTATGACACTTGTACTCCCCAGTTAGCTGTTTTATGACCAACTGTGAATCCCCCATAACTTGAACATAATTTTCCTTCATGGCTGCCAGGATCTTAAGTCCCAAAATCAAAGCCTCATATTCTGCCTGATTATTGGAACAACCAAGATCCAGCTGGCACATGAATTTCCAGCCCTTTCCTGTTGGACTGGTAATGGTGATGCCAGCACCTACCCATTTTTGAGTCATTGACCCGTCGAACATCAACACCCACAGTTTCAAGTTGATGCACGCAACTTGATCGGCTAATGGATCATTGATTTCAATACAAGGGTGTTCAGCCAATAAATCGGCTACTGCTTGACCTTTCATTGCTCTTAATGGAACGTATTTCAGTACAAAAGCGTTTAACTTAATGGCCCACTTCATTAGTCGACCTTGTAAGACATGTCTATTAAGTAAATACCTAACAATATCAATTTTGCACAAAACCAAAATTTCTTTAGGCAACAGGTAATATTCTAATTTTGTACAAGCATAGAACAACGACAAACATAATTTCTCAATAGGGGTATATCTAGTCTCTGCATCATTTAAGGTGTGGCTAATATAGTACACAGCTCTTTCTGTTTCATCATCAGCATCCTGTGCTAGCAGGCAGCCGATTGATTCTTCTTCTGCAGCTATGTATAATTTAAGTGGCCTTCCTGATACTGGAGGCGTTAGCACAAGAGGTTTGGCCAAACCTGCTTTATCTTATCAAAGGCTTGCTGCTGCTTTCTCCCCCATATCATATCATCAGTATCTTTTAGCTTTAACAAAGGGGGAAAAGCCTTCATTTTTCAAGCCGAATTAGCTATGAACCTCCTTAGGAAATTGATCTTTCCAATCAAACTTTGGTCAGCATCCTGTGCTAGTAGGCAGCCGATTGATTCTTCTTCTACAGCTATGTATAATTTAAGTGGCCTTCCTGATACTGGAGGCGTTAGCACAGGAGGTTTGGCCAAACCTGCTTGATCTGATCAAAGGATTGCTGCTGCTTTCTCCCCCATATCATATCATCAGTATCTTTTAGCTTTAACAAAGGGGGAAAAGCCTTCATTTTTCAAGCCGAATTAGCTATGAACCTCCTTAGGAAATTGATCTTTCCAATCAAACTTTGAAATTCTTTCTTATTCCTAGAAGGCCTGGCTTCCAGGATAGCTTTCACCTTATTCTTGTATACTTCTATTCCTTGATGGTGGACCAGGAATCCTAAGAAATTGCCATATGCAACTCCAAAGGCACACTTGGCAGGATTCATCTTCAAACAATGGGCCCGCATTCTTTTCAGGGCCTGCTCTAGATCTACCAAATGGCTTTCAAAGCTTTCAGATTTGACCACTACATCATCAATGTATACTTCCATGGTCTTACCAATCAAGTCATGAAAAATGGAGTTCATGGCCCTTTGGGAAGTAGCTCCTGCATTCTTGAGCCCAAAAGGCATGACTACCCATTCATATATCCTTAAAGCTCCTGGACATCTGAAGGCTGTCTTGTGAGTACCTTCTTTTGCCAGAAAGATCTGGTTGTACCATGAGTATCCATCCATAAAGGTGAGGATACCATGAGTGGCTGCCGCATCGACTAACATGTCAGCCACAGGCATAGCGTACTCATCCTTTGGAGCGGCCAAATTCAAGTTTCGGTAATCAATACATACCCTTATCTGGCCATTCTTCTTGATCACAGGGACTATATTAGACAAACACTCAACATACCTGGCTGTCCTTATAAAGCCTACCTTCAATAGTCTTTCAATTTCAGCTTTGATTTGAGGCATCAATTGGGGATTGAATCTGCGAGGAGCCTGCTTGAAAGGTTTGTATCCTTCCTTAATGGGCAACCTGTGTTCCACCAGTTCCCTTGCCAAACCATGCATTTCATAGTAGTTCCAGGCAAAGCAATCTTTGTACTGCTGGATTAATTCGACTATTTTGCCTTGTTTGTCCTCCTCAAGTAACCCACTCACCTTTACAGTTTTGGGTTCTTCTGGTGTACCCAAGTTGATTTCAATCAAAGGATCCTCTGCCTCAAAAGCAGGTGCAGTCTTGTGAAGAGGAGAGTCCAATTCCATAGGCTCAGCTGCACATGCCTTATTAGGCTTAGCTGCCGTACCTTCTTCTTTGAAGAGCAAGCCCTCTTCTTCCCCTTCTCTCTCAGTGTCGTTTTCTTCCATCATGGCATCTATCACCTTGGGCTCGGCATTAAAGATCTCTAGCCGACCCAACAAGTCTTCAAGCACTTATGATTCTTTATTCATTAATCACCTGTGTATTAGGCCGTGATTCGGCCTGAGACTTTAACTTGAATCCTTCATTAGTAAGATTGCAGGCCTTCCACACACCTTCCTCATAGTCTTCTGGAACAGCAATGGGCCCTAGGTGGGGAGAATAAAACAGTGCCTCCAACATTTTTACCTCAGCTGAGAAAGGGTTTTTATCAGCTTCGACTGTCTCCACGTTATCTCTAACCCAGAACATGAGCTTTTGGTGAAGTGTGGAGGGTACGCACTGACTGGTGTGGATCCAATCCCTACCCAAGATTACACTATAGGAAGGCTTACCATCAACCACAAAGAAAGCTGCTTTGAGGGTTTTGGGGCCTACTGTGACTTCGGCTATCAAGACTCCAAGAACTGTAGATGGTTCCCCTATGAAGTTGGACATTTTCATGTTGGTAGGGACTAAGTCCTCAAGACTCTTTCCAAGTTTCCTCATGGTTGCAATAGACATAACATTCAACACAGCCCCACCATCTACAAAGACTCTCCCAAAGATCTTTCCATTGATATAAGCCTTGATGTACAGAGGTTTCAAGTGTTTCATCATTTCCTCAGTAGGCTTCTCAAAAACCACCTTGGCAACCTCATCAGCCGATGTATTAGCTAACGTGACCCATTCTGTTTCTTCGGCAAACACATCACCCTCCAAGCTTCCAAGATGGGGGTTATCTGCCCAAAACTCCTCAGGGAACAAACTAATAGCCTCTATCTCAGCTAACAGGCCATCAGCTTCTTCATTGAACAAAAGATCCAGCAGTGAGTCCTCCATAGCATCATCTTGTTCCCAATGCATCTCTGGGATCACTGAGCCCTCTATGGTGATTGCTTCCTCATCCACGTCGACTGAGGCAATTAGACCCTCAGCCTCAGGAACAGGATCCTGTTCAGTGACTGGTTCTGTGCTTTTAGGCATTTCCTCTGTCTTAGCTTCTCCAGGGTCTAGCTTTGGAAAAGCTTTATCTAGCATGTCACTCACAGTCTCCAAGGGAATTTCCCTCTTCTCCCTATTCTTGACATCGGCTAGCATCTGCAAAGTTTGTTTCATTTTCTGAACAGACCTCATTCTCTGCATTCTTCTCTTTTGGGTCCTTGCCAATACTGCTGGTATGGCCTTTTTGTCCTTAGCATACTTGTTCAAAAACCAATGTCCTTCTGTGACATTAGCAGGAGGCTTCAGCATTCTCTGAGGCTTCAGCTTCTCATCATTCCTCACTGTTATCTTCAAATAAGACATGCCTCCTTCCATAGTGAACTCAGCCACCCTTCTTTTGTCTTTGGGGATAGGCTCCTCATCAACCTTAGGCAAAGATAGCCTACCACTTTCTTTAATAGTTAGCCGATCTTGGCCCCCAGTTTTTGTAATGGGTTCCTTGCCCTTTGCCTTGTCAGGTTTCTCTGTTAGGGTTTGGCCATGTTCAACATACCATTTGACTAACTCCTGGGTGAGCCTACCTGGCCTAGGTGGCTTGCCCCTGCCTGTGTTCAACCGCTAGCTGAGGTTTTCCTAATCTGTCAAAAACAGAAGTCCTGGTAGCCTCAGTTTTCAGCCGATCACTATGGTTTGAATCGGCTAACCCCTTCTTAGGCCTCCAAACTTATTGAACAGATATCCTTCATTTGTGACTAGGTTCTGCATCATCAAACTTTGAGAATGAGACCATGTTTATCCCCAAAGCAGGGAATGTGTCAGTATCCATTGTCATCTCAGCAATGCCTTTGTCTGCAAGTTTTAACCTTCCTTCTTTTATTCCCTTCTGAATGGCTTTCCTGAAAACCATGCAGTTTACAGTTGCATGATTATAAGAATTGTGCCACTTGCAGTATTTCTTATCTTTTAACTCCTCAGCAGGTGGGATCTTGTGCCCATCCAGTAGCTGAATTTGCTTATCTTTAAGCAAGTAATCAAAGATCTAGTCTGCTTTGAAAATATCAAAGGAATATTTCACCTTGCTATCCCCTGACTTTAACTCTTTTCTTTTGGCAGCTCTCAGGGCAGGACAAGAGTAGCCTTTACGCTTCACAATCTCAGCTGCCATGATGTCTGTCGTGGAATCGGCTGAATCATCATCAGAGTCTTCATTTTCTACAATGGATACCAACTGAGGGCCTCTCCCTCCCCTGGCTTGCCTCTTCTCTTTCTCCTGAATAAACTGTTCAATGCGCATGGCCCTTGATACTAACTGGTTCAAATCAGTGCAAACTTAGCCAACTAGTCTCTCTTTGAGTTGGGGGTGCATGCTACTAATGGCCATGGCTGCATATTCTGACTCAGGGAATTGCACTGAACATTTTCCAGCTACCTTTCTGAATCTTTCCATAAAGTCAGCAGCCGACTCATCTACCTGTTGTCTTAGGTTCATGAGGTCAGCTGTAGTGACTTCAGGTTGAGGCCAGTAGAACCTGTCATGGAAGCACCTCTCCATGTCTGCCCATGTTTGTATAGAGTTGGGTGGTAAAGAGGAATACCATGTAAATGCTGTCCTTGTAAGTGACAAGGGGAACAGTTGCAACTTGTGGTACTCATTCTGGTTCCCTTCACCACACTGGGCAGTAAATCTGCCTATATGCTCCATAGTCGATTTACCATCTTCTCCAGAGAAAGTGGCAAAATCTGAAGTCTTGTATCTCCTAGGCAAAGGTACCAACCTATCTACCCACTCAGGGTATGGTTTTTTATAGATTGGCCTATCCAAAGGCTTCAGCTGCACACCAAAGTACTTCTTGATGGTATCTGCAATGACTGTTGGGTCTAGCAGCTGTGATCCCCCTGGCCTCACTTCTCCCAAGTTAGGAGTAATTGCATGTGGTTGTTGTCTCCATGCTGGGGGATGTGACTGGGATACTTGCTCTGGAGGGCTGCTCCATGCTTCCTTCACTTGGTACCCTAGGTTGAGTTCCAGGAACACTTGCGTTAGACGGTAGAGGTGGGATCTGTCCCCATGACTGCTCCACCATTAAACCAGGTGCCCTTGGAGGAGTTGACCCCATTTGAGCGCCTGCAGACACTTCAGGATAGGGTGGATAGAATGGATGGTTAGCCGATACAGGTGGAACGTTGTTCCATGGCTGCTGACCTGCATATCCCCCAGGTGGTCTTGCTCCACCCACTCCTGCACCAAGAGTTTGCCCCCCAGTATACTGTGGGTTAGTTGCCTGTGTAGCAACGCCATAGGGCTGAACATATGGCATAACTTATGGCATACTAATTGGCCCCACTGCATCTGGTGGCCTCCTGCCATCTACACCTGTCCAAAATGAAGATTAGCCTGGTTAGTTGTATCATTCACCACTTGTTGACCTCCAGTGTTCAACGCGGCAAAAGTACTAGGCTGGGAATTAATTGGATTCAAAGGTACCTGTCCTATATTCGGCTGAACCTGAGTAGGCCCTACCTGCACATTGGTAGGCTAAACTTGTTGCACCCCTGCCAGAACCGTGCTCGGCAGAACCTGAGTTGGTCCTGCCTGAGCTGTATTCGGCTGGGTGACGAGTCCTGCCTGGGTAGTGTACCCCACTTGCGTTGGAATAGTAGAGTTGATAGAGCTTTCGCCTGAGTGAGCCCTCTTAGCCTCTATCTCCCTGGCTTGCTGCACTTCATTGTGTACCATGGGCTTCACGATATCAGCCAATTGTTGTGATACTTGGTATATGATATCATTGATTCCCAAATCGACTTGTTGGCGTATAAACGAAGTGGAAATCACCAATGGTGGGTCGTTGGGCTCGTTGGGTTGAGTTTCAGGTTGTGCCTCTGCGTGAACCGGCTCTGCTGTTGGAGGAGGAACTTCGTGAGAGGGGCTCGCTTCAGAAGGCTTCCTGGGATTGCTCTTAGTAGTCATACTGCTCAAGCTCTTTCCAGAATGCAAGTGCATACGCTAATGGTAATCCTGACCTGGGAATTCGAACGTCTTGATTCGTTCACCTTTGGTCCCACCGGGCGTGCCAATTTTGTTGACTGGAATGTAACTTAGCCGCAGATCGGCTAAACTCCACAACAGTGATTCCCTTTTCTTCAAGCGATTACGCCGAGGAAGGAACTCTGTTCCTCAGCTATGGGTCCCTTAACTCACTCCAGAAAGGGTTAAGTTGGTGAACTAAGATAAAAATAAGAACGCAAAGGTAAACATAAAGATAGAATAAAAGCTTGAGCGAAAATAAGTTGTTAGATTGATTGAGTGTGTCTAAAATTATGTACAACTTGGGTATTTATAGTAACAATTGAGAACTACCCCTATTTGCCACGTTCAGTTGGCTAACAATGATAAATTCTTAGTTGGCAGTTATTCGGCTGAGCCGTGCCACGTTCCACTAACCATGATCCTAAAATCTAGGCGCACTACCACGTCATGGCCACATCTCCCCTTTCAACGTTCTTCTCAACGTAGACCTTATCTCATGTTCCTTCGCTCAGCTCCTAAAATTATGGAGAAAAATCTTGACTGCGTTTTACCTTGAATTTAAATTAAATCAAAATTATTTCCACGCCACTCGGCTCATGGAGCAAGAATATGATCCAATGTTTGACTCCACGCTAACTCAATGGGCCTAATATCTTCCTTGCAACCCAATAAACCCAAGGCCCATGTCTAGCTTCCAGTTTCCTGCTTGTGACTCTATCAGCTGCAATTTCGGCTAATCTGCGACTCAGCTGATGTGACACCCTCTAGCCCGCATATGATATTTAAGAATAAAATATAGTAAAACGACATGCAATAAAATTTCGGTCAGATAAAAACTTTCAAACAAGATAGAGTCATCACGCTCAACGGATAACATTGCGGAATAAAATCAAAGTGAATACAATGTCGAATTAATAGAAATAAATAACAACGAATACCCTGATATCACAACTATTCAAAGCTGACCCCCTAAATAATTAAATCAAAGAAACAACAACTAACTAAACAAATCCATAACAACAAATAACGAAAATCCTAATCTACATGGCGATCACATCCAGGAATCACTCCTCAGCCACATCATCATCTTCACCTGCAAGCTCGTCATCTAAACATGTGCAATGGCACATGAGTAGCCACAACAAAGGGGTTAGAAATCACATACAAGAATGGTACTAACAGTATAGGAATCAACTAAGCAATGCGCATATAACAACATCTATACTTAACAACAACAACATTATGATATCTATAACAACAACACCACCATCAGCAACCATACATGAACACTGTATAACAATGCAATCCTAAAACTGACGTCTACTCCGGAATGCATGTGGATCCAACTAAACTCAGGTAAGCGAGTGAGGGTGCCCCCGCCACTCATGATAACACATAGTGTCTAGTCAGGGTACCCGGCTTATAACTGAGACGCCCCAGCAGTGCCCCGCCTTTATATAAGACCCCTATACTGAATCGACCCGCAAGGCCGGGTACCATGCCCATTGTGGCCGTCACTAGTACGTATCCACGTTGCTCACCGCGAATAACAACAACAACAACACCTCATGATGCATGAACATATAATCAGACAAGGTGTCTATCAATTAATGTCAACAACGTCAATCAACTCACTGAGTGATTAATAACAACAACATCATATAGGTATCGCTTGTCAGTACGTCGACAAGCCTCTCTCAACCATATAATGAACTAATTAATTATCCTATTTAACAACATCAAATTTTAAGCCACCTTTCTTTAATTCTACCTTTTAAACTTATGACTAATCCCACCTAAATTATTAGTGATCAATAATCTAAGGGGTTTGGGTCATTATCTAACTCCCATGAATTCATAAAATTCATTTAGCAAGTCTTTTAACTCAGTTTCTACAACTTAGTATTTTTTCTTAACAAAATTATCTATACAAAGATATTTAGGAATTCCTACTTCACTTGTTGCATCATTTTCTCTTTATTTAAATCATTTCTCTAGTTACAACTAATCTCACATGACTAATTAAATCTAATGCTAGCCTTTAACTTAGTCGTTTCATCCGCTTTCTATCTTTAGAAATTTCTGCATAATTCTCACTATACACTTATAATAACATATATATATATATATATATATATATATAATTACCGGCTCATCTTAACTATATAAACATCTTAAGGTTATTTAAAACAATGTATACACAATTATAATAATATGCACCACAATATTATACGACTTATAATAACATGGACAGCATTGTAATAATATATATAAACATCACAGAGTAGTAACAACCAAATATAAACACATGAGAACCACACACATTCATCTCAAGTCCAAAATCAAATATATCACAACATTCAATAACAGCTCAACGACATATATCTATCATTTCAGTCACGTTAAATCTATAATCATACTTAGAGAATGTCTTTCCCATCACAATGGCAATGGTACTCATACACGTTAAGCCACGCAAAGCGTAGGGATCATGAGACATCCCAATTGTCTCAATTAATTCCAAAATACACACCATTCATGAATCAATCTACCCCCTTACCTCAATAAGGAAGTTTGAAGTATCACAAAGCAAAGAAAATTGCCTACAACGACGATTTGAGCACCAAACGAGCACATGTAAAATTTATGGAAGAGCGAAACACGGCTAGAAAAAGTAACAATCAGTATATATATATTTTTTAGAATTTTTTTAAGGCTAAAACGAAATCAAAAGGAAGCAAAAAGAGTAACCGGAAAACGCCATACCGAGACAAAGGGGTTACAAGGGATCCGGCGTCAACTTCACCGAATCAAGCAAAGGAGTAGTACTTTCTGAAGGTTTTACGCGAGGAATCCGAAAATGGCGTCCGTTTTTCGAACCGAAAACTATGGTGTCCAGAAAAGTAAAATTACAGCTCGCCCCTCAAAATATACGCAACAAACGGAGTCGCGATTGAACGAACAGAGGCCGAAAACGAATTCTATGGTCGATTTCGAGTTGGAGGATGAAATTTGGTGCCAAGCCGCGGTCTAGAATGAGAGAACGAGATGAGAGAAGTTGGAGCAAGGGTTTCGTAACTTTCTTAGGCAGTTCTGTTTAGAAGATGATGAATAGTGGTATTTCAAAAGAAAGTGGACTGGGACGTGCGTACAGGAGAGGTTGGGTCACGCTGCAAATATAGCCCAACTTCCTTCTACTTATCATTTTAATTGTCTCTCTCTCTTTTTTTTTTTATAAACAAAATGAAACACTCAGCGCTGCACTCCTATGCAAAAATATAACCAACAAGTGTTTTGGAAAACAATCACACCAAGGCTGCACTCTTGTATATATATATATATGTGTGTGTGTGTGTGTGTGTGTGTGTGTGTTTTATTTTAATTAAACAATTTTCACTTTAAAAAGACAAAATCATTTTCATACTACTTCTAAAATATACTATTATTCTAAAATATCTATAATAAATTCAAGACTAATATTGAATAAAAATAAAATAAAATAATATCAATTAAAATATACTAATTATTAAAGCAAACACACACAAGCTATCACAAAATTACCAATATAAGCACACAATATATATAGGATCCTAAGAATTCAAATTTGAGGGTGTTACAGCTGACAACCAATCGGCTACTTGATGAATTCGGTTGCTGCTAGCTTCGGCTAGCTCTTAGGAATATTTTGGGTGTAAACAAAGATATACCTAAAACTAAAAAGACCCTCTCCTTTCGCGAAACCCTCGCGCAGAATATAACCTCCGTGCAAACACACCGCCAAGCACCCACCCAAGCACGACGAAGCCTCTGTGCGCAGCACTGCCAAGCACCGTGTCCCTCACCAATAGTCGGTCCACCACCTTCCTCCCTGGTTTACCTCATTCTCCAAAGAATTGTGAATCCTCTGCCAGAACCTCCACGAGGACCCATCTTGACGACAGCCACTAGAACATGCTGGAGATCGCAAAATCTACCGCGAAAGCCAGACGCTGCGTCGGTACACTCGGACTCCATCGCAGTTGTCACTGTTGCGGTTTGGCCCACGCAGTGCCCTTGGGCGCTCGCAGCGGATTCTATCACGACGGCACCCTCGCAGCAGTCACGATCTTCGTCTCTGCAATCTCATCTCGGCCCTCTTCACAATGGATTCAGTCACTCGCGCTTTCATAGAACGGTATCGATGCTGAATAGAGCGTCAAATCCTTTATATCCAAACAAAAAATCGCGTATGGGGTATGCACGTCTTAAGCATAAGATGGTAAATGTGTGTATAAATATATTGTACAAGATGGTAAAAATGTTTATCAATTGGTGTGATAATTTGTTTAAATGTATAGCAACAAGAGATAGGATCAGAGCATACAAACATTCCACAAGATGGTAAAAATGTTTATCAAGTGGTGTGATAATTTGTTTAAATGTATAGCAACAAGAGATGGGATTAAAGCATACAAACATTCCTCGTCGTCTTTTGTGGAAGGCTGCCCGTGTAAACAAGGCAGGGGTGATCGATAACGAAAATGTACAAAAAGTGTGGGATGAATGTGTAAGTCAAATATCTGTTCATTATTTGCCAGTTTCTTATGATAATAATGATGATTAATAATTCCTTTAATTTTCATGCTTATGTGTGTCAAGAGATCTTAGCGTAGTCTTTATCTGATGAAGAGGTAGAAGACTCTGGTCATAAGGACATATTTTCCCAAGTTTTAAATGTCCCGGAGTACCCTGGCCGTGTTAGGGGTATGGATTTGGGGTCTCTCAAAGAGACTACTTCCTACCTTAAAAGCGCGCCAAACAGGAGGATGTTGAGAGCTTAAGTGCTATGATGGATATAGTGTTTAAGAGGTTTAAGAAGCATGAAGAGAAGGATACGACGGAGAGGCAAACACCTGATTCAGGCATCCCCAATGCTAAGGATTCTTGCACCCCTTGCATCTCACAACCCTCCTGAGGTGATTGCTTTCGTTATTTGATCTCACATTCCAATTAATTAATTTGCTTATTATGTATGCTCATTTTCATATTCATTCATAGGGTGTGTTTCCTTGTCAACTATATCTATCATCCCCGCGTTATCACGTGGTTAGTCATAGAAAATTATTTAACAAGCAAGGTGATAATTTTCACAATCAAGCATTACCAATTGGCCACGTCAAAGTTACATTTGACGTTGCCGTTGAGCCAAATGCACTGTTGCCTGTACCTATTGATAATGTTGATTTCATGGTGGTGAGAGATGCAATAGGTACTTTTGTGGTATGGCCAATCAACCTTATTGAAATACTAGGTGTTGAATGTCAAAAGGTAAATTACTTATTATATAGTATACACATTATTTCACTATTTGATCACTAACTTAAAATAATGAAACTTTTTTAGATCCCTGCAAAATCCAAACAGATAGATAAAGAGATCAGACACTCTAAGGAGTCAGTTGCAGCAACAAACAAGAATCATGAAAAATCGGTAATACATGATCCCGTCCCTGCAGTTGGTGGTTCAAGTCTTTTCCCACATTGTTCATTCCTTAACAAATATGTGAAACAACATATGGCGCCCACAGATATCAAGAGTATAGCAATGGAGGAGGGTATATTTGATTCTTCATTTATGGAAAATATTAGTAGAAATGAAATATATGAACTTCTTCGCCATGATTTGATTGGTACTTCTGTTATCAACATATATAGCAGGTACTACAAACAACTTGAAGTAGTCAACAACGTTTTCTACTCTGACCAATTAAATATATATGTTATTAGTAATCCAATTTGTTTCCATCTTAAGGTACTTGTATGACCAAGTGATGTGCCCACGTGGGTTAAGAAATAGATTCTCCTTCATATCCCCACATCTAATATCAATATTTGAAGATGATCAAGGGCGAAAAACAGCTAATATACTCCTGAAAAATAAGGAGAAGGATAAGTTGATACTTGCACCCTACAATGTAGGGTAAGTCTTTTCTTCCAAACTTTATTTACAATGTTAAAATCTATTGAATGTGAGTTGCAGATAGACTACTAATTCAACATTATTGGGTGCAGGAGACTTTGGGTGTTGGTCGCTGTCAATGCGACAGCAGAGATAATATATTATATGGATTCGCTGCATGGTGATTATGGAAATTACCCAAACTTAAAGGAAATGTTCAATACGTAGATATAAACATTTATTTCATCATTTATATAAGCGTGTATGAATGTGATGATTTATAATAGTTACTCATATAAAGTTTATTTAATTTTCTTAGAGCTATACAAATTTATCGCTCTTATAGGGGAGCTAAAGTATCTAAGTTCAAGTCAAGTAACACCACATGGACGAAAATAGAGGTATTTTCTAATGTTTGTATCAGACAATTATTCAGGTTACAATTTATTGATGTGCATTTTTCGTTTGTTTTACAGTGTCCCGGCCAAACTAACAATATAGATTGCGGGTATTATGTCATGAGATTCATGAAGGAGATTATCTCATTAAATCAAATTAGGATCCCAAGAACTGTATGTTATTTCAGTTTTAATTATTATTTGTAAATTTAGTAATTCCATGTAATTTGTTTCTAACTTGGTTTTATGTTATTTTTATATTGCGTAGTACTTTTCAGAATACAAGTGCAACAATTACTCTCAAGCTAAGTTAACTGAGATCAAGAAGGAATTGTCCCGCTATATGGTCGAAAATGTTGTTGGTAAGTCTCACATTGTAATATCGTAATTTGTATACTTTGATTGGTTTGATGAGCATTAAGATAGAATGCAATAGCCTGATGTTATTTTTGGATAATGATTTGTTTCTTGCTGGTGACTACTCATCGATTCCAAATCGGTAGGTCTTTGCTTGTCCTCAAGCAAACTCAATAAAAAACATGGGTTGGATTTCCATTTAATTTCAATTCATCTAGGTGAACTTTTCATAAAATTTTTGACAATCCATGCACTATCAATTCACCTACTCTTTTGAATTCATGCTTTCCAATCATCACAACTTAAGTAACCAAAATGAATTTATTCACTCAGAGCCACAAATCAATTCCCATTACACCTTTCCAGATAACGTGTTTCACTCCACTCAAATGTCTCAGGGGTACTGTTTACACTCAATTCACACCAAATACAATCATCTACCATAGGCTTGACAAAATTCTAGGAAAGCAACTACACACAAATGCCACACACATTATGAGATCTTTTCAAAGGGTGAAATGGGGCTTAGGTAAGGGAGGATATTTCTTTGGATCTAAGCTAACTTAATTGGAGTGAAGAGATGCCTATATTATTTCTTATCCATACCTTGTATCAATTCACAAACTTTCCCCAATTACCTTCAACTTTATATACCAACAGGCCAAAAGAGAACTTTTTCTTTGCTTTTCTCATTGATTTTTCTTTTTTTTATAACAATTTGGATCTTTTTATTGTTGTTCTCCTCTGGCTTGTTCTTTTTTCTTTTTTTTTCTGTAATTACTACATGCACATACTTTGTGTAGCCACCCCAAACTTAAGATTGTTGCTTGCCCTCAAGCAACCCCAAACTTAATTTACAACCAAATAACCAATTTTTAGAAAACAATCTCTCAACTCCAATTTAAATGGATAATTGGTTTTTCCAGTTATTGGCTTGTATTGAGCTTAATGTTCAACAAAAAGGGCTTCAGGCTCAAAAGGGCTAGCAAAGGATAAATTCACAAGGGTAGGCAATCAAAGGCTCTAGCTGTTCAAACAAAAACAAAGATCTCAATCATATGTGTGTGTGTTCACATGCAATGCAAAAACAATCAAGAACTGAGTCAAGTTCTGAAGAATTCATACAAATGGTGGAGCACTCAAGAATAAATAAAATTCTGTTTAGGCTTAAATACTCACAGACTTTGCTTTTGTAATGGGAAAAGATTCATGACCACTGAAGTTCTCAAAAGTTACGGTTACAAGAAGCTTCTTAAAAAGGTTCATGTCAACAAAAGTTTCAACTCCTCGATCATACACTTCATGCACACAATAAGAGTATTGTTCACACAAGATGACATGGAATGCCATAAAGTAACAAGGAGCTCAGTCAGCCATAGGGTGCATGGTATCAACTTTACACACAAAGAAAACAATAATAAAAAAATATACAGTAAAAGAAAAGAAGGAAAGATGGAACCTTTGCAGTGAGCCGTCAGACGCCACCGCCAATGGGTTGCCTCCCATGAAGCGCTTCTTTAACGTCATTAGCTTGACGCTTCAACACCCAAGTTAGGGTGGATAATATGATAGGAAGAAGGTTTCATCCTTCCGCTTCCTTCTTTTGGAGAGAATTCCCATGTACTTGGCATAGGGAAGTAAGTGTTCCCATGCCTCAGCAATGATATATTTGGGATATTGTTTCCCTAACTCTTTATCTTGAAGCACATCAAATTCATCCCGTGGAGGACCATTCTCTTCAATGACCAAGGGTTGAGCTGTCACATGAATCTCTCTATGCCTCACCCTTGGGTCCCCTTCCATGTCACTATTTTTGTTTTTCAATTCTTCCTCCAATGCCACAATGAAGTTATGTTCAATCTCTATCTCTAGTTTCTTCTGCTCAAATTGGGATAATTGCTCTGATAACCTCTCACAATGAACCTCAAATCTATCAAATGAAGCTTGGTTGGCTCTCATGAATTCAACCAGAACATTTTTGAGGTAAATGTCTCTTTCATGTGGTTCTTCGAATTGAGTTTGAGGATATGCCTCTTCTTCTCCCATGATACATTCCATGCAATAATCCTCTTCTTCTTCCACCATGACTAAGAGATCCTCATCTTCTGGTGATATGACCAAAAAATCCTCACAACAGCCATTTCTATGCTTTCCTCCACAAAAATCACATCTAAGAGGCTGCATGCTACAGAAGCTAAGAGAATTGTTAGCAACATAACAACTTTATAAGAAAAGAAAAAAAAATTTAAATTTTTGGTTTTTTTTAAAAAAAATAAAATAAAATTGTTCAAAATATTACTCATTTGCCTTGTTAAAAATCAATTCAACAATCCCCGACAATGGCGCCAAAAACTTGTTAAAAATTTCGGCAAGTGTACCGAAAGTGAAAGCAAAGTATCGTCTTCACGAGGATTGTGATCGATTAGTTAACTTAACAAAATTTGTATTTATTTTAAACGAGAACAAATTCTTGGTATTTGAAATTGAGGATAATTGTAGCAACAAACAATAATAATAACAAAGTATTTGAATTTGAATGATTAAAAGCGACTAGGGGTTGAATCCTCTTATATCCACTCTCATGCAATTAGTTCAACATCAACTCAAGCAATTTCATACAATTTGAAGTTCGAATCAACTAAATTAGTTTAAGGACAATCCCTTGCCTCATAAACCCTTTACTTTAACTAAAACCCCTAATCCCTTAGGTGATTTATAGTTAGGTTAAGCAATAAGAATAGTGATTCATAAGAACACATAATCACAAAGTTATATTCCTATACTCATCATGATTTCGACTACCAATCTCAATTCAAGTCATTCACCCAATTTCCCAATCATCATGAAAAACCCCAAATCAATTCAATAACGGCCAAGTATCGAAAAGCATTAAGCGTAGAGATTGAAAGCTCAATTGAAATGAAATAAACTTGCATTAATGAAATAGAATTAACTACATAAGAGTTTTCAAACAAGATTCATCTAACCCTAGTCTAAAAGAGTTTAGTTACTCATAGAGAACAAGGAACCAAACCAGAAAATTGAATAAAGGATAGAAAACCACTCCATTGAAGACTCAAATCCTTGTTCACAAGCTTGAATCCTCTTTGGAGATGGAGGAAAGTGAAACTCTAGCACCCCTTGACAAGCCCCACGACGTTTTAGGTCTTTGGAATGGTAAAGAATGCTTTCAAATCGTGAAAAAATCTCATTTTTAAAAGATTACAGTGTAACAGACGCGCTCTAGCGCTCCCAAAATGCGCGCTAGCGCTGACAGACAGAAACAAAGTGCGCCAAAAGCGCTTGGGCGCGCCTCAAGCGTGCCTCTGCACATGAATTTTTGGCTTCTGCTGTATTTTTCACCTCTGTAAAGTCTGAATTAGCTCAAGGCGTCTTCATGAAAGTTGAAGCTACGAGTCTTAACTTTCCAATAGCATCGGTTTCATCTCATTTGGACACCTAAAACTCCAGATATGATTAAAATATCAAACAGTTGTCAGGCTGGGGCAGTATCACCTTATCAACTTGTAGCACAAATTACCCCAACTTAGAGATTGATTTAGGTCTCGATTTCTTCATTAAAGTTGTAGATAATTCTTCTGTCTTTCCAACAAGACTAAGATCATCTCATTCGGATTAGTGTGGCTAAAGATATAGCTTTTGGAATCTTCTTTGTCTGGAAACAGTGCTTCCAGGCGCGCTTCCAAGTCAATCATTTGGCTATGCTCTCATTCCTGTGCACTTAGAGATAAAAAAAATCATAGAAAATACTAATGCACAAACGTTAGAATAGGATCAAGTGAATACATTAAATCATACAATTTAAGCATAAAATCACTTTCAATTATCTTCATTCACCAAACAAATATCCAATTTAACACTATAAATGTACATGTGATGAAGATTTATCAGTAGGCAAAGGCATCAATTGATTATGATGCTCATTGTATTGGTTGTGAAGCTTACTATCTTAGAATGATTATGTATGCAGTTGAAGATATTCTGATGCAAATATATATGAATTTTTTTTTGTGCATGAACATGTTTTTCTAAATAGTGTTAATTCCTAGATTTTTTATTTCAGGACAAGGGAACTAGTGTTGTTTGACATTTTCATTTGTGATCAGATTGTGTTTTTCATGATAGAAGAATACCCCTACCTGTGAGAGAGTGTTTGTGCTGGAAATAGGAATTTTAGATGATTCTTTTGATTACCAACCAAAGGGTTTTGATTGTATTTGGAATATTTGGTATGAAATGAATTTGGTTTTTCAATTATGTTAAATGAATGGAGGACATGCTCTTTTATTTATTCTTTGAGTATGTCTATCTTTATACACGGTTGCACGCGACTAAAAAGAAGAAAATATTTATAAGCATTTAAAAATAAATATTGCTTGTAATTAATATGGACGGTGTGGACGGTGGAGTCATATCCAATGTATTCTACCATTCATTGTATCCATTCCTCTAGGAATTAGCATAGGCTTTTATTTCTCTAGGAATCAGGTTCATATCCTAGTGTATAGATACACATTGTACTCATGTTGAATCAACAAGTAAATATACAACTCTTTACATGGTATCAGAAGTCCAGTTTATTCCTATGCCAGTGCATCTTCATTTTTCGTTCTAAAACACACTTTTTTTTTCTTCAAAACAGTGTTGTCCAGTCCAGAAATTCCTTTTTCGGTGCGACCCACACCGAGCTACCACCACAGACAGGTGCGCATCACTCCGGCGAGCACAACCGTCGTTGCCCCGTTCCGATCTGACTCCACACGCACCACCACTGTCTCTGCGAGTGAAACCCACGCGCCGCCACCAGATCCGCGCGTGAGAGCGCGTGCTTCCATCTCCGGCCACCATTTTTCTGCGCCAATCATCACAGAGCCTCCTCTGCCTATTTCCGAGGTCCATTTCTTCATTTGGTGATTTTCCAACAACCTTCTCTCTTTCACCTCGCCTTGTTCATCATGACGGGAACCAGATCTGCTACAGCCTCTTCTTCTGTCGTCAGTTTTACTACTACACCCCTCATTCCTTGCGAAAAATTGGTAGGAAGTGCCAATTATACTGGTTGGCTGCTACCGTTGAGCTTTGGTTCCAAGGACAAGGTCATGAGGACCATTTGCTTAAACAACTCAAGGATATCCCCAACAAGGATCAGGTCAAGTGGAAACAAGTTTATGCCTCCCTCTGCAGTGTCCTTTGGTTCTCAATTGATGCCAAACTTCAGACACAATATCGCTCCTTTAAGACATGCTACGATGTCTGGACAAGAGCCAAGAAGACATATTCCAATGACGTTAGTCGACTATACAACGTCGTCTCCAATCTCATCTCTGTAAAGAAACAAGACATGGACATGCAAACCTATTTGGGTAAGCTTAACAGTTTGATTGCTGATTTTGATTCAATAATGTCCTTTACTGACAATGCAGATACGCATGCTAAACAACGAGGGAAGTTCTTCATGGTTTTGGCGCTTGCTGGTCTTCCACCTGACCTCGACTCAGTTCGCAATCAGATTTTGTCTAGCTCCACTGTCCCTTCATACGATACTGTTTGTGAACAGCTGTTGCGTCTCTCGGTTCCTCAATCCTTCGCTCCATCCCCTGCGTCCTTTAATGGGCCAACTGACTCTACTGCGCTAGTCTCAAGTTCTTATCAGCGGGGTGGAAGAGGAGGAGGGCGTGGAGGTAATCAGGCTCGACCTCGCTGCACCTATTGCAAACGCTTTGGCCATGTTGAGGAGCAATGTAGAACCAAAGCTTATCAAGCACAACCCAAGGTTATGAATGTTGCTCAGTTTGAAGCCTCCGACACTGGTGCTCAGGTTTCCCTTTCTGCAGTAGAGTATCAAGAGTACCTTAAACTCAAAGCACACCAGCAGTCCACCACACCTGTTGCCTCTGTTGCTCAGACTGGTAATCCTGTTGCCTTTGTTTCACAATCTTCTTCACTTGGACCTTGGATCCTTGACTCAGGCGCATCTGATCATATGTCTGGTAACAAATTGCTTTTCTCCCATTTCACTTTTATGAACACACTACCTAGTGTTACTTCGGCTAATGGATCACAAACCAAATGCCAAGGCATTGGCCGATCTCAACCCCTACCCTCACTTCCTTTGGACTCTGTGCTTTATGTCCCTGAATGTCCCTTTAATTTAATCTCCATCAGTAAACTCACTAGTACCCTACCCTGCGATGTTACCTTTACTAACAATTCCATTCTTGTGCAGGATCGGAGTACTGGGAAGATGATTGGAGTAGGACATGAGTCCCGAGGCCTATATTACCTTTCGACACCTACACCTCCTATTGCATGTTCTGCTGTTAAGTCTCCGGCTATTATTCATCAACGCTTGGGACATCCTAGCCTTTCCAAGCTGCGTCTTATGGTTCCAAGTCTTTCAAGAGTGTCCACCTTAGAGTGTGACTCATGTCAGTTTGGGCAACATACTAGGAGTTCTTTTCCCAACAGAGTCAATAAACGAGCTGCGTCTCCTTTTGCTTTAGTTCATTCAGATATTTGGGGTCCTAGTCGTGTTGTTTCTTGTTTAGGATATCAATATTTTGTTACCTTTATTGACGATTTTTCATGATGCACTTGATATTTCTAATGAAAAATTGTTCAGAAGTTTTCTCCATCTTTCAAACCTTTTGTTCAGAAATAAAAACACAATTTGGTACCCAAATAAAAATATTGCAAAGTGATAATGCTCATGAATATTTGTCTACTTCCTTTCAATCTTTTTTGACTTCACAGGGTATCCTCCATCAAACTTCATGTGCCCATACTCCACAACAGAATGGTGTTGCTGAAAGGAAGAATCGACACTTAGCAAAACAAATTTCGTACCATGCTCCTTCATAGTAATGTACCACCTCGGTTCCTGGGATGCGATTCTCACAAACTTGTTACTTAATCAATCGCATGCCTTCATCCTGTTTCGACAACCAGGTACCACACTCTATTTTGTTCCCTCACCAACACCTCTACGCTCTACCACTCCGAGTCTTCGGATGCACCTGTTTTGTCCACGACCTTACTCCAGGGAAAGATAAACTTGCTTCCAAGTCCCTCAAGTGTCTTTTCCTCGGCTACTCCCGTCTGCAGAAAGGCTATCGATGCTACTCGCCAGATCTTCATCGGTACATTGTCTTTGCGGATGTCAGCTTCTTTGAGACTAGTCCTTTCTTTCCTTCTACTCCTGACAAGGCAAATGAACCTGGTAAGTCCCACTTTCTTCCCTTAGAGAACTCTGATATTCCAATTGCACCTACCCCTGTTTCTATTCCTACCTTCCGCACATATCAACGGAGGCCCCGTCCAGAAGCCACTTCTGCACCTCAGGACTCATCTCCTGCTCTACCAGATTCTTAGGCTCTGCATCCTACACCGGAACAACCCATTGCACTACGTAAAGGTAACAGGTCCACTCGGAACCCTAATCCTATTTATGCTTGTGTTTTGGATTATCAAAAATTATCTTCATCCTACTCTGCCTTTGTTTCCTCCTTGGATTCTGTGTCTATTCGCAAAACTACAGGTGAAGCTATGTCTGATCCTGGCTGGCGACAAGCAATGGTGGATGAGATGGCCACTTTGCACTCCAATGGTACTTGGGATTTGGTACCTTTGCCTAATGGAAAAACTACAGTGGGTTGTCGATGGGTCTACACAGTTAAGGTTGGGCCCGATGGGAAGATCGACCGCTTGAAAGCTCACCTCGTAGCAAAAGGATACACATAGATTTTTGGCCTTGATTATGGGGATACTTTCTCTCCAGTTGCCAAGATCGCATCTATTCGTCTTTTCCTTGCCATAGCTGCTATTCATCACTGGCCTCTCCATCAATTGGACATCAAAAATGCCTTCCTACATGGTGAGTTACAGGAAGAGGTGTACATGGAGCAACCTCCGGGATTCACTGTTAGTGGTGCGCCTCACCACGTATGCCGGCTACGTCGATCTCTCTATGGTTTGAAACAATCTCCACGTGCTTGGTTCTGAGATTTAACATCGCATTTCAAGCGTATGGCATGACCGGATGTGAAGTCGATTACTCTGTCTTCTTCATGCATTCTTCACCTACTACCGCCTTTATCTGCTTGTCTATGTTGATGACATCATCATCACAGGTAACGATCATGCGGGCATCCATCAGCTCAAACAACATCTGTCCATCCACTTTCAGACCAAAGACCTGGGTCCCTTAAAATATTTTTTGGGGATTGAAGTTGCTCAGTCTAAGACAGGTGTAGCTATTACTCAACGGAAATATGCGCTTGATATACTAGAGGAAACCGGGATGCTTGATTGTCGACCCAGTGATACTCCTATGGATCCCAACGTCAAACTACTACCAGGTCAGGGGGAGCCATTGAAAGACCCTGGTAGATATCGATGTCTAGTTGGCAAACTTAACTATCTTACAGTAACCAGGCCTGACATTACCTTTGATATAATTGTAGTCAGTCAATTTCTGAATGCTCCCTGTGACAGCCACTGGAACACCGTGGTTCGCATTCTTAGGTATATCAAGAATGCACCAGGTAAATGATTACTTTATGAAAACAAGGGTAACACCGAAGTTGTTGGCTATTCTAATGCTGATTGGGCAGGTTCACCATCAGATAGAAGATCCACTACAGGATATTGTGTCTTTGTTGGAGGTAATTTGATCTCCTGGCGAAGCAAGAAGCGAATTTCTGATCGCAAGATCGAGTGCAGAAGCAGAATATCGAGCTATGGCAGTAACAGCTTGTGAACTCACATTGCTTAGACAATTACTCCAACAACTCAAATTAGGAGATGTCAAGATAATGAAACTAATGTGTGACAACCAAGCTGCAATGCATATTGCTTCCAATCCAGTATTTCACGAAAGAATTAAGCACATAGAGATCGACTGCCACTTTATGAGAGAGAAAGTACTTTCAGGAGAAATCATGACTAGTTTTGTAGGTTCCAATAATCAACTGGCTGATTTGTTGACTAAGTCCCTTAGAGGACCTCGGGTTGAATCCATTTGCAACAAGCTTGGTGCATATGACATGTATGCTCCAGCTTGAGGGGGAGTATTGCTTGTAATTAATATGGACGGTGTGGACGGTGGAGTCCTATCCAATGTATTCTACCATTCATTGTATCCATTCCTCTAGGAATTAGCATAGGCTTTTATTTCTCTAGGAATCAGGTTCATATCCTAGTGTATATATACACATTGTACTCATGTTGAATCAACAAGTAAATATACAACTCTTTACAATAAAAAAATAAAAACCTTTGATAGCGCTTACTTAAGAAGGCGGTATTATAAGTGCACCCTTTAATAGCGTCTGTAGGAGGAAGCGCTATCATTATTATTACCTTTAATAGCTCTTATACGCGGAAGCGCTATCATAAGAGAACCCTTTAATAGCGCTTACGCAAGCAAGGCTGTCATAGATGCATATTTTACAACACATGTGTATGCTTATGATAGTACTTCAACAAACAAGCGCTATGATTTGTTCACGTTTAATAGTGCTTCCGAAGTGCTATCATAGATTACTAACCGTATAATAGCACAAAGTTTTATAGCGCTTAAAAGTGCTATTAAATGTAGAAAAAAGCACTATTAAAACACGTTTTTCGCGTAGTGGCCTTAAGCAAACGGTTAAAGACATGTACCAAATCATATAAATAGCAATTCAAGAGTAGATACTACATAAATGATTAAATATTGTTCATCCTAGTCTAAACCAAAATAAACTTAGCCAAGCATTGGCTAATGTAAAACAAAAAGCGTAAACAAATGTAAATAAACAATGGATCTTCTATATAAGAAGCCAACTACTTAAATCTTGGCAAAGGAGAGATAATAAATGAAATAAATGTGTTGGGATACTTAGAAATATCAACTGGTATCCTAAAATATCAAATGTTATCCTTTTGTAGCAAAAAAAGCTAGCTAAAGCTCAAAATTAGTTATTGGTTGCAATCGCAGGGGGAATCGCTTGGCGAAGTACAATAATATAGCGAGGCTTCTTTGTTTGACGAAAAGGGGTCGCGTTGCGAAAGTTTGCACCATCACCTGGCGACGGGACCCTGTCGCCTGACGATTGATCTTTTTCCAGCAGTTCCTACTTCTTGTTCAAAAAAAAGAGAAAATAGGTAAAAATATAACTAAATTAGAAAATTGTGTAAAAAATACAAAACTTAAAAACTTGCAAATTCTAACCTAAAACTATCTTATTCTAACAATAAGGGGTGTTTGTTTCGGAGATTCAAAATTTATTCCCAGGAATATCCTTGGTAATTTTTTTAAAAA
This sequence comes from Calophaca sinica, assembly GCA_037113605.1. NCBI lineage: Eukaryota > Viridiplantae > Streptophyta > Magnoliopsida > Fabales > Fabaceae > Calophaca > Calophaca sinica. Next base: position 111,568,501 of record CM073732.1, on the reverse strand, counting down.
GTGTTTGATTAGCATTTTACATTCTCAGGAATATTTTATTTTAAATTCTCAGAAATAACTAATCCATGTTTGGTTTCATTTGTTTATTCCCGGGAATAAATGTTACAATTCTTAAAATGCACCTATGGCTGACTTGTCTTCACTATTTTTTTTTTATTCAGCAAGCCATCACGAAAATTACAGACTCATCCTTTATGTATTACCACCTGGATAAGGCAACAAGTAATCTTGACTTGTTTAACCATCCTATCACAATATTAGTGACGGGGTATCACTATAAATCACAACAGAATGTGCCTTGGTGCGTACGTAAAAAGTAGAGGTGTCAAAATAGGCCCTGCCCGATAGACTTGCCCATTTAGCCTGATATAAAGTATGGGCTAGGCTAGTACAAAGTAGACCCAAACTTATTTTGGCCCGGCCCGGCCTGAAAAGTCTGGCCTGACATGGGCTCGCCCATCATGGGTTGGTCCAGCCCGTTGGCCTGAAAACATAATTATTTATTGTATAGTTTTGTGTATATGCATAGTCTGTTTTTCTATTTTTTTTTAAGAAAAAACTATTTATCACTGTTTTTATCGAGACTCTGTTACATAAAAGATTTGGTGTGCATATGGTATTGATCCACCGCCGAGCGTTTCTGTTTCTTCGTGGTGTCGTTGATTCTGTCAACTTGTGCATCTTCAAGGAAAAGAGCATTGTTTATCATTTTTTGAAGTATCTGTATCACCTTATTTATTTTAGGGTGCGTTTGATTTGTAATGGAGTACAGGACAGTAGAACAGCACAAGACAAATTCTTGAGATACTGGACAATTCTTTGTCCTATTTATTGTTTGTTGGACAATGGACAGTACAAATAAAATGGTGTGTATTTTACTGTAATACCCTTCCTATTATATTATATTCTATTATAATATATATGTATATAATATTTTATATTTTATTATATATATATATAATTAGATTAAGCTATATAATTAGTATGTAAATAATAATAATAATAATAATAATAATAATAATAATAACATTTTTATTGTAAATGAAATGACGTTAAAGAGAGAGAGAGAGAGGGTATTTATTGGTTGAGAAATAATTAAAGTGTGGGTACTTTTGTCTTTTTACAGCTTGTCTATAGGACAACTTTTTATCCCATGGTTTAGTGGGGGATAAAAAAAATTGGGTTTTTGTGCTGTCCAGTACTCCTGTTTTGTCCAGTCTTCTGACTATTTTTTAAATCAAACAAAGAACAATCAGCCTTATCCTGTTCAGTCCCTTATTTCCTTACAAATCAAACGCAACCTTAGAAAAAGTTTTTTAAGCCAACTTATGTTAAAGTTTTTCTATCATAGTTGTTGATGCCATGATCTCTATATTATCGAAACCCCGAGTCCACGCTTCTGGCATCTCTAAATTAAAGTTCCTGGCCGCAAAAATTTTACATTAATTTCTAGAATTGGTGAATGTTGCTTGAAGTTTCTTATAGCATATTTCCTTCACGTACTTGTAACGAAAGATTATAGAAGTCCATTTCTTAATTCTTTGGGGTGTAAAAGTGAAGTCCCATTATCTATACCTTTTTTTATACTTATACCCTTTTTTATTATCATTATATATAGCTTTGTATTAAAAAGGTTTAATTATGCTGGAGGTCCCTGAACTATTTGGGAATTTTGAAATAGGTCCCTGAACTTTTTTTTTTTAATTAGGTCCCTGGATTATTATTTTTTTTTAATTGGGTCCTTCCGTTAAGTAACTGTTAGTGGGCTGTTAAGTCATCTTGGCGTGGGTGTGGCGTGGACGCGACATAAATTTTGAAATAGGTCACTGAACTATTTTTAATTTGGTCCCTAAGCTATATTTTTTTAATCAGGTCCTAAACTATTTTTAATTTGGTCCATAAACTATATTAATATTAATCATGTCAGTTTGCTTTCATTATTTTTCGCTTAATTTATTGTTTTTAAATTAATTAATTAATTTATCGTTTGAACCAATCAATTTTTGTGGAACAAGAGGATAGCTTTGTCAGCCACAGGGCCTTATCGATGCCTTAGACCAATTTTTCTGGGAACCAATTTTTTTCTACGATGCAAGCTTCCCTTGGACCAAACATGGGAACACATTTTTCTTCAATTTTATGGCCAATAACGTCACTGAACAAAGGAGATTTCTCTTGCTAAAGTAACACTTTAAAATTTCTTGGTCTTAAGCTAAAATAAATAGTAGCAAAAAGTGGTGGTTACGTTGAAACCACAATTAGAAAAAACAAAAAAACTACATTAGTGCCTACTATACGCCGGGCTATAACATGCCAAATATGCAACAGGCGTATAGTAGGCACTAATGTAGTTTTTTGTTTTTTCTAATTGTGGTTTCAACGTAACCACCACTTTTTGCTACTATTTATTTTAGCTTAAGACCAAGAAATTTTAAAGTGTTACTTTAGCAAGAGAAATCTCCTTTGTTCAGTGACGTTATTGGCCATAAAATTGAAGAAAAATGTGTTCCCATGTTTGGTCCAAGGGAAGCTTGCATCGTAGAAAAAAATTGGTTCCTTAAAATTGGTCTAAGGCATCGATAAGCGCTCAGCGCGACAAAGCCTATCCTCTTGTTCCACAAAAATTGATTGGTTCAAACGATAAATTAATTAATTAATTTAAAAACAATAAATTAAAGGAAAAATAATGAAAGCAAACTGGACATGGTTAATATTAATATAGTTTATGGACCAAATTAAAAAAATAGTTTAGGGACCTGATTAAAAAAATATATAATTTAGGGACCAAATTAAAAAAAATAGTTCAGGGACCTATTTTAAAATTTATGTCATGGCCCACGCCACACCACGCCAAGACATTTAACTTAACACCACTAACAGTTACTTAACGGAAGGACCCAATTAAAAAAATAATAATAATCCAGGGACCTAATTAAAAAAAAAATAGTTCAGGGACCTATTTCAAAATTCTCAAATAGTTCAGGGACCTCCAGCATAATTAAACCTATTAAAAACTTCCACCTATCAATTTATCAAAAAAAAAAAAAAAACTTCCACCTATCAGCGTATCACTACAAAAATCATAAAATAAAGAGACCTGCAATGAGGAAAACTTCCACGGGGCTAGGCCCACAAGATTTTCATCATAAACTAAAATTGCCCATCATTCATTGAACAATCACAATAAAAAACCTCTCTACATTTATTTAGCTTCCACGTAACTATGGAAGCCGCAAGGCCGTCTAAAAATTGAAACCACCTGCAACCAGAGAAGAAAAATAATTTTTGTAGCCTTTGCCATTGTTTTCTCTTTAAATTAGATTGACCTATGGGCCAGCCCGTTTGGCTCGCAACCCGTAAAGGGCTGGGCTAGGCTAGTAAAATGGTAGCCTGTGCAAAATTTGGCCCAACTCGGTCCGGCCCAAAAATGTCTTGGCTCGCTATGGGCTAGCCCGAATGTGTCGGGTCAACCCGAATTGACACCTCTAGTAAAAAGCACACTTTTAGAATGATTGGAATTGGGATCATTGAGCTCAATTCTGCTTGCTCGCGTCTCTATACATCAAGTGAAAAAACTAGGGTTATTTGTGGTTCCATTAGGTAAAGCTACCAAGTTACTAGAACAGATAATTTGCATGCGGACTAAATACTGCGGCTGATGTTACTATGTTAGGCATTTGACAAATACTGCACATTTGTACACAGACCAAATACTGCACATTTGTAAAAAGACAAGGCTTATTATGGACCAAATCTGATGGTAGAAAAGCATCTAGCTTAAAAGGGATCATTTGATATTTTTGTTCTAAATCAACCAAACCAACAACAGTACAATTTGGTACTGTTAAAGGTTTCCTTAAGCATAAGATACGCCAAAGGGTAAAAATGGTAATGACAATCGAACACATTAGCACAAAAAAGAACCGTAATCAAAGCTTAAAAAAGGGTATCTTCGAGAGCAGAGCGAAATCAAAAGCCGAGTCGGAGAGATAGAGATGAAACAACGAGACCTTTCAAATTAAAACCAAAACCTTCTAGAAAAGAAAGAGAAGAATACATTAGAAAGAAATACAAAAAATAAAAAAATATTCAAACAAAGCAGAAAATTCAAACCTCCGAGAATTTTCATCACAGTTCATGGAGCAAGAGAAGCACAAGTACGGGCATGCAAAAGATAGAAAAAATAATCTGGCCATTTTCTATTGTTTCAGAGAAGGTGGGAAAAAATTGGAGGGAAGAAGACGCGAGTAAAATAGGGGTATCAATGGGTTTTCACTCTGGACGTGGGATTCCTATTCCTGATAATAAAATTTTCCCACCCCCATTCCATGGGAATGAAAATTGCAAGAACGTGGGTCAAAAAAGTTCCTGGGTAAGGCATATTATTTTGTTCCCTCCTACCGAATATAGGAATACTTTTTCCCATTCCTCCATTCCCAGAAATATCCTTTTAATCTCTGAAAAAGACACGCTCTAATATACACAATTTAAGTCAATTTAGCACCATAAATCTTCATGTAATATAGATTTACCAAAGGTTTGACACCTCCTCCAGATTGTTACGAAGCCTCCTCGCTACCTTGGAGTAGTGAATTGAAAAATTGGAAAGTCTCATATAGGAGAGAATTGGCTTTAAGAAATGTTTATATACGGAGCTCACCTCTCGGGATGTCTGCCCATGCACTCCAATTTTGTAAGAGAGAGGACGCACACAAAGTGACCACCACAAACACACGCATCGCCGCCGTCCGTCCGGCTGGGCTTGGGCTGTGTGGTGTACTTTTTTTTGGTACACGAAAAAATTAATATTTTAATTTTAAATTTAAATGTGCGTTTACTTGGTCACCACTCCATCAGATTCCGGTTCCTAAAATTCCTCATCGTGTGCTACAAGTTTCCTGATATCTCTCCACACGGTTTCTTGCTCTGCAAGACTACGTCTACTTGCTCAACAAGGCTGGTTTCGTGTTCACCAAAACAGTATTCGCCTATAAATACGAGACTTCGCATCAGTTTCAAATCGCCCCAAACTCGACGCACTTACCGAGTTTATTCTCTTCTCTCCTCATTTAATTTTCTTCCGTTCAAAAGTGTGCAACAATACGAGTGGTTTTGTAAAACCATATTTCGATTAGTTTTCTTTGAAAAACCAAATATTAGAAGGTGTATATCTTGAACGGATTTCTGCAGTGCAGCGAAAATTCGATTTTAACTGAGTTGTTTTATCCTGGGGACGTTGTGGTTGATAGTCTGCTTGCACCTTTGAGCAGTGCCGCGAAACGTCTTAAAGAAAGCGACATAGTCCGCGACTCATCTCAGTAATTTCATCGGTGACTTCGAATTTTCGAACAATTTTAAAAATGAATTCCCAACGCTTACTTTTGAATCGACCATTTCCCTTCTAATAAAAAATGAGTAATTCGTGTAAGGATTTGCCTTCGTTCGTTTTCGAGATGTTGGAAACGTTGACAAGCTTAGTAAGGATTTGGACGAGGTGCGGATGGGGCAACAGAGACCCCAGGTAAATCCATCAAGATTCCAGCGAAACCTTACCGCAAGGTTTAAAGAAAAGGGGGTACAATTTGATGTGGATGGGTCTCTTGGAAAGGATCAAAATTGTGCCATTTATTTGGTGTATCCCTTCAAAGTGAATTGTTCATCATCTTTCAAGTTCATCCAATAGCAAGGTAAACTCATCCCTAGCATACTGGAAATGCCTATCAGTCCAGCAGAGGGGAAACTTCTCTTTTGTGAATTTCTCGTAACCTTCATCGTCAATTAAACAACTTCCGACGTGGTCGGTCAAAAGGTTTCAAATATAGAAGTATTTCTTTTTAAATCCTTTAAGGGAGTCAGAGGAAAGATCGAAAAGGCTTTCATGTTTCCTTTCAACAAAAACCTTCCCATAATTGAATTGTGGTTTACTGATTTCCTTGTTTCAATTCTCGTTTAATATCAAATTGCTTTATCACTAAATTTCGATTGTTTGAATAACTTGAGAAACTTGATCAATCTAGTAATTACCAATAATCCATGTGAGTTCGATACTTGAAGTCTCAAATACTCCTATGTTTTCTTTTTTGTGATAAAGTACACTTGCTCTAAGTGTGTTTTTATTGCAATAGTGGCCTTCAAGGTTTATTTTTTACCCTTTCTTTGGGGAGGTTTAATTTTACTTCTTTTTCTTTAAATTCAAGGTTTTATTTTTGGAAAGGGAGATTTCAATGGGTTGGTTTTGTTTCTTTTTGTGATTGGGATTTGAACTTGATGATGGTGGTGCAGCTTAAGACCAGAAATCCGAAGAAGTATTGTGTTATAGGTCTAACATTGGGGTTGTATTATCGAGGTCTATATGTGATTTTATAGGTTTCTTTTTCTTACTCTATTCTAATTTTGTTCCCTTCAATCATCACAAGGATATTCTTTCTTTGCTTATATATTCCTACCTCCGGTACTAATTATAAGAAAATTTTTTAAGGATTTTTTTGTCCTAATTATAAGAAAAAAAAGACTTACTTCTAGATATATTAATTACTAAAATATTTTTTATACCCTATTTTAATAGACTTTTATATATAATGGACATGTATATTTTCTATGCATCTAATTAATGCTATTAGGGGTATATTTGGAAAGAGATGTCAATTTTGTAACATTAAATATGTCTCTTTGGTCTTTGTGTTTTTTGTAATTTTTTCTTATAATTAGGACAGGAGGTAGTAAATGTGACCATGTCTTACTCATCCTTTAGTATCAACTAGTAGAATACCCGTGCAGATAACCATGTCTTACTCAATACCCGTGCAGATAACCATGTCTTACTCATCCTTTAGTATCAACTAGTAGAATACCCGTGCATCTGCACCGGTCGTATCGTGTTGGTTGCAATGAATGTTTTTAAAGCATTTACATGCGTCAATTAAAATTGAATATCAGTTGCTATGTCTTTTGACCTGACAAATATTTTAATACAGTGGTCCTTATACCAATTTTAATAGCATTTTTCTCAACCACCTCTATGCATTAATAGCCATAAAACAATATCAAAACTAAATTAAACACATTTATAAATAATAAATGCATTTATAAATTTGATATGTGTTTAATGATAATAAAATTACACCAGAACATGTAATGTTTTCCTGTAGGGATTAAAAAGCAAAATAATCATTTATAATAAAATTACACTGACAACATGTAATGTTTTCCCGTAATGACTAAAAAGCAAGATAATTATTTATAATAAAATTACACCGACAACATGTAATATTTCCCCGTAAGGACTAAAAAGCAAAATAATTATTTATAAATGATAAAGACATTTGCAAATTTGATATGTGTTCAAGCACGATAAAATTACACACACGGCATGTAATGTTTCCCCGTAAGGACTAAAAAATAAAATAATAATTTGCAAATGATAAAAACATTTATTAATTTGATATGTGTTAAAAGACGATAAAATTGCACCCACAATCGTAGAGACTAAGAAGCAAAATTATTATTTATAAATAATAAAGACGTTTACGCTCGTATAAAAAATAAATATTTTATTTTTCTCTATCTGGACCCAAAACAAAAAATAATCATTTATACCGATAGTATGTAATGTTTCTCCTCGTTAAGAGTCAAAAGTAAAATAATCATCTATAAATAATATATAATAAAGATATTTATAAATTTTTATGTTATGCCGACAACATTTTATGTTTCTCCGTCTGTACCCAAAAGAAAAATAATCATTTATACCGATAGTATGTAATGTTTTCTCCCGTTAAGAATCAAAAGTAAAATAATCGTCAATAAAAAATATATAATAAATATATTTATAAATTTTGATACGTGATCAAAGACGATAAAATTATATTGACAATATGTAATGTTTTCTTATTAAGACTTTAAACAAAAATAATTATTTATAAATAATAAAAAACTATAATGATAAAATATAAAAATATAGAAAAAGAGCAATAGAAAGAAATGGAAAAAAGAAGTTGACAACAAAAAGTAATAGAAAGAAGAAAGAGAAGAGAGAGGGTGTGAGAGAAGAAAGAGAGAAAGAGAAAGAGTATCACGTGAGAGAGGAAAAAAGTGAAAGATGAGAGAGAAAAGGTAAAAGTATGTAGAAAAAATTAATTTTTTATGTGAATTTAATTTTTATTTTTATTTAGATTGACATATTCGTCCCTTTAAAATAATATGTGGCAAAAATATAGTACTCCCTCCGTCCCTTAATATAAGATCCATTTGACAATTTTACACCCTTTAAGAAAGTGTGTTTTGTTAGTTATTAGTATTAAATTTGTATAAAATGTGTGCTATTTTCCTCAAATTATACTTCTCATCTTCCAATACTATTAAGAGAAAGAAATTGTGGGTCTTTTAATTCCCTCCATAACTTAGGGGCAATTTTGTAAGAAAAAATTAATGCACATTGTTCTTTGAAAAAAGTTTATATTATGGGATAAGAAAATTTTATAAAAAGGTCTTATATTAAAGGACGAAAGAAGTAGTCTAGTTTCGTAGTTTTGTCGGCCCTTTATATTCTGGTATTGATAGTAGAATAGTAGATGCAAGCGCTAAAGAAGGCGCCTCCTGAGTCCTGACATGCAATGCAAGGATAAGTTTCTCCTTCAAAGCATGTTGCAAGTCCTGGAACTACCACAAAAGATACTAATTTTCGAGGGGTTCAGTAGCGAGAGAGATTATTCCCCACGGTTTGAAATGAAAATGTAGAAGTGGCGTGGTGAATGATCTAGATATTGGGAGATGAGGTGATGAAGGGCAGGGATTTGCTGATGTGTAAGAAAAAAAAGGTGGTATGTCGCACTGTGGTGCCATGTTTGCCATGTTGCCCTGGAGCAAACAAACATCTGTTGTTCTAAAAATAGTATTTCTCTCTCCCACTAATCAAATATTGGAGATATGCATATTATAAGTTATAATTTTATTTTATTATGTAATAAATTGTCATTGATAAGCAGCAATGCGATGTGATCTTCTACTGGGAGCAGAGGATGATTTCGTAGATTTGGGGGATTTTTGCTTTAAAGGAGAAATGGTTAGAGGCAGAGCTGACGAGGTAGTTGATATGGAAGGAGGTAGGGCGAATAGGAATGAGGTAGGAGATACATAAGGGATAATGGCCCTTGAGGAGCTTTCAGGGACTTTCTCACACTTGGGATTTTTGTTCGAGCCATTTTGGGAATTTAGGGCTTGCTCAGTGATGTGGTTGAAGTGAAGAAGAAGAAGAAGAAGAAGAAGAAGAACGATGTGGGTTAAGTAGAGAGACGGTTTCAGAATGTGGAAGAAGAGAGAGAATAGTGATTATCTCACATTTAAGAGATGTGATGGAGTGGAGGGAAGTAGAAATAGATCATGCTAGTAGCCGTTACTAGCTGTGAACTAGAAACGTGCCATGAAGTGACAGTTTACAGTTCTATATATTTAAATATATTTAATTAGTTAGGAAAACTGAGTGAGTTCACTTATCAGCATGGTTTGGGAGTATGTTCAATAGTCACCACAGAATCTTAAACATGTTTAAGTAAGTTTGGACCCATAAACCAAATCATGGAGATTTGATTATGTGCAACTTGCTCTTGATGAAATTGAAGCTTTCCTCTTGAAGAGGCTTAGTAAAAATATCAGCAAGCTGATTCTTTGAGTCTACAAAAATTAATTCTACTTCTTTCTTTTGAACATATTCACAAATAAAATGATGCTTTATATCAATGTGCTTAGTTCTAGAGTGTTGAATGGGATTTTTTGTTAAATTGATTGCACTTGTATTATCACAAAAAATGGGAATACATTCATACCTGAGAGTATAATCTTCCAATTGATTTTTAATCCATAAAATCTGTTGGCAACATGCTCAAGCTGAAACATACTCAACTTCTGTAGTTGACAAGGCAATGGTATTTTGTTTCTTGCATGACCATGAGACCATTGCTTCTCCAAGAAATTGACATGAGCCACTGGTGCTTTTTCTTTCTACTTTATCTCTAGCATAGTCAGTATCACAATAACCTATTAGATCAAAATGAGAATTTTTCCTGTACCACAGACCAAGGTTAGGTGTTCCAACTAAATATCTGAGTATCCTCTTAACAGTTGCTAAGTGTGACTCTTTTGGAGCCGATTGAAACCTTGCACATAATCCTACAGCAAAAACAATGTTAGGTCTGCTTGTTGTGAGGTATAATAGAGAACCTATCATTCCTCTGTACTCTTTTTCAGAGACAGCTTTCCCATTTTCATCCTTATCCAGGCTTGTGGAGGGATGCATTGGAGTAGCCATAGCCTTGGTTTCACTCATTTTGTATTTTTTTAAAAGATCTTTTATATATTTTTCTTGAAAGATAAAGATGCCATCTTCAAGTTGCTTGATTTGCACCCTAGAAAGAATCTTAATTCACCCATCATGCGCATCTCAAACTCACTTTTCATAAGCTTTGCAAAATCTTCACATAAATTTTCTTTGGTTGCACCAAAAATTATGTCATCAACATAGATTTGAACAATGAGTAGGTTCTCTTTGTGAGTTTTTATAAACAGAGTTGTGTCAACCTTTCCTCTAGAGAAACCATTTTTGATTAGAAAAGCACTTAGTCTCTCATACCAAGCTCTTGGAGCTTGTTTGAGTCCATATAAGGCTTTACTCAATTTAAAAACATGATTTGGTTTCTTATAGTCAACAAATCCAAGTGGTTGATGAACATATACTTTTTCATTTTGAAAACCATTTAAAAAGGACCTTTTGACATCCATTTGAAATAGTTTTAAATTTTTATGAGCAGCATAGGCAAGTAATATTCATATGGCTTCTAATCTAGCAACTGGAGCAAAAGTTTCATCATAGTCAATACCTTCTTGTTGATTGTAGCCTTGAGCTACCAATCTAGCTTTGTTTCTTGTCACCTTTCTTTCCTCATTGAGTTTGTTTCTAAAGACCCACTTTGTTCCAATGACAGACTGATGAGTAGGTTGTTTGACTAGTGTCCACACTTGGTTTTGTCAAACTGAGCAAGTTCCTCTTCCATAACCTCAACCCAAGAAGGATCAGTTATGGCTTCTTTTATGGATTTTGGCTCAATTTCTAAGATCAAAGCCATATTTGATGATTCTTGTCTGAAGGATCTTCTTGTTCTCACAGGTTCAGAAGTTTCTCCAATTATTTGCTCTTGAGGGTGATTTGCAATTACTCTCCAGCTTCTAGGAAAGTTAACAGTTTGAGTAGGTTGCTGAGATGAGCTTCCCTGATTTTGAGTGAGTTCAGGAACTTCCTCAAAATCAGTATTCTGCTATGGAACTTCATTTTGAATTTGAGGACTGGATCTTTCAGTTGTATCCTCAGCATCATCTGCTCTTTTCTCAGGAACTTGATTAAATTCATTGAATTTTACATGCATGCTTTCTTCAACAATTTGAGATCTTAGATTATACACTCTATAGGCTTTAGAGGAAGTTGAGTATCCAAGGAAAATGCCTCTATCAGATCTGGAATCAAATTTTCCTAAGTTCTCTTTATGATTCAAAATAAAGCATTCACATCCAAAAATATGAAAGTAGGCAATTGTTGGTTTCCTACCTTTCCACATCTCATAAAGAGTCTTATTCAAGATTTTTCTAATGGAGACTCGATTTATAATGTAACAGGTTGTGCTAATTGCTTCAGCCCAGAAATATTTTTCAATTTTTGAGTCATTAAGCATGATTCTGCCCATTTCTTGTAAGGTTCTATTTTTCCTTTCAAGAACCCAATTTTGTTGAGGAGTCTTAGGACAAGAAAAGCTGTGAGAGATACCATTTTCATCAAAAAAGGTTTTGAAGGATATGTTTTCAAACTCACCTCCATGGTCACTTCTCACAGATACAATGTTGTAACTTTTCTCATTTTGAACCTTTTTGCAAAATATTTTGAAAGCTTCAAAGGAGTCAACCTTGTTTTTTAAAAATAAGACCCAAGTATATCTTGAATAATCATCCACAATCACAAAGCCATATCTTTTCCCAGCAAGACTTGAGACTCTTGTTAGACCAAATAAATCAACATGTAGTAGTTCAAGTGGTCTTTGTGTGGAGACTATGTTTTTGGAATGAAAACTAGATTTGACATGTTTTCCTTGAACACAAGCTTCACAAATTCTATCCTTTTCAAATTTGATTTTTGGCAGTCCATTAACAAGTTCAAATCTGGACAGTTTTGAGATAGTATTCATGCTTGTATGACCTACTCTTCTATGCCATATCCATTTATCATTTTCAAAGGAAACAAAACATGTTTCTTCTGAAAGATCCTCTAAATAGATACTGTATAGGTTTCTGGTTCTAACACCAGTGAAGAGTATGTTCCCAGTGGAAGTTTCCTTGATAATGCATGAATCAGTTTTAAACAGTACTTCATTACCACTATCAGTCAACTGACTCACACTTAAAAGATTATGCTTAAGACCAACTACATACTGAACATTCTTGATTTGAGCAGAATTTTTCTTACCCACTGTGCCAATACCTCTTATCCAACCTTTTTCATTGTTTCCAAAGGAAACATAGCTGCCATTCTTTCTATCTAATGAGAGAAAGTTACTCTTGTCTCCCGTCATGTGTCTGCTGCAGCCACTATCTAAGAATCACAACTTTTTCTTTGATGCCCAGAGGCAGTCCTGCATCAGAAATGAACAATGATTTAGGTACCCATATTTCTTTGGGTTCTTGATGGTTAGTATTCTTCCTGGTGGAATATTTTCTTCTTTTTAGGCATTCAGAAAACATATGTCCATGATTCTTGCAGTAAGAGCATTTCTTGATCAGTTTTGACTTGGGGAAAACACATTTTCAAAAATTGGTTTTTGCTTGCGAACATACCCAATTCCTGCCTTTTCAAATTTGTTCCCATGAGTTCCCATGATTTTTTCAAAGGTTTTTGTATTGTGCAGGAACTTAGTCAAATCTGTAGTAAATTCATTTACTCTTTTTCTAAGTGCTTCATTTTCCTTTTGACATTTAATATGAAGAACTTTATGTTTCTCAGAAGCCTTGCCATTCACTTGTTTGAATTGTTCAGAAAGTTTGAAATGAGATTGTTGCAAACAATGAATGGTTTTGAGAAGGCTCTCATTCTGTGTTTGAAGTTCTACATTAAGTTTCTTAACTTCACACAGCTGAGATTTGAAAGTTATGCATCTTTGAGATAAAATATTTGAATCATTCAAAAGGTTATCAAATGCAAATTGTAAATCTCTGCATGAATTGCAATTTGAAAGTTCAGAGTCAGTTACCTCTTCTTTCTCATCCTCAAAATTTGCCATGAGAGCAAAGTTTGCTTGATCCTCTTCTTGCTCAGAGGAGGTTTCATCTGAATCATCCCATAATGCCATTATAGCCTTTTTCTTTGGAGAGAATTTTTTGACTGACTTCTTAAGTTGAGGACAACCTGCTTTGAAGTGACCAGGTTTATTGCATTCAAAGCATACTAGTTGAGATTTGCTTCCTTCACCTTTCTGAAAATCTCTTTTTGCTTGAAGAAACTTTCTCACTTTTCTGTTTCTGAGCATCCTCTGGATTCTTCTTGAAATGAGAGCAAGTTCATCTTCACCTTTAGAGTTGTCATCTTCACTCTTATCACTGTCGTCATTTTCTTCTGGTGCTTTGAGAGCTGTAGACTTAGAGGTTTGTGATGAGCTCTTTCCAGCTTTGTGAGAGGCTTTCGGCGCAACAAGTTTTCCTTTCTTGGGATGAGCTTTCTCCATGATTTCTTGTTCATGAACCTTTAGTGACCCAAATAACTCATCCATTCTCAGAATAGACAAGTCTTTGGCTTCTTGGATTGTTGTTACTTTAGATCTCCACACCTTAGGCAAGCTTCTTAGTGCTTTTCTAACATTCTCTTGATTTGTAAACACTTTTCCAAGTGATTTCAAATCATTTGTAATTATTGTGAATCTACTGATCATTTCCTCAATAGATTCATTCTCAGCCATTTTAAATAACTCGTACTTATGAACAAGGATATTTATTTTGTCCTCTTTTACTTGATCAGTACCTTCATGAGCAGTTTTCAGAGTATCCCACATTTCTTTTGCAGTTTCACATCCAACAATCTTATCATACTCACTCCTGCCAAGAGCACAAGTGATATAATATTTTGATTTTGAGTTGAGGAGAACCTTGTACTTCTCATCAGCAGTCCAGGATTCTTTTGGCTTTGGTGCAGTCCTTCCATCATCATATGTTGTTTGTGGAATGAAGGGATCATTCTCCACAATTTCCCATATGTCATTGTCTTGAGATTCCAGGAACATCTTCATTTGATCTTTCCAATAATAGTAGTGGTTTCCATCAAAACCAGGAGGTCTGTTTGAAGACACTCCCTCAGGAAGGAACATAACATTGTTAGGATTCACTATCACTTCTTCTAGGATCTTTCTTCCCACACGGTTAGGTGTGCTCAGTCCCTTGAGGTGAGCTCTGGTACCAATTGAAGTGAAAAAATGTCACAAGAAAGGGGTTTTGAATTGTGACCTATTAAAAATCTGCACTGAAACAGTTTTAAACATGCTCTCAAGATAGTTCTTGGAGTTGAGTAAGTTAGTGATACTGCAGTTAAACTTGCTCAGGTTGCAGATTTACAAATGCAGAATAATAAACAACTTTAAATGAAATTAACCAGAATCATAAATGATGATTTGAGCAAAGAATAAATAATGATTCTGCAGAATGCTTAATGAACACAGTTTGTTAATTTTAAGTTAAGGATGTGTGAAGTGTCACAAGTGAATCGATATAAGTGGATAAATATAAATCACACCAGATGTATAGTGATTCACTCAAAACCTTGGGCTACATCCACTCCTCACTCCCAGTGAATGTTTCCACTATTTCCCAAATAGTTACAATACTTGTGACCAAACCTTGGCCTTACAAAAGTGTTCTTTCACCCAGCCTCTTCAAGTTGTTTACAACCAGGAACTCACTCCAGTTCCAGACCTATCTCCCTTAGCAGAACTCCTCACCAACACTCACCTACCCTAGGTAGTTTGATAGGATTCAACTAAGACAAAAACAGATACAGGGATAAAGTATTTTTGAGGTTTGAGGTTTGAGGCTTGATTACACAAAGAGAAATACAATCTAAAACATTGTGTTTACAAGCAGAGAAATGCACTAAAGGACCCCCTAATAAATTCTGCAGAGTGCACTTTAAGTGAGTTGAGAGGCAGTTGGTTTGTAAATTTGAATTGATGCAACAATTGGCTCTCTCAATCTCGTTCAATCTTCCAATGTTGTGATATATAGCTCTAATTTGCCAATCTAGCCGTTGCAGAGCCATTTGAAATCCTTGGGGCAGATTTGAACAGAGTAATGAGTGTTTCTGCATAAAGCAGTCTTGCTTTTTCACCTGCTGTCAGTCTTGTCCCCTGTCACATCAGCTTTTGGAACCTTCTCTTGCTGAACTTCCTCACTTGCAGCAATAGCAGCAACTAACTCTTGTTTTCAGAGATTGTTCTTCATTAAATGACATGGTGTGCTGATAAATGCAATCACTTGATGCATTAAACTTGTCTCTTTGCTGCAGATTCTGTTTGTGCAGTAAGTGAGAGTAAGTTTGAACTTACTCACCTTGAGTAAGATTACAAACATTTGAATTTTAATTACTGCAGTTTTGCTTCTCAAGAATGATGTCCAATGTCAATTCATAATTAGCTGATTATCACTTTGTTTAACAGTTTCCTTCTCAATGAATGATGTAAAATGCTAATTCACCATTACTTGGAATCTTTGGGTTATTCTCCATTGTCTTCTTGCTTGACATATTTCTTTGCTTTTCTTTCTTTGCTGGAACTTACTCAATTTGAGAATGTTAGAGACATAAATGAGTCAATAAACTTAAGCATCTTCTCTCAGAGTTTGTTAATCATCAAAGCTGGAATTGGAATTTGAGAGTTTGTTTCAACAAAATATTCCCAGCATTTCAGCGTTCAAATAATTGTTTATGTTTAATTATAATAAATACTAAATCAATATGTATTTTTATTTGTCCCAAGTAGTAGCTCAGATGATGAGCTAAGGGACGATGAAGGAGTGCAAGCTGAAGGTCCCAGGTTCAAACCCAGGAAACTAACAATTCTAATAATTACTAACAACTAACTTTTGCCTATCAAAAAAATATGTATTTTTATTTTTTTCTTCTTAAAGTTTGGATATTATACACGATAGAAACCATAATTTATTCTAAGATTAATTTGTTGTCCAACATAGATAATTGATTATCAGTTTTCATGTTACTTATTTTGAAGTTATCTTACTATAATTTAAATAATTATTCAATGTTGTGTTTTATATTTTTGTGTTGAAAATCATAGTTGAAAAACCATGTCTGAATATAAGGAGAATAGAGCCAATATTTTCTGTTTATTTATTATATTTTAAAATTGGAGTATACGTATAAATACAATATTATCTACTTCATAATGAATTATCTATAATATTTTTGATAAATTCAAATCTGCTAATACTTTTGTTGAAAAAAATATATTCGAATTTATTCTTATATGTTGGATACATTTACAACCCATATAAATAAGCCGTGCGAACACGGGTAAATACGCTAGTAGAATAAGTATAACATAGCATATCAAAACACCAAAAATGTAAGTGAAACTAAAGTAAGAGCATTTGACATGTTATGCCGATTTTTAGCCACTAAAGAAGGGAACGTTCGAGATATCTTTTCCACAAATTTGCTAAAAATAGGAAACTTGAACCGGTGAAATCTATTAAGGGTTATGAAGAAAAATATTAATCATGGACCAAGATATCAACAAAAGATGATTCATAAACATCGTTATATATAAAAGTTATTGCTAATATGAAAGAACCAAAATCCCACCTAAAACTTGAGCTTAAAATATAGGCAAAATTGTCACTTCGTACCACCTCATTTTCTTTCTCTCCCCTCTTTAATTTTCTTTGTCTCATTTAATTCTCATTAATTCTCTCATACTGCACATGAAGAAAAAATAAAGAGATAAAAAACAAATAAACAAAAAATAAAAAAATGAAGAAGTTTGTATCAGTCCAAATAGAAAAATAAAAAAAAATAAGTTTTTTTCTTATTATTTGATTTAATAAAGAATGATACAAAAGATGTTTATATTTTAAAACCAAAATTGAGGGTATTAACATAAATTACGATTTGTTAGCAATTATTTTTTTTTGATTTGTTAGCCATTATTTTTTAATCAGTGTTATTATATTATTATTTATTATGAATTAACTTCATGATAAATAGTCACACACCCATATTGAATAATCAATCAGCAGAGTTGATAATATAATATATGATAATATTTAATAATGAATAATAAAATACAATAAAAATAAAAAATAAAAATTGAATTAAAAAAATAAAAATACAATTAACGAATTGCATTAATAGTAATTTTGCAAGTTTGATTCCTGATTTGATTTGAAGACCCGATTTTTTATTAAAAAAAAGTAAAAATACAATTAATGAATTTCATTAATATTAATGTTGCATGTTTGATTCATATGTCTAATTTGATTTGAAGATTTGATTCGTTAGATCAGTTTAATTTCATATTGATATCATATTTTAATTGATTTGGTTAACAATTAAATTAGCAGTGGATAATTTTGAATTTTATATCAAGACAGATTGCATGTTTAATAAATGATAATTATTACTTTAATATTGAATCACCGAAAAAAATATGCCTTAATACTTAATAGTGTTTGCTTTTTTAAAAAAACAAAACTGAAAAGTATTAATGTAGTTTGATGGTGTTCAGGTGCTCAATTGGATTGGTTCGATAATTTTGTGTTTATTGAATATAACTTGATAGCTGACACAAATTTTGGCAGACTTTGTGATGTGCATTATCATATTTTTTTAGTTTTTAGTGTTATTCCATGATGTACGAGTGTTATTAGAGACTCTTTTTCATATTTTTTTGGGTATTTTGTAATTAGCACACAATTTTGACACAATTTTAATATATATATATTTGTTGAAAATCATCGTGCTCCTGTCATTTTTTGTATTTTTATCGAGATGCAATATTAGTTCAACAACTTATTTTTTCGTGCATCTCATGGGTATATGTATTAGTTTTGAAAAAAAGAAACGAAAGCTTTTTTGAACTCGAATAAACTTAATGTTAGAAAGAAGAATCAAAACTATTACAACCGAAGAATTCGAGAATGAAGTAAAATAAACTTAGTAAAATAAACTTTGAAGAAGGAGATAAATACTAACAAGGAGATAAGTCCCGAAGGCAGCTCATATGGGCGGAGCTAGAAATAATTCTTTGAGGGCGTCGAATTGTTAATAAATATATTAATATTTAACTATGATGTTTTAATAATCTTACTTGGAGTCTTATTTTGTGGTAATTTTTGCGCATAGATCTAAAATAGACATGCAAAAAGCTAAAAAGTACTAATATGAGATTTGATCCTAGATCTTGAGACTTGCAGAAAACCAATGTTACCACTACATCAGTTCCAATAATTGAAATATATGTGACAATCTATATATTATATATATATAGTCTTCGGTTTATTTTTATTTTTGGGGTAGCCATGGCTACCCAGGGGCGGAGCTAGGTGTTGCTCTAAAAGGGCTCCGGCCGCTGCCAATTTTTTTTGAAAACATTTCCTTCGCATGCGATGACAGGTGGTCTAAGCAATATTAAAAGTTGGTTGGCTCAAACATATTATTCAAGGACGGATCTATGACCATTACATTGGAGGCATTTGACCCCACTAACTTGTTTAATTTTTTTACTAATTATTGAATAATTTTATTTTTTACCTCACTAAGGGAAAAAAAATAGAAATTGAGCTACCCTCTTTTAGGTGTTGTCCCACATCTATTCTTTTTTTAAGAGAAAGTATAAAAAAAATTTACTCTCTTTTATCTTTGTCTCTCTGTTTCTTCTTCTTGAAATACTCTCTGGTCTCTACTTTGTTTTATTCTCAAAATCCATCAACTCAAACACTCTGCAAAAGCTCTAACTCAACCCTTTTTACTCCTTTCTTTCATTCTCTCTCGATTTCTGTCTTCTCTCTCCTTATTCAACATTCGCTCTCCATATTCAACTTCATATTTTGTTACTGGTTCCTTTTATATGTTCTTCATTTCATTTTTAATCTTTTATATTTTTTGTTTTATTTACGACACCTTCGTTGCTTGAGTAAGTTTCTTTTGCATCATGTTTCCTATATGTGCACCATGTGTCTGGTCATTTACCTTAGTGGGTTAATAAAAGGTTACTCGCTGAAATTAGTGGTTGAAAGAAATTTTCCTACAATGAATTTTGTGAAGAATCAAATGTACAACTTTATGAGAGATGAATTGTTGAATAATCGTTTGGTCACATACATAGAGAAAGTTACTTTTAACGGTGCTAAAAATGAAAAAAAATTATACAACAATTTCAAAATATGAAGACATATTAAAAAGTCAATTATAATTCGTAGATATTGAGGCGCCTTCAATTTTTTGAGTATATAATGTTATAGTTTTTGTAATCACCAATTTTTTGTTTAATGATATTGATATTATTATTTTATCATTTATGCATTGATACATTTTTTATATAAATATTTATAGTATATGATTTTGCCCCCACTTATCGAATTTCCTGGATCCGTCCCTGATATTATTGGAATGTTTTTTATTAAGTCAGGCCCACAAGTTATAAAAACCTAGCAAATATCTTGCTCAACTTTGAACCAAAAAAAAAAACCTTGCTCAACTGAGCCCCTCCCATTATGTTGTGCTGGCTCCGCCCCTGTGGCTACCTCTAAACAACACGAGGATCCGCCCCTGCATAAGTTGCTAACCAAGAGGTCAGGAGTTCGATCCCTGCTCTTCCACTAAATCTAACAAGGAGATAAATACTAAAATTTGCCATAAAAGAAAAAACTTTGAAGAGGATGACCGGTGAGAGGACAGTTGGACTAAATATAGCTATCAAAATATGGAAATGGCTAGCAAAGAAAGACATAAAACGGCTCAAAAAGTTTAATTAAATTATGATTATGAAGTCTAAGAGCATGTCAAATGAATAGACAAGTATTTTATAGATATGACATACAAGACTATGCAAAACATAGAGCATGTCAAATCAATAGAGAAGTATTTTACCCCATATCCTTGAAAATAAATGACATACAAAACTATGCAAATCATATAGGGATTTTCCAATAGTTGTGTTTACCAAAGGTCAATTATGAACTCTTATCTTTTTATGTTGTTCATGATGTGTTTATTTAACATGTCCATGAGACATTGTCAATGTGCATGCTTTTTGTGGATAATAAAGGATTAGTTGGAGAGATAAATTAAAATAAAAAATAAATGTAAAGCTCGATATATAGAGACAAACCTTGAAAACACACGTTTTTTACCTAAATAAAAGTAAAACAATGACAACTAGAATACTAAAGATCTCACTTTTTAAGTACCTTAAGTGCACGACACAAAATGACAGGGTGATAGAGGGGGAAGTTTACTACAAGATTCAGGAAGGATAGATGAAATTGAAGAATATTTTAGGTGTAGCTTGTTATAAAATAAATACAACTCAAATTTAAAGAAAAATTTTATCACACAATTATAGGACTTACAATGCTATATGGAACTGAATGTTTAGCAATAGCCAACAAGAAAGTAAAATAAATGTCAAAGATAAAAGCGATTACATTAAAAAGATAAAATTAATAATATAATCATTGGAAAAACAATTGGGATAGCCCCTATCTTAGAAAAGATTAAAGATAGTATAAGCTCATCTTATGCGATTTGAACGCATGTGGAGAAGACTTACAAATGCAGCCATAAAGAAGGTTTACTAGATGAAGAATAATCTACTAACTAAAACTAGAGGAAGATCGAGTAAAAACAATAAGTCAAACCATCAAATAAAATTTAAAGATAAATTATTTATCTTTTAACTTAATACATGACATGACAGTGTGACATAAATTGATCGTATAATTAACCCCACCTATTGGGGGGAAAAATTGGATGTTGTTGTTTTGTTATTTTGTTGTAAAAAGACCATTCTTTAGACCATGATTTGACAATTTAGAGAAATGTTAAAACCATTATATCCATGAGACCCCAAAACTTTTTAGTTTAATTATCTAATTTATTTCATACCCCTTCCTACATATAAACAAGATTGACCGAGGTGAAAACAAAAAAACATGACAAAGATGTAAAATGGATTTCAACATGCTATAATAGATTGGCAAATTTACGCAGCATAATTGGTAACTATATTTTTATCTAAAAAAAACACACGATGGTGGCATCCCATAACTATACAGGACCATAAATCATTATTTAAGAAAGTAAATCATCCATACTTGAGATATTTGGCTTGATGAGAGGAAGGTAATGGGAAAAAATAACTTTACTTCCAGCTGAAGCCTTCCTTGCTTACCATCTTACAGGAATTTTTCTATGCTTGTGGTCAATGTTGCCTTGGGCACAGCACCAATAACTGTATCTTTCTTCTCACCACTCTTGAAGATAAGGACGGTTGGAATACTTCGAATCCCATACCGCGTAGCAGTTGAAGGGCTCTCGTCAGTATTGAGTTTGTAACACTTAAGCTTACCAGCATATTCCTTTGCCAGCTCATCAATTATGGGATGAATCATACGACAGGGACCACACCACGGAGCCCAGAACTCAACCAACACAGGAGTCTCAGATTCAAGGACAAGCGATTGCCAATTTGCATCCGTAATAGGAGCCACTGCAATATCCAATAATACGTAATGTTTAACTTCAACAAGTATTTCATTCAGATATGCAACAATTCTCTCAAAACGTAAAGCAGAAGATAGTTGGGATTCACAATCACATGCATCAATTTGATTACAGATTTTCAGTGATGAGAAATGCTGAACTGCAAAACATGCAAACCAGATGATAAATGAGGCAAAAACATGAAAAATACAAAATACTACTAAAAAATAAAAAATCTATGTTTAAGTTGGATTGCAAAAAGGATTTTTTTTTTTTTTTTTTTTGTTAAGAAAGAAAAGAAACCAAGAGTTAAGTTTTCTTCCTGTTTCTTCTGCTGGGCGTCTGACTATAACATTTAGGTAAAAGCTGGAACTTTTTAATAAGCTTATTGAAACAATGCAAAGAAAATACACAGTACGACATTGGTCAAAGGACTGTCAAAAGTCACAGATATCAGATCATACCAACAAAAACTAACCTGTCCATCAATCATGAATGCTTCCAAAGTTATTAGATTGATATAAGATTATTAAAATTTATCATAATTTTCCGTTACTATGATGGTAGATAGTTTAAATCCAAATCTAATAAGAGGCATCCGCATAGATTATATATTGTCTGGAGAAGGTTAAATCACTTTAATGACAAAAAAACTTAATTTCATTTACAATTCTCTCAATGATGGTGAAAACTAACACCGTAATTATTGCCAGACAAGCAAAAAATGAAAATTAAAAAGGAAATCACTAAAATCTCCCCTCCCCTGAGAAGACAAGGAGCTCCTCTGAAGATTGGTATTTGACGGATCTGAGATTCAATTTCTCCTTTATTTCCAAGAGTTCCAACTCATACCCAATGAGGTTGGAATCATCCTTTTTATAAGGAAGCCCAATTTCATCAATTGCATAAACTCCATACCTTGCGATTGCACTCAATACAAACTTCTTAACTATCCTTTCAGTTTCCCTTCATATAACTCGTCTAGTCAACTGGATCAATTCACAATACAAACTAAACAAGATGTCATCATCATATATGTCAGTTATGCAAAGAAAATAGTCATCCGGAGCATAAGAGTTAGAATCTATAATACAAGTCTCATGCTCAAGATACATCAGCAGGCTGCAAAGAAGAGAAAACCAAAATTATATCTGAATAACATGCTTATGCATCCCTACAGACTCAATTTTAGCTCTCTTTCAATATTGGGGAATTTGGACAAGAGAAAAGATGGTTTATTAAATTTTAAATGCAACAGAGGGAGTGTTATCTTCCCTCCCCTTAACCAAACAAAATATATAATTAAATCCCTCTCCTCACCTCCCCTAAACACTGCATCAGTGATGAAGTGGTTTCTGAATGTTTGGTACAAATTGGCTACAAGCATGATACACTAACCCTGTAAAATTAGTCCTGTTGCCAACACAGATATAAATACAAGTAGGTTATATAACAATACTTGTATAAACCAGGCAACGCATATTTAGTCAAATCAGGAGAAATTCTTCAAACTAATTTAGCCGTCCCCTTCTTCAAACTACACTTCACCAAACAGTGTAACAGAAATTTCACCAAATGATTAATAAAAACACAACCAAAACACACAACCCAACCAACAAATCAACTAACAAAGCCAAAAAGCTCAAAATTTTTACTCAGATACGGCCACAAGAGCCAGTTGGGTTTTTTCATTTTGCCCCCAATTATGATAAATGAATTACCAGATCTAAAACAAAATCTCAACAGCATTTTTGTTAATTGAAACCTAACCTTCAACAGCGGTATCTCTAGCCTCGCACACGACGCCTCCACCGCGAGGAACGATTCTTGAGCCGGCGTGACTCGGCAAACGAGTCGCAGCGACGGGTCGGAGCTTGAGGCCGGTGTATTGCGGCAACCTGGCAGTACTCCGGCGGGTGGAGAGGGAGGAGGAGACGATCGGAGGAGAGAAGGCAACAGGAGAGACTGTGGAGGAGCGAATGAGGGAGAAGGAATCGAGGTGCACGGTGGCCATGGATGCAGAGAATCGCAGCTCCAGAAGGAGAGTGAAAGAGTTGGAAAGGAAAGTGTTGTGTGTAATGATGAATGAATGGGAGAAGTGAGAGAGACAATCGGGGAAAGTTTTTGTTTTTGTTTTTTAGTATTGTCGTTGTTTTTTTTTTTTTTTGGGCACATGTATTTTCGTTGTTTTAATTTTGGAGGATATTATTGTGTGGAGAATGTGTGGATGAGGTTGTGCATTGTGCTGCTCTTAGCTTAATCCGGTGTGTTGAAATAACACGTTTAATGTATTGCAACTAGCTAATGTTATTCCAATTTTTTGTTTTGGTACATCTTTACAAGGTTTTAAGTGTAACTTAAACTCAGTCAAAAAAAAAAAAGGTGTAACTTAAACGAACTATTGGTTACGCAGTCTAAACTAATGGAGGAGAGCACTGCAGTTCAATTCCCACATAATAAATTTTTTAGAAGAGTGAAGAATATTAATTATCTGTGTAAAAAAAAAAAAAAAAAGGCTAAATTACAAAATTGGTCCTCTATGTTTATTTTAGGTTTCAATTTGGTCCTCTATGTTTTATTTGTTTCGTTTTGGTCCCTTACGTTTTAAAAGTTACAACAGATTGGTCCTTTCCGTCACTAAAAGTCAATTGTCCGTAGTTAAAAGCCAAATTTTAGCTACGGACAATTGACTTTTAGTGACGGAAATGACCAAATTGAAAACTAAAATAAAACGTAGAAGACCAAAACGAAACAAATAAAACGTAGATGACCAAATTGAAACCTAAAATAAACTTAGAGGGCCAATTTTGTAATTTAGCCAAAAAAAAATCTTAATTGTGACTAAGCACCCAAGCGGAGATTAGTCTCATAGTGGGTTCAAAGAATTTAAGCTTGTGAAGATATTCTATAAGTCCATTGGAGAGCCAAATATCATAATTACGATGAGTTCCTAAATAAATACAAACATTTTGACATTGCATTGTGTATTTACATTAGAGGTTATGAACTACAATTCTTTTTTTCCCTGATACAAGAACAAGAAAAATGAGTTATAAGGTGGATGAGTTGGTTTGTGGATAGGACATAGGGGTTTGAGTGATAAAAAGGTCATGAGTTCAAATCTCCTCACTAACATAACATACTAACTACGAACATTTGTTGTTAAAAAAAGGAGAACGAGAAAAGGGTAAATGCAAGATTTCTGATTGGGTCGTATGGTCAGCAGTTGCCAGAATTCTCCTTAAAAAGGTGGGAGCAAATACAAAAAATACTTTTGACACTCGGGTTAATAGTTGAATCAAAAGAATAAAGGAAAAAAAATAAGGTTATATATGAAGCGACATTCGTATAGTGGTAATGGAAGGACTAACAAAATGGGTGAGACTCGATGGAACGGTGTGATTAACTTGATGTAAAATATGGGTTGGGCTAACAAAATTTGAACTCAAAATCATTTTGGCCCAACCTAATCCAGCTCGAAATTTCGTTTGCCCGACGTGGGTTGTTCTGAACATTTTTAAAAATTTAGACATATTTTAGGCGTAACTTAAAAAATAAAAAAAATTAAATATGAAAAACTATGGGAGCGGTGTATTCAAATATTATATGAATAGTATGATAGGAAAGTAACAATTTTAAATAAATATCATATATATAATTACAAATTAATATTATATTATTTACGTAGTTAAAAAGTTTTTTTTTTTTTTTGAAAAAATATATGCCCATGGGCAACCTATTTGGTCTTCAGTCCGTAGAGGAATGGGTCAGGATGATAAATTATTGGTCGGAACAAACTTTGTTCCAGCTTAACCTAGGCACAAAAATGTCTTGGCCAGTTATATGCTGACATCTCTGCAATTGGCACATTAGATATTTTTAGAGAGTATGGGTCAATCTATCTTTGAGCCCATTACTATGTTAATAGTTACTCTCTAGCTGGACAAGTTTGGTTGTGTTGAGATGTGCTATATATTCAAAGTATATCTTTGAGCTTTTATTAAGGAATTTCTGTATTTTTTAAGTTGAGTTGTTATCGCAATGTTTGGGGTTTTATTCTCTCTTATGGGAGTTTGGATGATTCTTTCATGTTCTTCTTATTTCACTTTATATTTTTACTATATTTTCAAATGATGGTAGTAGTTATCATTGCTTTAGGAGTTTGAATTTCATCTTGTTGTATCAATCTAACAGGCTTTGGTTAGTTGAATTAGCTTGCTTAACTTTTATAGTTTCTTTTAGAAAAGATTTCTTTTATTGCATGTACTCCCTTGAAAATTTTCGTAAAGACTAGGAAAAAAATGGAACTTCATACATGTTCCGAGCAAGGAACGTAGGACTGGCCGGAGTTGCTGAGGTCGCCGCGTGCGGTGATAGTGACGATAGAGAACGGTGGTGGGTACCTGCAAAAGGCACTCCGACGCCCAAGTCAGTATATCCTCTGATGAGGTCAATGTGATGTAATGAATGCGTACCTTCTTTCCTTGTGGGCACTCCTTTTATATGATTCCCCCTTAGGGTTTAGAATAGGTGGATGGTGATTGGGTCATCACATTGCTTGTGATCTGTTGTAGTCCGTTAATCTAATCGACGGTCCCAGTTCGGTAGCGTCAAAGCGATGTCGTTGATATATTGCACGGTGCAGATCAGAAGTAACTGGTAGGCCGCGATCAGGCAAGGAAATTTGGGCACGGAGGTTGGCGTTCCTATGGATTGGGCTTGGCCCATTCCGAAACAGTTGCCCCCCAAGTCGATGTCCGATGATAGAGGACATCGACTTAAAGAGCTATTACTTGGAAAGTGTCTGCCGAACTCCGGTGTCGAGGACTATTTGTTGATAGTCGCGCTGAAGTTCGGATTATGAATGAACGTGTGGTCGAGGTATGATATCGGAAGGATCACTTCCATACACGGACACATGTCGTTGCCTGGTGATAGTTTCTAGGGTGTTCCATGTCAGAAACCCTAATCGACGCGTCACTTCAATCGTTTCAAATCTGAAAAGGTGGTTTCGATTCGCGCACGAGCGGTGTGTCATTTCTCCACCCGAGGCGACGCCTGGTTAGTGCGCCATTTATTGCAGGTCATCATTGCTATTCTCTATAAATAAGAAAGGGAAACCTTCATTTGACACTTTGGTTACTCCTCTTCTTCTCTACGCGTTCTTGGCTCTGTGGAAAGCTTCAGATTTCTTCTTCTCTTTTGCTTGCACAACTGCGTTCGTGGTCTTTCGTCTTCGTCATTCAAGGTATGTCCATTCATTCGACTTCTCGTTTTATTTCCCAGTTCATTTCTGGGTATGGCCACCGTGAAGGCTGGCCAAGATTCCCTTCCCTCGCGGAGACCCCTTGTTTCGCCTGAGTATTCATGTTATGATTGCTTGTTCTGTTTGCTTGAGCTTTCCGGCAATAACTATGAGTTTTTCGGCGATATTTATGAGTTTCTCGACGAGGTTTATGAGTTTTCCGGTGACGGATGATAAACTGTTGGTTGTAGGAAATAGTGCTTAAAGGTCCTTTCTTTGGGCAGGTCGAAGATGGGAAAACCAAAGGATCTCAAAAACAAGAGAGGATACTCGCTTCCGACCAACGCTGACCGATATTCATGGGTGGCGGATGACGCTTTGTATGCTCAGTCAGTGTTTAGGAACGAGAAAACATTGGCTGAATTCCTGCCCTATCTAGACATCAGCCAAGGCAAAGGAGATCTTAGTAATTGGGAAGTGATATCTCCTGGCGACAATGACCGGATTTGCGTAGAGCCGGCCAATGTTCGGTCAAAATCGCAAGTATACGATCTTGTCAAGTTATAGTATAAAAGATTATCGTCTCCATAGGGAATTGAAATGATTACTGCTCTACTTAGATCAATTTGTTATTTAGACAAATGATTTGAAGTGAACTTTAAATAAAGAGCGTATGAAAATTAAGTAGAAAAGAGATTATAAAATATTTAAGAAATGAATTAGATAATAAAAGCACTAAGGTAATGGATTCACTGATACTTATATCTGTGTATTTGATTAATTTATAACATGAGTAACTATTCTTACTGATTACCAATCATCTATTCAAAAGCTATTAATACCCAATGATCATGCAATATTAACAGTCTTCTTTCTAATTTATTACTCAGTTTAATCATGCAAAGTAATTAAACAGAAAGAGCATGAAGTGTCAACAGATTTATCAATTCAATGACTGACTGAAAATGAACACGCAATCCTTGATCCGGCAGAGCATACAGATTCAATTATTCCCAGAGTTCTGTTAATTAATTCAAGGTACAATCGCCGAACAATTAATTAACTGTGTAAAGAGTAGCTAATTCTTTTTAAAGTAATATTACCAGGAATAATTTAATCAAAAGGATTTAAACACTCATATTATAAATCATAAAGATATCACAGATAAAGTAAAAGATCCCCCGTCACCTCAATGACGGGATTAGTTACTAAACATACTTGAAGATAGCAAGAACGTGTTTATAAAAGACATATTTAAAACTAAAACTAGCAGAACAACTATAAAGTAAGACTAGAAGATTACAAGAAAAGAAGAGAATTGGGAGAGAATCAATCCCGGGGAACCTTCAAATGTTCTGCTGAGTGTTCCTTTTATAGGCAAAATTTGGGCTCAGCACGACACCAGCACGGCCGTGCTCCAAGGTCGTGCTCCCTTTACAGCCTGTTTACGCGTCACCAACCTTGCCGACATGTTTTTCTGATATTTTTGGTTGAGCACGGCCGTGCTGGTCAAATGAAGAGGTCGTGCTGGTCAATGAAGAGGCCGTGCTCTTTTTCTTAAACCACCTCAAGGCTGTGCTGCCATATACAGGCTGTGTTGAAGGTTGGTTTAGCATTCTGGGCCTAGTTTTTGGCCCAATTTAAAGCCCGTAAATGTATTTGACCACTGTATTGCCTAATTTTCCATTTCTACACAATGTAGATTAAAAGAGAGTAAATTTCAATTGATAATATTCAATAATTATTCAAATCACATTCTAATATCTTTGTAAAAATGATGCAATATTGATGTTTATCAATTCCCCCACACTTGAATTTTGGTTGCCCTCAAGCAAAAATAATTGGTTTATGAATTCTCAAAAAATTTATCAATGATAGTTGACCAATTAATGGGGCAGAGCAAATGTTTTTTGAAAGATAGCTTTTTATCTCTTTGAGAGAAATATTTTTCACTTAATTGGATAATTAGAAAAAATAAGCAACTTTTTAATCAAACCAACCGAGAATGTGTCACTCCCTTTCAATCTCTCAAGTGTATCAATGGGTAAGAGAAATTCACACAATATATATATATATATATATATATATATATATATATATATATATATATATATATATTCGTAGATAATGTGTTACCATAAGCTTGACAATAGACCAAAACTCGACTAACAATTCACAGAAAAAATTGAAATCAAGAGGTCTTTAAAAGGTTGTAATGAGGCTATGGGAAAAAAAATTCAAGGTATGAATATTCAAGAAAAGGATATTACAAGGGTTAAAATCAGTAATTATTTTTGAGCATATGTCCTTGCTTCACAACTTTAGCATTTCTAGGTATACATCACTTTTTTTTTAACTTCCTCATCACAAAAAATGTTCCTTTTTTTTTCTCAATTTATTTTTCACCAATGCCAAGTTGCTCTTTTTAACTCAAGGATAACCAATTTTTAAGTTCTTTCAAAAAGAATTTTATTTCTAAGGCTCAAAGTGGGCAACTAATTGGTAAAAAATTTCAATTCAAAGTGTTGGAGGCAAGAAATAATCTTAAGTGCCTAATCATTTTTCAAAAATTTTGTGAATTAGTTTCGCTTTGAATGGTCATATGTCAAGTTCTAGAACACAATTATCACTGAAAAACAACTCAAATGAAAAATAGGGGTTTTAAAATCAATCAGTTTAGTGTAACCCCTAGATTAGGTTCGAATTCTCACATATAGAAGCCTTTTCTTGGAAAGATTGTCAATGAAGGGCTTATTCTAATTTTTCAGCTCTTCAGAATATATTTTCTTTAAGAGATTTAAAGCTGTCTAGAAATTTTAATTTCCCCAAAAATTAATTAACTTCAATTTTCCAATTTTAATTGAGAATTCATGAGTCATGTTGTTCCCCCCCCCCACTTATTACTAGCTAAATACCAAAAAGCTAGTAAAAGAAAAATAAAAGAACGTCTAATATTTGCAATATCAATGGCATCACCTATCCAAATATCAAAATATAATAAAGCGATAAAAACTCCCCTGAGATGTCCTGGAATAAATCTTACAAAAGCAAAACACTTTTTGTACAAAATATCATGAAAGCATGGCATCAATGCGGGGGTGGATGCGGGTAGTGCAGCTGCATCTGCCGGAGAAGCTCTGTAATGGTAGCCTGTGACTGGTCTAGTCTCTGTAGGCTCTCGTCTACCTGATCGAATCAAGCGGTATAATCCTGCCGCATTCCCTGAAAGTCTACAGCCATCTGGTCAAACCGTGCGTCATAATGTTGCCTCATGGCATGGAAGCGCTGATCCAGCCCCTGAAAATAATCATCATAAGGCTGCTAATGATGTGGTGGAGGTGGAGGTGGTGCCTGATCATGAGCTGGTGAAGGTGGAGGTGGTGCCTGATCAAACTTCTGCGCTACGTCCTCGTCATCCTCCTCGTGGTCCTCTGGCTGATCTTCATCATGCCCCTCATCCTGATCCATCATCTCAGCAAGAGGCTAGGGCTCCTCCGCAGCATCATCCATAACTAAGACTCCCTGGTCATTCCGTCGGAGAACACCGATGGATAATAAAGTAGTCTGAGTAATCCCCTCCATTGGAATAGTAGTGGTCTCCTCAGTAGGCTGATAACCGAGGTTAACAGCCAATTGGGATAAGAATGACCCAAACACCACATGTTTGGCGTTATTGGCAGCTAACGTCTTGCCTAGATTAGTGCACGTATAGAACCACATACCAGGGTTGCAGGGCTGTCCGTCCTCCCTAGTCATGCACCATAAGAGGAAAAGGTCGCCTCTAGAGACAACCCCCTCACTGGAGAACCTACCGTGCACCGACGAAGAGATCCAACGGTGTACGGTTCTCAGAATAGGGTTGCAGAGCTTACTTGATTTGGACTGCCTGGGATGGTAAGCAGCAGCTGGCTCACCTGCCATCTCTGCCCAGGTAACTCCGTCAGACCAGTTTTGAATAGGAACATCATGGTGGGCCCCCTCATATGCATGTGTTTGGACCTCCTCTGGTGTGTGGAACCCCAGATGGATGTTGAACTCTGCTAAAGAATAATCATGCTCCACCTCATCTAGCATGAATTTGACCCGGTACTCCTCCTCTGGGTTTGATGCATCGTAGTATGTCAGTGTACCTAAAATCTTGATCACCGACTCTATGTAAGTGGGATGTCGTATGGCAGCAACCCTCGTCCATCTGATCCTCTCTAGTTAGGTGGTGACTGTGCCTAGTATATGAAATTTGTTTAAGGTGTGCTCGTCTAGGTACCTGGTAGGATGGAACTCAAATCCTCGGACCTGGCGGTATCTTTCCCTCATATTCAGAGGGATATGACCTAGAATAGGAGCTAGCACTCTGGATCTGACAGCATGGTCCTATCTGGCCCTTTTAGTCATTTTTCCTGAAAAATAGATTAAATAATATAACAAGGAAAATAGAATTTTGTCATAATAACATTTTAGGGCCTTTAAGCTGAAAAAAGTCAGCACGGCCTAGAAGCACGACCTGTCAATGAGGAGCACGGCCGTGCTCCCTTGTCAGATGCGATTTCCAGATCGTAAAAACAGTTCCAGATCGAGAAAAACATCAAATTTCACCATTTTTGAACCAGAATCACGCAAAATAGACCTCACCTAACATGCAAAACGAGTTCTATTTGGATTTCTAAGTCTAAAACACATCTATATATCATGTCTTTACGATCTAGGATATGTAATGTCATGAGATTTCTCCAAAAACACCAACAAATCCCTAAACTATCATAGATCTTTAGAGGAAATAGAGATGTGGATGCTACCTGGCTTGGATTGATGGAGAAATACACAAAGAACTGCACAAAAGATCAAGAAAACAATCGTTCTCTCGTTTTTCTCTCTGGAGTGAATAGTAGAGGGTCGTGCTAATGAGAGCCACGGCCTCTTCATTCTAGTTTTAAGCTGAAAGACGCACAGCACGGCCTTTTCATCCTTGAGCACGGTCGTGCTGGTTTTTTTTTTTTAAGTAAAAGATAACAAAACTTTTATAAATATGGGTTGCCTCCCACAAAGCGCGTGTTTAATATCCCGAGCCTGACGGATATATTTCTCACAAAGCTTAGTTTAAATTAACAGTAAGGGTTTCTTGTTGGAAACCCTCCTCATAGATCTTGGCCCTTTGGCCATTTATCTTGAAAGTTTCCCCATTATCTTTTTGTAATTCAATAACTCATAGGGGAATACCTTGATTATTTTGTATGGTCCATTCCATCTGGATTTAAGTTTACCTGGGAAGAGACGCAGATGAGAGTTATAAATTAAAACCTTATCACCTACTTGAAACTCTCGTCTCAGAATATGCTTGTCATGCCATTTCTTTGTGCGTTCTTTGTATAGCTTAGCATTTTCATATGCTTCTAGACGGAATTCATCCATCTCATCTAGTTGTAACAACCGCTTCTCCCCTGCATCTTTTATTTGAAAATTCAAATATTTGATGGCCCAATAGGCCCTATGTTCCAATTCTACAGGTAAGTTACAAGCTTTTCCAAAAACCAATTTATAAGGAGACATGCCAATAGGAGTTTTAAATGCCGTCCTATATGCCCACAAAGCGTCATCAAGTTTTAATGACCAATCTTTTCGAGAATTGTTAACAGTTCTTTCCAAAATTTTCTTTATTTCTCGATTGGAAATTTCAACTTAACCGCTTGTTTGTGGATGGTAAGGAGTGGTTACTTTGTGAGTTACTCCATATTTTGCTAACAGATTTTCAAATTGTTTATTGCAAAAATGGGAGCCTCCATCACTTATGATTGCCCGGGGAGTACCGAAACGAGTGAAAATATTTTTCTTTAAAAATTTAATCACTCCCCTAGCATCATTTTTAGTTAGAGCCACCGCTTCTACCCATTTGGACACATAATCAACTGCAACCAGGATATAAACATTATTATAGGAAGACGAAAAAGGTCCCATGAAATCTATGCCCCAAACATCAAACAATTCACAGACTAAAATACTGTTTAGGGGCATTTCCTGTCTCCGGGAAATATTTCCACTCCTTTGACATCTATCATAAGATTTGACAAAATTGTATGCATCCCTAAAAAGGTTAGGCCAGTAAAAACCACATTACAAAACTTTGTGTGCAGTCTTTGTGGGACCAAAATGACCTCCCACTTCTTTAGAGTGGCAATGCTCTAAAATGGAATTAAATTCCACTTCTGGAATGCTTCTTCTAATGATATTGTCAGCACAGATCTTGAATAAGTATGGTTCATCCTAAAAATAATGCTTAACATCAGAAAAGAATTTCTTTCGTTGAGCATAAGATAAATTAGGAGGAAGAACATTACCAGCCATTTAGTTTACAAAATCTGCATACCATGGTAATTTAGAAATTTCCAGCAATTTTTCATCAGGGAAGGTTTCCTTTATCCCTTCAACAACATTTGGTCTTACCTCAGGATCAGTCCTGGACAGATGATTGGCAATGACATTTTCAACTCCTTTTTTGTCTCTGATCTCTACATCAAACTCTTGAAGCAAGAGTACCCATCTGATTAGTCTTGGCTTAGTATCCTGTTTGGCAAGCAAATGTC
This sequence comes from Calophaca sinica, assembly GCA_037113605.1. Classification (NCBI taxonomy): domain Eukaryota; kingdom Viridiplantae; phylum Streptophyta; class Magnoliopsida; order Fabales; family Fabaceae; genus Calophaca; species Calophaca sinica. The sequence goes on along the minus strand of CM073732.1, from coordinate 111,534,888 downwards.
TAATAGCCGCATGATCAGTATAAACAATTATTTTAGATAAAACCAGGTAAGGATGAAATTTGTCAAAAGCAAATATTACTGCCAGTAACTCTTTCTCAATTGTCGTATAATTTTGTTGCGCATCATCAAGAGTACGACTGACATAATAAATGACATGAAATACCTTATCCTTTTTCTGGCCCAAAACGGCCCCCACTGCCATATCACTAGCATCACACATTAGTTCAAAAGGCAGTGACCAATCAGGTGCCATAACAACAGGTGCTTCAATCAGCTTTGTTTTCAGAGTGTTAAAAGATTTCAAATAATCTTCAGAAAATTGAAAGGGCATATCTTTCATTAAAAGGGTTGATAGAGGCTTTGCAATTTTTGAAAAATCTTTTATAAACCTCCCAGAAATCCAAAGATGACCCGTAAAGCTTCTGATAGCTTTTACAGAATTAGGAGGTGGAAGTTTTGCAGTAACCTCTATTTTGGCAGGATCTACCTCAATCCCTCTTTCAGAAATTTTATGCCCGAGTACAATGCACTCACTAATCATAAATTGACATTTTTCCCAGTTCAGAACCAAATTTGTTTCTGTACATCTTTTCAGCACAAGTCCCAGATTAATTAAACAAGCATCATATGATGTACCATACACAGAAAAATCATCCATAAATACCTCTATGCAATCTTCCAAAATATCAGAGAAGATAGACATCATGCATCTCTGGAAGGTGGCAGGTGCATTACATAGACCAAATGGCATTCGTCTATATGCAAATGTTCCGTATGGGCACGTAAAAGTAGTCTTTTCCTGATCTTTAAAAGCCACGGGTATTTGCATATATCCGGAATAGCCATCCAGACAACAATAATATTCATGCCCGGATAATTTTTCTAACATTTGAACAATAAAGGGGAGGGGGAAATGATCTTTCCTAGTGGCTTCATTTAATTTTCTATAATCAATGCAAACACGCCACCCACTAAATTTTCTAACAGCAATTAATTCCTTCTTATCATTTTCAGTTACTGTCGTCCCTCCTTTTTTCGGGACCACTTGGACAGGACTCACCCAAGGACTATCAGATATAGGATAGATTATACCTGCATCAAGAAGTTTGATAACTTCTTGTTTTACCACTTCTTTTAAATTTGGGTTGAGCTTCTTTGGGGTTGAACCCTTGGCTTGTGGTCCTCTTCCATATGGATTCTGTGAGTGCAAATGGAGGGCTTATTCCTTTGATGTTATGGATAGTCCATCCAAATGCCTCCTTGTGTTCCCTAAGAACTCTCAATAGCCTTTCTTCCATTGAACCTGTCAAAGATGAAGAAATAATAACAGGCAAAGAGGAAGGGGGATGTAGGAATGCATATTTTAAATTAGCAGGCAGAGGTTTAAGCTCAAGCTCCGGTGGTTCTTTAATGGAAGGCTTGGGCTTTTGTAGATTATCTCTTTCCAAGTTTTCATATTGCCCTTTCCATTTGACACCTCCTTGATTTATTCCAGCATCCAAGGCTTTGACTTCATCCAACATTTCCATATTATCCAAAAAATCAAACTCACTCATTGTTAAAGCTTTTTCAAGATTGTTACTACTTAATAGTTCCTGCAAATTATACTGAGTTAAAGCACTAGTGTTATCCACAGAAGATATAAAATTACAGGATTCAAAAGTAGACGGGGTTTTCATAGAGTTAAAAACTTTAAAAACAACCTCCTCATCATTTAACCTTAGAGTAAGTTTCCCTTGGTGGACATCAATTAGAGTCCTACCCGTGGCCAAGAATGGCCTTCCCAGAAGAATCGGTTTTTTATCAATTTCCATATCAAAAATCACAAAGTCTACCGGAAAGATAAATTTATCTACCTTAATAAGAACATCTTCTACTATACCTCGTGGATACACCACAGATCTGTCTGCCAGTTGGATTTGGATAGTTGTGGGTTTTGGTTCTTGAATCCCCAACTTTCTCAGAATGGACAAAGGCATCAAGTTGATACTAGAGCCTAAGTCACACAGACACTTTTTAAAATGTAAATCACCTATTGAACAGGGAATAGTAAAACTACCTGGATCTTTCAATTTAGGAGGTAATTTATTCAGAAATATAGAAGAGCACTCCTCATTAAGTTTGACTGGGGCAAATTCCTCTAGCCTTTTTTTATTGGACACAATGTCCTTCAGAAATTTTGCATATTTAGGCATTTGAGAAATTGCCTCCACAAAGGGTATGTTGATTGTTAGTTGTTTTAACATATCCAAAAATTTGGCAAATTGTGGATCAACTATGTTACCTTTTAGCCTTTGTGGAAATGGGATATTTGGCTTAGGGTTTTGGGGTGGAAGTGATGAAACTGCAGGAATTGGTGAAGTTTGTTCATTTTTTTCTTTTTCTTCAATTTTTTCACTTAAGTCCCTTTCAGTAGGGACTCGACTACTCTCATTTATCGGTGAATTAAGAATTTTACCACTTCTAGTACTCATGGCCTTCATTTGCTCCCTAGGATTTTGTTCAGGCTGGCTGGGGAGCGACCCTTGCTCCCTTTTGGTCATTAGTTGCATCAGAGTGGCAACTTGGCTTTCTAAATTTTTGTGGTTGGAAACTGAAGTATTTACTGTATTTTCTAGTGATTTAACAGTTCCCACAAGGCTATCAATTTGATCTTGAAGGTATGGCCTTCTTTGTGGTTGAGGTTGGACTTGCATGTTAGGGGGTTTGTAGGGGGCTTGAATCTGATTTTTATTCTGATTCTGATTCTGGTTTTGTTGCACCCCCCAAGCGAAGTTGGGATGGTCCCTCCAACCCGGATTATAGGTATTAGAATATGGACCATTTCTAGGCCTAGAGCTAGTGCCTACAAAATTAATTTCTTCTAAACAATCCTTGGTCTCATGACCCACTGTTTCACAAGAATTACAAGAGGCCATAGGGCCCTTCTTCTCAATGCTTTTTATCCTTTCATTGGATTTCTCCATATAACTAGCCAAGACACCCATACACGGATGTCCATGCCTTTGCATGTATTTGAGCATTGCTTCTTGCATTTCAAGTTTTGGATCAGAATCTTTGATGGCGTTAACTTCTTCAGTCATGCCACTAAACTCAATAGGCCATTCATCATTGTCATGAGAAACTGAGGCAACTGTTTTAGACTTTGAGGCTAAGAGAGCCTCTAACTTCTTGCTCATTGCCTCAATCTTGGCCTCTAAAGCAGTATTAGAATCTACTTTAAACATACCTGGCTGCGGAGATTTTTTCGGGATATGTCTCTCTCCTTGTGCCCATTGAGCACTATTCTGGACAATCCTGCCCATGATCTCATAGCATTCAGATGGTGTTTTGTAGCCTAAGGATCCTCCACATGCTGCATTTATAGCTGCCTTATCCTGAAAAGAAAGACCATTATAGAAAATTTGAACTAACAGGAATTTATTAAAACCATGATGGGGACAGCCTATGATTAGATCTTGGAATCGTTCCCATGTTTAATGCATAGTTTTATCATATTTCTGAGTAAATCCAGAAATTTCTGCTCTTAGTTTAGCAGACTTCCTAGGTGGGAAGTATTTGTTCAAAAATTTACTCTTCAGATCTGTCCAAGTTATGATGGAATTGGCTTCCAATGAGTCCAACCAGAGTTGAGCTTTTCATTGCAAAGTAAAAGTAAACAAGCGGAGTCTAATGGCTTCCAGAGGAACCCCATTAATTTTTACAGTTTTTGTAATCCGCTGGAATCTTTTTAGATGGGCATTTGGGTCCTCATGTGGTAAGCTTGAGAATTGCACATCTTTAACCATAAAAATTAGGCCTGGTTTAAGCTCAAAATTGTTGGTTTCCACCGCTGGATATTGGATACTATCATGTTCTTCACAAGTCAGTGTGAAGTATTCATTCATAGTCAATTAATGTTCTGCCATTGTTCTTCTTTGTCTTCTAACAGCTCTTCTTTGTCTTCTGAGAGCTCTTGCAGTTCTTTCAATTTCAGGATCAAACTGAAGGATAGGATCTTGAGAGCGTGTTAGCATACACTGCAACAATGCTGGATCACGTGATCAAAAATTGAAATTTTAATTATTTTTAAGGTTAGTCTAAAGAAAAGAAAAGAAAAATTAAAAGAAAGAAAAAATACGATTTGATTCAATCAAGTGAAAACTACGTCCCCGGCAACGGCGCCAAAAACTTGTTGGGTCAAAATCGCAAGTATACGATCTCGTCAAGTTATAGTATAAAAGATTATCGTCTCCACAGGGAAATGAAATGATTACTGCTCTACTTAGATCAATTTGTTATTTAGACAAATGGTTCCAAGTGAAATTAATTAAAAGAGAAAAGAAAGAAATTTAGAATAAGAACAAAAACTATGATTATGGAGTTACTGAGGTTTTGGGTTCATTTTATACCAATACTTATTCACTTAACCAATTTATAAAAAGAGCCGAGAAAATATCCTTATTGATTAGCAATCATCTATTCAAAAGCTATTAACACCCAATGATCATGCAATATTAATAGTCTTCTTCCTAATTTATTACTTTGTTTGATCATTCAAAGCAAGTAAATAGAAAGAGCATAAAGCGTCAATAGATTTATCAATTCAATGATTGACTGAAAATGAACACGCAATCCTTGATCCAGCAGAGCACGCAGATTCAATTATCCCTAGAGTTCTGTTAACTAATTGAAGGTACGATCGCCACACAATTAACTTACTGAGTAAAGAATGATCAGTTCTTATTAGAATAAATTCGCCATGAATAATTTAATCATAAGCATTAAGAACTCATATTATAAACTGGATTAAGATTATAAGCATAGTAAAAGATTTCTCATTACCGCAGTAATAGAATTAGTTGCACATTAAAATTGAAGATAATAGCACTGCAACAATTCTAGAGTCCATAATAATATTTAAAGAGTAAAGAAATAAAATTACAAAAACTAAAATAACAGAAGAAAATAAAGCTATAAAGGGAAGAAATGAGGCAGAAAATGCATCTGCACTCAGAAGGGACATTTTAAACTGAAACTGCGAACTCCTATTTATAGGCAAAAATCTACTTAGGCCGTGCTCCAAGGCCGTGCTCCCTTTACAGGCTGTTTTACGCGTCTGCACCGCCTCTACGCTTGCCGACATGACTTGTTGAGATTTTTTTGGTGGAACACGGCCGTGCTCCATGATGAAGAGGTCGTGCTTCATGTTAAAGTCTATCCAATTTGTGACAAAGTTGTAGGAAATTCTCTTAGCTTTCCAATGCCATAAAGAACGCCTCAATCCGATAACTACAGCTCCAGATATGATTAAAATACAAAAACAGCTATTCGGGGAGCGTGTGGACGCGCGTGAGGCGCGCTCATAGCTAATTGCTACTTCAGGTAAGCATGAACATGCTTCATTATATTATGCGAAGGCCGTGTTTAGCATTTTGGGCCTATTTCAAGCCCAAATTTGTATTTGACCACCATATTGCCTAATTTTCCATTTCTGCATAATTTAGATTAAAAGAGAGTGAATTTCAATTGATAATATTCAATAATTATTCAAATCACATTCTAATATCCTTATAAAAATGATGCAATATTGGTGTTATCAATTCCCCCACACTTGAGCTTTGCTTGCCCTCAAGCACGTAATTGGTTTTTGATTTCCAAATTTTTTTTTATCAATGATAGCTGACCAATTAATGGGGCAGAGCAAATGTTTTTTAAAGATAACTTTTTATCTCTTTGAGAGAAATATTTTTCACTTGATTGGATAATTAGAAAAGTTAGCACCTTTGAAATCAAACCAACCAAGAATGTGTCACTCCCTTTCAATCTCTCAACTGTATCAATGGGTAAGGAGAATTCAGACAAATTTTTCATAGACAAAGCATTACCAAAAGCTTGACGATAGACCAAGACTCGACTAACGATTTACAGACAATATTGAAACCAAGGGGACTTTTATAAGGTTGTAATGAGGTCAGGGGTGAAAATTTAAGGTATGGAAATTCAAAGAAAGGATATTTCAAGGGCTATAGTAAATAATCAATTTCAAGCAACTATCCTTTTGAATCAAATTGGAGCTTCAGATATATGTTCACTTTTAAACAGAGCACCAAACTTTTCTTCTTTTTTTCACATTTTCCTTGTTGTATCAGAGTTCCTCATTACAAATATCTCTTTTTTTTTTAGGAATAAGTCTTTACCTTATCAAATTTCCATTGAAATATATATCTGTCACCAAAACCAAGCTGCTCCATTTTAATACAAAACGGTACCCGAATCTATCATTTTTTTCAATCAAATCAGAGGGTATAGAATAAAACTTTTTTTTAAAGCTCAAAGTGGTCAACTAAGTGGTGAAGTTTAATCGCAAAGTGTAGCAGGCTAGAAACAAATCCTAAATGCCCTAATCATTTTCAAAAATTCTATAAATTAGTTTCGCTTTGAATGGTCACATATCAAGTTCTAGAACACAATGTTCAATGAAAACAACTCTTATGAAGAATAGGGTTATGATAATCTTGTAACAATGCGCAAACCCAAATCAGGCTCAAATCCTCACTTTTAGAAGCTATTTCATGAAAAAAATTTCAATTAAGGCTCATCTCTAATTTTCAGCTTTCAGAAATTTATATCATCTCAATAAATTAAACCTCAAAAGCTGTCGTAAAAAAAGTTCAAGTTTTTCGCCCTAAAATTAGTAGCTTCAATTTGTTTCAAAACAGTAATAACCAAAAATCAAGTGGTTAACTCCCCCCACACTTATTTCCAACATTGTCCTCAATGCTAGTAACCACAGTATAAGCACATAAAGATATAACATTAGAATCAAGTGCTAAAAAAGTAAAGAGTGGAAAGGGACTTCCTTGTGGAAGATTTCACGAGCCGATTCTGAAAGGGTGTAGCAGGAAAATTTCTTCCCAAAACGACAGTTTTGTCAAAATGAAGCAAGTGAAAAGAGAACTGTCGACAAAATAAAAGAGTAAACATAAAATAAACTGAAATAATATAAACACGGGTTTCCTCCTGCGAAGGCTCTATTTAATGTCCTGAGCTTGACGGATTACTTTAGAAGTGGCCAACCAACGGGTTCCCCAAGAGTGAATTTTGCATTTAGCACATTCCCTCTTCGGCATTTCTTGACCATGTGGTTCAAGTTGCTAGAACATTTTCTTTTTGGTGGTGGAGGATACTCAAGGAGTGATGCAATTTTTACTTTAACATCCCCCACCAACATGCTAGGATCTTGCATGTTAGTAATATCTTTTAAAGAATCCTGCATTCTTAAATCAACAAACTTGTTAACAACCACCACTTTATCAATAAAATCACAAGAAATTAAAGGAGGATTGTTAACATCAACCATATCTTTAATATAGTAACTAATAATTGAAGGAGAGGGGTTAAAATTTAGAAGTTGTGGAATATCCTCTTCCTTACCAGATTTAATAGTTATCTTTCTTTTGTGAACTTCAATGGCTGCCTTACCGATATTGACAACAAGAGTTTGTCCCAAAGAAATTGGGGTTTCCATATCTTGTTCTTCATTAAGAACTGGGAGGTTTTTCTGTCTCTCATCAGAATCACTTTTTTCCGTGAGAACTTCAATCTCTTCTAGGGATGGTTGTGAGTCATGCTTAGGCTCAATCTCATGCTCAGGCCAGATGTCAGAGTGAGTCTCAGACCAACTATCAGACTCAGTGTCAAACCAAGCGTCAGATTCAGCACCTTCAATTAACTTCTCATCATCCTCAGAAATGATGATTTCATCTTTAGGCTTTTGTTGACTAAGCATGGTCTCCTCTTCCCTTTGGATCATCAATTGCACCAATATTGATATTTGATGTTCTAAGAATTTTTGGCTTGCTACGTAGGTATCTACTGTCTTTGTAAGTCTGCCGACCCTTTCATTCAATTGATTGATGCTATTATCCATGGTGTCAAAGGATGGACAGTATTGACTTTCATGCCCTGAAAAACCACAGCACTCACAAAAGAAAAGATAATCCATATTTTTTTTAGAGAGAAGAAAAGAAAAATTAAAAGAAAGAAAAAAATAATCTAGTCTTTAAACCAGGAGACGCTAAATAATAAGCTTAAGTAATAAAATAGTAAGAAAATCTAGTCTTCCAACATGGAGATGAAATATAAAAATAAAAGCTAACCATCCATGTAGGAGGTGATAATAAAATTAAAATGACAAGAAAGAAAAAAATAAAAGATAAAAATAAAATAAAATAAGAAGAAGGAAAATAATTACAAAAAACATCTAAATTAACAATTAATCATTTCGATCAATATCATTAACAATTCCCCGGCAACGGCACCAAAAACTTGTTCGGTCAAAATCGTAAGTATACGATCTTGTCAAGTTATAGTATAAAAGATTATCGTCTCCACAGGGAATTGAAATGATTACTGCTCTACTTAGATCAATTTGTTATTTAGACAAATGATTCGAAGTGAAATTTAAATAAAGAGTGTATAAAAATTAAGTAGAAAAGAGATTATAAAATATTTAAGAAAGGAATTAGATAATAAAAGCACTAAGGTAATGGGTTCACTAATACTTATATCTATGTATTTGATTAATTTATAACATGAGTAACAATTCTTACTGATTACCAATCATCTATTCAAAAGCTATTAATACCCAATGATCATGCAATATTAATAGTCTTCTTTCTAATTTATTACTCAGTTTGATCATGCAAAGTAATTAAACAGAAAGAGCATGAAGTGTCAATAGATTTATCAATTTAATGACTGACTGAAAATGAACACGCAATCCTTGATCCGGCAGAGCATGTAGATTCAATTATTCCCAGAGTTCTGTTAATTAATTCAAGATACGATCGCCCAACAATTAATTAACTGTGTAAAGAGTAGCTAATTCTTTTTAAAGTAATATTACCAGGAATAATTTAATCAAAAGGATTTAAACACTCATATTATAAATCATAAAGATATCACAGATAAAGTAAAAGATCCTCCATCACCTCAATGATGGGATTAGTTACTAAACATACTTGAAGATAGCAACAACGTGTTTACAAAAGACATATTTAAAACTAAAACTAGCAGAACAACTATAATGTAAGACTAGAAGATTACAATAAAAGAAGAGAATTGGGAGAGAATCAATCCCAGGAAACCTTAAAATGTTCTGCTGAGTGTTCCTTTTATAGGCAAAATTTGGGCTCAGCACGATCGTGCTCCAAGGCCGTGCTCCCTTTACAGCCTGTTTACGCGTCACCGACCTTGCCGACATGTTTTTCTGATATTTTTGGTTGAGCACGGCCGTGCTAGTCAAATGAAGAGGCCGTGCTAGTCAATGAAGAGGTCGTGCTCTTCTTCTTAAACAGCCTCAAGGCTGTGCTGCCATGTATAGGCCGTGTTGAATGTTGGTTTAGCATTCTGAGCCTAGTTTTTGGCCCAATTTAAAGCCCATAACTGTATTTGACGACCGTATTGCCTAATTTTCTATTTCTACACAATGTAGATTAAAAGAGAGTGAATTTCAATTGATAATATTCAATAATTATTCAAATAATATTCTAATATCTTTGTAAAAATGATGCAATATTGGTGTTTATCAGCCAACAATAAGGACTTCTTCTTGCCTATGCACAAAGTATATTTCACCGAACTGGGAGTTCGGCTACCTTTCACCGAGTTTCAAATCGGAGTTCTAAATCACTTGAGAGTCGCCCCTTCTCAACTTTACCCCAACGCCTGGGCGTTTATTAGGAGTTTCGAACTAGTATGCTCTCTCCTCGGTATTCTTGCCCTTGTGAGCATGTTCTTCAATTTCTTCTCCCCCCTTAGATCAGCAGATAAGAGCACCGTGAAGCAAGCTTGGTTGTCTTTGAAACCGAAGATTAGGCCCATCGAGGCGTATAGTGACTCCGTTCGTGGATTTAAACGGGAGTATTTTTTCTTAAAACCTCTCAATTGCTCGTCTAAGAAGTGTCTTATAAGGAGGAAAGAGACCAGAGGTATCGAGGAGTTGGTCCAACCATATTGGAGCCAGGACCATTTCCTAGTCGAGCGCAAGAGTTCGGATTTTTCGAGGATGCCCTTAGCATTCAAGGCGCACAGTGTGTGGCCCGATTAAAGGAATTCGTTGGAGGTTTTGAGGCCGAATTGAGGGAAACACCTCACGGCCAAAAACTCTTTCCTCGCTATGTGAATAGAAAAATATTGATGAGTTGTTCTTCGGAAGCTGAAGCTAAAGAGTGTTTAGGTAATATATATGTAAATATGCACGAGTTTTTGTTTGCCTTATGCGTGGTTTCTTACTTTTGACCTTGATTTCAGGTGCAATGGCGGACATCGCGGCTTTTAACGAGTTCCTCAAAAGGAAAAAGAAAGCCATTTCAGGAGGTACCTCGTCGGCTGGTCCCTTGGGCGGCTCCTCGGTGGCCTCTCCCTCGCAGGTCGTGAGTGCCTCCTCGTCACCAGCTTCTCACCGTGTCCCGACTCCCACCTTGGAACATACCGAAACTCCAGAAGTCGAAGAGATTTCGGCCCCCAACTCTCAGGGTGAGAAAGGGAAAGAGGTCGACACTGAACCGGCCATTCCTCCCTTGAAGCAGCAAAGGAGGGAGAGTGGGAGAAAACAACTTAGCCGTTTGGAGAAGGCTACTGGAAGCGGTGACTTCTCCGAGAGTGATGGTCCTGTGGTGTGGACGCCTCCTCATGCTCTGACTTCTAAGGAGCTGCGCCATTACACTTCGACCGAGGACAATGTTTACCTATCGAGCTTATCGAGTTCAGCTCGTGAAGATTTGGCTTTGGAGTGAGCGAGCTGGATTGTCCGAAGTTTGAACCTGTTAGTCCATATTGTGGAGAATAATGTTGCTCTTGAGAGGGAGAATTAAGAGTTTAAGACTTCGGCGAAAAAGATCAGAGCACGGGCTGAGGATCTATAGAAACGGGAAGCCAAAATGACCAACCTTGAAAATAATCTGCAAGGTCAGACGGGTAAGTTGAACAACGTGAGGAACAAGGTCGCTAGTTTGGCACAAAGGGCCTTAACCTCTCTAAAGAGCGTGACCAGTTGCTTTCCGACAAGAAAGCTCTTCAAACTGAGAAGGACGAAGTTCTCCAGGAAAAAGAGAAGTTCCAGAAAGACTTGGAAGAGGCCAGGACTGCTCTCACTTTGGCAAATGAGGAGAAGGAAAGGTGGGCAAAAATTGCTGTCAAGTTTGGTGATCAGCAGTTTGAGAACGCTGTCGACCAAGTTCACCTGCTCTATCTGACCCTTGAAGTGGATATTTCTCGACTATTCAGTAGAGGTATTGTCTTTGAAAGTCAAATCGTTGACCTCAAGACCATGGAAGTCCTACATGACGCGGCGCCTACATCGGAGAGGGACGTAGAGCCTACATTAGAAGCCATCGAGAAAGATGCCGAGGAGCTGGAATAAAGACCTAAGATGCCAGGATTTATTTGTAACTTGTCAAATATTTGAACAATTTGTATTTTTGGACCTCTTCGGAGGGTTGTCTGTAACAACTTCCTTTTTGTTTTAATGCTTGTTTTGGCAATTTGTTTTGCAATTCTTCATTGCTTGTGCATGTTTTTAGAGTTTTGTTTCGATTTGGTTTCCTTGGAGTTTGATCCGATTTGGTCTCACGGAGGGTCCACCCCGGCCAAGGGATGGTCCTCCTCTGCCCCGATCTTAGGGAGTATGTTCCCTTTGACAGGTGAACGCTACTTCGGCATGACCTGTCCTTGAAAGACTGGCTAGGTCGATCAGGCGGTCTACCGTGTGTTCCTCGGATGCCACTTTCGAGGCTTTCCAGAGTACTATGTGTCTTCTGAATTCCTTCGAAATGGGTGGTGGGAGTTGTGAATTTTCGGCGTCGCTTTCCGTTCACCGATTAGTCGGAGTCTGCGATAGGCGACTCCCGTTCGGTATTTCGATCGTGGTTGGCGTGTAAGCCCGACCTTACCGCTTTTCCCTAACAAAACATAAGAAATATTAGAAGTGTAACTTGCATTGAAAATTGATGTCGAATTACAATTCTAAGAAAGACTATAAACGAATTAATCGAACTTCGATATAGAATAGTTCAAAATAAACGGCTGCACAAGCAAAATAGAACGTGGCGGAGTACTACCGATGGTTAATCCTGGTCGTAGTGACCGGACTCAACTGTAGTACTTCTGAAGCTTTGTTGTATTCAAAGTTCGGGGTTGGCACTTCCTTGGAGATCTTCCAGGTAGTAGGCTCCCGTCTCGGTCTTTGCAGTGACTCGGTAGGGCCTTTCCCAATTCGGAACCAGTTTTCCTTGTGTGACGTTCTTTAAACCGACATCTGCTCTTCGAAGAACGAGGTCTCCGACAGTGAAGTCTCGCGAAACTACGCGTTGGTTGTATCTCACAGCTATGCGTTGCTTAACGGCGGCTTCATTCAGGGCTGCAATCTCTCGACTTTCTTCCAAGACGTCCAGTTCTTCTCGGAGATATTGGTAATTTAGCCTCGGTTCTGGTGGGTGTAAGGTTCTCCAGCTCAACTCACCGACTTCGACTGGAATTACCGTTTCTGACCCATAAGTTAGGCCGAAAGGTGTTTCTCCTGTCGACGAGTGCGGAGTCGTCCTATAAGCCTAAAGAACCTGAGGAAATTTGTCGACCCATCTGCCCTTTTCCTCGTCTAAGTATCGTCGAAGGCCCGCCAAGACTACACGATTTACTGCTTCTGCTTGCTCGTTTGTCTGAGGATGCTCGACTGAAGTGAAATGGTGCTTCACATTGAGGTCGTTTAGAGTCTTCCGAAATTGTTGGTCAATGAACTGTGTACCGTTATCAGTCACCACGACTTCGGGAATCCTGAACCTGGTTAAGATTGGGGAGTTGAAGAATTTGATCAAGTTTTTTGTCGTTATCTTTGCAAGAGGTTGGGCTTCTATCCACTTCATGAAGTAATCAACTGCTACCGCTAAGAACTTGATCTGCCAAGGAGCCAAGGGAAATGAGCCCAGAATATCGATTCCCCACCAGGCGAACGGCCATGGTGATGACAAGGCAATTAGTTCGGTTGGAGGTGCGACATGGACATCGGTGTGTCTCTGGCAGTTATAACATTTTTTCGCATATTCCTTGGCGTCGACTCCCATAGTCAGCCAATAGTACCCTACTCTTAATGCTTTCTTTGCTAAGGTCATTCCACCTAAGTGTTGCCCATATATGGCCCATATATGCCTTCGTGTATTTTGGCCAATACATATTGGGTTCCGACGTGTCAAGACACTTCAGCAAGGGCATGGAGACACCTCTTCAGTATAACTTCCCTTCGACAATGAAAAATGAGCATGCTCTTCTGCGGAGCTTAGACGCTTCTTTCGGTTCTGCCGGCACTTCTCCCAAGTAGAGAAGCTTCAAGATCGGAGTCATCCAAGAGTCTCCAAAGTCTATACCATTTCAAATTGAGAGGCTATGCAGATAAGTCGTAGTGGCGACCTTTGGTGCTTCGACCAGAGCTTCCGAAGAGTTTTCGGCTACAGACCCTTAGACACTAGGAGTGGTCAATGTCTCCTAGATTACTAATCGGTGCGAGGTTGGTATCTTTGTGCTTGCGAGCTTAGAAAGGATGTCGGCTCGCACGTTCTGCTCCCTCAGTACATGTATGAGCTCAGCTTGTACAAACCGGCTCATTAGCGTTTTGACCTGGGCGAGGTATTTCTGTAACAACAGATCCTTAACTTGGTAATTGCCATTAACTTGTGAGATGACGAGTTGCGAGTCGGAATGACGATAACACGTGCTGCACCAAGTTCATGGGCAAAGGTGAGTCCAGCTATGCATGCCTTATATTCGGCCTGATTGTTTGAAGTCGAAAACACAAACGCCAGTGAGTATTCAACGACCAAACCATCCTTATTTTCAAGGATTAAACCGGCCCCGCTTCCCTTTGGGTTAGAAGATCCATCGACGAAGACTGTCTATTTGCCTGCGGGCGATGGTGACTTCGGAGTAAGCTCTGCCATGAAGTCTGCGAGCGACTGTGCTTTAACCGCCTTTCTTGGTTCGTAATTGACGTCGAACTCGGAGAGCTCAATGGACCACTTGATAATGTGATCGGCGAGGTCGGGTCAATAAAGTATTAGCTTTATCGGCTGGTCGGTTCTAACCACGATGTGGTGAGACAAGAAGTATTGGCGAAGTCTTCGTGCCGAAATGACGAGAGCCAAGGCCATCTTCTCGGCCCATTGGTACCGCAGTTCGGGTCCCTGGAGGGCTTTACTGATAAAGTATACTGGTTTCTGTCTGTCGATGTCTTCCTTTACCAGAACGGCGCTCAAGGCCTCTTCGGTTACCGACAAAAGATATAATGTCTCCCCTTCTTGGGGTCGACTCAAGACAGGTGGAGTGGAGAGAATCTCTTTCAACCAGGTAAAGGCTTCTTGGCATTCATGAGTCCACTGGAAAGGGACCTCCTTCTTAAGCAGCTTGAAGAAAGGGAGTGCACACTATGTTGAAGTTGATATAAACTTGGTTAGTGCTGCCATCATCCTGCTTAATCACTGTATCTCTTTCTTCGAAGTTAGTTCCTTCATGTCGGTGATTGCCCGACATTTATCCGGATTGGCCTAAATTCCTCTTTCGGTCAGAAAAAACCTGAGGAACTTTCCCGCCCTGACACCGAAGGTACACTTGTCTGGGTTCAAGCGCATGTTGAGTTTGTGGAGTTCGGAGAATACTTCGGCGAGGTGGGTGATGTTATTTTCGTCCTGGTCAGTTTTGACGATCATGTCATCCATGTAGACTTCGAGCAATCTCCTGATCTGCTACTGAAAGACCTTGTTCATCATTCTTTGGTATGTGGCGCCCGCGTTTTTCAAGCAAAAGGGCATGACTTTGTAATAGTAGTTTGCACCTTCGGTCATAAAGGTTGTCTTCCCTTGGTCGGGCTCGTACATCGGTATCTGGTTGTAGCCCGAATACACATCCATGAAGAATAGGAACCGAAAAGCAGATGAATTATCAACGAGCTTGTCGATATTGGGTAGCGGGTATGCGTCTTTCAGGCACGCTTTGTTGAGGTCAGTATAGGCTACACACATTCTCCACTTCCCGTTCGACTTTTCACGAGCACCACGTTCAATAGCCAGGTTGTGTACTTTTCTTCCTTTACAAAATTAGCTTTGATCAGATCTGATACAGCTTTCTCGACTGCTTGAGCTTTCTCGGGTGATTGTCGGCTAGCCTTTGTGCGACCCATCGGGCCGATGGGTTCAGTGCCAGCTTGTGGCACGCTACATCGGGCGATATTTCGGGCATCTCATCGGCGGTCCAGGCAAAGAGATCAACATTGTCTTGGAGGAATTTGATCAAGCTTGCTCTCATCACTTCAGGGAGATCGTACCCTACCTTCATCGTTCGCGAAGGATCCTTCCCAATCTGGACGTGGGAGGATTCACCATCGAGAACTGGCCTTTCAATTTTCTTCGTGAGTTCCTTGGCCATTGGGACGCCGATATCCTTGGTTTTGACCTTGACGTCCTCAGCCCCGAAACGGGGGTCGACATCGATTAACATCACGCCGTGTCCGGATGTCGAATGTTTCTCGGTTGCCGAGATCTTTCCGACCCGATCAACCTGTGTTCTCTTGAGGCTTATCTCGAAACATCTTCTCGCTGCCTCTAGGTCCCCATTCAGGATGACAACCTCGCCGCTGGAAATGTGGAACCTCATTTTCAAATGGATCGTCGAAGTCACTGCTCCGAGAGCAGCTAAAGTAGGTCTGCCAATGATACAGTTATAGTCATAGTCGCATGGGAGGACTAAGAACTGTACCTTGACTGTTTTTGACTTCGGATAAGCGCCAAAGGTCACCATTAATTCGACATATCCCATAGGCGTCATCTTGGCCCCGTTGAAACCTTGTAAGTCCATTCCCTCATAAGGTATGAGGAGATCTTTTGAAAGTTTCAGCGTATCAAACAATCCCTTGTACATAATGTCGACGGAAATTCCCTGGTCGATGAGAATCCTCCTAACGTCGACATTTTCCATCATTGCCCGAACTAAGAGGGGAATGTCTTTGTTAGGCTCTCATCCTATCAAGTCTTTATCATAAAAAGGAGCGAGGGTCTACTAGACTTTGGACGATTGACAGGAGGGTAACTGGAATTAACAGCGGCTACTGCGGTGTCCTTAAATTTTCTTTTCTCGATCTTCATGGATGGGCCGCCCAATTTATTAAGCTCTCTGGTAATGACCATGGCAATCGCCATGGTCTGGGTTTGGTCCTCCTCGTCGTCAACTCTACGCCTGGCGTCTCGAGATGTGGAGGCATGGTGAACGCGAGGTGCGGGAGACCTCGACCGTTTCCTCCCTGGCTTTTTGTCGGCGTACTTCTGCAGCTTCCCACGTCTGATCAGTTGCTTGACAACATCCTTCAACTGGAAATAATCTTCAGCATTGTGACCGTTACTGCAATGCCACCGGCAGTACTTTGTTTTATTTGTATTCGGCCTTTGTTTTATCCGATTCGGGAGTTTGATCCCGGCGTCCTTGAACTCCGTGTGCAGACACTCTTCGAGGATGCGGGCCCGTGAAGTGTTCAGTGGTGTATATTTGGTGTATTTAATTACCGAACTCTTGGAATCTTTCTCCTTTTTGGGCTTAGACTCCTTAAGGGCTGATTCTTTCCCTTCTGCTACTTCTCCCTAGTCGGTAAGGATGCACTATTCCTCATAGCCAATGAACCTTTCGGCGCAACGCAAGAGGTAGTTGTAATCGCGTTGGCGATTGACTCCGATATGGACATGGAACAAACTTTTGTTGATCAACCCTTGCTGGAGTAGGTACATCTTCATGTCTTCCCGGACTCCCCTAGCTAACATGGCCTCTTGGGTGAACCTCTCGATGTATTTCCTTAGGGGTTCATTTTCCCTTTACCGAATAGCAGCGAGGGTTGCTGTAACACGCATATTTTTACGATACGTTAATTAGCGGTAATATTGTACTTTTGTCGTAATTATGCTTTAATAAAGCAGTTGCTTGTTCCCTAAGTAAGTGACTTAATTAAATCAAGAGCTAATATAATTGAGAATTAATATTTTGATATTGATTCACGGTTCGAAGATCGTCGAAAAATTCTAACGAAGTTTCGGCGCGTTTCAAATCGCCGGGCAGTTTCTGCCGCAGATAAAATTCAAAATGAGCCCCGATTTCGATAAAAATCGAATCGTAACTTGTTTTAATTATTTTTGAGTGAATTATATTGTTTTTATTATTTATGAAATAATATTATCATGCGGAGAATTAATTCCCCGCGAATTAATTTTTCGGGATTTTTCCGACGAGAAATTAATCGGTTTTGCGGTTTCTCGTCGCCGTGTTTTTAAACCTTAAGACTCTAGATTAGAGGGGAATCATGAGTGAAGTGAGATTAGATGGGATAGAGTGAGTGATGTGATTAGCATCTAATAAAGGTAATTAGGTGTCACTTAACTTGTGGGTTATTTCAAAATTTTACCTTTTAATTAAATCATTTTATTATTAAGTGATTAAGTGAAAAAAAAATTATAAAACCCCCCTAGCTGCCCAAGTCGTGGACAGCACCCCCATTTTCCTCTTCATCTACTTCATCTCCATCTCTAGAGCAAGACAAGGGTTCCAAGCTTCCATGGTTGATTTCTCCACTTCCTTTGAGCTTTACAACTTAAAGTCTT
Organism: Calophaca sinica; assembly: GCA_037113605.1. Lineage (NCBI taxonomy): Eukaryota > Viridiplantae > Streptophyta > Magnoliopsida > Fabales > Fabaceae > Calophaca > Calophaca sinica. Next base: position 111,517,222 of record CM073732.1, on the reverse strand, counting down.
CATCAAACTTGCTTCAATCCTTCATCTCCACCTAGTTCCTCATCAACTTCACCATTTAAAGTAAGGAAAAAACATATTTTCTTCCTCCATTTTTCTGTTTGAAATCGTGATGTCCACCCCCATTTCATCTCTTGTGATTTTGCTTCCATACTTAGTTTTCTTGCTAGGTTTTCTTCTATACTCTATCACCTATATGTCCAACCATTTGAGTAGTAGAAAATCAAAAAAAAATTGGCCCTAAAACAGCCCCATAATCAGCGCCCAGCAGCCCCCCCTTTGTGTTGATTAATTGTTGTTTTAGCTGTGATTAATTGATGATTGTTGTTGTTTGTTGGTTGATGATGAACAAAAGGGAGATGAATCATCTTAAAACCCCTCATTTGATGCTTTAGGGCAAAAACCCTAGAGGTTAGAAATGGGGAAAATGATGTGATCTCATGAGAATCAATCAATTGAATGTTATAAGTGTCATTAGAGATTGTTTTGATGTTAATTTAGCTTGTAGTTTAAATTGATTATGTGTAACATGATAGTTTTAGAAAATTTTCAATTCTTGAACTATGAGAACTTGAGGATATGATGTTCAAATATGTGTTAGATGTTTAACAAAGTTATTAGAATGATTTTTAAGGTTATTAGAACTAGTATGCATGAATTGGCATGAGTGAAGTTTATGTTTTATGAAAAAATTGGTTTATGTAGGACTAGATTGATATATGAGCATGATTAGGTTATTCTTTATTTTAATTTGGCATGAACATATTTTTTTAGCATGATGTTGGCAATGTATTTAATGCCTTAGGATTCTTGAAATTGGGATTTTGTTGATTGGAAGTATTTTTGGGAAAACAATGAATCTTGAAAAAGTTGGAAATAAGTTTTGAGAACTTTGTATTTTAGTTTAAATTTGTTGGCCATGCATTGTATGATATATAGCATGTTGATGGATTTAATGGTTGTAAGTATTGAGTTTTTGAAATGATTAATTGATGATGTGTTATGCTTAAGATTTCAAGAAAAAGGATTCTTTAAAAATTAGCATTTTTTTTGTTAAAGTGTTATGTGTTAGTTAATTTTCAAGAAAAGTGATTTTTGGTTCAAAATCTTTAAATGTTTTCTAGTAGTTAGAAGTAAATTTTTTGTGGATGCTTGGTTAGAAAAAGGGATAAGTTGAGAGCATAAGTTTAACTAGAATTCCTAGATTGTACTAAGTTGTATGTGGTAATAGGAATCGAAGTACCAGAGATTGAGCGAAGCGGACCCGAAGACATAGGGGCGACGTTAACGACAGCGTGTGGTAAGGGCACTTCTAGACACTTTTAGGATTTTATTTTTATGTCCCTGTGTAAGGACAAATTTTAGAGATGTTTAAGTTCTTGTTTTGTTATTCAAATGCTTATTTAAATACGAAGAAGTCTGAGAACTCTACGAGTTCGAAGTTAGGGTCTTTGAACCCCTTCGTTTATTTTATTTTCGTGCGGTCGCCCATTTTTCGAGTCATTCGTGGGTGAAAACTTTGTGGTTGGTCTCCTGAACCCAACCCCCCACTTGTTTGTGCCTCTCTGTGAACTCCATCGAGTTGAAGAGGGATGGATTCTAAGATTTGATTGTCGACTGTAGCTACTAAGTGTGATTATTTGAGATGAGATGTTTATGTTATTTATCTCTGATGGATTGAGTTATATTGCTATGTTGCTTATGTTGTTGAACTGAATTATATTGTTACAATTATACGAATTGTTTATCGGAGTGCGAGAGTTGGTCGAGTTGTTGAGTCATTAGGACGTTTTTGAGCTTGAGCCGATTCACCTAGGGTGCTAGAATCCCCTAAAAGGCTACGGCTGGTGTTCGGTAGCGAATGGCTAGACGTTAGTTTTGCCGGGACGTTTTTGAGCTTGAGTCGATTCACCTAGGGTGCTAGAATCCCCTAAAAGGCTACGGCTGGTGTTCGATAGGAAATAGCTAGGCGTCGTAATGCTAATGGAACCTGAGCTGAATGTCCTAGGGTGAGGGGAGAGCCCAAGGCTACGGCTGGTATTTAGTGGATGGATCCGCGTTACTTCCGGTATGTGGCAAAAGTGTCGAGAGAAAATGAGTCATGAGATGAGTCGTGAGCTGAGTCTTGATTTGGGTCTTGAGTCACGCTTGTGAATTGTATACACTGTTGATTGCCTACTGCTTTATGCTTTGGTTTATTTTGATTATTTGAGAAGTTGACCCTTTCCCGTGGTGCCTTCAACCAATGGTGGCTACCCAGGCGATGGCAAGGGCACAGGGAACCCGATAGCAGATGATGGTGAGGAGGACCTCTTCGAGGATCCGGGCGACGACCTTTATTTGTCGTGATTGACTATGTCTGTTAAATGTTTTTTTTGGGATGGTTGTAGTATGTCTTTTGTGTCTGATTGTTGTGACCAGTTGGGCCGGGTGATGTTTTGTTATTACAGGGTAGACTGGTGGTTTCACTTTTGGAGCAGCCCCCTGTGTGGGTGTCTGTCGGGAGTACCCCCAGGGTATGATTGCTCTCTTGAGGGTCATCATACCATAGGTGTATTTCTTTGCACATTTTCTACTCTGTTATTTTCCACGTACTGTGTATATGACTTATGTATTTATGCATGTATGTTTTATCAGTATTTAAGTTTTGTGTCCTAGTTGCACCATGTTTCGAAACGCTGTATGTACTCTGAGTGTGCTTTACGGGCACTATTGTCTTTAAAAAAAAAGTACCACATTTTTCTAAAGGGCACAAGAGTACTATTTTTAAAACGCATCACATATAGGTTCTTTCGGTTTCGTAGCGGTCCGGAAACGGGTCGTTACAGTTGCTTCCCTAGGCTAAGGCCGAGAAGTGGTGAAATGGTAGGTGAACCTCCTACTGAGTTCGCCCCACGATCTGATGGAGTTCGATTTCAGGCCCTGAAACCAAGCCAAAGCTATTTTCCACAAAGTCAAAGGGAATATAACTTGCATTTAACCGGTCCCTTAGCGCTCTGATATCTCATGATTGTATCGAAGCGGTCGATGTGTTCGTCAGGGTCTCCTGTTCCATCATACAGCTCAAACATCGGTGGTTTTTCGAGCAAGTGAGGAATTGGAAACAATGTAATTTCTCCGGTGAACGGACCGACCTGGAGGAGGTCGTCATCGTCGTCATACCTTCTCTTGCAGTGAGGTGAGGCGCTTTCGTTTAAGGTCGACAACGCGTACAGTGATCGACGCGATGGAGATCTCCTCTGAGAATATGGTGAAATGTGACGCCTTCTGGCCAACGACCATTCCGTGGTTCTGCCAGCGCGTGACGGTCGGTGGTGCGTCTCCCTTCTTGGGGAGAACATTCACCTGATCGTCCATGACGTGGCGACCAAACGGTGGATTGGTGGAGTTCTCCAGATCTGGGATTCTCACGGTGCCTTTCGGTTCTGGACTCCCCAGATCTAGATGGTGATCGAGACCTGCGACGAGATCTAGGTTGTGTGATGACACGAGCGGAGATCTCAACCTGTTGAGTCTCTATCCTTGCGATTCTGATCCTCGATTATCTGAGTTTGCCTCTGGATGATTGAGAGAACGTTCTCTAGAAGAGATGATTGAGCATCGATGGGTGGTTGAGTCACCGTGGGAGCTGGCAGAGCTTCGCCGTGCGAAGGCGGAGGCGGCGACATCGGGACTTCCTCCACGGTCGTGGGGAACATGATTGGTTCCGGTGTGACGGAAACCAACTATCCATCAACCTGAGGCGATGGAGGGTGAGATCCAGGGTTGTGCCCGGTGGACCGGCGGACTAGTTGCGATGGGCCAGTCATTGTGCGATCGGAGAGATCTGTTTAGTAGGAAGTAAAACTCCCACTGTGGTCGCCAATGTTCCGAGCAAGGAACGTAGGACTGGCCGGAGTCGCTAGGTCACCACGTGCGGTGGTAGTGACGACGGAGAACGGTGGTGGGTACCTGCAAAAGGCACTCTGACGCCCAAGTCAGTATATTCTCTGATGAGGTCAATGTGATGTAATGAATGCGTATCTTCTTTCCTTGTGGGCCCTCCTTTTAATGATTCCCCCTTAGGGTTTAGAATATGTGGATGGTGATTGGGTCATCACGTTGCTCGTGATCTGCTGTAGTCCGTTGATCTAATCGACGGTCCCAGTTCGGTAGCATCAAAGCGACGCGAGATGGGAACTGTTGATATATCGTACTGTGCAGATCAGAAGTAACTGGTCGGTCGCGATCAAGCAAGGAGATTGGCCGTGGAGGTTGGCGTTCCTATGGATTAAGCATGGCCCAGTCTGGAACAATACAAAAATTCATGAACTAAAGATAAAGTTTGATGCCAAATAAGAAGTATCCTCTATATTTGTTAAATTTATTTTTAATTCATGTTTTGGTTTTCATTAACTCTGCAACAGTATCTCTATCAACCAAGCCATTTTTCTCTATGTGCATATGTGTCGTGTGTTTGTACAATTATTTATGATTAAATAGCTTATTACAATTTGTCCAATCCAATTTGCCCTATGATTGTACTAGTAAGTCTTTTCATGAAGGTTTATGTGTACAACCATATGGTGTAGACTATTGGCGTAATATGTCTTGTAGTGGTAATTTTTATCAAACTATACCTAAAACCAAAAATTTCTCTTAAGGGTGGCAAATGATTGAAATCATCTAGTGATAGTATTGCCTAGTCATGTTATTCCAAGATTAGCTACTTTCAGAAGAAACAAGAATCTCATCGGAAAACACATAAATGTCAACTAAAGAAGGATTTTTTATTCACCTTGATATCTTCTAATAGTGTCTATATTTTATCAAGAAGTACTGACCGTTCTCAAAACACCATCATCTTAGAACTAAGATGATTGATATGTCTTAATCTTAAAATTTGATTATATAATAAAGATTATAAGTGAGTGAAGAATTAAGGCTCTAAAGTATTTAACAAATCTTTTCCATGTGTAGAAATTAAAATTCTAGTAATTTGAAGCAAGCTTAAAATGGATTGAAGTTATCAAAAAGTTTAAATAACTAAGTTCATCTTATCGTTGATTTATTTGAAGACGTGTTTCATCACATCTTCCACTCACGGGCGGATCTTTTCAGAGCAATGGGGTAGCATTGCTACCCCAATTTTTTTTTTCCCTTTGTTATATAGAACATGCATGTATATACTTATTTTCGTCCCCACATCAGTTAACCTTGACAAAGTGTTGGGAGGTTGTCCCACGTATGCCTCTTAGACATACATCACATATGAGCTATTTTTTTATATCAATGAAAATATCCAACTCAAATTTCATTTTGCGGGATGAGCTAGGCTATTAAGGTAGAAGCAATGTTATAAAACCCGGACTGGTCATGCTAATGGGTCAATGGGTTAATGGTCGGACCGGTAGGTCACTAGTTGAACCGCATGAACCGGCGTGTATGAAATTTATGAATATTTTACTAAAGATATATATTGTATGTTTGTGACTGAAGTATCAAATGTCATGAGTGGTGTAGTGGTAAGCCGCATGTTAACTAGGTTCGATCCCAGCAATTGCAATTTTTAAAAATGGATTTTCATACAATTTCCATGTGCCTTGCATGACTGGAGCGCAAATTTCTGGGGAAAAAAATCAAACCCTCCCAGATGGCCGAGTCGACCGAATTTAACCGGTTTAAAGGTCGGGTCAACGATGCAAGCACCGGTTTAGGTGCATAACCAATCTAATAAGAGAAGCGAATTGGTCAGGGGTCTCGTTCCCAGTTGAATCGGGCAGACCGACTAATCCGGACAGGTCCGAGTTTAATAACTATGGGTAGAAGTATCCGATCTTTACAACAAAAGAAAATGAAAAATGACAAAAGTTGGCGCATTTTAAGAAAATTTACGATGGTATGTCGTGATGTGATCAAATTAAGTTATTGCCGCACTGTCGTCAATGAGAATCAGCTTTGCCCAATTATATAAACTTCTTGAAGTGCTGCTTTTTGGAAGCTATTATATGTTTTGTTTCCTTGCTTTAATTTATTTATATTTTGTATAAATAGGAGTTATTGTGAATTTTTTGCTTATTAGTTAAATTTAATATATTAATTTTATCCCAAAACAAAAATATTTAATATATTAATTTAAAAAATATATTTTATTTATTCTTTATATTTGGCCTCTCATGAAATTTAGGCTTCCACCGCTAAGAACAAACAAACTTCAATCCATTTCATGATTTCATCAAGAACTAAAACATATATAGTACCCACATTTTATTTATTTTATTTCATTTTTTATGAAAGAATTACCCACATTTTAAATATTGTTATGTCGGTGCCCAACGCATATTATAATGTTTTGATAATTTTTTAAACAGCGGGGCAAATTTATCAAGGAAATTTCCCCTATATTTGAACAAAGGGGCAAATTTATCTTAGTAGTGTACTTTGACAATAAAATTACGTATTTGGGATAATTTAATTTTTATTTACCTATTTGGTGTAAGTCAAGACCACCAGTCACGATTTACTTTTTTTTTTGTGAGTCGTGGTTGACAACCATGATTTATGTTTTTTTAAATGAGTCGTGAATGCTATTCACGATTTACCCATATTTTTTTATTATAAGTCGTGATTGTGGTTCACGACATGTATTTTTTTATTTTTTTTTATTTTTTACAAAGTCGTGAATACCATTCACGACACACCCTTTTTAATTTTTTTTAATTTTTTTTATAAATTGTGAATGAAGCCTAAAAAACCCTAATTTTGAGAATTTTCTGATAAATTTTGGATGTGGTCCAAATTATACTGCTGCGTGCAAAGCACTGTCCAAAATCTGGTAGAATTTTAAATCAAAATTTTAACCATAGTCAGTTGTGATATAATAGGTTTGATCTATTAATTAAATTTCGTGAAATTTACTCATTTGATCATAGTTTAAAAATATACTTAACCTTATGTTAATAGGACAAATTTTCATGTTAACTGTATTTTTAATATATGATCAAGTAAGTAAATTTCACAAAAGTAAATTCATAGGTCAAACCTATTATATCATTAAATGCTATTGTTAAATTTTGGGTTCAAAAGATGTTCCAAATTATACTGTTGGGTGCAAAACGCTGTCCGACATCCAGTAGAATTTTAAACCCAAATTTTAACCATATTCCATTACGATATAATAGGTTTGATCTATTAATTTACTTTTGTAAAATTTACTTGCTTGATCATAGATTAAAAATACAGTTAACCGGTAAATTTGTCCTATTAACACAAGGCTAAGTGTATTTTTAATCTATGATCAAGTGAGTAAATTTCACGAAAGTAAATTAATAGATCAAACCTATTATATCATAGCAAATTATGATTAAAATTTGAATTTAAAATTCTATCACATTTTGGATAGTATTTTACACCCACAAGTATAATTTGAACCATTTTTTGCTTCCAAAATTTTTCTCAAAATTCTCAAAATTAGGGTTTTATAGAACAAAGGAATATGAATAATATTGTACATTTTCAAAAAGAGATTTTGTTTGCAGAGAACTCAGTCGTATGGTAACTCACCCAACCTAACCCTCTCGATGGGTCAACCATGCCCTTTCTCCCGTGTCAGTATCCCAAACCTAAACCCCACACGCAATCAAAACCCACTTGCCAAAATCTCGCACTCTCACAGTGCGTGCCAAACACACTCTCTCACAAACGCGTTACTTTCATCAATTACCATATTCATAGTAACGTCACTTACTTCTTTTTCCTCTGCATGAAATCCTTCTTGTGATGTCCTACACAGTCAACTGGTCAAAGTTTCAACAAAACCCATGGGAGGCAGCTTCTAGGTGAGACAGAGCATCGTGTAAGTGGATCGATACTTGCAAATAATTTGAAACTCTAAGACACATTTATTGTAAATAGAAGCTCACGGTCCTTCACATCCACACAAATGAGACAGTGATCTAATCAACACCAGTTCGACAAAAAAAAGAAAAACGAATTTGAGTGCATCAAAACTCAATATATTTGTTTTTCTTTGTTTTTTACCTAACCGATACCAATTAGGTCACTATTTTAGTCGTGTGGATGTGGAGAACCATGAGCTTTTACTTACAGGGGGCGTCGTCGGTTGTCGTCACAGTTTCAACCTATTTTTAAGCAACAATCCACCGTAGACCACATGATACATTGTCCCACACTATCCATCACCACACTTACAATATATCAAACACAAAACAAACAAATTAAACCACTTGTTCTCTCCTTCCATACCAAAATAAAAACACTCTCTTCTACGATATCTTTTCCAGCCATGGACATGGAGGACCATGAACAAAAGCTAATAAGGCATGGTTCCAAAGAGAAGAAGAAGGCCATGCAGAGTCTGACTCTTCTCAATCCCAACACATCAGAAGAAACAATGAGATTGGCTGCACTTGCTATAAGCTTCAACGTGAGGTTGAAATCATCTGACATGGCTGTCCACATGCAGGAACATGCTCTACGCTACACCACATCACTCATCACCCTTCATCCTTCCACAAAACACATAAACACTACTCACTTAGCCAGAGCTCTCAAAAAGGTATATGTATAGTATATGTCTCTGATCATATGTTAATTATGTTTTGTTTTTCTAATTTTCATCATCTTAATATTACTTTTATCCATTAACACTATGAATCGAATTTAGGAGTTTGATTCAGCTTATGGGTTGGCGTGGCACTGTGTGATAGGGAAGAGTTTTGGGTCGTTTGTGAGTCACACGGGTGGCGGGTTCATCTACTTTTCCATTGACTCGCTATCGGTTCTTCTCTTCAAAACAGAGGTTCACTTGGTCACGCAACCACCTCCATGTGAAGTTTAGTGTTCAAATTGAACCGTATAATTACGAAAAAGCCCAAAATTTTGTTTTTGGCTAAGGAATGTGCTGCTATGATTGCATAGATTGGTCGGTCTCACATGTGGTTTTGTATAATGGTTTCATTGAAAGCTGGGAAGCCTAAAATTAAACTGTGTTTTTTCTATAAAAAAAAAATACAGTTAAACTGTGGTTTTTACATGCTATATATGGAGATAGTAGTAACAACCGCGAGAAACCTAATTATGCTTATTAGTTTCAAAATTTGCATAGGTCTCTGGTTTAGGGTCGGCCCGTGAATCCGACCTACCCAATCTAGAAAAATCGAGATGATTTGGGTCATTGGGTTGAGTCGATTTTAAAAGAAACAAACCCAAAGTCTATGAGTTGGTTGTGGACTCGATCAATCCAATTCAACTCATGTAAATGAACACATAACCTTATTTTTACTTACTAAGTGAACGTGTAGCATATATCATACGAAGTGACTTTTTTCTTGTAAATCTAAGTGAATATTGAATTACGTATTTAGCATATGAAATATGAGTTTGCATTTGAATATAATATGAAATATGAAATATTAACTCTACAAATGTTACATATTTATATATTATTATGAAATATTGTGCTGCATATTTATTATTTTTTCATGCTTGAAGTTTACTCCAAATAATTTATTTTTAAAATTATTATCTTTCGAGTTTTGTATACAAATTTGAAAAATGATAAATATATATACCACTATTTAAGTAAATATCTCCCAACAACTAAAAATAATTTTTACTCTTAGATAGTTAACAGCCCAATTTTTTTCTCAGTTGTGCTACATTATATTAAAAATCATTCTTAACATCTCCAGATTTAAAATTGTTTCCGCGGGATACTTTTTCTTCTTTTTCATTTTTCACCCGTTGTTTTGAATTCAGATTACTGTGTTGGTCCTGGGGTCCGGCATTCCTGACTTTCGTGAGTGTTACCCGATTAAAAAAAAAAAAAAAAAAACACGCTTCACACTACACAATACACGTGTTGGGATAAATGAGTTCAATTTGAACGGCCATATCAATATCAGATTTAAAGGAAAAGCCCCACCTACTGAAAATAATGCACATGGTTCATATATATTACTATAAAAATAACTACCACATTAAAGATCAAAATGTTCAAATGTTAACAAAGTCAGTATTTTCGGCAGCAAATGAAATAATACATAATTCCCAAACTTTTTGACTTGACTTACAAAATGCGCTTAGCATTCACATTCAACTTATACATTATGGTATGACACTAGAAAAATTAGCTTTTGGTTTCAAGAGTTCGTAGCTTCAACAAAAGTGAACATTTAAAACTAACAAATAAAAAAATTTAACAAAATCATGGAGATGATTCCGAATTCCTTATAAAATACACTGAAGGCACCCCTCGGTGATCATGTTGACCTCAAAATTGCATTTATGATTGTGCTGCCTTGTTCCTGCACTTTTAAACCAGTGATAAAATTACAATGCCCAAGCATTTTGTCCGTAAGAAACCTCAGCAACTGGCCTCTGATCTACTATTATGTATAACCCGTTTTTTCTTCTTTTTCTTACTTACGCCGTTCTCTGTCCTAGAGCCATTCTCCTCATTCCCGACCATCCGAGAATCCCCATTTTCCTTTAGCTTCTTACTAGAATTCTCCTTGGATGCAGATTTTCTTTTTCTCCTGGAAGAACGTGCACTAGGCTCTGCACTAGTATCATTTCCGCGTGGTAGCGGTTCTTCTTCATAATGTAACTGCCAATTGCATAACATATCCTTCTCTCCGTACTGCTGTTGTAATGGCTCGCCAGCACCAGGAAGCAAACTATTAAAAGTCATCTCACCATTCAACCCACCTTTACGCTCCATCAAGACAGGGTCTGGTCTAATTATAGTGCCAAGAATGCTCCTGTTAGGTCCTAAGCTCAGGATAATCTTGGGATTTGTCAAAGTTGTGAAAGCCATTGCAAAAGCTGACCTAACCTGCAAGGATAGTAAATAGAATTGCATTTCAGCCACACTTGCAAACAGATGAACACCAACAACAAATACGCATGATAACGTTCTGATACGCATGATATAGATCTATCCCTTCAAACTAATAGGCAAAGGGACAATGAGCGGATTAACAAAAATTAGAAGCAAACCCAGCAGAGAAATTCTTAAGCTTTCTAAATAATTGTGCAGTGAACCATCGAAGTTAGCTTTCTGCCACTGCAGAGGGAACTAGGCAGATAAGCTTAAATTAGACGGAAGGTGTAAAATATAATAAGAATGAACAAATAATGGGTCCTGCATGAGGATTATAATTATTCCTTCCGTAAAATTGTAGCTTTATAAACATGACATGTTCGATCATGATTTCAAGACGATGAAAAATTGTCCATGCTATTAATGTATTTCAAATTCCACAAAAGACGCACGTACATGACACAATTTAATGAACTCTGGAAAACACAATGAAGTCATCTATAGAAAAACAGGAAGCTCAATTACAACAGTTATATGAAAAACACTCTTGCATTGGTTTCTCCACACTTTAAGCCTTAAGACAACATTTTCTAGTATATTATCAAAAACATCATTTACTCAGAAACATAAAAACAAACCTGGAAATAATTGAAGGAGTTCTTCCCAATGTCATTCTCTGGTGCCTAATTCAGCCAGAAGAAAAATTCTAGTCAATCAACCATACCTATGATATAACTTTTGTCTTGATGCATAAAATAATACATGTCAATCCACTTCATATTATATGAACTGTATATTATAAATATAAATTGTAAGACATTTACTGCACAAATAGAAAAGACAGACTTATAAGACAACTCCTTAGATAATCACCAGTTCACTACCAACCATGTTTCTTACCTTCTTGGTAGGCAAATACCCTCAATTTCCAATTTGAATCTATTCATTCATAAAATATTCACCAATTGCTCAAAAAAAAAAAAGATCAGGTCTTTGGAAATGGAAAAAATGACTCAAAACATTCACTGCTTCTGAAAAGTAGAGCGACCACGCAAAGGGTGACAAAGGGCAGAAAAGAATGCAAGAGAGAGAGAAAGAGAACAACTAAGGGAAGATTATCAAATATCCTCCAACAGAGAGAAAATAAAACAGAGATCTGAGGAAGCTCGAGAATGCACCAAAGCATACTAATCTCTGTACCAGAAATCAAGACTCCACTAAAACAAACTAAATGGGGAACAAGAGAGAAATCAGCACATTTCATCCACATGCCCACCCACAAAAAATAAATAAATAAATAAATATCCTAGTCCATCATTCAAATAATCTTACAAATTGTAAATGCAAATAAAAGTTGGAGGAAAATCATTTTAAGTCCATCTTTAAAAAAAGTCCACTTGCTTTATTTAATTGGCCAAAAAAGAAGAGTTTTACTATACAAAGGCAAATCAAAGAAAACCTGAGGATCCTCAATGCCAATAAGAAACGGCCGTGCATTGTTTAAAAACCTGAGAGATGACAAGGGGGAAAAGTCAATAACATTTCAATTATACAGAATAATTAAAAATAACATTTCTTCACAAATATATCCAATTTCTCTATTACCCTTTACTTTTCTTTAGGAAAAAGGTGCCTGCTCCATTACAAGATACACCAACATCTGAGGTGTTCAATTTACGTCCATAGAAATCGAAAAAATGTACCTAATTTCCCAAAGGAAAAAAACAACACACTATCAGAATCAGAATGGAAGTTTTGACATATTTCTTACTTTACAACCCTAAAAAGAGACATTTATCCAAAAAGGCATGTTGTACATGATTATTTCACATATTTCTCTTTTCTACAATATTAGAAATAATAATAAAAGTAAAATAACATGCCAATCATTGACTCTAACTGCCTGGGAACCCAAGAATCAAATATGTAAAACTGCTGCTCGGAAAATACGCACCAAAAGGACCCCCAAGTTGCGCTCTGGGGAAGCTTGGCCCTGACGGAGATTCTGAAGCATATAATGGTCACAAACTTAGAGATGTCATCGGTAAAAAGAAGTGTGTTGATTTTTATGCAATGCCAAAGACTAACACATTAGAAAAAGAAAAAAAAATGAATTTTAAGAATCACTAACCCGCAACAACGCCATCAGCATCGTAAGGAGGGCATAAGAACCAATCCCACCAGAATATACCTGCATACTTTACAAGAATCTTCAATTATGCAGACAGGAGCCCAGATCATTGCAAGAGATATAACATTTACAAAAAACCCATACCTCATTAAGTTCTCTTTGTTGTAAAAACACTTTCAAAATCAAACACAACGGCCGTAGTGGCGGCCACTTAGCCACTGCTTCCTGCAAATTCAATGTTTCAACCATGAAAAACAATATACATAATGTTCTATCCAACACAGAACATTCAAGACAATATTTGCTGTTTTGTATCCTTTTTTTATTCCTTAAAGAAAGGGAGGGGTAGGAAAATCTCTAAAAGGGCAGGCAGAGTTTTGAAATGTTTGTCTTTTGAAGGCCTCCTTTTGCAAGGCTTCTTATTGGAATTTTACCGTCAAAGGTATTGTGGATATTTTAACAGTGCAATGCAGAAACAGGAACATATTGGCCACAAGGGAGCTCGCATTCCAGATGAAAACCAATATAATAGAATATTGAACAAAAAAATTCAAAGTCGTAAAACTTCAAAGTTAGAATACTCCAATCAAGCAAAACAACTTCATATATGTAATTAAAATAAGAGCACTCAAGATATAAGTCAAGTGCCACATCCTACACAAAAGGAGAATGATATAATAGTGGTGTTATTATATGCTTCCAAGATATTGTCTTTGTTTCTGTAATTATAGATTACCTTATTATCAGCTCGATAAATCTAACTAGGTTCATAATATCACTTAAACCACATATCTGTATAAGAATTTCATACAATCATTTTCTTTCATTTTTTTTATTAACAGGAGAATTTCGACAAAGCCTAATTATATAAATCTGTGTTCAGATTTCCACTTACGTTTGACATTCTGTAATTTTTTGTTAAATTGGTCAAATTATTTATTAGTCCATACTTTACATCAAATTCTAAAATCAAAATTACAAAATGCATCTCAATACTAAGTAGTGGAAATAATAAAAACAAACCTGAATATACTCAGCAGCTTTGGGTCCATTGTCTATATCAAAACTGAAACAGCATAATTCCACAGTGCATCAATGATATTAGAGGTTTTGACCAAAAGAAAAGTTTAACATTGAAATAAGTTTAAATTGTTTTTCTGCACACAATATTGAGCAAGAACATGACAATCCAATATAAAGACACGCGACAACCACGCATCTATCAAATAGTATACAAAGAATAATCTGGCGGTGACTTGTCAGAATTAGTTGTAATGGTGATATCAATTTTATGGTAAGAAAATTATAAGTGTGGTTGTGTGCTATAGCCTAAACCCTATAAGTATTAAGCTAAATCTTGTCAAGAAAAATAAATGCATGATGGAGAAAAACAAAAGAAGGGCCTCCTGATAGAAAAATAAATAACACACAGCAAATTAAGCAGAACTTTGATGTATGCCAATGAGTATGATTCCAAAGAATATGATAGATTAATGAACAAGAGGCACAAGACGACTTCATCCGGTGCACATATATTATGTCAAAGAAAATTTTCCATGAAAGGCCGCATTTATTATTGCAAAAATAGCCCCATTCCCCAAACTTCTCCGGTAGTTTTAATTAGTAATTATTTTATACAAACATGGAAAATCATAAAAAATTCAACAAAATCAACATATGCAAAGATGTGCAAGTTAAATAACTCGTCCAACACCTTACATCATATACAATCTCATGAGACCGGTAAGCTAAAACATACTTAAGGATGAAAGTGAATATTATTGACATAAGCATACAACATTCAAGAAGAAAAATGTTAAAAAAATCTAGCAGTCCAAAATCAAAGAGAAGAATGTTGAACCTTATATCAAAGGAAAGACCACTCTTCTTTTCCACAAATTTAATAATTGGCACACGAGCCTTTCCAATGACCTGTGGAAGATTCACAAGCAAAATACCAGATACCTAAGATTTTGCAAAACACTTTTTTCTTGGCAATGAAAACACTGATATTTGAGTAACCTGACCAGACCTGTATCTTTTTAGCCATGCCCCTTTGTGACAATGCCCTAGAAATCGCATTCAAACCAATCTGCGGATTTGGTAAGCCCGACCTCAAAATAACAACCTGCAGCCAAAGGATTTGATAACAATGTATCTCTCAACCAGCCACATGCACTAGTTCATGGGGAAGGTTCAGTATCACAATATCAACAGCACTTACATCAATATCACTAGTTGGAAGATACAGCCCTGTCCTGAAAGACCCAAAGACTTCTACCTGAAAGGAGCAAAAATACATCTTCACTGAAACACAAATCTCTAAAAGAATAAGACAGAGAGTCAGTTTGAATAAACTACTCCAAGCTTGTGAAACAAGAACTATGAGTTTTTTAAACAATAAATTCTTGTATGAGTTAAATTAGCTTCCACGTCTCAATTTTTCGTAAGCTCCTTCATTAACTTCTCCATAAATCCTATCCGTTTATAACAACATTTTCATAAGTGAAAACAGTAAAATTATTTCAATTACTCAGACGCTAATCCAAGTTGAACAAAAAAGGATGCAATAACTAAATGATAGCCATACCTGGCAGTGAGGCCATATAAGTTTTATAACTTCAAACACAGATTTTATTGCCGTGTCGCGTTTAGCTTTCTCTTCTGGAGTGGGAGACAAAAATTCACAAAAATCCACTATCTCTGCACACCAACAATCACAGGAGAAAATTAGGGGGAAAAAGACAAAAAAAAGAGGGGTTTCAGCTAAACACGCATGCACCACAACAAAACCCAATGGGTTCAGTTACCTTTATGCAGTTGAAGCATGGGGCTTCTGAATTTGCAATTGCCGCGAAACCAACCGCTCTCGAGCTTCGGCTCGGGCGCATGAGCCGGCGTCTTCGGCTCGACCGGCGTGACCGGCTCGGGGATGGGGTCTCCGCCGGAGGCTTCGCCGGAGACGTCGAGGGAGAAGAAATCGGGGGCGGTAGAATAGGTCGAATCGCATTGGGGCGTGACGAGAGAGATTTCGTTGCGGAAAACGGAGTATTGTTCGAGGTGGTCGGAATCTGGGGAATCATCGGCGGCGAGAGCAAGTGGACTGACAGTGTCGTATAGGATGGTTTCGGGAATCTGCGGGTGCTCTTGCTCCTCCTCCATTGAAAACCAATGTGTAGAACAGTGCTGAAGAAATTGGGGATTAAAATTCGGGCTTTTATTAGGGTTTATGTTATGACGCGGTGGCCGATTCTGAGGTACCTAACCTATGTAGTTGTAATTTGCATCACTAATCAGAGTCGCAGTTAGGGTAACTAGCTCCGGATAATAAAGATAGCCGAAAATATAAAGTGCAAATTATCTTATCATGTGTAAAAAAAAAAAAAAAAAAAAACTAAATTATACATTTGGTCTTTTATGTTTATTTTAGTTTTCAATTTGGTTCTCTATGTTTTATTTGTTTAGTTTTGATCCTTACGTTTCAAACGTTATAACAAATTAGTCTTTTTTATCACTAAAAGCCAATTGTCCATCAGTATAGGTCTTCTTGTACGTTTTAAAATGGACTTTTACCTACGGACAATTGGATTTTAGTGACGAAAATGACCAACATGTTGTAATGTTTGAAACGTAAGGGACCAAAATGAAACAAATAAAACGTAGAGGACCAAATTGAAAACTAAAATAAAGATAACGGACCAAATGTATAATTTAGCCAAAAAAAAATTATCTTAATGTACCCAAAAAAAATTTATCTTATCATATATTCAAATTGTTTTTAACTTTCTTTTAGGTACATTTATTGTTTATGCTTACATATAATTTTAGTCCCTAAATATGTTAACGTTTGGATTTAGCCCCTTAAAAAATTTTGTAACCTTTTGATCCCTCGTATTTGAAAATGTACCAACATTAGTCCCTGTTAACAGGGACGAAGAGGGACTAATGTTAGTACATTTCCATGAGAGATTAAAAGCTAACAATATTTTTTTTTGGAGATCAAATCAAATATTAACATATTTTAGGGGAATAAAATCATATTTAAGTCTATTATTTGTGACTTACTTTCCAAAATCCATGAGTTGGGTCGCCCTCATTTAGTCCTACACTTTTTATTTTTCGCAAATTTGATCCCACACTTTTTAAAATGTATTTGTCTCCAAAAATAGTAGATTTTTTACACTTTTGGACCCCCAAAATTTTGAGAGAATAGGGGATCAAAAGTGCAAAAATTCACGATTTTTGGGATTAAAAGTGGAATTAAAAAAGTGTGGGGACCAAATCCGTAAAAAATAAATCAGCTGCATCAAAATTGTGAAATTGAAAACGCAGGGGACCAAAAATGCAATTAAGCCATTATTTATTATGTGTATTCTTTTAGACAAAAGTTGCATCAAGTTCTATTGATTCAGTTTGTCATGTTCCTTACACACAAAAAAATTGCATTAAACAAACACATGGAGACAATTACAAGATGCACCTATGATGCACCTGTTCGGGCAATATTTGACAATTCAACCACCCTTCTTTTGTTTTTCCTGTGACATTTCAGTTGGCATCAGAGCTCCGCCTCTGGGTTGAGCACATAACAATGCAAAGGAAGCAAGATCCTATTTTTGAAAAAACTAGATGTAGCTATCAGGTAGATAGTGAATTAGTATAAAAATATTTTTCATGATTCTCTTTCTTTTGCTCTATACATCTGAGCTTGGCTTCCGGGTTGAGCACCTAACAGTGCAAAGAAAGCAAGATCATATTTTTAAAGCATGGATGCTGAATGACAGAACGTTAATAGACCTCCCCTATCCAATGGAACGAATTTTGAATACTGGAAAGAGAAGATGAAGACATTCTTCAAAGCTAACAGAGTAGAACTCAGATATCATTGAAACTGACTATATGACACTTGTTCGTGACAATGGAATTGAAATTCCTAGAGCTAGGTGGAATGTTGAGCAGAAAAAGACATTTTAGCATAACCAGAAGGCTAGACATTATTTTATGTTCACTATAACCATATCTGAATATGATAGACATCATAGTTGTGTTACTGCCAAGGAGATGTGAGCCACTTCGGCATTGGCTCACGAAGGTACCTCTTAGGTCAAGGAATCTAGTAATGATATATTGGTTCGACAACTTTTTAAAATGGATGATGGTGAAACTATTGAACAAATGTTTGGAAGATTTCAAATCATCGTTAATGGCCTCAGATTTGTAGGAAAAGTTTATCCTACCTAGATGCAATTTTCTAATTGGACTTTTAAATCACCCTAGGATCAATACTAAAGTTGAAATTCCTATTTTTTTTCATATTTATATTCTAATAATTAGTAGGGGAAATTACACTCACCTCCCCTGAGGTTTCCTTAAATGACACACAAACCCCTTCTAGTTTTTAAAAAACACTCGGCTCCCCTGGCCTTCACTCCGTTTAGCAACAGTTAGAGAGAAAAAATGTAACAGCTTGCATTTCCTTTTGCTTGAGAGATTTGAATCATGTGTGCCTGCCTAGCTTCCTTGCTTCTCACCTCTTCAGAAGCAAGAGCCTTGAAATCTCAAACAGTAATCGGCGCACCTTTTAACCTCTTCTAGCCTCCTTTTGCGTATACCATGGTCAGATGCAGTGATCCATTTGAAAGATCATCATCGGCAACCTGTTTGCTGGAGATGTCATTTTGATTTACGCTTAAATAGAGACATTTTTTGTTGGAGACATCATTCTGGAGACATCTTTTTAGAAAGCAAAAAATCACCTTGAAAATATGTAATTTTCCAATTCAATATCACTAAATTCTTATGCTGGTGTGTTGCTATTCTCAAGTTTTTTTTCCCTTTCTTTGGGTTTCTTTCTCATGCATTCTTCATTTTTTTCCTTATAGCTATTGGGGGAGGATAGGTCAGGGTGGAAAGGGGTACTCGACACTTGTTTATAACTGACATGTATTGGTTATGGAAACCTCAAATAGTCTAATTGTTTGTAGATTACTTTTTCTTATCTATCCTATCCAATAATGCACTATGTGAAAGATATTTTCATGGGTTTGTAAAGTTGTTGGCATTTCAAACAGCTAATTGTAGATTTTATAGAGCATACAATTTATGATTATATATTGCATATGGATCTATAGTTAACACACAAACATATTTTATGTTTAAATTGTTGGCAGCTTTTGGAATATACTTCATAGGATTGTGGAATACTTCTCACAAGATTTAGATTGTTGATTGTTCTTTTCAAAGTTTAATTTTTATTAGCATTTTTCATTGATTAGGCTGACAACCGACTGATAGGACTATTGTATTTGTAGAATGAGCAGCCTGATACTTTAACAAGTGACATTTCGGTAATGTTTATGAAGAATATCTTTATACATGTCTCACTCATGCATGAATGTAGGTATCCTATGTTGTTTCTTTGCATGGTATATTTGACATTTGTCATTTATGAATAGTTGTTAAATAACTAATGAATAACTTATCATGAAATAAAGGAATCTACATCATCAAAGTTCTTCAAATTCTAAAGGACTCTGTATTTTGATTGTTCACCATATATGATGGTGCCTTTTATGAAACTGCAGAAAAAAAATTTGCAGCAAACATAACAAACACCACTCCAATAAGGTTAGCAGCAACGTACTTCAGATTCAACCTTTGGAGCTACAACGTGAACCCAGTTTTGTTTTGGCCTTCTAGAGATGCTTATGCCTTGCCCTATATTGAGATTCACTTTTGTAACTTGGGGCAAAGTGTTGCTTATGTAGAAGAAACTCTTTCTTAACAGAGATTAACAGACGCTATCTTTGAAGGGGGTATGTGTCACATAGATAAACAAATAAGGGAGGTCAATGTTCATTTCAAAACAAGAGGGGGTCTATGTGTCATTTAATAAAACCTCAAGGGAGGTGAATGTAATTTCTCCTAATTAATATATAGCAAAAGATACAAAAAAAAATTTAAAATTATATTTAAAAATAAAAAATGTCTTTTTATTTCCTTCTTGATGCACGTTGAATATCGCATCTAGTGTATCACAAATTTGGCAACGCGACACGTACCCACTCTACTGAGGAGTATCTTAGATCTGGTAACTTATGGTTCTACCTCGAGTAAACGGTCATTTTGGTCCTTGAATGTGTGAGGTGCCCTAAATGTATCAAAATTACAAAACATCCTTGAATGTGTATTTCATTGGTCAGTTTAGTTCTCGAATGTGTTTTTCGTTAGTGAGTTTAGTCTCAAATGTGTCTTCTGTTAGTCAGTTTGGTCTATAAAATTACTGTGGCATATTGGTCCAGTCAACTTCTCAAAAGCAAGTTGTTAGCTAACGGTTCAGTTAGTTAGTTATGTAACTAACTCTTCACAGCCTTTCAAAGTGAGAAGTCAGTTAGGTTGTTTAGTTACTTGTGCTATAAGTAACTGGTTGTAACTTGCGATTGTATCATTCTTTTTTCATTCCAGAAACTTTTCTTTTCTCTTGTAATTGTGAGTGAAAATCTGTACACTGAGTGATAGTGAGATTGTACTCATTGAGAAAGAGAAATACAAATTGTTAGTAGCTGCCGTGGATGTAAGCTTGGAGTACACTGCTCCAGGAAGAACCACGTTAATCCTCTTGTGTGATTCTCTATCCCTCTCCTTGGTTCTGATAATTCTTTGTATTGCCACAAGTCGTTGATTCTGATCGATGGTTTGTGATTGTAATTAAAGAATTATCGCGTGAATCATTTCTGTTTGCAACTGTGTTCTTTCTGATTTGTTCTCAACAAATTGGTGCGGTGAGCGTGGACACATTCGCTTTGAAAATGGCTTCAACAAAGTATGAGGTCGAGAAATTCACTGGTCAGAATGATTTTGGTTTATGGCGTTTAAAGATGCAGGCTCTTCTGGTTCAACAGGGCCTACTGGATGCTTTGAAGGGTGCTGACAAGATGGATGCTTCTTTGACAGAGAAGGAAAAAACAACTATGATCGAGAAGGCTCATAGTGCGATAATCTTGAGTCTTGGAGACAAAGTTCTGAGACATGTCTCTAAGGAAAAGACTGCGGCAGGGGTTTGGGTCAAGCTTGAAGGGCTGTACATGACAAAATCTCTGGTAAACCGTCTTTATCTCAAGCAAGCTCTATATACCTTCAAGATGAATGAAGATAAATCTTTGGTAGAACAACTTGACATGTTTAACAAATTGATCCTCGATTTGGAAAACATTGATGTTAAAGTTGATGATGAAGATCAAGCTTTGCTACTGTTATGTGCCTTGCCTAAGTCACATGCCCATTTTAAAGAAACTCTTCTTTATGGGAGAGAATCTTTGGCCTTTGAAGATGTGCAAGCTGCCTTGACCTCTAAAGAATTGAATGAGAGGAAGGAGCTGAAGTCCTCTACTGTTGGTGAGGGACTGACTATGAAAGGTAAATTTTCAAAGAAAGACAACAAGAATGACAAAAAGAAAGGGAAGCCTCAACCTAAGGCTTCTGGAGGAAATGTCCCTAATATTAGATGCTACCACTGCAAGAAAGAAGGCCACACAAGGAAGGTCTGTCCTGAAAGGCAGAAAAACAATGATGAAAAGCACAAGGATAGTGGAAATGCAGCCATTGTCCAAGAAGGTTATGAATCTTCTGATGCCTTGGTAGTGTCTAGCAACAATTCTGATAAAGAATGGATCATGGATTCGGGTTGCACTTGGCATATGACCCCAAACAAGTCACTGTTTGAGGAGTTGTGTGAGCAAGAGGTTCAGTGCTCCTTGGAAACAACAAGTCTTGCAAAATTACAGGAATTGGATCTGTTAGATTCAAGTTCCATGGTGATTCCGAGAGGCTCCTTACTGGAGTCAGATATGTACCTGATCTTAAGAGAAACTTGATTTCCCTTGGTGAACTTGATAAGAGAGGGTATGTGTTCAAGGGTGAGCAAGGAGTTCTGAAGGTTATGAAGGGATCCAATATGGTAATGAGAGGCATTAAGAGAAATGGTTTATATTCTCTTGATGCTGAGATAATTACTGGTTCTACTGCAACTGTAACAGCAAAACCAGTATCCAAAACTGAACTATGGCATATGAGACTTGGCCATGTAAGTGAGAAGGGTCTGATTGTATTGGGAAAGCAAAACCTGATGTGTGGTGACAAGGTTGATAAGCTGAGATTCTGTGAACACTATGTTTATGGCAAGACTTGCAGGACAAAATTCAATGCAGGACAGCAAAGGACTAAAGGATCTCTAGATTATGTTCATGCTGACCTTTGGGGGCCTTCAAGGACTCCCTCCCATTCTGGTGCAAGGTATTTCATGTCTATAGTTGATGATTACTCAAGAAAATTGTGGGTTTATATTCTGAAATCTAAAGATGAAGCATTTGAGACTTTCAAAAACTGGAAAACATTAGTTGAAAATCAAACAGAAAGGAAAATAAAAAGATTCAGGACTGATAATGGTCTTGAGTTCTGTTCTGATGCCTTCAACAATTTTTGCAATATAAATGGTATAGCAAGACATAAGACTACAGCAGGAACTCCTCAACAAAATGGTTTGGCCGAAAGGTTCAATAGGACTATATTGGAAAGAGTGAGATGTATGATCTTGAGTGCTGGTTTGAAGAAGGTATTCTGGGCTGAAGCAGTGATGACTGCTGTGTACTTGATAAACAGATGCCCCTCTACTGCTTTGGGCATGAAGACACCTGAAGAAGTGTGGTCTGGTCATCCTCCTAACCTGGAAAGGCTCAAGGTGTTTGGTTGTGTTGCCTATGCCCACATTAGGCAAGACAAACTAGAACCAAGAGCTGTGAAATGTATGTTCCTTGGATATCCTGAAGGGGTAAAGGCATATAGGCTGTGGTGCTTGGAGTCAGGACATAGGAAATGCATTACTAGCCGTGATGTTGTGTTCAATGAATCTGAAATGGCTTTTAAACAAACCAGTGCTGCTCAGAAACAAACTGAAACTAAAAATTCTGTTGCTAACAGAGTTAACTTTGAGGTGGAGCCCGAGGCAGATTCTGTGCAAACTCAAGCAGGAAATTGGTTACTTGAGGAAGTGGAAACACCAGCAGAAGAAGAAACAGAATTTGAAGAACAGGATGCAGAAAATGATTATCAACTGGCAAGAGACAGAGTCAGAAGATTAACTAAAGCACCTGAAAGGTATGGTTATGCAGATTTAATTTCCTTTGCCTTAGTGTCTGCAAGTGAGGTCTTGGAAGATGAACCTAAGAGTTACAAGGCTGCTCTAGCCTGTGAAGATAAGAAACAATGGCTGCAAGCTATGAATGAAGAGATGAAATCTCTTTATGACAATAACACTTGGGAGTTAATCAAAAGGCCTGCTAGTTCAAGATTGGTCAGCTGCAAATGGATTTTCAAAAGGAAAGAAGGTATCCAGGGAGTTGAGCCAAGGAGATTTAAAGCAAGACTTGTTGCAAGGGGTTTCACTCAAAGAGAGGGGATTGATTTTAATGATGTTTTCTCACCAGTTGTAAAGCACATATCCATTAGAATCCTACTTGCCATGGTTGCTAAATTCGATCTAGAGTTGGAACAATTGGATGTAAAAACTGCATTTTTGTATGGTGATTTAGATGAGACAATTTTGATGAAACAACCAGAAGGGTTTGAAATCAAAGGGAAAGAAGATTATGTGTGCAAGCTGAATAGGTCTCTCTATGGCCTAAAGCAATCCCCTAGGCAATGGAATAGGAGATTTGATGAATTCATGGCTCACATTAATTTCCAAAGAAGTAAGTTTGATAACTGTGTCTATCTCAAATTCCTCCCTGCAAATACCTTTGTTATTTTACTGTTATATGTGGATGATATCCTGATTGCTAGCAACAATGGAAGTGAAATAAAAAGGGTGAAAACTGAACTGAATAGGGAATTTGAAATGAAGGATTTGGGGAATGCAAGAAGGATTCTGGGAATCGAGATCAAGAGAGAAAGGAAGAGTAGACTGCTCTATCTGTCTCAAGAATTGTATCTTAAAAGGGTCCTTGACAGGTTTGGAATGTCTAATTCGAAGCCTGTGATCACTCCTCTGTCTCAGCAATTCAAGCTGAGTGTTAATCAAGCCCCAAAGACCGAAGAAGAGAGAAGTTATATGAACAGCATTCCTTATGCAAGTGCTGTTGGATCTTTGATGTATGCTATGGTGTGTACTCGACCAGATATTGCTCATGCAGTGAGTTTGGTAAGCAGATTCATGTCCAATCCTGGAAGAGCACACTGGCAGGCCTTGAAATGGATTCTGAGATACATCAAAGGCTCACTTGGTAGAGTTCTAGTTTATGGTGGAGCAAGGGAGTCAAGCAAATCTGTTGTCATAGAAGGGTTTGTGGATTCTGATTATGCAGGCTGTCTAGACACTAGAAAGTCACTTACAGGATACATTTTTACTGCTTTTGGGACAGCCATTAGTTGGAAAGCTAGTTTGCAAAAGGTTGTGGCTTTATCACCTACAGAGGCAGAGTACATTGCTTTGACTGAAGCTATAAAAGAAGCTTTGTGGCTTGAAGGAATTGCTAGGGAGCTAAGGCTACAAGATCAGGTCATTACTGTTTTTTGTGATAGCCAGAGTGCCATTTATCTATCCAAAAACCAAGCATACCATGAGAGAACCAAACATATAGACATTAAACTTCATTATATCAGAGAAGTCATTAGTAAAGGATTAGTTGTAGTGAAAAAGGTTTCAACTGATCACAATGCTTCTGATGTGATTACCAAAGTCCTTCCAAGCAGCAAGTTTTTCCACTGCTTGGATTTGGTTAATCTGAAAGGGGACTGAGCCCTTAGGGGCTGTTTTGCAGCTGCTGTTTCTGGAACAGTTACTGAACCAAGGTGGAGATTTGTGGCATATTGGTCCAGTCAACTCCTCAAAAGCAAGTTGTTAGCTAACGGTTCAGTTAGTTAGTTATGTAACTAACTCTTCACAGCCTTTCAAAGTGAGAAGTCAGTTAGGTTGTTTAGTTACTTGTGCTATAAGTAACTGGTTGTAACTTGCGATTGTATCATTCTTTTTTCATTCCAGAAACTTTTCTTTTCTCTTGTAATTGTGAGTGAAAATCTGTACACTGAGTGATAGTGAGATTGTACTCATTGAGAAAGAGAAATACAAATTGTTAGTAGCTGCCGTGGATGTAAGCTTGGAGTACACTGCTCCAAGAAGAACCACATTAATCCTCTTGTGTGATTCTCTATCCCTCTCCTTGGTTCTGATAATTCTTTGTATTGCCACAAGTCGTTGATTCTGATCGATGGTTTGTGATTGTAATTAAAGAATTATCGCGTGAATCATTTCTGTTTGCAACTGTGTTCTTTCTGATTTGTTCTCAACAATTACTAACAAAAAACACTTTCAGGGATATTTTTGAAATTTCGACACATTAAGTGACTATAATAACATCGTCTCTCATATTTAGGGACTAAAATGTTCTACCTTTCTATTTTCACACTCAGCTTGTGGTTTTTTGAGATGTCTAATGCAAAAAATATATAGCTGCTGATTGATTCAATTTATTTTCATACTCCCGTATGGCGGTGTGTTTCTAGAATTTGGCAACTAAGATAAGGTTTCAAAGATAAGAATTACAGTACATGTGCCAGCCCAAAAAATGGATCATATGATATATCTATTCTGTTAAGAGAAACGGTTTAGGATAAAGTTCAAAAACTACCTATATTCTATAATTAGAATACACAGCCTATGATTCTAGACAGATAAACAGTTTATTGAAACCTATTTAAAACACATAAAATCCCATAACGATGCGCAAAAATTGTCACACGTATTATGGCCGAGTTCACAGAATTGTTTCCATTAGGAAAACAAATGGATGGTTTGATGCACATGTATGTGTACATAATCAAATTTGATTTTCCAACATTTATCATTATATGTATCATAGTCACACTTTTCTTCTTCATCTTCTATCAAATTCTCCACGGTTTATTTTTCTGGTTCATAGAAATGAGGCCACATGATATTGAAGAAGGAATTCATCTAGCTTATGATGATGCACTGGGGCCATCTCACAGGGTTACAATCTTTCATGCACTTGTGCTTAGCAATTTGCAGGCATGGACAATGGTGACTGCATTTGAAGAAGGAGATTTTGATGAGAAAAGAGGGCAAAGGCTTAGAGCTTCAAAGAAATTGCCTCCTTTGGTGAATTATGGAAGACATGGTGACTTGGTAAGAAGTTGTAATGAGTGTGTTATTTGCTTGGAAGATTTCCAAGTTGGTCAGTTCTGTCAAGTTTTTCCTATTTGCAAGCACATTTTTCATTCAGATTGTATAGATCATTGGTTGCAGAAGAAATCAACCTGTCCAGTATGTCGTAGTTGTGTGTATGTAGATTAATTGATTTGTTGCAATTATGAAAACTGTATAGATTTGTATATATACCTATCAGGTTGAACAAATTAATGTTCTGGTATTAAATTAGGGGTAGCATATCTCTGCAAAGACAATGACTCTGTTCAAGGATCTTCACACACGAGTTATTTAGCGAAGGATATGTTTTGCTAGATTAGAGCTTGGGGCTTAAACTAAGATGGATCCATGCAAATTGTCCATGTTGTATTATGATGCGGATTTGGATTTGCTGCGGTTAAAATTTCACACAGTTGACACAGTTGGAAATTTTGGACTGTTGGATTCAGATCAGACGGCTCACATTTCGAATTTGAATATAGCATCCGATTTGATGAAGTTTAAGCATGAGCCGTCCAATCTCGATCTAACAGTCCAAGATGCCAACTGCATCAATTGCGCGAATTTACAACTGAAGAGGATCCAGATCTGTTATGATGCACTCCCCATTCAACAGGAATGTAATTAACCAAAATAAAAATACATAGGTGGTCAAAAAAAACGTAATTTGGAAAGTAACCATCTAGACTTGTCACATTTTGCGACTATAATAACACCATCACAAAGATGACTATGTTTTATACAGTTAAAGTGCTTTAAGGAGAGGACATGAGACTGATTTCCTATTGCATAGCTTATCTGGATAATGGGATCCCTGAATTACAACTATCACAATAGATATCATGTCAGCGGTTTCTCTGTGCAACGTTGCCAATTTAAGGATATAACAGGAGTCTATTATAAACCTGCCAGCTTTGCCTGATAGCCTTTTTCTGAAAAAGGATTTTATGCAAATCTAGACATCTATATTTGGAATTTACAACAACTTCAACCATGTTATGATCAAATTATTCTCTCTCATTCCTCAACAAAATTGAACAGATTTGGCATGGAACACATAAGATACAACTTTAACAAAAAGAAACCAATAATAAACAAGAAGTCATCCAAGGTAGCCACAAATTGTTTCTCAAATCATTCAACATGGGTGCAGTTTCTCAAGCCCTTGCTCCACGAGCTGTTCAGGACCATTCTCTTACATTTACATATTTCATTGCTAATTCTTCTAATGTGCTTTTAGAGTGCATTTGGATTGGCTTATGAATAACTCATTTGAGTTTATCTACTGCCATAAGCACTTATGTGAGTGTTTGAGAGAGTTTATAGAAATAACTTATGATATATCCATAAGCTGTTTTCGGCTTATTTCAATAAGATAACTTATGAAAACAGCTTAGAACTTATATGAAGACAGTTTATCTACATTTTATCTTTGATTATAGAAAGAGCTTTTACATAAGCGCTTATATGATAAATGTTACCGCTAATGTCTTTGTCTGGACACCATGCTTTTAGCCAGTGGCGGACCTTCTCGGGAGCGGGAAGGCGCCACTGCACCCCTCAATTTTTTTAATTTTTTTTTTATATACTTCAACGAAAGAGAGGGGAAGAATCTGGGTATGGTCCGGGAAGAGATGTGAGGAAGGAGAAGGTTGGGTCCCTTGCTCTTAGAGAGAGAATCGCGAAATAGCAGAAAAAGGAAATGAAAAACGCAGAACAGCGGCACGGTTGAACGAGGAAGAAGACAATGCGGAGAAAGGTTAAGCAAAAGGGGTGCGTGTATTGGTAGATGCTTATTGTCTTATCTGTTTTGCATTTAGTATCCAGTGCTTCGATGTTTAGTATGATCTATAGTGGTCTGTCGTAGCAAGACTGGATAGTTGTATTGGGCTTTTGCCCATTGGACTTCTCTTTTGAGTAATGAATTTGTGACTGTTGTTTTCTGACCCAAAAAAAAGCATTTTAATTTTAAAAATCATTTTAACACTCCTACAAATAAAATATTATTCCCACAATAATCATATTCCAATACTAATATTTCAAAAATATAAAATAATAAAATGTCAACAAATTACACTAATTAGCAAAGCAAACACACTTGTAAAGTTATCGTAGCAATTACTACAATATATATATATATATATATATATATATATATATATGTATAGGTAATTGGTAAAGTTATCACTGTTATCACTTTTGCCTTAAAAATTGATTTATGCAATGATTTTTTTTTTTTGCACCCCATGGTTTTCGCTCAAGATCTGCCACTGCTTTCATCAATAGTTGTTCTTTTATTAAAAATCTGTGAATATATACCTGATGCTCTTCTCAAAACACTTGAGGTTGATATTGAAGAAGGAAGAGTAAGAACTTTGGTAGTCAGATCTTTTTTTACTCACCAAGTTGTTTCTAATCAAATAACTGGTAGTAGGGAAAGATTACAAACATATACACAAGCTTCTGAGAAGAGATCAATTCACAAACGTTTCTCACTCAAATTGCCACAGCATGTAACTTATGGACAAGATGAATTGAGATCATTTTGTAGTGAATGTGCTATATATGTTTGGAGAGAGCTTCATCATTGGAGAGTCCTGCCAAATTCTTCCACTTTGCAATCACTTATTTCATTCATATTGCATAAAGCATTGGCCTAAGGACAATGTCACTTGCCCGGTTTGTCGAAAACGTTTAATAGAAACATGGTAAGTTTAAAAAAGATTTAATTACTTCGTAGCTCCCTGAACTATTTGAGGATTTCCAAATAAGTCCATGAACTAAAAAAATTTGTAATTAGGTCCTTGAATTTTAATCAGTTCCCCGAACTTTTAAATAATTTGTAATTAGGTCAATGAACTTTAAAATCAGGTCTGTTAAAACAGAGAGTTTAGGGACCTAATTAAACTTTTAAAAAATGGATAAATTCAGATTTGTGGGAATTGTTACCATATATAAAGCTGTGAAGTATGATCCTCCATCTCTTTATACTATTTTGCTTCAGAAGCAAGAAGTTGAACTTGGAAGGATCCACTTCAACTTGAGAAAGAAATCAGAAGAAAATCTGACTGCAAGTATATTCAGTCTATATTGGAATTAGAAGTTGAAAAATTGAAACAAAACATTTTCAAATTAAATTTCTTTCAGTGGTACTATCCTAAGAGGAGTTTTGGAAAATTAATTGGTTTTCTAATAGCTGAAAACTTTTTATAATAACTCTTTTAATTATAATCCAGAGATTTGTCATCATCCAATTCTATCATCTGCAAAAGTACTCATGGTGAGCCTATAATTTAGCTTCAAAATTTCTTAGTAGACAAGGCTTCATATACTAAGCCACATTAGTTGTCCTTCATTGTAACAAATTTATTTTGTAGTGACCATATTGCAACAACACAAATTCAAAGCTAAAATATAAGAAGAGAACTACTTAGGTATCACCAGATATTGATACACCATGATCAGACCATTTGCACTTGGACTTCAAAAAGCGCATTTTACGGGTTGGCTGTCACCACTTCTACTTCTGATTCAGTCACCATAGGCACCTTTTCATATACTTTTGATCCTCTGAATCTATGAGGCAGAACATACTGAGAACCAAAACGTTGCTGCAAGTAGATAATGATAGCAAATAGCATACCTCCTAAAGGAATGACAATATCCCAAGCAGTGGAGTAAAAATCTGCGCTTGGATCTGCATAGAAGTATGATCCATCACCCAGGCGAGCATAATTATGAGTCCTGTAAAGATCATAGGCATGCGGCAACAGTCTCACAAAAGTAATTCCAAAGTAAAATGAACATGAAAGAACATTCTCTTTCATGTTTGAAAACAGGTTTAGAATGATTTGTGGCAAGAGGAAGCCATCCAATACCAAACCACCATAAGATTTTATGTTCTCCCAAGATGAATGATGTTGCTGGTATGCTGCCGTAGCGTTATCTCCGCCATTCTTCAACTTCAACAGCAATGCAGTCAATAATCCAGCTGCATACAAGGGTAGAGTCACATAGGCAGTCATCCTCTCAGCAACCCAGAGGCCTTTCTCGCCTTCGTTAGTCTTTCTTGATGACCAAGTTAGTTGAAGGAGACGGAATTGCAACAAGAAAGCCACCATGGTGATTAGCCTTACAGCTATTTCATTAACTTCAAGCCATCCAACATTTCCAAATACAAAGTTTTTGTTGTTGGGATTTTGAGCAAGAAGTGCTTCAAAATTGAGAACAAGGGGTATCATGTAACCCAAAGTGAGAATTGACATCATAATGAGTGAAATGAAGGGGAGCACAATAGGGTGTCTCTTCGCATGGTAGAGCTGCAGTCCCACAAAAACACATGCTAGAGTGGTAGATATCAGAACCATGATGATCTCCATATCCATTCTCCAAACGGCCTTTTCGGCCGTTTCTGTGTAAAATGCAGCTGAAGATAGCTCTAAACTTTTGAAGTAAAGAGGATCCGATTTTTTGCGCGTGCTTTCAACAATTCCTTTAATGTAACTTCCACTTTTTGTATCTAATGATGGGAACTGAAACTTCAACAGAACCTCACAGTCCACAGAGACAGCTATTGATGTTCTAGTGTTTGAGGGAAGATCGCGGCAACCTATCATACACAAGGTTCCTGTTCCAGCATCATAAATTCCTTCTGCAGAAATCTTCACTCTAGAAGATGAAAAATTAAACAGTGAATTCCTGTCATCTAAGGTTGAATTAGAAAAGATGGTAATCTTGTAGCTAATGTTAAACAAGCTACTATTGTTGAGGATTACCATAGGAGTTTCTGCTGTGTAGTTCTTTGAGATAGAATCAAAGTCATAGATCTGATCACCAACAGACAAGGGAGTTGAATAACCCCATGCTACTCTCCTTTTGGACTCTCTAACCGACATATCGAATCGCATATTGTAAGAATATGCATCAGGATATCTTCTCCCCTTGTTCTTGACAGGCTTCTGTGCCAGACATGTTTTCTTAACTCTGGCTAGCTGACTGTACTCATACCGTGAGGCTTGAAATCCAACCCTATCATCCTCATAATTTCTGAATGCCATCATCTTGAAGTAGTCTGTATCATTAGCACTCTTGTTGCTCCAAATTTGTCCCACTATTCTATTAGTATTTTTGATTGACCAAACTGAGGGGAATCTCAATCTCAATCTTACTGAACAATCACCAACATGAGTCTCAGCCAAGGATGATGTTGATGTCATGCTTATGACATGGCAAGCAACTACACACAATACATTTTTCTTCTCATCCCACCATCCTTCTCCTATTAACACAGTTTTTGGATTGAAACCCTTGTCAATCCAATAATCACTAATATTTGAAAATACCATCATAATCCTCATCCTATGCTTGTTGGTAAGAGAACATTCAATGCCTTTCAAAGACATTAGATATGGCAATTGACCAGAATTTCCACCAATAGGAGTGCAGTTCCTTGAAGAACTGCACTCATGAGAGTACTCTAACCGGAGCCTTCTAATAGCCGTAGAGAGTGGATATGAGCAAAAACTAAATGAATCTGAATTTAATGATAAACTAAAACCCTGCTCAGAAATACCACTCTTAGAAGAGAACTCATTTTCAACTTCTTTGGAATCCAAAGTATAATTGTAATTTGCTTTTGGAAACATCAATACAGAAATTGTTTCAAAGTAATTCTCATCCTTTTCAGAACTCAAGCTCTCTAAGCTTCCACTAACCAAACTAGTGATATTACTTGCATTGAAGACATTACTAAGCTTAAAGACAGCATCAAGATTAATTAGAGAATCACCTGTTTTGGAATAACCACTTCCTTTCCCAACCATGCAAACCTTTCCTGAAGATTCAGACCAAAAACCATCAAGCCTGAAGGTTACATAGCTTCTATGGTAATGGTTTTGACCCCTATAACTTGACTTGTGACCATAACTGAAGTTCCTCAATGTGTTGGGGGTGGTTCTGAATGATAGAGTGGCTTCAATTTTGAACAAGTTAGAAGCCTGAGTTTGTTGCATGTACCTTGGTTGAAGGTAAAAGGAGTACTTGTTTAAGGAAGTTCCAAGTTGGATGATTCTAGAACCTCCTGTGAAGTAACCAGTGTGATGATCACCAAGAGGGAAAGAGTTCTTGTGGATGAGGAGGTCTTTGGGAGTTGACTCTGGGATGATGGAACCACAGTGGTCTTTGTAAGAGGGTTGTGAGGCAAAGGAGGAAAGAGTGTTGAAGGTGAAGAAAGTGAAAAGAAAGAAGAGCATATCGGAGAGGAGAGAATCCATGACCATCATTACCAAGTTTAAGTTTCTGTAATCAGAAAGGAATGGCGGAGGAAGATAGAAAGAATTCAGTTTATTATATATAATTTTATTATATATAATAATAATAATAATAATAATAATAATAATAATAATAATAATATCTCTATGCTGTGCTATACAGAATGTCAAGTGAGACAGTGGTGGCTTCCCTCAATATGCTAAAGTCAAAACATTTTGTTTTCTTTTTGAGAAAAAAAAATTAGGAGATTTCCACAATCACAAACATTTATGGTCAAGTTTTCTTACCTAGTACTGATTCACTCTTATTTAGTAAGTAGTCACATAGTTTTATCACATAATATTTAATTTTTTTATTATTTTAGGAAACAGATAAATGTAATGAAATTGTTTAGGGCAGTACCTCACTAAATATAAAACACAATTACGGATGACATAGCCACATAGGTAAGGTATTGAATATCTAGAGCACTGTTAATTGGTACGAATCTGTAACAGTCATGTAAGGTAGACAAAACATGAGTAAAAGAAGCAAATGAATATTAATGTGTTAGCAAGTAAGTTATACATGGTTTGTGCTAATAAATTTCGTACCAAGCAGCATTTCCATTATTTTCATTCCTGCATTTTTAGAGAAAAGTAATTCGGAGCTTATTTATGCATAAATAACAATTTTAATATAGATATACATGGATGCTTACACACAGATGGATGATTTATCTGATTCCACCACTCTGATAATGTGTGCATGGACATGCGCTATTTGTGGTGCGACGCGCACAATGCTTTGGATTAGTTGAGTCATGACCTTTTTTTTTCTTATACAATTTCAGTGATCTCTAAGGACTAAGCAAGTAAATAAAAAAATTATTAGTGGTGATCTAAGGGTGAACCATATACATAAGTGATTCACAATCACCCTTTTAAATTGTGATCTTTCTGTGTGAAATGTTTTTCTATAAATAACCACCCACACCCTTTTTGGTCACAAGCTATAACTTAATTGATTTGGTGTATTACTTCAGACGGGTTTGGTAAAATATCACCTATATCATGTATAACTTATGGAAAGAACATCATATTGTTATATCAAAAAAAAACAGAACATCATATTGTGTATTGAGTATTGACCAAAGAAAAAGGTCATTTACTTTTGGCCGTTAAAAAAGGAGAAATGCAATTACCAATTAGCCCCCAGAATGTGATTTCCTTTGAATTCTTTTCTGAATCACTAAACTTATAAAATTAATTTTCAAATTATTTGATAATAGTAACGTGTTTTGTGAAATTTTGTTGGAAAACCTTTACCTTTGAAAACTTTACAAGTTCCTCGTAATCTAATTAATAAAGGTTGATTGGCATCGATTAGAAAACTCTTAGATTTTGAGTCTAACTTAACCCCACAAAACCAGTTTATTATAAGATGAGGGATGTTCATTTTTATAACAATTTCCAGGTTTTATCCTTAATCGATGCGGGACTTAGATTTTTCTCAATAAAAACTTCAAAAGTTCAAACCTTAGATGTTCATAGAGACTTGTAATATACTTTAATTAACTTCAGAATATAACTATATTGTCTCCCATGCTTAAAAGAAACTATATTGTCTCCCTTGAACTTTATATATTAGGAAATAAGATAATAACAAAATTTAGGGTGAGGATGGTGTCCCAGTCCAAACGTAACTCTATCTTATATTTATTTATTCTATTGATTTGTTTAATTACTTCTTTAATCAACGAACAAGATTTCGTAATTATTTTATCTTTCAATTTGCGAGGACCTCATTAAAATGGCCATCTTTCTACCAAAAGACACTTCCTTCGATGTTCCTCCAATTAAGTATTTATTTGTTGTGTACTTTATTCTTTACTCAATACTGTGCAAGGTGACAAATGATAGGTCTTTGCCGGCCGGATTTCTATAGGCACCCCCAATGACGAAATCGATCCCCATTAGTATTTGGCATTTTATATTTATTATGGATAGATAGAGATGCATACTTGTTCGACGCCCACAAAGACTTGGTTGTGTTGTGTTGTGGAAGACTTGGAATTCCAAGTCTTTGTGGGGATGGATAATCTCAAGTCAAGACCAAAAAACACGATACATAAAGCAGTAAATACTTTTTCTAAGGGTGAATGATAGAGTGAAGTAGCAAACCATATGGTTCAATGATAAATCTGGGAAATTATCAACAATAACGACTTACATTAGTTATAGTTTTTGAAATATTTTGTATTTATAAGCAACTAGCCAGGAAAGCACGGGTTGCAACACACAACCATGAGAAATGAAAATTGGGCGGAAAACAATTCTTAAACGGGTGAATAAGATATTGCCACTTGACATCTAATGTAGTTAAGTTTCTTAAATTGTATATAGAATAGATGTTCCCTGAAGTTTTTGAAACTGCATGTGTTTCTTTAACACGCACTGAAACTAAATCTATCAATTTCTTAATCTTTTACATCGGTGTACTCTCTACTTCCTCAAACAAATAACTAGTAGTGTCCAGCTTTGAGAAGTTCAAATAGAGAAAAAGAAAGGAAGAGAAACTTGTAATCTCTCCTGACATAATTATAAGCAAAAAAAGTGTCAAAGTTTGGTAAACTAAAAAATAAGCAAATTTCAATTAACCTACTCATATTTTATGTCATTGTTTCAAAAATACCCTTAAATTAATTCAACTTTTGTTTTCCAAAAAAAATTGTGAGGACCATTATGATTAAATGTAGTTTAGTAAATATAGTTCTTATTTTATATGAAATCAAGAAAACTAAATGAATTTAACTATCGTTTTTAATCGGTATAAAATTAGGTATTTTTGTTTATAATTGTGTCACGAGAGAATAACTAATATGATAAAAAATGCCAGTATGCACATAGGATATCAAGATTGACTTGGAGAAAGTTGTCCATTGTAAAAAAAAAAAAAAGGAATCTACTTTTGGTCATAGTACATTTTCCAATGGGCTAATTATCTCATCATGATGGTCAACAAATCTAAGTATCTGCTGAAAAATCAATCTTTGCGCAAGGGTCTTTAAACCGCGACTAGATGAGGCAACCTTTGAGCGGAGAAGGGACGTTAATGTCAAAATCAAAGTCTAGCGTGACATACACTCGTAGTTTACAATGAAGAAAGGATCAGAAGATTTACTAGCTACTTAATACTTTTCTTTTCTAGATTTTGGGTTTGATTGATTTGGTTTTTAAAAATTATTTTTTGTTTTATATAACTTAACAAAGAGCAAATTTTGTTTTTTAAAACTTTTTTAAAAACAAAAAATTGTTTTAAAAAATGTAATCAAACAAACTCATTTACGAGACAAATAAGGAAAAGTTAGTAATTTCATTAACACCACACAGAACTAGTTCTTCAAATTATCTATACAAAATCTTAGCCGTTAACTTATTTTATCAATATATCTGGTGGTTTTTACTGATGATACATATAGGTGAACCATTTGATAGATGATTCACCGTGCATATTATATTTCTTTTAAAGATATAATAATATAAATTTATTTACATGTCCTGTCTCATACATTCTTTTGTGATGGAACATGTTAAAGAGATATAATATAAAAATTTATTTATATGTTTTTCACCCAACTTCCTTAATTATTCTGCTTTTAATAATTTAAAAAGTAAAGTCCTATTTTAGTTCCTGACAAAAATTGCGCGACCCATATTCGTCCCTGACAAAAAATAAGTCTAGAAATAGTTCCTGATATTTTCAAAACAGGACCACGTTAGTCCCTCCATCAGTCTTCTTTCAAACCTATCACTTAACGTGCTGACGTGTCACGTTAAATGCTCACGTAGCACGTTAACCCTCTCCACGTGGCAATACATGTCTATTTTTTTTTCTGCAAATCCGATTTGGGACGTTTTAGTCCCTGGCAATGGCAGCTTTGGGACATATTAGTCCCTCCACCCCATTGTTACCATTTCAGAGAGTCCCTTCACCCCATTGTTACCATTTCAGAGTTCTTGTTCTTCCTTTTTTCCTTCCCTGAAGTCCAACTCATTTCATAGCAATGCTTATAGGATTCTTGTTAAAGACAAATCAAAAAAGCACAAAAACTATTATCTTTTCAAAATAATCAATTTTTCAAAAACATTTTTTTTTTCAAATTTCAATGGGATCTGTTAAACTAGGAGTACCATGATTTGGTGACTTGGAGTACCATGATTAGTGGTTACGCCCGGAACAATTGTTTTGATAAGGCAGTTGAACTGTTTCAGGTTCTTTAGAAAAAGGGGGTGGGGGGTAATGAGGTTGTCATGGTGGGTGTGATATCTTCTTGTGCTCATTTAGGGGCTCTTGCAATAGGGGAGAAAGCTCATGAGTATGCGATGAGAAATAACTTGACTTTGAATGCGATTATTGGGACAACTGTTGTTGACAGGTATGCAAGATGTGGGAGTGTTGAGAAAGCTATTTGGGTTTTCGAGAAACTGGAAGAAAAGGATGCTCTCTTGAAGCAACAAAGTTCTCCAAGTTGACAACAAATTGGGAACAGAATCAATATAGGGAAAACATAGCTATGAAATCAAGTAAATGCATATGAGACAAACCATGAAGTTCCTTTTTGAATTATCCACCGCCAACAGTTGTCGTCTCCGACATCAGTTGCTGGACGTTAGGGTTCAGGGAAGAAGAAGAAGAAGAAGAAGAAGAAGACTTTGAAATGGTAACAATGGGGTAGAGGGACTAATATGTCCCAAAGCTGCCATTACCAGGGACTAAAACGTCCCAAACAGGATTTGCAGGAAAAAAATAAACACGTATTGCCACTATGGAGAGGGTTAACGTGCCACGTGAGCATTTAACGTGACACGTCAGCATGTTAAGTGACAGATTTGGAAGGACACTGACGGAGGGACTAACATGATCCTGTTTTGAGAATGTCATGGACTATTTCTACACTTATTTTTTGTCAGGGACGAAAATAGGTCGCGCAATTTTTATCAGGGGCTAAAATGAGACTTTACTCTAATTTAAACTTTTGGGATAGAATTGGTTCTTAACATTGCACTGCGACAATTTATAGGCCACGACTATTGCCAAAGGTGGTGCTGTCAAGCAGCTTCAGCTATGAAACAAAAACATGAGGTTGAGTCTGAGAGACAAATGTTAAGTTTCTGAACGGTACATAGCCAAAACAATTAAAAAGAAGAGTAAACCACCACTTTGGTCCTTTAAAGTGTAACTTGTTGTCACTTTAGTCCCTAAAAGAATAGAAACTCCAAAATAGTCCCTGAAAGTGTATTTTGTTTGTCATTATGGTCCCTGACGTTAGGCTGTTCAGTGACTCCATTAGATTTGCTTACGTGAGACGTTGTCTTCCACTATGGCTGCTGATTTGTCGTGTTTCATTGAGAGTAAATCACCACTTTAGTCCCTGAAAGTGTAACTCGTT
The DNA here is from genome assembly GCA_037113605.1 of Calophaca sinica. Taxonomy (NCBI): domain Eukaryota; kingdom Viridiplantae; phylum Streptophyta; class Magnoliopsida; order Fabales; family Fabaceae; genus Calophaca; species Calophaca sinica. Next base: position 111,479,349 of record CM073732.1, on the reverse strand, counting down.
GTCACTTTGGTCCCTGGAAGAATAGAAACTACAAAATAGTCCCTGAAAGTGTATTCCATTTGTCACTATGGTCCCTGACGTTAGTGTTAGTGTAAGCCCTAGTGGCCAATCTATTTTATATATATTATTTGTATTATGACTTTAGTCATATATTTAATATATGTAAAGGCATCATTTATTATATTATTAGTGTATAGCATAATAAAGTCCTTAGAATAGACAGTTTGTTCAATAGAACATCAAATATGATTCGATCGCGAGAAGACCCCATTGAACTATAGAACACTATTCTTAAAGTATCCGTAGTCGAAGTATTATTGTTAACTATGACGATAATAATACATAGAGACTATTGTGTGAGTACACTGATGACCACATCTCACAGGTCATAAATATGTGATATCAAGTCGACGCACAATTATAAATATTATGAGTAATATTTATACCGGATTGACCCACTATGAGGACACTTCATAATATAAGTGTCATAGGCACTCCTCATGACGACCATAGTAAAGTAGTCCTTCGACTTGAAGTCACTACGATTCCTACATGAGAAGTTGTAGGTTTCAATGCTATCAAACATCATCTATAACACGATGATCATAAAGGTGGTACCTGGGCCTACAATGAATCATGTTGAGGAGTGTGAGTGATGTAGATAGGATTCGTCCCTCCTACATGACAGGAGTAATGTCTAGGCTACTCGATAGAGTGAGACGTGGAATAATGCATGGCCATGCGAGGAATGAGCCAATATGAGATATTGGGCCCATTGGGATTATACGTCTAATTGGGGATCGAAAAATATGCGATTAAACATAACGAGAATGACACATTTATGCCTCGTGTTCAATTAGGACATATGGACGAAGGGACACGAGCTTCACAAGTAAATATGGTAGCGACAAGGTTCTTATCGTGAAGACTGTATATGCATCTCCAAGTCGTGTAAATTTTCAATTGGACATCTTTGTTATATATCATTAGGGAGTCACTGAACGAGCTAACGTCGGGACCATAGTGACAAACGGAATACACTTTCAGGGACTATTTTGGAGTTTCTATTCTTTTAGGGACCAAAGTGGTGGTTTACTCATTAATGGTATGTTTGGTTGTAAGAAGAAATTGTGAAGAGAAAAAGAGGTGAGAAAGAGTGTGAGAAGGGAGAAAAATGTGAGAAATAAAGTATATTTAATGTATTGTTTGGTACAAGAGAAAATTGAGAGAAATAGAAGAGAGAGAGAGAGAGAACTGTTGATTGTTTACGAAAATACAAAAATGCCCCTGAATTTAAAAAGCCTCCCATCCAATAATACCTCTTTTCTGTTTCCCCATTCCTTTTCATTCTTCTTCAGTTCTTCGTCATAGAAGAATAAAATCAACAACTTTGCTTTGCATTTATAAAGAATTAAAGATATAACAACTTGGTTAAGTAGCACAAAAAGGGAGACAACCCAGAAATAACAACTTGCTTGCAGCAACATTAATCTACAGTGGACACGATGAAAGTGGACAAAATTATTCAGCAAACGGAAATAGTTACAAGGAAGACAAGAAACGGACGAGATGGAAGTGAAAGGAAAAATAGAGGAGCAGAACAACTGGTGTGGTACCAAAAACAATTTTAAGGCACTTTTGGAGGAAGAGCTGCGTAGGGAAAGCGATGCGTAGGACTGAAGCTGATGCTAAGGGTATAACTGTAATTGTAAAAGTTGTTGAGTTGTTTTGTCCCTTTCTTCGCACCTCTGCGAAGAACTCAAAAAGTGAAAAATTTATCTCTCCTCTCTCTCTCGTCTCAACTACTCTTCTGCACCAAACAGAAGAAACTCACCACCTCCTCTATTTCTCTCGTTCCTACCCCTCTCTTCTCAATTTCTCACGTAACAAACATAGCATAAAAGAACCAAAAAAAAAAAAAAAACCACAGCTTTGCTGCTCACTCAACTCAACAATTGCAAATGTCAATTTAGCCAAGGAGCAGATGGGAGGGTACCTATATATTGTAGTATGGACTCATATATATGATTAAGAAGTTATTTTAAAACTTACGGTTTCATAGGCTATTTGTACAAGATCCTCGTGTAATTTTGACCCAAAACAAAAAGGAGATTGAAAATTCATGAACAAATCCAAAACATTGAACTTACCACATATAATACTAGCGTCTGTCCACACTTCATTGGGTACATATCTTGAGTAAATTTCTATAAGTAAAAAGTATATGTCAAAAAGAAAGATGATTACTTATCAAATAGAATGGAAAGAACATACATTAATTCCAACAAGAAGATGCAGAAGTTAATTTTTTTTGTGTGGTTATTCTTTTTTCTTCGGTTTTAGAGAGAAGTAGGTGTAGCAGTTTATAAATTGTGAAATCTTAAATTAAAAAAAAAAAAAAACAGTTAAGTGAAGAGTATAATAATATTAAAAAAGTGATACCCAAAAAAACGTAGTTTGTTGAAATTATCTTTCGTTATTAATAGGTATAGATATAGCATATAGAATTACATGTAAACAAAGTTCTCACACCTAATGTAGCCAAAATATGAAAAACGGTATGAGAAATACAATTTTACTCTTTCTATTTTAAGCAAATATGACATAAACATTGTTTTCATTATTTCTGGTATAAATTTTCATTAAAAAAAGGTATGAGAAATACAATTTTATTCTTTCTATTTTAAGCATATATGATATAACCATTGTTTTCATTATTTCTGGTATAAATTTTCATTAAAACGAAACAACGTAAAATTAATATTACATTTCATAATTATTAATGAAGATGAAAAAAATAAAAACAAAAATAAAACATTTTTTCCAAAACAAGCCCTAGATTTACTTACCTTTAAATCCGCCCAAGAGAAGTAACAAAAGATGATAAGAAAACATGTATAAGATACTAGTCATCCTAAAGAAGTATTAAAATATTTATATGCAAAACTATATACAACTAAGTACATGCATTGTTAAGTTTAATAACTACTTAATGTTAAAACAAAAAACCTGCATGTAGCGGTAGATGTAATAAGACTTGTGTATCAAGTCTCAAAATTGGGTGTTCATAAAGAACCTCCCTTTATCAATTTTGGAGGTGGAGAAAGGAATTTCTCACAGTCCTTAGCTCCAATTCTTTCAAACTCTTTGACAAGTTGATTCACATATCCAGCTAAACTCCCCTTAAAACCTATTGAGCAGCTTCCATCACCCCCATCAACATTCTGAACCCCACCTTTGACCATACACCCAACTTGAGCACCTCCCATGTATGCTTTACATGCCATCAGAATATCATGTGCTCGGCTGCAGAAATGCCCCACAACAAAGTCCTTAAAATGCTGCAACCAAAAATAACGCTAAACAGTTAAATTTTGAACCCTAGAAAAGGAATAAACACAAGTTTGAAGAAATCATAATTATGTGGAATATATATGGTCTTCCTTAATCCACTTTTAAGACTTGACATGAGATTAAAAAATAATATTAACAAAACCAAGAAGTCATATTTAATCAACCTTTAAAATGTCTAGTTTTTTTGATAAAAGGTTATTGACGTGCAAAAGCATCACTATAGGGAGAGGAATCCCAACTATGTTAGCACCCCAGACCCTACCAGTCATTTACAGCATGCCGAAATATTATTAAAAAATATAAAATTGAACAAAACATGGGGAGACTCCACCAAAACACATGAAAGAATTAAAATGTCTAGTTTAATGCAGCTGAATTATTTGGAAAATGGTCAATGTCAAGATGTCAACTATTGACTATTGAAAGGCTATATATGATATATCCTTCTAATATGCTTCAGAAAGGATTAAATGAAAGAGGGGGAAGGGGGGGGGAAGGACTAAATGAAACCATAGAGCATTTGCTTATATGTAATATGGTCAGTCTACAGTTCCAAAATTATACATTTGTTTCCTAGATTATCTAATAAATTTTATTTTGTCATCTTCCTCTCCATTGCTTTCTAAAAGGCACAACACAAGCATGCCTAAGCATTGCTTCCTAAATTGTTCCCCTTCCTCCGAAAATAATATAATAATAATACACCCAAGCACTACAAGTGAACGTGGTAAAGCAAAGTTGCTAGAGATAAAAAAAAATGAACCAAGACTAGAATCAAACCTTTGGAGGCCTTTTTATCATATACATCATTGTCCTCAATGATAGAATGAATGTATCCTCATTATACCGCTGGGACTTCGCTTCACCATTTTTTGAACCCATCATATATTCATATCCAGGTTCATTGAAGTAAGGCTTTGTATTCAAGATTAGACCTTGTATGGAGACTAGAACTTGTAGAATTGTTGAAACACCTGGAACCCACTTCTCATTCCCGTTGCCAGTCCACGTGTTAAGTAGACTAAGGCATACTTTGCCACAATTATACAAATTTGGGTTCAGCCGAAGACCTCCAGAGTGGTAGTGGACTAGCTGCAATAAAAAATATTCCTTTTGTCAAACTTTAATTAAAAAGAGTGAACAAGAAAATAATGTCAATTAGATACAGTATCCTCAATCACACACCGGTGGTACGTTGGGATAGCCACTGGGAAAGTAAATATCGAAAAAGAAAAGACCGTCATGGTAAGGAGTCCCTTCTGCTCCAATAATCACAGCCCTCAAGAGATCCATCCTTGATTCATAGACTCTAACAAATATTGAATCTGATGAGGATAAAAAAAAAAAAAAATCAAAGAAATGGTAAGATTAAGCAATATCCCAGAAGCAGGTTTCAAACTATGGTATTTTTTAGACCACAATTTTACAGTTATTTAAGTTCTTAATTCCAACTTCAGAACAAATATCCGGACACTACTAAGGAAAAGATTCAATCTTTCCATAAGGATACATCTGGACACTGCTGAGGAAAAGATTCAATCTTTCCATAAGAATATATCATAAAGAAAATAAGCCAGGACCCTTGGATAAGAAAAGAACCAAACCTAGCATTTAATAGCAATGATTGGAGTTCTATAAAAAAAGAATAACAATGATTGGATACTACCCATACGGTACAAGTCCATCAGCTTGAAAAGATAATTAAATACTAAATGAGAAATGACATGGAAAATATTACAAGCTATTTTGTAACAGGAATACTAAACAAACTCACCAGGCAGATCCTTCTCCAAAATCTTCCACTCGTCCTGGATTTTTTTAGCCCACTTCTTTGGATTCTGTTCAGTAAATAGGTTATAGGTTATATGTAAATCCATATAATTAAGATCAAAACAGAAACAAAGTGTGTCTTTGAAAGAATAAAAAATAAATAAAAAGCAACCTGCTTCGTGGAGGAATTATTGTGAGCAAAGTGATGGTCCGAAGTGTCATCGATAGTGTCAAATTTCTTAAAACTTCGGAATTTCGTCAGAATTTTATCTTTGCCTTTATCAGTAATTGTCAAAACTGGGGAATCCACAGCTGTTCCATTATGTCCATCTCTGGCAGATTCGTGAACCCAGGTGCCATCAAACGCGTGCTCAGGAGGGGCAACAAAAGGGCCAAGTGGATAATGAATTGGATTTGCAGTAGTATTAGTAAATAATGGCTTAGAATTATGAGAATTCTTCCACAAAGGGTCTACTGATTCTATTCCCAGAGGATGCAATGATCCATCCTGTCCACTGAAATTTGAATGGGATGAACTGCTACTGCCAGCTGCCTTCTTAGCACTTTTAAATTGCCCCAAATATGGTGGCTTACCTGCATGTGGCAGCTTCATGGCCTCCGGATTGTCAACCAAACCATGCTTGTTTGAACCAAAAATAGCAGACTTCATTTTATTGTGGAAAGATTTCATCAACCGGCGAGACCTAGATGACTCTACTCCTGATGAATGATTCAAGTCATGCCCACTGTGCTGTGATGCAGCTGATTTCTTCTTACTAGGGGCAGCTTGAGAAAATGATTGAGGAGGAGACAACTTTGTTCCAGAAGAGTGATCAACACTATTCATATTGATTTGCAAACTAGAATTACCCATTGTAGATCCTTGGATTTTGGAGTTACTAGGATCTAATGACCGTGAAGCCAGAGAGGAGTCCGTCACGTGACTATTTTTAGCATATGATTGCGTATCATACCAAGGATAAAATGTACTATTTCCAGTCTTCATCAAAACTAGGTCATGTAATGCAAAAGGTGCCTCAATTCCAGTAGGTATATTCACATTATCAAAGTGTGCCTGTAATAAAGCATACTCATCTATATCCATATAATCTTCTGATAATAAATCAATGTAGTCATCGTCGCCATATGATAGATTAGAACCATGGCCATCAACATTGATTAAATTATGTGATACCGGAGGGTGGCCATTAGAAGAATCAATCCCACTAACTGGTCCAAAGGTTTGCATGCCAGGCTGATAAAAAGTATAATCAGACACTTGCTGAAAAGGATTGCAAGCAAAATGTTAGAGTCATTTACAAGTTGGTAAAGATAATATCAATCTGCTGCAAAAAATAAGAAATAACATCTTATACAAACCCCAACTTGATGATCACCATAACCCTCATGAGAGGCTTCAATTGTCTTCCCCTTGTTACTTTTACTAATTTTTTCACCAATTATCACTAAATCCTCAGAGTCGTCATCATTGTCAATGTCAATCACATCATGCATAATGACCTACAAAAGTAAAATACAAATATTATATGTGAGTAAAGAAAAAGATAGACTTCTAGAAACATTCAAAGATCATAGTCAAAATAAAAGAGAAGAAAATTATATCAAAGAATTGAAGAAAACAACAGTAATTGTTCAACTTTCAAACCAAACAAAAACAGAAAACTATAGTAAGATCATTTTTCTTCCCTTGTATTTTACTCTAATTTTGTAAAAAGAGATATTTCCAATACTCTTCCTTTTTATGAGGGCACCAGTACCTCTTAACATTTAGTGGTCAATATTTGTCTATGTATCCCGCTTACTTGAAATATAAATACAACTGGCTATTTTTGTATCTGTATTTCAATTAAATGGAACTTGTGGTTAATTATTAACCCCTAATTTCTAAATGTACCAGTAGCTTCATAAAAGCAAAGAGTATCGAAGGAAACTCCTTAAACAAATCATCCCTCTAAAAACCAACACAAACCTCCCCAAACTGAAAAACTATATCTTGATAAGCCTACAGAAACCTCTCTTGATTTCCTTTATTTTTCACAAACTCCCCCCTGCAATAAGAGCCTACAAGCTTTTTCTAGGTTTCTAAAAAAGGAGGACAGTTATGTAGTAAAGAAAAAATAACTCAAGCAAAGTTAGATGATTTAATAAACACACACACAAACACACTGTGCCAGAGAAAATACCAAAAGAAAAATCTCAAGTCCAAAACTTCAAATACAGCAAAATTATATATATATATATATATATATATATATATATATATAACGAAATCTATACTGCTATAGAAAGGGATTCCCTAACTTGGCCTGACTTTTTCTTTACCTAAAAACACAATAGCCCAACAGTAACATATATTCCTACTTTGAACGACTGAAACACATATATTTATACAGAGGAAACAGACTGGACAACAGAAAAACTAGGGCAACTAAACTTCAGAAGAAAAACTAAATAAAGAAACCACTTCCAACACACAAGCAGTTTGATTCTACATTTTTCCAAGTTCAGAGACTAAATACGTTTCACCTGCAACTTACATGTAAATAACACCAAAGCAGGCCTATTAATGATAACAAATAACCAATGTCCTATCAAAATCAAAGGATGAAAAACACCATATTTATGATGGAAAGTACTATAGAAATATCAAAGTCACCATTAAAGGGAAAACTATAGTTGGAAATACAGTAAAAACGTAGTGATGATAACAGAACTCTATCATACATGCATATGCAAGTTCTGCCGAGTCCTTAACCAAATTAGAAAGGTAATTTAATTTATCTACTATCTGACCCCAATCAAAGTGTATTCTTCTGATGTCCCTGGGAAAATTAGACTTAAAAAGGACAAAGGGAAATAAATAAATAAATAAATACATAAATAAATAAACCACCAAGAACAAATTAGTTTAGTTTACATGACCAAGAGATGTGATAACCGTAACACAAATTGTTAAAATTACTCTTAAATTCTTTCTTGGTTTGAGACAATATATGGAGAATGGAGAAATGCATTACACACAACCGAATTTGTAGTGGCATATAAACTATCCATGAAGATCCTAAAAAATAGCCCCCGAATAACAATATAGCAAAGTCCCTAAATAACAATAGCAAGATCAGAAAACAAATAGCCAACATCTACAGTGTTGCAACCAGGAACAGTAACAAAAAATTAAGAGCGGTAACCATAGCAAAAGCAATGACTTCAAAGCAGAAACAGGAAAATCAGGGCCAAAAAAAAAAAAAGGATCATGGCTGAAAAGTGAAAACCCAGATTAAGAAATTTAAAAAAAAAATCAAAACTTTGAATAAAATTAAGACCCCGCACGAGAGAAAAATAATAATTAAATAAAACCCACATGAATTTTAGAAGGAAAAGAGTTAGAATCGGAGGATAGATACCTGTTTCTGCTTTTTGTATCTGGAACGGTGGTTAATTGGGGGAGGAATCTCGACGACGTCGGGGTCCATTAAGTGAAAGCTCTAATGAATGACGAAAACCAAAAATAGAAAGAAAGAAAGTGTGAGTGAGGAGAAAGAGTGAACGTTCGCGCGGGTGTTACACACAGCACAACACAACACGGAACAGAGAAAGATAATAAAAACAAAAACAAAACGGAGAGAGAAAGGGAGAGAAAGGGACAAAGGAAGGGACTTTGTCTTTGGTGAATACTAGTAACAACGAAATTGCGAATTGAATGTTATCTGAGGAGGAGCGGCGGCGGCGGCGGCTCGATTGATCAGCTCATGAACTCATCGGCGCGGTTAAGTTATAGTAAAAGCATGTTTGGGGAAACGTTGATCCGACTCAAAAATATGTCACAAATAAATTTGTTTTTATAGATAATATTAGGGTTTTATCCGATATGCCGTGAGTTTGAAATTTCCATTAGTTGCTTTGAGTTTGTTAAGGGTATGTTTGAAAATGGGTTTTAAGGAGAAAGAAGAGAGGAGGACTTATTTTTCTTTTTAAAATTAAGAAAGCTATAATATGTTTCAAAAAACAAATAAAGTGTGATTGAAACGTTATATGATCATCTATCAAATTGTTCTTTTAATTTTTTTTAAATCTCAAATATATATCAACATATAGACTTAGTCTTTCAAAACCCCCATCTTCTCCCCCCTAAAACCTTCCCAAATAGACTCTAAGTGTCGAAGGTTTTCCTACCTTTTGTATGCATTTACGTAAATAAGTTATTATAGATAATTTAATTAAATATTAATTTATAAATTATCAAGGAGAGTTCGTTGTAAAAAAATGGATATAGTTAATGGGCATGTTCATAAATTACTTTTAATCAAATCTCAAATATAGCTTATCTAAACAATTTATATGAAGTTTATCCTCGTTCCTTTGTTGATTTATATCCATCTTAAATTCTATTTTTGCGAAGGGGACGAATGAAGAGAACGCAAATCACTTTTTTTTTTACACAAAAGAGAACGCAAATCACTTTACAAGGTTCTTATCCAAACTTATTGAATTGAAGCAGTTGTAACATAATATAATAAATGCTTATTAAAAAAGCGCTTAATTAATCCATTTACCTCAGCACCGAGCTACGTCTATGTAACGAGGTGGATATCCTTTGTTGCCAAGATACCTTATCTCTTTCAGGGTACTGTTTGTGTTTAACCATAAGTTTTCTTTGTTAGTCTCGTTAATGAGGAGGTAAGGTCCTCCTTATTTAAGGTCGTGTGTCGACATTCTTTCTCTTGTACTTGAGGGTCTCCCTAATGGTGATCAATCTTGATATGTTATGCGTCTTTTCAGTAACTTATAATGTAGATATGACCTCATGATCAATCTTGATATGTTATGCGTCTTTTCAGTAACTTATAATGTAGGTATGACCTCTTAACCACTTGTCAATGTTTATCTAATATTGGTCGTTACTCACACCCAAATCAATTTTCACAAGCTACTTTGAATAGTTTTTGAATTTAAAATTTCACTTTCAAGATAAAACTTACTTTCAAACCCTAAATAAAGTGACTCAAACTCATATTTTATGTTGCATGATTGCTTTAATATGCTCATCAAATGATTATAAGAGGAGAGTTTTGTTAACTAGGGTGTCTTTGATACATGTTGAGCTACAGAAGAAAGAAGGAAGGGGCAAAGGAATGGGGAAAACAGAGTAGTCGTGTGGCAAAGTTGTGAGGAAAAACACCGACATGTGAAGTTTTTAAACGAAAGTCAATCGACACTGTTAACTGAGAGAAAATGTAGTTATTGAGTAGAAAATAAATGTGAGTATTTTTGTCTTTTAGATAAGTTGTCCTTAAGACAAAAAGTTGTCATACGGTATAGTAACAGATAATTTTGGGTTTTTGTGTTGTTCCTTGTCTCCAGTGTTTTAAAAATCGAACTGAATCGGACAGTTCAACCGGTTGAACCTTGAATCAGCCTTGTCTACGGTTCGGTTATTTTGACGGTTCAACTGCGGTTTCGTCCCCGTCATAACGGTTAAAAACGGTTGAACTATGACCCGGAGGTCTCACCGGTTCGATGTCCGGTTCGGTTTTTAACACGTTTCCTTTGTGAATACATGCCCTGACAGGATGGTTTTGATGATTGACAAAAGGGAGCTTGGCAAATAGTCAACCGTGCAAAAAGTGGAAAAGAATACCAAGACGCGTATCAAGAATGATAGTTTCTCAAGTCTTTGGGTTTTGGGTATTTATTTATTTTTATTAAGACTATTTGTAAGTAGTAATAAAAAGCTCTCAATTAAAATTAAATCACACACACACACAAAATGAATTTTATTCTAAAAGTGATTTTATGATATTCATAAATGTCGAGCTGAGGTCGTGTGCCGAGGTCGTGTGTCGAGGTCGCGTGTCGAGCTGAGGTCGTGTGCCGAGCTGAGGAAGTCGCGTGCCGAACTGAGGTCGCGTCTTTGAGCTCTTGTCGCGCGTCGAGCCGAGGTCGCGTCTGAGCCGAGTGAGGAGGTCGCGTCTTGGGAGCTCTTGCCAAGTCTTGGGGCGTGGTCGCGTCGAGTGACTCGTGTTTTCAAACTATGAAAATCAAATTTCGGATTGAACGCAACGGGCGATTTTCCTTTTAAATGCCGCAACGACAAATCCTTTTAATAATCAAAACGCATAGCGGGCAAATCCTCAACGGACAAATCTTTTTAAATATGGACTCCTCCATTGCCTATATAAACACAGCTCGTGAGCTTTGTAAACATACAACAACGCAATGCTTAATTTTTGTGCCAAAAACTCTGTCAAATATTTTCCATCACTCACACTTATTTGAGCACAATTTTCTGAGAGTTTTTTTATTCTACATAATTTGAGTTGTATTATTTGAGCTTCAATTTGTTATATCTGCACTATTGAGTGTATCCTTCTCATCTCATTTTATTTGTGAAAATCATTTCTTTTTGGGTAGGAATCCCAAGGTGTTCATAGAGAGGTGATATATCTTGAACGAATTGCTCTGGTATAGAGTTGTAAAGGTTTCTAGCTGAACCTGATTTAAAAGCTAGTGATTTAGTGAAAATCCCATAGTGCTCTGCTTTGGGGACAGGACGTAGGCCACAGGGGTGTTTGGTGGCCGAACCTGTATAATTTGCTGCGTGCTCTTCTTTGCTCTCTGTCTCTTTATTATTCAAGCACTTTATTTATTTTTGTTCTTTATTTATTCTTTCGGTCATTTATTTTCTGTCATTTATTTTATTACAATTTTTATTTCAGTATTTTATCTGTAATTTTTAGATAAGCACCGCTATCACAATTCACCCCCCTCTTGTGTTTGAAGTCACTTGTCAACAAGTGGCATCAGAGCTAGACTCTTGTATAAAGGACTTAACCGTCTCAAGAGAATGACTTCAAACAATTACGAGGGAACTTCCATGAACAGACCCCCATTTTTCAATGGTGAGGGGTATGGTTATTGGAAGGATAGAATGCAAATCTTTCTTGAGGGTGTTGATCTTGATATTTGGGATGCTGTAGAAAATGGTCCATTTGTCCCCACTCAATCAATTAATGATGCAGTGGTAGACAAACCAAGATCACTTTGGACCGAAGATGATAAGAAAAAGGTCCAATACAATTTGAAAGCTAAGAACATCATCACTCCTGCTTTAAGCTACGATGAGTTCTATAGGGTCTCAAATTGCAAGACTGCTAAAGAAATGTGGGACACCCTTCTATTGACCCATGAAGGTACTACCGAGGTCAAGAGGGCTCGAATGAACACATTAACCCATGAGTATGAGTTATTTAGGATGAAACCAAGTGAAAACATACAAAATATGCAAAAAGGTTCATCCATATAATAAACCATCTCGTAGCTCTTGGGAAAGTCTTCAGTAATGAAGATTTAATTAATAAAGTTCTTAGATGTTTAAATAGAACCTGGCAACCCAAGGTCACTGCTATAGCTGAATCTAGAGACTTATCTTCTATGACCTTGGCTACTTTATTTGGAAAATTGCAGGAACATGAACTTGAACTAAATCGTCTCATGGAAAGCGAAGAAGCTGATAAGAAAAAGAAAGGGCTCGCCCTCAAAGCAAGCATTGAGGAAACTGACGATGACGAATGTGATTTCCTCGAAGATGAAAATAATGAGGAAAACATGAGTCTAATGGTTCGCAAATTCAAGAGGTTCATGAGACTCAGAAACAAAGGTAAGTTCCCAAGCTCTCAAAAGAAAAGTGATGAAACAACTTCTTTTAATCCTACCTGCTACAAGTGTGGAAAGAAAGGTCACATAAAACCCGAGTGTCCTCAAAACCAAAAGAGGAATGAGAAGTTGGAAAAGAAACCACCAAAGGAATCGAAAGGAAGAAGAGCTTACATTGCCTGGGATGATAATGATATGGATTCTTCTGATGAATCTGAAAATGAAGAGGCTCACCTTAGTCTTATGGCAAATCATGATGAAGATGAGGTAAATTTTTATGATCCTGACTCTACTTTAACTTATAATGAATTACTTGCTGCTTGTGAAGATTTCAATAATGAAACGATTAAACTTGGAAAAATTGTTCTTTCTTCTAAGAAAACCATCTCTTCTCTTGAATCAAAAATTGAAATTTTAAACAAAGAGATAGTGATTCTTAAAGAAAAACAAGTTGCTGTGATTGAAACTTCTCCTCCCATATCTTGTGAAAATAAAAAAGATGAAGTTTTAAAATGCAATGAGTGTAGTGTTTTGAAAAATAAGGTTGAGGATTTAAATAACACTCTTGCAAAATTTACGATGGGAAGAGATAATCTAAACATTATTTTAGGAAACCAAAAAGGTACTTTTGGAAAAGTTGGTTTAGGTTATCATCCAAAAATTCATGAAAAATCTTTTAAACTCTTCAATCACAACAAACCCTCAAGTAGTCCTTTCATTAAATGTTTTCACTGTGGTAGAAAAGGTCACACTGCTTCCATTTGCAATATTAGGAAAAATAAGAATGTGGTTGGCAAAAAGATAGGGATTCAAAAGGGTACTTTGCCAAAAACTAACTCATCTGGACCCAACTTAGTTTGGGTACCAAAGATTAAAAATTAATCTGTTGTGGTAGATGTGCATGAAAGACAAAGACTTAAATTGGTATCTTGATAGCTACTGTTCAAAGCACATGACAGAGACAAAAGCAAGTTCTCCTCATTGGTACCTAAGAATAGTGGTTATGTCCGGTATGGTGACAACAACAAAGGTAAAATTCTTGGGATTGGTTCTATTGGTAAGAGTCCTAATCCCACTATTGAAAATGTTTTGTATGTGGATGGTTTGAAGCATAATTTGCTAAGCATTAGTCAACTTTGTGATAAAGGAAACAAAGTGGTTTTCGATTCTTCAAAATGCATGGTTATGGATTCTATAAATGAAAATGTTATTGTTATTGGACCTAGAATTGGAAATATCTATATGCTTGATTTAGATAAAATACCTTCAAATGATGCATGTTGTCTTATTAGTAAAGAGGATGAATCTTGGCTATGGCATAGAAGAATGGCTCATATTCACATGGATCATCTTAATAAATTGGTTCGAAAGGACTTAGTAATTGGCTTACCAAAGCTCCGCTTTGAAAAAGATAAACTTTGCGATGCATGTCAAAAGGGAAAACAAGTAAAGGCATCTTTCAAATCTAAAAATATTGTTTCTACAAACCGGCCTTTACAACTTTTACATATGGATTTATTTGGCCCTTCTAGAACCATGAGCTTTGGTGGCAATTACTATGCTCTTGTTATTGTGGATGACTATTCTCGCTATACATGGACTTTATTTATTTCTCACAAAAATGATGCTTTTAATGCTTTTCGAAAACTTGCAAAGGTTATACAAAATGAGAAGGGACTTAACATTGCTTCCATTCGAAGTGATCATGGTGGGGAATTTGAGAATGAAGCATTTGAAGCATTTTGCACAGAAAATGGCATCAATCACAACTTTTCTGTTCCAAAGACACCGCAACAAAATGGAGTGGTTGAAAGGAAAAATCGGTCTCTTGAAGAGCTAGCGAGGACGATGCTCAATGAGACTAACCTTCCTAAGTATTTCTGGGCAGACGCGGTAAGCACCGCATGTTATGTAATGAATAGAGTCCTCATAAGACCTATTCTAAAACAAACGCCCTATGAAATTTACAAGGGAAGGAAGCCCAACATTTCCCACCTTCACGTATTTGGATGTAAGTGCTTTGTTCTAAATAACGGTAAAGATAACCTTGGTAAATTTGATGCTAAAGCTGATGAAGGTTTATTTCTTAGATATTCCACTTCTAGTAAAGCTTTTCGAATTTTTAATAAAAGAACTTGGACTGTTGAAGAATCTGTGCATGTTTCTTTTGATGAATCTAACCCCAAATCTTCAGTAGAAGAAAGTGTTGATGATCTTGCAGAAGTGTTTGGAGATACCTATTTAGAGGAACAAGAGAGATCAAAAGTTCAAAAGGAGGATCAAGAGTCCCTGCCTCAACCCTCTCAAGAACTCTCTCACTCAAATCTTCCAAAGGAATGGAGAGTCTCAAAGAACCATCCTCTTGACAACATAATAGGTGATATCTCAAAAGGGGTAACGACTCGAAACTCTCTTAATCATGCATGTCATCATATGGCCTTTGTCTCTCAAATTGAACCAAATGACGTCAATGAAGCCATCTTTGATGAGCATTGGACCCTTGCTATGCAAGAGGAATTAAATCAATTTGAGAGAAATGATGTTTGGGAACTTGTCCCTAAGCCTAAAGATCACCTAGTCATTGGGACCAAATGGGTCTTTCGCAATAAGCTTGATGAAAACGGTATCATTGTTAGAAATAAAGCTAGACTTGTTGCAAAAGGCTATAACCAACAAGAGGGCATAGATTTCGATGAAACCTATGCACCCGTGGCTAGATTAGAAGCTATTCGCATGCTTCTCGCATTTGCATGCATCATGGATTTCAAACTTTTTCAAATGGATGTTAAAAGTGCATTTCTTAATGGCTTTATTCAAGAAGAAGTATATGTTGATCAACCTCCCGGTTTTGAAAATTTTGAATTTCCAAATCATGTTTTCAAATTGAAAAAGGCTTTATATGGTTTAAAACAAGCTCCGAGAGCTTGGTACGAGAGGTTGAGCAAATATTTACTTGAAAAAGGTTTTGAAAGAGGAAAAGTTGATACCACTCTTTTCATAAAACACAAAAATCATGACATTTTACTTGTTCAAATTTATGTCGACGATATAATATTTGGTGCCACTAATGAGTCTTTATGTGAAGAGTTTTCTAAGATCATGCAAAGTGAGTTTGAAATGTCCATGATGGGAGAGCTCAACTACTTCCTTGGTCTCCAAATCAAACAAGCAAAGGAAGGAATTTTCATAAGCCAATCCAAATATTGCAAGGAGTTGCTTAAAAGATTTGGAATGAGCAACGCCAAAGAAATCTCAACTCCCATGAGCACATCATGCTATCTTGACAAAGATGAAGGTGGTAAGTCGGGCGAAGTAAGTAAGTATCGAGGTATGATAGGATCTCTTCTCTATCTCACTGCTAGTCGTCCGGATATTATGTCTAGTGTTTGTATGTGTGCACGTTTTCAAGCAAATCCTAAGGAATCACATCTCTTAGCGGTAAAACGCATCATGAGATATCTCACTGGCACACAAACCATGGGTTTATGGTACCCCAAAGGTGCTGACTGCACACTTATTGGGTACTCGGATTCTGATTTTGCGGGTTGCAAAATGGACCGAAAAAGCACTAGTGGGACATGTCACTTACTTGGGAATGCCTTGGTTTCATGGCATAGTAAGAAACAAGCCAGTGTGGCTTTGTCCACTGCTGAAGCGGAATACGTTGCAGCAGGTAGTTGTTGTCTGCAGATCATTTGGATGAAACAACGGTTGAATGATTATGGAATCAATCAAAACTGCTCCAATTAAGTGCGACAATACTAGTGCCATAAACCTCACGAAAAACTCGGTTTATCACGCCGGAAACAAACACATAGAAATTAGGCACCATTTTATTAGAGATCATGTTCAAAAAGGAGATTGTGTGATTGAGTTTGTGGAAACATCTAAACAACTCGCAGATATTTTTACTAAACCTTTGCCTAAAGAAAACTTCTTTTTTATAAGAACCGAGTTAGGAATTTTAGATCAATCATGCATTGAATGACTGCGTGTGAGTGCATTTTATTATGAATAAGTTCTAACTTGGGCGTTGGAGTGTGCTAACATTTTTATGCAGGTTCCGTTACCAAAACTAAAAGTGGAGAAATGCAACCGTCCTTCCTGTAATCGTTAAAATAAAAGTTTGTGCAGGTTATGTTAACTGCAAACAATTATGCGCTTAATATCAGTGAAGATGAGGAAACAATTGATGATGAGAATGAGTTGAACGAGGACTAGTAACTCTTATCCTAGTGCTTTATTTTTGCTATCTCCTTGAATAATTTTTTTTACCAAGGATTTCTTATGCTTCATTGAACCCTTGATACTCTATTTTAATTATTTTTCGCCATCTAGTTACACGTATATGCATACGTTTTACATGCCTTTCCCTTTATCTTTTCCGCTTTTTGATGTTGCCAAAAGGGGGAGAGTTATATGATTCAGGGGGAGTGGTTTATTTTATGCATATTGTGAGGGGGAGTTTTTCTAAATATTGTGCTTAAACTCTGATATCTTTTATTGAAAAACCATGCTTATATCTCATTGCTATATCATGATTATATTTTACTAAATTCCCTCCATGAGATGTTTGTCATCATCAAAAAGGGGGAGTCTGTGAATACATGCCCTGACAGGATGGTTTTGATGATTGACAAAAGGGAGCTTTGCAAATAGTCAACCGTGCAAAAAGTGGAAAAGAATACCAAGACGCGTATCAAGAATGATAGTTTCTCAAGTCTTTGGGTTTTGGGTATTTATTTATTTTTATTAAGACTATTTGTAAGTAGTAATAAAAAGCTCTCAATTAAAATTAAATCACACACACACACAAAATGAATTTTATTCTAAAAGTGATTTTATGATATTCATAAATGTCGAGCTGAGGTCGTGTGCTGAGGTCGTGTGTCGAGGTCGCGTGTCGAGCTGAGGTCGTGTGCCGAGCTGAGGAAGTCGCGTGCCGAACTGAGGTCGCGTGCCGAGCTCTTGTCGCGTGCCGAGCTGTGAGGAGGTCGCGTGCCGAGCTCTTGCCAAGTGCCGAGCTGTGGTCGCGTGCCGAGCTGACTCCGTGTTTTTCAAACTATGAAAATCAAATTTCGGATTGAACGCAACGGGCAGATTTTCCTTTTAAATGCTGCAACGACAAATCCTTTTAATAATCAAAACGCAACGGGCAAATCCTCAACGGACAAATCTTTTTAAATATGACGCTCCTCCATTGCCTATATAAACACAGCTCGTGAGCTTTGTAAACATACAACAACGTAGTGCTTAATTTTTGTGCCAAAAACTCTGTCAAATATTTTCCATCACTCACACTTATTTGAGCACAATTTTCTGAGAGTTTTTTTATTCTACATAATTTGAGTTGTATTATTTGAGCTTCAATTTGTTATATCTGCACTATTGAGTGTATCCTTCTCATCTCATTTTATTTGTGAAAATCATTTCTTTTTGGGTAGGAATCCCAAGGTGTTCATAGAGAGGTGATATCTCTTGAACGAATTGCTCTGGTATAGAGTTGTAAAGGTTTCTAGCTGAACCTGATTTAAAAGCTAGTGATTTAGTGAAAATTCCATAGTGCTCTGCTTTGGAGACAGGGCGTGAGGCCACGGGGTGTTTGGTGGCGAGCACTGTATAATTTCTTTGCGTACTCTTCTTTGCTCTCTGTCTCTTTATCATTCAAGCACTTTATTTATTTTTGTTCTTTATTTATTCTTTCGGTCATTTATTTTCTGTCATTTATTTTATTGCAATTTTTAATTCAGTATTTTATCTGTAATTTTTAGATAAGCACCGCTATCACAATTCACCCCCTCTTGTGTTTGAAGTCACTTTTCAACATCCTTGTCCCTTTTTTGTCCTGTCCGGTGACCTTTTGTGCTATCCAATTCTTCATATTTTTGTAAATCAAAACCAACCCTAGTTTATCTTTACCAGCTGATTTGATAACAAAAATTTTAACACCCTAATTTTACATACTAATTTTATAAACTTAAAATCTTTAAAAATAATTATTTTCTCAAAATAAAAAAAATTGATTCTATTTCATATCACTAAATTGAAAGAAATCTAAAAGGCATTAAATATAATTTCCATCGCATTTTATTTCGTTTTATCTTATCTCATTTTATACAATTCAAAATAACATTTTATATCATCAAATTTCTTTACTCAAATTAAAAAAATAGAGCGAATTTCATAATATAAAAAAAGAGTCAATTTCTTTATTTTATGACCTCGCTCCATATCAAGGTGGATCATCATAATAAGATTGCATCGAAGGTGGATGCTGCTACTTTCAATTTCAGAAGCAGACACCAATATTAGGTCATTATTAAATGCACCCCCATCTTTTGAGTACACCCCTCAAATTGCGAATTCTCTAAAATACCCCTGTCAAAAATAAAAAAATTGGGATGCTTTCCGGAAATTATAATTTCCGGTATCTACCAATTCCGAAAATTTGAATTTTCGGAATGTGTTTCTCATACCAGAAATTAGAATTTCTGGAATTAGAATTTCCGATAGACACAATTTTTTTGTTATTTACCGAAAATTTACAAATTGTATACCGAAAATTACAATTTCAGGTAAAATTGTTTTTAAAACAATTTTACCGAAAATTAGAATTTTCGGTATACACAAATTTGTTTTTTGTATTCCGGAAATTATCTATTTTCGGTACAAGTTTTTTTATTTTTATGAAATTATTTTTTATATTTTCAGATATGTCTATGATGAGAGGAGCTTCTGCTGCTGCTGGTGCACCTCCCAGAGAGCGGCAGCCTATGACTGCCTCTGGGACTAGGAGGCGTGTTGATAATTCATGTTTTTCAAACTATGTTAATAATTCATGTTTTGCTTATAATGATTTAACAACGAAATAATATAACTTAAACAATGATTAAACACAAAAACATGTGCAAATATAACAAAATGGAAGTATAACAAAAATCCCCTTAAACAAACCATAAAAAACTCAACTTTTATTTTTTTCACTCACATTTCCCGAAAATTCTAAATTTCTGTCTGAAAACGCTTCAATCCCGAAAACAGGAATTTACGGTACATATTTTTGCGTTTTGAAATTAGTTCCGAAAATTTCAATTTTCGGTATACAAATTGTATTCCAGAAATTGGAATTTTCGGGGGATTTAATTTGTACGCCTTTTTTTACCGGAAATTCACAATTTTCGGTACATATTTTTCTTAGTTTATACCGAAAATACACAATTTTTGGTATGTTCCGGAAATTGTTAATTTTCGGTATATAATAAGAAAATTGCGTACCGAAAATTCACAATTTCCGGAAGATAATGTATTTCGGAAATTGTGTATTTCCGGTATAAGATAAAAAATATTGTGTACCGGAAATTGTGAATTTTCGGTATGAAATTTTTTTATTTTATACCGAAAATTCACAATTTCCGGTACGTTATTGTTCTTTAAAACTTTTTTTCCCACATAATGATTTATCTTATTTTGTTTGTTTGTTTTAATTTAGTTTTATTGGAAATTGATGATTTTAGTGCCTTCAGTTCTGAAGAAGCTAACAAGCCGACCAATGTTTTCAATATTTTGATTGTAGTGATGTATTCACTACTACGCAGATAATTTAATTATTATTTGATATTGTGAATATGTCGTTTTTTTGTCAGCAAAACATTAAGTTTAATAATTTTTCCAGATATTTCCTACACGAGATGACCTTTTGTATTGGGCTCGAGAGGTTGGGAAGGAAAACAATATAGTTGTTGTCATTGTAAGATCAGACACAGAAACATGACAAAGAGGAAGAAAAACAAAAATCATTCTTGGTTGTGAAAGGGGTGAAAAGTATAGATCCAAGTCATCAAGTTCTTCAAAGTCAACTGGATCTCATAAGTGTGAGTGTCCGTTCGCGCTTAAGGGAGACCTCTGTCAACGGGTGAAGGCTGGACACTTAAGGTCCTTTGTGGAATTCACAACCATCGGATACCTAAAAGCATGATGGGTTATCCATTTGTTGGTCGTTTAAGCCAAAATGAGAAAGAAATTGTTCATGATATGACAAAGAACAATGTAAGGCCGGGAAGCATTCTATTGACACTGAAACGGCACAATGTGGGCAATCTCACTACCACAAGTCAAGTATATAATGAGTGGCATAAGTTTCGATCAACTGAAATGCAACACTTGTTGAACTTAATCCAACGTGATCGGTATGTGATCTGGTATAGAAGACATGACGGTTCCGACGTTGTGAGAGATATTTTTTGGACACATCCAGATGCCGTTAATTTATTGAATATATTTCACGTTGTCTTGTTCATGGACAACACCTACAAAACTAACAGATATCGGCTGCCACTGTTTGAAATTGTTGGTGTTACCAGTACACCCCTTACATACACAGTGGCATTTGCCTATTTGGATTCTGAGCAGTAGGATAACTTTGAATGGGCACTCTTGAAGTTAAAAAGTCTATTTGTGCGACAGGAATCGTTTCCTCAAGTTATTCTGAGTGTGTATGTTCAGAATGTCCTATTTTTGTCGAATATGTCAAGAATAGATGGTCGAATCCCTTTAAGGAAAAGTTTGTTGCGGCATGGACTAACCGAGTGATGCACTTCGGAAATACAACAACAAATAGGTATGCTTAAACCAGTAGATAAAATTATGTTGATAAATATTTTTTTAATGGTGTCATCAGCATCTAATGTGGTTTAATTTTTGTTTGTTATTAGGGATGAGTCTGCACATTGGACATTGAAGAGGAATCTACAAAACAGTAGGGGTGACCTGTGTAATTGTTGGGAAGCTATGAACAACATGCTTGCACTGCAACACACTGAGATAAAGGCATCATTCAAAAGAAGCATAAACATAGTAGAGCACAGGCACAACAACCATTTGTTTATCAGATTGCATGAATCTGTATCAAGGACTGCACTACAACTTATTGCCGATGAGTGCAGCAGGGTGAATTATGTGGGTATTGATAAATGTGCTTGTGGTTACCTTATCAGAACGACACATGGGTTACCTTGTGCTTGTGAGTTGGTTGGTTACACGAGGCTGTTTGCACCTATTCCATTGGAGGCAGTTCACTCACACTGGAGGAGTTTACATTTTGGTGAATACCAACCGCAAGAACATCCAGTTGAGACAGAAGGTGGGGTGTCAGAGGAAGAGCTTGCGCTTTAGTAGGATGCATTGGTAATGCAATTTCGATCACTTAACGTTATTGGCAAGAGGACACTGTTTGCCAAAGTGCATGAACTTGTATTTCTGGACACAACTTCAATGTGTCCACCTCTTCAAAAGGTGAAGACTAAGGGAGCACCGAAAAAGGGTAAAGGTAAGGCCCCTGCAATGGATGGATATGATGTTAGGCGCGACCCATCATATTTTGAGCATGTGGACAACATGTATTCTGACGTACCATCTGGGAATACATCAAAGGCATCTAATGTACCCACAAGGAAAAAGAAATGATCGTCTTACCTGGTTCAATTTCCTCCACAGTTTCATTCATATATTGAGGAAATAGTGGATGTCAAAGATGATGGAAATTGTGGATATCGTTCGATTGCAGCATTACTTGGTAAATCTGAGGAAAGATGGTCTATAGTCCGGCAAGACTTGGAAAAAGATATCAAAATGCATTATGATTTATATGGCCAGCTTTTTTGAGGGAGTCGTTGCTAGGTGTAACTGGTACCTGCTTTTGTGACAAGTGGATGACCTTACCAGACATGGGTTACGTAATAGCAACCAAATATAAATTGATTCTAGTATCTTTGAATGAGTGCAGTCGAACGTGTTGGACATTTTTCCCTCTTAGGGGCATGTGTCACCCAACCCAGTCAAAAAACGCCATAATTTGTATTGGGTTTGTCAACTGTAATCACTAGGTACAGGTAATTTTTTTTACAACAAGGTGTTATTTTTAACTTAATTTTAGCTTTTTTTAATATAAAATGTGTTTAATTAATTTGCATTTTTCAGGTATTTCTTAAGCCCGGATGTCAATTGCCTAACGTCGCTCCCAGTTGGCGTCAATATTGTTATCCGGAGGCTCATTCATGGACAACACTATATGCTGCTCGATTGCAGGAATGGTTTACATTATTTCCACCGTTGCGTCAGAATACACCACAGTACCCCAGATGACCGTGTACACTTGGACGACGATTGATGTGATTTAAAGTGAACTTTATTATTGTATTGTAGTGATTTAAAGTAAACTTTATTATTTTTTAAGCTTTTTATTTATTGTGCTTTTTGCCATTTCTGTTAAAAAAAATATCAACGGACGGGATGCGACCGACACTTTTAACAGTTCAGATCGCATCAAGCTTTTTATTTATTGTCTTTTTAAAAAATCAATTCCTTTGTAAAAAAATATCAATGGACGAGATGCGACCGACACTTTTAACGGTTCAGATCGCATCAAGCGTCCTATAAATAGAGCCTTTCTACACACACTTTTATTTCACCCTAAACCCTAAATAAATTTCATCCCTTAGCCCATTCGTGAGCTATGTCACTCACACAGTCAACCCAGTTCTCGATGGATTCGAGTCTTGCCGTTGTCTATCACAATGGCAGAATCACAACAACCATTGATGGCGTGGTTTATGAATGCGATGTCCCAAAAATATTTAGGATTAAGACATCCATCACCATTGAAGAACTGAAGCAAAAGATACGGCGAAAGCTCGGAGCTGGATCACGTATAGTGGTAGATATGTACTATCGATGCCCTGTTTCGGTAGGTAGTGGGCGTGTTGAGTATATGAATATGACACTTCTAAACAACAGCGACATACAACACATGTGGGAAGCATTCAATGCACATTCTAGTCATGACCCAATAGAGTTGTATGTTGTGCTTGGTAGATCGGTTGATGAGATCCTTGCAGCATGTCGTCAACCATAGCCAAGGATTAGAACTTGTGACTAGGTCATGTAATGTGCGTGTTGTGTTGTTGTTGCGTTGTGTGTTGTGTTGTTGGTGACTAGCTGATGAGATTGTTTGGTTTTTTTAATGTTGCATTGTGGTGTTGAATTTGCATTTGGTGTAGTGGTGTAGGTCATGTAATGTAATGTTATTTTATAGTTGCGTTGAATTTGTATTCGGTGTAATGGTGTAGGTCATGTAATGTAATGTTGTTTTGTGGTTGAAAAATAAATACATTTTATCAAAACAAAAAAAAAGTATTCCGGAAATTTGGAATTTTCGATATGTTTTAAAAAAATTTGCATACCGGAAATTTATAATTTCTGGAATACAAAAAAAAAATTCGTCTTACTGAAAATTTCAATTTTTCGGCATGCAAAATTTTTAAAACAGTCCTACCTGAAATTTGAATTTCTGGTATGTGTTTTGTATACCGGAAATTAGAGTTTCCGGTATATAACAAAAAAATTGTGTCTACCGAAAATTCTAATTTCTAGTATGCGAAACACATTCCGAAAATTCGAATTTCCAGAATTGATACATACCAAAAATAAGATTTTCCAAAAATTATTCCAATTTTCTGATTTTTAATAGGGATATTTTGAAGAATTCGCAATTTTTAGAGAGTACACTCAAAAAATGGGAGTACATTTAATAATGGCCAATAATACAACTGCTACTACTTTTTTCACGAAGTTAACTTTTATCACAAGCTTTTGCTTACCGGTATGGAGAAGTTGGGGCTCCATTTTTTTTTAGGTGTTTGCCTCAACTTTATTTTTTCCAGTCTTTTCTTTTTCTTAAAAAAGAAAAATTGAATCAAACGTTTTCTTTAAAAAAAGTAATTTACTTTCAATGAACAAAAAATAAAGAGGTGTCTAGCTAATGGAAGTCCCATTATGCCAGTCACTAAAACTACAGATGTCAGTTACATGGGTTTGCATCGGACTTGTGACCGGTTTCGATGAGACGATGGATTATTCTGCTTTGCAAAGAGGAAGAAAGAAAAGAGTTAAGACAATTAGGAAATAAATTCATTGTTGTTATTTTTTTCTAAAATAAAAGTAAATTACTATTCTGAGATGAAGTGTACACTTTATGTCTCCAAGATGTCATCAAATTAATCAGCAAACAAATTTTAAATTATGATACATAGCAATGAAGCAACCACAATTACGCATAAATAAATGGGTTTCACACACCCAAAAAAAAAAAAAATGGGTTTCAGTGTGCAGAATTTATCTGGCATATTTGTTCTTGTGACATCTCTTTCGAGAGTACATGTCTATGTGGACCACAAGGAGGAGAGGGGCTTTCCCTTCCTGCATTCCGTGACACAATCAAGTACAATTTCTTGCAACTGTTTCTCCACATCTTCCATGGGTTGGCAAGCATCTAGAACCTGCATCAAGCCAATGAAAAAAAGAAGGAAGAACAAAAGAAAAAGGTTTAGCCTGTAGTAAAACCTTGCATGGAGACCCAAATACAGTAAAATACTAAAATGGCAACAAGCAAGACATATGGGAACTAAAGAAACAAAAAAAGAAAGAAAATTTACCACTTTGCCAGACTGATAGATATGAGAACAAAGTATTGGAATCAGAACTGTCAATTTCAGGAGGAAAGGCCAGAAAAACAGTCCATTACCTTCCAGGAGGCATCATGGAGAACTTTGTAACTTTCAGCAACTTTCTTCTGAAATTCCAGCTTTTCATATCTCTCACCACCATACCCACCTCTTTCTGCAGCTTTCTGGTATAAATATGCAGGGAATATAGATAAGCAAAACAGGGATACATGCATGAACCAAGCCCCAACATGCTAGCGAATCAATAGTGAAAAAGGTCAGAAAATCCAGGTACATGAATTTTACAAGCAAGAGAGCAAGACTCATCTATACATTAGGACTTGATTGAACCACCCTCTTAAAAAATCACTATTTATTGGCCACATAGCAACTAGTGTTGCTTACATCTGGTGATATGTCAAGGTATGCTACCAGATCTGGAGCAAGCAATCCAATTTCCGGGGCCTGCAAAATTTAAAAAGATTCGCTGTTTACTAACAGAGAGAGAACATAAGCAATTGCACAAACTCTAAACTGAACAAGAATGGAAGACCGCCCGGAAAGTCCTCATTTTGCACCCTTTCTTTTTCATGACCAAAACAGAAAGAACACCATCATAAATCTTTTACCTTACACCATTCAATATCAAGTCCCTTAGCAGATGAGAAAGCCACCCCAGAATAAGAATAACGGTCAACAATTGAGGGTTGTTCCACTTTTCAATTTTGTTTCCATCAATGACCTGCATAAACAACACAACTAATAGGATCCCAACAAACTTGGAAGAGAAATAGAGAACTCTTCTATTAATTGACCAAAAGAGGACAGGTTCCTCTTGCAATTACAGTAGATAGTAGACAATAAGTACAATGGATAGTGGAAGAACCACCTTGAAGATATGGAATTACAAGTAAAAGAAATAAGATATTTCTTAGGAAATACCCCCTACTGAGATGAGAAAGATTCTCAACCTTCAGCCCCCACTGTTTAACTCAATTTCTGTCTGCCTTTCTTCTCCTCCCACCCCCCTTGTTATATGCCCCTCTCTTCTCTCCTCTAACTGCTCTTTTTCATCTGTCTCAGCAGTTACAATTCTGTCCACTACTTCCATTCCCTCTATAACTGCCTCTAACCTCTCTTTCTCACTATCCACTCCTTTTTTA
The DNA here is from genome assembly GCA_037113605.1 of Calophaca sinica. Taxonomy (NCBI): domain Eukaryota; kingdom Viridiplantae; phylum Streptophyta; class Magnoliopsida; order Fabales; family Fabaceae; genus Calophaca; species Calophaca sinica. The sequence goes on along the minus strand of CM073732.1, from coordinate 111,452,891 downwards.
TCTCTTCTCCTATACACATGTTTAATTGGCCTATCAATACTCCCCCCACCAGTTTCACCTTGTCCTCAAGGTGAAAATCAGGAAAGACTTGATCAATCACTTCAGAATCTTCCCAAGTCTTCTCAAATTCAGGAAGGCCTTCCCACAATACAAGCACTTGCTCAGTTCCATTGATCAACTTTCTCACCCCAAGCACTTCTTTAGGTTGAACCTGCAGCTCCCACTCTTCGGTCAGCCCCGGAGGTAATTGCTGTGCTGGTTCATTGATTCCTACAGCTTTCTTTAGTTGTGACACATGAAAAACAGAATGAATTCTGGTATTGGCGGGTAGTGCCAACCTATAAGCAGCCTTTCCTATCCTCTCCACCACCTCAAAAGGGCCATAAAACCTTTGGCTCAACTTCTCATTAGGTCTAGTAGCTAATGATGGTTGAGCCTTCAAATAAACCATGTCTCCCACCACGAATTCCACTTCTCTTCTTTTCTTGTCAGCCCACATCTTCATATTATTCTGCTCTTTGTGCAACTGTCCTTTTAATTCCTCCAGAATTGTATCTCTTTCCCATAGCAGTTGATCCACTTCTTGTACCACTGTTCCCTCTTTATTGTATTTGAGAACGGAAGGTGCCTCCCTTCCATACATAGCCTTGAAAGGGGTCATGTTAATTGAAGCATTGTGTGAAGAATTAAACCAGAATTCTGCCCAGGATAACCAATTCAGCCAGCTCTTAGGCTGCCCATTAACAAAACACCTCAAATAAGCCTCTAAAGTCCTATTCGTGACCTCAGATTGCCCATCTGTTTGCGGGTGATAAGCCGAGCTGAATTTCAACTTGGTACCTGTCATTTTAAACAATTCTTTCCAAAACAAGCTCATAAAAACTCTGTCCCGATCTGAAATAATAGAAGAAGGAAACCCATGCAGTCGGACCACCTCCTTAACGAACACTTCAGCAACTCCCTTTGCTGTATACGGATGACACAATGGAATAAAATGAGCTGCTTTAGTCAATCTATCCACCACCACCAGAATAGTATCCTTACCCTTAGATTTGGGTAATCCACCAATAAAATCCATCGTCAAATCCTTCCATATTTGATCCGGAATAGGAAGTGACTGCAATAATCCAGCTGGCTTCAATGCTTGATACTTGTTCTTCTGACAAACCCCACACCTTTGCACAAACTCCTCTATGTCCCTTCTCATATGTTTCCAAAAGAATATATTGGCTATTCTTTTGAAAGTCCTCACCACTCCCGAATGTCCACCCCAAACAGATGCATGAAATTCTTCCAATATCAGTGGTATTCTAGCCGACTTTGAAGGAATTACTAACTTACCTTTATGCCACAAACAGCCCTTGGCAAACACAAAAGAAGGAAGCGATTTTGGATCGATGAATTAGCTCCTGAATGAGCTTCTGCAGCTGCTGATCCTGGGCTGTCTCATCCCCCAAGGAGCTCCAATCATCATTGGTTATCATGGAAATAGCCTTCCAATTAACCACTCTAGATAGAGCATCAGCTACCCTGTTTTCCTTTCCTTCTTTGTAATGGATTTCAAAATCATATCCCAATAATTTAGCCACCCATTTCTACTGCTCCCCATCCAAAATTCTTTGCTCCAATAAATATTTCAGGCTCCTCTGATCCGTTCTAATGATGAAATGATTGCCCATCAAATAATGTCTCCACTTCTGAACTGCAAACACTATTGCCATCAATTCCCTTTCATACACCGATTTCAATCTAGCTCGTTCTGAAAGAGCTTGACTAATAAAAGCAAGTGGCCTGCCTTGTTGCATTAGAACAGCTCCTATTCCCATACCTGAAGCATCAGTTTCAATCTCAAAGGGAATCTGAAAATTAGGCATACTGAGTAGAGGCAAATCTGACCTCTGAAATGCTTCTAACGCTTCTTCATTCCAATGAAAGCTCTTTTTCTTCAACAATTGTGTAAGAGGCCTTGCAATCATCCCATAGCCTTCTATAAATCTCCGGTAATAACCGGTTAACCCCAAAAATCCCCTTAAACTTTTAAGGTCTGTAGGAACTGGCCATACTTCCATGGCCTTCACCTTATTAGGATCGGCAGCAATGCCCTTGGCTGAAATGATGTGACCCAAATACTCAAGTTGAGCCATACCAAAACAACACTTTTTCAAATTCGCCTTCAACATATGAGTCCTTAGCACCTCCAAGACTATTCTCAGATGGTCCAGATGATTCTGGTGACTGTCACTGTGCACTAATATATCATCAAAGAACACCAACACAAACTTCCTCAAATAAGGCTTAAAAATCTCATTCATAAGGGCTTGAAAAGTTGATGGAGCATTTGTTAACCCAAAAGGCATCACAAGGTAGTCATAATGGCCCTAATGAGTCCTAAAAGCTGTCTTGTGAGCATCACCCTCCTTCATTCTTATTTGATGATAGCCAGACTTTAAATCCAATTTAGAAAAGATAATAGCCCCCCATAATTCATCTAACAATTCATCGATGACAGGAATAGGAAATTTATTTGGAGTGGTAATATTGTTCAAAGCCCTATAATCAGTGCAAAATCTCCAACTTCCATCCTTTTTCTTAACTAAAATTAAAGGACTAGCATAGGGACTTACACTTGGTCTGATGAGTCCAGCAGCTAACATGTCTCTTACAAATGCCTCAATAGCTTCCTTCTGGTGATGAGGATACCTATATGGCCTGATGTTAGGAATTTGGGACCCTTCCTTGATGACAATAGCATGATCACACCTCCTTTTGGGAGGTAACTCCTTGCTGTCACTGAATAAGTCTTCATATTCCCCCAAAACAACCTCCAAGCCTTCCACTTCCCCTTTTACCTCCTGAGAATACAAGTTCATCATCCCTAATTCCACATAATAAGCCTCTGCCCCTCTCTGCAACTCTTTCATCATAGCTTTCAAAGAAGCCACGATTCTGGACAATTTAGGATCTCCTCTAATCTCTACCTGTTTTCCATCCACCATCACCCACAACACATGCTCCTTAAAATCAGCCTCTATCTTCCCCAACCCCATCAGCCACTCATAACCCAAAACCACATCCACTCCCCCCAAATCAAATAAATAGAAATCTTGGATGACATTTATTGTTGGCAATTCTAACTTCACCCCTCTACACACCCCCTGTTTCCTCACCTTGTGACCATCGGTAACCTCCACCATATATTGCAAACTTGTATCCAATTGTAAACCAAGTTCTTTCACAACTTCATGGGATAAGAAGTTGTGTGATGCTCCCGAATCCACCAAAACCATCACCTTCTTCCTAGCAATACTTCCCCACAATTTCAGTGATTTTTTTGAAGTCATTCCTGCCACACTTCCCATGTGCAGTTGCAAAGCTTGCTCCCTTTCCTGATGCCCTTACTCATTCACCCTGTGTTCTTCATCATCAGTTTCTCCTCCTTCCCCCAAAATCAGCACATGCAAATGGCAATTTTTACACACATGGCCAGGAGAAAAAGGCTCGTCGCAGTGATAGCACACACCCCTCCTTCTCTTGTCTTCCACCTCTGCCTCTGTCAACCTGCGGAAAGATGAACCGCGGCGGTTGTTAGAGCTTTGGCCGCCCTCCGGTCGATGACTGGTGAACCCCGAACTCCCTTGCGATTCGGGTCGTCCAGAATTTGCGACGACTGGGCCGTTTGACCCGCTTCCACTTCGCGACACTTGTGGCCCGTGTCTTGTACCTATCGAACCCTCCCAGCGATTGCTCAAAGCGGGTCGGTTAGTGGCCGGCCCAAACTTCTTCGCAGGCCCCTCGTTCCAATGGCCCAACACCTTATTCTTCTCTTCCACCTTCCTTGCCATCTTCATCATGTGTCCTAGGTCTCCAACTCCATGTAACCGCACTTCTGCTCTAACTTCCTCCTTCAAGTCGTTCATGAATGCCCCCTTCAACATCTCTTCATCAGCGTGACGTAACGGTGAGGAAATCAATTCGAATTGCTCAATGAAGTCTGCCACTGATTGCGTTTGTCTCAAACTCATGAGCACTTCATATGAATTCTCAGAGGTGGCGTCTTGAAACCTGCCTAACAGCGCCCTTCGCAATGTGACCCATGAAATGCGAACAGTTCTGGCCTCCCACCATTGAAACCAATTGAAAGCCTTCCCTTCAAAACAGATAGATGCAGCAAGCACTTTCTCTTCATCAGGAATTTGGTTGATTTCAAAATAGCGTTCAGCCCTATAAATCCAACCATGGGGGTCATCACCAGAGAAATATGGGACCTCCAACCTTCGCATTCTCTCCTCCCTTCGGTCCAGTCTTCTTTCTCTTTCCATTTGACTCTCCCCAATTTCATCCTCCCTGCGAAGTGTGTGTTGGGTAATCAATGTTCGCAATTCCGCTACGGCTTCCTCAAGTGACCTTCGATTCTCCTGCCTCATGTCCTCCACCCTTTTCTCCAACAATTCAATTCTGTTTTCCATTCTCGTAGAGACCATGCGCACCCCAGGACAAGTGCTCTGATACCAATTAATAGGATCCCAACAAACTTGGAAGAGAAATAGAGAACTCTTCTATTAATTGACCAAAAGAGGACAGGCTCCTCTTGCAATTACAGTAGATAGTAGACAATAAGTACAATGGATAGTGGAAGAACCACCTTGAAGATATGGAATTACAAGTAAAAGAAATAAGATATTCCCTAGGAAATACCCCCTACTGAGATGAGAAAGATTCTCAACCTTCAGCCCCCACTGTTTAACTCAATTTCTGCCTGCCTTTCTTCTCCTCCCACCCCCTTGTTATACGCCCCTCTCTTCTCTCCTCTAACTGCTCTTTTCCATCTGTCTCAGCAGTTACAATTCTGTCCACTACTTCCATTCCCTCTATAACTGCCTCTAACCTCTCTTTCTCACTATCCACTCCTTTTTTATCTCTTCTCCAATACACATGTTTAATTGGCCTATCAACAACTTAATGATATTACAATGAAATCTTGGAATTTCACTTGTCATCAACACGTACCAGCAAAAATATCCAAATGGTTCTAGTGCTATGAAACCTACGTACACCATCAGCAAATAAGCACAACATTCTATGATATACATACATCTAGTCATGATATCACCAGTCCTAACAGAAATATTAACGTAGTAACTGGAGTCTGGAGCCATGTCCCAAGCATATTGAAATCTGCTTCCCTCAGAGTCAGAATTCACGCCAGCCTTTTTACATAATCAGTGCACGATGTGCAACAGCGTTATTACAAGACCACATGTCAAGACCGAGTGGTGCAACACCGCTTGCTTCTGATTACATAAAGCATATGTTCATATTATATCACAAGAGTTGCTTATTTGGCTTCTAAAATCATTATGGCAACTTGAGTTTTTCAATAAAGGATTTAAGTGCCTAAGTCATGTATGGTTTCCATTTCCTGCTTTATACCCCTACTCTTTTTGGAACTATTTATCCACATTCCAGCTAGACCGTGGTCCCATGGCCATATATCAAACTTCCAAATCATGAATCAAGAATTTACTTTAATTTTCCCGTGCTATTTTTTTACAAGCCACTACCACATTTAAACCTTCTAAGCCCTTAACCATCCTCCCTCCAGCTACAAGCTTTCAGAAAACTGTAAGTGAATTTTAGCCATGATCATAGTTCACAGGACATAAATTTCACAAACTGCAACCAGAATGCTGCACATGACAAATTATAAGATAACTTGTAGAAAAGAGTACTGAATAATAATGTTGAATATTATTTCAATTGTATATCATTTACAAACACTAATACACTTAAATAGACTAGAAGAAACCTAATGGGTCTGACTAATGAGCCTTAATGAAAAACACTACTAATTACAAATTATATGCTATATTTACAACACTCCCTCTCAAACTGGTGAATGGATATCTATCATTCCCAGCTTGCAAGTAAGTTAGCCGAATCGTTCTCTTGGCAAGCCCTTTGTTAACACATCCGCTAGCTAGTTCCCAGAGGGAATGTAGGTTGTTGTTATCACACCACTGTCTAACTTCTCCTTGATAAAGTGTCGGTCTATCTCAATATGTTTTGTCCTGTCATGTTGAACAGGATTATGAGCAATGTTGATAGCTGATTTGTTGTCACAAAACAACTTCATAGGACCCTCATGCTTTATCTTCAAGTCATCAAGAACAATTTTCATCCACAGTAGCTCACAAATTCCATGTGCCATAGCTCTGAACTTTGTCTCAGCACTTGATCGAGCCACTACATTTTGCTTCTTACTTCTCCAAGTAACAAGGTTCCCACATACGAATGTGCAATAACCTGTAGTGGACCTTCTATCACTCACTGAACTTGCATAGTCTGCATCAGTATAAGCCTCCAAAGTCAATCTTTCACTTCTTTTGAAAAAGAGGCCTCTCCCTGGAGTGGTCTTGAGATATTGCAGAATACGGTTCACAGCCTGTAAGTGTCTCACCCTTGGATCATGCATAAATTGGCTAACCACACTGACTGCATATGCTAAGTCTGGTCTAGTGTATGCCAAGTAAATCAACTTCCCCACTAGTCTCTGATATTGGACCTTGTCAACTTTATCACTCTCTTCTTCAATGTCCATTTTGTGATTTTGCTCGATGGGAACACCTGCAGGTTTACATCCAAGCTTGTCTGTTTCTTGTAAAAGATCAAGCACATACTTCCTTTGAGAAATGAAAATGCCTTGCTTAGAGTAGGCCACTTCAATTCCTAAGAAGTACTTGAGTTTTCCAAGGTCTTTCATCTCAAATTCAGCAGATAGTTTCTCTTTGAGTAGTTGTCTCTCAACTGGATCATCTCCTGTAACAATAATATCATCAACATAAACAAGAAGTACAGTCAACTTTCCTCCCTGTGAATATTTGAAGAATAGTGTGTGATCGCCTTGACTTTGCTTGTAGCCTAGGCACACCATAACCTTCATAAATCTTCCATACCAGGCTCGGGGAGACTGTTTCAGCCCATACAAAGCTTTTCTCAGTCTGCACACTTTGTTTGTTCCACTAATGGGTCCAAATCCAGAAGGAATCTCCATATACACTTCCTCTTCTAAGTTTCCATGCAAGAATGCATTTTTAACATCAAATTGTTGTAGTTCCCACCCAAAGTGGGCGGCAAAAGAGAGTAAAATTTGGACAGTGTTCATCTTTGCCACAGAAGCAAATGTCTCCTCATAATCGATGCCATAAGTCTAAGTATATCCCTTTGCCACTAATCTTGCCTTGTACCGATCAAGAGTACCATCTGATTTGTGCTTGACTGTATAGATCCACCTGCAACCAACGGGCTTCTTGCCCCAAGGTCTGTTAACAATCTCCCAAGTTCCATTCTTCTCAAGTGCTTTCATCTCCTCATCCATAGCTTGGACCGAATTTTTATCCTTTAGTGTCTCTTGCACAGATGTTGGGATTCTCACAGAGTCAACAGCTGCAATAAAACTCGGATGCTGCAAGGAAAGATGTTTAGAAGAAACAAATTGAGAAATATGGTACTTAGCACAAGACATTTTCCCTTTTCTCAAGGCAATAGGTAAGTCATCTGGATCATGGTCAATGGTATCAGAAATCTGAGAATCAGAAGTAGAGGGGTCATTTTCAGTACTTACCTCCGGTTCAGACGGTTGGAGTTGTTTCTGGACCAGGTTGGGCTTTCTTTTCCTCTGATAAGTCAACATAGGCTCATTAGCCTTATTCTTCACTGTTGCCAAAGGTGTTGTTTCCTACAAAATATAAGACATAGGGGACACAAGAGGAACAGAAGGACTAGGAACAGGACAAACAAGAGGATCAGGAGGATCAGGACCTGGAGACAAAGAGTCTGAAACAGGAGGATCAGGAGGAGCAGGACCTGGAGACAAAGAGTCTAAACCAGGAGGTGAGTCACCTAGCCAAGGACCAAGGAAGAGAAACTCAAGCTCGGACTCAGATTCCAAATTAGAATTAGAATCACTACTCTCCTCCTAAAGCTGAGGATGAGTGAAATAGGAGACATGCTCGTAGAATGTGACATCCATAGAAACAAAGATCTTACGACTTGGTGGATGATAGCACTTGTACCCCCTTTTGTTCGGGGCATAACCCAAGAAGACACACCGGATGACACGAGAATCCAACTTATTTCGATGTTGTGGATGAACATGGACAAAAGCCACACAGCCAAATATCCGAGACTCAAGGCTCTGCATGATAGGAATAGAAGGAAACTGTGAGATCATATACTGAACAGGACTAACATTACCTAAAACACGAGATGGCACACGATTAATCAAATAGGCAGCAGTCAATACTGTTTCACCCCAATATGACTTTGGGACAAACATTTGAAAGAGAAGGGCTCAAGCAACTTCAAGTAAGTGATAATTTTTCCTTTCGGCAACCCCATTTTGTTGCGGGGTGTCGACACAAGTAAGTTCATGAATGATGCCCTGTTTAACAAGAAAACTGGAAAGGTTATGATTAACATATTCTTTGCCATTGTCAGAACGAATTATTTTAATGCATCTTCCAAATTGAGTCTGTATCATATTATAAAATTGAATAATAAAATTGAATAAACAATTGAGATACCTCAGATTTATCTTTCATCAAGAATATACAGGTTACTCGAGTACAATCATCAATAAATGACACAAACCATCGTGCACCAGAAATATTAGTAACTGGGGCAGGACCCCAAACATCAGAGTGAATAAGATCAAACGGTTCAACACTTTTAGTAAGACTAGAAGGAAAAGTAGCACAGTGGTGCTTAGAAAACTGACAGACGTCACACTTAAAAGACTCAACAAATTGTTTTAAAAACAAAGATGGAAACATAGACCTCATTAAAGAAAATGGAGAATGACCAAAACGCTTGTGCTGAAGCCAGATTTGTGAGGCAGTAGAATGATACTCTGATTGAGACTGGAGTGCGGAAGACAACACCTTCTGACCAGCTCGTTCATCAGACAGATAGTACAACCCTCCCTGTTCCTTGGCAACTCCAATCGTCTTCCCGTTGTAAGATCCTGAAAAACACAATGAGAATGAAAAAACATCACTGTACAGTTATTGTCCTGGGTAAGCTTACGAATAGAGATAATGTTATTCAAAAGACCGGGAACATGAAGCACATTTTTCAATTTAAAAAATTGAAGGTCAATGTCCTCACAACCATCAACACGAGTATGAGAACCATCTGCAACAATAATATATGGAATGCTGGAAGGAGAATTATATGTCAAAAACAGTTCGGAATGAAAGGTCATGTGATGAATAGCACCGGAGTCAAGAATCCATGCACTCTGAGTGATAGTATCATCAACATGAAGAGAATTCAAGGCTGAAACAGCCATAAATCTATTGTCTGACATATTAATTGATGTCCTACAACCGTGTCTTGCTCAAGAGAACAAAAATAGCCTACAGACGACAATAAAAAGGGCCCCTGAACACACGGCAAGCCTGAAACGCAGTAACGGAGACAAACGAGCCAAACAACCGCAAGAAAGCGAAGGAATGCCCGTCAAAAGTGGGACCCACACACGGAAAATGGTCCCAAACGAACTAGTAGGGGCAAAGCAGCTGCCGTGAGACCAGAAACGATAACCAGATCAAATGCAAGAACACAGAAACGGTGTCTTCAAAGTTACCCACGAACCAAAGTGCTCAAAACCAAAAAAGAGCTGAGTAGCAAGCGTACGGGTGCGATGAATAGTACCGTACGGTCGTACGGACGCAATGAACAGTGCCATACGGATGTACGAACAACGTGAATAGTGACTGTACGGATTCGTACAAACAGCGTGAATGGTGACTGTACGGACAACGTGAATAGTGGTAGTGTCGTGTCGGTGAACAACGTCGGTGCCACTCAATAAGAGATCTGAGCACAATGAAGGTGCCAAACGCTGCAATGAAGGCAGTCAAGAAGGCCGCAATGAAGGCGACAAAGAGAACCGTAAAGAAGACGGCTAGGGTTTTATGCGAAAGCGAGACCCTCAAGATTGAAAGCTCGTGATACCATGTAGAAAAGAGTACTGAATAATAATGCTGAATATTATTTCAATTGTATATCATTTACAAACACTAATACACTTAAATAGACTAGAAGAAACCTAATGGGCCTGACTAATGGGCCTTATAGAAAAACACTACTAATTACAAATTATATGCTATATTTACAACATAACTGATAGGGAAAAAAAAGCGTACAAACCTCTTCTCCCACCGATTAGCACTGAAGAGAAGATGAATAGTACGATCATCCAACTGTGATGTGTTTGTAAGATAGGCAGATATCATTTGCCCAACATTCGTAGTTCTATCAGGAAATCTCCATAGTTCAGCAGAGATCCCTTGTCTCTCCAAGTAGGACACTAGTTTGCTGCACTGAGAGGACTTCCCAGAACGATCCAAGCCTTCTAGGACAACCAAGGCACCTCTAGACTCCTTGTTGTTGCCCTCTATGCTACAATTATGATTACCCTCCATTCTTATCTTCCTAGGAGAACACTTGGAGGATAACTTCACTTGAAAATTCAATGAGTTCTGCAACACTAGTGCTCTGAAACTCCTGCAACAGAAAAACCAGTCCTTTTAGAAGCTGACATAGAAAAAATAAGATCAAGAAAAACAACTAAAGTCGGGTTGAGATCGGTACATTGATCAAACATCATAATATTGCATCATGAATCAAGCAAAAGTTTTAAAAAAAGTATATATCTACCGCTAGATTTTTTGTTTGTAATACGTTGTTAAATATTATGTTGGGTTAAATTGATGACCACGACAGTTTTTTCCTTAATTCTTACCAGTATTATAATATTCGATATTTAAAATTTAAATAAACTTACTGCTGTAGTGTCTTGACTAAAAAAATTAAAAGAAAAAAGCAACAAAGAAGTCCTAGAATAGAACCTCGTATGTCCGTGCCCTCATATGATCCACACCGCACCCTTATAGGTGGTGATTGGGCTCTCCTCTTTGGTCTTGCGGTCCTCAAGAGTGATGGTTCTTACGATGTAGGGGAATGCTCTGCTGTAGAAGAAGGAGAGTTAGTGAGAGAAAGGAGATCAAATGCGAGGTGTTGTGCAATGGCAATGGGTGCCTTGTGCTTTTGCATTTTTGGGTTTATGTGGGAGATGAAAGAGACGAGGTTATGGTTTTTCCTTTCTTTTCCAGAAATTAGAAAAGTAAATTTATTTTCTATTTTGAATATAAATACTACAGAACCATTAAGATTTTAGGAAAATAGATAGTCCAGGTTTATTCATTAGTACTAATCAGTATTTTAACTTCAAGTGAGCAAAAGAATTCATTATAAGGATAAATTGTAAGGCTCCCACTTAAGGGAGTCGTGTTTATTGTTGTTCGTAATCTTTGAATGTGATGAAAGCAAACAAAGCAGAAAGCGGCTTCGTAAGAAAAGCATGAGGCGTCGGTGAGGCGCCTTAAGGATTTATCCGCTGTGCAAATCCCAGTACAACGGGTTAGATCTGGATCATTGGGGTATCGAGCAGATGAAGAAGAAAGAACTGGAATGTGACCCACAAGGTAGCCTGTCAGGCTTAAATAAGAAAAACGAAAATTACCAATTAAAATAAATCCGTTTAGAAAAAACTAATAGAGCTGTTGGTGGAGTTAATCGTGTGATTAGTGGCCTGAAAACGAGGACAAGGTGGAATGTTACCGTTAGTGGATAATGGCTACTAAAACGTGTAGGACTTGGTCAATGATCAAAACTGACTAAAATCAAGGGTTTTCGGATAAGCCTTCTCAAATAAAAATATTAATCCAATAATTAAAAAGAAACACAAGGCTTATCATGTGCGCAAGGGGGGAAATCGGAAGATTTGCACTGAAACCTCCCACTTTGGGCTAAGCTCATGTGCGCGAGGCCCATCTCTTTCCCTAACCACTCTTACCACCTCATCTAACATATTGGCTTAGTGCCTGTTTGGTTTGGACACCAAACCACCGTTTGCAGCCCTTTTTCCCGTTTGCGTTTGGCAAACGGAGTTTACTTTTTTATTTTGGTGTTTGGTAAATTTTCTGTTTGTCTTTTTTGTTTGCGAAACGTCGTTTTGTTGCATGAGGTCTGATGTTGCTTTTCCGTTTGCAAAATTCTGTTTGAGTATTTTAACACTTCAAAAGTGATTCTATTTTGTCAACCAAACACAAATCAATTCTTCTAAACTCAGTTTTAAAATATTTTTACCAAACACAAATCATTTTTTTAAACTCCATTTTTTAAAACTCAGTTTTCTAAACAAGATTCTACACAATCTATTCTACCACAATCTAAACCAAACGGACCCTTATAAACACTATGACTCTTAAAGAGCCATCCTATGTGGGACTTCCCACTTTTGAAATATCACAAAATTACAACATTTATATGGTTCACAAGTAAATCATGATTTGTCTTTAGATATATTGAGATCATATTCAATGGTTAGGATGAAAGCAAGGTCACTTAGAAAACCAATAAGCTGCAGTCATTATTAAAAATTAGCTCCTTCATTTTGAATGCTTCACCTAACATTCCAAAGAAATTTCTAAACATTTCTCTACTGGCAAGGGGGTCTTGGAGGCGTAACTCAGATTCAACATAAAAGAGTTTGCTATAGGGAAGAAAACTTGTAGGTCGTCACTGCGTTGCAGATCTCATTGTTGGCTAACACAGGGAGGCACATATGAAACAGTTTTTTCCTATCCCTCTCTTTCCTATGATTTTGCCCCACGTGTTGCTAACTCCAATTTCAAGAAGAAAGGCATGTGTTTTGTTTGTGGAAAGTCAGGTCATCATGCACCTCAATGCAGGCATATGGCGAGAAACGACAATCCTCCTAAGCCAAAGGCCAATTTGGTCGAGGCCGAAGAAGATGATGACATTATTGCAGCGGTCGTTTCTCAAGTCAACATTGTGACCAATGTGAACAAATGGGTGGTAGACTCTGGGGCTACCAGGCATATTTGTGCAAGCAAAGATGCTTTTTCCTCCTACACTACTGTGGGGGATGGAGAAGAACTTGTGTACCTTGGTGATTCTCATACTGCTGCAGTCTCGGGAAAGGGAAAAGTTCTTCTAAAGCTCACATCTGGAAAGACATTGGCTCTAAGTGACGTGCTGCATGTCCCTAGCATAAGGGCAAATTTAATTTCTGTGGCCTTGTTGGGAAAAAGAGGAGTTAAAGTGTCATTTGAGTCTGACAAGATTGTAATGACAAAAAATAATGTCTTTGTGGGAAAGGGGTATTGTGATCAGGGACTCTTTGTTCTTAATGTTTCTGAAGTTATTAATGAAAATGCATCTTCTTCTGCGTATTTGCTTGATTCGTATGATATATGGCTTGCTAGACTAGGACATATTAATTCTGCGTATGTTGATACAATGCGACGTTTTGGCATGATTTCCTTAAGCGATAATCAACATGGAAAATGTGATGTATGTGTAGAATCTAAGTTAAGTAAAAAGCATTGTCCCCCTGTTAAGCATGAAACTGAGTTACTTAGCTTAATTCATACCGATCTAGGAGATTTAAAACACACTATGACTAGAGGCGGTAAAAAATATTATGTGACTTTTATCGACGATTTTTCTAGATACACTAAAGTTTATTTATTAAGGCATAAAGATGTTGACCCAGGAAATATTTTTTTTATTTTTTTATTTATTTCTAAATGTTTTCACACTTTTGAAATATGTGGGGATTGTTGTAATTTTGTGATATTTCAAAAGTGAGAAGTCCCACATAGGATGGCTCTTTAAGAGTCATAGTGTTTATAAGCCAATATGTTAGACGAGGCTCCTTACCTTCGTTTTATAAATTTTAAATTAAAAAAAAAAGGTGGTAAGAGTGGTTAGGGAAATAGATGGGCCTCGCGCACATGAGCTTGGCCCAAAGTGGGAGGTTTCAGTGCAAATCTTCCGATTCCCCCCCCGCGCACGATTAGCCTTGTGTTCCTTTTTAATTCTTGGGTTAATATTTTCGAAGATATTTTTTATTTGAGAAGGCTTATCCGAAAACCATTGATTTTAGTCAGTTTTGATCCTTGACCAAGTCTTACATGATTTTTAGTGGTCATTATCCACAAACGGTAACATTCCACCACTAATCACACGATTATCTCCACCAACGGCTCTTTTACTTTCCGAACGGATTTATTAATTAATTATTTTTCGTTTTCTTATTTAAGCCTGACAGACTAACTTGTGTGATATACCGAAATATTATTTTTCCGAGACCTTCCTAGGTCACACATTCCAGCTGTTTCTTCTTCTTGCTGTTCTGATACCCCAGCGATCCTGGGACGAACCCGTTGTACCCTGGGGGATTTGCGCGTAGTAGGCGGATAAATCCTTAAGGGCAGTCTCAACGACGCCTCGGGTTTCTTTCTTACGAGTTTCTATTTTGCAGGTTCTTTGTTCGTTCCATCACAATTCAGCAATATCACCAACAGTTAATGCATATAAGATGATCTCACACAATCAATTACATAAAAGAAAGAAGAAAAGAAATCAATTAGCTTATAAAACAGCCTGAGCTTCCATAAAAATGTGTTATCCATAAGTCAAGCTAAACCAGTGTTATCAGTATCTCACGATTCATGCTATTTGCATCTCGATTCGAAACGCAATCAATAGAAATTGGAGCGCAAATTTCTTTTGGACCTAAAACACAACATGAATCCTGATTCGCTAGGCTGAATCGCACGAGTCGTGAATATCGTTGAATCACTACAAATAAGTAATCATACTATAAAAACAATTAATCAATTAGCAAGTAATCATACTATAAAAAACAACTACGATAATCACTATGACCCACAAACTATGAACAAGTTCATGCATATAAGATGATCTCACACAATCAATTACATAAAAGAAAGAAGAAAAGAAATCAGTTAGCTTATAAAACAGCCTGAGCTTCCATAAAAATATGTCATCCGTGAGTCAAGCTACATCAGTGCTATCTGTATCTCACGATTCATGTTATCCGTATCTCGATTCGAAATGCAATCGATAGAGATTGGAGCGCGAATTTCTTTTGGACCTAAAACACAACATGAATCGTGATTCACTAGGCTGAATCGCACGAGTCGTGAATCTCGTTGAATTGCACGATACGAATTGCAGACTAAACAGAACTGAACCGAACTGAACCAGACCAAATTAGATCGAACCTGACTAGGCCGAACCAGACCACATAGAGTACAGGGTCAAGCAAGGTGTTTGACGAAGCAAAGACAGGTGAGGTATTGCAAAAACCAAAGTTGGAAGCTCATCCTATGTCAGTGAATTCATGGGTGATTATCATCAATGCGGGAGGAAAAAAGAAAGATCGTTATCAAATTTAAGAAATCAAATGCATACAAAAATCCAACACAAATAATTTACAAGTGGGAATAGGCACTCACGGTATCAGTTCTAGGCCAAACTTCCTTAGAATTCCCAAAAGCAGTGGATCAGTGCTTCCTTCCCAAAATCATTTCCTTTGATTACACAATTCGTACCTTCTCGCAGGTTAGAGGCTCAGTGTCGATCAGCCACTTGCGCTGATAGACCTCGCACCGCTTGGTTGATCGTAGGTAGCCAAAAAGCGGTGCGGTCAACGGCGCCATCCAATATACCTTCTAGGTTTTACGCGGGCTATTTGAAACCCTTAGGATATGTTTCGTTGAAACGAGGGGAAAGGAGGAATTTTAATGGAGGGAATGGGAGGAAAGAGGAAGGGAGGGGAGAGGTTTAATTTGATTTTGTGTTTGATTGAGATGGGGGGTGGGGAGCTTTTGCTTGTTTGGTTCAAGAGGGGAGGGGGGATTTTAATGGAGGGGGATTAATTTACTTGTATATCCTTATAGTCTTTTATGTTATATTATATATAAGGACATTTAAGTAATTTTATTTCAAATAATTTAATCTTCCCTCCCCTCCTCTCCAAAACCCCCCACTTTGGGAGGGGAGCCAAAATTGGCTTAGGAGGGATTTTGCTCTCCTCCCCTCCCCTTAAAAAAATTGAACCAAACAAACATAATTTAAAATAACTCCTTCCCTCCCCTCCCCTCTCCTCCAAAACCCTCCAACCAAACAGTAGTTGAACTTCATTCTATCTCTCACTCTCTCGGAGTGAGTTGGAAGGAGATGGATGGGGGGATCACTATGTTTAGATTACAAGAGAAAGTGGAAGGAAAAAAAGTAAGAGAAATAATTGTTGAATTTTAGCATTAGTCATAGGTAAAATTCTTAATGTGTCACACTAATATTGTTAAGTACATGTACTAACATTGGCAGCATTGCAGACATTACGGGTTTTTCAAAAAACTTTTCATCATCGCTCCTATCTTTCCTCTGTTCCAAACATAGTGGATAAGTACCAACTAAAGAAGGTTTTTTTTAATTTCAATTTTAACTTTATTTCTATTACAACCGTTTTCTTTATCGTCTCTCGAGTCTGAAATATAAATAAATTAAAAAGTCTATGTAAGTCTGTATGTTTAGTCTAAATTTAGACTAAATATATATATAGATTTTTTTTGCTTATATTTCAAACCGGGAAAGTATGTTTGGTCGTGATACAAATATAGAATAGAGAAAGAGGTGAGGGGAAAAAAAGAGATAAGAAATATAATAAATTTGAGAATTTTTTGGATAACCGAAAGAGAGAAGAAATAGAATACAAATAAATGTGTTTTTACCTCTCTCTTTGTTTGGTTGGACAGAAAGACAAGAAAGAGAAATGATATTATTTTTTAAAGTGCAAACATATCTTTAAACTAAAAATAATAATATATAATTTGTTCTTTAATTTGATTTATTAGTTTCATATAATTAAATTATTACTTTTAACTAATTAAATTATACATATGTTGTAATTCAATTAATTGCTTAATTTAATTTATTTATTTTAATATTTATTTTAACTCAATTTACTAATAATTTAATTTAATTAACTAAATTTTTATTTAAATTATTTAATTAAAGTTTTTAAAGCGTCAGGTTCTATAAATTAGAAAAAATGAATTTTTATTCATAACTTTTTTGATGAGCAATTAATTTATGTGATACCAAATACCATGTGTTATGTTTTATGATTTAGTGGGGTTATAAATGAGTTGAGTTATTCATGATTTATTCGAGTTCGGCTCATTAAATATTCGATTAAGCTCGATTATTAGAAGACGAAAGTTATATGTAGTTTCAATTATCCTGTTGGTGTTGTTTCTCTGGGAAAAAAACAGGTCAATTGTTATGAACTCTCACCAAATGATGCATCTGGAAATGTCTTTTTACTATAAAAAAAATAATTTTTTGTGTCTAGAACAATAAGAACTTTATGTATGGAACAAGATCTAAGTTTTATCCTTATTAAATGAGTCAAGCTCAAGCCTTACGGGCTCGACATTAACAGCTCGTGAATGGCTCATTTATGTGTGTGTGACAAAAAAAAATTAATTTGTGGGTTAAAATTAAATTTGAAGTATCTTTTTTGTAGTAATCAAGAAGTCAAGAATTTTTTATTTATTCGATTATGAAAATGTAATAGACTATAATTTTTTTCATAGATAAAAATTTTGAGTATGTGAGGCACACCTCATGCAAGACTAGAGAGAACTATCAACCTCAACGAAGGTTTACGATGAAATTTACATATAACTTACCAACGAAGGAATTTGAACCCAAGTCACAGCTGGTGTAAGCGGAGGGTCCGATTATTTGTGCTAACCCCCGTTGGCATAATCTAAAATTTTTGAATTTCGCATACAAGAAGCTAAGCACATATTTGTATTTGTAGATATCAAATAATATTAAAATTTTTATTAATACTAAATTGACAAACTTAAATAATAATTTAAGGAAAAAAAATCAGAAATACAAAACTAATTTCAGTTACAAATGAGTTAAATAAGCCAAGTTCTGAAGTTCAAGCTTTACTTTTTTTTTTTTAAAAAAAGGCTAAGCTCGGGAATTTATTCAAGCTCGTTTAAATAAATGAGTCAAGATTAAACAATTCATTTTTTACAAGTTAAGTTCAAACTTCAAGTACTCGGCTCGACTCGACTCGACTCGACTCGTCTACACCCTTAGGGTTAAGCATTTTGCACGTATGTTTTGCTTGCATTTGCCATCAGAACACAAACTCAGGGGTATAGTTAACAAATAATAAAAATTGTAGCCTCTCACTCCTATTTCTTCGCATCAATGGAGAAACTACTTTTTCATGTGGGACCCACACATTTTTACTTACTCTTCCTTAATTCTTCACTTACCAAACGAGACGTTTTTCGGATCTCTTTGCAAATTCTCTCTTGGCAAGATTTCTCGTTGGTATTTCTTTTGAAACAAACATATCGTTAGGGAAGCGCGGTAAACAATATGACTTTTAAAAAGGCCTATTTATGGAAGCCTTTTAACTTTTTTTTACAAAAATTATAGGCTCTTGAGAGGGTACTTTAGTAACGAACTGATTTATGAAGATGAGATAACAATGGGCAAAGTTTAAGGTAAGTGCTATAGTATTCATCTCTGTTCTCGTATTATAAAAAAATACTCGTACTCAGATATATACTTACATGGGTAGCAACTTTAATACTCGTACTCTTACATATTGGGTACCTAAATACATATACGCGCACTCGTTACCCCCCCAACTTTAATTAACTATGAAATTTTTTAAAAATAAACATTAATTAAAACTATAGTCATACTTTTGTCTCATGTACACACAAATGTTGCTTGTTGGACCAGGTGGGGCTTTCAATACAACATTAATTCAGCCATGCAAGGTGCATGTTCCTTGTGGTTTGGCTATGGAGGATGCTAAAGTCATTAGAATCGTATCATAGGGCTTTGTTCGTGGTTATGATGTGGAGTATATGGAGAACACATAATGAAAAACGTTGGGAGATAAAGACTTTACTCCAGATCAGGTTTGTAACCACGCTACTACTTTATTGATGGATTGGAAACAAGCTAATGAACTGCAATCTCGTGATGACATAGGACCAAGTGGTGTTCCATGCCACAATTGCATGCCACCCTCTTCAGGTTACTTGAAAGTAATGTTGAAGCCTCCTTCTCGGTGTAGGCATGTGTCTTCGCAACGAGAAAAGAGAATTTGTGGGAGCTCAAACAATTTGGTTCAATCCTTGTGGACAAGTGCATGAAGGCGAGACAACAGGTCTTTTAGAAGCTTTACAGTGAGTGTCAAGTCCAGGGCTTTACAATGTAATTTTTAAGCTAGAATGTAAGGTTGTAGTGGACAATGTTACAACTCCTAGAGTGGATGCTTCAGAGTTTGGAACTATAATTCATGAGTGCTCTAGGTTTTTATCTTTATCTACAAACTTTATGGGAAGTCTACCCGAAGGCAAATAAATGAAGTTGCCCATTGTTTGACACATGTCTTAGGGATGGCAAAGCATACCAGCTCGCCTCGCCCTGACCCGCCTTACCATAAGCTCACCACAGATTGGCAGGCCTACGGGTTGACCCATCTTAAAAAAAAGCTAATAAAAAAGAATTTTGGTCTAGAAAAGTGGCGGAATGGCCCGCCCAAAATACATAAAAAATAAAAATATTAAAAAAATTGGTTAAAAAATATAAAAATATACATATATTGGCCCATGCGGGTTGGTGGGTTAAGCGGGGCGGATTATGCGAGGTGGTAGCCTGGCATACCCCACCCTTTCCCGTCCCGTTTTGGCCATCGGGCCCAACCCGTATTACCACCCCTACATGTCTAGCCCTGAAGTCTATCATCATATTCCACATTATATCACTTTTGATTTTGAGTGAAAATGAAGTAGTTTGGTATTCATAAAAAAAAATCAATTATAAAACTATTCAAAGATCTTTTGAACCTAGTCACATGTAATATATAAAACATTACAAAGAAATATTTAACAAGTTTGTTAAAAGCAGCTTATAATATTATGGTCGGATATTGAATAAATTATGTTACAATAAATTTTTAGAATAACAAATTCATAAAAACTTGGAAGCCTTGATTAATATTGTTCTGGCCCAGTATCTTAAATTCCCAGCCCACTGAACTTTAACTCCATTATGGAAGCCCATAAGTTAGTTTATGAGATCGTCATACTAATAACAACTCAATAAAGAATTTTAACTGAAGATAACAATCTTATCCTAAGAGAATAGTGACTAACCAACTCAACCATATCGATAAACCCTTATAGATCTCAGATTCCTCTCATAATCTAATTCCATAGTCTATCCGATATTATGCACGCACTAACTTAAGTGCCAGAGCCCTTGCAGGTGGTCATCACCTTCACTCTGGAGATTCCATCGACCACCATGATTTTAGCACAACAAAGACATCATCATTCACATGCGTTCAATTTATCTTGCCCATATTCGGATATGCCTCTCAAGATTAAGAAATTGTACCACAACCTCAACAACTGGGTTAGGGCGAAAAGAGTTGTCGGAGCTCCTAGCCTAGCAAAAATGCCTCATTTTTCAAAGAAAATCACTTGTTCAAAGGACTACCTAGGGAGGATCATATTATTCATGTATTAAATTTTAATGACTTGGTTAAAACTGACAATTATGCAGGAACCACCGCAAGAGGGATAAGACTTAAGTTATTCCCTCTTTCTCTTGGAGGAGTGGCTAAACAATGGTTCTCAGTATACCCAAAATTTCACTTTTCAACATGGGATGAATTAATGGAAGAATTTGTCAGAACTTTCCAACCCACAGTTGAGGAAAAAGATGATCATATCCAAGGATTTCAACAATTAAAGGATGACACTCCTAAAGAACTCACTAGTTTTGAATTAGACCCATCCATTATCTTAGAGGTGTCAACTTTGCAATTTAAGGGAACAACAGGGCAAGATCCTATTAAACACATAAGACAGTTCTGCAAAAATATGAGGAAAGCAAAATATGATAACTTGTCTCCAAATGAAGCAAAATTGAATATTTTCCTATTCTCATTAGATGAGGAAGTCAAGATATGGCTATATCTCCTACCAGCTGAAGAAATAAGGACATGGAATAACTTGGTAAAGAAATTTATTAGGATATTCTCCCCTATCATTAGGGGTGGGAATAGGTCAGGCCGTCCGACAGGGGCCTACGGCCTCGCCTACGCCAGGCCTAGGCAAGGCCAGGCTTTTTTCTAAATAGACAAGGCCAAGGCTTTTTGAAAAGCCAATTTAGCTAAAAAGGCCAAGCTTCAGGCCACTCAAAAAGCCTTTTAGGCCTAACAGGTCGGCCTATTTAAGTAAATATAAATAATACTATTTTTATTGCTATTATTATATTGGATTTTGTATAATGTGTTAAATCATATACTGATCTTTTCAATAATTTAAGTATATTGGCTTACATAAATTTTTGACATATTTAAAGGTCTTATTAGAAAATAAAATTTAAATAGGCTATCATATAAGGCTAGATTCTCTAAAATATCAAGTTAGACATCGAAAAAGATTTATATCATATAAATACATCAAAATCAGACTTTATAAAACTCAGCTCATTTGTCTATTTCCACCCCTATGTCCCATGTATCTTTGTAGCAATATTTTTTTTATAGTTTATCAGAAATAGAACTTAACCTATCAGGCTGTTAGTCTATTTAAGATAGATCAAATGACTTATCCAAAGATGTTAATATGAAATAGGCCTTTAAGTAGGCTAATAGGCCATACCAGGCTTTCAAAAAGGCCAGGCTAGGCCTAAAAAATAAGCCCATGACAGGTAGCAGGCCAGGCTTAGGCCTTGGATTTTTTGAACAGACCAGGCTTAGGCCTTGCAAAGCCTAGCTCGGCCTAGCTTATTCCCATCCCTACCTATCATAAGAGAGCCAATTTACATCTGCGAAGATTGTAGGTACACAATGAACCCACAAAAAAGTGCTCAGGCCCTGCTTGGATGGATCACTCTAAAGACGGCAATTATATTGCACTCTTCCCCAATGGTAAGAAAACAAAAGGTAATGTCAAAGAAGGGACATTGCCCGCTGAGGACTAATTTTGAGTCCTCCAAACCGGCAGGCTCGGGACGTTAAACAAGCGCTTACCAGGAGACAATCTGATTTTATCTTTATCTTTATTTTTATGAACTATTAAAAATACAAAAAAATTTAAATATTCTGAAAAATCAAAAAATTTCTGGAAAACCAATATGTACAGGCATACCTTCCATTAGGCACCATCGTACCACATGGCTTCATCCTGAGAAACACGGAGAACATACAGGTACGGCCGCACATATAACCAGGTATGGAAACAGTGAGAGGTATGGGCGTACCATACCCTCAAACGCCCAAATCCTCTCCACTCAAGCACCCTCTACTCTCAATTTCTTCGCATTTTTCATTCCAAGGCTATCCATGTACTGATTCTAAACTCATTTCTTAGATTGATAGCCTGTTTTACTGGTTGTTTTGAGTTTTTAGTTATTTTAGGTTTTTAATCTTGTTTAATTATAGTTTTAGCAACTTAGGAGTAGTTTTGGCTTGGTTTTGCATGCTTAGAGACCCTAGGAATGATTAGAGACTTAAAATCTAGGCTTAAAACTGAGAAAATCTTATCATAGGGTAGATTTTTCACAAAATTGTAGCGTAGTACGGCTGTACCTATCAAGAACAGGTCGTACTGAAGGCCATACTGGCGACCTTAGGGTTGAAGACTGACCATAGGTACGGGCATGTCTATGGCAATGTATGGCTGTACGTCTTCCTTTAGTCATGTCGTACTGACCTTTTAAACTAGGGCGTACATATTCATGCAGTACGGCCGTACCTAACACAGTTTCTGCTTAAAAATTCTAATTTTTCCCATTTTTGATTTTTGCAGGAAAATGTCTAAGCGCTAGAGAGGCGATGGTTCCTCATCTGTAGCAGCACGCACGTCTAAAGCCGTGCCTAATTACATCCCATAGTAGCATAAGGAAAGATACAAACAGCTGCGGGATTTTCGCACCCACACCCAGCGATACTTGGACTTTGATGCACTCCAGTAGGTTGGCTTGCGAGAGGAGGTGGAGGCATTGCTGGAGAGTATTGGATGGCTCCAGGCAATCTTTATAAGACAGCCCACTCATGTGGAGGCTGTCTTGGATTTTCTAGCCACCTGTGGCTATCATATGAGGGACAGGGAGACCCAGCATCCAGACATAGAGGATGAGCCAGAGCAAGATCTGGTGGTTACTTTTTGACTGTGTGGGACTCATCACGAGATGACCCTGGCCGAGTTTAACATCGGGCTAGGATTTGAGATGGCGGAGATAGTTCAGACGTTGAAATATTTGGGAGCACTTCTGGAGATCCCAGAGGGGTGGCAGGACTCAGAGAGTTGGGGAGCTCTCACTGGGGATGCATACTACATTCCCAGTCGCGCCAAGGCCAGCAATATTAGAGACCCAGCTGTGCAGGCAGTGCACAAATAAATAGCCCGTTCCATTAACGGGAAAGCTTTGAGCGACGACACCGTCACCAGGCCGGACTTATTTCTGCTTTGGGCCATGACCCAGGGACACCACTGCGACGCCCAGCTGTTTTTCTTGTGCATGTGCACCCAGCTGGGCGGTCATCTTCAGACCCAGAACACCGGACACATAGTCTTGGGTTCTTTCATTTCTCGACTGTCAGCTCACCTCAGAGTTCGCACTGGAGCAGGGGCCACAGTCATTGAGATGGAGCCCATTGGACTTTCTACTCTTTGCAACATTGGTGTTCTGCGGAGACTGGGGCATGGCGAGTATGAGGTCATCAGACTGGAGGAGCAGCAGGAGCAACAGCAGGATCAGGCTGCAGATTTTGTGCCTTTGGCAGAGGAGCATCCACCACCACCACCACAGCCACAGCCACAACCAGCACCACATGGCCACTCCTACCAGGACGTCATGATGCATCTCGATGAGATGCAGTCTAGCTTTCAGGAGCATAGGACCCACGTGGACCAGCAGCTGGCAGCTATTTTGGAGCACCTTCAGCGTCTCCAGCCCTACTCACCTGCCGAGTAATGCGGGACCACATTTTATTTTCTCTTTTAGTACTTAGGCTTTTGCTTTTGTATTAAAAAGAGGGTAAAATTGCTCTGTAGGTCCCTTAACTTATTTTTTGGTAACGAATCAGTCCTTTATCTTTTTTTTCCCCGAATAGGTCCTTTATCTTTTTTTTCCCAAACAGGTCCTTCAAGTTTTTAATATGTTTCAAAAAGTTCCTTCAAGTTTTTAGTATATTTCAAAAAGGTCCTTCAATGAATGGACACGTAGGACTGTTTTTAGTATGTTTTTCAAACCTAAAAGACCTATTCGGGAAAAAAGAAAGATAAAAAACTGATTCGAAAATATTTTAAAACATAAAGGACCTATTCGGGAAAAAAAAAGATAAATGACTGATTCGTTACCAAAAAATAAGTTAAGGGACCTACAGAGTAATTTTGCATAAAAAGAGATGTATATATATTGGCATGCTCGCAGGATACACTTTATTTTTATTGCTTTTAATTTTATTTTGTTTTACGTTTATTTTTTTTATTTTATTTCTAAACTTTTGAGTTTTGTGATGCACAGTTCTTCTAGCCGCTTACCAGCTTTATCGGTATTGCGATACATTGCCCATATCCCCATTCATTTTACTCGTGATATTTTTCAGAAGGGAGTCTCTTTCCACCTTCTTTTACTTTAGCACTTATTTTATTTTCTTTTATCTTTTTGTGTTTGCTTTATCTTAGTCGCAGTAGGGACATTGCTAAAAGTACGTGTGGGGAGGGAATGTTATATTGTACTTATTACTTGGCTAAGCTTACAACTGCTTATAATTATAGAGAACTTTAGATTTTTGCTGATTTAGGAGCTACAAAAAAAAATTTCCTAACAACTTGTGATTGAATTAATTTTGTTGCTAGTTTTAGAATTTGCTAAAAATTAGCATTGAAGTTCTGTGAGTTTTAACTTTCTGTGTAAGCTACTAAATGTGAGGTTTGAGCCTAAAACAAGAGGCCACATCATACTTTTTGCCTCTTTTTCTTTGTTTGAGTGATATTTTTCTATGAATGTGTATTCTAGAACTTGTGCTGAGACCATTACAAAGCGAATATGAGTTTATTTTCATGTTAATTTGGAAAAGGGCAATTTTTAGGAATTTTTCAGGTCACTTCTATTTTGAATACATTGTAACACTAGTTGCCCACCTTTGTGCATAAAAGTACTTTATTTTATTTATTTAGTACTCTTCTTGTTACTATTGATTCTGTGAAGGCAACCTTAGAAAATATAGTGGCAAAGATCAAAAGAATAATGTTTTGAATCCTCTGTATGTGTTTACAAAAAGAAGGCTTAGTATTTATTTCCCCTACTAGTTCTTAAAAATGTTTATTTGCTGCATAAATGCATGGAAGGAGGAAAGGAAAAGAAAAGAAAAAGCATTGAAAAGAAAAAAATTATACAACAGTGCCTTCAAAAAAAAATTATTAATCGGAAATTTGGGGATTCTTGCCTGCTCTTTAAAGTGAAAAAGAAAAAAGTTGCTTGTTTTGGTTGATTTGCTTCTGACCCTTTGCATGACTTTTTCTTTCTTTTATCATACCTAACATTATTATCTTGGCCCAATTACAACCAACAAAAGACCTTCATTCCTCTTTTGGTTGACAAATATACTCTAATAGTAGAGTTTTTGTCGATGTACAAGCCCATGGTAATGTCACTTCATTTGAAAAATCTGAGTGTTAATGACTATGTCTATAAACACTTTGAGATTGGTGAGAGTGTGACTTGTAAATCACAGATTATTGACTCATTTGAACTTACACCTCTAATTGGGCATTCTATTTATTAGCATGTTTTATGATATCACTTTGTTGTCATAACTTATGTTTTTGCCCCTATTCAGTGAAAGTAGTTTATCTTGTTATAATTACCCAAGTAATTTGCTTGAGGGCAAGCAAAGCTCAAGTGTGGGGATGTGTTAACACACCAATTTGTCTACTTTTATAGGGCATTTTTAATACTTAAATATATCATTTTTGCACTATTTAAAGCACAAAGGTACTCATTGTGTCATATTTTGCATAATTATCATAAAGACACCACCCAGAGCAAAAGATGCGAGAATGAACTGAAAACTGGCAATTTTTTGGGAGTTTTAGCACTACTGGACAAGCGGTACGGCCTGACAGTACATCAGTATGGCCGTATCTAAGTCAGAGATTCAGTAGGGGCGTACCCCCTTGGTCAGTACCACCTGGCGCCGATGAAAAAGTCCAGTACGGTCGTGCCAAAGGCAGTACGGCCGTACATAGGTGATTTCAGGGAGTGCAATACGCACAACATGGGTCAACGTCACAAGCAAAGTTCGGCACAGCCGTGTATTTATCCGGTACGACCGTACCCCATCTCAGAATGTGCAGATTTGAAAGCCAGATGACCTAATCCGCATCCCAATCTATAAATAGGCCCTCTTAGCCTATGCTAAAGACCTTTTTGATGAATTTGAGAATCACAAATCCATTTTTGAGAGTTCTACATCAATTCCCTTGCTTTCTATTGATTCGTGTTTTCTTGGAGCTTGGTGCCAATCCTGATTCGCTATCAGAGCTCGTGAGGATGTGAAGAACGTGCTTAAGGACCGTCGTCATACCGAAAGGGTGTCCCGGTTTAGATTTTTATTCTCTTTGTTATGGATTCATATGGTTTTATGATTGTGTTTAAGTTATTATCATTGATTATGAGTAGCTAAACCCATCACTAGGGGTGATGGGGGATTCTTTACAATACTTTTGATATTTATCTAATTAAGTCTATGAGTTTCTATTTATTTGATTGATTGTTTTATCCTTAACATGCTTAATCCTATAAGGCCTGATCAACCTTTACTTGGCTTAATTGGAACAGGACCACAGTTAGTTAACGGATCTCTAGAAATAAAAGAACTCGCTTTATATGCCGGATAAGGTTATTGCTTGTTTCTAATCAGTTATTAGATTAACAAACTCACCTGTTCTTAATGCTCTTTCCTTTAATTACCTTCTTGGATCAAACAGAGTAGTTAATTAGGAAGAAGGCTATTAACTAGGTAGTTCTTAGTAATTTAGAGTGGGTGATTAGCTATCAATCAGGATATAGATCCCGTAGTAATTAATTAGTGAATTCAAGAGTAGAGTATTGGTGAACCCGGTTCCCCTAGACCTTCCATAATATAGTTAATCCCTTCTCGCACTTAGTTTAATTGTTCTTTTTATTTACGTGACAACTTTTTCTATTCTCTAAGTATAACTTTTGATAGCCTAATAGGATAGATTCTTTACTTCATTGGTACTCGTGCATTCCCTATGGGTTCGACATTCGGAGTCTTAAAAATACTTCACTTTTATTACGAGTTACGATCAGATGCACTTGCCTGAGCCGCAACATGAGACAATATGTGCAATTGCTGATCACAATACGTGCAACAACCGCTCACAATACACCTAACGGTCACCATGTGTGCAACTGTCGTTCACAACATGGGAGATAATATGTGCAACTGCCGATCACAATATGTACAACTGCCGCTCACAATACAGCTAACGCTCACCATGTGTGCAACTGCCGTTCACAACATGGGTGATAATATATGCAACTGCCGCTCACAGTATTATACAGCTACTGCTCATAATCCAAGTATGCTCATATGCAACTTCAAATCGGCTATTAAAGCACAACTCCTTATATACTTAGGCATATCATTACTCTCTCATGAGTATTTCCCCAACAGCACATTCTAGTTTATTACTTTTATTTTCCTTCACCCCATTTTATCAGCTTGTATCATTTGTAACAATTTTATCAGCTTAGTGTATTATAGACTTAACAGCTCTACTTGCCATACTACCTAGTCAAATCATTTCCTCTTTTCTTTCGAAAGTCAACAGGGAATATTAATTAATCATACCAACAATATTTCTACCATCTAACACTACTAAACATGCGAGCAAACATCAAATGTCACCAACAAAGAAGAATTAGAAGTCAAACAGGAGCATAGACTATCACAAATTTACATAAGCAGAAGATATACACATATAGTGAGCACATACATTAGCAAACATTAAATGGTACCAACAAAGAAGAATTAGAAGGCAAACAGGAACATAGACGAACACAAATCTATATGAGCAGAAAATATACACATATACATATACATACATACAATAAGCACATATATTAATTTTAGCAAAAAGGTAGTAATGTTTTATTTATCAGAGTTTTCATTTTCTAGAATACGGTATGAGAAAGATAACTTTCCCAAAACCGGTTTCGCTAGTCAAGGTCGGGAGGATTTGGTTCCCCTCACACATTCCGAGGTAAGTGGTTTATCCATTTCCGGAGCCTCCTCCGGTAATCTTTTGGGATCCATCAGGGTATCCCTTGTCGATCCTTCGCCTATCCCCATATCTAACCCCTGTCCTGTGGGTATTGTTCCCTGCCTACACTCTCGAGATATATGTCCCAGTTTACCGCACTCAAAGCATATACGGTCCTTAAATTGGCAGTCCTTTGCTAGGTGTGCTCCTTTACATTTAAAACAAATTCTCGAAATTTGATGCCCTCCTTGGGTAACTTCCATTTTTGCGGTTGTTGGTTAGTACTCCTTCTACTAACTCTCTCAAACCGATTTCTACTGTCCCATTCCCTATCCCCATTTCTTTGCACTCGACTCCTCATAATTCCCTTATTCCAAGACCAATCTTTTTGATGATCCATATCCTCTAACTCTATACAATGCTCCACTGGATCGGGAAAACAAGTTAGCCATAACGGCGTCACTGATCGACGAAGTTCATGTCGAAGCCCATCTTAAAATCGTTGGCACATCCAATCCTCGCTAGGGCTAAGCTGGTAGTATTCAGAATATTTCACTAGAGATTCGAACCTAGAGGCATACTCTCCCATGGTCGTCCTACCTTGAGTCAATGCTTTGGACTCCCTGGCTTTCTATTGTCTTACTGTCCTAGGAAAATGCTTCTCTAGGAAGTTTCCCGGAACAATCCCCAAGTGATAGTTCAAACATTAGCCTCCAAAACTCTCCTTCTATTCTTCCACCAACCCTTAGCTTCACCCACCATCATAAATGCAGCATATGCCTCCATCTGATCCTCATGACAATGCATCACTATCAATATCTTCTCAATCTCTTGTATCCAGTGCTCGGCTCCTTCAGGGTCAAATTCACCCTTAAACTGAGGTGGTTTTCCTTTCAGAAAAACTGCTAACCCAGTATCCTCAATTTTTGCCTCCCATCGTTGCCCCATAACTTCGCGCTCCTCCCTAAGCATCTCTATCAATTTTGCGTTCCGCTGAGCCTGCTGCAGAACATCAGTAGCCAAATCCCTTAAAGATCTCTCATCAACAGGTTTCTCCCTATGATCTTCTGTATGAGGAGTTTTTGTTTCAGTACCCTCACCAATCGGATTACTAGTCTTTCCACGGACAGCTCTGGTGTCATTCTCCTCAATTCGATACATTCTAGTTACAACTGCCTGGTCGAGGAGATTAACGATCTAAGATTGTACTATACGACGAAATCTAAAATAGCTTTATATACCAAAATATCCACTTATATAGATCGAAGTATTATACGTATATAAGGATTGGATGACGACTCTTGCTTGCATAAGCGGCTATTTCTCACTCCCATACTCCTCCCTATGACCTCCAGTCTTAACTTCTGAATGTAGCAATACCCAAAAAAATACCTCAATTCCCTGACCTCTCATAGAAGGTGATCACAACGTCGTTAACTTGCATTCTTGAGGAAAATCATTGGTTTCCGCCAAGGATTCGACATAACTCACAAGGTATGAGGGGACATATCAATATGTGCCCAATACCTCATGAGTCATCAAAAGTAGTCATCTTTATTCACCCAAATAAAGATAACTGACTTAGCGGACACTCTATACTTATCAAAACATAGTCAGTATCCGGTGGGGACCCGACTAGACATAGCCAGTGACAACATCCTAATGACTCCATAGTTCGGTTAGGACCAAACTGCTCTGATACCACTAATATAGCACCCCGTTTTCGAAGCGGTGTAATATTTAAAACCTTAAACGAGTAATTAGGCGATATAGATATACTAAAAATACTAATTTATTCAAACTGAATATATAGTCACATACGTACATAAGATTACATATTTAAGGAACCCATGTCTAGGGCCCACACATATACAGACTTTGACTCACTGGCTGTGACACGTAACTGAGAGTGAGAGAGTCACTCTTACTGAGTACCCTCTATACGCTCCAAGATGCTGGTGACGCCTCCATTAAGTATATATTACTCTGTTTTATGTGAAAAAAGAACATACAACACAAGAAAATAGAAGGAGCTAAGAAACACATTACACACTATAAAAGTCGGGAAAGCAAGGATAGAAAGTATATACAAATGGCACACACAAGCAAGCACAACAAATCCCTGTGTCTATCATGTTCACTATATCTAAGCCTAGTTCCACTCACTTCCTTCTCACCTCCTATGGCCCTCCACATATCCTATTCATAACTACTCTATACCTTTACTAAACTATCAGCTCTAATGGCATTTCTGTCTCTTTCACTGTTCCTAGTCAACTACTTCGATTGCAAACTATAGTTTATCAGGGTCTAACCTACGAGCTAAGGCCTAACGATATTTTCCCAATACTTCTGTCGCCTCAATAATTCATCTCAATTACAGGCAGAGTCAACAGTCAACAACAAAGCATATCTCAAGCATCAGACTAGCACAGACAGCACATGGATCAATCCTAGCGTCGCTATGAGCGACCATTAACTAACATATTATTCAGCAACATAGTCACACAGATACCAATAGTCATATATAATCAGCAACATAGTCACACAATCATAATCAATCATATTTAATCAGCACCACATCAATCAGCATCAGTCATCTATACTAGGTTACTACCTATTCATAGATATCAATAGACCATTCTTATGGTTGACAGGCCTTTGACAACTGTTCTCAGCTATCACAGGTCACATCCCCTCTCCTGAGGTGCTGCTGTTATCAACCGTTTATAGGGCTTGGCTCACCCTATGCGCATATGTATACACTACTCTATCCTACAATCCCTAGAGTGTAAGGTTCCTTGCTCCCACCTGGTTAGAAGATCACTGAAACCTCTGCCGCTATCTGTACTCTTCTCGCACTCCTACCTTGCCTGTTAGACCATCCTTCCTCTTTTCCTCTTCCTCCCAGAGGATTGCCTACTAAGAGCTTCCTGATGCACAGGATCCTCACTTGAGGCAAGTGCAGGGCATACTTACTTCTTAGAGGAAATGCCTAGAGAAAGCTAGAGAGAAAAGGTTTTGGCGTGAATGGAAATGGAGGGGTAACACCTATTTATAGGCGAGCTACAACACCATCACGTCGCAATGGTCTCCTATCACAAGGACTGTCGCGTCACGATGGTGCCTTCCAGATTCCTCTGGATGTATGTGTGGTGAAGATCCAACGGTCAACACCATCGTGTCGCGATGGTCACCACACACGACTCCATCGCGTCGCGATACAGCCTTTCCTAAAATATTTAGATTTTTGTTTTCTAGAGCTTTTTAGGGCTTCCCACACTCTTCCAGGGTGTTTCCGCAATACTTAGGGTTTCTAGAACTTTCCTAAGTTTTATGGGTCCCATTTTAAGCTCATTTTGTCTCTAATTAAGGTTTTTAACACCAGTTTATCACCTAATTACCAATCTAATATTATTCGATATTATTTGAAAAAATGGGATGTTACAGTTAGGACGCTGATGTGTAACGTAACGGCACTGATATGTCCGTTACTGGTCTCCAGCGTGTAACTGTGCTGCCAACTAAGATTTGAACAATTAAAAGGACCTATTTTGATCCCTCTGTCACGTTTCAAATTTCTGCCAAAAAAGACTCACTTTAGTCCCCCTCCTACTCTGCACCTTTAAGATATTAAAAAAGACTCATTTCAGTCCCTACTTATGAACTTAATTTAATCCCTCGTTTTTTCTTATAACCACCTTCTTCTACCTCAAAACCTAAACTCAATTGTCTTTTTTTTTTTTTTTTGGGTGGTCAACTCAATTGTCTTCTATCCAACCCAACATTGGTCTATATCACAATCATTATAAGAAGGCATACCGTTCTTCTAAGATTCCATTGTCTTCTATCCCTCGTAATTGCTTTTTAATGCATACGATTTTTTTGAAGATTGTCTTTTAAACAGGCGGTTTTAAATTTTAAAAAAAGAAAATATTGGAAAATCAAAAAATATTGCAACAAAATTATTTGTGCCTTTTTTATTGTTTTTAATTAAAAAAATATAAGAAGAAATTAAAAAAAAATGTAATTCGTAAAACACTTCTCCATTGTTGACTTTAGATTTACCAATTACACCATTTTTATGAGTGTCTTTATACACCATATTTAAACCGCCACCTAAAATTCAGGGTCCGTTTGGATTAAAATTTGCAAACAGATGTTTGATTCAACGTCATTTTGCAAACGGACATTTGGTTAAAATTAAGTTTACCGTAAGGTGATTTATGTTTGGATATTTTTTTCACAAACACACGTTTGACAAACTGAAATTTGTTTGGATGATATTAATTAAAAGTACTTTTGAATGTGTAATTACTAAAAAGGATATGAGTTTTATAACCTAGTATTAACTAGTATTAATATTTTTTATTTCATTTCATTAATTTTTAAATACATACATAATATATATAATACTATTATCATTTTATTTCATTTTAATATTATATATATATAATATTGTTATTTTTTCGGGTACAATAATATTGTTTTTTATCTCGTTTTAATATTGTATAAACAATATAATTAATATTATAATTTTTTTAAAATGAGACTATATTAATATTATAAACAATATAAACAATATGTGATAAAAATAGAATCGTGACGGAAATCGAGACTATACGAAAGCTGACATAAAATTAATATTATATTTTTCGAAAATGCTGAATATCGCGAGGCATATTCATCGCGACACTCACGAATCCTTAGGTGGTAATAATAGATGTGTGTTTGTGAATTTTGTCACTTACACTGTGTATGGTTAAAAACGAGTAAATACTCAAATTAATCTCCAACAAAAATTATGCAGACCAATTTAGTCTCTTAAAAGTAAAAAATACCAATTAGTCATTAGAATTTCAAATGTGAGTTAAATTAGTCATTGATAGGGATTAAAATGTCCCTAAAATTATCTAAAAATGAATAATTTGATTCATAT
This sequence comes from Calophaca sinica, assembly GCA_037113605.1. Lineage (NCBI taxonomy): Eukaryota > Viridiplantae > Streptophyta > Magnoliopsida > Fabales > Fabaceae > Calophaca > Calophaca sinica. The sequence continues at coordinate 111,419,627 of CM073732.1, read as the reverse complement.
TTGAGATTTTTAAGGAGTAAATTGATATTTTTTATTTCTCAGGAACTAAATTGGTCTCTGTAATATATTTTTTTAGACCAAATTAAGTATTTACTAAAAACATTTTTATGCTAATGTGAAATTCGTGATAGTTTTTCGAGAAATCTCTCGTGATAATTAGCACCGCTCTATATTTTTTTCTGTCATAAAAAGGTAAGCTTCTTGGAACTTGTGTGTGCAAGTTAAAAAATACTGTAGAGTGTAGACTACAGGATAAAGATATTCACCAAAAAACAGGATAATGACGAGAAAACATATCGTAATGATAAAAAATTGAGCACGCAGACAATAGATTGAAGAAAGAAAAAAGACGAGAAGGAGGAGCTCGCAGGTATCGGCTCGAAGACGAAAAACAAAACAGAAGGGTACACAAAAGACAACAGATCAAATGGTATAATAGCGAGATAAAATGGGAAGTAAAAATGTTGGTGGTTCTCCAACGGCAAACGGAGGAATGAAAAGGATCATAAATGTTGCTTCTATGGAAACTGAGTTTGAAGGGTAAACGTCTGTTATGGTTCAGACAGAACGAGAAACCAAACAAAAGAATTTTTACATTTACAGTTACAAACTGACGTTGAGAAAGCTAGAACGGGAAACCAAATAGGTACTCAATCTTTATATGAACCTTACAAATACATTCATTGACAAATCCTCATAATTAAGCCCCCACCTAAAATTTCACCTTTCCATGAGCCATAAAAAAATGCATTGATTCTTAGGAAATGTCATACTAGTAACAATGGCATTTTCTTATCGAAGTGGCACAGTGTTTTTATTTATAAAAAAAAACCAATTTTCTTCCCACAAAATTGTGGCAGACTAACAAACATATATATATATATATATATATATATATATATATATTGGAGTAAATACTATTTTTCGTCCATGTAATTTGAGCGAAACCTGATTTTAGTCTCTGTAAAATTTTTTGTTTAGATTTTGTTCCTATAATTTAAAATTCTTTCACTTTTAGTCTCTGCCGTCAAATCTCTGTTAAAAAACGCTGATGTGGCTAATAAAGAGATGTGACAGGAGGGATTAAAAGTGAAAAAATCTTAAAATTACAGGGACAAAAACTCAACATTTTTTAAATTACAGGGACAAAAATTTGACGACAAGGACTAAAAGTAAAAAAATCTTAAATTATAAGGACATAATCTAAACAAAAATTTTATAGGGACTAATACCGGATTTCGCTCAAATTACAGGGATAAAAAACGATATTTACCCAAAAAAAATTTAGAACCCTGATATAATGGTATAATGTGAGTCGAGTCAAGTGAACTCATATAATGGAGCAAAACTCTTTACGCCTATTTTTTTTTTTTTACGTTTACGATACTCAAATTTGACACCTTGTTTAAGGAAACCAAGGTCCTTAACACTTAGACCAAATGGATATCGGCGATAATATGAAACTGAAACAACAAAACTACCATGTTTGGCAGATTAAAAAGTTTAGATTGTAATGGCACTACTCACAAGCAAAAAAAAAAATACACTAAAAAAAATTACACTAAAATTATACACATGAACAATGAAGGTTATGAAGCCAACAAGCAATTCTATGCTATGTTTCCCAAACCTCCACAAAGGCTTTCCATTCTCCCTGAGAATTTTAGCAACCACAAACAAAGCCCAAGATTTTTCGTCATATGTATGCTCATTTTAGCTTGAAAAATCTTGGTTCTTTCCCACTAAGACTCAAACCTTTTTTATTTTGACACTAAAACTCAACCTTTTTTTCTATTTACACTTTGAAAAATGTTAGCAACACATTCTCTAACACTCTTTTTTTAACACACTTTTTTTATTAGTTAAAATTCATATAAATTCTACTGTGTTGCTAACACTACTTTAAAGGACTAAAGAACTAATCATATTTCTCCCTCCACATATACACAAGAAAAAAGACCCAAGAAATGGCCAATGCAATGTCCCCAACAGCATGCCTAGGCCAATCATAAGCAAGATCTTCAAGCTTCCCCTCAAAGTAGAATCTCCAAACTGCCATAGAAATATGAAGAAACACACACCCTTTAGCAAAGAAACTCTGGAACTCATAGTCCTTAACACAAGCAACCATGAACACAAGAAACCCAATTGTGAACAACAGCAATCCAGAGAAGGAATCTGAGGTTTGAATCAGTAGCTGATCGTGTGGTGTTGACCCTTGAAGCTTAATTGCTGCCTTTGGTCCATGGCCTAAGACATAGATTTCTTTGGAGCAAAACACCATCAAAGATCCACATGTTAAAGCTATTGCTGAATGCAGAACACAGATTAGGAAAAAACAAGATGAACCCATCTGTTCCAAAACCACTTTGATGTGAAGGTTTTTAGTTTCTTACCGTCAACTCAATTATGCTTTCTTCCTCATTACAGTTGCAAAGTTTCAAGCTTTACTTACCAACAAGATTCTGGTTTGAAGCATGATAACTTTTTGATCAGAAGACCCTATAGAACTTCAACAAATCAGAAACTGCAATTGGTCATGGCTTGTCTCTGAAGAAGAGGCAAACAAAGGAGATGAATCAGCAGATGACAATTGGTACTACTATAAAGTGATTTCTACTTCGAGAGGATTAAATATTGTGATTGAATTTGCATAGAGTGTAATGAACCAAAGCTAATTATTATAATTATGCCATAAATGCCTTATCTGTTGTTTCCATACCTGTTAGCCTCCAACTGGTTGCTTCCTTTCTTGCTCCACTAAGCAATTAAAATCACGGTGGGTCAGGGAAATGGGTCGACATAAGATTTTTTTTGGTCCTACTTCAATTGGTCGACATAAGATAATTCAGAGCATTGTGTCATTAAATTTCGTCTTTGGAAGTTTGTGGGGCCTGATTTTTAGAGTTGCTCTCATCTTAAACTTGGTTGATTTTTCTTTTTTATATTAAATCCGAGGGATAGTTTTGGGCTTATCTTGATGTTCTGGATAAGTACAGCAATATCTATCATATCAACCCCCAACCGTATTTTTAATAGGTTTAAATATGTTTTCGGTAATTCAAATTATATTAAAGTTCAGTTTTGGTCTTTTCAAAAATAAATCGTAATTTTTTAGTCTCTTATATTTGAAAATAGTTTTTTTATTCGTTTCTGTATTAATTCTGTTTTCAGTATTGTTTATGTGTCACCTGTATTAAATTTGTTTTTGTCCCTCAAATTATAGAAAAGTTCTGTTTTGGTCCCTCATATAAGAAATGCTGGAAACGGAGTTAATACAGGAACGAACGAAAAAACTATTTTTAAATATGAGAACTAAAAAGCTACGATTTATTTTTGGGGACCAAAATAGAACTTTACTATAATTTGAGAGACCAAAAATATATTTAAGCCTTTTTAATATCTTGATATTTTGGGAGACTATCTCACCTTTTAGAGATCTCCTCAAATTATACAAATACTCTTATTTTTAAGGTTTAACTAGTGTATTAACCCGTGCGATGCACGGGGTGAGATTTGATGGTTATCGAATCACGTAAAAAATTAAGTAGTTAAAAATATTTTCAAAAGAAAGTTGTAAAAAGAGCATAATTGAGTTTCTAATATAATAACAAATAGTCTAGTAAAAAAAAATATAATAACTAACAGTAAAAGGATTTTAAAATAAATTTATAGTAGAAATTAATGATAAAAATTAAATAGTCGGATTTGTGTCAGTAAACAAACTTTTATTGTTAAATATTAGACAAAATATGAAAAATATTCAAAAGAGAATGAAAAATAATTAAAAGCTTATGGCTGAATTTGTGTTGTTATATTTAATCCTACATCAAAATTAAATAAAAACAATAAAAATAAAAGAAAAAAGTAGCAATTTGACTATTTTTAAAGGAGAAAAGAAAAAATAACAATAATGATATAAGTATTCATTTTTGTTTCATAAATATGTTAATATTTTTTTGTGCCGAATGAATGTGTTATTATTTATAGATTAATGATTTGTTTGTTTGAGGTAATTTTGTAACGAGAGAGATACGCACGAGAGATATATGCACAAAATTGAGCATTTCTACTGTTTGGTTTATCAATAAAATAGAGAGGGTAGACAAAATAATGGTGGGTCACATGCCTTTTTATTTTCTTCGCGGAGAAAGGCAGGAGAGAGAAGACTTTATTTTATTTTTCCACCAATACCCTTTATCTCACGGTATTGGTGCAATGCGATTATGCTTTTTTTTTTTGATGAGCATGCGATTATGCTATTGTTTCTTTCTTTTTTGTTTTGATGTAATTATGCGACTCATACTATTTCTAGTTCCACCTAACAATACACGTCAAAAAGAAAAAAAAATCCACGTAACAATAACAGATCATAGATAGAGCACATATCTTTCAATAAAAAATAAAAATTAAATGAAATTTCTCAACTAACTTAATTAAATTAAGTTAATAATAGACAAATATTAAAATTATAATTTAATAATAACAATTAAATAAATTAATTAATCAACATAAATCAATTCAAATACTTTATTTTTTTGAATTAAATTAATTAACTAAATTAAGATAAATTAAATTAATTCAAGGATACTTTTGTCCTTTCAAAAATTACACACACTTTTTTTTTCTCTTATACCAAACAATACCTCAAATCTACTCAATTTCTCATTTTTTTCTCTCTTCTCACACTCTTTCTCACCTCTTTCTCTCTTCGCACTTTCTTCTCACAACCAAACATACCATAAGTGATATTTTTAGTATGATCTTTTAGTTAATTTCAATTTGATTTTATTTAAATTCAAATTTAAAATTTTGATTCAAATTTATTATGAATTATATAACTAATAGTGAGTGTCAAATTAAAAGTTGACAAATTTATATGATGAAAAAATATTAAATGCTGATTGATTACATTAATTCAAAATCGGCAAGTCATTTGAGAGAATATAATTATGTTTTTGATATATTTATTAATTGAGATTTTGTAATAATATTGATATTAAAATAATAATAATAATAATAATAATAAATAAAATTGCTTTAGACGGGAAAAGAATGTATGTGGTTTTGAGTGTCATAGTCCTACGTGGAAAAACTCTATTTTATATAATACAATAGATTTTTTGTTGATATAGAAGTTTAAGAACAATTTGGGCTTAATAATGGCTTTCAATTTAACCTTCTTTTTTACCTTTTCTAATTTTTTTTTAAGTTATTGATTGCACTTTTTAGCTGGAGAAAGAGAATTCATAGAAGCCTTTTCCTAAGGGGATAGCGTCCCAGCGACCAAAAGAGGGCCAAAGGGTGGTCAGTTTCGAACACAATTCGCCAACCTTGATCGGTTTATCACCCTTCGAAAGAATTAAACGAGCGTGTAGGTGGTTCTTGCACCGTTCCAAACGTGCTTGATAGTCTTCTTCAGGAATATTGATTGCCACTTCTTCTCCCTTGAGACATGGTTATGGCATCTGGCTCAAAGGAATATCGCAAGTGTTCTTCACTACTTGCAAAAAAGTTTTTCTCTGCAGCGAGATTGTTGAAGTTGGATCATGATTGAAATCGCAAGGGGGGCTGTGTGAGCATGGCCTCGGCCGACCATGTAGGGCCAGGGGCAAACTGGTGGAGTCGTGACCATGATGATGATGTGCATGAAGCTCTAGGTTTAGCGCAGCTGAAACCCTAGCAGAGCATCCAGTTCAAGTGACCTTATTAACAATAATCTAGATTTGACATAATTGTTAACATGTCATCATTGGAAATGTTCTCTCAATAATAAATCAAATTTTAAAATATAGCAAAACCAAAATTTTGGGTGTAAGATGGTCTGAAATATTACCTCTAATAATAAGATAACAATATCAATAAATCGTTACATGGGCGTCTGCTGGTAAAATCAATGATAAATAATTACACATATATGGCTTAAGCGGCTCCTTATTCACGAACATATTAACCAAGCAAAAAAGAAGCTGATATAAAAGTACTTTTTTTATGAGGCAAATACTTTATTATAACTAATGGAGATGGATAATGATATTTTTTAATATAATTTCTATCTTCATGCCAGCTCAGTGGTAAGAGTTTGGCCTTGTAATCTCAAGGGAGAAAGTTCAAATCCCCTCAGAGATAGTTATAATATGGTCATTGGTGCCACTGAAATAATAATATATCCCCTTCCCCATCTCCTTTAAAAAAAAAGAGAAATGTTCAACAATATAACTATTAACTATTAGCTAAAATTTACTCCATTAATTGAAGAGTTAAACTTTTGTAGGTATTTAAAATAAGAAATAAAATAAAATTATAACTTATATAAAAGTATTATTAGTATGATAGGACAACGACTCGTGCTACGCACAGTGTATATTAAAAATACATGAGTGTATATGCTATTAGTATGATAGGACAACGACTTGTGCTTCATTTTGCCTTTAACTAATAGTGATGGATAATAATATTTTTAATATAACTATTACTTGAAATTTACTACATTAATTGAAAAGTTAAACTTCTATTTTATGGATATTAATGTTGCTTTGTGTAAAATTTTTATTCCCATGTGATGTAAATATGTACATCTAGTTCTTACCAAGTTTTTCTGTCCCAAAAAAAAAGAAATTCTTACCAAGTTTTCACATAAAAATTTCATCTATAAAAGAGAAAAATATCTTTTATAATCTATATATTAGTAATTTTTTTTTATATAGTTTTGTCTTCATGAAATACAATATACAAATTGAAACAATTTTTATATAGTTTCTTATATAGTTTTTTTATTCCTTGTTTTAGCAACAAATCGAATTCAAAATTTCTTTAAACAATTATACTTAGCCTAATACGTCTCTGTCTCTGTCTTATATATTTTTACTCATTGATTATTATATTATATTAATATTTACCTCGATGTGGTAAAATTAATTTTTATTTAGCAAATTATTTGTTAGTTAAGTTTTACATAAAATATGCATCCCCTATATTAAGTGCAATTTTTCCTTAAATGTACATTTCCCCTATTATTTTCGTATAAAATATTCATCCTAAAATCATTAGGAGGGCCAGCAGGTTCCTCTTGATTATTTGTAGTACACTGTCATAGAAAAATATTGCATCTGGAAAATCTATTTGGCAGGCAAATGATACATGGTGGTTTTTAATGTAATAAAGGTGATGCCTTTGCCTAAAAATTTTCATACCATGTAGTATTATGCATCTGTGCTCGAGTGAACTTCTTTTTCCAACGTGAGTTTAAGTGCCTGTTTCACCTTTTATTTTCTCTCTTTATTTTTGTTAATTTATTGTTCATTCTTGTTGTTAATTCATTTTTAATTGAAAAGATTTTTAAAAAAGAAAAAGAAAAAGGAAGCGATTTCAATTAGTGGTGAATACTAAATTTTTGGATCATTACATATATCCATCATTTTTCACTAATTTCTTTATTTCGCCCACTAATAAAGATCGTTGGCTAGAAGCTCCGAAATACCACTCGCACGATTCGGTTATTTTGCGACCTTTTCACCTTTCTTATAAAAATAAAATAAATAAATGTTATTAAGGGAATCAATTTTTAAGGCAAACATCCTTCATAAACAATTAAAAGGGTATTGTTTTTATAAACGAGTGTCGTGAGGATGCTAACTCATTTCTTACGCGTAATCAACTCACGAGCCTTTAAATCTGGTTCGAAGACTATTTTCTTTATATTTCCAAAAAAAGTTTTTCCTATTTGTTTTCCTTAATAAATATAGGTGGCGGCTCCATTGAATTTTCGTGTGTGGTTGTTACACTATAATTAGAGCTTATAACATGTAAAGACCAATTAATTTTGTTGTGCTCAATATCCTCCCAGCTCATTGAAACGGGAATTGTCAAAGAGAAATGAAATTTTACAAAGCTTGAAGATTAAAAGGGTATGCATTAACTTTTTATAATATTTATATTAACTAATTTATGTACCAACAGACTACCTATTTAAAATAGAAAAGATAGAATTTTAAAAATAAGAGGGGGATTTTTTTTAAGTAAAAGGTGATACGATTTTTTAGTTAGTGGGTTTCCTAATTCTTAGCAATTTGAAAATAAAAGGATGAATTTTTTGAAAAATGCTTTAGTATGTTTAATGAGCAACTGACACATGTCTAAGCAAAAGTAGAATGGTAATTAAAAGAACCTTTAATTTTTAAATATAGTAAATAGATGATATTTAATTTTTAAATTAATTATAGATAATTTATTATATTTTCAAAAATTATTTATGGTCAAGTTATATTATTTTGCAATTAACTTAAATTTAAATATTTTCACATCACCTCATTCTATTTTGTCACTCATTTTAAGAAATGATTTTTTTTAAAAAAATAAATGTTGCAATTAACTTAAATTTGAATATTAAAATAAAACTATTTAAATTAAATCTATTATCTGCTAAAAAACAAAATTATATGTAAAAAAATTTCATTTTAAAAAATTTAGAAATTTAATTATGGATAGTTTCTTCCAAATTTCAAATACTCAAATACTTATATCTAAATTTCAATATCGTTTATTATTTTTTGACATGATATATTCATTTGATCTTTTCTTATTTATTAATTTTTAAAATTCTAATTTTGATATGCAATTAATTTAAATTATATATTATTGTTTTAAATATTTTTATCATTTAATATAAATATAAACTTAATTTCAAAAAATTTTGATAAAGTTTCAAATTTTTATTCGATAATTTTTTTTTACTAATTCAATAAAATTTATTTCAAATTTATAAGATTTAAATTTAAATTTTAGTTTCAAATTTGAGAATAAGTTTTAAATTTATTAGCATTTTTGGGATTTTTTTTTTATGGATAAAATAAGAGAGATAATTTTGAATATTTGTTAAATGAGATGGGGGGTTTTTTGAATTTATTTTGAATATAATCTGAATGAGGTTTCTTTTAAATTTGTTTAATAAGCTATTTCAAGTTTGTTTAATGAGCAAACACATGTCATGTCAAAAAGAGGGTAAAATAATAAGTAGAGTTGCTTTCAATTTTTTATTTTTATATATAGTAAAGTAACGTAAATAGATTTTGGGTTTTTTAACCTGCTTGGGCCTGTTGTTGTTTGGGTGATTCGGCCCACTATCACAAGCTTGATCTTCGTGTCTACCCTAATCAGAGGCTGCGGAGAGAGACACTTCGCATATTCGCAGAGAGAGAGAGAGCGACGGAGGTTGCAGAGAAAGAGAAGGGAACTTCTGTTAGGTCAGGTTAGGTTATTTTTATTTTTTTTTCTGAACCGGGTCGCAAAATTCGACACGGATACGTCTCCTTCTCAAAATCGAAACGGAGAAAATGTCATTTCTTTTTTTCCCCCTTCATTTTTCTGTATTTTTCTGCACTTTTTTAGTTTCTTCTCTCTCTTTTTTTCAGTCTTACTGTAAACAATGGCGTACGCTGCTATGAAACCCACTAAGGCTGGTTTGGAGGAGTCTCAGGAGCAGATCCACAAGATAAGGATCACCCTCTCCTCCAAGCACGTCAAAAATCTCGAAAAGGGTATTTTATTTTCACCGTTCCTTTAAAGTTCCTGCCTTTGTATTTTTTGTTGCTATGACTAATACGCTGATGTTTGGATTTTCTCACTTTAATGTTGTTAGTTTGTGCGGACTTGGTTCGCGGTGCAAAGGACAAGCGTCTCAGGGTCAAGGGACCTGTCAGGATGCCCACTAAAGTTCTTAACATTACTACTAGGAAGTCCCCCTGTGGTGAAGGTATTCCATTTATTTACTTGTTTTCACTCTACAATTGTAATTTGTTATCGTTGTGTGGTTAGCTTGTCCCTTTTGTTTTCTGCTTCTTTTTTCTTGTTGCCCTTTTGTGTTTGTTTCTAAATTGCGTTTGCCCCGGTGTACTTCTATCCTGCTCTATTGTGTGTTTTAGATGAGGAGGTTAAATAGTTTTAGAGAATTCATGATGGTTTGATGAAAATAGTGAAAGGCAAAAAGATAGGAAATATCCTAGTGAGCAATTAAAAGAGTTTACTTGGAGTTTATTTGGATTTGTTTTATAACATAAGAATTTATATTAGTAATTAGTGTTACGCTTATGCACATAATTTATGCACATAAGTTGCATACCCAAATGCGCCCAAAGATGAACTTGCTTATGCAAATTTAGCTGCTGAATTGGATTATAATTATAATTTTAATACAATACAGCTGTGATGTCAATTGTCTCAAATTAATAAAAAGGCAAGTCCTGTCTTGTCTAAGTTATGTTTTTTCTGTGATCTTAGACTTGTCTTTCCTTTTTGAGTTTTGCGAGCCCCTGCTCTATTTCTTGGTTGGTGCCGTCTTTCAGTTTTGACTTTGCTCAAGGAGAGTATTTCTCTCACTTGAGGGGAAGGAATGGTGTTCCACATCGTGCCGTGCTCTATGTTATGGATATCAATTTTCTTGAAACTTTTATTAGCATAAATGTGAGGATGGGTTCTTTCAGTTTTCAAACTGTTTGAAGACAGCAAATTGTCTAAATTTTTATTCATTTTTGTTGAATGGTGTTTGGTACTTAAATCAGAGTGTTCCTCAACAAATTGTTTGTCTGCTTTAAATTGACTGTTTCATGAATGCCTCAGGTATGGGTTGAATCATTTAATGCTCTCTCTGCAGTTATTTATCCCACGGCTGATTCTCTTCTATGTGTGTGATTTGCAGGGTTTTCTCTTTTCCCTTTTGTTATCATGCAATTGATTCCATGTGTGCATGAGTGTTGAGAATTCACGTGGCCCAAAATAATTTGACATAATCTTTATAAGTGTCGTGCTTTCTGGTCTTACTCCGAGTCATGGAAGTGTAGTTTCCTTGTTGTCACCTTAATTGTATGCTGCTAATGTTTCATATAGACTAGTAATATTGTTGTGTTAGTAAGCCTGCTGACTCGATTTTTGAAGTATTACGTTTAATGTGTAGGCTTTTCTGAATGTTGTTACTTGTTGAATGAATGAACTGCTTGTGTTTATGATGCTGCCTCTTGTTTCAGGTACCAACACCTGGGATAGATTTGAACTCCGTGTACACAAGAGAGTCATTGACCTCTACAGTTCCCCTGATGTTGTTAAGCAGATTACCTCTATCACCATTGAACCTGGTGTCGAGGTTGAGGTGACCATTGCAGACGCTTGATCTTGATCCAAGTTTTAACTTATGTTTCCTATTTCGTTTTCTCCTCTTGTATTTTGGTAGTTTTGGTTTTGGACAAAGTTGGCTTGTTTTCAATAGTTTTACGGTTGTGGACTGATGAATATCTGAAGAAATGTCATGCTTAATATGTTTTAGATTATTACATGTTGAATATTTATTTTGATAGATATCACATTAATTTTCATGTGCTCAATTACGTTATATATTCCTTTTATCATGTGTAAGCAGATCTTCAAACCTTACACTAATAAATCTTGTTTGGCCCATCGTTTCTTTTTATGGTGACAAATGAAAATAATTTTTATACCAGAATAACACTATCAATGGTTCGTCCATAGATGGTCACTTCTAAAAGATGTCAATGACCTCAAATCCTTCTATAGTTAAGATCGATCTCTAGAAAAATTGTTGAGTACTGAGTTTGTTTGTAATTGTAACTGCAATCTCAATAGTGAGATTCGTCAAACAAGAGTGAAAAAATTATCATTTGATGTTTTGTACACAAATTTAGAATGTCGTTAGTCATTTGAGTATTTTAAATATAATTCGGTATTGTACAATAATCTGTTATTTTTATTTATGAAAATTTGAATTTTTTTTTACTTACGGAGTTTAGATAGAATTGTGCATTGTTGAAAGGGCAATCTAATCTAGGTTAAGTTTTAAATTAATTTTTAATTTATGGTTAATGATTAATTAAATAAATTAGGTTCTTAATGAATTATTTTATAAACCTATAAATGTTTAGAAAAAATCAAGGTATATTTTTATAAAAAAATAAAGTCAAAGTTAATTTAACTTACACAAAGAGATTCTTTAAAATAATTATAATTGTTAATTGTTATACAATTTTTTAAATGATAAAATTACAAATAAGTTATAATTTCTAATTTTTTTAAGTAAGAAATAATTTAAAATAAATACAAATTTATAAAACAAGGTTTATGAAATACATAAAATTCTGTTATTTTGATTTATGAAAATTTGAAAATAAATATAATTTTACTTATTGGGTTTCCATAATATACTACCTCCATCCCTATATATAAGACCATTATGTAAAAAAAATTTATCCCTTTTTATAAGACTATTTCCAAATTACAAGATGCATTAATTATTTCTTTACAAAAATACCCCTAATTAAATGGAGAGAATTGAAATACTAACTATTTCTCTCTATTAATAATTAAGGATAATTTTGAAGAGAGAGTACACATTGTTGACAAAATTAATATTAAAGCTAGTTTCCTTAATTCTTGGGTATTGGTCAAAAGGGTCTTATATATATGGACGAATGTAGTAATTAGCGAAGACTAGTAAATCCATATGGGAGAGAGCGAAATCCAGATGGTTCAAGTAAGTTTGGTTTTTCATTGACAAAAAATAAAGTAAGCTTGATTTCTCACACTTGCTTCAGAATCGCAAGACATATGTCACACTTTCTTTAGTCTTCATGGTGTTTGGGATAGAGTGTGATCTAAATGCAGCAACCAACAACCTACACATCTTTCAATGAATTTCATTTAAAAATAATACGAAAAAATAGTATATAAATTGAAAAAAGAAAGTTATACTTTCAGTTGTATAACCGAACTATTCAATAACTGTTAATGTCGAGTCTGTAAGGCTTAAACTTGATTCATTTAAATAATCAAGCTCAATCTCAAACTTGTGTTTGTTTATTTAATTAAGCAACGAGCTTGACTGAGCATTTAGCGACTCAGGCTCGAATAGTTCACGAATAACTCAGTTCATTTAGACTCCTAGCCTAGGTAAGCTAATCTTTGCAACAAAACTGTATTCCCTAAAAACTTGGGAAATGGAAACATTTAAATCTCTGCCTAACAAAGAAAGAATGGAATTCAGGATCAAAGAAAGAGAGACCAGGTTTCTCTCCAATCAAGAGAATCCTGTATTCACGTAGTCAAGTTCTCTCTCAAATATATATTTTTTTTACATTTTGGAAATTAACTTCCGAAATATAAAAAAATTGTAAAAAAATATATAAAAGCTTTCGGAACTTCAAATCCCAAAGACTTATTTATGCACTCCTGAAGTATACTTTCGGAATATATAAATAATCTGGATCATAACTTCTGAAATACAGATTTATATATTTCAGAAGTTAATTTTGAATGGATATTCATGTAGTATGGAAATATACTTCCGAAATGTATACAACTATAAATAGCCCGAAAATTAACTTTCGAAACATAGATTTGTGTTACAAAAGTTAATTTCCAGACAGAGATTGATGCAGTTCAGAGGTATACTTCATAGAAAAGGGGGTATTTTGGGAATGAAATTAAACTTATGTTGAGGGGTGTATTATAGAAAAAGAGGGGTGCAAATATCAACCACATATAAAAAAGCAACACCTGAAGGCATGGTATAAACTTGTACAATTCCACCTTCACTGTGTTACTAAAACACAACTTCTATACTGTAAATATATATATATATATAGATAATTTAAAATTTGACTATTCTTTTTTACTATATGAAAGTAAGAAACTTTTAGAACAATCCAAACAAATTTGTTTGTTTCAATGTTTCTAAATGAAATCTGTCAACAAAATATGTCAGCTTCATATTCCTTGGAGTTTACAATAGGCATACAAACAGGACCCAAAGAAGCCAAGTGATTGACCAATAACATTGAACTGCCAACAAAACACAAGACAATAAGTTTACACAAATAGTGAATAATATAGTGTAAATAATTGAAGCTCCAATCAAGAATCGAAGACAGCAAAGAAATTTGTGCTTACCAAATCATACGGAAGTCCTCCAAATAATATCCAACCAATTCCACTAGTAAAAACATCCTGGTAAAGAAGAATAGATAAGGTAATAGTATATTTATGAACTCTTGAGTCCATTTTTTTTTTATTATTTTTTTCTTGAGTCCATTTTGCATGTGACTATACAAAGGAAAACAAAATGGTGTTCATGTGGAAACTTATGGTTAGTGCAAGTCAGCAAAATCTTTAATCAGTTCATATAAGAATGACAAAATGAATGACATAACTAACCTTTAAATTACCACAGATTGCCTGTGTAAGTGCCGAGTTGATAGTTGTATTCAAAACTACAATGTAGTTCATAAAGAATGTAAAAAGACAGGACAGAAGCATCACAACCTGCCCAAGATTCCAATGCAACAAATCAAATAATTTATCAATTGAATAATAACAATTTGGTAACAACAATAATGCTCTAACTACTAATTAATAAACATTTGGTAACAAGAAGCACCTGAAATCCAGGGGAGAGCAAGTATGGAAAGTTGAGTGTTGTTTGGAGGTCACCTCTGAGCAAGGACCAGAGAAGCAATATTGGTCCACAAATCACCACTAAAAATAAATAATAATAAAAAAAAAAGAATTAAGATGAGTGCAATTATTATGAGTTTAATTTTGATACACTATCGGTATAAAGATTTTTTTTTTTTATACTATCAACCAATCACAAATCATCTTATGTATGGCTTTTAAGGTAGTTATGATAAAGTTAAATATTTTTAATGATGTGATAATTTGTAATTGGTTGACAGTGTAAAAAATCTTTACACTGACGGTGCATACTAATTAAATCCAATTATTATTATTATTATAAATAAAATTGGAGAGTTAAAAAAATGTTTCAATATCACTAAATCTTACCGTTGCTCCATATAAGACCAAATACATTAAGGCCACTGGCTTTACCTATTGAAAAAATTGTAAATATGAGATTCAATGATAGACTCCAAATATTAAATTAGTGAAATGAATGAGACATAACAAGAAAAAGTGAACTGATACCAAAAAAAAAAAAAAAAGTGAACATCTTACCAACACGAGAAACCGAAGCAAGGTATACTGCCTTACACATGTTTTCCATGAAAACAACCATATAGGCATAAGCATCAAATTCCAAGTCTCTAGCTCCAGCAACAAAAGCACCCGCTATGATAATCCCAACACTAATAAATCCCTTGATCCGTCAGGCAAAGTAATTAAGGCAGAATAATCACTGAGAAATCAGAAATTGAATTGAAATTGAATTGCTACACATAAAAAAGCGTGGTTAGTGAAGTATTGAGTTTGATTAATGGATATAATCATATATATACCAAGGTGTCGCAACTTATTAAACCATTAATTGAACACTTTTAACCATGTTTTGCAGGTGTTCAAATATAATTTACTACATGTATATTTGAACACCTGAAATGAAAATCGTGGTTAATGACGTTTTAACGAGTTGTGCCACCTTGATATATCCATTAACCAAACAACACTTTATTAACCATGTTTTGAACTCACTAACCAAGAAATTTCTTGTTGAATTTTGATGCCAAATTTTGATGTACAAATACCAGTTCATCGGTTTCATTCTCATTAATGATCCAAGTTCAACCTCTGGATAGAAGAATAGTGAGAGTGGCATACCTTCCAATAACAAAACTTGAATGTTTCTTCCCTGATAGAAAATACTCCATAATCATTGTGAAGGCCACAATAGTTCTTCTGAGGGTTGTGTACATTGGAATATTTATGCCGCGCACAGCTTCCATGGTCACCACCTTTCACCAAATAGGTATAAGAATGGTTGGAGAAAACTCATGTTCTTATATGGTAGTGTAGGAAAAATACCAAAAATGTTTTACAAATTAATACTTACCATATACAGCAAATATGTTAATGCTAGAGGAAGTGTGTGGACTAATGTACTGAAGGACAGAAATATTGCTGTATTTTTAGAGCTGCTCTTAGATTCATCAGTTGTGAAAGAAATTATCTTCAAGGATTTCGTCACATAGAGAATAGTAAACGCGCACACCATCTGAAACCAACACGAGTTTATTTGGCCTTCTCTTATAATATACATACTTGAGTAAGTGTTTAGAAGAACTTATAAAAATTAGTTATAATATGCTCAACTTATACAAAACTTATACAGAGTTAACCTCATTTCGTCTTCAATTGTAAAAACAACTTATATATAAGCATAAAATCTAACATAATAAAGTCCTCATTATAAGTGTTTAATTAAGCTGTTTACCTAAATGTCTCTTTGGTCAATTATAAAATGCAACAAAATTGATTACTGAGAAATGACAGTAAGATCACAAGCCTATTAGCATAAGGATGGTCACAAAACCATGTTGAAAATTGAACTACCTGAGAAAGTGTGATGACATTTGCAAATGGGAAATTGTAAGAAGTGAGGGCTGCTTTATTGAACATGACCAAGAGCACTGTAGAAAAATCAACCATTACAATAAACTGTTATATTTATATATAGTGCAAATCATCCTACTCGAACAATTAAAGACATCGAAACAAATTCAAAAAGCAAACTAGGCACATATTGAAGATAATAAACAAGTACAATCAGTTCTTTTATAGTGTTGCAACTTATAAAAGAAGTAAAAGACCAGATAAGGCAATGGCATGTAACCTTTCTCCAATAAAAGTTGTTTAGTAAAAGCCCATAAAGAGCAATGGTTGTATAAGACTTTATTATGTTACATAAGCTTTTAATTTTTACTTTTTTTTTATAAAATATATAGGAAAAAAGGAAGGTACAAAGATGACAAGAAATCCTCACAAGAAGACAACAATAGATAGCAACTCGAAGTTATTTATTATCTATTTAAGAAACTTAACTACTCTAATGGCATCCGATAAAAACTCATTCATCCATTTTCCTATCGAAAACTATTTTCTCACCAAAAACTTAATTAGGTTCTATTTTTTTTGCCACCCGTAGTGAGCACGGGTTCTCTCACCTACCGTAATATAACAAAGGGTTGGTTTGCCAAAAACACATTTATTACTATTCTCTAATAAGTGATAAGAGAACACGTATAAAAGATTTACAATAGAAAACACCAGGAAAAAAAATTCAAAGAGACCAAATTAATTTATCAGGATAAGAGACATATAAAAGAACCCCTAAAAGATAATATAATTTTTATCAATTTTATGCGCCACATGCTACTAGAATGGGAAAGAGGGAAAGAAAGTATAAAGGGATGTTTTTTTTATATCAAAATAAAAAAAAATAAAAAAAAAGTATAAAGGGGTGCCAAGACAAAAAGGCACCTTTCCAGTTGTTTAATAAAAGTTACTTTGAGAGTGCAATCATCCGTACATAAGTATTATGTTAGTCTTTTCCACGCATGTTAATGTAATATGAATAAGATGTGAATTACATCTCATCACTTAAATATTTTTCTCTCTTATCTCCTTCCATTTTATATTACAAAAGTTATTGATCTAGTATTAAGATAATTTCTGGGTTGCAGCGAAGGTTGATCTATTTGATAAGAATTCGATTCATATCTATGAGTTCGATTTCTGTTGTTGTCGATGTGAGGACTTCGTTAGAGACTAATATGTAAGTATCTCTATAAATATTTAAAGAGTCTTGAAATTTTTCCTGATTCTGGTGAGCCCGAGACCCGACTCACCTAAAAACTTCATTATAATAAAAAAAATTGGGTTGGTCGACAGATTTTAAAATATATCACCAAGTAAGGAAGATGCTGCCACTAGCTAGGCCATGGCAATGCTTGTCGATGGATATGAACAAAACAATACTAAGCACAGTCACTTACCCTTATTATATGCACGCGCGACAATAATGCACGTTGCGTTGGGTCACCTCAAAAAGGGAAAGGACAAGGACACAAGGAACATGAAGACTAAGGAGAAGTAACATAGGAGGATTGAACAGAACTTCATTCTGTGTTTGGTGTACAATAAAAGTACAATATATGTACCCAAAAAAAAGTACAATAAATCCGCGCAAAAGTAAAAGAAATACTCCCTCCATTCCATAATTTTAGTAGTTTTAGCAAATTTTTTTGGTTTCAAAATATTGGGTATTTTATAAACTCAAGATATAATTCACGTTTTTTTTCAAGTATACCCTTTATATATTTATTGTCTTTTACATTGAAAATTGACACAACCCCACAAATACTTAATTAATTATCTTGGAACCTGCAACAATTAATAAAGCTATTTTGATAAAAATATATTTCAATTAAATATTTTATTGGTCTGTGTGTAAAAACTTTAAACCGCAAAAAATATGGAACGAGGGAGTACTAATTTTTAATTTCACTGAAGAGGAGAACAGGTTTATTTACCAATAAATCGTGATTTAATGGAGCACTCGTTTTCATGACACTGACTTCAATTCATGTAGCAATTAATTATGAGATCAAATCCTAGAAGCAAACAAATTCTCTACTGTTTTTATATTGCAACAATAGTGTTGTCCTAATCCTCAAATATTTCACATATCCACACCTACTTGTTTTGATTTTTTATTTGACTTACTCCCTCCGGAATGAATTAAATGGAAAAAAATGTATTTGGTCTAAAATACATATATTTTTTTGCTTATAATTCATTCCAGAATGAATAGATCACGCACGCTGGTCTTTGCCGACTCATGCACTAAAATAATGTGACATTCTCAGGCTCAACTTGAAACAAATGTCTAGCTCCTAGGGAGCTACATGTGTTACATTGTTACTATAATAATAATAATAATAATAATAATAATAATAATATGAACTCATATTCTGAATTTGTATTTTGAATCTTATAGGATCAAGACAATCTCTTATTTTTCATCAACAGAAGAGTATCTTGTTAATAAGAGGAAGACACAAGTTTTTGTTTCTCTCTCTTAGATTTTATAAGACAAATTTTTATTTTAAAAATTTCCTCTCTAATCGGACACTCTCCTGCTGTTGAAAAATAGGAGAGGATCCCTGATCTAATCTTATATGCTAAAACCGAAATGTCATTCAGCGATTTTAATAAGAGGAAGACACAAGTTTTTGTTTCTCTCTCTTAGATTTTATAAGACAAATTTTTATTTTAAAAATTTCCTCTCTAATCGGACACTCTCCTGTTGTTGAAAAATAGGAGAGGATCCCTAATCTAATCTTATATGTTAAAACCGAAATGTCATTCAGCGATTTTAATTTGGTTGACTGACTGTTCTATTTATTTTTTTATGGTCTAATTCGCTCTTTTTCTTTTTCTTTTTCTTATACTAACACTCAATCAACTTTGGAGCAGGATAATTTTTTGATAGTAACATTGACATTGATGATTTATCAAATTCATAATACCACCAAACAATGTTAGTTAATAAAATTACTATATGCCCAATAATATTATTAATATTAAAAAATAATGTAGTAGATTAAAAAAGAATAAGAAAATAAATTAATGATGTTGTTAAAAAACGAACCAGAAGAGAGCATATAAGATGCAGCAGCGTAGACTCCTTTTCTTGTCATGGTTGGAACTTTCTGTTCCTTCTCTTCATCATCACTGATGATCTCTTTCACATCAGCAGAGAGTGGCAGCAATTTCTTTGTAGACTCCATTGATGCCATGCACTCTGTTCTTTCCTCTCTCTCTCTCTCTCTCTCTTTCTCTCTCACTCTCTCTGTGTCTCTCTTATTTGCCTGAGAACTTGACTTTAGGTGAGAAGTGATTATTTTATAGCAAGCAAAGCAAAGAGAGAGAAAGAAACGGAGACAGGGAAAGCAGTGTTGTTATATTTTTGAGTGACAAAGGACGTAAGGGCCTTTTTGGGGGTTGAATTTTTATTATGTTCCTTTTTCTTTTTATACATAGTACTACACTAAATGCAACACTGTTTTTTTATCTTTTATTTTTTTTTAAACTTTTTTTCTTTACAAGAGTAATAATTAAATATCGATAATATAAACATTTTTATACAAATAATAATATATGATGACTAAATATATGTGTGTTAGTGTATGATTATTAAATTTTATTTTTTTATTGGTTTATTTTATTTTTTAAGATTATTATTCCGTTCTCAATATCCAAATTCTAAAACAATTTAGCGCATTTTCACCCTATAGATTATAGGAGATTCCTCTTTTCCAAAACGCAAACTAAAATGATAGAGAAAATTAACTGGGATACTATTCTCTCATCCTAATTTTTGTTAAATAAAATGATAAAAAAAATTGTTATTGTATATTTAATTATTAAAATTAATATCCAATTAATAAAAAATGTTCATTACACATGCCTGCATATTCTCTCTCTTCAATTTTTCCTTTGAACATATATTTTTTAATGTTATTTTATCGTTTAATTTTTTTCATATACTCAAATTTTATTCTCTTTTTTAGAAATATTCTTTATTTTAAATAAAAAAAATGTTTGTGCAAATCATAGGTATTACAACTAGTTTATTGAATAACATGAATCTTTACTTAATTTAAAAAAAAAATATATATTTGAATGAACACATTGTGTCCAGAAAGCACAGTCTGGTAGTAAAACATACGTAAGAGTTGTGTAGATACTGGAAGCTGACCAAAAAACACAGTAAAATTTACTTGGCCATATCATTAATATATTTATTAAACATGGTACACAACATGTTATAATAAATATCAATTACAATTCATTTAATGTATCAAATATTATTTATATTAAATCAGTCAAAAAAATATAGCATATATTAATGTTATATATTAAATGTTATAAAACACTCATAGATTTTATTAACTTTTAAATGTTAGATATTCCTAATTGTATTACTTTTCGAAAGAAAAACAATAAATACAAGAGAGATTGAATTGTGCTTTCTTAAGGTATGCTTGTTTTTCGTTTGTATCTCTTTTCTATTTGAGAAATGCTATGAACAACCTCTCTGACACTCTTTCTTAGGCATTCTCTCAACTATTGGACCACATCAAATTTTTTTTAAACACTCAACCTGTTAACCGGTTTTGTTAGTTTTAAAACTTTTAACATTTTTTTTTTGTTTATTATTATTATTGGAATCGCCAGTGCATTTCTGTGACAGAATATCACCGAAAAATTCTCCAACAAACAGCACTCCCAAAAATTCACTCCATGGCCATTTCTTTCGACGATTCTGGTTCTAGGGCTCTGTTTGGTTTGTTTCTGCTCTCCCCCATGGCCCTTTCTTGTAGTGTTTAAATTGATTTATGAAATAATAACCCATAAACATATCAAAGTGAATGCAAACTTTTTTTGATAGAACAAATTGAATGAAAAATGAAAGAGAGAAAGAAACAAAGACCTAAAACTTCAATTTGAATCCAGTAATTCTCCAGATCTAAATCTCACCAAAAATTCTCCACACTCAAATAATCACAGAAAATCCCAAACACATCGCCAGAAAAATGGAACATTGAATTCTTCCGCATTCAAATAATCAAACAGAACAAGGCATAAGATCTGAACATCTTCATACACTCATAAATTCACACTAACACACCATTGAAATTAATCCCTGATAAAATCATGAAATTTATAAGAGAAAAAAAACCCAAGATCTGATGAGTTCAACATTAAATCTTTTCTTAGCAACAACACCCCCACAAAAATCTTTTTCAGGGCTCCACCTTAGTTTAGGAATAAAAGGATTTCCTTCGACCCTAGTGTTTCATAGTCTTAATATACTAAAATAACACTTTACAAAATTTAACCCAATCAAAATTTTCAAAGATTCCTAAACTATGACACCGATTAAACTATGAAGAGGCAAGTTTAAAATCACAAAAATTTCTTCTTTTCTCCTTTTGAAGCTCACGGCTTCAACAACAAAATTTAGGGAAAATATTTAATTTTCTTTCAATAAAACTTTAATAACAAATACTAAAACTTACTTCTAAAACTCTAAGAAATTAAACAAGGATTTTAGAAATAAAGTTTTCTAAAACTCTTTTCCAGATCTCTCAAGGAAGATGTTGAGTTACTAACAAGAATAAATGAACAAATATCAAAGGCAACCAATACTAAATTTAATAGCAACCAAAACAATGCAATAAAGTCAATCAAACAAGGAGTAGAGAGTAGGAAGAATAACACCGCTATTTGGTTACGCAGTTCGGCCCCAAAAAAATGACCTACGTCTGCGGGAGAGAGCAGCCCTCTGTTTCACTATCAAAGAGTCTTTACAAGAGATTACAATTGCTTTGAACCCCTTCCAAATGTCCAAGAAGAACAAACCCAAGAGTTCCCAATCCCTCTCTCTTTTCCTCTATGAAAACCTCTCAAGAACAACAATAGAGAAAGCATTCAATCCTCCTTCTATGATTTCCTAAGACCCCAAGGTGTTTCAATGTGTTTCCAGCCCCTAAAACCTCATAAAGATGCTCAAGAACGGCTGCACACAACCCTAGAAAGACTGCACGTCGTCTCTGAATGAAAAACACGTTCTGGTTTAAAAACAACAGTGGTGAATCGATTCACCAGTAAGTGTGAATCGATTCACACGTACAAATCTTACGCGTTTTGTGATCCTAAGTCAGTGAATCGATTCACACTCCTTCACTTCGATTCACAGAAAGTCCAAAACTTCTCCAAGGCTCCAAGGCACATCATGAATCGATTCCAGAGACCCATGATTCGATTCACACCTGTTGAAAACTCATTTTTATGACTTCCAATGATCTCCAACATGATTTTAAGGCACTCTAAACTCCACAATTCTCCACCTTGACTTCAAATCAGTGGTGATGCTCAACTTTATCCATCAACCACTAGCTGCTCTCTCCATTACTGGAATTACGTCTCAACCCAAATGATCAAGTCCAAGTGATCCTTGAACCTTGATCTAGGAAAATACTTGGTGAACTTCTCACAACCATGCGTAATCCCCAATTCACCAATCATACTCTTCATTGCGACTCCACCTTGAGTTGTCTTCACATGCTTCAAACCGCCTTTCACATTTTCTAACTCAAGATTGACCTTACACACAAGCCTCTCCTTGTACCTTGGTTCTTCAAACTCCGGAATACCTTCCGTCTTCATAAAGTTCCACTTGCATCCAACTACCCTTGACTTTTCCGGTAGATTCACAAGTTCCCAAGTCCAGTTCTTCTCCAATGAATTCACACCTTCATTCATTGCCTTCAACCGTTTCTGACTCTCCATGCTTCCCATTGCTTCACTGAAGTCCCTTGGTCCCGAGTCTGGAACCTCTTCAGTCACAAACAAAGCATAACAAACAAGATCAGCATACCCGTATCTCTTCGGTGCCACAGTCTCCCTCATTTCCCTATCTCTTGCCAACAGATAGCCAGGATCCACTGTTTGTTGTCTTCCTCTAGAACCTGATGGTGGAGGACTATCGTCCTCTTCATCATTCCTGCCTCACTAGTGGTAGACTCCACCTCAAACTGAGTTTTCTCCACCTCCACTTCTGAGCTACTATCCTCCAGGTCTTTGCACTTCATCCCCATGCGGGTCTCATCGAAAGTGACATCCCTGCTTATGATAACCTTTGACCCTCTAGATTCCAAATTCCACAACTTGTATCCCTTCACACCCTCCGGATATCCGATGAAGACACATTTCACAGCTCTAACATCAAGTTTGTCCTGCTTGATATGCGCAAAAGCCAAAGCTCCGAAAACCTTCAACTTGGAGTAGTCTGCCGGTCTCCCACTCCAAACCTCCATAGGTGTCTTGAAGTCTAACGTCGTTGATGGGCATCTGTTGATCAAATATGCTGCTGTACTCACAGCTTCGCCCCAGAAGCTTTTAGGCAACCCAGCTGCCAAAAGCATACTCCTCACCCGCTCCAAGATGGTCCTATTCATGCATGTTGCTAGGCCATTTTGATGCGGTGAGCCTTTCACGGTCCTATGCCTCTGAATACATTGTTTCCTGCAAAACTTATCAAAATGCTCTGAAAGAAACTCCAGGCCATTGTTAGTCCTTAAAATTTTCAGTTTAGTTCCTATTTGATTTCCTATGAGAGTATGCCATTCCTTGAACTTTTCAAAGGTGTCACTTTTGCTTTTCAAAATGTAGACCCATACTCTCCTAAAGAAATCATTAACCACGGTGAGGAAATAGGAACCACCCCCATGAGTACTCACTCTAGCCGGACCCCAAAGATCCGAGTGAATGTACTCAAAGGGTTTACTAGAATGATGCATGCCACCCCCAAACTCAACCTTATGATGTTTGCCTAGTATGCACTTATCACAAAATTCTAGCTTATCCAATTTATCACCACCTAGCAAACCTTGTTTAGCTAGTTCAACTAAACCCCTCTCACTAACATGCCCTAACCTATTATGCCATAACATGGTTTTATCATGCAAGGTTTGGCTAGCTAATGATGCATGCTCAATAATAGTTGAACCCTCTAATATGTACAAACCACACATTTTAGTCCCCTTAGCTATTATCAATGCATCATGCGAAATATTTATCATACCATGCTCAATACTAGTGCAATAGCCTAATCCATCAAACATGCTTATAGAAATTAGATTTCGCTTGAGTTTAGGAACATACCTCACATCTTGTAAAAGGAATTCGCGGTTGTCATACATCTTAAGACGAATTAAACCCATACCTTGAACTTTGCACGCTTCGTTGTCACCAAGGCGAACTACTCCACCTTGCTTGAGCTCCAAAGTTTCAAAATATTCCTTCCTTGGACACATGTGAAAAGAGCACCCGGAGTCCATAACCCAACTCCTATCTGGTTCCCAACTCGTAACCACTAGGGCCCCTGCATCCTCATAACCATCCTCTATAGCAATCGCAACCTCCACGAAATCTTCATTGCCCCCTCTCTTGGGACAATCCCTCTTAAAGTGACCAACCTTATGACAATTAAAGCATTTGTACTTAGCTTTATTGTCCCCTTCCGACTTGGATTTTGCCTTAGGCTTTCCTTTACCGTTTCCTCTACTCTCATTCTTTTCCCTTGAGACACTCAAGCCTTCCCCACTATCTTCCACCTTCAAGTCTTGAAGCTTGGTTAGCTCCTTGGTCCTAATTGATTGTTGGACCTCCTCCAAGGTAATAGTGGACTCCTTGCCATAGAGGAGTGCATCCTTAAAGTGTTCAAAGGACCTAGGCAATGAATTCAATAAGAGTAAAGCCTTATCCTCGTCATTGAGCTTCACATCAATATTCAGTAGGTCATCGATAATTTTGTTGAATTCTGTTAGTTGCTCCACAATAGGTTTGGTCTCTACCATCTTGAATGAGTAGAGATGTTGTTTCAGACATAACCTGTGGGCCAATGACTTGGTCATGTACAACGATTCTAACTTTGCCCACATCTCCGCCGCGGTCTTCTCTCTTGTAACTTCCCTCAATGCCTTATCGCCAAGGCACAAGATAATGGCATTTCTTGCCTTATCTATCATCTCCTTCTTCTCCGTTTGAGACAGGGTGGCCGACATTCTTGCCTCACCCTTTAAGGCTTCAAAGCACTTCTGTTGAATAAGGATTGCTTCCATCTTCACCTTCCACAGACCGAAGTCGTTGTTACCGGAAAACTTCTCGATGTCCCATTTAGTACCCATGGTGCACAATTGAATTATTTGTTCTTCCCACAGACGGCGCCACTTGTTGAGTTACTAACAAGAATAAATGAACAAATATCAAAGGCAACCAATACTAAATTTAATAGCAACCAAAACAATGCAATAAAGTCAATCAAACAAGGAGTAGAGAGTAGGAAGAATAACACCGCTATTTGGTTACGCAGTTCGGCCCCAAAAAGATGACCTACGTCTGCGGGAGAGAGCAGCCCTCCGTTTCACTATCAAAGAGTCTTTACAAGAGATTACAATTGCTTTGAACCCCTTCCAAATGTCCAAGAAGAACAAACCCAAGAGTTCCCAATCCCTCTCTCTTTTCCTCTATGAAAACCTCTCAAGAACAACAATAGAGAAAGCCTTCAATCCTCCCTCTATGATTTCCTAAGACCCCAAGGTGTTTCAATGTGTTTCCAGCCCCTAAAACCTCACAAAGACGCTCAAGAACGGCTGCACACAACCCTAGAAAGACTGCATGTCGTCCCTGAATGAAAAACACGTTCTGGTTTAAAAACAGCAGTGGTGAATCGATTCACCAGTAAGTGTGAATCGATTCACACGTACAAATCTTACGCGTTTTGTGATCCTAAGTCAGTGAATCGATTCACACTCCTTCACTTCGATTCACAGAAAGTCCAAAACTTCTCCAAGGCTCCAAGGCACATCATGAATCGATTCCAGAGACCCATGATTCGATTCACACCTGTTGAAAACTCATTTTTATGACTTCCAATGATCTCCAACATGATTTTAAGGCACTCTAAACTCCACAGAAGACATAACTACATATTTTTCTTTTCAAGACATAAAACAATCAACTAGTTACACGTAAGTTTTGAACAAAATGACTAATAATAAAGCCTTGAAATCATCTTTCACAACAAGAAACTTAAACTTTTTCAACAAAAGAAAACAAAACCTTCCTAACTTTACTACTAAGTCATAATTTTAACAATTCATCTAAAAACTCAAAACCATCCTCAACAAGATCACTACTAACAAACAATACAGGGATTGAAAATACGAATTAAAATACTCACCTAAAATCTTCCAGGAACCCGCGGTTTGAAGATAGGAAGAGAAAGAAGGATTGCCACGATCACCAACCACAAAATCGCCCACAACATCACCCAAGGATACAGGGGATATAAAGAACAGCCCTCACTCGACATCTCTCAAGCTTCGGCTAAACTAAGGGAATGGAAGGGAACAAATTTGAATTTTCTCAAGAATTCTCGCACACTCCTAACACCACACGGTCTAGCACTTCTTAAGGGAATGATCGAATAAAATAGGGGTCCTTGGAACTGAATTTGTCTGCGGTGGACAAGAGGAAAGAAGGAGGGGACTAGGTTTTCTCTCTCTTTCTATGCCCACATTAAGACCAATAAGCAGCTAACCATTCTCTCCCACTTTCTTTTTGAGGTGATCGGCCAAAAAGAAGGAAAGGAGGGCATTGATTCCTCCAAGTTTTGTCTGGCTAGTTTCAATTCAAGGAAAAAGGTTATTCCTTAAGGTAAGATGAAGATAAGACTTGGTGAAATCTTAGGTACTACCCCATAATAGTTAGACAACTCGTCCCCCACTAAACCACATTAAAATTAATGCAATATTCTTTTCCCCACCTATTGTTGCAATATTCTCTCCTCCACCTATTGTTATCGTGAACAAGCAACCAGTCAATTAAGGGAGAAAAGGTGGAAAATGAGTCATCCCACTATACTTGGTTCTTACCTAAAGGAAATCTCCTAAGATATGAAAAATCAGGACAAGTTTGGAAAAAGAATTTTGGGTACTACCCAATGCTAGCTACATAACTTGCCACGTACTAAAACTATTACCCGCGACTCCCACTAAACCTCTAGATTCCATTCAATGGAGTCAAATGGATCTCGCGTGAATTAAATTGTCACGAGACATTTAATTAATGCCTGCTAGAAATAATCCCATAAAATATTTTCCTTGGAAAATATGAATACGCTCACAATAATAAGCAAACACACAATCAATAACATATATTCACAGTAGTATAAAAAATAGACCACTATGAAAACACAGATGTTAGTGGCAAATATGTCGCACTCACAAAAGCATAATTTTTTTTAATATAATACATACTAAAATACTTCAAACATCAATCATTTACGTCATTTATATCTAGGATCACTAATACGTCAAGGATCATATTAACAACATCAATAATAATAATAATAATAACATCGTTTCTTACAAACAATCCCGTAATCCCATCCCTTAACCCCTGAGGGACTTAAGAGTTCTATGGTGGCAAATGTCAACCAATCCTTTGGTCTCTGCAGTTTGCTCCTCTCCTTGCTGTCCTAACAGGTCACCTTGATTCGTCGTAGTAGTCTGTTGAGCTACAGTAACTATTATCCCGCCTTAGCTTGGGCTATCTGAACTTCATACTCCATTTCTCGAACCATCAGCTTCGGTAAGACGAATCGTTCGTCCCAGAAGTATTGGATTCCCACCAGGTTTCACAACTGAGTCAGAACCCCACAACACTTTTGTGTGTCTCGGCACACATTGTTTTCAATTAAGAAACAATTTCAAACAATTACAAGTAGAGTTGCTCTACTTGAGGATCAAGCACACAAGCATGGTTTGACTCACAACAAGACAAGGTTTGACCTCTAACAATTGCTCTTTACAAAACCCAACACTTGACCAGCTATAGTTTCCCAATTCACAGTCCGGTTAGAACCGAACCGCTCTGATACACTATTGTAACACCCCGTTTTTGGAGCGCTACTAAACTAATATTCTTATCAAAAGCTGACATATTTC
Source organism: Calophaca sinica (assembly GCA_037113605.1). Taxonomy (NCBI): domain Eukaryota; kingdom Viridiplantae; phylum Streptophyta; class Magnoliopsida; order Fabales; family Fabaceae; genus Calophaca; species Calophaca sinica. The sequence continues at coordinate 111,391,251 of CM073732.1, read as the reverse complement.
TGAAAGGTGAAATACTCTGCTTGCAGGGTTTACCGAAAGTGTGGTTCTATTTTTTTTCCTCTTTCTATAAAAACTTCTTTTAAAAGAATGGTCAGAGTATCACAGCGTTTTCAGAAACATGATGGAAAATAAATAAATAAAACATCAAAATAAAACCACAGGAATCGCACTCATAATTTATTAAGTATTACACATATGACACTCCAATTTTTTTGCAAACTGAAAATACATTTATTACAACTTTGAAATGAACTACAAATATCATGTAGCCGGTCGTCACGCTACATCCCTTACTAAACTCCTAGTAAGTTACCACAAATACCCTGACAGATAACCGGGTAAGACTACCCTAGCTATCCTTGTCTGCAACCTCTAACGCTCGTGCAATCTTCATGATCTGGGTTACAATCATTGATTGAAAGAACCACGGGCAAGGGTCAACTTCTCAAAATAAAGAGACAAATGCACATACGACGGCATATTCGACAACAAGGCATATAACAACACAACATAAAGCAAGAGACAACAAGATGCACAAATGCCCATAATGCAACTCTCGACACACTCTCTCAAGACACTTTCGACAATTTTTGGAAGTAACGCCAAACAAGCTGCTGAAATCCAGCCATAGGCTTTGGGCTCCACGACCACCCTAGGATATTCAGGACGAGTTCCTTGACGTTAAGACGTCTAACTAAGCTGCCGAAAAACAAGGGGGTCCTAGCACCCTAAGTTTATTCGGGATATAGTTCAAAAACGCCACGACGACACTTTCTCCACCCTAATGAATAAATCGACGCATACGATGATTCAAGGAAGCATGATGAATAAATCAACTCATATGATAATTCAAGAAAGCAAACTCAAATAATTATTCAATCGCATATTAAATAAATATTCACGCAAAGCTTAATACAAGACAACCCAATTCAACAGTATCAAGCAATCAAGTCATATCACAACAGTCGGAATACAATTCATCCCTCGGCAGCTCAATGGAGTTGACAGAGAGGAAATCAAACAAGTGTGGGGGGTTGGGGACAGCTACTAAATAACCATAATTAAAGTTTTAAGAACTAAAAATTGAAGGGGTACGAGACCCTCACTTCAAACCCTGAGGTTCTCAGACTTCTTCGCTTTATAACAGAAATTTAAAATCTGTCCATATCTACAAGTTGCCCTTACACATACTATACATATGTAAATACCGAGAATGTGAAATGCCCTTACGGAATCGCTAAGTCGTGTGTCCAAGAACGTCTCGGTCTAACGCCGCACGAACTCGGACCATTCGAATCCTAACACCATGGAACAAACTTAGCACAACCTAGGCATAGACTTAGTTTTAATTTCCTAGGCTCTCAAAACCCAAACCTATTAACTAACCAAATCGCTTACACTTGAAACTTAGCAATAATTAAAAGAACAACTTTTTTAAAACATAATACTCATTTTCTTTCAAGCTTGAAACATAAAACCATACTTAAAATTTGATTTCAATAGTAATAATATTTGATTCAAGGCTCCACTAGGTCTTAGGGTTATAGGTCCCTTTGCACCTTAATGCATCATAGCCTTACATTCCAAATCATTTCAAATCCAATCAACATTCTTTTCTAAAAACTCTCCAACACTAGAAAATTCTTAAACACACTAAAATTCAATACTTTTCATACCAAACCCAATAAAATCTATAATTAGACTCCACTTGGCTTTTAGGATTGCAGAGAATCTCATTCACCTAAATGCTTCATTGCCTCAAAGCTTTAAAACAACATCAATTTTAATCAAGTCATTTCCATAATTTCCAAAACTTGAACACAATCTCATACAACCAATTATAATGCTAAGAACACAAAATTATTTTTCATGAAAGCTTAAAACATGAACAACATCAATTATCACATTCTTTTCTAAAATACTTAAGTCAAGGCTCCAATTTGGTGTCTAGGACCTCAAAGAGTCCTTTTCACCTTAATTGTTTCATAGCCCTTAAAATTCCAAAACAATTCCTTTTCTATAATTTTCTAAAGTTTAGAAACACATCAATAAATCATTGTGGACTAAAAATCAAAGTAATTTTCCTTTCCCATCCCTTGTGTAGCTCGCGGCCACCACACCCCTTTTCCAAAAAAAATTGCAAAACTTCCAATTAACTCAACCACACCACTTCATATGAAATTCTTTTCAGTAACATCAAACCATTACACAAAAAGAAACTTATCCAAGTCCCAAAACCATTTTCAAGTCATTCAAGAACAAGGGTTTTCAACAAAAATTCACTAACTCTTTTAATTCAACAACTTCAACAATGACAATAACCAATATACTAACTAAGGAACAAGAACCAACACCCAATTAAATAGTTCACAAGGTAATCACCCCTAATCCCTCTTTCAAGAATAGGTTTTCCTCAAAAACAATACCCAAACAATGTTCTAGTTCCAAAACTATCAACCAATACAACAACAACAATATCAAAGAAGCTCAATTAACTAATTAATTTCTTGATTCTCTCAAGATCACACCCAATCCTCTTTTTACCCTTAGGGTTTAAAGACTTAGAGATTATGGTGCTCATTTCCATCATAGTTCATAACCAAGCATTTAAATGACACAAAATTAAGAATCAAAATAAGAACAAGACTACCTCCTCCTCCCTATGTTGCTCGCGGCCTTGGGCTGTTCTTGGGGAGGAAGATGATGCTCTCTAATTGCTTGAATGGAGAAGTAGAGGATGATGGAGAGTAGAAGAAATAAGTAGCAAGAGAGGCGGAACAATAGAGGTAGAATCAAACTCAAGAAGGAAGAAGAAAGGTTGCCATTGATGAGCTCTTGCTCTTTCTCTCGCTAGGAATGGAGAAGATGAAATGAATGGAAGTAGAGAGTGGGGGGTCACGAGTTCTGTTGGGAATAAAAGGGGGGCTATTATATATATATAACCAAATATAAAACAAGTGGTTATACATATAACTCACATTTACCAATTAAGTAAGAAATAATTGAATTGATAAGGAAAAAGGTGAGGTCACGGCTAGAAGTCACAAGGAGGGTGAGGGAAAAAGAATTAAATAGCAAGTGAAATACTTGGTTGGAATTAATCTAATTAAAGTATTAAAAAAAACTACTCACACAAAATGTGACACCTCTCAATAAAGTGAGATGCTAGTCCCATCATTTAGTCTACCCCATCAAATCTCTCATCTCTCATGGTTACCCTCTAATCCTAGAGTCTATAGTGTACTAAAACATGGCATCGAGTAACCGTGTTACCGATTAATTCTCTCGCCGATTAATTCGCGAAAATTAATTTACCGAGAAATTAATTCATCGCGTGATAATATTATCATAAATAACAAAAACAACCTAAAACACTCAAAAATATTCACAACAAGTTACGATTCGATTTTTATCGAAATCAGAGTTCGTTTTAAATTTTAATGCGGATAAAATTTACCCGGTGATTCAAAACGCAACAAAACTTCGTTAGAATTTTTCGACGATATTCGAACCATGAATTAATATAAAATATTAATTCTTAAATTTAATTTCATCTTGATTTAATTCAATCATTTTCTTAGTCAACAAAAATACGCGTTACCGCGTCACGCAGAAAACTTATATAATGTTTAAATTGATGAATTCACATTAAAGCAGCATACGTCTACGTTGTCTATTAATTTGAATTGACATCATGAATAATAATTATTTATAATAAATAAATTATCTAAAATAAGTCAAAATAATTCCATGTACTCTCAGTAAATCATTGAGGTGATCACTACAAGAATAAGGTGTTTTACCTGCGAAATTTTACCGACGGACATTTCCGTCGGTAACTTATAATCCTGGGCACTTACCTATGGATTTTTCCGTAGGTAATTTACCTATGGATTTTTTCGTCGGTAAATGTGCTACGGAATATTACCTACGGAAAAATCTGTAGGTAACACTCAACGGTCAACTGACCGTTGCAATTACCTACGGAATATTCCATAGGTAATTTACCGACGGGAAAATCCGTAGGTAATATTCTATATCTGCACGATTATCATTTTCTCCCCTTCACTTCTTTACTTTCCCTCTGCTACTCTCTGCTCCCCCCTCTTCCACCCTCCTTCCATTCTCTTCTCTTCAGCAACTTTCTCCTCCCTCCTCCCTTGTAATGTATCAGTCCATTGCATTTTCTCCTCCTTACACTAGTTCACCATCACAGTAAGTGTCCCTCCCTCACCGTCTTGTCTCTCTCATTTCTCTGTGTGTTGTTCACTAACACGAAAAACATTTTTTTTTTTGGAAGTTCTTCGCCGGAGTTGTCACGTGAGTGCCACCGATAGACTCTACTCGACACCAGGTTAGTAATAAATATTTTTTTATTTTGTAATTATTTTTTAATTTATTAATGATATGTTTAGTATAATTTTATATGTTAATTTGGTTGAGAGAAAATGCATGTTAGGATAATATTTATGACATATGTAGAATATTATTTTTATGAATATTATACTTTTGTATATGCTTTTGTATTATATATATTTTTTAAAAATAAATTTTTTGTTAGGAATAGGAAATTGTGTATTAGAATAGTTTTGTATTTGTTTTTAAGTGTTGTTATGTTTTCTCACAAAAAAAAATGATGTTGTGGTAAGGGAGCTGTTGTAAGGCCAATGTGTTGTTGAAATTATCGTGTATACAATTTTCAATATGTGTCTTGTAATATGCAGAAAATGGATCGTAGTTGGATGTATGATAGGACTCATGCTGGAAGAAGGGGTCTGAAACGAGCTTTTTTAAAAGGGGTTGATCAGTTTATTCGTGTTGCAAAACGTCAACGTAGTGTTCGCATTGAAGGGGGGATTAGATGTCCGTGTCAGATATACAAGTGTCAAGCGGTTAAGACAGAAGATGAAGTCATACTTGGCTTGTATCATCATGGGTTCAAGCCTGATTATTGGATCTGGACTAGTCATGGGGAAGTTGATCCCACTGCTAATTTAAGGGTTGAAGATAATTGCACAGATGCTTCAAGTAGTGGCCCACCGGATATGAGATACATGCCAAGGCCTCGCATCAATACATGCGATGATAATTATGTGCCTATACCGTCTACCCAGAGTGATCCACCTATTCAAACAACTGACACTTGTGTGCCTATAACGTCTACCCAAAGTGATCCACCTATTCAACCCACTGGCACTAGTACTTTTGCCCCTGGCACTAGTAGTTCTGCTATCCCTGAGACGATGGTCGATACGCTCCACACTACTGACCCAACTTCAGGAGGTAATACCACTCGTTCAACTTCACCGTCAGATGGAGAGGATGGCGTCGACATTGATGAGTTGCAGGATGATTATGTTGAGGAGGAGTGTTTGTGTGACGGTCGAGTCATTATCAGACCTGTTGGGGACTCGTAAGTATTAATTGCTTTTATTAATTATTTGAATTTATTAATTTTCATTGATTAACATGTTTTTTATCTGTTAAGGTTTCTTCTTTCAAAACCGGCTTCTAAGGCAATCACTGTTGTTATCAAGGAGAAGTATCAACAACCCTGGACCACATGGAAGGAAATTAAAAGTGACAAGAATGATAAAGCCATGATGTTTAATGCTTTCAAAGTAAGTTGCAAATTATTATTTCATGCATATGTATTATTTCATGCATATGTTATTTTAAATTTTAATTATGCTTATTTATTAACCAATTTATTTTTGTTATATGATACAGGGCAAATGTACTTGGGATAAAGAGCACGAGGCACATGTGGAGAGAAACTTTCATCGTAGAGCTGGAGCCCACCTCGCTGACATGTTTAGGGACGCCCGCCAAAAGGGCAAACGTCCCAAATGGATAGGAGTTAATATTTGGGAGGTGTTGTGTCAGCATTGGAGGGGCAACAAATGGCAGAAAACTTCAGAGGTGGCGGCAAAGAAAAATAGGGCATCTGAGAAAGGTGGTAGTCTACACATAGGAGGATCTATCAATACCGCACGGATACGGGAGCGCATTGTACACACACGAGTTACTTTTATATAATTTAAACTTAATTCGTTACCATTGATTTTAATTACATGTTACTATTATGTCTCCTTAATATTGTAGGAGAGGTCCTTAAAGCGACCAGTGGCATTACACGAGTTGCATTGCCGTGTCCATATTCGGAAGTTTGATAATGACTTCGTTGATGAGCGGTCGAGGCTGACTCATGTAATAATTTTATATTTACTTATTTAGTTTAATTCTCATGTTTTTGTAATTAATTTTGATTTATTTTTTTATTATGCATATCAGGAGAAGTTTGAGAACCAGATGACTCGACATCGGTCTCAGACTCAGTCTATTACCCCAGAGGAGGAGAGTCATGTTCAGCTAAGTAAATGGGTGGATGTTGTTGGTGGAAAGTACAAGGTTCGAGTGTATGGTGCTGGGGTCCTTTCTTCGTGCTACAAGGAAGGGGCCTCTCACCTCGATGCTACTACTTCTTCTAACGCCAGTACTGGGCGCTCTCACACTGATGATCTGGTGTAGAGGTTGGCTACTGCAGAGCGTGAGGCACTTGAGGCTAAAAGGTGCGGCGAGTGCGGTCAAAGGTTGATCGGATGGTCGAGCAAAGAAAGTCCGATGCGAGACAGCTTGTCGGCATTAGTACAAAGAGCCAGGCCACCGCCACCTCCCCAGTAGTACTACTACATGCCATCGCAGCCTCAGTACTATCAATCCCTGACAATGGCATCAACATAGCAGTACTACCGGCCTCAGCTGCCTATGCATATGCCTCAGCCGCCTATGCCTCAGCCACTTATGCCGCAGCCGCAGCCAGGCCAGCAGAACATCGGGCCAGATGATATGGCTTTTTTTCAAGGCATGATGGAAAATTTACAGCCATACGGTCAACAGCCACGAGATAGTGATGGTGGTGGTCACGAGGACAATGATTATTATGATGGGTCAACATGATGATTAGATATGATGTATGTATTGAATATTATTTGCGGATTTTTTGTATGTTTTTATCGGATTTATTTGAGGAGTTTATTTATATTTTTATCGAATTATTATGTATCTTTTATTATATATATTAATAACAAATTAATAATAATTATAAAATTATAATTATAATTATCAATATAATTAAAATTAAATAATTATATATAAAAAAATATAACCAGAATGCCACAGAATGAGGAACAAAAAAAATGGAAATTACCTACGGAATTTGCCGTCGGTAATTTGGTAATTTACCTACGGATTTTTTCGTCGGTAAATTACCTACTGAAAAATCCGTCGGTAAATTACCTACGGATTTTCAGTAGGTACTTTACCGATGGATTTTTAAAAAAATCCGTCGGTAACAGTTACCGACTGGCGATTAACCGACGGAAATGTGCCTGTCGAAAATCCGTCGGAAACAACCTATTTCCTACGGATTTTGGCTCCTTACCTACGAATTTTGACCGTAGGTAATCCATGAATTTCTTGTAGTGGATCAATCTCTATGACTTATCTTCAAGTATTTAGGATTTTATCTCTAAAATATTTTTTCTTAAAAAAATTGGGATGTTACATCCAAATTATCCAAAAATTTGTATATATGGTTATCAAGTTAATATAACATGATTCAACAGTTAGATCGGCGAAATTTGCGTTATACACAAAGTTATTAGATGTGTCATTATATTAAGTTTGACACCCAGTGTTATTTGATCCTGACCCTATATATATATATATATATATATATATACAAGAACCTGACCCGTGCGATGCACGAGTTTTTGGTCTTTTTTGCAGATGTGGTTGAAGATATTAATATAATTTTAAAAGAATTTTAAAAAATATTTTATCTACCGGAAGTGATTTTTTTATGTAAAAGGTTGTATTTTATTTTAGAGACGTGTCACTAATTGATAATAAATGTTAGTATAAAATTATTTCGTTGAAGTGCAAATATGATAGATGTATTGCTTGATCATTTCTTATAAGTAATTATATTTTTAAGATGTAAGTTTTTTTTTTGAAGTTAAATAAGATGTAAGTTGGAAAACATTTTTTAAGACTACTTTTTTTGTAATATATAAACAAAAGTATATTGAAATTACATAGTTTTGATGATTAGTTGACTTATTTCTTTGAGTTATACCACATAATAATATAATAAAAAGATATATGTATATAAATTATGTTTATTAATAAATAAATAGTTAGTTTGTTGATAAAAGTAAAGTAACTATTGAATTAAGAATCTTTTTCGTAATATACATTATTGGATAAAAATTTTTTAAACAAATTAAATAGTTATGAAATGAGAATTAAAAAAAACAAAACAAATAACGGTAGTTTAATATTTATTCTAAATGACAAAAGATAAATCCAGTACATTAATTATCAAAAATAAAATAAGTACATCAAATTATAAGATACAAAACTATTTTAAATTGGATATTTAAAATTTATAAATTATAAAAGAATAAATTATGATTATTTTATAAATTAATAGCTACAAAGTTGTTAAAAATAAAGTAATAGTGGAATTAACAAATCATGTTAGAAATTTAATGATAAGGACAATTATCTAATGAATAAAATATTTTATAAAAAGATGCATTATCATTGCCGTAACCACATCACGATGGGAGCGGCGAATGATAATCCTCCTGATTATCTAATTTTTATATTCCTTGTGATGTCGAAATCTACACGTAAATTTGACCCAAACTTTGTTTTTATCTCAACTTAGAGTTATTTATGCATAAATGGCTATGAATATTCTATTTATATACTTTTAAAAGTTGCTCGCGAAAACCACACAGAATTTAGAAGTGCATATCCTTTTTTTCAAAGTGGCTATTCTAACAACTTGTTTTAATTAAATTAAATTTCAAAAATTGTTCATGATAATCAAACAGGAAAATCCAAAATAGTTATCCTTAATAACTCAATTTTAATTTTAAAATTACAAAGTATTTGTAATGACAAAACATGAAGTAGATCCAAAGTAGTCGTTGCCAACAACCTAACTATTTTCCTAAAAAAAAAAAACAACCTAACTATTTACAATTTTAGAAAAAAATATTTGACTTAGATTAAAAATATTTGACTTTTATTTTATAAATATCGCTGTTTTTTATTTACATAATCCATTATTTAAAATGATATTTGATTTTCTATTTATGTAAAAGAAAATAATTTTGATTGAAATAAAAAACGATTTTGTTATCTATGATTTTTACTATAAAATGGAATTAACCCGGGACTTATTCTTTCTTTAATTCAAAAACATTTTCATTTTTTTGTTGAACTAAACTATAAAAATATAAAAAGTGAATCTTCTCATCTAAAAGATAATCACATATCACTTTACCAAAAAAAGATAATCACGTACCAGATGAAAATAACCACAAATGTGATATTACACATAAATTGCAAGACGATCAAACTTTGTACTTTTACTAAGAAATGATATTGCAAATCATATTACAGTACCCATATTTGAATATAAACATAAGAAAAATAAATTTTCTTGTTAATAACCATCACAATAGGGACTTGCGTCATTTAATCGCAAACTCATTCACTCATGGACAAAGCGTTGTCTCTTCACCACCACCTGTGAAGAAAAAATCAGTAAAATAATGTGTATTACATGTCACACAAAAACATACACTATCACAGTATTACAATCAAAAAATTCGCCTTCCCAAAATAAAGAAAAAATTAAAGAATAAATAGAATAAAAAATAATAAAAGGTAAATGATAATTTATGGAACAATATATCACAGACTATACAAATGCAATAAGAAATACTAATTGTAATTTTTCACCTTTTTTGGTTTTGGATAGCGTGTCCCAAGACCAGGACAGAACAATTCCAAAAAGAAAAGTAACATTAAATTTGGGTGGTCTGTCATGCTCATGTCTTGGTATTGTATTTAGGTCAAGCTTCATGTTTTCTTCATCATTCTTTTTCATCTTAGGCAAAAAAAATGAGTGGTTTGTTGAAAACTCATCGTAAATGGGCTTTATGTACTTCTTCTTCTATTTACATAATATAACAGTGGTTTTAATATGGGAAAATTAGCAAGAGATGTCAATATTCCGATTGGCAAGTGATGGAAGAGATGATCATGGGTGGGTTCTGGAAGTTAGCCACTGGTGAGGGGTGGTTTGAGGAAGATAGTCTAATGGTTTTTTAGTATTGATTCTTATTTTAGTTTAGTTCTTCATGTTTCTCTTTTTACTGACAATCTCTCTCTCTCTGTATTTTACTTTGAATACTCTCCTTTCTTCAACTTTTTTGAAATTGGTTATAGTATTTTTCTCCTTCTCTTATCCATTATCTTTCTTTTATAACTGAATATTCCAATGCCTTTTTCTTTTCCCACTTCATTAGTTATATTTTGTTTATAAGAGTAATGAATTATAATAATTTACTTTATATATGATAAAAGTAATTAAATAAAAAATTGTTTTAGAAGATGAAACAAATTCAACTACTAATATATTTTTATTTTACCATTTTATTATTTATATGTATTTTTTTTTGTAGAAATTGGTGTAACTAACATTTTCGGTCAACACTTGGATTTCAGTTTTGTGTTTAAATATTTTTTTTGACTCATTAATATGAAATAAAAATAAAATAAATAAAAATTAAAAATGTTTTAAAATTTTTTATATTTTTATATTAAACTAAAATAATGTTTAAAAAATTTTAATTTTTTTTTGACATAGCATATAATATAGACATACATTTTGTAACAAAATATAATTTTTTTTGATGCAATAAAAATGTAAATAAACATTAGGTTTATATAATAATATAAATAAATTAACTTTATCATATAAAGTTTTTTTACACAATAATTTATAATTTTTTTCCTTTAAAACCATTAATTCATAAATTAATTGAAACACTTATTACATAAATTAGTTAAATTAATTTAATGCAATAAAAACTAATTAAAGACATTAATTAAAAATTAGTCTATTTCTTTTATTCTAAAACTATTAATTAAATTGTAAGATTACTAATTAACCCATAAATAGACAGAAAATTACTAATGTTACCCCTACACAACCTTCTTATATATATATATATATATATAAACAAAATAAAACCTGGACTTCTCCACCCCCAATCCAAGCACACCCCCACAAAAGGATCCCCTTTGAATGAAGAAGACCAACTCCGCCTTTGTGGTATCCTAAATTGACAGGATCCAACCACTCCTACCTTTCGCCGGCACAAAACACCAATCATAAGAAGGGCCACCCCAAAGCTTTTGCCATAACCTTTTATCCACCATCTCCAATTTTGATTCTTGAATTGCAATGAAGTCTGAATTCTCAGACCTCACTAATGACTTTATTTTCCTTTTCTTCATCCTCTTCCTCAAACCTCTTGTGACAACCACCCAAAAATTCAATGCAGCCACCACCTATATTTTATTTTTATAGGAAAATATTGGAAAACCTATTCATATATTTTAGGCTTAATTGGACTTTTGGTCCCCCAACTTTCTCAATTTGGTGATTTTGGTCTCCCTATTTTATTTTTTACAATTTTGGTCCCCTAGCTTTCTCAATTTAGCAATTTTAGTCCCTATATTTTTTTAATTGCACTTTTTGTCCTCAAAAAATAGTGGATTATGCACATTTAGTCCTCCACTTTCCCAAAATCCAAGATTTTTAGGGACCAACATTACAAAAAAATTCATGATTTTGAGGGACCAAAAGTGTAATTAAAAAGTATGGGACCAAAATCGGCAAATTAAGAAAGTTGAGGGTCCAAAATCGTCAAAAATAAAGTAGAGGGATCAAAATCGCCAAATTAAAAAAGTTGGGGGACTAAAAATGCAATTAAACCTATATTTTAAAAGAAACGGTCTTTCAAACCAAAGATGAGCTCGAGAGTTTGTTATGCTTAAGGAAGGTGTTAGCACCCCTAAGATGCCCATAAAAATGATACCTTTAATTTGCTTGAAATATTCGTATGCCCTTGAATGAGTTATTTCCAAAAAAGGTTTTTTAAACATTGTCCCATAAATAAATACGATTTTGTTTGTTATCATATTGCAAAAATAGTCAAAGAATACACCATTTAATTAAAGATTTAAACTCTGGTTGTCAATCTTTTCTTGCATACTAAGGACCTTCTCGCGTTCTTCTTGGAGGTCTACGTGGTAGCCTATGAACTTTTCTTCGGTGGTCCTATTTTCTTGCTCAAGTTAGGCTTCGTGTAGTTGCATGGTGTTCTTCAATTGCGGTATCAGGCCTTCAATCCATCCTTGTAAAGCCCTACTAGCCTCTTGAGAATATGCCCACCTTTTCCTCAAGTCACCCTTTTCGCCGAGCACCTGATCTAACTCTTTTTTCCTCAAGTCCAATTGCCGGTTTGCATCCCTTAAGTAGTCTTAAGTCCGGCATCTGCCCGCTTTCTCAGTCTTGGTTTTCTTCTGGTACTTTGCCAAAGATCCAGTTTTCCTATCACATTCATTTTATAGGACTTCCATCTCTTGATGTGCCTTTTTCAGATCCTCCTAGAGAAGCTTTTTCTCTTCTTCAACCTTGTCTAAGGCTTGTTTTAGCTCTTCTACTTCTTCATTGTCAGCAGGTGGTGGAGATGGTGCCTCGAGGACCAGAAATGTGTTTTGGAAGGGCGGCTTGACTTGCTGAACTCTTGCTTTAATCCATTGATGGTATTTTTCATCTGCATGAGTGCTCTTGCACCCAAGTGGCTTTCTGATTACTTTTTTTCCAAGCTCGGCATACTCTTGTGAACATTGCCAGATCTGAGGAGCCCCGATCGTGTATAATGAAAGCGGCTAGCTCTTCTCCAACAGGCTCACCCAACATAGGGGTACCGAGTTATCTCAAAGCTAAGACAGGGTTATAATTGATGCAGCCTATAGTCCCAATTAGGGGTATAGTGGGGAAGTCTTCCCAACAGGATATCACCTCCTTGATATCAGTTCTCTGGAGTACCATATTACAGACTCCTCACTGACACTCAACAAAAAAAGAAGCTCGCTCCGAATTGCTCTTAGGACCTCGGGAATGTCCCCTCTTGACCAAATGACTTTTCAGCCGTAGGTACCAGACTGAGGCATAACAACGAATTAGACCTCTTTTCTTCTCGTGCTGCATGTGAAGTTCGTAGTATAAATCTGCAAGGATGGCAGTAATGGGATCCATACCTTGAGTTTTGAAGGCTATGAAGGCGTCAATGGCTATTTCATCCACAAAATGTTTAACATAAGGGAATAAGACCACCCTGTAAATAATGAGGGTTGCCACATCCTTGCACTCCTTCAATTTTCCTTTTCCATGAAGGTCCTTAGCCTTTCCTTCGGGAAAACTTCTGTGGAAACCCTTGAGATCTTCCTCTACTTCCACCGCGGCAGCCAACTCTTCTTTAGGGATGCTTAGGACATTAGTAATGGTACTCATAGTTGGAGTATACTTTGTGTGGCAGTACAGACCCTTATTCTTTCGAGGAATGCATAAGATTTTCCGATACTCTTCCAAGGTATGTGCCAATTGGAAACTCCTGAAGGTGAATCATCTCTGGGGGGGATCATAAAATTAGGCCAGTGCCGTTAAGGCTCCCACTTGCACATCCACATATACTAGATCCAAGATATTCCCGAACTTCCCTGCGAAGCTAATCTGATCCACTTGTACCCAATTCTCAGCTATGAAGTCAATTAAGTTTCTTAGATCCATCAAACGAGGGGGCTCGACCTTGAATTTCAAAGTATTTCTCCGGTCTAACCCCATGACCGTGAGTTTCAAAGACATTTGCACTAAAGGTTTTAGGGATTCCCAACAAGCCTAGAGGAAGGGAAAACTGGTGTTATGACATGTATATGAATGAATGAGCATGATGATGATTGTTATGATTATCACTATCTTTCAAAAGTAGAAGAAAAATTGCGTACGCATAGTAATTTCATTATGAGGATTTATCGGAAAGAAACACACACCTATTCTTGAGATGAAAAAAATTGTTATTATTTTTTTTAACGAAGAAATATACTCATTTTGAGAATTTTATTTTTGGAAACTATTTTTTGTTTTTTGAAAGAAAGACTAAATACCTATTTTGAAAGGATTGGATAATACTCTACGAAAAATTCATTTTTCAAGAAAGAAGTTTACATTAAAAAACATTTTTTGTAGGATTTTTTTGAAAAGGTTTTTGAAAAGGTTTTTTTTAAATAAATTAGTAAAAGAACAAGGTGGGATCACTGCAACAGATTTGTAGAAAAATGGTGCCTCCTTAACTAGCGTTATCCAGTGAAAGCGCTAGCTAAAAAAATTCGGAAATCATCGCTAGCGCTTCTTTGGAAAAACGCTAGCTTTAGTCAACTAAATAACTAGCGCTTTTCCAAAAAAAACGCTGGTGATTGTGCGATAGCATATTCGCTAGCACTTCTCCAGAAAAGCGTTGTCTATGTTTCTTTAACGCTAGCATTTTTCCAAAAAAGCGCTACCTATACTCTGAATTAAATCATGTATATCCTGTCGTTGCAATTCATTTCTCTTACGCACGATTTGTCTTCCCTCTCTTTCGCCTAAAGAACAGTGCCTCCATCGTCTCTGTCTCGCCTCCGTCTCTGCCTAGCCTCCATTGTTGTGTCGTGCCTGCGTCTCAATCGCTCAGTGCTCAGTGTCGCCGCTCTCTCCCTCTCGACCCATCGCACAAGTTCATCTGCCTCCTCCTCTCCACTGCGCTGTTCCCCCTTCTTCGTCGTCGTGGTCGTGCAAGTTCACCTTACCGTCACCACTGTGTCGGTCGCACCCCATCTCTTCTTCCTCGTTAAGCTGCAGCTCAAGTAAATCTCCTTCCCACTTTGCTCTCTCTACCCTAAAGCATATATGGGATTGAGTTCCTAGATTAGTTTGTGCATTGAGCAAAGATTGTTAGATTGAGCAAATATTCTGATGGTTAGATAGTTAGTTTTGGTTTGTTGCTCAATCCTAACTAATTTTGGTACTTGTTTCCTCGTTTCGTTCCTACTCTCAATCCTAGTTTTGGATTATGACAACTAGCTGCTATTGG
Organism: Calophaca sinica; assembly: GCA_037113605.1. Classification (NCBI taxonomy): domain Eukaryota; kingdom Viridiplantae; phylum Streptophyta; class Magnoliopsida; order Fabales; family Fabaceae; genus Calophaca; species Calophaca sinica. The sequence continues at coordinate 111,376,186 of CM073732.1, read as the reverse complement.
ATTGTGTCACTATGTTGATTTAGTGCTTAGGAAGAATTGACTTTCTGCTTAGTTTTGTAATTGTGATACTTCTTATTTACTTTCCTTTGGAGCAAGTGTTTTCTGTTTTTTTTTTATTCTTGGGAGAATGCTTCAGAAATGGGTGAAATTTTTGCATCTTTTGAAGTAGGATTTGATTGCTAGTTGCTGCCCCTTTTGCATTTCAACTCCATAATGGAAAGGTGGCTTGTGTGGCTTATTGTGATCCTGATAGCACTGTGTTTAGTTTGTGTAACTGGTTATTGGATTAGTTTGTGATCCACAGATATTGACACTGATGATAAAAACCAAGTGTCTCACAACTCAAGCATGCTTTGTTTCTCCACACATCCTATGCACTATTTCTTCTGGTTTGGCTGTGTTTTGTGCTTGCTGTGATAACATAGGTACATGAATCTGTTTAGATCACAATTGGAAAGTGGGTAATTAATGAAAATACAAATAGATCATGGAAAATTTTGATAAAATACGTAATTATCGCAGATACATGGCTAATTCCGGACATGATAGTGATGCTCATCATAGTGATGCTGAAGCGGCTCAAAATGTGAAGTGTCGTCCCCGTGGACCGACATACAAAAAGAATATCATCCGAGCCAGGAGTAGAGGAGATATACAAAGCGGTAAGATAGTTACTAATTAATTTAATTAGTTGTTTTTATCTATTTATTATCTAATGTTGTACACTTAAGTTTTTTTTTTTTAGGTTTCATGGAATGCTAAAGGTCAACCCATAGGCAAAGGTGGCAGAGATTTGAAAAGTTTCATTGGAACTCAAGTGCGAATGACGATTCCATGTACATTTAGTCGTTGGTTACAGAAAGATATGTAATTTTTGATAGATGCAAAGAGGTGCTTTGGGCTGAGATAAAGGTATATAAATTAATTAACATTTATCATTTGTATTTCTTCTCAGTTGTGTAAATATATTTACCCTACCATTTTGTTTATAATGTATTTGCAGAAAACATGTAATGTTGACGACACCTGTAAGGACATCATGATGAAGAGTACCGGAAAAGCTCATCGGACATTCCGAGCATGGTTGTCTAAGCGGGTGGCAGATAAAAAAGGGAATATTAGACCTAATCCTCCATCATTGTATGCATCAGTCATAGGAGTGGACATCTGGACTGGTTTTGTAGCAAAACACACCAGAGATCCTGAATTCCTGATGTACTTATACATGTCCCTATTTGTATACCTGTATATGTATGTCAATACTTGTATATTTAATTGTTGTCATTTCTAAGCACATTTATATTTCTATATAGAGAATAAGTAATGTAAATCGGCAGAGAGCATCAAATCCTCCTTACCCATACAGAGGAGGGGTTAAGGGGTATTCAGGCATTGAGCAAGATCTGGTATGCAGAGTAACCTTAAATTATATGTACAACTGGTGAATTTGAGCATGTCTGTAGAGTAACGTAATTAACACTGATGAATTTCACTTTTTTTTAATATGTATAGATGAAGCAAGCAGGAGAAGAGGAATATGCAACCTCAAAATCAATCGATCGCCATGTCTTGTGGATAGAAGCCCACCGAAACAAGGATGGTGAGATTGAAGACCCCCAACTGCAGAAGTGTATGAAAAAATTGTAAGTATGATAGATTAAATAACATTTTCATTTACAATTTTCTTATGAAAGTGATAATACTTAACAATCTTTGTGAATAATATTTGTGTCTCAGGATGCCCTATCACAGGAGGTTATGTCACAGGGGATTGACATAGACATCATTTCCCAAGCCATCCCCATTAAAGAGTATCCAGGACGTGTAAGGGTTGTGGGATTTGGGGTCCCACAGAAAGCTATCTTTGGTCCACTGAAGCGCTCAAGAAAAGATGAAAATGAAGACTTGAGGCGGATGGTAGCCAAACTCTATCACAAGGTCCAAGAATTGAAAAAGGTGCATCATCCGAACAAGGGACCGAAGGGGGAGCATCAGGACAAGGGACCGGTAGGGGAGCATCAGGATGGTAGCGCCAAAGATAGTTGCACTCTAAAGTCACACAAGGTAATAAATCAAATTACGCCAAAGATAGTTGTATATCTTGAAATTGAAACTTGTATCATGCATGCTGAACTTTTGCTTATATAATTTGGTGTTGGAGTAGATCATGTCTTGTATAGTGACTTGTGTTGGCTGGTATATGATAATTTTTTGTTGTTACATGTATTAGATAAATTTTGAAATGTCCATATTTTACGGGAGACTCTGCCAAAATTTTGTTAGTAATTCAATTGAAGTATTCAAATATTCTAATTTAATATTATTGTGGATCTTGATTACTTAAGGAACTGGTGGAGGTAATGGAACCGGTGGAGGTGCACGAGCCTAGTTTACCCATGGATAGATGCACTCTTAAGTCACCCGAGGTAATAAATCATTAGAAATTGTCGTTACTTGTATGTATTGCATCAATGGTTTATCACATTAATATTTTGTTTATCATTGGGTTAGGACATCAAAGAGTGTATGCTATATTTGTCAGGCCCGTCTCGAGTGGTTGGTAAGGGGATTTGCTTCACTGATTTAAGTGCCACATTGCACAATCGTCCATTACCTATCCATCATTGCAAGGTTAGAGTTGGCTTTGCAACTAAAGAGGATGCACCATTGCCTGTACCACTTGAGGGGGCAAATATCATGACAGTGGGACAGGCAATAGGTACTTATGTGGCATGGCCGGTAAAACTCGTTGCAAGTGACGTGCTATTTTTTGATAAACATGATTCATTATCATAATCATAATATATTTATAAAATTACGTGGTCACTAACTAATGCAAAATATATAGAAACCCATAAAAACCAAAGCCAATGACAAGAAGAAAGGAAACGACAAGCAGCAACCAGTTGGGTCTTGTACATCCCCAGTAAAGCCTATGGACAAATTTCAGCATTCCCCTCCTGAAGCAAAATTCTTTAATTATCTGAAAGTTCATGCTGAAACAAGGATGACATTGACTGGAGAACAAATCCAAATACCACTGGAAAAAAAATATTTTTGGTTATGAATCTGCATTATTTCTCAGTGCTAAGGATGGACCGGTAGAAGTTTTTACTCATGGAGGGTGGGTCAGTCAAACTGTAGTTAGTGTATATATTAGGTACAACATCCAACTTTAAAGTATACGTTTTTTTTATTCTTTCACCCAATATTGAAGTTATTATTGATCCATTAATTTGTATATGTTTTAATTATATTCAAGGTACTTGTATACTAAGATACTGATCCCAGAAGAACGGACCGAGAGGTTTGTGATCTTATGCCCAGAGAAAACAAATTTTCAATTTAAATCTGGGAATATGGTGGACTATATATATGAACGCTTGACATTAACGAAGCCAGGTGTTGACACCTTGTTTTTGTCACTGATTAACCTAGGGTGAGTCATTTATTTAATTTAATCATATATATATATATACATATTCATATATATGACTTAATTAACGATACTAAATTTTGTGAAATGTGATTACCTGCTAATTAAGATTTCCTTATTCAACATTTTTTAGGGCCCAGTGGGTATTGTTGGCGATCAATCCCCGGGAAGACACGGTGTACTATTTGTGTTCTTTGCGTACTCCTTTGAGCTTCCACAAAGAAATGAGGGAAACGTTCGGTCAGTAAGTATATATATGCATGTTGTTACGCCCCAAATTTTCTACGCTTAGTTGAGTATAAATTGTGAGAAGTTGTGTAATTGTGTTTGAACTTAATTTGGATTCAACTTGAGTAAATGTGATTACACAAAGCTTTAATTTGTAAGTTGTTGATTTGGAGTTAAGAAATAAGTTGGATTTAATCCTAAAAATGGTTGGAAATGTTGATTAGGAATTAATTGAAGTTGGTTTGGGGAAATAGTCTCAAGATTGGGTGTTAAAATTGAGTTTTCTTGATTTGTATTCAGTGGGAATCGATTCCCACAAGCCTGAATCGATTCAGGCAAAAACAAGTCTTTGGGAGTCGAATTGGGAGATGCAGGAATCGATTCACTCACTTAAATTTCAGCTGTCACATTTCTGACTGTGTGAATCGATTCACACTAAGCAGTGAATCGATTCACAGACTTGAAATTGCTTAAAAATGCACCAGCAGCAAACAGAACGTGAGAGAAAGGAAAAAGGGGAAAGAAAGGGCGATTTTGGAGAGAAGAAAAAGGGGGAAAACCCTAGGGTTTCATGGAGTGAGAGAGATTGAAGAGATTCTTGCTAGGATTCTTCAATTCCTAGCTTGAATGAGAGTTTAGAGAGTTGAGATTGAGTTTTAATGGAAGTTTGGAAGAACCCTAACTAAGAGGAAAAAGAATAACTGAATTGAAGGAGAAGAAGACGACGAAGACCAAGCTTCTTCAAGGATGGCTCAAGTTCTTCGACTTGAAGAAGAAGATTAAAGATTGTAACTCAAGATTGGGAAGATTTGAAGAAGTCCTAAGTTGAGAAAAGGGGGAAAACGTGAAGAAGAGCAAAGAGGGGAAAAGTTCAACCATTCTAACTCAAGGTCTTGAAGAATAGAGGTGAGTTCTTCATTCCTTAGGTGATGGGCAACCATAAGTTCCACATATAGGAATTTCTTTTCCTTAAGTAATATGTGAACTCTAGGTTCAAGTTAGGGATTTTGAATATCCTTATGAAGTAGAGTTAGATATTATTATTGTTATGATTTTATAGTGGGTTTGGTTAAAAAGAGGTTGCGTGGCTGCCCCCAACCCCCCACAAACGTATGTATGTTTGATGTTTGCTCTTTTGTAAGCTCCATAGAGCTTCAAGGGGATGAGTTTGATGTATGTGTGTCCATTATATTGGTCAGTTTTGAGGCTTATTAATGAGCCCTAAGTTCATGGCAATGATGAACGTGAACACAAGAAGGGGGTTGAATTGTGTTCAAAACTTTTCGCAAACTTTCAGTTAAAAAAAACACTTTTGAACACTTGATTTGAAATCTGTTTGTTATCGGATGCTGGAGTATGACCAGACGCTGGAAATAAAGTTTATGAAAACTTGTTTTTCTTTGCAAGATAAGAATAAATGTAAAGCAGTAAAGCAAGAAACTAAGAGATTTTTACTAGTTCACCACCAATCTGGTAGCTACATCTAGTCCCTTCGTTCCTGAAGGATTTTCCACTATAATCAACTGATTACAAATTCCTTGAGAGTATTCTACTGTCACAAACTTGACAATACTCTTAACTTCTCAAAACGACTCAGTACGTTCGAGCCTTTGAGGAACAAAGCCTAAACTAGGCAATACAATTTTCACATAGTGATTTTCTTTTGAATACAATCAAATAACTCTCACAGAGAGGATGAAAAGATTAAGCTCAAAAACAAATAACTTTCTAAAAGAAAGACTATCAGACGACGAGGTTCAGTTCTTGATGTCTAGAAACTTGGCACGAAACTTGATTGCTCACTTGAGTAATAGCTCTTTCATAATATAGTTTTTAACAGTTTTTGGCAACCTTCTTCAATGAATTCCTTGGGGTATTTATAGGAGTCCTTGAGGGGTGTTACCATTGCAGTAAGTTTCAGCTTCATATCATTGAGTGAGGTAATTTGAAATGTTGTCCTTTTCTTTCTTTCCAAAGAATATCAGAATAGTACACATTACCGTTTTTGTACAATCTGTTTTTCACAATTGCCTTGTACGAATTTTGTCTTATATCAAAGGTGTCACCTTTGATACCTCGTACATCAAAATGAGCGCATAAAATCAAATTCGAATTTTGTTCCACATTAGCTGAGGTAGAACGTGACCATCACGTGATTCATTAATAGACCAGATGTTCGCTCAGAACAATAGACGGACGCTCGCAGCAATTGGGTAATCCACGTATCAAAGGATAACACTACCGGACGCTCGCTTTACACAAGACATTGGAGTGAACCGGATGCAGACACACATGGAATATATTCAAACTCTTGTGATTTTCTTCTTCTTGCTTGAGTGACTTATAAAATACAAGTAATTTTAATACCTGCACATTTCAAGACTTATTAAAAGATAAATTGTTCACTTGCAACTACTTTGTTATCATCAAAATCAATAAGGGTCTAAACTTCTCAATCGTTTAGGTTCCAAAAATCTTCCCATTTTTGATGATGACAAATATCCAAGGTTGATGAACAATTTAATTTCACGGGTCTCCCCCTGAGTTCAACAACTCAGATATAATTAAATATTTCAGGTATCCGAGCGATTTACAATAATCAGAGCATTTGTGAGATCGCAAAATGCATACAAGTATCAGAGCATATATTCAATTAAGCATTGAGATCGGATGTTGAGATCACTGTACCAATAATGAATATACTTAAGCAATTATTGAGGATCAGATGCTGAAATTCATTGTACCAATTATAATAAAAATGTGCTAACAGATATTGATGAGTATCAAAGCACTAGACAATGAATATTAATGAGTATTAGAGCAACACATCTTAATGAGTATCAGAGCAATTCAAAGATATGCTATGTATGATTTATGCATGAAATGTGTAATACTTCATCGTCTTCAGCGTGTTCATCAGACTTTCAGCGTGTTTGTCAGACCTTTCTTTTACTCCCCCTTTTGTCATCAGACAAAAAGAGTGTAAAACACATCATAGTCAAACCAGTAAGTAATAATACTAGAAAAATTTGAATAGTACCAAAAATTAGAATAAGTAAATGTTAGATCATTCAAAATATGAACCAAGGGCAAAAGAAGGAATTGTACCAATTTAACAATAATACAAAATATATAAAAAAAATGTTTTTAAGGGTTTGGTGGAGGAGGTAGGAGTTGATTGAAGCGTTTCAAGAGGAGATTCACAGTGTTTTCCAACTGATGCACTTTCTAATTTGTAGCCATGATGGCTTCAAATTCAGCTCTTGGCAAGATGACAACTTCATCATTTGCAGCAAGAGGAGTAGGAGTAGGTTCAGTTTCTGGAACAGGTTCAGCAAAAACAGCCCTTTGTAACTCCAGCTTTTGATGCTCTTCCAGTACTGCCTGTGATAAACTCAGTTTCCTTTCCTTTCTTTCCTGAGCCCTCTGGAAGAAATTATCATTTGGTAAGCTCCATTTGATAATTTTACCCAGCTTCTGTTTTTCAAGTTCCATAGCCCATTCCCATCTATGCACAATCTCTTCAAGATAAAGTATACTCAAAAAGATAGTTTCCCTGTGCTTAAAGAAATCTTCTACATATGCATCAAATTTTGCAAATGCAGCTTCTCCAAAACTGTTTCTTATCAAAGCTCTCATTCCATCAAGAATAAAGTTGATGCCTTCATTTTCAGCCAGATACAACCTATGCAGATTCTCCCTATCATCTACTTCAATATTGAGAGGCCTAAGACGAGGTAGAATGGCTTTGTCTTTCCAAGACATAGTCATTTTACTCCAACTGAATCCAATGTCAAAATGTTTGCAAATAACAGCCCATTGATCTTCCAGTTTCATAACACTTAGAGGCCTAATAATAGATCACATAAACATGTCATCAAAATGAACAATAACGAGGTTTGTGTTTATTACCCTGCTGATAGAGTCAACAGTAGGAATGGTTGCCTTTTCTGCGTTACACACGCTGAGCATGGTTTTCAGATAGCTTCTTAACCGGAAGCTCAGAGATTACTTTGACATCATATTTCCTAGGAGCTTCTTCATACTCCTTGAGACCAATAGATTTTGGAAGTTTACCAGGGGATGGTTCTTTCCTTTTATCAGGGATAGACCAGGGTAGCCACCTTTGCCTATCAGGCACAATCTTCACAGATGCTGAAGAGGGATCTTTGTTCAGATAAACCAATTCCATTTTCTTCATTTCAAGGAAGTGAGTCATGAATGACTTTTCATCATCTGTGATCCATCTTCCGCATTCCTCCAGAGTGAGAGGTTCATGTTGTGGCAGAACATGAGGAAGATCAACGGAGAAATGAATAATTCCTCTGTTTGAAAGAGGTGTTAACCTTCCACCAAATAACATTTCTACTTTCTCATCATCTTCAGAGACAGTGAGGTGTGAACGAGGGGCAATCTCCAGTCTTGCAGCCCTAGAGGTGAATGTCTTCAAGTACCACAGAGAAGGGCGATCATAAATGGAATGATACACTTCTTCTTTGACAAACCTTAGTTTGTTTATGGATGACACAAATTTCTTGGCACCATAGTAGTTGGTAGGTTTGAGAGTGAGAGTAAGTGGGAGAAGGGAAGTCAATTTGACTTTGTAGGTTTTGGGTTTGTTTGGAGGTATTTTGAAGAGTAGGTTGAAAGGGTGAGAGTGGAATGATGAAATGTATGTAGTGAGCGATGTGTTTGATGAGGTAGAGATTTGTGGTGAGGGAAAAGTAGGTGTTCTGGATTTTATGGTTAATTGGGAGGTTTATGGTTCAGTGGATGGAGGCTGTGTAGTATAAGGGCAGTGGTTTGAGGTTTGGTTTTACTGGTTTTCTTGGCTAGTGTTTTGGAGGGTAATGGTTGTGTGCAGTGTGTTTGTGGTGATGAAATAGAGAGTGATGGTGCAGCAATAGTGTCATCAGATTCAAAGGTAGTAATAGAATCATCAACTGTAAAGTCCAGTACCTTTGGGTTAAGCTCAGAGTGCCTAACCAATCTCTTTCTTTTGCCTTGAGACGCAGCAGCAGGAGGAGGAGGAGGTGGAGGAACTTGCTTCCTTGGATCAGAGCTGAAACAGGCTTTTTAGCTTCTGACATTCTCTTCTTCTCCATTATCTTTCTAATGGGGACTCGGTCCTTATCATCTTCTGGTACAGTTCTTCCTTCTGGTGCAGGAGGCACCTTCTGCTTTTTGCTTCTTGTCTCCCTTACTGGAGACTCACCAGTTCTTTTCACACCAAATGCTAAACTCCTGGTGGGTTTCTTCACAACTTCACTAACAAAAGCACCTGCTTCTTCTTGTTGCTCCTGTTTCACTTCCTTTATCCTTTCACCAGTTACCAGCTGCATCCTAACCAAGTTGTTTACCCCAAAAACATCAGGGCGAACAATGTTGCCTACACCAAAGTATTTTTCTCTTTCTTTTTCTTCCAAAGCTCCAAGCTTTCTTGGAATACTGACCTTAATCATTGAGGCAGTAAGAAGAACACCATGAGATATCTTCTTATAGATTTTTTCTTGTCAGCAACACCCTTTCTTGAACCTAAAATAGCAGTGACCAGGTTATTGAAGATTAACCTAGGCAAGTTCACCTTCTGGTTTGCCAAGTAAGTCCCCATAATGAACTTTTGTTCGTAGTTCACTATATCACTTAACCCAGCCTTCAGAATAACACTCTTTGCTATGATCTTGTGAAGCACTCTGAAGTGAGTCTTCAAATGCTTGGAAGTAGGAGTCTCTCCAGATTCTTTCAACTGACTGTAGTTCTCAAACAGGGCTTCATTAACCTTCTCCATTCCATTGAAAGCCTTTTTCCAACCGTTGTAAAAACTGATTCCTTCAACCAGACAACCAGAAATTTCAACAATTTAGTTAACAATAATCACTAACTGAAAACCTCTGACATGGCCTTCGATCATTCCGTCTTGGAGTATGGTAATAATTCCCCAGAGTTTCTTAATGGTAGTTACTATAACTTCAACAGAGGAACTAGAAAAGAAGTAACTTGTCCAGCCCATAGAATCAAACCCTTCATCGAAGTTGAAACCGTAGAGCTTAAACTTCTCCAAATCAATCCTATTCTCATTCAGGAGTTTTGCTTCTGTCATGGTATCGTGGATAGCCCGGTTTTGTCCAACCTTAGAGAATGCCATGGTAGCAGTTGAGGAGTGGGTGTTGGAAGTTTAGGGTTTCAAAAAAATCACACACACACACACAGAGAAAACAATTTTTGCAAACAAAACAGAGTGAGTGTGGAACAAAAAAGGTGGAGCAGTGGGAAAGTTTTGATAAAATAATACAGTTACTTTTTCAAAAAAAACCTTTTCACATTTCCTCTGAATAAAAATAAATTAAAAAGAAAATAAAATAAAGATTCTCGTTTTTCATTAAATGCAGTTGCCAAAATAAAGTTAAAGTCAAGAAAAAGATTTTATTGAGAACATAAAATTAATCATGACTCAGTAGGTGTGATGAGACACTTCAGTCCCACACGCTTGTAACACATGTGTGCTTGGACGCACACAGTGAGTTCACCGGACGCTGAGTTATGCACTGTGAATGACATATCATATGTGTACACGTGTGAATGCTTATGTCATACCAGATGCTGAATGGTGCAAATCATAAGACGCTGAGATTAATCAATTTTCTATAAGATGAAAATTTAAATTTCTTCTTATAAAATTGAATCTATCTTCAGCAAGGGGTTTTGTAAAGATGTCAGCCCACTGATGATCAGTGTCTACAAATTTTATTTCATGAATACCCTTCTGAACATAGACTCTTATGAAGTGATGTTTAATCTCAATGTGCTTTGCTCTAGAATGCAATATTGGATTCTTAATAAGACAAATTGTAGATGTATTATCACCAAAGATAGAAATGTTACTCTCTTTTATCAAGTAGTCTTCAAGTTGATATTTCATCCACAGAAGTTGAGAATTGCAACTTGCTGCTGAGATGTATTCAGCTTCTGCTGTTGAGAGTACAATTGTGCTTTGTCTTTTGCTTGACCAAGACACAAGATATGCTCCAAGGAATTGACAGCCTCCACTTGTGCTCTTTCTTTCAATTTGGTCTCCAGCAAAGTCAGGATCACAGAAACCTACTAACTTGTAATCTTTTGATTTCTTATAAAGCAAACCAAGATTAGTAGATCCTTGCAAATATCTAAATATTCTTTTAATAGCAGTCAAGTGTGATTCTCTAGGATCAGATTGAAATTTAGCACACAGACAGATGTTGAACATAATATCAGGTCTTGAAGCAGTAAGATAAAGTAGAGATCCAATCATACCTCTGTATATTTTCTTATCTACCTTCTTACCAGTTTCATCTTTACCAAGAATACAAGTGGGATGCATAGGAGTGCACATTGGCTTGCAATCCACCATCTTGAATTTCTTTAGCAATTCCTTGATATATTTGCTTTGATGTATATAAATACCATCATTGCATTGCTTGATTTGAATTCCAAGGAAAAACTTTAATTCACCCATCATGCTCATTTCAAATTCAGCCTGCAGTAGCTTAGAAAATTCTTTGCAAAGGCTTTCATTAATAGCTCCAAAAATAATATCATCAACATAAATTTGAACAAGTATAAAATGTTTGTTTGATGTTTTTCTAAATAGAGTAGTGTCTACTTGACCTCTGGTAAAACCATTTTCCATTAAAAAGGAACTCAATCTATCATACCAAGCTCTGGGAGCTTGCTTAAGACCGTTTAGAGCCTTTTTAAGCTTAAAGACATGTTCAGGAAATTCAATGTCTTCAAATCCAGGAGGTTGTTTCACATAGACTTCCTCAGTTATAAAACCATTCAAGAAAGCACTTTTCACATCCATTTGATAAAGAATTATCTCACGGTGTACAGTAAATGAAAGTAAAATGCGAATAGCTTCTAACCTTGCAACAGGTGCAAAGGTTTCAGTAAAATCTATACCTTCTTCTTGTGAGTAACCTTGAGCAACCAACCTTGCTTTGTTTCTCACTACCTTACCATCTTCATCAAGCTTGTTTCTAAATACCCATTTAGTACCAATAGCTTGCTTATCTTCTGGTAGAGTGACTAACTTCCAAACATCATTTCTTTGGAACTGATTCAACTCTTCGTACATAGCCAGAATCCAACCTTCATCTTCCAATGCTTGATCAATCGTCTTAGGTTCCATTTCAGAGAGAAGTGCAATATCTGCATGCTCTTTGAAAGAGGATTTGGTTCTTACTCTATCTCCAGGTTCTCCTATGATTTGATACTTAGGATGATTCTTTTTGTACCTCCAACTCTTCCTGGTTTTAGCTTCTGCTTGAGTAGAATCTTGTGTCTGGTTGTCACCACCGGACGCTGAAGATACAGGTTCACTGTTTGTTGTACCACCAATATTTAACTCTGAAAATAATTCATCTAGCTCTAACATGGCAGTGCCAGCCTTCGTGTCATCAAACTTGACATGAATGGATTCTTCCACTATCAAAGATTCTTTATTGTATATTCTAAAAGCTTCAGATCTTCAGTGAGTCAAAAAAAAGATTCAGATCTTCAAGGGTGAGGAGCGGTGAGATTTTTGTAAAACAAGAGACGGCAGGCATGAAACTCGTAATCGCCGAGCTTGTTGACGAAGGTGGGGACGAAGTCAATGAGCATATCGCCGAAGCTGATGATGAGGCCTTCGTCGGTGGCTGGGAGACCATGTTGGAGGCCATTGTTTTCTTCGGTGTGTCATTTGCAGAGCAGTTTCTAGGTTAGTGATTTTAACCCACCCAACCGGTTACCAGTTACAGGGTTCTAAAATAATGCTGATGTGGTCCAATAGTTGAGAGAGTGTCTAAGAGAGAGTGTCTGAGAGGTTGTCCCTGGCAATCCTCTTTCTATTTTCTATTTTCAGCTTAATTACAAATACGAATTTTCTAACACGTGCAACCTTGCACGTGTTAAGGTGTATTAAATATCTAAATTTTAAATTAATGTAGTATGGTTAATTAATTGTGATTCCTTTAAAAATATGATTATATCTCTCATATTATTTTTGTGGATTTTTCTCCCCTATAATATCTCTCTTTCTACTAAAATATAATAACTACTTGATTCTTGTTTTTTATTGTCTGCATACTCTCTCTCTCTCTTTCAAGACCCCTCTTGCTTTTCCATTATTTTTTCTTTATTTTTCTCCTTCTCCTATATTTTTTTTATTTTTATGAACATAATACTATATTGTTTAATGTTAGACGTTAGAAATACTAGAATGGTGACTTTCATAGCAAAAATTCCATATTTCATAAGCGATATCGAACATAGCCTCAAACGTAAAAATTAGAAGAAAATAAATCATCAAACATAAAAAAATAAAATGATGCCCGAATTGGCAAACTGCTGTTTCTCGCAACATATTTCAATAAAACACATTCTCAAAATTTTAATCTAAAACTTTAAATTAAAAATAGGATTGACTGAGCTTCCTAGTTCCTTCTTCCTCCTTTTTTTTTGATATAAGGGTCATTTTTCCTCTTCTTTGTCATCGTGGACGGAACATGATTTTATTTATCAGGACAAGTTGTAACATTGTGGCCATTTCTCTTGCAAAAAGTACAACTTTTAGCTTTCTTTGCCAATTCTTTTCCACTTCTTTGCCAATCGAAAGAAGACTAATATCAATAATGGTGGGAAATTGTTTACAAACATCTTCAAGTAGAGATCTCCATGTAAGAAACAGAAAATGTCATGGAAAAGAAAAAGGGGTCTTGAAAGAGATGGAGTGCAGACAATAAATATCAAAAATCAAATAGTTATTATATTTTGGTAGAAAGAGATATTATAGGTGAGAAAAATCCATAAAATTAATGAGAGATATAATCATATTTTTGAAGGAATCATAACTAACTAACTATACTATATTAATTGAAAATTTTGATATTTAATGCACCTTAACGCGTGCAAGGTTGCACGCGTTAGAAAAATCAAAATATCATGTTGCTTTCATTTTGTTTCCTATTGTCAAAGTTTTATACTGAAAACAGTAAAAACAATGCAAGATTATTATATATGGTAGCACAACATATTATAATAAATATTAATTACAATTCATTTAATGTGTACAACTTTTATTATCAAATATTATATATTAAAGTTATATATTAAATGTTATAAAAATATTTATTACATTTTAATAAATTTTAAAAGTCAAATGCTCCTAACTTGTTATATTACTTTTTGAAAGAGAAACAATAAAAACAAAAGAATGAAAATTGAATTATGTTTTCTTAGGCATGATCATTTGTATTTTCTAGTTTTATTTTCTGTTTTCAGTTTTAATTATGCAAAAGTGTCACTTTATTTCCTATTTTCAAGTTTTGCATAGGAAACGATGAACAAAACTAAAATATATTTTCATCAGCAAGTATGGATATGTATTGTTTCTAGACAACCTTCTTAGGCTCTCTTATAAGTAGTTTTTCTATCAAGCTTTTTCAGGCTCTGCCTGTAACACCTCATTTTATCCAAACAATTTAAGTTAATTAAATAGGAATTTTATAAAAAAATTCGGCATAACCTCTTTAAAAGTACCTAATAGCAAGGCATGCCAGTCTCAACAGAACTATCATTTTTATCAGTGGCCAAACTTGCTTCAAATAGCAGCACTTGGCATGACGATAAAAAAAATAACTAATTTGTGTGTACAATTTGTATTCTGTGCAAAATGCACCACTAAGAACCCATTCTTTTCTTCTTTTCTTTCTTCCCCTTTTGGAAAAGGCAGCAAGGATCTTGTCAAAGAGAGAGATATTTACAATTAAAACATAAAGGGAAGCTAACATTTTCAAAATCTGTATAAGTTGTTCAGAGCTCTTTGATGTATAATTTGCAATAAAGAATGCATTTACAGTTTTGAACCCCGAGTTAAAAAGAAACCAAAACCTCAGGGAAGAAGGTAACACTAAAATAAATTTTGGTTCATAACAACACTGCCTACTTTATGATGACGCTTAGAACCTGATCTCCTATCTCCTCTCCCGCGCCTAGGACTCTTCTTCATCTGAGGCCTGTTTGTATAGGGAGCAGGTGGACTGGGACGGCGGATTACCACAACTGGAGGAGGCATGTGCTCCAATATGTCTCTATGGTAAGCCTAGTATTGTTTATAACAAACCAACAACATTAAAAATCCTTGATTTCAAAGAACTAAAGAGGAGATAGATATCGTAAAAGAAGTTTGGTTACTTTTCACAGGATATATAATGCAGAGAGGATTTCCACTAAATTTGAGGCATTAGCCAATCTCATGAGGCATTGCATTATTGCACCTGAGTCAATATCAAGTAGAAAAGAAAATCTAGGGATGTATATGTGAGAGACTTAACTCCTTCCAAAGGTGCATTGAGTGTGATGTGACGAGACCATTTCTGATATCATCTCGTATTTATAACATGGATACTAAAATCTAAGACGATAAAATCAATGTGATCAATCTTCCTTTTTCACCCTTCTTTCTAAGAGTAGATATCCTCTCTATTTCTCAAAAGAAATGGAGATCTCTATTACTAAAGCTTTTTTTGTGTATAAATACACATAAATGCATAATTTATGTCACCATTTTAAAAATATGTGCATTTATACACTCAAAACTTTAGTCTCCATTTCTTTTGAGAAATGGAGCGGATCTTTACTCTTTTTCTAAATCTGAATATAACCGTCAATACAGCTCTAACATGCATTGATATACAAAACGGTAACAGCACATTAAATAAGTTGTTGCCATCATATCCAATAGAACTGAGGGATAGTTTCATGCCAAAAAGTTTTTTAGAAAAATGGAGAGCTCATTTAAAATACCCCAAAGATTTCCAGATCACTTGTTTAAAATACCCAAAAAATTTGGAAGCGGATCTTGAATTAAAAAACTAACAGCTTTTCTAAAATCTAAACAAAACGTTGGCAACAAAGCAAAAACTAACCTGTATCACAAAGTTACGCCTTTCACAATCCATAAACATATTAATACCCCAATCAACTTTCGCCATTATCTTGTCTCTTACTGTGGAAAAGCTTAACTGATCCCTAGAAGTAAAGCGATCAACTTCATTGAACCATAAGCAGGTAAACAGATTTGTAATTGGAATGTGTTCTCTAATGATAACACAGCCTTCAGGAACATCTGCAGAAACTCAGCCATAAGCAATACCTCAGATATTTAAAAGCACAGGCACATAACCCATTTTGCACATGCAAGCAAATAAATATCAAAATTGTTCTTACCACTAGTTATAGGAAGCTTAGCCTTGGAATAATGAGTTAAACCGTCATGGTATTTATAAAATTGAATTTGGTTGTCAATGGAAGCATTCTCATATTTTCCAGCGGCTTTATTAGCCTCAGCCTCAACAAAGACATCAAAGCGCCTATAGTGTCTTGAAATGGCAAAAGTAGCATTTGGGCGCCACAAGAACCTGGATGACATAAAAGGCCAGCAATGAAGATATTACTGATATACAATAAAAAATTATTGTTGACATATATACTCTTCACACATTGTGTAGTAAAATACAACCAGATGAACGAATTGCTAAACACACCTTGACATCATTCAAAACAACGAACAAAACCCAACCTTAGGGGAAAGGAAAAAAAAATCAAAATTACATTCAAATTTTGTCAAGCAAGAAGTGTGTGTGAGGAAATTAGGGGTGGAAATAGGCTGGGCCGAACTAAGCTTTGCAAGGCCCAAGCCTGGCCTGATCACAAAATTTAAGGTCCAAGTCTGGCCTGTTACCTGTCATAGGCCTTTTTTTAAGGCCTGGCCTGGCCTTTTTGAAAAACTAGTATGGCCTGTTAGCCTACTTAAAGGCCTATTTGGTATTAACGTCTTTGAATAAGTCACCTAACCAATCTTTAAATAGTCTAAAGGGCTGATAGGTCAATGAAATTAAGTTCTATTTATAATAAACTATTAAAAATAAATAAATTAAAATCACTACTATTAAGAGACATAGGACCTAAGAGTGAAAATAAATAAGACGAGCTGAATTTTATAAGGTCTAATTCTGATTTATTCGTATGATATAAATCTTTTTTAAGGTCTAGTCTGACCCTTTAGAAAATCTAACATTATATGATAGCCTATTTAAATTCTATTTTACAATAAAGCCTTTAAATATTTCAAAAATTATGTAAGCCAATATGCTTAAATTATCGAGAAAGTTAACAAGTATATGATTTAACACAATGTACAAAATCTAATATAATAATAATAGCAATATAAAATTATTATTTATATTTACATAAATAGGCCGGCCTGTTAGGCCTAAAAGGCTTTTTGGGTGGCCCGAAGCCCAACCCTTTTAGCTAAATAGGCTTTTCAAAAAGCCTTAACCTTGTCTATTTAAAAAAAGTCTGGACTGGCCTCGGCCCGACGTAGACTAGGCCATAGGCCCCTGTCGAGCGGCCTGGCCTATTTTTACCTCTAGACGAAATAATCTTAATGTAAACAGATATATGATGATTGAATACCAGTATATAATAATTAGTGTAAACAAGTTACTGAAGAACAATTTTAGGAAAGGAAAGGATTCTCTCCAATGAACTTTTCACCGGAGACTCTCATGTGATAAATCCTTACGATTCAATCCCCTTTCCCCTTTTTTAAAATTTCTCACACTCTCTTTGTCTTATTCAATGAGTAGCTGAGATCCCCCTGCAGAAAAATTTCACTGCAGGGGATCCTTTCCCATTTTAGGAAACATCAGAAATTGTTGATTCATATAAATTATTAAGTTCCTTACTTCCTAGAGAAAACTCATTAAGAAGTATTTAATATTAATATTCTCCATTTACAATATTATTCAATTATTAGTTTTTTCTAATTACCAAATGCTCTTTGGATACCCAAGATATTAAAGGCTTCCACTTTTCATTTAATACTTTCCATTTTAAATCCTTAGCCAATCGCTAAGGGCACTTGTTCACAGCACCCAAAGAAAGTCGTCTGGGTAATTTGGTTAAGCAAGCAGCCGCAGTTATGGACAATATATACGGCTTGCCATCTTCTGACTGCTGATATATCAAATTGTAAAGGACACACAAGTATCTCAAAGTTGAAAATAGTGAATAAAATTTAACAATCATGTAAATCTATACAGAAAATCATTTAGTAGTTAACAAAAGAAATAAAGCCTTTAAATGATATGGCTGATATTGCGATATCTAAAACCTGTCAGATAAAAGTCAATAAACAACTAATGAAATCATACAACTTCATCAGAGAAGAACATGGAGCGAAACAATATTATTCTTGATTCTAAAGTCTAAATGACAGTAATTAGAAACGTATCCCACTCTGCAGACAAAAGGAATAAACAAAAAAGTTTAATTAAAAAGACATAGCATTTTACCTTTCAAGAATTTGATATGGGTCCACAACGAGCTCAAGCTTCCCATCAATCCATATTGAGTATCGGACATTGGGAAAGATTCTGTGCAAAAGAAGCTTTGGAATCTGCAATATGTTTAAAGGCACTATATGAGACCACACATAATAAGTTCCACACTCAATTTCAATTTCAATAGAATACATATCTGATTATTAATTTATTTAAATATATATATATATATATATATATATATATATATATCTTGGGCTTCCGTCTATGATAGGGAGAAGTAAAAAATCCACCTTTAACTTCATTAAAGATCGTATCTGGAAAAAAAATTAATTCTTGGAGTGGAAGATCTTTATCTAGAGCAGGCAAAGAAGTTCTTATTAAATCAGTTCTCTAATCTATCCCAACTTATATCATGAGTATTTCATGATTCCAGAATCTTTAGGAGATAAGATTCAGAGAATGATGAACTTCTTTTGGTGGGGCAAAGGAATTAATTGGCTCTCTTGAGACAAACTTTCTATGAGTAAAAATGATGGAGGAATGGGATTCCATAATCTCTATGCTTTTAATTTATCCATGCTGGGCAAACAAGGATGGCGACTCATGACAAATCGGGATTCACTCAACTCTAGAATTCTCAAAGCTAAATATTTTCCTAGAAGTGACTTTTTGAGCTCCTCCTTAGGTGGTAACCCAAGTTTCTCATGGCATAGTATTTGGAATTCAAGAGTTTTATTGGGAGAAGGAATTTGATGGAGTGTTGGAACAGGAGAACATATCCGCATCTGGGAGGATCCGTGGTTGAAAGATGGCAATGTGCGATTTCCAATGCCGCAGAATGCAGCCGCTTCAAAATTTCATTTTGTAAAGGATTTGTTCATACCGGATACGAAGCAATGGAACCACAATACACTCCAGCAACTTTTCACCTCTGCTAATATCAAACGAATAATGCGTACTCCCCTGCTGCAGTCAGTGACTCAAGATCAAGTGCAGTGGACACCAGATAGGTGAGGATGCTATTCAGTCAAGTCCGCATATCATCTAAGCATCAATAGATTAGTGGACTCTTCACATCTCAAAGTACATGGTAATTGGAGGAAAATTTGGGATCTGAAAATTCCACCACGCATCAGAATTTTTATCTGGCAGATCGCACGGGGTTGTCTCCAAACCGAGATGCTTTGCAAAATAGAGATTCCTGCCCCAGGTGCTAGTGTGCGTTGTGACGTTCAAGCCGAAACTAATTGGCATTGCTTTATAAATTGCCCTATTACTGTGAATTGCTGGCAGGAATCAGGTTACTTACAGGATGTCAATCTTTGGGCACAACAAGCAGACAGTATGCCTGAATTTATTTTTGGAATGTTATCTCATTTGGATACTTTGGGTGCGTTTGATTTGCAATGGAGTACAAGACAGTAGAACAGCACAAGACAAATCCTTGAGTCATTGGACAACTCTTTGTCCTATTCATTGTTTGGTAGACAATGGACAGCACAAATAAAATGATGTGTATTTTACTGTAATACCCTTCCTATTATATTATATTCTATTATAATATATATGTATATAATATTTTATATTTTATTATATATATATATAATTAGATTAAGCTATATAATAATAATAATAATAATAATAATAATAAAAAATAGTAATAATAATATTTATAATAATAATATTTTTATTCTATATGTAATGACGTTAACGAGAGAGAGAGAGAGAGTATTTATTGGGTGAGAAATAATTAAAGTGTGGGTACTTTTGTCTTTTTACAGCTTATCCATAGGACAACTTTTTGACCCATGGTTTAGTGGGGGACAAAAAAATTGGGTTTTTGTGCTGTCCAATACCCTTGTTTTGTCCAGTCTCCTGACCATTTTTTGAATCAAACATGGAACAAGCAGTCTTGTCCTGTCCAGTCCCTTATTTCCTTGCAAATCAAACGCACCCTTTGCGTTTAAATCGGTGGTATTTAATACTTTGGAGTATCTGGTTGAGTAGGAATCAAAAACTCTGGGAGAACAAAGAAGAACAAATCTCACAGGTGATAGCAAGAGCTAACCGTCTTCTTGACAATTACAACAGAGCTAGAACTTATGCGTCCCAATGTATACCAGCACCATGAACAGCGATGGAGAAAACCACCTGCAAGTATGGTTAAATGCAATATTGATGTTGCCTTCAAGAACCAACATGACTTCATGGGAGTGGGTCTATGTCTGCGTGATGAGGAGGGTTCCTTCTTGAAGGCAAAGACAATTACCTTTCCCTTTTGCTTGGAGGTCCATGAAGGAGAAGCTCTTGGTCTTCTCACAGCAATTCACTGGATTAGAGAGCTTGGTTACTCTAATGTTATTTTCGAGCTCGATGCAAAGACAGTAGTGGATAACATTAACAAAGTCCATGAGGATTTCTCTGAATTTGGAACTATCAATATCATAAAGGATTGTAGACAATTTTTATCCCTATTTTTACCCAACTCTTTGGTAGAGTTTGCTAGGAGAGAGGATAATGTAGTTGCTCACACCTTAGCGGGAGTGGCTACATCTATGGCTAGCTCTCATATTTTTTATGATATTCCCAGTTGTATTGAGGACTTTATTTTAAGAGAAATGACTTAACTTTCCTTCCTTCAAAAAAAAAAAAAATGCAAACTGCTAATACTTAATAGAACTATTTCTCATATAACTATTGCAACCAATTAAAATCACATTCCTTTTCAGCTTTCCTAATAAGTTTCTATGAGATTTAAGTTTTTGTCACACTATCTGCTTCAGTGTGAAACAGTTACCCATACATTTAAATATTAGAAGATAATCCAACAAATAAATTTCTCAAGCTTTGGGCATGGAACCTCAGTTCATGCGGTAGTTTAACAAAGGCATGCATAATTCCAGGCTCTTCCATACCAAAAGGCAAGCTGCCCTTGAAACAAAAGCCCTTCTTAGCATATACATATAAACTGTGTAGGTAGCACCAACAATCAAACCCAGCAATTAGTTTGGACTTTGGAGTTTGGAGTAGGATAGTATAACTCAATTAACCAACTACAATTCCATAAACCGATTAAAGTGATATTCAAACATGGTGAAATGCGAAAGAAATTGGGAAAGAAAAAAAGTGCAGAGGTTAGGTCAGAAAATCAAAAGATGCAATTCGAAAAAGGACAGTGTCCATAAATTACATTATATAGGCTGAAAATAGTAAAGATTCGGTTAGAATAACAAATTTAACATGTGTTAAATGTTTTTAGTGTGTGTAGAGTAGATGCTTAGTCATCCGTAATTATTAGGAGATATTCTTGTAATCATTGCTCATTATAAATAGAGCTCATGTGTGATTATCATACACATAACATTCCTTCTCAACTTTCTTTTCATGTTATCAGAGCAGGTTTTGATTCTGTGATCTTCCTCCGTGATTCACCACCGTTGTCAGGTAGTGCCATCCAACGCCATTTGGTGCCTTCTCTCCCCACTGACCATTCTAGTGGTGCCTTCTTTCCCACCGACGACCATTCCGGTGGTGTCTTCTCTTCCCATCAGCAATCATTTTGGTGGTGTCTTATATTGGTTATGACTCACACTAACCCACTAGCCTAGACACTATGAAGCAGTTATCGGATTTAGTACTAAGTTTTGCAGGGAAATGCAGTTTTCTTGTAACAAGCTTAAAGCTTAGCAAGCTTTAGCTTGAGGGGGAGTGCTAGAATAACAGATTTAACATGTGTTAAATTTTTTTAGTGTGTTGACTAGATGCTTAGTCGTATGTAATTAGAGATATTCTTGTAATCATTGCTCATTATAAATAGAGTTCATGTGTGATCATCATACACACAACATTCCTTCTAAACTTTCTTTACAGATTCCAATACATGAAATGTGACAGAGAGGTTTTACGATATATCATATCATAAAGTAAGCAGCATTCCTTTTATCATATCCATGAAATGCTCAACAACAATCCTTTTATCATATATGATAAAAGGATTGTGGTTGTAGTTGTAGTAAGAAGCAAAAATTAAGCAGCCAACCTTTCCGTTACGTCGAGAATCAGCATATGGAATATTCCGGACCACAATAATTCTCCATAATCCAACTCTCCTGCTGCTACCCAAAATACTGGCATTCCTCATAAATGCTTCTGTCTCTTTGTCAATGAACATATAGAAAGGAATGTTTTTCTTTGCTTCTGGACTGATGTTCCTGGGCTGCTGTATAACATCATAGTTTCCTGGCATGGATGGGATGGATCTATGAGAAGCAGAAAAACAAACGACAAGAAGTATATGTAGAACACATCAGTCATTAATCATACCAAATATGGCAGATGCAACAATGACATCATGGTACAAATCCAACTCTAAGAGATCTTCCTCATCAAAATCAAATCCTGTCCGGCGACCAGGTCTGCTTCCTTTGACAAATCTGATAAGAGTTTATGCCAGGCAAGAAATGCAACAAAAGGAATAAAAAATGCATTCAGTAAGTAAACACTAATACTTCTGGGATACTAGTGTCAACTAAAATTTTATGAATTCTTTCAAGAATATTAATCTCTGGGTTATGAGAAAATTAAAAACAAATAACAAAAATTAACTAACCCACAATACACTTTCATGGTCTCTTTTATATCAAACGCGGCATCCCTTTCTTCCAGAGAAGGATATCCACCAAAATCAGAGCCTCCACCATCTGGTTCACTTTGAATCGGATTTTCGTTATGCTCATATGTCAAAGTGCGAAGTATAGGAGACTCTGATGGGGAGCTAGGCATACTAGCTATAGCTTGCTCCACAGGAATATAGCACACAGGACATGCTGAAAGGGAAAGAGCAAGAACCTGATCAACAGAACTCTAAAACGACAACAACTCAACATACACTGTGTGTGTAGATCTATATCAGATGCTATTGCACAAATTCAAGATAGATATAATGTTTGTAAGTTAAAAATAAAACTTACGGCGTGGTCCAGTTCGTCTTCTATCGACCGGTGGAGGAGGAGGAAATGCAAAATGGTCACAATGATGTCCCACAGGAGAGAAATATCCTTTTCTGCCTTTAGAATTATATGAAGATAGTGATTGAGGAATAGGAGGATGCCTTGATGTACTTTTACGCCTACTTGTCAATGAGATTGATCTAGAAGAACTACTATCCTGAAACTTATTTTCTATTACTTCGTCGGGTTTTAAAACTTCAAACGTGGTAATAGCATAAGATCGTGTATCTTCAATTTCATTAGCGATGTTTCCACCTAGTTCAACACAATACAAAAAACACACCATAAAACATACAGATCTTAAAGTAACAGATAAACAAAATTTTACAAAGTTAAATACACACATAAGAATTAGCACAAGTAACATACACAAACATGAACATTTAAATGTAGAGCAAACCTGAAATTAACGAAATTTCAAAATGATTCGTTAATTTCAGGAACCAAATTGTCCGAAATCTACAATTTCGGGAGATTCACTCTTTCAAGCTATGTCATAACCAATATAACTTCAATTTTAGAAACAAAAGAAGAAGAAAAATGGTTGAATACAAATACATGAAATAAATGAAGAGACTAACCTTTGTAAAGTGTGAAGCAACCAAAGACGAAAATGAAAAGGCCAAAGGCAAGCATGAGAAGCATAGCGAACTTCCCACGTCCAAGGTGGCGGCAAATCAAAGGGCAACCCCTCTCTTTCTCTCTGGGGTTATAAAGGAGCGCCTTTGAAGGTCTACGCACGAGAATGGGTACCTGCTGCGAAACGTTGCCGTTTTGTATCAGCTGCAGCGACCCATAGCTCCCTGTCCGTAGACCCAATGACACTCCGGTCATCGTTCTCCCTTCAAAATCTCACCTTTCATTTCATCTCCTTTTCACCATCAACAATCTCTCTCTCTCTCTCTCTCACACTCTCACACCACAAATCTACAAATCCGAAATTCCCCACTCTCAATAATCTCAAAATTGTTTTTTTTTTAAAAAAAACAAATAATAATCAAATCCACCAACCTTAATCTCTTCCAAGTTCAAATAATCAAATCCACTCCAAATTCTCCATCACATTTTACA
Organism: Calophaca sinica; assembly: GCA_037113605.1. Taxonomy (NCBI): domain Eukaryota; kingdom Viridiplantae; phylum Streptophyta; class Magnoliopsida; order Fabales; family Fabaceae; genus Calophaca; species Calophaca sinica. The sequence continues at coordinate 111,352,073 of CM073732.1, read as the reverse complement.
ACCACTCGAAACCCCGCGATTTGTTTTGCTAGCTGCATTTCATGTCGGGAATTGGGAACCGAAACCCACGATTCATTTCCGTCGCTGAGTGCGTGTGAAGCGTCAAAACGGCAACTTGATCGGAAGGGGGGAGAGGGCACCGGTGGTGATGGGGCGTGGCAGTGGGTTCTACTGAGATTCCGAGACACGCGACGCGGAAATTTTTGGAACGACAACGGAACCTCGGCGTCGACGTTGTCGCGGTTGGGTTTCGAATCGGAGAGTGGAAAGTGAATTTTGGGATTGTGATTTGGGAAGATGCAGAAGATTGATTGAGGCGTACCGTGAATGGAGGGAAGAGACAATAGCCACTGTTACGAGAACAAGAGGATGCATGAATTGCACATAGATTTTGAATGGGCCCGTGGCCCTTGATCTGACCCAAATTGGTGTAACTCAAAACAAATCCAGGAATCGATTTGGAATCAGGGTGAAAGCCGGTTGCTATTTGCACCTCTTTTGTAGATGTATTCTTTTATAAAATACCCTCATCTAGAAGTTATTTTGATACTAAAAATTGTCCCCTCCCCCCAATTTTAATGTTTGATCCTTTCATCCCCTCACTATTCATCATCTTTACCCGTCACTCTCTCATTCCCTCCAAGATCACCCACTTATTATTGTTTAGGACAAAACTTAGGTAAGATTTCATATGTGTGATTGGTGATGTTCTTATCATAAAATAGATATATTTTTTCTCTCTCTATCCATTCCTACTATCTCTAACCTCTCATAACTACCACTATCAAAACAAATTTTATCCTATTTTATGAGAGGAACAACATCAACCACACCTATAGAACCTTACCTAAGTTTTTTCTTATTGTTTATTCTCCTCTTGTTCGTCCCGCTTTGTTGTCTTCTTCCTTGTGCTCTGTTGTCTTCCCCATCTTGCCTCTGTACAAATATCCTCTTGACCTTTATTTTATTTTATTTTTTGCAATTTGATACTCTCCAAAAAGTATACTTTGGGCTGTTTTCTGGTGGGTTTCAAACAATTTGAAAGTATACATTCGAATGTCAAATTTCTGAGTTATGGAAAAATACTTATGAACCTAAATCCTTGTTTTCCTGCCTTCCACAAGTAAAATTTTAAAAGACAATAAAACAAGGATCTAAAGGTATCTCCAATGGGAATACCTATTGGGTACTTAAGGCTTAAGTACTTATTTAAAGTGTTACCTATTAAGATTGGGTACTTATAGAAGTACCCTTATTTCTCCTCTGTCGTGGGCCTCGCGTAAAAAAACTGAAATAAAATATAGTGACAGTCATCAACCGTAGGTATAACTCTTAAAATAAAAAAATAAAAAAACTTTTGTTGACTCTGTCTCTGTCGCGCAGTATGTCAAATTTTTTTAAAAAAATTAAATAACCTATAATGATGGTTGGTGACCGTAGGTAGATATTAAAATATTAAAAAAAAATATAAAGAGTTGTTGAATAGAGTCCAATGTTTTGAAAATCGGACCATTTGTTGAACTGGTGAAGGTACTGGTTCATGGTTCAATGGTTCAATTGTGGTTGAACCAGGTGTAACTAAATAATATTTTTTCATTATTATAAATGACACTAAATAATAAATTTAAGATATAATCAAATATTAAATAACCATAATATATGTTTCATAAGATATTAAATCCGATTTGAAGTATATATTTATAACATTGTTTGTTTCTAGCAAATACATATAATGTTATATTATTACCAAAATAATTGAAATAATATTTGTATTTAAAATGTTTATACATTTTTCTCGAGTCTAAAATTTATATATTCACCATTTTTATCTTATACATAGTCTTCTTTGTTCATACGTGAACTTTTGATATCCACAATTTTTTTAATAAAATAATATATAAATAGAGTATGTTTCTTGTAATTAAAAAATTGATTGCATGCTGCAACCAATTTTGGTACGTGTCTATAAGATTTTAATACTCACCTATTATTTATTTTTGATAAAGTCATAAAAAAAATTAACGTAAACAGAATATAGCTTGATAATTGGCAGCACTTAATAAAAGTATAAAAAAAGATATCTATAATAATATAAACGCCCCTTCTGAGTTCCAACTTTTTTATCCAATTTTGTCCTTTATTCCACAATTCAAGTATCTTATCTTATCATCATCATAATATAAAGGGAATAGGCTCAAGTAACTACCTTTATTTCGTGTATTACTTTTTTCCCCCTCAAATTTACCCTTTAAATCTCACTTAGTTGACGGTAAATTGGCAATTGAACAACAAAACGCGATAAAATAATACATACTCTACTGCAATAGAAATGCGGAAAGACGTGCACGGTAGTGCCCATCTTGCCGCTAGAATAATATAATTTGCATATGTATTTCAAGCAAATGCTTCGACTTGTGGTTAAAATGTGTGCACACCGACCTCTAGGTCTCAATATCGAGCCCCGGAGACCACTCTTTCCATTTTTTTTATGTAAGTAAGTTTAAAACCAAAAAGAAAAACAAAAAAAGAAAACTGGAACCGAGTTGGTTCTTACCGGTCTTCGTGGTTCTAGGTCGGTTGTCGGTTCGGTTTTCAAAACATTGATAGAGTCATTGGCTCTTTTATTGTTTTCTTGACTGTTGCACCATTTTTTTAAAATAATAAAAACCAAAATAAATCTCTATCTATCTATCTATCTATCTATCCATCCATCCATCTATCTATCTATATGCGTGTGTGTGACCAACTTGAAGAATTTTTACACAAATAAATCTCTCAAGTTTCTCTCATTTATTCTTATATAGCCTCTCAAATTTTCTTCCTCTTTTTTCCCTCATATATTTTCTCAAAATTTTATCTCATTCTATTTTTTTCACCTAATGGATTCAAACCAAATCAACCCCTTCTTCAATTTCATGCCAAATTATCAACCTCCCACTAATCCAAATTTTCAAAATCGTTCAAATTTTCCAAATGTTCCATTTTTTCCAAACCCACAAAATACCCCAAATATTGGCAATTTTCCAATTTTTCCCCTCCAATTTCCATATCAAGTTCCTATGTTTCAGTCATCACCAACTAACCCCACAATCGATCAAGGGAGTTCAATGGGTACCAGTGGTGGGCAATCTTGTGAAAAAAAGCAAGAAACAACATTCAAATTTGCGCCACATTTTTCGAATTATTAATTTATATATTAAAAAATTGTATCAAAATAATTTCGTATAATTATTATTATTATTATTTAAAAGTTATTAATTTAAATTTCGTATTAAAAAATTAAATTTCGCATTTTTAATAATTTAATATTTAATACATATAATTATTAAATAAATTTTTGTTGATATGTGATTATTTAGAGTTATTGGTGGGACCCATTTAGTAATTTTTTTAGAGGTGTTGGGTTGGAGGGATTGAGTACTTATTATGTACCCAAGTTTAAAAAAAAGTAAAAATGAGTGATTTGGATATGCAGGACCCCTTAAGTATCCACTTTATGGGTACTTCATTGGAGATAGCCTAAAAGTATATTTGTGGTACTTGTAATTTTGAATTACTGATGTATATTTCTTGATTGTTTCAAACACATTTGGCAGCATTCTAAAAGTATACTTCTGAAGTGTAATTAAAGTTTACTTCTGGAAGTTCACAAAAACATTGAAAATGAAATAAAAATTGCTCTAATTTTATCAAAATGATTTACATGTAGATATGGCATGCACATGTTAGACGCCAGAGACGCACAACTTATGCATGCAAACAACATGTGGTAGGTGAACCAGTGGGCATGCACAAGAAACTCAGGTGGAGCAGCAGGTTCTTACACAGGTAGAGCACGTGGATACACCGGCACCATAGGTACTTGCACAACATCGAAGATAACCTCACAAGCACCAAAGTCATTTACAAGAGGGTTGCGGGATATGTCTTTCCTCTGGCCGTATTCGGACCACAATGCAACCTGCCTATGGGTGGAAGAGGTAATAATATTATATTTTTTGAATTTTGAATTTTCAGTTATAATTATTATTTATAGTTATAATTAACATAACAGAACTTTTGTGTTTGCAAGACTATGATTCGCTGAAGGTTATCACTTATGAATGAGAAATGAGAAAGATGACCATCAACGACAATGACAGATGGTTGCATGACATTGTTGAGAAATTTCAGTTGGTGCCCTTACTTCAGTGCATTTCAGTTGGTGCCCCTACTTCAGTGCATTACACCATAATGGATAGGGCCCTCTTGTTTGCCTTTGCTGAGAGGTGGCAAAAGGAGACCGATAGTTTCCACCTCCCAAGGGGCGACAGGTCCATCACCTTGGATGTCATCTCATGCCTGCCGCACTTGTTGGTCATCGACCAACTCATCTTGTATGCTCCCATCGGCAGAGACAACGCGTGCGGGTATATGGTGGATCTCTTTGGTTGCACACATGCAAAGACACTTACAGGGTGTGATGCGACCAGAGGTGCACATGCACACTTTATCTGCCTGCATGCAATTTACTGGTCTAAGCACACTTTATCTGCCTGCATGCAATTTACTGGTCTAAGTTGGCAATGTGACATCCCCAATTATAGTACCTTAGGTTTTTCCTTAATTGTCTATGTGTGCTTGTGTGTTCTTAAGTTAATTAAGGTGTTTAGGGACCCAAATTAAGACTTTAGGGGTGTTTAAGCCAACTGGGAAGCCAAAAAAAAGTTTTTTATTTTGACCAACTCGCGATGCGAGTGATCAAGGTCGCAACGCAACAATAGTCGGTACGTGACATGTGCAAACCATGTCGCAACGCGAAAGAATCAAGGTGTGTGGCAATATCTCGCATGTCCACAGTAACACGCTTCCTATACGTGTCATGATTGGACCTCCTCGCGTCGCGACGAAGGCAATCTCGTGAAGCGACGATGGCAAAATCTCAAGTATAAATACCACCTCTCCCATTCTATTTTCACTCATCCCAACTTCAAAATCCACTCTCTCTAGAATTCTCTCTCTAAAGCCTATTTTAGCCTATCCAAGTAATCGTCTGATACCTATAAGCCCTAGCTAGGTTTTGACACAATTAGATGCTTAGAAAGGGATCGAGAAGGAGGAAGTAAGGTGTTAACGGAGTCAGGAGTCTAGGAAAGTGGCTAGGAAAGAAGGTAGTAGGGGTCGAGGGTCAAGGTTGTCCGAGAGTTTGTAGGAGTAGGAATACACGAGGAATCCAAGTAAGGGGAAGAACCTTTCAATTAGGGAAAAATATTCGTAGATTATAGCAGTTAGTAGGTATAAGGCTACTCAAACCCTACCAGGGGTTGACGTCAGCAACACCTCGGGAGAGGGGTTGCGAGATGCAGTTACCAGTTAGGTTTTATTTGTCTGCTTACTTGTGTGTTTGTTTAATAACATGATATATATATGTGATATGTGTTCTTGTTTATGTGTTACTTATATGTCTTGTGATTAGTTGATTGTGTGATAACATGATAGGAGTAGGTCGCTTTAAGCAACACTAGGCTTTGGTCCTCGTGGTTGATTATGGTTGACTGTGTATATGCGTGAACATATAGAATGTCAGATGAAAACCCTAGGTAGAGCTGTAGGATTAGGGCCTCCTTATGGTTATTAGCTATTATATAAGGAAGATGGTCTCTACGACAGATTTTCTGTACCGATGTGTGCGATAGCGATGGCGCACAACGCGATCTGCAGTAAGCGCGAAGTTATTCGTACGAACATCTACTATGTACGAGTTAACCATGGTGATCGAACATTGCACCAACCGTATGGGTAATAGTTGGATGCAGGTTATCCATATGAACGGTAATTGCATACGAGCCATTTGGGGTATTAAAAGATGCCTCAGCGTATTAGCAGTTACATACGGGTTAGAAGACAATTTGTTAGATGCCCTATGAATTCTCAGTGGTTGGATAGTGAATCTAGGCTATGATCTGTAGACGTAGACAGGGCAATAGCAAATGAATGTGTGGTGTGTGCTTATATGTATGCATGTTAATTGACTATGGTTTATGAAGTTTTCCCGTGTTTTATTAATTGAAATGTTTTCTTACCCCCTTTTTTCTTTGCTACCTTTATATATAATATGGGGGTTTAATATAAGAAGACCAGTCGGTTCGTGAAACCTGCTCTAAGAGAACAAGATATTATGGCGGTAGATGTCGTGGTGATATTTGTAGTAAATGCCTTAGTCAAGAAACCAAACAGTCCAATCCAGTTGGTGTCAGCACCACTATCAGTGGGTTGAGTCATTGTGAACAATGTTGTTTTTGTGAACATGTTATATGTGCAACTCTGATGTATGATATTGTTAAATAAATAAATGTTATGTTTTGTGTAACTCTGATTTTATTATGATAATTAATATTATAAGAAATTAGGATGTTTCAAGCATATGGGGAGCCCCCCCAGGCATGTGCAGAAAGACCATATATCTTGTATATGGTGGTTACCACCATTTTTGTGGAAAAAAGCGTGATGTATGTCATTGTCATGTACTTTGACCTCTTTTATGACCTCCAAACGTGAGGTCAGTATGCATGGTGTGCATGTACGCTTGCTTACCTCTACGAGCACAAGTGCAATGCGAGGTTTCATCACACGGGATACATGACCCTTCTATAAGAATTGATTAATACTTAACAAGAAAAGCTATTGAATCATTCATTTTGATGCAGACATGGATTTTGGATCACTTCCCCAACATCGCAAACTACCACTCGACCGAAGATTACACATAAGAGTCTCTTTAGGCTTGCCACTGGTCACTAATGAGGTGTTGTTGTTTCGGTCTACTCTGGATCGGTTAGCATTGGAGGATGTGTGTTTGATTTTGTACGTTGATCATTAGGAGCACTATCCCTTTCAGCATATCTCTCGATACTCATGATGAATCAAGTGCGATCTATTAATGCATGCACACCTTCCTAAGCGGGTTCTGCGCCAGTACGACCATGTTCAAGGCATTACACAGTCTCCCCATGAGGTCACTAGAGTGGTTACGTCCTCGGAGGAGATGGATGGCACATACCTATTGTTCGCCGAGCATTTGATGGACAAGGCTAGTAAAGGACCGCACACCACACATTTGTGGCAGTGCATTGAGGGGTACCTTCGCTGGTTCCAGCAAATTTCTCATTTGTACCTAATACTTGCGGCTAAGGGAGACCCTCCTAGGGTGGTTGCCAGAGAGATTCATAGACTTTTAGAGACAAGTTTCAATGTCACACCTTATCATTTGGTAAGTTAATATTAACTCATATGATATTATATATTAACTCACTGTATTTTTCAAGTTTACTGAATAAATCAAGTTTTTATCTGTAGGCAACTATCCAGAGGATTCATGAGATTCTCCAAGGTTTGATTGGCAACAAAGAGGTAATGGAAGGGACCAAGATTTGGGAGGGTATACGTCAGCCATCGAGGCCCCTAATCTAGTCATGTATCAGAGAAGGAACATGACTCGATCTGCGTAGTGATCATCACTTCTTTATTTTGTTTTGACTTTTATTTTATACTTATTGTTCTTAATGTATAAACACAATATTTTTATGTTAGTGTACCTATTTTGAATTTATTTTGTATCAATTTTTTATATCTTTCTTCACACTTCAATCATATGTGATTTTTTTAAATGCCTTTTAGAAGTTTAACTCTAAAATGTATATATCATATGCTTCAGAAGTTAAGTTCCTTAAGATTGAGGACATTCAAAAAAATTTCAAACGTTAACTTCTGAAACATGTCTTATATGCATTTTGGATATTTAAACTTTGACAATGCATCTTTATTTTTGGAAGGCATTTCAAATATATATATAATCTGTTAATACCAAGTGTCAAACTTACCATACTTACACCTATAAAACAAACATTAATTTTGATGTCACTGTCTACCACCCTTGTGATATCTGAAAAAATTAAATAAATAAATAAATATTTGAAAGGACTAAAGTACTTTTAAAAGGTCAAAAATACCATAGGAAAACCCTAGAATTCAAAGAAATCAAGATTTCTCTAAAACGCGTCTATCACGACGCGATGGGATGGAGTGTCGCGACGCGATGAGCACTGGTGGTCAAGGCAGTGCAAGAGAGAAAACGGAACGTTCTGGAGACGGGTCCATCGCGACGCGATGGAATTTTAACGTGGTCCATCGCGACGCGATCAAAGGTGGTGGTGAGAGAAGAAGCTCTCCACCACGCTTATAAATAGGCCCCCACCCCTTCCATTCTTCTCAAGTTCTTCTAAATGCTTTGGGAGGACGTGGAGGAGCTCTGGATGTGCAACGAGAGTGGCGACGGTAGTCTTCTAAGCCAGGTACGTCCTTCACCCTCTTTTCTCTTTAGCTTTCTCTCTCTAGGTACTTCTAAGGAACGAGTATGCTCTGTGCTTGCCTCTAATGAGGATCTGGCACAACAGAAAATCCTTAGTAAGTAATCCCAGGGATTGAGAAAAGGAGTGAGAATTAGAGGGCCACTAGGGAGCAAGTATGCTCTGCACTTGTCTCGAGAGAGGATCTTGTGCATCAAAAAGCCCTTAGTAGATAATCCTCTAAAAAGAAAGGACGAGAGTGGCTTAGTAGATCAAGTAGGAGCATCCAGAGGTAGGAATGCGAGTGACAGGAGCGGTGAGGATACAAAGAGTGGTAACAGCTGCAATGGTCTTCTAACCAGGTATGGGAGACCTGAACCCTATCCACCAGGGATTGTAGGATTAGAATAAATGTATAATTAGGCGTAGGGTGACCCAAGCCCTACTAGTGGTTGATAATAGCAGCACCTTAAGGGAGGGGCTGTGGGCTGTGATAGCTGATGACAGTTGTCAGAGGTCTGTCAACCATAGGAATGATCTGTTGATATTGATGGATGGATGTGGATTGATGTGATGCTGATTCTGTATAATTACTTATGGTTGTCCAATTGATTAATAATATGCTGGTTAATAATATGACTGTAATGGGTCGCCTGAGCGACACTAGGGTTGATCCATATTGTTGATCAAGGATGGATGATATAAGTGATGTGTTGGTTGATCTACGTGATACTGATTGGTAATTAATGCTATGTTGTGCTGGTTGATATGTTGATAATTACTGTTACATTAGGCATGTGGACACTTATATTATATATGTTGGAAGGTATGCTGATTATGCTGAATTGATAATAAGTGTTGTTGTATGGGGAATGTGACTGAGTTGTTTAACTATAATAAATTGATAAAATGATAATGTTGGCTGAGATAATGAGTTGATGTGCTGAGTGCTGAGATAAGATGATGATGTTGGCTGAGATAATGAGTGATGTGCTGAGCTGATGAATAATGAAAAGCTGATAAGGTACTGAATAATAAATGATCATATGCATGTGCTGTAATCCACTGCCGTGCACATAGGCTGTGTACGAGGCCAGGTGCCAGAGTGCAGACACGATGCAATCGGTATAGGACACGCTTTGCGTGGATCCTTAAGGATAGTTTGGGTCCGACAAGGCTCCTAGGTGACCAGTGATTTGGCCCCACTGTGTCGGGACGTCGGGTAGCCTGGTTATCCTGACGGGGTACTGTTGCATCACTGTCCATAGTGTCGATCCCGAGTGCCGCCCGATACCTGATCTTATCGAAGAGCAGGGATGCACTCTTAGGGGTACGATGAGCGGGATAGGGGTGGACAACTGGCTTAGCCTATCGAGGTCGCTGTTATCTATAAAGACAAGGTGGCTAAGGTGGGGCTGCCTTTGTCATATTGTAAAACTGTGTGGCCGCATAGGCATGTAGATTTAAGCTGCATGGTTATGGGTAGTTAGGAGGAGATCCTAACAGTTGAATGTGAGATGTGTGGTTTGCGCTTTCTTACGTGTTACTATTCTGCTTTGCTTATGTGTGTCTGTCTTTTTATACATGATCTCTAGTCTTACTTTCCCATTAAATGGTGCATATAGTGTGTTCTGAGTCTCCCGTTCTACTTCTTGTTTTGTATATATTCGTCTTCGAATATTAGCAGGTATCAGACGGGTTTAGAAGAAAGATAGAAATTGTGGGTCCACAGCCAGTAAGTTAGAGTCAGTAAAGGAAGTCCCAGTTATCAAACATCTTGCACAGTTATAAGCCCTAAGGTTGGATATTTTTAGATACTTTTATACACTTTCGCTTGCTATAATAAAATAAATTTTTACTATCATCAAATAAGCTAATATTTTTTTAACATATTGGAAAAATAAATTAGGACGTCACAACCTTGATCTCTGTGAAAATACAAAACTATATTCAAAGAGGTTAGTTTTGACATTCAAATAGTAGAGATATCCTCCTATTTCTATTCTATGGCTATGATTAGTAAATATACTAAATAGTAAATATACCTACAAAACATTGATTTTGATGTCACCGTCTACCCCCTTTTTTTTTTTTTTTGACAAACACCGTCTACCACCTTTTTTTTTAGGAAATATAAGTTACTTCATTTCACTAGAAATAATGGAATCAATACAAAGTGGAACATTCTCAAAATTTGGTGGCTAGGCATATATTCAAAGAGGTTAGTTTTTTTTTTTAAAAAAAATTAGGTTTAATTATCTTGGAGGTCCCTGAACTTTTTGAGGATTTTGAAATAGGTCCCTGAATTATTTTTCTTTTTAATTGAGTCCCTGGACTTATTTTTCGTTTTGAATTTGGTCCTTCCGTTAACCATCCGTTAATTGGCTATTAACTAGTGCTGACATGGACTGTGACATAGATTTTGAAATAGGTCCTTAAACTATTTTTATTAAATAGGTCCCTGAACTTTTTTTTAAATAGATCCCTACCCCTAGACTATTTTTTAATTCCTGCACTCTTTTATTCAAAAAAAAAAATTCCCAAACTCTTTTATTTTAATTTGTGCTGACGTGGACTCTTTTATTTTATTTTAGTTCCTGTACGAAAATTGCCAACAAGTAAAAAAAAAAAAAAAGAACACCCATTGGTTATATCACGGTTCAACATTACTTGTATTGGTGTTCAACATTGTATAACGGTTCGAACCGGTAATGGGTGTTCTTTTTTTAAGTTTGACATGAAAAAAAGCCATCAAATTTTTTTTTTATAAGTTTGACATCATATAAAATTAGTTATAGGAATTATCATAACGGCAAAAATTGAAAATAATAAATGAAAAACATGATATTTTTTTAAACTATTATAGTGAAAGCAATTTTATTTTTGATAATATAGTGAAAGCAATATTTTTTTGAGGGGATAGTGAAAGCAATTTTAATCTTGAAAGACTAAATACTGTTTATAGTGAAAATATAAGATCAAGTGATTAATTTAATTTAACTTAATTTAAAATAAAATAAAAAAACAAGGTATACTATAAATGCATGATATCATGTTATACGGTATATCACCATACCTATTTTCAAGAAGGAAAAAAAAAGATTACTGTCTTTTCAATTTTTGATGAACACTCTCTATCATTTTCTCTCATGTATAACGGTTCGAAGTGCAAGAATAAAATAGCAGGAATTAAAAAAAGTTCGAAGTGCAGGAATTAAAAAACAGTCTAGGGGTAGGGATCTATTTAAAAAAAAAGTTCAGAGACCTATTTAAAAAAAAATTAAGGACCTATTTCAAAATCCATGTCACAGTCTACGTCAGCACTAATTAACAGCCCATTAATAGATGGTTAACGGAAGGACCTAATTCAAAACAAAAAATAAGTTTAGGGACCTAATTAAAAAGAAAAATAGTTCAGGGACCTATTTCAAAATCCCCAAAAAGTTTAAGGACCTCCAGAATAATTAAATCAAAAAAATATTCAAAGAGGTTAGTTTTGACATTCAATTAGTAGAGATATTCTCCGATTTCTATTCTATGGCTATGATTAGTAAGTATACTAAATAGTAAATAGTAGAAATATTCCGATAAATATTTTATTTAAGTGCAGGTCATTCTTGTACCAATAATTTTACTTAATTTCTCAATTATTAATTTACCTTTTGTGTAAATTGGTTAGTAGAATGATAATTTATCTTAAAGTCATTTCTAAATAATAGTTGGCTTATAAGAAAAACTTAAATAATAGTAGTTAACTGAATCGTATAAGTGCCCATTTAGATAGGATTAAAACGCATAATTGAAAATAACGATGGGTAAGGCAATACTTGCGCTTTTCCCAAACCTCACTCTTTTCCCAAAACTCACTTTTTTTTAGCTTCAATGCATATTTGGATTTACTTGTGAAAGAGTCAAAAGTGATTTTACTTACATAAGATTGATTTTGACATGTTTGGATCGATGTTCTCAAGTAGAATTGATTTTGCCTCTACAATTGATTCTGACTTGAAGCTGAGTTTTATAGCTTAATTTTGCCTCCAAACAAGATTTTTATTCTTAAATTTATTGTTCAACTTATTTTACATGCTAGTTAACAAAAAAAACTCATTTTTACATGAATATATCCAAACATAAATCACTTTATATTAAACTCATTTTTTTACTAAAATCAATTCATTAAAAATCAATTTTCACCACCCCTAGAACCAAACTCACACAAAGATTATGGTATCTTTACCTCCACAAGCCTTTGTTTTGGAAAGGTAAATCTAACATGTTTTATTATTATTATTATTATTATCATTATTATTATTATTATTATTTGGCTGAAGTAAACCTAACAAGTTAGGGATTGACACTTGTTGATTTGCAAGTTGCAAGTACTTCGACTAAGTTTATTACATGATCTGAACCAAGAATACTGTACTGTACCCTCACGTTCAAATATTATAGCTCGCGTTCATTCACAAAAATTAAAAACTAAACAAAAGATGTGGGTTAATTTATTTATGTAACCGTATATAAATATACAGAAACTTGTGATGCAAAAAGTAAGGAAAGAAAAAGTCAAGACAACATGTGTACTCCGGACCAACAAGAAATATAACTTTAAGACACTTCATAAAATCATTCAAGCTGGTAGTAGAAATCATTTAGGCATGACTGGAGACAAAAAGGGGTGGGCATTTTTTTTTTAACATCAGATGAAAAGACTACTTAGCTGAAGTGGAATCATAAGCTTAGTTGAAAAGATGGTCACCCACTCTAACGGCTATCCACTCTTTCCTGCAACGATAAATGCTAAACAATATTCACATCAATTCATGATCATCATAATCCGGTCTTTGAAGACAATGATGCATCTTGAGACCCAACTAGTTCAAATTCGTTTTTATAATTGCATACTCCTTCCGATCTCATTTATAAGCAATAAACACCTTTTTAGGTTCATTGAATAACTCATGTATCTGGTCTATAATATGGACCAGATACATGAGTTATTCAATGAACCTAAAAAGGTGTTTGTTACTTATAAATGAAACCATAGTAGTATATTTTAACCCTATTGTAAGTTCTAGCCACTCCATGGGTGCACGAAGTACAAATGTGTTACAGTGTTGTTGGTACAATGAGAGAAGTTACGAATTGATGTTGTTAGTGTGATGTTTTACAAAGTCGTTTATCTTAATTTAAAATTTTATATAAATAAAAAAACATAAGTAAAATTTTAAATTAAAATAAATGACATCTGAAATAATTTTATCTAATTTTATTTGTTTATTTCTAAATAAATATTCATATTTAACTTAAAAACTGTGGTTAATAAATATATTAAATGGCCTGGTCACTACAATAGCAGTTGGGTGCCCAATATTCGCGCCTTCCACCGAAAACCCAATCGTGGCAATTACTTTGAGTTCTACCAGAATCGAAGTTGCAGCTGCAAGAATTTGAAGCATGGATGCATAATGAAGCCATGATTCAGAGGATTTGCGATCCGTAAAAAATATCATGAACCTTAGGGTTTCTTTATAAAAGGAAAAAAGATGACCACATTAGATGTCCTGAACGATCATATACATCTCAAATGTCTATATAGCCAGTTTAACGGACACGTAGGACATTTTTTAACGGAAGTGGATGAATTGTCAGTGCAATGGTAGACCAAAAAAAAAAGACAAAGGACCTAAGTGAAATGTGTTAAGCCCGAAAGATAAAAGATAAAATCTAGTGGATAGCTCCCACATTTAGTGCGATGGTGAGTGGATGTCGATTTGGAAGCTTCAAGTTCCCCCTCGAATCAAGCTACTCATGTGGAGAGCTTGTATGGATTGTCTCCCAAACATCATCCAACTTCAGAAAAGGGTGTTCCATTCTCTTATGTTTGTCCCGGGTACAATTCCAAGGTGGAAAACAACTTGCACTTTTTTGTTACTTGCCCTCGAAGTATCGAGTGTTGGACTCAACAAGGTTTATGGGATCAGGTGGCATCCCCAATGCAAGGCACAAACTCATTTAAGGAATGGTGCTTTAAGCTTCTCGCCAAGATGGATCCTAGTAAGAAGGCGAGCTTTGCAATGAATACGTGGAGTATTTGGCGGGATGTAACAATAAGCTTTGGGAGAATAACAGTCCAAACTAGTGAGTCATTAGGCTCTAACCATGTTGAGTGACTGGAACCAAGCAAGCAAGGCCAACAACATGAGTGTGCCTTATTGTGGGGAGTGGACAACACGTCCTGAAGGTTTCCTAAAATTCAATAATAACGCCTCCTTTGTGCATGCAAGTGGGAGAACTGGTGTTGGCACGTGTCTACACAAAGAAACGAATGAGTTCATTGTTGCAAGAACATCATGGTCTAACCCCTGCCTTCCATTCTTAGAAGGAGAGGCAACCCATTTATTGGTAGCCTTACAGTTGATCTCACGTCTTGGTTTACAAAATGTATTTTTTGAGTCAGATCATAAGGTTGTTGCTGATAGTGTCACTACCCCTTGTGTAGATGCATCTGAATATGGCTATATTGTTCAAGGGTGTTCTCACTGGTGTAAATAACGCGAGTTAATTGGCACGATTCAACGAGTATGCGTGTTTAACCTAACGAAACGAGTTGACTCGCGTTGAGAATCATTTTTTCACAGACTCAGATCGACTCGAGCGAACTCGAATAGACTCGCGCTCTAAACCGAGTCAGTGAGTTAGTGTGATTTCTAAAAAAGGCTCAATATGATAGGGCATTTTGTGTTTCTTTCTTCTTCTTTTTTTTATTTAAAAAAAGTCTTAATCCTCCGCAAGTTTGTAAGATTATTTACGTGTATATTTTGAGAAGTGCAATGGGTTCCTATTTTTTCCCGCATAAATACGTGAAACAGAGCAAAGACATAGTCACGTTCACATAGGGTTGTTTACTTCTGTCTCCACAGCCGTGATGGCACAACAAACGTCGACATACTCCGGAAAACTATTAGCGCACGTATAGAGGACGTCTTTGCGAGTTGCAAAGCAAGGTTTCCATCTTTTTTTGTGTTTGTTTTTCTTTTTTTATTCTGTTTTGATGTAAATGTGATGCAAGTGAACCCGCCATTTTTGCGAGTATCCTTCCTTTGTCTTTGCGAGTTGAAATATTGATTTGTAGCTTTGCTTTATTATGAAGTTGAAATATTTATTTATTTTTTGTCTTGATGGTATTAATAGGTATATATGTCATTTATAATTTTTTTAATATTATTTTAAACATTAGGAAAACTCGTACGAGTTTACGAGTCAAGTCTACGAGTCAATTCTATCCAGGCTTCACGAGTCTGCCTAGACTCTTTTGTTTGACAACCTAGGTGTCTAGGCTATTGTCGTTATCTGTAAAATTCAGTGTGAAGTTTATCCGGATGTTAGTCAATGGAGTTGCCTATAGTTTGGCTAGAGCTGCTTTATTTATGCCTAGCCCCCAAACTTACCATCGTATACCACACCGTATATTGCTTGTTTAATTTATAGTGAAATGAAGTTGTTTGGTTTTTGTAAAAAAAAAATCATTACTTAATCACCATTGCCGATTTATGAAAATTACATCGTAGTTATACATGTGATAATAGTTGAACAAGACAAAAAAACTATAGGCAAATAATTATTTAAAATATAACATCTTTTCGAAGTGATGGGTGTTTAAGTTACTCAAGGAGTAACTCTTATGTGAGTTACTCCGGTTAATATCTCTCAATACACAACAAATTTCATCAATTGGACCGTCACATTAAAAGTTCTTATTGAGTAGATCAACTCTATAAAACTTCATAAAATTTTAAAAATATTTAATACCTCATCAGATCACTTCAATTCAACATATACTATATGTTTTAATTTATAAGTAAAATACTGACCATATGATTACATAGCTATTTATGTCCAATTTATTTAAAATTTGGTATACATGATCATTAACATAATATGGCGATATTAAACGGTTGGATTGATAAAATTCAATATCTACAAAGTGATATTAACTGGAGTAACTCAGACAATAGTTACTCCTAGAGTAACTTGAACGCCCCTCTTTCGAAATATGATTTATATATTCAAATTAAATTAATCGATTTTGTTTTAATATGTGCTAGGAACACACTCTCTTTTCAATATAGGGTCGGCCCAAGGTAATATGAGGCTTAAAGCAAATATTTGTTGTGAGACCTAATTTTCGTAGATCCATAAAAAGTCCTTATAGATAAATATAAATAATAGAACCTTGGGAGCTTGAAAGTGGATCTTTTAACAATAGGCTACATGTTATAGTGTGTTAGAATTCAACAAAATTGGGCCTATTATTAGCACATCAAATAGCTATTTGGGTAGAGGCCTAAAGCAAGGGCTTTAGGTGTCTCCCCCTTGGGTCGGCCCTGTTTCAATACACTACCTCTTATTAGTTAAAATTTACATGGGTTCTACCAAATTTATGTGGGACACATATGATTTAGTGAGACCCATTTGAATTTCAACTAATTGGAGAGTGAATATTGAGAAGAGAGTATTAAAGAGTGTGTTAGTAGCACTCCTCTTACTAGAGATATAAAAATCTCAAAATTCAATGTCCTTTTAAAAAATAAGCAATTTTAGTTTTGTATAAATCAAAATTGTGTACAAGACTTTTCTTGATATTATATATATATATATATAATAGATCGTATCAACAACGATCGAGGTGGTGTTTAAAATCTCATATTATTGGATTGACTCTTGAGCATATCTTATGCTTATGCCGTAATCCTTTTTTACATATTCTAAAGAAATCATTTAGCTTATATATAGAAAAAACAGTTCAACGAGGGCAACAGAACAATGATAGAGAAAGACAGATACACACACAATAAGGAATAGAAAAGCTGGTTAATTAGCACAAAAAAAAGGAAGGATTCGACTCCTCTAAAGTGAGTAATTCACTTTAGATAATAAAGTAAGTAATCTCAACCATTGATATGAAAATTAAGGGTTAGTATTAACTACACATGTATAATAAATCACCATTGATTTTCTCATAAACAGTTGGATTACTTATTTTATTCTCTACCCATTTTAGAGGAGCTAAATCCGAAAAATAATAGCTGGTTAATTAGCGCAAGTAAAGCAAGCATGCCCCAATATGCCCTTTTGGGTGTGACCATTTGACTTTGTGTAGCTATAATTAAAACAAAGTTGAGATTGTCCACTACGTTATGTACAAACCATGATGTTTATGATATTAAAAAGCTTACTCAAATGTTAGACCCATGAAGACACAGAAATGCACAAATCCAGCACTGTGGACCCATAAATAGCCAAAGCCTATAACTTAAAATAAGACCCCACCTGTACCCAAAAAAAAAAAAAAAAAAACCCCACCTACTCGTTACGTGTCTCAATGGCACAAGGCAAAGACATAAATTTCACCCATGAATGGTTATGATTATTGGGAAAAACTATTCATTATTAAATGGCCACAGACAGCTCTTGTGGGTGGGTCATGGCAAAGGGAAAGCTCACATTCACACCATTACCATACCCATAGTATTTTTTTCTTGTGTTCTTAATTTGGTGGTTTCTGGAAGGATTCATTTGGTTCACAATTTTTTGTGTCCTGATTGGGTTCTCACCATTTGGACTTCATATTGTTATGTCACTTCTTGTTGATTTTGTTGTCTAGTTTGTTGTATATTCCAATCCAATGAACATCAAATTTTATTCCATTTTTGAGATCTAGTGAATTGTCAAATAGCAAACTCTAACATAACAAATAAGTTCCTAGCATTTAAATGACCATGTTTAGTATCACAGATATTTTTTTTATTGATGGGATATAGCCGAATGGATCTATTTGATGATATTTGGTTAATTTTAGTACAATTTTGCAATGTGTACTGTGTTGGAATTTGGAATTTCTCATGACCTATCCAACTATATGTAATTAAAGGAATTAAGTATAGCTAATACTAGTTTATTCGTTTAGCTAGTGTCACGAATATTTCTTATTGATACTCCTAGGATATAGCCGAATTGACCTAACTGATATTCGGTTAATTTTAGTACAATTTTGCAATGTGTAATGTGTCGGAATTTGGAATTTGTCATGACTTATTCAACTAGTATACGTAAAGTAATTAAAATTACCCAAAAAATTTATTAATTGATTGCAGGTAATAGTTTCATCATTTCGTGCCGTTCTTAACTTTTCGGAGGAAATAAAAGGTACTAGTACATTGAGAGGGGCTATCCTATAATCAGCTAATGGTCTATCAATTATCTAGTAGGGGTTGGTCAATGACCAAGAACATAGAAACAAAAATTCAGTTATGAGTTGGAATCTTCAAAATTTCACCATAATACAAGTAAATTTTTGATAGGATGCAACAATTTTCGCTTTCAATACTGTTTTTTTTTTTGGTCCTTGTTACGCATGGTCGGAGCGGGGATGGAAAGAGGGGAGGTAGAGCTTCCATATTCATTATCATTATCTACACAATAACCATGTCTATGTGGTTATTATTATTCTGAAAAACAAATAATTATGCAGTAAGTTAAATTAATTTTGCCATAAGTATTTTTTTTTTACAAACTTAAGTATTTTTTTAGTGACCATAATTGGTTTTTTCTCATATTCATAATTTTTTTAATGACATTACTGATTTCGTTTTAAAAGTTATTTTACTTCATCATCAAAATAAATCAACTTTTCTAAATTATTTTTTCAATATCGTTTTCAAATACAAATTTATTTGATATATTCGTACGATCAACACATTAAACTGTGAATGCACTTTAAATTGTGTTCCCTCAAAAAAATTATTATTCCTGTGTTCCCTCAAAAAAATTATTATTCTTGTGAATGCACTTTAAACTGTAAAAAAACATTTATATATGACAGTTTTTAAAAACAGGAAAATTGAATATAACTCGATTTTAAAATTGACGTGTGAAATTTTTCGGTAAAAGGTAAGACATAGTGAGCATGAGCAATATATTTTAAAGTTAATTAAATTCAATAATTTTATTTTAATTATCGACTATGGCAGTAATAGAACAAAACGCAACGCAGTGACTCCCTAAAAAAACACAATGCAGAGTACAAAATAAATATTGAATAAAAATTAAATTTCTATGGCAGTGAAAGTTTTACAGAAAGCATGTGCCATGTTTTGTTTTATTTTCACCTTAAAAAACACAGAAACCAAAGGAAATGGTAAAAATGGGAACAAGTTATATAAGTTGGGCGTGATGCCCCAAAACCGAAAACGACGTTTCAAAGGAATTGGTTAAGCCAAAACGATCAAAGAATATTTTGTGTTTTTTAAAATCTTCTTATGAATAAAATAAAAACCAAATAATAGGATTGGAAAGGCGATCTGGACCGTAAGATGATGGGGAAATCGAATGGACGACCGTGTTAAGAGGAATGAGTGGGGCCCACAAATAGTACTAACTGTAAGGTGTTTTACGGTGTGAGGGATTGTATAGTAACTGCGTCAACCCAACACATAACAAATCTATGAAAGTGAGCTCACTGAGGTTAAAGCAGTGGAAAAGGCAACGACTTTGAATGACCCAAACGACCCTCACTTCACTTTCTTGGGTTGAAATTTTTTTATTGCAACAGTTGCACGCTCCCTTTGAAGCATGTGACACCACGCACACCTCATAATGTCGTTTTCTGTAGTATTTTTTGTATCGATAGTTTAATGAAGTGTTTTGCAATAGAGTTGTGTTATTTGGACAACTCATTTTTGACAACAAAACTCAAAACCGTATGCCTCCCCTCTCTGCAATGTCTCATCCGTAAATAATAAGAAGGACTCTAAAACAATAAAAAAAGTCAGATTTCGTATTTTTATACGGTGTAGACAATTTTTTGTTGTCCACCAATCATTTCTCTTTGCAATAAAGGCGATACACAATAAATAGTCACCAATATGTATTTTTCTATCGTGTCTAATATTTTATTTTTTTATATAGTGAATGAAATTATCAACAAGGCTAACAAGATGAGGGGTGTTACACATCATTATATGAAAACGTAAATGAAGACTAAGCTAAGAGGGGATCATTTAAAATGGTCCAAAAGAAGCTAGCAGAGTGCCCCAATCTAACAAGAATATCAGGACAAGTTTTTGCCATACGATAAATATGATTTATCTGCACATGCAATCCTTTGTCATGAATCAAACAGAGGATCTCAGACAGAAGAGACTGAAGGGAGGTTGTAGTTGAGAAGCCTTTCTTGATGACAGTAGTCAAAACCTGATAATCATATTGAGGGTAGTGATGAGAAGCTGTTTAGCGAGCTGAAGACCAAAGAACATATCCCAAAGCTCAGCATTAATGACAATGAAGGTTCTAATGAAACAATTAAATTCTTTAATAAAGTGGTCAAGAGAATCTATCATCAGAATTGTGAGAGTCATCCACATTTAAGTTGAAATATGCTTCTCAAGATGCTTTCCAGCAATATGCAACTACTTCATAATCGGGACAAAGTACACAGACATGAGCTTAAATTTATCTTTAAGAATAACACTGGGCTGGCTATGAACTTGGTGATTGAGACCGATACCAAGAATAGTCTTACTATAAAAAATAAGAGAATTTTTATTCTTCGCAAGATACCAAATGGTGACACCAAAGAAAGTAGGCCAATTGGTATTTGTTATGCCAATATCCTCCCTTGTAAGATTTCAATCAAGCCAATCATACAAACCTAAGCCGAAGAATTTGCTCCACTTGTCTTCTACAATGATATGGTGTGTCTAATAAATTCTTGTATCAGTCTATTTAAACTTGAAAAATGAATATGATATGAATTTAATAACTAAGGTAAATAAAAATAATTATAGTTAACAACTGAGACAATATAGTAAATATCAGCCATCCAAAACAACTTTGTAAGACTAACATCCCTTTTTGTTTAAAAAAAAGACTTACATCCCCTTTTCATGAGACTTTTAAAAAATTAACAAATTACTAATTTTAAAAGTAATAATTTGATTAGAATTTTAGCTTATTAGGTTGAGGATTTATTGATATTCTTGAATTATAGTTTCCAATTAATTAATATACATTTTCTTTATTTCTATATATTAGGTTCAAATAAAAACAACTATAATTTTATCAAACAATTATCAACTTCATTTTTTACCACCACAAGACACAAGTTTAAGGCATAGAAACTATAAACTAAGGATCTAAATTATATTTAACTTTTAAAAAACTAAGGATATATATTTTTTAAAACTTTATTGATTTTCTTTTGAATTCAACAATTATATATATACATATATCCAATCATATATATTTTTTGGTATAATATATTCAATCATATTTAACCTTCTTATTATAGTGTATATAGTTTTTAAAAATATTATCATAGTATTCTAAATAACAAAAGGTGATTAAATGGTTATATACAATTTATTTAGTATATAATCATTAAACTGTTTAGTTTTCAACAAATGGCAATTTTTTTAGGCACGAAAATTGAATGATTATGATTAAATGCACGAAAATCGAAAGAAATAAAAATTTGTTTGCATGGTAAAATTATTTGTTTTCTTCTTGTAAAAAAAGGTGTACTTTGTTTTCTTTTTTATGATGAAATGATCATGTTCTTTTTGGATTAAACAAAAATAATTATGTTCTTTAACCAAAAAAAAAAATGATTACTAGTACTTCATTTTGGCGCGTGGCCGTGTAGTTGGAAGAAGAATGTGTTCAAGCGCTGGGTTCACAGAAAGCTGCACTGCAGGGGACACCCCTTCTTCGCAACATAAATATGCGCCGCGACAACATTAATTACTATATTTTTTTCTTTCTAAATTTTTATTTATTTATTTACAATTGATAGTAATTGAATATCTATTAATCTATTTATTTAATTTTTACTTAGTTAGTTCGCTTTCTTCATCTTCCAAAACACACTCCCACGGTTCTCTCAGCCCTGTTTGCCCTAGATCCATGGCTTCCATGTTCAACTTCCGCATCTCTTGTTGAGTTTCAATGCTACTCTTTTTCACTTTGCCCCTTTGGGTGCAGGGAAAACCTTCAGGAGGCTCTATATTCAAGGGACCATGCCTTGTAAATCCAAGGAGGATCTGGATGTTGTAAATTTGAAGCCTTTGATATCTTCTTCATTAGAAATTAGCAGGTTTTTCTCTGGGGAAATTGTCCTACTGTGCAAATAACTCTCATTTCTAGTTATTATTATTGCTTTTTTTTTTTTTGCTTCAAGTGGGGTAGAGTAAAGTAATGATTTTTGAGATTTATGAGGTTTGATTTGTTGAAATTTGAGGGTTTTGTTGCTGGTTGGGTTGTGCTTCTTATTGGGTTTTCAGGGATGGATTTTGTCTTTTGCTTTGCTGATTTGTGACCAAATTTGAAATGGGATGAATACTTGGTTGCTATTGTAGTTAATATTATGTACTTTTTGTTTGTGTGACATTTGAGTTTGGTGGTTAAGGGTACTGAAGAAGAGGATAGTAGGATAGGATATTGGAAATGCTATTGAGGGGTGAACATTGATATTGGAGCTTGATTTTGTGGGAAGGGAAGGGGGTTGGTGTGCATAATGGGTTGCATGTGTTGCAAACCTTCTGCAATTGAGGATAGTAAGGAGAGCCCAAGGGAGCGTTTATCAAACAAGGCTGTGCTTGACTCGCGTGTGTCTAGGGGAACTTCATCAAGGAGGGAGGAAGCATATAGGGTAAAGGATAGATGTGATAACAATGATGGAAGAACCGCGCTGATTGATAAGCAAGGGCAAGGGAATGGCTCTGTTAGACTAGTGCAAGGTGATAATTTTGAAAGGAAGAGGGAGAAAATGGAATATGTTGTTGCTCAACAACATCCGGGGATTGGTATTGTTCCCAAGGCCATGGAAGGGGAGCATGTTGCGGCTGGATGGCCGTCATGGCTGGCAGCAGTTGCTGGAGAGGCTATCAAGGGATGGCTGCCACGGCGTGCAGATTCTTTTGAGAAGTTGGATAAAGTATGCTTCTTTCTTTGATCTGGCTTCATAAATACATTGATGCAGATAATCTGTTTTTCCCTTCTTTGCTTACTTGTTATATTTGTAGATGTCAGTACTGTTTTGATTTAAATGTTAAAAAATTCAAATTCATTTTCGTTAATTATTTAATGTTATATTTTTTCCTAATCTTTTTGCCTCCTTTATTCATTTAATTATCTACATTTGCAAAATCTAATCTATGACAGTGCTGGCAATATAGAAAACAAGCAATACAATGTGCATTTGGTTTGTTTTTTGTTTTCATTTTCAGTTAATTTGTTTTTACTAATAGTTACAAAAATTGATCTTGTTTTCAGTTTGTTTCTTGTTTTCAATAATTCACAAAGGAAATGGTGAAAGCAAGACTTTGTCATTTTTATGACCATTTCCTTTGCAAATTATAGAAAGAGGAAGTAAAGTGAAAACATATCAACTGAAAAATGAAAACAAAACAAACGCATCCCCACTTCCCCACTGACTTCTTTGATTATGAGTATAAAGGTTTCCATGAGGCGGGGCTGAATCCTCTAACCCAAATGTGCTCTTCCTTCAAATAGTTGACCTGTATTGCTTAGTTTTCAATGCAAAACTTTTTCAAATTTCCTGGCTAATAACAACTCCTGGTAGATAAACTATCTCTCGTGGATTGAATCCTAAACAATGCAACATGCAATCTATCTTTTTTAAACTGACTTTTTTGATCTGTATGATCTCCTTGTATAACTAGGATTCTGGAATTTTGTTACTGATTGAATTTGAATGTGATAGACCAAAGCGAAACTACTACCACTTATGTTTGTGTTTCATATATTCTTTAAATCATGCTTTGATATAAAATTAAGTTAGAACATAGGACTTATAATTCTTGTAGCTTTTAGATATTTCTACAGTTATTTATTCTTCTTGGTTTCTGGTTATTTCAATGTGAATATTACCTTCTGTATGCTATTTTTCAATGAATGATAAATATTTCCTCTCTCTGATGTGCAGATTGGCCAGGGAACTTATAGTAATGTTTATAGAGCTCGTGATCTTGAACAAAAAAAGATTGTTGCTTTGAAAAAAGTGAGGTTTGATAATCTTGAGCCTGAGAGTGTTCGCTTCATGGCAAGGGAAATTCACATTCTGCGTAGGCTTGATCATCCAAATGTCATAAAACTGGAAGGCCTGGTTACATCAAGGATGTCTTGCAGCCTATACCTTGTTTTTGAGTACATGGAGCATGACTTGGCTGGGCTTGCATCACATCCTGGGCTGAAGTTTACAGAAGCACAGGTAGTTTCAGAAGCTTCTTCGTTTTTTATTTCTCTCTGTCCATTTTACTGCAAATGTAACCTACCTCATTTTGGGGAGACAGTGCCACTAATTTCTCTTTAATGTGATGTTCAACCACTTTTTTTGTTTCTGCTATTTTTTTTTTCTGCGATACTTTTAAGCTTGAAGCAGCTTTCCTATTTACCTCCCAAATGAATTCACTGAAATTTAATTCCTTTTTTCCCGTAATTGAAATAAGTGGAAGAAACTAATTGAAAGGATAAAATTTCCACCGAAGACTAACATAGTTAAAGGAACAAAGCTTCAAGACACATAAAAGACAAATACAAAAAGAATGAGAGTTTTAATTCATTCTTCCTTTGGGTTTTGAAAAAAAAAATATTGAAATTTATAGGAAGAAACTAAATGAAAGACAAACCTAGTCAAAGACAGAATGCTACAAGTCACATAAAAAGTTCAGACGAATTTAATTTCTTATTGGAACTTGGCAGGTTAAATGTTACATGCAGCAACTTTTACGTGGACTTGATCACTGCCACAGCCGCGGTGTACTGCACCGTGACATTAAGGGTTCCAATCTTTTGATTGACAACAATGGAATCTTGAAAATTGCAGACTTTGGTTTGGCAAGCTTTTTCGATCCCAATCAAATTCAGCCACTAACTAGCCGAGTTGTCACTCTTTGGTATAGGCCGCCTGAGCTTTTACTCGGAGCTACTTACTATGGCACTGCTGTAGATTTATGGAGTACAGGTTGCATACTTGCTGAGCTGTATGCTGGCAAGCCTATAATGCCTGGTAGAACTGAGGTATGCATGCTTAAACCTTCCCATTCAGATGTGGCATTTTGTCACTTTTACTCTTTGCATATGTTAAATAACTATGGTGCATTGTGGATATCTATTCTTCACTAATTGTAAGAAGAAAATAAATAGATTGTACTTCCGTATTGCACGTGGTGGCTTTTCAAAATTCATCAAACACCAATTTGGTTTTCTTAACAAGATTGGTAGGAGTTGAAAAGACACCAATACATAAATATTATGTTACTTAGAGTATCCTCCTCATGTTCTTTTACGATCTTATGCATAAAGCTTGGTTGTATGGTAGAATGATTAGCAACTACGACTTCTATTTTGTAGGTGGAGCAGTTACACAAAATTTTTAAACTTTGTGGTTCACCTTCCGAGGACTACTGGAGAAAATCAAAATTGCCTCATGCAACAATATTTAAACCTCAACAACCCTATAGGCGTTGTGTTGCTGAAACATTCAAGGACTTCCCTGCACCTGCAATAGAACTGATAGAGACCCTTTTGTCCATAGATCCTGCTGATCGTGGAACTTCTGCATCTGCTTTGAAGAGTGAGGTGTGAAATTCTGGAGTGTCCCTTATATTGTTCACTTTCTTCATTTAATGAAATGCAACCCTATAGGTACATATGGAAGTGGATGTTGGTGTTGGGAAAAGCATCAGTTTGACTTACTTTTCAAATGCCGATTTTGGGTTCCTCTAAAAGTGCAACCTTTAAATATTTTGATCTCATCTTTGTACATATATGCATATCAGTAATGAACAAATCCTTGCTCCTGTATTGTCTCTTTGTCATGTGTATTCCTGAAGGTATACACTATTGTCTCCACATGTTAGAAAATTAACAAAGTGTATCAGCAAAGTTATGTATTTATCACTTATTGGTTATTAGTTTTTCAGTATCTCTTGCTCAGCAAAAGTTTTGCACTGCTGTTTTGGCTGTTTGTTGTTTCCAAACTTCAGTATGCATTGGTCATAACTCTCTCCTTTTGTTTTACTTGCAATTTAGTTTTTCTCAACAAAGCCTCTGCCTTGTGATCCTTCAAGCTTGCCAAAGTATCCTCCTAGCAAAGAATTTGATGCCAAAGTACGGGATGAAGAAGCTAGAAGGTGTGTGTTCAAGTTTGGTTGGAATTGTAGTGGTTATATATTTTCAGTATTGCCAAAATGTATTGATAAAAATTGCAGTTCTGAAGGTTGCGTCAGTGTGTTTGGTTTTCCAAAATATTTTAAATCATCTAATCAAATAATACCTGCAATTGCTTTTGTTGCATATCTTTGCCTAAAATTTTGGTTTTTCTTTTCAAAATGCAATGGCCTCATATTGGTTGATCAACTTTGGCAAGTTGGAAGAGACGGTCTTCTATATTTTGTTTAGAATAAACCTTCCATGCACTCCCCAGTCCCTCACCCCAAACCCGCCCCCTCCTCCCAACAAAAAAATAAAGAAGCAGTTGTACCCAATATTTTACTTGCAAGCATCCATTTCATTATTTTTCTTTTTTGAAACTTAATTAAATAATTTCATTATACAGTGTTTGTCCCAACGCACTAATAAATATATAGAGTGGAGGATAGTTTATTTTTAGCATTTCATATGATTCATTACATGGGTGTATGTATATATTTTGAAAATAAATCAAACTGAATTATATCTGGTTCTTAAAATCTGGCTGATGCTTGTTAGTTCTACTGTAATGTTTTCTTAGGTTCTTGTACTTGAGTGCTGGTTTGTAAAATGTAAAGTTCAGTGTTAGAAATTTTTTAAAGGTTTTGGTTTTGGATGTTTGTAGACAAGGGGCGGCAGGAAGCAAGGGACAAAGACATGATCCCGAGAGAAGAGGGGTAAGGGAATCTCGAGCTATTCCTGCACCTGATGCCAATGCTGAACTGGTCTTGTCAATGCAGGTAGATTCATTGTTAATTGTGATACTAACCAAACTTGGTCTTGGGGATTGGTCATTGCTGTTTATGTATGATATTGTTTTGTTTGCTGAGATCAGCTGGCCTTTCAAGTACGAAATATATTTTGGATAAGCTCTTCCGTTATGCATCAGTTAAATATGTGCATGGCATCTTAAGATAAACGATGAAGACTTCTCTCATTAGGTGGGGTGCATAAAAATAGAGAGATTAAACTTTTCTTGGCATTTATAAATTAATTCTTAAAGGAAGCTTATTTGAAGCACCTCTTACAATTCGACAACTTGCTAAATCCATGCAAAAGTCAACACTGAACAAGGTGAAAAGCTACTATACACTCTTCTACTGAGTGCTGCCATCTCCTCGAAATTCGTTATGGCTTTCCTCTTTTGTTGAATATTTATATCAATTTCCTGATGATTGCTAGTGAAATTCTTTCGGTTTCCCTTTTGGAATACCTTCATCCTCATTACATGCTGTTTACTCATGCATTTTGTGGACACCTGTTTCTCTTACATCGAAAACATAAATAACCTTTTTTATACAGAAGAGAAAAGGGCAGACAAATTCTCAAAGCAGGAGTGAGAAGTTTAACCCTCATCCTGAAGAAGCTGCTTCTGGATTTCCCATTGAACCCCCTAGACCGTCACAAGCTGCAGAAGTCAGTGTGGATCCCCAGGCACAGCAGCATAAAAGAGCCTCTCATTCCGGTCCACTGACTCACCGTGCTGCATGGGCTAAAGCTGGGAAGAAACAGGACGATGCTCCAAAGATTTCAATGGGAGGCGATTTATCAACAATCTCAGGCTTAGTTGCAGCCAGGAGGAGTATGTTGTCTGACGATCGCAGAGAAAGTTCTGGATCATCACAAGCGGAGGCCCCAAAACTAATTACCAGGTTCCCCGGATCCTTCAAGGAGGCCTCTGAATCATTGATGCAACAGAATCAGAAGCATCATATACATGCTTCTCAAAAGGAAGAAGGGAAAGGCAACAACAAAGACTCAAATCTTGTAAGTAGTTGGACTTTCTCCTTTTCATATACCTTCTCTATCTTCGTATATACAGCTTGTTCTAATTTGTGATTCTGGTTTTGTCTCAAATGTTTTGCACCTTTTTTTTTTTTTTCTCTTCCACAATATTGCAGGTTGGTTTTGGGTCCAAGGGTTATAAAATTCATTATTCTGGTCCATTGCTTGTTCCATCAAGCAACATGGATCAGATGTTGAAAGACCATGATCGCCAAATTCAGGAGGCGGTTAGAAGGGCGCGTCTGGACAAGGCAAAAATGAGAAGACTCCAAGCTGAGGGGAACCAGATAACCAATTCATTATTTGTTTCTGGTCGTTGAGTTGTAAAGCCTGACGTTGCAGCAAAGCATCATTAAGATTAAGAATACCTTTTTATTTTCCTCTTTTGCCTTGTACAGCGAGTTAAGTATCCCTCGCACGATGCCCCCTTCTGGCCATGTTAGGTAACTCCATAGCTTAAAAATCTGTTCCCTTCCACTTTTTATCACATCACATCTATTTGTCTTTCCACTTACAGCTGCAATTTATATGGCCATTCTTGTAAAGCTTAACAACCTTGAGCTGCAGAATATTGGGGGAAAATGTCTTCCTTATGTTTAACTTATGATAGAGTAATTAATTATCACTGGGAAGATTGCAAAGTATGTATATGCATTCTTCTCTTTATGACATATCCTATCTTTCCACAATGCATCATTGATTCAGCTCAGCATTGTGGTACATGGTTGTGCATACAGCCATTTCTGATGTGGTATAGTCTCTCTGAGCTTCCTTACTTATCTAAATTCTAAAGTGTAATTAACATAAAATTAAAAAAGCTTTCAGATGCATGAAATATGTTTGACAATGAATCTTAAGAGGATTACTGTGATTTTTGCAAACAACAAAGTATGCCTGAAATTGGGAAGAAGCCAATGTGATTTGCATGGATTTATTGCCAAAGGGAATCAGATAATGGCATAAAGGGGTCTTTGTGTGAATTAAGCACTGTCTTATGAACAAATTTCCAGTACTCAGTGATGTTTTCAGTACTCTCTGCGTGAATTAATTCTTTGTGGTCAAATACCAATGAGTT
The DNA here is from genome assembly GCA_037113605.1 of Calophaca sinica. NCBI lineage: Eukaryota > Viridiplantae > Streptophyta > Magnoliopsida > Fabales > Fabaceae > Calophaca > Calophaca sinica. The sequence continues at coordinate 111,322,616 of CM073732.1, read as the reverse complement.
ACTGTAACTTTTGTTGCATTTTAGTGACGAATTATTGGAATGAATAATTTGAAAGTTGGACCAATTATTGAGCTCTAAACTGAGTGGCTATTATTATTCTTCATTCGTAATAATTTTGTAAATTAGTTCTCATCTTAAATCTTAAATTCTTCCAAATTCAGAGTCTTTTCTTTGTCTATCCTAATTCAAATGATTATTTGAAAAAAAAAAAAAAGAACTTGGGCTTATTGGTAGATTACGTAAATGAGCTTGGAGCTCAATATATTTTTGGTTTAATTGTATTTTTGGTCCCCAACTATTTGAATTTGACGATTTTGGTCTCCTAATTTTCTGAATTTGGCGATTTTAGTTTCCATACTTTTTAATTAAATTTTTGGTATCTTAAAATCATGGATTTTTTTTACATTTTTGGTCTTCAAAAATCTTAGATTTTGAGAAAGTGAGGACCGAAAATGCACAATCCATGATTTTTGAGGGACCAAAGTGCAATTAAAAAAATATAAGGACTGAAATCGCCAAATTGTGAAAGTTAGGAGATCAAAATCGTAAAAAATAAAATAAAAAGACTAAAATCGCCAAATTGAGAAAGCTAGAAGACCAAAAATACAATTAAACTAATATTTTTTTAGGTTCATAGTCAAAATGGGGAAAATTGTGTTTGAATGTTTGATAAAGATTAAAAATTAAAATAAAGGTATTCTCGATTTTTTTCACAGCTGAAGGTAAGGAAAAGAGATAAAACTAGCCTCTACAAGGAGCAAATGCGCCATTCCAGAAAGTAGCTAGAAGAGACAAATGATAAATGTCACGTGTGACTGTCTGAGCATTTAGAGAGGGTGGATTGAAAAATTGTAGTTTGCATATACATGTGGGGTATAGATTAATTCGGTGACTAAAAAATAATTACTAATCAAAATAAAAAATGCGGTATTATGGTAGTGATTAATTTTATTTCAGCAACTACTTTTAAATATATATATTTTTACATTGTTACCAGATGAAAGTTAAATCCACTTGGCACCAAAAAGCATTATATTGTGACAGGATATATTTTAATCTAGGCTTAATTATTCTTTTAGTCTTTTGTCAAATTTTTTTTATTCTTTTTAGCCTTTTTTAATTGCTCCGTTCAAGTTTTTCTATTAATTTTCTTTTATCGAAAGCCTTGAAATCTTTATTTTTCGTTCAAATTTTTGGCATTTATGATGCATTTAGCATATTACATTAATTTTATTTGAAGACAACAATTTTAATCCCATATAGTGTAATTCTATTTTTGGGCACAATACACATACCATGAAAGTAAATTGGTAATTCACAAACTTGCAAATATGTTGTGAGACATTTTATTTTGTTATTTTCTTTCATTTTTTTTATAATTTCCCCTTTTTTCTTTTTATTTTTATTCAATTAATAATTTTTATTATTATTAAACCCAATAACGCAACTCAAACCAATCTAAATGTGATTGTGGCTCGTTTCGAACCAATCAAAATTAAGGCATTTGTTATTATCACCTCCCCCTTAATTTTGTCACCTCCCCTTCCCATTTAATTTCCAATTTTACCCCTATTTATCACACTACCTCATTTTTATCACCCACCTCAGTTTTATCACCCTCCCCATCGTTTTTATCCTACCCCATCCTCACCTCCCATCTCTCTCTCTCTGAAGCTTTGTCCCTCTCTATGAAGCTCCCTCTCTTCCTCCCATCTCTCTCTCTGAATGTTTCTCCCCCTCTCTGAAGGTCTTTCCCCCTCTCTGAAGGTCTGTTTCACCACCATTTGCTGGACGGGTACGTCGCGAGTCGCTATTTTTTCTGCGTTTTTATATTGCACATCACCTTGTTGACGAAATCCCACGTTAGCAAGGTGACACCCGTGTATTTTGTTTTAGCTTTTGTAATACGCGTCAATAAGATGACGTTCAACTAGATGATGTAGGTGGGAAAAATTTCAAGTTGCAGGCATTAAGAGAGGTCTCAACTTGTTGATGCGATTAAACGTCATCTTATTGACGTGTACATCAAAAGCTGAAACAAAATACACTGGTGTCACCTTATTGACATGGGATTTCGTCAACAAGGTGACGCATATAGCCGTCAATTAGATGACGCGCATGTCACAGATTAATTTTTTCCAACTTTTATTTTGTGGTGTAGTTTGATTACCATGGAGGATAACCGGGACACCCAAATGATGAATACGGAGGCCTTGGTCGTTGATTGCACTAGTATATTTACAACTACGATGGTACTTACATTTTTTTTAATCTATGACTTTTCATTTGTGACAACCCTAATTTCTTGTGCTTTATTAGGTATTTCCTACCCGAGATAAGTTGTTGTCATGGTACGAAATATTGGATAATCTGTTGGGTGTATAGTTGTCATATCAAGATCAGACAATGGGCGATCAAGCAAGAAGACATTTGTTATGTTTGGTTGTGAAAGAGGTGGTAAGTATAAACCATACAAATATGAAAATATGAGGGCTACCGGTACTAGAAAATGTGAGTGCCCGTTCAGACTGAAAGGAAGTTTAGAACTGAGATGACATTCTCCTTTGCATTTGCTTATGTAGAGTCTGAAAAAGTTGATAACTTCGTATGGGTGTTGGAGAAGCTGAGGGGTTTGTTTATGAGAGAGGATGCATTGCCACAAGTGATAGTGACTGACAGGGACTTTGCTTTAATGAATGCAGTGGCTAATTTTTTTCCCATGGCATATAACTTTTTGTGCCAATTCCACATTCGCAAGAATGTGAGGGCCAGATGCAAGACTCATGTGTACCCGGAAGACAAACTCCAAGAGGTTATGACTGCATTTGAATCTGTTGCGAGTTCCTCTACCCCTGATGAGTATGAGAAGCGATTGACACATTTTGAGGATGTATCAGCACCGTTTGCTAATTTCATTGACCTATGCTAAAAACACATGGTTGATTCCTCGTAAGGAAAAATTTGTTTCTGTGTGGGTAGACCAAGTGATGCACCTCGGAAACACAACAACTAACAAGTGTGAATTCTTTCATTCAAAAAATATTGGTAATTTGTTGCTATTTTTGGTTTGTTGCTTATGGTATGTCGGTTCCAATTTTTCAGGGTTGAGTCTGCACACTAGAGGTTAAAGAGGTTGTTACAAGATAGCAGATGAGACTTGTGTAATTGCTAGGATGCTATGAACAACATGGTCAAACTACAACATGCTGAGATTAAGTCTTCATTCGAGCATAGCATTAGTCGACAACAACATTCTTATAATCTCCCAGTCTACAAACTGTTAAATGGATTTGTGTCGAGGAGTGCCTTAGACTTTATTTCGCAGGAGCTTCTACGTGTTGACATTGTTGGTATTGATTCTGCTGCATGTGGTTGTATTCTTAGATACACTCATGGTTTACCCTGTGCATCTGAGCTTGCTAGATACACTACAAATTACATCCCAATCCCATTGGATGTAGTTCATGTTCACTGGAGGAGGTTAAGCTTCAACAATGAATGTGACACTGGTGATAACTCTGATTCAGAACTAAGTGTGCAGGTTGAGCTAGAAACATTGGCACGTAGGTTTAAAGAGCTCGATGTTGTCGGCAAATTAGTGTTGAAGGCAAAATTACGTGAGTTGGCATTCCCAGACACAACTTCCATGTGTCCACCACCTGATAAGGTGAACACAAATGGAGCACCAAAAAAGGGCAAGGGGTTCAAACTAGATATTTCAACGAGGCGTGAGCCATCATACTGGGAATGCATTGATGACTTGTATGGATCCCAACATGACAGTACAGCAGCTCCACAGTCCTGCAAAATGTCAACACCCACATCATCCAGACTGTCAGCACCCCCTCTACTTGAGACTCCAGACCCCCCTCCACCTGAGACTCCAGCTCCCCTCCACCGGAAGAATCAGCTCCACCTCAACCCAAGAAGTCAGCTGCCCCTCCAAATAAGAAGTCTGCTTATCCTCCACCCAGGAGGTCATTTCCCCGTGCATCCAAAAGGCCAGCTGGACGTCCATCCATGAAGGTAATACCATTGATAGAACAATTTCCATCTCAAATTTATGAATACATCGAGAACATCGTAAACGTGGATTTTGATGGGAATTGTGGGTAACGGAGCATTGTTGTGTTACTTAGTATGGGTGAGGAATCTTGGTCTATAATACGCCAAGATTTGATTACAGAGCTCACACACGACCATGATTTATACGTAAAACCACTTGGTGGCATTTATGAAGTGCTAAACTAAAGAGATCACTATTTCTTCCACGTGGAGAGGTCAGATATGAAAACTGGATGACAATTCTAGATGTAGGGTATGTGATTGCTACAAGGTATAATTTGGTCCTCGCATGCATATCCTTACAGGGGTCTTACACAATTTTCCCTCTCCAACGTGCACTGTCGCCTGATAGGATTAGTCATCGTGTCATTAGCATTTGGTATATCGAACGACCGAAGCACTTTGTACCGGTATGCATATAGTTTTAATTATGTGTAGGGTTTCTAGACTTTATTTAAATCACTTGTATACCATTGACTTTATTTAATAATCCTTATGTTTACAGTTTTATTTAAAGGATGAATCTCCAATACCTTCATCGGATAGAATGTGGCAATCGTGTAGAAGCATTGAAGCCAGTGGATGGGAGACTCCATATTTCAGTCGCATACAACACTGGAGATCGTTATTTGTAGGGACAACAACACAGCCTTAGGTATACCTTGCAGAGGATTCATGCATATAGAGTTGTCTTGATTATGCATACAACACATATTTTGATATGCATATTTTTTTATCAATTAAAATCGACGTTGTGTTGTTGTGTTATTTTAGTTTTTTAAGATTAAACGGAATTAAATCAGCAAACTGGTGATACAACAATATTATTCAGCAACACAATAGATTACAAGAGGGACGACAAACAAACATTATATCGGGTTCTCCAAAACAAATGATAATATTATTTAACAACACAACAAATTACACGAGGAACGACAAACAAACATTACATCGGGTGCTCCAAAACAAATAATAATATTATTCAACAACACAACAGATTAGATGGGGAACTTCAAAACAAGCATGCCGTGGCCGAGCCATCAGATCAAGCCGATGATTCTGGTTCACGGCAGCAGGCAATAATCTCGTCAACGACTCTAGTTCTAGGTTGACGCAAGTTTGAAATAATCTCGTTAGTTGATCTAGCCAACTGTGCATATAGCTTAATAGGGCCATAGGACGCATGTTCACTGAATGTTGCGAACATCCTTTCTATGTCACCGCCATTTAGAAGTTTTATCTCCCAATATTGCACAGGACCGGATGCAACTGTTACAGGCCATCGATAATAGATCTCACTAACCCTTCGTGATCCAGCTCTAATCTTTTCATGAATCTTTTGCCTCAATTCTTCGATTGTTATGTCTCCCTTGATCCTAAATATTTTCGGATCGTAACATTCAAACTTCACTCCATCAACATCTGTTGTAATTTTTCCAGCGTAATACACAATGGCCATAGTCGTATCCATCGAGAACTGTGTTGACTGAGTGAGTGCCATATCTGTATAAAATGAAGTCATCAAACGCAAGCAATGAAACAAACTCATAAAGCAAAAGATGCAGCAGCATTAACATGCTTTCATTTTAAAACTAAAAAAATTAATACACGGGTCAACTTGTTGACGTGGTATCGCTTCATAGTTTTAAAATGACAACATCGCTTCATGTTGACGCAAGTGAGCGTCACCAAGTTGACACAAGTGTTAAATATAAAACAATAAAGTTATTAAGTAGGCATCAACATGTTGACGCAAGTGAGCGTCACCAAGTTGACACAAGTGTTAAATATAAAACAATAAAGTTATTAAGTAGGCATCAACATGTTGACGCCTTCGTGCGTCAACAAGTTGACGCGCATGTCTGGTTTGCAGAAAAAAAATGGCGGAGTTGGGAACGTGCCTGCGAAGGGTTGACGCTGGAGGCGTGATGGAGGTGGGGGAGGCGTGATGGAGGTGGTGGAGGGATATGGCGGTGGTAGAGGGAAAGACCGGAGGGAGGAAGATGAGAGGTGGGGTGGTCGCACAGATGGGGGAGGGGAGGAAGAAGTGATGTGAGAGAAAGAGGGGAAGGGGAAGGGGAAGGAGAAGATGGGTTAGGGAAAATACATAGGGGTATATTTGTCTTTTCATGGGGGAGGGGAGGTGGCAAAATTAAATGGGGGAGGTGGGGATAACAAAGCCCCAAATTTAATTGTTTTGGGCCTATGTTTTTCTGCAACCTGAACTAACTCTTGACCACCCCTAAAAGATTTTATAATATGTAAGACTACAGTTTGAAAGGAGAAAATTTTTGGAATCTTTTCATTTTAGGTGAAATTTGACATTTCAATGTATGAATTTTGAGTAGAAGAGAGTTAAAAACTATTTGATTAGTTTGTGAAGATTTGGAATAGGGTATATGGAGTTGAGGCTTTTTAAGTATAGGTAAGGTGATTAAGGCACATACTATAGCAATCAATTATTGAAAGATTAAATTTGAGTAAAAATTTTTGGGACGTCAAAATTACACATTGACTATAATAGAGGGAAAAATGCAATTAAGCTTTTAACTTATTATAAATTTTACTGTAAAAAAAAAACTTATTATAACTTTTTTTTTCCCTAATTTGTACATCACAATATATAATTAACATATGTTGGTTCGAGGAATAGAGCTTAGGTCTCTTTAAGCAACCAATGCTAATTTTGATCATTCAACTCATGTATATGAAAAGAAAGAAAAAAAAATATTGCGGGCACTAAAAGGTGGGTATACGAGCCAACCCAATTTGTTTAGGCCCTACTTGTGTTGGTATGTAAAAAAAAAAGGATCAAAACGGGTTGGCCCACACAACTAACAAATCTAGTATTTTAGTAGTCCATATTTGGTCTGTTCAGCCAGCAGGATAATGGGCTGGGCTAGCCCACAGGATAATTTGCTAACGGCGAATGGAGGTCAGGAGAGGCGCGAACGACAAATGGAGGGGCAGACGCAACTTGACTCACTCGCGGTAGGAGTAGCACACAACCACACAAGAAGGGAAGGCATAAGGAAATGCGACAAGAGTGAGGGAAAAAAAAAAACCCTTAACATAGTGTTTGGTTGGATTTAGCGAAAAAAAATATAATAGTGTTTGGTTAGAGGGGAATGGAGGGAAGGAAATGAGTTATTTTAAATTTTTCATGTTTGGTTCAATTTTTAGGGAGGGGAGGATAGCAAAATCCTTCCTAACTCAGTTTTTGCTCTTCTCTAATGTTGTGGTTTTTTGGAGGGGAGGGAAGAGAAGCTTAATTATTTAAAATAAAGTTACTTAAATAATCTTATATAAAATGTAATATAAATGATTATAAGGATATATAAGTAAATTAACCTCTTTCCTCAATTAAAATCTCTCCTCTCCCGTCCTGAACCAAACAAGTAAAGACTCTCCTCCTCTCCCCTATCCTGCTCTGAACCAAACACAATATCAAATTAAATCCATCCCCTTCCCTTTCTTTCATTAAAATCCCTCTCCTCTCCTCCCACTGTTTGAACCAAATGGGCCCTTAGTCTAATAGACTGGTTGTAAGAGTAAAACGCGGGAGAAAAGAAATTGTGAAAATATGATTAAAAATTTAGGGTTGACCACTTTTTAATAAAATATGATTAAAAATTTATGGTTGACCACTTTTTAATAATTTTTGAGTTAATATAGTAATATAAATTTAAAATTACTGAATTATATTTATAATATATATACGCACATATATTTATAAGTGTATTTTTTGGCTCAAATTTTTTATAATTTTGTAATCTTACTAGAAATGGAGACCGGCAGGGAGTATTATTTCTTGTTCCGGGAAATGCCTTTGGGCCTGTGCATTGGGGTAGAACATGCGGAGATCTTCACGTACAAGAGAAAATTGACATCCTATATAAATGGTATAACATGTAACATTTCTTCACACTAATGCCGTATACTAATTAATTAAATTCGTCCAAAGATTCTCAACGATAAAGAAATTTAAACTCGTAATCATATGATCCCTCTCGAGTCAATGTTCAAAGTTTAAACATTACATGGTCGATCTATGCACGTGAAGCATGATTCTCACCGCTTAATGATCGTGGAAAATGTTGGGAACATTGTGCCACTCGTTCGTGGTCTTTGTTCTGACCAAACAGCAAGTCAAGAACGCCAATTTTTAATTTCCACAGGCATATCTCTATCTCCGCCAAAAATTTGAAGAAAATCACCATTTCTTAACACGCTTCGAGATTAATTCCTTCTCATTACTACCGATCTTTCTCCCTCCTTTTATTCTTTGTGGACCTTCAGGGTGGGGTGGCCCCATGGCAGTAAACGTACGTGCCATTTGCCAGCAAAGAGTTGCAGAGTTACTGGAAATAGTAGTAGCTTTTTTTTATAGAAGGATATATATATATATATATATATAAAATGAGTAATGCTGGTCACACAATATTTTTATCACAAAATCTCATATAAACTAGGATCACACCGGTTTTACTGGTCTAATGGTGTTGAGATTGTAATTTTACACGCTATTCCTATTGGTTTTGTAGAAACACATGCACGTACAAAACGGATGAAAATCTTCTGTCTCACTTTCCTGTTATATTTTTTGTCATTCACCAATGATAATTTGCCACATAATAAAATAAAATTATAACTTATTAACACATATGCATATCTTCAGCCTTTGATCGGTGGGAGACAGGGAGACATAATTTTTTTAGGACAACATATGTTTTGTTCGTACAAAACACAGATTTGTAATAGTATGTGTGTCACATGAGTAATATTTGGGTGGGATTCAATTCTTTTAAGTAGTAAAGTATTTCTGAAATTTACACCGTGTAAAATATTTTTATAAACGCTTACTTTAATTTATCGATTCAATTGTTAGATTAAAAATCCTCAAAAAAATATTATATTAAAAGTTTTTATTAAGAAGTCTAAATTTAAATTCATATAATTTAATTAAATCCTGATTGATACTTTTAATAAATTCAGTTTAACATATACGTTTTAAATTATCATACCTTAGAAAGGATTATAAAAAATTTATAAGGAAAGACAATGATTACTGGAGCAGTTTTCTCATAGCCATTTTTTAGGAGCGGAAGGGTTAATATCAAATTATTTTGTTGAGAATCGTTATATACTTTATGATCAAATAAGAACATATTCCATTGTAAGTTTGGAATCATTCAGGTTTATTCTCCTAAAAAATGGAGAATTTCAATATTGCTTTCGTGAATCTTTCCTAAATAAACAATGACCACGGCTTGTGCCGCCGGGTTTTCATTCTGCTTCAAACACATAGAATAGAAGCATTATGTGGAATGGTACCCACAAGAAAAAAAAAACATTATGTGAAAAAAAAAGATACGACGTATAAAAGCGAGAGAAATTGGAACCACACTTTAGGGTCCCTTTGGTTTGGGTTCCAGGTCCTACCAACCGACCCAATTTTAACTCACCAAATGAATGGATAAAAGATATGCAGAGATAAACAAAACAACAAAGCATTAAGAAGAGGCAGATGCATTTATTAGAGTTTACATAGGTTTTGTTGTCTGTCGCATAAAATCACTCTGTTCTGAACTCAAACATTGTGGTCCGAATCACAACACCGAGGCCCTTTCCATCAAATGTACCACAGTGAGACACAACATTGTACTGCAAACGTGTTTGTTTGTACTGCAAACTTATTTTTTTCCTTCAATTTTTTTTTTGGGTTCAGATCCTCGGTTTATTAGATGTTTCCTTGTAGAAAAAGCAAGAGAACAAAGCTTTCCCAACTCCAATTTTTTTAATTTAAAATATTCAAACCCGAGACTTTATTTAAGGAGAACCAAACTCCTTATCACCGGGGTTGGTTCCTTCTATTTTGTTTGTTTGTGATAAAAGAATGTAAAAAATAAGGGTCGCGCAAATTGGACACACAATGGCGACACCAAATACGCGACACTATGTACGGACCGTATGTCCGTACATGTACAGACTTTTTCTTTTTTTCCTTTTTCAAAAAAAAAATTTTTAAACTTTTTTTTTAAATATTACAGATTTTTTTAACTGGTTAATCAAGTTCACATATCTGGTTAATATTATTCATTATCTGGTTAATGCCAAATCCTGAAACTTTTGGACATTCCATTTCTTTATCTGGTTAATCACGTCCACATATCTGGTTAATGCTATTCATTATCTGGTTAATGCCAAATTCTGAAACTTTGGACATCTCATTTTCTTATCTGGTTAATGCCAAATCCTGAAACTTTGGACATCTCATTTTCTTATTTGGTTAATCAAGTTCAAATATCTGGTTAATGTTATTCATTATCTGATTAATATCCCATTTTCTTATCTAGTTAATCAAGTTCAAATATCTGGTTAATGATATTCATTATCTGGTTAATCTCAAATCTGTGTTAACCAGTTAAAAAAATCTATAAAAAAAAGCAATATATATATATATATATCCGTATGGATTCCGTACATGTCCGTACCGTACGGACATACGGTGTCCATACTATTTTGTGTTCAAAAATTATTTTCCAAAAAATAATAAGTAGTATAATATATTTTTGTTTATGACATGCTAGCTTGACATACACATGGACACATATGTTCTGAAAAGAACTAACAAATATTATGATTCATGGTGGGGGAGGATGGAAAGGTGTCGCAGTCACGTCAGTGCTTCGAACTCCGGTAAAGACATCGATGGTGGCCACCTGCAAAATACCCTAACGCTCAAGTCAGTCTATGAAAGAGGTGGGTGAAAGCATTAAATTATGCATACCTGAATAGGTGAAGGGAATTAGCTTATATAACTAGGTCATGAGTGTTGGCTTCTATGAGAAGCTATGTAAATTAGGCCCAAGTTAAGTCGGAGCCTATTAAATTGCGTTTGGGCCTTGTACAGGTCCGGAACAGAAGCCCCCCAAGTCGGTTGCTCATGTAATGTGGCGCCGACTTGTGAGCATGGTAATTTTTATCAGGCTGCTAACCTGCATAGGTTAGTCAAAATATACAAGATGCACGACATAAGTGTGTGTGCTTCATTGTGTTTTAAACTAGCATGGTGTCGAAGTTGAAAGAGTTGATAACTTATTTTGATTTGCTAAAGTGCAGGGCAAGTTACCGAGATTTGTCCCTAGTCGAGCTAAAAAGCTTCTACGGATTTGATCTTGCTGGGGCACGAGGCCAAATGCATGAGATTCGCCCTTGCTTGAGCTGAAATGCTCGACGGGGAATCAGACACCTGGCGCGAGGTCGGTGTCAAAGGGAAAGGATTTGCCCGAGTCTGGCACGAGGCCGACGTGCTGGAATCCGACACCTAGCGCGAGGCTGATGTCAAAAGAAAATGATTCGTCTGAGTCTGGCGCGAGGCCGACGTGCTGGAATCCGACACCTGGCGCAAGGCCGATGTCAAAAGAGAAGGAGTCGCTCGACAGTCTGGCTCGGGGCTGACGTGCTAGAACCCAACACCTGGCACGAGGCCGATGTCAAAAGAGGCTGATGCCGGGGTATCAGATTTTCTCGTGACCCAGCGTAGGAGTTCGGAGGAGGAATTCCAAATTACGCAGATATTGGAGTACCGGATTCTCTCGTGACCAAGCGTAGGAGCTCGGAGGATGAATTCCAATCTTGCTGATATATGAGTACGTACTGGATTCTCTCGCGACCAAGCGTAGGAGCTCAGAGGAGGAATCTGGTCTTGTTTGCTCAGAGTTAGATCCGATATGGTTACTCAGAGGGTCCTACCCGGCCAAAGGTGGTCCTCCTCTACCCCGATCTATGGGAGATATTCCCTTAGATAGGTGAAAACTAATTTAGTGTGACCTGCCCCTAAAAGACTGGCTAGGTCGATCAAGTGGTCTGCTGCGTGTTCCTCGGACGCCACTTTTGAGGTTCTGCGGGAGTACTATTCGACTTCCCGAGCTCCTTCGAAGTGTGTGCTCGAAATTGTAGATTTCGGTGTCAGATACCGAACTGATACTTCGTGGATCTTTGGGAGTACGATTTCCCGAAATCTTTCGAAGCGCGCGTGGAGTCCACGGAGGCTGATGATGGTGTACCGGATTCTCTTTGCGGCCAAGCGTGGGAGCTCGGGGGAGGAATTCAGATCTCACTGATACTGGAGTACCGGATTCTCTCGCGGCCAAGCGTAGGAGCTCAAAAGAGGAATTCCGGTCTCACTTGATCCGAGTAGTCATGTGAAGCTGTTTTACTTTGCTGATTTGAGCGTTATCTAGTTCATGCGTAAGAGGAACATGCACAAACTCCACTTGAAAAATCGTTAGCAATCTTAAAGAAATAATCTTCTAGATGTAATTAATTTTCAATTTGTCTGTCCGAGATGTTACAACTCGGTGGGTGGTAGTTGTTACCGGTTTTTCTCTAGCTCCAGCTTTCATTTGGAATAGACCCCGCTCTTTGAGGTAGATTATCTATGGTGCAAAGTTAATTCCTGGGATCATAGTCCCTGCAGATGTTTTTTGCAGAAGGAAACACAGAATATGTTTTTAGTAGTAAAACAACTTCACATTACGAAGAAAGTTACCAAATGAAATTGCAAACAACATATATCCTAGGAAACTTCAATGAAGTTTGTTTAAACTCCAGAAGATATTCCCTGCATGAGCTGTCAGGATTGGCTGCAAGGAGAATGTCAAAATTGCAATATTCAGAGGCATTAGGAAGAGAATCAGTGCTAATGCTAATTAAAAGCATCCCTATCAAGAGAGATTGCCAACAAAATTATGCAATAAGCAGCTCTCTGAGAATTCCAAGCACTATGTTGGGCTTGTAAACTTGTTTCACACCAGAACTCAGAGAGGCTATTCTTACCACGCACATATCCTGATTAAAAGAAATTGTCATGGAGCTTTATTTGTATCTATGTCAGCATATGTACTGCTATCTTCACATTTAAAAAAGGAAGATTAGATTATACATGCAAGCTTGAAGAATAGGTTGTGGAATCAAAACCATTCAGTCTAGATAACTCTCTAGGATTGTGAGTTTCAAATATGAGAAATAGCAATCCATGAAAGAAATTCCCAAATTGTTGTTCAAACTGAAATTCGATGAGGCAAATTCCAAACATAACAAAATTGCTTTGTTATGCTGACTTATAACGGTGCCGGGTGGGTGTAGGATGAAGGCCCATTCACCTGTAAAGTATTTCAATGAAAAGCAATATGCATCATATTCAATATTAGGTATTTGAAAAATAGCAAGAACATGAAACCATTCATCAATTGTGAGTCTGGTATTCTTGTAATGTGGCGACTGAATCAATGCATTGAAGTGTCACCATGAGGTCGTAACAGGGCCTTGGAATAGCTTCAGGACATCGGTGTTAGTACTCACCAAAAACAACAGATTAATTAAATGATAATAAAAATATACCAAAGCTCATGTCACAGTTTACTCTTGGCCGAGCTGAAGCTCTACAGAATCGAATGCGTTCGATTGTAAGTGGTCAACAAGAGAGAGAACAAAACCATCATCATGTGAGGTGTTTAACTCAAATTAGAGCAATCCTGCTTGAGATAGATCGAAGCAGTACTTGAGACTCGACTCAATCAATTTACTCAGTTTTAGTAGCAGTGCAGTAGCAAATAATCAGTGCAGGCCTTGAGAAAATTAAGCATATCCTCAGAAATAGCATGATCTATCATGGAGCATATAAGCTTCTGGAATTTTAACCACATTCCTGCACATGACTGTGTGCGTACTCATAATGACAGCACAAGATAGAAGATGTATTTGGTGGACTTTCAAATGATTTAAGGTGCCCTCATAAGGCTTCTCATGGTTTTTGCAAGTAAAGACTTTATCCATATTTCACAAACTTTCGCCAAGTATGGGCTGTTCACTAATGTAATTGATGTTGCGCTTGCTATTAGGGAACTGACTCTTCATTTCAGTTAGTGATTAGATCACTTCATCCCAAATCCGAAGTCTTGTTTGGAATGCATGTACTCTGTTTAGAGCATGCTACTGAAGTAGAACAAAAACTTCGTATGGTTGGGGACTATATCTTGCTCCCATGTCTTCGAGACTGTCTCGAGACGTGGGAATTGACTTGAACAAAATTAGTGGCAGAAGTTCGCTCATCGTTTTCTGCACTAGGAAAAATACAGCAAACACCATAGATATTATTCAAAAAATAATGTGTTGATTTAGTTGGAGTAAGATCCATATTTCCGGAGTGTGATTGTGCTCTTTATTTGAGCTACTCCTTATGATGTTATCCCCACTGTGAAGTAACAAAAAAGAATATAAGCAAAAGTTATACTCATGTGCTTTGTTCTCGTTCAATCATATGGTAGGTGTTGAAATTAGACTGTTTGGAATACAAACACATATTCGAACCATGCTAATTCAGTCCCTGTTAAATAAGCTGGAGAGAACTATGTGTATATGTAAAAGCACAAGTACACAACACAATGACACTAATTGTTTGCTTCTAGCACTATGGTAACAGTTTATACTCATAATATAGAGATTGTTGAGTCCAAAGCAGTAATTTTAGAAATGCAGAAGAAAGGCTCTGTACTATATTCAGATATGGCTGCCAATGTTTCATCACGAATTAAACATGAACAAATGCTGGTCCTTAAATCAATTTACGCCAAGTAATTTAATTGGCAGTTTGTAAATAAAGTTCAGCAGATGTTACCCCTCAAGATTGACACGACTCAAATCAAGCATGTGTGGCTTAAGTTCATGTGTGGCTCCAACTTAGCAGAATTGCCTCTGTTAAGCTAGCTTGTAAGAGGTTTGGTGAGGCACACGATCAAGGCCTATTCACCTACAAACTCTTTCAATGCAAAGCAAAATTTATCATATTCAATATTAGAAAAGAATGAATTTCTAATCCATATCAAGAAGAGGTGCGGGCTGGATCTGCGGAGATCTAATGGCTGCTCCGATCATGATAAGATAGCGTGTCACTATTAATAGGATGATTAGCTAGCTCATCAAATGATAAGATATCGTTGCGGCTTGCAGATAGATAATTCCTGCAGTGTAGTTCTTACACAAGGAAAATGAGTAAGTACCAAATGTAAGATTATAATTATGTAGAAATGAATTTTATTCCTCAATTGATGTTCTGTCGTTTCGCTGGAAAATAGCTTTCATCAATTTGACGAGGATGAGACAACTTGGTGCTCCCTGCTTTAAGGAAAATGAGTGGATTCTAGCGCCTGTGCAGTTCAAGGCTAAATCCATGATGGGTGTTTGATGCAATGAAATCAACCCATTAATTCTAGAACATGCCATTTAACTATTCCAACCTTTAAATGTGAAGTGGTTAAAAATTGATGTTCAGACATACATACATATGACAAAAGTTACACTTCTTATAATTCATATGGCTGATCCTGGTCATATTGATGTCATATGTCATATTCATGTCAAATTGAAATGTAAATCATGAGTATAACTTGAGCATGTACTATGATTCATAAAAGTGGGCATCAATTTTCTATATAGCTACTATTAATCACCATTTCACTTGTTAGTAAACAACATGAATAAAATGTGGATGATTTGGTTTCCAATGTCTCTTTGAAGGACCTGGAAATAATCATGAAGAAGCAACAGTGTGCTGCAGATGATCGCAGAGATGGCAAATACGAAACTCACAAAGGAAATGCAATTGAATGGAAAAACTTTGCTCTAGATTTAGGTACTGCTCATACTTAGCATGGCCTGAATTAGGCCTCTGTAGCTCAAGTTACAAACCGCTCACATTAGGCATATCAATAATTTGTTTACCTGGATCGATAATGACATCAATGTATTAGAATGCCACTATGAGGTCACAACAGAGTCTAGAAACAGCTCCAGGACATCGGCGTGGTGCTTCCTCGCACTTGACAAGGCATCTATATTTCTTTGCATTTTTCTCATCTCAATCGTCGAGCTCGACATTGGTGAGGATCAGATGGTGGTGCGTTCGTCGGAGTTTCGTCGGTCACCTTGGTCTTCTTCGACGCCGGTGCCGATATCCACCATGAACAACTAGATTAGCAAAAATTAATATAAGAAAAGTTCAAACCTTACCTTAAATTTGACAGTGGCGTCGAGAAGAAGCCATAGCCGAACTCGGTTACAGAATTGAGCAACATTCGGCGCCTTGGATCTACGTACAACGCCCTATGTCAAGTGAATAGGACCGTCGAGGTCCACACTTCGGAACAGAGGTTGTAACTGGAGATTTCTCTGCTACGGCGTATCCTATTCTCATCGTTGTGAAATGATAGGAAACAAAGATTGCCGAACCAGAGCCCGAGAAGAACTCAGGGGAACGTGTGCATTGAGCGAAATCCTGAGAAAAACTCTGATCTCTCTTACGAACTGAACTGAGAGGGGATGAAATCATCTGCGATGAGCGAATCTCCAGCTGACATCGACTCAAATCTTGAGGAAAACTCGGATCTCTCCTCCAGCCGAAATCACGAAGAGGTTTGAGGAAACAAATAGATCGAAACAGATCAAGCCCAGATTCGAGAGAACCGGTCCAGATTCCTGATCTGAGACGTGATCCAAAACGTGGATGTTCACTGTTCATTGATCTGGATGAGATCCTTGGCGCGTTCATGTAGACGACATAATCCACCTCATAAAGAGAGAGGGGGGATCTTCTTCTTCTTCTTCCCCACATAGAGATCCCAGGTCGTGCGTGGCGCTGGAGGAAGATCTTGGCGTTTCACCATTTTCGATTAGAGAGAACCTTCAAGCAGATCTGAATCGATCTGGTTTGTACACATCTTCTATTTTAGATGCCCCGCGTGAATGCTTTTTCCGAAAAATCTCTTTTCCAATCCACTGTGAGTGCGAAGTGAGAATCGAGAGCTAGAAAAAATGGCTCCCACTATTGTTGCCAATGTTCTGAAAAGAACTTACGCATATTGTGATTCACGGTGGAGGAGGATGGAAAGGTGTTGCAGTCATGTCGGTGCTTCGAACTCTGGTAAAGACGTCGGTGGTGGCCACCTGCAAAACACTCTGACGCTCAAGTCAGTCTATGAAAGAGGTGGGTGAAAGCATTAAATTATGCATACCTGAATAGGTGAAAGGAATTAGCTTATATAGCTAGGTCATGAGTGTTGGCTTCTATGAGAAGCTATGTAAATTGGGCACAAGTTAAGTCGGAGCCCATTAAATTGCGTTTGGGCCTTGTACACAGGTCCAGAACAACATATACACACACTTCTGCTGGTGTAATCACCATATATTGACATGCTTAAGATACTTACTAATTTTAACTTAGTTGGATTTATAAAATAATGGGTTAATACACCTTTTGGTCCTTGTAATTTGAGCGAAATTCGGTTTTAGTCCCTGTAAAATTTTTTGTTTAGATTTAGTCCCTGTAATTTAAGATTCTTCCACTTTTAGTCCCTGTCGTCAAATTTCTATTAAATTACAGGGACTAAAAGTAGAAGAATCTTAAAATTACAGAGACTAAAAGTAGAAAAAAAACTCAACGTTTTCAATAGGAATTTGACGACAGAGACTAAAAGTGGAAGAATCTTAAATTACGGGACTAAATCTAAACAAAAAATTTTACAGGGACTAAAACTGGATTTTGCTCAAATTACAGGGACCAAAAGGGGTATTAACCCTAAAATAAATTAAGATCCAGTCTAGATTAATTTTTTTTTTATAAACTAACTTGTCAGTCTAGATTTAATTTCAAATTTATGAAACTTTTAATTGAGATTATTATTAGGAAAAGCTCTTATAAATTTATGGATATTTATAAACCAGTTAAACGAAAATTTTCTAAAGGAGTTAAAATACAGAAATTTATTTAGCTAATACGAAACAATATTATCATTTATAATACTCGTGGGAAACCAAAGCACAATATACAGTGACTAGAGGCAGAAATAGCCATAAACAAACCCCCTACTCTTGTCATAATTGAATATCAAATATTATTAGATTTGATGAAATGTAATTCATTTTCTTCAAAAGTTTATTGTTGTCAGTACCTTTTTCTTCCGTTGAATTTCGGTATTTGATCAAATTAAGTACACCATTTTTGTTTACAAAAAATTGGCAGTTGGGAAAGACATACTATTGCCGTTTGAGGATTTAAAAACGGTTAAAATATACTTTTTAAAACAGTTTTTTGCTACAACCGTTTTAAAACGTTATACATTTTAAATTAGTTATGCCAATAACCGTTTTAAAATGTACTTATTTTTTTTAATTTTTTTTCTTGCAGACCGATTTCTTACAGTAATGAGGTTTTACCCAAACAAAATACTTTTACCAAAAACATATTACAGTAATAAGTGAATCCAATGAAAATTATAGAAGTCAATACTTTATTAAGTTGTCTAAAAGGCTCATAAGAGCCTAAGAAAAATGCACTAAGTTGTCTACCTTATTGCACATGCCTAAAGAACAAGCACTTTCACTCAGTCACAGGCTCACAGCTACTCAATTAACCCCTGGGGTGAGGGTATCTCCCTGAGGAGAGTTACCCACTTACTCCCTCCGTTTCATTATAAGTGTCATGTAAGGTAATGCACACTTTTTAAGAAAATGATTAATTGTGTTGATTTCTATGGTAAAATAATATGTTAGGAATAAAATACACATATACTTCTATTTATAATTAACTCACTACAGTTGTAATTACTTCCACTTAAATGAAGGTATTATTAGAAAAAATAATAAATATTGTCTTAATATTCTAAAGTGACAAATAATTTAAAACAAAAAATATTGTAAATATGACACTTAATATGAGACGAAAGGAGTAATGAGTAAGCATTCATCCACAACAGGGTTGCTTAAATGGGTATTTGCTTGTTAAATACCGTTCTTATTTGAGTTCGTGGGAGATCCAAAACCCTAGGTAAATGGAGGCGAGAATAGTTTTAATAATAATATATTTTTTGAAGTTATTTTGACCATAGTTTAAAAATATGTCTTAAAATAAGTTACTCATTGTTATAATTTTTTTAAAATTTTTTATTTTAATTAATGAAGATAAATCTAATCTACTTAATTTATTGTTGTAAGAATTTGATGTACTTTGAAAAAAATTGACTTATTACTAGAAAAATTATTAATCTTAACTTAATTTATATTAGTGTAAGAATAAAATAAAGTATATATTATTCTTTTTAAGAAATTTCTTCAACAACTAATACATTTAAATATTTATTTTATTATTAAATATATGTAAATTTTCTAAGTTGCTTTTAATTTATGTCTAAGTTTTTTACAATACAAGATAAATGGGCTAAATCTAACTCCTAATAAATCTGTAAGGTAAAAAAATAACTCAATGGGCGTAAGCGCAAATAAAATCTAAGTAACAAAATAATTACAACAAAATAAATCTATATCAATCTAAATTTTTTTTAACTATATACAATCATGAATAATCCTAAAAAGGAAACGCACAAATGACACTCTCAAAATAAAAGTGACTCCTAACAATTCTCGCCGTGGCACTTTATTATTGGACAAAGATACAATAGTTGCTGACTAATCATCTACACGTCATGCTATGTCGGTTTTAAACACATTAATCACGATTTGGAAAAAAAAAATACGGCTAGAATAAAATGATTAATTCATGGTAATCAATTATAATAAATTGTCTAATTATAAACGTGTTCAGGTGCCAAACCCTCTTCATCCAAAATAATTTAAAAACAAAATTGTTACAGACAAATTATGGGCATATTTTTGGCATAAGGTAACTATTATTGGAAATTTTTAACATCAATCACTGACATATCACTTACGCCGCAACTTACATGAATCTGCCCCGATATACATGCTCAATACATTGAATAATCATATCCAGTCGGTGCACGGCTCATTTTCACTAGAGGAGTATTAATTTTTTTTTTTTTAGTGAAATGGAGGAGTATTAATTTGATTGGACCCAAAGAAGAAATGTCCAAAAATAGGCAATTAAATAACATCCGATCTTTGACCAAAATACAATTGATATATGTGCTTTTTTCAGGGGCAACACTGAAATAACAGATTAAAAGGAAACTCCATAGCATGACAATATAACTTAACAATAACATTAACAAATTAACAAATAACAATAATAATAGTAACAAATACAAGTAACAAAATAACATTTAACAAATAACAATAATCAATTACTTCAATCACGCAAAATTTCTGATTAATTTCCATGCATTCAATGTCAGAATGAAATCATTTACCAATCATAATTTAATTCGATATCATCTATTCCTTTTCAGAATATTCCCTCTTGAAAATTTTGCCTATTTAAACATGCTTTGATAAGAACAGCTGTTGTGCCAAACCCTTCAACTTGAATACTCAATTCCCGTTGATCAGTACCTCCTTGCTAACTAATGGCTGCTCAAAACAGCAACAACAATGCTCCAGTTGTTGATCTCATATCTGTTGTAACCGATGACCATGAAAATTGGTTACTTCTGGTGCGCGCAGTAAGGATGTGGCGCGTTCCTAATATCAACACAACCAAGTTACCATTTGCACTAGAATTAGTCCTCACGGACTCAGAGGTATTGATATTATGTCGTCCTTTGCATAATGTGTGTTGTCTTTTAATATAACTTTAACAGAAGACAAATTTGTGTAACGTGTTTTAATTTCATTTCAGGATTCTAAGATCCATGCTTTTGTTAAAAATCAATTGCTTTACAAATTTGAAAAGGACATTACGGAGGGTTGTGTCTACTACATGACCAAATTCGGTGTTACTCCTAATGCAGGAGAATATCGTTCCACAAGACACCCCTTTAAGTTAAACTTTAGTAGTGATTATATTTTTTTCATTTTTATTTTTCTTCCTTTTAGTTTAATACTATATGTCTTAACCATGATTCTTTACTTTCTGATTTATTAATCTTATTTAAATTTTATTCAACTGTGTAGGATGAAGTTTTTTGTTGGTTGCTGGAGTCGTTGGTGTTCTCGAGGATGTAA
Organism: Calophaca sinica; assembly: GCA_037113605.1. Lineage (NCBI taxonomy): Eukaryota > Viridiplantae > Streptophyta > Magnoliopsida > Fabales > Fabaceae > Calophaca > Calophaca sinica. Next base: position 111,301,574 of record CM073732.1, on the reverse strand, counting down.
ATAACTTTGCATTATAACTTGGATGTTTCATGTTGTTGGATCTGTTATTACTTCATAATTCCATTAGCAACTTGCATTATAGAGAGCTCATTGGATGTCCTTTTTTAATGGTTTATATTAGTTTTCCTTCGTATTCCTCTCCCTTCATGCATTGAACTATCCTCATTATGATAAACTCTTTTTATTGGGGTCTCATTTGCATGGAGACTTAAACAGGTTTTTTGGGATAATGAGCATTATGTTTAGCATGTTTACAAAACATAATATGTGTTGTGAATTTATTTCTCTTTTTTGCATGTGTTTTTATCTACAACAGTTCAGCTTCAACATAACTTGAATGATGGAAGAGTATGAAAGTCGACAAAAAAATGAGGATCCAAAAAATCCAATTCTCCAATTTGTTTTCTTGCTCTGGATGTTAGCACACGAAGATGAGCACGAGATAGGGGAATATATATTGTACGTTGCACGGGGCGTCATACTATATATATGTTATTAATATTTAATGTTATATAAAATACTGAGTATGACTTTTACATAAGTTATATTTTAATTTTAATTTTTATTGTTGATTCCTATTAGAGTTTTGCTACTCTAATTGATAGAGTAAATTTCAACTATTAGTGCTATATTAACTTTCATGTTTCTTTTTATAACAACTTTATCAGAGAAAGTTATACTTTATGATGATTTCAACGTATTTTAATTGATTGTTATAATAATAATAGTTTTGATATAAGTATATTTCTTTCTAAGTTAATATCTTCTCACCTAATTAATTTATTGAAAAAATAATCTATACAAATTTGAATTATTTTACATGATTAATCTATATTTAATTAAAAGATAGAAAATTAAAATAGATTCATATTTTTGTTTTATATTTTCAATACTAATTTAATGTAATATAAATTATTAAATAAGACTTTCATATATGTTGTATTTTAATTTTATTTTTATTTTTTCTTCGTAATTCTTTCTAAAATGTGACTTCCCTAATTAATGGTTTAAATTCCAACTATTAGTGAATATTTGTACCATTGAATTCTTATATCTCATGGAGATAAAAACTATATAAAAATACTTATAAATATATATCACAAGATGTAAATATTTCTTACATAGATGAACAACTTAGATGAAAATGTATTAAGATTTAGAGACAATAATTTACATCACATAGCAATTAAAATTTTATATGAATACTTTAATTTTTAGGTCCTTTACCCCCAAAAAAAAATTAGGTTATAAATGTAATGTAAATATAAATACAATATTATGGCCTAATAGTAAAAATATGGTAAATAGGGATAATTTTTTTTACATAAAAATGTACTAATATCTCTATAAACTTTTATTAACACTTAAATTATAAAGAAGACAATATATTCCATAAAAAAAGAAGAAAATATATTATATGGAGTTTGAATATTTCATATGAGAAAACATTATTATCTAAAGTTTTTTGATGAATATTTTAATAGGAATAACAAATAGTTTACAAAAAATGACAAATATTTTACATGAAAACATATTAATATATCTGTACAAATCTATTGATATTTTAATTATACAAAAACAGTTATTACAAGGATACTGAATTTTTCACATGAAATAGCATTAGTATTTTATTTACCATGACTGAACAATTTACTAGAAATAATACATTAATATATTTTTAATATAAAATTTATAATTTGTAAAGTATATACCGTGCGTAGCACAAGCCATCGTACTGTTGATATACTGCAAAAAACGAGGATGAACATTTTACAAAACATTACAATTTTTAGTTAATATTTTTTCACGAAATTTTTTAAACCAAAAACGTAAAATCAACAATTACAAAATTTTCAATGAAATTCTAAAAATGAGCATATTCTTCACGAATATTTTTATAGAAATTGCAATTTAATATGAAATTTATAATAAATAGTTTTTATTGTTTTTAGTTATCTACCGTGCAGAGCATGAGCCATCATACTATAGATATAATTTTTGCTATTAGTAAATATTCATATTGGTTATTATTTATATCTCATAGAGTATTAAATATTTTACAACAAATAACATCATTATTTTATTTATCATGAATGAAAAATTTACTAGAAGTAATCCATTAAGTATAAAATTTATAACTTTGTTAAGTATATACCGTGCGTAGCGTGGACCATCGTAATATTGATATATTGTAAAAAACCGGGAATGGAAATTTTACAATAAAACATAATTTTTTGTTTTTATTTTTTTACAAAACAATTAAACCAAAAACATGAAATCAACAGTGACATATTTTTTTAATGAAATCCTAAAAATGAAAATATTCTTTATTAGTATTTTAATAGAAATTACAAATTAAAATAAATTTTATAAGATAAATTTTTTGTTTTTTAACTATATATCATGTGGAGCACGGGCCATCACACCATATATGTAAATTTTTCTATTAGTGAATATACCCATTGGTTAATATTTATATCTAATAGAGTGATAAACGTTTTACATTAAAACACATTAATATTTACATCAAAAATCAATTAATATTTAAATTATATGATAAAAGTATATGATAAGGAGATTGAGCATTTTACATGAACAAATAATTAATATCCATATTACAATTGATGAATATTTTAATAGAAATCACACATAAATATAACTTTTAATGTTTTTAATATACACTGTGCGTAACACGGGTGATTGTCTTTTCATACTAATAACACCTTGAAACTATTATATATTTGTTATGTAAATACAACGACTAATCCCTTGATGTATTAATATGTATTTAACATGATCTTATCTAAATGTTTTAAAAAATATGTTACATATATGTGTTAACAATTTTTTAATTTGCCAAAAAAGATGATGTATACCCTTGCATTGCACGGGTCAAACATACTAGTAAACTACCAACAAAAATACTAAATTATCTATTTTTAAAATTTTGACACCTTATCAGTTTTAAGGTAGAATAGTCAATTTAACTTCATATTTTTCCCCCATTTCTCCTCTCTTTTCTCTCTTTTCAAATGTTAAAAACTTTTATCTCTCTTCCTCCACTTTTTGAGTTCACTTTTTTCTCTCTTCTTTTTTAAATTTTCATTTTTTTATTTCCAATTTTTTTGATTCTTTTATTTTTTATTTCCTTATTTATATTTTAATTTTTATATTCTGATTTTAATATTTTTTTTATTTTTTAATTTGTTTACTTTTTAATTTTTCATATTTTTCTTAATTTTAATTTTTATATTTTTATATTTTATCTTTATAATTTTTTATTATTTATAATTTATTATTTTACTTTAAAGTCTCAATAGGAGACCATTAAATACTATCGGTATAATTTTTGTTTTTGATCACATATCAAAGTTTGTAAATATATTTATTATTTATTATTTATAGATGATTATTTTACTTTTGATTCTTAATAGGAAAACATTACATGTTATCAATATAAATGATTACTTTTCTTTTGCGTCCAGGTGAAGAAACATAAAATGTTATCGGTATAATTTTATCGTCTTTGAGCATTTATTAAATTTTATAAATATTTTACTATTTTATTTATGAGTTCCTACAGAGATTTGTTTTTTACATTTTAATTTTCTATTTTTTTCTTAATTTTTTAATTTTTTTAATTTTTTTTAATTTTTTAATATTTGTATTTAATTTTCTTTGAACTCATATCAAATTTTATAAATGTTGTTATAATTTCTTTACGAAAAAACTCTAAATGATTACTTTTGTGTTTAATTTCTAATTTCTTTACGGGAAAACCCTATTTTTTTGTTGTTTTATTGTTTGTCTTTGATCATATATTAATTTTATAAATGTCTTTGTTATTTATAAATGATTACTTTACTTTTAAGTATCGACGGGAAAACATTACATGTCGGTATATTTTTTATCGTCTTTGAGCATTATTTTTTTTTATTTTTTTTACTTTTTACTTTTTATTTTTCTTATATTTATATTTTTTATAATTGATTATTTTACTTTTGAGTTCCCACGGGATAATATTATTTGTTATCGGTATAATTTTGTTATCTTTGAGCATATATCAAATTTATAAGTCTCTTTATTATTAATAAATGAATATAACAATCTTATAAATCTCTTTATTATTTATAAATGATTATTTTGTTTTTGAGTAACTACGGGGAGATATTGCATGTTATCAGTATAATTTCATTGCCTTTGAGCATATAATAATTTTATAAATCTCTTTATTATTTATAAATGATTATTTTTCTTTTGAGTCCCGAATGAAGACATTAAATGTTATTGGTATAATTTCATTGTCTTTCAGCATATATCAATTTTATAATTTTTTTATTTATAAATAATTTTTTTTTGAGTCCCGACGGGGAAACATTAGATGTTATGAGTATAATTTCATTGTCATTGAGCACATAACAATTTTAGAAATCTCTTTATTACTTATAAATGATTATTTTCCTTTTGAATCCCGACGGGAAAACATTATTGTTATCGGTATAATTTCAATGTCTTTCAGCGTATATCAATTTTATAATTTTTTTATTATTTATAAATAATTTTTTTGCTTTGTAAATTTCGACGGGAAAACATAACATGTTAGTGTAATTTTATTGCCTTTCAGTACATAACAATTTTGTAAATGTCTTTATTATTTATAAATAATTATCTTAGTTTTAAATCCCGACGGAGAAATATTATATATTATCGATATAATTATTTTCTCTATTTGAATACTCTCAATCTTTCTGCATTTTTAGAAAACTAAAACTACTAAATATGTTTGTCACTATTTTTACAAACAAGTATATTTCAAAAATGCGTAAAAATAGAGTGACTCGTGCGAATACACGGGTATCTTGCTAGTAGAACAATAAAACAAATAGTTTAAACCTAAACCTACACACACTAGACACCACGCAGGCACACACACATGTTAACAAAGATGGGGAGGGGGTTAAGACGGGGAAAACAAGGAAAATGGGAGGGGCAAGAAAATAGAGTAGAGTGAGGTGAGAGAAGATAATAGGGGGAGAGAGAAGGAAGGGAACAAAGGTAGAGAGGGAAGAAGAAGAGAGGAGGGAAAGCGCTGATCTGGAGGGGGTGAAGAAGAAGAAAAGGGGGAGGAGTGAGAGAGTGAGAATGCGGGTCAGCTGATGCAAAAATAAAAAACTAGGGGTTAGAATAAAAAAAATCATAAGGTAGTAAATGGAATTTTAAAAAATTGTGTGGGTATATCTGCACACCCTGACTTCTCCATAGAAAAGCAATGGTTCTTAAACAAGCACTAGTTGTCATCGGTGATTGTGGGCTATAGCATAAGAAATAATAATAAAAAACATAAACAAAAGTTGGAGAGATAAAATGTAAGGACGAGTTACTTGTAAGGGTGGGACCCACTTAAGAACGCCAAAAAGTAAAAATGTAGGGTGTTTGGTTGTGAATGTTGAGGTCATCTCCAACCCTGCATCTCTATTTTTATACTTTTTATACATCTTAAGTGGGTCCTACCTTTAAATATCATTCATTTTTTTTATTTTTTACAACTTAAGCATTCTATCTCTCCTACCCATCAACTCTAAATTTTTTACTAATTGAGTCTCACATCCTTACATTCATCGACAATTCAACTAAAATGGACCTCACAAGTAACACATGTGGTCCACTTAAGAGAGTTAAGCATGTGTGCTTATATAAGCATTGGTTGTTAAAAAGAACCCAACAAGCACTCACTCCAACCATGTTCCCAGTTAAGCACTAGTGCTTGAAAAGCAAGCACCCTCCATAAACACCCCCGATGGAGATGCACTTAGAGAATCTCCAACCCAGCACTCTCTATTGGAGTTCTTAAGTGGGTCCTACATGCACATATCATTCAATTTTTCCTATTTTCAACTTAAGCACCACATTCTTCCAACTCAATATGTTTTCACTAATAACCTCACATCCTTACATTTCATCAACAAAATATTAATTTATTACACACAACCCACAAAATGACATCAGAAAGGGTACCTCTAGAGGTATCAGTGCATATTAAGAAGTGTGCTCCAATGGGGGTACTTAATAGTAACTACTTCTTAATGGATAAATACCCCTTAAGCTCCCATATTGTGGATGCTTTTATTTGCTTCAAGGGTATTCAAATCCTCAACCATGAGGGGTGAAAGTTCAAGTATGGATCACTTGTGTCATCGCCCATTGGCTTACATGATCATTTTGCAACTTTTTTCCTCACCTGTGTCAAAAAAAAGGAAAAAGAAAAGGTAAATTCTAGGGGACCACCTTGACATGTGGTTCATGTGGAACGATACTTGAAAAATTGTTTAAAACCCTTACGACAACCGACGTCATCCTCCAAAAGTAGAAGTTCGCATTCCTCCATGTCCTCATGACTGAGACTGTGGCTTGATCGATGTTGTTTCGATAAGTAGAAATGAATATGAGTGCCTTAAAACTCAACTTATATTTTTTTTTCCTATTTTTTTTGTCTAATCGACATCGATCATGTCACCATCTCAACCGTGAAGACGAGGAATACTGTGAGCTCCTGCTTTCAAGAGGCAACATTGATTGTTGTCAAAGTTTCAAATAATTTTTCAAATATTGGTCCACGTGGAGCACACTAAAACCCACCAAAGGGAAAATCTCAAGAAGCTTTAACCCCATAGTTTTTATGAATAATAGTACAATAACTTATCCATTAGTTATCTGTTCTAATACATCCTTGCAATTGATTGTAATGATCATGCGATCACTTATAATCCCAGATTAGTTAAAAAAAAGGGATCCGACTTCTCTAAAGTGAACAATTTACTTTAGAGAATAAAGTCAGCTCAACCATTGATGAGAAAATCAAGTGTTAGTATTAACTACACATACATAATAAATTATTCTTGATTTTCTCATAAACGGTTGGATTATTTACTTTATTCTCAAATTACAAAAACCTTAAGAGACAAATGAACACCAATAATGGAGTGAACCACAGAAAATAATCTCCGACAAAGGGACACAACATGTGTGCTTCAGATATTTTTTTGCTCACCAAATTTTATTTCCTCCAATAAGCATCCATCCCGGTCTTTTCACCCAATCGATTAAAACAGTAACACAACAACTAATTAACTAATGAGTACACCTGAAATTAACAAACACTTGTCTCCAGCCTGTCGATGATTATCAAAATAATTTAAATTATCCGAACCACTAATTAACAGCGCTCCTGATTATCTTAAACAATTTAATCAAGGTTACTTACTTGCACTTTGCTAACCCCTAAAGAGATTTGTTCATACTTCATTGGCATGTCTTTGTCGTTAAACTAGTAGTAAGATTTTTCCACTTTGGGATATGACATGCGTTTCCAAAACATAGATTCCATCACATACATATAGTATATTTTAATACTCACAACAATGTGCATGTAAAAAGTATTATTTATTTATTGAAATTTTCAAACAAGGCCCACAAATAAAATTTAATCTCTTCCCTTTACCCCACTTGAGGCCATGGTAGCGCCACGTTGTTTGTTTGTAATAATAAAAGCGGGAAGATAACGAAGATGAAGTAGAAACAAGAAGAGGTGCTCCCTTAAGGCATAAATAAAACGGTGGACAAAAAAAAAAAAGTAACAAATAGTCAAATGGATGATACCCAATATGGAAACAAGGAGGCGTGAAAATATGGCAAAGTTTGCTTCCTCGTAATAATTCTCAAACAATGTTTGCTCTTCAAAAAAAATCTTTTCAATGTAATCTTCCGATTCATATATAAGAGATAAATATACTTTTTAAGTTTATTAAAGTGTGTATTTATCTTTTATATATGAGACCAGAAGTAGTAATAATAATAATAATAATAATAATAATAATAATAATAATGTCCAAGTGGTGGACCGTGGACATTTAAAGAGAAAACTATCAAGAATATTAACTCACTAACATTTGCGATTCAAAAAAAAAAAAATTTATGTTTTATTATTATTATTATTATTTATGTTTTATTTATTTTTTTGTTTATTTATGTTTTTGTTGCTTTTTTTTTTTCTCATAAAGAGAGAAATGTGTGGAATTTATGAGGCTGTGGAGCTTCAGTGTGTTATGCAACTAGAAAGTTTTGTTGTGTGGTTCTGTTCAGAGGTTGGTCTAGCTGAAACAGGAGATCATCTTATGGTGATACTGGTACACCTCTCTTATCTCTCTCATCTTCTTTCTCTCTATCAGCCACTTCCTCTTTGTCTCTCTGTTTCAATACATGTTTCTATCTGCCCATTTATTAACTTTGATGGGTGGTGGGAAATTCTGATCAATTTGGATAAAGTTTGGTCCTTTTGGATGGTCTGTGTTGTTTTTTCTTTCTTTCTAGTGTTTTACTTTTGAAGTTGAGAAACCTATGCAGAAATACAGTTTTTCTTTTAATTTTATTTTTTAGTTGGGTGTTCTAAATTTTCAACTTTTCCTGCTGAAAGATTTGCTTTTTTTTTTTTTTGCCCCCTTACCCTTTTGATTTGGAGTTGTTTTTATTTAATGGGATAAAATTGTATTCTGAAAAGTTTGTGAATTTCACGTTGATAACTTGACAGGAAGTTGTGATCGAGTTTAGTGTGTCAAAAAGCTGAGAGATTGATCTTGATATCATGTGTTTGTTGGTTTTCCCGTGACAACTGAAATGAGTTTTGAGTTAACACGGTGATGATGGAGGTGCAAGAGTGTGAAACAAGTTGTAAGAGTCCTCTATTTCTTGGGTGTGTTGTGCTTGGCCTACATGCAACTCTAGCTGGATAAAGATGGAGGGTTCTTCTGGGTCTGCCTTGCAGAATTCTGAGAGTTCTAGGGCATTGAATAGTTCTAGAGTCTCAGATAGGAATCAAAGGCTTCATTGTCCTGAAGGAAACCCCTTCTCTGGCGAGGGATCACAAGATTCTGGGTTTAGAAAGGAAAGGGATTGGCTTCTGTTGGCACAAGGTGATCAGACTAAAAACCCGGGTGGGTTTTCGGGGTTTTGTGAGGATGAAGTAGAGGCTGACCCTTTCTTTTGTTCTATAGGATGGGGTGATATTAGCTTGAGGCAATGGTTGGACAAACCGGACCGATCCGTAGATGTCTTTGAATGTTTGCACATATTTAGGCAAATAGTAGAAATTGTTAATGTAGCACATTCTCAAGGAGTTGTAGTTCACAATGTGAGGCCTTCTTGCTTTGTCATGTCGTCTTTCAACCATATCTCGTTTATTGAATCAGCGTCTTGTTCGGATACTGGCTCAGATTCTTTAGGGGATGGATTGAACGGACAAGATGTTGAGGTTAAAACTCCAACATCTCTTTGTCCCCATGATATGCATCAGCAGAGTTTAGGAAGTGAAGATTTTATGCCTGCCAAGGTTTCAACGGCTGCTCGGTCAGATTCTAGTTGCATGCTCTCAAGTGCCGTGTATGCAGCTCGTGCATCGTTGATAGAAGAAACAGAAGAACATAAAATGAAAGATAGGAGAAAGGATGAAGTGGATGGAAAGAAGCAATCGTTTCCAATGAAACAGATACTGCTTATGGAGATGAGTTGGTACACTAGTCCCGAAGAGGCTGCTGGTACCCCTAGTTCCTGTGCTTCGGATGTTTACAGATTGGGGGTTCTCCTTTTCGAGGTTCACAACAGAATTTGCATTTTAACTCTTAAGTTCTTATATTTTAATTGGTACTTTGTATCACTTTGTTATGATGCAAGTAGTGTTGAAAGGCCCTATTATCGTTTCAATGTACCCTAACTTGATTATCCTACATGTGAACAGCTATTCTGTCCACTCAGCACAAGAGAAGAGAAAAGTAGAACCATGTCTAGTCTTAGACATAGAGTTCTTCCTCCACAGTTACTTCTAAAGTGGCCTAAAGAAGCTTCATTTTGCTTATGGTTACTACATCCTGACCCTAGCAGTCGTCCAACACTTGGGTAATTTATCTTCATCTCATGAATTTTACATATCAAATATCCAAATTGTATGTGACATGTCCCAATTACCTTTCACTTGAAAGGATTGTTTTCATTTTCCCTTTTGTTTTTTGATGAGCAAAGTATCTCAAATCAGATCCTTATAACCTGCTTTCACAATGAATTTTTGAGATTATATAATCTTCATGGTCACTGGTCTACATATGTCCCGGATAGAGCTCATTGTGAAGTGCCTATCTGAGAAACTAACTAGAAAATATAAGATAAACTCGAACAATTTATATGGTGAGTTTTGCACTGGTCTTTCTTTGTTGAGTCGTATTAGTTTCGAATATTTAAATCAGATAATTATATTTTTGCTGTAGGTGAAAGAGAGATAATAAATCATTTGCCATTTAGCCGACTACTTGAAATTTTAGGAATTTTTTGGCTAAATTTGAGTTTTTGATATTTCTTTCACAAAAGTATGCAGATAGTGTTTGGAACCATTTGTTCACTAAACTTGTACCATTTTTCCCTAGTTCTTTGTTTTGAGTTTTCAATAAGGAGACCTAATCCTATATTTGTAAATTTCTTCATCTGAGCAGCTTCAATACTTTACTGAATAATATAGTAGCTAAGAATCAAAATCATGACTGATTAGACCATTCTCAATCCTGTCGTTAACATCACAGATACCTTCTAAATCATTTATTTACACGTGTGGCAGGGAGTTGTTGCAGAGCGAGTTCCTTAATGAACAGAGGGATGACATGGAAGAACGTGAAGCGGCAACAGAGCTTAGACAAAAGATAGAAGATCAGGAGTTGTTGCTAGAATTTCTTTTGTTACTTCAACAAAGAAAACAGGAAGTTGCTGAGAAGTTGCAGCATACTATCTCTTTTCTGTGTTCAGATATTGAAGAAGTGACCAAGCAGCAAACTAGATTTAAAGAGATTTCTGGTGCTGAACTAGGGAGTGACGATCGTTCAGCATCAGCTTTCCCATCCATGACAGTTGTCGATAGTGAGGATTCTGCTTGTATAGGAACTAGAAAACGAGTCAGACTCGGGATGCATGTTAAAAACTTCGATGAATGTGATGATAACATAGGTGATGATCAGAAAAGTCGGGGAAGTTTTCTTTCAAAAAGTTCACGGCTAATGAAAAACTTCAAGAAACTAGAGTCAGCATACTTTTTAACACGATGCCGACCAACCTATTCCTCGGGGAGACCGGTGGTTAGACATTCACCTATTGCAAATGATGGGAGAGGGTCTGTTGTCATGACTGAAAGAAGTTGCATCAATAACTTAGCATCAAAAGAGCAGGGAAGGGAGGGTGCAAGTGCTTGGATAAACCCTTTCCTTGAGGGTTTGTGCAAGTACTTGTCTTTCAGTAAGCTAAAGGTTAAGGCTGACCTGAAGCAAGGAGATCTTTTGCATTCTTCAAACCTAGTATGCTCACTCAGTTTCGATCGCGATGGAGAATTTTTCGCCACTGCCGGTGTGAATAAGAAAATTAAAATATTTGAATGTGATACAATCATAAATGAGGATCGTGATATCCACTATCCAGTAGTGGAGATGGCTAGCAGGTCAAAGCTGAGCAGTCTATGTTGGAATTCATACATCAAAAGTCAAATTGCTTCAAGTAACTTTGAAGGTGTTGTACAGGTAAGTCAAATGACATTGAGAAGTTATTTATGGTTTCTATAACTATATTGTAACTTGTTATCTTATTCAGTTATGGGATGTGACAAGAAGCCAAGTACTGTCCGAAATGCGGGAGCACGAGCGGCGGGTGTGGTCCATTGATTTCTCGTCAGCAGACCCGACAATGTTGGCAAGTGGGAGCGACGACGGTTCTGTCAAGCTATGGAGTATCAATCAGGCAATTCCATTTTTGCACTTGGTGGATGTCAGCTTTGAAACTAAACGTACTGCAGTCATATTGCATGTTTTATATATTTAATGCTGGATGTATGATGAGTTGTTTCTCTCACCTGGGCTGTTACTGCAGGGAGTTAGCGTTGGTACCATCAAGACAAAGGCAAATGTATGCTGTGTTCAGTTTCCTATGGATTCTGCTCGTTTCCTTGCGTTTGGTTCAGCGGATCACCGGATATATTACTATGATCTTCGCAACCTAAGAGCGCCACTTTGTACTTTAGTTGGGCATAATAAGACTGTGAGCGACATCAAGTTTGTAGACAATGTCAACCTTGTCTCTTCGTCCACAGATAACACTTTGAAGCTTTGGGATTTGTCTATGTGTGCATCTCGAGTTATAGACTCGCCGATTCAATCATTCACGGGTCACATGAATGTCAAGGTACATAAACAATAACTTGTGTCTTTGCTTTCAACTATATTTTCCCAAGGGGTAAACAATACCTAAATGTTGAGCAAATCATATAAGGAGAAGAAATAAATGCGCAACTTTTATCACACCTCCCCTTCCCCACCAAAATCAGAGAAGCTAATAGTCACATACCTTGGACTAAAAGATTGTTGCCCATTTGAAGATAACTTATGCTAGCTGAAAACACTGTTATGAACATGATACCACTTTTATGTGTGTATGCAAGAGTCTCCCACCCCCCAATTTAATGTTTTTCCTCAGTATTGAGCTTATAGTTGTAGCAGTGTGTTAATTTAAACTGCCTGATTCCTTATCTTGTTTACAGGTAAAATATGTCCTTCCATGGATAATTATAAAACTTCTTTCTTTGCTTGTAATATTTTCTCCCTAGTTCCATTCACTTTTCATCAAGTTTATCAAATCAAGATTCAAATTGCGAATTGCCGAGCTAGTTTTTGAATCATGAATCATAAATTGTATCCAACTGTAAAATTCAGAGATACAATGATAAATAGCTTGAAATATATCCTATAAATAGTATATAGTGCTCAGCATAATAATTTCAAACTAGGAACTGGTAAAACAACTTAACCTTAAGTCTCACAAAATAAAATCATAACTGAGTAATGAAGTATTAGCAAAAGAGAAAAAAAAAAAAAAGATTCTGGTGCAATGTGCATATTGATAGTACACCTCAGAAATTTCATAAAACGGCATTTATTTTGACGATAACTCACACATTTGGTGGTTCACCTTCCATCTTTATTAACCATGTAACTTTGTTGGAGGAAAACTGCTAAAGGTTTGAATATATTTTGATGACTATTATTAAAATCTGTATGCATTAACCATCAAGGCATTTGAAGATAGTGATAGATGTTACCCCCTCTGTAACAAATCATAAGCAAAAAAGAACATGTATTTGGTCCAAATTTGGACCAAATACATATTCTTTTTTACTTATAATTTGTTACGGAGGGAGTAGTTCATAATCCCTGGTGGTGGTATAAAGCTCCCATGTCCCACCACGGTGAGGTCCAAGGAAAGGTCCGATCCATTGTGGATCTATTGTTGGCAGTCTTACTTTAGAGACTGATTCCATGATTTACGTTGTAAATTTCATGCAGTAAATGTTACAATTTTTAAGGGATCATACATAATCTTGCTGATGCATGTTCCTTTTGTTGCAGAACTTTGTGGGATTATCAGTATCAGATGGTTATATTGCTACAGGTTCAGAGACAAATGAGGTATAATTTCATATGTCCTTCTGTATCAGTTTTTTTGCCCTATTGATTTTGCAGTACTCCTGAAGTTAATCTTCTAATGGATTATTAGGTGTTCATATACCACAAGGCCTTCCCCATGCCAGCATTGCAATTCAAGTTTCAGAACACAGATCCACTTTCTGGGCATGAAGTGGATGATGCTGCACAGTTTGTCTCCTCGGTTTGTTGGCGCGGTCAGTCGCCAACCTTACTCGCTGCAAACTCCACAGGGAATGTCAAGATTCTGGAGATGGTTTAAATGGGCCTGTACATCACAGCAATCTTCAAAATTATACAAAGTTTGTTGTGAGTGAGGGGACAGTATCAATTGTTATATAGAGGGGTATACAGATTCCTTCATTATTACTTGTAAGTTATAACATAACAAATTTTTGCATTATTAGATCATAGCGGAAGCTGTTAAAGAGAAGAGTGAGAGATTGATCTCATTATTGAAAAAGAAAATGTCCTGTAGATAATTTTCCACATGGAAAAAGTAAAAGGTCAAAATCTATATAAGATTTTATTATGGTTTTTGACCCATTTTCATTTTTACAGATTCATTTCCCTACAGGGAAGCTACTCTTTTTATGTAGAATTATATCTAGATATAAAAATCTGTTGCTTTTACTGTGGCAAGCTTTGATTCCTTGGATGTTCTTTTACCATGTAAAAAAAAGTGGTCACCCCTGTATCAATATGTATGTATGAATGAATTTAGATTGCTTATAAGTTTTTTTTTTTTTGACAAGAACAAAATCAAGTCATTTCATTAGCATTAACGGAGTAGATACATGTTGGAATATCACAAAAAAACCATGGGAGCCAGCTAAACCTGTGGCAACTCTTGTTAAAGCGTGCAACCTCATTTGTTTTTTTTCTAATAAACGCAACATGAGATTGTTAAAAAAAATATAAAAGATGTCTACAATTGAGTAATATGGCACACATTTTGAGACATCAAAACGAGCATGATTGTCGGTATCCACCACCCACTTGAAATCTAACTCAAAGTCTACATTATTTGGCTGAAGATCTATGACCCATTGCAAAGTTGTCAACAAACCAAGCGTTTCCCCTTCATCCACCGGACAGAGGAGTGATGTCCAAACTGTTTTAGCAAGCACAAAACTACCATGGTCATCTCTGAGGCACATATCAATACCCACACAATTTCGCTGAGTCGAGAAGGCTGCGTCAATGTTACATTTTAGCCTTCCTATTGCTAGTTTCCTCTACCGAATTTCGCCCCTACCTGGAACTATGTTGTGTTGAGTCTTTAGTACAAATGGTCGGGGGCAGGGGGAGGGGGGGAAGTGGAATGTCGTGGGTTCGAGCCCGCACTCTCAATGTCTCGCAACACTTTATCACTCGACTGCTTACTCTGGAATGTTTTTGTGCCTAGAAGTTATTAGATACATATTTTGTATATTCTTTTTAAACCTGGGTATCTGGGTGCAACTGCTTGTTTAATTTTGGACCCAGAATGATGGTTAAATATAATCTTTTTTTTAAATAGTAATAAAACTATACGTTTAAATAACTATGTTCTTATTTTCATCTTTGACTTTTATACGTGCGAACGAGTTTGTAGTTCATGTGAACTGTTCTTGCAATATCGATGGAAAATAGGTAACGAGAATAAAGTCTTGTAAAGAAAACTGAACCTGTTTTTCATTCAGTAAAGTTCACAAACTTTATTTAATAATAAAAAACATGTTCAAGAGAAAGGCTGGAGCATGACAAGTCACACCTCATTATTCAACAATTAAAGGTGATATTGCCAAACTTGAACTTTCAAACTTATATCAGACACGGTCCAATTGAAAATTTGTATCATGTTAGTGAAATTGTGGTGAGGATGTTGAAACAACTTGAAGAAGAAAGAAGATAAAAGCGTGAATACTCCAAATCGTGTCAGTGTGTGGGTAATACTAAGCTTTAAGTTCGATTCGCCACCACCAATCACTTTAGATTGGATGCAATAGGATGAACAACGAATCACCTTTAGGATACTATGATTTTCTTTTACCTGACTTGCACTTCCAATTCAAGCGTATCATAAATGGTAGATGACAGAAAAATAGTTTATGTACGTTCCTTTATGCATGCATGAATTTGGAATGATGAAGATGGCTATGAATTTTGTGGTCCTCTTCTGCATGGAAGTTGTTACGTATATAGATCAACATGAAACAACCATTGAGAATGATATATCTCTTCACCAAGCATGGCAACCATTGCAACCTTTTTTTTTGTACCCCTGTTGCAACCTTTTAATTCAAATGAAATGATGCAATGATTCAAGATTAAACACTTCTAACCATGAATTGATGCACCTTTATGATCTGAATATCAAATTCATGAAGAGACATGATCATTGGAGCCAATACCCAAGAACACAAGTTAGACAATAGAAAATTTTCCGAAAAGTTGCACAACAAGTGCCAGGCAAGGCGCCCTGCGCGCCGTGACAGTCTGTTGTCAGGCCCTGGTACAGGAAGAACCTGAGCGCCAGGCGCCCTTTGGGCTGCTTCCTAAAAGAAACAGAACACTTACTACTAACAGAAACATATAGATTTTCATTATCTTTTCAATCTGAACTCTGAAAATATAGAGGCTCGGTTTATATACAAGTGTTGGAGCTTGTTAGAGATGCTAACTAACTGAAACAAAAACTAACTAACTCAAAACTAACTTGCTGAGTCAGCATTCAGCTGTAACAGATTATTAACTAACTTTTACAAAGCTTGAAAGCTATCGTGTACTCTATTACTTCCCCTCAAACTCAGGGTGGGAGCTGAGAATAGCTTAGCACTCTGAGTTTGTCCCTGAGAGCAGTGAATTGCAGCTTTGGCAAAGGTTTTGTGAGAATGTCAGCCACCTGCTCTTGAGCAGGAACATAAGAAACAATGAGAGATTTATTTAGGACTTTTTCTCTAACAAAGAAAAGATCTAACTCCATATGTTTGGTTTTGGAGTGAAGCACTGGATTATGACTTAAGGCAACAGTGCTTTGATTGCCATAGAATGTAATAGGAGTAGTATTGGATACTTTTAACTCATGAAGAAGAGATTGAATCCATAAGACTTCAGAGGCAACAATAGCAAGGCTTCTGTACTCTGCTTCAGCAGTAGATTTGGCCACTAATGGTTGTTTCTTTGACCACTAGGAGATTAAATTAGGACCAAGAAATATGCTGGCAGCTGATGTAGATCGTCTGTCATCAATATCTGATGCCCAATCAGCATCACAGAATGTCTTCAAACTGAGGGGCAGCATGGGAGAGGCAGGCTGTAACAACAAACCAAGATCCAGGGTAACTTTTAAGTATCTAAGAATTCGTTTAACTGCAACCCAGTGAGTGTCCAAGGGCTGTGACATAAATTGGCACACTTTGTTAACTACATAGCCAATCTCTAGCCTAGTGATAGTAACATACTGCAAAGCGCCAACAATAGACCGATAAGTAGAAGGGTCTTGGAAATAGTCAGAGCCAAATCTGGACAACTTAAGACTACCAGGCATAGGTGTAGAAATGCCTTTTGCATCTGACATATCAGCTCTTTGGAGAAGATCACAAATATACTTGGCCTGATTAAGCAGAAGACCACCATTAGGAGTTGTCTTGACCTCTATACCCAGAAAATACTCTAGATCGCCCAGCTGCTTGAGAGAAAATACTGCATTCAGCTTGGAAATGAGTATCTGAACCAGTGCCACTGAGCTCCCAGTGATGATAATATCATCTACATAGATGAGAACATACAAGCATATTGCACCCTTGTTATAAACTAGAAGAAAAGGGTCACATCTACTGTGCATAAACCCGAAACCAATAAATGTTTTGGTAAGCCTATCATACCAAGCCCTACAGGCCTGTTTAAGGCCATAGAGAGCTTTTTGAAGCTTGCAAACCATGGTTTTATCACCAAGCTCAAAACCTGGGGGCTGTGTCATATGCACATCTTCAGTTAAGAACCCATGAAGGAAAACATTATTTATGTCAATTTGTTTGATCAGCCATTTGTTTATGAGAGCTAAAGTTAGAATAATACGGATTGTCACTGGTTTTATCACTGGTGAGAATGTTTCAGAATAATCACATCCAAAGTTTTGATGAAAACCCTTAGCAACTAGTCTAGAATTGTACTTATTGATAGTACCATCATAGTTTTCTTTAACCCAAAAAACCCACTTACAACCAATCACAGATCTGCCAGTAGAAAGAGGAACAAGCGTCCAAGTATTATTGGCTTAAAGAGCATCATATTCAAGTTGCATAGCATGTTTCAATTGAGGAGTGGTAAGAGCCTGCTTGACACTAGATGGTTCAGCAACAGTAAGTAGGAGAGTGGGATTTAATCTGGGCTTAACAATACCATATTTTTATTTGGTTTGCATGGGATGAATATTTCTGGTTGCTGATGAAATAATCGGAGGTGAGGGAGAAGCTGAAACAGGAGAATTAGGATCAATAGTGCTAGAGGCAGTAGAGGGGAGAGACTCAGAAAAGGCAGAGGACTGCAAAGAAATAGGGGAAGCAAGGGTTGCATGCTGTGTGGAAATGCTGGGTGGAGATACAGGTGTAGCAGACCTGTCACAGGTAGGAAAACTAGCAGATGGGAGGACATCAAGAAGAATGGTAGAGGTTGAGGACTGAAAGTTGGAAACAGAAGCAGGGGCTACTATTTTAGGAAAATTAAATTCATTGAATAAAACATCTTTGGAGATGAATAGCCTACCATTATTATCCAAGCACTTGTAACCTTTATGATTTGGGGAGTAACCCAAAAAGACACATTCAGTAGAACGAAACTGAAGTTTATTTTTTTATTGTAGGGCTTAAGTAAAGGATAACAAGCACACCCAAACACTTTGAGAAAACTAAAATCACGAGTTTTATTAAAAATGGTGTGATAAGGAATAGCATAGTTACGATAGGCCGATGGTAATCTATTTATGAGATAAACAGTTGTATGAAAGGCATGATCCCAAAAGGTAAGAGGGAGAGAGGCCTGAGATAGAAGAGTAAGACCCATATCAACAATGTGTCGATGTTTTCTTTCAACAACACCATTTTGGTGATATGTATGAGGACAAATAAGTCTGTGAGTTATGCCCAAATCAGCAAGATATTGTTTGAATGGCCTGAATTCCCCACCCCAATCAGATTGAAGGGACTTAATTTTCTTGTTTAATTGCAACTCAACCAAAGCTTGAAATTGCTTAAAAACTGAGAGTGTTTTAGCTTTAGTTTTGATAAAATAGATCCATGTATACCTACTAAACGCATCAATAAAAGAAACATAGTAGGAGTACCCCATAGAAGAGGTCATAGGAGCTGGACCCCATAGATCACAGAAAATTAGCTCTAATGGCTCAGAGTAAGTAGATGTAGAAGGTTGAGATGGAAGCTTGTGAGCTTTACCCATACAACATGCAACACAGAAATCAGAGGAACTTTTATTTGAAATTGAGATATTACAAAGGTTCATTACATTGTGTAGAATATGAGAATTTGGATGACCAAGTCTATTATGACATAGGGAAAAGGAGGTGGAAGTGTGTGAAGGTACAATGTTAGGGGATATAGGGAATTTACAAGCAGAAGTAGTCAAAACAGAAGATGTAGGAAAGACAAGAGGAGCTGTTGCTGAAGTCAGGAACTGAACTTGAGGATTGCTAAACTTGGAAGAAGTGGAGATTGGAATATGAATGGAATATAAACCATCAGGACTGAGATGACCTTGAAGAAGGACTTGATGGTTAACCTGTGATTTGACAACATAAAATGAGGGATGAAATTCAAAGTAGACATTATTGTCTTTTGCAAATTTACTAACACTAACAAGATTCTTAGTAATGTTAGGAACATGAAGTAAATTGGTTAAGTGAAGAGTGGTGGAAACATTAGAAGGAGAAGAAAAGGAGGTAGAACCAATGGATTTAATTGGCAAACCTTGACCATTCCTAAGGAATACATGCTCTTGTGAGGCAAGAGGAGCAGCAGTGGCCAAGTTATTCTGATTAGCAGTAACATGATGCGAAGCTCCCGAGTCAACAAACCAATTCTGAGATTGTTGTTGAGGCACTGCTGAGGCAAAGAAAGCCTGAGGTGGAACTGAAGCCACTGCAAGTGAAGATGCAGCAATCACAGGGGCTGGTGTTACTGGCTGAGGAGTCCAAACCATAGAGTTTTGAGTAGGAACTGATGGTCTAATATACTGATATGGATTCTGAAAATAACTTTGAAATGCACCTTGAGAATTCTGAACTTGCAAAGGAGTAAAGTTCGCATTAAATCGATGATAGCAAATGGACTCATCATGTCCAAATTTATAGCAAACTTGGCACTGAGTGTTGCCTCCACCACTGCGACTGCCACGACGACCGCCACGGCCGCCACGATTACCATCACGATAACCACCAGAATGTTGAACATTAGAACTAGGAGTGTGAGGATCAGATGCAGTGAGATGCACCTGAGACTCCTTTCCAGAATCTTTCACAGAGCCAGAAGCTTGAGTAAGATTTAGAGAAGCAGTAGCAGCATTCAACACTTCTCGTTGTTTGTTGATACGATTTTCATGTGCAAGTAGAAGTGATTCAATTTCATTAAATTCAAACCAATCAGACTTGCTATTAATCAAGGTAACTAATGACTCATACTCAAATGGAAGGCCTTCAAGAATAACATCAAGTTGTTCTTGAGTAGAAATAGTTTCACCAATTGATAACAGAGAATCGGTGATGCCTTTGATACGGCTGAGAAACTCAGCGATAGATTCCTCACCTTTCTTTGTGTTTCTGAGATCCGATCGCAATTGGCGCGCTTGAGCTTTAATCTTTGATTGACAATGGTGATGGATCTTGTCCCATAGTTGCTAAGAATAACGCCAACCAATGACCTTGGCTAGGACAGAGGATGAGAGCGACGCCTGAAGCCATGAAAGAAGAAGCTGATCTTGAATCTCCCAAGAAAAACACGCAGGATTCTCATTTCCTGAAATGTGATCAGACTCGGACAAAAATTGCAGAGGAATTTGAGGCGAAATGCAAAATCTGTGAAGACGATGAGCTCGTAGAACCGACTCTACTTGTTGAAGCCAGAACAGGTAGTTGTCATCACCAAGTTTCTCGGTGATCTTGTAAGAATAGGTAGAAAACGCTGGACCTTGCTGCGATCCATGAGAATTTAGTTGTATCGGCGAATGCGGCGGCGGCAGAGCAATAAATGAAGGACGAAACGCAGGCCGCACCGGAGTCGACTGCGATGCAGGAGTCGAAATCACTTGAGACGAAGAGAATTGCGACGCCGGAATCACAATCGCATGAGACGAAGAGAAGCGTGGAGAAGGATGAGGATCGGAAGCCATGGATTAGGCTTCAGAAGCAACTGATACCATAAAAGAAACAGAACTTACTACTAGCAGAAACAGAAAGCATATTTTCATTATCTTTTCAATCTGAACTCTGAAAATACGAGGCTCAGTTTATATACAAGTGTTGGAGCTTGTTAGAGAAGCTAACCAACTGAAACAAAAACTAACTAACTCAAAATTAACTTGCTCAGTCAGCATTCAGCTGTAATAGATTATTAACTAACTTTTACAAAGCTTGAAAGCTATCGTATACTCTATTACTTCCAAACTTCGTTTTCCCGCTTCCAAGCGCCCGGCTGCGCCTTCTGCTCATCCTTTGGCGTCCATAGACATGTCTAATGTTTTTCAACGTGTTCTTAATAGTTCTCAAAGTGATTTCTAAGATCCCATTATTTTGGAAATCTCACATATCATAGTAACATTTGTTATTATCCTTTTTACAGCCTCCAATAGGAAGCTTGAATGATTCCCTGGACTGTTGATCTTGAACAATCATTGCCGCTAAACTAGAGAAAATTAAAAATAAACAAATCCAGATTTGGGCAATCCACTGAATTATTGATCGTGATAAATAAATCTCTTGCATAATTTCTGGCTAATTGAACCCAAAATTTCACTTGTCTGTAGGAAAGCAAGACGATTGTGATCAATGAAACATGATGTAAAGCAGCAAAAAAAAAAAAAAATGAAAAAAAATCTATAAAATTCCGTGAATCATGATGATGCCAAAAAATCGTGCAACCTCTACATAAAAAGGACCTACAAAAATAAAGATGACCCTCATAGAAGCAGCTATAGCTAAGTTAATGTCTTGGATTGACATGACCTTCAAGCTATATTATGAATGAAGTGCAATTGCACTTCTTCAACTAGATGCAGGAAACATATACTAGGCTATCTATAAAAATAACCTTCATTTATCTGACTCTTCCATCTCCAACCATGAAATTTTCCAACAGGATCTATTTACACTGATCCTGACCAGATTTAGCCTTCAATATTAACCCAGCTACAAGTTGCTGAAGCCTTTGAGACCCTGGACTAGGTTTGAGCTTATAAATGTTACCAACCTCAGTACACTTGGGTTTACCAGAACACCAACCGCCAAAAGTGAATAGTCCATTTCTCTTACGTAGGAGTTTTTTATCGATCAAATCCAAGGCCGGATCATCTTGCTTAAATTTTCTAGCAAAGGCGGCACCACTCGCAATCATTTTGTCTGTGTCGTTTATGTTAAGGATGTGAGGGTGTTGTTTAGGAGGGATGTCCCACGAAATGTAATGCAAGTCACTGTTGACAAGGGTTTTAGCTACTTCTGGCACATTGCATGCAACAGTTTGAAAGTAGCCTTCAGGGGAAGAGAGGAAATTTGTGTAGTACATTAGAAGTGTCCTTGGTAGATTATCCCAACCCCAAACAACAAATTCCACAAATTCATGTGATAACACCATCCATGCTGAACCTGCAATGAAGCTACAATAATTCAACAAAATAATCTTTGAAACGAAAAGTAGATACTAGATAATAATAAAGAGAGTGAATCACCAATTCAATCCCTGAAATTGTAGGGCATTGTCAATTTAGTCCTTGAAATTAACGAAATTCCAAAATGATCCCTGAATTTGCAAAACTCTCAATCACATTAGTCCATGCCAGACAATTTCAGGAACTAAATTGATAGGTCCCAAAAGGACTAATATGATCGAAGATTTTAATTTCAGGGACTATTTTGGAATATTAATAATTTTAGTGACCAAATTGATGAGTCACTCTAATAAAAGGGGAAAACAATGG
The DNA here is from genome assembly GCA_037113605.1 of Calophaca sinica. Lineage (NCBI taxonomy): Eukaryota > Viridiplantae > Streptophyta > Magnoliopsida > Fabales > Fabaceae > Calophaca > Calophaca sinica. The sequence continues at coordinate 111,278,838 of CM073732.1, read as the reverse complement.
CAAGCCAGAAATCAGTTGTTGGTGTGTACTAAAAGCGGCATTGTTTGACTTATGGCTTAAGATTGATTAATCTTCACTCCCCTGCCCAAATGGTAAAAGAATGGCATTTGCTTATCCAAAAGGAGAATCTTTCATGAAACAAGCACACACACGCATATAATTGTGCCTTAAGAAGCTGTATCCTAGGAGCAATTAAATGAACCAGATAACTTGTTGAGGTATTGGAACCAAGGCTTTAAAAAAGTCTGCAACCGCGATCTGGGCTGCGACATCAAGGTTATTGATGTCTCCGAGACCGCAACGCGACTGCGATTGAGGCCGCACAGGCCGCATTTGACCGCAATTCTCATCAATATTAAGGGTCGCGACCGTTACAGCAATCGCGATTTAAAACCTTGATCGGAACCAAACTGATATTATCTTATCCATAATAAGAAAAGGTAGTATCTATAACTACAACATATAACTGGTTTGATGCTCTAAGAATATTGTTCTCCAAATTTGCATTAGTGAACCTTTAGAAAAGCGATCAACTAACCAATTATTATAAGGACAAAGAAACAAAAGGTGTGACGGGGGAAACTAACCAGTGAATAGTTTAAATGCAGTTGGCAAAGTTCTCCTAGGATTGACCCAAAATACCTCTGACTTGGTAGACTGGTAAAGTCCTGGATCTATTATTAAAGGCATTGCTCGTTTATCCCTGCAAAGTACGGTTCATTTCATCATTATGTATACATCCAGGTATCATATATCATAGGAAGGGGATAATTCAATATTTATATGTCAAGTTGTTTATGCCTGGTAAAAGGAGAAGAAAAAACTTACAGCTTCCATCCTAACCGACTCGTGTGCTCAATGAAGTTAAGGCTTCTATCTAAATTTGAAAAAGTATATAGCAGATCTGCACAATTACATACCCCTATAAGTCTAACAATCATTGAGCAGAAAAATTTGCAACCTTAAAAAGTTTGAATCAGATCAAAATACTAAAACAAACAATCATATCATATATATAAGATAATAAACTAACCATCCTGAGTGACAAGAGGATAGTCTGAAGCACTAAGATTAATAAACCAGTCCCAGTCTTTAGTTCTTTTGAGAAGAATAGCACAAGCATGAAGAGTATTAGCAACCATCGTCGGTCCTCTGTAAGTGACCATATTAGCCTTTGTGATTACAAACACATTTCCAACTTCAGAGAACACATGCTGTTTTTCAATTCTAGAAGCAAGCTCCAACCTCTCCTCCAGCGGCGACTCAAGGTCCAAGTGAACAACATAATGGTTTAGTGGATGATAAACCGCAAGAAGAGTTCTCCAAAGCTTTTCCAAATCGCCTTTGGAACCGGAAATCAAATAAGCGAAACGTGGAATCGCAGGCCTAGCTGGAGCCGGTGCGGGGGAAATCTTTCTCTCCACAAAAACAAGGGATGTTGTTTGGTTTCTGTGTGGGTGAGATGGGAGAAAAAAGAAGAGTGAATTGATGGAGTGAATTGAAGAAACAAGACCAACATTAAAGGATGTTGCTAGAAAAAGCATGCACACTGCAGAGGTCACAATGAGAGGAAATAGCCATTTCTTTTCCATGTTCAAGATCCCTGTCATCATCATCATCATGGATACATTCTAGCTAGATTCCATGAATCACTGAAAACATAAAATTGCTAATTCCCCACCTAATTAACACAAGCAGCCGCCAAAACAGACCCTTGTCAATAATCTTAGCCGCCTCTGAATAGTTTCTGTTGAATCAACATCAAACATTAAATTCAATTAATTTGTAGTCCTATTCTGAGAGTGATATTCATTAATTATATTAATTAACAAAAGGAATCAATTGCAGTTTCTTAATCAAACGGGTTACTGATAAATAAAGAAACCGATAATTAAATGACCAAAACTAGAAGAAGATACATGTGTAAACATAACGAGACAAACTTGAGCATCAAAAAAATCGAAGAAAGTGACCAAAAAATATTAAAGTAGTATTAAACAAGAACAAATTTTGTTGTTGGCAATGAAGAGCTAAAGAGAGAAGGGGAAAAAACTATAGTTTTTATCATATAATAATAATAATAGCTACAAAAACAACGATCTAGAACAAATAATTAAATTGGCTGGGATAAAATCAAAGACAGATTCCAGCTCAAACAATGGTCTATAATTTTTATTTTATTTTTAAAACAACAGTTTTAAAAATATTATTATTAAAAACAACAATAGATGTGTTCGTCCAAAAACGCTTGAAGAGAAAGGAAAATGATCATCGAAAGAAACAGATTTATTTATTTAAAAAAAAAAACTGAAAAGAGGTGAAAACGTGGATAAAAATTCAATGTTTGTTAAATATTGAAAAGACAAAAAGAGTAAAGAGAAAGAAAACCGGCATGAATCATGATGAATTAAGAAGATGAGCTGAGAGTTAAGCTCAACTCAAACATGCAGAAGGGATGAATGAATTAAAAAAAAATAGAAAATAAATCTGTTAGTTAATCACAATGAAATCTACTAATTAATCTAGATCACACTGATGATGAATTTAGTAGAGAGATAAACAAAACAAACACGAGGGTCAAACCTGTTTGTGATGGAGGATGCGTCCACGTCTAAAAGAACAAAGAATCACAGGAGGGAGAGAGAGAGGGTCTAATTCTAATGAATCTAACTCTCTTATGTAGAAGTGGAAAACATAAAAAGGTAACCAAAATTGAGATGGAGATGGAAATGGAGATTTTATTGAACGAACGAACAGAAGGGAAAGGAGTTTCTTAACTTTTGTTGTTGTTGTTGTTGTACGCGTCAGACAAAGTGGTTCCATTTATTTAGGGAGTTATTACTACTAACATGTCATGTTAGGTTATGAGTTTAGTTGGAATTAGAAAGGGTGGACTGGTTTGACATTTTGTAAAATGTTACATGAAATTTATTGATAAATTTCATTTAATAAGAACTGGATCTTATATTAAAATAGGGAGTCATGTGTTAAAAAAGTATTTTGGTGAATGTACTATGTATTGTTAGTATTATTTGTTCAAAATTGAAACAACCACCTTTGCATATAGTGTTAATTTTGAATAACTAAACATTTTTATTAAGTAGTTATATTTCCTTTTAGTTATTAATCAAGTTCCTCCAGGAGTAACTTTTGTCTGAGTTACTCCGGTTAATATCTCTCTATAGACATTAAATTTCATTAATCGAACCGTCAAATTAAAAATTCTTATTGAGTAGATCAACTCCATAAAACATCATAAAATTTTAAAAATATTTGATACTTTATCAGATCACTTCAATTCAACATATACTATACGTTTTAATTTATAAGTAAAATATCGACCGTATGATTGCATAGTTACGAATGTCCAATATATCTAAAATTTGGTATGCGTAATCATTAACATAATGTGATGTTATTGAACGATTTGATTGATAAATTTAATGTGTGTGTGTATATGTATCGGAGGGATCAAATGACTCCAAAAGTAACTCTTGTCAGAGTTGCTTTGCTTAATAACTCTCTATAAATATTGAATTTCATCAATCCAACCGTCAAATTAAAAGTTCTTATTGACAAGATCAATTTCATAAAATTTCATAAAATTTTAAAAAAAATTGATACTTCATCAAATAACTTTAATTCAACGTATAATATACTTTTCAAAATACAAGTAAAATGTTAACCATATGATTAAATAGTCACGAATGTCCAATTTATCTAAAATTTGGTATGCATGATCGTTAATGTAATATGATGATATTCAAAGATTGGATGGTGAAATTCAATATCTATAGAGAGTTATTAAGCGGATTAACTCAGACAAGAGTTACTCCTGGAGTCATTTGATCTCTCATAATATATATATATATATATGAGGAGGGATATAGTTACTCCGCTTAATAACTCTCTATAAACATTGAATTTAATCAATCAAACCGTTGAATTATAAGTTCAACTAAATTAATTTTATGAATCTAATATAATCTTGCAAGTGATTTGTTTAATGTACATTAACTTTAATTTTGTCTTTTTAAAAAGGAATATGACTCTTTTAAAGTAAATTATCCATTTCTAAAAGTGAAAAATATATAATTATTATGGGTAAGCTATACGGTGCAATACCTGTATATTGTGCATCGGTGCACCATTAAATATTTACCATTGATTTAATATTTGAAAAAATGAATGGTTTAGATTTAAAATTAGTTATGTTTTACAATATTTGCAAATCAATCTCTATACTATTCCACCATATTCAATACAATAAAACCTAGCTATCCCCTTCCCTTCTCATCTGTAACGACAACAACCATCCAAAAACAATCTTTGCTGTTGTTGTTACTAACTTACTATTAGAATTGCCATCAGAATCAAGTTCCATCACAAAATATCATTCAGAGGCTTGTTCTACACGACATGCGCAGCATAACCACGACATCAAATAGGAAAGGAGGTTATCATAAAAAAATAAAGAAATAGGAGATGAGGTGATGAGATGACGCTGCTCGGAAAATGCACAGTGGGTAGACTGAATAGCACTATATTTTTTCATTGCAGTATATACTATTAACAAAATAAAAAAATTGACGCAAGGGGCCTCAGCCCTTGAAGCTGTGGTGGAGCGTGACAGAATTGTTTGAGGGGGCAGAAAATGAAGCAATATATATATAAATGTGTTACCCTCTAAATATTTGTTGTCGCAGTGGTAAGGTTCCCTTGTGTTTATCAAGCGTGTACAAGGTTCGAATCCTGCATGAAGCTGTTTTCGGAACCATTTTTCCGCAGAAAGTACGCAATTAAAATGACAAAATAAGCTCTTGCAAGGCTCGATCCTTGATTCCGCGTGTTCAAAAGCAAGGCATTTCCACTGCGCCGTGCTAGTGGATTGAGCAATAGTAACAACCTATCTGTGTATATATGATTAACAATATATATATATACACACACACACAAACCTACTAATTGAATTTTTTATTTATTTTTGGGGTAGCCATTGCTACCTCATTACTATGAGACGCGCCGCCCCTGCCTTGAAGTGATGCACGTCCCTCTATCCCTGTCTATTAGGGCATGGATATATATCATGAACAACCCAAACCCTAGTTTCATAACCACCCTTGGGCTTATTGTTAGTATTCACCTTAACAATATTTTCCTTATTGATATCATTTTCATTGATCTCTTCCACCCAATCAATATTTGAAATCTCACCCTCGTCCCCATCCTCAACCTCCTTCCCAGTTTCTTCCCAGTTTTCAACCTTGCGCTATCCGAGAATGATCTAAAAACCTTGTATACAAAGAGAAAGAAAAACAACACATAAATGAATACCGAACCCAACAATTGCTATCGAAAATAAACAAAATTTAGGGTTAGTGATTAAATTAGGTTTTCAAATTTCCAATTTTGATCCTTTAAGATCTCATGAGATTTAAGATGACACAACAATGTCAAAACTAAATTTGTGATTTTGCAGTATTGGATCTGGTTTCCAGCATCAGAAATCGTGTGGATTTGCTAAGGATGGCAACATTGGTTGATGGGTTGTGGGAGGAATGGTTGGTGAGTGGTTGTTGCAATGGTGGTTTTTGTTTAGGTGAGGCATAGTGGATCATGGGGGTAGTGGGTGTCACAATGTTGTTCAATGAGTAGCAAATGTCATGGATGTGTGTGGGTTTTACGATAATAAGGGAATGAAAGTATGGAGCTACTAGTGGCTCACAATGGTGAATTCCAGTTATTGGGTGGTTGATCAGTGGTGGTCTGAAGAAGTTTTTGCACAAAGGATTTCACAGTTGGTTGCGGTTGATTTTGGAATAGGGTTTAAAATATGGACTTCGATTAGTGCTCACAATGGGTGATGATCGTGTTGCATAAGAATTCACGGTGGGTGCAAATTAACCGTGGTTGAAGTGGAAAAGATAGGGGAAGTGGGTGAGGTAAATGGGTGGAGATGGGGAACATTTAAACATAATCGTTTCATTCATTAATTAAGCATCATTCCTCAATTCACTACAAGAAAACACGGGATTACCGACGGCCCCCAAAAAGCCGTCGATAATGCAGAATTTTCGACGGGTTACCGACGGCCTCAAGACCGTCGGTAAAACGGGCATCGCAAATGCCTACTGACGGCGCTTTCGTGGCCGTCGGTAATACCGACGGTTAATGTCGTCGGAATTTTTCGACGGCTTTGGCCGTCGGTAAATGGGCAAAACATTTCCGACGGCCAATCTTTTTTTTTAAAATAAAAAATTAATTAATTAATTAATTAATTTCTGTAATTAATTTAATTTATTAATTTATTTATTAAATTAAAATATTAAATTAAATGACTAAATTAATTTATAATTGAATTTAATTTATTGAATTAATTAATTAATAAAAAGATAATTGAAATATTTATTTAATTTAATGAATTTAATTAATTGAAATATTATAATTAATGAATTTAATTTATTAATTTATTTATTTATTTAATTATTAAAAATAATTGATTCCAATATTAAAAAATATTTATTTATTAATTTAATTAACTATTACTAGTAATTTAATTTAATTGTATTTATTACTTTTAATTCTTAATTTATTCCCATATTTAAAAATGCGATAACGTAAACGAAAAAGATCAGTAATAATTAAAAAAAAACGTAATAAATAAAAAATGACGAACAAAGATTAACGGTAACTAAAAAGATATCGAAAAATAGGAAAAAATATAAGTACAAACAGAACTAATAGTCCTGGTAGTCCTGATCATGACCATCGTTACTAGGAGGCGGAGGAGGCGAAGGCGGAGGCGGTGGATGAGGCGCCTGGCGAGCTAGCAACTGGTACAGCTCCTTCTGTTGCTTCAGCACCTCAGCCAACATGGCACTCGTCCGACGGGCGTCCTCCCGCTGCTTGGCCGCGATCCACTGCTGCTCGGCCATGGCCCGCTTCAGGTCTGCTATCTCCTGCTCATCCGCGGCAGAGCGACCAGTGGCAGCACCACTACTCGACGACTCTCCGATGTTGAGGCGGCGGGCACCTTTCTTGTAGTTGCCGGCAAGGTCGCCAGCACCGTATAGGCGACCCTTTTTCTTGCCGCCAACAACATCAGCCTATACCCTGAGCGGTGCAGCTAGATCCTCAGGGCTCTGAGTGGGGGAACATGATGATGTCTGAGACATCCGCGCCTCAAACTCCTCCTGTCAAACATATAAAAATAAGTCAATTTTTTTTGTCATAAAACAATATAAACATTATTAAAAAACTATTCATTATATTTTATAATTACCTGGGTCCGCCTCGACCACTCATCACGTCATTGGTACTCCCCCTAATATGAGTTGAGCGATGAAGCTCGTGCAAGTGTACCTCTCTACCCAACCACTTCGACTGTAATTATTTAATACAAAACCTTAACTAAATAATAATAATAATAATAATAATAATAATAACAAGTAAATAATAATAATTATAATAATAATAATAATAATAATAACAACAACAAGTAAATAATAATAATAATAATAATAACAACAACAACTAAATAATAATAATAATAATAATAATAACAACTAAATAATAATAATAACTAAATAATAATAATAATAATAATAATAATAATAATAATAATAATAATAATAATAATAATAATAATATAAAACATACAAGTCGAGCTGCGTATTGCCCCTGACTGACCGAACCTCCGGTGTGCAAACTCCCACCCTTCTCAGAGGCTTTATTCCTCTTCGCCTTCTCGCTTACCGCCTTGAACTCAGGGGAGTTCCAGTACTCTTGCAGCTGCTGCCAGAGCTGATCCCCTATCCAGTGGGGCTGTCCACTGAGGCGGGCATCTCTAAGCATGTCAGAGAGGCGGTGGGAGGCCTTCATATGGAAGTTCCTCTCGATCTGCTCCTCATCCTCTTCCTTCCATGAAACCCTCTCCTGTATGAATATAATACATTATTAAACATAATTGAAATTTATGAAATAAAAAAATATTATGCAACAAAATTAAAATTACAACTTACTCCAAAGATCTGAACATATGATCCCCGCATCCTCCTTCACTTTCTTCCAGGTGGTCCAAAACTTGTGGTAATTATCCTCAATTACCGCTGTGATAGCCGTCGCAGCTGGCTTTGAGGAAAAGAACCTGAAAAATAACAAGATGTCAAACAAGAGAAAAAAATATATAAATATATATATACATGTAAATTATTAATAACTCGAAAAAAAGTAAATACTTACCCTTTACCAGCCGGCCTGATAGCTACTCGGCCATCATGCAACATCTTAATATCATTAGCGAACCCCTGGTCAACCTCTTACTGCTCATCCCCGTCCTGCTCAACCTCGGTCTGATCAGGTGTACGACCCGTACTATAGTCATGATCGGACATATGAGTATTGGGCATCGTCTCAGGCACAAAATGGGAGGAAGAAGCGCCAGGTGTCTGCTAGAATCCCGGGTTATGGATCATGTGAATGGGTGACAAATGGGGTGTTGAAACAGAAGGTCCTGCAGGCTGTGTAGGTGCCGAATGCACTAGAGACTGTGTAGGTGCCGAACGCACTGGAGGCTGTGTAGGTGTAGATGTACGCGGATGTTGTGTGGATGACAACGTCGCATAGCCAACATCGTCAATCCTAATAATGTTCGGCCGATGACGACGAGGGGGTCGATGGCGATGCCCTTCCCCTTCCGTTGACCACCAGTGGGTGGTCGGGGGGGTCGGATCCTACACCTCCTGATGCCATATATGTCTATAGAGCAATTCAACAATAACAGTCATGAAATAATATATTTAAGCATAACAATATTACAAATGAATTCCATAAAAATAAACAAGTTACATCCATTTGCAGTATTTTTTTGGTACCAAGGCAAATTTTTTTACACGAACATCCAATTATATTTAGCTATGGTGTCCTGTCTCAGTAATATTTCTCAAAATACGTATAAATATCTATATAGTGAGACATGATTAGATATGTGCAGAACTTTTTACATTGTGAATGCATAATAATGAAATTCAAATTGTATATCTACGAATTATCCCATATAGTGTCACATCGTAGTACGTATTTTTTATTTTGATTTAGACTTTCGGTATAATTTGAGCCGAGCTGTGTGAACCCATATTAAGATAAAACTCTTCTAACGCCTATTTTACCATTCAAAAACTTGAACTCGAGACATTATTTAATTAAAAAAAACTAAACTCCTTACCACTTAGATTAACAGACGTCGGTTGTAATATTATATTCTAGTTAGAATACGTGAATAAATATCCATATGGCGAGAATAATTAAAAGAATTTTATACATCGGTTACAGTAAATAAAAATTTATTGTTAGACATTAATTTCGCTAATTGTAAAAAGTTAAACAATTTCATTTTGCCAATTCTGCCCACTCTGCTTCGGCATCGTCTTCAGATCTTGATAGCTCTGCCACTTCTTCATTTAATTCCTCATCTCCCATCTTCATATGTGATTGGATCGTCACGTAGTCGAGAAATGGGTTCCACTTCATTTACTACGTTGACATCAGACATCTCATCCACTTGATAAGCCATTTCTTCCTGTAGATCATCTGCTTCAATGCGACCCCTTGGTTTAGTCTTTATTGCAACACACCAACCTTGTTTGTCCCTTCAGTTGATGGGTAAGGGACATAATACACTTGTCTTACATGTTGTGCTATGATAAACGGATCAAACATTTGGTATTTTCTGCTCATGCATATGTCAACAGTATTATATTTTCGATCCACTCTTGTACCTCTACTTGACGGATCAAACCAATTACAATAAAATAACACTATTCTTTTAGTGTAGTCTAAAGTATTGTACACCAGTTCATATATATGTTGAATCACGCCGTAGAAGTCGTCTTCACCTCCATCTGTGGCACCTTTTACATAAACTCCGCTGTTAACTGTTTTTTTCCCCTCTATTTTTGATTGGGTTTGAAATTTGTATCTGTTTACGAAAAACGTGTGCCATTCTTTTACAGTGATTTGGGACCATGAGATAAATTTCTCAAGTGTTTGATTTGAGGCGATTCTGGCTCACTGTACACCTGCGTATACACATGCACAAGTGATTTATATTTCCTTTTTTCAAACAACCTTTTGTATTTTCAAACAATAAATAGTTGAAATAGGACTAAAAATACATACCTGGTTCATAAACCACGTTGGGCAATATTCATGAATATAGGCAGAAGAGTCTTGTACGGCTGTGGGCTTAGTTAACAAGAATGCCCTGATCAATTCATTTGAAAACAAATGATCATGAGTAGTTGTGGATAAAAGAAATTGACAGTGGTCAAAATGATACGTACGTAATATATGGTGATACTTCGGCGCAGTTGATCAACACGTGAACATGGGCTGACTTCCACTCTTCTCCCATTAACCAGGAAGTCACCTCTTTTCCAACATGATGATCGGAAAGGCAAAATACTGATAAGGCTAGCGGGTGTCTTTCATTTTCAATTTCTATTTCGTTCCAGTTATTTGTTGGTGTCAACATGAAGTTCGTAAAATAATGGGAACAGAAATGGATTGTCTCACAGTGTAAGTAAGTTGCACAAATAGATCCTTCAACCCTGGCCTTATTTTTCACCGACCGTTTTGAGTCACCCATAAATCTACAAAATAACAAGGTTGATGATATAAATTGATACATTTAACCCTTCAAGTGAATATTTATTTTAAAGAATATTTTATTATATTACCTTTCGAATGGATACATCCATCTGTATTGAACCGGTCCACCAAGCCTAGCTTCATGTGCAAGATGCACTGGGAGATGCTCCATAGAGTCAAAGAAACCAGGGGAAAATACTTTCTCTAACATACAAAGAATGACTGGTATGTTCTGCTCCATCTTTATAAGATCATCCTCTCTCAAGGTTGTAGAACACAAATCTTTGAAAAATTGGCTGAGTTCAGTAAGTGGATTTAAAACATTTGATGGCAAGGAACGAAATGCAATAGGAAGTAAACACTCCATGAATACATGACAATCATGGCTTTTCATCCCAATCATGGTTCCTTTGTTCACATCGGCACATCTTGCCAAATTAGAAGAATAACCGTCTGTCATTCGAAGTTCTTTTATCCACCGACAGACTGACCTTGCTTGCTCAGCAGTTAAAGAGTAACGGGCTTTGGGTTTCAGGGTTTTCCCATCTGACCGAGTCGTCAAATGCAAGTCCTTTCGCCTACAGTAAAGCGGTAAGTCCAGTCTGGCCTTATCGTTGTCTTTCGTCTTTCGTTCTTCCTCTAACGTTTATCACTGTGAGAAACACATTGTCAAAAAAGTTCTTCTCAATGTGCATAACATCAAGGTTGTGTCTCAATAAATTATCTTTCCAATATGGCAGATCCCAAAAATACTTCTTTTATTCCAATTATGCCATTGTCCATATCCTTCAAATCGATCTAATTTACCATGATCTGTGATTTTTGGCAGATCCATAACTCTGGCAAAAATCTGTTCGGATGTCAACCTTGGGGGCAGGCCATCTAATTCAACTTCCCCCTTCTTGAAGGCGTTCTTATTCCGTCTAAATGGATGATCACCTGGTAAAAACCTGCGATGTGAGTCAAACCAAGAACTTTTCCCCTCGAATTTCAAGGTAAAGGCCTTTGTATGATCCATGCAATGCGGACATGCCATTTTACCATGAGTACCCCAACCAGACAACATGCCATATGCAGGGAAGTCATTAATAGTCCACATCAGAGCTGCCCTCATTGTAAAGTTCTTCTTTCGTGCAATATCATAAGTCAAAAGGCCATTCCACAACCTTTTGAGATCGGCAATAAGAGGCTGTAAGTAGATGTCAATACCATCTGTTGGATTATCTGGACCCGGTATAATACAAGTCAAGAACATATAAGACTTAGACATGCACATTTAGGGAGGAAGATTGTATGGGGTAACAATAACTGGCCAGCAAGAATAGGGTTTCGCCGTTGATTGAACATACGGGGTAAAATCATCAGAGTATAAGCCAAGTCGTACATTACGTGGATCTGCTGCAAATTCAGGATGCACACGATCAAAGTGCTTCCAAGCTTCACCATCACATGGGTGGCGCAACATACCTGAAGTGCTTATATTCTCATATGCCACGTCATTTTATCTTCAGTCTGTGTTGATGCAAACATTCTCTACAGCCTTGGAATAATTGGCAAATAAAACATTGCCTTCCGTGGAACTGGTTTTTGTCTACCCTTCCCATTATCAGTGTGTGAAATATACCTTGGCTCATCACAAAATCTGTATTCAACCAGCGCGCCATCGTTTTTACCGAATTCATTGTCGTAATATAACATACACCCTGTCACACAACAATCAATCTTTTTAGATTCCAACCCCAACTTGGACACTAAGCTTTTAGCCTCGTAATAACTTTTTGGCAAACCATCTCTGATAGGTGACGAGTCCAACATCATCTTTGTTACGAGATCTAAGCACACATCCGTAGCACCACAGTTTGACTTAAGAGCTAAAAGCGTCACACACATTAATAACTTAGAGCCTGCAGACCCTTCAAACAATGGCTTATTTGTTTCTAACCAGAGATTATAAAATTTTTGTGCTGTTTCGTTTGGAAGTTCATCTGTGTCATCATATTGTTGCTCCTCGAATGATACGTTGACCCCCAAGGCATCACAAAACCATATCTTGCATCAATTCAATTTGCTCACCATATCCTGTATCTACACAACTGCTTGAAGCACCTGTGCAATTATCGCCAACCCCTAGATCAACCCGAGGCAACTCTTCACCATGTCTAGTCCAAATCTAGTAATTAGGCCTAAATCCAACTTTCTGCAGGTGATATATGACCTCACCTGGGCTCTTGATCCTTCTGTAATCGCAATTAACGCACGAACATCTAATCCCTCAATTAATTTCGAAATCTTCATGTGCCATTGCGGCTTGAACAAAGTGATCAACCCCATCGCAAAAAGATTGTTTCAAACCCCCTCTCCTCGGATACAACCTATCGTACATCCAACTACGACTCGAAGGGAAAAATTTCATCTTCTGCATGTCAAAAAAAATGACAATTTTAGCAGCACGATGTTCTTACAACTGCTCTCTTTCTTTAAATGGTATGGCCCCATCCCATTCGAGGAAAAACTTTTTCAGAACTCGGATAATAGTCATTGCTTAATTCTCATATCTTATACTTGACAAAATTTCGGCAGCATTTCCCATTGGTCTCTAAATACAATAAATGATTGCAGTTATGAATACCGCGATCAAGTATGCACCTAGAGAACAAAAGGAATAAATCGAACCGAAATTTCATCAAATATAAAGATACGAGAATTAAGCAACAATTATTATATGAGTAAAGAAAAAGTTTTTTTTCCAAACTGTCTGACTTGGACAATTCAAGGTTCAATATACAATGAACACGTGGTACCCTAAAAGAGTATATGCACTCAGTAATATATTGAACCTCAAACGGGAAGCTAAGGTTGTTCTCCGATACTAATAACAAAGCAAATGATTCACTAAAAATCAAAAGCAGAGATGACAAAAGTAGAAAATCTACTTGGCCAGTTAAAAAAAAAACAGGTTGGAAGTTGACATCCTCTTAAAAGATAGAATTAGACAAGCAGAAGTGGCAAGAAAAATAAGTACAGAGAGATATGCAAAGCAAATTGCAGCCAATGATAGAATTAGATCTGTTTTTTTTTGTTTCTCTACTTTCTAATTATGAATAGAGATGAAAGTAGATTAGGTTAAGTAAAACTTTCTTAAATAAGTCTAACTTATTTTAAAAATTTAAAGCCTAAGTTTGACATGTTATTTGCGATAGACTTTTTATAAGTTTGTCCTGAAATTTTTAAAAGTCTGACTTGACTTTTTATAAGCCAGACTTATTTATCTAAGATGAGTCTCATAGAAAACTATGCTTATACAATCCTCTTTATTTTTTTTAACTTATCCCTAATATTCTCATAGAAAACTATGCTTATACACATACACACAACTTGTGTGAAACTAGTGGATCATAAGACACAACTAGGATTTGAAGGTTTATGTAAGCAAAATCAATCTATTTATTATATCTATATACGAAACCTTGTAGGAAACCTTATCGTGTCTTTATTTGGTCGCGTCTCCCATAGACGATTGGGGAATTTAGGGTGGTGCAGTACTACTAATTAACACATTTTACATCATTATAAGTGGCTTGATACAAAAAAGAATAATTACCTAACGCTATACTATTATGCCCCCCTATTTGATAAAAATGTTTCCTTATCCTTTTCAATAAAAAATTAAAACTCATTTCATTATTTCTCGTAAGGAAGTCAATACGAGAGAACTCTACAACCGTGCAAGACATGACGTCTAATGAATATTTCTTGCATGAAATAATTAAAGAAAATGAAAACACATATGCACCATTCAAATTGATGGGAAAAAGAGGAGGAATCAAAGTTAGGATAAAATGATATATTAATTTATGTATGACTTTTATATAAGCCAGACTTATTTATCTTAAATAAGTATATAGTTTTTAAACATTTAAAAAACTTATATAAAAATATTAATATATTATTTATGTTTGCTTAATTAATCCGGTCAGTTAAGCCTAACAAATTTTTTTACATTGCCTAAAACCTTTATATTTTTAGCTAAATACTTCTAAAAAAGACTTGATCTAGTTTATTTAATAAATAATTATGTGCTGGCTTAGAACTAATATAGCCTATGCCTTAGCCTTAGGCCAATAATTACTATGATGTTGATTGTAACAAGAGCATTGCAGTTGTGAGAGAGGTTCTTAAATTTTGTGTGACTCGGGCAAAAGATTTCTACATCGAAAAACCATAAGAACTTGTGTTTATTTTCTGTTTCTCTACTTTCTAATTATGAATATATCTGTTTCTCTACTTTCTAACATAAAACATGCATCAAGCAAAATTCCCTCTATGGAGAGAACTATACATCACTTCAACATAATAACTTTTTGGTAGCAAAAAAACACACCTCACTTCAAAATTCCCTCTGTGGAGAGAACTATGAAGTAAAACAAAGAAATATGTCGGTGTGGGGGTCAACAGACAACCCTTTTCCACCCAATGAGTCAACCGACATTTCGTTAGAATGCATACCTCGATCGCACAGTAGTGGTAGAGGCACGAGCGATGGTAGCGGCTGTGGAGGCGCGACGGAGTGGTGGACTAAACAGAATCTACAAATTCACAAAAGGAAAAACACAGTTAAATTCACAAAACACAAGAGATTCAAAAACCTTAAATTGACATGTCATATAACATAGAAAGAGAACCTGAAATATAGGAAGATGAGGCGGCGGAGCTGTGCACAGCAGAGCTGTGTGCAAAAAAAATGGGTTTCAGCAAGTATTCTGTAAATGAGTTTCAGCAAGTATTCTCAAGATGTACAACAATTGTCTTATGTTATGTAGATGGTTCTCCACCAATTTTTACTCAAACGGCCACACAGAAAGAAGCAACTTCTAAGGAGAGTCTTCTTATATAAAAGAGACGCAAATGGAAGAAAAAATATGATAATAATAACGAATTATTTTTTTCAAACAATGTAGTTGCTTCTTTCACTCTAACATTTATTAAGCTAACTAGTTGCTTCATTTATTTTCAATTATCTATTTAATTGCTTCATTCTAAGTCCTTATACCACATGGCAACTCAAGAAGCAGAATAAATGATTTTATATCTTCAATCATCCTTCCATTCCTGACTCCAGTATTGATCTAATAATGTCACACAACGAAAATAACAAAAGGCTGTCAGAAACAAGAATGATACTTGCTCAGGCTTTATCCTCACATACTCCCGTGCAAACTAATGGATAACATATTCGTCCCACTAGAACTTTTTCTAAATGATCCAGATGAGCCTACTTGGACAAAGTCTGTGCAAAGATCATTACTCAATTTAAAAAAAAAGCAAGTCAATTGATCATTCCTCAGAGATCATTACTCATGTTGTATGAATATCATATTGGAACACCAACAACAACCCCTTCCCCCCGACACATGCAAAAAAATGATATTTCCTAATCAACACAAATCACATATCTGACATTTCCAATAATAAAAAATTGTATTCCAAACCTGCCACAAAAAGTGAGACCCATGTCTACACCCACAATCCAAAATTAACGCAACATATAAATATCCACCGACATTTATTTACTCTATACAATACAGCTTCCCAAACACAAAATCATTAACTCTTTTCAAACTGAAGCTACAGATCATTGACTATTAAAGCTTTAACTATTTGATTTGGGAAAATTATTAATCACACAGCACAGCAAAATAAAGCATTACTCTAAATTAATCCACACACACATTCACACCTCACCATTGCACAACACAGCACTACCAATACACAATCAGCTACACAATCAAATCTCAAACTGATACAGACACTTTGCCCATAGAATTAGAAAATGAACAATCAAATTCAGCCCCTGAAGAAAATAAGGTAACAACTTGCCTCACGAAGCTGATGTGAACGCCAAGACAGTAAAGAGTGTAAAGAGTAAATAAATGAAACAATATAGTTTGCTTCTTTCACTCTAATATAGTTGCTTCTATAAACAGTGAAAATAAATGAAGCAACTAGTTTTCAAACAATACGCAAATGGTATAAGGACTTAGAGGATGTATTCGAAGGATGTATTCTATGAGCAAATCCACACAAATAGGAGCATTCCAATCATTCTCTATAATTTTTTAAAGAAAATAGAGGATGTATTCGAAGGAAGGGAATCAAAACAGCACAAACCCCAAGCTTGTAAATGAGGATAAAAATCAAGCTTCAACCAGGGAACAAACTCGGTTGCTAAGGAACCTATGATTATCTGTATGGGTAGCTACTATCTTAGTATTTTGCGTGAGCTCTCTGATTCTATTTACCTGGAAAAACAGTATCAGCAATCCACAATGCTCAAGTAAATTATAAACAAACTTCACATATTGTAAATGCTTCTGTAAGGGCACTAATATATGTGATAAAACAGAAAATTAGATTGAAGACATCACCTAAACTAAAATAAAAGTTTGCAACCACAATCCATAATAAGTTCTGGATCAAGTAAAGAAACATGAAAATAAAAGAGCAATTGCAACTGCAACTTGAAAGGAATAAATGCAAACCTCGTCAGGGTGTAGTATGGTTTTGCACTTATTTACAAAGGGAGAGCGTGCTTCTTCATTAAACTGAAAGATTGAGTTGAAACAGCAACAAAATTTCACAAAAATTCCCTCTAATAACAATAATAAATAACTGAGATACTGAATTAAAGAAAATAAGAGAGTAGTATAGTGTTAATTAATTTGATTATAACATAATTACCTAAGAGATATGCTCGGCGACAGCAACCCTAGGTTTAACGACCTCACAAGTTGTAATGACAAGAGTATTGGGGTTCTAATTTCGGATTAGAGTTAGGGTTCTTTGGTTGTGAACTTACAAAAGTAGAACAATGAGAGTGGACAGTGCTATTGCACGATGCTTCGTTCGCGAGCCTGCCAGAAAGGGTCACCATTAGTGGCTCCAGTGAGAGGTTGCGCCTTGCAGATTCTATGCGTGAGAAGCTATTTGCGATGGTTGAGGGGCTTCAGAATGGGTGGCCCTAGGGACGGCGGAGAAGCGATGAGCAGAACGGCGGAGAAGACGTGAGCAGAGCAGCGAGGACTTGAGCAGGGCGGCGTGTGTCGTGCGCGATTTGGGAGAAGACGTGAGCAAAGCGGCTAGGTTATTGTAGGATGTGAGCAGACTGGCGTGTTTGCTACTAATTTTTTTTCCTTAAGTGTTGGTGGCCTCTGAATCCAAGGGAGCGAAGAGACACCGAAGTTGTTGTGTGGTGGTCGAAGAGAGGGGAGCTATCACAGAGAGAGAGAGATGGGGGAGAAGGTCGTGATTCTCATCATAACTGCCGATTACCGACGGTCAATTTGCATTTACCGATGGGCATAGCCTGTCAGAAATCCGGACAGTAATATGGCCACGTACCGATGGTGATTTTCAAGTAACCAAAAAAGTGGAGGGAATAAAAAAGGCGCCCAATATACCGACAGGTAATGACGTCGGTAATCTTCAACGAACAACAGAAGAGCTTTACCGACGGATAAGGCCGTCGGTAAGCAACAGCGAAAGAGAGTAAGATGTACCGACGGTTAAAGCCTTCGGAAATTGTCTGCTTTTGCGACGGGCCTGTGTCTGTCGGTAAAAGGTCGTCGGAACCCGCAGTTTTTCTTGTAGTGATTAATTACTTAAATACTAAAACTAAACCGAAGTTAAATTATTTAAACAAAATTCAAATTAATTAATTAATTAAAGGTTTAATTGCTCTGGAGGTTCCTAAACTATTTGAGAATTTTTAAGTAGGTCCCTGAACCAAAAAAATTATAATTGGGTCCCTAAACTAATATTTTATTTGTAATTGGGTCTTCTTGCTAGACTTCAGTTAATAAGCTGTTTATGGGTTTGACGTGGATATCCTTGAAAGATTGGCTTATACCAAGAATTCTACCTTATAACATCTGAGTTTGGGGAAGTTGATGTTTCCATGTTGCAAGTAAGCCCTAGTGAGACACTTGCAGTGCATTGGTTACAACACTCTTTGTATTATGCAACTGGACTTGATTGGAAAACTTTGAGGCTTCTTGAGGAGTTGGAGCCAATAACCATCACTTTGTTAGAGCATGATGTTAACCATGGTGGGACTTTCTTGGACCGTATTGTTGGCTCCTTACACTACTACTCTATTCTTTTTTATTTTCATGGAGCATATTTGCATAACGATGATGCTAGGAGGCATCGTGTTGAGCATGGCCTTCAAGGGAGATCAACAAATAGTTCAAGTACCTCCACATTAGGGATCCATTAACAATTTTTTTGTTTAGAGACCTATTTAAAAGTTTCTAAATAGTTCTGGGACCTCCACGTAGATCCTTAAATGGCTCATTATCGAAAGCCTAACGAAAGGACCCAATTACAAATGAAATATTAGTATAGGGACCCAATTACATTTTTTTAGTTTAGGGACCAACTTAAAATTCTTAAATAGTTTGCGAACCTCTAGAGTAATTAAACCTTAATTAAACTAATTAATTAAAAATAAAACAAAACTCTAATTCCCAAACGAATCTCCTTCCGCCCCCAAACTGTGACACCCACTACCCCGTATAGTAAAATTAACGATAAAACATGCAGAAAAGTCATAAAAATTAAAAATCAATAGACAGGTAGCGAATACCACTTAACGAGTTCAAGTAAAATACTGTGGAAAATAGTTTGAAAACAAAATCTCAGTTGGAATAAAACCCATAATCCTGATTTCACATATAATCAGAGTTTTACCTAACTAAGTACATAATCTTTAATCAAAATAATGCAAACATAATAAAACTATAGCTAAGTTGTGGCATGCGGACTACTCCTCGGTGTCCACATCCACACGATCATTGTCACCTGCAAGCTCATAATCTACCTGCATACAAGTGTGTATGAATAGCCACAAGGGAAGAAGAGGTGAGGGATCTCCTATAGAAATCACACGATAGGAGAAATAACAAACATGCATGATGCGCATACAACCAACACGTGATCCTATCAATCATCTAACGTCGAAACCATAATCATGTAACAACACATCTAACTACGCCAACGACAGTGTAAATGCAAGACTCGAGCTATCATCTACTCCATCAATGCATGTGGATCCATCTAACTCCAGATAAGCGGATGAGAGTGCCCTCAACATCTCGAGACACAAATAGAGTCTAGTCAAGGTGATCCAATATATCTGTGGGATGCCCTAGCGAAAGCAGCTAACCCCCGCCTTTATATAAGACCCCATACTGGTAACTACCTGCAAGGCCAAGCAGAGCTCCTCGTGGTCGTATCACATTGCTCCCAAAATCATTTGCTCATTACCCCACCAAACGACAACGACGATGCATGACAATCTAGCCTAAGCGTCAAACAACAACGCGTAGTTAACTCTCGACCACATGGCGGGCACACAAGTATGTCCTAACATAACAAGGTACTTCTCGCCCATACTGCAATGAGTTCTTTCCCATACGATTCAATGTTTCCCCCAATAGCGGACAAGTCCGCTTAACAATTCGTAACTAGATTAATACTAATCACTAACAGCTAACAACCATTTAGTCATCTTATTTACAGCGCCTTATACCTTACTAAGTCATGAATAGCTACCCTTAATCCAATCTAGAACATTTTCTAGTTAATCCTCAGCAAGCCAAATCTTATTCTTTAACTTAGAACACTAAGGAATCTAATTAAGTTTATTAGTCCTTGAGCCAACATCAAACCATTATATTGACATTTAAAAACTCTAGTTATCACTCATCTATCGAGTACCTATCAAGTCAGGAGCGGGTCAAAACGGCAAAAAAAAAGAAGGCAGAATGCACTGCTAGCAGGCGCCTGCCTGTGGGCACCCTGCGCCCTTAACTACAGTAGGGGTCTGTACCTTGTGCCTCAGATCTATCCTTTTGGCATGAAAGTTGGGGCCATGTAGGTCCCGGTGAGTCCCTGGTCTCCGAGTACGCGTCGAGGCATCTCTAATGAATTATAGAATCAGGTTCTGAAGTCGCTTCGTCGGAATCTATTTTTGTCTGAATTAAATAAGTCTTTTCTTGAAGCCTAAGGTAGCCTACACTTAACTTAGTGAGTTTACACTTAGCCAAATTCTCATATTTTAACTATCTATCTTTTGTGAAACTTTCCAAAATCATTACCAATCTATTCTCAAGTTATAATTAACCTTAACCAAGTTATTTAAACAACCTTACCAATTATCTTAATCTAATTCAATTCTTTCATTTAATCAATTTATTTCTAAAGCCACTTATTTAATCTAGTGTCATAGTCCAATGCCCAAACCATAGTCCATATGCACTAAGGTCCTTAGAGACATATTGGCCTATGAAAATAACCTTAAGATATTAGCAACATAAACCAACAATCTTGCTCAAGACAAGGTAGTCATACCATGGGCCACATCAATCCACACATAGCCAAACCAAGGGCTCATTTACAACATATGAATTCATAATAACAACCATGAATAATTATGCACATTACCATTAATACAATAACATATTAACACATAATTTAATGAGGGTAGTTGATTAAGGGGAAGACTATTACTATTGCGTTGACCATAACAAATAGTAATAATATTAGAGCAAGTGATTGATAACCAATAAGGAAACACAAACCATTGAATAATTGGTAATATTTAGAGTATTGGCATAGCTGAAACTGGTGACCCTAAGCTTCCCATTAATTGAACCTCTCTCATGTTACTCATTTTATTTCTTTAATTTGCAAATTATTACCAGCTCATTATTATTTGCAAACCTCAATTGTTTAGATAACATAAGGACATTAATCAAACTAATAGTTATCGATAGTCCACGTAGGTATGATACTTGGAGTCCCAAATACTCCACTTTATTACTTTTGCGATAAGATGCGCTTGTCTTTGAAGCAACAACTATTTGGTGTTGGGTGGTGCTAATAGAGGTTGACAGAGAGATGGTTGGTAAAAAGGGAGGTGGTGGGCGGGCACTGCGAATGACTGATACGGTTGTCGAAAATGCGCATGGAGGTTAGCGTTAATTAGGGATTAATTGGCAAAAAGAATTAGAGTTAGTTAGGGTTAATTTGCTAACTCACTTGCTACATGGACGCCACGTCAATTAAAATGTCCACGTGATAAGACCGAAATGGAATTCTGTTTGCCTAATCATAAAAAACTTAACAGTAGGGACTAAAAGTTGGAAACGATGAATAAGTGAGGGGCTAAACATCGAAGAAAAATTTAATAGAGATCAAAGTTGAAATTTAAAAATTTTATAGGGAGTAAAAACATATTTAACTCTTATTTTTGCTAAGTCTGAACTCATATTTTACGACTTTATAGAATCAATCCAATTTTTACTGTGTTATAATGTGTTAGCTTTTAGTATAAGTAAATTAAAAAAATAATTAAATTCTCATTAATATTAAAATTATTGTTTAATTTTTTAATTCATTTTTTTATTTCTTTATTATATTATGCGTCCATTCCTAAAAGAATATTATGTGTCCCTAATTCTCTTTCTTGCTAACTAGTATGTAACTCGTGCCATGCACGGGAACATTTTTATAAATGGACTTCAGCTCCATATTTTGTTTCAACAATAACTTATGGTAATAATTATTAAATTGATGAAAATCAAAATAATAACAATATGTAATTTATGGGTTAGTACTACATTATATATTCATTGAATACAATTTAAAGAATTGAAAGAAATAAGTTTTCTCATAATTTGATAATATATGTATATGTGTGTGCGCGTATAAAAATATTTTAATGTATTTGGAATATATATTTAAGTACATATTTAATGTATAAAAATCAATTGTATATGAAATATATATTATTGTAAAATAACAATATTTGATATCATGATATAATATCAATTAAAAAATTAAAGAAGTAAAACAAAAAATATAAGCAAACATATCTATTTTAGAAAATGTTAAATACAGTAATTAATTTGTTATTTAAAATCAAATATTCTTAATCAAAATCTAAGATCCACTAACATTTTTTGGTTTTAAAATATAATTTTGTTTCTTAATAGATGGAGGTTTATATTAATATGGATAAAATTAATTGACTGAAAAATAAGATCAATAAATATTTTCTAAAAAATAAGCATATCTTATTTTATATAAATTAAAATCAAACAATTTTAAAATTGGACAATTGATATTTTAAATAAAATAAATCAAATAGATTTAGTTTTGTTTTGAATACATTGGTCGTACCGTGTTTGGATATTAAGATTTAGACTAATATACCTATGGAGTACAAATATTATAATTGTATTATTTTATAATTTATTAATGAAAATATATAAACAAGGCACGTTTAGCAAGTTCGGGGATGCTGAACCCTAAACCCTATATCTGCATTACCAACTCCTACAAGGACTCCTATTATTTCTGTATGCATTAGATACATTATTTTGTCAAATACTTGTTGTCGTTTTTCAAAAAATATAACATTATATCGCATTTGTTAAAAGAGGTCTGATGCTGTAGTAATACTTACCGACCAAATAATTGCAGTCAAATTATTGAGGAAAAAATCTCATCAGGAGGTGTGAATTTAAAAATAGGTTGGGGTACACACTTCATTAGTTGTTTGACCACTTGAGTATTTTTTTTTCCAAAACTCAATTTGTAAGGGTGTTTAGTTGTCTTGTAATCCTTTACACTTGAAATGACATTGAATTTTGACAGAAAATAAACCTGACCCTCTTCAAGTTTAGATTCAAAAATGTAGATCAGTTGCTCACGAATAAAAACACCAATTTGATCACCATGCATGATAAAATAAAACATGATTCAATATTTGTTTAAATAGTGAATTTAGCGATGAATGTACGATCATCTTATGAACTTACCTTGTTGTCCATAAGGACTAACTCTAAGGAAAAAAAAACCTTTTCCTTGTCCTTAGGATTTGAAACTATCCATTTACGCAAAACATTAACCAATAATCGAACATTTGATTGCCTAGTAGCAACAATGCCTGATATTTGTTTATGTTTTTGTGCCATGTTTGAACGGATGAATTCGGTTTCAGGTAAAAGGAGGTGTTTGTGGTATGTTGTTTGTATTAGGCATGTGTATAAATAATGAACAGCCGAATTAGGATAGTTGACGATTGTAAATAGATGAAGGAAATAAAACTGGGAACTGATTGATCATAACCATAAATAAGGAAATAAATTAGGGATTGATTCAAGCTCAATTAAAAAAAATTCTGAATTTTGTAATAATTGTTACCAAATCGTACGGTTTCCTTTAATATTAGAGTCTACTAGACCCCTACTGCTGGTTGCTTTGGCAATTTCAGTAATATGGGGACACCAGTTTTGGTGTTTGAACTCGGGTGTTACTGTTTGGACGTGTGCGTGTGTTGTTTGTTGTTTACCATTCCTACTAGCTGACAAAAAAAAGAGTTACTAATTTTGGATTTGGCTCCTCTAAAGTGGGTAGAGAATAAAGAAAGTAATCCAACTATTTATGAGAAAATCAAGGGTGATTTATTATGCATATGTAGTTAATATTAACCCTTGATTTTCTCATTAATGGTAAAGATTGTTTACTTTACTCTCTAAAATGTTTTGCGAAATTTAGAGGAGCCGAATCCACTGATTTTATTTTGTTATATGGTTGCCTTTTATAGTTGTCTCCCTTTTAATTTTGTAATTAATTGAGTTGACCGAATTTTGTTTGAAATATTTATAGGCTTAATTTTAAACGTGTCAAATATCTTTATATATAACTAGACGGTGCACCCGCGCGATGCGCGGGTTATCCGAGAATACCATTTAAAAAGAATTTTATATGCAAAACTGTAAAAAAATGTAATTTATATTGGAATACTATTAGAAATATGTTAATGCATAAAATGGTGCAAGGTCGTACCTTTGCTCTTCTGCCTGGTAGTTGGGCGATGAGCTCCGTGGTGAGTACTCCTCCTCCGGGCGTGATGTTCTTCCTTCTTTAGACCGGCGGGTGGGGTACCTGCAAAAGGCACTCCGATGCCTAAGTTAGATAGGGCTTTTTAGGGTGAGCATAGAGCTCGCATCATAGAGATGAGTTTAGGGTTTAGAGAGTGTGTAGAGAGCATATAGAATGAGATCCGAGCCCCCTTAACCTGAGGGGCCAAGCCCCTTTATATAGGAGAGTTTGTTCCGTGATGTGCGTTTCGTTCCCTTCCTCAGCAAGTTACCGTTTGAATGAGATGGACCTGTACCCGATAGGGTTCACGGCTTATCTTTATCTGGCGTGCTCCCCAATATTAGGGTTTCTGGTATTACCGCCTGCGTGCCTTCTGGAGGGTTTGATACCTCCCAGTTGAGGTCGGTCGTCGCCTTTGGGAGTCCTGCTCGGTTGGTGGGCTCGGTCATCGTCTCTGGGGCCCTGCTAGGTTAATGGGCTTAGGTCGGTACTCGGTCACTATGGATCTCAGCTCGGAGGCCTAGCTAGGAGGGCCGGGTCGGAGGCCGGACCGTCACACAAGCCCCCTAGACTTATTAACTTGAAGAGTTGATGAGTCTATATTATTTGTTCTCATCCGCAGCAGATCTCCTTCCGAGCATGGAGCTATCCTGTAGAGGATACCGAGTTGAGAGGTCTCTTGTAGCAGGTCGGAGATCGAGTCTGTAACACAAGCCCCCTAGACTTGTTTGTCGACCAGTTGGGCATCTAATATTTAGAGTGCAAGTGTTTGGTTTTCTCCAGATTCCCTGTAAGAGTTGATCCCATCATAGAATAGCTCTTGCTGAGCTTGAAATAGCATAACTACTACTTGAGGGTAGTAGGTCGGGTTGAACTCGTCGAATAGCCGCGATCAATAGCATGGGTTTTGACTGTCAATAATATGATGATTTTTCAGATGATCTGATCTAAGGTTCGAGATGATTGGACCTCGACTGATCACGTAGTCATCCTTGGTTCATGTGCTACATGTGTCAGGCATTGACCTTATTTCTTGTCTTTACGATGGGACGTAAGCCCCCAACTGTTACTCCGCATCGTGACTGCACTTATTCAGGCATCCTCATTGTTTCTCCAGGATGGTAGGTCATGGTCGAGCTTGTTCGATCCGGGCTCACTGTGGCCGAGCAAGTTGTAACCGAACTTGTGAGAGCTGACTTGATGATTTAGACCAGAGGTGTTTCTGAGGTCGAGTTGTGACTGAAATCGGGCTTGCTTTAGAGCTCGCCAGGTCTTGGTCTGACCTGGAATGATTAGGGGAACCAAGTTTCGACCTTCTTTGTGGCAAGGTTCCATTTGCAGGTGAGCTCACAAAGAGCGTCACTTTTTTGAGCTTGTGGAGAACTGGTCTTCGTCGGTGGGCTCACGGAGAGCTTTACCTCCGCAAACTCGTGGCGAGTTAATCTTTGTTGGGCTTCATCTCTAGGAGAAAAAAGGGCTTCAGTGCTCCCCAATTTTAGAAGGGTTTCGATGATGCCCTGGCCCCAGCAAAGGTGATCGCTCCCGATCTTGTTATTGAAAGCCAAGAGGGTGCCCTTGCGTAACTTATGCCTTTTTGCTTTTTGTTTTTCTTTAGTTCCGATCTTGTAATTGCTCATCCGATAACCACCTCTTGCAATTCCTTTTCCTATGAATGAAATTTGACTAAGTGATGATGTCTTACTTTACTTTCTTTCCACGCTTTCCTGTAGTCCTCGGGTGGCTTCCCCCCGAAAGATTTGTTTCAAATTGAAAGTTTGGAACATTAGTCCCTCGTAACTACATTAGTCGAGTGCTTGTCTAATCCGAGCATCGTTTTGAGCTGTCAGGTGTCTGATGATTGGAGCTGGTTAGGTTTTTCTTTAGGTCGAGTTATCACCTTTCGAGTTGCTTTAGAGCTCGCCAGGCCTCTATGCTGACCTGAAATCTTTGGAACCGCAGGGGTTAGTCTTTGTCGCGCTGTGTTTGAGCTCGGCACGTCTTTATGCTGACATGGTGTCTGAAACAACAATGGTCTTGTTTAGCTCGACAGGCGACCTTAGCCGAGCTGCTTTTGAGCCAGGCCTATATGCTGACCTGAAATCTTTGGAACCGCAGGGGTCGAGCTGCGATCGAGCTCACCAAGCCTCTATGCTGACTTGGGTTTAGGACCACGGGGGTCGAGCTGCGATCGAGCTCACCAAGCCTCTATGCTGACTTGGGGTCTTCGGGACCACGGGGGTCGAGCTGCGATCGAGCTCACCAAGCCTCTATGCTGACTTGGGGTTTTCGGGACCACGGGGGTCGAGCTGCGATCGAGCTCACCAAGCCTCTATGCTGACTTGGGTTTAGGACCACAGGGGTCGAGCTGTGAATGAGCCCACCAAGCCTCTATGCTGACTTGGGTTTAGGACCACCGGGGTCGAGCTTTGGGGTCTTCGGAACCACAGGGGTTGCGTAGGTCGACTGGCGACCTTTCGATCTGCTTTAGAGCTCGCCAGGCCTCTATGCTGACCTGGAGTCTTTGAACACACGGGGGTCGTGTCGAGGTCGAGCTTCTCCCGACCCTGGGTGCCGAGCTCCGTGGCGGGATCGTCCTTTGGTTTTGGGGCACTGTTCCTGTCAAAGTATAGACAACTTGCAACAACTTGATGTAATAAAGTTAGCATTAATTTTTATGCTGAGTAAAGTGCTCGTAGTCGAGCTTTATACTTTCCTGTGAGAGTAGTTGATTTGGCTGTCCAAACGGTAAGGTTGAGGTCATCAAGTAATCGAGGTCAGTGACGTAGCCGAGTTGAAAGCCGTCTGAATATTGAAATTGTTGAGGTGGGCCTGGTAGGCCGCCCGAGTACTGGACTGGGTATCCACCTGTTGGTTGTCTTGCTCGAAAGTTTGGGCAGACATGAATAAAGCGAGAAGACCTTATACAATGCTCCAGATAATAAAGAATAAAGTGACACGAATCGTTGATGGCTCATTGTTAAGGATGAGCTGCTGAAAGAAACATGGAAAAATAGTACTGAGGTCATCTGACTATCTGAGTTGAGGTCGGTCGAATATCTGAATGGTTGAGGTCAGCTCGGTAGTTGGGATGAGGTTGACCAAGTTGATTGGTTGGGCTTTGCCAAGCATATCTTGATCTCTTCCAAGATTTGTGTGGCTGACCTGCATTTTTTATTCTTAGGAACCGAAAGGTTTGATTTTTATCTTCCTTCCGAGTTGCCTTAGAGCTCGCCAGGCCTCTATGCTGACCTGAAATCTTTGGAACCGCAGGGGTTAGTCTTTGTCGCGCTGTGTTTGAGCTCGGCACGTCTTTATGCTGACATGGTGTCTGAAACAACAATGGTCTTGTTTAGCTCGACAGGCGACCTTAGCCGAGCTGCTTTTGAGCCACGCCTCTATGCTGACCTGAAATCTTTGGAACCGCAGGGGTCGAGCTGCGAGCGAGCTCACCAAGCCTTTATGCTGACTTGGGTTTAGGACCACGGGGGTCGAGCTGCGAGCGAGCTCACCAAGCCTTTATGCTGACTTGGGGTCTTCGGGACCACGGGGGTCGAGCTGCGAGCGAGCTCACCAAGCCTCTATGCTGACTTGGGGTCTTCGGGACCACGGGGGTCGAGCTGCGAATGAGCACACCAAGCCTCTATGTTGACTTGGGGTCTTCGGGACCACGAAGGTCGAGCTGCGAGTGAGCTCACCAAGCCTCTATGCTGACTTGGGTTTAGGACCACAGGGGTCGAGCTGCGAATAAGCCCACCAAGCCTCTATGCTGACTTGGGTTTAGGACCACCGGGGTCGAGCTTTGGGGTCTTCGGAACCACAGGGGTTGCGTAGGTCAACTGGCGACCTTTCGATCTGCTTTAGAGCTCGCCAGGCCTCTATGCTGACCTGGAGTCTTTGAACAAACGGGGGTCGTGTCGAGGTCGAGCTTCTCCCGACCTTGGGTGCCGAGCTCCGTGGCGGGATCGTCCTTTGGTTTTGGCGCACTGTTCCTGTCAAAGTATAGACAACTTGCAACAACTTGATGTAATAAAATTAGCATTAATTTTTATGCTGAGTAAAGTGCTCGTAGTCGAGCTTTATACTTCCCTGTGAGAGTAGTTGATTTGGCTGTCCAAATGGCAAGGTTGAGGTCATCAAGTAATCGAGGTCAGTGACGTAGCCGAGTTGAAATACATCTGAATATTGAAATTGTTGAGGTGGGCCTGGTAGGCCGCCCGAGTACTGGACTGGGTATCCACCTGTTGGTTGTCTTGCTCGAAAGTTTGGGCAGACATGAATAAAGCGAGAAGACCTTATACAATGCTCCAGATAATAAAGAATAAAGTGACACGAATCGTTGATGGCTCATTGTTAAGGATGAAATTTCTTGAAAGAAACATGGAAAAATAGTACTGAGGTCATCTGACTATCTGAGTTGACCTCTCCAAAATGCAGTTAATAAAAGATTTGATAGGATATTTTGAATAAAGAAGATATGATTTGTTAGAAATCATTACATAAAGAAGTCGGATTTGAATTCAAAGAAATCCTAATTAAGAACAGGATAAGGCAAATGCTTATTTTTTGCGGAAATTGATTAGGCTCCTTCCTAAAAATCTTATCCATAATAACCAGAGGGGAGATATAACAGGAAGGAAAACACCTGATTTAAAACACGATGGTCGAAGAAGACGCCGAGATTGTGTTTGCTTGAAGACTGATCTTCCATGTTCTTGACATAATTGGCCTGCACCGAGATCAAAACTACTTTGCCGAGTGTGAGAAATATTATCTTGGCGTTCGAATGGCAAATTCGGGCGAGTGTTTTCTCCGTGATAATGATTTGGTCAAGCTTTGTTGACTATATTTGTGTCATGAAGATCGGCTTTGGTTTGATTGGTCCGATCTTGTTCTCCGTTCAAGGCGTCCGGGGCGGCGATCCTCGATTTGCGATCAAAACAATAAAGAAGCTATTCGCTAGAAGCAACAATCAAAACAATACCTCCGCTTTGATCTAATGGCGTGACCAAAGCCCTCCAGATATAAGTTTTCCTGGTTCCACCATATCCATAAATAAAGAAAAGACCAGGATTCTTGGTCATAACTGTTGTCATAATTGTTTCATAAACGTAATTCTTTGTCTTTTAATTGAAGGTGCATTTGATTCCCGGTTCCACTCTCTAAGAGTAATTCTTTGTCTTTTAATTGAAGGTGCATTTGATTCCTCACTGAACTGAATGTCATCTCTGAAACCATCTTCACCTCGAACGAAAATCAATGGATATTGTAATGGCAAATAGGAAGGCTCAAAGACGGAGATCCGCTTAATCGACAGAACTCTTGGTGTTGAAGTTCTCGACAGAACTCTTGGTGTTGATCTCGACAGAACTCTTGGTGTTGAAGTTCTCGACAGAACTCTTGGTGTTGAAAAGTTCTCGACAGAACTCTTGGTGTTGATCTCCTCGACAGAACTCTTGGTGTTGAAGTTCTCTACAGAACTCTTGGTGTTGAAGTTCTCTACAGAACTCTTGGTGTTGATCTCGACAGAACTCCTTGGTGTTGAAGTTCTCGACAGAACTCTTGGTGTTGAAGTTCTCTACAGAACTCTTGGTGTTGAAGTTCTCTACAGAACTCTTGGTGTTGATCTCGACAGAACTCCTTGGTGTTGAAGTTCTCGACCGAACTCTTGGTGTTGAAGTTCTCTACAGAACTCTTGGTGTTGATCTCGACAGAACTCCTTGGTGTTGAAGTTCTCTACAGAACTCTTGGTGTTGAAGTTCTCGACAGAACTCCTTGGTGTTGAAGTTCTCTACAGAACTCTTGGTGTTGATCTCCTCGACATAACTCCTTGGTGTTGATCTCCTCGACAGAACTCTTGGTGTTGAAGTTCTCGACAGAACCCTTGGTGTTGAAAAGTTCTCGACAGAACTCTTGGTGTTGATCTCCTCGACAGAACTCTTGGTGTTGATCTCCTCGACAGAACTCTTGGTGTTGAAGTTCTCGACAGAACCCTTGGTGTTGAAAAGTTCTCAACAGAACTCTTGGTGTTGATCTCGACAGAATTCTTGGAGTATTTCTCAACAGTTGACTTGGTTATCTAATAGGCAACACATGATGACAGTATCTATCAAGGCACACCATTGGTTGAAACATGAATGATGAAAATCCATATGATTAAGCAAAATTTCTACACCAATGTTTCCAATTAGCATCTTTTATTATATCCCTCCTTTCTGTGTCTATGTTTTTTTTACCCTTCAATACAAATAAAGCATCAAAACATGGGCTATAATATTAACATTATAGCCGAATTTAAACTCTTAGCTTGACACAACATATATAACAAAAGGCAGATTCAACTTCCATTACCATAAAGTGCCACCATTACAATGCTTGCCCACAATGTGATCACAAAAGGCATATATCAATATGCTCACAAAAAGTGGTAGGCTTTAAGAAAATAGAAAGATACACAGTCCACCTAAAACTAAGATAATAACCATTACACTAGCATGAAATACAGGAAATTGGAATCATTCTGTGAAACTCCTAGCCTGACACAAGCCCCTTCCTTCAGTCCCTTTCTTTTGGAGAATTTAGCCCAATCACCCATTAACTTGCAACCAAAAAGAAGCTGGTTATTCCACTCAAGAGTGCAATTCCATTTGGTTCCATGTTCATCAATCAACTTCACGACACATGGTTTGAGAGGAAATGCATGTTCGCAGAAACCGCTACACATAAACTGTTATGAAGACGCACAATACAACGAGAATGTAACACATCGACAACATCAAGACAAACAATAACAATATATACATATACACTATATACAAAACAAATGCACAGTAAATCTTGTTTTTTAAAAAGATACCAAAGCGAAACATCGTCACACCGAGATTCTTGCAAAGACAATGATGGAAACTTCCTTGACTGTGTTTATAACGATTTTCACCATTAGCAAGCTCATCATCCGAAACATCAATGGGAGAATTCTTATTGCCCAAAATAAATCTGGTTGGAGGAGTGGGATAAATCACCTCATTCCCATCTCTATCTTCAACCCGCATGATAAAAGTGGACGGATTAAAACAAAAAAATGTGAGCAAACCACCCTCATTCAACCCGTAAAACTGTCCAATGGCCTCCGAACCTTTAGTCAAATACACCTTACCTTGCCTCCTAAAGACAGCGACCTCAAATTCATTTCCCACAGGATCCAAAAACCTCAAACGCTTTAGTATTTTTCCATAGTAATCAATGCAATACAACAGAGAAAACCACTGCTTATCCTGGAGGAAAGAAAGAACAATAAGGATAGGAAGATAAAATATGGATGAGCGTAAAAGAGGGAACGGTTGCAGAGTCACACACTCCCAAAGAAGATACTCGAGAATAGTATTTCGACATCTTAGTGGTGGATAGATGTCTTGATCGGCATATGCGAGGGGATCGATCTCCATTTCAAAAGCAAAACAATGAAGAAAATGACAGGGGCAGAAGGCACGAGAAGATGATCGACTCAAGGCAATATATATAGGAAGGACATGACACATCAGAACACATACAAATAAGTGGCAAAAGATGCTAATGATTGAAATCTAGATACCACCGCCCAATTGCCCAATAAATGCCGAGTAAACAATAAATGGAAGTGTATGAAAATGGTTTTGCAACACATGGCAATAAATGGCAAAGACCTATGAAAGCAGGATAAGGAGAGAGTATGAGGCACATTTGTTGATAAGGAGATAAGAAAGGAGGGAAGAGCGAATGGAAGAGAAGGATGTGTTGATAAGCGAAGCATTTATCATGCATGGAAGGCGGGAGGTAAGAGGCGGGAGACTCTATCCGCTTTAATTGAGCATTACCACTCTCAATGCATGTCGGCTCGATCCTGTGTTGCGGTATGTCTTCTACACTTTCAAATGCAACCAAGTGATCCACCACTCAAGCATTTAAGAAAATTCAACCACATGCAGGTCCTTTTTCTCCCGAGAATTGCTAAAGCTAATTCAATGTTGCTATACGACAACAACAAAAATTAGTCACGAAGAGGAGTCACATGCAATCTTTATAAGCTAACAAAGAAAATCGAAGGAACTACGAAATGATGAATCGCAGAAAGTCGAAGCATCCATTTTCCGCGACAGGATTTCAGGCGTCGGGGATTTCGAGGGTCGACGGAGGAAGGGCATTTCGAGGTCGGCGAGGAGGTTTCCTTCTCGCTCCTCGATGCGTCTGGCGGTGGTAGACTTCGCGTTTGGGATGGAGTTGTCGCCGTTGTTGAGGAATTCGAGGGTCTCCTTGGAGCGGGATTCTAGGGATTGGAATTTACGGGAGATGGAGTCTTGGAGGGAAGAGATCGCCAGGACAAAAACCATCGCCACCAGAGATCTTCTGGAAGAAGAAAAGGAAGGAACAGGCGAGAGAACCAACAATGTAAGTAACAATGATATCTGCGTGAATGTGAATGGAAACGTGATAAAACCAGGTGCTTGAAACCATGTAAATGTGAAACCATCCGATAAAACCATGGCGTAAATGGATGGAAATGATTAGTCACCATGAAACAACCAATAAGCAATAAGCGTCACGCAGGAGGTTTGCGATGAGGTGGCGTGTGCGCAGAACGTTTGCAACATGTGGCAGGAGCAGGAGTGGAAGAAAAGAAAGTCCTGGAGAACGTATAATGGGAAGGTTGGCGGGAGAACGAAGCGGGAGACGATACTCGCTTTAAAGATATAAAGATTGCTGCAATGCTAATGCTGCAAGTTTTGGGCGCCACAGTGTCCGCCAAAACTGCAGGGGAAAAATTTTCAGCTAACCTTTATTAAAAACAAAGAGTCACACGTGACTTCCCATATGAAAACAAGGATTTTTTTTCCAGATAGTGTCTTTCTCTTTCCTGCACCCTGCCTTTTCACCTCCTGTCTTTTCCTTTCCTCCTTCGTTGCCTTTTCAAAATCCATCAAAAACAAAGGGAACTTTTCCTTTGCCTTATTCTGGTAGTACAACATTTCAAGCAATCTGTGAAAATAACCCCTCCACCTCCAACTTCAAGCAATCAAGAAAATCAAGGTAACTCTACATGCATTGGAAACGCCATTCATTGCATTTCTTCTCCCCTTCTCCTCTGTGATTTCATATTTTCTTCTTCCGGTTGTAATATGTGATTCCCTTTCTCCTCTGTGATTCCCCAACCAAATCCATGTCATTGGTTTCTTCTTTCAAATCGAAGCTTTTGGGGTGCGATTTACAAACCGATGTGCTTTGTCCCATTCTTTTGGGGTCGTTGTTTCATATCGACGTGCATTCTCCCATTTTTCTGGGGGGGTCTTCTTCGCTGCTCTGTCTCATCATCTTCTCTGC
Source organism: Calophaca sinica (assembly GCA_037113605.1). Classification (NCBI taxonomy): domain Eukaryota; kingdom Viridiplantae; phylum Streptophyta; class Magnoliopsida; order Fabales; family Fabaceae; genus Calophaca; species Calophaca sinica. The sequence continues at coordinate 111,244,890 of CM073732.1, read as the reverse complement.
CTTTGATTTTTTCTAAATTTTTATCTATCTCTTATACAAAAACATGATATTTATCTTATGGATTTTATTTTCTAGAGGACTATAGCATGGGTGTCAATTACTTCAACATTTTTTTGTTAGAACTTTTTTATTTCTCTTCATATGATTTTTTCATCAAACTCTTTCAAATTTGGAATCATGTTCCTGTTACTGTATCACACCCGTGAAGAGATGTTACTATTATATTATAATAATAATAAAAAAGGGGATTAATATACTTGATTGTTATACGTTTGGACCCATGCCAAACGTTGGTTGAACTCTTAGTCACATGTTCATCATAGAAATCAAAATGAACTCAATTTCTTAGAGTGAAACATGTACTATAAATGAAACTTCTTGCAAGTGATCTATGGCCCTATATTGCCTTACCTGAGCTCATTTTGTATATCACCAATTTAATTTGCATTCAGTTGTGATTTCTTTTGGTACATTTGATTGCTAAGCATTTTTAGTTATCTAGGAGAATGTTGCTTATATTTATTATGGCTGATAATCTCCTTTTTTATTTGAGATTTTTTGAACCATTTTGCCATAGATAAAATTTCGTTTAGTTATCTATGGATTGTTTTATTATGTTAATGCCATTGTTCTTCATTGGTGTTGTTTCACACATGTTTCGCAATGCTTGTCCTAATTTGATCGTTATTCTATTATATTATGCTCTGATTATATTCATGTTAGATTATAAGTCATTTTTTTCAATGAATACAAAAATGGCAAGTGGGAGTGGAGCAAAGGACAACTATGTGCCTTTACTGTCTATGGAGTATATTTGTGCAATTGATCCAATATCTGTAAGTACTATCAAACTTAAAATCTTTTAGACAGTTCCTGTTCATTATCTATTGAGTCACAAACATAAAATGACATGTTCTAATGATGTTATTTTTATAGCACTATGGAAAAATGCCTCAACTTTTTTCAAACGATTTTTATGACTCTGTTCCACTAAACGTTGTCTTTGCTGACCCTTACAACAATGAATTTGAAGTACTCCTACACAAACAAGATGGTCATGTGTTCATACTTGATGGCTGGCATCGTATTGGAAGATTCTACAATCTGACTGAAGGGGGATGGATCCAGTTGTTTTACGTTTTTGATGATCAATTTGTCATGACGGTGAAAGATATTTCTATGGGGGAAGTTGTATACCCACAGCCACCGAAAACATTCAACCTTGGTTCTTTTTCATCTCCAATTGACATATCTGACGGGGATGAAGGTGAAATGCTTGTCTTACCTAAGGTAACCATTGTAAGATTTTAAATTTAAACTGTTGTGCTATGTAAATTTAATATTTTATGTGTGTATAATGTTGTATAATTAACTTTCTATTTATTTAAAGTATTTTAGGCAGTAAAAAAGGAGGTTAAGATAAAAGATGATGACTATCGGATGATATACATGTAGTACCATCCTGACGATGTAAGTATATTTAAGTATTTACATTGTCCCAATTGTTTAAAGTATATGGCATTATGTGTATATTGTATTCATATCTAATTGTAATTTGTTGTAACACAGGAATGTGTTAAACTTCCTGGTGTATTTACCAAAAAGTTTTATGACATGCTTTCAAGATTTGTGCTTTTTATTGACCCAGTCAAAAACAAGATTTTGGTCAAAGTCAGTAAAAAGAAAAATAAGCTAAGATTCAGTGATGGTTGGAGTTTGATAGGCCAAATTTATAGTCTTGAAAATGGTGGCTGGCTAAGGATGCTACAGATGCGACACCAATTCCAGGTATTAAAAAATTAAAAAGTTAGTGCCCTTAATATTGAATTGACTTATATTAATCAGTTTGCAATGTATTGTTATTAATTTTTTTACAATTAACATATCTGTGTACAAATCTTAAACCATGTTATTTACTAAAATTCATGCAACGTACTATATAGGATTTGAGGAACTTCGACATGAAGATCAACGGTTTGCACCAAAGGAACTTTCTTCAGTTAATAATGGTAAGATGTTCTTACTGTATCACGTGATATTGAATTCAATTAACAAGGTATCTACTAAAATTCATGCAAACAAATCAGGAGGAATTGAAGATGAATCACATCAACATCAACATGTTGTACAAAATGAACCTTCATCAAATAATAATGGTAATATTAATTGATCTTAATTAATTAATATATTTTATATTTTATTTCTTTATTTGTTATTAATTAATTAATTAATAAAAAAATATGTATCTCATATAGATGTAACAAGGGCTACCCAAGACAGTGTTCATAATGAAGATGATCTCGAAGTTGCCTCAGAACAATTGAATTCGGCTATTGTTACAAATGAAGGTAAATGATGTGGTTAGTATAGTATTATCCATGTTGGACATACTTATCCTATTTTATGCTTATACTATTAATTTTTTTATGTATCAGACTATTGGGACATTGGCAATTTATGTTTTAAGTGCCCGGATTGTAGAGCAATGATGTGGTATGATGAGAGAGTGTAGAAACAGTACAATCCAGTTACCCCAAGGTTCTCACTATGTTGTCAGCAAGAGAAAATAGAAATTGCTCAATTAAAACGTCCACCTCAAGTTTTAGCTGATTTATTTCATAAGAAAGATAAAAGAAGCAAATATTTTCTAGGTCATATTCGATCTTTCAGTATGATGTTTTCATTTACATCATTGGGTGGAAAAATCAACACGTCAGTCAACGAAGGGAATGTACCTCCGGTATTTATCATGTGTGGTGAAAACTACCATCAAATGGGAAGTTTGTTGCCAATGCCAGGTTCTAAGCCAAAGTTTGCACAATTATATATACATGACACTGACAATGAAGTGCAAAAACAGGATGTCAGTTGTAAGGTAGAATTATGAATGCATTTTTTCATCATATATTATTGCCAAATCATTATTTTCTATTAAACAAGTAATTTAATAGACTACTGACATATTACTAATATCTGGGTATTATCTACAGGATGGACAAAGATAGTTCAGCTGTGAAAGAGTCAATCATTGAGGATATCAAACAAATGCTTGATATGTATAACGGTTATGTCAAAATTTATAGAATGGTTGGTTACAAGCTTCAAAATGACAATGTTCCTAATTTGAAGTTGAGAATCTTAGGCAAGAGAGGGCGTGATGGAAGAAGGTATAGTACACCACAAATTTCTGAATTTACTGCTCTTATTGTGGGTGATTTTGATACAGCAGATCCCGAACGAGATATAATTGTGGAGACCCAGTCAGGTAGCCTAAAGCATGTCAAATTGTTAAGTGTTTCTTATCTACCATTGCAATATCCATTGTTGTTTCCGCATGGGGAAGATGGATATCGCGATGACATTCCATTGAATGAGCACACCAGTAGTCGTTCAAACAAGAGAAAAATAGTTTCAATGAGGGAGTTTTTTTTCTTACAGAATACAACAAAGAGATGTTGATAAATCAATCCTATTGTTCTCTAGATGATTGATTCAACAATTATTGGTTGATGGCTATAGTATGATAGAGTCTGCTTGATTGCACTTTGTTAAAACATATCAAAAGGAGTTAAGAGCAGATTTGTACAAAGGTCTTGTAGATGCAGTGCTTAGAGGTGAAACTAATCCGTCAGCCTCAGGGAGGAGGATTGTGTTGCCATCGTCTTTCACCGAGGGTGCATGTTATATGTTTCAGAATTATCAAGATGCAATGGCAATTTGTAGGTGGGCAGGATATCCTGATTTGTTCATTACATTTACTTGCAATCAGAAATGGTCGGAGTTGCAAAGAGTTTTAAGAAGCATGGATCTTAAAGCAGAGGATCGACCAGACTTGGTTTGCAGAATTTTCAAAATTAAACTGGACCATATGATCAAGGAGATAAAAAAGTGGAAACTATTTAATAAAACTAAGTTGGGTATGTATCTATTTCTATAAGTTATTCATTATGTATAAAAAATTATTAGTTTCGTAACTAATGAAGTATGTTATTTAAATGTGCAGTCATATACACCATTGAATTTCAGAAACGTGGATTGTCTCACGCACACATCTTGGTTTTTCTACAACCCGAGTTTAGGCGTCCACACCCTACTAATATTGACAATATCATATCTGCTGAAATTCCTGATGAAAGAACTGAACCAGAACTCTTTAGCATTGTATCAGCTCTTATGATTCATGGGCCATGTGGAGTACAAAACCAGAAATCTCCATGCATGCAGAATGGCAAGTGCACTAAATATTTTCCAAAGAAATTTGTTGAGACCACTACCATTGATGAAGAAGGATATCCAGTGTATAGAAGAAGGGATAATGGTAGAGTCATTCAAAAGGGTAGCTCTTTTATTGATAATAGATTTATTGTGCCCTATAACAGGTCTCTTCTGCTTAAATACAATGCTCATATAAATGTAGAGTGGTGTAATCAATCCCGTTCAATCAAATACCTCTTCAAATACATCAACAAGGGGCATGATCGTATAACAGCCACATTTTACAATAATACAAATGGGCAGGAAAGGCCACAATGTGTTGGTGAGATAAAATTGTATTATGGCTGCAGATATTTGTCATCTTGTGAGGCAGCCTGGGGAATATTTTCCTATGACATTAATTACAGGGAGACAGCAGTTGAGAGATTAAGTTTTCATTTACCAAATGAACAACCTGTAACTTTCTTGGATCATGAGTCAATTGATGATGTTCTGGAAAAAGTCAGTGCCCAAACATCCAAATTTTTGGCATGGATGGATGCTAATAAAATTTACCCTGAGGCAAAGGATCTTACATACAGTGAATTTCCTTCGAGGTTTGTTTGGGATCAACGTAATAAGCAGTGGACTGTAAGAAAAAGAGGTTTTGCAATTGGAAGGTTGTATTTTGTTCATCGTGGAAGTGGTGAGATCTATTACTTAAGAAATTTGCTCAACTATTGTAAATGTCCAAAATCATTTGCTGACATAAGGACAGTTAATAATGTCCTATACCCCACATTCAAAAAGGCTTGCTATGCAATGAGATTAATAGATGATGAAAAAGAATATGTTGATGCTATTATAGAAGCAAGTCACTGGGGTACAACAACATTTTTAAGGAATTTGTTTGTAACTTTATTGTTGTCAAATCAGTTGATGAGACCATAATTTATTTGGTATAATACATGGCAATATTTAACTAATGACATCTTACACAGGCAACGACTACTCCTTCAATTTCCAGGTGGTTAATTAATTTAAAATTTATTAGTTAATTATGATGTTTTTTTTCATTATGATGATTTCATCAACTAATCAAAAGAGTACTTATGTTGTTGTAATTGTCACAGAATTGGTCTTTACCGAAGATGAGCTGAAGAGTTTTACTTTGGTAGAGATAGAGATGTTGTTGCAAAGCAATAATAGGAGTTTGAAAGATTTTCCCTCTATGCCGCAGCCAGATATGACACTGATTTCCACCTCTGGAAATAGGCTTATTCGCGATGAGCTCAACTATGATCGTCAGAATTTGGCTGAGAAGCATACAAAGTTGATTTCTATGATGACTGCGGAATAAAAAAAAATTATGACAAAATTATGGATGCTATTGATGCAAACAAAGGAGGTCTTTTCTTCCTATATGGATATGGTGGCACAGGTAAAACCTTTATTTGGAGAGCAGTTTCTACAACAATTAGATCAATGAGAGAAATTGTCCCTACAGTTGCCTCCAGTGGAATAGCAGCATTATTGATTCCAGGTGGTAGAACGGCACATTCAAGATTTGCCATTCTAATAAATGTTAATGATGATTCTACTTGCAATATTAAGCAAGGCAGTGCATTAGCTGAGTTGATAGTGAAGGCAAAGCTAATAATATGGGATGAAGCTCCACTGACTTATAAACATTGTTTTGAAGCTGTTGACAAGACTTTCAGAGATATTCTCCGATTCTCTAATAATGACAGCTTGAATCTTCCTTTTGGAGGAAAAGTTGTTGTCTTGGGTGGTGATTTTAGGCAAATTCTTCCAGTCATTCCAAAGGGGACAAGACCACAAGTTGTTCATGCTAGCAGCAATTCTTGCTATCTTTGGGAATTCTGTCAAGTCTTAACATTAACAAAAAATATGAGGCTAGCAACTAGTTCTTCATCTTCTGATGTAAATGAAATGACAGAATTTTCAAACTGGATTTTAAGCATTGGAAATGGAACCGTCGGTGAAGACAATGACGGTGAGGTTGATATTCCAATACCTGAAGATATGCTCATAAAGAATTCAAGTGACCCTATTGCTTCCATTGTAGAGACTACTTATACATCATTATTGGAGAATTTGAATAATGCTTCATTTTTCCAGAATAGGGCAATCTTAGCACCTACAAATGATATTGTTGATACTTTAAATGAGCATATTTTGTCATTAATTCCTGGTGAAGAAAAAACTTACTTAAGTTTTGACAGTCCATGTTCAAGTGATGGTGTCAATGATAGACGAGATGATGTTCACACTCCTGTGTTTTTGAACACTATTACTTCTTCAGGACTTCCAGGTCATAAGTTAAAACTAAAGGTTGGTGTACCAATAATGTTGTTGAGGAATATTGATCAGTTTTCTGGATTATGTAATTGTACTCGACTTATCATCACCCAAATGAGAAAATATGTGATTGAGGCAAAGATTATCACAGGAAATAATATTGGTCAAAAAGTCTACATTCCAAGATTGTTATTGACTCCTTCTGATCCCAGGATTCCTTTCAAGTTTCAGCACAAACAATTCCCTATTGTTGTGTCATTTGCAATGACTATAAATAAGAGTCAATGTCAATCTCTTAAAAATGTTGCCATCTATCTTCCAAACCTGTTTTTTCACATGGACAAGTATATGTTGCTATTTCAAGAGTTACTTCACGTGCTGGTTTGAAGATTCTTATATGTGATGACAACGGAGAGGTATCCAACACAACTACAAATGTAGTATACAAAGAAGTCTTTCAAAATTTGAGATAGGTAATATACGATATTGATTTCTAATTTTATGTATCTTCTCTATTCAATGCTTATGTATTATGTCATTATATTTACCCTTTCTACTTATCAATGGTATGCATTTTTACCCTTTTGTTTTAATTTATTTTATACAGGCGAAATCACTTGCCTAATCATATCAACAAGATACAACACAAGTACATTGTTGTTATTTGATGATCTTAGAGTCTTATTATTTTCGGCATAGGTAACATTGATAACTATTATTTATTTTAGTACTTAATTAGCTTGCTACTACGACGAGTAATTTTGATGTTGTTATGTTTTGATATATGCCATTAGATTTATCTATATAATATTGTCAATCGGTAACTTTTGCATTTTATTGTTTAGTTTTTTTTAATGTCTACAATTTATTTACCCGTGCGGTGATCTAGTGGTGTTTCTAATGAGGTATATGGTATTACAGTTTACTGATTTTATTTTGTTATACCCTTGCCTTTTATACTGTTGCCGATTTTAAATTTGTAATTATTTGAGTTGACCGAATATTTTAAACATGTGAAATATGTTGTATCATAATTAATTATATGCTAACGGATTTGATATGTTTATACGGTTAGCTTTTAGACGATTTGATGAAATACAGTTTTAACATTTAAATTAATTTTGCAATGAATCCATTCCCTATTTGTAAATGCTTGCTATATTTATACGGATCATAATTGAAATTTATTTTACAGTTAACACATTTCCTATTTGTAAATATCTGCTATATTTTTACGGATCATTAAATTTTAATATTGATTCCTTTTTTTTAGATTTTTTTATTGTCATTATTTCGTGAGTCAGCGTTTCCACGCAATCAATTTTAACTGACATGGCGCTTAACTTTGTATTACGTGATGACATTTGGTTAATTTCTTTTTTTATATTATTGATGTTTGTATATAATAGATATTAAATAAATAAATTTCGTAAAAAACTAATTAATTAAATAAAAATAAATATATAACTAATAAAATAACAAATATTTTTAATTTTTTTTAAAATAACAAATAAATTTTGGAAAAGAAAGGTAACAGACGAAACAATTGGACTCATTTATGTATATCGACTAATGATTACGTGAAAGCAAGTGTTTTTTAGGTAAAAAGCTGCATTATTGTGACTTGCTTAGAGAAGTTATGTTTACTGGGAAATTTGGTTTTATAGAGTATTTCTACTAAATTTGTCAAACAAACAAGTAATTAGTTTTCAAGTGATTATGTGATCGACGAGTTACGTGGTAATCTTGTTTTGAAGACAACGGTTTTAATTGTTTAACGGTCAAATACTCGACACGTTTTTAGTTTTCAACTTTCTTGGCTGTTAAGCCATTAATCATTGTAATCTTGTGCCAATTTCTTATAAGTATAATTCCAACTAACAAGTGAATTATTGTTGAAATGGCACTAACACTTAAAGTAAGCAAGATTGGCCGTCGAAAGCGAATAACTTGATCAACCGGTAATCAAACGCAAAGTTAACTAGAAAATGTACAATACAGTGCTATGAACAATACAATGCTATAAATAGACACTTACAAAACGTGCAAGATAAAATAAATGCAGAATGTAATGAAAATCATTTAAATGACTGGAAATCAAAGAAAGCTTTAAAAGAGCATGAATTCAAAGAACAAGAATTGACAATAGAAATATAAATGACAGAAAAGTAAAGAGCATGAAATAGATTACTGGAATTTGAAAGAAATGCAATAAGAAAATTGACTTTGAAAGAAATAATGCAAGAAGTGTGAAACAAATAGAAGTTCGAAAGTAAAGTTCAAGAGTAAAGTTTGAATGCAATAAAGTTTGAACAAAATGCACAATACTGAAGATAAATTTGCAGATAAATCAAATGAGGAACAAGACAATAATGTTAAGTAAAATTGAATTTTATTGTAAATGCTTAAAAGAAAAGGAGGGAAGGCATACAGTGATCGTTTTCCTTTAATCTGCTTCGCCGTCGAGATGTTAGGAACTTAGATCATCTATCCAACCTTTTTTACATCGTCAGAACTGCTATTTATAGACAAGAAATGTAAAAACTACCTATCATCCGAATAGACACGTGTACGGATACAAGGTTGGTAGTTGATTTTGCTAAAACATCTTAATCTCGACAGTAACACTTCCTGTCGAGTTGTACATGTATTGCCTAAAGCCTAAGTCTAACTCGACCTCGTCCACGCTGACATTTTCGACGCTTTATTGACTTCGCCGAACAACCGCCAAGTCACTCGGCCTTTCAAACTTAGTTTATTTTTTACCATTTATTCTAGCTCCTTGCACCTTCACTTGTTGAATTCTTGAAGTTCCGTCAAGAAACCCAGATATGAAATTTGGCACCCAACAGATGCCCCCCAAATTCTGAGTTTTCGACACCACTTGTGAAGAGAACCAGAATTTTTAGTTCTCCACGCGCGACGGTTAGTTTTCACATTGTCCCATCACAGGTCTGTATTTCCCACTTCCCTAAAAAATAGGGCCATCATTACTTTGGTAGTAGGCGGTTACATCCCGTTCGCACGTTTGCTTCCCAAGCTTGTTTATAAATAACCCTTAAGACCCAACTTGAAGCACTTTTGCTTTTCCTGAACTTCTGGAAAAAAAAAAAAACTTCGCAAGTCTTCAATGGCGTCTACATCGAATCCAGCTCAAGGTACCAAAGCGTCTCTAAGGAGAACATGGTGTAATCCTGACGTTGACGCGTCTATTCCATGGCAAAAATCCAAGGTAATGATACCTTATTTGAATGATCCTTCTTACCTTTTGGACCCTCCTCTGCTTACTTGGGACCAATGATTACCTTATCTGGTTTTCGTGAGGATTTTAGGGGTGCTTTCCTAAATAAAGAAGGTCAAACTGATATTTTAGCTTCTGCCCCCAATTTGCATATCCATTACTTTTCTAAGAGCTCTAGGCTCTTCAGAACTCCTCTGCTTAGTATCAATGGATACTCGGTTTGGCTTACTAGGGTTGAAGCTAAGAAAGATGAGACTTAGGAAAAATTAGGCATTTATCACCTTATTAAACTATCCCAGCTTACGTTTAGGTTAGACCTTTCTATGTTAGGAGCTGCCATTTTCTTTTGGAACAAAACCACCAACAATTTTCATTTCCCCTGTGGAATGATGGGTCCAGCCCTCTTTGACGTTGCGGCTCTCACTGGCTTCCCACCGGATGGCCATATGATTCACCCTTTAAGCACACCAGAAAACGTCATTGATGTTTTTAGCGAGGAACCTCTGTAATTTTCGAAATACATTTCTAGCCAAATGAGAAACACTGAATAGGTTTCTGATGAAGAACATGTAGCTTTCCTATTCCATTGGCTTTTTGTTTTTGTTCTTTGTAACAAAAACGTCCAAATGTCGAAAACGTTACTCGACTTGGCAAACCTTCTTCATGAAGGTACAAGGTGGGCCCGTGGCTCTTTTCTTTTGTCAAACCTCTATTAGAGTATGTCAAGCCTGTACACTATGGTGAAAGGAGGAGGAAGAAAAATTGGAGCTGGAGGCCCAATATGGCTGTTACAATTGTGGTTGAATGCCACATTTCTAGGTCACACCGTCGACAAAGCTCTAGCAAAACTTGAAATTGATACCTATGGCACCCTGGCCATGTATCGTGCTCCCAAGCCATTCGACAATGAGTTTGATAGTTTCAAGTACTATCTCAACATCTTCTATTCTCTTTCCCCCATCACCCAAGGCATTCGCTTTCAACCCTTTGTTTGCAGAAAATATGGACCTAAATGGTTCATATCCCCCTTCAACCCAAATGACAAGAGATGCAAAACCATTTGGACTCATTTCCTTGCTCATCAAGTGTTTCCTGCTGGATTACCTGGCTCAACGGATAATTCTGCCTTTGCTTGTTTACCCATGCTTCTGCCAACAAAATTTGTTTTATGCAATCCATTCCTGGTCCATTCCCTCACAAGAAAGAAGACATTTTCTTGGATTCCATTGACCTCAAGCAAGAGACCATCGACAGTATAAAGAAAAGGAATGACTTTCACATGGCATCTGTCAATCTTATCCCTTTTACCACCACCTTAAGTGTATCTCAAGATTTTGTGGCTTGGTGGGATGAATATTACAAAAATTTCCACCCCTCTTTTGAAGATTGTGTGAAAAGATTTGTTGATCCTACTCTGCAAGAACAGGACCCTTCAACTAAGACCAAAGGTGAGCACTTGAAGGATATACGTAGCTTTGAAAAATTTTATAAGGTGAAATGGGATCCTAGATATCCTTTTTATATTGTTCGACAGCTAAATGAAATGACTGCCAAATCAAAAGAAAAGCACGAGAACAACTGGGGCATTATGGCTCTAAAACATCAGCAAATAACAGGCCAATCACTTGTGAAACCCCTTGTCTTGAACCAGTGCCTTTACCTTGTGCAAACTTTGGTTTGGCTGATCTATTTCCAGGTAAACCGACAAGAGCTGATAACTTCCTTGCGTTAGAATGATTTCGATATCATTCTATTATCGACAAGTATGAAAATGAAGAAGTTACTTTCACTGGTCGGTTTGCTTTGCCTTTTGAACAATATGATGAGACTGTCGAGGTCATCTCCCAGTTTCCCCAAGGTAATTAGTTCAATTTGCTTTATTCTTTGGAAGCCTACCTGCTTTATGCTTATTTCTTCGTTTTTTTTAGCGTTGCCTCTCAAAGAGTCTCTAAAATACAAGCAAGCAAGTGGTAAAGCTCAAGAGGCTGATGAGGAAGAAGAGGATGATGAAGATGTTGAATCCCCTCTTCAATCGAAAGCAACCAAAAAGAAATCCGCCAGGTATTTTGTCAAGAAAATGGATACTGGCAAGAAACTAGTGGCGTCGAAGAAACAACCTGCAAGGTCGAAGCGTTCACACAACTCTTCTCAGTAAGAGTCAACCAAGAAAAAAGTGAAAACAACTGCTCCTGAAGCTCAATCAAAAAGCGCAAAATGATTCTGGCTGATTCTCCTTCACGTTCTACACCTCAAACAGTATTTCCTATATTTGATTCATATAATGCATTTTTTCACATGATCCATCAAACATTAATTCTCAAAACTCTCATTTCTCATGAATCTCTTGTAGATAAGTCCGTTTTTGAAAGTTCTGACGACACTCCAATAACAGAGTTTGTAATGGTATGCCAAACTTCACCATTGTTTAATTGATGGTCAACTTCGCATTTCACAATTTTGTTATCCACATATTTCCGTATTGCAGGAAACAAGGGTTGTATCCTCAAAGAAAGGCATTTCTGAAGAATGCACTTCAAAGGACCCCCTTCTGTCGAAGAGGTTGATTCGTTGAGCACTGATAAGGTATGTTCTTATTTCATAAAGCATTTGTACTTTGTTATTTGTGAACATTGCCTCATCATGTTAACTCAACAGGGCTCAGCTGAGCAACCATACATGGATACTTCTCAGCCCTTGCAAATGATCTTCCCAAACATTGTTCATCCAACCACTGAGGTATGACACTCATTTGTTACTTTGTTGGTGTTAGAACAATAGTTTATAACGTGTTACTTTGATTATCTTTTCCATAGGAGGTCACAAAAACTCAACCTGAACAAGAGATTGAAGAACTTACTGCCACGGACGTCGATGTGGTTGCGCCAACCCTCTCGACAAAAAATCCAATTCAGACTTCCCCTCATCAAGCTGATCCCATACCTTCTGAGGAAACAACTCCTGCCCCCTAAGTCACTGAGAAGGTACCGCCCATAGTGATTAGGGCAGAGAGTGTCGACTTGGACCTCTTTTTTGATGAACTGACTTTTCCATCTACTCAGCCTGCTTCATCGACCAACCCTATTGAAAAGGGTAATGTCGGGGTAGATGAGTGGATTAACTTGCTTTCAGGATCTAGTAGCAGAACTTCTCCTTTATCAGCTCGTTCTTCCACACTTCTTGGAGATAATTTTGCTGAGAAACTTGATAGACTGGTCGAAGAACTGAAAGGTTTCTTCAAATACTCCTTTGATGACCAGGAAATTAGAAACAATTTGATTCGCACCATCAAAGAAATTCACAATTTTTGCAAACGGCTGGCTCCGATTCGTCGATACAATATATGAATTTATTGAAGATTTGACTCCCAAACTGTCTGAACTCGACAATAGCATTCTGCCATACCAACAAGCTCTCAAGACAAAACATGAGCTTTGAGATAAACTAATGGCTCTTCTCCAAGACAAAGCTACATTGGTCAAAAAAGGTGCTCCCTAACAAGGCAAAATACCTGAACTGGAACAGATCGTTGCTCGATTGGAAACAGAGTTGGCCACTGCCAAGGCTCAACTGCAAAAAGCAACCAAAGTATCTTGTTCAGAAGAGATTAAGGCACTCGACCAACAAATGTCCAACAGCACTGTCGAAGCGCAAGCCATCTTGTCGAAGGTTGCAGACCTTGAAGTCAATTATGAGAATGCTGAAGCTGCTAAACTTGAATTTGCTGCAACTTGGGAGAACATCAAAAAGACTCCTCTGTAATTTCTTTTTGTTTCTTTGATTAGTGTATGTCGAGAACATTTGTTCGACCATAACTTGTACCTTGCAGCCAAACTGAACTTGATTTGACACTTTATCCATCAATCATTTCACCGTCCAGCTTACACATTTTCTTTTAACGTTTTAATTTCAGTTTCTAGCCATAAATCACAATTAAAGCAATTGACCAGTCAATTTGACTGTGAAACTTAAAAAATAACGTAAATTTACGCTATAAATAGGGACTTGCAATCTTGGTTTCCATCCTCATAACAGAACATTTGCTTTCCCTTATGCACAACCATTCTTAGAACTCTGCTCACTTCTGTTTCCGGAATTCTTGAGAAACTTCTACTTTTTTCCACAAATTCCAAACCCAAATCAAACTCCCCTTCACCTTAACCCAACTCAACTTAGGGAAACCAGTTAAAATGGAAGTCACCTTCACCTCCTTCTACCCTTTCTTGCTTGGTTCTGCTCGTTTCATTTGGGAACCAGGAGACCCCACTTTTCGGAGTTTCTTTGAAGGTCTTTGTTTCAACGGTGAAACAACCGCTGGGTTTTGGTAATTTGCCCAATATATAGCAATGAGTTTTGGTAAGTTGCCTAAGGTGGCTTACCAAACCCATTGAACTATGTGGGCAAGGGAATGCCTGGGCCATTCTTTTTTTTTTCTGTAGTTTTTCTCTCCTTCACAACTTATTCCAACGTGAAGGTTTGCCAAACTACAAAAGACAAGAGAGAGTATGGCACGTCTAGGCCCATTGTCAAGCGCATTGTGGCACCTGATGTCTACTTCTCTCCGGACTCCAGCTTTTCCCTTGCTCTCATAGAGCTCGACACCCCTCACCGACGCTTCCAAATCTCAACATCACATCCCCGTCGATTTGGGTGTCTTACCTTTGAAGCGGCTCTTGCAGACTTAATTGTCTTGTCACGGAGACTGCTTCTGCTTCCCATGTTTCCCTCAACTTCCTAAACTCTTCGTCGGCGTGGGTTGAACCTGAACATGGCGAAGCTTCTACTACTGGACTCATTTTGTAATAGCCTATGTTTTAAAGGACTTTACTTTATTTGTACTCCCAAGCTATAAGCCTATTCGACAATGTATTGTATACTGCCAAATGGCCCATTAGGAAAGCAATCCCGTTTATATTTCAAGGTTGTATTTTTACCTCGTACATTGTTGGCTTATATGACTTTAAATATTTTCCATTAATAGACTTAATTCTAAAACTAGAATTAACTTCGACAAGTGCATAGGCATTTCCTGAGAATACTTGAATAACCTTAAATGGTCCTTCCCACTTTGGGGACCACTTTCCAAATTCTCGACATTTCTTATCCATTGGCAAAATGACTTTCCACACTAAGTCACCAACTTTAAAACGTTTATACTTAACTCGACTATCATAGAATTTAGCTATTCTCTCTTTTTTGTCGCATCAAGTGTTCTAAAGTAACAACCCTCTCATCATGGACTTCATTTAATTCATCAAACATTAAGTCCCAATATTGGTCTACTGGTAACTCATCTTGTTTTTGAATTCTCATTGAACCAAGGTTTATTTCAACAGGCAAAACAACATCATGTCCATAAACCAATTTGTAAGGAGTGGTACCTATCGATTCCTTGGGAGAATTTCTGCATGCCCAAAGAACTTGTTCCAAAGTTGAATGCCAACTCTTTGGATATCTGCCAATGTGTTTCTTTATCAAACCAATGATAATTTTATTCATGGCTTCGACCTGGCCATTTGCTTGTGCATAATATAGCGTCGAGGTTACCATCTTAATCTTCCTTGATTCAGCATACTCAACAACCTTCTTCCAAACAAACACTGATCCTTAGTCCATTGGTATTGTTTGTGGTATACCAAATTGACAAACAATGTGATTTTCAATAAAATTCACAATGTCTTACTGTGTTACTTCTTTCAGGGCTACTGCCTCCACCCATTTGGTAAAATAATCAACCCCAACTAAAATGTATTTGTGACCTTTAGAAGAAGTAGGATAAATTTGGCCTATGAGATCCAACGCCCAACCTCTGAAAGACCATGGCTTAATGATGGAATGTAACTCTTTAGCAGGCATACTTTGTATATGACCATGTTTTTGACATTCTTCACAGGATTTTGCAAACATAATGTAATCCTTAACCAATGTAGGCCAATATACTCTCTGTCTTCTTAATACACATTTCATTTTTTCACCTGCTTGGTGGGCACCATATATTCCCTCATGAACCTCCGCTAAAGCCAAATAAGCATTTTCTTCACTCAGGCAAGTTTCCAAATTGCCATCGACATATTTTCTATACAAAGCTCCTGCAAATACAACAAACTTAGTTGTTTTGTACTTAATATTCCTGTCAACGTCAGCACTTGGATTTTCTAAATACTCTATAATTGGCTTACGCCAATCATTTGTGTTTGACACATTTGAGACATGAATATCCCTTTCATCTAAAGGATATAGTAACTCACGAATTTCAATGAGTTCTGTCATCACCTTTGAAGATAATTTGTATCTTGATGGGCCAATTCATTAGCTTCTTGATTTGGCTCTCTAGGAATATGCTCCATTTTGACATTGTCGAACTGCTTTATCAACTTTCTAGCCACCTGACAGTATTTGACAAGATTATGGCTAACACATTTATATGCTTGAGTTAGCTGTCTAATCACCAATTGTGAATCCTCAAAAACTTTGATAGTGCATGCCTGCATTCCTATCAAAATTTCCAAACCCACAACCAAGGCTTCATACTCAGCCTCATTGTTAGAACAAACATATTTCAATTCAAACATTAATTTAGTTGTTACCCGTAAGGGTGATATTATCAGAATACCAATACCAACACCATTCTTATGTCTTGAGTCATCAAAATACAAATGCCAGGGCTTCAAATCAACTAGCCCTGTCAGTTCCTTTATTTCTAAACATGGATAGTCCGTTAAAAAGTCAGTAATTGCTTGACCTTTAACAGCCTTCGTAGGTACATATTGCAAAGAAAATTCAGACAATGCAAGTGTCCATTTTCCAATTCGACCGTTCAAAATTGGCTGGGCAACATGTACTTAATTACATTTGTCTTTGACATCACTAAGACATTACAAGGCATCAAGTAATACTTAAGTTTTGTACAAGAAAAATATAATGCTAGACACAACTTTTCTATAGCACTATATCTTGTTTCTGCATCATTGAGTACTTGACTAAGGTAGTAAACAACTCTCTCAACATTGTTCTCATCATCTTGAGCCAGTAAACAACCTATGGTTTCTTCTGATGCAGAAATGTACAACTTCACTGGTCGATGTGGCTCTGCAGGCATCATGATCGATGGGCTTGTCAAATATTGCTTGATTTGGTCGAAAGCCTCCTGGTGCTGTTGAGTCCATATAAAAGCTTCCCCTGTCTTGAGTTTTACCAAAGAAGCAAAGACTCTTGTTCTTCCAGAGGGATTTTGTAACATTCTATTCTTTTCTGAATTAAAAATTTAGTTTATAATTCTAAATCAAATATTTAAAATAGTAATATAATAATAATAATAATAATAATAATAATAATAATAATAAATTTTTGGTTCTGTTGACTAAACTATTTTAAATATATGTTACTATACTAATATTATCATAGATATCATAGATATAATATAATAATAAACTATTACATATAGATATATTACTATACTTTTATTTTATGTTAAGTTATATTGAATAATTAATTAGGTGTAGCAGAACGTGACTTAATATAAGATTCCACTTTCTAATTAGGAGTAACCATAAGATGGGATTGTTATGCCTTCCAAAATTTTAAGTTACCCAAAGAACCAATCAACATTCATCTTTTCTATATGGGTAACGAATTAGTTGCAACAAATTGTTCCTAAAAGCTTCTGACAAGATATACTTTGATCCTGCTAATGATTACATCTTATCTTGTGATTTTATTTGGACACTCGGATAAGTTACCAACCATAGGATGCAAACTTTTTCTCCAAGAAAAGCCACCTGTACAATGAATATAGCCAATTAAATCTACCTACAGATTTAACCCCAAGATTTTATGATAAAATCTAATTTTATTTAATAAAGCATCAGTTATATAGAAGTTCACTATAAATACACTCTCTAATCCCTCCACACTCTCACACACAATCAACCACTTTACTCCCTCGTGAAAATACTTTACGTTCAAAACTATGAAGTTATCTTACACCATCAGTGTCCTATTCCATACTTTTCCCTACTAGATATACCACCCATAAGTCTTTTTCCTTTCACTTCTATTTCCTTTTTCATCTATACCTCAAGTATAAAGAGGAAGTTACCATCCCCTGTTCAGATTGTAAAGCTTGTGGAGTTTTCCAAGGAAGAGCTTTTACCAACTAGGACAAAACAAAACTTCAGGTAATAGGGGGGGTGAGGAACTTCAACAATAATAGTAGAGTAGGAGGTGAATCATTCGAGTCAAGGGCGGCCCTATCCCTTCACTATTTCTATTATTTTTTCTGATACAGTAATTTAATATTAGTAAAGTAAAAGAGGAAATTTGAGTTTACATATACTGATAGTTATTCTTAGCTTTGATGTTTTTATGAACTTCCTTGCTGAGAATGGATATTATTCTGATATTATTAAGTTGTTCATCTGATGTCTTGAAATCTGTGATTATTTTACAACGCTCTGTTATTCGGACACTGGCACACACACCCAAATCCGGTACACACGCACACACTTAAATCTGGTGCATGGTCAACTCTGGTCAACTCTGGTGGTGGTCAACTCTGGTCAACTCTGGTGGTGGTCAACTCTGGTGGTGGTCAACTCTGGTCAACTCTGGTGGTGGTCAACTCTGGTCAACTCTGGTCAACTCTGGTGGTGGTCAACTCTGGTCAACTCTGGTGGTGGTCAATTCTGGTCAACTCTGATTTTTCTTACTTGTGCAGCTTTTCTCTCTCGTGATTGAGTCTGCCTCTAGTGCAACTTTTACCATAATGGTAGTACGTGGATAATTGAGTTCAAATATGAGGAAGAGAGCTACGTTTTGGTACGAACGAGAGTGCGCAAGTGAAGGTTGTAATAACCTTGGGGCATCACGGTGCGAAATTCCACATGTGACCAGGTGGTAGCTCCCTTGTGTCGTGGTATTCGATATCCCACAATGATGAGCCTGACGAGACACTGCAAGAACTCAAGATCGGTGTAGAGTGTTCCGGTATAAATGTATGAATTATAAAATGAGAAAAGTACTGGGACGGAACATGTACTCCCGATCGCTCCTCCAATTTAGAGTCTCTCCATGGAGTAGATGTGGGCCCATATATATATATATATATATATATATATATATATATATATATTACATGACATTGCATGGATCTTGTTGCATGATTATGAAATGAACTGTTGATCTTTATTTCTTTATATATATATATATATATAATATTATTATGATTGCCTAATGCTCTACTATATGTTATGTTGTTGATATGTACTCACCCCTTTGTTTGTTGTTTTGGATATTATTATTATGTTTGTTTAAAGATGGAGGACAACGACAACAATCACCACCCGATGGTACGTATGGAGTTCATCAACGGGATCTGGACCCCTGATTATCCCAACCTCACTGTGACCTTTGATGGAGAAATCGCTATTCACACCACTGTTGGCACATTTCCTAACTTCATCACTACCACCCGCCATCGTACTATGACATTATCCTTTTACTTACCTTTAGTCGATATGTGGGCTGCGTCATATTGCACCCACAGGAACATATCCGGAGCCGCCTCCCTACTACCCGATCCCATAGAGGGTGAGGGAAAGAGATGTATGACTAATAATTCTGATGCAGTAGTATGTTTGGACCAGCCTGATGTAGTTTTCGACGTGATCTACCTACTCTTGACAGGAGATCTTTTGATGTTGTAGAAAAAAAATTATGTATATAGTATAGGCTGGTTGTTATCTAGATGACTGTATGACTTCTGTTAACTAGCAGGATGATATACCGTGTACTAAAAACTATTTTGTTCAAATGCTAATGACGCAGTATATTATAAATGTTACTCTTAACTTCTATGTTCATCTAATGTTTTTTTTATGCTGATTCAATTGTGATAAAAAGGTTTTAAAATTAATCAGTATATGTATGTTTTATTGGATGAGATACTTGGGGGTGTCTCATTTGTGGTATCGAGCCTGGCCGAGTCTTATTGGGACCGGTATGGACTAACTATGTTTTGCTGTGAAAGGTTGAGTGTCCTTAAAAAAAAAAAAAACGTAGGAATAATATAGTGATTGTTGATGAAATTATTTTTCTGATATATTCAGTTCTGTAGGAAATTATGACGCGAGGGAATAACGAAGAAATGGCTGTCGCTCAAGCCATCGAAGTATGGTCTGCGGCAATGTTGCAAAGAAACTCAATCAACAATACAAGAAATGAAGGAACAACTGAATTCCAAGGTTTAACCGAATTTCGCCGTAATAAACCCTCTCAATTCAATGGAGAATATGATCCAGACAAAGCCGAGTTATGGATTCAAGAAATGGAAAAGATATTTGAGGCAATGATGTGCCCTATAGAACGAAGAGTTATTTACGCAACCTTTATGCTAATCGGAGAAGCTGAATATTGGTGGAAAGCAACACGTCAACTTCTGGAAGGCAAGGTCGAGAAATAACTTGGGAACTTTTAAGTAGCAAATTTTTAGAAAAGTACTTCCCAGAGGATGTAAGACACGCTAGAGAAATGGAATTTTTACAGTTGAAGCAAGGAGGAATGTCTGTAGGAGAATATGCTGCAAAATTTGAAGCATTGTCGAAATTTTCAATGTATTTTCAACACCATCCCGATGAAAGTTGGAAATGCCGAAAGTTCGAAGAAGGGTTGCGGTATGAAATTAGGGAAGCAGTAGTTTCTTTTAGCACTAGAGAATTTCCTGAATTAGTAAATACATGTAGGGTGCTTGAGGACCTCCAAAAGACTAGGGAAAGACACTTTCATAATTTTGGACCCTCGCGATTTAAGAAAGGAAATGACAGATTCAGGAAGAAACCATATGAGCGTCCACAAGGAAATCAATATCATAACCAGAGTCAAAGAGGAAAAAGAGAATCCATCAAGCATATCCGACTACTGTGAAATGTTTTAAATGTGGAGGTGCTCATGATACTAAGAATTGTTGGAATAAAAAGTGATTTGCTTTAAATGCGACAAACCGACATTTTGTTAGAGATTGCAAAAGCGAAACTCGAGTCAATAATGTGCGATCATCGAGGCCAAAGACGAAGGGAAGAGCATACACTATGAGTGGAGTGAAGCTTCGATCGATGACCTTATACAAGGTAAGTGTCTCATAGCGGTAGACTTTTAAATGTCTTTGTATGATTAGGGGCTACCCATTCTTTCATCTCTTATGACTGTAAGACAACTAAATTTACCTATTTCCCCACTTCTTTTTGATTTAATTGTTTCAACCCCACTTCAACCAGGTAGTCACCGCTTTAGCTTGTGTTGGTATTCGTTATCATTGAAAATAGAAATTTCACTATAACCTTAATATGTTTGCCTTTAGTCCAGCTAGATGTAATATTAGGTATGGACTGGTTATCTTCTAATCGAGTCCTACTAGATTGTTCAAATAAGTCCTTAATCTTTCCTGAATTGGAAAGCCCCGGATTACTATCTACCAACCAAACAATTGCTTCTTTGAAAAAAGGAGCGCGAGGATATAGGTTGTTGTCTTCTTTGGAAGTTCAAGGGGTATTGGACATAAACAAAGTGCCGATCGTGAGGGAATTTCCTGAGGTGTTTCCAGAAGATGTTCCAGGTCTACCCCAACGAGAAATAGAGTTTGCTATTGATTTGTTGCCAGGAACTAGTCCTATATCAATAGCACCGTACCGAATGTCGCCATCTGAAATGGCGGAGCTAAAGAAACAATTGGATGAATTAATGGCAAAGAAATTCATTAGGCCTAGTGTGTCACCTTGGGGTGCTCCTGTCTTATTGGTCAAAAAGAAGGATGGAAGTTCTAGGTTGTGCATTGACTATAGGCAATTGAATAAAGTAACTATCAAAAACAAATACCCTTTACCTAGGATAGATGATTTGATGGATCAGTTGAAAGGCGCTACCATATTTTCAAAAATTGACTTGCGATCTGGATACCATCAGATACGTGTGAGGGCAGCAGATATACCAAAGACAGCTTTTCGAACAAGATACGGCCATTATGAATATTTAGTGATGCCGTTTGGAGTTACGAATGCTCCTGCAATTTTTATGGACTATATGAATAGAATATTCCGTCCATATTTAGATAAGTTTGTCGTCGTCTTTATTGATGATATTCTTATCTATTCACGAGATCATGAGGAACACGCGGAACATCTCCGAATTGTTCTTCAGGTCTTGAAGGAAAAGCAGTTGTATGCAAAGCTGTCAAAATGTGAATTTTGGCTGGAAGAAGTGCAATTTTTGGGACATGTAGTCTCGAAGGAAGGGATCGCGGTAGATCCAGCTAAGGTGGAAGTTGGCTTACAATGGGAAAGACCTAGGACAATAATGTAAATTGTAGTTTTCTAGGGTTAGCGAGGATATTGTCCGAGGTTTATTGAAGGATTTTCCAAGATAGCGTTACCCCTAACCCAACTCACTCGAAAAGGACAAGCGTTCGTATGGACGGATGCTTGTGAAAGGAGTTTTCAGGAACTGAAGCGTAGGTTGACAACATCACCTGTCTTAGTGTTACCTGGCCCTAATGGATATTTTGAGGTATATTGTGATGCATCTCATCTTGGTTTAGGTTGTGTCCTTATGCAAGAAAGAAAGGTAGTGGCATATGCTTCTAGACAACTGAGACCTCACGAGAGGAATTGCAGGCCCATGATTTGGAGTTAGCAGCCATTATTTTTGCACTTAAAATATGGAGGCATTATTTGTATGGGTCTAAGTTTGAAGTCTTCAGTGACCACAAAAGTTTGAAGTATTTGTTTGATTAAAAAGAATTAAACATGAGACAAAGGAGATGGATGGAATTTATAAAGGATTATGATTTGGTGCAATATCATCCTGGAAAAGCAAATGTCGTAGCAGATGCATTAAGTAGGAAGACGTTACATGTTTCTTCTATGATGGTCCGAGAGATGGAACTCATTGAGAAGTTTAGAGATTTAAATTTAGCGATAGAAGTAACAGGTAACCGACTTCGGGTAAATATGGTTACCGTTACAAATGGCTTGTCAGAACAGATCCGCATCAAACAAGAAGTCGAGCAGTATCTTCAAGGAAAGATGGAATTGATGGAGCAAGGCAAACTTACCGAATTAGAAGAAGTCTTGACGGGCGATAAGATTTCGAGACAGATTTGTGTGCCGAGTGATCAAGAAATCAAGAAGTTAATTTTGGAAGAAGCACATAAGAGCAAGTTGAGCGTACATCCTGGAGCATCAAAAATGTATCAAGATTTAAAGAAGATGTACTTGGTGGCGGGAATGAAGAAAGAAGTAGCACGATATGTAGTCGCTTGTTTAGTTTGTCGTAAAGCTAAGATAGAACATCAAAAACCTGCGAGAACGCTACAACCACTAGACATTAGGAGCGGAAATGGGACTGATATAGCAATGGATTTTGTGACAGATTGCCAAGGACTCCAAAAGGGCATGACTCAACTGGGTAATTATTGATAGGTTAACAAAGTCAGCTCACTTTTTGCTTATCAATATAAAATACTCATTGGAGAAATTAACCCAGTGTACATAAATGAAATTGTCAGTTACATGGGGTGCCCTCAAGTATAATTTCTGACAGAGATCCGAGGTTTACCTCGAGATTTTGGGAAGCTTACATAAAGCTCTAGGAACCAAATTACGGTTAAGCTCGCTTATCATCCACAAACTGATGGGCAATCGAGCAGACAATTCAATCATTAGAAGATTTGTTAAGAGCATGTGTCTTGGAATATTCAAGAAGGTGGGATGAACTTTTACCCCTAATTGAGTTTACTTATAACAATAGTTTTCATTCCAAAGATAGGAATGGCTCCTTACTAAGCACTATATGGACGAAGATGCGGAACACCATTGTGTTGGTATGAGACTGGGAGAACCTTATTATAGGTCCGTAATTAGTGCAAAGCAGACCTCGAAAAGGTAAGGATGGTTCAAGAGAAAATGAAAGCGGCACAGCGAGCCAAAAGTTATGCGGACAAAAGGAGAAGAC
The DNA here is from genome assembly GCA_037113605.1 of Calophaca sinica. Lineage (NCBI taxonomy): Eukaryota > Viridiplantae > Streptophyta > Magnoliopsida > Fabales > Fabaceae > Calophaca > Calophaca sinica. The sequence goes on along the minus strand of CM073732.1, from coordinate 111,221,135 downwards.
CACTTGAATTTCAAGAAGGCGATCACGTATTCTTAAAAGTCACACCGATGACTGGGGTTGGTAGAGTAATGAAATCCAGGAAACTTACACCTAGGTTCATTGGACCCTACCAAATTCTCCGACGAGTTGGCCCTGTAGCTTACCAAGTAGCCTTACCCCCTTCCCTTTCCAATCTCCACAATGTTTTCCATGTTTCTCAACTAAGAAAGTATATTCCTGATCCTTCTCATGTAATCGAGCCCGACACAGTACAATTAAAAGAAAACTTGACATATGAGTCTTTACCTGTTAAAGTGGCAAGCAAGAGAAGGAAGCAACTCAGAGGAAAGCAAATTCCATTGGTAAAAATAGTTTGGGAAGAAAATCTTGGTGACGTTACAGGAATTAGAAGACAAAATAAAGGAGCAATATCCGTATTTATTTTAAGATGCATAAATTCCGAGGACGGAATTTTTTTATTAGAGGGGGAGAATTGTAACATTCTATTCTTTTCTGAATTAAAAATTTAGTTTATAATTCTAAATCAAATATTTAAAATAGTAATATAATAATAATAATAATAATAATAATAATAATAATAATAATAATAATAATAATAATAATAATAATAAATTTTTTGGTTACGCTGACTAAACTATTTTTAATATATGTTACTATACTAATATTATCATAGATATCATAGATATAATATAATACTAAACTATTACATATAGATATATTACTATACTTTTATTTTATGTTAAGTTATATTGAATAATTAATTAGGTGTAGCAGAACGTGACTTAATATAAGATTCCACTTTCTCATTAGGAGTAACCATAAGATGGGATTGTTATGCCTTCCAAAATTTTAAGTTACCCAAAGAACCAATCAACATTCATCTTTTCTATATGGGTAACGAATTAGTTGCAACAAATTGTTCCTAAAAGCTTCTGACAAGATATACTTTGATCCTGCTAATGATTACATCTTATCTTGTGATTTTATTTGGACACTCGGATAAGTTACCAACCATAGGATGCAAACTTTTTCTCCAAGAAAAGCCACCTGTACAATGAATATAGCCAATTAAATCTACCTACAGATTTAACCCCATGATTTTATGATAAAATCTAATTTTATTTAATAAAGCATCAGTTATATAGAAGTTCACTATAAATACACTCTCTAATCCCTCCACACTCTCACACACAATCAACCACTTTACTCCCTCATGAAAATACTTTACGTTCAAAACTATGAAGTTATCTTACACCATCAGTGTCCTATTCCATACTTTTCCCTACTAGATATACCACCCATAAGTCTTTTTCCTTTCACTTCTATTTCCTTTTTCATCTATACCTCAAGTATAAAGAGGAAGTTACCATCCCCTGTTCAGATTGTAAAGCTTGTGGAGTTTTCCAAGGAAGAGCTTTTACCAACTAGGACAAAACAAAACTTCAGGTAATAGGGGGTGAGGAACTTCAACAATAATAGTAGAGTAGGAGGTGAATCATTCGAGTCAAGGGCGGCCCTATCCCTTCACTATTTCTATTATTTTTTTACGATCTGATAATTTAATATTAGTAAAGTAAAAGAGGAAATTTGAGTTTACATATACTGATAGTTATTCTTAGCTTTGATGTTTTTATGAACTTCCTTGCTGAGAATGGATATTATTCTGATATTATTAAGTTGTTCATCTGATGTCTTGAAATCTGTGATTATTTTACAACGCTCTGTTATTCGGACACTGGCACACACACCCAAATCCGGTACACACGCACACACTTAAATCTGGTGCATGGTCAACTCTGGTCAACTCTGGTGGTGGTCAACTCTGGTCAACTCTAGTCAACTCTGGTGGTGGTCAACTCTGGTCAACTCTGGTCAACTCTGGTGGTGGTCAATTCTGGTCAACTCTGATTTTTCTTACTTGTGCAGCTTTTCTCTCTCGTGATTGAGTCTGCCTCTAGTGCAACTTTTACCATAATGGTAGTACGTGGATAATTGAGTTCAAATATGAGGAAGAGAGCTACGTTTTGGTACGAACGAGAGTGCGCAAGTGAAGGTTGTAATAACCTTGGGGGCATCACGGTGCGAAATTCCACATGTGACCAGGTGGTAGCTCCCTTGTGTCGTGGTATTCGATATCCCACAATGATGAGCCTGACGAGACACTGCAAGAACTCAAGATCGGTGTAGAGTGTTCCGGTATAAATGTATGAATTATAAAATGAGAAAAGTACTGGGACGGAACATGTACTCCCGATCGCTCCTCCAATTTAGAGTCTCTCCATGGAGTAGATGTGGGCCCATATATATATATATATATATATATATATATATATATATATTACATGACATTGCATGGATCTTGTTGCATGATTATGAAATGAACTGTTGATCTTTATTTCTTTATATATATATATATATATATAATATTATTATGATTGCCTAATGCTCTACTATATGTTATGTTGTTGATATGTACTCACCCCTTTGTTTGTTGTTTTGGATATTATTATTATGTTTGTTTAAAGATGGAGGACAACGACAACAATCACCACCCGATGGTACGTATGGAGTTCATCAACGGGATCTGGACCCCTGATTATCCCAACCTCACTGTGACCTTTGATGGAGAAATCGCTATTCACACCACTGTTGGCACATTTCCTAACTTCATCACTACCACCCGCCATCGTACTATGACATTATCCTTTTACTTACCTTTAGCTGATATGTGGGCTGCGTCATTGTGCACCCATAGGAACATATCCGGAGCCACCTCCCTACTACCCGATCCCATAGAGGGTGAGGGAAAGAGATGTATGACTAATAATTCTGATGCAGTAGTATGTTTGGACCAGCCTGATGTAGTTTTCGACGTGATCTACCTACTCTTGACAGGAGATCTTTTGATGTTGTAGAAAAAAAATTATGTATATAGTATAGGCTGGTTGTTATCTAGATGACTGTATGACTTCTGTTAACTAGCAGGATGATATACCGTGTACTAAAAACTATTTTGTTCAAATGCTAATGACGCAGTATATTATAAATGTTACTCTTAACTTCTATGTTCATCTAATGTTTTTTTTTATGCTGATTCAATTGTGATAAAAAGGTTTTAAAATTAATCAGTATATGTATGTCTTATTGGATGAGATACTTGGGGGTGTCTCAGATTTGATATAAACCTCCAGAGAAAATTTACCTTTCCTAAAAAAGACTAAAGTTCCTTTTTGGTAGTTGGTGGTTTAGCTTCCAACACGGCCTTAGCCTTCGTTCTTGTCCACTTTAATGCCCTTTTTATGCACTAAAAAACCCAAGAACTTGGTAGCAGAAACCCCAAAACCACACTTCTCAGGATTCATTTTCAAACTGTGCTTTCTCATTCCTTGAAAAGCTCTTCTCAGATGACTCAAATGCTCCTCTTGACTTTTTAACTTGACAATAGTATCGTCGATGCAGACTTCCATAAACTTACCTATCATTTCATGAAAAATAGTATTCATTGCCTTTTGATAAGTTGGACCAGCATTCTTCAAACCAAAGGGCATCACTATCCACTCATAAGTTCCAATTGAACCTGGACACCTAAAAGCTGTTTTAGGCACATCTTCCTCAGCAATGAAGATCTGGTTGTAACCAGCATGTCCATCCATGAAACTTAGAAGCTCATGACCAGATGCTGCATCCACTAGCATATCTGCTATGGGTATAGGGTATTCATCCTTAGGAGTAGCAGGATTAAGATTCCTAAAATCGACGCATACTCTCATCTTGTCATTCTTCTTTATGACAGGAACCACATTCGACAACCATTCAATATATCTAGTTCTGCGAATGAATTTAGCTTTCAACAAGCATTCAACTTCCTCCTTGATTTTCAACACTACTTCAGGAGCAAATCTTCTATTAGCTTGTTTGGCAGGCTTACAGTCAGGTTTAAAAGGCAACCTATGTTCCACAAGATCTCTACTCAGACCTGACATCTCACGGTAATCTCAAGCAAAGCAATCCTTGTACTCAGAAACTAAATCCACGATCTGCCTCTTGAACTAATCTGTCAATAAAGCACTAACATATATTGGCTTTTTCCTATCAGCATCGCCCAAATCTATCTCCTCCAAAGGATCTTCCAACTCAAAACTACTTTTATCCTCAACCCCCTTTTCAAATCCTAAAGGGCCATCATTGAATATACAATCAGCCAATACATCTCCTTCTGTGTTTGGCTGTTGGTCGGCCTCCCAGGCCGACAGTTATGTTTGGTAAGGTTCAAGATCCATCATTGTTGACTGGCCGACTCTTCATCGGCCTCATCCAGCAACTTGACACCAAACTGCTCCATCAAGCAAGCATTCAGAGCCTCTTTGTCAATCACACCACCTTGCACAGAAATGGGTTTCACCTTTGGATCATACACCTTGAAATCCACATGCATTTGTTGCAAGTAGCATGTGCTATCATCAGCTTCAATGATTTCAATCTCATCATGAGCATTCCAAAGGATCATCTTCTGGTGTACTGTCGAAGGAACTGCTCCAACAGAATGGATCCAATCTCTACCCAATAGGACATTATAGCTAGACCTTAAAGGAATCACCACAAATAGAGTAGACTTTTCCACTGATCCTACTTGCACATCAAGCATCACTACCCCATCTATTGGTGCAGATGTTCCTCCAAAATCAGTGACTACTATATTGGTTAGCAGTAAATCTGTTTCATCTTTCCCCAGCTTTTTGAACATAGCTCTTAGAATCAAATTCACAGATGCTCCTCCATCCACCAATACCCTATTAGCAGGCTTGCCTTTAATCATTGCCTTAATGTGCAATGGTCGAAGATGGTTTCTTTCCTTATTAGTTGGCTTGTCAAGCCTAGCAAAGTTATAAAAAATGGTCACCATGTCTTGCTCGACAAATTGCCAACCAATGGGAAAATCCTCAAATTCATCTTCATTAGGAACTTCAATAACTAACTCATAATGAGCTTCATACTCTGCTGGCAACATGAAATCAAGTTTACATTGAACTTGGTAAACTCTTCTTCAGTAGTTGTTTTCATTTTCCAGATGACTTCCCAACCTCATGTTTTACTTGTCAAAAAGGCAATCCTTAGACTCGAAATCTGGCAGAGGTGTTCCCATTGTCATTACCAGTTCATCCAAGTCTTTGTCCAAACTAGCGTCGGGGTCGAAATCTTCGTTCTCATTAAAACCAATTGGGTCATCTGGATCATTCAATGCTTCAATGACCTCTTCCATGGACAAATCTGTTTTGACAACATTTTGTTCTACAGGCTCCGTTGGTTCATCTAGCAAATCAGAATCATTAACTATGATTCTCAATTCCTCCATTGACACATCACTGTCAGTGTCCTTAACTGGAGCTGCTCGAACACCAAATTTGTCTCGTTCTAAGGCCAATTTCTCGACTTCAATCAAACCCATTGGCCAAGGCTTTCTTTCCTCTCTAGCAGAAGGAACCTTGATAGCCTTGCTATTATGTTTGAAACCTGCTTGAGGTGCTTGTCCTTGTGCTTTGGAAGTCTGACCCATCTCATAATTGCTGCCTTTGACATCAACTACCACACTTTTCAGCTTCGGACCAGGCTCCTTGGGCAATGACACCTTTTGTGTCCCAACCATGAAACAGTTCTCATGTTGAGACTTCCCTAACTCAGCAGCTTTCATTTTCTGTTTCTGTGCTTTCCTTATCCTCTGTTGACGACACTTCTGGCTCTTCGACAATGGAGTTTTCTTCACTTGGTCACCACTAGGATAAGGTACTCTCCCATATTGGTAATCTTCATCCCAAAATGGCACTTGTCGTGGATTACTCCTTCTAGCTCTCACCCTATTCCTCAATTCAGGGCCACGGTCCTTAGCAGAATTCTCAACTCATTTGTTCACCATCACATTAGCATCAGGTTTCCTAGTCCTATTTGTAACTTGACCTGGAAATGCTCCATGGTTGCTTCCTATTGACTCCCTTGAGGACTCAACCAACCAACCACCAACTGCTCTATTAGGCTTTTTAGCAATAAGCCTTTGCACTTGGTTCACTAGAATAGGCTTAACATTCCTATTCACGTAACCAGTCTGCATATGCTGGTGAACTCTTGCCTTTTCATTTCTGTTCTTTTTCTGAGCAGCTTTCTCGTCGAAATACTTGTCACAATGTGAGCATAGTTTCAACTGGCCTCTATTGTTCTTTCTCCTCAGAAAATCTTACACAGTTTCATGAGGCCTGGGGTAAATGTCAAAAGGGTCTTCTACATTCACCACATACTTTTGTTTGGCGCTAATATTCACCATGTTGCAGCTTCTCGCATTTGGCCGTCGATATTTGATATGCCCTGGCCAAATGGATCAGTATCCACCTTCATGTTAGGCTTTTGCTTATCAGCAAACCTGAGCTTACCTTCTTTGAGAGCTTTTTGAATCAAATCCCTGAAACGAAAACATTCATTAGTAGGATGGCCTAGAGCTCCATGGTATTTACAATAATTTTGACCATTGGAGTCCTCAGGCCCTGTTGAGATTTCAGCAAGTGTACCGAATCGTATAAATAATAAAGTGATAAGAAGAGTATCGTCTCCACGATGATTGTAATTAATTATTTAACTAAACAAACTTGGTATTTATTTTGAACGAGAACAAATTCTTGCTCTTTGAAATTGAGGATAATTGTAACGATAACAAAAACAATAACGACTATTTAAATTCAAATGATTAAAAATGACTAGGGGTTGAATCATCTTGTATCCACTCTCATGCATTTAATCTACAATCAACACAAGTTATTCCATACAATTTGAAGTTCGAATCATCTAAATTAGTTTAAGGACAATCTCTTGCCTCAGAAACCATTTACTCTAACTAAAACCCCTAATCCCTTAGGTGATTTATAGTTAGGTTAAGCAATAAGAATAATGATTCATAAGAACAGGTAACCACAAAGTTATATTCCTATACTCATCATGATTACGACTACCAATCTCAGTTCAAGTTTTTCACCTAATTTCTCAATCACCATGAAAAACCCCAAATCGATTAAATAGCGGCCAAGTATCAAAAAGCATTAAGCATGGAGATTGGAAGCTCAATCGAAATGAAATAAACTTGCTTTAATGTAATAGAACTAACTACATAAGAGTTTCAAACAAGCTTCATCTAACCCTAGTCTAAAAGAGTTTAGTTACTCATAAGAATAAGAAACTAAACCAGAAAATTGAAATAAAGATAGAAGACCACTCCATTGATGACTCAAATCCTTGTTCCCAAGCTTGAATCCTATTTAGAGATGGTGAAAAGTGAAACCCTAGCACCCCTTGACAAGCCCCACGATGTTCTAGGTCTTTGGAATGGTCAAGAATCAGCCAAAACAGCAAAAATATGAAATTTAAATGCTAATAGCGCGACCAGTGCGCTCTAAGTACGCTTTGCACACACTCTGCAAGCAAACAAATAGCAAGGATGCAGAATTCGCACTCCAAACACGCTCTAAACGTGCTCTGGGCACACACGATCATTCCTGCACCGTTCTTCTATGTTGTGTTGCATTTTTCACCTCTGTAAAATCTGAATTAGCTCAAGGTGTCTTCAGAATGTTGAAGCTATAGATCTTAGCTTCCCAATGGCACTGGTTTCATCGCATTTTGACACCTAAAACTCCAGATATGATTAAAATATCGAACAGGTGTTAGGCTGGCACAACATCACCTTATCAACATGTAACACAAATTACCTGAACTTAGATATTGATTTAGGTCTCGATTTCTTCATCAAAGTTATAGATAATTCTTCTATCTTTCCAACAAGACAAAGATCATCTCATTCTGATTAGTGTGGCTCAAGATATAGCTTTTGGAATCTTCTTTGTCAGGAAATAGCGCTTTCAGGCGCGCTTCCGAGTCAATCCTTTGGCTATGCTCCCATTCCTGTGCACTTAGAGATAAAAAATAATAGAAAACACTAATGCACAAACGTTAGAACAAATCCAAGAGAATTCACTAAATCACCTAATTTAAGCAAATAATCACTTTGAATTCTCTTCAATCACAACACAAATATCCAATTAAGCACTATAAATCTATATGTGATGAAGACTTATCAGGCCCCTTCACTTTATGATCATCTGAAAACTTAAGCTGCTTATCTTTTAACAATATATCAAATATTTTATCAGCTTTAGTATATGTTTTCTTATTCACATAGCTCATCTTTTCCTTTCCCTTGGAAGGTACTAATGCTTGACAAGCGTAAGGTGGTCCATCTTTTAATTCAACAAGGTTTATTTCTTGTTCAACTATAGCCTCAGCTTCACTATCTATTTGATCTTGTTCGACACAATTGATCTTCTCACGTCTAATAAATTTTTTGTTATTTTTCTGATTCTTCTCAGACCTGAATTGTTCAACTTGTCGAACCTTCTCCCCTAACTGGGCAAGATCAACAATGTGTTGGTTTACCAATTTCTTTCTAATGTGGTAATCCAACCCACTAGCGGCCATTTTAACAATCTCCGCTTCAGGAACAGGTGTAAAACACCTACTTTTCATCTGTTTCAACCTGGAGATGTAATCATCTATAGACTCATTGTACATATGCTTGATAATGAATAAATAAATCAAGTTAACCGTCAAATCGCCCCTGAAGAATTGATCATGAAATAATCCTTCTAGTTGTGCCCAAGAATAGACTGAATTAGCCCTTAACGTCGAGAACCAAGAAAACGCGTTCTTTGTCAACGAACTTGGAAAGAACCTCATTTTCAGACCTTCCATAGTGGCCAATTCATCCATTTCTATTGTGTATCTGACAACATGCTCGGCAGTATATTCTCCACTATCTCTAGAAAACTTGGATAATTTAGGGATCTTCATTCCTTTTGGCACTTTAGCTTGCTGTACCCATTCAGGAAACGCAGATATGAAATATGGTCTAATAGCTTGACCAATGTTAAAGCCAAGTCTGTTTAGCATTTTCTCGACAACTTGATTCACATTTTGTTCTATCTGGTTTCCCATGATATTGTGCCTAAGGTTGGCTAAACCTTGATACACTGGGGGCCCTTGATCTTGATTCCTTTGCAATATTTGCACCTTGGCCATAAGCCAAATTATTTATGTTCTGACCAAGGTTCTGGTTTAGTTTATTTACTTCATTCTGCACAATTATGGGGTTACCCGCATTTTGTTGAATGCCCCCATGCCTTGACCTTGAGGTATAACCCTTGGGCCCTGTTGAACATTCTCGTTCACTGGTGCTGCCAAACCTAATGCTTGATTCACCATTTGTAAAGCCAATGCATTACATGCCTAGTTAGTAGTTTGCATAAGAGGTGTAATCACTACACCCATCTGCTGAGTGAACATGTTCACCATCTCATGATTACTATCATCAACATGTTGCCAAATACTCGCCAATGAGTTCTGTGTCAAACCTCCATTATTCTGGAATATTTGCCTCGACATGTCCCCTGGTCCTGACCTTTGTCGATTGGTTGTAGTAGTAGTCATAGTTACCATCCCTTGAGTGTTGGAAGAATTTCTAAACGGTATAAAAGGCTGGTTAGCATATAGGTTAAATATAGTCGAACCAATAGCAGGAACTATCAAGTTATGTAAATAACCATAAGGCATCCCAAACAAAGGTTGTGTTACATGCGTTGTTGGCCTAACACTTGAATTTCTCACGCTTCCAGGCGATACTTAAACTTCTGAAGCATTCTGAACCCCTGGGGGCTCATATACTATAGCGCCTGGAATCGTTTCTCCTTGTGCGTTAGCCATTATCACCCCAATACCCGCATCAATGGTAGCATTATTCATCCTTGGGATATTAACTACCTCAGCGTACGTACTGGTGGTCGAAGCATTCGTATTGCTTGTCGACGCATTCACATTAGTAACACTTGGAATTGCGGCACTGTTACTTGCACTGCCACTCATATTTCGTTGTCTTGACACGTTAGAAGCAGTAATTTTTCCACTTCTTAAACGCATAAAACCATCGTTTAAAACGAGTTACTCCAAACTCGTCCCACTGGGCGTGCCAATTTGTTTACTGGAAAATTTGGTTTTGTAGAGTATTTCTACCAAATTTGTCAAACAAACAAATAATTAGTTTTCAAGCGATTATGTGATCGACGAGTTATGTGGTAATCTCGTTTTGAAACAACGGTTTTAATTGTTTAACGGTCAAATACTCGACACGTTTTTAGTTTTCAACTTTTTTGGCTGTTAAGCCATTAATCATTGTAATCTTGTACCAAATTTTTATAAGAATAATTCCAACTAACAAGTGGATTATTATTGAAATGGCACTAACACTTAAAGTAAGCAAGATTGGCCGTCGAAAGCGAATAACTTGATCAACAGGTAATCAAACGCAAAGTTAACTAGAAAATGTACAATACAGTGTTATGAACAATACAACGCTATGAATAGGCACTTACAAATTTAAACGTGCAAGATAAAATGAATGCAGAAATGTAATGAAAAGCATTTAAATGACTGAAAATCAAAGAAAGCTTTAAAAGAGCATGAATTCAAAGAACATGAATTGACTACACAATATGTAAATGACAGAAAAGTAAAGAGCATGAAATAGATTACTAGAGTTTGAAAGAAATGCAATAAGAAAATTGACTTTGAAAGAAATGATGCAGGAAGTGTGAAACAAATAGAAGTTCGAAAGTAAAGTTCAACAGTAGAGTTTGAATACAATAAAGTTTGAATGAAATGCACAATACTGAAGATAAATTCGCAGATAAATCAAATGAGGAACAAGACAATAATGTTAAGTAAAATTGAATTTTATTGTAAATGCTTGAAAGAAAAGAGTGGAAGGCATACAGTGATCGTTTTCCTTTAATCTGTTTCGCCGTCGAGATGTTAGGAACTTAGATGATGTATCCAACCTTTTTTACATCGTCAGAACTGCTATTTATTGACAAGAAATGTAAAAACTACCTATCATCCGACCAAACACGTGTACAAATACAAGGTTGGTAGTTGATTTTACTAAAACTACTTAATCTCGACAGTAACACTTCCTATCGAGTTGTACTTGTATTGCCTAAAGCCTAAGTCTATCTCGACCTCGTTCACGCTGACATCTTCGACGCTTCATTGACTTCGTCGAACAACCGCCAAGTCACTCGGCCTTTCAGACTTGGTTTATTTTTGACTATTTATTCTAGCACCTTGCACATTCACTTGTCGAATTCTTGAAGTTCATTCGAGAAACCCAAATCTGAAATTTGACACCCAACAAGTTGACAATATGAGCAAATGCCAGATGGGTTTCCATGAATCCAATGATGACCATTTTACCAAAAAAATAAAATAAAAACCATAATGACAGTTTGAGAAAGGGATATGAGTCACGCTCAAGAATATATAGTACTCTATGTCCAAAAAAAAAAAGAAAGGAATATATAGTACTCACTCGGTTGCTTTTTAAATATTGTCTAAGATAGATAGATTTACAATAACTAATAAGATTATTAAATTTTGTTGTTTCGATCAAATTATTAGTCTTTTTTTATACTCTTTACTTTTTATTATTACTCTATGGTATAATATATTTATCTTTTTATAATAAATAATTAAGGGTATAATTGATAAAAAATAATTAATGTGATATTGAATTTTAAAAATAACAGATAAATAATCACAAAATTTTTCTAAAAAATTCACAACTAAAAATAAAATAAAATGGAGGTAGTATATTTAAGCATTAATTCAGTCGATAACCTCTATGCTGTCGAAATAGCCACGTTGAAATTGAACCACTGATGGGTTTAGTGCAATTGTAACGAGATAAGTCAACCAGAATGCTTAATGGTAATGTGTGAATGTTGCTTTCGTGCATCGTCATTCATTCTATAATATCCTCAGTAGCCAATTTAAAAGGAACTTAAAACATAAGGGATGCTTAATTTTTTTATAACATATTGTTTTAATTTTGTAAAAATATCATTTTTTATTTTCAAAGATTTATATAAAAACCAGTAAAAACAAAATTAAATTATTTACAATACTTATATATAAAAATTCGAAAAGAAAAAATTAAAATAAAGTAACGATTTTATGTTTAAAAATAAATAAAAATTCTTCAGATACCATTAAAGCCTTAAAATTATCTTAACCTCGACTAAGTGTGGTGCAACGGAGGGTGAGGTCTCCATCCAATTTATGAAAATACAAAAACGAATACACATTTTTCTTATCATAATTTAGGTTGTGTTTATGGTGGACCATTTTTAGGGTGGTCTATTGGTGCATCTTCAAGAAAATCTCATGCCCATCTCTTTATCTTGCCCCTTGTCAAAAAAAAAAAAAAAAAAAATCTCTTTATCTTGCCCTCTCTTCTTCCCTCTCGCCCATTCTTCTCTTGCAACGAAGCACCAATGATTCCCAAGTTTGGCTCGTTGGTGGCCACCTCCGTTGCGTGATGGCCAATGCAGAAGTGGCATTGTAGAATAAATCGACATGATGGTAGTGTGAAAAAAGGAAACCTCACCCACAACCGGCCTCTATGCCAATCTCTACGAAAAAGGCAAAATGGCATAACTAAAGAAATAAGTGCAATGAAAAGTATATGATGATAAATTAATGGCAGTCTCCTCTATTCAACTCTAATGCTCTCTTTGTTGGGGTTTATTACAATCTAACTTTACTCTAGTTTAACTCTAGTTAGTTAATTGGTTGAGTTAAGTACACAACTGTTAGAGGTTGTTAGAACCAAAGTGTTAGTCAGTTGAAACTGCTTGTTAATCAGTTGTACTTAGCTGACCATGTAAATATAGGATTAGCCATATTAGTTGGAAGATACATTTTTCAGTTAGGGTTTATAGTGCTTTTCGTCCCTGCAATATGAGCGAAAATCAGTTTTAGTCCCACCAAAAATTCTTTTTTAGATTCTGTCCCGGAAATATTAGATTCCTCCATTTTTAGTCCCTGACGTCAAGTCTCCGTTCAAAAAAACTGATGTGGCCAATAGAGTGCCACGTGGCCTTGCTGACACGATATGACACATGGGATGATGGTGCCACGTGACACTGAATTGCCACGTCATCAGTGCCACATCAACATCCAATGGGTGACTGCCACGTGGCTGGGACGAAAAGTAAAAAACAGTTATTTACAGGGACCAAAAGCAAAAAATAAAAATATATTTACAGGGACAAAAAGCAAAAAAAAAAGAAAAACTTTATTTTCAATTTCTAACTTTAACCGTTGCATACACAAGTGTATCATCACTATAAAATAATGGATTTCGTGTCTATCTGCTTCTCTTTTTTTTGTAGTAAAGTTTGTCTTTAAATTGCTTTGTTTTATGAGTCGGGATCCGTTGACACCAGGTGTAAGTCATTTGACTTACACCAAATCTCAACCGTTAAATCAAATTAATCCCACGGCTCATACAATTTGAATTAACAAACTAAAAAAATAATTAAAGTTTATCGAGTGATCCCCCAAATTTAGTGATTCCTTTTTTTAGTCACCTAAATTTTTTCATCTTACGGCTATTTCTTCGCCAACAAAATCAAAACACAGGATTTGCGACGAGAGATTTGGTGTGTGTTCATCTTTCCAAATACATAAATCATTTTCCTTCATGCAATTGATGTTGGAAGTGGGCTTCTAGGCATGATGCTAATGCTTTGAGATATTACAATCTAGATAATGGATACAAAGAATTGCAATTTTTTGTTGTTTTAGGAATTTAACATGGTTCCTCTCTTGATTTAGTGATCCTCTGATTTAAAAGAGGCACGTGATCCCCTGATTTAGTGATTTTTGTTTTTATTCAAAATTTGAAAACAATTATTAAAAAGATATGACAGATCTTTATCAAAAAAAAAAAAAGATGTGAAGATCTCCTTCCAGCAAACACCTATTTTTGTTGACAAAGGTCTTCCAGCGTTTACAAGTCCCCGTTTACATATCGGCGTTCTTTCCATAGCGAGCATTCTTTCCTTGAGCATTCTTGCGGGCTGCAAAGTCCTTGTTTCACGAGCAGCGTTCTTTCCGCCGGAGCGGCAGTAAACGGGGAGAGGATTTCATTCATAAGCTGACCTTTCACGGATGAGCGCATACACCACGGACGAGGCGGCGTTCTTTCCGGGCGATCAACACTACACAGAGAAGACATATACAATCGGCGAGTTTCGCTTTGGAATATAAGAGATCATTTTTTCTAAACAAAGCACCCACCACCGTCGAGAGGGTTTGGATTATCGCCTTTGCTTCCGTTCTTCTTCCTTCTTCTGCAGTAAACTCTTCTTTTCTTTTGTGATTCTGGTGGTTTTATACTTTTACAATTTATTTGGTTTTATTCTAAGATAACGAGCACCGTCGGTAGTGGATAGTGTCTTATTTTCTTAATTGATCCTAGTTTATTTTCTTATTTTTTGTTTTTTGCCTTTAGGTGTATATAATATTGACTGTGTCTTTTACATTGTTCCATGGATATGGATTGCCTGAGAAAACTCTCATGTGAAGAGTATAGACGATCATGAGATTGTTGATCTTAGGTCTAATGATTTTGAAAGCACTTTAGAAAAATCCAAGTCACATGAGGGTAATCTGATAAGCATCAAAATCTTCTTCCTTGCGTTGGATTGGAATTCGAATCCCTTAAGGATATTGAAGAATTCTACATATCATTTGCTAAGAAATCGGGTTTTGGAGTTCGTATTCGTTCAACTAAGGAAAATTTCTGGCTGGCTCGTATGTTCTAAGGAAGGCAAGCATACAGTCAAAGTGGCGATGAAGAAGAATGCAATAGTTGCCGGAAAAACTAAGAAAAATGCTCAACTTCGGAACTGATTATAAGGCATAGCTTATTGTTTCAAAAGCATGGAAGAGATGTAAATGGGTTATCAAAAGCTTTAGTAATGATCATAATCGACATGGCTAGTCCTAAGAGTGTGAGTTATTTTATGTCATAGGAAAATGAGCAAGGTAGCTAAGACCCTTGTTGAGAAGTTTGATAAAGAGGGTACCTACGGGAAAGGTTGCATCAATGTTTGGTGGTGGAGATACATCGTTTTCTAACAGGGATTGTTGGAATCATCTTAGAAATCTTAGAAGAAAGAATCTCGATATTGGAGATGCTCAAGCTGTCTTCAATTTCTGCAAGTTAAAGCAAGCTGAGAATCCAAATTTTTTTTACGCAATACAATGTGATGATGAAGCTAGAATGGTAAATTTCTTTTGGGTAGATGCAAGATCGAGATTAGCTTATAGAAATTTTGGAGATGTTGTTACATTTGACACAACATATAAAACTAACAAGTACAGCATGCCGTTTGCTCCTTTTACTGGGTTGAATCATCATTGTCAATCTATCTTATTTGGTTGTGCTTTATTACAAGATGAGACAGAGAAGTCTTTTGAATGGCTATTTCAAACTTGGCTTGAGGCAATGAGTGGAAAAAGTCCTGTGTCGATAATAACCGATCAAGATTTGGCAATGAAAGTGCCATACCTAAGGTATTTCCACATACTATCGCCATCGATTATGCTTATGGCACATCGGAAAAAATTCGAAGCTTTCACATATATACCACAAAAATTAGGCTTTCAAGCGTGTATTGAAATTGTGCATTAAGTGATTTGCCATCTATAAAGACTTTGGAAGATTGGGATCGTATAATGGTTGAGTATGATTTGAAGGAGAATGAATGGCTTGAGGTTTATATAATATAAGAGAGTCATGGGTACTCTATTTATAATAAAAGCACATTTTTCTTTGGGATGAACACTACAGAGAGCGAGAGTATTAATGTTTTTTTGATGCTTTTGTTAATTCTTCAACAACACTCCCGGGATTTCATAGACAAGTTTGACAAGGCAATGGATAGTATCTGAAAAATAAAGAAGAGAAGATTTTGATTCGAGGCATCGATTAAATCTATTAGATATTAAGTCAAAAATTGAGGAGCATGCTGCATCGGTATATACAAGAGCAATTTTGGAAAGTTTCATGATGAGCTACTTGAGATCAATCAATTTACAAAGGAGAAAATTGAAAAGAATGGGTAATAAATACATACAAGGTATCAATTGTTTTGACTCTCGAGACACATTCACTTTGTCTATGTAGATCTTGATACAAAGGTGGCAAATTGTGCTTATCGACTTTTTTGAATTTATGGGAATATTGTGTGTAGGCATATATTGGTGATTTTTCAAGCAAAAATGTTGTAGAAATTCCAAGTAATTACATTTTACAACGTTGGACAAAAGATGCTAACAAGGGCATTGGATTTAATGAAGATGGAAAGGATTTGTCCCGTGAGAACAACAACTCAAAGCAACTACGTATATACATGTGCACAATCAAGCGGTTTATTATGCGATCTTGCATAAGAAAATCGAGAAGTTATACATCTGATATCTTCTTGATTTGGAGCAAACATACAAAAGAGCTTTAAAAGCGGATCATGAAATGCTGAAAATGACATGATTTCGCTAGAGAGCAAGTTATCGGAATTTGATCATTGAGCAAGCAAGTGTATCCCTGAATCAAATATTGAGATCCACTAATATCTCAAACTAAAGGAAGAAAAAGGATGCAACGAAAAGAGACCCAACATGGAAGAATCAAAAGTAGTCTAGAGTTGTCGATGAAATCGATCAAAAGAGATCTTGCCAAGTATGCGGACAGCATGGTCACGATAGGCGAAGTTGTAAGCAAAAGATAAATGATGACTCTATTGATCAATGAAGGTATGGGTTTGATATTATTTTGATGATTCAAATTATGTTCAATGTGTATTTACATGTTTAGTTAATTTGGGTTAAGTGAAGAACCTTGGAGTAATAATTTTGTGCTTCACTTTTACTTGCAGGTACATACTCAGGTACTAAATATATGATACTGATTTTTTCAATGGTAATACTTAAAGTTTGGTTGAACAATGCAATGGAAACTCCTGCAGCAGCAAGCAACAATTTCCTGGAAGCAACACATGAGGCTAATGTTGATGAGAAAATATTTGCAACAGCAACTGATTCAGCAATAGTTTTTTGCTTTTATTTGTTTACTTTTATACTTTCTCAGACCAATTTCAATTCTTTTCTACATTTAATATACAATTAGAGGCAGTGGATTGCAAAACTTTCCTTATTTTTCTTTATCAGTTTCAATTCAGAATACTAATTGATAACATATTAAAAGAATTGCAAAACTTATTTATTCTCATTGCATGTATAATTGAGTAAAACAACAATATTTGTATTCAACAATAAGGATGGATTACATATCAAAAGAAATTATCTCTTCCCATTGCCAATGTAATTGAGTAGTACAATTGATTTGATGATAGTACGAAACTAGCTATCTAACTAAAAATTACAATTCTCTCAAATTTGATGAGGAGCATGTAGCATCCATTTATACAGAACCATTTTCAGAACAATGTAGTCGATTTTAAGTTTCCATAATATGCAATCAGCTTCTTGTTAGCTCTTAATGTCATCTCAGCCTTTTCCTTGGCCTCCTTTCATGTCTACATCCTGGATTTCTGTAGTTCTTTGTCTTTGTTGTTGCCATGCGAGTTTTCAAGCTTTTCCTTCTTTCATGTCTACATCCTGGATTTCTGTAGTTCTTTGTCTTTGTTGTTGCCCTTACGAGTTTTCAAGCTTCTTCGACCATGAGTCATTACCTATTAGAGTTAAACCTACAATGGATGAAGGGCAATTTCAAAATTAACACTACAAAGCGAAGTCAAGCGATGAAGAGAATCTTTACATGTAAGAGTCATAATGTGATCGGTTTCCATAATGCAAATCGAAGTAACCCAAATAAACTAACTCATTCCTTATTGGTAAAGTACTACTGAGAATAGACATAATAGTCAATTATGTTGTTCTAGGAAACAAGAGACCCAGTCACGAGAATGATCACAAAGCAAGAGAGCATATTTATAATCAAGAGTGTTGTTGGAGTTGAAACAAACGTGTATCTATATCGTTTTCTGATGTATGGCTGCATGTGGGTTAGAGACAATTTATCACGTGTGATAAGTAAGTGGAACAAAATCATATTTAGGAAGCCATTATTTTGATATGCTCACATAAAAAGCTGTCTCAGGAATGAACATTGTACATTTAATAAACAAAAATAAATGATACTCTAAAGCTTAACAAGAGCAAAGAACTAAACATTAATAAAGCCTCGGTGCTTACGGATATAGTTAAAATGGTATTGATTTCCAAGATTCAAGGATAATAATGTAACAAGGCTCCACTTCATAAGAAAACAAGATATTATCTTTGTAACATGATAGTGGTTTAAATATATCCATTGAAAGCAATATAAACACATTTGGTATCTTTTAATATGGATAAGCACATGATCAAATAGACTGTTCCTAGCTTTCAATATCATTACAACCACAGATCTTGAAAACAAAGCCTCAATTGCATTATGAACTATGTTAGTTTTTGGAAAAGAATCACGAGAATGTACACACAATAGTCAATTAGACAACTTCAGATGAGTTTGCCTAAACATTAAATGGAATGACCTGAATTGTAAGATAACTTGAATAATTAATGCTACAAACTCAAAGCAAATAAAAAAAGGTTAGATAACTCTGCAGCTATAAAGCATTCAATCAATGTAAGATGCAAAGTAAATAAATATGTGAAGAAAAAGTTTATGAAGAAAGGGAAGCTAGAGGAGATTTACAAAGAAGAGAACAATCTAACTAATAATAGTTTTGTAAGTAATAATGACTGACAATGGTGAATTAATCGGAACAAATACATCATTTTCATTCTTCAGCATTTGAGTTAGGAATAGGCAATCGAATGAAATGAGAAGCAGCGATAAATCATACTAACAAATCCACAACGATATAGTCCTATAATAGCATTTTCCTTTTCTGTTTATATTGAGCCGAAAAAACAAGCTACAACTGAACCGCCAATAGCCATGGACTAAATAACTATGCTATATGAAATATAGACTGAAAATTTCAAATGGGCAAGACTAAACAAAAAGTAATTACCGTATGCTAGTTTCCGAATTTGACAGTGTCATCCTATCAGCCATTTGCTGCCACAGTGAAGGATACATGAAGACCCCCATGAGATTGATTAGATCACCAATCACCACGAAAGGTCCCTGATTCCAAGCTTAATCATTAAAAAACAAAATTCCCAATTCATTTATATTCGATTTAATGTAACAGGGGAAGTGGGAAAATGGAAGATAGAGTGGGGGAGAGAGAGAGAGGGGATGCTCACTGGAGAGGTAGCTGACGGTGACGAACACGCCGGTGATTGCGACGAAAATAGATAGTCGAGGGTATTGAAGTTGCCGACGACTTTGGTGAAACAAAATAGGTCCGGCTTGCCTTTCACTGCTCCTTCAATGCGACCAGTGTGAGCCTCTGGTTTGATGATCACTGGAAGAAGAAGACACCGGCGAGCAAGGAATGACGGAAAAATAATCACGAAATTTGGGGATCCACGTGACCACTGTTTTTAATTTGTTTATTCTGTTAATTCAAATTGTATGAGCCGTGGGATTAATTTGATTTAACGGTTGAGATTTGGTGTAAGTCAAATGACTTACACCTGGTGTCAACGGATCCCGACTCTTGTTTTATCTCTGTTGTCATCCCTTATAAAAAAACTCCTTATGAGTAAACCTTTTCTCATGGTTCCCTAATAACGAATGGGTAGGGTTTGGACATGGTACTATCACGAGGGACGGAGCCAGGCATAAATTCTTCAGGGGCCAACTCAAGTCGGCTAAGGTGGGGCGATCATGAGGCACTGTCGTCGCCAGAGAGGTTTAACCAAAGATGATGCCTCTACTCAAATCATGGTGGGAAAAAGAAGAGAATTCTAAATGTGTAGAAAAACCAGGGGGACAAGGACCCTGCTGAACAATATGTATGTCTGTCTCTGACTATAGTACTCATCCTCATACCCACATTTTGAAAAATACTCATACGCAGACTCATACACGTGTGAGACTTTAGTACTCGTACCCTTACTCACTGGATATCTAAGTACTCATATTCGTACCCATTACTCGCACTTTAATTAACAATAAAAAATCAATAAATGAAAAAAGAACATTGACTAAAAGGTGATGCCTCTACTCAGACCATGGTGGGGGAAAAGAAGAGAATTCCAAATGTGTAGCTGACAAATGAGTGGAAAAAAAAATCAGGGGGACAAGGACCCTATTGAACAACACATATGCCTGTAAGAGAAGAAGATAGACATAAAATCCATTATTTTAGAGTGATGGTACACTTGCATATGCAACAGTTGAAGTTGGAAAATGAAAATAAAATTTTTCAATCTTTTCGCTTTTCGTTCCTGTAAATATATATTTTTTTGCTTTTGGTCCCTGCAAATAACTGTTTTTTTTGTTGCTTTTCGTCCCTATCACGTGACAGTCACCCATTGGATGCTGATGTGGCACTGATGACATGGAAACTCAGTGCCACATGGCACCATCATCCCACGTGGCATACGATGTCAGCAAGGCCATGTGGCACTCTGTTGGCCACGTCAGCTTTTTTGAACGGAGACTTGACGTCAGGGACTAAAAATGGAGGAATCTGATATTTTAGGGACATAATCTTTTTTTTTTTGCAGAGATTAAAACCGAATTTCGCTCATATTACAGGGACAAAAAGCGCTATTAACCCTTACAGTTATCATGAATGAACCAGATTCAATTGCATCGTTCTTCGAGTTTCTCTCTCAATCATTCATGGTATCAACATGGTATTAGTAGGTCATTGAGTCTTCTTGCTTCGTTGATCTAAAGTTTCAATATTTTTCACCATTTTTGTTGCTTCAGTGAGTTTCGATCTTTCTTTTTCTTCAATCTCAGTGAGTTTCGATCTCAGTGAGCCTCTTTCTTCTTCGATATGTGATTTCACTTCAATCTATTTTTTCTATGCATTGATTTGATTCTTCGGTTACGGAAGATCACACCGCAAATCCCTACTTCATTCATTCATTGGATCATCCCGGTCCAGTACTGGTAACTCAACCACTCACTAGTGAAAACTACTTCTCTTGGAAGCGTTCAATGTATATGGCTCTGTTTGGGAAGAATAAGAGTGGATTCATTGATGGTTTGATTCCTGCACCACCGATCAGTGATCCTCTTCATCATGCTTGGTGTTGCAATAACATTATTGTTTCGTCCTGGATCTTGAATTCCTTGTTTTCCAAGGAAATTACTGCCAGTGTGATCAATGTGTCCTCTGCATTTGAGATATGGATGGATCTGCAACTTCGTTTTCAACAACAGAATGGACCTAGGGTTTTCCAACTACGCTGAAAGCTTCTTAGCTACAATCAGGGATCTCAATAGGTCAATACATATTTCACTAAAATTAAGACTATTTGGGATGAGTATAGTGAATATAGACCTATGTTGAATTGAAAGTGTGGTGCATTGTAACCTCTAACTATCCAAAAAGAGTATGCCATGACTTTTCTAATAGGATTGAATGAGGGTTTTGCTGAAGTTAGAGGTCAGATATTACTCATGAATCCACTTCCCTCAATCCAACATGTCTTCTCTTTGGTCACTCAAGATGAAACACAGAGAGGAATTGGAGTTACTTCCTTTGAAAATCAAATGGCTTATGTGGTTCAGGTTTCCTATACAACCCAGTCCAAGCCTTAGGCCAAGAAAAGTAGGCCTCTCCATGCTCACTACAATATGCTTGGACATACAAAAGACTAGTGCTACAAACTGCATGGTTATCCCCCAGGGGCACAATAAGAATCACATCTCAAATCAGCCAGTTGTAGCAAATCAAGTGTCTACTATTGCATCTGAAGCAACTTCTGCTAAAGGTTCGATGACTGCTCAACAGTATCAGAATTTGAATAAGAACTTATAGAAACAAATGGCTCAGACAAATGTCACAGAGGTTACTCAGATGGATCACCTGGTCATTGGTATGAGTTTGTATATTCCTTCTTTTTTGTCAGTTTCCAAATCTAACACCTGAAGAAGATGTTCCGGTGCCCCAGTATGAAGAAGGATGTAGTTAAGTTTGTATATGCATGTTTGATATGTCAGAATGCCAAGATAGAGTATCAAAGACCTTTGGGTAAGTTACAACCTTTGTATATTTCGGAGAGGAAGCGAGACAACATTTCTATGGATTTTTTGTATGGACTTCCTAACACCCTAACGGGATGTGATATCATTTGGGTTATAGTGGACATGTTGACTAAGTATGCTCATGTCGTACATATTAATATGGAATACCCATTGGAGAAGTTGATGCAGTTGTATTTCAAGGAGATTATCAGATTGTATGGAGAACCATCTAGCATTGTGTCAGACAGAGACCCTCGTTTCACATCTAGATTTTGGGATATTTTGCACAAAGCCTTGGGGACTAAGCTTAGGCTGAGTTCTACTTATCATCCGCAGATCAATATGGCCGAAGGTACAGGACACCCATGTGTTGGTATGAATCTGGCAAGAGTCTTGTTTAGCGATCAAATGTGGTGCAAGAGATTACTTAGAAGGCGAAGTTGATTCAGGGGAAGATAAAGATAACTCAAAGTAAGTAGTAAAGTTATTTAGATAATCAGAGGAAGATTCTGTTGAAACAAACTCTGAAATTCCAGTTTTGATGATCAACAAACTCTGAGATAGATACTTAAGTTTATTGACTCATATATGTCTCTAACATTTTCTGTGAGTAAGTTCCAGCAAAGAAAGAAAAGCAAAAGAAACATGTCCAGCAAGAAGACAATGGAATTAAGCATAAGATTCTGTGAAATATGGTGAATTGACATTGGACATCATTCTTGAGAAGGAAGCTGTTAAACAAAGTGGAAAATAGCTAAATATGACATGACAATGGACAGCTTTCTCAAAAGACAAAACTGCAGTAGCCACAATCAAATTCCAGCAAACTCACTCAGGAGTGAGTAAGTTCCAACTTACTCTCGAATACTGCAGAAACAGATTCTGACAAAAGAACAAATTAAATGCATCAAGTGATCACATTTATGAGCACACCATGCTATTAAATGAAGAACAAAAGCTGAAATTAAGAGCTTGTTGGTGCTACTGCTGTAAGTGAGGAAGTTCAGCAAGTGAAGCTTCCAAAAGGTGATGTGACAGGGAGACAGAACTGATAGTTAGTAAAAAGCAAGACTGCTATGTGCAGAAACACTCATCACACTGTGCAAATCTGTTCCAAGGATTTCAAACGGCTCTGCAACGGCTAGATCACCAAATCAGGGCTATATATCACAGCATTGGAACACTGAACAAGATTGAGAGAGCCAAATTCAACTGCTGCATCAAATTCAAATTGCAAATCAACTGCCTCTCAACTCACTCAAAAGTGCACTCTGAAGAAATTGTTAGGGGATCTTTCTGTGCACCTATCTGCTTGCAAACACAAAGTTTAAATTGTAATTATCTGTGTGTAACCAAGCCTTAAACCCCAAATACAACTTATCCTTGTATCTGTTTTTGTCTTAGTGGGATCCTATCAAACTTCCTAGGGTAGGTGAGTATTGGTGAGGAGTTCTGCTAAGGAAGATAGTTCAGGAACAGGAGCAAGTTCCTGGTTGTAATCAGCTTGAAGAGGCTGAGTGAAAGAACACTTGTAATCAGCTTGAAGAGGCTGAGTGAAAGAACACTTGTACTATTTGGGAAATAGTGGAAACACTCACTGGGAGTGAGGAGTGGATGTAGCCCAAGGTTTGGGGTGAACCACTATACATCTTGTGTGATTTATATTTATGTTTTTAAATCCATCTCACCTGTGACACTTCACACACTTCACTTAAAACTCAGAAACAGTGTTCTTCAACCATTCTGCATAATCATGCTTTACTTACTGCAAATTCAATTCATATGATTCTGCTCTCACATCACGCAAGATTTAGTCTTACATTATTATTGATCAATCACACAGCATATGTAAACACTACAACTTGAGTAAGTTCAACTGCAGTATCACTAACTTACTCAACTCCAAGAATTGACTTGAGGGCAAGTTTAAAACTGTTTTAGTGCAGGATTTTTAATAGGTCACAATTCAAACCCCCCCTTTCTCGTGACATACTTTCACTTCAGATTCTTGAGTTCCAAGAAGGGATCACACGTTTCTGCGAGTTACACCCACGATTGGCGGGATGATGAAAGCTCAGAAGCTTACTCCTAGATTTATTTGTCCTTATCAGATTTTGAAGAAGGATGGAGAATTTAGAGGATGAAATTTCTATAAGGTGTGTGGGATTGTAACACCCCATGTTTATATAGCAAGTATGTGGATGTGTTTAGGTGTGTTTTGTATGTAATTTATGCTATTAGATTCATCTTAGATGATTAGGTATGCACTAGGGATAATACGACTCTTAAAATTTCACAGAGAACAAAGGGGCATCTAATCACTTAAAGTATAGACTTAACCGATTAAACTACACACAAATCATTCCTTTCATAAGTATGCACAACTTAAGCACTTAAGACATAACATTAATTGCTTAAACTATGTGATTCTGCAAAAACAAATCAATATGAGATTCCCGCTTCGAGCCTGTTACGTTCTAAACTCTTTTGAATTCAAATGGAGTCCTTAGTTGACTCAAACTTACCCTCTTTAAACATCAAAACACCTTTTAAATATGTCTTTTAGGGTTTTCACTCATACATTTAAGAATTATCAAGAGAATTAATCCTATTTTGATGTCTCCCATCAAGAGAGTACAATTACAATTACAAAGTCTTTCTTTTCATCATTCTTCTTCATAACTGATTTCAAATTCGAATCAAGGTAAAACTCATGTGCCTTAAATCCCAATCTTAACTCTTTGATTTCTATCAATTTCCGAATCCATTAAAATGATCTTTTCTCTTTCTTTCATCATTGATCAAGTAGAGGAAGATTAGACAACAACAAATTAACTTCTTTACTCCTTGTAGTGTGTTGCAAAATTCAATACAATATATTGAGGATGGTGATAAATAAATATGGGATTTCGGAGAGGATGAGAGTATGTTTTTTATGTTTTAAATTCTGATATGTTACACTTATTGTAGGAGCAATGCTTCCAAGTGATGAGCATGTGAATTATGATTGATTAAATACTTGTGACTATGCTATAATGATTAGGGGTGTACACCGAGTCAGGTCGGTTTTGACCAAACCCGATGCCCGAACTAATCAAACTTTTTCAATCTATAGTTTTTTTGTTTGTTTGTAAAATCCGAATCAAACAACCCAGTGATGAGCGAGTTAGTTCGGGTTGGGCTCGCGGATCATGAGACACAAAACCAATTTTTAGATTTCCAAAACTAAAAAATGGTTAAATATGTTTTTTGTTCATATTAAATTACGATATTTTTAAGTTTAGTCCCTATAAAATTTTTATCTATTTTCAGTCCAGCTTTTTACAAAAGTGCATGCTTTTACAGTTTTGTAAAAAATGGGGACTAAAAAGTTATACAGGGACTAAATTTGAAACATCGTATTTAATAGGGACTAAAAACATATTTAACCCAAAAAAATAATAATTTAACTCCAAATGAATTTTATTTTTTGTGTAGACTGCTAAATGTAAGAGATATCGCGATAAAGTGTATTAAAAAATATTAAATGCCACTTCACCTGTTGGGCTCCCGGGTTCAAAATGAAAAAACTCGTTACCCGAACCAAACCACTTCGAATTTGAGTGGGTTGGTTCGGGCACGACCCGAACTAAGACGGGTTGGAGCAAAAAACACTTTGAATCAAATTAGTACACCAAGTTGATCGGGTTGGCTTGAACCCGTGTACACCCCTACTAATTATGTTTTATGTGATTCATATTGAAATTTACAT
Source organism: Calophaca sinica (assembly GCA_037113605.1). NCBI lineage: Eukaryota > Viridiplantae > Streptophyta > Magnoliopsida > Fabales > Fabaceae > Calophaca > Calophaca sinica. The sequence continues at coordinate 111,195,267 of CM073732.1, read as the reverse complement.
GATTTAATTGGTTTTATGTGTTAATGACCTTTGGTTGGGGTTAGAAAAGAATTAGAATCGTGACTGAATCTTTAGAAGTGATTAATAGATTATTTAGGAGGGTAGAACAACGTTTTCGTATTGGAATTCTGTAGACATTGATCATGTAATCTCTTAAACCTACTGCTTAATCGCTTAGACAGTTGCAGAAAACCTAGGATCTGAAGTTAGCTTAATCGCTTAAGGACTAGACCTAATTGCTTAAAATGAGAAAAATTGACTAGTTTAATAGCTTAAAATATTAAATGCCACGTCACCGGGTTAGGCTCGCGGGTTCAAAATAAAAAACTCTTACCCGAACCGAACCACTTTGGGTTTGAGTGGGTTGATTCGGGCACGACCCGAACTAAGGCGAGTCCAGGCAAAAAACACTTTGGATCAGATTGGCGCACCAAGTTGATCGGGTTTTGAACCCGTGTTCGCCCTTACTAATTATGTTTTATGTGATTTGTATTGAAATTTACATGATTTAATTGATCATGTAATTGCTTAAACCTACCGCTTAATAGCTTAGACAGTTGCAGAAAACCTAGGATCTGAACTTAGCTTAATCACTTAAGGACTAGACCTAATCGCTTAAAATGAGCAAAACTGACTAGTTTAATTGCTTAGTCTTGTAGCTTAATTGCTTGAATTGTTCTGTATTGTAGAAATGCCTAATTATGGATATTTAATCGCTTAAATAAACATTTTAATTTCCTAAATGGTTGTTGGTTTAGAGGAATTCCTAAGTGTTGATAGTTTAAAATTGTGAGATTTGGACCTTTTATTTTCTTAGAGGAATGCCTTAATCGCTTAAATCAGTAAAAATTGAACCCTTTAATCGCTTAAGGGATTAGCTTAATCGTTTAAGGCAATGTAAAATGAACTTTTGAGGTACTTTGAGGTTAGATATGAATCTAGGTGATTGATCGATCATGTTAAAGCTCAGGACTAAATCCTGTAGCTTAAGATTACGATTTTTTGGATTAGAAACCTACGATTAAACCCTATGGATGTTGTATTACCATGATGATAATGTTAAGGCAATCATGTGTCACCTTGTTGTTGTTATGATTTTCGTTGAGAATTTGTGATGTTGATTCATGGTGGATGACTTGACATTTGTTGTTGTTGATTGTGTATAACATGCATCATGGAAGTTGACATTGTTGGGGGAAAGCAAACGATTAAACGCAATAGTGGAGGCCACAATTAGGCCTAGAGGGCACACAAATTTGATGTGGGAGCTACCATCATATGCAGGAGCTACCTACTCGCTATTAAGGAGATCCACTCGACCAAGCCAGACTACTCTGACTAGCCACAATACGTTATCAGGAGTGGTGAGAGTATTTATTGGGGGCTTCAGTTAGGCCTTAAGTCCAAATTCTAAGATGGTATCAGAACCTATCATATATATGTTATTGAGATCACAAGATTTCTGTTATTACACCCACATTTTTCCATGCTCCAGATGTCCAAAATGGGTGTGAGGGGGTGTTTTGAGATCTATGTTATTCCACCCGCATTAGTCCATGCTTCAGATGTCCAATTCTGAGTGTGAGGAGGTGTGTTGAGAGTCCCATATTGACTAGTGATATGACCTAAATATTCTTTATAAGTATTGGTCAATCCTCACGTTATAAACCAATTTTGTGGGGTTTGAGTTAGGTCCTAAAGCTCGAATTTAAGAGATTCCTTAGCCACAAGTCTTGCAATAGTCTTTAAAGGAGGCAAGAATTTATTCTCAATGGACCGCCATAACTATATCCCTTTATTGATGTCCCATTAATTTTCAAGCAGTTTGCAATTTTACCTTAGTTTTTTTCCTAACATTTTTTACCACACTTAAAAGCATATACAACCCATTAACTATTCTCAGCAAGTAATATTTTGCTAAATCAATCTAGTTTAGACTATTCATTTGATGGTAGTATACTAATTTTAGAAATATTACCCCTATTAAGAATGCCATAAATCGTTGAAATTAGACTTGGAATTAGAATTTCATACAAAGTAACTCCGAAAAGGCTCACAAAAGAGGAAAAGAGGAAATAATATATACAAATGGACTTTCTATCATTGATATGCATATTTATTTGTAAAACGATGATAATTTTGCCTTGAAAATACACTTTATAGTTATGGAAATCATTTCACATATCATTGGAAAGGATTGTCCTACCCTTGAGGTTCTTTGTGGCCTCGAACCCTTGTGGCAGGCCTGTGCAATCAAGAAGCATGTTGGTGAAGAAGGTGGTTCCATACCCAAATAAAATAGGGGATTGGGGGATTGGTTAGTTTTTCGAGACTAAGACTTCTAGGAAGATCATATTAATAACCTAATTGCTCAAAAATTATGCATTTAAGTACCATAGTTAATCACCAAAAATTATATAAAGAAAAAAAATGGTATTTAGCAATGTTTTACCAAACCGATCATTGAACTGGTGAAAGTACTGGTTTAAGATTTAATGGTCTAGTCGGGGTTAAATCGTGGTTTAACCGATATTAATTAAATAATATCTTTACAATTTTTTAATAAAACATTGAGTATACATATATTAAAATAATATGTGTATTTTACAAAAGTTGCCCATGGTACTCAATATTTGTCATTGTCTTTTCAGTTTATTTGTTGAACACAGTAAAACCACTACATATATTAAAAGTTGCACAACTATTTTAAACAGTTGCTGTAGCTTAGTGGTATGTGGCCGCACTCAACACTAGTGGGAAGTCATGGGCTCAAACCATGCTCATGCCTATTTTAACTTATTTTACACAATTTTGTTAAAACACGACATGTGTCAAACAGGAACCGGACCCATAACCAGTCCGGTTTCTACGGTTCACTTTTGGTCCATCCGGTTCCTACCGGCCCGGTTTTCAGAACTATGGTATTTAGTTCTCGTTTATTTTTCTAAAATAAGGAACTAATATCGACAGATAGCTTTATCATAACCATTTAAGATATGCAAAAAATTTATTTTTGGGTACTTGTATATCTTAAATCTATTGATACACACACAGATACTAAATGTATAATGCTAAGGACACATATATATCTGCAAAGTTAAAAGATATTGGATGATAAAGTTTTGACAACATATCCAATGATCACATTATGCCCGGAGTTGTAACTGAAGCTGCTTTGCCTCAATCTTAGTCTATTTGGCCAATCTCAATCGTTTTACTGTAATGAGGATATTTTTTTGGTGAAATACATAAGGAAAAAAGAAAAAGGAGCCAACAAAACAAGCTAGATGTTTAAGACATCCTATAGCAACAAAGCTCCCAACCCAACAGGGGGCATCCCAAATGGTGCAACTCACAGCAGCGCACACTCCCTCTTTAGCCAAAAAGTCCGCACACATGTTTCCTTCTCGAAGCACATGACAAAGGGAGATGGTTGGGTCTTTATCAAGCATGGCCACTATATCCACAAGAAGGTATGCATACTCATGGAACAAGTGGGAGTCACGGTTGTTGATTAATTGGATCACTTCCAAGGAATCCGATTCACAAACAAATCCCTGGTAACCAAGCTGCATAGCCAAGCTAATGCCATGAAAAACACCAAATAACTCAGCAAGAAGAGTGTCCCCAATACCATCCCAGCAGGAGAAACCCTTTATCCAATTGCCCTTCTCATCTCTAATAAGGCCACCCGATCCTATTGAACCAGAATTCACCAAGAAGCTGCCATCCACATTGACTTTAACAGAGTTGGCAGTGGGGGTGCACCAGCGTGCTCGCATTCTTATTGCTATAGAAGCTACATTCTTAGGCAGAAAAGCTGCTATACACTCATCATGGGACAAATGAATGTTGCAGATAACTATGTGCACCTCCCAACGATCCTCACCAAAAATCATATTATTTCTCCACCTCCACACCCACCAAAGGCTCACGGCAAAGAGCATAGCATTGTCACCAGTCGCCATTGCTTGAATCCAATCAGTCGAGTTCGGATACATGAGGAATCCCGGGTTGGAGAGGAGGTTAAGGCGCATCCAAATTTCCTTAGAATGGGAACAATCCCTAAGGCAATGAATGATTGTTTCTTCATTAGAAGAGCACCTTTGACAAAGAGAGGAAGGAGCCATGTTACATCGATGTCGAAGTTGATCAGTGGGGATTGCATTATGCATGCACAACCAAATAAAATGCTGAATTTTTGCAGAGCAGGCGACTTCGGACCACTTCCAAAGAAACATCCAGGGTTCCAATTTGGTCTTTGCTCAGCGACCGATGATAAGCTGAAATCTTTCTTTGTAAATACCTGATTTAGTCCCTCCCCAAACCCACCTATCAGGGACTGATGTGTTCAGAATAGCCGGGGGTGGGTATTTAGTGAATTGTTGCATCAATTGTGGAGGCACAATAGTCATAAGTTGGCTAAAGTCCCAATGGCCTTGCTCACAAACATCTCGCAATCTGATTAGCGTATCAGATATGTTAACGAAGTCCACCATGTCACAAGGGCGACCAGCCCCTATCCAATCGGTATACCAAACCAGGGAGTCACCATTGCCAATCCGAAATTTAAATCTCGATTTTAAACCCTCCAATGCCTTGATAATAGCCTGCCAAGTAATAGATGCATTTGTACCAAGCTTCACATCCCAAATTGAGTGACCTCCCAAGTATTTATGAGATAAAACTTGGACCCACAACTTATGAGAATCATACAACAAGCTCCAAATAAGCTTCCCAAGAAGGGCTATATTTGTGAGTCATGAGTCCCGGATAGATAAACCACCAAAGCGCTTAGGAGTGGTCACCTTGTGCCACTTCACAGGGTTCCATTTGCGAGATTGACCATCACCTCCCCAGATGAAACTTTTAGAAATTCTGTCCATGCGGTCACAGATGCTCTTGGGTAACTGGTGAGTTTGCATGGTGTAAACTGGTATGGCCGTAGTGATGGACTTGGCAAGGCAAGCACGACCGGCTTTATTGAGGAGCTTACCCTTCCACCCTGTAAGTCTCCGTTGCATTTTTTCAATAAGATCCTCATAGACTTGTTTAGTTACTCTCCCCTGGATTAAAGGAAACCCCAAGTAGTTCCCAAGGTTAGCAATAAACTTGATAGAAGAGATCTTTTGATCTCAACCGGCACCCTTCTAGAGCACATTGCTTTTGATTTAGCCACATTAACTTTTAGGCCAGAGGTTTTACAAAAATCATCTAGAGTATCTATCACTACTTTAACCTGAGGCACGGAAGCCTCACAGAAGAGAAGCACATCATCTGCAAAGAGGAGGTGAGAGAGCCCTGGACCTCCCTTAGAGACATGAATAGATTTCCAAGTGCCAAGATTCACCTTCTGTTGAATGCTTAGGGCCAACTTCTCCATACATAACACAAAAAGGTATGGTGAAAGTGGGTTTCCTTGCCGAAGACCCCTTGAGGGTTTGAAAGTCTGGGTCTTCGCCCCATTCCACAAAATTGCCAGGTTGCTAGCTTGGACACAACTCATAATCAGTTTGATAGTTGGCATTGGAAAACCAAATTCCTGCATGGTTAGCTCAAGAAAATCCTAATTCAACCTGTCATAAGCTTTTTCTAAGTCAATTTTAAAAGCTATAGTACCTTTCTTTGACTTGGAGTGGTGCATGTAGTGAACTACCTCCTGAGCCAGAATTGCATTATCGGAGGTACCCCTTTTCAGGATAAAACTGCTTTGAAGTGGGCTAATCAAGTCATCAAGAAAAGGGCGGAGCCTATTAACCACAACTTTGGTGATAACTTTATAGATGACATTGCAAAGGCTTATAGGACGGAATTTCTGAAGCCTAGTGGGGTTCTCCTCCTTCAGGATCAGCACTAGAAGGGTTTCTGCTATCGATTCATCAATAGAGCCACTGCTGAAAGCAAGCCGCACCAAGTTCCACACATCTTCTCCCACAGTCTCCCAAAAGTGTTTGAAGAAAATAGGTTGGAACCCATCAGGTCCTGGTGCTTTGTAAGACTTCATAGCAAAAATTGCACTTCTAACTTCCGCTAGCAAAACCGGAGCAGTGAAAGTATTTATCCCCTCCTCATCAAGCCGTGGGAATAAGTCTAGATGCATGCTAAGGGGTATTGTATTCGGATCCTCTCGAAACAAATCCTAATAGAATTGAATAGCTTCAGCTTGAAGCCTATCACTATCAATGCACCAATCCCCGTTAGAAAGAAACAGCCCTTCAATTTTATTCCTTCTCCTCCAGACGACAGTTTGTGTGTGAAAAAATTTATTATTACGATCCCCTAACTTAACCCACTTTTCTCTAGATTTTTGGAACCAAAGGAGTTCTTCTTGTTTTAGAACATCATTATACTTTCGCTGGAGGTCTCTCTCTCTCAGATTCAAGTTGATCGAGTCCATTGTCTCCATCCTTTTCTGGACATATCTTAGTTGACTCTGTAGGTCCCTTTTCTTCTGAAAGATGTTGCCAAAAACCTCCTCATTAAATTGTAATGCATCAACACGGACTTGATCCTAGCTAACCGGAACCTGGTGGTGACCCTTAGCCCAAGCGGTATTAACGACCGAAAGGAAGGCCTCATGGCCTCATGGGTCACACGGACTTGTCTAAGCTAAACGGAAGGGTCTAGTACTTCTATCTGGAATAAACCCCTACTCCTGAGAAGAACTGGCATGTGATCTGAATGGGAGTGCATACGATTCTCAACATAAGCTTCTGGGAATAGGGTGCGCCATTCACAATCACCAAGAGCTCTATCTAGCCTCTTAGCTTTCTTCAAAAGACCCGCCTCCTTCCTGTACAAAGTAAACAAGCTACCTGTGGCTCCAAGATCAATGAATCTGCAGTTCTCCATTACCTCTGAGAATTTACAAGCTCGGTCGGCAGGAAACTCACCACCCCTAACCTCAGATGGCAGAAGAATTTCGTTAAAATCCCTCATAAGTAACCAGGGGCCTATTATGCAGTTTCTCATAGATGTAAGATAACCCCAAAGAAGATCTCTATTACTCAAAATGGGGCTTGAGTACACCGCTGATAGAAACCAGGTGCGACCAGCATTAGTGATAGAGATAGTAATGGCCTGGGAGTAGATATCCAACACCCCTATATCATAGTTACACCCCTTACTCTTCAACAACCACACCCCTCCGGAGTGACCATTAGCTTCAGAAATCGCACAAGCCTCGTACCCCAGCTGGTCCCAAAATGAAGACGCCCTAGAGAAGGGACAATGAGTTTCCATAATGGCAACAAAGGTGGGCTTATGCTTCCTAATGAGCACTCGGGTATGCCTCCTACCCTCTCTACTAACTGCACCCTTAACATTCCAGCTAAGAATAACCAGATCACTGAACCTAGACATTAAAAAAACTTTAAGGGTAGGGGTGACCAGCAACCTGAAGAGCTACATTGCTTCCATGGCCATGTCTTCACTTTCCATGCAATTAGCACCATTAACCTGAACATGAGCATGTTCCTGTTGAAGCTCGTTTGTAACCTTTGGGTCGTTCACGATTGCTGGTTTCGGCCCAACTTCATGCAACGTATTAATAATAGACGCCCCTGGCCCGCCAGGCCCAGAATGAGCATCATGATTATTCTCAAGACCCACATCCTCCTCTTCATTCACAAATTGGTATGTGTTACCCTCCACGTGGCGTAAATTGACGGTTGAGAGCGCTCCATTCCCAATATCATACACAGGGATACCGTTATACATGATTACGTTATTCTGTTGCACCTGTTTTTAAAAAAGGAAAACAGACAAGCACATACTATTCGATCACACAAAATAGTATACACCAACGACAAAAACAAGTTACCAATTAAAACAACAAAGTATGATCTAGGTCCTTTACACGTATCAGTTGACAACAGTAGAGGCATGATTACGAGTGATGTCCATATTATCATGGACTCCTTGTAACGACAGCTAACAGGTGAAAACTATAAATTGCGTGCACGTAATCAAATAAATTCACCATGTCGGCAAATTAATGAATATATACCAAACAAAATCTGTCAAGTATTAGCCAACATATTTAATTATGATTATTGAGTCCACAAATGCAAACCAATGTGAAATAAGTGATAGTAAACAAGTAGCTACAATCTGACACTTATAGTAAACTAGTAACTGTATATAAAAAACCACAACATAACAATCTCTGAAATAACTTCTTCAATCCAACACTCTTATAAGTAATTCTATTTGCACACAAAAAAATCCACGACATAATGAGTCATTTGTTATGCTATCATTCTTGGGTACACAAACTTGCTTGCCTTTGCTCCCCTACCTTCACTCGATGCTCTAAGCCCCATTTTCTATGTATGAATTAAGCTTGGAGCTGAGTTTCGACTAAATTTTGGAATGGTTGAGTACCTGACCCCATAATTTGTGTCTAAACCGATGATGCACTTGTATTTTGAGTCAGTTGTTTTTTCCACACATTGTTTTGTTTATGGTCTCTTTGTCAGATGGTGTCTTCGCTAAATCTGCTTAGATTCCTCCAAACATATCCCATTGTATCACCATCATTCACTTATTCCAATCCTAAATATTCCTGTTTTGTTTGATTTGAATACTATCCAAATCGCTATCCCTTATATTTGTGCGATGCCTTAGGTTTTGAAGTCGCTAGTTGTATTTGAACGACAAAAACAACCAATTAAAGCAACAAAGTATGATCTAGGCCCTTTACATGTATCGGTTAACAACAATAAAGGCATGATTACGAGTGATGTCCATATTATCATGGACTCCTTGTAACGACAACTAACAGGTGGAAACTATAAATTGCGTGCACGCAATCAAATAAATTCACCATATCGGCAAATTAATGAATATACACCAAACAAAATCTGTCAAGTATCAACCAACATATTTAATTATGATTATGCAGTCCACAAATGCAAACCAATGTGAAATAAGTGATAGTAAACAAGTAGCTACAATCTGACACTTTTATAAGTAATTACAATAAACTAGTAACTGCATATAAAAAGCCACAACATAACAGTCTCTGAAATAACTTCTTCAATCCAACACTCTTATAAGTACTTCTATTTACACACACAAAATCCATGACACAATGAGTCATTTGTTATAATCATTCTTGAGTACACAAACTTGCTTACCTTTGCTCCTATACCTTCACTTGATGCTCTAGCCCCCATTTTCTATGTATGAATTAAGCTTAGATCACCATTATTCACTGATTTCAATGCTAAATATTCCTGTTTTGTTTGATTTGAATACTAACCGAATCACTCTCCCTTACATTTGTTCGATGCCCTAGGTTTTGAAGTCGATGGTTGTATTTGAAATCGTTCTTCTTTTCTTTGCGTTCAAAGGGGTTCACGTAACAGGTTAACCATAGAATGATACATAAGATATATGTTAACCATGTCATGTTTTTTTGTTGTCTTTTTAACAATGCATTAATCTAGGACTACATTTGCTCAATTCTACACGTAAGAGGACTTGATTGAATCAAAAAATAGTTGAAGAACTAAAATTACACGAAGGGCAAATTAAAAGGACTAAATTATAAACTATTATATTTTTTTATTTATCCATATAAAATTGATAATTCACAATTGATAAGATAAAAAATATAAAAATTCTCATTACACTTACATTTTGTTTGTAAATGATAATACTAATTAAAATTAATCTAATCTTTCTAAAAAGCAGCTCAATTTCGTTAATTTTTTTAAACATAACCTTTTTAACATTTTTGTTGAGATTCCATTCCATCTGCCAAAAGTCAATGGTATGCCACAAAATCCATAAGCAGCAACTACTTTACTAAAAGAAACAAAATATCCATTCATTCTATCTAAGGAAAAATAAAAAGGCAACATAGAATCATAGGCAGAACCAAAAGCGCAAAACCCAGAACCCTTTTTATCCATTTCATTTTACATTTTTTTCCCCCAAATAAAGAAAATCATAAAACAAAAAACAAAAAGAGTTAAAAATAACAGTGTGAAGAATAACGGTAGCCCTACATTTTTACTGTTATGAAGAAATCGAGGTAGCGAAATCCGCTGCCGAACCTGAAAAAATCTTTCTCCTATAAATATAAATAGGGACAGTGTAAAATGTGGTAGCTCTCCTCTCTTTCTCTCTCTTTTCTCTCTCTTTCTCTGCGGAACGGGTTCAGATTAAGCCTGCACGTGGAGGGACTTTAGGAAGAAAACAGAGCGAGATCTGACCCATTTTCAATTTCTCATTTCTTGATAATTTGGAATTGGATTTGGAGACCCTTTGTCAAAAGGGGTCTTCTTCTCTACAAATCTCCTTCGCTCTCTACACTGGTATTCTCTCTCTCTCTCTCCCTCTCCCTCTGATATTGCTTGTGTAGTTTTTTCACTTTGTTCTGCTGTTTTTTTGGGTTCAAAGTTTTTGTCTTTCTTTCAATTCATCAATGATGAAGTGATTATTCAGATCATGCCCTTTTAAAATCTTGTTTTGCTGCCTTTGCTTCTATTTTCTGTGATTTGGATTTTGCATGCTGGGTTTGATCATAGAACTAGGTGTGATCTTTACCCTAAGAAAACCAGATTCATTTTTTATTATTATTTTAATAAATCGTCTATTCGAATTGTGGTGTTTGTGATTTATTTTCTTTTGCATGTTTGAGATGAAGATGTCAATCTTTAGATCCCTTTGTCCTTGTCACATGCCATGCTAGGATTCGTGGTTTGTGATCCAATTGAAGCAATTCATGTATTCATTGAGATGTTCATCATTCATATAGCTCTGTCCTGCATGTGCTGTGTCTTTTTTTCTTTTGGAATTTTCTGCATACGTGTGTGTTTTGGTTGTTTGATAATGATATGTCACTGTTAATGTTCGTAAAATTTAATTTCTGATTCATGATTTAGTGTATGTTTGGTTTACCATTGGGGAATTGCAAACATACATTTGAACCAAAATTATTTATAGAGTTCTTTTGGGGTAAACTTTACCCTTTCAACAGAAATCCAAACACATGCAAGATGTGGGATATTCATTGTACACGCAGGACTATTGAATTATACATGCTCTTGAATCTGCCCTATATTGATATGAAATAAATATATATTCCTTTTTTTTTTCCTTTCATTTGGAGTCAGGTTTCAGACTGTCTTTGTAGTTGGAGCCATGGCGGTTGAGATTGTGGGATTTGAGATGGTTCAAGGACCAATGGAGAATGGTGCTGAAGGAGGCAAATCTGTTTTGCTTGAAAAAGAGAATGGAAAACTGGAACATGATGTGGGAGCTGGTGAGACCATCAAATTTGGGTCACATGGAGATGAATCTGCTAAAGGGGAAGCCAATGAAGTTTCAGACTCCAATGCCCCGAAAGATGCTGTTGAAGAGTGGCCTGCTCCTAAGCAGATCCATTCTTTCTTTTTTGTCAGGTGCAGGCCTTATGATGATCCAACCATCAAAGCTAAAATTGATCAGCTTGATAAAGAGATCAGCAAGAAAAATCAAGCTCGGTTTCAGATCACTGAAGCACTGAAGGCAAAGAGGGTGAGTTGAAGATAATTCATCATTGTTGCTTGTTAAAATTTTAGTTGTTCTTTGGGGAAATTAAAATGGGAAGACAAGGAGGGAAGTAGTAGGATGTGTCAGTGTAGTCAAAGGCACCAAAGGGAGGCCCCAGCAGGGGTCTGCACCTTATGTTTATCGGATTCGGATTCATAACGGTAAAAAACCCTAAAAGTCAAACCATTTTCCTTGCTACTCTGGTGCTATCATGTTAATGGAGATACGATTGTCGGAATGCTTTAAAACAATACGGTTTCTTAAATTGATCATTTAATATTTTATTTGTGCTATAAATGCTATGATATGCTTGAGTTGTCAGTTCATATGGAAAATTAATGCAAAAGAGTCAAATAATTTAAATTTCCAGCATTGAAGGTGCGCGGCGCCTCTTGACTCGTAAAGGGCTCATTTTTCCTTACTATCTTGACATGCGTATTAACAGTTTAACATAGTACTTCATCCTCCTCCTTGTCATTTTCTCCCCTCTAACTGTCAAGTGGCAAGCAGAGTCTTTCTATCATACCCGATAATGTCTTTGTATACAATGTCATCTAATATATTTATTGTTCCGGTGCTTATTTTCTTATACATTTTCAGTTAAAAATAAAGTATGTAGTTGTTATCTCTTCATCATTTCCCCTCCTCGCCATCGTTTATTTAGTTTAAATATAACTGTGCCAAATGTAAATACTCATTGGACCTAATGATAGGAGTTCATTTTGTGCTAGCAAGCTACATTTCTTGAAATAGAGAAATATGGTATTTAGGGCAGGAACTAATTGTAGTGCCATTTGTGGGAAAAATTGAAGTACGTATGTTTGTGAAAGATGGGATTGTTCTTATGTGTTGGCTTAACAGCTCTGTGGTTGGAAATATGGACAAATACATATAATGTTATGACAAATTTTAGTATGTTTAATGATGGATATTGGGATCTTTGCAACTGTAGAGCTGGCTAGCATAGGAAAATAATTGTGCAATGAAGTCTGCTGGAGAAGTTATATCTGTGAATCATCTGATTATGTAATAAAATAATTAATGTGGATTGCGCATCACTTAGCATGTAGCCAATCCCACCCAGTGAGAAAAGGCTTGGTGGTGGTGGTTGTTGCACATCACTCAACAATGGGGTGTTCTTTCTGGTAAAGTTTTATTCTCAATAGATGTCTAATATAATTGCATATTTGGTCTTCACTGCAGTCTGATCGAGCAGAGTTGATTTCTCAGATCAAGGCTCTTAGAGGTGACAGCAAGCAATATCAGAATATTGTTGATGAGAAATTAAAAGAGATTGAGCCACTGCAACAGGCACTGGGCAAGCTGCGTACTGCAAATAATGCTGGTCGGGGTGGTTTATGCTCATCTGAGGAGGAACTTAATGATGTTGTATGTTATGAGTCCAAGTTTTTTAATTTATAGCTCGCCACTTTGTCTGGGTTGTAGTTAATCCTAACATTGATTCTCCATTCACCCACTACTCCCATATGCTTTGATGGATGCAGATATATAGCTTACAATACCGCATACAGCATGAGAGCATCCCATTGACTGAGGAAAAGCAAATCCTCCGAGAAATCAAACAGCTTGAGGGGACAAGGGATAAAGTTATTGCTAATGCTGCAATGAGGACCAAGTTACAGGATACTATTGGGCAGAAAGAAGCCATTCAGGATCAGGTTAAGGTAAGAATTTTGAATGTAGTTGTGCTATTGGTTTTTTTAACAAGTGTTCAGACTTTTTTTTGAATCTGTATTAATCATAAAGTCCTTGAGATACCTCTTTTTCTTGCAGCTTATAGGTGGGGATTTGGATGGGGTGAAGAAGGAGAGACAAGCAATTCGGTCCAAAATCAAGCAAATTGATGAGGAGCTGAAAACTACAGACAAGGATATCCAGTCTTTACAAGAAGAACTGACAGCTGTTACTCAGAAAAGAGAGAAAGCTTTTGAGAGCATTCAGCAGCTGAGAAAACAGCGCGATGAGGGGGTATGCATTGCTTTAAATATGAGACAGTCTAGTGTATAGTCTGAAGGTGAGTCTTGGCGCAACAATTAAAGTTGCTGCCGTGTGACTAGGAGGTCACAAGTTTGAGTCGTGGAATTAGCCTCTTGCAAATGCAAGGTAAGGCTACATAAAAGAGATTCACAATAGGTCTGGCACTTTGCTCGGAGCCTGCTATGGCAAAAGCTTTATATAGCTCTAGGTTGTCCTTTCACTATCTAGTGTCTAGTCTCAAGTCTAATTGTTTTTGGACGTGCTTGCTTGAATGGGTGGAAAATGGGGGATGTGGGGTACAGGGAATGCAAAATGGAGTGGGATGGAATAGTTTTAATTATCACTTAGTGATTGGTAGAGACGGTTGGAGGTTAAAAAAATGTTTTTGTTTGAGCCTAAGGTTGCATTTGGTTTTGTGAATGTTTTCTGTTAACATTTCTATATTTATTCACGAATAATTACAAAAATGTCATCATGTTTTTGACTTTGTTTCATGTTTTCAAATATATGCACAGCAAATGGTGAAAACCCGTATTTTTTTTTGCATTTTCATCTCATTTGGTATGAATAAATTCTTAAAGATGGAATGGAAAATGTGGCAGGATGTCATGTCCATCTTCATTTATTCTTTTAATCATCCCAAAACATGGCATTCAATGGCTTCCAGTCTTGTTTTAGATCCTCCCATTTTCATCCATTATCATACCACATCTAATCTTACTATTTGTAGAGTTTGTACCTAAAATTTGTTGATTGAGATTTGTTTGAAATTGTAATAAGAGTCTTGCGTTCTGCAAAATTTAACTGAATTATTTAGCATATCTGTTATCATGATTCTCATGAACCCAGTGAAGTATAATTCTTTCCATGATGTGAATTTCATATAAACATGCTTGATACTGTTGTTTATGTAAATATATAGTAGTTTTTGTTGTTATTTCTTAACTAATTTTTTTTTTTCATTGTTAAGATGTAGCTCTGACAAATGATTTCTGAATTTGAATTGATATTTTCTTTTTTCAGAACTCTCATTTCTACCAAAGTCGTACACTTTTAAACAAAGCACGGGAGCTGGCTGCAAAGAAAGATATTAACGCTCTTGATGAACATGCACAGACGGAGGTTTTTCCGCATAATATTCATTCTTTGGATCTATTGAATATTTATTGATGCATTACGCTATAACCATCCATTTTGTCCTGCTTTTCCTGACTGTGATGTGTTGTGGTTGAATCTTACTTTTTGTATTTTTTCCTCGGGTTCCAGGTTGAGAAATTTATGTCACTCTGGAACAGTGACAAAACTTTTAGGGATGATTATGAGAAAAGGATTTTGCCATCACTGGATATGCGGCAGTTGAGTAGGGATGGACGGATGAGGAACCCAGATGAAAGGCCAATACTGGAAGAACCAAAACCTGCTGAAACCGATGCATTACCAAAAGGCATCCAAAAACATTCAAAGGAGGAGCCTAAGCCTTCTCCACAAGAAACTTTGCCTACTCAGAAAGAATCCAAAAACAAAGGGAGAGATTTGAAATCCAAACCGGATAATAAGGATTTAGCAGAAGCTGATGATTATGAATTTGAAAATCCTCAAAAGGAGGCCCCTGCCAAAGAGCCTGAAATCGATCCAGCAAAGCTGAAAGAGATGAAAAGGGAAGAGGAAATCGCAAAAGCGAAGCAGGCCTTGGAAAGGAAGAAGAAGTTGGCCGAGAAAGCTGCAGCCAAAGCTGCTCTCAGGGCACAAAAGGAAGCTGAGAAGAAGCTTAAGGTGATTTAATATATTTGATGTGATTCTTTTTGGATTTGGATTCTCTCATGTTAGCTTTTGTCATGTCATGAGGGAAAAAGATACATAAACAACCATCATAGGACCCATCGTTACTTGTGTAGGGTCTATTAATTTTACTTTTATGTCTTTTTCTTTCTCAACATGACATTACAATAGCTTACTTACTAACATTAGAGGGTCCAAATCCTTGTTCATATTCCACTGAGATATAGCTTACAAAATCTGAAATTGGTTTCTAGGACCGCGAGAAGAAAGCAAAGAAGAAAGCTGGAGTTCCCACCCAGGATGAACCGGAAGCTGCAGTGGTCGAGGCTACAGAAGAAGAAAAGGTTAATGATGTTGTTGAGGCTCTAGCTCCGGTGAAGGAGAAGGTCCCAAAGGAGAGTGTTATCAGGTCCCGAAGCCGAGCAAAAGGCCCGGAATCGATTCCAAAGGCTATTCTGAAGCGGAAAAGGTCCAACGATTACTGGGTATGGATTGCAGCTGCTGCCTTGCTAGTCCTGCTGTTGTTGGTGCTTGGATACACCTATCTTCTCTAAGAAGTTTAGATCTAGAAGGAGCTGTGAAACCAATTTTCCTAGTGGATGGTTAGGTTTGTGAGGTAGCCTAAGTTACATTTCTGTTCTATACATCCTCTTAGGGGAATTGACCTAAAACAGACTCTGTTGTGCTTTGCTCCTGCTTTGGGAAGAAGCTATATACATTAGTTTTCCTGCTTTGGGAAGAAGCTATATACATTAGTTTGACTATGTATTTTCAAATTTTGTTCAAATTTCATGAGATGTTACTGGAAGCTTGGATTTGTTTCTATAGTTAATTTGGTCAGTGGAATGGTAACCATGATATACTGAAAAGTATATGTTTAGAGAATTCAAATGTTGGTTGTAGTCTTGATGATACATAATAAAATCTCTTGACAGAGGATGAATTACATGGCTTGAAAATTAAACCATGGGGTAGGTGTGATGGTAGGTTGAGCGTATCTGTATTTGGTTGGGTTAAGTTTTGAATTAATTGGTGCATAACTGCAAGCTACCAATAGGACTATAATAATTTTATGTTATTTCAAATAAATTTTTTGGGCAAGTAATGTTGACTTGGTAGTACTGACTTTTTTCTTTTTGTTAGAATTTTTCCAATAAATTATTTTCCTTTTCTTGAAAAAAAAAAAAGGTTCAAAGGCAAATGTCCCTTTTGCTTGTTAAAAACACGCGGTGATTGAAATTTATAGGCTAAATTACAAAATTGGTCCTCTAAGTTTATTTTAGGTTTCAATTTGGTTCTCTACGTTTTATTTGTTTCGTTTTGGTCCTCTACGTTTTATTTTAGTTTTCAATTTGGTCCTTTCCGTCACTAAAAGTCAATTGTCCGTAGCTAGAAGTTCATTTTCCAAAATGTTATTTGGCTTTTAGCTACGGACAATTGGCTTTTAGTGACGGAAAGAACCAATCTGTTGTAACTTTTAAAACGTAAGGGACCAAAACGAAACAAATAAAACATAGAGGACCAAATTGAAACCTAAAATAAACATAAAGGACCAATTTTGTAATTTAGCCAAATTTATATAATTGGAGGATTTACCTCAATTTAAGATGCCTATTAGTTTGATAGTGAATTTTACATAAATTTACTTGAATGGCAGGAAAGTTGTTCCTTCAACCATTAAGTTACTTCTTTTTAACCAAATATTTTTTCTCCTTGGGGTTTTTCTCCTACTAGCTAGCTAGGTGGACAGAAGGGGAGTGGTCTATCTAGGTGGAGTACCTTTTATAACTGACCTTGGACTGGACAACAAGGAAAACCATAGGAATGACTTCATTACACTCTCCATCAAGCCTAGAAGTGGAACCAAAAACAGAGCACTCGGCCTAACAGAACCCAAACTGCTGTTACAGTTAGACTATCCTATTCCTAGCCCTGTGAGGAGGAGGTCAGTCACAACATGCATGCATTTCCCAGGCACCCCAATATATAATAATTTCCTCAACTACCCATGTAACACCATCAAGTGAGGCAAACTGGCCCTATTTTCCCTGCGTGCTTAAAATGAGAATGAAAAAGTGGACTATTTTGTGGAGTTTCCTTTAGAAGACACAAATGATCTTTAGCTCTAACAAGCCATCAAATACATACAAGGAGAATAATAAATAGTCTCAATTGATTCTGGGTATGACATCATCTTCCCTCTCTTTCAAGAGACCTAACTAGGGAACTAATACAACCAACAGGGAACCGGTTTCATAAAAGTCCAGATGCACGAGACGTGTGAAAGAAAGCAAGGGGCAACTCTTCTCATTGGGAGATACAACCAAGAAATGTCCTGTTTGCACCAACTAAAAGGTTGAGGAGGCATGCACATGCTAAAACTCATAGTTTCCTTAACTTTACTTCATTCTAAGAAATAAGAAACGTACCTTATCTCCAACTTGGGGCTTTTTGAGAATTGGTTTTTATTACCTAAAAATCATCATCAATTGTTAACTCACCAACCATGTAACAAAACAAGTGAAAAATAGGTGAAAATGGGGATTAAATACTGAGAAAATTGTGAATAACTAGCTTTCCTACTAATAAGCGGATAGAATGGTGATTTACCCCTCGAATATTGGTGAGTTTGTTGTACTTAGGTCTCTTGTAGTCTTAGAATTGCTAAATATCCATGCTAAAACTCTTTGTGCCTCGACCTAATTGGTTTTCAAAACAAAATTCAAAAGACAAAAAGGAAAAGGAGAAGAATGTGAGTAGAGATGACAAAAGGAGGGAGCATTGGTGTATGAAATGCTACATAAGAAAAGTGTGTCGCGTGACCGTGATAATGTGACAATCCATTTGTCATATCATTGCTTAACGAATTAGGTTTAACAATAAGGATAAAAAAAGTGCTAACAATAATTAAACTTGTGATGAATTTTTTTAGAGACTAAAAATCAAATGGACAAATCTTTTTATAGATTAAAAACACATTTAAATGTTTATGTAGTATAATAACTTAATTTTCAATACCAAAGTTTAAGGGTGTACATGAGCCAGTTTGGATGATTTTGACCAAATCCAATGCCTAATCCGATCAATTTGATTAGTTTGGATTAAAAAAAAATCCATAATTTTTCTAAATGGCTCGAATCAAACCAATCTAGTGTTGAACGAGTTGGATTGAATTCATATGATTCAATCTAAAACCCATTTGTCTTTTCAATTCATATGGCCCAACACCCAAAAGTCCATATCTGATTAACCCTAAACTTAAAAACCCTAAAAACAATCTCACCCGTCATTCTTGACCCAAAAAAAAAAAATCTCACCCCTCATTCCTCTCACTTACCGGCCGCAGCCATTCACCATCCTCCCTTTTCTCTCCTCTCTCTTTCACTCTTCCTTCTCCTACGATTGGTAATACTGAAACTACTGCTTCAATGAATTTTTTTTTTGGGAACAACAGAAAGCATACCATGAAACACAGGAAAAAACAGAGAGCATAAGTGGTTTAGCATTTACCCTTTTATCCCTTCGCCATGGCTGCTGCTGCCACCAGCTTTGGAACTGTGTGGTGTGATACAGCCACAACATCACCTCAACCAACTCCATAATTGCACCACCATTTTCCTTGTCTATATTTGCAAGTTGTTTGATTTTTTCCAATCTTAGTTGTTTTTCTTGACTTCTTGTTAATTGTTTTCACATTGTATCCAGCCTGTATCCAGCTAAGAATTGAGCTCTCAAAATACTATAAATAGGGCTAAGAAGCTCAATGTAAGACACACTTGAGTTTTAAGAAATATTTAGAGTATTTGAGTTAGAGAGCATTTCTCTCTTGTTCCTGAGCCATTTTTGGCATCAGAGCAAGGTTCCTAGATCCCTAGTGTTGAGTTTGAGTGAAGAGAGTGCTAGATTTAAGAGAGTTGAGAGAGTTGTGGTGTAATCACAACTGGCCACCCTCAAAACTCCTATCTAGAGCCATTTTTTCGCAAAACTAACACTGTCATTGCGTCCGGAAGGCCCAAAAACCTTGGGAACCCAAGTTTCACGGCCAACGGAGCCACCACGCGCTGCCACGAAGGTCGCCGGAACAGTCGCCGGAAAGTGACGTCAGCATGACATCAGTGTTTGGACGTTGAAGACAAAGTGACATCAGCGTGACGTCAGCGTGACATCATCCCTCTAAAAAAATCCAAAAAAAAAATCTGAAAAACAAAAAAAATCCGAAAATCCAAAAATTACCCTGCCCAGAATTACCAAAATACCCCTGCTACCATAAAATTACCAAAATACCCCTAGCCCATTTATAGAGTGCTAATTTTCTAAAAAAAGTTTCTAGTATGCTCTGTGGTTGCAGTTTTATCTGATCTTCCACATCAGAAAAGAATTCTTTTTAGTTATTGCAAAAGAAATTGTAAATTTGTAAAAAAGTGCATTTCAGAAAAGGTCTGGCTAAGGAAAGACTTGGTTTTTAAAGACGCTTTGCACTACCTCTTTTTCCTGGGAAATTTTCTGGTGTTCTGATTACAAAGCTACAATCTCGGATCCATAAGTGCTTCACA
The DNA here is from genome assembly GCA_037113605.1 of Calophaca sinica. Classification (NCBI taxonomy): domain Eukaryota; kingdom Viridiplantae; phylum Streptophyta; class Magnoliopsida; order Fabales; family Fabaceae; genus Calophaca; species Calophaca sinica. The sequence goes on along the minus strand of CM073732.1, from coordinate 111,175,393 downwards.
AATTTACCCCTCCTAAAATGCCTCCCCGAAGACAACCCCTCCGAGACCTTGAAATGGAAGATATGCGAAGGCAAATTCAAGAACTTCAAGACGCCTTGCATACCCAACAAGTCTTGTTAGATGTACTCCAACAGCCTTCAGAAGAAAGAGAATATTCCAGTGATTCCTCAACGCCTCGAAACCGACGACCCCAAAGGCCACCATTTAGACATGATGACATCAAAGTTGACATCCCGGACTTTGAGGAAGACTTCAACCAGATGATTTCATTGATTGGCTTTAGACAGTCAAAAGAGTGTTTGAGTACAAGGAGATTCCCGAAGAAAAGAAAGTAAAAATTATTGTTGTGAAGTTGAAGAAACATGCTTCCATTTGGTGGGAAAATCTTAAGAAAAGGCGAGACCGAGAAGGGAAAAGTAAGATCAAGACATGGGAGAAAATGCGAAGGGAGTTAATCAAAATGTTCGTTCCTCTTCAATATTATCAAGACAAATCCATTCAGCTACAAAATCTTCGCCAGAAGAATCTGTCGGTCGAAGAATACACCAGGGAGTTTGAAAAGCTGATGATGCAATGTGGTCCACAAGAGAAAGAGGAGCAAACTATCGCCAGATACCTTGCAGGATTACACACTGATTTTGTTGAGCGTGTTGAACTTCAGCAGTACTGGTCACTAGAAGATGTTATTCACCTGACTACGCGAGTAGAAAAGCAGTTACCCAAAAGATCCACCTATAAAAACTTCTCCCCAACTAACAATCCTCCTTACACCCGCAAAACACCCGCCAACCAACCGAGTTCATCCAACCAACCACCTGCCAAACCCACTACCACAGAAAACAAAACCAAGGCAATCAAATGTTTCAAATGCCAAGGTTTTGGTCATATAGCTTCAAATTGTCCAAACCGGAGGACGATAACCATTGTCAAAGGTGAAGCTTATGAAGAACCTGAAGAGGAAGAAGCTCGAGACGAGCCAGAAATTGAAGGAGAGCCAATATATGATGAAGAACTCATTGTTACAGATCATGGCGAATCTTTGGTGATCAGGAGAAGCCTACACACCATGTCAGCTAAAGAAGACCATTGGCTGAGACACAATATTTTCCACACTCGTTGCACCGCTGACGAAAAAGTTTGTGATGTCATTATAGACGGTGGAAGTTGTGAAAATGTAGTTTCTAACTACATGGTGGAGAAATTGAATCTTCAAAACCAAATTCACCCACACCCTTATAAGTTGCATTAGCTTAGCAAAGGAAGTGAAGTAAAAGTTGACAAGCGATGCCTTGTTACCTTTTCCATTGGCCAGAAATACCAGGATCAGGTCTAGTGTGATGTTGTACCTATGGATGCCTGTCATCTTCTCCTGGGAAGACCCTGGCAATATGATCGTCGTGCTTTTTATGACGGTTATTCCAACACTTATTCCTTTGCCAAAGATGGTGTAAAGGTCAAGCTAACTCCTTTACCGCCAAGTGAGCTAGATAAAAGGAAAGAAGCAAAGCCATTGGTGTCATTACTCACGAAGGAGCAGGTTCAGGAAGCTGTGGAAGAAGTTCAGACCATGAGTTTCATTCTACTATTCGAGATAAATAAAGAAACAATCATTCCAGTAGAAATTATGAAGCTGCTTGAAGAATTTCCAGATGTTATTCCAGAGGAAATTCCATCTGGACTGCCACCAATGCGAGACATCTAACACGCTATTGACTTCATTCCCGACGCAGTGATTCCAAATAGGCCAGCCTACAGAATGAGTCCTCAGGAGCATGCTGAGATCCAGTGTCAAGTTGAAGAGTTAATGAAGAAAGGATTGATACAAGAAAGCATTAGTCCTTGTGCTGTTCCTGCCATTCTAGTCCCTAAGAAAGATGGAAGTTGGAGAATGTGTGTTGATAGTCGAGCTGTCAACAAGATTACCATCAAGTATAGGTTTCCAATTCCAAGAGTTGATGATTTGCTCGATCAATTACATGGTTCAACCATCTTTTCAAAGATTGATCTTCGCAGTGGATACCATCAAATTAGGTTAAGACCTGGAGATGAGTGGAAAACTGCTTTCAAAACCAGAGATGGTCTTTATGAATGAACTGTTATGCCTTTTGGTTTATCCAATGCCCCAAGCACATTCATGAGATTGATGAACCAAGTCCTTCGACCATTTATTGGCAAGTTTGTAGTCGTCTATTTTGATGACATCCTGATCCACAGTCAAAACAAAGAAGAGCATTTGGACCACCTACATCAAGTGCTACAAGCCCTCCGAGAGCAGAAACTCTATGCCAATTTGAAGAGTGTTCATTCTTAACCAATGAAGTTATATTCCTTGGTTATATAATCACTGCCGAAGGCATACGAGTTGATCCAGAAAAAATAGAGGCAATTAAAAGTTGGCCTACCCCACAATCAATCCATGATGTAAGAAGTTTCCATGAATTGGCATCTTTTTACAGAAGGTTCATCAAAAACTTCAGCTCAGTTGCCGCTCCTCTCACTAATTGTATAAAAGGAGACAAGTTTCAATGGACTGAGGCTGCACAGAAAAGTTTTGACTTTAAGAAGCGTTTGACTGAAGCACCTGTTTTAGCACTTCCTAATTTTGATCAAGTATTTGAAGTCAGTTGTGACGCTTCTAACACTGGAATTGGTGCTGTTCTAAGTCAAGAAGGACATCCCATAGCCTTCTTCAGTGAAAAGCTCAACAATGCTAAACTTCGATATTCTACATATGACAAGGAGTTCTATGCAATTATTCGTGCATTACAACATTGGAGCCATTACTTGTTGAATAAGGAGTTCATTCTTTATTCTGATCATGAAGCCTTAAAGCATTTGAACTCTCAACAAAAGATCAGTCGCCGACATGCTGCTTGGAGTGAGTTTTTACAGCCTTACCCGTTCCTAATCAAGCATAAGGCTGGAATTCAAAATGTCGTTGCAGATGCTCTCAGCAGACGTCATGCTTTGCTTACCACATTACAGACAAAAGTCATCGGCTTTGAGACTATCAAGGAGTTATATCCCGAGGATCCAGATTTCCAAAAATTCTGGAATGCTACTAAGTTACAGGCCTCACAAGATTACTACCGACATGAAGGATTCCTGTTCAAAGGAAAGACTTTGTGTATTCCTCAATGCTCACTACGAGAAGCTATCATTTGGGAAGCCCATGACAAAGGATTAGCTGGTCATTTTGGACGAGATAAAACAATGGCCTTAGTGAAAGAGAATTTTTATTGGCCAAGACTGGAGAGAGATGTCAATTGGCATATTCAAAGGTGCAGAATTTGCCACTTGGCCAAAACTAAAGGCCAAAACACTGGGTTATATATGCCACTCCCTATACCTGAGACCCCTTGGGAAGACGTTAGCATGGACTTTGTCTTAGGACTACCTCGAACTCAGCGTCACAAGGATTCAATAATGGTTGTGGTAGATAGATTTTCAAAGATGGCCCATTTCATTCCTTGCCAGAAGACCAACGATGCTGTTCAAGTTGCTGATCTGTATTTCAAAGAAATTGTTCGTCTTCGTGGAATTCCAAAAACCATCACTTCCGACAGAGATGTCAAGTTCTTAAGCCACTTTTGGAGAACTTTATGGAAGAAAACGGGTACTAAGCTACAATTCAGTAGTGCTAGTCATCCCCAGACAGATGGACAAATAGAAGCAGTCAACCGACTATTGGGGAATCTACTTCGAAGTTTTGTGGGTAAAAATCTAAACCAGTGGGATCTTATCCTTGCACAAGTTGAGTTTGCTTACAACAATTTAACTAACCAAGCCACTGGATAATGTCCTTTTGAAGTAGTATATAGCACTCGTCCACTGAGTCCGCTTGACTTGACCCCCTCAGTTGATAAGCAACAATACAGTTCAAATGCAGAAAGCAGGGCAAAAGAGATAAAGAAGCTACATGAGCAAGTTCGAGAGCGGATTCGAAAGAAAAATTCAAGGTATAAGGCTCAACGAGACAAGCATCGGAAGCAACAAACTTTTAAAGTTGGAGATTTGGTTTGGATACATCTATGGAATGAGCGATTTCCAAATCAACCAAATGCTAAGTTGTCCCCTAGAGCTGATGGACCATTCAAAATTGTGCAGAAAATTAATGACAATGCTTACAAGGTAGAGTTACCAGGAACATATGGTGTCTCTGCAACATTCAACGTCACTGACCTTTCGCCATATTTAGATGATGAAGCAGATTTAAACTCGAGGGCGAGTTCTTTCGAACCCAGGGAGTATGATACAGCCACAGTATCACCTCAACCAACTCCATAATTGCACCACCATTTTCCTTGTCTATATTTGCAAGTTATTTGATTTTTTCCAATCTTAGTTGTTTTTCTTGACTTCTTGTTAATTGTTTTCACATTGTATCCAGCATGTATCCAGCTAATAATTGAGCTCTCAAAATACTATAAATAGGGCTAAGAAGCTCAATGTAAGACACACTTGAGTTTTAAGAAATATTAAGAGTATTTGAGTTAGAGAGCATTTCTCTCTTGTTCCTGAGCCATGGTGTCTAAGAAGAGTAACTCAGGCTTTTGCGCTCTCTCATTCTCAAATTCTACGCACCAATGTAACCTCTCTTTCCAAAGGACCATGACCTCTCATCTTCTCTCCGTTTCCACTTCTTCAGGTTTCTACTTTCTTAATCCATTTGTTTTTTCCTTTGTTATTTTCTTTTCTTCTTTTGTTGGTGGCTGATGCTATATGTAAGTGATGCTGTTTGGCATGCCCTTTATGTACAATCGTTAAAAAACGTAGTCTTTTTGATAAAAGAAATTGTGGGTAATGAAACCAAGGCGAGCAAATTCGTTATTTAGTCCATTATTTAATTTTAAGTTGCTTGAATTTGAGTGTGTCTCGAGCTCAACATTGTGATGAGCATAGGTGAGTGGACAAAAGGGTTTCATAAGAAAACTTGGCGTTTATTCTGTGTTTGAACTTGATGGGCAGGCTCATTGCTCAAAAGTCATAACCTTTACTACATATGCGATGATGGGGAAGGGGCTTTGGCACTGAAAGACAGATTATCAACTGTGTAATGTGTTGTTGATAGATTGTGTGTAATAAGTGAAACTTCAGTGCTTGACTGATCAATTAACTAAATGAACTTGAGCCATGACCCATGTTTCCATCCAGTTGACCTAACAAGTTAAAATTGTTTTTCAATCCCCTCTTTACTGCTGCCTGTAATGTAATGCAGCTTGAGTGACGACGTCTGTGTGTGGCTGATCAATGTCTTTTAATGCACCTTTTATAATTTTGCACCTTGTGTTTTTAAATGTATGTCATGTCCAATAATTACTTTTTAACATGTTTTATATATTTGGATCTTAATTTGAGCTTTAGTGAAATTCTTTGTTAATTTTCGGATTTTATTACACACTAACCCATGTTCCTTCTATAGGCCATAACTTGGGCTATACTTATCCGATTGCAGTGATCTTTGTGGCTTTGGAAAGCTAAGAAGCAGAGCTACATCTCTTATGTTGACACCAAAGCCCAGTTCGGACGTTTTGATGGTCGAAAATGCCAATTATTGTAGCTGGCGAGACTGACTGCTAATTCTGGATCACTTACTCATGTGATTAGTTGTTATTGGGCTAATTAATCTCTTATGGGTTCTTCTCTTTGGTCATAAACTGAAGTTTACCTAGGTTAACTTAAGGAGACATTATAAATAGGATTTTTAGAGTCTTAGGAACTACCTTTTGATTACTTTCGAATCTTTTGCCGTTTTTGAGTTTTAGCAATCTTTTCTCCTTCTCTTCTTCTTAATCTCGTTTTTGGCCAAACCTTCCATGGAAGGCTAAACCTTTTAGATTAATTCACTGGTTATGGAGTTTTTATAAGGATCTTGAGGTTTGTTATTAATGTTAAATTCGATTTTGTGTTTCTATTTCTTTTCCTTTTGATCTTTTATCTCTTCGATTTCGGTTTGCAAATTCGTTTTAGGTATTGATGCTTAATCATATCAACTTCGTTTTTGCTATCTGATTTGAGATTATTTGAAATAAGTTGAACGCTTGTTTTGGTTTATTTCAAATAGAGATCAATAGGATCTATAACGCTTAGTTATAGGTTTGATTGAATTTAGTTATTAAATTAATTATGTTTTTGTGACGCTTGTTCCTTATTCATAATTGATTGAATTCTGGGATGCTTAATCCAGTAGGAATTCGTATAGGTTTAATCAATGCTTGATTGGTTAATTCTGTGATCAAACAATAATAGAATCACGAAAGAGAATAATTCTTTGAAAACCTGTGATAGATCCAAGTAATAACTATCCTGAACCAGTGGATTAGTCGTTTTTATACATTGATATTTCTATTTTTCATAATCTGTTTCTCATAATTGAAACCCCCCATTTTATTTCCTCGTGTGTTCTTGTCTTTGGTTATTGTTGAATTGGAGATCCTTGTGAGACGACCAAGGTTGAATTACCTTGTTACTACATTTACTATTTTTAATTATTTGACCCGTGCGCGATAGCGGATCAAATTGGAGCCGTTGCCGGGGATCTCTGATCAAGAATAGCCAATTCAAGAACCCTACTAACGTATCTAACCTTTGATTTTGTATTTTAGTTGTGTTTCAGGTTCTGACATTGGATTTTGTATTGAGCTAGTGAAAAAAATCGATTTCCAGTCAACTTGCTCGGATTGCTGGGAAATTTTGCCAAAAAATCCGGAAAAAAAAAATCAAGGATCAATACTCCCTTATCAGGGACTGATATTGGGACTACAGGCTCAAATTCTAAAATTCCATCGTTTAGACCACTTTTTAATATTTTTTGAATTTTTCGTATCTTTAAAAAAATCCAAAAAAAATTGTGTTATCTTTATTTGATTTTTAGAGATTTTTGGTGCTATTTTTAGATTTTTTAGATTTTATTTGATACGTTTTGTCAATTTATTTCTTGTTTTAGCGATTAGGACATTGTTGGCATTTTTTCATTTGTTGTGCTGCCTTCATATTTGCTCATGATGCATGACTAGGTCCAATTCTGAAATTCTGCATTATTTTGATCCAGAAATAGATAGGACATTTCATTCACTTTATAGACTTAATAGGGCTAGTACTAGTAATAACATAGGTAGTGATCATATAGGTGATAGTGATACTGATAGCATTAGCATATTTAGTCATACTCTCTTTGACACTGATTCTGATTCTGAATTTATTATTGATACCTTGGCTGCTAGAACATTAAGAGAACTTGATGCACCTGATGTTTCTTATAATTCTTTTTGCATTGAATACCCTGATGTTGAAGTACCTTTTGAACTTAAATCTGGTTTGATACATTTGCTTCCTGAGTTTCATGGTTTTGCAGGTGAAGATCCTCACAAACATCCTAAGGAGTTCCATATTGTGTGCTTTACCATGAAACCTCAAGGAGTCCCAGAGGATCACATCAAGTTGAGAGCCTTTCCATTCTCATTACAAGACACTGTCAATTACTAGTTGTACTACCTTCAATCAGGTTCTGTGACAAGCTGGAATGAATTGAAGAAGTTATTTCTGGAAAAGTTCTTCTCTGCCTCTAGAGCTGCTTCAATCAGAAAAGAAATATATGCCATCAAGTAGATTGACAGAGAATCTTTGCATGAATACTGTGAGAGATTTAAGAAGTTATGTGCAAGCTGCCCTCACCATCAAATTTCTGAACAGCTGCCCATCCAATATTTTTATGAAGGCTTGCTGCCTATGAATCGAAATATCATGGATGCTGCTATTGGAGGAACAATTGTGGATAAGACCCCAGCAGATGCAAGAAGCCTGATTGAGAACATGTCCATTAATTCTCAGCAGTTTACTACCAGAAAAAAGTCAGTGGTGCTGACAAAAGGAGTCAATGAGATACAGGCTGCTAAGCATAAGATCTTAGAGACCAAGCTTGATGAACTTGCTTTAATGGTGAAAAAGTTAGCTGTAACTAAAACTCAGGCAGCGAGAGTTTGTGGTATTTGTACTTCTGCAGAGCACCCTACATATGCATGTCCTACATTGCAGGAAGCTGACAATGCTAATACTCCTCAGGCCTATGCAGCAAACATATTCAATGACAAGCCCCAGCCTGTAACAGCCCAGATTTTTTTCATCCTTCAAGATTAGGATATGTCTTAGGGTATTAGAACATGCTTATAGTTGCTTGGGATGGGTTTCATATGTTTTACCATTCCTTCAGCCGATTGAGTATCTAGATGTACCTTTATTCCTATGTTTAGTTATTTCAGTCACTGTATTCCCCATTTTCGAACCTCTCAACAACTCAATTGGATTTAAGTCCCTTCAATAAAGTTGTAGCGTTATCTTTTATCTTTTAGTTGGCTTTAGTTCGACTCGACTTCGATACCTACAACTCTAGATATGCTCTCTGGAGTCAATACAACGCAAGCGTAACACCTAGGAATATTATAGTATATTTCAACTGCATGTTTGATCCTGTTAGAGTCCGAATTTGGGTAAGCCTATTAGAGAGAAAATTGTAGGAAATTCTCTTAGCTTTCCAACGACACCAAGAACGCCTCAATCAGACATCTGTAGCTCCAGATACGGCCAAAACAGTGAAACAGTGGCGCAGAGCGCCCAGACTCAAGCGCAGGCGCCCGGGATCACCGAGAGCCTGCGCCAGGCGCCCATTCCAGGCGCCAGGCGCCTACTGGCACCATGCTGTCACACGATTTTTTTATGTTTTGACGCGTTTTGGCACGTGGAATCTGACCCATTGGACCCAAACTCGACCCAATTCACTAAGATTACATGTTAGGGTTATGAACCACCAACTAAGCCTCAGTTTTTACTCTAACCACGTTCTCTAAACTGCCCACAAAGTGTCTCACCAGAAAAACCACTTTCTTCTTCTTCTCTTTGCTTTTTCTGCTCTAGGGTGTTCTTGGATAGAGCTTGTGCATAGAAACTCGAATTGAAGACTAGTATCACTGTCATTCTCTTATGTCCATTGAGGAGATTAGTTTAAGGTAAGCCTTCTTGACCGAGGATAAGTTCTTAATCATCATTAGGGTTCCAAAATTCTGGTTTATCATTCTTATATCCTTTGCTCTTGTGTTTTTGATTAAGAAAGTCGCTAAGGAAGAATCTTGGAGTTCTCTCAACCTACTCTAGGAGCACGAAATTCTCTTAAGGTAAGGGGTAGTTGTTTCTGATCTAGTGAGGTTATGGAACTTGAGTGAGCAATAGGGGTGTCCCAAGACCCCTACGCCTCGCGCGGTAACAATAAATGAGTACTATCACCACCGTGATAGGAAAATACTTGAACCCTTGGATAATAATCTTCAATTTGTGATACCTACCGTAATGTAATGTGATAAATTCATTTGATAGATGGTTTTGGTGTGGTGATTGAGCCTTGACTGTTTATATGATTGTTACTCTTGATGACCTCTTTGATGTTCATGGATTTATGAGTTTTTTGTTGTTGTTGCAAATTGCTATGGCATGAATCCTACAAACTTTGAAGATATACTATATGATTTGTGTTGTTGTGCCTTGGCATTGACACTGATATCATGTGCAAGTTAATGAATTGCCTAACTTAACTAGTTGTTGTTGTAGGGAATTAGAAGGTAATGTTATACTTTAAAAACAGAATTCTTATGAGGCTAAAAATGGAGTTAAAATCGACTAAGTTAGGATTAATCATCTAGAATAATTGATACATGAGTTGGTTATGTTTTGATAATGAATTTTCGTGGTGTCAAGATGACGTTTGAGTACTAATAGTAATGGCTAAGTAGATTATGCAGAATTTTCTGTCGAAAATTATTAGGTGTTGAACTTAAACAGTTAAAGAACCACCTTTCGAATTTTATAAATTTGTAGGGACTAAGTATGGATCAAAGGACTCTAGATTATGCTTAATTATGTATTATGGCGTTTGGTCCCCGAACGAGTGGGGACTACCATTTTACTAATTGTAAGACAGTGGCAGGGCGCCAGGCGCCCACTCTGCCAGCGTCAGGCGCCCAGTGGCAGCCTGTGTGTGAGTTGTGTTGTCGCTTTTCCCTAGATTCCTGTTCTTTATACAGTGTTGTAAGACCTATGTAGAATGCCTAAGAATTGTCTAAGACGCCTAATTCCCGTTCTTGCCGAATTGACTAATCGTTTAAATTGATGATTTATTTAAGTGTTATGTGCTTAAACTAAATTGGCTAAGGGTGTTGATTTATTCTCTTGTTGATTGAAGGTACTCGTTGATGTATTGACCCATGTCTTGAAGTTGTTGTTGTTGTTCTATCGAGGATATTGCGATAGAAGTTGTTGTTGTTAGACACCGCATTTGGTTATGTTCATGCATCATGGTGTCGGCATTGTTGTTGTTGTTAGTAGGGTGTATCGGGCAAGGTATCCCGTGACGGGCGAGGTTTCCCGGTCCTACGGTTAAAAAGGGCGAATCGGGCAAGGTATCCCGTGACGGGCAAGGTTCCCGGTCCTACTGTTAATGGGGCGAATCGGGCAAGGTATCCCGTGGCGGGCGTGGTATCCCGGTCCTGTCGTGATTGGGGCATTACGGACATGGTATTCCGAAACGGGCAAGGTATCCCGGCCTCGTTATAAATGGATCCACATGCATATAGTTATGGTCCTAGAAATATATCATTTTACATGATAACATGCCTGGTTGTTTAGTTTTTGGTGGTGTACTTTAATGTTGTGGTTGATGTTGTGGCATGTGATATTTAATTGTTGTGGTAACATCTTTATGTCGTGGTTGATGTTGTAGTACTGGTGATTAGATGTGGTCATTGGAATTGTTGTTATATTGCGCATTGTTCACTGATTTCCTTCACTGTATGTACTATTTGAGGTTATGATGACTAACCCCTTTTGTGGCTATGCATATCCCATTGGGTATGTATAGATGATGAGACTGCAGGTGTTGAGGGTGTTAATGCCGATGAGTGATCGTGATGGCTCGTTGGAATAGATAGAAGACTTATTTTTGTTTTGAACAAGTTATTGTATTTTTTTTGTTGTATTAATTAGGGAGAAGCTCTGAATTAATGTGACATCGAGGAACCTTGGGTTTATCTCCTTTTGATGTTTTTCCTCTTGTACTATGTTTGATTTTCGCAAGTTGAGAGTGACAGCCCTACCTTATTTGAAATGAAAAGCTTTTACTTTGATCAAAATTTTATTTCTTGTTCTTTCTTCTTACATTGCTAAAATGCCATGACGGGGTAGAGGGTGTCACACAGCCCAACTATGATCTGTCTTTCAACAGGTACAACCCCAATTGGAGAAACCATCCAAACCTGAGATTGGGAAATACCTCACAGCAGCCCAGGCCACAACCTGCCCCACAGGCAGCCCAACAAAACAACACAGCAGCTACAAAATCTAAACCTTCATTGGAGGACCTTATTAAACAGATAGCAGTCTAGAATCTCCAATTCCAGCAGCGAATAGATTCAACCATTCAAAATTTAGAGGCAAAAATTGGACAGCTAGCAACTTCCATCAATCAGATGCAGTCTCAGGGGTCGAGCAATTTGCCTGCCCAACCGGTAGTGAATCCAAATGTCAGTGCAATCACTCTCAAGTCTGGCAAAGCTATTGACACTCCAGAACTTCCTCCAGTAGAAAATGCAAGTGGCAGGAAAAATGATAAGCCACCTTCTGTACCTACCTCTACTGATGATGATGATGCACAACCAATACTAATTCCCTTCCCTCAAAGGGCTGTGATAACTAAGAAGATGGATGTGGCAGATAAAGACAAGGAAATCTTGGACACATTTACGAAGGTTGAAGTTAATATACCTCTCCTTGAAGCGATTAAGCAGATTCTAAGATATGCTAAGTTCCTAAAAGAACTGTGCACACACAAAAGAAGGCGGAGGCTGAAGGAAAATGAAAAGGTCAACATGAGTCGCAATGTTTCTGCGCTCATACAACCCATGATGCCCCAAAAGTGTAAAGATCCAGGAATTTTTACTATTTCATGTACCATAGGCGAGAGTAAATTTGAAAATGCCATGCTGGATTTAGGTGCTTCCATTAATGTGATGCCTACATCTATCTTTAACTCTCTGGCTCTTGGACCTTTGCAGAATATAGGTGTTGTTATTTAGTTGGCAAACAGAAGCAATGCTCACCCTGCTGGACTCGTGGAGGATGTACTTGTCAAAGTTAATGACTTGATTTTTCCTGCAGATTTTTACATTCTGGACATGGAGGGAGAAACAAAATCCAGCAGGGCACTTATCATCCTAGGCAGACCATTCATAAGAACAACAAGAACCAAGATTGATGCCCATGCTGGAACACTGTCCATGGAATTTGGGGATAGCATAGTTAGATTTAACATATTTGATGCTAAACATCCCATGGAAGAGCATTCTCTTTTCCAAATAGAATTACTTGCTGACTTAGTTGAAGATACTTGTTCTGATGTTACAGATTGCAATGTTGTACCTGCTAATATTACAAATGATGTTGCTGCATTGCAAGCTGCTGATGTAACTTCGTCCACTAGAATACTTCCCTCCATTGAGCAGCCACAAAGAAGACTTATTCCCTTGATTTTGGATGTTGTGAAGAAGAAGAAAGCCAAACACTTCCATGTGTTCAACTCTCGCCTTAAAATCATGGAGGGTAAACTTCGATCCAAGTGGATTGGCCCTTTTGTTGCTACTAACACTGTTCCTTATGGTTCAATGGGAATAAAAAGTGAAGCCACCAATAAAGTCTTCAAAGTCAATGGACACTGCCTCAAGCTTTGCCATAAGAGCCTCGCACTTGAAAAGGAGACTGTAGGAGAGCTCTCCTTGAAAAAGCCACCTTGAAGAGGGTGTTTTCTTTCCTTACTCCTTACTCTTATTTTATACTTGTTGCTTATATTGAGGACAATGTGTGATTTAAGTATGGGGGAGATCTTTTAGCATAGTGGTTTTATTTTGTTTTTGTTTTGCATTTTTGTTTAAAAAAATTTGTTATTTTTGCATGCATTTTCGTTGGATTTCTTGGTTTGTATGAGTTGGGAGTGACTTCACTATTCTAGGACCATAGGTTTTGTGGCATGATATGGATGACTTCCTTGCATTCTTAATATGATAAGTTGGATTTGAACACTAAATTGTGTATCATTTGTGATAGATCATTGTCCTTGGTGAGATTTGGGCCTTATAATGAATAGAATACACTTGGCCATTCTCTTTCTTTCTTGTGTGATTTCACTCATGTTTGTTGGTTACTCTAGAACTTGACTTGACTCTTGTTGAAACTCTTGTTCACATGCATGCATTGAAATGATCTAGGCAATTTTTTTTCTTATTAAACCACTAGCCAAATATGCCTACTTTGTAATTATCCCTTTGCTAGCCCCTTTGAGCCTATTTATCCCATTCTTTGTTATATAGCTCATTACAAGCCTAAAAGTGGAAAACAATGATATGACCCAATATTAGGGGATAAAGGAGCTTTGTTTTTGAAAAAAAAAATTTCTAATAAATATTGCATAAGTGTGGGGGTGCTCAAAGATGTGGTTGTCTTAGAATATCTAAATGTTGTGCTTCATTGAAAATTTGACAAGTGAAAAAAAAAGGAAGAAGTTGATAATAAAGAAGGAAAGTGTGGAAGTGGAAAAATGGATTGAAATTTGGTTGAATTGCCCCCATGATTATTTAGTAATTGTTTTTCATTGCTCCTCTATCCTCTGTGATTTTATAACCTAGTGACCCCTTTCAATTATCCAACCTTGACATTGGCCCCATTATAACCTTAATAAAGACCTTTTGATCTTTGTGTGCATGTGTTTCAAATGTGGATGTTAGAGACTTGTCAAGCTTATGGTAGGGCTAGCTTTCATGATGTGCTTTGAGTGTAAACACTAGCCTAGACACTTGAGAGTTTGAGATAACCTTGTGAGGATTCTATCACTTGTGATTCATTCTTTGATTATTCTATCCTCTTGTTTGCTTTGAAAGTAATAAGATGTTATTCATAATTGCCATGGTTCCTTGAAACCTTGAATGAGCAATTCGCTTGCCACTTTGTATCATTGGGGTTCATTGAAAATGCATCTTTTCATTGTTTATTTCCTTTTGAAACTTTCTTTTTGTTTTGACCATGAGTTTTGCTCAGAGTGCAAAAGCTTAAGTGTGGGGGAATTTGATCAATGCATTTTAATGCATCTTTTATAGCTTTTCACTTTGTGTTTTTAAATGTGTGTCATGCCCAATAATTATTTTTTAATATGTTTTATATCTGTGGGTCTTAATTTGGGCTTTAGTGAAATTCTTTGTTAATTTTCGGATTTTGTTACATCCTGACCCATATTCGTTCTGTATGCCATAACTTGGGCTATACTTATCCCATTGCAGTGATCTTTGTGGCGTTGGAAAGCTAAGAAGCAGAGCTACATCTCTTATGTTGACACCAAAGCCCAGTTCGGACGTTTTGATGGTCGAAAATGCCAATTACTGCTGTTGGCAAGACTGACTATGAATTCTGGATCACTTACTCATGTGATTAGTTGTTATTGGACTAATTATCCTCTTATGGACCCTTCTCTTTGGTCATAAACTGAAGTTTATCTAGGTTAACCTAAGGAGACATTATAAATATGATTTTTAAAGTCTTAGGATCTACCTTTTGATTACTTTTGAATCTTTTGCCGTTTTTGAGTTTTAGCAATCTTTTCTCCTTCTCTCCTTCTTAATCTCGTTTTGGCCAAACCTTCTATGGAAGGCTAAACCTTTTAGATTAATTCACTGGTTAGGGAGTTTTTATAAGGATCTTGAGGTTTGTTATTAATGTTAAATTCGATTTTGTATTTCTATTTCTTTTCCTTTTGATCTTTCATCTCTTCGATTTCTATTTGCGAATTCGTTTTAGGTATTGATGCTTAATCATATCAACTTCATTTTTGCTATCTGATTTGAGATTATTTGAAATAAGTTGAACGCTTGTTTTGGTTTATTTCGAATAGAGATCAATAGGATCTATAATGCTTAGTTATATGTTTGATTGAATTCGGTTATTAAATTAATTATGTTTTTGTGACGCTTGTTCCTTATTCATAATTAATTGAATTCTGTGATGCTTAATCCAGTAGGAATTCATATTGGTTTAATCAACGCTTGATTGGTTAATTCTGTGATTAAACAAGAATAGAATCACGAAAGAGAATAATTCTTTGAAAACTCGTGATAGATCCAAGTAATAACTATCCCGAACCAGTGGATTAGTCGTTTTTATACATTGATATTTCTATTTTTCATAATCTGTTTCTCATAATTGAAACCCCCCATTTTATTTCCTCGTGTATTCTTGTCTTTGGTTATTGTTGAATTGGAGATCCTTATGAGACGACCAATGTTGAATTACCTTATTACTATATTTACTATTTTTAATTATTTGACCCGTGCGCGACATCGGATCAATGGCCATCTAATAGAATACATGACATTGGGGAGATCTATTTTATTGGACTTAGCTGAGATGAGAGTCGATGTTTTGGATATGATTAGATAGTGTTGAAGGAATCATGGTTGATGAATGGTGGTACAAGACTACAAGCAACTGAGCAAGTGGCATGATCCAGCGACGAGTGGTAACATATTCTTGAGATGGGGAAAAAAGCGTAGCAAAAGAAGTGAAGCATATTCTTGAGATGGTACTTTCTTGTTTTTCCCTGATCCAGATAAATTATCATTCTAGGTTTACCTTAGGCATGTCATGAATAACCTTGGAACTTCCTTTCATCCACTCATGAAAGTCTGATGTTCATTACCTGTGTAAAAAATTGAGCTCTGGTTGGGCCTTTGATCCATTATATATTTTAAAATTTTATGCTATAAAACACTATTTAATCCCTGACTTGGTTGTTGTCCATTGGTGTTGTTGTAGGCTAGACGAGCATCATTAAAACGTGAGATGTGAAAGCAATGCAAGTATTGGAAAAATTAGCAGATGTGAAAGCAATTGCTCAAGGAGGTTATCCACAAGTAATTATCTAGATACGTGGTTTCTGTTCCCTTCATAAAACAAGTTATCTATGTTCGTATGTAGACATTACACATATGTTCTGTAGGCTGAGCGCTGTCGGATTTCTGTTGGACATCCAGATGAACTGACAAGTGATCCAGATATTGTTTCGGCATTGAGGTAAATCTTGTAATTTTTGTTGCCAAAATTGTCGAGCTCAGCACAGTAATTATCATTATCATAGTAATGCATAAATTTTTGTGTATAAATTAAAATATTATGCATATATATTATATATTTGGTATATATATATATATATTTAAAAAATAATATTTTATTCGAACTTGGTTCGATCTCGGTCTGACTCTAGTCTGATTCTAAAACCCTGAACTCTGTCCCTCTTCAGTTCAATACTCGGTCCAATTTTAATTACCTTGGTAATTATTGATGCTCCTAGATGTACTTACTGTTAACATAAAATTTTCCTTTTCAGCATTAGAGGGAACTTTCACTTTGAACCTTGCTCTCATGGTGACTTTCTTGGCTCAATTCTTGGTACAGGATTTGCCATGGAGAAACTTGGAGATATTATATTGCAGGTGTTCTATATCAAAAAATGACTATATACGTTTTGTACTATTAAAGGGCAAAGGATAGAAAATGTCCTGACTATATATGTAGCAAGTAATATTTACATATAAACCAAACCCAACGAAAAAACCGAACTACTTAAAAGCTAAAAAGCTTACAAAAGAAATAAAACAGACAAGTATTACCATCATCCATAGCATAATCCTCGTTCTGTTATTTTTCTTTTTAATTAGTTTCCTGAAATAATAAAAATAAAGTTAATATTTTATAAAAAAATTAAAATTAAGTTAAATTTAAAATTAGATATTAAAGAATAACCTTGGAGTAAAAGGGAAATGCACACCGTAATCTCCATTACGGTAGGCAGAACCCTATTTTGGCAAATTTAATCGTTCGTTTTTCGTTAACTATTTCAATTACGCCTTTTTACCCTATTTTTAGTTAAAACCCTTTTATTTTCATTTCTATTTTAAATCTTCAAAAAATAAATTGATAAAAGAAATAAGGCTAAATTATACTTTTAGTCTCTTATGTTTATTTTAATTTTCGTTTTAGTCTCTTATGTATTAAAAATTTTAAATTGGTCCCTTATGTGTAAGAGTTATATCAAAGTGGTTTCTTTTGTTTTTTTGTTCCAAAATGGTCATTTATGTTATAAAAATTATACCAGTATGGTCCCCTTTTTTATTCCATATTTTGCAAAAAAAAGACCACATTGGTATAATTTTGAAACATAAGGGGCCATTTTAGGGAAAAAAAAAGGGGGCCACTTTGATATAACTCTTACATATAAAGGATCAATTTGAAACTTTTAATACATAAGGGACCAAAACGAAAATTAAAATAAACATAAATGACTAAAAATATAATTTAACCAAGAAATAACTATTTTTGTGTATTATGCTTACTTTCAATATTTTAAATTATTATAAAAAATATTAAAATATCTATGTGACATATGTATTTATTTTGTCCTTTGTACAAAAAAAAAAGATTTGTCCTATAACCGATAAGGCCATGGCTAGGGTGCACCACTTTATAGGTGGTGCACCGTGTATCATGCTATTTTGTCAATTTTAAAAAGTTTTTAAATTTTTTTTTGCTCGTCAAAAAATAAAAAGTTTTTAAATTTTTAAAAATTATAAAATAATATTTTTTAATCAACACTCAACCTCATCCCATCACTCCCTAGACTTCTCTTCTCCCCTCTCACCTATGCCGCTCTTCTTTTTCCGTGTGTCGATAAAACCCATGAATGGGTCACAATGCTTGTATGCCACTGATGCTTGTACACACTGATTTTTATTGATGATTCATGGGACAGTAGGAATTAATTTCATGTTTGGATTTAATTTTAGGTTTGGATTTTTTGTTGTTGATGATGCTTGGGTTTTTTTTTTTCACTGCCAATATGAGCGCAACAATTTAGCATGGGTTGGCACATGAAAGCTGGATTGTTCAAATCTGGAAGCATAGAACGAGACATGCGGAGAGGCATATGAACACAATGGTTGCTGGGTAAAATTTGCATGCACAAAGAACAATTTGAGATCCCAATTTTCTTTGTCACTTCCCGTAACATACCCTTTGAACTACCACTACCACTACCAGTGTATAAAGACGAATGATAGTTAGGCTTACGGTTAACTGCTAGTTAAGCTGAACTGACATTGGTTAGCATTCAAACATTTGCGGTTAACATTCTGTTAGTGGCAGTTATTCTGTTTCACAAGAGTTGGTTAGGAGATCTGACTATAAATAGGGTAAACGTATTCTGTTTGAAACAGTGTAATCATTTTACATTCATTCAATGAATATCAAGATTCTACTTTCTTCTTCTTATATGGTATCATTGAATCTTACGATCCTAGCTTCTTCTTTCTCTGCGATTTTTCTGATCTTTTTGTTTAATCACTAATTGATTCTCTATTCTTCATCGGCTTCCACGGCGAAAAGTGCATTTGGATTTCAATTTTTCAAGAAATTTGAGTAGATCTCTATTTTTTTTTTTGAAAACGAGTAGATCTCTACAATTGTTCGTTGTTTTCAACATTTTCAATGGTTGAGCGTCACGAGAGACGAATTCTGTTGTTAATTCTTCAATGTCTACACCAGTGCCAGTTGTAGCGATGCAAGGTAATTTGTTGCAATCGTTTAAGAAATCTGGACTCACACATGCTCTTACAATCAAACTAGATGAGAATTTTTTTTTTGTGGAGTTAACAAGTCAATGGTGTTATCACTGCTCATAATCTTCATCAATTTGTTTTGAAGCATCACATTCCTCTCAAATATGCTTCTACAGTAGATCATATTAGTGATAAACTTTCTGAAGAGTATAAAAAGTGGTTAACTCAGGATCAAATGTTGTTCACATGGCTATTGTCGCCTCTATTTGATGGTGTTTTACCACGAGTTCTAGGTTGTAAACATGCTTATCAAGTTTGGCATAAGGTGCACGAGCATTTTTACTCTCTGTTGAAAGCTCCAGTGCATCAACTAAGATCTGAACTAAAAAACAAAAAGAAAGCTTCGCAATCTATCTTTGTGTATTTGCTCAGAATCAAAGCAATCATTGACTCTTTGCTTGTTGTTGGCGATTCTATTACTGAACAAGATCATATTGATGCTATTTTAGATGATTTACCAGAAGATTATAATTCCTGTGTAAAAATATTTCTGAGTATTATTTCCATTGTGTCTCATTTACAAACACTAATACACTTATATAGACTAGAAGAAACCTAATGGGTCTGACTAATGAGCCTTATAGAAAAACACTACTAATTACAAAATATATGCTGTATTTGCAACACTCTCCCTCAAGCTGGTGAATGGATATTTATCATCCCAGCTTGCAAGTAATTTGGCCGAATCGTTCTGTTGACAAACCCTTTGTTAAAACATCTGCTAGCTGGCTCCCAGAGGGAATGTAGGTTGTTGTTATCACACCATTATCTAACTTATCTTTGATAAAGTGTCGATCTATCTCAATATGTTTTGTCCTGTCATGCTGAACAGGATTATGGGCAATGCTGATAGCTGATTTGTTGTCACAAAACAACTTCACAGGACCCTCATACTTTATCTTCAAGTCATCAAGAACAATCTTCATCCATAGTAGCTCACAAATTCCATGTGCCATGGCTCTGAACTCTGCCTCAGCACATAATCGAGCCACTATATTTTGCTTCTTACTTCTCTAAGTAATAAGGTTCCCACATAGGAATGTACAATAACATGTAGTGGACCGTCTATCACTCACTGAACCTGCATAATCTGCATCAGTATAAGCCTCCAAAGTCAATCTTTCACCTCTTTTGAACAAGAGACCTCTTCCTGGAGTGGCCTTGAGATATTGCAGAATACGGTTCACAGCTTGTAAGTGTCCCACCCTCGGATCATGCATAAATTGGCTGACCACACTGACTGCGTATGCTAAGTCTGGTCTAGTGTGTGCCAAATATATCAACTTCCCCACTAGTCTTTGATATTGAACCTTGTCAACTTTAACACTTTCCTCTTCAATACTCACTTTGTGATTTTGCTTGATGGGAACACTTGTAGGTTTACATCTGAGCTTGCATGTTTCTTGCAAAAGATCAAGCACGTACATCCTTTGATAAATGAAAATGCCTTGCTTAGAGTAGGCCACTTCAATTCCGAAGAAGTACTTGAGTTTTCCAAGGTCCTTCATCTCAAATTCAGCATATAGTTTTTCTTTGAGTAGTTGTCTCTCAACTGGATCATCTCCTGTAACAATAATATCATCAACATAAACAAGAAATCTGTCAGTTTTCCTCCTTGTGAATATTTGAAGAAGAGTGTGTGATTGCCTTGGCTTTGTTTGTAGCCTAGACACACCATAGCCTTCGTGAATCTTCCAAACCAGGCTCGGGGAGACTGTTTTAGCCCATACAAAACTTTTCTCAGTCTGCACACTTTGTTTGCTCCACTGGTGGGTCCAAATCCAGGGGGAATCTCCTACACTTCCATTTCTAAGTTTCCATGCAAGAATACATTTTTGACATGAAATTGTTGTAGTTCCCACCCAGAGTGGGTGGCAGAAGAAAGTAAAATTTGTACAGTCTTCATCTTTGCCACTGGGGCAAATGTTTCCTCATAATCGATGCCAAGTCTGAGTATATTCCTTTGCCACTAGTCGTGCCTTGTATCGATCAAGAGTGCCATCTGATTTATATTTGACTGTATAGATCCACCTGCAAACAACTGGCTTCTTGTCCCATGGCTGCTTAACAATCTCCCAAGTTCCATTACTTTTAAGTGCTTTCATTTCCTTATCCATAGCTTTGACCCAATTGACATCTTTTAGTGCCTCCTGCACGGATGTTGGAATTCTCACAGAGTCAACAGCTGCAATAAAACTTTGATGCTGTAGGGAAAGATGTTTAGAGGAAACAAATTAAGAAATAGGGTACTTGGCATAAGACCTTTTCCCTTTTCTGAAGGCAATAGGTAAGTCATTTGGATCAGGATCAAGAGTATCAGAAATCTGAGAATCAAAAGTGAAGGAATTGTTTTCAGTACTTACCCCCGGTTTGAACAGTTGAAGTTGTTGCCAGACTAGGTCGGGTTTTCCTCTCCTCTGATAAGTCAATATTGGCTCACTAGCCTTATTCTTCACCGGTGCTGAAGGTGTTGATTCCTGCAAAACAAAAGACAAAGGAGGAACAGGGACAGAACCAGAAACAGGTGGCTCAGGGACAGAACCAGATACACGTGACTCAGAGACAGGTAGCTCAGGAAGGGAAGGACCAAGCAGAAGAAACTCAGACTCAGATTCCAAATTACTACTCTCCCCCTGAAGCTGAGGACGAGTGAAAAAAGACACTTGTTCATCGAATGTGACATCCACAGAGACAAAGTACTTACGACTGGAAGGATGATAACATTTGTACTCCCTTTTGTTAGGAGTATAACCCACAAAGACACATCTGACTGCACGAGAATCCAGCTTAGTTCGGTGTTGCTTATGAATATGGACAAAAGCCACACACCTAAATACTCGAAGCTTAAGACTCTGCATGATAGAAACAGAAGGAAATCATGAGATCATAAGCTGAAAAGGACTAACATTACCTAAAACACGAGATGACACCCGATTAATCAGATAGGCAGCAGTCAACACTAATTCTCCCCAGTATGATTTTAGAACAGACATTTGGAATAGACGGGTGCGTGCAACTTAAAGTAGGTGACGATTTTTTCTTTCGACAATCCCATTTTGTTGCAGGGTGTCGACACAAGTAAGTTCATGAATGATGCCCTGATTAACAAGAAAACTGGAAAGGTTATGATTAACATATTCTTTTCCATTGTCAGAACGAATTCTTTTAAAGCCTCTTCCAAATTGAGTCTGTATCATATTATAAAATTGAATAAACAATTGAGATACCTCAGATTTATCTTCCATCAAGAATATTCAGGTTACTCGAGTACAATCATCAATAAATGACACAAACCATCGTGCACCAGAAATATTAATAACTAAGGCAGGACCCCAAACATCAGAGTAAGATCAAACGTTCAACACTTTTAGTAAGACTAGAAGAAACCTAATGGGCCTGACTAATGAGCCTCATAGAAAAACACTACTAATTACAAAATATATGCTATATTTACAATAATTCCTTTGTGATGATGATTTAAGGTCGACTAGATTCACCTTCTGTAGAAGATATTGAGGCCTTGCTGATGGTACAAGAGGCGCAATTTGAGAAGTTTCGTCAAGAACTCTCAAATCCTAGTGTTTCTACTAATGTTGCATAGTCTTCAGACTCCAGTACTACTACGAACATTTGTTGGAACCTAAACGATTGAGAAGTTTAGACCCTCATTAATTTTGATGATAACAAAATATTTCTCAAGAGAAGAATTTATCTTCTAACATATCCTTGAGTGTACAGGTATCAAAGGCTTCATTTATATATGTAAAAATCACTCAAGAAAGAAGAAGAAATATACAAAAGAATTGAATACAATCCACTAGTGTCAGCATCCCAACCCACTTCAGCATCTTGCTAACAGCAAGCGTCCAGCAGTGTGACTTCTTGACACGTGGAACACTCAATTACTACGAGCGTCCGTCCTCTGTTCTGAGCGAGCGTCTGATCTCTTTAATGAAGCACGTGGTGATCACGTTTTTGCTCTTAGCCTCAGACTGTTCTGGAATGGAATTCGAATTTGATTTTGTGCGTTCATTTTGATGTACGAGGAAGCAAATGTGACACCTTTAGCATAAGACAAAAATCGTACAAGGCAATTGCAAATAGCAGATAGTACGAAAACGGTAATGTGTACTATTTTGATATTCTCTTGAAAGGAAGAAAAGGACTACATTTTAAATTACCTCACTCAATGAAAAGGAGATATTTTTACTGCAACGGTAATACCCTTGAAGACTCTTATAAATACCCCAAGGTATTCATTGAAGAAATGTTAGAAAAACTGTGAAGAAACTTCATTCTGAAAGCAATATTACTCAAGTGTGCAATCAAGCTTCGTGCCAAGTTTCTGGTCTACATAGAACTGAACTCAGCGTCTTATACTTTCTTTTAGAAAGCTATTCTGTTTTGAGCTTAATCTTTTCATCCTCTCTGTGAGAGTTATTTTGATTGTTATCAAAATCATAATCTCTTTTGTAAAACTGTATTTGGCCTAGTTAAGGCTCTGTTCCTCAAAGGCTCGACTGTACTGAGTCGTTTTGAGAAGTTGAGAGTATTGTCAAGTTTGTGACAGAAGAATACTCTTGAGGAAATTGTAATCAGTTGATTATAGTGGAAAATCCTTCAGGAACGAAGGGACTAGATGTAGCTACCAGTTGGTGGTGAACTGGTATAAATCTCTGAGTCTCATCCTTTACTGCTTTACATTTTTTATCTTTACCTTGCTCAGTAAAACAAGTTTTTATAAACTGTTTAAATTTTTGCATCCAGTCTTGTTTATTTCTCTGCATCCGATATACAAACAGTTTTGAACAACTTGTGTTGAAGTTTTTACGTATTGTTTGCGAAAAGTTTTTAACACAATTCAACCCCCCTTCTTGTGTTCACGTTCAGTTGGTATCAGAGCTCGGCCTCTTGGTTGAGCACTTAACAGTGTTAAGAGAAAATATCCTATACTGTGAACATGTCTACTGAAGGTGGTCATATGAACCGTCCTCCTCTATTCGATGGAGAAAAATTTGATTACTAGAAAGATAAGATAAAAGCTTTCTTTGAGACACAACAGCTTGAGTTGTGGGATATAGTTCAAAGTGGTTACATTCCTCCCACTAATCCTCGTGGTGTTGCGATAGCCAGAGAAGATTGGAATGATGAACAGAAAAAGAGATATCAAATCAATCAAAAGGCTAGATTCATTCTTATCTGTGCTATGACAGAAAAAGAATATGATAAATGTGGCAAATTTGATACTGCCAAAGAAATCTGGGACTCACTTGTTTTATCTTACGAAGGCTCTGCCCAAGTAAGAGAAACCAAAGCTAGCATGTTGGTTCACTAATATGAGTTATTCAAAATGGAAGATGGTGAAAACATTGAAACCATGTTTGGAAGATTTCAAACACTTGTTCATGGGTTACAGGCCCTTGAAAAAAGTTACACTACACCTGACCATGTTAGAAAGATCTTAAGAAGCTTGACTAAGCAGTGGAGACCCAAGGTCACTGCTATTCAGGAAGCAAAAGATCTAAATGTCCTATGACTTGAAGATCTTATGAGTTCATTTAAAGCTCATGAACTTGAGCTAAATGAAGAAGAACCGGTCAACAAGGCAAGTCTATTGTGTTGAAAGTCTCTCAACATAAAGTCAGTTCTTCCAAAGCCCTTCAGGCTGAAGAAGAAGAATCAGAAGATGAAGCTTCAAAAGGAGATGCTGACACATCAGAAGATGAGCTCGTGTTTATATCCAGGAAGATACAAAGAATGTGGAAGAAGAGAAACTTCAGGAGGAAGTTTCAGAAGAAAGATACTAAGGACAAGAAAGAGAGCAAGAACAAGGCTCAAGTCATCTGCTATGAATGTAAAAAACCTGGACATTTCAAGTCCGAATGTCCTAATCTTAAGGAGAAGTCCACAAGAAGTTCTTCCAAGAAAAAGAAGAAGAGCCTCATGGCTACATGGGAAGATCTAGATTCATCCTCATCTGAGAAAGATAATGAAGTAGAAGCAAATCTCGCTCTCATGGCAGACACTGA
Source organism: Calophaca sinica (assembly GCA_037113605.1). Taxonomy (NCBI): domain Eukaryota; kingdom Viridiplantae; phylum Streptophyta; class Magnoliopsida; order Fabales; family Fabaceae; genus Calophaca; species Calophaca sinica. The sequence goes on along the minus strand of CM073732.1, from coordinate 111,150,612 downwards.
CCTTGATTCAGAAGAAGAAGTTGAAGAGGTAATAGTATATGATTCCTACTCTGAACTTCAACTTGCATTTGATGATCTTCTTAAGGACTCTGCCACTCTCTCTGTTAAGTATAAGAATTTGAAAAAGAAATTTTCAAAATTATCACAAGACTTTCAAGCTTTAAACAAAGAAAAATATGTACTCAACAAAGAAAATCAGAAGCTGAAAACTGAAAATCAGCATCTGATGGATAACCAGCGTCTGATCGCTAATAAGCAACCAGAAGCTGAGAGCTCTCAAGCTGAAAGCTCTAAAGTTACAGGCAATCCTAAATGCAAATCAAATGATTATGAATATGCTTTTCAAAAGTTTCTTGCAGAGAGTGTAACTCGTAGCAAGCAAGCTTCAATGATTTGGGGTGTCAGTAAAACGACAACTCATGGTCTTGGTTATATATCAGATGAACCTCTTTTAGAAAATGATTCAGCATCTGATAAATCCAATAATCATAGTAAATGCTTGCATTGTACTTACTGCAATAAACCTGATCATTTGAAAAGTGCATATACTGTTTTTAAAACTGTGAAGGATAAGCCTGCTTCAAGAACTAACAAGAAAGGGCCCAAAAAGATATGGGTACCTAAAGATAAAATAGTCTATGTTGCAGACATACTTAGCAACAAAGTCAACACACCTATCTTGGTACTTAGACAGTGGATGCTCGCGTCACATGACGGAAGAAAAACATATGTTCCAAGAACTAAGGCCTAAAGAAGCTAGATTCGTTGGTTTCGGAGGAAACCAGAAAGGTAAAATAGTTGGAATTGGTCGCATTGGTAAAGGCTCTCTTCCCTCTATTGATAATGTACTATATGTTGAAGGACTTAAACATAACTTATTGAGCATAAGTCAATTATGTGACAATGGTTATGAAGTCATCTTTACAGAAACTGGATGTCTAGTAAAAAGCAAGAAAGACGGCTCTACTTTCTTTACTGCTAAGAGGAAACAAAATATTTACAAAATTGATCTCTCTGAACTTGCAAAACAAGATGTCAAGTTTCTCATGTTTGTTGACGAAGAACAATGGATTTGGCACAAGAGATTGGGTCATGCCAATTTGAGATTAATCTCAAAACTAAACAAGCACAATCTTGTCAGAGGCTTACTAAATCTTAAGTATCAATTCGATGCTCTCTGTGAGGCATGTCAAAGAGGAAAACAAATTAAAACTTCTTTTCATTCAAAAAATGTTGTTTCAACCTCTAGACCACTTGAGCTTTTGCATCTTGATCTTTTTGGTCCAACAAGGACAACCTCTTTAACTGGAAAGAAATATGGGTTAGTCATTGTTGATGATTTTACTAGATGGACATGGGTTAGATTCCTTGCTCACAAAGATGAGTCATACAAGGTATTTTCTGTATTCTGCAAAACAGTTCAAAATGAAAAAGGAATTTGCATATTTTCTATTAGAAGTGATCATGGGGGAGAATTTGAAAATGAAAGCTTTCAAAAATTTTGCGATGATAACGGCATCTCCCACAATTTCTCCTCTCCTAGAACACCTCAACAAAATGGTGTTGTAGAAAGGAAAAATAGGTCCCTCCAAGAAATGGCCAGGACCATGATCAATGAGACTAATATTGCAAAACATTTTTGGGCAGAAGCAGTAAACACAGCTTGTTACATTCAAAATAGAATTTCTATTAAACCTATTTTGAACAAGACTCCATATGAACTGTGGAAAGGAAGGAAACCAAACATATCATATTTTCATTCATTTGGTTGCACGTGTTACATTTTAAATACTAAGGATCAGCTTGGTAAGTTTGATTCAAAAGCTGACAAAGGAATCTTTTTGGGATATTCTGAAAGATCTAAAGCTTTTAGAATATACAATAAAGAAACTATGACAGTGGAAGAATCCATTCATGTCAAATTTGATGACAAGAAGCCTGACACAGCCATGTCAGAGCTAGATGAATTATTTTCAGAATGAAATATAGGTAATACTACAAGTAGTGAACCTACATCTTCATCGTCCGGTGGTGACCAGACACAAGAATCTTCAGAAGCTGAATTCAGAAAGAGCTTGAAGTACAAAGCCAATCATCCTAAAGATCAAATCATAGGAAAACCTGGAGATAAAGTAAGAACCAGATCCTCTTTTAAAGAGCATGCAGATATGGCACTACTCTCAGAAATGGAACCTAAAACGATTGATCAAGCATTGAAAGATGAAGGCTGGATTCTGGCCATGCAAGAAGAGTTGAATCAGTTACAAAGAAACGATGTATGGAAGCTGGTTACCTTACTGGGAGATAAGCAAGCTATTGGTACTAAATGGGTATTTAGAAACAAGCTTGATGAAGATGGAAAGGTTGTGAGAAACAAGGCAAGATTGGTTGCTCAAGGGTACTCACAGGAAGAAGGTATTGATTTTACTGAAACATTTGCACCTGTTGCAAGGTTAGAAGCTATACGTATTTTGCTTTCTTTTGCTGCACATCATGATATAATTCTTTATCAAATGGATGTGAAAAGTGCTTTCTTGAATGGTTTTATAACTGAGGAAGTGTTTGTAAAACAACCTCCTGGATTCGAAGGCATTGAATTTCCAGAACATGTCTTCAAACTCAAAAAGGCCCTTTATGGTCTTAAGCAAGCTCCCAGAGCTTGGTATGAAAGACTGAGTACATTTTTGATGAAAAATGGCTTTACCAGAGGTCTAGTAGACACTACTCGTTTTAGAAAAACATCAAACAAGCACTTTATAATTGTTCAAATATATGTTGATGACATTATTTTTGGAGCTACTAATGAAAGCCTCTGCAAAGAATTTTCTAAGCTAATGCAGGCTGAATTTGAGATGAGCATGATGAGTGAACTGAAGTTTTTCCTTGGAATTCAAATCAAACAATGCAATGATGGTATATATATACATCAAAGCAAATATATCAAGGAATTGCTAAAGAAATTCAAAATGGTGAATTGCAAACCTATGTGTACTCCTATGCATCCCACATGTATTTTTGGTAAAGATGAAACTGGTAAAAAGGTAGATCAGAAGATGTACAGAGGTATGATTAGATCTCTACTTTATCTTACAGCTTCAAGACCTGATATTATGTTCAGCATCTGTCTGTGTGCTAGATTTCAATCAGATCCCAGAGAATCACACTTGAGTGCTGTTAAAAGAATCTTTAGATATTTGCAAGGATCTACTAATCTTGGTTTGCTTTATAAGAAATCAAAAGATTACAAGTTAGTAGGTTTCTGTGATGCTGACTTTGCTGGAGACCGAATTGAAAGAAAAAGCACAAGTGGAAGCTGCTAATTCCTTGGAGCAAATCTTGTATCTTGGTCAAGCAAAAGGCAAAACACGATTGCACTCTCAACAGCAGAAGTTGAGTATATTTCAGCAGCAAGTTGCAGCTCTCAACTTCTGTGGATGAAATATCAACTTGAAGACTATCTGATAAAAGAGAGCAACATTCCTATCTTTTTGTGACAATACTTCTGCAATCTGTCTTACTAAAAATCCCATATTGCATTCACGAGCCAAGCACATTGAGATTAAGCATCATTTTATAAGAGACTATGTTCAGAAGGGTATTCTAGAAATAAAATTTGTAGACACTGATCATCAGTGGGCTGACATATTTACAAAACCCCTTGCTGAAGATAGATTCAATTTTATAAGAAGAAATTTAAACTTTCATCTTATAGAAGAATGATTAATCTCAGCATCAGATAATATGCAAAATCTCAGCATCTGGTATGACATAAACATGTATATGAATAAGCATCTTATTTGTCATATGCATCATAACTCATCGTCTGGTGAATCGGTTGCGTGCGTCCGAGCACACCCACACGTGTCACACGTGTTAAGGACTTAAGCGTCTCATCACATCTACTGAGTCATAATTATTTATGTCTTTCGATAAAACCTTTTTCTTGATCTTACTTTTCTTTTGGCATCTGTATTTAATGAAAAAGCGAATCTTTATTTTCTTTTCTTTGCTTTTTGATTTAATTTTTATGTGGAAATACGAAGCGATTTTTTCGAAAAAGGACTGTACCATTTTCTATCAACTTTCCCACTACTCCACATTTTTTGCTCCATCACTTCACTCTGCGTTTTCTTGCAAAACTGTTCTCTTTCTCTCTCTATCTCTCTCTCTCTCTCTGTTTTTGAACCCTAAAACCTCCATCACCCTCTCTTCAACTGCTACAATGGCCGACAGAAAGGTTGGACAATACACTGCTGCTTTCGACGTCTTCTCTGAGGCAAAACTTCTGAATGAGAACCGGGTTGATTTTGAGAACTTCAAGCTATACGGTTTTGATTTTGAAGAAGGTCTTGAGAAACTGGGCTGGAAAAACTACTTCATCTGGGAACCAGTTGACGTACTGAGCTACGCTATTAAGGAGTTCTGGGGGAATGCGTACTTACTTCCGGGGGAAGTCATAGAAGGACACATCAGAGGCTTCAAACTACGCTTCACCATCAACTCTATTGCTCAGACGATCAAGTGTCCGTGTGAAGGAATCAGTTACCATGCAAACTGGGCTGATGCTTACAGAGGACTTGAAAACGTCAACGAAGCCCTATTTGAGAACTACCGTGAACTGAAGGAGAAGAACATTACTCCCACGACCAAAGACTTGAAAAGCCACTACCGAGTACTGCACAAAATCATCGCCAAGAGCGTGATTCTGAAGGCTGGCTCAAGCGACATAGTGAACTACGAGCAAAAGTTCATTATGAGGAACTACATGGATGGGAAGAAAATCAATCTGCCAAGGTTGATTATCAACAATCTGATAAATGCCCTTGTCTTCTCAAGGAAGAGTGTCGATAAGAAGAATATCGTCAAGATAATCCCTTATGGAGTTCTTCTCTCCATCATGATGATTAAAGACGGCGTTGTGAGGAAGCTGACTGGCTCCATCAACACAGAGGAAAAAGAAAAATACTTTGGTGTTGGCATTGTTGTTCGTCCAGGAGTTTTTGGAGTCAACAGTTTGGTCAGAATACAGCTAATTACTGGCTCTATGATCAAGAAGGTGAAAATAGAGCAACAGGAAGGAGAAGCTGAAAAGAAAACCACCAGAAACTCAATGACTGGTGTGAAAAGACCTGCTGAGTCTCCTTCAAGGGAGACAAGAAGAACAAAACAGAAGGTGGCTCCTGCACCTACTGTTGAAGAACCAGAAGATGAGGATAAAATTCCCATCAGAAAGGTCTTGGAGAAACAGTTTAGGCCAGCAGCTGAAAAAGATGCTTCAGTGTCCGGTCAAGGGAAGAAAATCCCTCCTCCTCCTCCTGTTGTGGTTGTCACGAGAGGATCGAAAAGAATGTTGGTTAAGTCTTCAGAGGTTAACCCAAAGGTACTCAATTTTACTGCTGATGGATCAGTATCTGTCTTTGATACTCATGATGTTATTCCTGCACCCCCATTGTCTGTTTCACAACCACAAACACAACCACAAACCAAGAAAACCAGAATGAGCCTCCGACAAACCTCTACCCTCCCTAAACCTACCCAACCATCATCCTCTACACTCAACCTTGACTTACCACAAAATTCCTCAAATACTTCACTTACCACATATATTTCTAAACTTCACTCTCATCCCTTTAATCTATTATTCAAAGTACCTCCCGTTAATCCCTTCAAACCCTACACACCTAAAACCTATAAAATCACCAAAACCACTCCCACCTTACTCACCATTACCCATAAACCTACAGACGCTGGTGGAAGGAAGAATGTCTCATGTATTAACAAACCATGGTTTGTTAAGTATGAGATATATCATAGCATCTACAATCGTCCCTCCACATGGCATTTGAAAACCTTCACCTCTAGAGCTGCCAGACTGGAGATTGCCTCTTCGATGAGTGCTACCTTCAAGAATGGAGAAGACCACTTTCAGATGTCATTTAAAGGAAGATTGAGACCAGCATCTGGTAGCAGAGCAATTCCCTTCTCTGTTGACCTTCCTAGATCCCTACCACAAACTGAACCGCTCACATTGGAAGAATGCAGAAGGTGGATCACAGATGAAGAAGTTGCCTTCATGGCACACTGTCTTGAGATGAAGAAGATTGAAGTAATCAGACAGTTTAGGGATCCTTCGTCGGTATCAGTGAAGATTGTACCAGACAGACAAAGATGGCTACCTTGGTCTATCCCTGGGAAAAGGAAAGAACTCACTCTTCGCAAGCGACCATTCAAGAAGATCGGGCTCACGGAGTATGAGAAGGCTCCCAAGAAGTACAATCTTAAGGAATTCTCTAAGCTTCCGATTGCCAAGATCTCTCGAGGATCATGCGAAGGTTTTACCTAAATTCTCACGAAGGAAGATGAATGGAGAACTGGCTCCTCAAAGCTGCAATCTTTGAGAAGGCCACTATTCCAACAGGTTGGCACAATCAGCAGTGCGACATCAATCTGAGCAGTTTACTTGATGATATGTTACGATGCTCGATGTCGCACCACTCATTTGCATGAAGACTTATGTCCAATGGGCTCCAGTGACAAAGCACTTTGACATTGGATTCACTTGGAGTCAATGGTCGAAGACATGGAAAGACAAAGCTTCGTTACCATGCCTCGTCCCCCTGGTGCTTACAGAAGATGACAGGGAAAATCTGAGAGGATTGTACCTGGCAGAAAATGAAGGAATCTCTTTTGCTTCTGAAGCATTGAGTGAATTCATCAGAAGGATATGGGGAGAAGAAGCTGGGAATAAGTTTGATGCTTTCACCGATGACGTGCTTCTGCATAGGGAAACGGTCTTCATGGATTTGTTGTATCCAGAAGTGGTGGAGAAAAGGAGAAGAATTCAGTCAGAATCTGAGCAGAGGAAACTTGGAAGTCTCATCAAATGGTTTATACCAAATGATGCATTCTTTCAAAAGGCTCAACAAAAGAAGGACTTGAGACTGAAGCTTTCCAACTGGGTGCTAGCAGAGCATCAGAAGATGAAACCTGCACCAGAAGTTGGACCTTCTACTCCTGCAGTTGAAATGGTCACCATTCCTAAAGCAGAGTTTGAAGAAATGAAGGCTACTAATCTGAAAGTCACTCAGCTGGACAATGCACTGGAACTTCTATATGAACGTCTCAACATCCCTCCTCCACCACCAAACCCTTAAAAAATGTTTTTGTTTTTGTGTGATATAATTTTTTTTTGGTACTCTCATATTTATTTTTTTTGTTTTATATATATTCAGTGTTTTTTTTCTGATTATTTGACTATACATACCTTTATCTGATTATCTGTTTATATACATTCAAATTTTTCTAAGCCATCTTTTTGACTATGATGTGTTTTACACTCTTTTTGTCTGATGACAAAAGGGGGAGTAAAAGAAGTAAAAGAAAGGTTTGATAAACACGTAAAATTCTGATTAACAAATTCACCGTCCGATGAATACACTAAAACTGAATTTATCATGCATATCATTTCATACATAACATTTGTATGGTTATTCATTGCTCCAATATCTATTAACTGCACTGATATTCATTGACCCAATAATCTAACAATGATCAATAAAATTGGTAATATGAAAATCTTTTTGATAAAATGAAAATTAGCATCCGATCTCACTTTGTTAAAAATATGCTCTGATTCATCTATGTATTTTTGCGATCACTTAAATGAATTTGTTTATCAACAATCGCCTTAATACCAGAATTGTCTTATATATCAAAATTGTTAAATTCAGGGGGAGACCCTTGATGTTATTTTGAAATTAAATTGTTCATCAACCTTAGATATTTGTCATTATCAAAAAAGGGGAGATTGTTGGAACCTAAACGATTGAGAAGTTTAGACCCTCATTAATTTTTATGATAACAAAATATTTTTCAAGAGAACAATTTATCTTCTAACATATCCTTGAGTGTACAGGTATCAAAGGCTTCATTTATATATGTACAAATCACTCAAGAAAGAAGAAGAAATATACAAAAGAATTGAATACAATCCACTAGTGTCAGCATCCGAACCCACTTCAGCGTCTTGCTAAGAGCAAGCATCCAGCAGTGTGACTTCTTGACACGTGGAACACTCAATTGCTACGAGCGTCCGTCCTCTATTTTGAGCGAGCGTCTGATCTCTTTAATGAAGCACGTGGTGATCACGTTTTTGCTCTTAGCCTCAGACTGTTCTGGAACGGAATTCGAATTTGATTTTGTGCGCTCATTTTGATGTACGAGGAAGCAAAGGTGACACCTTTAGCATAAGACAAAAATCGTACAAGGCAATTGCAAATAGCAGATAGTACGAAAATGGTAATGTGTACTATTCTGATATTCTCTGGAAATGAAGAAAAGGACTACATTTCAAATTACCTCACTCAATGGAAAGGAGACATTTTTACTGCAACGGTAATACCCTTGAAGACTCCTATAAATACACCAAGGTATTCATTGAAGAAATGTTAGAAAAACTGTGAAGAAACTTCATTCTGAAAGCAATATTACTCAATTGTGCAATCAAGCTTCGTGCCAAGTTTCTGGTCTACATAGAACTGAACTCAGCGTCTTATACTTTCTTTTAGAAAGCTATTCTGTTTTGAGCTTAATCTTTTCATCCTCTCTGTGAGAGTTATTTTGATTGTTATCAAAATCATAATTTCTTTTGTAAAACTGTATTTGGCCTAGTTAAGGCTCTGTTCCTCAAAGGCTCAACTGTACTGAGTCGTTTTGAGAAGTTGAGAGTATTGTCAAGTTTGTGACAGAAGAATACTCTTGAGGAAATTGTAATCAGTTGATTATAGTGGAAAATCCTTCAGGAACGAATGGACTAGACGTAGCTACCAGTTGGTGGTGAACTAGTATAAATCTCTGAATCTCATCCTTTACTGCTTTACATTCTTTATCTTTACCTTGCTCAGTAAAACAAGTTTTTATAAACTGTTTAAATTTCTGCATCCGGTCTTGTTTATTTCTCTGCATCCGATATACAAACAATTTTGAACAACCTGTGTTGAAGTTTTTACGTATTGTTTGCGAAAAGTTTTTAACACAATTCAATCCCCCTTCTTGTGTTCACGTTCAACATTGATCAGAATGATTCCAATACTGATTACTATAACTCAGGTCGAGGAGGACTGTTGTATAAAATATGATATGGTTGTGCAAGTATACACAATCGCAACAAGTAGTAAAGAGTAAACTAAGATTGTTCCCACGAGGATTGATTAAGTTGCTTTCATAAGTTTAGGCTATGTAAGAAAGCTAGTGAGTAAATAAAAATAAAAGCTAAAAATTATCAACATTTGTGGTATCATGCAGTGAATATTAAAATTTAATGTTAACAAGTAAATGGAAAATGAAACATTCACAGGTTATGAGAAAAGATTTGAGTAAAACAGCTAGGAGTTTATATCCATTGTAACTCCACCAAGTTGGCTAGGTGTTGTGAATGAATAGTCTGGCACCTGAATGCATAGTGCAAATGTGTGTGCTTTTCAGTCACTATCACCAAGGTTAAGTAAAGGGTACCTTATGTCTAAGCCCCCATTATGTTCCCCTTTGTCTTCTAAGTGTGACTCAGATCAGTTCTATGAGTTTGATTGCCTATGTCTAGTTTAATCAAGATTAGTGAATGTGTCCATTACTAATACAGCCCATATTACCTCATGAATTCAACATATTTAACCCTTTCAGTATCAAACATACAAGTGCTAAACCTATTGCGATCAAGCTCAAATTCAGCATATGAAAGTAAATCGCATGAGATAAAAATGCAAAGCAACATTCACATAAATTCACCAATAAGGTTTTGTTACAACTTCAAGTCATCCTAGCTTAAGGTATGTAGCTCATGCTGAGCAAAAATACAAAATAAGAGAAACAGGTTCTAACAAACATATCCATGGCACTTAAAACTTTACAGTTTAAAATGGTTACAAACAGAGGTAATGAGAGCACGAAGGAAGGCTTCTTGAATCTTTATCAAGATGAGAAGACCATCACTGCAGCAATGTCTTGTTGTTGTACTCCTTTGCAGTGCTTGAGACAGTCCAATGAGCTCAAGTTTAAGCTTGCTTTACTCGTGGAAGATGGAGAATAGATGTAGGTGAAAATGGAAAATGGAAATAGATGATCTACTTTGCGGCTGCTTCTGGAAGATGAGACAATATGACCTAGGGATCAGTGTGTACCAGCCAGCCTCTTTTTTAGGGTTTATTCCCTTAAATACACACTCCAAATGGGCCCAAAAATCAAGGTACAAGGAAAGGTATTGACCTTGGTTGATCCAATTAAGGACATTTTGTCCTTAAGTGCAGACACAAGGGGACCACATGTTACTGCGTGACCCGATAGTACTTGGTAGGCACGCAACAGTACTTTTTCTCTCAGCAACTGAACTCAACCTTTAATTCTTTCAAATTCCATCAGCTCCTTTGGTGCTATGGCAACCAAACTCAGCATCTGATCATTTTCAAAATAATTCTGCACATCTGACCAAAATGCATTAAAACTTCACAAAGGCACTCAAGGTGCCACAAAATTGTTTGGAGCATTAAGAACAGGTTATTCACATTTTATAACATAAAAGACTCAAAGTTACTCTTGGACTTGCATGATTCAATGCTAAAAGAGCTTAGATAACTATCATTTCTAAGAGTTATCACACCCCAAACTTGAACCATTGCTTGTCCTCAAGTAATGATACAACAGAGTTCAAACAGAAACAAAGTTCACATATGCAGCAAGTCCAATCCATAATTATTTCAGAACTGATGGTGTTCCACAGGGCTCAACTTTCAGACAAACTCAGAAACAAGCATTCCCCTTGTACTTTATGCATCATCAACATGGTCACCAATTTCAAGTGTGTGTGTGTAATCCTTAGGCTCAATTCAGAACTAGTATAACCCTCAAGCTCACCTTAGTCTCCCCCCCAAGAATCTTCTAAGTCTATTCCTCCTAATCTAACAAAGATAAATGGGCTTACAACTTTAGGATCTAAGGACTTTACTACATAAAAGGATATGCATACAATTTAGAACTAGCATAGGGTCAGTACACATTTTATTCATTTTTTTATCTTTTTGCTTTTTTCTATGTTTGCCTCTTTGTCTTTTGACGCGAATAACAACAATTGTAATGAAGTTTCCCGGTTACTCAACAAAGAGGCTTATTATCTTTTTTATATATATATTTTTGGCTTTTTCTATTTACTAATGTGTACTGCCCTTTTCCTCCTGAATATTTACACATGAATTACCCCCAAACTTATATCTTTGCCCATTCCCCTTCATTGTTCAAATTTGGAAACAAAGCTTAGACTATTCTAGGGGTTTGACCTCACTTTGCTCTCAAGTCACCTATGATTCCTTCTTAAGCTAAGGCTGAGTGTTGGAAATCAACAACCAGTCAACTAGCAATCAGAACAAGGTTCCATACACACAAGCAATCATTCTTCATTAAGTCAGCCCATATGTTAACCATTTTTTTATAAGATCATGGAAAAGACAGTGCTATACATGCAAAGCAAAATTAAAATCCTAACTAGTTCCCCCCAACTTAAATCCATGCAGTGTCCCCACTGCATTTTCTTAAATTAGAGAAGGAAATGGACACAAACAGAAACATAAGCAGTAAAAATAAAAAATAAATAAACAGCAAAAAATAATTAAACAGAAACACAGAGACAACAAAAACAAATCCTAACAACTACTGCAGAATACTTGAAATGAAAAAGAGACTAGGGAGAGAAAACCCCTGCTCTAAGCCTATTGCTGAACCTTGTTCTCTTCCCTTTTTTCCTTTTCTTTCCCACCATTGCGGGCAGGGTCTCATCTTCAGACTCTTCATTGACCACAATGACCTCCTCCTCACCTCTTTTCTTCTTCTTACTCTTCTTGGCCTTCTTGGTAGGTGGTGATTGTTCAGGAGGAGGTGGTGGTGGGCTCCAGTCAGCTTCAACATTGCCCTCATAGGGCACCATAGCAAGTGGATGAAGGTCTTCTAAAATAGCAGGTGTTGTGGTAGCACCTACAAGTGCAACAGCAATTGCTGCTTCCAGATTGACCTCTTCTTGCTGCTCTTCTGCCTCCTCATGCCCTTGTTCTTGCCATGGTAGTGTTGCAGCTGGTGTTGCATCAGTGGCATCAAAGGACTGCTTTCAGGTACTTTCTCTTTTTCCTTCTCAGTAACACTTTCTATAGCACCCTCAGGCACCACATTGCTTTCTTTTTCTTTTTCAGGCACTTTAAGTGCCTCTTTTTCAGTAGTGTCTTCCTCTTCATTCCCAATCTCCTCAGCCCCTTCTACATTCACCTCTTCTTCATGTTGTTCTTCTCCTTCAACCTTTGTGGGAACCTCTTCTACTTCCTCACTGACCTCTTTTTCCTTCCCCTTTTTAGAAGTCTTCTTTGACTTCTTTTTCTTTGATTTGCTTGGCCAAGGGGTTTCATCTTGAGTGGGTTCTTATAGGTTGGCTCCTCATGGGTTGGTGGAGAGTCCATGGGCTCCAAAATCCAGTCAGGGAACACAGGTGGCTTGTACACAAGCTTTTTGGGGAAATTGAGGTTGAATAGCCTCTTTTGCCAAATGAACTGTTCTTGAGTGAACTTCCAAAAAGCTTGTTAGTGTTGAATGAATTTGTTCAGCACTAGGGGAGATGGCCCAGTGCTTTGGCTTGAGATGGCTGTTTTGTCTAGGGCTTTGGCCATTGGCCATGTCTCTTCTCCACCATACACAGTCACACCTTCCTACTTACATAATTCAGTGATTAGGCAGGGGAAAAACAAACTCCTTTTGGGTTCTTGCACAATCAGTCGACTTTTCCACCTCAATCGACTTTCCCTCCAACAACTGGTGCAGAAGCACTATCCTTTCTTTGTCTATGGTTTAGTTGTGGGTGGTAGGGAGGATACTGGTTGTGATAAAAGAATACTAGATTTTGGCATGGTTCACTAAATTAGTCCTTCTAATCCTATAATCATTTCCCTTCTTCTTGGCCCAAACAGTTCCATGTTAATTTATCTTTGATCAAATCCATTTTGGCCTCAGTCAGGCCCTTCATCACCTTTTTGAATCCTTTTCTAGAATACTAGAGGTTATAAACCTCGCTGATTCGAGCAGCATCAAAGGGTACCATCACCCCTCGGACCTGGGAATACGTTGGTTCCTTTTTCCCCTTACCAACTACTGGAATACCAACATAAAATTCTCTAACAATAAAGGTGACAGGGTTTTTAGGGTGGCGACAGAACTTACCCCATCTATGCTGGTCTATGATTACCATGAGTTCTGGGGCATATTCTTCAGAGAGAAACCTCGCTCAAGGAAGAGGTGCTTCTTCTTCAACCATTCCTCGTATCTTGCCCTTGCCCCTTCATCAGCAAAACACTTCTCAGATTCCCATTCAGGGATTTGGGTTTTCCCTTTTTTAGCAACACTTTTCACAGGCATTTTCGAACAATGGAATAGAGCACTCAGTGAGAGAATGGGTGTGGAAAGGTAGGGTTTTATGGAGGAAAGTTAGTTTCAGTGTTTGGGAAGTTCGGGTTAGTGTTTGGGAAGTTACAGAGAGAACGTGGGTGTCGTAGAGAGGGTTTGAAAATGGTGGTGAGTTTCTGAAATGGGGTTAAGGGTGAATTATGCGAGGGAGGGTTATTAATTGCTAACTGTTGGGTATTAATGGTTAAGCAAGAGAAAGAGAGGAAATTTTAAGGCCAGGTGGCAATTTGGGATTGGTTTTCTCACTGAGACGTAGAGGTTCAGGTGTACTGGGCATTCACTTTTTGCACTTAAGCCCAACAGAGCTCACTTAATGAAATTGACTAAACACAGGTGCCAAACCCGTGGCGCCATGGCGCCAAACATCTCATGTTCCTTTCTGTCAATTGAGCAACACCAACACCACACAGCAAAACCACATTCTTGGACCATGAATTGCTTGTTTCCTGTTAAAAACCAAAAACAAAAGAAAATAAAACATGTTAAAATCTGGGCTACCTCCCAGTAGTGCTTGGTTTAAGAGTCCTCGGCCTGACTTTTGTTTCACTTAGAGGTTCTTCAAGGTGGTTATGACCTTCAACCTGGTCACAGGATCTCCCCAATAAGTCTTCACCCTCTGGCCATTCACTTTAAAGGTGGAGCCAGTGGTTTCATTAAGCAAGTCCACTGCTCTATGTGGGTATAATTTAACTAATTTGAATGGGCTATACCACCTTGATTTGAGCTTCCCAGGGAATAATTTCAATCTGGAATTAAACAACAGCACTTAAGATCCTTCCTTCAATTCCCTGGGTTGAATCTTCTTATCATGCCAAGCCTTAGTTTTGGCTTTGTACAGCTCAGCATTCTCATAGGAAAGAGCCTACGTTCTTCTAATTCATGGAGTTGCAGCAGCCTTGCTGCACCAACACTCTGCAAATCAAAATTCAGCTTCTTTGTAGCCTAAAAAGCTTTGTACTGCAACTCTATAGGCAAGTGGCAGGCTTTATCAAACACCAATCTGTAGGGAAAGGTCCCCAAAGGTGTTTTATATGCAATTCTATAGGCCCACAGGGCATCATCAAGATGTAAAGGCCAATATTTCCTAGAAGGATTGACAACCCTCTCAAGAATCCTTTTAATTTTCCTGTTGGATAACTCAGCTTGGCCACTTGTTTGTGGATGATATGCAGTGGCTATTTTGTGCTTTACCCCATACTTGAGCAGCAGCTTTCAATCAATTTGTTGCAGAAATGGGTGCCCTCATCACTTATAATTGCTCTAGGGGCACCAAACCTTGTGAAAATATTCTTTTGTAAAAATTTGCTCACTGCCTTGGCATCATTTGTAGGCAGAGCCACTGCTTCAATCCATTTGGACACATAGTCCACAACCACTAAAATATACAGATTACCAAAGGAAGGAGGAAAAGGACCCACGAAACCCATGCCCCACACATCAAAAAGTTTAATTTCAAGGATGCTATTAAGAGGCATTTCTTGCTTGCTTGAAATATTTCCTACCCTCTGGCATCTATTACAATGTTTAACAAAATCATGAGCATCTTTAAATAAAGAAAGCCAGAAATAACCAGTTTGCAGAACTTTGGCAACAGTTCTGGCTCCTCCAAAATGCCCTACACAGGGTACAAAATGACAGTGTTGCAGAATGCTTACTACTTCTTCCTCTATCACACACCTTCTGAATAATTGATCAGCATATTTCTTATATAGAAAAGGTTCATCCTAGTAATATTGCTTCACTTACTGGAAGAACTTTCTCTTTTGTTGGGAATCCAGCTCAGTTGGAATGATTTTGCAGACTAGAAAATTCACTATATTAGCATACCAAGGTGTTGTGGCAGCATCATATTTGGCACCTGTTATTGCCAGCAATTACTCATCAGGGAAACTCTCTTTAATTTCTCCTCCCTGTTGTTCCGTACTGTCATTGGCAATTCTGGACAAATGATCAGCCACTTGATTCTCTACTCCTTTCTTATCTCTGATTTCTAAATCAAATTCCTGAAGTAGCAGCATCCATCTAATGAATCTTAGTACTTAATTGCTTAGTGGTCAATATAGACAACCACTTTTGTGCTAACTAAATAGGATCTGAATTTATCAAATGCAAACACCATTGCAAGCAGTTCTTTCTCAGTGGTGGTGTAATTCAGTTGAGCATCCACCAATGTCTTGCTTGCATAATAAATTGAATGGAAGACCTTGTCATGTCTTTGGTCTAAAACAACACCTATGGCAAAATCACTTGCATCACACATTAATTCAAATGGCTAGTCCCAGTTGGGAGTAAAGGTGCTGTTATCAAAGCTGTCTTCAGTGTCTTGAATGCTGTCATGCAGTGTTCATAAAAAACAAAGGCAGTTTCATGTTGCAATAGCTGGCAAAGAGGCTTTGAAATCTTTGAAAAGTCCTTGATAAATCTTTTATAGAAGCCAGCATGCCCCAAAAAACTCCTTACTCCCCTCACACTAGTTGGTGGAGGAAACTTCTCAATAACCTCAATCTTAGCTTTAGCCACTTCAATGCCTTTCTTGGGAATTTTGTGGCATAAAACAATGCCTTCTTGCAGCATGAAGTGGCATTTCTCTCAGTTCAGCACTAAATTTGTCTCTTTACACCTAAACAATACTTGTTCTAAATTATCCAGGTAAGCTTGAAAGGTTTCTCCAAAAACAGAAAAGTCATCCATGAAGATTTCCATGGATTTTTCAATGAAATCTGAGAATATTGCCATCATGCACCTTTGGAATATTGTTGGTGCATTGCACAACCCAAATGGCATCCTTCTAAAGGCAAAGGTGCTATAAGGGCATGTGAAAGCAGTCTTGTCTTGATCCTCAGGTGCAATGGCAATTTGATTGTAGCCTGAATATCCATCAAGAAAATAGTAGAATTCCTTCCCTACCAATCTATCTATCATCTGGTCAATGAAAGGCATTGGAAAATGATCTTTCCTTGTTGCCTTGTTAAGCTTTATGTAATCCATACAAATCCTCCAGCCAGTCACAGTTCTGGTGGGAATTAATTCGTTCTTCTCATTGGCTATAACAGTCACTCCTCCATTCTTTGGCACACATTATACCGGACTGACCCATGAGCTATCAGAAATTGTGTATACAACTCCAGTATCTAGCCATTTAATTATTTCTTTGTTTACAACCTCCTTCATGATAGGGTTTAGCCTTCTCTGACTTTCAATGCTACTTTTAGCATTTTCTTCAAGAAAGATTATATGCATGCACAAAGTATGATTCAACCCCTTAATATCTACCATTTGCCATGCTATGGCCTTTTTATGTCTTTTCAAGGCATTCACCAAGTCTTGTTCTTGAACAGAATTCTATTGTGCAGAAATGATCATTGGCAGTGTGTCTTCATCACCCAAATACACATACTTCAAGTGTGCAGGTAGGAGTTTCAGCTCCAATGTTGGAGGCTTTTGAATTGAAGGCAGATTTGACTTTGCACAGCCCTCACCTAACTCCAAAGACTCATACTTCTTATGCCATAACTGATTGACAGAACCTGTTTCTTCTAAAATCCCCTTAGTCTTTAGTTCTTCTTCATCAATTCCCTTGGAGAATTCATTTCTAAGGACATCATGATCTCTCAGGATTTGTTTCTGCACCAAGGAGTCAATTGTTCTCACAAAAGAGCATTCACCTGTCCCTTCATCGGGAAATTTCAAGGCATTCATCACTTTAAACTTGATCTCTTGGTCATTCACCCTCATAGTGAGCTCTCCTTTTTGCACATCAATCAGAGTTTTTCCTGTTGCAAGGAAGGGTCTGCCCAGAATAATAGGAACTTCAGAATCAGCCTCAAAATCCAAAATTACAAAGTCCACAGGAAACACAAACTTGTCCACTTTGATGAGAACATCCTCAATCTTTCCTTCAGGATATGCTATTGATCTGTCTGCTAACTGAAGTGTCAAGAAAGTTGGCCTAGCTTTCCCAATACCTAGTTTCTTAAAAATGGACTTGGGCATCAAATTGATGCTTGCCCCCAAGTCACACAATGCTCTCCCACAATAGATGTCTCCAATTGTGTAGGGTATAGTAAAACTGCCAGGGTTCTTTAATTTCTGAGGTATTTTACTCTGCATAAATATACTACATTCCTTGGTCATGGCCACTGTTTCGAATTCTCCTAGTCTCCTCTTCTTTGTCAAAACATCTTTCATGAATTTGGTGTAGTTTGGCATCTGTTGAAGTGCTTCCATAAGTGGAATACTGATATGGAGCTGTTTGAGGATCTCCATAAATTTTCCAAACTACTTATCTTGATAAGCTTTTTTCAATCTCTGAGGAAATGGAGGTGGTGGTACCTTTGGAGTTAACTTAGGATACTGATGTTCTTTGATTCAGTGGTCTTTGACAGTCTTTGGCCAGTCTTTGGGATGGCATCTACTTGAGTTCTCTGCATTTCCAAAGAATAGGCGTGTTCTTTGGTTTGAGCGATATCGAGGTGCCTTTCTTTGAACTGCCTTTTTGGTGCATAGAGGGTCCTTCTATCTACTTCCCAATCCTTAGGAAAATAACTTTAATCTCTTCTTTCCCTGGCTGTTGGGGAGGTTCAGTGGTGGAAGGTAATGATCCAACTTGGCCTAGAGCTCATAGCAGTAGCTAATTGGCTAAGCTAGTTTTCCAAGTTTTTTATGATAGCACCTTGGCTTTGGAATTGGGCTTTGGTTTCATTTATGAAAGCTTTCAGCATAGCTTCTATAGGGTTTTCTGCTGCAGGTGCTGCAGCTCTTTGGGGTGGTTAGGCAGGAAATTCTGGAGGATGAGTTGGTTTGGCTGGTGCTACAGCAGGTGCTGCAAGATTATTATTGCTCCAGGAGAAATTTGGGTGATTCTTCCAGGGTTATAGGTACTGGAGTAGGGACTATTGTTCTTGTTAAAATTTCCTACATAATTGACAGAAACTGGATTGCTTAGGCATTCTTCATAGAGGTGGCCTCCTCCACAGTAAACACATGAAATGGCCTTAGCTTGTGCAGGTGCTGATTTTGCGGGGGTAGCAGATGTTGTAGCAGGTGTTGTGGATGCACCTATTGTATTCAGGTTTGTCAGCATATTTGCAATTGAACCTACCTGTGTAGAGAGTGCTGTCATTTCACTCTCTTCATGGACTCCAGCAACCTTATTTGCTGCACTCAATCTTGTTGTAGGCCATTGATAGCTGTTGTTAGCTATGTTCTCTATTTTCTCATAGGCTTCATTGTAAGATTGAGTCAAAAGGCTCCACCAGAGGAAGCATCAAACATATCTCTGGTTCTTGCAGAGAGACCATTGTAGAATGTCTCCATTTGGATGCATATAGGAATACCATGGTGAGGGCATTTTCTGAGCAGCTCCTCAAATCTCTCCTCAAATAATGATTCTTCTTCATTCTGCCTGAAGGAAGTGATTTCATTCCTCATTCTTGCATTCTTGATTGGAGGGAAATATTTGGTGAGGAATTTTTCTGCCATTCCATTCCAATCAATGATAGAGTTATGCTCTAATGAATTCAGCCATGCCTTGGCTCTATCCTTCAAGGAATATGGAAATTACCTTAATCTGAATGCATCATCACTAACTCCAGAAATTTTGAAGTTATTGTACACTTCAAGAAATTTCTTCAAATGCAGGTGAGGATCTTCTTGAGGTGTGCCACCATATTGGCCCATTATTTGCAGCATTTGGAACATCATAGGCTTGAGTTCAAAGTGATTTGCAGTGATGTCAGGCCTTATTATGCCAGTGTGAATAGTTTGAGGGTCAAAGACAGCATAGTCCTTCATTGGCCTGTCCCTATTGTTAGCCATTCCAATTATATCAGGTTGTTGCACTAGCATGGCATGGTATTGATTGTGAACACTTTGCTCAAATTCTTGCTCATCAGGAATATATTCCTTAGTAAAAGGACCAGTAGTTGCCCTGACTACAGCAGCTCCTAAATCAGCAAAGCCTTGATTATGCCTTAGTAATCTTCTGAAAGTTCTGTCAATCTCAGGATCCAACTAATATTCAGGTGTAGTATGTTTGCACATGTGCAAAATTGTGCACTTACTGCTGACAAAAACACCAAAAGAATTAGAATATCCCAACTAACTAACTTACTTAGCTAAACTTTAGAAATTAACAATCTCAATCCCCGACAACGGCACCAAAAACTTGTTGTATAAAATATGATATGGTTGTGCAGGTATACATAATCGCAACAAGTAGTAAAGAGTAAATCAAAATCGTTCCCATGAGGATTGATTAAGTTGCTTTCACAAGTTTTAAGCTATGTAAGAAAGCTAGTGAGTAAATAAAAATAAAAGCTAAAAATTATCAACATTTGTGGTATCATGCAGTGAATATTAAAATTCAATGTTAACAAGTAAATGGAAAACGAAACAGTCATGGGTTATGAGAAAGGATTTGAGTAAAACAGCTAGGAGTTCATAACCATTGTAACTCCACCAAGTTGATTAGGTGCTGTGAATGAATACTCTGACACCTGAATGCATAATGCTAATGTGTGTGCTTTTCAGTCACTATCACCAAGGTTAAGTAAATGGTACCTTATGTCTAAGCCCCCATTATGTTCCCCTTTGTCTTCTAAGTGTGACTCGGATTAGCTCTATGGGTTTGTTGCCTATGTCTAGTTTAATCAAGATTAGTGAATGTGTCCATTACTAATACAACCCATATTACCTCATGAATTCAGTATATTTAACCCTTTCAGTATCAAACATACAAGTGCTAAACCTAAGGTGATCAAGCTCAAATTCAACATATGAAAGTAAATCGCATGAGATAAAAATGCAAAGCAACATTCACATAAACTCACCAACAAGGTTTTGTTATAACTCCAAGTCATCCTAGCTTAAGGTATTTAGCTCATGCTGAGCAAAAATACAAAATACGAGAAACAGATGCTAACAAACATATCCATGGCACTTAAAACTTTGCAGTTAAAAATGGTTACAAACAGAGATAATGAGAGCACAAAGGAAGGCTTCTTAAATCTCTATCAAGATGAGAAGACCTTCACTACAGCAATGTCTTGCCGCTGTAGTCCTTTGCAGTGCTTGAGACAGTCCAATGAGCTCAAGTTTAAGCTTGCTTTACTCGTGAAATATGGAGAATGGAGATAGGTGAAAATGGAAAATGGAAAGGGGTGATGTACTTTGCGACTGCTTTTGGAAGATGAGGCAATATGACCTAGGGATTACCAACCTGCCTCCCTTTTAGGGTTTATTCCCTTAAATACACACTCCAAATGGGCCCAAAAACCAAGGTACAAGGAAAGGTATTGTCCTTGGCCTAACCAATTAAGGACATTTTGTCCTATAGTGCAGACACAAGGGGACCATGTTGGAGCGTGACCCGATAATACTTGGTAGGCACGCAACAGTACTTTTTCTCTCAATAACTCAGCTCAAGCTTTAATTCTTTCAAATTCCATCAGCTCTTTTGGTGCTATGGCACCCAAACTCAGCATCTGATCATTTTCAAAATAATTCTGCACATCTAACCAAAATGCATTAAAACTTCACAAAGGCACTCAAGGTGCCAGTTGCGGCTCATGCAAGCGCACCTGGTCGTAACTCGTAATAATAGTGGAGTATTTTTAAGACTCCGAATGTCGAACCCACAGAAAATGCGCAAGTACTAAATTAATAGAGATCCTTTATTATTTTAGACGAACGAAAGTGATGGTTTTGAGAGTCAAACAATTGAATTGTAAATAACGAGATCAAAGTAATAAAGCAAGAACTAAAAAGAGATCAATTAGGAAAAGCCTAGGGGAACCGAGTTCACTAATACTAGATCCTGAATCTATTTCCTTGCTATTACGAATTATTTTTCTTATTGAATGTCAATCACTCACTCTAAATTACTAAGGGCTACCTAGCTTGCAATAGCCTTCCTCCTAACTAATTACTCCATTTGGCCCTAGAAGGTAATTAAAAGAAAGAGCATTAAGAACATACAAGTTTGTTAATCTAATAACTGATTGGAAACAAGCAATAATCTATCTGGTGTATAAAGCGAGTTCTGTTGATCCTATAGTTCCACTAGTTAACTATGATCTTGTTACCACAATTAACTAATTTATTAAGAATTGGCCAGATCCTATAGAATTAAGCATGCTAGGAAGAACACATTCATAAGGATAATAAGAAATTCAAAATAGCAATTAAATAAATGTCATGAACATCATAAAAGATCTCCCATTACCCCTAGAGATGGAGTTAGCTACTCATAATATTTCTCAATAACAAAGAATAACAATAATCCAAACATGCAATTCTAAGAGAAATGAAAAGAAAAGAGGTAAGAGACAAGAGGTAAGAGCTAAAGTGATCAAAAGACCCCTCAACCTCCAGCTCCCTGAAAGAGAGCTAAGATGGCCTATTTATAGGCTCTGGTGTGGATTTAGGTCAACTGGCTTCAAATCTGTGCATTCTGGGCTTTGGTACGGCTGTACTGCATTTATACACGGCCATACCGGGCTTGAGTTGCGACGTTGGCCCGTACTTCTGCACTGGATGCGGCCTGACTGCAATTGTGTACTGGCCAGATCGCTTTGGTCCCACTTCAACTTTCTCATCTACGCCAGTCAGATCTTGACTAAGGAGATACGCCCTTGCTATTTCTCTTGAATAGGTACGGCCATACTGAATATATGTCAGGCTGTACCGTTTGTCCAGAAACGCCAAAATATGCTCAAATCTTGCCAAAATCTTCTCAAAATTACTTCTTTTTCTTTCCATGTTGCCTTTATTATTTTTCTGCATAAATGAGAAAATAGTGTATATATTTTATCTAATAAGGAACAAAACCATAATATTTTATACTTAAAATACCCAAAAATAATAGACAAAATGGTGTGTTAACACATCCCCACACTTAAGCTTTTGCTTGTCCTCAAGCAAACTACTTAGATAATTATAAGAAAAATTGAATTTACCAACTAGGGGCGTAAACGAGATACAAGACAACAAAGTAATATCATAAGAAGTGCTAAGTAATAGAATGCCCAATTAGAGATGCAAGTTCAACAAGTTTACAAAGTTTGTGATTTATAAGTCACTCTTCTCACCACTCTCAAAGTGTTTAAAGGTATAGTTATTAACGCTCAAATTTTTCCAAAGAAGTGACATTATCATAGGCTTGTACATTGACCAAAACTCTACTATTAAAATCTACTTATCATGCAAAAGAGGAAAAATAGTCTGTCATGGGTTGTAACGAGGCCAAGGTAATAATGTTTGGTGCGATAAAAAGAAAAAAAATATCATGCAAAGGGTCAGAAACAAATCAACCAAACAAGTAATATTTTTCTTTTTAACTATAAAGAGCAGGCAATAATCCCTCTAATATTTAACAACATTTTTTTTGTATTCCTTGAAGGCAATAACACTTTTTTTCCCTATTCTTTCCCTTTTTTCTCTCTTTTTTTTCTTTTTTTACCTTTTCTTTCCTCCTTTTATGTTCTTTATGCCGCAATTTAACAACTTAATAATTCAAGGATGGTAAAGTAACTGTTAACCCTTCCTTTTATAAGCTTTTCTGAGAGATTCATAATATTATCCTTTTGATTTTTGCCACTAATTGCTCTAACAAAAGTATTTTTCAAGGTTACCTCAATAAAAATAATAACCATACTAATAATCAATAACAATGAAATGGTACCAAAGAAATATAATAATAAGCACAAAAATGGGTAACTAGTGATAAAATATTTGAAACAAAATTGAAGGGGACCTAAAAAATTCATAAAATTGCCCCTACCAAATTCACATGAAAATAAATTTTTATTCGCTTTCCAAATGTCTCAGCATAAGTTCTAGAATGCACAACATGAGAAAATATCACTCAATCAATGAAAAGAGGTAAAAGTATGATGCGACCTCTTATTTAGGCTCAAATCTCACATTTAGTAGTTTACACAAACAAGATGAAACTCATAAAACTTCAATGCTAATTATCAGCAAATTCTAAAATTAACAACAATCTCATTTCTATCACAAGGGGATACACCCCTACTGTATCTCAACATGACATTACAATAGTTTACTTACTAACATTAAATGATCCAAATCCTTGTTCATATTCCACTGAGATATAACTTCCAAAATCTGAAATTGGTTTCTAGGACCGCGAGAAGAAAGAAAAGAAGAAAGCTGGAGTTCCCACCCAGGATGAACCGGAAGCTGCAGTGGTTGAGGCTACATGACAAGAAAAGGTTAATGATGTTGTTGAGGCCTCGACCCCAGTGAAGGAGAAGGTCCCAAAGGAGAGTGTTATCAAGTCCCGAAGTCGAGCAAAAGGCCCGGAATAGATTCCAAAGGCTATTCTGAAGTGGGAAAGGTCCAACAACTATTGGGTATGCATTGTAGTTGCTGCCTTGCTAGTCCTGCTGTTGTTGGTGCTTGGATTCACCTATCTTCTCTAAGGCTCCGTTTGGGAGTTTAAGAAGAGAAGAGAGGGGAGGGCTTTAGGAAAAAGGAAGGAAGAAAAGGAATGAGAATGAATGATAGTCTCTCAACTTAAATAAGGGATTTATTTTTCTTCATAATAATAAAATCCCCTAATTTGGGGGAAGTCAAAAAAGGAATTGTAGGAGGGTTTTGGAAGGCTTTGGGGGGCATAGAAAAATTCTTCAAATCCCTTCCATCTTTTTATATTACTCACAAAATTAAAAATATATTAGTCATAAGTATTCTCATTTCTTTCTCTACAAAAACACTCTCTCAAATAAGGTGGAGAATTTCTCTTTCTTTCTCTCTCCTCCACTCTCCCCAAAACCCTCCCCTTCCCTCCCCTCCTACCTCCCAAACAAAGCCTAAGAAGTTTAGATCTAGAAGGAGCTGTGAAACCAATTTTCCTAGTGGGTGGTTAGATGTGTGATGTAGCCTAAGTTATATTTCTGCTCTATACATCCTTTTAGGGGAATTGACCTAAAACAAACTCTGTTGTGCTTTGCTCCTGCTTTGGGAAGAAGCTATATACATTTGTTTGACTATGTATTTTGAATTTTTGTTCAAATTTCATGAGATGTTACTGGAAGCTTGGATTTGTTTCTATAATTAATTTGGTCAGTGGAATGGTAACCATGATATACTGAAAACTTTAGAGAATTCAAATGTTGGTTGTAATCTTGATGTTACATAATAAAATATCTGAGAGAGGAAGAATTACATGGCTTCAAAATTAAACCATGGGGGAGGTCTGACGGTAGGTTGAGCCCATCTGTATTTGGTTGGGTTCAGTTGGTGCATAATTGCAAGCTACCAATAGGACTATAATAATTTTTATGTGGTTTAAGTTATTTCAAATAAATTTTTTGTGCAACTAATGTTGACTTGGTACTGATTTTTTTTTTGGTTAGAATTTTTTCAATAAATTCTTCTCCTTTTCTTAAAAAAAAAGTTCAAAGACAAATGTCCCTTTTGCCGGTTTAAAACACACGGTGAATGAAATTGATAACCTTAGGACACATTTGAACATCAGATGTGTTCCTCAACCCCAGCGAGGTTTTCCCTAACCTCATGGGTTGTGGATGCGCTTGTTGTTGGTTCTCTGTAGAAACCAAAGTTTCTCATGGGTTGTTGAATTTGGTCCATAAACTCCTAACTCCAATTTATCCTATAGGTTAATTGATTGTGGTAATTGCCAGTCAAGAGATTAATTATGATTATTATATCAAGAATGATCAAGTCTAACTATAAAGAAGTAAAGTAATAATATAAATTCAATTGAGAAAAGGAATCCAAAAGTTATATTAAAATTGGGCAAAAATAATCATCTGATCCATAAGATTCATCATAGTCCTAGTTATGCGTTTAGTTAAATATAATGTGAAGTGAGATCAAAATAGTAACACAATCAAAATGCATATTCATAATCCTAAAATATAGAAAGTAAAGCTAAATAAACCCCTATGATAAAAACAGTCATCGATCCCATAAGGGGTTTCAAATCCTCACTGATTTGCTTTGAGAGTTCTAGAAATGGTTGTCTGTGGCAACTCTTGTAACAATGATCTCGAGTTGCAACACCTTTCAAAGTCATTAGGAGTAAAAAGAATATCTTTTAATCTCAAAAAAAAAAAGGTATGTATTATGGGAAGATGAATTATTGGTGATACCAGCTTCCACAAGTCAGGGCGTCCCTGATATTTCAGTGCTCTGTGCGAACTGAGAAATTAGTGGCTTATTTTTTTTAATAAGCCATATATATATATAATCAAAAGGAGATAATCTTCAACGCACAAGAGATGCAAAAACTAGTCATTGTGCCAAAGAGTTACACGACCATGTCAGAAAAGAAAAGACATGGAAGTGTGCCAAAAAAAATGCATAGGCTTGTAGAAGATTTGCACATTTGTGTTGAAAAGGAAGACCTGTGGAAGTATGAAATGAAGGCTTGCATAGGCATGCACATGCTAAAACTCATGGTTTCCTTAACTTTACTTCATCCTAAGCAATAAGAAATGTACCTTATCTCCAACTAGGGGCTTTTTTGACAATTTTTTTGAGAATTTGTTTTTATTACCTAGAAATCATCATCAATTGTTAACTCACCAACCTTGTAATCAACCATGTAACAAAACAAGTGAAAAATAGGTGAAAAATGGGATTAAATACTGAGAAAATTGTGAATAACACTTAGCTTTCCTACTAATAAACGGATAGAATGATGATTTACCACTCGAATATTGGTGAGTTGTTGTATGGATGAAAATCTCCTGTCTCACTTTCTTGTTACATTCTCTGTCTCCCACCAATAACAATTTGATACATAATAAAATAAAATTATAACTTATTAACACATATGCATATCTCCAATCTTTGATTGGTAAGAGACAGGGAAACACTATTTTTTTAGGACAACAGATATTTGTTCTTGTTGTACATAGGTCTCTTGTAGTCTTAGAATTGCTAAATATCCATGCTACAACTCCATGTGCCTCGACCTAATTGGCTTTGAAAACAAAATTTAAAAGACAAAAAGGAAAAGGAGAAGAATGTGACAATCCATTTGTGGTTTAACAATAAGGATAAAAAAAAGTGCTAACAATGATAAAACTTGTGATGAATTTTTTTAGAGACTAAAATCAAATGGACATATCTTTTTATAAATTAAAAACTCTTTTAATGTTTATATAATATAATAACTTAATTTTCATTACCCAAGTTTCATGCATTTCTAAAAAAGTTGCTACTAACATAAAATGTTTCGTGTGGTAAATGTTGGATTCAAACATGGTTGCCTAAGAAATGACTTTATCTTGTTCTACAAGCAACTGAGTTTAATGAATGTGAGTCCAGTTATATTTCATCATAAAGTCCCTTTGTTGTATTACTTTCTAAAACATTTCCATAAATATCTATATGTCGAGATTGATTGGAAAACCGTGTAAAACCTCGATGCACAATCATTAGATTCTATTCCATTTTGCTTTTTTTTTTTCTGTTGAAATTATTTGTTTAACTTTTCAACTTAATATTTAAATATATGTTTAATGTTAACATATATTTTTTATTATTCTAATACAAGCCTATACATTGTTTATGTTTATTCTTAAGTTTGAACATATTTTCAAATTATTTAGTAATAGATATGAATTGTTTCGATAATTTATTATTTAATATATTTTATAAAATTAAAAGATATATATCTCCTTGATTTTAAAGAAAAATTCTATAAATCATTATTTAAAAACCTAACCAAACTAATTGGGAAAAAAAACTCGATAATTGTTTGGTTTATTTAATCCAATAAATTGATTGATTTTTACAAGTGAAAATTAGTTAAAAATGAATTGAATTGATTTAAAATAGGTAATAAAAAATGATTTAAAGCAGTTAATTTTTTAGTTAGTCTTGTTTTAATTTTTTAACTCAACTAAAAAGTGATTTTTTTTTTTTTCCCAAAACCCACGCTTAAAATTTTGGTTATATCCTATTTTTCCCGTTTTCGCTCAACCCTGTGACCAAAAGAAAGATGAAAGAGCTAAATCTGTAGTTCAAGCCAAAAAGACCCCTTTATCCCTTCGCCATGGCTGCTGCTGCCACCAGCTTTGGAACTGTGTGGTGTCTAAGAGGAGTAACTCAGGCTTTTGCACTCTCTCATACTCAATTTCTACGCATCAATGCTAACCTCTCTTTCCAAAGGACCCTTACCTCTCATCTTCTCTCCGTTTCCACTTCTTCAGGTTTCTGCTTTCTTAATCCATTTGTTTTTTCCTTTCTTATTTTTTTTCCCTTCTTCTTTTGTTGTTGGCTGATGCTATATGTAAGTTATTGCTGTTCGGCATGCCCTTTATGTCCAATCGTTCAAAAACGTAGTCTTTTTGATAAAAGAAATTGTGGGTAATGGAAACCAAGGCGAGCAAATTCGTTATTTAGTCCATTTTTTGATTTCAAGTTGCTTGAATTTGAGTGTGTCTCGAGTGATGAGCATAGGTGAGTGGACAAAAGGGTTTCATAAATTATAATTAAGTTGAAAACTTGGGGTTTATTCTGTGTTTGAACTTGATGGGCAGACTCATTGCTCAAAAGTCATAACCTTTACAACATATGCGATGATGGGGAAGGGGGCTTTGGCACTGAAAGACAGATTATCAACTGTGTAATGTGTTGTTGATAACTTGTGTGTTATAAATGAAACTTCAGTGCAGAATAAAATAACAATGAAGTGCGCTTGACTGATCAATTAACTAAATGAATTTGAGCCATGACCTATGTTTCCATCCAGGTGACCTAACAAGTTAAAAAAATTGTTTTTCAATCCCATCTTTCTGCCTGTAATGTAATACAGCTTGAATGACGATGTCTGTGTTTGGCCATCTAATAGAATACATGACACTGGGGAGATCTATTTTATTGGACTTAGCTGAGATGAGAGTCAATGTTTTGGATATGACCGGATAGTATTGAAGAAATCATGGTTGATGAATGGTGGTACAAGCAACTGAGCAAGTGGCATGACCCGGCAATGAGTGGTAACATGTGTGGAGATGTGGCTCGCTAAGTGATGAAGAGAGGTAACATGAATGATGAGTCTCTTAAAAGTAGGATTCAGAGGGGGCTTGGTCAAGGTGATGAGCAGTAATATAGTGGTTAAGACGCTGCTTGGTTTGGTGAAGAGTGCCAACATGTTGGTAGATACATGGCTTTAAGTAGGCTTGTGTTTGATCATGGAAAGACAGTTGACCGTTGAATACTCGGGAAAGGCTTGTGCAGATGGAGTGTTAAGGACGTGCACTTAAAGGGAGACATTGTTGGTAATCCATATGTTAGTGCAATATGGGTGTGAGTGAAGGAGTTTCACACTGGATATTAATGGACAAGGTGAAGGCCATATAAAATGGAAGGACGCATGGACCTAAATAACTAATGCCTTAAGGTTTTGGATTGAGATATGTTGTAGGGCCTCAGGTGTGGGTTCCTTGGTAAGTCTTTCGGTACATATCTCCCAGTTCTAGTGTCATCTAGGCTCCTTATTGGTGCCAGCAGTAATGTATGTGTAACAGATATTCCAGTAATGTTGATGACACAAAAACTTCTATCTTAAATCCCGTGCATTCCCCTTCCCTAGCTACTAAGCACTTTTGATGTATTATCCTTTGATCATCTGATATAAAGATGCATAATGGGTGATGGAGAAGCGATATCCATGACTACTTTCTTACTTTTGAACTGCTAGTTCATTAAAATATGTATTTATTGTTAGCTAAAGCTATTATTTGGGCATCTCAATCAGCACCCAGTTTCACATTTTTAATGCTTTATGAAGTGCAGTTTCAGGTGTAAGCCAGGCAGTGCAAGCTTTAAAAGGAGAGGCTGATGTGTTGCTCAAGGGAGTTGGGGAAAAAAGTGTAGCAAAAGAAGTGAAGCATATTCTTGAGTTGGTACTTTCTTGTTTTTCCCTGATCCATATAAATTATCATTCTAGGTTTACCTTAGGCATGTCATGAATAATAACCTTGGAACTTCCTTTCATCCACTCATGAAAGTCTGATGTTCATTACCTGTGTAAAAAATTGAGCTCTGGTTGGGCCTTTGATCCATTATATATTTTAAAATTTTATGCTATAAAACACTATTTAATCCCTGACTTGGTTGTTGTCCATTGGTGTTGTTGTAGGCTAGACGAGCATCATTAAAACGTGAGATTCTCCATACAAATTTTCTGACCCCTCCAGTGCTGAAGGAATCAATGCAAGTATTGGAAAAATTAGCAGATGTGAAAGCAATTGCTCAAGGAGGTTATCCACAAGTAATTATCTAGATACATGGTTTCTATTCCCTTCATAAAATAAGTTATCTATGTTCGTATGTAGACATTACACGTATGTTCTCTAGGCTGAGCGCTGTCGGATTTCTGTTGGACATCCAGATGAACTGACAAGTGATCCAGATATTATTTCGGCATTGAGGTAAATCTTGTAATTTTTGTTGCCAAAATTGTCAAGCTCAGCACAGTAATTATTGATGCTCCTAGATGTCCTTACTGTTTACATAAAATTTTCGTTTTCAGCATTACAGGGAACTTTCAGTTTGAACCTTGCTCTCATGGTGACTTCCTTGGCTCAATTCTTGGTACAGGAATTGCCAGGGAAAAACTTGGAGATATTATATTGCAGGTATTCTATATCTTTCCCCTTTTGTTACTGGAGATTCCTGTCTGAATTGTGCTGTGCACAAAAGGGTAGTAATAACAGATTCAATAGTATCCTTACATAGCCATGATCATAATGTTTTATATCCAACTGAGGAACAATAGCATTTTCACAACAATAGCCTTTCTGGTATACATAGTTTTGCTTTCAGATACCTAATTCATTTTACTCTATTTTACAATTTGTTTGCATTCCAGAAGACTCCTATTATCTAATACTACAATAATGAAACTGTGTTAACTATTAAGGATAACATGATTTGTAGTTAAATGGAATTGTAATAGACTTCAGCAATAATAATCATGATCTGCAATTTGTTACGTATTAGATACTACACAAGAGTTTGCCATCTCTTGAGTTCTCTATTTGTTGATTTTGCTCTAATTTGTAATTTCAATTTCAATTTTATCTATCTTGGCCTGTACATAGTAAAAGATTCTTGTCTAAATTTGCACTTATCTATCTCTAATGTTAATTAATGACTTCATTTTGTTGAATGACGACTCAATATTTCTGTTAACTTCTACTTAGATCAATACAGTGTATACTGTATATAATGTAAAATTATTCATAAAAAGGGTCTAAACAAAGACAAATCATTGTAGCAAAAAGAAGAAAAAAATCATGTCACATCCATCCAGAAAAGGCATAGGAAGAAGGGTGACTTCTACATACTTCAGTTGGCAAGTGGCAACTATGCCGATGATGATCCATTGGTTAGATGCAACTTAAGTTTATGGATATGACCAAGATTACATCATCGTTATTTGTATTCATTAAGTTTATTTGATCATTTTGGTTGCATTTCTGAATAAATATTTTTTTTGTTTATCTTTCCATCATGCATATGCACAAAACCCCACATATTTAAGAATTTTTTACTTTATTGCCTTTGATGCCAGGGAGAACAGGGTGCTCAGATACTTATTGTACCAGAACTTGTTGAATTTCTTATGTCAGCACTGGATAAGGTAAAGCATTATTTCACTTACTTCTTTTTACAGTTTACCTTGTGAATAAATATCTAATTATCAGAACAAAAGGAAATGTTTCTGTAATTGTGGTATTGACTATTTGATAATTATATCATTAATGTGGATATGAATGTCCTTTTCAAATTATGGGGGTACAAGAATTTTTAAAAATCTAGGATGAGTATGGTAGACCAGTGTTATCAAATGGCGGATTATTGTGGCCAGCCAAAAATTCGCCATGTAAATATGGCGTTGCGGCCAATGGTGGAAGTGGAAACATGGCGGATATAGTAGGTGTTGTGGCCTATGGCGGCTGACACAAAATCCGCCACGCCATAACGTCATGGCGGCAATTTGACAACATTGTTACAAACTATCCAAAATAAAATTTATAAAAATACTTATATTCCTCTGAATAAATATTACCAGAATTCATAGGTTAGAGTTGAAAATTGGAGAACATCATAATTTAAGTACCTTGGGTCCATTATACAAAATGATAGGGAGATAGAAAGAGATGTTAACTATAGGATCCAAGTAGGATGAATGAAATGGAGGAATGTTTCTGGTGTGATCTGCGATAAAAAGAATCTCTTCAATTTAAGGAAATTTTTTACTACATAACCATAAGACCTGCGATGCTGTATGCGGCTAAATGTTGGGCGATAAAGAGCCGATAAAAAAGTAATCCCAGTGTCGTAAAGATGAGAATGTTAAGATGAATGAGTGATCACACAAAACAAGATAATATTAGAAATACAATTATAAAAAAAAATTGGGGTAGCTCCCATTGTAGAAAATATGGTAAAATCTTGTCTTGGGTAGTTCCGACGCGTGTAGAGAAGATCCATAAATGCACTAGTAAGGAGGGTTGACCAAATGGAGGATAGTATAATAGTTGAGGTAGAAGGAGACCGAAAGAAACCACAGACAATGATTAAGAGAGATTTAGAGTAAACGGTTTATCTATGAACTTAAGGAAAATTTTTATTGCACAACTATAACACACATGTTGTGTGGGATTGAATATTGGGCATTAGAAGGCAACAAGAAAAGAAGCTTAATGTTGCAGAGATAGATTGTTAAGATGTGTAAGTGGACACACAAGACAAGATATTCTTAGGAATGAATTCATTAGAAAGAAAATTTGGGTAGCACTTATTGTGGACAAAATGGTAGAATTTTGCCTCGGGTGGTTTGAGTATATGTGGAGAAGACCTTTAGAAAATTGAGTAAAGAATGTAGATCAAATGGGGGATAGTCCGATTGTTATATAGGGATATCAAGAAACTATGGATCAAATCATTAAGAGTAATTTTGATTTAAGTTGTTTATCTACAAGCATAATTTACAATAGGATATTAAGTCAATGTTTGGTCCATATAGCCGGCCCCGCCTGATTTGAATGATTTGTTTACAAACATGATTTTTTATAGGATATTATGGTCAAGTTTGATCCATGTAGCTGACTTCACCTAATAGAAAATTTTCTTTTGTTGTTATTGTTGTTGTTGTTATTGTTGTACTACATTCAAGCAGTTTCAGTATTGTCTTAGTGTTGCTATGTATGTTCTGATTGCATTCTTCTTATTCAGGTTCGTAATGTTCCTGTATCTTGCAGCAAGATACCATTAATTTCTCTTGATTATGAACCGCCAAGGTGTTGTATTGATCCTTGTCTCAAGTTCACATAGTATTTAATTGTGTGATTCAGACTTCACCAATTTTGTTTATTGTGCAGAACAAAATCATTCAAAACTATAGAAGCATCACTAAGAGTTGATGCTGTAGCTAGTGCTGGATTTAAGATTTCACGTTCAAAGCTAGTTGACATGATCAGGTTGGCAATTCCCAACTTATATAAATCTTGTCTCTTAAATATTTGTAAATTGTTGATTGCCGACGGTTGTAGTACACTAGCCTTGAGATCTTAGTGAAATGGTCGTTTATAAATGTTATTAAATTTATGTATATATTGAATGTACCTAAATATTAGCCGTAACCACATCAGCTGCTTGACCTATCCTCCCTGATTTTCTTCCTCTTTATTTCAATGCTTCCAATATCTAGAAATGTATTCTTGTGCATAGAACTGCTCAGACTTCTTTGGCTACTTTGGCATATTTTGTTATACTTGTTTGAGCTTGATTCATATGAGAGAGCATTCAGCTTCCGCAGCCTATCGTATGTAGTCAATAATAGTTTCACTTTCTACTCGGAATAAATCATATCAACCAAGAGTGTTATCATAAAGAAATTATAACAAACGAACATGTTGCATTTTCATCATGTTGGACAAGAACACCAATTTTGTTTGTTTGATCTACGTAACTTGAAGAAAATGAATTAGTTCTTGAATTTGGAAGTTATTTTCTTCTCTTTTTCTCCCAATCTCCATGGAAGCGTGTGTTTGGTTCTCCATTTGCATGCATTCTAATGTGCAAACAGAGAAGAAGCATGTATCCTAGTACTTCTGGACAAATGTCTGTTTGGGTTACACAGACAGGAATGTTTTGTTATGTACTGTATGTTATATTGTCTATATTCCATTTCCACCTTTTCATTGCAGAACCTCATATTATATATAGACACTTTTAGTATGAAAATAAATTGCTTATATTTATATGATGACTGTGCTAAACATATTATGCTCGTAGCAATGGTGATGTGCGTATCAACTGGATCCCAGTTACTACCAAAGGAAACACCATTAAGAGTGGAGATATTGTATCAGTTAGTGGAATGGGAAGATTAAAGGTAACTTGCCAAAGCTCAAAAGAAAGCCAGAATCATCTGAATGACTTTGGATATAAACTACTTCCTTTTCAGTGATGTTTTATTTATTTTTGGTCCAGATAGGAGAAATAAACACCACAAAGAAAGGAAAGTTTGCAGTGGAGCTCATTCGATATTTGTAAAAGTTTTTCATTGCTGGAGCTACCTTTTGTAGGTATTCCAACATATAGCTATTTTTGTGGGAAGCTCTGCCTAGTCTCATGTAAAGCTGCAGAGAAAACGTGTATATACAGAACTTTCATGTTCTTTTATTATTGTAAATGTTTTTTTTCAAACAAAGAAGAGATATATTAATTAGTATAAGAGCTTCAACCTAATTACATCCAATAGTAGAATTAACCCAACAAAACCACACAAAAGAAACTACCTCCACAAAATACACCGTAAAGGCTGGACATTTCTTAGAAAAGGCAATGACCCGACTTTATCCTACCTAAAAACCTTCTTCATGACACTACCTATATATGTTTCACAATAATCGATACCTCAGACACCATATTAGAGAAAATATACTTATGCCTAAGTCATTATCAGAGTGAGGTGAGGTAATGAGATATGAACAGTGCGTACCTTTGTGATTAGGTCATGGGCTTTTTATAGGTGAGGTCAGACTGCTGACGTGTGGATAGGATCGTGTAACCCTAGATTGGTTGTCAACCGTCGGATGTATCCGACGGTCGATGTCGATTCTAGGGTTCTAAGTGGATAAGGCTGCTTTTAGGGCTATCGCAGCAATGCCTTGTGTCCTAGGATTTCGCGACGTGGCAACGTGATCCTAGGGTTTGCTACCTGAGGAAGAAATTCCTGGGTCGGGCCGATCCGATCGAAGTGGGCCATGGGCTACTCGGGTCGATGTATGGTGTTCGGACTTCCCTCCTCATTGGGCCGATTTGGCCCAGTGCGGAATGGGCCTTTGGCTACTCTGGATCAAATACCAATAAAAAAAAAATTGCAGCCACGATCAATGTCAGGAGCCTACACAAAAACACCATGAACAATCAATGTTAAAACCAGAAAATTTTGGAACAAATCAAAATTACCATAAACATTTTGTAGAGGCAGAAACTTACCACAAAATTGCTACACCCCAGAACTTTTTTCATCTGTTGGGCCCTAGCTTGTTCATGGTTCGAACCACAACTTTAGATCTGCAATAACGTTCGGGTGGGTCACGTTCACGCCGTCCACTTAAGACGAAAAAACCAGAGTTGCAACTTCAAGAATTTGAAGGATTCGTGTGAAACGAAGCCATGGGTCGCACGAGAAGGGGAAGAAAATGAAAGAACCAGGAAATGCAGATCTAGGGTTCTAAGTTAGGGGGAGGGGAAGAAGATGAAATAAGGGGAAGGTCAATCAATCCACATCCCCAAACGTCCACATCAGCTACTAAAGTCCAACTCATCACCATAACGGCCACGTAGGGCTCCTGTTCATAGAGCGTAACAGGGACACTTAAAAAGGCTGACATTTTATACCTTTTAAAACATAAAAGAACAATTCGGGAAAAAAACTTAAAGGACTAATCCGAAACTTGAAAATAAGTTAAGGGACCTCGGGAGCAATTTTGCCTATATAATTTTCAATATATCTAGTAAAGGAACCAAATTTTTGGTCTAATGCGGGGCCGGCGTTTCACCTGTGCAACCTGTGCGGTTGCACAGGGCCCAATTTAGGGGTCCAATTTAAGGGCTCAATTTTATTATATATTTTAAGGTTAAATATATTTTTAGTCCCTATAAAATTACGATTTTTCAAGTTTAGTCCTTATAAAAATTTAATACATTTTTATTATGGGCCTAATTTTTAAGATTAGAATATTTTTAGTCCTTATAAAATCACGATTTTTCAAGTTTAGTTCTTATAAAAATTTAATAACTTTTTATTAAGGACTTAATTTTTAAGATTAGAACAGGGCCCTCAAAATGTTTAAGACGGCACTGGTCTAATGCATTTATCCAATTCATTGTTCAAACTCGAAATAGACAATTTTATTTTTATATAACTGAGAGAGTTTTGGGTCACTCTATTTTGGGTAATGTTATTATATATAATTAATATTTGTATATGGATCATTATATTCAAATATTTATTAGCTTCAATGGAGGTGAGGGTTTGAAGGTTGAAGATGACCACACTTAAAGATGGAGGCCAGGCCAGGACTAATATATCCAAATGAGACAGAGACAGTGACCAAAATTGTTTCTGGATCAAGGGATTTGACATAGGGACTAAAATGATCCAAAATAACGTCACGTGTTCACGAAATTACACGGTGAAAATACTTAATAAACCGCATCGGCATTTAACAGTACACGTTAGCACATTAACTGACTTTTTTATGGAGATAGGCAGAGAGACTAACGTGTCCCCATTTTGAAATTGTGAGGTGATTTTTGGACTTAATTTTTTTCAATGACCAAAATGGGTCATGCATTTTTCTTCGGGGACCAAAATGAGTTTTTATGCCAAAATTTAATTCCACTCTCGATAGCTATTTTGAATCAAAATTTGTTCTAAACAATACTACACACAAATCATGATAAGATAAGATAAAAAGAAAGAAAAAAACATATATTGATTAAAAAAAATTGAATTCATTACTGCAGCAATTTTATCTATCAAATCGTAATTCTTTAAAATATTTTGGCAATGGTTAAATTTGAATAGTTTAATTTTGTTTTTGACGGAAAATCTAATAGTTTAATTAATAATTTCTGAAAAAGTATATCAATTTAAAAAGGCAATGGGCTTATATCAACAAAAAAAAAAAAAGGCAATGGGGAATTGCAACCGAGGGCGAGGCAACGAGTTTTAGGGAAATTGGAGTTTGGATAATAAACCAGAACCTTTTTTCATTTATTATTATTCATTATTCATTTTCAACCAGCAAAATAGCAAACGAACACTCGCTAGTCGCTCCCGCATTTTCTCAATTTATGCAGTATAAAGAGCGCTCACGCTCCATCTGCTTCTTCCCGCGTTCATTCTCTCGCTCTCTGCTTTCTCTTCTAGGGTTTTCAGATTCTCGCGTTCATTCTCTCAACAGTGCTCCGATAATCCATGGCGAGGAAGCTGATCAACAATGTCAATGGTGTGCCTCTCATTTCCTTTTCCATAATCTTACTCCATGGATTTTTTTTCTGTGTTCAATTTCTCACTGTTGATGAAATCTACTGAACTTAAAATGACCGAAATCGTGATGAAATCTACTGAACCTAAAATGACCGAAATCGTGTTCTTCTTATCTGCTTCGGTTCCGTTCGAAATTGTGTTCTTCTCATCGTTTTTTTCTGTGTTCAATTTCTCAATGTTGATGAAATCTACTGCATCTACTGAACTTCAGCTTCTGTGTTTAGTTCATTTGATGCAATTGACCTTAAATTTTGGTCTGCTTTAGTTTATCTGTTACTGTCGAATATTTTAGATTGCCGTCGTTCCGTTCGAAATTGTGTATTGTGTTCTTGTCTGTTTCGGTTCCGTTCGAAATTGTCTTCTTATTTGTTTCTGTTCCGTTCGAACAAGAACCTTATACATTTAGGACATTTATGTTATAGATCACAAGAAGGAAGAGGAGATTCTGGAAATTGGAGCTGACGTGGAAGCTGTGCCACCTAAAGCTCAGCCTACTCCCGAGCCGGAGGAAGCTGCTGGCGTAGAGGTTCTGGTTTAATTGATTTAATTGTCATATTTTAGAATAAATAAATTGTTTGTGCTTGTGCTGTCTTTTTCTTTTTTGTCCTTTCTTGTTTTGCTTTTTTTACCTTCTTTCATTGCAGGATGTGAAGAAATCAAGATTAGATTGATTTAGTTACAATCTAGCTGTTACAGATAAAGATAGGATCGAGTTTGTTATGGATAGAGTAATTGTATTTGAATTAGTGGATAGATTTGGTTGTTCCCCGATGTGATAAAGATAGTAGCTGCTATATTGAAAAGTTAGTTAGCCTGTATGTATATATATACATGTATCGTGTATTTGGAACTTAATTTCGATGAAACAGAATACATTTTTTTAGTACAGATTAGGATAGGATCGAGTTTGTTATGGATAGAGTAATTGTATTTGAATCGGTGGATAGATTAACTTGTTCCCTGATGTGATAATTCTAGTAGCTGATATATTGAAACTAAATCAATCTAATCTTGATTTCTTCAGGATGAAGATGAAGAAATATCTTTG
Source organism: Calophaca sinica (assembly GCA_037113605.1). NCBI lineage: Eukaryota > Viridiplantae > Streptophyta > Magnoliopsida > Fabales > Fabaceae > Calophaca > Calophaca sinica. The sequence goes on along the minus strand of CM073732.1, from coordinate 111,112,498 downwards.
TCTGCTAGGAAAACCTTCAACAACTATAAGGTTCTTTTTGAGATAAAAAAAGGAGAGAATCAAGGGACATTTACTCAAACTCGAGGAAACCAGTTTACATCGTTTGACTACCGTAACGGTGATTATGGTATACACGTGGCAGTTACTCCAAGGTTAATGTTAATCCTTATCAATTTAATATCTAATTTTTAAATTTTATTTAATTTTATTTTTTTTTATAAAATATTAATTAATTTATTATTTCTGGGATAGGGAAATAAGGAAGAAGAAAGACAACAAAAAGGTTGTGCATGCCCTGGGTGGCCATAGCTGCATCTATTATCTCAATTGTCAGTTTTTTCTTTTTGAAATAGTCACAAGGTGTATTTGTGCATGTTGCTTGCAAACATTATATCACTATGGTAGTTGTTAATTTTCAGGGCATTCTTTAATAGTATAAAGAATATTTTGTCATCTGTAATTCAGGGCATTTTCCATCAAAGCCCCTTAATAGTATAAAGAATATACAGTCACCTGTGTAATGGTGTTACAAAATGTCACAAGTATACATGTCCATAAACGTGTTTGATGGTGTGAAATTGTGGTTGATTTAGTTATGTGTTAGTATGCTTAAATGGTTTATTGTAATATCATGTATGTGTATATAATGTAATATGTTTGAGTGAAATTAGTATACATGATGTTGTTAAATTACGAAATCGTCGATTGGTGATTGACGGCATAATGATTATAATCCGATGCGATTTCTCAAGCTGTCGAAAGATTTCAAAGGAATTAAAGAGGGCATTTTCAAGATAACTCAAGGAAAATAATTTTCTAAAATAAATGAGTCAAGAACCCATTTGATTTTAACAAGGGTAACTAAGTGTTTCAAAGACAATGATTTTCCCCAAGTTAACGTTTCCTTTAAAACAATTTTCTTTTAACAAAATTTGTAAAGGCTTAACTCTTTATAGAAGAATTTCAAAACAAGTATTCCTTTTCAAAAGAATGCGAAATATTTTTTTCTTTTAAGTAAAACTAGTGTATTTACTCGTGTTCACACGAATTATTCATATAGGTTGTAAACGTATCCAATATGTAATAATAAATTTGAAGACCTTTCTTAAAACAAAAGTATTAACAGATTTGAATTTATCAAAAAATATTATAGATAATTTATTAATGAAGTAGAGAATATATATATTTATACGTGTACTCTAATTTTAAAATATAACAAATAAACAGAAAATGTCGGTTTTATTTTCTTTATATTTAAATATGGTTTCTCAACAATGATTTTCAACAAAAAAAAATATAAAACACTTTATCTAAATTGCAGTAAGATAACTTCAAAATAAGTAACATAAAAAAGAGATAATCAATTATCTATGTTGGACAACAAATTAATCTTAGAATAAATTATGATTTCTATCGTGTATAATATTCAAACTTTAAAAAGAAAAAAATAAAAAAAATGCTTAACAGTACGAAACGAAAGCTACAAATGTTGCTCCACGTTTTTTTTTGACTTACGGCCGCATGGTTATGCGTTCCGTACGTTCTCATTTGTTCCTATTCGCAAGTTTCGTTTCGTACTATTCGGCAACGCTCAAAAAATAATAATACATATCGATTTAATATTTATTATAATTAAACATAAACAATTATGTGAATGTTGGAATGCTTATAATATTTATACTCCAATAGAGTGTTGGAATACGTAAGAGATAAAATATACAACTTATGAAAAATTATAAAAATTAAAATTTAACATTACATAATTATAATTTTTCTATTAAATTGTATGGCGTGCATAGTAAAATAAACCAGTTATGATAAGTTATATAATTAAAAGTAATCAAATTTTTATGGTAAAATAAAAATAAATAGTGACTAATAATTGATATAGTTAATAAATAAAAACACGTAAGTCATTTAAAAGAATATATTAATGATTTACACTTCTTTTTATAAATAAAGGGAATAATAGAAGAATTACGATACAAACCTAGAAGTAGGACATTCCATTACATGAGAAGTAAAGCAAGACCAAAAGAGGGAAAAAAACGTCTACAATAATCCACGTAAAATCACCTTGATAATCTATATTGGCGAAAATATATGTGCAAAAATTCGCTTGTTATTAATGATCTACAATACAAAAGTATTGTTTGACATGAGGTGATAATTATTGATATAATTAAAACAAGGTAAAATTACACTTTAGGTCCTTTAAGTTATTTTAAAGTTTCACATTTGTCCTTTAAGTTTTTTTTGTGTGTTAATTAGGTCTCATAAGTTAGATTTGGATGATAAAATAACACTTTTTTTTTATCATTCCCCCATTTCCTCTCCTATGTGTCACTCTAAACCTACGTGGCACCGTTGATGTGTCAATAATTATAATAAAAAATATTTTATTCAATTAGCTCATCTAATTAAAATAAAAAAAATCCTCTCACTCTCTCCTTCTGAACTCCCTTCCATCTTCATCTTCAACCTTCCCCTATTGCTCTAATCGCAGACTCCACCGTCTCAGTCTCGTAGAACTCCATCAACTACGGCTTCCCCACCGTCAGATCACCCACCACATGATACACAAAACACCGACGCCATCAAAACTCAAAAGGGTGTTCAGATTCACAACAAAGATTGATTTTTTTCCCAAAATTAAAAAAACCCAAAAAAAGGGGATCTGTGCGACAGTACGACATCTTCATCTTCAACCTCCTTTCATCTCCTCCTCGTCGACAATGGGTATTGCGTCATAAACACTAGGAACTGTAGCATTTTTTTGTTCCCGCTTTTCCTCCCCTTCCTTTTCCTCTTAATCAGCTAGTGAAAATGAACCTAGCTATGGTGCTTTTCACCAAGTTTCCTCACGCTCCCCTAATCGCTCCAAATAGCTTCGTTTGGCTCCTGGTTTCATTTAGCCAATAGAAGACTGGATCTCAGTGTCTTCTTCCAGATCTAGTTGAAGATGATGGGAGTGAGGATTTTTTTTATTTTAATTAAATAAGTTAAATGAATCAACTATTTTTTATTATAATTATTGACACATCAACACATAGGTTTAAAGTGACACATAGGAGATGGGATGGAAAAATGGTAAAACAAAAAAAGCCTTATTATGTCATCCAAACTTAACTTATGATACCTAATTGACACAAAAAAAAAAACTTAAAGGATCAATGTGAAACTTTAAAATAACTTAAAGGATCTAAAGTATAATTTTACCTTAAAACAATAACTAAAAAATTAAATTGATATACGCAAAAAGATTAATAATTCTTATGTTATCACACGACTTAGATAATATTTTGATTGAATGATAATTGTCTATATATGAAAATTAATTGGTTGATATACTTTAATATATTACATTTTGAATTTGAATTTAATTCAAATTTGATTGAATGATAAAAGTCTAGATATGAGCATTAAGTGATTGATATGCCTTAATTAATGAAATATCGTGAATTAAAATATAAAAAAAAGAAATTATTTTTCATTTTAGCGAGAAAAGAATGAATGTAGAGCTAACACGTGACATGAGTCTATGTGACAAAATTTTATTTTATATAATATAGTAGATTATTTCAATTAAAGAAATCTTTTAAAAGAAATGACTTTGAATAGAAAAATATTTTCTTTTAAAGTTACTTGTCAAGAGAAAAAGGTTTTATTTTACTTAAGATATTTTGAAAGGAGTAAGAAGTGAACCTAGTGTTCAATGAACTTAGATATTCTGTAAAATAGAGGAATGTACCAAAATATCCAAATGAGTAAGTGAGCTTTTAACCTTGTTAAATGACAAACAAAATTAAAAACAAATAATGTCTGTGTTTCAAGCATACCATGATGCATTAAGTTGGCCTAAGGTCGATAAGTTTGACCTAGATCCATGTATTAGAGCAAGAATGTACGCAAGTGATGTTTGGGGCGAGAATAGGTCTAGTTGGGTCTTTTGGCCTACAAAGGTCATATGTGTTTCGAACTCCTATCCAGATCAGTAGTAGCACTTCTTACCGGGGGAAATCGTATACCCCGACATGATGAACCTAACGGTGCGAGACTATTTAGAATAAAGTGGCGGGCAGACTAGAATAGTTGGAGTTCGGATCTCGCATGATGGGCCGACTCACACCCACAACTATGTTATAGTAGTACCTACGACTTTATGCTCATTGAAGGGAAGTAGGAAACCTCCAAAGAGTAAACTTAGATGATTATGTTGAAGTCACATGCATTTACATCATATGCATGGTTGATTCGAGAGTGTGACTTCCTTGTGTAAAGTTACTTGTGTAGTGATGTCATGATGTGTATCTTGTGTGAAATTCTTGAGTAGTGATGCCATGTTGCGTATTTGTATATTATAATATGATTATTAATATGTTCATGTAGTAATTAATATTTTCTTTTACTTATGCGACTCTTATGATAAACTTGTGGAATATGATTTACCCTTGCTACATGTTTTGTTCTATGTTTCGTTGTGGTTTTTTGGACGTGGATCTTTAGATGATTCTGGAGGGTCCCCTGGAACATTCAGGGAGCGAGATGTATGACTTCCTCGATGGTGATGATGACTACAGTTGGGACATTGACCCTGTGCCCAACTAGTTACTTATAGAGGGATTGTTAGTACTATTAAAGGTTTTAAGGATCGTCCGACGAGCACGAATGCCCGCAACACCACGACGCAGTTTCGATTGCCTTTCAGTTGTATATGGATATTGTAACACCCTCTGAAAATAAATGTGTCACTTGGAAACAAAAATATTTAAACTGAAAACAACAGAAGACTTAAAAAACGTGCAACACACAAAATTTTATTTCATCAAAGTAATGTGGAAGAAAATATAAGTTTAATTATTACAAAATGAAATCCATTGGCCATGGTACTAAGAACAAAATCCAACAGGACTGAACCATAACCTAAGAATTCCTGACTGAGAACCCCTCCTCACATCCCGTTTACACCTGTCCATAAATAAAAACAGGACAACAACAAAACAATGCAAGGGTCAAAATCTCACTTAACAAGTTTTATTGCAATACTCACATAAGTAAAATAATAATAATAATAAATATTATACACGGACATAATAATTATAATATCATGTAAACAAACAAGTCAAACCGATAATCATCTCCAAATATGTTTACGTCAATCCTAACTACATGTAAATCTTCCTGCAACTGTATTGTTCCATACCGGCACAGTCTCATGATTTCTAAATGCAGGTTGTCTATTCTATTCTGATCAGTTTACTACTTCGTAACAATGGCTGCACTCGACCTTTAGTCGGCTTACCACTTAGTCGCGACATGCTATACGTGATCTTTAGTCAGTTTATCACTTCATTAAGACAGGCTACATGCGACATTCAGTCAATTTACCACTTCGTCATGACATGCTATACTTGACCACTTAATCAGCTTACCACTCCATAACGTTTGACCTCCAGTCAGCTTATCGCTTCGTCATGACAGGCTATGTTTGACCACATTACGTTATGCAACATATCATGGAATTCCTCTCTAGCTGGGGCAATGTTCTAATCTAAGAGCATGATAACTCAAACCCGCATCACCAAAAATAGTGAGAAGTATACCCTTTCAGGCATAACCCGACTGTCATCATGATTTGAGTATCAGCACTCGTCGACCAGTAAAGCCCATCATAATTCAATACCAACACATAATCAATACATTAGGTCATAGTCTAACCATGTTGTCAAACTAACTAACAATCGGTATAATAAGTTCACATACAAAATCATATGTCAAGTAAATCACACATAACCAAACATACACCAAATCCAATCCCAAAATAATCATGTATCAAAGTTTAATACCCATTTCCAAAACAACAAGTGATGAAACTCTCAAGGAGTTTTCATCTCAACATTATTCCATAACAAACAAACATACAAACACACAAACACACAACAACTTATGCTTTCTCAAAACTCCAAGAGAAATTCCCCTTACCTTAGGTCTTTAGGGTTCCACTTCCTTACCAAAATTCCTTCTCGCCAAAATCACCACAAGCTCATAAATCACCTTGGTGATGAAGATGGTGTAGTTAGGATTGAAATTGGATGAGTTTTGATTCCAAAACCTTTGATTTCTCTCTCTAATTTTTTATGGAAGAAAGAAGAAATGAAGATGAAGTAAGGGAGAGAGGAGGGGTGGTGAGAAAGTGGGAGAGAAGGGAGGAGAAAATGTTAACATTTCATATAAATACACACTGGATTTGAAATAGGAATTAAATATAATTATGTAATCTAAAAACATATTAAACTTGGTTTGGTAACCCAAATAATTTTGCAATATGCCTTTGTAACTCAAATAATAATCAAATATAATTTATTTATAATATTCATAATTATCCAAAATAATAATTAGGAATTATCCTAATTATACAGCTTAAAAACTCATCGTGCAATTAAAACGTTATGCGATTAAACTGACGTCCGTAAAATTAACAAAGCAATAATGAAATTAATATTTTCTCACAGATCATCATCTATTGACGGGCAGTAAACATTTAAAAATATGAATGTGTTGGAGTCAAAACATACTTTTTCATCGGTAAAAATGTTAACTGAATAATCAAAATGACGTCTGATTTTCGTCAGATTTACGCATTTTTGTAATTTATGAAAATACCCATGTACCGTATATTACAAATAGCACACAATTGCAAGCAAATAAGCGATGAAAATTATGGCTATTATAACCACCAACTAAACAAAATATTTGGAACTCAACAGTAAAACTCATTTCCCAAAATACGCACTTTTCAAAATGACTAAAATACCCCTGTATATAAAAATATACAAAAAACATGTTTTTGAAAAACATCTAAATTGGGCACATATTTTACTGTTTCATATCATTAAAGGAGAAATAAATTTTATTTGAATTCTATTAAATTCTAATTATGACATTTAAATAATTTTATCATATCAAAAAAGAAAGTTACTTCCTATCAAAAAAAAAAGTTACTCTCTCCGTCCCTTATCTTTGGGTGCTTTAGCATTTGACACATCGATTAAGAAATCCTTAATTTAGAAATCATTAGACTAAAATATCCCTATTTATTGTTTATTTTTGTCACACTACACTTTACAAACCTTTCCTTCTCCTGTATTTAATGTAAGGGCATAGTGGGGGAAAAAGACCAAATTATACCTTGGTTTTCTAAAACATCTAAAGATACGAGACACAACGAAAAAAGGTAAAACACCCAAAGATAACGGACAGAGGGAGTAATTAATTTGGCAAAATTGCTTCCTAGGTCTCTTAACTTATTTTAAAGTTTCGAATTAGTCCTTTAAGTTTTTTTCCCCTCGAATTGGTCCTTTATATTTTAAAATGTATATAACTTTGGCCTTTTTTAGTGTCCTTGTTACGCTCCGTGAACAGGAGCCCTACGTGGCTGTTATGGTGTTGAGTTGGACCATTACATGTCTGTTACCATGTGTCTTCATGGGTTTACCACTTAGCAACAGAGAAAAGATGAATTAAGGCACGTAGAGTAAAGAAGAGAAGAGAAAATGCCAGAGAGATGAGAAAAGAAGAAACGCGATTGGAAAATTTGGGCAAAGAACTCAGGGTTCTTGTTGAAATAACTGCGCGAATAACTTGGGATGTGAGTGTTGTATTTGATTTTGCCTTTTCTAGAATGGGTTTAAAGTGAATGTGTATTCTTTATTTCAATTTAAGGTTACTAAATTGATGCATGTTGGTATTGGTGGGGTTATCGTCATTTTTTCTGGGGTTTTGGTGTTATTTGGTTGTATGTTTTGACATGTGGGGTTTAAGGTTGTGGTCCACACATACTTTACTTGATTTTCGTGTGGGGTTTTTGTTATTAAATTAGCATGTTTGTTGTTTAGTGTAAAAGACATGTTTTTGGTGTTTATGCGTGGGTCTTTATTGTAATAGGTACAATGGACAAATTTTATGTTGACATCCACCATTGTGGCCGATTTGTGGACCAAGATCACCAAATAGGAAAGGGAAATGTCAAATTGGGAGCGTGATGCTGATAGGTGGAGTTATTTTGAGATTATTTACATCATTAAGGAAATGGGTTACCCTGAAGTAGTTAGCATGTGGTATGAGGTTAATGGTGTCATAAAGATGTTGGAAAATGATTCTGGAGCTATGGAAATGGTGAAATGGGCTAAGTCTAATGAGAATGTCCACATGTTTCTGGTCCACCCAGTGTCCTAGTCTGATTTGATTATAGAGATTTTTGTAGACCCTGATGTAATTGTGTGTGTTGCTGAGGCCCAAAATTATAGTGAGGACCATGCTGCTTTTAAGGCCTAAAATTTGGGGGAGGCCCAAAGTGAGGGTGAGGACCAAAATGGTATTGACAGTAAAGATAGTGCTCTTAATGTTAAATTGGGAGACTCAGATGATGAAATAGACATGGATAATGGGTTTAAAGAAGTACAAATTGGGGGCAATGGTCTTGGTACACAAGCAAGTGGAGTGGCTGCTGAGACCCAAATAGGAAAAGGAAGGGTCAAAAGAAAAAAAGGACTGTCAGTAAAATGAAGAAGGGATCTATTAGTAAAAAGAGAGGGAGACCTAAAAAACCCAACATGTTAATACTATCAGAATTTAGGTTTGGGTCTAACTCAATCTCAAAAACTAACTCATGGGGGTGCGAGTTGCCCCCCACCTATAACCACTCTTCAGGTCATCTCATTCTTCCATATGAGACTTCTAACACACCCCCTCACGCCTAAGACTGGACATCTGGAGTGTGACCCTAGTGGCCCAATAACAGGTGGCCCAACAAATGGATCTATGATAGGCTCTAATACCATATTTATGATTTTGGATCTAAATCATCCTTACAAAACCGGCTTGTAAGGTGAGGGGTGTCATTTACTTATAGACTCGTTTTAGGCCTTACCTCTAGTATATGTGGGACTTAGGTTTTTCCTATTACGCCCACTCACGCCCAACACTATTGGGCTTGGTGTGTGTATATAATGCAGTGGTGGCCCAATGAATCTAGGATAGACTCTGATACCATGTTGAAAGAGAGAAAAGAGAGAAAAACATGATGGTGAAACCTTGTCTCAACTACACAGCGGAGTCGATTTATATAGACTTAAAGTCAATCAATATAAATAAATACAAGATGTCCTACTCTTAATTAGATGATATTCTTCTCCTAATTATACGATCCTATACAATAAATACATGATCTTATTCTATTTTCAACAAAAGCTAGCTCATCCTTCGTAAACTAGGACATACTCCAGTTGAATCAACATCTCTCTCATCGGTTTCAGACAAAAAACCTTGGTAAACTTTGTTATTTTTTGGATATTGAGGTGGCCCAATTCAAGGATGGTCTAGTGATTTCACAGATGAAATATGCTTTGGATATGCTTGAAGAGACAAGTTTATTGAATGCCAAGCTAGTTGACACTCCTGTGGATCCTAATGTCAAACTTCTACCTAATCAGGGGAGCCTCTTTCAGATCCCGGGAGATACAAGAGCAGTTACTCGTCCAAACATTTCCTTTGCAGTCAGTGTGGTAAGCCAATTCTTAAATTCTCCTTGCCCGGATCATTTGAATGCTGCGATACCAATCCTGAAGAATATTAAAAGTGCTCCAGGAAGATAGAGGACATACTCAGGTAGTTGGCTACTCAGATGCTGATTTGGCAGGCTCACCCATTAATAGGCAATCCACTTATGGGTATTGTATACTTGTTGGAGGAAACTTGATATCCTAGAAAAGTAATAAACAGAGTGTAGTTGCAAGATCCAGTGTTGAAGTAGAGCCAGGGCGTTAGTGACACAAGAGCTCATTAGGTTGAAACAGTTACTCAAAGAGCTTCGATTTGAGGAGGCTATGCGAATGACTCTGATATGTGACAATCAAGCAACATTGCACATTGTCTCTAATCTTGTTTTTCATGAGAGGACTAAATATATTAAGGTAGATTGTCATTTTTTGGGGGAGAAGATCGAATCAGGAGACATCTCCACTAGCTTTGCCAATTCCAATGACCAATTGGCGAATGTCTTAACATATGTCTTAACATATTTAATTTCACGCTCGATAGCTATTTCGAATCAAAATTTGTTCTAAACAATACGATACAAATCATGATAAGATATGATAAAAAGAAAAAAAAGCATATATTGATTAAAAAAATTGAATTCATTGCGACAACAATTTTATCTATTAAATCGCAATTCTTTGAAATATTTTGGCAATGATTAAATTTGAATAGTTTAATTTTCTTTTTGACAAAAAATTTATTAGTTTAATTAAGAATTTCTGAAAAAAGTATACCAATTTAAAAAGGCATTCGGGAATTACAACCCAGAACGAGCCAATGAGGTTATGGGGATATTGGAGTTTGGATAAAGCGAGAACTTTTTTTTTCATTTATTATTCATTTTCAATTCAATAGGAAAAATAGCAAACTATGAAATCACTTCCTCATTTTCTCATTTTATTTCATTCTCTCGCTCCATCAGCTTTCTCTTCTAGGGTTTTTAGGTTCCATTCTAAATTGTGTTCTTATCTGTTTCGGTTCTGTTCGAACCAGAACCTTATCTATTACTCTAATTCCACACAACTTGAACCACCAACACCCTTCATCATACATGCATATAACTAAATTAAAACAACAAAAACTTTAGTGTACATACCTGGGGAGGCTACTATCAGAAGAAAAAGAAGAAAAATGTTTCCTTGAAATGAAATCTCGAGTAAAGATGGTTTTTTTTCTTCTTACAAACTCCTAGGAAAAATAAGGACTTTTCATGGAGTTTGAAATGAAACAAGATTTGACATAGTGGGCTTATGGTTGATCCAACCCATGAATTCTTATTAGTTAAAATGTTTCATTTAGTATTTTTTTTTTGATAAAAGAGGGATTACAAACTAATGCACTGTCCTAGAGGTACAAACACCTCTAACATCAGCAATTAAAAGTAAATCAAGCAAAGAAAAACTATTATCAAGAGCAACACCATCATAGGAGCTAGTGTGACCCTTCTTAGCAAGGAGGTCCGCACAACCATTAGCTTCGCGATAAATGTGAACAAGAGACGTTCTCCATGTAGGACTCGGGAGAAGTGAAATAACCTCTTGAAGAAGAGGTTTAAGGAAGGAAATGTGGGTATCCTTCTTGTGCACCATATCAACTATAACCTTGGAGAACATCCCAAAAATCACTCAAGGAGTGTTTAGATTTTTTGCCATCTAAATGCCCAATCGGAGGGCCCAAAGTTCAGCCCACATTGCATTTCAAGATCCCAATTTCCTAAAGAAACCTTGAAGCATCTTTCCATTGGAGTCCCTAACAAGATCACCACAAGCTGAACTACCTGTAATGTGTAGGTGCGAGCCATACACATTAACCTTAAGATAGCCCTCCGGTGGTGGTGTCCAACAAACATCAACAACTCGTGGACCTAAATCAGAATCCAGACCAGTGGAAGTGATCGACAGATGCAAAATAAAGCCAACTTGGTTAAAGACTTTAAAGAATAAAGAGCGACCCATGTGGGACATCTGGGAGAAGACCAGGGAATTTCTATCCCTCCAAATCTTTATTGCTGCAACACCAAAAGTCGTGGATCAATTTTCATTATGAATGCCAATGTGGTTGGAAGAATATTCCAATCAAGCCAAGGATAGAAGCCAAGACTAAAAAATTTACTCCATTGATCAGGATCAATCAAATTAGTCCAGAAATCTTTGACATCTTCACAGTCTCTCAGCATGTGCATAATAGTTTCAGGGCAACCCTGGCAGCGCGGACAAAGATCGCCAGCCATCGTATTCCGCCTTTTCCTTTCCTCATTTATCAGGAGTTTACCATGAGTAAGCTTCCAAAGATAAGACTTAATTCTACTGGGCTCATTCCACTTCCAAACCTTTTTGACAATCGGGTTGCACCCCACATCAGCTGAGCCCACCACCTGCATACAATCATAAGCTGTTTTCAATGAAAAATAACCATCAGACGTGAGGTTCGAACAAGAAAAATCCTTTAACCCCATGTCAAGGTCAGGGGGCTTTAGGAAAGCAATTTTTTCACAAATATTGTCTGGAACAACTCGCTTAATAGTGGGCCAATTCGAATTTCCATCCTGAGTATAATGAAAAACCGAGTATTCCAATTCTAAGGGAAGGATAGAAGAGGCCAAAAAATCTGCCAGGACACCTACTCCAGGAATCCAATTATCTTTCAAAAAATGGACATCATGCCCGTTCTTTACAACCCATATGATATTAGATTGAACATCTTCCCAAGCATCAATAATTGTTTTCCACTTAGGAGTAGAGCAAGCCTTATGGGTGAATCTAAGGATGATAGAAGCACCACAATCTAGGGATGGTAGAAGCACCTCTTAAAATGGGTTGCGCATTTTTTCCCAGATACCAAAATGAGTTTTTATTTCATGCTCGATAGCTTTTTCGAATCAAAATTTGTTCTAAACAATACGACACACAAATCATGATAAGATATGATAAAAAGGAAAAAAAAGCATATATTGATTACAAAAAATTGAATTCATAGCGATGTCAATGGTGTGCCTCTCGTTTCCTTTTCCATAATCTTTCTCCATGGATTTTTTTTTTCTGTGTGTTCAATTTCTCACTGCTGATGAAATCTACTGAACTTCAGCTTCCGTGTTTAGTGTATTTGATGCAATTGACCTGAAATTTTGCTCTTCTTTAGTTTATCTGTTAATGTAGAATATTTTAGATTGTCGTCGGTCCATTCTAAATTATGTTCTTATTTGTTTCGGTTCCATTCGAATAAGAACCTTATCTATTACTCTAATTCCACACAACTCGAACCACCAACACCCTTCATCATACAAGCATATAACAAAATTAAAACAACAAAAACTTTAGTGTACATACCTAGGGAGGCTACTGTCAGAAGAAAAAGAAGAAAAATGTTTCCTTAAAATGCAATCTTGAGTAAAGATGGTTTTTTTCCTTCTTACAAACTCCTAAGAAAAATAAGGACTTTTCATGGAGTTTGAAATGAAACAAGGTTTGAGATAGTGGGCTTATGGTTGATCCAGCCCATGAATTCTTATTGGTTAAGATGTTTCATTTAGTATTTTTTTTTGTTGATAAAAGAGGTATTACAAACTAATGCACTGTCCTAGAGGTACAGACACCTCTAACATCAGCAATTAAAAGTAAATCAAGCAAAGGAAAACTATTATCAAGAGCAACACCATCATAGGAGCTAGTGTGACCCTTATTAGGAAAAGGGGTCCGCACAACCATTAGCTTTGCGGTAAATGTGAACAAGAGAGGTTCTCCATGTTGGACTATGGAGAAGAGAAATAACCTCTTGAAGAAGAGGTTTAAGGAAAGAAATGTGGGTATCCTTCTTGTGCAACATATCAACTATAACCTTGGAGTCCATCCCAAAAATCATCCAAGGAGTGTTTAGATTTTGAGCCATCTGAATGCCCAACCGAAGGGCCCAAAGTTCCGCCCACACTACATTGCAAAAGCCTAATTTCCTAAAAAAACCTTGAAGCATCTTTCCATTGGAGTCCCTGACAAGACCACCACAAGCTGAACTACCTGTACTATGTAGGTGCAAGCCATCCACATTAACCTTAAGATAGCCCTCGGGTGGTGGTGTCCAACAAAAATCAACAACTCGTAGACCCAAATCAGAATCCAGACCAGAGGAAGTGTGCGATAGATGCAAAATAAAACTAACCTGCTTAAAGACTATAAAGAATAAAGGGCGACCCATGTGGGACATCTGAGAGAAGACCAGAGAATTTCTATCATTCCAAATCTCCATTGCTGCAACACCAAAAACCATGGACCAATTTTCATTATGAATGCCAATGTGGTTGGAAGAGATATTCCAATCAAGCAGCCAATGATAGAAGCCAAGACTAAAAAATTTACTCCATTGATCAGGATCAATCAAATTAGTCCAAAAATCTTTGACATCTTCACAGTCTCTCAGCATGTGCATAATAGTTTCAGGGCAACCCTGGCAGCGCGGACAAAGATCATCAGCCATCATATTCCGCCTTTTCCTTTCCTCATTTATCAGGAGTTTACCATGAGTAAGCTTCCAAAGATAAGACTTAATTCTGCTGGGAAGGACTTGGAGTGGATCCATACAAATACAAAAGAAAAGGTTATCTATTGATTCAAACACTATACCTACAAGATGGGCATAAAATTGATTATGCAAATAGAGCCGACAATGTTGTTATAAAATTATGAGTTAGCAATATTTTCTTGGAATCTATACTTAAAAAATGATAATAAAAAGTTATGGATATATGTAGAATCTGAATGAACTCTCAATGATCGAGCTTTGAATTTGTAGCTATAATTGTGATTTATGTCTGTTAAATGGGCTTGCGTCTCACTCCCAAAAGTTAGCTTCGAATCGGGTGTGTGAGGGTTCAAATTCAAAGACTACCTTCAAACCAACAAACCACCTGGGAAACTAGCTTTTGGGAATTAGGCCCAAGCCTCTTTAACATAGTATCAGAGCCTATCCTAGATTCGCTAGGCCACCCAGCACATTATATACACACACCAAGCTTAATAGTGCATTGGAAAAATCGAAGTCTCCCATAGACTAGAGATAAGGTCTCAAAAGAGCTTATAAAGACTAGACAATCCTCACATTACAAGCCGGTTTTGTATGGATGGGTTATGCCCAAAATCCTAATACGGTATCAGAGCCTATCATAGATCTACTGGCCACCCACCGCATTATATACACGCACCAAGCCTAATAGTGCTGGGGGTGAGGGGTGTATTGGGAAAAATCCAAGTCCCACATAGACTAGAGGTAAGGCATCAAAAGAGTATACAAGCAATAGGCACTCCACCTTACAAGCCGGTTTTGTATGAATGAGTTAGGCCCAAAATCCTAATAATGTCCTTGCACATTGTGGATGATAGACAACTCTTAGAATTGCCAGATTAAGAAGCAGTGCACTCTAGACATCACCTTTCTAATGACAAAAAAACTAAAAAGGCTACAATTTCTTTCTTCTTTCGGAACGACAGACTTTTTGGGGCATGATTTGAGGGCAATCTCGCCAGAAGATGGAAAACAAAGATTTTGTGGGGCATTGTTAGGTTTAAGAAAGAAAATCGCGCGCACGAAGAAAGGTAGAGAGACAAAACAGTGATGTAGTAGAGAATTGGAAGGAGTGAGACATTAGACTACGACACATGCATGAGTGAAAGAGGATCCCACTCAGTCGTCGCTTTCGAATGTGTAAGTCGGGACACAGTTCTTCAACTTTAATTTTGTTGCTGAAATTATTGATTTATATTTCATAATTAATTTTTTCATTCCTACATATTTGTTGGATCTTCTTCGGTGGTTGAGAATAGCTTGTTTGATTTGTTGCTTTTATTTCACAGGAAAAAAATGTTTTGTGAAGGTGTTAATTAATTATTAGAAAGACATAAAGATTTTTTGAGCTGAAAATATTAAAGATTTGTTGTTGTAATATGCTTGGCAAAGTTGGAAAACTGAGGTAAAAAACTTAATCAAAAAGTCGTACATGACTTGATTTCCTCGACTATAATAGAGCATGACCTTCCATTATCTTTTGTTGAACATAGGAGGGTTAGAGAATTGACAAAATATTCAAAATCTTTCATTTAAGGTGCTTTTTGGGCGTGTTACCACGTTAGATGTGATTAAGATGTTTGATCAATGATGAGAAAAGAAAATTGAAACAAGAATTGTCCAAATTTCAAAATAGAATTTGCTTGACATCCAATGTGTGTACTTCTTGCACTACATTACGATTCGTTGATGGCACAATTTGTGGATGATGATTGGAAACTTAATAGCAAAATTCTAAACTTTTCTCATATCCCCTCCCTACCTTGGCCCTGGGTGTGAATTGGCTAAGACTGTATTTGGTTGTTTGGAAGAGCGAGGGATTGAGTAAAAGTTTTTTTTTTTCATTTAGACAGTGCATCGTCTAGTGAGAATATACAATTGGATTCGATTAGGCGAAGATTACATTTAGATCTAATGACAGCATGCAATTATTTATTTGATTATGTTGCGTTTTATTTTATTGTTTTGTTAATGGTATCTTATATCTTTGTAGTTTTGTTAACTAGCGATTTAAATGTTGTTTGAGATTATACTAAATCTTGGACTTATGTTGTAATTATTGAGATCACTGTAATGCCAGACAAGATAAATGTTATAATTCAGTATCTAGTTTGCAACTTTTACTATTACCTGGAAATACAAATTTCCTTATTTTGTCATGACGTATGATATTCGATTTCACCTGTTATACCCAATTTTGACCGGCCCCTATTTATTTATTTATTTTGTTTAAATTGACAATAAAAAATTAAAATAATATTTTTGGTTTCATAGTAAAAATAAGAAGGCAAAAAAATGAATAAAGAGGAAAGAAGAAATAAAGTGAAAAGAAAATAGAGAAAGGAAAAGGAAAAAGAGGAGAGAAAAAAGAATGGGCGAAAAGGGGTGCAACACGTAAAAAAGGGGGTGCCAGTAGCAATGGCCGAAGGGTTGGCCACAACCCACACACCCCAGCAGGCCCAATGCGCCTTCTCCTGGTCTTCCCACGCGCACCTCCCTCTTTCTCCACACGCCCCCCGCATTTTTCTCATTTTTCTCTTCTCTTTATTATTTTTTTTTTCCCTCTCATCTCATCCTTTCTCAACCCTAGTCCGACGGTGCCGTGGAGGCTGGAGCCCCTTTCCTTTCTCCTTCTTTCCTTTTTTATTCGCTAAAAAATGAACACAATCTTCTCCTTTCTTCTATGATACGGTCCGGATTCAGAAACAAGATCCCCAAGATTCGTACGGAAAATAGAAGGAAGCGTGTGGATTTAGCGCAAATCAGAGAGTATCTCAGTCCGTCTCTTATTCCTTTCTGTATATTTTTCCTTATTAATTGATTAATTAATTGATTTCCTTTCTGGTTACAGGGGTTGTGAGGTTATAAAAGTGAAGCTCGAGACCACGGAAAAAAGGAGAGCGAACCCGGATGAGAAAAACAAGCGAATCAGAAAAAAAATAAGAAGAGAGAACCGAAAGGAAACGGAGAAAAATCAAGAGGCAAGGGCGAACTTGAAACGAGAACAGAGGCAGAAGCATGATTTGTAATCTATTCCGCTGCATTTTTTAACCTTTCCTTATTTTCGTTTTTATTTATTTATTGAGATTGTGATTGTGTGGTGTGGTTGTTGCTGTCGTCTACGATTCTGTATGAAATTAGAAGTAGGGTTTGACTTTCCAATGGAGCCAAACCCTAACTAGGGACCGGATTGTAAATATGTTGTTAAGAAGGGTTTAAAGGCAAAAAGGGGTGTTCTACAGTTCTGTTCCCATGTATACGTTTCTTCAAATTAATTTTTGTTTCTTTTATATCTAGAGAAAAGGAAGTAATAAAAAAACCAGATATTAATAAGTGTTATTTTTATTCATGCGGTAGCATAAGACAGAGACCTTAAATCAGGGTTCAAAAACAATTCACTTATTTTGTGCATTTTATTCGATACAATTTCCCTTTTTAAAAGGAAATAAATAAATTTTCAACATAATTATTGAAGATTGTCACGTCACCACTCTCTGACCTGCATAACTCCAGGTATTTTCAACCATTCTCAACATAATTATTGAAGATTGAGTTCGTCAACACCAAATACCTTGAGATGAATTCGGATTCGTCGTCCGCCACTTTTGTTTCCATATGCATAGATGAACTCATCCAGATGTTTTCCTGCGCAGTAAGAAGATCCTTGTGATGTTTTTATTAATCTTGTTTCATACTTTGTTGGGACATAATGCTTGTTTTTGATTCATTTTTGCAGATTTGTTTGGAGATGCTCTTTGAGCCTTGTACCACTCGGTGTGGTCACTGGTGCGTATCAAATCAGAAGACAAATACCACACTAGTCTTAATTTTATAGATGCCCAATTAAAATTATGTTAGGAATTTTTCGTACTCAATTTAGCTTTTAATGCATCAAGTCCTATATTTCTCATTCAGAATCTACAATTTTGTAGTTTTTGCAAAAGCTGTTTGCGATCTTCCATATATATGGGGTTGCCCTATATGCAGGCATTGGATAAGGTATTCATAAAGTAATTGATTTTACATTATCACATATTCAAAACAACTTCTGTTCCACGAATGTCGTATTGTTGTCTTTTCAATTCTTTGTGATTTTTTGCAGCTATGAAGATTCTTGCAGTTTGGACATAGTTCTTTGGAACACAATAAGACGCTTGTTTCCTGAGGAAGTTGAAGCAAGGAAAGCAATACAACACTCGTTTCCTCGGGAAGTTGAAGCATGGAAAGCAATTGATGTCTTAAATAGACCAAGGAATTTAAGTGAACAGTCACGTAGAGATTTAAGCAGGGATTTGAAGTGTATGTTATGCGGCTTGTTTGTAGGTGTGCTGGTTAGCTTTTTCGTTTTGGACTCATTAATAGACTAGGTTTCAATGAATGGTTCATCACGGCCTAACAAGTCTTTATAGCTAGATCTACTTCCGGCTCTGTTTGTATACATCTTTTATCTGCATTTAAAAGTTTGGGACAAGATTCGTCTTTAGTATACATAATAGTAGCTATTTCTAGGTTTGTGCCTTGAAGTGCTTTTTTTGTAACAAGCATGGTTTTACTATTGGTAGATTCGAGAAGTTGGATTTTAGGATGTTACTCAAGTCCCTTTAAGACTTGCATCAAGTGATATTAGAGTTAGAATGTTTATTGCTCTTTTCTGTGAAAGCATGTGTTTTGCAGTAAATAATTTGAAAGTTTCATGTCTTTTTAGATACAAATTATAGTTTATTCCCCAAAGATAGAATCTAATAAAGTCAATAATGCAAGACTACTAAGCAATCTATAGAAAACTTTGGATAACTATTTAATACAAATGGTTCAATTGCTTCCGTAATCATTACTACTTGAACATTTTTTCTCGTCGACTTCTCTCAGCATCTAATTCTATATTCACCACACAATCAGTCACGGGGAATGAAATTTGTACAGTTTGTACATCAAACTGATGGTTTGGTTTGGGTAATTTGACAGATTTGATCTCAGAAGGTTGGATCATTGCAAAATGGAGTTAGGTAACCTTCTAAAGGAAGAGGTTTGTTCAATGCAAATGTTTATTACTTAGCAACCTAATGAATTACTTTACATGTCGTACTTAACTGAAGATATTCAGCCATTTTTTCTAAGGCTTTTCAATTCTTCTCCCTTTTGTTTGATCAATTGATTGGCCTAAACCTGTGTATTCTTTGTGCTAACGTATCTAAGCAAAGTACTTGCATAAAGTGAATGCTTTAGGAATTTTGGTCGTGATGAGCCAACGCATTTGGTGGATGAGGGACAACAAATCCTATTTATTCCATTGATAGGAAATCTTTTTTAATGGCAGTACCAAAGCAATCATAAGTATATTTGTTATCTTTCTTCTTTAGCACTTGAAAAATAATAATTTTAAGAGTAGTATTTATGAGTAACTTAATTATCCAACCATTTTAGAGCTTGTTGATTTCGTTGTGTTTTGAACTGAAGCATTTTTTTTGTTTAATGGATATATCTAGTTGTACTAAAGTCACTTGCTGCAGGCATATCCAATTAATGCATGGAATTGGAAGAGACTCAAGCTAGCCCCCCTCAACAGCTGCAACAACCCGGTAGAAGTTGTGGCCACAACATATTTCAAGGCATGTGCAGTAAGAACTTCTTGTTGTAAATATGCGCTGATATGTAGTAAGAACTTGGTGTTATAAATATTGCCAGAATATTTTCCTCAAGAACTTGGTATTGTAATTTGCTTTTATATGTAGCTTTGAGACATTCTCAGCTTCCTGATGCTTTAAAATATTGTATAGGTTTCATGATTTCATCAAATTCTTTGGTCCTTGCACAACAATTATTTTTCATCAGCTATTTCTTTTATATGCTTTCTCCCTTGAAGGATGATACTTGAAACAAATGGACCAATTATTGCTGAAAAAGTGTTCTCGTAGACTGAAGTTGCTAGATCTATTCCTCAAGTTAAACTTCTGTTACTTTTTAGGACCCTAAACAGTTACTATCTATTCACAAAGTGGATTTTGTTATGTAAATCATTTTTGTTGTTACTATCTATCTCATATTTTCTCAATAAAAATTATTTAGATTTTTTTGTTGCCCTCAAACAAGATTTGCTACAAAGGACAAACAAGTCCTTATATAGTACTAACACATTGTTTTATTTAGACTGAACCACACTACCTTATTTTATTTTTAAACTAAAGGAAAGAATAGCAATTAATACTTGCACTTAGGCCACCAAAGCATTTAAACATACATTTGCTTTGATACTTTAATTTTCATTCTGTGTTTCTTAGCAAATTTATGAAGGTTTTCTATTGTGTTCTTTAAGCAGTTAAATCATTCACAAAAAAATGTATTCCATTAAGTATTCATAAATTGTATAACTCAATGTCTCTCAGCTTTTACAAACTACTGCTGATCTTTAATCCTAGTTAATATATATATATAAGTTTATTCCCAACAAAGAAGAAAATTGGAGGTAACTTGCAAACTCGATTTCATTTGTTGGGATGAATAAGGTAATAACTAATATACTTAAAAAATTTATAGATTTTCCATGCTTTAAGTTCACGGCAATACAGACCATTTTTTCCTTTGTAACTGTTTTTTCATTCCCCTCTACTGCAAGTACAATTGTTAGTCTTCAAAAACACTTCAAATTTCAAATGACGCACAAGAACAACCACCATTTCTGTTTTTCAAACTTCAAAGGAGAAATCATGCAATTATACGTCAGTGCTTAACTTGTATTTATTTTATGTCATTGACTAACAAAACTACTAAGCTTGCAAACCTTCCTTTTTATTAATTAATCCAACAGTAGTTACTTTTTCGAGGCAACTTAACTATTTATAATTTTTTGCTTACTTCCCACATGTTGATCTTGACGTGTTATGCATTTAGATGTGTGATGATACTTTTAAAACAAAATTATATCTCTCTCTAGAAAGGCATGTAGTGGGTCACATGTAGATGGAGATAGATTACATGATGTAACAAATATTGCCCATTTTCAATCTACTTATACTGGAACCTGAAAATGTTGGTAATTTTAACTTGGAATAGAATCTTCTTATTATTGAAATATCTGTTTTGACCTTTCAGATTCTTAGCAGTGATGCAGGGCATTTTAGAGGTTTTCAATTCTTTGACCAAAAAACAGTGTGATACAAACCAAGAGTTGAGTTAAGAAAGATGCTTGGATGTGTAGGAGGAGCTAAAGTAAGTTTCTTTTCATATAACTTCCAAAGGAAAAACAAGTATTCATCTCTCCAATTATCTGGTTTCTATATGATCAGCAAGTAACTATATACTATGACTTAGTGGAATTATTTATTTATTTATTTATTTATTTATTTTTTGACTTCCAGATAAGAAATCTTGAAGGTCATAGTCAAAGGATAGCAACCGTTTCATGGAATTGTCATGTTTGACTTTCGGAAGCCATGACAAATCTATATCAACCATGATGGTAATTATTTGTTCTCTTCAATCTTTCATGTATTGTGTATATAGCAACCTACTGATAAAATGCTATAATATAACATCTTAGTGTATTATATTCTTGTATGCAGATGCTGAATAGTTCGCCTTCAATGAGTCCCATTTTTGCGGCAGCTGCAACCATTTTGCTGGTGCAATAGACAGCCATTATTGTTAAAATCTCGGAGTTGCAACCAGCAGCTAGCTTAGGGTCGGACCGAGTCTTGACTAGGGAGTTGATTTGTAGTATGTATCTGGTAGTGTGCTACCGGTCATATCTGAAAGCGCTGCTTACCAATGGAAAATATGGAATTCACTTATCCACCATATTAAAGTCGGCATTGTTAGCATTTGTTTCTATGAACGTCTGTAGAAGTGTCGTTATTGGTTGATCAGTTGATATTGAATTTCTCTATGCATTTTTTCTCATATTTCTTAGCCTTTTGTGCTTATTATAAATTCCTTAGTTAATGAATGAAAGTAGACTAAGCAAATAGAATAATATCTTCACCTGCTGGTGTATCTGTTTGAACAAATTGGTGCTTAGTTCTTACCGGATTTCTCTTTCTCTGGTATTACAGTGGCTTCTTTTTTTTTCCCATTTTTTTTTGATCCTATCACCCTCTATCTGCATATCGAAGAGAATGTCAACTGGTCATCTCCTTTTATTTATGTTCATTTTTTTTTTGGGTGAAAAGGGGGTCCTTTTATTTATGTTCAATAGCTAAGAAAGAACCACTTTCCTTGGTGTTTCACAAACCAATCCACGTTTAAGATTGCTTCGTGGTCCCTTTTCTTTCATCCGGTTTAGATATATTTCGATGTATGATGTGATAAATTGTGGGCATGCCACATTAACACACTAAACCGAACTTAATGATTTTTTGAATAAATTCACGCTATTACTTTGAAATCCATTCTACAATCAACAGTTATAAACTATATTATTCTTAAATTTTAGAAATTTATTTAGATTAATATTAATGTAACCCATGCAACGTGTGGGTCATTATTTAAAACAGTGAGTTTTTTTGGGGTAACTAACTGTGTATTTCCAACACACACAAAAAAAAAACTCTAAATTGGGCACATATTTTACTGTTTCATATCATTAAAGGAGAAATAAATTTTATTTGAATTCTATTAAACTCTAATTATGACATTTACGACCTGATTGGAATCGGCTAAAATGCCGAGAAAGAAAATATTAGGCATGAGAATGAAGAGAAAAAAGAAACGCTGCGTGATTGGGAGCAGGAGAAATGACAAGAAAGAAAAGAAAAAAAGTGGTGGGATCCATATAAAAAAGTTTTCTCCGCAAAACAAGCGAGAAAACGAGCGTGAGTGGAATTTTTTCACTTTTTCCAATTTTTACCCGTATTCTCTCTTTATACCTCAAATTATTTAAATTTTTAGTCAAGGATATTGATGTCTTTTAAAAAATAATCAACACTTTTCTCTTCTTTTTTTCTCTTCTCTTTCACTTCCAATCAATACCCAAAATCTACCCAATTTCTCATCTTTTTCTCTCTTTTTATTCTCTCTCTTCACATTTTCTCTCGTGAACCAATCACACCCTTAAATAATTTTATCATATCAAAAAAGAAAGTTACTTTCTATCAAAAAAACAAAAAGAAAGTTACTCTCTCTGTCCCTTATCTTTGGGTGCTTTAGCATTTGACACATCGATTAAAAAATCCTTAATTTAGAAATGATTAGACTAAAATATCCCTATTTATTGTTTATTTTTGTCACACTACACTTTACAAACCTTTCCATCTTCTGTATTTAATGTAAGGGTATAGTGGGGGAAAAAAACCAAATTATACCTTAGTTTTCTAAAACATCCAAAGATTAGAGACACAAAGAAAAAAGGTAAAACACCCAAAGATAAAGGACAGAGGGAGTAATTAATTTGACAAAGTTGCTTCTTAGGTCTCTTAACTTATTTTCAAGTTTCGAATTAGTCATTTAAGTTTTTTTTCCCCTCGAATTGGTCCTTTATATTTTAAAATATATACAACTTTGGCCTTTTTTAGTGTCCCTGTTACGCTCCGTGAACAGGAGCCCTACGTGGCTGTTATGGTGTTGAGTTGGACCATTACATGTCTGTTACCATGTGTCTTCATGGGTTTACCACTTAGCAACAGAGAAAAGATGAATTAGGGCACGTAGAGTAAAGAAGAGAAGAGAAAACGCGAGAGAGACGAGAAGAGAAGAAACGCGATTGGAAAATTTGGGCAAAGAACTCAGGGTTCTTGTTGAAATAACTGCGCGAATAACTTGGGAGGTAAGTGTTGTATTTGATTTTGCCTTTTCTAGAACGGGTTTAAAGTGAATGTGTATTCTTTATTTCAATTTAAGGTTACTAAATTGATGCATGTTGGTATTGGTGGGGTTATCGTCATTTTTTCTGGTGTTTTGGTGTTATTTGGTTGTATGTTTTGACATGTGAGGTTTAAGGTTGTGGTCCACACCTACTTTACTTGATTTTCGTGTGGGGTTTTTGTTATTAAATTAGCATGTTTGTTGTTTAGTGTAAAAGACATGTTTTTGGTGTTATGCGTGAGTCTTTATTGTAATAGGTACAATGGACAAATTTTATGTTGACATCCACCATTGTGGCCGATTTGTGGACCACAAGATCACCAAATAGGAAAGGGAAGTGTCAAATTGGGAGTGTGATGCTGATAGGTGGAGTTATTTTGAGATTATTGACATTGTTAAGGAAATGGGTTACCCTGAAGTAGTTAGCATGTGGTATGAGGTTAATGGTGTCATAAAGATGTTGGAAAATGATTCTGGAGCTATGGAAATGGTGAAATGGGCTAAGTCTAATGGGAATGTTCACATGTTTCTGGTCCACCCAATGTCCCAGTCTGATTTGATTGTAGAGATTTTTGCAGATCCTGATGTAATTGTGTGTGTTGCTGAGGCCCAAAATTATGGTGAGGGCCAAGTTGCTTTTGAGGCCCAAAATCTGGGGGAGGCCCAAACTAAGGGTGAGGACCAAAATGGTATTGACATTAAATATAGTGCTCTTAATGTTAAATTGGGAGACTCAGATGATGAAATAGATATGGATAATGGGTTTGAAGAAGTACAAATTGCGGGCAATGGTCTTGGTACACAAGTAAGTGGGGTGGCTGCTGAGACCCAAATAGGAAAAGGAAGGGTCAAAAGAAAAAAAGGGTTGTTAGTAAAATGAAGAAGGGATCTATTAGTAAAAAGAGAGGGAGACCTAAAAACACCGAACATGTTAATACTATCAGAATTTGGGTTTGGGTCTAACTCAATCCCAAAAGCTAACTCATGGGGGTGCGGGTTGCCCCCCACTTCTAACACACCCCTCACGCCTAAGACTGGACATCTGGAGCGTGACCCGAGTGGCCCGATAACAGGTGGCCCAACAAATAGATCTATGATAGGCTCTGATACCATATTTATGATTTTGGGTCTAACTCATCCTTACAAAACCGGCTTGTAAGGTGAGAGGTGTCATTTACTTATAGACTCATTTTAGGCCTTACCTCTAGTATATGTAGGACTTGGGTTTTTCTATTACACCCACTCACGCCCAACACTATTGGGCTTGGTGTGTGTATATAATGCAGTGGGTGGCCCAATGGATCTAGGATAGGCTCTGATACCTTGTTGAAAGAGAGAAAAGAGAGAAAGACATGATGGTGAAACCCTGTCTCAACTACACAGCGGAGTCGATTTATATAGACTTAAAGTCAATCAATATAAATAAATACAAGATGTCCTACTCTTAATTAGATGATATTCTACTCCTAATTATACGATCCTATACAATAAATACATGATCTTATTCTATTTTCAACAAAAGCTAGCTCATCCTTGGTAAACTAGGACATACTCCAGTTGAATCAACAACTCTCTCATCGGTTTCAGACAAAAGACCTTGGTAAACTTCTTTATTTTTTGGGTATTGAGGTGGCCCAATCCAAGGATGGTCTAGTGATTTCACAGATGAAATATGCTTTGGATATACTTGAAGAGACAAGTTTATTGAATGCCAAGCCAGTTGACACTCCTATGGATCCTAATGTCAAACTTCTACCTAATCAGGGGAGCCTCTTTCAGATCACGGGAGATACAAGAGCAGTTACTCGTCCAAACATTTCCGCAGTTACTCGTCCAAACATTTCCTTTGCAGTCAGTGTGGTAAGCCAATTCTTAAATTCTCCTTGCCAGGATCATTTGAATATTGTGATACGAATCCTGAAGAATATTAAAAGTGCTCCAGGAAAAGGTCTCATTTATGTAGATAGAGGACATATTCAGGTAGTTGGCTACTCAGATGCTGATTGGGCAGACTCACCCATTGATACGCAATCCACTTATGGGTATTGTGTACTTGTTGGAGGAAACTTTATATCCTGGAAAAGTAACAAACATAGTGTAGTTGCAAGATCCAGTGCTGAAGCTGAATATAGGGCCAGGGCGTTAGTGACACAAGAGCTCATTTGGTTGAAACAGTTACTCAAAGAGCTTCGATATAAGGGGGCTATGCAAATGACTTTGATATGTGATAACCAAGCAACATTGCACATTGCCTCTAATCTTGTTTTTTCATGAGAGGACTAAATATACTGAGGTAGATTGCCATTTTTTTGCGGAGAAGATCGAATCAGGAGACATCCCCACTAGCTTTGTCAATTCCAATGACCAATTGGCGGATGTCTTCACAAAATCTCTAAGAGGTCCTCAAATCTGTTATATATGTAACAAACTCGACGCATATGATCTATATGCCTCGGCTTGAGGGGGAATATTGAAAATACAATAGGATCATGTATTTATTATATAGGATCGTATAACTAGGAGTATAATATCATCTAATTAAGAGTAGGATATCCTGTATTTATTTATATTGATTGACTTTATATAAATCGACTCCGCTGAGTAGTTGAGACACACAGTTTCACCATCGTGTCCCCTCTTTTCTCTCTTTCAATAAATACCATTGTTGCCCATGTAGAGGAGCATGAGTCACGTGATGAAGACCCACTTTATAGAGGGCCAATTCCAATTTCCAACCTGAGTATAATGAAAAACCGAGAATTCCAATTTTGAGGGAAGGATACAAGAGGCCAAAACATCGGCTAGGACACATACTCCATGAATCTAATTATCTTTCAAAAACAGACATCATGCCCGTTCTTTACAACCCAGATGATATTAGATTGCACATCTTCCCAAGCATCAACAATTACTTTCCACGTAGAAGTAGAGCAAGCCTTATGGGTGAATCTAGGGATGGTAAAAGCACCACAATCTAGGGATAGTAGAAGCACCTCCTAAAATGGTTACGCATTTTTTCTCAGATACTAAAATGAGTCTTTATTCAAAAATTTAATTTCACGCTCAACAACTATTTCGAATCAAATTTGTTCTAAACAATACGACACACAAATCATGATAAGATATGATAAAAAGAAAAAAAAGGCATTTATTGATTAAAAAAAATTGAATTCATTGCGACAACAATTTTATCTATTAAATCGCAATTCTTTGAAATATTTTGGCTATGATTAAATTTGAATAGTTTAATTTCGTTTTTGACAAAAAATTTATTAGTTTAATTAAGAATTTCTGAAAAAAGTATATCAATTTAAAAAGGCACTCGGGAATTACAACCCAGAACGAGCCAATGAGGTTATAGGGATATTGGAGTTTGGATAAAGCGAGAACTTTTTTTTCATTTATTATTCATTTTCAATTCAATAGGCAAAATAGCAAACTGTGAAATCACTTCCTCATTTTCTTATTTTATTTCATTCTCTCGCTCCATCTGCTTTCTCTTCTAGGGTTTTCAAGTTCCATTCTAAATTGTATTCTTATCTGTTTCGGTTCCGTTCGAACAAAACCCTTATCTATTTCTCTAATTCCACACAACTCAAACCACCAACACCCTTCATCATACAAGCATATAACTAAACTAAAACAACAAAAACTTTAGTGTACATACCTAGGGAGGCTACTGTCAGAAGAAAAAGAAGAAAAATGTTTCCTTGAAATGAAATCTCGAGTAAAGATGGATTTTTTTTGTTCTTCCAAACTCCTAGGAAAAATAAGGACTTTTCATGGAGTTTGAAATGAAACAAGGTTTGACATAGTGGGCTTATGGTTGATCCAGCCCATGAATTCTTATTAGTTAAAATGTTTCATTTAGTATTTTTTTTTATAAAAGAGGGATTACAAACTAATGCACTGTCCTAAAGGTACAAACACATCTAACATCAGCAAATAAAAGTAAATCAAGCAAAGGAAAACTATTATCAAGAGCAACACCATCATAGGAGCTAGTGTGACCCTTATTAGCAAGGAGGTCTGCACAACCATTAGCTTCACGGTAAATGTGAACAAGAGACGTTCTCCATGTAGGACTGTGGAGAAGAGAAATAACCTCTTGAAGAAGAGGTTTAAGGAAGGAAATGTGGGTATCCTTCTTGTGCACCATATCAACTATAACCTTGGAGTCCATCCCAAAAATCACCCAAGGAGTGTTTAGATTTTGTGCCATCTAAATGCCCAATCGGAGGACCCAAAGTTCCGCCCACACTGTATTTCAAGATCCCAATTTCCTAAAGAAACCTTGAAGCATCTTTCCATTGGAGTCCCTAACAAGACCACCACAAGCTGAACTACCTGTACTGTGTAGGTGCGAGCCATACACATTAACCTTAAGACAGCCCTCGGGTGGTGGTGTCCAACAAACATCAACAACTCGTGGACCCAAATCAGAATCCAGACCAGTGGAAGTGTTCGACAGATGCAAAATAAAGCTAACCTGGTTAAAGACTTTTAAGAATAAAGAGCGACCCATGTGGGACATCTGGGAGAAGACCAGGGAATTTATAGCCTTCCAAATCTTTATTGCTGCAACACCAAAAATCGTGGACCAATTTTCATTATGAATGCCAATGTGGTTGGAATAGATATTCCAATCAAGCCAAGGATAGAAGCCAAGAGAAAAAATTTACTCCATTGATCCGGATAAATCAAATTAGTCCAGAAATCTTTGACATCTTCACAGTCTCTCAGCGTGTGCATAATAGTTTCAAGGCAACTCTGGCAGCGCAAACAATGATCACCTGCCATCATATGCCGCATTTTCCTTTCCTCATTTGTCAGGAGTTTACCATGACTAAGCTTCCAAAAATAAGACTTAATTTTGCTGGGCTCATTCTACATCCAAACCTTTTTGAAAATCGGGTTGCACCCCACATCAGCTGAGCCCACCACCTGCATACAATCATAAGCTATTTTCAATGAAAAATAAGCATCAGACGTGAGGTTCCAACAAGGAAAATCTTTTAACCCCGTGTCAAGGTCAGGGGGCTTTAGGAAAGCAATTTTGTCACAAATATTGTCTGGAACAACTCGCTTAATAGTGGGCCAATTCCAATTTCCATCCTGAGTATAATGAAAAACCGAGAATTCCAATTCTAAGGGAGGGATAGAAGAGGCCAAAAAATCTGCTAGGACACCTACTCCAGGAATCCAATTATCTTTCCAAAAACGGACATCATGCCCGTTCTTTACAACCCAGATGATATTAGATTGCACATCCCAAGCATCAATAATTGCTTTCCACGTAGGAGTAGAGCAAGCCTTATGGGTGAATCTAGGGATGGTAGAAGCACCACAATCTAGGGATGGTAGAAGTACCTCCTAAAATGGGTTGTGCATTTTTTCCCAGATACCAAAATGAGTCTTTATTCAAAAATTTAATTTCATGCTTGATAGCTTTTTCGAATCAAAATTTGTTCTAAACAATACGACACACAAATCATGATAAGATATGATAAAAAGGGGAAAAAAAAGCATATATTGATTAAAAAAAAATTGAATTCATTGCGACAGATTTTTTATCTATTAAATCCTAATTCTTTGAAATATTTTGGCAATGATTAAATTTGAATAGTTTAATTTTGTTTTTGACAAAAAGTTTATTAGTTTAATTAAGAATTTCTGAAAAATTATATCAATTAAAAAAGGCACTGGGGAATTACGACCGAGAACGAGCGAATGAGGTTATGGGGATATTGGAGTTTGGATTTTTTTTTACATTTATTATTCATTTTCAATTGAACGGGTAAAATAGCAGACTATGAAATCATTCCCTCATTTTCTCTTTTTATTTCATTCTCTCGCTCCATCTGCTTTCTCTTCTAGGGTTTTCAGGTTCCAGGGTTCACTCTCTCAACAGTGCTCCGATAATCCATGGCGAGGTAGCTGATCAACGATGTCAATGGTGTGCCTCTCATTTCCTTTTCCATAATTTTTCTCCATGGATTTTTTTTCCTGTGTGTTCAATTTCTCACTGTTGATGAAATCTACTGAACTTCAGCTTCTGTATTTAGTTTATTTGATGCAATTGACCTGAAATTTTGCTCTACTTTAGTTTATCTGTTAATGTAAGACATTTTAGATTGCCGTCATTCCATTCTAAATTGTGTTCTTATCTGTTTCAGTTCCGTTCGAATAAGAACCTTATCTATTACTCTAATTCCACACAACTCGAACCACCAACACCCTTCATCATACAAGCATATAACTAAATTAAAACAACAAAAACTTTAGTGTACATACCTAGGGAGGCAACTGTCAGAAGAAAAAGAAGAAAAATGTTTCCTTGAAATGAAATCTTTAGTAAAGATGGTTTTTTTTCTTCTTACAAACTCCTAGGAAAAATAAGGACTTTTCGTGGAGTTTGAAATGAAACAAGGTTTGAGATAGTGGGCTTATGGTTGATCCGGCCCATGAATTCTTATTGGTTAAGATGTTTCATCTAGTATTTTTTTTTTTGATAAAAGAGGGATTACAAACTAATGCAATGTCCTAGAGGTACAGACACCTCTAACATCAGCAATTAAAAGTAAATCAAGCAAAGGAAAACTATTATCAAGAGCAACAGCATCATAGGAGCTAGTGTGACCCTTATTAGGAAAGGGGTCCGCACAACTATTAGCTTCGCGGTAAATGTGAAGAGAGGTTCTCCATGTTGGACTCTGGAGAAGAGAAATAACCTCTTGAAGAAGAGGTTTAAGGAAAGAAATGTGGGTATCCTTCTTGTGCACCATATCAACTATAACCTTGGAGTCCATCCCAAAAATCACCCAAGGAGTTTTTAGATTTTGAGCTATCTGAATGCCCAACCGGAGGGCCCAAAGTTCCGCCCACACTGCATTACAAGAGCCCAATTTCCTAAAGAAACCTTGAAGCATCTTTCCATTGGAGTCCCTAACAAGACCACCACAAACTGAACTACCTGTACCGTGTAGGTGCGAGCTATCCACATTAACCTTAAGATAGCCCTCGGGTGGTGGTGTCCAACAAACATCAACAACTCGTGGACACAAATTAGAATCCAGACCAGAGGAAGTGTGCGATAGATGCAAAATAAAACTAACCTGCTTAAAGACTATAAAGAATAAAGGGCAACCCAAGTGGGATTTCTGGGAGAAGACTAGGGAATTTCTATCGTTCCAAATCTCGATTGCTGCAACACCAAAAACCGTGGACCAATTTTCATTATGAATGCCAATGTGGTTGGAAGAGATATTCCAATCAAGCCAATGATAAAAGCCAAGACTAAAAAATTTACTCCATTGATCAGGATCAATCAAATTAGTTCAGAAATCTTTGACATCTTCACAGTCTCTTAGCATGTGCATAATAGTTTCAGGGCAACCCTGACTGCGCGGACAAAGATCATCAGCCGTCATATTCCGCCTTTTCCTTTCTTCATTTGTCAAGAGTTTACCATGAGTAAGCTTCCAAAGATAAGACTTAATTCTACTGGGCTCATTCCACTTCCAAACCTTTTTGAAAATCGGGTTGCACCCCACATCAGTTGAGCCAACCACCTGCATACAATCATAAGCTATTTTCAATGAAAAATAAGCATCAGACGCGAGGTTCCAACAAGGAAAATCCTTTAACCCCGTGTCAAGGTCAGGGGGCTTTAGGAAATCAATTTTGTTACAAATATTGTCTGAAAAAACTCGCTTAATAGAGGGCAAATTCTAATTTCCATCTTGAGTATAATGAAAAACCGAGAATTCCAATTCTGGGAGAGGGATAGAAGAGGCCAAAAAATCTGCTAGGGCACACTCCAGGAATCCAATTATCTTTCCAAAAACGGACATCATGCTCGTTCTTTACAACCCAGATGATATTAGATTGCACATCTTCCCAAGCATCAACAATTGCTTTCCACGTAGGAGTAGACCTAGCCTTATGGGCGAATCTAGGGATGTAGAAGCAACACAATCTAGGGATGGTAGAAGCACCTTCTAAAATGGGTTTCACATTTTTTCTCAGATACCAAAATGAGTCTTTATTCAAAAATTTAATTTCATGCTCGATAGCTTTTTCGAATCAAAATTTGTTCTAAATAATACAACACTCAAATCATGATAAGATATGATAAAAAGAAGAAAAAAACATATATTTATTAAACAAAATTGAATTCATTGCAACAACAATTTTATCTATTAAGTCGTAATTCTTTGAAATATTTTGGCAATGATTAAATTTGAATAGTTTAATTTTGTTTTTGATGAAAAATTGAATAGTTTAATTAAGAATTTCTGAAAAATTATGTCAATTAAAAAAGACACTGGTGAATTACGACAGAGAACGGGCCAATGAGGTTATGGGGATATTGGAGTTTGGATAAAGCGAGAACATTTTTATTTTCATTTATTATTCATTTTCAATTCAACAAGCAAAATAGCAAACTATGAAATCACTCCCTCATTTTCTCATTATTTCATTCTCTCGCTTCATCTACTTTCTCTTCTAGGGTTTTTAGGTTCCAGTGTTCACTCTCTCAGTAGTGCTCCAATAATCCATAGCGAGGAAGCTGATCAACGATGTCAATGGCGTGCCTCTCATTTCCTTTTCCATAATCTTTCTCCATGGATTTTTTTCTGTGTGTTCAATTTCTCACTGTAGATAAAATCTACTGAACTTCAGCTTCTGTGTTTAGTTTATTTGATGCAATTGACCTGAAATTTTGCTTTACTTTAGTTTATCTGTTAATGTAGAATATTTTAGATTGCCGTCGTTCCATTCTAAATTGTGTTCTTATCTGTTTCGGTTCCGTTCGAACAAGAACATTATCTATTACTCTAATCCCACACAACTCG
Organism: Calophaca sinica; assembly: GCA_037113605.1. Taxonomy (NCBI): domain Eukaryota; kingdom Viridiplantae; phylum Streptophyta; class Magnoliopsida; order Fabales; family Fabaceae; genus Calophaca; species Calophaca sinica. Next base: position 111,079,697 of record CM073732.1, on the reverse strand, counting down.
AACCACCAACACCCTTCATCATACAAGCATATAACTGAATTAAAACTACAAAAACTTTAGTGTACATACCTAGGGAGGCTACTGTCAGAAGAAAAAGAAGAAAAATGTTTCCTTGAAATGGAATCTTGAGTAAAGATGGATTTTTTTCTTCTTCCAAACTCCTAGGAAAAATAAGGACTTTTCATGGAGTTTTAAATGAAACAAGGTTTGAGATAGTGGGCTTATGGTTGATCCAACTCATGAATTCTTATTGGTTAAAATGTTTCATTTAGTTTTTTTTTTTAAAGGGGGATTACAAACTAATGCACTGTCCTAGAGGTACAGACACCTCTAACATCAGCAATTAAAGTAAATCAAGCAAAGGAAAACTATTATCAAGAGCAACACCATCATAGGAGCTAGTGTGACCCTTATTAGCAAGGAGGTCCGGATAACCATTAGCTTTGCGGTAAATGTGAACAAGAGAGGTTCTCCATGTAGGACTCTAGAGAAGAGAAATAACCTCTTGAAGAAGAGGTTTAAGGAAGGAAATGTGGGTATCCTTCTTGTGCACCATATCAACTATAATCTTGGAGTCCATCGCAAAAATCACCCAACGAGTGTTTAGATTTTGAGCCTTCTGAATGCCCAACCGGATGGCCCAAAGTTTTGTCCACACTGCATTACAAGAGCCCAATTTCCTAAAGAAACCTTGAAGCATCTTTCCATTGGAGTCCCTAACAAGACCACCACAAGCTGAACTACCTGTACTGTGTAGGTGTGAGCCATCCACATGAACCTTAAGACAGCCCTCGGGTGGTGGTGTCCAACAAACATCAACAACTCGTGGACGCAAATCAGAATCCAGACCAGTGGAAGTGTTCGACAGATGCAAAATAAAACTAACCTGCTTAAAGACTATAAAGAATAAAGGGCGACCCATGTGGGTCATCTGGGAGAAGATCAGGGAATTTCTATCCTTCCAAATCTCCATTGCTGCAACACCAAAAACCGTGGACCAATTTTCATTATGAATGCCAATGTGGTTGGAAGAGATATCCCAATCAAGCCAAGGATAGAAGCCAAGACTAAAAAATTTACTCCAAATTAGTCCAGAAATCTTTGGCATCTTCACAGTCTCTCAGCATGTGCATAATAGTTTCAGGGCAACTCTGGCAGCGCAGACAACGATCATCAGTCGTTATATTCCGCCTTTTCTTTCCTAATTTGTCGGGAGTTTACCATGGGTAAACTTCCAAAGATAAGACTTAATTCTGCTGGGAAGGACTTGGAGTGGATCCATATAAATACAAAGAAAAGGTTATCTATTGATTCAAACACTATACCTACAAGATGGGCATAAAATATATTATGCAAATAGAACCGATAATTTTGTTATAAAATTATGAGTTAGCAATATTTTCTTGGAATCTATACTTAAAAAATGATAATAAAAAGTTATGGATATATGTAGAATCTGAATGAACTCTCAATGATCGGGCTTTGAATTTATAGCTATAATTGTGATTTATGTCTGTTAAATGGGCTTGCATCTCACTCCCAAAAGCTAGCTTTGAACCGGGTGTGTGAGGGTTCAAATTCATAGACTACCTTTAAACCAACAAACCACCCGGGAAACTGGCATTTGGGAGTTAGGCCCAAGCCCCTTTAACATGGTATCAGAGCTTATCCTAGATCCACTGGGCCACCCAGCGCATTATATACACACACCAAGCCTAATAGTGCATGGGAAAAACCCAAGTCTCGCATAGACTGGAGATAAGGTCTCAAAAGAGCTTATAAAGCCTAGACAATCCTCACCTTACAAGCCAGTTTTGTAAAGATGGGTTATGCCCAAAATCCTAATATGGTATCAGAGCATATCATAGATCCACTAGGCCACCCACCGCATTATATACACGCACCAAGCACAATAGTGCTGGGGGTGAGGGGTGTATTGGGAAAAATTCAAGTCCCACATAGACTAGAGGTAAGGCATCAAAAGAGTATACAAGCAATAGGCACCCCACCTTACAAGCCGGTTTTGTAAGAATGAGTTAGGCCCAAAATCCTAATAATGTCCTTATACATTGCGGATGACAGACAACTCTTAGAATTGCCAGATTAAGAAGCAGTGCACTCTAGACATCGCCTTTCTAATGACCAAAAAACAAAAAAGGCTACAATTTCTTTCTTCTTTTGGAACGACAGACTTTTTGGGGCATGATTTGAGGGCAATCTCGCCAGAAGATGGAAAACAAAGATTTTGTGGGGCTTGGTTTGGTTTAAGAAAGAAAATCGAGCGCACGAAGAAAGGTAAAGAGACAAAACAGTGATGCAGTAGAGCACTGAAGGGAGTGAGACATTAGACTACCACACATGCACGATTGAAAGAGGCTCCCACTCAGTCGTTGCTTTCGAATGTGTAAGTCGGGACACAGTTCTTCAACTTTAATTTTGTTGCCGAAATTATTTATTTATATTTCATAATTAATTTTTTCATTCCTACATATTTGTTGGGTCTTCTTCGATGGTTGAGAATAGCTTGTTTGATTTGTTGCTTTTATTTCACAGGAAAAAAATGTTTTGTGAAGGTGTTAATTAATTATTAGAAAGACATAAAGATTTTTTGTGCTGAAAATATTAAAGATTTGTTGTTGCAATATGCTTGGCAAAGTTGGAAAACTGAGGTAAAAAACTTGATCAAAAAGTCGTACATGACTTGATTTCCTTGACTATAATAGAGCATGACCTTCCATTATCTTTTGTTGAACATAGGAGGGTTAGAGAATTGACAAAATATTCAAAATCTATCATTTAAGGTGCTTTTTGGGCATGTTGCCACGTTAGATGTGATTAAGAAGTTTGATCAATGATGAGAAAAGAAAATTGAAACAAGAATTGTCCAAATTTCAAAATAGAATTTGCTTGACATCCAATGTGTGTACTTCTTGCACTACATTACAGATTCGTTGATGGCACAATTTGTGGATGACAGTTGGAAACTTAATAGCAAAATTCTAAACTTTTCTCATATCCCCTCCCTACCTTGGCCCTGGGTGTGAATTGGCTAAGACTGTATTTGGTTGTTTGGAAGAGCGAGGGATTTAGCAAAAGTTTTTTTTTTCTTTTCATTTAGACAATGCATCATCTAGTGAGAATATACAATTGGATTCGATTAGGCGAAGATTACATTTAGATCTAATGACAGCATGCAATTATTTTTTTGATTATGTTGCGTTTTATTTTATTGTTTTGTTAATGATATCTTATATCTTTGTAGTTTTGTTAACTAACGATTTAAATGTTGTTTGAGATTATACTAAATCTTGGACTTATATTGTAATTTATTGAGATCACTGTAATGCCAGACAAGATAAATGTTATAATTCCGTATCTAGTTTGCAACTTTTACTATTACCTTGGAATACAAATTTCCTTATTTTGCCATGACGTATGACATTCGATTTCACCTGTTATACTCAATTTTGTGTGCCCCCTATTTATTTATTTATTTTGTTTAAATTGACAATAAAAAATTAAAATAATATTTTTGGTTTCATAGTAAAAATAAGAAGGCAAAAAAAATGAATAAAGAGGAAAGAAGAAATAAAGTGAAAAGAAAATAGAGAAAGGGAAGGGAAAAGAGAAGAGAAAAAAGAATGGGCGAAAAGCACGTAAAAAAGGGGGTGCCAGTAGCAATGGCCGAAGGGTTGGCCACAACCCACACACCCCAGCAGGCCCAATGCGCCTTTTCCTGGTCTTCCCACGCGCACCTCCCTCTTTCTCCACACGCCCCCGCATTTTTCTCATTTTTCTCTTCTCTTTATTATTTTTTTCCCCCTCTCATCTCATCCTTTCTCAACCGAAGTCCGACGGTGCCGTGGAGGCTGGAGCCCCTTTCCTTTCTCCTTCTTTCCTTTTTTATTCGCTAAAAAATGAACACAATCTTCTCCTTTCTTCTATGATACGGTCCGGATTCAGAAACAAGATCCCCAAGATTCGTACGGAAAATAGAAGGAAGCGTGTGGATTTAGCCCAAATCAGAGAGTATAAAAGTGAAGCTCGGGACCACGGAAAAAAGGAGAGCGAACCCGGATGGGAAAAACAAGCGAATCAGAAAAAAAATAAGAAGAGAGAACCGAAAGGAAACGGAGAAAAATCAAGAGGCAAGGGCGAACTTGAAAAAAGAACGAGAACAGAGGCAGAAGAATGAGCGAGGGACCCGTGAGGTTACTCCAACCTTTGATTACTGTATGGGTGTGATCCTGAAACAGAAACTAAATAGATTTGTAATCTATTCCGTTGCATTTTTTAACCTTTCCTTATTTTCGTTTTTATTTATTTATTTATTGAGATTGTGATTGTGTGGTGTGGTTGTTGCTGTCGTCTACGATTCTGTATGAAATTAGGAGTAGGGTTTGACCTTACCCTAATTAGGGACCGGATTGTAAAGATGTTGTTAAAAGGGGGTTTAAAGGCAAAAATGGGTGTTCTACAGTTCTGTTCCCATGTATACGTTTCTTCAAATTAATTTTTGTTTCTTTTATACCTAGAGAAAAGGAAGTAATAAAAAAACCAGATATTAATTAGTGTTATTTTTATTCATGCGGTAGCATAAGACAGAGACGTTAAATCAGGTTCAAAAACAGTTCACTTATTTTGTGCATTTTATTCGATACAATTTCCCTTTTTAAAAAGAAATAAATAAATTCTCAACATAATTATTGAAGATTGTCACATCACCACTCTCTGACTTGCATAACTCCAGGTATTTTCAACCATTCTCAACATAATTATTGAAGATTGAGTTCGTCAACACCAAATACCTTAAGATGAATTCGGATTCGTCGTCCGCCACTTTTGTTTCCATCTGCATAGATGAACTCATCCAGATGTTTTCCTGTGCAGTAAGAAGATCCCTGTGATGTTTTTACTAATCTTGTTTCATACTTTGTTGGGACATAATGCTTGTTTTTGATTCATTTTTGCAGATTTGTTTGGAGATGCTCTTTGAGCCTTGTACCACTCGGTGTGGTCACTGGTGCGTATCAAATCAGAAGACAAATACCACACTAGTCTTAATTTTATAGATGCCCAATTAAAATTATGTTAGGAATTTTTCTTACTTAATTTAGCTTTTAATGCTTCAAGTCCTATATTTCTCATTCAAAATCTACAATTTTGTAGTTTTTGCAAAAGCTGTTTGCGATCTTCCATATATATGGGGGACCAAAGTTGCCCTATATGTAGGCATTGGATAAGGTATTCATAAAGTAATTGATTTTACATTATCACATATTCAAAACAACTTCTATTCCACGAATGTCGTATTGTTGTCTTTTCAATTATTTATGATTTTTTGCAGCTATGAAGATTCTTGCATTTTGGACATAGTTCTTTGGAACACAATAAGACGCTTGTTTCCTGAGGAAGTTGAAGCAAGGAAAGCAATACAACACTTGTTTCCTCGGAAAGTTGAAGCATGGAAAGCAATTGATGTCTTAAATAGACTGAGGAATTTAAGTGAACAGTCACGTAGAGATTTAAGCAGGGATTTAAAGTGTATGTTATGCGGCTTGTTTGTAGGTTTGGTGTTTAGCTTGGTGACTGTAGACACATTAATGAAACTAGGTTTTGATGAATGGTTCATCAGGGCATAGACTGTTTGGTGAACATTGTTAAGGGCCTTTGTTATTTGTATTGTTTATTACTCCTACTGGTGGGCATGAGGATAACAAGTTACAAATTTTGTGTTGATTCAATATCTATTTTAATATTAACTTGGAACATTATTTTTATTATTATAAATTAAAGTAGTTAATGGTGGGGTTGCCATCAATTTTATTGTGATGGACGAATCTTGTATATATTTGTTCCTACTTCCTTCGAAAAGGAATTTAGGATCCATACAAATACAAAAGAGAAGGTTATCTAATTCAAACCCTATACCTACAAGATGGGCATAAAATTGATTATGGTAATAGAACTGGCAATTTTGTTATAAAATTATGAGCTAGCAATATTTTCTTGGAATCTATGATTAGTAAATGATGAATAAAAAGTTATGGATATATGTAGAACCCGAATGAACTCTCAATGATGGGGCTTTGAAATTATGGTTTATGACACGGATTAAAGTACTCCTTGAGGTAACATATTGTTGCTAAATTCTCATGCTTCTGATTGTCAAAAAAAAAAGAATCTCATGCTTCTAATTACCACTGCCAACTTGGTTGATGCTTGACTTGGGACCCACTCTTCAAATGTTGTTTAATAGGCTTTTTGAAAATATTTTTTTTTTTAGAATTTTATAGAATTTCGTGGATTAAATATTTGGCATCAAATCTCACATGACATTATTTATTGTGTTATGTTTCTATTGGCACTACAATAATTTTATAGATTTGCTTGGAAAATTTAGCTATGTATAATCGTGGTGGTTAATTTGGCTGATTAGCTACATTTTTACCATGTAGGAAAATTTATTGGCACTACATGAAATGTCCATCTTGACAAACACAAAATTTGTCTTGCTCTTGTTGATTTTCTGTATTTTTCAATGAACTTGTTTAATTTGCTATTGCAAGATTGACGACAACATGCTTCTCTGGTCAGATTTCAACTTCTCCTTATATCTGTCTTTCTCTTCATTTTGAATTCCTTCTCTATGAACTTTCCATTTTCCTTTGGAAATTGATGCTTGGCTCTACGGCAATAAAGCTCCCATCTTTGGCACATCTTAGTCGATTCCTCAAAAGGTGGGTCCATAGGATGGAGGTATGATGCTCATGCAGGGGTGTAGTTTGTATGATTTCACGTTTTATTGTGTCACTGCGGTGTAGTTTGTATGGTGGGAATAGTTGAACCTATTGGCCCAGTCAAGCCCACATTAGCACATCCAACTGCATTGGCCCAATCAAAATAATCACACAGTTTTAGTGATCTGTTAGGTCCTTTACTATTAGTTAATTCATACTGTTATTATTGTTGTTTAGTTTGTTAAATCTGTTATAGGAGGATAAACAAGATAATTAAGTTAGTTAATCTTGATCCTCCTTTATCACTACTCTGGCTATATGTATTCACATTGTATTGGATTTTTATCTTTCTCATTAATGAAATAAGAGGTTATTCAGTATCCTCTGTATCATAATATGGTATCAGTTTGATCAAATTCCTTTCGTTTTCGCAACTCTGATTTTTTTCCCCCAATTCGATTTCTTTCTGCCCTAACAATGAAGGATGTTGAATCTCAATCCACATTTGACGATGAAATCATACAACAACCATCAACCAACAACAACACAGATCCTTCCCTCAATGCTACCTGTCCCTATTATTTGCACCCCGGTGAAAACCCAGGGGTCGCTCTTGTGTCGCCGCCTCTTAATGGTGACAACTACCACTCCTGGTGTCCCGCGATGATCCGAGCACTCAAGACAAAGAACAAATACAAATTCATTGATGGCTCACTTTCGACACCGGTGAAAGGCGATCCTCTCCACGATCAATGGGAAAGATGCAACAACATAGTGATTTCTTGGATCAATTGGTGCTTGAATGCACATATCCAACAGAGTATCATCTATATCGATACTGCTCGTGACTTGTGGCTTGATCTTCAAGATCGATTCACACGTGGCAATCATTTTCGCATTTCTGACATTCTTCAAGATCTGCATTTTATCAAACAAGGTGATCGCTCTGTATCTACCTTTTTCACCGATGTTAAAACACTCTGGGATCAACTTGACTCCTTGAGACCAACCCCTATTTGCAAATGCAGTAACCCTTGCCCTTGCAACCTTACTAAATCAATGAAAGATCAAAAAGATAATGAATACGTGATCTTCTTCCTGAAAGGTTTGAATGACAGCTACCAAACCATCAAAACACAAATTTTGCTACTTGAACCTTTGCCACCAATCAATAAGGTCTTTGCACTAGTAACTCAGCAAGAAAGAAAGTTGGGTGATCCAAATCTTGGAACCCCAAATCCCATTGCTGCTGCTAACTAAACTAACACTTGGTCTCAATTCAATAACGCACTAGATTCTCAAGGAAGAGGCACTCCCAACAATCAAGGTGGCCGAGGCCGAGGCAGATCCAACACTAAACAATGCACATTTTGTGGGAGGAAATTCCACACTATTGACACATGCTTCTTCAAGCATGGCTTCCCACCCGGATACAAACCTTGCATGCCTAGTACTTTAGCAAATGTAACACTCAGTGAATCGACCAGCACAAATTCTGGCACTCAACTCAACACCGAGAACAATCCATCTCTGCGGTTGAGCCAAGAAGATTACAAATATCTTCTTTCTCTTCTTCAAAACTCCAAGACTGCAGCCACTTCTTCATCTAACCCTGTGAGTAATGCTCAACCTAATGATGCTTCTACCAAGCATATTATTTCCCACATTACTCAGTCAGGTAACTCATCTATCCCTAGAAAAGATTATAATCTGGATTATGTTCATTGGATTCTTGATACTGGTTCTACAGTACATGTTTATCCTCACAATTTTTTGTTCTGCACCTATCAATCTATCAATCCTATCTCCATTCATTTACCTAACAGCAATATCATTATAGCCAAACATTTTGGCTGCATTGTTGTTTTAGAAAACATCACAGTGCATAATGTTATGCATGTTCCTGCTTTTCAACTTTGTTTGATATATGTCTAAAATTTAACTTCATCTTCACAATGCAATTTGATTTTCACTCATCATAATTGCATCATTCAGGCCCTCCCTTCATTGAAGATGATTGGAGTTGTTGATGTGCACCATGGTTTATACCTTTTGAGACAGGATATCAACCCCAGAAGTAACTCTGCTGGCTCTGGATTAGCTGCCACTACTTCTGTTTCTAATTTTCCTGCATCTATTAATAATATGCCACATTCTAATTTTGATATTTGGCACTTTCGATTAGGACATACTTCCTCACATGTTCTTAGCATTTTGTGTAAACACTTTCCTTATATCAAAGTTAATAAACAGTTTGTTTGTGATTTTTGTCCCATGGCAAAGCAATCCAAACTCCCATTCCCTGATAGCACTACCAAAATTGAGCATATTTTTGACATGGTCCATATGGATATATGGGGACCAATTAATGTTGTTTCACTTCAAGGCTATCAATATTTTCTAACCATTGTTGATGATTTCAATAGGCACACACAGGTTTATTTTTTAAAAATCCAAAGCAGATGCTAGGATTGCCATTCTTAAGTTCTATTCATATGTTTTTACTCAATTCAATTGTAGAATTAAAATTCTTCGTTCTGACAATGGTCAGGAATTTAATATGCAATCTTTCTATGATGAACATGGCATTATCCATCAAACTTTATGTATAGAAACCCCCCAACAAAACTCAAAAGTAGAATGCAAGCATAGGCATATTTTGGAAATGACTAGGGCTCTTTTATTTCATGCCAAACTCCCTAAAATTTTTTGGAACTATGCTGTTGGACATGTTGTATTCCTTATTAATCGGCTTCCCACTGCTACTCTTAATAATAAATCTCCTTTTGACATGTTGTTTGGTCACTCGCCCACTTTACTTGATTTGAAAGTATTTGGATGTCTTTGTTTTGCATCAACTATTTCTCAAAACAGGTCAAAGCTGGATAGCAGGGCCAAAAAATGTGTTTTTCTTGGCTATCAATTTGGGACTAAAGGTTATCTCCTATTTGACTTACATACTCAAACTGTTTTTCGTAGTCGCAATGTTATTTTCCATGAACATGTTTTTCCTTATTCTAAGCATAATACTCTTAATACTAATCAAAATCATTTATCAGATTTTTCTGTTATTGATTCTGCATATGATCCTATGATTTTTGATCCTGTTCCACACACTAAACCTCATTTTATCAGCACCAATCCAACACCCCTGCTACTCATACTATGCCACCACATTCACCAAATTCTCATGACCTTGATGCTGATTCTGCATCACAGGATCCCTTTGAACCCAGAAGATCTTCTAAAACTCCTTCCTACTTTCAAGATTTTCATTGCAACCAGCTTAACCCCAAGAATATTACTCATAGTTCTAATACTCTATATCCCCTTTCTTCCTACTTGAATTACTCTAAACTCTCTCTTGCACATAGGCAGTTTACCTTAAATATTTCTACCATGACAGAACCCCAAAACTACAAGCAAGCTATCCAGTCCGAGCATTGGCTCAAAGCCATGGAAACTGAATTAACAGCCCTTCAACAGAATGATACATGGAATGTTACAACAATACCTATTGGTAAGAAAGCCATAGGTTGCAAAAGGGTCTACAAACTCAAATATAGGGCTGATGGCACACTTAAAAGGCACAAGGCTAGGCTTGTAGCCAAAGATTTTACACAAACCGAGGGAATTGATTACACAATGCTTCTCTTGGCCATTGCGCAACCCAACATTGGAACTTGCAATAATTAGACGTACACAATGCTTTTCTTCATGGTTATCTCAATGAAGAGGTATACATGGCCATCCGTCCTGGTCTTAAAACAACTTCACCACAGCAAGTATGGAAGCTTAAGAAGTCAATTTATGGCCTTAAACAGTCTAGCAGACAATGGTTTACTCGGCTCTCCTCTGCACTTCTTTCACAGGGATACTCTCAATCTCCTTCTAACCACTCTTTTTTTTTCTAAAACATTCCCATAATTCAGTTACTGCACTTTAATATACGTTGATGACTTGATTCTTGCAGGTAACAATCTTTAAGAAATCAATTCTATCAAGGCCTTTCTCCATCAAGAATTCTGAATTAAGGATCTTGGGAACCTTAAATACTTCCTTGGTCTCGAAGTTGCAAGGTCAAGCAAAGGCATTCATTTATGTCAATGCAAATACGCCCTGGACATCCTCTCTGACACTGGTTTTTTAGCTTCTAAGCCAACCTCTACTTCCATGGCAAAAGACATTTGCTGTAGCAACAGGTGGTACTCCTCTGGCAGATTCTTCATCCTATCGCAGACTCATAGGCAGATTACTGTATCTCATCATTACTCAACTGGACTTGAGTTATTCTGTCAACCAACTCAGTTAGTTTTTGAGCTGCCCTCTTTTAATCATCAGTAGGCAGTATTTAGAGTACTTCGTTATCTGAAATCTACACTAGCTCACGGCTTATTCTATTCTGCTACTTCAACACTTCAACTCAAGGCCTTCAGTGACTCCAATTGGGCAAGCTGCCCAGACACGAGACGGTCTATTACTAGTTATTGTATTTTCTTAGGTGATTCCTTGATCTCCTGGAAGACAAAGAAGCAGTCTACAATCTCAAAATCATCAGCCGAAGCCGAGTACCGGGTTTTACAACACACTGTTTCTAAAATTCAGTGGTTGACATACCTACTTTAAGACACTAAATTGCCTTTTATCTCTCCCGCTTTTTTATATTGCGACAATCAATCCGCCATTCACATTGGCACAAACCCAACATTCCATGAACATACCAAACATATAGTATCGATTGCCATCTTGTTAGAGAAAAATTGCAAGCCAAACTTTTCCATTTGTTGCCTATTTCCACTACTGCACAACTTGCGAACATCCTTACCAAACCCCTTGATCCTCAACCTTTCCATTCATTGCTTACCAAGCTGAGCCTTTTGAATATTCATTCATCTCCAAGTTTAGCTTGCGGGGGGTATTGGCCCAGTCAGGCCCACATTAGCACAGTCAATCGCATTAACCCAGTCAAAATGATGACACAGTTTTATTGATCATTTAGGTCCTTTTCTGTTAGTTAATTCATACTGTTATTATTGTTGTTTAGTTTGTTAAGTCTGTTATGGGAGGATAAGCAAGATAATTAAGTTAGTTAATATTGATCCTCCTTCATCACTGCTCTGGCTATATAAGCCCTGTATTCACATTGTATTCGATTTTTATCTTTCTCATTAATGAAAGAAGAGGTTATTCAGTATACTCTGTATCATAATAGAACCTGTGGGTATTGATGCTTCCAGATCTTGGTGATGCCATGGCTGGGTTTGACGACCCATCGTGAAGTGAGTCTCCATGGTGGTCAGAACAACTGTTGTGGTAGTTAATGTCGAATTGAATCCTGATAGTCATAAAAAAATGTGTTAAAATGGAAGAACCGGTTAACAAGCTAAAGTTTTTAAAAAAGAGATGATGTAGCCCAATGAATGAGAGTGTGTTCAGAGAAGTGTGTTAGGGGGTGTGACCCTAACACTCCTCATATCAAGAATGATCAAGTCTAACTAGAAAGAAGTAAAGTAATAATATAAATTCAATTTAGAAAAGGAAACAAAAAAGTTATATTAAAATTGGGCAAAAAGAACCATTCAATCCATAAGATTGATCATAGTCCTAGTTATGAGTTTAGTTAAATATAATGTGAAGTGATATCAAAATAATAGCAAAATCGAAATGCATATTAATAGTCACAAAGTACAGAAAGTAAAGCTAAATAAACCCCTATGATTAAAAAAATGAGCACTGCTATTTTGACAACCGAAATATCAACATCGTAATTGATAACTTTATAATACTAACAGACACAAAATGTTTTCGACATGTGTGCCGAAAAGGAAAAAAAAATAAAAAAAGCTAAAAACCATATAAATATACGGTGTCTGACAACTTTGAGTTGTCGGAATATCTTTTCTATAAAACAATAGTCATCAATCCCATAAGGGGTGTCAAATCCTCACCGATTTGCTTTGAAAGTTCGAGAAATGGTACGTGGCAACTCTTGTAACAATGATCTCGAGTTGCAACAACTTTCAAAGTCATTGTTAGGAGTAAAAAAAATCTTTTAATCTAAAAAAAAGTTATGTATTATGGGAAGATGAATTATTGGTGATAATCACATATGAACATTAGCATGAGCCCGCAATTTAAGTTTGTATAGTCATACCAGCTTGCACAAGTGTGCCAAAGAGTTGCACAACCATGTCAGAAAAGAAGAGACATGGAAGTGTGGAAAAAAATAAACTTGCATAGGCTTGTAGAAGATTTGCACATTTGTGTTGAAAAGGAAGACTTATGAAAATATGAAATGAAGGCTTGCATAGGAATGCACATGCTAAAACTCATAGTTCCTTAACTTCATCCTAAGAAATGTACCTTATTTCCATTTTCACATTTTTTTGAGTACTGGATTCTATTGCCTCGAAATCATCATCAATTGTAATTCACCAACTATGTAATCAACCATGTAACAAAACAAGTGAAAAATGGGTGACAAGCGATATTGAATACTGAGAAAATTTTGAATAACACTTAGTTTTACTCCTAAAAACCCATAGAATGATGGTTTACCACTTGAATATTGGTGACTTCGTTATACTTAGCTCTCTTGTAGTCTTAGAATTGCTAAATATCCATGCTACCACTCTGTGTGCCCCAACCTAATTGGTTTTCGAAACAAAATTTAAAAGAAAAAAAAGGAAAAGGAAAAGGAGAAGAATGTGAGCATAGAGATGGCAAAAGGAGGGAGAGTGTTGAGTGAAATGCTACATAGAAAAAGTGTATCAGCGTGACCGTGACAATGTGACAATCCATTTGTCATATCATTGCTCAACGAATGAGGTTTAACAATAAGGATAAAAAAAAGTGCTAACATTTGTCCAAAAAAAAAGGTGCTAACAATGATAAAACCCGTGATGAATTTTGTTAGAGACTAAAATCAAATGGACATATTAAAAACACATTTAAATGTTTACATAATATAATTGCTTAATTTTCATTACACAGCGACGTTGTGTTAGGTTTTTTTTCAACATCTTTTTTGTGTTAACAACTTATAATCTGTTTCATTAGACTTTATGACGAGCTCCGCTAGGGTTTCGGCCGCCACGGAAGATCCATAGAAGCGAGTGACATCCAAAGTCAAACCGCGAGAGGAGGATGACGGTTTACAGAATGCATCCACTAGTGGAGTGGTTGGAGGTAAGCCTGCAGATTCATTTCATGAAGCTCTCCTAAATGTGAGGCGGTTAACCGGGACGACATGGATAGCCTTGATGATTGGGATGAGGAGGAGATGTCGGAAAATCGGTGGTATAAGGAAGCAGAGGAGGAAGCGCAGCAGGAGAAGAGCTTCGATGGTACAATTCCGGTGATAAAGGTGACAGACGAAGAAATCCAAGATTGGAGCAAGCCTTGGAGACATACCTTAGTGGTCAATGTGTTGGGGAAGAAGGTAAACTTTCGGGCTCTGGAGAATAAGATCAAACGAGATTGGTCAAAAAAGGGGGGGTTAAAATTATTGATTTGCCAAGAGGTTACTATGCGGTCCATTTTGCATCAGTGGAAGACTATCGCCACGCACTGTTTGAAGGCCCCTGGATGATCGCCGACCATTACCTACTAGTTCAAAGGTGGCGCCTAAATTTCTTGATGAATGCCAAGAAGGAAACGAAAGTGGTTGTTTGGGTTTGCGTTCCAGAACTATCCCTGGAACTATACAACACTAAGTTCCATTCAAGGCTGGGTTCGAGACTTGGGGGGATGCTCAAGATTGATAGGCTTACTTATATTCACTCTAGAGGTCAGTTTGCACGTATCTGCGAAGAAATTGATCTTGCTAAACCTTTGATTCCACAAATATTGGTGAGGGGAGAGATGGTGAACCTTGAATATGAAGGACTGCATTCTGTTTGTTTCTCATGCGAGGTGTATGGGCATCGGGCTGAGTCATGCAACCAGGAGAAGACCACTGTAGGAGAGGTTTTGGGTAGTTTTAATCAGAGAAACGAAGTTTTGGGGGAGGTGGAAGCAAGTAAGGATGGTTCTTTGAGGATTAGTAATGTTACTGAGACAGTGGGAACTGAGTTGGTAATGGAGGAACCAGTGGAACACCTGAATACGGAAGCTAATCAGGAGAATGCTAAGCGTGTGAGGTACGGGCCGATAATGCTTACGAAGAAGAATAAAGGGAAAAGAGTCAATGCTTCAACGAGCAAGGAGAGGACAGAAAAGGTAGAAGGTAAGAAACAGAGTATGGTGGATGCTTCCCCTGTTACTGTAAGCTCTAGATTTAGCGTGCTGGAGGTTCACGAGGAGGAAGGGCATATGGAGGAGGTCTTGATTAACTCGGCTAAACAAGGCCCAGTTATTAGTAAGATCAGGAACCAAAGCGGGGGGAGAAACCCTCAACGAGGTCCAAGGGTGAGGGATGCAAAAAATGCAGCCAGGGCTCTTGCGGTTCAGAAGAGTGCTCGAAACCAAAAGATGGGATCGAAAGGGAAAGCAAAGGAGAATATCTATCCAAACCTAGGAAGCAAGAAAGGGGGCGGATTCTACAAAGATGTTCCCTTGCTTGCCCAAGAGATTCTTGAGGGTGAACGAAACAAGCTTATAGGAATTGGCAAAGCAGCAACTAAGAGCGGGGGGTCTAACCTTGAGCTGAATGCTAATGAAGATAACAATCCTCTCCTGGGGTTCTTCAGGAGAAGCCCGATGTTGGAGAAGGGGACAGTCATTGGGAGTGAAACTATCACCATGGTAGACACTATGTCAGAAGTACCAACAGGTAAGCTCTCTGAGCAAACCAACCCAATTGTTTCTTAATGAATTGCATTTCTTGGAATTATCAGGGATCTCTAGCTAAGGGATTTAACAATTTGGTGGGGGATTTAAGGATAATTTATGATGCATCCCCCATATTCCTTTCAAAAACACGTGTGTGGGGAGAGAGCAAAAAATCTTGTTCGCAGGACTGGTTTCTTTGGTAGCTACATTGTTGATTCTAGGGGCAGGGCCGGGGGAATTTGGTGCCTTTGGGATAATGCCAATTGGAATGTAACAGTGTTAGAGGTCACTTCTCAGTTGGTTCATCTCCAGGTGTTTTGGAGGGGGGAAGCAAACTGGTTTATTTCTATTGTGTATGCGACCACAAATTATTTGAATCGTCAAAGGTTGTAGGAGGATTTCTCAGCTATTAATGACTCGGAGGACAGTGCCTGGATGGTTATTGGGGATTTCAATTCTATTATTGGTGTAAATGATAGAAGAGGTGGGTCTGATAATTTCCCGATCAGGGGGGTGCAAGACTTCAAGAATATGATCCAAGAGTGCAACTTAATTGATGCGGGGTTTCAAGGTAACCCCTTTACTTGGAACCGTGGGGGGCTGTACCAACGCCTTGACAAAGCCTTGGTTAGTGTTCAGTGGCGAATCAGGTTTAAGAATGTGGCAGTTTTTCATCTCCCTTTCTTCAAATCAGACCATAGGGCCTTATTGGTGCGTTTGGGAAATCATGGTTGGCTAAATAGAAGACGTAGACCGTTCTGGTTCCTAGCTTCCTGGCTGACCCATGAAGATTTCCCAAATTTTATGGAAAACTCTTGGGCCAAGGAGGGGTTATGGTGTGACTAGGTGAACCGTTTCCAGAGGGAGGCAAATAAGTGGAACCGTGAGGTGTTTGGCAACATCTTTGAGAGTAAGAAAAGACTCATCAAAAGGATAGAGATTGTGGATGAGAAATTGAGCACAAATCCTTCTTTTCATCTTGAAGAAGCAAAAAAAAGGCTTTGGAAGGAGTATTATCAGGTTCTAGTTCAAGAGGAATTGTTATGGTTTCAGAAATCGTGATCCAAGTATCTTAGTCATGGGGACCGTAATACTAAATTTTTCCATGGTGTTACGGCGGTTAGGAGAAGGAAGAATACCTTTGACATTCTGCAAGACAATGATGGTAATTGGGTATCAGGTCAAAACCAACTGGAAATGATGGTGACAGACTTCTACAAAAATCTGTTCTCTGATTATGGTTCCTGTGTGTCCTCGTGCATTAGGGGGTGCTTTTCTGCCTATTTTTTACGATAATAGGAGGCAACTAGAGCGAGAAGTCTCCAAAAATGATATTTTAAATGTTATTAACCATATGGGGGCCTTCAAAGCACCGGGGCGAGATGGTCTCCAAGCGGTGTTCTTCCAGAGTCAGTGGAATTTTGTTGGGGACTCATTATGTAATCTGGTTATGGATATCTTTAGGGAACCTGTCAAGGTTAGGGAGGTGAATGAGACTCTCATTACTTTAATTCCTAAAGTTGAACCAGTTTGTAGTATTAAAAATTTTAGACTCATTAGTCTTTGTAATGTTTCCTATAAGGTCGTCACTAAACTTGTGGCCATGCGGCTTAGGCTGGTTATTGGGAAATTGGTTAATCCGTGTCAGAGTAGTTTTATCCCAGATCGCCAGGTGCGGGATAACATTATAGTTGCTCAAGAGATCTTCCACTCCATGAAGAAAAGAAAGGGGAAGAACGGTTGAATGGTGGTTAAACTTGATATTGAGAAGGCCTATGAGAGGCTTAATTGGGGTTTTATGAAAGATACAATGGAGGACATAGGGCTGCCAGAGAAGTTGGTGGAGCTTGTGTGACAATGTATTTCTTCTTCCAGGATGAGAATGCTATAGAATGGTGAGGCTCTGGAGGAGTTTTTGCCTACTCGTGGAATTAGACAAGGGGACCCCCTATCCCTTTATCTTTTTGTGTTATGTATGAAGAAGCTTTTCCAGATAATAAACCTTGCAACTCAGCAAGAGTTATGGAAACCGATCCGTATGGCTAGAGGAGGACCTATTTTTATCCACTTAGCCTTTGCGGATGATGTTCTTCTATTCGCAGAGGCAAGTGTAGACCAAATCACTCTAATGAAACATATTTTAGATTTGTTTTGTAGGTGCTCGGGTCAAAAGGTGAGCAAAGAAAAGACTAGCATTTCCTTTTCAAAGAATGTCACCAGACAGTTAAGAAATAACATCTGCTTTGCGTCCGAATTCAGGGAAATTGATGATCCGAGAAAGTATTTGGGGATTCCTATCATCCATAAGAGGGTATCCCGAAGTTCCTTCTAATTTGTCCTGGACAAATTTGATCAGCGGCTTAGCACTTGGAAATCGAAAACTGTATCCCTTGCGGGCTGGTTGACGCTGACCAAGTCTGTTATCCAGGCACTTCCTTCCTATGTCATGCAGTCGGCATACATGCCTAGATTCATTTGTGATGAAATTGATAAAAGATGTCGGAGATTTTTGTGGGGTGATACTGCGGAGGAGAAACATGTCCATCTTGTTAGATGGGAAAAAATATGTCGGCCTAAAAGGTGTAGGGGGCTGAGTTTGAGAACAGCAAGGGACATAAACCATGTCTCTCTTATGAAGGCAGGTTGGCAGCTTGTGACCAAGAGAAGTGATTTATCGGTGGAGACTATCAGAACTAAGTATAAATGTGGCAGGGATCTCAGTCCTATGGTGAACAGTGACTGTCCGGGTTCAAACTTTTGGAAGGGGCTTTGTCATTCTTGGTCTGATATAGATAAGCATCTGATTTGGAGAATTGGAAATGGTCTTGCTATCAATTGTTGGACAGATCTCTGGGTGCCTAGTGTGGGGAAGCTGATCCGAGAGGCAAAGAGGCCTCTTACGTTGATTGAATAGAGCCTTACAATTGGTGACTTAGTGTTTCCCGAAAGGAACTGGTCTTTGGAGGTGCTTTCGGATGTTCTCCCTGCTGATGTGCTTTCTAAGATAGCTTCGATGAGAGTTCCGAACTCTATTCTTTCAGAGGATAATGTGGCTTAGAATCTGACCGGCGATGGGGTTTTTTCAAACTCCTCTGCTTATAATTCTCTATTGGAATTGGATTTTTCAGGTATTTCTAGCATTTTAAAAAATATTTGGAGATGTAATGGTCCGAAAAGGGAGAGGCTGCATTTATGAAAAATGTTGCAGGAAGCCTTTGTTTCCAATGTTTAGAGGAAACGAAGGGGTATGTCTGATACTGATATTTGTCCTATTTGTACACAAGCTGAGGAGTCTTTAACTCATATTTTTAGAGACTGTTATAGAGTGAGACAAATTTGGTTGCAGCTGTCGAATGGTAGATGTCCGGATAATTTCTTCCTGATGGACTTCCAAGAATGGTTGGGCCATAACCTTCGAAGTTTTACCCAGGTGAATAATGTGAGCTGGAGTAGAATTTTTGGTGTTACTACTCAATTCATTTGGAGGAAAAGAAATGATGTGGTGTTCAGAAATGTTGAAGCTGATGTGGGGCAAATTGTGGCTGGCATTTGGGCTTTTAGTGAGGCAGTTACTCACAGTCTGCAGGTGCATAATTTGATTGATCCAGGTAGTGTCAACAGGAGAGTTGAGGCTGTAATCCGGTGGGCCACTACGGATAATAGGTGGCTTAAATTAAATGTTGATGGGGCTGCCACAGATTTTGGATCTAAAGTGGCTTGTGGGGGATTGCTGAGGAATGATGTGGGTAGTTTTGTTTTTGGTTTCACTTCGGATTTAGGGAGTGGTTCCGTGGTTGAGGCTGAGTTAAATGCTATTCTTTTGGGGCTGAGATTGGCGAGGAAGAGTAATTTTGAGAAGGTGTGTGGAGTCGAACTCTCTAGGGGCGGTGCGGTTAGTTAATGTGGATTGCTCTCCTCTCCGTCCCCAGTTCAACATAGTACAAGAGATTAGAAATCTCCTAAAGATGGACAATGTTTCCTTTATTGTGCACATCCTGAGAGATGCAAATCGCGTGGCAGATTGTTTTGCTAAGTTTGGTTTGAATTTTATGTATTGTAGTAGAGTCTGGGAGTGTATCCCTCCTTTTTCTTTGCTAACCTGTCAAGCTGATCTTGCAGGTACCGGTTATATTAGGGGCTGCTAGTCTTTTGTTTTTGTTTGTTTGGGGTCTTAACCCCATTTTGCTCAGCAAAAAAAAAAATGTTTCATGCATTTCTAAAAAAGTTGCTACTGACATAACATGTTTAGCGTGGCAAATGTTGGATTCAAACATAGTTACATGAGGAATGACTTTATCTGTTCCACAAGCAATTGAGTTTAATGATGGTGAGTCCACTTATATTTCATCATGATGTCATTTTGTTATATTACTTCTTAAAACATCTCCATAAATATTTACATGGTAAGATATGATTGGAAGACTGTGTAAACCTCAATGCACAATCATTAGATTCTATTCCATTTTGCGTATAAACTTTTTTTTTTTTAATTATTTGCTTAACTTTTCTACTTAATATTTAAATATCTGTTTAATGCCAACGTGTGTGTATATATATATATATAAAGTTTATAAAATTATTTGCTTAACTTTTCTACTTAATATTTAAATATCTGTATAATGTTAACATTTAATATTTAAATATTTGTTTAATATCAACGTGTGTGTGTGTGTGTATATATATATAAAGTTTATAAAATTATTTGCCTAACTTTTCTACTTAATATTTAAATATCTGTTTAATGTTAACACACACACACACACACACACATATATATATATATATATATATAAAGTTTATAAAATTATTTGCCTAACTTTTCTACTTAATATTTACATATATATTAGAGAAAATATACTTATTCCTCAATTCCCAAGTAGCTCACAACACTGCATGCCCAATCATAATAGTGGTGTGATTCCCATCTGTATGACAGAATTTTAATATAAATTCCAATTCTGTCATCTCTTTATCATTTAATTCTTGAGATTTAATTATAATAATAAAAACAGCGATGCTATATAATACGAACTGAAATTGCATGAATTGCACGAACACGTGGGTATCCCCTCTCCCACACACGTTTCTGTTTTGTTTCTACAAATAAAAGATAAAACATAAAAATAAAATAGAACCACACCTATCCTCCAAAGAGAAATGCTAGGGATAACACTCTCTAATACTCTATTTTTAACACACTCTCTCCTATTGATTGAAATTTATATGGGTCTCACCAAATTTATGTGGGATCCGCATGATTTCGTGGGACCCATTTGAATTTTAACCAATAAGAGAGTGAGTGTTGAGAAAATAGTGTTAGAGAGTGTGTTGATAGCACTCCTCATCCTCCAAAATAGTAATCTCGTGCGCACTGTTGTGGGTAGTGGCCGCCATCGCTTATGAAACAACTATCCCACACTGCAACACTTGCCAGCAGCTTTACAAATTATTCAATAACCCTCCTACCCAATCTAAGGTGAAGACATGTCCTATGATTCAATATTCTGTACTTCCAAATAGTAAATTGTTATCTTCTCTTACTACCACGAGTACTAATTTCGACAATTGAGCGCATCTCCACTCGCTTATGTAGATTTGTTGATACATAAACCGATTGCAACATAGACAAGAATATCTATGCCATTTTCTCTATCTTGGGTGTTTTCTATAGCTTTCAAGAATTCGTCAAAAACCCAATTGCCTGGCGTCGCCATGCCAGAACGATGGGACCGATGAAATTTCCTCTATCGCCGGAAGCAAAGTGGCGGTCCCGATTTGTTGTTAATGTAGTGAGAGAGAGCAAAATTGGTCTTTTTGATCAAAATTGAAATTATAACTGAATGTCTTAAGCTGCCAACTCATTCGTGTTATTTGTACGAAATTTTTTTCGTATGATTTAACATTTTCCTTTCGACAATTGAGCGCCTCTCCACTCACCTGCATAGAGTTGTCTCTATAGAAACCGATTGCAGCATAGACAAGAATATCTATACCCTTTTCTCTATGTTGGGTGCTTTCTATAGCTTTCAGAAATTCGTCGAAAACCCGATTGCCTGGCGTCGCCTTGCCAGAACGATGGGACCTACAAAATTTCCTCCACTGTCGGCAGTAAAGTGGCGGTCCTGATTTGCTATTAATGTAGTGAGAGAGAGAGAGATCAAAATTGGTCTTTTGGATCAACATCGAAATTATAACCAAATGTCTTAAGCTGCCAACTCATTCGTGTTATTTGCATGAATTTTCCCCCGTATGATTTAGCATTTTCCTAATAAAAAATTGATCCATCTTATTAGTACATGATGTCAATTCTTGTGATTACATTCCTATTGATTTTTATTACAATAATATTACAATAATTTTAGAAAGATACTTCTCTTTATTCCAAAGATATGAAAGGAGAAGTGCTATTTCTTACGAAAACATGGCCCACGAATTTGTCAGAATAAAAGGGGTGCGGTGGTTTTCATTTTTAAAATGAATAAAAGTCAAAGCATAATAAAATCAAACGGAAATCAAACGGAGTTCGGCCAATTATGCCTACGTCTCCGGGCTGCTACAGACCTTATATTGAAAAGGGAAATATACACTGTGTTTATAAACACTCACACTCTTTCCCAAAACCCTCAACCCAATTACACCCAAAGAAATATTTCTCTCTAAATATTCCTCACTTTTTTCTCGGTGCTCACTGCATGAATTTTTCTCAAGGTTGGAATACTCTCAAATCTCAATGTTGGAATGAATTTCCTCTCCTACAATGCCCCTATTTATAGAAGCCATTGGTAATGTGAACACCTACTAATATGGCTGCACCATCTTTGAATAATTGGTTCTGCCAAAGAAAGAAAAAAGGTCTTTAGTTAATGGGTGTGTTGAAAAACTTGCACCACACTTGCACCACTTTTTCTTCATTTCAATCGGTGCCATTAATAAGGTTGTTGGGGAGGTGCTTCTTTGACTAACAATCTCCCACTTGAAGAATAATTTCAATCGGTCTTCACACCTCGATCATGCGGCGGACCTTTCTGGTGCATTATTCAAGCAGCCCAACTGAAGTTGAGCACAACTTCAGTTTGTCGATAGTCACCACCTTTGTTAACATGTCTGCTGGGTTCTTACTTCCTTGAATCTTCTTCAACATTAACACCTCATCCTCAAGCAGAGATCTATAACGAAGACCAATGTGCTTCGTTCTGGAATGAAATGTTGAGTTCTTCGCCAGATGTATTGCACTTTGACTATCACTGTGCAACACATTCTTCTCCTGGATGAATCCCAAATCTTTTAACAAACCTTGAAGCCATATCAATTCTTTGCTGGCTTCTGTTACTGCTACATACTCAGCCTCTGTAGTGGATAAAGCAACAATCTTTTGTATCCGCGACATCCAACTAACTGCTGTAGTACTGACAGTGAATACATAACCAGTGGTACTTCTTCGGTGATCGACTTCACCTCCAAAGTCTGCATCTACGTAGCCTTGTACTTGTAATTCACCTTTACCAAAGTACAAACACTTCTCTGTTGTGCCTCTTAGATACCTCAAAATCCATTTCACTGCTTCCCAATGAGCTTTATCTGGATTTGACATAAACCTGCTTACAACTCCCACTGCATGGCCAATGTCTGTCCTCGTACAGACCATTGCGTACATCAAACTTCCAATGGCTGAAGCATACGAAATCTTAGCCATGGATTCTCTTTCTTCCTCCGTCTGAGGTGACTGTTCCTTGGATAGGTGAAAATGACTAGCCAAAGGTGTGCTAACCGGTTTGACATTACCCATATTGAATCTTTGCAAAACACGGTTGATGTACTCCGCCTGAAATAACTGCAAAAATTCTTCTTTGCTTATCTTTCGTGATTTGCATTCCAAGGATCTTCTTTGCTGGACCCAAGTCCTTCATGTCAAATTCTTTTGACAACTGCATCTTCAAGTTTCTGATCTCGTCCATATCTGAACCTGCTACTAACATATCATCGACATAAAGTAACAAAATGATATAACTGGACTTATATCTCTTGAAGAAACAACAGTGGTCAGCGTTGCACTTCTGAAAACCTTCCTTGTGCATGAAGCTTTTAAACTTCCTATACCACTGTCTCGGAGCTTGTTTCAGGCCATACAAGCTCTTCTTTAATCTGCACACCATGTTCTCATTGCCTTTCTCTGAGAAGCCTTCTGATTGGTGCATGTAGATCTCCTCATCTAAGTCTCCATGAAGAAACGCAGTCTTCACGTCTAACTGCTCAAGATAGAGCTCTTCACTGGCAACAATACTTAACACAGACCTGATAGTATTGAGCTTCACAACTGGAGCAAAAATTTTGGTGTAGTCAACTCCTTCCTTTTGCTGGAATCCTTTGACGACTAGTCGGGCTTTGTATCTCTTGGAGCCATCATTCTCCTCCTTCACCCGATACACCCATTTGTTGTGAAGTGCCTTCTTTCCCACGGGTAACTCAGCTAGTTCCCATGTGTTGATTGGAGATCAAAGACTTCATCTCGTCCTTCATGGCAAGCTCCCACTTGCTAGCATCTGCGGTCTGATATGCTTCTACATAGTCTTTAGGCTCCCCTCCATCAGTCAACAACATATAGTCCATGTACCTCCTGTTAGGCATAGGAACTCGAGAAGACCTTCTTACTGCTAGAGCTGGAGTAGGAGGCTCTGGTGCGTCAATTGATTCCTCTGAATAGGGATTCTCAACCATAGGACTTTCTGGGACATCGTCCACCTCTGCATACACTGGCCCACTCTGTTCTGAGTTGCTGGTGTTTGCGTTATGTCTGTCCTTGTACATCACTCTTTCATTGAAGATCACATCTCTACTGCGGATCATCTTTTTGATTCCTCATCCCAAAGGCGGTAGCCAAACTCATCCTCACCATAGCCGATGAAAGTGCACATCTTCGATTTGGGATCAAGCTTATTCCTGCCTTGATCACTGATATGCACATATGCTACACAACCAAAAACTCTAAGATGTGGGAGTTCTATCTCTTTTTTCGCTCCATACCTCTTCTGGTATTCTGTGCTCCAATGGTACCGACGGACCTCGGTTGATCAAGTAAGCTGATGTGTTGACTGCTTCTGCCCATAATTGCTTCGGTAAGCCTAACTACACCCGCAAGCTTCTGGCTTTTTAGTCAACATTCGGTTCATACGCTCAGCTACACCATTGTGTTGAGGCGTACCTGTCACGGTTCTCTCCATTCTGATCCCGTGCTCATAGCAGAACTTCTTGAATCTGGTGTCTTCATATTCACCACCATTGTCAGTTCTGAGCTTTTTGATCTTCAACCCTGTCTCATTTTCTACCATGGCTTTCCACATCTTGAAAGCCTCGAACACTTCAGATTTATGTTTCAGAAAGTATACCCATACCTTCCTAGAGTGATAATCGATAAAAGTCACGAAGTATTGCTTCCCACTAATGGATGAGACAGTCGTTGGACCCCAAACATTAGAGTGAACAAGCTCGAGTTTCTCCTTCTTTGGGGTTCTTCCATTTGTCTGAAAGCTAACTCGTTTCTGCTTCCCATGTATGCAATATTCACACATGTCAATTTCTACTGACTGAAGACCTGGTAATTTTCCCTTCGAGTGCATGATCTTCTTCCCTTTCTCACTCATATAGCCTAGTCTCTGGTGCCACAGATTGGGATTTTCATTTGCTGCAACTACAATCAAATAGCATGCTCCTGCTGTGTTGTAAAGAGTACCACTCTTTCTGCCACGAGCAATTGTCATTGCACCCTTTGAAATCTTCCAATGATCACCGTGGAAGACTATTGTGTAGCCGTCACTGGCTAACTGGCCTACTGAGATTAAGTTCTTCGTAAGGTCGGGAATATGTTTGACATTTTTCAATTCCCATACTGACCCGTTCAACTTAATCTTCACTACACCTTTGCCGACAATCTCACAAGATTGTTCGTTACCAAGGTAAACTTTACCAAGGTTTCCAGGTATATAATTCTCGAAGAATTCTTTCTACGAAGTGGCATGAAAAGGTGCTCCAGAGTCTAATACCCAAGACTCTTCCTTGCTCTCCAAAGAGCATGTCAACGCGTCACCTCCTCCTGAGGTGGAAGCAACATTTGCCTCGTCTTTCGCCTCCTGGTTCTTCGGTGCACTCCTGCACTGATTTTTGTAGTGCCCGGTCTTCCCACAATTCCAACACTCGATAGTCTTTGAGTTGGAGTTTTGAAAATCATGATGATTTCTGGATTTGGACCGCCTACCCTTTGATTTGCCGCGTCCTTTTCCTCTAGTTGAATTTCTTCCCCTTTACTCTGTATGCAATACTGAAGAGGATGAAGATTCACCCGACTCTCTCCGTCGGATCTCTTCACTAAGAACTAGATCACGAACATCATCTGATTTCAGCTTATTGTTTCCCATTGAGCTACTCACAGCTGTGACAGTAGCATTCCAACTCTTTGGAAGAGAAGACAAAAGTATCAATGCTCGTACCTCATCATCAAATTCGATTCCAACTGAACTCAACTGGGTTGTGACTAAGCTGAGTTCATTGAGATGTTGTGCTACCGATGCACCTTCCGCCATTCGTAAGTTAAACAACCGCCTCATCAAATGAACTTTGTTTGAGTCCGACGACTTTTCATACATGTTGGAAAGAGCCTTCATAAGATCTTCCGTGGTCTTTTCTTTTGCAATGTTAAACACAACATTACGGGATAACGTCAATCGAATAACGCCAAGGGCTTGTCTATCAAGAAGGATCCATTCATCATCCTTCATTCCCGTTGGTTTCTTTCCTGTAAGAGGTTGATACAACTTTTTCTGATACAGATAATCCTCGATCTACGTCTTCCAAAAGCCAAAGTCCGCACCATCGAACTTTTCAATTTCCACCTTTCCTTCGTCTGCGGCCATCACTCCCACTTGAGTCTGACTTCTCAGGATCGTTTCTGACAATTTCTGCGAACCACCATGCTTTAGAACACCTCTGTGGATAAATTGGCAGCGCCGACCAATTTTACTATTCATGAAAATTACTATTCACGTGAACAGTATCTTTACCAAGATTTAGCAGAAATAACCAACTAGCTCTGATACCAGTTGTTGGGAAACTACGCAAAATTTCCCCATGGTCAGATTAGTGGAAGAGCGAAAAATAAATGCGGAAGCACACACAAAAATTGATAACGGAGTTCGGCCAATTATGTCTATGTCTCCGGGCTGCTGCAGACCTTATATTGAAAATGGAAATATACACTGTGTTTACGAACACTCACACTCTCTCCCAAAACCCTCAACCCAATTACACCCAAGAAAATATTTCTCTCTAAATATTCCTCACTTTTCTCTCGACGCTCATTGCTTGAATTTTTCTCAAGGTTGGAATACTCTCAAATCTCAATGTTGGAATGAATTTTCTCTCCTACAATGCCCCTATTTATAGAAGCGCCATTGGTAATGTGAACACCTACTAATATGGCTGCACCATCTTTGAATAATTGGTTCTGGCAAAGAAAAAAAAATACCTTTAGTTAATGGGTGTGTTGAAAAACTTGCACCACACTTACACCACTTTTTCTTTATTTCAATCGGTGCCATTAATAAGGTTGTTGGAGAGGTGCTTCTTTGACTAACAGCATATAATGAGATCTCCATCCTTCCTTCAACTAGAATATTATCAGTGATTTTATTAATATTGGCAAAGACTATGGAGTGTGAGTTGTGTTGCTTAAGCCTATGAAGTATATGAGCGCGTTGCTTAAGAGATATCAGTTTCAAGCTAGATTATAGTTATTGCCAAGTATTGTCAATCTGCTACAAGTTGCATATCTCAATTTTTTATGCAGAAGTTGCTTGAGATATGTCATGATTTAAAAAGATACTCCCTTCGTTTTCGAATATAAACAACAAAAAATTCAAGTTTGGTGATTCTAAATACAAGCAAATTTTAACTAATTTCACTCTATTTATTGATGTCTTACTCAAAATACCCTTCAATTAATTCAAATTTTATTTTTTAATAAATTTTTTATTCTCATGGAACAATTTTCCATGAAGAGCAATTTGGGAGTTGTAATTTTTTTTTTTGGTGATTATATTCGATAACCGAGGAATTAGCTGTATGGTCTTTTTTAGCATATGTCTGTATCTTTGCACAATACCATATGCGCACGCTAAAATATATCAGATGAGGATATATAAAAGATGGAATGGCTGCTTTGTTTTGTCTCAGCTTTTTCACTGGCTTTAATGATGAAAATGAGATCATTTTTTTAGCTTCAGTTCTTCAGGGGTTTCTTTGATGCAGTCATTTTATATCTAGATTTAAATGGATGCGATTTTACTCATCATGCTTCTATTTTATAAAATTATTTTTTGTGCCATTTATTTATAGGAATAATGTTGACAAAAGAGAGGCGCTTGAGAACTTGGATCTCATTCTTTTATGACTTGAGGAGATTGCTGATGGAGGGCATTTGTTTTTAGTCGGATTTTGTTATTTGCATAGAAGTTAAATTCATTTTTTTATATGCTTTCTCCCTTGAAGGATGATACTTGAAACAAATGGACCAATTATTGCTGAAAAAGTGTCCTCTCATAGCATAGACACTGAAGTTGCTAGATCTATTCCTCAAATTAAACTTATGTTACTTTTTAGGACCCTAAACAGTTACTATCTATCTCATATTTTCACAATGTTAATTTTGTTATGTAAATCATTTTTTATGGTCGGACTTTGGAATAAAAATAGCATATTACTTTGAGATTATACACTATTTTGTGTTTGACATCATGCCAATTATGAACTCAACTGCTTTTGCTATATGCTATATTTGCTTGGTTTGGATTGGATATATTGATGCAGCAATATCTGTCATTTTCTGTTTGATATGCAGAGCAAAAGAAGCAAAAAGTTTCTTGAAGCAATGCATATTTGATTAAAATTTTGCAGAGCAAAATTCTATCTTGTGTGTTTCAGTTATTTGCTTGGTTTCCATTATAAATGAATGATTTTATTGGTGCATGCAAGCATGTAATCCCAATAAGGTTGATCACTTGCTTAAACTTGAAGGTGCGAAGGAGATGTTGCAACTCTCTAAGGTGCAAATATAGTCTTCATTGTATGTGGACTAAGATCAGAGATCAGGGTGGGAACTTTAGTACCATGTCTTTGATGGTTAATTCTTTTGGTTTAGTTAAACTTTGACAAATTAACTATGTGCAGTTCGCGGTCATTTGCTGATTTCTGGGCGCACAGGGGAAATGTGGACTAAGATTAGAGATCAAGGTGGGAACCATATTCTGATACCTTAGCGATTGATTTTTATGTAATTTCTTTTTGTCTTGACATTATGATCGCAGTTGTATGGTTCTTTCTACATCTTTAGACTCACCAGATTCAAAAGTACAAGATTTGTGGTGGTGAGCAGGTAAACTCAAGATTTATCTCTTTTAGTTTTGCTTTACTATTGGTTTTTTGTCCGTGTGGAAGTCATAAAAAACATTAGCCTTTTCCTCTTTTTTCCTTCATTCTGAACTAGGTGTGGTGAAAAGATAAATGACAATAACATTTGTTTTTTTATCTGCCATGAAATGTTTCTGGTATGTGTTGTTAATTTTCTCTTTTTGCTGATTACATTTCAATGTCATTATGAAGGTACCACCTATAGGATCACCATGATTTGTGGATCGGTCATCTACTCATAATTGTGCAGATATTGCTCTTAATTATAGATGTACAATTGTATAGGTGATATGCCATTTAATGTTGCAGATTTGTATTAATTGCAGAAATCATTCTGCATGATTCTAGGATCGGGCTGCATAATGTTAGGATCGGCTAGCCCATGATATTTGCTACTCATATCAGTATATATTTGTAACCTGTGTGCTCATGAAATACAATCGAGAATTACCATTCCTTCTTGCTATTATATGGTATCAGAGTTTTAGCTTAAAAGTATTGATCCTGCTTCACCACCATGCCTTCATCAGCCCATACCATTCAAATCAATGAGACTACATCTGTTGTAGTACTCAACAACCAATCTGCAATCAAGCTCACTGGTTCCAATTTTCCAGCTTGGAAAGTGCAATTCAATGCTCTCCTTATTGGTTATGACCTTCTTGGATTTGTTGATGGCATCAAAACCTATCCTGCCACAAGCCATGCAGATTATGCATACTGGATGCGACAGGATCAGCTTCTCTTGGATGCTATCATCTCCTCGGTAGATCAAAATGTCATCACCATGCTTGGAAATGTTAAAAATTCCAAACAAGCTTGGGACATTCTCAACAACACATTTGCAAGCAAAACCCGTGCCCGCATCATGCAGCTCAAGGAACGATTATCTCGTTTCACTAAAGGAGAAAAATCGATCTCTGAATACCTTCAAGGTATCAAATCACTATTTGATGAATTGGCATTTATCAACTCCCCACTAGATGATGTTGATCTAGTGATACACACCCTCAATGGCCTCGGACCTGAGTACAAAGAGGTCTCAGCTGCGATATGCACTCGTGAGAATCCAATTGGATTTGATGCACTCCATGATTTTCTAATGGATCATGAGGGATTCCTTAAAAGGGATGACGATATCCCACTGATTACTACGGCAAATGCTGCTTATAGAGGCAAGCCACATTTCCATAGACGTGGCTATCCATCCAGTCATGCTCCTTCCTATCAACATGGCAGATCCACCTCTCCTGGCTCCTCAAAACGTGTTACTTGCCAATATTGTGATAAGCCCGAACACACAGCCAAGGTGTGCTACAAGTTACGTGGCTACCCCCCCAAGAACAATGGTGGGCCCGCGGCTCATTCTGCGCGAAACACCTCTCATGGAGCAGCAATGGATTCGATCTTAGACTCCAGAGCCACTCATCACATCACCAATGACCTTGACCAGCTTCACCTCACAGCTCCTTACAATGGCATGGACAATATTACAATTGGTGATAGCTCTACTTTGCCAATCACCCATACTGGTAAGTTTACTAGACCCACTAATACATATTCCCTACACTTTCCCAAAGTCCTTCATGTTCCTAACATCTCACAAAATCTATTATCTGTCTCCTCTTTATGTCACACTAATCCCATCTCTGTTGAATTTTTCTTTAATCATTTTTTGGTGAAGGATCTGAAGACAAGGGAGCCTCTTCTCAAAGGGTTACATAAGAATGGTCTCTATCACATGGCACCTATCATCACCACCCCCACTGCCTTCACAGCCACCTCTTCCGCACATCCACCTTGGCATCACATTCTTGGTCATCCATGTGAAAGAATTATGAGACATCTAGCATCTAATCACAAAATAAGGACCAACATCAACCAACCATGCATCTCGTGTAGTAGTTCCAAGAGTCATAAGCTCTAATTCACTTCTTCAAGTATCACCAGCAAAAAGCCACTTGATATTATTTACTCAGATGTGTGGAGTCCAGCCCCCATTAGGTCTCTAGATGGTTATTTATATTATCTCATTTTTGTTGATCATTTTTCAAAATACATTTTGCTGTATCCATTGAAAAATAAATCCGATGTCTCAGTGATTTTTTCTCAGTTCAACGCTATTGTTGAAAAATATTTTAATTTGCCAATTGTTGCATTATATTCAGATAATGGGGGTGAGTTTGTTAAACTTAAATCTTTTTTATCCACTAATGGGATATCACACTACACCACCCCGCCACATACACCTGAACTTAATGCCACGGCTGAAAGGAGGCACCGTCACATTGTGGAAACGACAAGGGCCTTACTGCATCATGCAAATCTACCACCCACATTCTGGTCATTTGCCTTTCGCACAGCCGCATATTTCATCAATAGACTACCTACTCCAAACCTTCACATGGACACACCATGCAAACTTCTACATCACAAAGACCACAATCTGTTACATCTACATTCCTTTGGGTGCCTCTGCTTCCCTTGGCTACGACCTTACACCAGTAACAAGCTTCAACCAAGGTCAACCCCTTGCATCTTTATTGGCTACTCACCTTCTCAATATGCCTACCAATGTTTGGATCCAACCACAAATAAAATTTACACATCCAGACATGTTACCTTCTATGAAAACCAATTCCCATATAGCACTCTAACCAAACCACCAACAACCATTACCACCCAGCCACCTATTGTCCAGCAGCCACCACATCTCTTTTAACCTATCTAACATCCAATCGTGGCTGAACCAAACACTGGCCCACCTATCACACTCGAAATAGAGATCATTCAAGAGGCTGCCCTACACTCAGAGACTTCATCAGGTAATGTTTCTTCTCCCTCACCTTCTTTACATGATAATAATTCTGCTACTAATTCAGTTCCAACAAACAATAGCACCTACCCTATGATTACCAAGTCCAAAAACAACATCTTCAAGCCAAAACGTGCTCTCAATGTATCCAATCATCCTTTACCAGAAAATCTTGAACCATCCAATGTAAGGCAAGCCATGAAACATGCACATTAGAGACAAGCCATATCTGAAGAATTTGATACCTTGATTAGAAATGGTACATGGTCTCTAGTTCCACCCCCAAGTGGCACCAACATAGTTGATTGCAAATGGTTGTTTCGCATAAAAAGGAATCCTGATGGATTTATCTCTCGATACAAGGCCCGACTTGTTGCCAATGGCTTCACATAATGCCCCGGAGTAGATTTCAAAGAAACCTTTACACCAGTGGTGAGACCACAAACAATAAAAATTATCCTCACTATTGCATTAGGCAATAGGTGGCCCATGTATCAACTCGATGTAAACAATGCATTCCTTCAGGGATCATTACAAGAACAAGTATAGATAACGTATTTTAATACACTACTTTTTATGGCAAGTGCACCAATCGCATCAAGTAATATAATAATGAGTAGAGTATCGTCTCCACGAGGATTGTGACGTTTATCAACTAAAACAAGTATGTAATTACTTTGAACAAGAACGATATGGGTATTTTGAAATCAACTGTAACTTAGAACAAATTAAATTAGAGCTTGAAATGAAATATCAAAAGGTAAAAACGACTAGGAGTTGAATCCTCTTGTCTCCACTCTCATGTAATTAGTTCGGTATTAATTTAAGCAATCTCATACAAATTGACGTTCGAATCAACTGAATTAGCTTAAAGACAATCCCTGGCCTCATAAACCCTTTACTCTAACCAAAACCCCTAATCCCTTAGGTGATTTATGATTAGATTAAGCAACAAGAACAGTGATTCATTAGAACACATAACCACAAAGTTATATTCCTATACTCATCATGATTATGGTTGCCAATTCAGTTCAAGTTCATTCATCCTATTTTCCAATCAAGATGAAAAACCTAAAATCAATGCAACAGTGATCAAATATTGAAAAGCATGAAGTATAGAGATTGGAAACTCAAATTACATGAAATATACTTGTATTAATATAAGAGAACTATTACATAAGAGTTTCAACAAGATTCATCTCATCCTAATCTAAAAGATTCAGCTACTCATAGTAGTGAAAGAGAAAAACAAACATAAGGAAGAAGAAAACTCCATTGATGATCCAAAACCTTGTTCCCAAGATTGAATCCTCCTTGAAGATGAAGAAAAATGGAACCCTAGCACTCCTTGTCACAGCCCACGGTGTTTAAGGTTCAGAAAAAGTCCAAGATCCCCCAAAAAGTGAACAGAAATCTATTTATATGAATTCTGCAGAACAGGGCGCATCAAGCGCCTCTCCGTTGCGCGCTATGCGCATAGAGTCGGTTGCAGAAAACCATTGATGCACGTCACGCGCATGTTACATGGCCATAAGTGCGCATCACGCGCACAGAAACAGAGAGCAAAAACCTGAGATGCGCATGATGCGCAATCCTATGCCTTCAGCAGCGCGCCACGCGCTGCTCCTATACTTGGCTTTTTTCGTGTATTCGGATGCGTTCGGATCATAGGCACTCGCGAATTCTCTTCTTTGCCTTCCATTGAGTTCTTGAGAGTCATTTCTTTTGATCTTGCTTTCATTCCTGGCAAATCAAGTATGACAACACATGAGAATAATGTAGAAGTTAAAATATGCAATCAATCAACCAAGTGCAAAGAATTTCACACTTTTAGCTCAATATTTATTTAACTCTCTCAATTCGTCATGCATTTAATTCAATTAAGCACTCTAAATCTACATATGATGAAGATTTATCAAGTATTCATGGAACAACCCCCGGGTATGAAAGATCCTCAGAATCCCAACTATGTTTGCAAACTCCACAAAGCAATTTATGGTCTACGCCAGGCACCAAGAGCATGGCATGATGCCCTCAAGTCATTCATTACATCCTGCGGGTTCACTACAAGCAAGAATGATCCATATCTTTTAATATATGGATCGGGCTAAACAATTGCTTACTTTCTTGTGTATGTTGATGACTTATTACTAACCGGTAATGATCCTCAGTTCTTGTGCAGATTCATAGATTCTATGTCCAATCTCAAGAATATGGGTGCACCTCACTATTTTTTGGGAGTTGAACTAATCCCCACACCTATAGGCATGCTCTTATCTCAGCAAAAAATTTATCAGAGATATCCTTGAGAAATTTGAGATGGAGGGGGAGAAACCATCCCCCACACCACTCTCTCAGACTGCTACCTTGAGTTTGAATGATGGCACTCCAGCTACAGATTCCACACATTACAGGAGAATAATTGGTGCATTGCAGTATCTCAATCTGGCGAGATTGGACCTGTCATTTCTAACTACTAACATGTATTATTCAAAATTGTTCCGGACTGGGCCGAGGCCCAATCCGACGATTCACGCTTCAGGCCCATTTCCGCGTTCAGCTCTCTCCGCCTTGCCTCAAGACCATGTCGACGTGGCCGATCCAACGTCCCTCAGCATTCCACCCCAGCTCATCACAGGCTGGCAACGATCTGACGGTAC
Source organism: Calophaca sinica (assembly GCA_037113605.1). Taxonomy (NCBI): domain Eukaryota; kingdom Viridiplantae; phylum Streptophyta; class Magnoliopsida; order Fabales; family Fabaceae; genus Calophaca; species Calophaca sinica. Next base: position 111,045,255 of record CM073732.1, on the reverse strand, counting down.
CCCGAATCCCACGGAAGTGGTTATTCCTCAATAATCGTCCTCAACTCATATAAAAGGAGGATCACCTCAAATGATCCAGGTAATCGTTCATTTCCACCTCCTCACTCACCTCTTACACACACTGACTTGAGCGCCGGAGTGTTTGCAGGTACACCAACACCGCACTCCATCGCCGTCCGTCGCGAACGCCGCTGTGCTGCTTCTCTCCGGTTGTCCTCTAAAGTTCTGTTCAGAACATTGGTGCCGTCTATGGGAAATCGTTTCTGATTTCATCTTTCTTTGTCGAAGTTTTCCTTCTTCGCTCGATGATGACTGGATCGAAGCGTTAAATCGTGACTCGCAGTTCCAACCGTGCGAACGCAGATCTCGAACCAAGAATCGGCGATAGCCCGTGAACCACCTCACAATGAGCCTATTAATTTCACCGTTGAATATGAGAGACAGAGGAGTAACATTCCGCCTCCGCCTCAGAATGACGTCGCTCCGATCATTGCCGCTCAAACCGCTACAGGAGCAGAGACCGCCACCTTCCTCATCCGTGAGTTCCGTGAATTTATTGAGCCATGCCGGCGATGCGCTCGTAATCAACGCCTTGATCGAATGGAGAATCAGCAGAAGGAAATCTCCGTTCGTGTTGCCACACAGATCGAAAACAGAGTAGATCGAGTTCGTCATTCTCCTCAGAGATCGAAGGAATCTGAAAATCTCAGATCTGTTCATCACCGCCACTGTGGCACAACTCCACACCGCTCTGTGCGCAATGCGCACCGCCGTAACCGTTCTTTGGATCGTAGTCCACCTCACCGCCACAGATCTGAGATCCGTTTGCTTCAAAGCGGAAGAAGAAATGAGAAAACACACCGCGGAAGAGTTTCGTCCGGAAGTCTTTCTTCTGAACCTGATATGCCACACTCTCCGCCGCATAGTCGCCGCTCCCCGACGCACGCGTCTCGTCGTGAAGGTACGACCGCAAGTAGTGACACTCCTCCTAGAAGAGCCGCCTCAGCCTCTAGGCGGCGAGTCAAATCTCCTGGGCACACTTCTCATCGCCGCCGTGCTCTTTCTGTTTCATCAACTCCTTCTCAGAGCGATGACACGGGTGACACGTGTGAGGCCTTTGGTCCTTTCACTTCCAAGATCATGAAATTCCCAATTCCGAAGCATCTTCAGAAACCACCCGCTTTGGACTCATACGACGGAACCACCGACCCCGACGAGCATGTTGGCTGCTTTGATACTGTCATGGACTATCGAGGCGCCCAAGGGCCGGTGAAGTGCAGAATCTTTCCCCTCACTCTGAAGAAGGCAGCATTGTCTTGGTTCCAGACTCTTAAGAAAAATTCCATTGGTTCGTGGACCGAGTTTGTCGACCAGTTCTCCGCGCATTTCACTGCGTCTAAAGTCCAACCCAAGTCGACAGCGGCACTGGCCGCAATTCAGCAGAAGAGAGATGAGTCCATCAGAGACTACGTCGAGCGTTTTAACAAAGAAGCCATTCTGGTAAAGAAATGCTCTGACGAGATGAAGCTGTACTTGCTAGAGCAAGGCCTGATCGAAGGAAGTTTATTCAGCGTCGACATTGGTGTCGACAAACCGAAGACCCTGAACGAGTTCCTGAAGCGAGCTCAGAAATTTATGAATTACGAAGAAAAGTTGATGGCATCAAAAGCCAAAGGTAAAACCCAGGAGAAAGCTGGTGGACAACGCGAGGACAAGTCGCGTAGGGAGAAAGAAAGTCGTGGTCCAAAGAAAGAGGTATGACGAATACACCCTTTGAACACTACACCCAAGCGCATCTTGAATGAGTGTGCGAACACCGACTCCGTGATGCCGAGATCAAATTTCCCAGAAGGGAAGAGAAGCCGAATCTTGATAAGTCGAAATCTTGCCACTTCCACGAAGTGCGTAGGGCATGAGGCCGATGAATGTTTTCACCTGAAGGGCGTCATAGAACAACTGATCCAGAAGGGGAAGTTGACCAAATACGTGAAAGGAAAACCAAAATCCAAAGATAGAAGGTCTAGGTCTAGATCACCTCGACCTCAAAAGAAAGAATCAGCTTCTGTGAAGCAGCACGAAGGAGCAACTCGTGCATCAGAGGAGCAATCTCGTCCTCCTCCAGTCGCCATGGTCATTTCCGGAGGGTTTTCCGATAAGGGAGGGGCGAGCATCAATTCAGCAAAACGGAAGTTGAGAGAAACGATGACCGTCTCTACTGTTTTTCCTTCATCAAGTAGCCTGAGGAAGACCACCCCTAGCCTTTTCGGCGAAGACTTGGTGAATGGAAGGCCAAACTACTTGATTCCCTGTTAGTCAAGGCCTATATGGCTAACTTTGATGTCAGAAGAATCTTGATAGACCAGGGGAGCTCGGCGGATATCATGTTCCACGAGTTGTTTAAAACCTTGAAACTGCAAGAAAAAGATCTCGTCACGTGCAGGTCCGATCTGGTTTCAACAGTTCGAAAACAAAGCCGCTGGGCTATGTGGAATTGATGGTGACTTTTGGAGAACAACCAATCTCCAAAACTGTGAAGGTCCAATTTATCGTATTACCATGCAAGTCTGTTTACAACTGCATCGTCGGACGCCCGACGCTGGGTGAGCTCGGAGCTGTGACCTCGACAGTTCACCTGAAAATGCGCTTTCATGATGACGAAGACAAAGTCATCACCATCGAAGCCGATCAAGAGGCTGCGAGGAGATGCCATCTCTTATCTTTGAAGGCCGAAGAGCCAAGAGAGGAGAAGCAACCTCCGTCGACTAAGAAACCTGATCATGCAAAGGCTGTTGCAGATGTCAATCTCACCGATTTCGACGCCAGGATTGAGCTCGAAGATGAAATACAGGAGGACGAATGTAACGACCCGTTTCCGGACCGCTACCAAGCTCAATATACCGAGCTCGAGTTACCGAGCTCAACACACCAAGCTCAACATAAACCTATATGAGATGTGTTTTAAAAACAAAACTCTTGTGCCTTTTAAAAATACTATATTTTTTTATAAAACCAACTCGTGCACATCAGAGTAATTACAGCTTTTCGAAACATGGTGCAACTAAGACACAAGACTTAAATTCTAATAAAACATACATGCATAACATACATATATATATCACTCGAAATAATAATGTATACAAAATACAAAGTAGCAAATGTGCAAATAAAAAACACCTAAGGTACGACTTCAAAATAGCAATCATACCTGGGGTACTTCCGGCAGACTCCCACGCAGGTGCTCAAAAGTAAGACCACCGCCTACCTCAGCAGCAACAAAACAACACCGCCAAACCGGGTCACGACATACTACTCCAAAAGAAAACAAGGTACAGTCATCAAAAGAAATCGTCGAACAAACAATCAATCCACGACAAATGCAGTCGTCACTTTCGGGTCCTCGTCGAGCTCCTCCTCGGCATCATCTACTATCGAAGTTCCCCGCGCCTCGACATCGCCTGGGTAACCGTCATGGATTGAAGGCACCACGGGAAAGGGTCAACTTCTCAACAATTCAAGATAAGCTCGACATAAAAATATAAGCAAACAGCAAAGTATAACATTCACCGACGTGACTCGACCATCTCACTCTAAACTCGACACAACTCGCAAATCCATTTTCTCTCGACTCGACAATTTTTTCCGGAATGCACACGCCGTACCGTATGTCGGAAAGTCCAGCCGAAGCCTTGGGATCCTCGCTCTCCCTAGGACAGTCAACTCAGGTCCCATAGCGTGGCGGCGTCTAGTCAATCTCCCGTAAACAAAAGGGGACCTAGCACCCTTAGTTATCCGGGTCACGGCTCAAAAACGTCATACGACTCACCTAGCTCGCTCACTCGATGAACAATTCGCCGCATACGATATTCAAAGAGTTAAACACAAGATATTCAACCGCATGTCAAATAAAAAGAGCAAGCTCGACATGAAGAAACGCAATTCAACATGCAATACACAATTCACGACATATATTCAATCACATATTAAATACATGCAAAAACTCAATCATATCACAACATTCCAATCTCGACACCAATCAAGGAGTCCATACATAAATATAACAATAAAAATAAAGTCTTAGAGATATCTAGGAGTTGCCCTTACGCTAGCATACTACGAAAGTATTAATGTGAAGCGCCCTTACCGAACTCCAAGCTAAAGTTGCTCGACAACGACCTCGACACAGCTGTCTTCAACGAGCTCGACAACGACTTCTCTTACTCGATCTCGACACGGCTGTCCTCAATCGACCTCGACACGTACGCTTCTCAGTCGACCTCGACACGTACAGTTCTCGATCTGGATCCCACTGCTTCCACGTCCTTGGATTCGCTCTCCCGTACACCTCGATTCGGAAATCACCCGATCTCGGGAATCAGACTTCCTAAAACAAACACAACTCAGATCGATCTATGGGTTCTAATACACTTAGCTCTCTCTTCCCAAACTTAACCACAACCCAGAAAAATATAAAACTCAAGAACTGAAATATATATTTTTCCTCTAACACAAAGTTAGGGATTTCGATCAAAAGTTCATGAAAAAGGTTATCTGATGCTTCAACAGATAGATCGACAACAACAATAACCAGAAGCAACAAACGAAAAACAAGAAATCGAAACAAACCAAAAATGGGGGTTTCTGGGCACTGCCGATTGCAGAAAAACAGAGGAAGAAAATTTGTTTTACAAGCCCAATTAATCGGTTAGAAAGATAGGTAATATCGTGAAGAAGAAAACCCATCAGTTTGACATGATTTTGGAAGCATAAAACTGGCTAAAAATGGAAGGAAAAGTAGCGCTAAACAGTAGCACAGAGAAAGAGAAAAATCTGTTCTTCATACCTCAATGGTGATGGTCGAGCAGACGAGATATGTCGAGAAGATGATGATGAACAAGATTGATGAAGAAAGCTTGTGCAGAATCTCGATGGAACTCACGGTTTCGTCGATGGAAGTTCTTGGAGAAAAACAACGAAACTCGTGAGCGAAGGAAGGAAGAAGAAAGAAGAAAAGAGAAATGAGTGTTTGAGGAAACCGATCGTGAATACAATGGTGAGAGAAGGGTATAATCGTAACTCCAGCTATAAGATGCCAATCCCATCAATCATTCTACCCATCTAATCGTTCCTCTCATAATTACTCTCTACTCTGTCGGTCAACGGTCTAGACACTCGACGAGAACGGCAAGCCGACACTATAATTATTACAAACAATATAATAATAGCGCTGAATAACGTTCGAAAGAATACGAGGTATCATCTCGACACGATGTCGACAAGGGTGCTCGTGCAAGCGCACAAGGTTCTAACACGAGTTCGTGAACGCGGCCTCCTCAGTTCGACATGCGTCCTCATCAGCTCGGTACGCGACTTCATCAGCTCGACACCCGACCTCCTCATTTCGTGACTAGTGCACGCAGCCTCCTCATCTCGCAAATGACCTCGGCAAACGATCTTGTACGGGATCTCGACACAAGGTCTTGGTCGAGGTCTCGATCGTCGTCCTAATACGATGTCGATCTCGTCCTCGGGTGTTACAATCTCTCCCTCTAAAAAATTTAGTCCTCGAAATTGCAAATAAGATTCTTACCTCGAAAAGTTCAGAGTCTTGAGTCTTCATCTTCTCCTCCAGCTCCCAAGTCGCATCTCCCGCCTTGATCCCACACAACTTTGACAAGTTGAATCTCTTTGTTCCGCAATCGTTTGGCTTTCCGATCAACGATCCTTGCCGTGACGCTTCAAAAGATAGGTCGCCCTTCAGCTTGAATCACATCCGGTTCGATGACATGAGAGGGTCGAAACATACTTCCGCAATTGTGAGGCGTGGAAGACGTCGTGGATGTTCGACAAGAATGGTGGCAAGGCAATCGATATGCCATGGACCAATACGACGAAGAATGCGGTAAGGTCCAATAAATTTAGGGGTAAGTTTCTTGGATTTGATCGCTCGACCAACTCCGATGAGTGGGGGTGACTCTAAGAAATACATGTTCTCCTTCCTCGAACTCGAGTGGTCGGCGTCGTTGGTTGGCATAACTCTTCATCAACTTTGAGATGTTCGCATCCGATCTCTCGATCAAACGGATCTTCTCGGTAGTCCACGGATCATATCTGGTCCTCTGACGATTCGCTCATTGTCCTGGTACCAACAAAGAGGCGTCGACATTTCCGCCCATACAGCCGCTTCAAAAGGTGCCATTCCAATACTCGCATGGAAAGCGTTATTGTAGGTGAACAACACCAATGGTAAGACGTCGTCCCAACTTCCTCGGTGATCTAACGTCTGGCTCGCAACAAATCTTCAAGCGATTGGATCGTTCTCTCGGTCGGCCGTCGATCTGTGGATGATATGCCGAGCTAAGCTCGAGCTCGGTTCCCATCGCTCCTTGCAATTCCCTCCAAAATGAGGCGTGAACTTCGGATCTCGGTCCGACACGATCGAAGAGGTATTCCATGAAGTCGTACTATCTCCGCGATGTAGATCTCGGTCGACTTTTCCACGTTGTATGTCGACCTCCTTTGGTAAGAAATGGCGATTTGGTCAATCGGTCGACGATCACCCAAATCGAATCATTCTTCTTCTGCGTCTTCGGCAAACCTACAACGAAATCCATGGAAATACTATCCCATTTCCAAACCGGCACGCGTCAGCGATTGTAGCATTCCCGCAGTCGTTGGTGCTCCACCTTCGCTTCGACACGCCAAACACGAAGCTACGACTTTCGGCCACTTGCTTCTTCATTCAGGACCACCAAAAATGCTTCTTCAAGTCTTGATCCATCTTCGTAACTCCGGGATGAATACTCAAGTTGCTCTTATGCGCTTCGTCGAGAATCAACTTTCTCGGCTCGGATCGTTAGTACGCACACTCGGCCATTGCACCTCAAGATGTCGTCCGCTCAGGCGTGAAATTCGTCGCCTTCCCTTGCGCTATCAATCGATCTTCTCTTGCGTAAGCTCGTCATGAACTTGCTGGTCTCGGATCCGATCCAACAATCTGTTAGAAATGGTAAGCATACCAAATCTCGGCTTCCCGGTGAAACTTCGACACTCAACTTCAAGTCTCGGAACTTCTCGAGCATCTCCAACTCCTTGATCATCATTACCGAGGTTAAAACGCTCTTCTGCTCAATGCATCCGCTACTACGTTAGCCTTACGGGATGGTATTCCAACGTAAAGTCGTAGTCCTTGAGAAATTACGTCCATCTACGTTGACGCATGTTGAGCTCTTTACGGTCGAGCAGTACTTCAAGCTCTTGTGATCGCTGAAAGCGAAGAAGAGTGCTCCCATAAAGGTAGTGCCTCCATATCTTCGGCGCCAAAAACTATCACGCCACTCAAGTCGTGAGTAGGGTAGTTCCTCTCGTGAATCTTAAGTCGTCTTGAAGCATACGCGACCACCTTCGATGTTGCATCGACGCATCCCAATCCCTGGTGTGACGCATCACAATACACCTCGAAGGCTCTTCGGGTTGAGGCAAAATCAAAGACAAAGCGCTGCCGTCAAAAGCTCCTTCATCGTTGAAAATCGGCTTCACACTCCTCGGTCCAGGCAAAAGGTTGATCCTTCCTCGTCGATCGTGAGGCGTGACAATATTCGAGAAACCTTCAATGAATCTTCTGTAATATCCTCGCTAAGCCGACAAAACTCACTGATCTCGTGTAAGTCTTCGGTTGTTCCCACGCTAACACCGCCTCAATCTTAGTTGGATCCACTATCCCTTCTTTGGAAATCACGTGACCAAGAAAATTCACCTCTTCAAGCCAAAATTCACACTTGACAGGTTGGCATAGAGTTGCTTATCTCGTAATATCTGCGATGCTCGACATAGGTGTTCTGCGTGCTCTTCTCGGTTCCTCGAGTAGATCGATATGTCGTCGATGAACACTACAACGAACTGATCCAAAACGAATGGAAAATCCTGTTCATGTAGTCCATAAACACACGGTGGCGCGTTAAATCCTCAAACGGCATCACCAAGTACTCGTAGTGACCGTATCTAGTCCTGAAAAGCTGTCTTGGGGACATCTTCCTCCTTCACGCGAATCTGGTGGTAGCCCGACTTCAAGTCTATCATGGAAAGATCGCCGCTCCACGAAGTTGATCCATCAAGTCGTCAATACGTGGTAACGGATAACGGTTCTTCACGATAACCTTGTTGAGTTCGCGATAATCTCACGCACGCCTTGATCGTCCATCCTTCTTCTTAACCAACAACACCGAGCTCCCCACGGTGACACGCTCGGTCGTATGAATTGCTTCGACTCCAAGTGTTCGATCCGGGACTTCAGTTCTTTCATCTCGGCAGAGACATCCTGTATGGCGCTTTGGAAATCGGTCCTGTTCACGAATCAGTCGATGGAGAACTCGACCTCTCGTCTTGGTGGTAACCTGGCACGTCTTCGAAAACGCCCTCAAAGTCACACACCATGGAACATTCTTCACGTCGATCTGCTGAAAAACTTACGAACTAGCTGGATACATGTATTCCCTAGTTCCTTCTTTCAAAGAAACTCCAATACGTTGGCAGAAAGATAATTGGAGACTCCAAGGTCCTGGAAAAATTACGCTTTACGGGCACGGTCCAAAAGGACATGGTGGTGTGACAACCAATCCATCCCGAGGATGACATCTAAGCCCTTAAGAGGCAAACAAATCAAATTGACCACAAACTTTCTACTCGAATAATCACTACACAATTAAGACATGCGGTGTTTGTGACTAAGGTTTTAGCACCGGGTTGTAACTACTAATTTAAGCGGTAAAGCGATCACGAGTCAAGTTCAAATGGTTCACACAATCGGAAGAAATAAAGGAATGGGTTGCACCGAATCAAAAAGAACGGATAAGGATTTACCCTCGATCTCACATTCACCTTGGATAAGATCATCGGCTCGTTACGCTTCCTCGCCACTCATGCGAGAAAACTACGCCTTTAGCTACCTGGCGCTTCCACTTTGGCTCTTTGCACAAGCATAGTCGGTTCGGCTTTGGGTGTAGGACAATCCTTGGCAAAATGCCCTGGCTTCTTGCGGTTGAAACACACCTCCTCCTTCGAGTCTGATTACTCGCGTAATGTCCCGCTTTCCACATCGATAGCAAGTCACCTCGACACGGTCGACCTCCACTCCTCGCTCTGCGGGTCATCGGACGATCATCCCCTGTTGTCATTCCCCGAGGTCGGTCAGTACGGCTTCTTCTGCGGTTGTTTCCCTTTACGTGCAAATCTACGCCCGCACTCTGGGTCTCACCGGTCCGCCCTACAGTCTTCTTCTTGTGGCTTCTTACTCCTTCTACCTCAACACACGATCAATCGGCTCTTGGAGGTTTCGGATCCTCAGCGACACCATCGACTTGAATGTCGAATCTCAATCCCCGTTGGAATCTCTCACTCAACCATCTCTGGTCGGTTCGATCCACGGAATGGACTGAAATACCTCGCCAACGACTTCGAACTTGGCGCATACTCGGACAACGTCGAGTTGCCTTCTGCAATTGAAGAAATTCTGCTCCTTCTCGGCTCGTGCGATGTCTGGGAAGTACTTGTCCAAGAACCTTTCACGAAAAAGTTCCCAGGTCATCTCGCGACGTTCGCTTATAAATGTTTGCCTCACTCTCCACCAATACTCTGCGTCTCTAGCGGTAGGTAGGTGGCATAGTCGACCTTCACGTTGTCCGGGCAATGAAGTGCCTCAAAGATCTTCTCGATCTCTTGCATCCAAAGATCAGCTTTATCCGGATTTGGCTCACCATAGAACTTCGGTGGATCATGCTTCCTGAAGTCGGCCAATCCTCTCGCTTCAGCATTTCGTTCTGCTCGTTCTTTGTTCTTTGCAGGTTCTTTGAGTTAACGCCGTCTGTTGAGCCATCGCGTTAAGCCTGTTGAGTTGCAGCGGTGATTGTTGAGCCATGGCTGCCGCCATCTCGGTCATAGCTTGAATTGCTCGTTCCATGTCGGCGTTCTCGGTTCACGGTGTCGTATTCCTACGAGGTGGCATTAGATTCCACAAAGTTCAAAACCCTGTCAGAATCTCACAACAAGGATGTGTTAAAACACACTGCTTCAATCAAGAAACAGTTCAAACAATTTCTCAAGCAATAAGTGCTTCACTTAATCAAACAGCAATCAACATAATACAACTAGGTACCCAACACACATAACCCGACACAGTGACCAGTCCAAATCTCCTATGCACAGCTCGGTCAGAACCGAACTGCTCTGATACCAACAGTGTAACGACCCGTTTCCGGACCGCTACCGAGCTCAATATACCGAGCTCGAGTTACCGAGCTCAACACACCAAGCTCAACATAAACCTATATGAGATGTGTTTTAAAAACAAAACTCTTGTGCCTTTTAAAAATACGATATTTTTTTATAAAACCAACTCGTGCACATCAGAGTAATTACAGCTTTTCGAAACATGGTGCAACTAAGACACAAGACTTAAATTCTAATAAAACATACATGCATAACATACATATATATATCACTCGAAATAATAATGTATACAAAATACAGAGTAGCAAATGTGCAAAGAAAATACACCTAAGGTACGACGACTTCAAAATAGCAATCATACCCTGGGGGTACTTCCGGCAGACTCCCACGCAGGGGGCTGCTCCAAAAGTAAGACCACCAGTCTACCCTGTAGCAACAAAACAACACTGCCCAAACTGGTCACGACATACTACTCCAAAAGAAAACAAGGTACAGTCATCAAAAGAAATACGTCGAACAAACAATCAATCACGACAAGTACAGGTCGTCACTCGGGTCCTCGTCGAGCTCCTCCTCGGCATCATCTACTGTCGAGTTCCCTGCGCCCTCGACATCGCCTGGGTGACCGTCATGGATTGAAGGCACCACGGGAAAGGGTCAACTTCTCAACAATTCAAGATAAGCTCGACATAAAAGATATAAGCAAACAGCAAAGTATAACATTCACCGACGTGACTCGACCATCTCACTCTAAACTCGACACAACTCGCAAATCCATTTTCTCTCGACTCGACAATTTTTTTCCGGAATGCACACGCCGTACCGTATGTCGGAAAGTCCAGCCGAAGCCTTGGGATCCTCGCTCTCCCTAGGACAGTCAACTCAGGTCCCATAGCGTGGCGACGTCTAGTCAATCTCCCGTAAACAAAAGGGGACCTAGCACCCTTAGTTATCCGGGTCACGGCTCAAAAACGTCATACGACTCACCTAGCTCGCTCACTCGATGAACAATTCGCCGCATACGATATTCAAAGAGTTAAACACAAGATATTCAACCGCATGTCAAATAAAAAGAGCAAGCTCGACATGAAGAAACGCAATTCAACATGCAATACACAATTCACGACATATATTCAATCACATATTAAATACATGCAAAAACTCAATCATATCACAACATTCCAATCTCGACACCAATCAAGGAGTCCATACATAAATATAGCAATAAAAATAAAGTCTTAGAGATATCTAGGAGTTGCCGCCTTACGCTAGCATACTACGAAAGTATTAATGTGAAGCGCCGCTACCGAACTCCAAGCTAAAGTTGCTCGACAACGACCTGCGACCTGATTGTCTTCAACGAGCTCGACAACGACTTCTCTTACTCGATCTCGACACGGCTGTCCTCAATCGACCTCGACACGTACGCTTCTCAGTCGACCTCGACACGCATGCCTTCTCGATCCGATCCCATCGCTTCCACATCCTTGGATTCGCTTTCCCGTACACCTCGATTCGGAAATCACCCGATCTCGGGAATCAGACTTCCTAAAACAAACACAACTCAGATCGATCTATGGGTTCTAATACACTTAGCTCTCTTCCCAAACTTAACCACAACCCAGAAAAATATAAAACTCAAGAACTGAAATATATATTTTCCTCTAACACAAAGTTAGGGATTTCGATCAAAAGTTCATGAAAAAGGTTATCGATGCTTCAACAGATAGATCGACAACAACAATAACCGAAGCAACAAGCGAAAAACAAGAAATCGAAACAAACCAAAAATGGGGGTTTTACGGGCGCTGCGTGCGAGAAAAAGCAGAGGAAGAAAATTTGTTTTACAAGCCCAATTAATCGGTTAGAAAGATAGGTAATATCGTGAAGAAGAAAACCCATCAGTTTGACATGATTTTGGAAGCATAAAACTGGCTAAAAATGGAAGGAAAAGTAGCGCTAAACAGTAGCACAGAGAAAGAGAAAAATCTGTTCTTCATACCTCAATGGTGATGGTCGAGCAGACGAGATATGTCGAGAAGATGATGATGAACAAGATTGATGAAGAAAGCTTGTGCAGAATCTCGATGGAACTCACGGTTTCGTCGATGGAAGTTCTTGGAGAAAAACAACGAAACTCAGAGCAGAAGGAAGGAAGAAGAAAGAAGAAAAGAGAAATGAGTGTTTGAGGGAAAACCGATCGTGAATACAGCTGGTGAGAGAAGGGTATAATCGTAACTCCAGCTATAAGATGCCAATCCCATCAATCATTCTACCCATCTAATCGTTCCTCTCATAATTACTCTCTACTCTGTCGGTCAACGGTCTAGACACTCGACGAGAACGGCAAGCCGACACTATAATTATTACAAACAATATAATAATAGCGCTGAATAACGTTCGAAAGAATACGAGGTGTCATCTCGACACGATGTCGACTAGGGTGCTCGTGCAAGCGCACAAGGTTCTAACACGAGTTCGTGAACGCGGCCTCCTCAGCTCGACATGCGTCCTCATCAGCTCGGTACGCGACTTCATCAACTCGACACGCGACCTCCTCATTTCGGCTGGCTAGTGCACGCACGATCTCTCGTCTCGGAAAATGACCTCGGCAAACGATCTTGGCACGGGATCTCGACACAAGGTCTTGGTCGAGGTCTCGATACGTCGTCCTAATACGATGTCGATCTCGTCCTCAGGTGTTACAACGAACCCCTAGCCCGCGAGCTCCAGCAAAAGATTAAAAGACCAGTACCTGATGGAGAATTCATCCGAGTTTAGCTAGGAGAAGACCCTGGGAAGACAGTGAAGCTTGGTGCTGACCTCCCTGAACAGTCGGTTGCAAGTGACAGTGCACGAAGTCCAATGCGCACTTTTCGCGGGCTGCTGGCGACATGCTTGGGTATCTCTCCTGACATTGCTTGCCACCAACTCGCTCTCGACCCCAAGGCTCGCTGGGTGGCTCAGAGACGCCGTAAGCAAGCTCCTGAAAAAGCTGAAGCCGCTGCCAAAGCTGTTGAAGACCTGATTAAGGCTAAATTGATTAGGGAGGTCAAATATACTACTTGGCTTTCTAATGTTGTATTGGTTAAGAAATCTAATGGAAAGTGGCGCATGTGTGTTGATTACACCGATCTTAATAAGGCGTGTCCCAAAGACGCCTACCCCCTCCCTAATATCGACAAACTCGTCGATAATTCCTCCGGTTTTCAATTGTTGTCTTTCATGGATGCATACTCTGGTTACAACCAGATTCCGATGCACCCTGCTGATCAAGAAAAACCGCGTTCATGACGGACAAAGGCAATTCTTGCTATAACGTAATGCCTTTTGGCCTCAAGAACGCTGAGCGACATATCGGCGCATGATGAATAAAGTCTTTGCCAACCGGATCGGTAGAATCTTTGGCGGTATATATGGATGATATGATAGTAAAAACAACGAAAGAAGTCGACCACGTCGTCGATCTTAGAGAAGTCTTTGCTGAAGTGCGAAGACATAATATGAGGCTCAATCCCGAAAAGTGCACTTTCGGAGTACGAGCTGGGAAATTTCTAGGTTTTTACCTAACCGAGAGGGGAATCGAGGCCAACCCCGACAAATGTCGTGCTGTCATAGAGATGCAGCAACCATCATCAAAGAAAAACATTCAGCAGCTCACTGGAATGCTCGCCTCCCTGACGAGGTTTATCTCAAAGTCTGTAGAACATGTGTTGCCTTTCTTCCGCTTGCTCAAGAAAGGAATTCAGTTCGAATGGTCCCCCGAGTGCGAAGAAGCCTTAACACAGGTAAAACGCATACTGTCTCAACTGCCAGTCTTGACGAGACCGTCCCCAGGGGAGGTCCTTTATCTCTACTTGGCAGTGTCGAACGAAGCTCTGAGTGCCGTCCTCATTCGCGAAACAGATGAGGGCCAGAAACCGGTCTACTTTGTAAACAAAGCACTTCAAGGCCCAGAGCTGAGATACCAGAAAATCGAGAAAGTCGTGCTCGCGCTGATAGTCGCAGCTCGACGCTTGAGACAATACTTCTTGGCACATCCCATAGTGGTTCGAACTGACCAACCAATCAAACAGATCTTACACAAGCCTGACCTGGCAGGGCGTATGATCAAGTGGTCGGTTGAGTTGACCGAATTCGGAGTTACTTTCGAGGCGAGACAAGCTATCAAAGCCCAGTGCTTGGCAGATTTTATTGCCGAGATGACTCCTGGGGCTACAGAACCTCGTTCTAGATGGACGGTCCATGTCGACGGATCGTCGAACTCCAAGGGCAGTGGCGCTGGGTTGTTGCTCGAGATCGTCGAGTTTTCATTGGGATTCTCCTTTCCCACCTCCAACAACCAGGCAGAGTACGAAGCATGCTTAGCTGGCCTCACACTGGCTCGAGACTTTGGTCAAGAGGTAAAACTTCAGGCGATTCTCGCTAGTTGTATCCCAGATTAGTGGAGAATACCAGGCTAAAGATCCACTTCTTCAAAAATACCTCGCCCTGGTCAAGAAGAAAATGAGCGATTTCTCCTCAGTTGAGATCGTACACGTTTCGAGAGAACAAAACGCCAGAGCCGACATTCTGTCCAAGCTTGCCAGCACGAGAAGCTCTGGGAACAACAGATCAGTGATACAAGAAACGCTGGCCAAACCTAGCATTACTTCAGTGGTTGATACCACTTATGACGGCATCTTGAGAAAACTTCCAAATTCGCTTGCAATTTCCAGGCAAGTGTCGACGATTTGCCCGATGAGCCCGATAGCTTGGATGACACCGATTCAAGAGTTTATTCAACTTGGCCAACTCCTTGATGATGAGAAGAGTCGCCAAAATCCGAAAGAAAGCATCTTCGTACTCCATGATCGACGGAATCTTATACCGAAGAGGGTTTTCCACCCCCCTGTTGAAATGCCTTGACGATACCCGAGCGCAATACGCACTTGCTGAAGTGCATGAAGGCATATGCGGGCAACACCTTGGAGGACATTCCTTGGCAAAGAAAATCCTCCGCGCAGGATATTATTGGCCGACTCTGAACGCGGACGCGAGATCGTTCGTGAAGAAATGTGACAAATGCCAGAGACATGGCGATCTACACTTGGCTCCTCCTACAGAGTTAACATCCCTGACATCGCCATGGCCCTTCGCCTGGTGGGGGATTGATATACTTGGTCCTTTTCCAATGGCTCCCGGACAGGTGAAGTACCTGGCCATCGCAGTGGATTACTTTACCAAGTGGGTTGGCGAGCCCTGGCAAAGATAAGCGCAAAGAACTTGATTAAGTTCTTCAAAAGATATATTCGACAAGGTTCGGATTCCCAAGGTGGTCGCCATCGACAATGAACACAATTCGCAGATCGCGGATTAGAAAGACCTTGGAAGACCTCGACATCAAATAAAGACTTCACCTCAGAGAACACCCCGGACAAACGGTCAAGCCGAGGCCGCAAACAGGTTATTTTACGAGGTTTGAAACGAAGATTAGATGAGGCCAAGCGGCAACCGGGCGTAAGAACTTCCCGAGTGCTTTGGGCGTGTCGGACTACTCCACATTCAACGACAGAGAATCCCTTTCGCCTCACATACGGACTGAGGTCGTTATTCCTATCGAGATTGGGAACTTAGTTGGAGAACTTCGCATCCCCGCAGTAGCATTAACAACCGCCGAGCCTCACGAGAAGAACTCGACCTCCTTGACGAATGCAGAGAGCTTGCAGCACTCAGCGAGGTCGCAGTGAAACAGAAAATCGCAGCAAGATACAACCGAAGTGTTGTGCCCAGGGAATTCATACCTGGGGATCTCGTTCTTCGACGAGCTGATGTTGGCCTGAAGAACGCCCCACAAGGGAAACTTGCACCCAATTGGGAAGGCCCGTACAGAATCGTCGTAAAAACTGGTACCGGCGCCTACACCCTCGAGACACTACAAGGACAGTAAATTCCAAGAACTTGGAACGCAGCAAAGATGAAGAAGTATTATAGTTGAAACAAATGTGTCCGAAACATACAAATGTGAATCAATAAAGTATGGTTGAAGAAATACGCAACCAGCATTTACTCATTTATTGTCAAAGCCTTGTGCCTTGCACAAGCACCTGAGATCGAGCCTCGTGCTGAAAACGCGTGCACGAGCTCGTGATAAAGCCTTGTGCCTTGCACAAGCACCTGAGATCGAGCCTCGTGCCAAGACCGCGTGCACGAGCTCGTGATAAAGCCTTGTGCCTTGCACAAGCACATCAAACCCCGGGTCGAGAATTGCCTCAGCAGAGGTGGAACACGAAGGTCCCGAACGAATGACAAGTAAGCTAAAGAAGTGCGATTCTCTTGAACAATAAGAAATTATCATTACGAACAAATTATTCTTTACAAGTTACAAAGAAAAAGCAGAATAAAACCCTAAGACTTGGGAGGCACAAAGCCACTGAAGTCGCAAATCGCCTCAGCGAGAGGTGGAAGGAGGAGGAACATCAGAAGCCTGAGGAATGACCGTTTCCGAAGACGGACTGGGCCCACTGAGGAGAACCTCTTTGATCTCTGCATCCACGAGCTTGTCGCCCTCGACGACAGCATCGGGGTTCATTCCTGCAGTGTCGAATACGAGACCAGGATTAAGAAATCGAATCTGAGCAACAGCGTTGGTGAACAAATCGTCGCCAGCCTTCAAGAACATCTCCACAATCGATTTCTTCTCCTCCTCCAACTTTGTAACCTTCTCAGTCAGCGAAGGGAGCTGTTGATTGTCTTTAGTAAGGAGCTCGACCTCCGAGCTCAACCCTTCAACCTTGCGTTGATACTCGAGAGCCTCCAGCTTCATACTTTCTTCCAATTTCTGGAAGTCCTGAATCTTTTGTGAGAGCTGGGCACGCTCCTCAACCAACTTATTCTTCTCAGAGGAGAGAGTCTTGACCTGCTTAGACAGCCTTGTCACTTCGCCTTTGACGTTGAGGGTCTCCGTCTGGGCTGACTTCAATTGATCTTCGAGAGATTTGATTTTTGTCTCAAAAGACCGAATCTTCTCGTCAGACTTAGACTTACTTTTGCGAAGTGTGGCGAGCTCAGCCTCCATTTGCTCGAACTTCGACGTATTCTGGCGAATGTTGGCAAGCTCGACCTCCAGATGTCTGTTCTTCTCGAACATCCACTTTGAGATCACCACGTGACGCATCATGGATGTCAGGGTCTCATAAAATTTGTCCGCTTTGACGCTCTCTGAGAGCTCGTTGAAGAAAGCTTCATCAGAGGGTGGAACCAATCTGCTGACTTGGTCCGCATCCAACACTTGGGTACTGGACCATACTGGTGGAACCTCGCCAGGAGACTCCACGACCTCCTTACCCTTGCTCGGTTTCCCACCCGCTTTGATTGTCAGCGAGGGAGCCGATGTCTTGGGCGGAGAAGGAGGCTTCCTCGATTTCTTAGCAGCAGGTTCCTCTTGGATCTGAACTGAAGGTCGCTTACTCCCCTGAGAAGCTCCTTCAACTTCCTTGGTGGTTTGGATCTTGGCGGGGACTCCTGGAGCCCGACTCGACGCGACTTCAGGGACGACACCCTGAACAGGGGAAGCCGGAGGAGGAGTTTGAATAGAAGCAGACTGGCTCGAACCCTCCCCAACTACCGGAGAAGGAGCCTTCTCCGCTTGCATCTTTTTCCTCATGCTCGACAGGAATGCAGAGGTGGCCATCGAATCTGCATGAAAACAATGAGTTAGAACGATAAAAGGGAACTGAAATCAAGTAGCTTCTCGTGCAAAGTTACCTAAACACGCGTTAGCAGTCTCTTGAGAATTGCATTTGAGAAGACGTCGAGTGTAGATGTAGCCTATTTTAGTGACTAGTTCCCCCTTTTTATTCGTATACTGCCGTTTTTTGAGTCCGACCACAAGTTTACGAATTTGCCTGAGACTGTAGCGAGCATTGTCCTCGAGATCCTCAACTTTAAACGAGAATCCACTCTTCTCATATTGAAAATGCTTGTCGCTCCAGCACAATGGGAATCTCTCGTGCCAGTCGGTCACTACCTGCCCCTTTTCGTCGAGTGCTTCCACTGGCACACAAACGTTCTCCAGAGCAGCTGAACTGATGGCCTCAACAAGGAAATACCTCGACTTGAATCCGCGATGAGACTCCGCGAACAGCTCGAACACTTTCCCATTTTGCTTCAAGGAGACCCATCCTTGACGTTTCTGGGGGTCAGCGTTCGTCCACAACGGAGAGAAGATCGCGAAAAAGGTTTCGAGGAGGGGGTCGACACCAAGATAAGCACACACAATTTGAAAACCCCTGATAAACGCCCACGAGTTTGGTTGAACTTGTGAGGGGGTAAGCTCCAGATGCTGCAAAACTGAGACTTCGAAATCCGAAAAGGGCAACCAGAAACTCATTTCTTTGAAAAGAACCTCATACATAAACATCACTATCAGATCCGATTGCGAACAAATTCGATCATCGATGCGAGGACGATGTATTTTCCAATTATCGAACTTGCGGACTCCATCCGCGATGTCCATGGAATCCAACATTAAAGAAAAATTCTCTGACGATGAGAAAACAGAACGAGTGCCAAGAGCATCCAATGCCACCCATTGGAAATCATCTGCAGTTGGGGGCATGATAAGGTCGTCCCTCTGAAGTAATTCTTCCCCATCTTCGACCTCGACAAAGCACTGTCATGAAAAAAAGGTCGGTATTTATCTATCTCTACTAACCACCTTTCTACCTCCCTCTCCGTGAAGGCCCGTCCGAACGTCTTCTCTAAGTTTACAGAAAGATTTTCGAGTTCGACCGGGTCTACAGCGGACACTTTCTTACCTTCATAATCTCCTACGAAGAGCCCTGGGAAATAGACTACAGGGGAAGAACTTTCCTCCCCAGAATTCACCGAAACGACATTACCATCCGGTGATGAGAAACCGTTTCCGGCATCACCGTCATTTGGTCCCCCAGAAGGGCCATTCGAGGAAGACGAACTAGAAAAACCAGATAATGAACTAGAAAAACCAGATATGGAAGAAGACGAGGAGGAATCCCTCGAAATAGCCCTAATATTGCCACCCATTCTGGAAACTACGAAAGCGGAAACAGATAAGAGGGGAGGGAATTTACCTGAAACAATGAAATTTGCGGAGGAATTCCCTGGGAGTGAAACGCGAACAACCACGAACGTTCAGAAAGAACCACCGGGGAAAATCAACCAACCAGACACTCGAAGATCGCCGAAGCAGGAAGAGGAAAGAAGACAAACACTTCTCAAGAATTGGGAAAGATGTTGCAGAAACGAAAGAAACAAAAGGGAAGGACGCAATGAATATTTATAGCCCTAGCTCTGGTTGGAGCGACTTGACCTTTCCTCTTCCCCGCCGTTGATCTGATCCGGGTGATGTGACTTTCCCTCTCCCCATACCGTTGATCAACAACACGTTGCACTCTTACTAAAGAAGCAATCATCACACCTCGAAACAATGCGTCTCCCCGAATCCCAAAGGCGACTGACGGAACATTTTTGAAAATTAAAATTAACCCTCACGCGCCTAGGGTTCGAGAACATTTCAACTCTCTTTTCGCAAAGCAGCCGACGACATCTGCACTTCCTTACGAACAAAGACGTCAAATGTCGACATCAACGAACCTCGACAACAAGTCACCACCTCGGCATTCGAGCTAGCGACTTGGGGGGCAACTGTTCCGGACTGGGCCGAGGCCCAATCCGACGATTCACGCTTCAGGCCCATTTCCGCGTTCAGCTCTCTCCGCCTTGCCTCAAGACCATGTCGACGTGGCCGATCCAACGGCCCTCAGCATTCCACCCCAGCTCATCACAGGCTGGCAACGATCTGACGGTACCCTGGATCCCACGGAAGCGGTTATTCCTCAATAACCGTCCTCAACTCGTATAAAAGGAGGATCACCTCAAATGATCTAGGTAATCGTTCATTTCCACCTCCTCACTCACCTCTTACACACACTGACTTGAGCGTAGGAGTGTTTGCAGGTACACCACCACCGCACTCCATCGCCGTCCGTCGCAAACGCCGCCGTGCTGCTTCTCTCCGGTCGTCCTCTGAAGTTCTGTTCAGAACAAAAATAAAATATTTAACAATTGTATGCACTCCTGAGGAGGGATCATTGTAGCTATTGTGAATTTAAAAATGCCAGCATATAAAAGATTGCATCTTATGTAAATTATTCAACATGTCATCAGTGTAGACAGGAATACCAACACTGCAAACTTAAGGAAAAAAAAAGGTACTTACTACGATGTCAATTCATTTGCTCCACCGTGTACAAAGTCTTAAATTTCAGGCACACCAAACTTTTATGTACTCATCAATAGATATAGCATAAAAACTCATTCATTACAATTGAGGTCTTTTCGATGGTTTCTCTTAGAATTTTATTGGTTTTCTTCAATCTGTATTTATCAAGCTATCCTCAAAATTATTTAACTCTTATTGTTGGGGCCTCTATTGGTTTTATCCTTATATTGCAAAACTCTAGATGAGAAAATTCCAAGGAAAAATTTGAAGTACCTTTCCGTTGGAGTCAAAATAAAATGATGAACAACACAATTCCCTTAATGAAGTTTACTCCTCTTGATTTATAACAGGAGAAAACTTAGTTGTTGTTCTATAAGTTTGTTGGTGTTGTTTCCAATCACCACATGACACGTGGACGGATTAAAAAATAATAGAAAGATAATAGATAATATTAATAAATAGTCCACATGTCATGCTATGATTAGAAAATAACACCAACACCTATAAAATTGCACCTAAGTTTTCTCTTTTATAATCTTCTTCGTAACAGCTTGCAATCTTTGGGCTAAATGAAAGAGCCACGAGTATCAAATTTTGCAATCTGGCAATATAAGACAATTTCAATTTTCTTTTTTGGTATAGTAAATAAAGCATAAGACACGAAGATAAATATTTTACAAGAAAATATGTAGAGGAAAATTAAATTCAACGCAATATTTTACACGAAAAAACATTAATATCTATAAGTAAATTGATTGATATAGAATTATAGATAGAACATTACACACAAGAATAAAAGTTTACCTAAATACAATAGAAATAGTTTACACTTAGAAATAAATTTCAGTTAATTCACGAGGATGAACATTCTCCATGCAAATTTGAAATCTAGAATCTTAATAATTTTTATACAAACTATTGTTCCTTTCTTTTTTATTATCTTTTTATCTAACTAATTTATTAATGATTTTATTTTATCTAAACATAGGTAAAATTTTTTATTCTTCCTAATTAATTTAGTTATAATTATATGACAGAAAATAAAATTATGTTGTTATCTTCTCAATGTAAATTTAAAATCTTAAACATTTTAGGTAAGTTATTTTTCCTTTTTTATTTATTATTTTGTTACCTAACTAATATATTAAATATTTTTGTATACGAGCAATTTTGTTTTTTGAAAATCCAAAAATTTGTTTTTTTTTTACTGTAAACCAAAATTTTGTTGATAATAGATAAAAGAAAACTTGAGTACAAATTGTGTTCAAGCCAAAAAACAAAGTATGATGTAAAACAAAGTTAAACCATCTAAATAGCCAAAATAAGAACCAGTCGGTACACGATAAACAAAGCATAAATGTCTAACAAATTTTCCAAAGTTATATATACCCAAAAAAAATTAATAACCTCTACTCAATACAATAATTTATTTTCCAAAAAAAATATTCATATTATGCCAACACCAATTACCCTGTGCATGATAAGGTCACTTACACTAAAATTGCATAGTACGCCTACTTACTATTTACGGTTAAGAATTTGTATCTGTATTATAATATCAAAAAATATATTAAATTAATATCTATTGTATTTTTTGATCGACGATTCAAACAAAATAATTTTTTAACAATTTTGGTTTATAATTTCTCACAAAAATTTTCACAAAACAAAATTAACAATTACATATTTTTTACTAAAATCATAAAAAAAGGTGAGCATATTTCCCGTGCCATACATTATTTACAAGAAACAAAATCAATCTCTAAATGGTACTTTATACTGAAACTTATATTAATTAGATAAACTATTTCATTTACAAATGAGTTGGGACATAAAAATGGTACTTTTGAAAAAATATTAAATATTTAATGAGTATTAATTAGAATAAACTAGTTTTAATACATTTTCTTTGTCTTCGTGAATTATGGTTCGTGGATCGACCTGCATCCGTGTCCACCCCTAGTTGAAACGGTATGGTGTCCATAACAAGGCTCCAATTTTTCAAGTGGAAGAGAGAGCCAATATTGGACAAAGCCCAATCTCATAAACCCATCTTTTACCTTAGTACCCAAGCAAGCGCAAATTCTACTCTGAAACCTAGCCGTTTCTTTTCCTTTCTCAAAACTTGCACGATTTCTGATGACAAAAAAAAAGGCTACAATTTCTTTCTTCTTTCGGAAAGACAGATTTTGTGGGGCATGAATTGATTTTGAGGGCAATCACGTCAGAAGATGGAAACAAAGATTTTGTGGGATATGATTTAAGAAAGAAAATCGTGCGCAATAAGAAAGGTATAGAGAGATAAAACGGTGAAGTAGTAGAGCACCGAAGGGAGAGAGACAGACACATTAGACTTCCGGCGAGTGAAAGAGGTTCTCACTCAGTCGTCGCTTTCGAATGTGTAAGTTGGGATGCGGTTCTTCAACTTAATTTTGTTGCCGAAATTATTTATTTATATTTCATAATTAATTATTTCTTTCCTACCTATTTACTGGTTCTTCTATTCAATAGTTATCCGGTGGTTGAGAATAGCTTGTTTGGTTTGTTGCTTTTATTTCTCAGAAACCAAAAAAAAAAAAATGTTTTGTGAAGGTGTTAATTAATTATTAGAAAGATATAAAGATTTGTTGTTGCAATATGCTTGGCAAAGTTGGAAAACTTAGGCCTCTTTACTTTGTGAAAACATTTTCTGTTTTCATTTTCTAAAATCAGTGTTAATTTTAACTAATTTTAACTTGCTATTAAGAAGATAGGAGACTCTTTGAGTAAACAATTGTCTACATTTCCGGAAACAATAAAAATGCCAAAAAAACCATTTTCATTATTTCCGGAAATGCATCCTCCTTATCCCACCTTTTATCTTCTCTTCATCACAATGACTCACTTCAAAAGCATCTCATCTTCTTATTAGCAAGTTAAATTGAATGCAAGTTTTAGAAAATAAAAACAGAAAATATTTTCGCAAAGTAAACAGGCCCTTAGGTAGAAAACTTGATCAAATGGTATTTCCTTGACTATAATAGAGCATGACCTGTAATATTAACAGGATCTAATTACATGAATTTAGAACACCGAGTATTTTGATTACTTACTTGTTGAAGACATGATTGAAGTTGTCGTTTTCTCTAGAGCACCGCAGCACGAACGACCAAATCTTCCTTTGCCTGGTCACACACTCCAATTCTAGGTTTTCAATGGGGCAAACCGTAGATGAGCACAATCTATCGTATGACGGCAAAGGGGACCTAGCCTATTTATTTCACAACCCTAGGACCACCCATCATGGGCCTAGTGATTGGGCCTACACTGTCTTCCACATAAATCTAAATCAGGTGTCCAAAAGGCCCAATACAATCAATCACATATTTGCGGCCTTGAGCATCATCAATTGGATCACAACATTAGCCCGTTTTGTAAAAACCAAAAGACATAATTGATTGTAGCCCACAAGGATTATCAGAAATAATTCTAACATTCTCCCACTTGGGCAAAATCAATTATGTAATTTTAATTTGTAGAAAACATTTTGAAAACGACTCTCGGGCTAATAAACTATTTCCTAACGTGGCCACTAAACACATGATCCCAAGATGCAACACCTAATTAAGACTCCATCCAACAAAAGCTAAGTGATACCGAATCATGGCGGTAGTCATATCTTATGTCGACATAACACCTTCCATGGTTACAAATACCACCAACTCCGTCGACTAGTCATTTATGTGGAGTGTAGCAAGAAAATGACATGCCAATGTGATCTAATAGCCATGCTGTCATTTTCTTTGTCAGTCCTCAATTTCTCTCAAATGCATTAAAGCCAGAGAAATTGTATGGCTTATGTGAAACCATTATGCCTCAGCTCCAATATGGCGTCGATCACCGGCATAGTGATCCCAATGACCCCGAGCTCTAATATTTTAGCACTTGTGCCTCAGCTCCAATATGGCATCGACCACCGGCATAGTGGTCCTAAAGATACCGAGCTCCAATACTTTCGCATTTGATATACACATATAAAATTAATCATAATAAAATTCATCTCATCATTAATCATAAAATCAAATGCAAAGTTTACATCAATATGCTAAAAGTAAATAATTTGAAATAAAATGTTCAATAACATAAACCAACATAAAACCTTGAGCTCCCACTAACCAAACACATCAAAAGAACCCACAATGCCCATGTTCTCAACATGTCTATTGAAAACAACGGGCCTGAGTCCTTTGGTTAAGGGATCAGCTAACATGGAATCCGTGCCAATATGTTCCACCATTATAGCACCCTCTTTCACAAGGTCTCTAACGGTTAGGTACTTGACTCCAAATGTTTGGATCCACTATAAGTCTTTTTATTTTTCGTATAAAACACTGCCGCACTATTATCACAGAAAATTCGCAGTGGCCTGGCAATGGAGTCCACAATGCGAAGTCCTGTCACCAGATTCCTCAACCAAACAAAGATGAGTGGCGTGAAAGAAACAGTGCAATGAACTCTGCCTGCATAGTAGAAGAGGCAACAAGAGTTTGTTTCTTACTCTTCCAAGATATCGCACCTCCAGCCAACATAAAAATGTATCCAGAAGTCGACTTCCTGTCATCAGGGCACCCGCCAAGATCTGAATCTGTGTACCCCACGATCTCCAAGTTGTCCACCCTTCTGAATGCAAGCATATACTCTTTAGTCCTTTTCAAGTACCTCATCACCTTCTTGGCGGCCATCCAGTGATCATTCCCAGGGTTCGACTGGTATCTACCTAGAACGCCAACCACGAAAGCGATGTCAGGCCTAGTGCATACTTGGGCATACATGAGACTACCCAAGGCACTCGCAAATGGTTTATCATTCATCTCTGCTCGCTCAACCTCATTCTTAGGACATTGATCTTTGTTGAATTTGTCACCTTTAACAACTGGAACATCACCGAATTTACAATTCTGCATATTAAATCTCTCCAAGACTCTATCAATGTAAGCCTTCTGAGATAATCCGAGTATGTGACGTGATCTGTCTCTATGAATCTCGATTCCCAACACAAAAGAAGCCTCACCAAGATCTTTCATGTCAAAAAATCTAGTCAGCATCCTTTTCGCCTCATGCAAAGACACCAAGGTCATTAGAAGCTAATAATATGTCATCGACGTACAACACAAGAAAGATAAATTTGCTCCCACTGACCTTGAGGTATATACATTGGTCAACTTTATTTTCCTCGAACCCCATAGAGGTCACCACTTCACCAAATTTCAAATACCATTGTCTAGAAGCTTGTTTCGTGCCATAAATCGATCTCTTGACCTACAAAACAAGTTCTTACTGTCACCAACATGGAAACCTTCAGGTTGATGCATGTATACTTCCTCACTCAAATCACCATTTAGAAAAGCTGTCTTTACATCCATTTGATGCAGCTCCAAATCAAAGTGAGCCACTAGAGCCATAATGATCCTAAAGGAATCCTTTGTTGATACTGGCGAAAAAGTCTCATTGAAGTCAATACCCTCCTTTTGTGTATAACCTTTTGCCACTAGTCTAGCCTTGAACCTCTCAATGTTGCCCTTTGCATCCTTCTTTGTCTTAAAGACCCATTTACAACCAATTGCCTTACAATTGATAGGCAACTCAACAAGCTCCCATACACCATTAACTGACATAGATTGCATCTCTTCATCCATCGCATGCCTCCACTTATCAGACTGAGAGCAGGTGATAGCTTCCTGATAGCTCTTTGGATCAACAATGTCTCCAATGACATATGCATCCTCACTAAGATAGACGATGAAATCATCACTAATAGCAGATTTCTTTTCTCTAGATGATCTTCTCAAAGGAATATGTGCCTCAGGCTCTGTAGGTTGTGCAACCTCAACCACAGCCGGAGGATCAACAACATCATCGGTCTGAGGAACGACTACATCCTCAGTTGGAACAACCATCCCAACTGGAGCAACTGACCGAACACTGACAATGGAAACAGGTAAAGGTAAAGCAACAGTCTCAGGTGAAAGCATATCGGTCTCATCGGATGGAGAAATGGGGTCTGCTACGTCAAGTTCCAAGAATTTGGCATTTATGGACTCTACTATCCTTTCCCCTCTTCCGGGACAGAAGAACTTGTATCCTTTAGCACGTTCTGGATATCCAATGAAAAAACAACGACTAGTCTTGGGGTCTGTTTTCTTCTGCAAGGAATTATAAATTTTTACTTCAGTTGGACAACCCCAGACTCGAAGATGGTTCAAGCTGGGTTTTCTTCCTGTCCAAAGTTCAAAAGGAGTTTTGGGAACAGATTTACTAGGAACTCTGTTAAGAATGTATAGAGCTGTTTTCAAGGCTTCACCCCACAGATACTCTGGCAAGTTACATCTACTCATCATGCTTCTCATCATATCCTTAAGAGTCCTATTACGTCTTTCGGCTACACCATTTTGTTCAGGAGTCCTAGGCATGGTGTATTGCAGAACTATTCTGCAATCCTGCAAGTATAAAGCAAATGGTCCCATATGTTGTCCTGTGGCACCATATTTACCATAATACTCTCCACCACGGTCGGACCTCACAACCTTGATCACTTTTGCCAACTGCTTCTCAACTTCAGTTTTAAACACTTTAAATTTTTCAAGTGCTTCAGATTTTTCTTTAATCAAATAAAGATACCCAAATCGTGAAAAGTCATCAATGAAAGTAATGAAAAACCTGTTACCGCAGATTGTAGAAGTAAGAGGCCCACTGATATCTGTGTGAATAATCTCTAAAAGATCAGAACTTCTAGCTACACCTTTCCTTTTGGTCTTCGTGAATTTTCCCCTGATGCAGTCCACACAAGTACCCAGATCATTAAAATTCAAGGAAGGTAGAATGTTTGCCTTTGTCAATCTCTCAACCCTTTCCCTAGAAATGTGACCTAAGCGCTTGTGCCATAGCATAAAAGATTTTTCTTCAATTTTGGATCTCTTAGCAACAGAACTTTCAACAACTAAGGATGAAGCAACATCATCGGAAGCTAAAGATAATTTATATAAACCATCAACCAAAAATCCATAACCAACAATTCGGGAGTTCAACATCAGACTCATTTCACCATTACCAAAAGTAAAACTGAAACCAAGTTTATCCAATAAAGAAATTGAAATTAAATTCCTCCTAAAAGAAGGTACATAAAAAGTATTCTTCAAAACAAGTTCAAAATCAGATCCTAAAATTATGCTGACGTCTCCCACTGACTCCACAGCTACTTCAAGATCATTTCCTACCCTTAGCTTGCTTTCCCTCAGATCGATCCTCAGATTTCTGAACCCCTGTAAGGACACAGCAATATGGGTTGTGAAACCACTATCAAGCCACCAAGAATCAATTGGGACATCAACTAGATTAGACTCAAAACAAACAAAAGCTAAGTTATTACCTCCAGATTTCTGCTTGTTCTCTAGCCAAGCTTTGAACTTTGTACAATCAGGTTTCTTATGCCCCTTTTCCTTACACCAGAAGCACCAAATAGTTCTCTTAAAAGCATCTGGCCTAGGACCTCCTACAGGATGACATTGACCCTTACCTGGTTTCCTTAATTCCTGATTCTTGTGAGAAGCATTAGGAGTATTCCTGTGTTTCCAATTGCCCTTCCCAGAATGGGGTTTGGTATGGACAGACAGTAAAGCTACATCACTCTTTTCATTCTTGAGTTTCTCTTCCTCGGCAACACACTTGGTAATAAGATCATTCACACTCCAATTCTCACCAATGGTATTGTGGCGCTTTTAATTTGTGTGAAATTAGCGACAAGCAATTCAAGGCATGGCCAAACAATAAATTTTTCATTCAAATTTCAATTTTGTGGGATTTCACTTGGTTTGGATGTGAACCATCTTCGTAATAAATTCCCTTACACCCCCAATATTGTCATACTTCATGTCCATTAACTCTTTCATTAGACATCCGGACTCGGCATTGTCGGATACCTTGTACCTGTTCTAGAGCGTTGAGGAACTCCTTTGTCTTTGTCCCTTTGTCAGGCGGACTCGAGAAGGTGTTGAGACGATTCTCTTGATAGCAATCGGACCCAATCTATCGCACCTCTCCCACTTAGCCAAGAGTTATTTCTGTTCAGGTGTGCTCTCCGCAGTGATCACAGGCTTATTCTCGCGCAAGGCTGAATCTAGATCAGCAATTCCTAGAGAAAACTCCAAGTCTTGCTTCCATTTCTTAAAGTTCGATCCGGTCAAAATCTCAATGGAAGCAGAAGAATTATTCATAGAGAAAGTCACTGTTAAAACAAAACATGAATGCATTAGATCATATCACAAGACAAGATATAGCTCAATAACGAAATAAGCTATCATCGTGAGGCCAGTATAACAGCACATTCCCCTTTGGGCAGAATGCACATACCAAGGTCACAACCTCAGTCAAAGCCTCAGATGGCACTACAAAAAAACATGGGATTACCGACGGCCTAAAGCCGTCGGTAAGCTATAAAAGCCGTCGGTAACCCAATTTTACCGACGGATAACCGACGACCTAAAACCCGTCGAAAATATGGTCGTCGCAAAGGATTACCGACGGACTCTTCTTTGCCGTCGGTAATACCGACGGTTATACCCGTCGGTAAATGACGTCGATTACCGACGGGCAAAGCCGTCGGTCGCTAATACCGACGGTTATACCCGTCGGTAAATGACGTCGATTACCGACGGGCAAGCCGTCGTTAGATTTCCGACGGACGTGACCGTCGGTAAATCTGAAGCATTTCCGACGGCTTAGGCCGTCGGTAATCGGGAATTTTTTTTTTAAATAAAATTTATAAATAAATTAATTTTAATTAATAACCAAATTAATTTTATTCTTTAATTAATTTAATTATTTATTTGTTTAATTATAAAAATAATTTACTCTCATATTAAAAATATTTATTTATTAATTTAATTAAAATTTACTTGTAATTTAATTTATTTTAATTATTAATTGATTTTTCATATATAAAAATGTGATGACGTAAACTAAAAAGCAAATTAAAAAGAAAACATAATAAATAAAAATTCAACAAATAAAAATCAGTAACTAAAATAATATCTAAACGAAAAAATGATATCCAAAAATATGAAAAATATAAGTACAAAAAGAACTAATAGTCCTGGTACTCGATCATGATCGAGATGCTCTACATCATCCGCATCATCGACATGACCATGAGTACGCCGAGGCGGAGGCGAGGCGAGGCGAGGCCGAGGCGGAGTAAGTGGCGAGCTAGCATCTGGTACATCTGCTCTGTCCGCCGCGACTGAGTCAAAGCTCCGCTTTGGGCCACGGCCCGCTTCAACTCGGCTATCTCCTGGTCATCCGCGGCAGAGCGACCGAGAGACTACTACTCGACGACTCTCCAAAGGTGTAGGCGGCGGGCCCCTTTTGTAGTTCGGCAAGGTCGCCAAAGACCATATAAGCGACCCTTCTTCTTCCGCCAACCACTTCCGCCAAACCCTCGGCGGTGTAGATAGATCGTCAGTGGCTCTGAGATGGAGAACATGATGAGCTCACGAGATCTAAGCCGAGACATCCTCGCCTCAAACTCCTCTGTTAAACAAACAAATAAGTCAAATCTTTTTTTAAACAAAACAATATAAACATTATTAAAAATATTTATTATATTTTATAATTACGAGTCCGCCTCGAGCGCTCATCAACGAAATCACCAAGATTCTCTTCGTATGAGTTGCAAGATGGAGCTCGTGCAACTGAACTTCTCTCCCCAACCTCCTCGACTGAGATTGTATTAATAAAAAAATTTAAAAAAATAATAATAATAATAAAATAATAATAATAACAATTTTATAACACGTACAAGTCTAACTGCGTGCTGCGCCTGACTGACACTGCCGCCAGTGTGCAAGCTGCCACCCTTCTCAGAGGCCCTATTCTTCTTGGCCTTCGAGCTGGTCGCCTGGAACTCAGGGGTGTTCAGCTACCACCGCTGCCAGAGCTCGTCCCCTATCCACCTGGGCTGGCGATCCCTGATGCGGGCATCTCGAAGCATGTCAGAAAGGCGGTGGGAGGCCTTCATATGAAAATTCTTCTCCATCAGCTCCTCATATTTTTCCTCCCAAGCAACCCTAGTCTGTATCAATATAAGACATTATTAAACATAATTGAAATTTACGAAAATAAAATAATATGCAATAAAATAAAAATTGCAGCTTACTTTGAAAGAATTAAACATATGGTCCCGCTCAAAATCCTTCAGTGTCCCCCAGGTGGGCCAAAACTCCTGGTAATTCTCCTCAATTGTTGCTGTGATAGCTAACGCAGCAGGCTTTGAGGGAAGAAACCTGAACAATAAAAACATGTTAAATAAAAAAAATATATATATATATATACATGTAAATTAATAACTCGAAAAAATTGCAAATACTTACCCTTTACCAGATGGCCTGATAAGAACTCGACCATCATACAACATCTCAACAGTGTCAGGCTCCTGGCCCTCCCCTCGCCAAGAACCTCCTCTGATGAACCTCCTCGCTCCTCCCCGTCACCGCCAACATCGGTGTCATCGGTGTATGGCCCGTGCTATAATCATGGTCGGACCGATGAGCATCGCCACCGGATCGAGCACAACATGGGAACTCGAGCGCCATGTGCAAACCGGAACCCCGGTGGGGATCATGTCAATGTGAGGCAAAGGTGCCGAGCGTGCCCGAAGTCAGTAGCTGGTGTCGAATGTGCCTGAGTCTGTGTAGGTGGTGCGTAAGGTCGCCTAGGTGCGGGAGGTGTATCAGTCGTCTCGGCGTAGATGTACTAGGACGACGTGTAGATGACAACGTCGAAAACCCGATGAGGTCACGCCTAATGATGGTCGGCCTCGACGGCGAGGGGTCGAGGCGATGCCCTTTCCTTCCATTTACCACCACCGGGTGGTGCTGGGGGTCGGCTCTGAACCTCCCGATGCCATAAAAGTCTATAGAGCAATTGAATAATAACTTGATCATGAAATATTATATTTAAACATATTTTTTTACAAATGAATTCCATAAAAATAAACAAGTTATGAAAATAACTGACAAATTAAAATATATTGTTACACATTAATTTCTCAAATTGAAAAAAGTCAAACAAGTTCAATCGCCCATTCTCGCCCACTCAATTTCGGCATCGTCTTCAGATGTTGATGGTTCTGCCACTTCTTCATTTAATTCCTCATCCCCATTTACATCTTCATATGTGATTGGATTGTCACGTAGTCGAGTAATGGGTTCCACTTCATTTACTACATTGACATGAGATATCTCATCCACTTGATAAGCCACTTCTTCCTGTGTATCATCTGCTTCAATGCGACCACATGGTTTTATCTTTATTGCGACACACCAACCTTGTTTGTCCCTTCGAGTTGATGGATAAGGGACATAATACACTTGTCTTACATGTTGTGCCATGATAAACGAATCAAATATTTGGTATCTTCTGCTCATGTGTATGTCAACAGTATTATATTTTCGATCCACTCTTGTGCCTCTATTTGTGGATCAAACCAATTACAATAAAATAGCACTATTTTTTAGTATAGTCTAAAATATTGTACGTCACTTCATATATATGTTGAATCACGCCGTAAAGTCATCTTCACCTCCATCTGTGGCACCTTTTACATAAACCCCATTAACTGCTTTTTTTCCTCTGTTTTTGACTGGTTTGGAATTTGTATCCATTTACAAAGAATGTGTGCCATTCTTTTACACGTGATTTAGGACCATGAGATAAATTTCTCAAGTGTTGGATTTTAGGGGATTCTGCCTCGCTATACACCTGTGTACACACCATGTGCAAACAAATTATGGTTCCTATTTTCAAACAATATTTTTGTATTTTCAAACAATAAATAATAATAATAATAATATATATATGACGACTCAAAAAACATACCTGGTTCCTAAACCACATTGGGAAATATTCATGAATATAGGCAGAAGAGTCTTGTACGCTTGTGGGCTTAGTTAACAAGAATGCCCTGATCAAGTCATTATCAAACAAATGATCAAGAGCAATTGTGGATTAAAGAAATTGAAAGTGGTCAAAATGATACATCGTTAGATACGGTGATACTTACGCACGGTTGATCAACACGTGAGCGTGGTGACTTCCACACTTCGCCTGCTATCCGATTATCCACCTCCTTTCCACCATGGCGGTAGGAAAGGCAAAATACTGATAAGGCAAGCGGGTGTCTTTCACTTTCAATTTCTACTTCGTTCCTACTATTTGTTGGTGTCAACATGAAGTTCAGTAAAATAATGGGAACAGAAATGGATTGTCTCACGGTGTAAGTAAGTTGCACAAATAGATCCTTCAACCCTGGCCTTATTTTTCACCGACCGCTTTGAGTCACCCATAAATCTACAAAATAACAACGTTGATGATAAAAATTGATACATTTAACCCTTCAAATAAATATTTATTTTAGAGAATACTTTATTATAGTACCTTTCGAATGGATACATCCATCCGTATTGAACCGGTCCACCAAGCCTAGCTTCATGTGCAAGATGCACGCTAGATGCTCCATAGAATCAAAGAAAGCGGGGAAATATTCTCTCCAACTTACAAAGAATGACTGGTATGTTACTGCTCCATCCTTATGAGATCATCCTCTCTCGATTGTCGCAGAACACAAATCTTTAAAGAATTGGTGAGTTCGCCAAGGATTTAAAACATTTGACGAGGAACTAAATGCAATAGGAAGTAAACACTCCATGAATACATGACAATCATGGCTTTTCATCCCAATCATGGTTCCTTTGTTCACATCGGCACATCTTGCCAAATTAGAAGAATAACCATCCGCATCCGGTTCTTTTATCCACCGACAGATCGACTTGGCTTCCTCGAAGCTAAAGAGTAACAGGCTTTGGGTTTGAGGTCTTCCCATCCGACCGATTCGTCAAATGCAAGTCCTTTCGCCTACAGAAAGTGGTAAGTCTAGTCCGCCTTCTCATTGTCTTTGTTTTTCCTCCGACGTTCATCACCGTGAAAAAACATTGTCAAAAAGTTCTTCTCAATGTGCATAACATCAAGGTTGTGTCTCAATAAATTATCTCTCCAGATGGCGGATCCCAAAAAATACTTCTTTTTGTCCAATTATGCCATTGTTCATATCCTTCAAATCGATCCAATTTGCCAAAATCGTGATTTTGGGCGCTCCATAACCCTTTCCCGGATCTGCTCAAGCGTCAACCTTGGGGCGCCATCTAATTCAACTTCCCTTCTTGAAAGCGTTCTTATTCCGCCTAAATGCATGATCATCCAGTAAAACTGCGATGTGAGTCAAACCAAGAACTCTTCCCCAAATTTCAAGGTAAAGGCCTTTGTATGCTCCATGCAATGCGGACATGCCATTTTACCATGAGTACCCCAACCGCACAACATGCCATATGCGGGGAAGTCATTAATGGTCCACATAAGCGCCGCCTCATTGTAAAATTCCTCTTTCGTGCAATATCGTGCGTCACAACACCATTCCACAACCTTTTGAGATCGTCGATAAGAGGCTCTAAATAGATGTCAATACCATCTGTTGATTATCTGGACCCTGATAACACGGTCAAGAGCATATAAGGCCTAGACATGCACATTTCGGGAGGAAGATTGTATGGGGTAACGATAATCGCCAACAAGAATAAGGTTTCGCCGTGGATTGAACATCTACGGGTAAAACCATCGAGCATAAGCCAAGTCGTACATTACGTGGATCTGCCGCAAAATCGGGATGCACACGATCAAAGTGCTTCCAAGCTTCACCATCGGAAGGGTGGCGCAACATACCAAGTGCTTCTATTCTCATAGTGCCATGTCATTTTGTCTGCGATGCGTGGTGATGCAAACATTCTCTGCAGCCTTGGAATAATTGGCAAATAAAACATTGCCTTCACTAGAACTAGTTTTTGTCTACCCGTCCGATTATTAGTATGTGACATATACCTAGGCTCACCACAAAATTTGCATTCAACTAGCGCACCATCGTTTTTACCAAACTCATTGTCGTAATACAACATACACCCTCTCACACAACAATCAATCCTTTTAGATTCCAGCCCCAACTTGGACACTAAGCTTTTAGCCTCGTAATAACTTTTTGGCAAACCATCTTTGATAGGTGACGAGTCCAACATCATTTTCGTTATGAGATCCAAGCACACTTCTGAGCACCACAGCTTGGACTTAAGAGCTAAGAGCCTCACACATTGATAACTTAGAGTCTGTAGACCCTTCAAACAACGGCTTATTTGTTTCTAACAATAGATTATAAAATTTTTGTGCTGTCTCATTTGGAAGTTCATCTGTGTCATCATACTGTTGCTCCTCGAATAACACGTTCACCCCCAAGGCATCACAAACCATATCTTGCATCAATTCAATCTGCTCACCACATCCTGAATCTACGTAACTGCTTGAAGCACCTTCGCAATTATCACCAACCCCTAAATCAACGTGAGGCAACTTTTCACCATCCCTAGTCCAAATCCGATGGTAATTAAGCCTAAATCCAATCAATACGGTGGTGCATGACCTCACTTGGGCTCTTAATCCTTCGCAATCGCAATTAAAGCACGGACATCTAATCCCTCCATTAGTTTTGAAATCTTTATGTCCCATTGCGACTTGGACAAAGTACGCAACCCCAGCGCAAAAATCTGGTTTCAAACCCCCTCTCCCCGGATACAACTTATCGTACATCCAACTACGACTCGAAAGAAAATATTCCATCTTACGCATGTAAAAAAATGACAATTTCAAAGAAGACGACGTTCTTACAACCGCTCTCTTTCTTTAAATGGTATGACTATCCCATTCGAGAAAAAACTTTTTCGAACTTCATTATAATAATCATTCCTTAATTCGTATCTTATACTTGACAAAATTTTCAAGAAGATTTCCCATTGGTCTCTGAGTACACAAAATGAACGCAGCTATGAACACCGCAATCAAGTATGCACCCAGAGAACAAAAGGAAATGAATCGAACGAAATTTCATCAAATATAAAGATACGAGAATTAAGCAACAACTATTATACGAGTAAAGAAAAAGTTTTTTCCCAAACTGTCCGACTTGGACAATTCAAGGTTCAATATACAATGAGCACATGGTACCCTAAAAGAGTATATGAACTCAATAATATATTAAACCTCAAACGGGAAGCTAAGGCTTTTCTCCGATACTAATAACAACAATCAAACATCCATTTCATCAATAATTAAAAAGTAACATGTTGAAAGTTGACATCCTCTTAAAGGATAGAATTAAACAAGCAGAAGTGGCAAGGGAAGCATAAATCCTTTTAACAATTTTTGTTTTCATAGTGGTTTGGCTTGGTATATGCCATGCAATTAGAGCTCCTATATGGATGCAAAATTAGGTTGTAATATCCTTGCTTTCCCTGTTGATTACCTAGGAATCCCTTAAGGGGTAAATCCTAAGAAGGTAGCTACTTGGAAACCAGTGACGGCAAAAATTAGAAAGAAAGGGACTGATCTTTCTGCTACTAATAAGGAAGATAATTTTAGTGTTGATATATAATGTCCATTTCTTGGAATAAATTAACACCTTGATCTTCTAAAACAAAAAAATAAATAAAGCAAACAAACTTCAACCTCAGAGAGCATATTGAACATGCATTCCATTCTCCTGGTAAGCACTTTTACAATTGGATTTTTCTACGTGGGTGTGTAGCAACTGGCAGATTTTGCTAAAAGCAAAAATGTGGGTGTGTGTGTTATTGTGGCAAGGATATATAGTGCAGTTTTGTTAAGGGTATAGTTATTTGACCCCACATTTGACATCACAAGGTACAAAAGGCAAATCGTACATCTCTAGCATAAAAGCGACCATTCCCAAGGGATCCATACAACTCATATTCTACGTTATTTTAGGCAAAATAACTCTAGAAGTCATTTATGTTAATTTAAAGTTTCAAGTTAGTCATTTATCTTTTTTTTTGTTTCAATTTAGTTTCAAATTTATAATTTTAATTTTGAGGCAAACTGTTGGCTGATATAAAACGAGAAATACATGTGTGCCACAAGCACAATCTGTTGTATCAATTGTGTCACAAATTAGAACTCAACAACTTGTTGCAAAAAGTAAAAAAAGATCAATTTGGCCATTCTTGTCAACAAAAGGCTCCGCCCCTGGGAGTTTGTATTACTAAGTTGCCCTTTAAAAGACTAAAATTGTGGTGGTAAGAAAATTAATTATAAGGATAAATTAATATTATAAGACAAAATAATGAGTAAAAATTGTATAGAGACTAAACTTTACCTTAAACATAAAATATATGGGTGAAAAAATAGCACGAGTACACGAGTTCAAACCCTTGTAATATTCGAGTTCAAACATCTCAACTCATTTCAAACCATTTTCACCCCTTTCTCCTGTTCACCTTAATTAACTTCCTCTAATGTGAGTATTAATACTATTCCTTTAAGCTTCTTTAACTCAGCTCGATGATGGCTCCCCAAAATAAAAGGAACATATTAAATACAATTTCTAAATAAATAAATTCCTTAAATTCATGGTATATCGGTTTTAATTCCTAGTTTATTGATAAATAGTTTATTGAATAAAATGGTTGTATATGGCGGAATAATAGATCATTATTATTGGAAATACATAATTTAATTTCAGGATGTAGTTGCACTGGCCAGCTCCTTCACTATTTATTAAAGAATAAATTCGATTGCTGATGTTTTTTTGAATTGATGTTGTAAAAACACAGTTGAAATATGGTCCCTCAAAATCATTAATGTTTTGCTTTTTGGTTCCAAAAATCTTGGGTTTTTGGAAAGCGGGAATCAAAGGTGCACAATCCACGATTTTTAGGGGATCAAAAGTGCAACTAAAAACATAGGGACCAAAATTGCCAAATTGAAAAAGTTAGGAGATCAAAATCGCAAAAATTAAATAGGAGGACCGAAAACACCAAATTGAGAAAATTTGGGGACTAAAAGTGCATTTAAGCCAGATCTTTAATTACATTTGTTAAGTTTTAATGAAATTTTTATTTGATTCTTGATTTAAGAATATGAAAAGAAAGCATTATTGCATGACATAAATACATTTATATTGAATATATGAAACACATCCTATTATTTTCTATTGGTTTTATTTTTATCACCATAAACTCATTTCTATTTCTCTTGCAACTTTCCAAAGCTATATATCGGTTACATTTTTAAAACAATTGTAGTAATAGTTTATAATTAATAATAGTGACCGAAAGAATATAGTGAACTTTTGAGCTTTGAATTTGAATGGTTAAGAGGTAATTTTTGGAATCCAATGTACGAATTCTTTCACCTACTCTTTTTCCGTTTTATTTCCTTTGGTTACTATTATTCTGTGCATTGTATAGGATTAAGTATTATATGTGTCATGATTTAATTTCAACACACATACTCTTTTTATTTTTAAAGGCAAAGGAATATATAATAATAAAAAGGCACCCTACCCAAATACTGAGAGGGATCAAAAACACTGCCTAACTAAAATAACTAAATTTGTTGCTTTTGGATTATTTTCAAAGCAATCTCCTATAGACTCTAGGACATCAACTCACTTTCTAGTAGGACAATATATAACTGGCCTAACTCATAAATCATAATAACCTACAATTAAATTTTGGTGTTTAAGGGATCTGAAAGTAAGAAACACTGCATCTGCATGGGCTACTTCAACATTAACATAATGTCTACTTCAACATTAACATAATTCTTTTTCTAATTATGTTAATCAGTAGATGTTTTAGGAATTTCTTGTGAATTCTATTGCAATTTTATCTAATATATGACTATCCTTTAATGACAAATCACAATTACTTTTCCAAGAGAGTAATTCAACACACAAACATGAATTGTTGTCTCTTAATTTAGTTAAACATAATTAGATAAATGTAATAATTACATGCTAGTTTTGCTTCACAAATTAACATATCAACATAAGTTTAACATAGTTTAAAATCGAACACCCATCCTTGAAACCCTAGCTAGCTAGCTCAACACAATTGTATCAGACATCTGACTTCCAAATTGTAAAGCCAAAGAAAAAACCCAGCAGTTATAACCCTTCAACAATCACCAAATACAAAAAGACATATATATCGAATAAAACCAAACCAAACCCGATCCAATAACACCAAATTTGCATGCATAACACACAGCTGCACTGAGTCACACTTATAACGCCGGTTTTATCCAATCAAATTGTCATTGTCTCAATCTTATAACAATAAAATAATCTTATAACATACATCATTTCAAAATTCTCTCTGTGGAGAGAACTATGAAGGAAATCAAATAAATATGTCGGTGTGGGGGTCTCTCAGCCGACCCTTTTCCACCCAATGAGTAAACCGACATTTCGTTAGAGTGTATACCTCAAAAAAAGCTTCTCCTCAAATGTCAACCTGGATATGCCAAAATACTTACTTCTTCTCGTTCAATATATCCAGTCTGTCTCAAATCGTACAATCTAAAAGCAACTGCAAACAGACCAAGAAAATATAATTGATATTTTATTAATACTGATGGTATTAAAACAAATAATGTAACAAAATAAACAACTGCAAAATGCTTCTTTGTGGAAGACACCAAAGAAGTATAAGGATGAAAGACACCAAGAGCATGCACAAACTCCTCAAATTCTATAACGCCATTCTTTTTTTCATCAAAGACATCAAAGACCTAGAAAATTTTGCAAGCAATAAAATGGACTCAATTAAACAGGTCTAAAAGCAAGAATAGCAGTAAACAAAAGATCTTTCTGCAAATTAAGTATATATATGTGTAACCAAAGGATTTTGTAATTCTGGATTCTGAAAGGAAAGGGAGGACAGGGTACAGTTTTTATTTCAAACAAATATTCTCTAACAAAGCTTGGATAATATGCATATAACATCATCTCATGATACCACTGGGTATGCCATATAAGGTCAGCATAATATCATAATATCATGTAAATAGTAATATCATGCAAACAATCTTCATAATATCATGTACCAAAACAAAATCTTCATAAATTAAAATTATTTGTATGATCAGTTAAATACAGAAAATGCATTTCCAGCTTCTCTTTTCTCCACCTTCCCCTTGCCCCAGATGGAAAACAGAAAAAGTAAGAACATGGAGACGATAATCAATTGCTTATGGTATTTGATTATTGAATTTCAGAAAATGGAAAAGACATACAAGCAAATTGCAGCCAAGCAACATCACCAATGTAAACTTCTTAAATTGAAGAAATTTTATCTAGTTTTTAAGTAAATTATTATTTTATTTTTTTAATAAAAATATATAAACGCAATCGCGTTATTAATTACATTGCACAATACCACACAATCAAGCCAGCACCCTTTGTTTTTTTTTTTCCTAACCAACTCTTAATTATGGAGAAATTCTACTCAATTTTATTGCTAATGAATCACATTCTGTTTTAGCCCTTATTGTTAAAACAAAAATTCGCGAATTTGATAGGAACTAATTCTAAGAGTTTTGATTTTTGAACGCCCCACAAAATCAACACTCATCTAACACATCTTATTCTTTCTATCTCTTCCTTCTTATCACACCACCTACATGTCACATCTATCACTCCTCTATCTCTATCTCTATCTCTATCTCTTTCAAGGTGTAGAGAAGCGTTCGAGTGTCCAAAAAATATTTTCCTAGCTTAACTAGTTCAGCAGTAATCACGGTAAGTCGGACTTTACATTACATATATATGCAGGGGAACAAAATAAATATACATCATAGTTACTTGTCTGTATCATCTTCTTCGATACTTCCTTTCCACAAGCCTTTTGATATCAAAATCAAAGCTTGATTAGCTCAGCGATGATCAAATACGTAAATAAGAGTCTAAGAGTCAACACCAAAACTAAATACACAATCAGAATGACTTAAATGAATTTTAGAATGTCTACAAAAAATTTGCATCGAAAATATGAGGCTATTCATCAATATCAAGGCTACATGCTAGCATTTTTAAAAATTGGCAATTAAAATACATTTATCTACTAAAATTTGCAAGATTACCACAATGTATCAACCCACATAATTAGAAATCAGTAGACATAAACATGAACCTTAAAAACAACGTAATTGGTGATAAGAGCAATAGAAGAGCATGTTTTATTTCCCGCTTAGGAAATCCATAAAAATCTCTCATTCACGACCATAGTGATGACGGATAATGAACAATTAAGCAACAGGGATTGATGATCTAAGGAGCCATACATCAAGCACAAACAAGGGTCACATACCTTTTATCAAATATAATAACCTAATATAATATTAAGTCTTAACAAAGAATTACAAACACACGAACAACCAAGATCCCCGATTCTCAAATAAACAAGATTAAAAGACAAAATTAATTTTTAACAATTTCCATATTTTTGGACACTAATAAGAAGCGGGAACAAAACCAAGAAGGTAATCTTCAAATCCTAAATCATTATGTCCTAATCAAATTCAGACCAGTACTCACAATTATGTAGGACTCACAGTTAGGTTATAAAAAAATCCATTATAACTCGCGATTCTAGTCCACCACTTGCGTGTGTGCTTACGTTGACATCAAAGAAGTTATAATTTCAGCAACCACAAGTTAAAAAAATACAACAAAAATAAAATGCCCTTCAATTAACCTACCTCCTCACGGGTTACGTTCGTTGGCGGTCTGCGGAGGGGGAGTGCGGCGGAGGCGAATGAGGTATGAAAGGTGCAGTGTCGATTCACGAGTCACTAGTGATAACGACCTAACGTAATGCAGACTATACAATCACTTCATAAATAATTTATTCTAACGATGATAGCATCGAAACTGAACATACAATCAAAGAATAGTACCTTTTAAATGCAGAATTTGAAGAGTAGCGGTCGACGGCGACGGGAGAGGAGAAAACGGGGATGGAGAAGGAGAAAGCGGCCCTCAAGCGAGGGGCAGTGGACGTGCGGCCCTGGCAGAGGCAGACGTGGTGGCTGCGCGGCACTGGGAGAGGGAGGACGGAAGAGAGGTGGTGGTGGCGGCGGCGCTGGCAACGAACGAGAGAGAGGAGAAGAGAAGAGAAGTAAAAGGAGAACGAAAGAAAAGGGGAAGAAACGGTTTTTGTCTGGCTGTATCTGGACTTTATCGACGGCCAAATTAACATTACCGACGGGCTAAACCCGTCGGAAACTTTCTCGGGTTTACCGATGGCTATTTTCAAATACCGACGGGTTAATGCCGTCGGTATATGAAAAAAGCGGGAAACTGAAAGGGTATACCGACGGCCTTTTACCGACGGTCAGTGGCCGTCGCCAAAAACACGGCTTTCCGACGGCCTGGCGTCGTGCGTTGAGCGTATGACGGATTGGACTTACCGACGGGTAAAGCCGTCGGAAAAGCCGTGTTTTTTGCGACGGCCACTGACCGTCGGTAAAAGGCCGTCGGTATACCCGTGATTTCTTGTAGTGTGGGTTAATCCATGAGCATACATTGAGTTCAGAAAATTGTCCCCTTTGGGTAGACAAGTCCCTTAGCCCAATGCATTCTCCAATAACTCCATCTTCAATCAACTT
The DNA here is from genome assembly GCA_037113605.1 of Calophaca sinica. Lineage (NCBI taxonomy): Eukaryota > Viridiplantae > Streptophyta > Magnoliopsida > Fabales > Fabaceae > Calophaca > Calophaca sinica. Next base: position 111,003,194 of record CM073732.1, on the reverse strand, counting down.
TCAATCACAACACATAACAACCCCCTTTGGGCAGGCAATCACATGCAATGACCAAAAGCATTCCTCAAACTACAAAGAAATTCTCATGAATTAATACAAACGGTCCCACTTTGGTGGTAACGGCTCATAACAACGCATGAAACTCTTGCATAGGAATCAATTTTCTCTTGTCTATACATACGACACAGTCAACAGGCAAGTACATCAATTAAATGAGCACCTTTACTGGTCATGTAACAAAATCAGTAGCATTCCAAACTGTTTTGCAATATACAGCGTGATAGACTAGCCTAACGAGAGCATGTACATAAAAATAATAGCACGCAATTATGCACAAATTTATAGGGAGAGTGATTATCACAATTAAATCCAAAATACATCACATTATTTTCTTGACAACATTTCAGTTTAATTTCAGCCAGAAAAATAATCAAAAAATAATTTAATGCATTATATTTTATAAAAAAATATCTAACGCAGCGGAAAAATTCTCAAAAAAATATAACAAATACAAGCATTAAATTTAGAGCGCAACACAAAAAACCGCGTCGAAAATGGGTCCCTGAAGGCCCTACACGCGCTACCACGCGCTACACCCGCGAGTGGGCTTTGCGCGCGCGTGAACAGTACTCGTCTCCTACCTCTGGCGGGTCACGAACCGGGTCGCGACGCTGGCGTTCGGGTCGGACGGGTTTTCTCTCTCGTTTCTTATTTGTTTCACGCGATTTTTGTTGGGTTTTGTTCAGAATCAAATTTCCAATCATTTGAACTTAAAATCTTGAATTATCAGTGCTTAAATCGTGAGTTATTGTCAAGGAAATCACTGACACGGGTCGCGATGTGAGTCACTATTTTCATCAGAGTTTTGGCTCAATTTTCACTCTTCTCATGACTCGTTTGTCGCGATTTCATATGGGCTTGATTCAGAAACAAATTCTTGATCATTTTAACACAACAAATCCAAGTTTAAACAAGCAAAAACGGAATCTACGGACCCTAGAAACAGTCACGGTTCTTGCTTAATTTCTCCTTCTACGATGTATGAAAGATTACGAAAAATATGCCATTAGATTCGTATGAGCGTGATCTGTAATAACCCCATGGTTTGTGGTTCTAATACTTTGTCGTTCATTGATTGAAAAATTCAAATTTGATGTAAACGCAAGGTATGAACAGACCAAAGAGATTGTTGAAAACGAAATCGTAATTGTTGAAAAACAGTAAAAACACAAGGGTTCTAAATCATATAATATTAAGCTCTGATACCACATGTAATATTAACAGGATCTAATTACATGAATTTAGAACACCGAGTATTTTGATTACTTACTTGTTGAAGACATGATTGAAGTTGTCGTTTTCTCTGAAACCATCACACGAACGGCCAAATCTTCCTTTGCCTGGTCACACACTCCAATTCTAGGTTTTCAATGGGGCAAACCGTAGATGAGCACAATCTATCGTATGACGGCAAAGGGGACCTAGCCTATTTATTTCACAACCCTAGGACCACCCATCATGGGCCTAGTGATTGGGCCTACACTGTCTTCCACATAAATCTAAATCAGGTGTCCAAAAGGCCCAATACAATCAATCACATATTTGCGGCCTTGAGCATCATCAATTGGATCACAACATTAGCCCGTTTTGTAAAAACCAAAAGACATAATTGATTGTAGCCCACAAGGATTATCAGAAATAATTCTAACATTTTCCATTATCTTTTGTTGAACATAGGAGGGTTAAAGAATTGATAAAATATTTAAAATCTATAATTTAAGGTGCTTTTGGGCGTGTTGCCATATTAGATTTGATTAAGATGTTTGATCAATGATGATAAAAGAAAATTGAAACAAGCATTGTCCGAATTTCAAAATACTCCCTCCGTTCTTATTTATAAGAGACAAATCAATTTTTTGGTTCATTAAATAACTCGTGTATTTGGTCTATGTATTTGGTCTATAATATAGACCAAATACATGAGTTATTCAATGAACCAAAAAAGTGTTTTGCCTCTTATAAATAAGAATGGAGGTAGTAGAATTTTGCTTGACATCCAATGTGTGTACTTCTTGCATTATAGATTCATTGATGGCACATTTTGTGGATGACAATTGGAAACTTAATAGGAAAATTCTAAACTTTTCTCATATCCCCTCCCTGCCCTGGGTGTGAATTGGCTAAGACTCTATTTGGTTGTTTGGAAGAGTGAGGGGATTGACAGAAAGTTTTTTTTTCCCCCATTTAGATAGTGCATCATCCAGGGACAACATACATTACATTAGATCTAATGACAGCATGCAGTTATTTATTTGAGTATGTTGCGTTTTATTTTATTGTTTTGTCAATGATATCTTATATCTTGTAGTTTTGTTAATTTGTGATTTAAATGTTGTTTGAGATTATATCAATGATGTCTTTTTAGTAAGGTTTGGGATCGTTATACCAAATCCTGGATTTATATTGTAATTTACGGAGATATCTGTAAAGCTAGATCCTGACAAGATAAATGTTACAATTCCGTATCTAGTTTTGCAACTTTTACTTTTACCTTGGAATACAAATTTCCTTATTTTGCCATGATGTATGTCTATATAAGGGGCATACCCTCGTTATGATATTTAATTTCACCATTCTCTGACTTGCATAACTCCAGGTATTTTCAACCATTCTAAACATAATTATTGAAGATTGAGTTCATCAACACCAAATACCTTGAGATGAATTCGGATTCGTCGTCCACCACTTTTGTTTCCATATGCATAGATGAACTCATCCAGATGTTTTCCTGCACAGTTAGAAGATCCTTGTGATGTTTTTACTAATCTTGCTTCATACTTTGTTGAGACATAATGCTGGTTTTTGATTCATTTTAGCAGATTTGTTGGGAGATATTCTTTGAGCCTTGTACCACTCGGTGTGGTCACATGTGCGTATCAAATCAGAAGACAAATACCACACTAGTCTTAATTTTATAGATGTCCAATTAAAATTATGTTCATTTAGCTTTTAATGCATCAAGTCCTAAATTTCTGATTTAGAATCTACAATTTTGTAGTTTTTGCAGAACCTGTTTGTAGTTTCGTAATGCTTCAGCAAAGATCAGTCTTCATAAATCTCAAGTTTTATTATCTAAAAATGTTATGAAGATAATGCTTCCAGTCTTTGCCAATCCCTTGGTGTCCGGTCCGGATCACTAATTATTTGGGAATTTACTTGGGAGCTCCTATGTTGCATCAAAGAGTTTTTTTATCCTTTTTGTTGGAAAAGTTGAGGAAAAAGTTGTCTGGAAAAGTTACATTAGCACAATCTTTACTTATGAATATTCTTGGATATGTTATTCTGTCCACTTCAATTTATGTATCTGTTTGTAATTAAGCCAAGCAGATTTGTAAGAATTAATTATGAGGATCTACTACTGATGGTAGGAAGGTTGACTTGGTGGCTTGGGATAAGTTATGTTGCTCTAAAGATGATGGTGGTTTAGGCTTTAGAAGCCGAGGCCTAAGAATTCTTAACATTGACCATAAGATGAAATTAACTTGGAAATTATTATCTAATCCTAATAAATTATGGGTGAAGACAATGACGGCTATGTATTCTTATGGTTTGCATACCATTCCTCCCGTATTCAATCATAAGGCAAACTCCTCAAATCCTTGGAGAGCTATGGTTAATGCTTGGGAGGAGGTTAATTAGAATATAATTTGGGTCATTAGAGATTTTGGAAAGATAGTTGGATTCCAGGATGTGGTCCTCTTATTGATCACATAGCAGCATCTATTCCATTCAGCGAAGTTGATTTCCCTGTCCTGTCAGTTTTTATGCTGTAATGATTCTTGGCAATGGACCATTATTAAATAGCTTCTGTCACCTGATATATATATGTGAGAAGATTGTTGTAATTAAGCCACCTGCAGTTGGTCTACCGGATTTCCTTTACTAGAAGTTGGCTTCAAAACCGGTAGAGGCTCAAGATGGTTACTTCACTCTTAAGTAAGCATATATATATGCATGGCTTCAAAACCGGTTGAGGCAACCTATTATGTATCAGACTCCAGTATTTAAAAAAACTAGATTTTGACCCACGCAATCGCACGGGCAAATAAAAATTGTTATAATTTTATTAAGTTACAAAATGTGACATCACCGTATCAAATGTTATCGCGATATAATGTGACATTAAGCTGGAAAAAAAATATTATATATATAATGATGGATCGTATGAATTTGGGATATTTTAGTGGTTAAGTGTTATTTTAGAAAAGTCATTCAATACTATTAATTAAATTAATTAAAATACTAAAATTATTTGAATTAAAAGGCGATATTAATTAAGTTGTTCTTCAGTATTAACAAATTCATTATGATTTATATTAATTAAAATATAATACTATTTATTTAAAATAAAATTTAATTCTTCAATATAACAATGCAATTATTACTAAAATATATTGGACATTGGTGAAAAATAAGCAACGAACCGATTGTAATTGATTTTGTAAAATGTGCTTTCAGATTTTGTTAGTGCATATGTTATGATGTTATATATTGTGATTTGAGAAATAATGGACAATCATAAATGTCATTTGGTGTATTTTGAAATGTAACAGAACTGTTAAATATGTAATATTGAATAAGTTAATGTTATAGTTTTATGATTAAATTGTGATTAAAAATTAAAGTGTATTTAAATGCTATTATTAAAAATTAATAGTAGGTAATATAATACCAGCTACTAAAAAAAGGTGATATAATATTTTTTGACAGAATAGTAGGTAATATGATTAGTAAATTAAAGATAGAAACATGTAAATTAAAGAAATTCCAAGCTCTGTTTTTTATAAGCTCCAAGCCCTATTATCTAAGAAACTGCAACTATGTATAACTCTTTGACTCTTATTTCTCCAAAATGATTACATTCTTGAAAGAAGGTGTACAATTGCTTCTTTAAAATTAATACATAAGGGCATCACTGATGTTGCCCACAGAAAAGCTTATATATTGAGTGATATAATATGTTAACAGTGTCAAAATAATAAAAAATTTCGTTTGAAAATTTATACAATCCTACAAAGAAAGATTAAATTCAAACTAAAACATTTTTTGGTTAAGAGAAAACAAAATTAAAGGAAAAGAACTAAAATGATAAAAAGATGGTAATTGTAAATGAAACCCATTTTTGCTTAAATCCCCACGTAACATTCCTCGAATGAAGGAAATATGTAAACACCATGTATCACAAGAGATGGAAAATGCCATGTTTCTTTATAAAAAAAGAAAAGTAAATGCTATGTTTCTCCATGTATAAATGACTCAAAGAAAGAGAAAGCAAGACAAATGTCCTATGGGTACTGTTTTAGAGCATGATTAAGAAGCTTAAATCGTGGGTGCATTCAAAAGTCAACCAATGCGTCATTGTGTACCAAGAAGCCATCAGCAAAAGAATGAACACGTATAGCCACCTGCAGCTGCCACTTCAATCTGAATTTTTGAGACAAAACAGAAAGTGTTCAGTTTTAAACTGTAAGGTTTAGATGAATCACAAAACTGATTTCATTCAATGGTCGAAATGGCTTTTATTTACAATTAATGCTAACTAACTCTGTTAGAGGACTTAACTAACTTTAAAACAAAATTAGCTAATCAAGGCTTAACAGACTAATGGACTAATCTAAGGGCCAGGCCCAAATACAATGAACAAAGCCCATAATACAAGGCCAAGTAATAGAACAACTACTAACAAATCCTCCCTTAAACTCAATCAACTTGAAATGAGTTTACAATTACATTTTACACAAACCCAGTCTTCTGCGCAGCTTCTGAAATTGCTCCACTTTCAATGGCTTGGTCATAATATCAGATACTTGCTCTTGAGTGCTACAATACAACAATTCAATCACCTTCTCCTTAACCAAATCTCTGAGAAAGTGAAACCGCACCTCTATGTGTTTACTTCTTCCATGAAGCACGAGATTCTTAGACAATTTGATGGTGGAGCTGTTGTCACAGAACATAACTAGGTTGCCTTGCTGTGAGTGACCTAGTTTCTCAAGAATTCTCTTCAACCAGACTGCTTGACAGGCGCATAAAGCAGCTAAAATGAATTAAGCTTCAGTGGTAGACAATGTAACTACTGGCTGCTTCTTCGATGACCAAGAAACAGTAGCTGACCCAAGCAGAAAAACATACCCCGAAGTGCTCTTTCAATCATCCACATCACCTGCATAGTCACTGTCCGAATAAGCAATTAGTTTCTCCCTTCCCTTGCGGCTGTACATGATGCCTAAATCAAGAGTTCCTTTCAAGTATCTAAGGATCCTTTTAGCTGCTTATAAATGTAGTTCTATTGGTTTATCCATGTATCTACTTATGAGACTCACATCATACATTAAGTCAGGTCTTGTAGCTGTGAGATACATAAGACTTCCCACAATTTGCTTGAAATTGGTTGCATCAACAGCCTTGCCATCACCTTCCTTCGAGAGCTTGTAACCTGGAACCATAAGACTCAAAACAGGCTTGCAATTACTCATGCCAAACCGATCCATAATTTCCTTGGCATATTTAGACTGACAGATACTGATTCCTGTAGAATTCTGCACAACTTCAACTCCTAGAGAATAGCTTATCTTGCCAAGATTTGTCATATCAAACTCCTTTGTCATGGAGCTTTTGAAATCTGAAATCATGTTCTCACTATTTCAAGTGATAATTAGATCATCTACATACAAGCTTACTACAAGCAAGTTCCCCTTTTCACCTCCTTTCACAAACAAGGTATACTCAAAAGGACACTTCACAAATCCTTCTTTAACAAAGTAGGACTCAATTCGGCTGTATCAGGCTCTTGGGGCCTGTTTTGAACCGTATAAAGCCTTTCTCAGCTTATAAACCTTATCTTCACTGCCCCTTTTTGAGTATCCTTGTGGCTGCTCCACATACACAACCTCACTAAACTCTCCATGCAAGAAAGCACTTTTGACGTCAAGTTGATACACACACCAACCTTTGAGAGTAGCAAGCGCTATAATAGTTCTAATGGTGTCCCATTGAGCCACTTGTGCAAAAACTTCCCTATAATCTATACCATATTGCTGACTAAATCCCTTAGCCACCAATCTTGCTTTATATCTTTCCACTTCACCCTTTTCATTGAATTTTGTCTTAAACACCCACTTGACCCCAATTTTCTTAGCACCTGCAGGAAGATCAGTCAGTTCCCAAGTTGAGTTTTTCTCTATAGATTCAATTTCTATATCCATTGCCTTCTTCCAATTGTCACTCTTGATAGCCTCTTCAAAAGTGATAGGATCATCACACATGGTCAAGTTCAAGTCTTCTTCAGAATCCCATTCCAATTCAGGAGTAACATAGGTCTCCAACTAGCAGGACTTCTTCCTAGTCCTCCCTTCAGCTTATGTCTCTTTTTCTTTAGAGTAATTCTCATGATTTTGTCCACTGGAGGTGGCTACAGGTGCTTCTGTTTGATCAGCAATTGTAGTTTCATGAGATGCTGCTGCAGGTGCTGCTACTGTTGTGTCTTGGCCATTCTGATTTCCAGTGCTAGTTCCTTCATCATGTCCAGCTTAATGAGTTGTCTCACCTGCCTCCTTTCTGTCTCCCAAATTAGTCAATTCACACTCCTTTTCAACTTGCTTATTTTTCCTATTCTATTTCTCCTTTTCATAAAACACTACATCCCTACTAATGAGTATCTTTTTGGTTATAGGATCATAGAGCCTATAGGCTTTTGACTCTTCACTTACACCAAGAAGTACACACTTAGTAGTCTTGTTATCAAGTTTTTTCCTTTGAATGTCAAGCACATGTGCATAGGCAATGCACCCAAACACTCTAAAGAAGTGAACTGAGGGTTTCTTCTCACTCCACGCTTCTTCTGAAGTTACATCTTTCACTGAAACAGTTGGACTTCGGTTCTATATATAAACTGACCACTTCAAGGCTTCAGGCCAGAATTCTTTTGGGAATCCTTCTCAGAAAGCATGCTTCTTACTATATTCATCAAAGTCTTGTTCTTCCTCTCGGCTACCCGATTCTGCTGGGGTGTATAAGCTGCTGTAAGCTGTCTCCTTATACCATTATCACTGCAGAATTTGGCAAATTCAGCAGATGTATATTCCCATCCTCTATCAGTTCTTAATCCACAAATAGAGCTACCAAATTCCTTTTCAACAGCTGCTTTGAACCTCTTAAAGACCTCCAAGGCACCAGATTTTTCAGCTAGGAAATACACCCAAGTCTTCCTAGTGAAGTCATCTATGAAGGTCATAAAATATCTCTTTTTACTGTTGGATTCAGGTTTTATAGGCCCACAAATATCAAAATGTATGAGCTGAAGTTTGTGAGTTGCTCTCCATGCAGTTCCTTTTGGAAATGGCTCTCTATGTTGCTTGCCTGCCATGCAATCTCCACACACCTTAAAGGATTGAGATAGGTTTGGCAGCCCTTTCACTATCTCTTTTTGTGCCAATAATGTCAAACCTTTATGACCCAAATGGCCATATCTACAATGCCACAGTGACTCATATCATCTTCACTAGACACTTTAAAACAAGAGGGTGAAATAACAGTAGCCATAACAAAAAACATGCGGTTAGTGGACATTTGGGACTGAATAATCAGTCCCTTTTCATCATGAAAAATCTTGCACATGTTATGCTGAAAAACAATAGTCAAACCCTTTTCTTGCAATTGGCCAAGACTCAAAAGATTATTCTTCAGTTCGAGTATATAATAGACTCTTGTAATGACTTGTATCTTGCCTCCAATTTCCAATTTTACATTACCCCTTCCCATTACTGACATTCTAGAATCATCTCCCAATTTAACATAGACTCTAAAATTCTCATTGAAATCAAAGAACCAGTCTTTATACCCACACATATGGTTACTACAACTTGAGTCTAGAAACCATACCTTATTAGTGGATGAGTTCTCTTTTTCATTGTAAGCCATAAGCAGCATTTCTTCTTCTTCATCAAACTCGACATAATTGGCCTTCTCCTCCCAATTAGGACATTCACTCTGAAAATGACCTAATTTGTGACAGTGATAGTACTCAATTAGATCTTTATTGAAAGACCCTCCACCTCTTCCTCTGACTCTTCCTCTACCTTCGGTTCTCCTGAATTTGTGACTTTCAGAGCTTGCTCTTCCTCCCTGTGGCCCTTCATCCGCTGCTCATGAACCATCAAACTGCTCTGAAGCTCATCAACAGAAAGGGCATTCACATCTTTTGATTCCTCGATTGAACATACCACACAGTCGAATTTGGTGGTCATGGATCAAAGAATTTTTTTCCATAATCATTACTTGATCAATCTTTTCTCCATGTGTCTTCATCTTGTTGACAATGGTTAGTGTTCTTGTGAAATATTCATCCACAGTTTTATCTTCCTTCATTCCAAGAAGCTCAAAATCTTTGCGCAGAGCTTGAAGTTGGGCACGTTTCACCTTCGTTGTTCCATGGTACTTCTGCTTCATTGAGTCCTATATGTCCTTTGATGTATCTTTAACAAGAATCGTCTCCTAGATACTACGATCTATAGCCTGGAACAGGTAATTCTTGGCTTTAAGATCCTTCAGCTTGCTTTCTTCTCCCTTCTTCACTTGATCTGGAGTTGCATTGGCCGGAGGAACGAAGACTCCAATTTCCACCAGATTCCAGCATTCTTTTGATCGAAGCAGATTCTCCATTAGCATCGACCAATGATCGTAATGACCATCAAATTTGGGTATCTCCGATGGCACAAAGTCTTTGGTTTTCACCATTTTCTTCTCAGTTTTCATCACTCTCTTTACTCACACGCTCGAGAAATTTGTGATTTGTATCAGGCCCCAGTGTGGAGCTCTGATACCAGCTGTAAGGTTTAGATGAATCACAAAATTGATTTCATTCAATGGCCGAAATGGCTTTTATTTACAATCAATGCTAACTAACTCTGTTAGAGGACTTTACTAACTCTAAAACATAATTAGCTAATCAAGGCTTAACAAACTAATGGACTAAGCTAAGGGTCAGGCTTAAATACAATGAACAAAGCCCATAATACAAGGCCAAGTAATAGAACAACTACCAACACAAACACGACAAAGTTTTACTTCTTGTTTTCAATTTGATCATTAGTGAAATTTATTAGTGTATTAATAGATAGGGAAACCGAAATGAAACGGTAAAGTCATTAGTTGGTTCTTCACTATGGAAATTGATTGATTCGGTGCTCTACACTTCTTTGCTTTGTGAATTGAAACAATTTGAAGCGAAAGCAACTTATGAAAAAATTATATATATAAGTTTGGTTTATTACCTTTTGCTGGAGTGTTCTATCAAAAAATGAGGTGCGACATCATTATTTGATGCTTGGATGTGCTGTCGAAATGTCGATAACTATCCAAAAAGAGGAGAGAGTAGCCTACATTTGCCCAAAACCAGAACGGACATAGAGAAAAGAGAAGAGTGTTATATGGTTTCCTCCAATGCCTCAGTCTCTGTGAGGTAACTGAATAGAACCAAAACCGGTATCATGTAATTAAAAAGAGAATAGTGACCTTAGGTTTCTTCCAATGTCCCATTAATTCCGATTTTTAATATATGAAGTAATAGGGAAGAATAGGCAAATGAGTGGGTTTATGTTATAGAATAGGTGCAGTAAAGGACAGTTAAGAAGAATATTGAAATAATTGTGGAAGAATGGGTAACCGAGAAGGTGTGTTGAAAGGCGCAAATAGAGAAGAGTGGAAAGATTTGTTTTGGAATGTGCCATATCAGATTATTTTTGATGTGGCAAAACTGAGATTACATGGCATAAAAAGAGATGAAGTGTCATCGCAACGATTTGCGGTTCTGTTTTTATATATTATAAATAGATGTGGCAATGGCAAGGTCAAAATCGTGTTCTATCATTTTTATGGAAGCTTGCACATGCTAATGACAAATGATGAAAGAAGACATGGAGATATGACTACTATTGATACCAAGGGCGGAGCCAGGATTATTTTTTCAGGGGGATCATGAGACAAAATATAATTTATGTTGCGCACAACATGGTTTGCATAATGATTTGGTCTAGTGGCAATCTCAACTTTTTCCAAGCCTCATTGCCTGTGTTCGACACCCACTTCTCTTTTATTTTTCATTTAGCTTTTTTATAAAACTCATTATTGCACAGCCCAACACCCACTTCCCTGAGTGATTGGACTAATAGGGATACGAGAAGGAAGGAGGTTGGCTATTAAGTAAATCGCTAGCTAGTTGTACACGTACTGCCAATTACCATTCAATGTGGGTGCACCAAAGTAAGACACGTACATGCGTTTCAGACTTTCAGTCAAAAAATATACTACAGCAGGAAGACCACTTCTGGAGTACTCTACTCGTTTTCGTCATGAATCATACATCTCTCCTATATCATACTCCTATAACCGAAGTTGCAAATCGTGGGTGGGAGTGGGACTAGAGAAAAATCACGAAGATCTCCTGGGTAGAGCAAAGCAAGTCGGTGTTGGAGGCTCACTTTCTCATAATACTCCCAGCAAAAAAAATCGTGGGTGGGACCAAAGACTATTTCATATGTATATGACAAAAGAAAATAGAATTGTCGGGGGGACCACGGCTCCAGCCGGTCCCCGTGGTGGCTCCGCCACTGATTGATACTTTCCTTAGATGCCTCAATTGATCAGCTGAGTCCATTTTACATTGTCTGCGAGATTGTGATGAGATTATAGAATTTTGGTCCAACATTATTGATCCTAATGTTTGGAGCAAGTTTTTTAGTCTTGGTTTACACAATTGGTTAGATTGGAACGTGTCTAAAATTGATATTTACCGGAATTTGGAGAATTGATCGTCTATCTTTGGAGTGACAGTGCGTGAAATTTGGAAAGATATGAATAAAATTGTCATTTCCAATAAGTTCTACTCAGTTATTGAGTTATTGTATAAGATAAGTAATCAGATTCATTTTATATGTTGCACGATACACATTCTGTGAATTCTTCTATTTTCATAGATCCTTCTCATTTGATTAATGTGTCTAGCCGATCTCTCTTTTGGATGCTACAAAGTCAATGTTTGATGGACCTTTCATCTCTTCTTGGGGTAGTATACTTGTGGTGGTCTCATTAGAGATTGTCATGGTAAATTAGTGAAAGGTTTCTTCAAGAGAGTGGGAGCTAGTAATGCAATTTGGGCTGAACTTTGGGCTCTCAGGATTGGAATTACATTGGCCCAAAGTCTTAATTTGAAATGGTGGAGTTTGAGACGTATTCTGGTATCGATGTGCATATGGTTCAATCTGGATAGTCAAGCAATGTTTTTCTTCAACCTCTTCTCCAAGAGATCAAATCCATGCAGCCGGATTGGAGAACATCCTTGTCACGTGTCTATAGAGAAGCCACTAGATGAGCTGATTTTATTGCTAATTATTTAAGTTATTCTTCTTCCTTCGGAAGATTTTATAGATTTAGCTTGTCCTTTACTTGTCACAGGTGCAGTGATAAGCAAGACAATCAAATACAAATGACTCAAAAGATCATTTGAACAAACAAGAAAATGCATTGTCAAAGACCCCTATATTGAAGGAAGTATCGTATGAAACATACATCGTTGAAGACTGAACATGCATGAAAGGCCATATATATCATATACATGACTATATCAATGTCAACAATGTTCTCTTATTAATTTGAAGAGTAGATCAATAATAATAACAACGACTACAAAAACAAAGCCAACAAAAATAAGAATAAGCACTTGACAAAATTAAAATGTATATAGTTAAATTTGGGATCATGGTTTAAGTTAAACTTCAACCAAATCCAATCATTCTTCTTTATTATAGTACACTGTGAATGTAATAGGAAAATACTTTTAATGAAATGCTAATAATACGTTTTATTATCAATTCAATAATGAGTAGTTTATTAAAAAAATGTATTAGTAGCATTTTTCACCATACTTTTATTTTTATATCTCAAAACTACTATAATAATATTATTAATAAATTCATTAATTAATTTCATGCATACCCACAAAACCCATTCCCACATAAATCCCCAGATGAACACTCCTTCTTGCACTTGCCACAATGACGAACATTAGACAAAACATTGGTACAAACTCCACTACAACATCGTTCTCCTTGCTTGCACTTGTGGCCACACACCCCACAATTGTTCTTGTCACTTAGAACATTACGACAATGCTTCTTGCAGCAGAAAAGCAAATCTCTTCCCTTGTTTGCTCGAACCCCGTTGCACATATTATTAGTTTCGCGGTCGCACCGTGTTCCTTTCTTGATTATGCTCGCCAAGAACCTGCTTCTTGTTCCATGATGGGGCATTAATGGGGTGTCAACAACATAGAACTCTTCCTCTTCATCTTCTATTTCATGATCTATGACATCACTTGAAGAAACAAATTGGGAATTGTACAAGGCTAGAAAGATAAGTAGAGAGAGAATTGTTGTGAGCTTTAGGATTGTGTTGTTGGCCATTTTCTCTCAAAGTGATGGATGAATGAGCTTTGAGGCTATTGCTATAGCTCTATATAGTTGCTAATTGGAGAGTGTGTGTGTGATAATTAAGAAAATTTGTGTGGAATTTAAACTGCAGATCCTCGTAAAATGCTCCATGATCTTAGGGGACGAAAACTTGTTGCTTGTAATTGCAAGGTTGAATAAAAGTGCTTCGTCCAAATACTCGGTTATAAGTAATATACAAGCATTTTGGCTTCTCAATTAAGTATTGCAAATAAGAAAAGTTAACTTGTTTTGGTGATGTTTTAAGAAAGCTTCGAAGTTCATAAATAATTAAAGTTGATTACAAAAATCGTGCAGTTGCAATATTAAATACTTGAAGTAACAATACTATATTTTCCTTTATCCGGAAATGTGGAGTAAGCCAGATATTATAAAATTGATTACTGTGATAAAAAAATTTGAATTTTTTTTTTCCGGCTGGTAGGAAAACTGGATTTATATTAGTTTTAAACGAAAAATGGAAAGAAACATTGTTACGTTGCATAATTTGCGTTTAATTGTCAAATAAAAATTAAGCAAGCTTGTTAGAAACTAATTTTACGGAGCTTAGCATAAAATATGTGTTGGAACACTATGTATTATTTTATCACTTCATAGCGTATGAAACAATTTTATTTTTTGGTACACATCGTCTGAACCAAATTAAGTAGGAAAAATTACACTTACTGTGCTACTAGTTGTATATATATATGGGCCCCACATAAAATAATTGGCTTAGTTGGTAAACTGTGCATGTACATGGACTTTACTTACAAATATTTACACACATAGATAAATTGCAATCCACACAAATTTTGTGAGTGGTGGCTCTGAGCATGTTTTGGTGATGTAACCACACATGGTATCATTTTTTAAGGGCACTAAGTAGTAAAAAAATTTACTTTGTATATAAATAAATATTAAAATAAAATTTTATATAATTAAAAATTTAATATGTTAAAACTCAAGGGTCCAACTTTATTTTAAATTTTAGGTCCTAGACTTAGTAAGTCTTTCCTTTAAGCCTTTGACAAACCATTTTTATAAGGCCTCAACTCTGATTTTCATTACAATTTTGGAGGCCTCTATCCTAGCTTTAATCCTACTTTTCCACTAATTGTTTATTTGTGCCTCATTTCCTTTACGCTTCCTCCATTAACAAAGGAGACATTGAAACAACATCAAAGAATCAACAACAACTTGAAAAAAAAAAAGAAAAAAACAACAAAGAATCCAAAACAATTGACCACATATGAGGAGATTTTAATTTGGATCTTTTTGTAGTAATATTGAAAGACTTCGGTCATTCTCTGATAAAGACTTAAAACTATGTTGCAAACATCTTGAAACTTCTCTAAAAGGTGATTATTCTTAAGAATTAAAAAAGTTTTAACAGTTGAATAAAAATTAAGCTTTATGATATTGAACTCTTTGAAGACATTCAATTGTTTTTCCAATACATCTGCAACTTATAGAATAATATTAACTATCCATATTGATCTTACATCTATTCAGATAAGTTTTTCTAAATTGAAATTGTTAAAATCTTATTTGCGATCTACTATATCACAAGTGGATTAAAAGTCTTGTTTTGTTTCTATCAAAAATGTTTTTTTAAAGAACGTTGATTATGAATTGATTACTAATAATTTTGCAGCAAAGAAATGCAATTAGGATAATATTCATAGATTAATAAGGCATCTGTTTCTCAATTTGCACAAGACATCCAGAATCTCAAGAACGACCCTGGTTGTGATCAGGGCTAAATGGATTCTTAAAAGAAAATTTATCTTACACCTAATAATACTAATACTCATTGGAGTTATAAGTTGTAAATGTATCATATCACTGGCAGAGTAAAGAGGGAGTCACGATACCAATAAGTTATAAATAGATATAAAGCCTAGGCAATCCTTTCTTTACAAGCGGGTTTTGTAAGGATGAGTTTAGTCCTAAATCTCAATATAACATCAAAACCTATCTTAGATCCGTTAATAAACCACCTGTATTATCCACGCACCAAGCCCAAGTGATGGGCATAAATGGGTGTATTGAGAAAAATCTAAGTCCCACATTGGTTAGAGATAAGGTCTAAACGGAGCTTATAAAGCCTAGACAATCCTCACATTACAAACCGATTTTGTAATGATGGGTTAGGGTTAAAAACCTAAATTAATAGAGGTGTTGGTCGAGTGGAAGAAAGTTTTACACTCATAAGGAGGAGAGCCTGGGTAACCTTGGTTCCAATCCTTATAAAGACACCACATTGGGAGACTTAGAACCAGAGATAAAACTCTACACTCAATCTGCCGAATCGGATATTAGTCTCATAGCAAACCCTTAGAGCCTAAGTCGCGGAGATACCCTGGTGGACCCACTCGACCCAAAAAAAAGCTAATTAGGGGGGTTCCAAACAAAAAGAAAAGAGGGAGTCACAATGGTACGACTCTGATTTCTCAAAACACCCCTTAAATATTTTTTAAACTTTGGTATTAAGATCTTTTAAGTTCTAGCGTGATTTTTTTGGCTTTCCATTACCATATTTTGAAAATATAATCATGATAATTAATGTGACATTTGATGGGGTCCAAAAATTCACCATGAACCCCAAAACTTTAGTAATTAATTAATGGAGAGGGTAAATGGACATGACACCTTCATACAAGAATTTCATCTTCCTGTCTGGAAAAGCCTAAAGGATTGAACATCTAGAGTGTGAAGTTTGCAGAACTGATAACATCTACTAGTGGTCCAACAGATTTCGATAGGTTTTGATATCATATTAGATTTTAGGTCTAACTCAACCCCACAAAACTGTCTTGTAAGATGAAAAATGTACATTTTTTATAGACTTTTTTCCGGTCTTATCACTAGTCTATGTGGAACTTGAGTTTTTCTCAATACACTCTCTCAAGCCCAACACTATTGGGTTTGGTGCATGGATAACAAATTTAGAGGTGCATGTGAGACAAGTGTAGATTTTTTTCATGCATAGGTATTAGATATATTTTTACCATTTCCGCCACTACGACTTTATAATTTGAATATATATTTGCCCCCCTATATACTTTCAGATCGGGTAAGGTACTATAATTCTATAGCAAACTTTTAATTTTAACCATACAAGACATAAACTAAGGATTGAATGATTATTTGATTATAAATATGAAAATATACAAGAAATTAGAAAATGTTGTTTTCATTATGACTAATTTTTGTATAAATATTAACATTTTGGGTCTATCATTGCTCCAACTTGATTTTTCTCCCAAACAACACATTTTGAGTTGAAAGCAATAAAACGATTTTCCGTTGAGAGTTATTTTTTCTACATAAAAATTCTTTCATATTCTAAATATATATACTTGTATCCGACATGACAGGACTTGTATCCGATATGACGCGGGTTCGAGTCCCCACTAGTCCCATTGGGGTGAGGTAAATGTAATTACTTTTGTAAGTGCTCAAAGAACCCGGAGGTCTTCCCTGCCTTGGACTGGGGCACTATCCCCTCACCCTAAGTTTCTGTTCATCAAAAAAAAATCAATTATAAAAAGACAAATTTCTAAAATGTAATTAATCCGAGTATACATGTAATCAAAAAAAAAAATCCGAGTATACATTTTTTTTTCTGCACTTTAAATTACCATATTATTTTAAAACTATGTTTTTCTTTTTTGGGTAACATTTTAAAACTATGCTTTAATCGAATTGCAGAAGTCAAATCCAATAGGCCGATTCAAAAACTAAAAAGGTGAAGAAAAATACTAGCCCTAGCATGGTTGTTCATGACCTCTAACGTAGGCGCACGTGTAGAGGATCCTTTTTCCCGGCGGGAAGTGCGTCAGTCACCGCTAGTGGGCGGGTCACGTTGGCCATTGCTGCTTCTACAAATGTCAACAATTTACAATATCGCAGATCAGTATTATAAATAAATCAGAGCCGCTAAAAAGGTTGAATCTTGAGCCTAGATATGCAAAATGGGGTTGACTTGGCTTTCATTTTATTGGTTATTACTACTATTGCATTGCCCTTAATTAGCTGTTGTTTACGGCGTGTTGAGTATTGACTCAACAAAACCATGGACTCAGTAAATTGCTCCTACGAACAACTAGCTGGCTGCATGCATTTGGATTAAATTTAATTTGTTCGCTGTTATGAAAAATGAAATGGGAAAACGTATAATAAGAGCAGTGCACGTAAACTAACACAGTCATTTTATTGACATATACGGTCTCTCAATTTTCTTCTCTCTCATTCTCTCTCATGGTTGGCCCACAAAATGGTATTAACAACCGTAATTTTTGCTGATGCTTTGACCAGAAATAAGGCAATCGTAAACTAAAATTGACCTGCCATATTCGCTAAATTACGGTAAACTAAAATAAGGCACCACCACTAAAGTTGCCCTAATGGTGCTTTAAAAAAATTGCAACCACACTTTAAAAGAGAGGTCAGAAGCAAGAGAGAAGCACTTGGAGCGAGTTATGCAAAACCAGACGCAAAGATGATTTGTGCCTTGTAGTTTGAAATCCTTTACCAAAGACTCGTAAATATGGATGTAAATTTTATTCATACACTCGGATATTCGCATTAAAATTTTGGGTCTAACTCATCTTTACAACATCGACTTGTAAGGTGAGGGTTGTCATTTACTTATAAACTCTTTTGAGGGCTTACCTCTAGTCTATGTGAGACTTAGGTTTTTCCCAATATATAATACTAGTAACAAATTTGATATGTATACCTTAATGAGTATTTGTGGGTAAAATAAATAGATATTTTCTCTACTTTTGTTTATTAACGAGGTGAGAATGGGTACTGTGGTATTCATACTCGTGGTTATCCGCTAAGTAAATTTACTAAAATACTATTATGTACAACAAATATCATCACTTACACTCAGGGGCGGACCTAAGTCCAGCCCAGAGTGTGCACTTGCACATCTCAAAATATAAAAAATTCGCCTACCATCTTATAATAATTTTTTTTGACCCTTCTAACTGTTCTATTTTGCACACCCTGACCAGGGTTGGTCCAACAGCTGTTGAGGCCTAAAACAAACTCTAAAATGAGGCCTAAAAATACTATTTGAGTAGCTTAAATAGATAATAGGACAAGTCAATTAGCTAAGTTAATTTAAGATTTTTTTTTCTGTCCAAAGATAACTTGTGAGACAAAATAAGCTAGCCAATAGGCCACTCTACACAACCCTTTTTGTAGCGACCGAAAAATCCGGAGGGATTCGTTCGAAGGTTAATGGAGCCGCTACCAATAATTTATTTCGTAGGGAAAATATTGGAAAAACCCTCTTTTGAAGAAAATGGTCCTTGAGACCAGATTTGGGTTCGAGAGTCGAATTATGCGTATGGAAGGTATTAGCACCCTACGACATCATTTCGAAAAAGGTTACCTCTGACTATTGTGAAAAATTATATTAACTATTAAAAATATCTATTTCCCTTTTATTAAAAAAAAGATAAGAATCAACAAAGATAAAAAGAGGACTTAATAAAAGTTGTTTATTTTTGCGCTTGACAGGAATGAGCTCATGTTCCTACGTATCTCCGGGTGCATTGGAGAAATCAAAGGCTACGTAGTTCTTGGGTAGAAAATGGTTGTGTGTTGGTTGATTTTAATTAACCAATTTGTGACTTAATTTTTATGGTTTGCGTAGTGATCAAACCAAAAGTGCTTTTAATTTTCTGAAGGTGTGGGCTTCTCATCCGAATTGTCTGCATATGGTTAAGGATGTTTGGAAGGAGCCTGTGGTGGGTTGTCCTATGGTTGTGCTCAATCATAAGTTAAAGTCTTTGAAGCTGAAGTTAAAGGATTGGAATAAATCTATTTTTGGTAATGTTAATTTAAAAGTCCAATCGGCTAGGAAGGAGTTGGACTCCATCCAAGCTCAGGTTGATCTGAAGGGTTACTCTGATGATTTAATGGCTGCTGAGAAAACCGCCCAGGTGAATTTAGAGGTGGCTTTGAAGCCACAAGAAGAGTTCTGGCAAGAAAAATCAAGGTTAAACTGGCATATTAACGGTGACCGTAACACGGAGTTTTTCCATAAAATGGCTAAGGTACATTATGTTACCAAGCAAATTTCAGTGCTTAAGCATGGTGATTCTGTGTTGAATTCACCTAATGATATCCAGAATCATGTGGTAAATTATTTCAAAAATATCTTCAGCACTGATAACGTCTGCATTGATAATGGTTTGGTGGAGGAAGTGATCCCTTCTATTGTTTCTGCCGAGGATAACCTTCTTCTCACTAGCATGCCTTCTATGGAAGAGGTGAAGCAAGCAGTGTTTTCTATGAATTCTGATGGCGCCCCAGGACCGGATGGGTTTGGGGCTTTCTTTTTTCAGAAATTCTGGGAGGTGGTTTCTCTAGATGTCTTTAAAGCTGTGGTCCAATTCTTTTCTAGTGGTTGGATGCTTCCAAATTGGAATGCAAACACGGTTGTGCTTATTCCGAAGGTCCCTGAGGCTGATAAAATTGAGCAATACAGGCCTATTGCTCTTGCTAACTTCAAGTTTAAAATTCTCACCAAGGTTTTGGCTGATAGATTAGCTAAAATTGCTCCTCATATTGTTTCTCACAATCAAAGAGGGTTCATAAGAGGGAGGAAGATCACAGACTGCATTTGCCTAACTTCTGAGGCCATCAATCTGTTGCATAAGCGATCCTTTGGCGGTAATTTAGCTTTGAAGATTGATATTAGGAAAGCTTTTGACACCATTGATTGGAATTTTTTATTGAAAGTGTTGCGTGCTTTTGGATTCGACCCAATTTTCTGTAAGTGGATTGAGACTATTCTACATTCTGCCAAACTTTCTATTTCTATTAATGGGAGAGCTTGCGGTTTCTTCTCTTGTAAGAGGGGGGTGAGGCAAGGTGACCCTTTGTCTCCCTTGTTATTTTGTTTGGCAGAGGAGGTTTTGAGTAGGGGCATTCAGAAGTTAGTTGATGATGGTAACTTGCATTTGATGCAAGGCGCTAAAGGGGCCTATGTTCCTTCACATGTTATGTATGCTGACGACATTATGATCAACTGTAAGGGGCTTCAAAAGAATCTTAAGGTGTTGGCGGATCTTTTTAATCGTTACGGCATGGTTTCGGGACAAGTTATTAATCCTGCTAAATCCACTTTTTATCCAGGTGCGACCACTCCCCGTAGACAAGCTGCTATTGCCAATACTCTGGGTTTTCAGATTTGTTTGCTACCTTTTACATATTTGGGTATTCCTATTTTTAAAGGTAAGCCAAAAATTGTTCATTTGCAGCCTATTGCTGATAGGATTAAGGCTAAGCTTGCTGCCTGGAAGGCTTCTTTACTTTCTGTCATGGGTCGTGTTCAGCTAGTGAAGAGTGTAATTCATGGCATGATGATTTATAGTTTTTTGGTTTACACTTGGCCTGTCTCCCTGTTAAATGAGATTGACAGATGGATCCGTAATTTCATTTGGTCGAGATGTTAATAAGGCAAAGATTATTCTTGTTGCCTGGCATAAAGTTTGTTCTCCTTTCTCTGAAGGTGGGCTGGGTTTGAGATCCATTAGAGATGTTAATGAAGCAGCTAGTTTAAAGCTTTGTTGGGATTTTTACAATGCAGACACGCAGTGGGCTAATTTGCTCAGAGCTAGAGTTTTAAGGAAGCATGGTTTCATTGAATACCACATTTTTTCCACCATCTGGCCTGGAATTAAGAGCAAAATTTCTGTGGTTAGAGACAACAGCAGTTGGCAGCTTGGTAACGGTGAGACTATCAACTTTTGGACTGATCATTGGGCTTCAACGACTTTGGTTCAGTTGCTAAATATTCCCGGCCACCTTCATGATCATTTAGACGCCAAGGTTAAGGATTTTATTAGCCAGGGTATTTGGTCTGTTCCTCGGTCTATCCTGTGCGATTTTCCTACGCTGCAAGCGGAATTGCAACGCTGCTTTATTCCTCAGTTTAGCGCGCTTGATCATAGAATTTGGAGGCCAACGAATTCGGGTGAGTTAAATTTTAAAAATGCGTTCTTGTATCTCCGCCCCTTTGGTCAAACTGTGAAATGGGCAAAGTTGATTTGGAGTAATGCCATCCCTCCTGCTAAGTCTTTTCTTTCTTGGAAGCTGTTGCATAATAGGGTTCCAACGGACGAGAATCTGAGGAAGAGGGGTTGTCTCATTGTTTCTATGTGTAGTTTGTGTGGCAACGATTTCGAAACTAGCCTCCATTTATTCTGTGATTGTCCCTTTGCTCAAAAGCTTTGGAGTTGGCTTAGTGGCGTCATGGGCGAGCAACTTGACACTACCTCTTTCCATGCTATTCTTAACATTTGTGAGAAGTCTTGGTCTTCTCAAGCTGCAGATGTTATTCTTGCTGCAATTCTTAACGTAGTTTGGTGGATTTGGAAATGCAGGAACATGCTCAGATTTGAGAACACAAGAATTCATTACCATTCTGTTGTTTCTGCCATCTCAGCCGGTGTTTCCTTGACTGGTCGCACAAGTAAGGGTTGCATCTCTTCTTCTTTACAGGAATTTGTGCTTCTTAAGGCTTTCTCAATCGACGCAAAGCCTAGTAAGGCTCCAAATATTGTCGAGGTTAAGTGGATTCCTCCACCTGGTTCCTGGATTAAGTGTAATACTGATGGCGCCGCTAGAGGAGCTCCGGGTTATGCGGCCTGCGGGGGCATCTTTAGAGACAGAAGTGGAGCAGCTTTAGGTTGTTTTTCTCTTAACATGGGCATCACTTTTGCTTTGCATGCAGAGCTCATGGGCGCCATGGTTGCTATTGAGCTGGCTTACAAAAAGGGTTGGCATAATTTTTGGCTGGAATGCGACTCACAGCTTGTTATTCTTGCTTACAATTCGGTCACTATTGTTCCTTGGCGACTTGAATAGGTGGTTAAAGCGTATAGAGTTCACTAGGAAAATGGGTTTTCGAATTTCGCATATTTTCCGGGAAGGAAATCATTGTGCTGATAAGATTGCCTCTCTGGGGTTTACAGTTTCTGGTTTTCATTGGTGGGATACAGTTCCTAGAATAATTTGGGAGGACTTTTCTAGAAATAGAGTGGGTCTACCAAATTATAGATTTAAGTAGTGTTCACTCTGGGTCTAGTTTGGCCTTCTCTGTTAGGTTTTGATGTGCTGCATATGATTGTTAATGACTTTGGTGCCAACATAGTTGGGATGATAGTCATTATAGTGATGCCTGTGCATATCAAACCTTGTTTTGGCCTTTGTTTAGGCGGTTTTCGCTTTTTTGCTGTTTTCTTTGTTGCTTTGGTTCATGGGTTTTGGCCTAGTCCCCCATGTTTTTTGTTTTCTTTTCTCTTTTTTTTCAATAAATTTTAGGCGGGGGTACTCTTTTTCCTTCTTGGTGTTTTTTCCCTAAGGTGGGTTTTGCATCAGAAGGTTTTAACGAGGCCCCTCTCCTTTCTTTTGCCAAAAAAAAAAAACCAAAAGTGGATTTGGCGTAATCACTACTAATATTTTAAAATATTTTATTAAGATTTTTGTAATGATCAAACCAAAAGAGGATTTAGAGTAGTCATTGATTTTAAGTTTTTTGAAATTGGAAAAGGGTTTGCGTAGTGACCAAACCAAAAGTGGATTTGACGTTGTCACTACTAATATTTATTAGATTTTTTATTAGGAAATTATGATGACCAAACCAAAAGAGGATTTGGAGTAGTCATCGGAAAAAGTTTACGTAGTGACCAAACCAAAAGTGAATTTGGCGTAATCAATACTAATATTTTAAATTATTATTATTATTATTTTCTAAGCTAGAAACAATTATTAATAATAACAAATATAACAAAAGTATCTAACATTATAAATAAAGACAAACATAAACATACTAAAAAAATACAGAGAAAGAAAAAGAGAGAAGGAATTGATGCACTTACTTCAAGAGAAAATATTTTTTGTTGGGCGCAATGCGTCAGACCCACGAACTCCTCCAATCTTGAAGGTTGAAGAGGGATAGTAACCCTCCCATTAAAATTTTTTGACTAAAGCAAAGACCCAATGCTTTGCACTAGGCCCATTGATCCATTTTTCTTGGATGATCTTAGTGCTTGGTGATACACTCCTTATATAGGAGAATGAGAGGTTGAAAGAGTATGGATTTTTTCAATGGGGACTTCAATCGTAAAGTTGGGAGTTGGCTTCTTAAGTTTGATATTTTAAATGTTCAACAAAACTAAATAGCCAACTTTGAGCACTAATACAACACTTAAAACAACTTTATTGTGCTTCATGACCTTCATAAGAATTATAGACATTATTTCCAGCTTTCAAATGGCACAAGTTTCATCTCAAAAGGATATCTACAACTCAAAATATTGTCAACACAAGTGGCTGTCCTGAACAGCACAGGTAACACCACGTCTCAAACTTCGAGCTGCATTTTGTCCATGATGGAGGTCGATCTGGGTTTGTATCCCAAAATAATAGTTGTAGATCTTTTTCTTATCTTTCCAACGGTATAAAAAACACCTCATTTGGGCAAATATAGCTCAAGATATGACATTTTATCTGAGCATTGTTCAACAAAATGTGTTGTGCGCTTTTGTGCAGTTTCATAACTTTCAAGCTATTTTCGGGCAATAAATCATTAGAATCAAGTCTTGAATCCATCATAACATTTGTAGCCAAGGATGTTAGCTTTCAAATGGCGTTAGTTTCATTAAAAAATGACATCTAAAACTCAAGATATGACATAATCTTTACATACTGTTCAAAACCATTTTCCAACATACATGTTCTTACTTCCAAGTCAATTTGGACTTAGTAAACTTCAGACTTGGCTCTTGGGTTCCTCATCAAAGTTGAAGAGTTTTGTCTTAGCTTTCTAACAAGGTAAAAATCACTTTAATACCATCTCCACAACATTAATTACACCCAGAATGCATAAGCTATACCAAAGTGTAAATTTTTTTCAACCTCTTTTCTCTTCGAGATTTCTATCTCCTTTTTTCTCTACTACTATTTTTGTTCTTTTTGAATGTTATTTTTTTGCCGAACAAAATTAGGGTATGACAGCTGCCCCTCTTTAGTTATATTTTACTAGAAAATATGAATAACAATGGTTTTCAAATTTTTATTGTAAAAGATAAGTAAAGATAAAGACACTAATTTTGTCCAAAACCAGGATAGGCAAAGGATGAAGTGAGGGATAACATTGAGGGATTAACGGTCGGTGCATTTATTCAAAAATTGATAAGGGAGAATTATCGCCAGGTCGGGTACTGACGCAATAATCGAAAAGCAATAATGAGGGATTAACGCTCCGTGCATTCAACGGAAAGTAATAAAGAAGGATCTCCGCCAGGTCGGGTACTGATGCGGTGATTGAAAAGCAATAACGAGGGTTTGACGCCAGGTAGGGTGCTGTCGCGTCGATGGAAGGTAATAAAGAAGGATCAACATCAGGTCTGAAACTGATATGTTGATCAAAAAGAAATAATGAGGGATCATTGCCAGGTCGGGCACTGACGCGGTAATCAAAAAGCAATAATGAAAGCTCGATGTCAGGAAGGGTACTGACGCATCGATGGAAAACAATAAAGAAGGATCAACATCAGTTCCAGAACTGACATGTTAATCAGAAAGCAATAATGAAGGACTAATGAAGGATCACCGCCAAGTCGGGTGCTGACGTGATGATCGGGAAGTACTAATGAAGGATCAATGCTTGGCGCGTTGATCAGAAAGTATAACTAATGAAGGACCAACGCTTGGCATGTTAATCTGAAAGTATAACTAAGGGATCAACGCTTGGCGCATTGATCGAAAAAGCATAAATGAGGGTCATTACCAGGCAGATACTGGTGCATCGTGCCATGCAGGCACTGGACTTTGGGTACCAGATAGTTACTTGGCTTTCCCTCGAGGATGCATAATTGAGATTGAGATAATGACGGAATGGATGAGGTGTATGTTTTGACGCTAGAATAATGATTACATGAGTGATGCATGATGCAAAGATTTATGGATGTGACTAATTGAGGATGCAAAAATTCAAGGAGTACACAATTTATCTATGCACATGAGAATGATTTACTTTCAAAGCAGATGGGTACAATGACCTTGTTTGATGAGAAATGGGCTTTTTGGTGTGAAATGAATATTTGGACTTGATCACTTCCTTGGAAAACCCTGATATGCTAAGCTGGAATTGGAACTCAAACTCAGGCACTCAAGTTTATCATCTTCAGCTTAATCTGGCTTTCGCCCAAATGTTGTGACTGTGCTTGTTCTCATGACTTTGCTCTTCTTTTGCAGTTGGGTGGATGATGCCTTTATTATCAAAGGTTGTGATGTATAGTAGCACTCAACCACACTCGTTTGCATAGTCCTTCATTTGAATAGGATAGCCCATAGTAGCTAAACCTCTAAGGTCTAAGAAGTTAACTGAGAATTGTCACTAAATTATTAGATCATGTTAATGAACTCATGTTCTCTCTCCTTGAAGCATTATTTAATTAACATGCATAACAGTGCAAATTCAGACGAATGAGTCCATCAACTCGATATCTCATAGGTGACACATGGGTGGAATAAAAAATAAAGGTTATTGCTCCAGCCTATGAAAGACAGGCTTGCCCCAATCTAGACTCGAAACATACAATTGTCCCAATCATGAGAAATGTGGTGTATATATGAAATGAAGGGTTGGGAAATTACTAAAGTCTAGGTTTTAGTGATTCACAAAAGATCGGAACGGAAGGTGGAAGAACTGCCCCAGTTTGGATTCTGGATGGCGGAGAATAAACAACTTGCCCCTGTTTAAGGAGGATAGCGATGATGGAATGAAGGATTGGGAAGCTACCCCAGTTTAGGTTTTAGGGGTGCAGAAAATGTAGGAACAATATGGAATTTCCCTGTTAGAATGGAATGAATGGTGAAGGGACTACCCCAGTTTCGGGTGGACAAGTCAAGAGACTGCCCCAATATGGATTGCTGATTCTTATTTGGTAGATTCATGTAAGCAATGATATAGCAATGGAGTATTGATGTGATGGAGATTCCACTTTATTGATGATCACTAAATTTTGCCCCAATATCAGTGTTTCTTGAAGAAACCTTGGGCGTGCAAGCCTTTTGGGTGTTTTTTTTTTTTCTCTTCTTTTTTTTTTTTTGCCAAGCAAATATATTGTGAATAAACATAATTATTTTATCCCAAAAATTAAATTTTAAGAAAATGAAAGCAACCAATCATTGATCAGAATGGACTTTTTAGGCTTGTAACGTGGTCATTGGCCAGGCTTGTGAAAAGAGGGATATATAAGACTCAAATGAGTGTTTGAGGGTTGATTAATACAAAGGATCTTTAGCTCAATGATGCATTTCATGATGTGAGGTATTAATCCAAAAATTTATACAACCTTTTTTTTTCACTTTTTCTTTCTTTTTTTTTTTTTGCTTTTGTTTTCAATGATTTCTTTTTCTTTTGAACATTTTTCTCTTTCTTCTTCTGACATCATGAGCTAAGTAAAAGTGATGCAAGCATCGAATTAGCTCCCAGTGTAGGGGTGATCCTTGTCCAGGGTGATTGAAGAAAAATTAAAATTTGTGTTTTTAGCTCAAAGTGGGTAGCAAGGGATAATTGAGTTTCTCCTTTAAAGATAGAGAAGAAGAAAAAATGCCAAACTTCATTTCAAACCATGATTGCTTATTTTCATAAATTTAATCCTAGGACAAAATATGATGATATTTATGTATACTCCTTTTTTTTCTCTGCCCTAACTTTTGCTTAGGCCGCCCTTACGGTTATTCAACCTAACGGGTCCATCTTTTTTAGTGATTTTTTTTTGAAATAGTGTTCTTTACTACCCAAAAGGACTTGCACTAAGTACATAGAATGTTAACATGATATCTTAGTGATTATTCAAAACATCCAAAACTTGCCCCAGTATGGAGCATTCAAAATGCCCTTTTGTAAAATTTCATCATTGGGAATCAACCAAATAGTCAATTAAGTACCATTATGGGGATTAGATTTTTTATGGGCGGTTGGGGTGGGACTAGAAATGGAAGGAAAACCAAGATAAGATGAAAAGATGAGGACACTGATTGACTCAAACAAGTGTAAAGACACGTGTCATGCAAGTTTATTAAATGAATGCTTCATAGGGAGTTAACATTAATTTTCTAATATCTCAGAACAATTTTATTATGACAACCCCAACAGTTAACATGTTAGATCATTGGGATCTTTTATCATGGAATGGTTGGGAGACATTTCTTTATTAACAAGATTGCGAACAAGCTGCTAACAATGAAAATCATTTCTTTCAGAACATCAATTGCCTTGAACCTGACATGTCTCTAATAGCTAGCTCAAAACCCTTAGTCTTTAACACCTTAATAAATGCTAGCAGTCATTGATTATTCGATTGAAATTTTATTCAAGCATAACCAGAACCGAAGTTGGTTGAAACTTTAGCAAGAGAGCATATTTGAGGATGAGGGTCAAGCCTACGTAGGAATGATTAAAGTCATTGGGTTAATATGGAATGGCTTTCAAGAGTATGTAAAGTATGGATGGGATGAGTAAAGGATGTAGGTTGAGACACTTGAATGTACTGAGTCGAGCTAGGTGTTTCACTCAAAGAATGTGATGGTTAGACTAAAGGAAGCAGTTGGTTTGGCATCAAACAGGAAAGAATGATGCAATTGTGCAAGCCATGTTTCTTGTGATGAACCCATAAGAAGGTGCGACAAAATCTAGGCATAAGGTTCCCACTTGATCATCTGTGTGGCTCTTAATGTTAATGAAGATCAATTGTCCTGTCAGTAGACTAGGGTTTAAGACTAGTGAGGGTCATCATTAGGAACATTCTTGAGTTCTAGGCTCCTTTGTTCCTCTAGCACTTCTTATTTTTCCAACATTTCTCTTAATTCATCCACCTTATGCCTTCAATTCTTGGCGTTCAAAATTTATGCAGATTCCAGGCCTCGAGTTTATGAATAAGTTTGAATGTGTCTGTGGTCAAATGGACTCAACTTTTCCAAAGAAGAATGATTAACTTAAGAATATTTCGCATCACAAGCACCAATTCTAACCGAACAATGTAACCAAAATGCATTTTTAGTTTTCTTTTTTCACTTTTTTTTCATTTTCTCTTTGAGGTAGAAAATGTCATGCGTGATAGTGAACATGCATGAAGAAAATGATAAAAATGTCTATGCATGGAGAAATGACCGTTTTGAACGGAATGGACTGGCATGCAAAATGATACAAAATGCTTCATGCAAAATGAAATGCAAATTGAAAATGTTCATTGTTATTATTTTTGGACAATGAATGATGCAAGAGAACAGAATTTTCTTATTTTGAAATTTTCATTTAGATGCAAAGATGGAACAAGAGCACTTTTTGTATGTCATGCATGGATTTACTACTATTATGAGATGCAAACAAAACTATAATTTTTTACTTTTTTTTTCAAAACAAATGCAAACCAATTAGCACATACGAGATATGAGCTATCTTGGATTTTTATGCATGATTAATAATGCAAGGATGATATGCTGACACAGCGACAAAATGCGAATGAATGTCAAGACCTATACGTAGAGCTATATGCATTTTTATGATAGGAACCATGACTCTAGTATGCATTTAATCAAGATGAAAGCAATTTTTGTAATTACTAGTATTGTCAATGGAAAGAATAGATTGCCATTTTGTGTCCTAAATAAAGTTACCCTAAATCAGATGGTTTCTACTTCTAATGGCCTATAAGTCATTTGACTTGTGAGCTCTTTCACATGTGGTACTAATAACTTCCTCACCAAAGGTCTCTAGAGCCAAGTACCATTTCGGGATGTGACCACCAATAGGAAGAAAATCCTACGTGTGGGCATCCACGAAACGGTCGCACTCTAGATGAGGTTCTCGTGATACCCAAATCGAAAGTAGATCCGAAGTGACTATCACGAACAACCTCTCACTCCCTAAGCTGTACTCGGGCCCGGGTATAGGGTCCCACTCATAAGTGTGTGTAAAAGATGTGTAAGTGAGGTGCGTGATGGAGGCAACCTAAAATTACCCAAGCTGCAAAACAAATAAAATATACAAAATATGGTCTTCTAACCTAAGGTTTAATACATGCATAATATTCACGGCAAATATCAATATTCACACAAAAAAAATGAGGGGAATTTAAACATAAAAGTTAACTACTTAGCACAATTAATTATTTAGGCTTGACTCTCTAAAAAAAGTCCCCAGTGGAGTCGCCAGCTGGAGCTGTAACGACCCGTTTCCGGACCGCTACCGAGCTCAATATACCGAGCTCGAGTTACCGAGCTCAACACACCGAGCTCAACTAAACCTGTATGAGATGTGTTTAAAAACGAAACTCTTGTGCCTTTTAAAAAATACGGTCTATATTTTTTTATAAAACCAACTCGTGCACATCGGAGTAATTACTGACTTTTGAAACATGGTGCAACTAAGACACAAGACTTAAATTCTAATAAAACATACATGCATAACATACATATATATATCACTCGAAATAATAATGTATACAAAATACAGAGTAGCAAATGTATAAAGAAAATACACCTAAGGTATGGACGACTTCAAAGAGCAATCATACCCTGGGGTACTTCAGACTCCCGTGCATTTGCTCCAAAAATAAGACCACCACTACCAAGCAACAAAACATAACCGCCCAAACTGGTCACGACCTCGAACACAAAGAAAAACAAAAATGCAGTCATCAGAAAAACAAACATCCAACAACATAATCAATCACGACAAGTAGAGGTCGTCACTCGGGTCCTCGTCGAGCTCCTTCTCGGCATCATCTACTGTCGAGTTCCCTGCGCCCTCGACACCGCCTGGGTAACCGTCATGGATTGAAGGCACCACGAAAGGGTCAACTTCTCAACAATTCAAGATAAGCTCGACATAAAGAAATAAGCAACACAATAATGTATCTCAATCACCACACGTGACTCGACCATCTCACTCTAGACTCGACTCGACTCTTATTCCTAATATCGTCGAGTCCATCCCCAAACCGGCGTAATAGGTAAACGCAGTCCAACCCCAAACCGATACCATGCATTAATCGGTCCAACCCCAAACCGATAATCGGCGCCTAGCCAATCCACCATAAACAAAAAGGGACCTAGCACCCTCGATTATCCGGTCCGGCTCAAAACGCGTCATACGACTTTAGCTCTCTCACTCGATGATTAGCTCGCCGCATGTTAAAGAGTAACACAACTTACTTGATCACATATCAAATAAATAGAGCATGCTTAACATGAAGAAAACGCAATTCGACATTTAAGCAATAAAACATTCTGCATGAAGAAAGCGAAATTGACAAAGAATACACCATTCACAACATATATACAATCACATATCAAATACATCCAAAAACCCAATCTCGACACCAATCAAGGAGCCCATACATAAATATAACAATAAAAATAAAGTCTTAATAATGTCTAAGAGTTGCCGCTTACGCTAGCATAGTATGAAAGTATTAATGTGAAGCGCCGCTAGAACTCAAGTTAATCTTTGCTCGACAACGACCTCGACCACGGTAGTCTTCAAATGAGCTTGACCAGCGACTTCTCTTACTCGATCTCGACACGGCTGTCTTCAGCAGGCTCGACAACGACTTGACACGTCGTCCTCAATCGACCTCGACACGTCACGCTTCTCGATGCGGATTCATTGCTTCCACGTCCTCGGATTAAGCTCTCGTACACCTCGATTGAAATCACTTTCGATCTCGGGAATCGGACTTCCTAAAACAAACACAACTCGATTCGATCTATGGGTTCTAATACACTTAGCTCTCATCCCAAACTTAACCACAACGAAAATATAAAACTCAAGAACTTGAATATATTTTCCTCTAACACAAAGTTAGGGTTTTCGATCAAAAGTTCATGAAAAGGTAATCGATGCTTCAACGGATAGATCGACAACAACAACAACCGAAGCAACAAGCGAAAACAAGAAATCGAAACAAACCAAAAATGAAGGGTTTACGGCGCTGCCATGCGAGAAAAGCAGGGGAAGAAAATTTGTTTTACAAGCCCAATTAATCGGTTAGAAAGATAGGTAATATCGTGAAGAAGAAAACCCATCAATTTGACATGATTTGGAAGCATAAAAACTAGCTAAAAATGGAAGGAAGAAATAGCGCTAAACAGTAGCACGAAGGAAGAGAAAAATCTGTTTTTCCTTACCTCAGATGATGGTCGAGATGGTGAGATATAGGTCGAGAAGATGATGATGAACAAGATTGATGAAGAAAGTTGATGTAGAATCTCGATGGAACTCAAGGTTTCGTCGATGGAAGTTCTGGAGAAAAACAAGGAACTCAGAGCAGAAGGAAGGAAGAAGAAAGAAGAAAAGAGAAATGAGTATCTGAGGGAATCGGTCGTGGTATACAGCTGGTGAGAAAAGGGGTATAATCGTAACTTCAGCTATAAGA
Organism: Calophaca sinica; assembly: GCA_037113605.1. NCBI lineage: Eukaryota > Viridiplantae > Streptophyta > Magnoliopsida > Fabales > Fabaceae > Calophaca > Calophaca sinica. Next base: position 110,971,171 of record CM073732.1, on the reverse strand, counting down.
TGCCAATCCCATCAATCATTCTACCCGTCTAATCGTTCCCCTCATAATTACCCTCTACTCTGTCGGTCAACGGTCTAGACACGCGACGAGAACGGCAAGCCGACAATGTAATAATTACAAACAATATAATAATAACGCTGAATAACGTTCGAAAGAATACGAGTTATCATCTCGACATGATGTCGACAAGGATGCTCGTGCAAGCGCACAAGGCTCTAACACGAGTTCGTGCACGCGGCCTCCTCAGCTCGGCAAATGACCTCGGCAAACGATCTTGGCACGGGATCTCGACACAAGGTCTTGGTCGAGGTCTCGATCGTCGTCTAATCGATGTCGATCTCGTCTCAGGTGTTACAATCTCTCCTCTAAAAAATTTAGTCCTCGAAATTGCAAATAAGATTCTTACCTCGGAAAAGTTCGAGTCTTGAGTCTTCATCTTCTCCTCCGACTCCCAAGTCGCATCTCCCGTCTTGATCCACACAACTTTGTGAGTTGAATCTCTTTGTTCATAGCTGTTTGGCTTTCCGATCAACGATCCTTCTTGGTGGCGCTTCAAAGATAAGTCGTCCTTGATTGAATCACATCCGGTTCGATGACATGAGAGGGTCGGAAACATACTTCCGCAATTGTGAGGCGTGGAAGGCGTCGTGGATGTTAAACAAGAATGGTGGCAAGGCAATCGATATGCCAGCTGGACCAATCTGACGAAGAATGCGGTAAGGTCCAATAAATTTAGGGGTAATTTTCTTGGATTTGATCGCTCGACCAACTCGATGGTGGGGGTGACTCTAAGAAATACATGTTCTCCTTCCTCGAACTCGAGTGGTCGGCGTCGTTGGTCCGCATAACTCTTACTCGACTTTGAGATGTTCGTGCATCCGATCTCTCGATCAAACGGATCTTCTCGGTAGTCTATTTGGATCATATCTGGTCCGGACAACGTAACGCCGCCGTCTGGTACCAACAAAGAGGCGTCGACATTTCCGTCCATACGATTGCTTCAAAGGTGCCATTCCAATACTCGCATGGAAACTGTTATTGTAGGTGAACTCCACCAATGGTAAGTCGTCGTCCCAACTTCCTCGGTGATCTAAGGTACACGCTGCAACAAATCTTCAAGTGATTGGATCGTTCTCTCGGTCGGACCGTCGATGGTGGATGATATCGAGCTAAGCCTGAGCTCGGTTCCCATCGCTCCTTGCAATTCCCTCCAAAAATGAGGCGTGAACTTCGGATCTCGGTCGACACGATCGAAGAGGTATACCATGAAGTCGTACTATCTCTCGCGATGTAGATCTCGGTCGGCTTTTCCACGTTGTATGTCGACCTCCGTAAGAAATGAGCAGATTTGGTCAATCGGTCGACGATCACCCAAATCGAATCATTCTTCTTCTGCGTCTTCGGCAAACCTACAACGAAATCCATGGAAATACTATCCCATTTCCAAACTGGTATGTCAAGCGATTGTAGCATTCCCGCAGGTCGTTGGTGCTCCACCTTTGCTTTCTGACACGTTAAACACGAAGCTATGTACTCGGCCACTTGCTTCTTCATTCCGGACCACCAAAAATGCTTCTTCAAGTCTTGATACATCTTCGTAACTCCTGGATGAATACTAAAGTTGCTCTTATGCGCTTCGTCGAGAATCAACTTCCTCAGCTCGGATACGTTAGTACGCACACGCTCGCCATTGCACCTCAAGATGTCGTCGCTCAGGCGTGAAATTATGTCGTCTTCCTTGCGCTATCAACTGAATCTTCTCTTGTAGAAGCTCGTCATGAACTTCTTTGGTCTCGGATCTCGTCCAACAATCTGTTAGAAATGGTAAGCATACCAAATCTCGGCTTCCGGTGAAACTTGACACTCGACTTCAAGTCTCGGAACTTCTCGAGCATCTCCAACTCCTTGATCATCATCGCCGAGGTTAAAAGCGCTCTTCCTACTCAGCATCTGCTACCACGTTAGCCTTACCGGGATGGTATTCCAAGCGTAAAGTCGTGAGTCCTTGAGAAATTCTACGTCCATCTATCTTTGGCGCATGTTGAGCTCTTTCGGTCGACGGTACTTCAAGCTCTTGTGATCGGAAAACGATGAGAGTGCTCCGTAAAGGTAGTGCCTCCATATCTTCAACGCCAAAAACTCGCTACTAGCTCCAAGTCGTGAGTAGGGTAGTTCCTCTCGTGAATCTTTAAGTCTTGAAGCATCTGCGACCACCTTCCGATGTTGCATCGATGCATCCCGATCCCTGGTGTGGACGCATCACAATACACCTCGTAAGGCTCTTACGGTTGAGGCAAAATCAGCGCGTATTTGTCGTCAAAAGCTCCTTGATCTTTGAAAACCGGCTTCACACTCCTCGGTCCAGGCAAAAGGTTGATCCTTCCTCGTCGATCGTGTAAGAGGCGCGACAATCTTGAGAAACCTTGATGAATCTTCGGTAATATCCTGCTAAGCCGACAAAACTCGATCTCGTGCGTTTTTATTCCCACGCTAGCACAGCTTCAATCTTAGTTGGATCCACAGCTATCCCTTCTTTGGAAATCACGTGACCAAGAAAATTCACCTCTTCAAGCCAAAATTCACACTTGCACAGGTGGGCATAGAGTTGCTTATCTCGTAATATCCTGCGATGCTCGACATAAGTGTTCTGCGTGCTCTTCTCGGTTCCTCGAGTAGATCGAGATGTCGTCGATGAACACTACAACGAACTGATCCAAAAGCGAATGGAAAATCCTGTTCATGTAGTCCATAAACACACGGGCGCGTTCGTCCTCCAAACGGCATCACCAAGTACTCGTAGTGACCGTATCTAGTCCTGAAAGCTGTTTTGGCGACATCTTCCTCCTTCACGCCGAATCGGTGGTAGCGGGCTTCAAGTCTATCTTGGAAAAGATCGCGCTCCACGAAGTTGATCCATCAAGTCGTCAATCGTGGTAACGGATAGCGGTTCTTCACGGTAACCTTGTTGAGCTCGCGATAGTCCACGCCACGCCTTGATCGTCCATCCTTCTTCTTAACCAATAACACCGGAGCTCCCCACGGTGACACGCTCGGTCGTATGAATTGCTTCGACTCCAAGTGTTCGATGCTGGGACTTGACTCTTTCATCTCGGCGGGGAGACATCCTGTATGGCGCTTTGGAAATCGGTCCTGTTCCTGGAATCGGTCGATGGAGAACTCGACCTCTCGTCTTGGTGGTAACCACTGGCACGTCTTCGGAAAACGTCCTCAAAGTCACACACACCACCGGAACATTCTTCACGTCGATCTGCTGGAAAACTTCCGAACTAGCGGATACATGTATTCCCTAGTTCCTTCTTTCAAAGAAACTCCAATACGTTCGCGGAAAGATAATTGGAGACTCAAGGTCTGGAAAAATTACGCTTTACGGGCACAGTCAAAAGGACATGGTGGTGTGACAACCAATCCATCCGAGAATGACATCTAAGCCTTTAAGAGGCAAACAAACCAAATTGACCACAAACTTTCTACTCAATAACCACTACACAATTAAGACATGCAGTGTTTGTGACTAAGGTTTTAGCATTTGGGGTTGTAACTACCAATTTAAGCGGTAAAGCGATCACGGTCGAGTTCAAATGGTTCACACAATCGGAAGAAATAAAGGAATGTGTTGCACGAATCAAAAGAACGGATAAGGATTTACCCTCGATCTCACATTCACCTTGGATAAGATCTTCACTCGATCGCTTCCTCGTCACTCATGCAGAAAACTCGCCTTTAGCCACTTGACGCTTCCGCTTTGGCCTTTGCCGCAAGCATCGTCGGTTCGACTTTAGGTGTAGGACAATCCTTGGCAAAATGCCCTGGCTTCTTACGGATTGTAGCACACCCTCCTTCCGAGTACGATTATTGGCGTAATGTCCGTCTTTCCACAACGGAAACAAGTCACCTCGACACCGTCGACCTCCACTTCTGCACGGGTCATCGGACGATATTGTCCCTGTTGCCGTTCCCCGAGGTCGGTCGTAAGGCTTCTTCTGCGGTTGTTTTCCTTTACGTGCAAATCTACGCCCGCACTCTGGGGTCTCAGTCCGCCCACAGTCTTCTTCTTGTGCTTCTTACTCCTTCTACCTCGACACATCGATCAATCAGCTCTTGGAGGTTTGAATCCTCAGCGACACCATGACTTGAATGTCGAATCTCAATCCCGTTGGAATCTCTCACTTAACCATCTTTGGTCAACTCGATCACGGAATGGACTAAAATACCTGCATAGCGACTCGAACTTGTTGCATACTCGGACCTTTGTCGAGTTGCCTTCTTTCAATTGAAGAAACTCTTGCTCCTTCTCGGCTCGTGCAATATCTGGGAAGTACTTGTCCAAGAACCTTTCACGAAAAAGCTCCCGGAGTCATCTCGCGACGTTCGCTATAAATGTTTGCTTCACTCCTCTCCACGATACTCTGCGTCTCCTAGCGGTAAGTAGGTGCCATAGTCGACCTTCACGTTGTCAGAGACGTGGAGTGCCTCGAAGATCTTCTCGATCTCTTGCATCCAAAGATCGACTTTATGGATTTGGCTCAGTAAAACCGGTGGATCATGCTTCTGAAGTCGGCCAATCCTCTCGCTTGACATTTAGATTACGCTCGTTCTTTGTTCTTTGTAAGTTCTTGAGTTAACGCCGTCTGTTGAGCCATCGCGTTAACTGTTGAGTTCACGGTGATTGTTGAGCCATGGCTGCCGCCATCTCGGTCATAAGCTTGAATTGCTCGTTCCATGTCGGCGTTCTCGGTTGCGGTATGCGTATTCCTCTGGTGGCATTAGATTCCACAAAGTTCAAAACCACTGTCGAATCTCACAACAAGGATGTGTTAAAACACCTTTGCTTCAATCAAGCAGTTCAAACAATTTCTCAAGCAATAAGTGCTTCACTTAATCAAGCGGCAATCAACATAATACAACTAGGTACCCAACACACATAACCCGAGCCACGGTGACGGTCCAAATCTCCTATGCACACGGCTCGGTCGAATCAAGCTGCTGATACCAACAATGTAACGACCGTTTAGGACCGCTCTGAGCTCAATATACCGAAGCTCGAGTTCTGAGCTCAACACAGAGCTCAACTAAACCTGTATGAAATGTGTTTAAAAGCGAAACTCTTGTGCCTTTTAAAAATACGGTCTATATTTTTTTATAAAACCAACTCGTGCACATCGAGTAATTCTGACTTTTGAAACATGGTGCAACTAAGACACAAGACTTAAATTCTAATAAAACATACATGCATAACATACATATATATATCACTCGAAATAATAATGTATACAAAATACAGAGTAGCAAATGTATAAAGAAAAAACACGTAAGGTATGGAGGCTTCAAAATAGCAATCATACCACTGGGCTACTTCCAGACTCCCACGCAGGGGGCTGCTCCAAAAGTAAGACCACCAGTCTACCCTGTAGCAACAAAACATAACCCGCCCAAACTGGTCACGACCTCGAACACAAAGAAAAACAAAGTACGCCATCGAAAAACAAACATCCAACAACATAATCAATCACGACAAGTAGAGGTCGTCACTCGGGTCCTCGTCGAGCTCCTTCTCGGCATCATCTGTGCCGAGTTCCTGCGCCCTCGACCGCTGGGTAACCGCTCATGGATTGAAGGCACCACGGGAAAGGGTCAACTTCTCAACAATTCAAGATAAGCTCGACATAAAGAAATAAGCAACACAATAATGTATCTCAATCACCACACGTGACTCGACCATCTCACTCTAGACTCGACTCGACTCTTATTCCTAATATCGCCGAGTCCATCCCCAAATCGACGTAATAGGTAAACGGCAGTCCAACCCCAAACCGATACCATGCATTAATCGGTCCAACCCCAAACCGATAATCGACGCCTAGCCAATCCACCATAAACAAAAAGGGGACCTAGCACCCTCGCTTATCCGGGTCCGGCTCAAAAACGCCATACGACTCCCTAGCTCTCTCACTCGATGATTAGCTCGCCGCATGTCAAAGAGTAACACAACTTACTTGATCACATATCAAATAAAGAGAGCATGCTTAACATGAAGAAAACGCAATTCGACATTTAAGCAATAAAACATTCTGCATGAAGAAACGAAATTGACAAAGAATACACCATTCACAACATATATTCAATCACATATCAAATACATGCAAAAACCCAATCTCGACACCAATCAAGGAGTCCATACATAAATATAACAATAAAAATAAAGTCTTAATAATGTCTAAGAGTTGCCCTTACGCTAGCATAGTATGAAAGTATTAATGTGAAGCGCCCTTACCGAACTCCAAGTTAATGCTGCTCGACAACGACCTCGACACAGCCGTCTTCAAATGAGCTTGACAACGACTTCTCTTACTCGATCTCGACACGGCTGTCTTCAACGAGCTCGACAACGACTTCGACACGTACCGTCCTCAATCGACCTCGACACGTACGCTTCTCAGTCTGGATTCCGCTGCTTCCACGTCCTCGGATTCGCTCTCCCGTACACCTCGATTCGGAAATCACTCGATCTCGGGAATCAGACTTCCTAAAACAAACACAACTCAGTTCGATCTATGGGTTCTAATACACTTAGCTCTCATCCCAAACTTAACCACAACCCAGAAAATATAAAACTCAAGAACTTGAATATATTTTTCCTCTAACACAAAGTTAGGGTTTTCGATCAAAAATTCATGAAAAAGGTTATCTGATGCTTCAACAGATAGATCGACAACAACAACAACCAGAAGCAACAAACGAAAACAAGAAATCGAAATAAACCAAAAATGAAGGGTTTCGACCGCCGATTGCGAGAAAAAGCGAGAGGAAGAAAATTTGTTTTACAAGCCCAATTAATCGGTTAGAAAGATAGGTAATATCGTGAAGAAGAAAACCCATCAATTTGACATGATTTGGAAGCATAAAAACTAGCTAAAAATGGAAGGAAGAAATAGCGCTAAACAGTAGCACGAAGGAAGAGAAAAATCTGTTTTTCCTTACCTCAGATGATGATGGTCGAGATGGTGAGATATAGGTCGAGAAGATGATGATGAACAAGATTGATGAAGAAAGTTGATGTAGAATCTCGATGGAACTCAAGGTTTCGCCGATGGAAGTTCTGAGAAAAACAAGGAACTTCGGAAGCGAAGGAAGGAAGAAAGAAAGAAGAAAAGAGAAATGAGTATCTGAGGGAATCGGTCGTGGTAGACAGCTGGTGGGAAAAGGGGTATAATCGTAACTTCAGCTATAAGATGCCAATCCCATCAATCATTCGACCCGTCTAATCGTTCCCTCATAATTACCTCTACTGCTTGGTCCAGCGGTCTAGACACGCGACGAGAACGGCAAGCCGACAATGTAATAATTACAAACAATATAATAATAACGCTGAATAACGTTCGAAAGAATACGAGTTATCATCTCGACATGATGTCGACAAGGATGCTCGTGCAAGCGCACAAGGCTCTAACACGAGTTCGTGCACGCGGCCTCCTCAGCTCGGCAAATGACCTCGGCAAACGATCTTGGCACGGGATCTCGACACAAGGTCTTGGTCGAGGTCTCGATACGTCGTCCTAATACGATGTCGATCTCGTCCTCAGGTGTTACAGGAGCGACCGAAAAATCCGGAGGGATTCGTTCGAAGGTTAATGGAGCCGCCACCAATAATTTATTTCGTAGGGAAAATATTAGAAAAACCCTTTTTTTGAAGAAAATGGTCTTTGAGACCAGACTTGGGTTCGGGAGTCGAATTATGCGTAGGGAAGGTATTAGCACCCTACAACAACCTTTCGAAAAAAGTTACCTCAGAATAATTGTGCAAAATTATATTAACTATTAAAAATATCCATTTCCCTTTTATTAAAAAAAAGACAAAAATTAACAAAGATAAAAAGAGGACTTAATAAAAGTTGTTTATTTTTGCGCTTGACAGGAATGGGCTCCTGCTCCTACGTATCCCCGGGTGCAATGGAGAAATCAAAGGCTACGTAGTTCTTGGGTAGAAAATGGTTGTGTTTTGGTTGATTTTAATTAACCAATTTGTGACTTAATTTTTATGGTTTGCGTAGTGATCAAACCAAAAGTGGATTTGGCGTAATCACTACTAATATTTTAAAATATTTTATTAAGATTTTTGTAATGACCAAACCAAAAGAGGATTTAGAGTAGTCATTGATTTTAAGTTTTTTGAAATTGGAAAAGGGTTTGCGTAGTGACCAAACTAAAAGTGGATTTGACGTTGTCACTACTAATATTTATTAGATTTTTTATTAGGAAATTATGAAGACCAAACTAAAAGAGGATTTGGAGTATTCATCGGAAAAAGTTTGCGTAGTTACTAAACCAAAAGTGGATTTGGCGTAATCAATACTAATATTTTAAATTATTATTATTATTATTATTATTTTCTAAGCTAGAAACAATTATTAATAATAGCAAATATAACAAAAGTATCTAACATTATAAATAAAGACAAACATAAACATACTAACAAAAATACAGAGAAAGAAAAAGAGAGAATGAATTGATGCACTTTCCACAAGAGAAAATATTTTTTGTTGGGCGCAATACGTCAGACCCACGAACTCCTCAAATCTTGAAGGTTGAAGAGGGATAGTAACCCTCCCATTAAATTTTTTTGACTAAAGCAAAGGCCATATGCTTTGCACTAGGCCCATTGATCTATTTTTCTTAGATGATCTTAGTGCTTGGTGATGCACTCCTTATATAGGAGAATGAGAGGTTAAAAGAGTGTGGATTTTTTCAATGGGGACTTCAATAGTAAAGTTGGGAGTTGGCTTCTTAAGTTTGATATTTTAAATGTTCAACAAAACTAAATAGCCAACTTTGAGCACTAATACAACACTTAAAACAACTTTATTGTGCTTCATGACCTTCATAAGAATTATAGACATTGTTTTCAGCTTTCAAATGGCACAAGTTTCATCTCAAAAGGATATCTACAACTCAAAATATTGTCAACACAAGTGGCTGTCCTGAACAGCACAGGTAACACCACGTCTCAAACTTCGAGCTGCATTTTGTCCATGATGGAGGTCGATCTGGGATTGTATCCCAAAATAATAGTTGTAGATCTTTTTCTTATCTTTTCAACGGTATAAAGAACACCTCATTTGGGCAAATATAGCTCAAGATATGACATTTTCTCTGAGCATTGTTCAACAAAATGTGTTGTGCGCTTTTGTGCAGTTTCATAACTTTCAAGCTATTTTCGGGCAGTAAATCATTAGAATCAAGTCTTGAATCCATCATAACATTTGTAGCCAAGGATGTTAGCTTTCAAATGGCGTTAGTTTCATTAAAAAATGACATCTAAAACTCAAGATATGACATAATCTTTACATACTGTTCAAAACCATTTTCCAACATACATGTTCTTACTTCCAAGTCAATTTGGACTTAGTAAACTTCAGACTTGGCTCTTGGGTTCCTCATCAAAGTTGTAGAGTTTTGTCTTAGCTTTCTAACAAGGTAAAAATCACTTTAATATCATCTCCACAACATTAATTACACCCAGAATGCATAAGCTATACCAAAGTGTAAATTTTTTCAACCTCTTTTCTCTTCGAGATTTCTTTCTCCTTTTTTCTCTACTACTATTTTTGTTCTTATTGAATGTTATTTTTTTTCTGGACAAAATTAGGGTATGACAGTTTTCTATTGGGTTTCTTTGTTTTCTAGGACATTCATTTACTCACAACAAAATGCTAAAAATTACAACAAAATCATCCAAAATAGGGCTTGAACACATAACCACAAGAACAAGAGCACTGTTTTGTACCATCTAAACTAGATAAACTTATTGTTTGTGAGAGAAATTATGTCATTTATATTAAGTAAAAATAAAATTTTTGAGGCCTTTCGTTTAAAATTTTTGGGCCCTAAAGCCCTTGCCTTAGTGGTTTGGGCCCTAGGCCAGCCCTAAACCTGACTTGCCCCACACTCTCTCAAATGAATTGTCACAAGCATTGCAAATAAAAGATCAAGATATCATCAATGTTATGAACTTGGTTAACATCACAAAAGAGCGGTTACAAACTAAGTGGGATAATGGATAATAGTCTTTACTACAAGATGTAAATTTATTTTGCAATAAGTATGACATTAATATTCCTAACATGAAAGATATATTTCCTAAGGGAGATCACGATGTGGGATAAATAGCTTACATCCAATGTAGGTTGCGTAATCGAATGTGGGATAAATGAATGAATAATTGTCTAGTGACTTATATTGAGAACATGAACACTAACAATGAGTTGATCATTCAACTTTTTCAAAACCTGAAGTCACGTAGAAGATAATTATATGTATGTAATTTGTTTGATTAGATATATTAAAATTTTATGATTTTAACATTTATGTCTTTATTTTTATATATTATGATTTTAAAATTTTATGAAGCTAAATAGTTTGACCCCCCAAACCCAGGGTCTTGAATATGCCACTGCTTACACTATCAATTTTAAGGCCACCAGAAACAATTTTAGGCTCATGCATATGAAAAGTAAAGCATCTGTTTTATGCATTATTATCAAAATATTAAAATTAATTTCATAATATATAAAAAGTTTGAAGGTTTATCTAATATTAATATATCCACGTGTACCCATGGATACCCGCGGATATTCAAAAATTTACCGGATACCGCCATATATATGGGGCGGTATGGGTAGGATATTCATCCAATGGGGGCTATTACCCGTATCCACTCCGCCCCATTTAATTCTGTACTCGTAAATACTTTAAACAAACTTGAAAACCCCATTAGTTGACTAAAGATACTAAAATAAATGAGATAATCAGGGCAGAAAAGATGACACAAGTATTTATCCTAATTAACTCTTAATCTTAGAACTACGTCTAGTCTCTTCGTCTGAAGGATTTTCTCCTCAAACCAAACTGGTTACAACCACATATATCTTCTAGTCCATTATACTATACATTCGAAACCCTTAAGGCAACACTAATAAGCCTTCACTTGACTTATACTCCCTCCAGACTCAAATATAAGTAAAAACAAGTTGTATTTGGTAGCACAAAATATAAGCAAATTTCAACTAATTTCACTCTATTTAATGTTATGATTCCCAAAATACTTTTCAATTAATTCATATTTCGTTTTTCAATAATCCTATTTTATTCTCGCGAGTCAACTTCACATGGAAAATTAAACGAAGGTAAAGGTAGTTTGGTAAATACAATTGTTTTTTTATTACATCAAGAAAATTAAATGAGGTCAACTAATATTCTTTTTGATTATTTTTTCTTATATTTGAGTCCGGATGGAGTAACTTACAACAAGAAATAAATGTTAATTTGTAAGGTTCAGAGAATTAACTCTCTATAGAGAGAATGTAGAAGTAAAAGCTCAAATAATTTTTGTCTTAAATCTTACATAGAGAATAATAACTGAAAGCACTGAAAGAATCGAAGAATTAAATGAGCAGCTTTTCAACAAGTTTGTTGTTCTTCTTTATTTGATTCTTCATATGTTCTATTACTTAGCCAATTTTTGAATAATCCTACTGTGAGATGATCAAGTCTATTCTGACTTGGCATTTAATGATTTATTCATTCAGTTTGTCTTCTTTCTACGGTAGCATTAGCCTTACAATGTAGCTAGGTGGCTCCTTTTCGATCTGGAAGTGTTGAAGATAGATTTATCTCTTCCCATCGTCAATGTTTTGTCCAAAATCTCAGGTAGGCTGGTGTGCATTTTAGGCCTTCTTCCAACGGCCCAAAGTGTGGTTTCCTTTGGCCTAGTGCAGTACTTGAGAGCAGCGGAGGTGGGTACCTACAAAGGAACTCTAACACTCAAGTTAGTATGTGAGTTTAGCTAAGGCTATGAGAATGGAATAGTGCATAACTTTGCATAGTGTTCTCATCCTTTTGTTAGAGGTGGGTCAGTGGCCTGTCTCCATGTCCCCACGTAGTCGAGGTCAACTCCTATACGAATGATTCTTTCCTAGTACAAGGGACAAATCTCATGTCCCAGAGATATGTCGCTTGCCAAATCTGGTCAAGATCTATATGGAGCGGTTAAAGATTGAGTGGTCGTATCCCCTTAGTGTACGATCTATCTCCTACACTGTTAGCGTATTTCATACACTACTTTTTAAGGCAAGTGCACCAATCGTAACCAGTAATATAGTAATGAATAGAGTATCGTCTCCACAGGGATTATGATGGTTATCAATAAGAATAAGTGTGTAATTACTTTAAACGGAAATGATTTGGATATTTTGATTGTAATTGTAACTTTGAACAAGTTAAAGTAAAAATAGAATTGACTTGGTTGGTTGAAAACGACTATGATTTGAATCCTCTTGTACTTGCTCTTATGTAGCTAGTTCACCATTGACTTAAGTAATTTCATATAAATTGAAGTTCGAATCAACTGAATTAGCTTAAGGACAATCCCTTGCCTCATAAACCCTTTATTCTAGCCACAATCCCTAATCCCTTAGGTGATTAATGTAAGTCTGGTATACAACCTAAGAGGGGGGGTGAATTAGGTTGAACGATTTTCGAGTAACTTTTAGAGATTTTTCGTTCTTTTGTTTTATGGATAGATAGATGGAGTTTGATTGATAAACAAAAGTAAAAGGATAAGGAAGAAGATTGAGACACAAGAATTTATCTTTGGTTCCCTAACCACTTGGGTACATCCAGCTTCTTCCGACACTGCAGAGCAATTCACTATGATAAAAATTCTTGTTACAAGCAAGCCTCACCCCAAGGCTCCCTAACAATCTCTATACAACAAGATAGCACCCACTATCTTTTCAAACCAAAACCCAACACAAGGATGAGTTTAATAATTGTGAAGAATGGTAAAGCATATGGTCAGATCGGATCAATATCACTTTGTAACTATACAACTTAGTGCTCAAGAACTTTTTCAGAATATGAAAATAGTATCTAAGTTCTAGGCAAGAAAGTTTTGAAGGTTTAGAACTTGTAAAATGATATTGAACTCTTATGGTTGAAAGAATGAAAGTTGTGTCTGTTCTGATGTAAAAGAAAGGTATATATATATACATCAGATTGTGTCTGAAGCAAGGTGATCGTTTGGCAACTTTCCAGGGACCAAAACACACCATTTGAAATCATAACATTTCAGAAAATTTGATTTTGAAGCAGTGGTAATCGATTACGTCGTTGTGGTAATCGATTACATGTGTACGTTGAAAATCAGCTATTCAAAAATTTAGTTGTTGTAATCGATTACACCTTTTAGGTAATCGATTACATCCACATCACCGGGACTTTAGGTAATCGATTACAGCTTTGAGGTAATCGATTCCTGCAATGAAAAAAGTTTTCTCTTGAGATTTCAAAAGGATTGCTTCAACACTTAACTTTGAAAATAACTTAGATTAAGTTTTAAACTTAAGGAATGAGTTGTTTGAGCACATCTAAGTTATATAATCACAGCTTGTAATATGTCAAAGATACAAACCATACGTACAGAGAATTGACAATACATAATTAAAGTCTCTGTAGAATCTTTGACTTGATCTATCGAAGGCTTTTCTTCTTTTTGATTAGTAATCTTGTCATCATCTAAACCCAGCCAAGTTTAAGAAGGAAATCTTCTTCACAATCTCCCTCTTTTTGATGATGACAAACACCAATCTTGTTAACGGTTTGCGAACGGAAAAGCTCCCCCTGTCTTGTATATCTCCCCCTTTGTATTGGAGTTGGGAAACCTGAAAAGTTAGTAAAATACAAGATATACAGATAATATCTGCTTTCTCCCCCTTTTGACATCATCAAAAAGAAGAAAAAGTAGCATAAATACAATATAGCGCATATATTGACCAAGCTCAGTCAAACACAAACTAAATACTTAATATTAAACATCCATACAAACTTTGCAAAGGTCCTACTTAGTAAAGTCCAAAGAAAAAAAAACAGAAATCAGAGAAAAATTAAAGGAAGAATTACATAACTAGAAATCCAACATAAACAAGTATGACATAATGATAATATGATGCATGCATGATGAAGCAAATCAGGCTACTCTTCATCCTCCTCATTGTCATTTCCAAAAGCTTCAAGGCGGTCCATGCGAGCAGACAGTTGATCAAACCTCTCAGCCATGTAACCACGGACACTCCTAAGCTCATCCAAAATCATTTGATTGGTGACCGCACCATCTTGAGGTTCTTCATCTTCTTGTGCAGGAGGGTGTAGCAGATCGCTTCGATGCCTGTAGACTCGTTCAAAGAAGATCCCGCTTTATACCCATTTTTGGTAAGATATCCATATGGATTTCATTTTCAAAGCAGTGTCATTTCCAGAGAAACCTCATTGTTGGTGTCTACATTGCAAAGCACTCCAACAATCGGGAGATTTGTCTAGCATAAGGCAAACTTGTAGTTCATTTGCTTGGTGACAACATGTGATTCACAACCAAATAGGCCCAGTTGATAGGTTTGTTATTCTTGATAGCATACATGATTTGCATTTCAAAATCATTGATTTGAGAGTAGTTTGAGGCCTTAGGTACTAAGACATAGCAGATAACATAATGAAGAAGTCTATCATCAACGTTCAAGTGTCCTACAGAGAGAATATTTCTAGCAGAGGAGGCTGCACCAGACCGTTGTCTTTTGTGGGCAATTTCAGTCTCATCATATCGACACATGGATAAATAGAAGTCTCTCTTGTCATACTCCTCCCAATCACATAAGAAATCAGTATGAATCCTTTCTCCCTCAAATGGAATATCAAGAAACTCTCCAATTTGCTTCAAGGATAATTTAATTGGAACCCCTTTTACCCAAGAAACCAGACCACTACCCTTAGCCTCTAAATTGCAATAGAACACTCTAACAAGATCAGGGTAATAGTTTCCAAAATCAATAACAAGTGGTGTCACTTCCTGACTTTCGAGTAATGAAGGAAAATTGAATCTAGCAAAAGCAATAAGACTCACATACTTTGGAGTGATGAGTTTCCTACCAATGAACTGTTGGAAGCGAGTTCTTTGATCAGTGTTAGCCAACAGCCTTGATAAGTCCAGAGGATTGGGATTCGCTCTCCTTGCATCAGTCACAGAAGGATTCTTGCTTCTGAACTTCCTTGAATGTTCCATGGTGATGATAGTGTGGAAAGTAGACATAGGGTTCGAAATTTTGGGGAAAAAATAGAAGAGGGCCACCAATGGGAAGAGGATTATAGATTAGAAGTGAAGGATTTGAGCAACAATGGTAGAAATGAGGATTGGAAGGTGGGTGGTTGAGAAAGGATGAGAGGTAACCGATTGCAAGAATGAAAGAAATGATTTTGGAAACTGATTTTATGCAGAAAAACTGTCAGTTTTCGCAAATTTTCGCGGATGTAATCGATTACACCCAAGTGGTAACCGATTACGCGTCGGGTCAGTGGTGCGAAAAACTGAACTTTTTGAACATGTAATCGATTACCCTGATACTGTAATCGATTACACATGGTAAAAAAAATTTGTTTTTTTTTTTTAAAAAAATTATTGATAAAACATGCAATGTATGAGTATCTATTCTATGTATAACATACATATCACATAGATTTATGATTAAAAACACATAGATACACTAGAATGACACAATAAAAACATATAGGTTAAATGAAAGAACCTGTCACCAAATATGTTGGTCTCATATATCCTTTTCATCCAAAATGCCAAGTTCTCTTCTTATTTTGAAGAAGGGTTCTTTGGCTAATGGCTTTGTGAAGATGTCTGCTAATTGAGCATGAGTATCAACAAATGTAATCTCCACGTCTCCTTTTAGAACATGATCTCGTAGAAAATGATGTCGAATGTCTATATGCTTGGTACGAGTGCATAACAGGATTCTTTGAAATATTTATAGCACTTGTATTGTCACACCTTAAAGGAATGCATCCATGATTGATTCCATAATCACATAGTTGTTGTTTTAGCCAAAGGCTTTGAGCACAACAACTTCCAAACAATATATTACCTTCGGTCTTTGAGAGCAACACTTGCTTGTTTCTTGCAAGACCAGGATATCAAAGCATTTCCAAGGATATGGCATGTGCCACTAGTACTTTTTCGATCGCTTTGCATCCTGCATAATCGTAATCTGAGTAGCCAACTAAAGAACAGATACTACCTTTGGGATACCATAGGCCAACATTTGTTGTCCCTTTTAGATACTTCATGATCCTCTTTACGTAAGAAAGATGAGATTCTTTTGGATTGACTTGAAATCGAGCACGTAGACATACGCTAAACATAATGTCGGGACGATCGCGATTAAGTATAATAATGAACCAATCATACCTCGATATTTCTTGATGTCTCTTGATAAACCTGACTCATCTTGATCAATATAAGTACCAGATCCCATAGGAGTTGCAATCTCTTTCTGATTATCCATGTCAAACCTTTTTAATAGTTCTTTACAAGATTTTGATTGATTTTGGAAGATACCATTCTTAGTTTGCTTGATTTGAAGTCCAAGAAAGTAATTCACTTTCCCATCATGGACATTTCAAATTCTCCTTGCATTACCATTGAGAACTCTTCACACAAATCTTTATTGGTTGATCCGAAAATGATGTCATCAACATAAATTTGGACCAATAGAGTGTGATCCTTAATTCTCTTGATGAGCAGTAGTATCTACCTTACCCTTTTCAAATCCTTTTTCCTTTAAGAATTGACTAAGTCTGTCATCCCAAGCCCTAGGGGTTTGTTTTAAGCCATAAAGAGCTTTCTTCAATTTGAATACATGTGAGGGTTTTGAAATCTTCAAACCCAGGAGGTTGTTTGACATAAACTTCCTCATTTATGTATCCATTCAAGAAGGCACTTTTGACATCCATTTGAAATTATTGAAAATCTAAAGAGCAAGCATAACCAAGTAATAAACGTATAGCTTCTTACCTTGCAACAGGAGCGAATGTCGCTTCAAAATCAATTCCTTCCTCTTGATTATAGCCTTGAGCAACCAACCTTGCTTTGTTTCGAATAATTATCCCATTTTCATCAAGTTTGTTCTTAAACACCCATTTTGTACCAATGATGTGTTTGTCTTGTGGTCTAGGGACAAGTTCCCAAACTTGATTCCTTTCAAATTGGTTTAACTCTTCTTGCATGGCAAGAATCCATTGATCGCCTTCAAGAGCTTCATTTATCTTTGAAGGTTCTATTTGAGAGACAAAAGCCATGTATTGGCAAGCTTCCTTCAGATTTAATCTTGTTTTTACTCCTGATTCAATATCACCAAATACTTTGTCAAGAGGATGATCCCGATGAGTTCTCCATTCACGAGGTAGATCAGGATGATTCTGCTCTTGTTGAAGATTGTCGTCTTGGTGATTGATTGAATTAATTTGTTTTTCTTTGACAGAGTCTTCCTTAAGTAATTCTGACTCAGCATCCTTAGTAGTGTCTTTTGTAGATGCTTCCATTATATCATCATCATCATCGTCACAAGAAACTTTCTCTACAGTTGGGTTAGTTTCATCAAAGGAAACATGCATAGATTCTTCTATAACTAAGGTTCTTTTATTATAAATTCTATAGGCTTTACTTGAAAGAGAATAGCCAAGAAATATACCTTCGTCAGATTTCTCATTGAACTTACCTAGGTTGTCTTTGTCATTGTTGAGTACAAAGCATTTGCATCCAAAGACATGAAGATGTGAGATGTTTGGCTTTCTTCCTTTATATAGTTCATAAGGAGTCTTCTTCAAGATCGGCCTTATATTGACTCGATTTGTAACATAGCAAGTCAGTTTCATCGCATCTGCCTGTATACTTTGGTAGACTTGAATCACCGAGCATTGTTCTAGCCAGTTCAATTAGAGATCGATTCTTTCTTTCTCGCCACGCCATTTTGTTGAGGAGTCCTTGGGTGAGAAGTAGTGAGTGATACCATGTTCTTCACAGAATTCCTCAAAAAGAGCATTTTGGAACTCCCCACCATGATCACTTCTAATTGACACAATCTTCATAGATTTTTCATTTTGCACTTGTTTTGCATATTTCTTGAAAGCCTTAAATGCATCACCTTTTTGTGCTAAAAATAGAGTCCAAGAACATCTAGAGAAATCATCAACAATAACTAAAGCATAAACATTACCTCCAAAGCTTCTAGTTCTTGAGGGACCAAAAAGATCCATGTGAATCAACTGAAGTGGTCTTGTAGTTGATACCACATTCTTTGGTTTAAAAGAGGATTTTGTTTGTTTCCCCTTTTGGCATGCGTCACATAATCTATCTTTGACAAATTTCATTTTGGGTAATCCAATAACAAGATCATGTTTGACAAGCTTATTCAAATGTTCCATGTGAATATGTGCTATTCTTTGTGCCAAAGCCATGCATCATTATTGTTTACCACTAGACATTTAATCTTCAAAGATAAATCATCTAGACATACCTTATAGGAGTTGTCGATTCTATTTCCCACTAACTTCTCTTCAGGAGAGGCTTCATTTTCAATGATACATTTTTCTTTGATGAAGTTTACTCTGAATCCTTTATCGCAGAGTTGACTTATGCTAATCAAATTGTGCTTCAAACCTTCGACATATAGGACATCATCAATAGTTGTGAAGGGAGAAGCTCCAATCTTTCCAATCCCAAGAATCTTTCCTCTATTGTTATCTCCATATGTGACATATCCTTTAGATTTCAGCTTCAGAGATGTAAACTTTGTACAATCACGAATCATGTGCCTAGAACGTACCACTATCAAGATACCATGTGTTCTTTGGTCTTTGTTGCATTTCTACAAAATGTATTTAATGTATCGTTAGGTACCCAAAGTGATTTGGGTCCTGATGGGTTAATGCCTTTCCTTACCCATATGAATTCTCCATAAGGAACTCCAAAGTTTCTTATGTAGCAAGCATCAGTATGGCCTTTGACATACAAAGAATCACAATTCTTATAAATATGACTAGTGATAGAACTACTAGGCTTGTCTCTTTTTACATTTCTAGAAATTGAATGATTTCCATTCTTAACCTCATTTCTAGAGTTTGCTTTAGAAGAGTTTCCAATATGCAATTTAGATGATTCTGAGTTGTTGGTAGTTGTGCTTGCTTTGACAAATATAGTTTTGTTAGGACTTGGTGTTTGAAAATTTGAAAAACCAAGACCATGTTTGTTGTTTGAATACCTTTGTCTACTAAGCACTTCTTCTAAACCAATTTGACCTTTTTCATATCTTTTGATCACTTGGTTTAGACCAACAATCTTAGATTCATATCTTAAACATTTATTACATACAGAATTTTTGACATTTTTTGACTCCACACATGTGTCATTAGAACTTCTTTCTAGTTCTAAAATTAATTTCTTTTGTTTCGAAATTGTTCTAGAAAGTATCAAACATTCTTCATGTAACTCATGAAATGCATTCTGTAATTCTATATAAGATGGTTTTTCATTAGACATAGAAGAACTAACCTCTTGTTCATCATCTGAGTGATGTGATGCCATTAGCGCTTTGACTTGATTCTCCACTTTCTGAATCGGAGGATGTACTTACTTCATTGTCATTCCATGCAATGTAGGCCTTTGGATTTGAATTCCTTTTTCCCTTTGAAGTACTTCTTCTTTGTCGATTAGGACATTACGCTTTCATATGTCCTTCCTTACAGCATTCAAAACATGTGAAGTTCGATTTGAAGTGGATGTATCCCTTTTCTTGAAAAAATTCTTTTTGTTATCAAATTTAATATTTTGGTCTTTTTAAGAAATTTTCCAAACCTTTTACCAGAGGGTGATGTTCTCATCTTCATCGCTGCTTTCTTCTTCATGTTGTTTTCTGGTGTCAACCTTTAAGGCAATGCTTTTGTTCTTTTTCTCTTTGACTTCAGTCTCTTCCAATCTTCCAAGTTCCAATTCATGTTCTTGGAGTTTTCCAAATAATGCCGCAGGTCATTTTTGATGGACTTTTCTTCTCGTAAATTGTTGTAACCTTTGGTTGCCATTGCCGAAGTCAATGATCGAAGAATCTTAAGATTCAACTCATCATTGGTAAAGGTCTTTCCAAGAGCCATTAAGTGATTTGTCAAATGAGAGAATCTCTTTTGCAAATCAAGTATTGATTCATAGCTGCATTCTAAACATTTCATACTCTTGTGATAAAGTATTCAGTTTAGATCTCTTTACTTCTATTGTTCCTTCATGGGTTACTTCTAGAGTATCCCAAATCTCTTTAGCAGTTTTACAATGTGAGATAAGAAAGAATTCATCCATACATAATGCTGACTGTAGAATGTTCTTGGCCTTTTTGTCGTAGAGCACTCTCTTCTTGTCATCATCCGTCCATGAGGTTTTGACTTTATCTTGCACTTCATTGTTAATGACTGTTGTAGGCACATAAGGACCATTCTCTACAGCATCCCATATTTCTTCTCCTTGTGCTTCAAGATAGGATTGCATGCGAATCTTCCAGAAGTCATAGTGTTCTCCAACGAAACATGGAGGCTTGTTGTTACTGCCACCATCTCTAAAAGTAGGATTGTTGTCATGAAGCCATGGATCGAAGGAGCGGTTACCTTAACCTCGCCTCGATACCAAATGTAAGTCCGTATACAACCTAAGAGGGGGTGAATTATGTTGAACGATTTTCGAGTAACTTTTAGAGATTTTTCGTTCTTTTGTTTTATGGATAGATAGATGGAGTTTGATTGATAAACAAAAGTAAAAGGATATGGAAGAAGATTGAGACACAAGAATTTATACGTTCCCCTAACCACTTGGGTACATCCAGCTTCTTTCCGACACTGCAGAGCAATTCACTATGATAGAAATTCTTGTTACAAGCAAGCCTCACCCCAAGGCTCCCTAACAATCTCTATACAACAAGATAGCACCCCACTATCTTTTTCAAACCAAAACCCAACACAAGGATGAGTTTAATAATTGTGAAGAATGGTAAAGCATATGGTCAGTATTAGATCAATATCACTTTGTAACTATACAACTTAGTGCTCAAGAACTTTTCGTAATATGAAAATAGTATCTAAGTTCTAGGCAAGAAAGATTTGAAGGTTTAGAACTTGTAAAATGATATTGAACTCTTATGGTTGAAAGAATGAAAGTTGTGTCTGCTCCGATGTAAAAGAAAGGTATATATATATACATCGATTGTGTTCAAGCAAGGTGATCGCTTGGCAACTTTCCAGGGACCAAAACACACCATTTGAAATCATAACATTTCAGAAAATTTGATTTTGAAGTAGTGGTAATCGATTACGCTGTTGTGGTAATCGATTACATGTGTACGCTGAAAATCAGCTATTCAAAATTTAGTTGTTGTAATCGATTACACCTTTAGGTAATCGATTACATCCACATCACCGAGACTTTAGGTAATCGATTCTGACTTTGAGGTAATCGATTCTCGCAATGAAAACGCTTTCTCTTGAGATTTCAAAAGGATTGCTTCAACACTTAACTTTGAAAATAACTTAGATTAAGTTTTAAACTTAAGGAATGAGTTGTATGAGCACATCTAAGTTATATAATCACAGCTTGTAATATGTCAAAGATACAAACCATAATGCACAGAGAATTGACAATACATAATTAAAGTCTCTGTAGAATCTTTGACTTGATCTATCGAAGGCTTTTCTTCTTTTTGATTAGTAATCTTGTCATCATCTAAACCCACCAAGTTTAAGAAGGAAATCTTCTTCACAATCTCCCTCTTTGATGATGACAAACACCAATCTTGTTAACGGTTTATGAACGGAAAAGCTCCCCTGTCTTGTATATCTCCCTTTGTATTGGAGTTGGGAAACCTGAAAAGTTAGTAAAATACAAGATATACAGATAATATCTCGCTTTCTCCCCTTTTGACATCATCAAAAGAAGAAAAAGTAGCATAAATACAATATAAGCGCATATATTGACCAAGCTCACCAAACACAAACTAAATACTTAATATTAAACATCCATACAAACTTTGCAAAGGTCCTACTTAGTAAAGTCCAAAGAAAAAACAGTAAATCAGAGAAAAATTAAAGGAAGAATTACATAACTAGAAATCCAACATAAACAAGTATGACATAATGATAATATGATGCATGCATGATGAAGCAAATCAGCTACTCTTCATCCTCCTCATTGTCATTTCCAAAAGCTTCAAGGCGGTCCATGCGAGCAGGACAGTTGATCAAACCTCTCACCATGTAACCACGGACACTCCTAAGCTCATCCAAAATCATTTGATTGGTGACCGCACCATCTTGAGGTTCTTCATCTTCTTGTGCAGAGGGTGTAGCGGATCGCTTCGATGCCCTGTAGACTCGTTCAAAGAAGATCCCGCTTTATACCCATTTTTGGTAAGATATCCATATGGATTTCATTTTCAGCAGTGTCATTTCCAGAGAAACCTCATTGTTGGTGTCTACATTGCAAAGACTCCAACAATCGGGAGATTTGTCTAGCATAAGGCAAACTTGTAGTTATTTCGGCCGGTGACAACATGTGATTCACAACCAAATAGGCCCAGTTGATAGGTTTGTTATTCTTGATAGCATACATGATTTGCATTTCAAAATCATTGATTTGAGAGTAGTTTGAGGCCTTAGGTACTAAGACATAGCAGATAACATAATGAAGAAGTCTATCATCAACGTTCAAGTGTCCTACAGAGAGAATATTTCTAGCAGAGGAGGCTGCACCAGACCGTTGTCTTTTGTGGGCAATTTCAGTCTCATCATATCGACACATGGATAAATTGAAGTCTCTCTTGTCATACTCCTCCCAATCACATAAGAAATCAGTATGAATCCTTTCTCCCTCAAATGGAATATCAAGAAACTCTCCAATTTGCTTCAAGGATAATTTAATTGCAACCTTTTACCCAAGAAACCAGACCACTACCCTTAGCCTCTAAATTGCAATAGAACACTCTAACAAGATCAGGGTAATAGTTTCCAAAATCAATAACAAGTGGTGTCACTTCCTGACTTTCGAGTAATGAAGGAAAATTGAATCTAGCAAAAGCAATAAGACTCACATACTTTGGAGTGATGAGTTTCCTACCAATGAACTGTTGGAAGCGAGGTCTTTGATCAGTGTTAGCCAGCAACCTTGATAAGTCCAGAGGATTGGGATTCGCTCTCCTTGCATCACCATGTATGATTCTTGCTTCGAACTTCCTTGAATGTTCCATGGTGATGATAGTGTGGAAAGTAGACATAGGGTTCAAATTTTGGGAAAAAATAGAAGAGGGCCACCAATGGGAAGAGGATTATAGATTAGAAGTGAAGGATTTGAGAAACAATGGTAGAAATGAGGATTGGAAGGTGGGTGGTTGAGAAAGGATGAGAGGTAACCGATTGCAAGAATGAAAGAAATGATTTTGGAAACTGATTTTATGCAGAAAAACTGTCAGTTTTCGTAAATTTTTGCGGATGTAATCGATTACACCCAAGTGGTAACCGATTACGTCGGGTCGATGGTGCGAAAATCTGAACTTTTGAACATGTAATCGATTACCACATCAGAATCGATTACACATGGTAAAAAAAATTTGTTTTTTTTTTTTAAAAAAATTATTGATAAAACATGCAATGTATGAGTATCTATTCTATGTATAACATACATATCACATAGATTTATGATTAAAAACACATAGATACACTAGAATGACACAATAAAAACATATAGGTTAAATGAAAGAACTCACACCAAATATGTTGGTCTCATATATCCTTTTCATCCAAAATGCCAAGTTCTCTTCTTATTTTGAAGAAGGGTTCTTTGGCTAATGGCTTTGTGAAGATGTTCAAGCTAATTGAGCATGAGTATCAACAAATGTAATCTCCACGTCTCCTTTTAGAACATGATCTCGTAGAAAATGATGTCGAATGTCTATATGCTTGGTACGAGAGTGCATAACAGGATTCTTTGAAATATTTATAGCACTTGTATTGTCACACCTTAAAGGAATGCATCCATGATTGATTCCATAATCACATAGTTGTTGTTTTAGCCAAAGGCTTTGAGCACAACAACTTCCACCGCAATATATTCTCGCTTTGGTCTTTGAGAGCAACACTTGCTTGTTTCTTGCAAGAGCAGGATCACAAAGCATTTCCAAGGATATGGCATGTGCCACTAGTACTTTTTCGATCAGCTTTGCATCCTGCATAATCGTAACTGAGTAGCCAACTAAAGAACAGATACTACCTTTGGGATACCATAGGCCAACATTTGTTGTCCCTTTAGATACTTCATGATCCTCTTTACTGTAAGAAAGATGAGATTCTTTTGGATTGACTTGAAATCGAGCACAGAGACATACGCTAAACATAATGTCAGGACGACTGGCAGTTAAGTATAATAATGAACCAATCATACCTCGATATTTCTTGATGTCTACTGATAAACCTGACTCATCTTGATCAATATAAGTACCAGATCCCATAGGAGTTGCAATCTCTTTGCAGTTATCCATGTCAAACCTTTTTAATAGTTCTTTACAGTATTTTGATTGATTTAGGAAGATACCATTCTTAGTTTGCTTGATTTGAAGTCCAAGAAAGTAATTCAGCTTTCCCATCATGGACATTTCAAATTCTCCTTGCATTACCATTGAGAACTCTTCACACAAATCTTTATTGGTTGATCCGAAAATGATGTCATCAACATAAATTTGGACCAATAGAGTGTGATCCTTAATTCTCTTGATGAACAGAGTAGTATCTACCTTACCCTTTTCAAATCCTTTTTCACTTAAGAATTGACTAAGTCTGTCATACCAAGCCCTAGGGGCTTGTTTTAAGCCATAAAGAGCTTTCTTCAATTTGAATACATGTGAGGGGTTTTTGAAATCTTCAAACCCAGGAGGTTGTTTGACATAAACTTCCTCATTTATGTATCCATTCAAGAAGGCACTTTTGACATCCATTTGAAATAATTGAAAATCTAAAGAGCAAGCATAACCAAGTAATAAACGATAGCTTCTAACCTTGCAACAGAGCGAATGTCTCTTCAAAATCAATTCCTTCCTCTTGATTATAGCCTTGAGCAACCAACCTTGCCTTGTTTCAATAATTATCCCATTTTCATCAAGTTTGTTCTTAAACACCCATTTTGTACCAATGATGTGTTTGTCTTGTGGTTCAGGGACAAGTTCCCAAACTTGATTCCTTTCAAATTGGTTTAACTCTTCTTGCATGGCAAGAATCCATTGATCGCCTTCAAGAGCTTCATTTATCTTTGAAGGTTCTATTTGAGAGACAAAAGCCATGTATTGGCAAGCTTCCTTCAGATTTAATCTTGTTTTTACTCCCGATTCAATATCACCAAATACTTTGTCAAGAGGATGATCCCGATGAGTTCTCCATTCACGAGGTAGATCAGATGATTCTGCTCTTGTTGAAGATTGTCGCCTTGGTGATTGATTGAATTAATTTGTTTTTCTTTGACAGAGTCTTCCTTAAGTAATTCGACTCAAAGATCCTTAGTAGTGTCTTTTGTAGATGCTTCCATTATATCATCATCATCGTCACAAGAAACTTTCTCTACAGTTAGGTTAGTTTCATCAAAGGAAACATGCATAGATTCTTCTATAACTAAGGTTCTTTTATTATAATTTCTATAGGCTTTACTTGAAAGAGAATAGCCAAGAAATATACGTTCGTCAGATTTCTCATCGAACTTACCTAGGTTGTCTTTGTCATTGTTTAGTACAAAGCATTTGCATCCAAAGACATGAAGATGTGAGATGTTTGGCTTTCTTCCTTTATATAGTTCATAAGGAGTCTTTTTCAAGATCGGCCTTATATTGACTCGATTTGAAACATAGCAAGTCAGATTTCATCGTGCATCTCGCCTGTAGTACTTTGGTAGACTTGAATCAATGAGCATTGTTCTAGCCGCCCAATTAGAGATCGATTCTTTCTTTCTCGCCACGCCATTTTGTTGAGGAGTCCTTGAGCTGAGAAGTAGTGAGTGATACCATGTTCTTCATGCATTCCTCAAAAGAGCATTTTGGAACTCCCCACCATGATCACTTCTAATTGACACAATCTTCATAGATTTTTCATTTTGCACTTGTTTTGCATATTTCTTGAAAGCCTTAAATGCATCACCTTTTTGTGCTAAAAATAGAGTCCAAGAACATCTAGAGAAATCATCAACAATAACTAAAGCATAAACATTACCTCCAAAGCTTCTAGTTCTTGAGGGACCAAAGATCCATGTGAATCAACTCAAGTGGTCTTGTAGTTGATACCACATTCTTTGGTTTAAAAGAGGATTTTGTTTGTTTCCCCTTTTGGCATGCGTCACATAATCTATCTTTGACAAATTTCATTTTGGGTAATCCAATAACAAGATCATGTTTGACAAGCTTATTCAAATGTTCCATGTGAATATGTGCTATTCTTTTGTGCCAAAGCCATGCATCATTATTGTTTACCACTAGACATTTAATCTTCAAAGATAAATCATCTAGACATACCTTATAGGAGTTGTCGATTCTATTTCCCACTAACTTCTCTTCAGGAGAGGCTTCATTTTCAATGATACATTTTTCTTTGATGAAGTTTACTCAATCCTTTATCGCAGAGTTGACTTATGCTAATCAAATTGTGCTTCAAACCTTCGACATATAGGACATCATCAATAGTTGTGAAGGAGAAGCTCCAATCTTTCCAATCCCAAGAATCTTTCCTCTATTGTTATCTCCATATGTGACATATCCTTTAGATTTCAGCTTCAGAGATGTAAACTTTGTACAATCACAGTCATGTGCCTAGAATGTACCACTATCAAGATACCATGTGTCAGGTCTTTGTTGCATTTCTACAAAATGATTTAATGTATCGTTAGGTACCCAAAGTGATTTGGGTCCTGATGGGTTAATGCCTTTCCTTACCCATATGAATTCTCCATAAGGAACTCCAAAGTTTCTTATGTAGCAAGCATTGGGGTATGGCCTTTTGACATACAGTAATCACAATTCTTATAAATATGACTAGTGATAGAACTACTAGGCTTGTCTCTCTTTACATTTCTAGAAATTGAATGATTTCCATTCTTAACCTCATTTCTAGAGTTTGCTTTAGAAGAGTTTCCAATATGCAATTTAGATGATTCTGAGTTGTTGGTAGTTGTGCTTGCTTTGACAAATATAGTTTTGTTAGGACTTGGTGTTTGAAAATTTGAAAAACCAAGACCATGTTTGTTGTTTGAATACCTTTGTCTACTAAGCACTTCTTCTAAACCAATTTGACCTTTTTCATATCTTTTGATCACTTGGTTTAGACCAACAATCTTAGATTCATATCTTAAACATTTATTACATACAGAATTTTTGACATTTTCTGACTCCACACATGTGTCATTAGAACTTCTTTCTAGTTCTAAAATTAATTTCTTTTGTTTCGAAATTGTTCTAGAAAGTATCAAACATTCTTCATGTAACTCATGAAATGCATTCAGAATTCTATATAAGATGGTTTTTCATTAGACATAGAAGAACTAACCTCTTGTTCATCATCTGAGTGATGTGATGCCATTAGTGCTTTGACTTCAGATTCTCCACTTTCTGAATCGGAGGATGTACTTACTTCATTGTCATTCCATGCAATGTAGGCCTTTTTGGATTTGAATTCCTTTTTCCCTTTGAAGTACTTCTTCTTTGTCAGATTAGGACATTCTGCTTTCATATGTCCTTCCTTACCGCATTCAAAACATGTGAAGTTCTGATTTGAAGTGGATGTATCCCTTTTCTTGAAAAAATTCTTTTTGTTATCAAATTTAATATTTTGGTCTTTTTTAAGAAATTTTCCAAACCTTTTTACCAGGAGGGTGATGTTCTCATCTTCATCAGCTTTCTTCTTCATGTTGTTTTCTCGTGTCAACCTTTAAGGCAATGCTTTTGTTCTTTTTCTCTTTGACTTCAGCCTCTTCCAATCTTCCAAGTTCCAATTCATGTTCTTGGAGTTTTCCAAATAATGCCGCAGGTCATTTTTGATGTACTTTTCTTCTCGTAAATTGTTGTAACCTTTGGTTGCCATTGCCGAGTCAATGATCGAAGAATCTTAAGATTCAACTCATCATTGGTAAAGGTCTTTCCAAGAGCCATTAAGTGATTTGTCAAATGAGAGAATCTCTTTTGCAAATCAAGTATTGATTCACCGGGCTGCATTCTAAACATTTCATACTCTTGTGATAAAGTATTCAGTTTAGATCTCTTTACTTCTATTGTTCCTTCATGGGTTACTTCTAGAGTATCCCAAATCTCTTTAGCAGTTTTACAATGTGAGATAAGAAAGAATTCATCCATACATAATGCTGACTGTAGAATGTTCTTGGCCTTTTTGTCGTAGAGCACTCTCTTCTTGTCATCATCCGTCCATGAGGTTTTGACTTTATCTTGCACTTCATTGTTAATGACTGTAGGCACATAAGGACCATTCTCTACAAAGATCCCATATTTCTTCTCCTTGTGCTTCAAGATAGGATTGCATGCGAATCTTCCAGAAGTCATAGTGTTCTCCAACGAAACATGGAGGCTTGTTGTTACTGCCACCATCTCTAAAAGTAGGATTGTTGCTTGCGGAAGCCATGGATCGAAGGAGCAGGTTACCTTAACCCGCTCTGATACCAAATGTAAGTCTGGTATACAACCTAAGAGGGGGGGTGAATTAGGTTGAACGATTTTCGAGTGACTTTTAGAGATTTTTCGTTCTTTTGTTTTATGGATAGATAGATGGAGTTTGATTGATAAACAAAAGTAAAAGGATAAGGAAGAAGATTGAGACACAAGAATTTATACTGGTTCCCCTAACCACTTGGGTACATCCAGTTCTTCTGACACCTGCAGAGCAATTCACTATGATAGAAATTCTTGTTACAAGCAAGCCTCACCCCAAGGCTCCCTAACAATCTCTATACAACAAGATAGCACCCCACTATCTTTTCAAACCAAAACCCAACACAAGGATGAGTTTAATAATTGTGAAGAATGGTAAAGCATATGGCTGTATTAGATCAATATCACTTTGTAACTATACAACTTAGTGCTCAAGAACTTTTTCAGAATATGAAAATAGTATCTAAGTTCTAGGCAAGAAAGATTTGAAGGTTTAGAACTTGTAAAATGATATTGAACTCTTATGGTTGAAAGAATAAAAGTTGTGTCTGTTCTGATGTAAAAGAAAGGTATATATATATACATCAGATTGTGTCTGAAGCAAGGTGATCGTTTGGCAACTTTCCAGGGACCAAAACACACCATTTGAAATCATAACATTTCAGAAAATTTGATTTTGAAGCAGTGGTAATCGATTACGTCGTTGTGGTAATCGATTACATGTGTACGTTGAAAATCAGCTATTCAAAATTTAGTTCTTTATGTCGATTACACCTTTTAGGTAATCGATTACATCCACATCATCGAGACTTTAGGTAATCGATTCTGACTTTGAGGTAATCGATTCCTGCAATGAAAAAAGTTTTCTCTTGAGATTTCAAAAGGATTGCTTCAACACTTAACTTTGAAAATAACTTAGATTAAGTTTTAAACTTAAGGAATGAGTTGTTTGAGCACATCTAAGTTATATAATCACAAAGTAATATGTCAAAGATACAAACCATACGTCTGCAGAATTGACAATACATAATTAAAGTCTCTGTAGAATCTTTGACTTGATCTATCGAAGGCTTTTCTTCTTTTTGATTAGTAATCTTGTCATCATCTAAACCCAGCCAAGTTTAAGAAGGAAATCTTCTTCACAATCTCCCTCTTTTTGATGATGACAAACACCAATCTTGTTAACGGTTTGCGAACGGAAAAGCTCCCCCTGTCTTGTATATCTCCCCCTTTGTATTGGAGTTGGGAAACCTGAAAAGTTAGTAAAATACAAGATATACAGATAATATCTGCTTTCTCCCCCTTTTGACATCATCAAAAAGAAGAAAAAGTAGCATAAATACAATATAGCGCATATATTGACCAAGCTCAGTCAAACACAAACTAAATACTTAATATTAAACATCCATACAAACTTTGCAAAGGTCCTACTTAGTAAAGTCCAAAGAAAAAAAACAGAAATCAGAGAAAAATTAAAGGAAGAATTACATAACTAGAAATCCAACATAAACAAGTATGACATAATGATAATATGATGCATGCATGATGAAGCAAATCAGGCTACTCTTCATCCTCCTCATTGTCATTTCCAAAAGCTTCAAGGCGGTCCATGCGAGCAGACAGTTGATCAAACCTCTCAGCCATGTAACCATGGACACTCCTAAGCTCATCCAAAATCATTTGATTGGTGACCGCACCATCTTGAGGTTCTTCATCTTCTTGTGCAGGAGGGTGTAGCAGATCGCTTCGATGCCTGTAGACTCGTTCAGCAGCATCCCAGTTTATACCCATTTTTGGTAAGATATCCATATGGATTTCATTTTCAGCAGGTGTCATTTCCAGAGAAACCTCATTGTTGGTGTCTACATTGCAGCACTCCAACAATCGGGAGATTTGTCTAGCATAAGGCAAACTTGTAGTTCGCTGCTTCAGTGACAACATGTGATTCACAACCAAATAGGCCCAGTTGATAGGTTTGTTATTCTTGATAGCATACATGATTTGCATTTCAAAATCATTGATTTGAGAGTAGTTTGAGGCCTTAGGTACTAAGACATAGCAGAGAACATAATGAAGAAGTCTATCATCAACGTTCAAGTGTCCTACAGAGAGAATATTTCTAGCAGAGGAGGCTGCACTGCATCGCTGTCTTTTGTGGGCAATTTCAGTCTCATCATATCGACACATGGATAAATAGAAGTCTCTCTTGTCATACTCCTCCCAATCACATAAGAAATCAGTATGAATCCTTTCTCCCTCAAATGGAATATCAAGAAACTCTCCAATTTGCTTCAAGGATAATTTAATTGGAACCCCTTTTACCCAAGAAACCTGACCACTACCCTTAGCCTCTAAATTGCAATAGAACACTCTAACAAGATCAGGGTAATAGTTTCCAAAATCAATAGCAAGTGGTGTCACTTCCTGACTTTCGAGTAATGAAGGAAAATTGAATCTAGCAAAAGCAATAAGACTCACATACTTTGGAGTGATGAGTTTCCTACCAATGAACTGTTGGAAGCGAGTTCTTTGATCAGTGTTAGCCAACAGCCTTGATAAGTCCAGAGGATTGGGATTCGCTCTCCTTGCATCAGTCACAGAAGGATTCTTGCTTCTGAACTTCCTTGAATGTTCCATGGTGATGATAGTGTGGAAAGTAGACATAGGGTTCGAAATTTTGGGGAAAAAATAGAAGAGGGCCACCAATGGGAAGAGGATTATAGATTAGAAGTGAAGGATTTGAGCAACAATGGTAGAAATGAGGATTGGAAGGTGGGTGGTTGAGAAAGGATGAGAGGTAACCGATTGCAAGCATGAAGTATAGAGATTAGAAACTCAATTTACATAACATAAACTTGTATTAATATAAGAAAACTAACTACATAAGAGTTTGTACATGATTCATCTCATCCTAATCTAAGGTATTTAGCTACTCATGGTAGTAAAAGAATAACACAAACATATGGAAGAAAACAACTCCATTGATGATCCAAACCTTGTTCCCAAGAATGAATCCTCCTTGAAGATGAAGAACAATGGAACCCTAGCACTCCTAATCTTTCTCCTCAGTGTTTTAGATGTTAGAAAAGGTCCAAGATGAATAAAAAGTGAACAAATATCTAATTATACAGATTCTGCAGCACCGTGCGCATCGCGCACAGTTTAGGCAGTGCAAATGCGCGTCGCGCGCACTGAGGCGGCTTCCAGATTTGCACTGATGCACGTCGCGCACAGATTCTTCCTGATCAGTGCGCATCACGCGCATGAAGACAGAACCAATTTACATAAATGCGCGTCACGCGCATTCCTTTACTTGTAAATGCGCGTCACACGCATACTCAATAACTTGGCTTTTTTTTTCGCATTTTTGGCTGCCTTCGAATCTTATGCTCTCACGAATCATCTTCTTTGCCTTTAATTGAATTCTTGAGAGTGTCTTCTTTTGGTTGTGTTTCCATTCCTAACAATTCAAGTGCAATATACATGAGAATAATGTAAGAGTTAAAACATACAATCAAACAACCAAGTGTAAAGAATTCCAAAGTTTAAGCTCAATATATATTCAACTCTCTCAATTCCTCATGTATTTTAATTCAATTAATCACTCTAAATTAACATAAGATGAAAACTTATCACAACCCCAAACTTGGCAATTTGCTTGTCCTCAAGCAAAAATTAAATTAAAAACATGGGTCAAAAAATGAAATTAATGGATGTATTTTCAATCTCCACCATAAACACATGCTCAATCAACTTTCTTTTTAATCACACTTGTCAAAGGTGACAATTCATGCCTTCTTATATCACTTGCTTTCTCAATTCCAAATTCTCCCAAATAAACAAATCAAGCAATATAACGTACAATTATCAATTATGCTCAACTTATCAGACTTTCCTCACAAATGATATTTCACTTTCACTCAGGTGTCATTAGGATCGTTCTCTCAATCACATCATACGCAACACCCTACCATAGGCTTGACCAAGTTCTAAAGAATTAAATACAATGCAATGTAATACACATTTAAAAGGCCTTTAAGGTTGTAATGGGGCTTAGGTAAGGGCAGGAATTATTTGGATAGTAGGCTCATAATCTTGGAGTAAGAAATAAACCACTTCACGACATTGATATCAAACCCTTGTATTCATTCACACAAATCTCCCCCAACACAATTGATTAAGAACAATAGGTAATATTTACACATTAATGACTTTTTTTTTTTACATAACAAAGAACAAGTCCAAACTCTATACAAAATTGAACAAAATGAACAAGTCCAAATTCTATACAAAATTGAACAATTTAAGTCCTTGTACATCCACCCCAAACTTAGAATCTTTGCTTGCCCTCAAGCAACCCCAAACTTAATCAAATGCTAAGACATGTTGTAATATGGCCTACTGAACTCCAAGTAAGTAGGGACAATTGAGATTCTGGTCTTAGGCTTGCAATGAAGGTAGATCGCAAATAATGGACAATTAGGCTCAAACGGGCTAACAAAGGATTAAATGAATTAGGTGGTGAATTTAGGCTCTAGGTATTAGAAAAAATATTGCCTCAATATGTGTAAACATGCAAGTATAAAATCCTAAGAACGATGTCAAATTCAAGACTCACACATATAACTAAGCACACAAGAAGAAAAAGTTCTGCTTGGCACAAAATGCTCACTTTGGTTAGAGAGGAAATTAAGCACAAACGAATCTTGCAGTTAAATGTTACTTAACATGCTTCAAAGGGTTATTTGTGAACTTTTTGATCAAAAAGAGGCATGCAAAGTCACAATCCAATTGTGTATCCCTTACAATTCATAAGCATGCATATCATGGGGATTATGAAAATAACAAACCAAAATTCCACTTATCAAATCAACATCTCAACTAAAAAATTCATTTAACACAAGGTACAAAAAAAGGAAAATAGAAATCCCCAAAAAAAAATCAGTACAATATACATTGAATATTGATATTTAAACAGAAAAATAAAAGAAAACAAAAGATAAAAGTAGAAAACCAAAACGGTGAGCCATGGGACTCAACCACTGAGTGAAATGATGGGGCGGGCCGCCCGATGCCACCGCCGAAAGAAACTAGGAGCTGGCTCAAGGCCCCGCCGCCATCAGGGTAAGGCTCCTGGAAAATGTCGGCGTCCATATTCACGAACTGGCCACTTTGGTAAGCACCAATGGCTCTGTAAATAGCCTGCATCCCTCGCCTTTGAGCTCGTGCTTCTTCCCGTTGCTCTAAGGCCATACTCTCTACCTGACTCCCAATCCTCTGGACATCAGCCGATAATCTCTCAAAATCAGCCATCGAAGGGTAATTTTGAACCGGAGGATCTACCTGACTCCCAATCCTTATGCTCTAAATTGCAATTAGACAAACCTTTGGTCATCTAATAATTTTCACAATTATTTGATTGAGGACAACCAAATTTTGTCATTTAAAACAATGTATGGCATAAACATGAAGTATGGCTTAGCTCATTATCAAGTTCTATTCCCTATACTCTCATAAGCATTTTATCAAACACATTGTGTGCACACAAAAGCATCTAACAAACCAACAATGGCTTCATCATGCAAAACTTCCCAAAATAAGAAAAATTCAAGGTTTCACAGCTCAATCACATAAGAAATAAACAGCTCACAACAACAACATCAAATTTCAAGCAAGAACTTCATATTTTCGACAACTTTCTTTATGGAGATGAAGGCAAACGAAAAATTAGAAAAAGGAAGTCATGAAATCACTTACTTGAGGATGAATGATGTATGAAGTGAAGAAAATGTGAAGATTAATCTCTCTATGCAAGTTGAGCTTGAGTGGTGGTGAAGTTTTTAGAGTTAGGGTTGGTTAAGAAATGATTTTTGAGTGAGTGAAATGAGGAGCTACGCGAGCATCTGCGTTTATTAAGCCAGGTTGCGCGTCGCGCGCAACCAATCATGTGTATTTGCGCGTTACGCGCATAGATCACAGAAGCTAAAATCAAAAAATGCGCGTCGCGCGCAACAATTCAAGTGTAAACGCGCGTCACGCGCACTACTAACAGAGGCTAAATTAAAAAAATGCGCATCATGCGCTAAGGTTGCGCGTCGCGCGCATCAGCTGCCCTGTTCCAAGTTCACTCATCAGGTGCTATGCGCGTCACGCGCAGATCAGGCAGTGCAAATGCGCGTCACGCGCATGGGTCACAGAGGCAAAATTAAAAAAATGCGCGTCATGTGCACTACTTGCGCGTCACGCGCATCACCTGCATGAATTTTTTTATTTTTTTATTTTTTTTAGGGCAAACTTGTTGCCATGGGTGCTTCTTTAACGTCACTAGCTTGACGCTTGGTCATTTTATGGATCCTGCAAAACGAGGGCTACTCTTGCCCTGGAGACTTCTCCTCCAAAGAATGGCTTCAATCTTTGCCCATTAACTTTGAAAGTTCTTGTGGAGCCGGGATCTTCTAATTCCACTGCTCCATGTGGAAAAACTTCTCTGATTATAAATGGTCCCGACCACTTGGACTTCAACTTGCCTGGGAAGAGTTTCAGCCTTGAATTGAAGAGTAGAACTTGTTGGCCTGGCTGGAAATCTCTTCTCACCAAATGCTTGTCATGATAAGCCTTGGTTCTTTGTTTGTAAATGGTTGCATTCTCATAAGCCATCAACCTCATTTCGCCCAAATTTCATTCAATTTCAAAGAACCGCTTTAGTCCAGCCAATTTGGAATCAAAATTCAGAAATTTTATGACCCAAAATTCCTTGTGTTTCAACTCCAATGGTAAGTGGCATGACTTCCCATAAACCATCTGATAAGGAGAGAACCCTAATGGCGTTTTGAATGTCAGTCCAGAGGCCCACAAAGCATCGTCAAGCTTCTTTGACCAATCCTTCCTTGAAGCACCAACTGCTTTCTCCAAAATCTTCTTTATCTCCCTATTGGAAAGTTCACTTGCCCACTAGTTTGTGGGTGATAGGGAGTGGCAACCTTATGCTTTACATCATACTTGTTCAAAGCAATGTCTCCAAGTACTTGTTGCAAAAATGCATGCCCCCATCACTTATGAGCACTCTAGGCACTCCAAATCTGGAAAATATGTTTTTCTTCAAAAATTGACCTTTGTTTGGGAATCATTGGCTACAAAGCACATGCCTCAACCCATTTGGTGACATAGTCAACACACACCAAAATGTATAAATTGGAATAAGATGATGGGAAAGGCCCATGAAATCAATACCCCAACAATCAAATGGTTCAATTTCCGAATGCTATTGAGGGCATCTCATTTTTCCCTGGAATTGCTTCCTGTATACCGGCACTTATCACATCGCTTGACATATTCATGACAATCTTTGAAAAGCGTTGACCAAAAGAACCCACTTTGTAACACCTTGGTCGCAGCTTCTTTCTCCACCATAATGACCTCCATACGGTGAATCATGACAATGTTTCATTATACTTTGTGCCTCCTCGGATGTGACACACCTTCTCAATAACCCATCAGGGCCCAGTTTAAACAAAAATGGATCATCCCAAATGTAGAAATTTGCATCTTTGAAGAGTTTCTTCTTCTGCGCCAAGTATAATCCTCTGGTATCACACTTGTTGCCTTAAAGTTAGCCATATCAAGAAACCATGGCCTCTCAGATACCATCAACAAGTGCTCATCAGGAAATTCTTCGTTAATCTCTTTCTCCTTAACTGTTACTTCAGAATTTTCCAGCCTTGATAAGTGGTCAGCTACCACATTCTCACTCCCTTTCTTGTCTTTTATTTCCAAATCAAACTCCTGCTGCGACAATATCCATCTAGGCAGACGAGGCTTAGAATCAACTTTAGTGGCGGTGTATTTGATGGCGTAATGATCAAGATAGACAATGACTTTCGATCCAATCAAGTAAGATCGAAATTTCTCCAAAGCAAATACTATAGCTAGCAATTCTTTTTCAGTGGTGGCATAATTCACCTGATTTTCATTCAAGACCTTGCTAGCATAATAGATAGCATGAAAGAATTTTTTTGTTCTTTGTCCCACAACAGCCCCGACTGCATAATCACTTGCATCGCACATGAGTTCAAATGGTAAACTCCAGTCGGGAGCTACTATAATCGGAGAGGAAACCAGCTTTCCTTTCAACACATTAAAAGCATTCAAACAGTCTTGATCAAACTTAAAATCAGAATCTTTAACTAGGAGATTGCACATTGGCTTTGCAATCTTTGAGAAGTCCTTAATAAATCTTCGATAAAAGCCCGCATGACCTAAGAAACTCCTCACTCCTTTGACATTCACAGGAGGTGGTAACTTCTCAATTACCTCAATTTTTGCTTGGTCCACTTCAATTCCCTTTGCTGAAATTTTATGTCCTAAAACAATCCCTTCTTTAACCATAAAGTGGCATTTCTCCCAATTTAACACTAAATTGGTATCTACGCACCTCTTAAGAATGTAAGCTAGATTGGATAGACACAGATCATAACATGAGCCAAAAACAGAGAAATCATCCATGAACACTTCAATTGAGCTTTCAATCATGTCAGAGAATATGGAGAGCATGCACCTCTGAAAAGTTGCAGGAGCATTGCATAATCCAAATGGCATCCGTCGGTACGCAAACACACCAAAAGGACAAGTAAAGCTGTCTTTTCTTGGTCCTCCTGATTAACCGCAATTTGGTTATCCCAGAATAGCCATCAAGAAAACAATAAAAAGCTTGGCCCTGCTAACCTTTCTAACATCTGATCCATGAAAGGCAATGGAAAATGGTCTTTCCTCGTGGCATTATTGAGCTTGCGGTAATCTATGCACATTCTCTATCCTATCTTTGTTCTTGTAGGGGTGAGCTCATTCTTTTCATTTTTGACCACCGTCATCCCTCCTTTCTTGGGAACAACTTGCACCGACTCACCCATGCACTATCCGAAATGGGATAAATCATGCCCGCATCAAGAAGCTTCAGGACTTCTTTTCCGACCACATCCTTCATTGTCGGATTTAATCTCCGCTGAGGTTGCACCACCGGTTTAAATTCTTTCTCCAACAGTAATTTTATGCATGCGAATCTGGGCTTATACCTTTCAAGTCGGAAATAGACCAACCTATTGCTGTCTTGTACTCCCTCAACACTCTCGTCAATTTTTCTTCCTCCAAGTTTGACAATGAGTTGCTCACAATAACTGGACTTTCTTCATCATCATCAAGGAATCTGTACTTCAAGTGGGAGGGAAGTGGTTTCAACTCAATTTTCTGTTTTTCTGGCTGACCCTCTTCTTTTTTCAATTCTTCTCTTTTCAAATTCACAGCTTGTTCTGTACTTAGTGCTGCCAACTGTCTCACACATTCTGCTATTTCCTCTTCATCCTCCTCACAAAGATTTTCAACAGCCTGTACTAGTACTTTCTCAAGAGGGGTTGAAGGATAATGCTGAGAGAAATTTTCCTCCACCAAGTACTTGACAGTGTCTACTCGGCTACAGGTATCTCTATCAGTTGGATGTTGCATTGCCTCAAACAAATTGAAGGTCACCTTCTCATCATGTACTCTGAGCATTAGTTGGCCTTTTTACACATCCACCAGAGCTCTACCTGTTGCAAGAAAGGTTCTTCCCAAGAGAAGAGGAACTTCTGCATCTTCCTCCATGTCCAGAATAACAAAG
Organism: Calophaca sinica; assembly: GCA_037113605.1. NCBI lineage: Eukaryota > Viridiplantae > Streptophyta > Magnoliopsida > Fabales > Fabaceae > Calophaca > Calophaca sinica. The sequence continues at coordinate 110,932,903 of CM073732.1, read as the reverse complement.
TCAGCTGGAAAAATGAACTTATCCACCTTCACCAAGACATCCTCCATAATACCGTAAGGATATTTAATTGATCGGTCTGCTAATTGAAGCGACATCCTGGTAGGCTTCACATCATCTGTCCCCAACTTCTTCAACATAGAAAGTGGCATGAGGTTGATACTTGCTCCTAAGTCACATAATGCCTTCCCAATAGTTATATTCCCTATAGTGCAGGGAATTGTGAAACTACCGGGATCTTTGAGCTTTGGAGGAAGTTTCGTTGAATTATTGCATTGCATTCCTCACCAAGGTGATTTTTTCATCTCTCAATTTTTTCTTCTTTGTGAGAATTTCCTTCATGAACTTGGCATATGTAGGCATTTGCTCAAGAGCCTCAAAGAAAAGGTATATTAATCTACAACCTCTTAAAAATGTCCGTAAATTTTGAATATTGCTCCTCCTTTTCTTTTTCTTGTTCTCCTTTGAGGATAAGGAAGTCTCACATATGGAGGAAGAATTTGAGGCTTGTTCCCATCCTTCAAAATTTCAGCTTTTGTTCTTCTGATGATGGAACCTTCATCCACTAATCTAGAACTCTTTTTATCATCATTTTTCTTTTTCTCACTCTCCTTTTCAACTTCTTCAACATCAATCACCTCATTTTTATTTTTCAACTCCTCATCCAATATCACCTTGTTATTTTCATCATTACATTCAGGGACTAATGGTTCCACCATAAATGGTGTTACCACCTTTCCACTTCTCAGAGTAACAGCATTAGAAGACTCATTTTTTGGATTGTCTACAGTATTTGCAGAAAACTTACCCTTGGATTGCTCCGCGAGTTGCTTGGAAAGTTATCCAATCTGATTTTCAAGGTTTTTGATGGATGCATCTTGATTCTTGAAATGAGCTTCATGACTTTGGAGGTTTGTTTGAGTCATCTTCATAAACTGAGTGAGAGCATTCTCTAAGTCAGATTGCTTATCTTTTGATTCTGCTGGTTGCGGAGGCTTACTTGATTGAGGAGCATCATTTTGCTTCCAAGAAAAGTTGGGATGATTCTTCCACCCTGGATTATAAGTGTTGGAATATGGATTCCCTCCTTGCCTTTGGAAATTTGCCATGTATTTGGCTTCCTCACTAAGCTCACCTTGGGCTTCACATTGCCCATTTTCATGCCCTCCACCACAGAAATCACACTTCTTTGCATCAGTTACCGCTTTAGCTTGTGCGGTTGAAGAAGATCCTGCTCTTAAATCTTTAAGTTCTTTGGTAAGGGCTTCAAGTTGTTGTGATACTAATTTGTTTTGAGCCAAAATAGCATCACTTGTCTCTAGCGCAACCATGCCCTTTTTGCTTTGTGCTCCTCTATCATGGTGGACAAGATAATCATTTGAGACCATTGCCTCAACTAGCTCTCTTGCTTCTTCACTGCCTTTGAATTCATTGAGCCTCCCGAAGCATCAAGCATCATTCTTGTGTTACGCCACAACCCATGACAAAACATTTGCACTTGACACAAGTCATCATAACCATGATCAGGACATCTCTTCAACAACACCTTGAATCTTTCCCAAGCATCATAGAGGGTTTCACCATCTTTTTGTTCAAAGCTACTCACTTCAGCCTCTCCTCTTGACAAACTTAGCGGTGGGGAAAACCGATCCATGAATTTATCCTCTAAGTCATTCCAGTAGTAATACTTCCCCGTAATAAACTTAGCCACCTTTGCCCTATCCCTCAAAGTAAAAGGGAATAATCTCGCTTTCTTTGCTTCATCTGTAACAGTCGACTTCAAAGTTCCACATATTTCAAAGAAATTCACCAAGTCTTTGGTTGGGGTCTTCATTTTCACCCAGAAAACTGATTTTGCTTGAGTGCACTCGGAGAGAAGTCCGATCTCAAATGCATTGGCCTCCACTGGTTGGTATCCAATAGCCAATCTCTCCCTTTTGTTTCTGCGCCAAAATCACCAAGAGTACGCCTAGGTGGCGGTTACGCCATTTCTTCCTCTACCCGAGTATGAGTAGAAGTAGAAGCTTGAGATTGTTGATGTTTTTCTCACGCCTTGCCTCCTTAGCCTTCTTCCTATTTGCTTTTCTTTGTCTTTTCTATCTCCGGATCAAACACCAATTCAGATGTCTGTTTCCCTCGCATACATAACAACTAGAAAGATGATTAAGCACACAACAGCTGTATTTTGAAACAAGATAAAGTATATCCACAAAAACTAACTAACTAGAAATAAAACTGTAAAATTGTTCAAAGTAGTAACTCCTTTGCCTTGTTGACAATCAAATCAACAATCCCCGGCAACGGCGCCAAAAACTTGTTAGCGTATTTCATACACTACTTTTTAAGGCAAGTGCACCAATCGCAACCAGTAATATAGTAATGAATAGAGTATCGTCTCCACAGGGATTATGATGGTTATCAATAAGAATAAGTGTGTAATTACTTTAAACGGAAATGATTTGGATATTTTGATTGTAATTGTAACTTTGAACAAGTTAAAGTAAAAATAGAATTGACTTGGTTGGTTGAAAACGACTAGTTCACCATTAACTTAAGTAATTTCATATAAATTGAAGTTCGAATCAACTGAATTAGCTTAAGGACAATCCCTTGCCTCATAAACCCTTTATTCTAGCCACAATCCCTAATCCCTTAGGTGATTAATGATTAGACTAAGCAATAAGATCCATGATTCATTAGAACACATAACCACAAGTTATATTCCTATAATCATCATGATTATGATTACTAATCTCAGTTCAAGTTCATTCATCCTATTTTCCAATAAAGATGAAAAACCCAAAATCAATGCAATAGTGATCAAGTATTGAAAAGCATGAAGTATAGAGATTAGAAACTCAATTTACATAACATAAACTTGTATTAATATAAGAGAACTAACTACATAAGAGTTTGTACATGATTCATCTCATCCTAATCTAAGGTATTTAGCTACTCATGATAGTAAAAGAAGAACACAAACATATGGAAGAAAACAACTCCATTGATGATCCAAACCTTGTTCCCAAGAATGAATCCTCCTTGAAGATGAAGAACAATGGAACCCTAGCACTCCTAATCTTTCTCCTCAGTGTTTTAGATGTTAGAAAAGGTCCAAGATGAATAAAAAGTGAACAAATATCTAATTATACAGATTCTGCAGCACCGTGCGCGTCGCGCGCAGTTTAGGCAGTGCAAATGCGCGTCGCGCGCACTGAGGCGGCTTCCAGATTTGCACTGATGCGCGTCGCGCGCAGATTCTTCCTGATCAGTGCGCGTCACGCGCATGAAGACAGAACCAATTTACATAAATGCGTGTCACGCGCATTCCTTTACTTGTAAATGCGCGTCACGCGCATACTCAATAACTTGGCTTTTTTTCGCTTTTTTGGCTGCCTTCGAATCTTATGCTCTCACGAATCATCTTCTTTGCCTTTAATTGAATTCTTGAGAGTGTTTTCTTTTGGTTTTGTTTCCATTCCTAGCAATTCAAGTGCAATATACATGAGAATAATGTAAGAGTTAAAACATACAATCAAACAACCAAGTGTAAAGAATTCCAAAGTTTAAGCTCAATATATATTCAACTCTCTCAATTCCTCATGTATTTAATTCAATTAATCACTCTAAATTAACATAAGATGAAAACTTATCATACACCTTGCCCTTGGAACTTTCTCGAAAAGGACCTCTTTTGCAGACTATTGGGCCTTTTCTATGGCTCAAGTTGTGTGTTAGGTCTAAGCAATTTCCAAAAAGGGTCAGATGGCATCTATACATTTTATAAAGTTCCATTTACGTGTAGTTAATTACTTTTCATGGAAATTCACTTTCTCTTTTTTTTATTTTAATTCCTCCTTTAGTATTTTCTTTTGTTAAGTGTGTTGGAATCAAGTGGATTCAGAAACAATAACCTTTAATTGTTTTGATGATAACAAATGATTAAGAGAACAATTTATCCTCTAATGTGTTTGCTAGTATGCAGAAATCACTATTCATTAGAAGTCGTTATCTCAGAAGACTTGGTGGAATCTTGAAGTTAACATGACTAAGTCTGGGAGTGATCCTCTGTTTTTATGCTGACATCACCTTGTGAAGCCTTGCTCTGAAGTTGGTCAACTCTGTTTGTTCAGTCAACGCTCTGGTGACTCCTAAGACTAGATTTTGACTTAGTCAACTCTATTGAACAATCAACTCTGTTGGTGAACCAAGCTCCCAAAACTAGCTCTGGACATTGGTCAACACTTTCAACTGACCGTGGTTAATCTACCTATAGAAGCCTTCGTGCATGACCACAAGACTCTGTTGTGAAAGTCCATTGAATTCTACGCTGAAGAACTCAACTCTATTTCAAGCTCACTCTGAAGTGCAGTACTTAACTCTGGTGAACAGTATAGCTCTGGTAGGAAACAGACTGAAGAATATTTGAGGCTACTTCAAGTATTTAAGAGACCTCAATGTACGAGGTATCAATGGTCAAAAGAATGTCAACGATTCTAATCATCAAGGAAACTTGCTCTCGAAGGGTCTCATATTCAAAAAGCCCACAAGAGACAAAGATTTTGAATTTGTGTGCAGTGCCCAGAATGCTTTATACAGTCTGAAAAGCGACGTGACCTGCAAAAGCCACAAAAACAGGATCTGAGGTTTTGACCTAGGGTAAAAAGAGACGTTGTGTAACAACGACACTATTCTCAACCCTAGCTATATATATCTTACTTCAGTCACTGAAGTACTATAACTATTGAAAAGTAAGTGAACGCAACAAAGTACGAAGTGATCATACAGTGAGCGCCTACAATCTTATCAAACTTGAAAATCACTATTTTCTGAGATAGTGAGCAACCAAGAAATCTTCCAAGTCTCTGGGATCACATTGAACAAAGCACTTAACTGTTTTATTCTTTTTGTTTGAAAGTTATTATTTGTGCTAAATTTCTTCATTGTAAATCCTCTCTGTGAGAGTTATTTGTGTATTGTTTCAAAACTCCTTTGAACTTGTATTTAGCCCAGTAGTGGCTGTATTCCTTAGAGGCTTGACTATACTAAGTCGTTCTAAGAAGTTGTGAGTACAGCCAGTTTGGCAGTATTATACTCTCATGTGTAATCAGGTTGATTATAGTTGAAAAATCCTTTAAGTATGTGAAGGGCCTAGACGTAGCTATCAGGTGATAGTGAACTAGTATAAATCACTGTCTTACTCTCTTCTCTCGACTCTTTACTTACTGCACTGTTTTATTAAAAAATTGTTTAGAAGAAGTTTTTCATAAACACTTATATTTGTAAAAAGTTTTTAAAACCCAATTCAAACCCCCCTTTTTTGTGTTTTTGCCACGTTCAATTGGTATCAGAGCTCGGCCTCTTGGTTGAGCACCTAACAGTGTAAGAGGAAAAGATCTTATTCTCTATTCATGGCAAGCAACGAAGCCGGTGGTCACGTTAACCGTCCTCCTTTGTTCACTAGAACAAACTTCGACTACTGGAAAGGTAAAGTTAAATCCTTCTTCGAGTCTCAACAACTCGAACTCTGGGATATGGTTCAAAAACAATACACCGAACCAGTTGATTCCAAAGAAAATCCCATTGCTCGGGATAAATGGACAGAAGAGCATAAGAAAGCTTATCAACTACATCAGAAAGCAAGATATTTTCTTATCTGTGCTATCTCCGAGAAGGAATACGAGAAATGTGAAAAAAAATGATACCGCCAAGGAAATTTGGGACTCATTGGCCTTGGCTTATGAGGGTACTTCCCAAGTGCAAGAAACCAAAGCTAATATCTTGGTGAGACAATATGAACTCTTCAAGATGGAAGAGGGTGAAAACATTGACACTATGTTTGGAAGATTCCAAACACTAGTTCATGGTTTAAAGGTTCGTAAGAAAAGTTATACCACTGCTGATCACGTTAAGAAAATCTTAAGAAGTCTGCCAAAGAAGTGGAGACCTAAGGTCGCTGCAATTCAGGAAGTAAAGGACCTAAATGTCTTGCGACTTGAAGATCTTCTAATCGTTGAGAGCTCATGAGCTTGAGCTAGATGAAGAAGAACCTCCCAAGAAATCAAAGTCTATTGCTTTGAAGTCTACAAACAAAGCATCTTCCTCCAAAGCTCTACAAGCTGAACTTGAAATAGACGAAGCATCGTCTGATGAGAGCGATGGAGACACAGACGAAGAAATTTCCTTAATATCAAGGAAAATTCAACGCATGTGGAAAAACAAAGGAAGGTTCAGAAAGCAGTTCCACAAAAAGGACTCAAGGGAAAAGCAAGACTCAAGGGATAAGAAGGACTACAAGGACAAGAGCCAAGTTACTTGCTACGAGTGCAAAAATCCAGGACATTTCAAGTCTGAATGTCCACAGCTTGAGAAATCAAGGAAAGCTGGTTTTAAAAGCAAGAAGAAGAAAGGTCTCATAGCAACATGGGATGATTCTGAGTCATCTTCATCTGATGATGATGAGGAACACGCAAATATGGCTCTAATGGCTACCATAGGGTCAGACAGTGAAGAAGAAGATGAAGAGGTAGATTCTAATCCATCTTATGATATTAAAATAGCTTTTGATGAACTATTAGATGAGTCTTCCAAACTCAACACTGAGTATAAAGCTTTGAAAAAGAAATTCTCAAAACTTTTAAAAGAATTTCAAATACTCAATGAGGAGAATAAGAAGCTCAAAGCTGAAAATCACCGCTTGGTGAATGACAGCTCTAAGACTGAGGAAAAGGTTGAATGCAACTCTTCAAAATATGAAGAGGGATTTCAAAAATTCCTTGCTAAATGTGTTACGCGAAGCAAACAAGCATCTATGATTTGGGGTGTAAGCCAAAATGGCAAAAAGGGTCTTGGTTACAAACCAGAGGAACCTACTTTTCAAAAAACAAATTTGAAAACCAAATATACCAACAATTATAGTGACTGTCTGCTTTGTACCTTTTGCAATAAGAAAGGACACATTAGAAGTACTTGTTATGAATTAAAAAATAAGAAGGACAAGTCTCTTTCTAGAACTAACAAAAGAGGACCCAAAAAGATTTGGGTACCTAAGGACAAAATTATATATGTTGCGGATCTGCTTAGCAACAGAGTTACAACACCAGTCCTGGTACTTGGACAGTGGATGCTCACGTCACATGACGGGAGAAAGGCGTATGTTCCAAGAACTCCAACTTAAAGAAAGTGAAACAGTAGGTTTTGGAGGAAACCAAAAAGGTAAAATCATTGGAAGTGGAAAAATTGGTGAGAAACTCCTACCTTCTATTGATAATGTCTTATTGGTTGATGGCCTGAAGCATAACCTACTAAGTGTAAGTCAATTATGCGATAGTGGTTATGATGTTGGCTTTAGTGATAATGCATGTACAGTCAAATGCAAAAGGGATGGATCCATTTTCTTTAAGGCAAAGAGAAAGAACAACATTTATAAAATAAAACTTTCTGAGTTGGCAAATCAAAATGTAAAATGCCTTTTGTCAGTAGATGAAGAGCAATGGATTTGGCACAAAAGATTGGGTCATGCCAGCTTGAGGTTAATCTCAAAGCTTACCAAGAAAGAACTTATTAGAGGGCTACCAAATCTTAGGTATCAATCTAATGCTCTTTGTGAAGCATGTCAAAAGGGGAAACAGATAAAATCTTCTTTTGAATCTAAAAACACTGTTTCCACTTCAAGGCCACTTGAGCTTTTGCATTTAGACTTATTTGGACCAACTAGGACAGCATCTTTGTCTGGAAAGAAATATGGTCTTGTTATTGTTGATGACTATACTAGATGGACATAGGTAAAATTCTTAGCTCACAAGTGCAAAATGAAAAAGGTTTTTGTATTACAACTATTAGAAGTGATCATGGTGGAGAATTTGAAAATGAATCTTTTCAAGACTTCTGTGAAGAGCATGGCATCTCTCATAATTTTTCATCTCCTAGAACACCACAACAAAATGGTGTTGTAGAAAGGAAAAATAGATCTTTACAATAAATGGCCAAAACCATGATTCATGAAACTAACATTGCAAAGCACTTTTGGACAGAAGCAGTAAACACTGCATGTTATATTCAAAATAGAATCTATATCAGACCTATCTTGAATAAGCCTCCTTATGAATTGTGGAAAGGAAGAAAACCAAACATTTCATACTTTCACCAATTTGGATGTGACTGCTTTGTTCTTAATACAAAGGACAGTCTTGGAAAATTTGATTCAAAATCGCATAAAGCTATCTTTTCAGGATACTCTGAACGCTCTAAAGCTTACAGAGTATTCAATAAAGAAACATTAATTGTTGATGAGTCTGTGCATGTGAGATTTGATGACAAGAAGCCTGACAATGAAACGTCAGAGCTAGATGAAGTTCTTTTAGATCTACAGATTAGCAAAGAAACAGATGAAGGTGTCACAGGTGCTGATTCTGATTCTGTGTCTGGTGATAAGACCCAAGAAAAACAAATAACAGACTGGAAGTTTAAACCTCATCACCCAAAGGACCAGATTATCGGCGAACCAAGTGATAGATTTAGAACAAGATCATCTCTCAGAGAACACTTTGATGTTGCTTTGCTGTCGGAAATAGAACCCAAAACAATTGATGAAGCACTAACAGAGGATGGATGGATACTGGCTATGCAAGAAGAGCTCAATCAATTTCAGAGGAATGATGTTTGGACGCTCGTGCCTCCTGATCCGCTGTCGCGCACGGGTCAAAATAAATAAAATAAGAATGTAGTAACAAGGCAGTTAACCTTGGTCGTCTCACAAGGATCTCTAATTAACAATAACCAATAACAAGAACACGCAAAGAAATAAAATTGGGGGGATTTTGATTCAAGAAACAGGTTATAAAATATGTAAATATCAATATATAAAAACGACTAATCCACTGGTTCAAGGTAATTAATATTTGGATCTATCACGGGTTTCAAATGATTATTCTATTTCATGATTCTATTCTTGTTTGAACATAAAATTAACCAATCAAGCGTCAATTAATTCTATAAGAATTCCTACTGGATTAAGCATCACAGAATTTGACTAATTGTGAACAAGGAACAAGCGTCACAAGAACACAATTAATCTAATAACCGAATTCAATCAAACCTACAACTAAGCGTTATAGATCCTAATAATCTCTATTCGAAATAAACTAAAGCAAGCATTCAATTTAATTCAAATAATCTCAAATCAGAGAGCAAAAACGAAGTTGATATGATTAAGCATCAATACCCAAAACGAATTTGCAAACAGAAATCAAAGAGATGAAAGATCAAAAGGAAAAGAAATAGAAACACAAAAATCGAAATTAACAATAATAATCAAATCTCAAGATCCTTATAAAAATTCCCTAACCAGTGAATTAATCTAAGGTCTTAGCCTTCCATAGAAGGATTTGACAAAAACGAAATTAAGAATGGAGAAGGAGAAAAGATTGCTAAAACTCAAAAATGGCAAAATATTCAAAAGTAATCAAAAGGTAAATCCTAAGACTCTAAAATCTTATTTATAATGTCTCCTTAGGTTAACCTAGGTAACCTAAAGTTTATGACCAAAGAGAAGGGCCCAAAAGAGATTAATTAGCCCAATAACAACTAATCACATGAGTAATTGATCCAAAACTCGTAGTGAACCTCGCCTGCAGCAGTAAAGTGGATTTTCGACCTTCAAAACGGCAGAATTGGGCTTCGGTGTCAACATAAGAATTGTAGCTCTGCTTCTTAGCTTTCCAACGCCACAAAGAGCACTGAAATCAGACAAGTATAGCCCAAGTTATGGCCTGTAGAAGCGACATGGGTCAGGATGTAACAAAATCCGAAAATTAGAAATAATTCCACTAAAGCCCAATCAAGACCCAAAGATATAAAACCATGTTAAAAAGTAGTTGTTGGGAAAAATACACAATTAAGAACACCAAGTGCAAATCTATAAAAGATGCATTAAAATGCATTGATCAAATTCCCCCACACTTAAACTTTTGCACTCCGAGCAAAACTCATGGTCAAAACAAAGCAAAGATGCATTTCCAATGAATCCCAAGGATGCATAGTGGCAAGCAAAATGCTCATTCAAGGTTTCAAGGACTCGTGGCAATCATGAACAACATCTTATTACTTTCAAAGCAAACAAGAGGATAGAATAACTAAAGAATGCATCAAAAGTGATAGAATCCTCACAGAAAAATATTTCTCTCAAACTCTCAAATGTCTAGGCTAATGTTTACACTCAAATCACATCATGAAAGCTAGCACTACCATAGGCTTGTCAAGACTCTAACATCCACACTTGAAACACATGCACACAAAGATCAAAAGGTCTTTATTAAGGTTATAATGGGGCTAAGGTCAAGGTGAGATAATTGAAAGGGTAACTAGGCTATAAAATCAAGAGGATAGAGGAGCAATAGAAAACAATTGCCAAATAATCATGGGGGGCAATTCAACCAAATTTCAATCCATTTTTCCATTTTCACACTTTTTTTTTAACCAAATGTTGTGCCCCACTATTTTATTTTATTTTATTTTTATTTATTATTTTTTTTTTGCACTTGCCAAATTTCCAATAGAGCACAACATTAGATATTCTAACACAACCACATTTTTGAGCACCCCCACACTTATGCAATATTTATTATCATATTTTTTTTCAAAGCAAAGCTCCTTCATCCCCTAAGATTGGGTCATATCGTGGTTTTTCACAAAAGATGCACAATTTAATATTCCAATCCAACTTATCACACTAAGAATGCAAGAAAGTCATCCATATCATGCCACAAGACCTATAGTCCTAGAATAGTGAAATCACTCCCCACTCATATAAACCAAGAAATCTAATGAAAATGCATGCAATTTTTTTTATAATAACAAAAAACTCAAAACAAAAAAAAAACAAAAACAAAAACAAAACTATGCTAAAAGATCCCCCCACACTTAAATCACACATTGTCCTCAATGTAAGCAACAAGTATAAAATAAGAGTAAGGAGTAAGGAAAGAAAACTCGCTCTTCAAGGTGGTTTTTTCAGGTGAAGCTCTTCTACAGTCTCCTCTTCCAGTGTGGGGCTCTCATGGTAAAGCTTGAGGGAGTGTCCATTGTCTTTGAAGACTTTACTGGTGGCTTCACTTTTTATTCCCTTTGCATCATAAGGAAAAGTGCTAGTTGCAACAAAAGGGCCAATCCACTTGGATCGAAGCTTACCCGCCATGATTTTAAGGCGAGAATGGAACACATGGAAGTGTTTGATTTTCTTCTTCTTCACCACATCCTTCTTCTGCTCAATGGAGGGAAGTTTCTTGGTGGATGTAGTTACATCGGAAGCTTGCAGTGTAGCAACATCATTTGAAACATTAACAGGCACAACCATGCAATTTGTAACATCAGAATGAGTATCTTCAACTAAGTCAGCAAGTACTTCTATTTGAAAAAGAGAAGGCTCTTCCATGGGATGCTTCATAGTAGCATTAAAGATGTTAAATTTAACTATGTTATCCCCAAATTCCATGGAGAGTGTTCCAGCATGGACATCAATCTTGGTTCTTGCTGTTCTTAGGAATGGTCTGCCTAGGATGATAGGTGCCCTGCTGGATTATGTCTCTCCCTCCATGTCCAGAATGTAAAAATCTGCAGGAAAAAACAAGTCATTAACCTTAACAAGTACGTCCTCCACAAGTCCAGTAGGGTGAGCATTGCTCCTGTTTGCCAACTGAATAACAACACCTGTATTCTGCAAAGGTCCAAGAGCCAGAGAGTTAAAAATAGATGTAAGCATCACATTAATGGAAGCACCTAAATCCAGCATGGCATTTTCAAATTTACTTTCGCCTATGGTACATGGAATAGTAAAAATTCTTGGATCCTTGCACTTTTGGGGCATCATGGGTTGTATGAGTGCAGAAACATTGCGACTCATGTTGACCTTTTCATTTCCCTTCAGCCTCCTCCTCCTTTTGTGTGTGCACAGCTCTTTGAGGAACTTAGCATATCTTGGAATCTGCTTAATCGCCTCAAGGAGAGGTATATTAACTTCAACCTTCCTAAATGTGTCCAAGATTTCCTTATCTTTGTCTGCCTCATCCATCTTCTTAGTTATCACAGCCCTTTGGGGAAAGGGAAGTGGTATAGGCTGTGCATCATCATCATCAGCAGAGGTAGGTGCAGAAGGTGGCTTATCTTTTTTTCTGCTGCTGCCACTTGCATTTTCTGCTGGAGGAGGTTCTGGAGTGTCAACAGCTTTTCCAGATCTGAGAGTGATTGCACTGACATTTGCACTGACATTTGGATTCACTACTGGTTGAGCAGGCAAATTGCCCGACCCCTGAGACTGCATCTGATTAATGGAAGTTGCTAGCTGTCCAATTTTTGTCTCTAAATTCTGAATGGTTGAATCTGTTCTCTGCTGAAATTGGAGATTTTGGACTGCCATTTGCTTAACAAGGTCTTCCAATGAAGGTTCAGATTTCTGCTGGGCTAGCAGTGGGGCAGGTTGCGGCCTGGGCTGCTGTGTAGAGGCATCTCCCCATCACAGGTTTGTATGGTTTCTCCAATTGGGGTTGTACCTGTTGGAAGACATATCATAGTTGGGTTGGGGCCTGTCATTGAATATATTTGCTGCATAGGCCTGAGGAGTATTAGCATTGTCACTCTCCTGCAATGTAGGATATGTATCTGTAGGGTGCTCTGCAGAGGTGCAAATACCACAAACTCTCATTTGCTGAGTTTTAGTTCTGACTAACTTTTCCACCAATGATACAAGTTTATCAACCCTGGTCTCTAAGTTCTTATGTTCACCAGCCTGTATCTCATTGACTCCTTTTGTCGGCCATCAATTGTTTCGGTAGTGAATCACGAGAATTAATGGACATGTTTTCAATCAGGCTTCTTGCATCTGTTTGGGTTTTATCCACAAGTGCTCCTCCGCTAGCAGCATCCATGATGTTTCGGTCCATAGGAAGCAAGCCTTCATAAAAATATCGATGAGCGGTGTTCGTAAATCGATGGTGAGGCGACTTGCACACAACTTTTTGAATCTCTCCCAGTATTCATGCAAAGATTCATTCGCAATCTGCCTGATGCCACATATTTCCTTTCTGATTGAAGCAGCTCTAGAGGCAGGGAAGAATTTCTCCAGAAACAACTTCTTCAATTCATTCCAGCATGTCACAGAACCTGGTTGGAGGTAGTACAACCAGTCCTTCGCAGTGTCTTGCAATGAGAATGGGAAAGCCCTCAGCTTGATGTGGTCTTCTGGGACACCTTGAGGTTTCATAGTCGAGCATACAATATGGAACTCCTTAAGATGATTGTGGGGATCTTCACCTGCAAGACCATGAAACTTAGGAAGCAAATGTATTAAGCCAGATTTAAGCTCAAAAGGCACCTCAACATCAGGGTATTCAATGCATAAATCATTATAAGTGACATCAGGTGCAGCAAGTTCCCTTAATGTCCTAGCAGCCATTGTATCAGAATCAAAATCAGAATCAAAATTAAAATCAAAGAGAGTAGGACTAAATAAGCTATAATTATCACTATCACTATCACCTATATGATCACTACCTATGTTATTACTAGTCATGCATCATAAACTAGCAAATCAGAAAACACCAACAATGTCCTAATTGCTAAAACACTAAAAAAATCGAGAAACCCTATCAAATAAAATCTAAAAAATCTAAAAACAGTACCAAAAATCTCTAAAAATCAAATAAAGATTACGCTAATTTTTTTGGATTTTTTTGAAAAAATAAAAAAAATAAAAAAGTGGTCTAAACGTTGGAATTTCGGATTTTTAGCATCTACTCCCTATATCAGTCTCTGATATGGGACCTCAGATCCTTGATTTTTTCCGGATTTTCTGGCTAAATTTCGGAGCAATCCGAACAAGTTGATCGAAAACCGAATTTTTTAGTTTCAATGCAAAATCCAACGTCAGAACCTGAAACACAATGAAACTACAAAATAAAATGTTAGAAACGTTAGTAGGATTCTTGGATTGGCTAATCTTGATTAGAGATCCCCGGCAACGGCGCCAATTTGATCCGCTGTCGCGCACGGGTCAAAATAAATAAAATAAGAATGTAGTAACAAGACAGTTAACCTTGGTCGTCTCACAAGGATCTCTAATTAACAATAACCAATAACAAGAACACGCAAAGAAATAAAATTGGAGGGATTTTGATTCAAGAAACAGGTTATAAAATATGTAAATATCAATATATAAAAACGACTAATCCACTGGTTCAAGGTAATTAATATTTGGATCTATCACGGGTTTCAAATGATTATTCTATTTCATGATTCTATTCTTGTTTGAACATAAAATTAACCAATCAAGCGTCAATTAATTCTATAAGAATTCCTACTGGATTAAGCATCACAGAATTTGACTAATTATGAACAAGGAACAAGTGTCACAAGAACACAATTAATCTAATAACCGAATTCAATCAAACCTACAACTAAGCGTTATAGATCCTAATAATCTCTATTCGAAATAAACTAAAGCAAGCGTTCAATTTAATTCAAATAATCTCAAATCAGAGAGCAAAAACGAAGTTGATATGATTAAGCATCAATACCCAAAACGAATTTGCAAACAGAAATCAAAGAGATGAAAGATCAAAAGGAAAAGAAATATAAACACAAAAATCGAAATTAACAATAATAATCAAACCTCAAGATCCTTATAAAAACTCCCTAACCAGTGAATTAATCTAAGGTCTTAGCCTTCCATAGAAGGATTTGACAAAAACGAAATTAAGAATGGAGAAGGAGAAAAGATTGCTAAAACTCAAAAATGGCAAAATATTCAAAAGTAATCAAAAGGTAAATCCTAAGACTCTAAAAATCTTATTTATAATGTCTCCTTAGGTTAACCTAGGTAACCTAAAGTTTATGACCAAAGAGAAGGGCCCAAAAGAGATTAATTAGCCCAATAACAACTAATCACATGAGTAATTGATCCAAAACTCGTAGTGAACCTCGCCTGCAGCAGTAAAGTGGATTTTCGACCTTCAAAACGGCAGAACTGGGCTTCGGTGCCAACATAAGAATTGTAGCTCTGCTTCTTAGCTTTCCAACGCCACAAAGAGCACTGAAATCAGACAAGTATAGCCCAAGTTATGGCCTGTAGAAGCGACATGGGTCAGGATGTAACAAAATCCGAAAATTAGCAAATAATTCCACTAAAGCCCAATCAAGACCCAAAGATATAAAACCATGTTAAAAAGTAGTTGTTGGGCAAAATACACAATTAAGAACACCAAGTGCAAAGCTATAAAAGATGCATTAAAATGCATTGATCACCTCCTCCAGAGGATAAGCAAGCCATTGGAACCAAGTGGGTCTTCAGAAACAAACTTGATGAGGATGGCAAAGTGGTGAGAAACAAGGCAAGGCTTGTTGCTCAAGGGTATTCACAAGAGGAAGGTATTGACTATACTGAAATCTTTGCTCCAGTAGCTAGACTTGAAGCTATAAGAATATTATTATCATTTGTTGCACATCATGGCATTACTTTATATCAAATGGATGTGAAAAGTGCATTTTTAAATGGTTTTATAAGTGAGGAAGTATTTGTGAAACAACCACCTGGATTTGAAGATATTGCTTATCCAGAACATGTCTTCAAACTTAAAAAGGCTCTTTATGGTCTTAAACAAGCTCCAAGAGCTTGGTACGACAGATTGAGTTCCTTTTTAATGTCAAATGGTTTTGAAAGAGGACAGGTGGATACTACCCTCTTTAGAAAATCATCTAAGAAGCATTTCATTATAGTAAATATATGTAGATGATATTATCTTTGGTGCTACTAATGAATCTCTGTGTGAGGAATTTTCTAAGCTTATGCAGAATGAGTTTGAAATGAGTATGATGGGAGAATTAAAATTCTTCCTTAGTATTCAAATCAAGCAATGTCAAGATGGAACCTACATCCATCAAACTAAATATGTGAGAGAACTCCTAAAGAAGTTCAAGCTTGAGGAAACCAAACCTATGAGCACACCAATGCATCCAACATGTGCTCTCGGCAAAGATGAATCGAGTAAAAAGGTAGATCAAAAGGTGTATAAAGGCATGATTGGCTCACTCCTTTATCTAACTGCCTCAAGGCCTGATATTATGTTTAGTGTCTGCTTATGTGCAAGATTTCAATCTGATCCTAGAGAATCTCACTTAACTTCCGTTAAGAGAATCTTTAGGTATCTCAAAGGAACTACTAACCTTGCTTTGCTTTATAAGAACTCAGAAAATTACAAGCTAGTAGGTTTCTGTGATGCTGACTTTGCTGGAGATAGAATTGAAAGAAAGAGCACAAGTGGTGGCTGCCAATTTCTTGGAGCAAACCTTATCTCTTGGTCCAGCAAAAGGCAAAGCACAATTGCACTATCAACTGCAGAAGCTGAGTATATATCTGCTGCAAGCAGTAGCTCATAACTACTATGGATGAAGTATCAACTTGAGGACTACCAGATTAAAGAGAGTAACATTCCTATATACTGTCATAATACTTCCGCTATATGTTTAACTAAAAATCCTATTTTGCATTCACGAGCTAAACATATTGAAATTAAGCATCATTTCATTAGAGACTATGTTAAGAAAGGGATACTTGAAATCAAATTTATTGATATTGACCATCAATGGGCAGATATATTTACAAAACCCCTTGCTGAAGATAGATTCAACTTTATAAGAAAGAATTTAAACCTTC
This sequence comes from Calophaca sinica, assembly GCA_037113605.1. NCBI lineage: Eukaryota > Viridiplantae > Streptophyta > Magnoliopsida > Fabales > Fabaceae > Calophaca > Calophaca sinica. The sequence goes on along the minus strand of CM073732.1, from coordinate 110,916,204 downwards.
ATCTTATAAAGGAATGAGTGTTTAATCTGAAAATGGTTGACTCTATTTGACTATTTGACTCTGGTTGACTATATGTCTCTATCTTGGCACACACGCTCTGTTGTCACACACTCACCTCTGATGGGATACATGTTGACTCTGCTTGTATGATGACTCTGTTCATATATTGACTCTGGTTGCATGTTGGCTCTGTTTATTAGTTTATTAATTGCTTTCTTTATTATATTTTTTTTGTTAACTGTTCATATTCATGAATCTGTTGCTCCTTAACACAAAGTTGCCTCTGGGAATCTTTGTGTACACGTGTCTCTCTGATACTAGTTATTGCGTTAGTAGATAGTATTTACTCTTACTGAGTCATTATTGCTTTTACTGCACGAGGACAGTTTTACTGTGCTTCTTTAATTCTGAGTGTGGCACGCTTCATTTTTGAAATGACAAAGTTTTTAATTCATTTATTTTGGTAACTGGTAAAGGCGGTTTTCCTTCTCAAATACGTTTAATACCCACTCACTCACTCACTTCACCCACTACCCACAATATCTCTAAGAGAAGTCCACACGTTTTCTGAACCCTAAATCCATTTCTCTTCTATTCGCTCTCTGCAACTCTCTCTGCTTTTACAATGGCCGCACAACAACAACAACAGCAAGTTCAAGGTCCTGAGGAGGAACCTCAAGTTACTCTACAGAACTTACAACCACATGAGCTGAAGGTGTTGGTGGAACACCAAGTGAACTTTGGAGATTTAGCTCATGAAGGGTACGCTTTCAGAGATGATTTCGTTGAAATGGGAATAATGGACTTCTTTCTCATGGACAACTACCCGGTATATGAAAATCTAGTCAAAGAATTCTGGATGTATGCATGAAGTAAAGACAGAACCATCCACAGTTATGTTCAAGGAAGGCGCATCTTGGTAACCCAGGATTTAATTGCTGATATCACTAAATGCCCTAATAAGGGAGCTATTGTTGACGAAGGCTGGTAAAAAGATGCTGGTGGCTGGAGTGTTGTCAATGACACAATCTTTGAGAAATCTGGTGGAACCAAGGTCGTGGATATGAAGAATCGGTTCAGGGTGCTCTTCAGGATTATCATGCACTACTTGGTACCCAAGTCTGAGTCTGTGGATACTGTTAGCAGTACCCACAAGTTCATAATGTGGTATTATGAACTAAAGGCTAAGATCAATCTTCCGAATCTCATTGTATTATGAACTAAAGGCTAAGATCAATCTTCCGAATCTCATTTTTGACCACCTGAGACGAGATTTGATATACTCCAGAAAAGGGAAGAATGCAAATATTTCCTATGGAAGGTTGCTTTCTGCGATTATGGAAAATCAAGGCCTGATTAGGCAGCTTCAAGGGCTTAACACTGAGGAAGCTGGACTTGCCCTGAAGACAATGGTGGTACCCACATTCTCAAGTGAAAATCTGAGAAGAATGAAACTTCTTTCAACAGAAGTAGTTACTGAGATTTTACGGGAAGAAGAAGGTGGAAGGAAAGCAATAAGAAAAGGAAAGAAGAAAGTGGTTGATGCTAGAAGTACTGTACCTACCAGGAGAGTCACTCGAAGCACTGGAATTCACATTGCCTCAGAATCCTCTCAGTATGTACATCCAGTCAGACCTGCCTTCATGGACTTTGATATGTCTGAAGAGGTAGAGGAGAAGAAGAATGTTCTTGATGAAATGATAGCCAAAAGTCAGGAAGAGTGCTACATTTTTCATCAGAAACTCAGAGAGGAAAGGCTACAAAGAGAAGCTGCCAGAATCGCAATCGCCCCTCCCGCTTTGTTCTCCCAACCTCCATTACTATTACACCTGCTCAGAAATCGAAAAGAATCATCAAGACTGCTAACCTCCCAGCAGCAAAGAGAACCAAGGTACTGGATAAAGTTTATGATCTGTATGATGCTACTTACCAAACTGGTTCTGCTCCCACTGGTTCTACTGTCTTAGAATCTGTTCCGTCAAACCCTATACCTCCTAACCAGATACCTCCACTTACTCCACAGTTGCCTAAATTGTTTCCCCAATCTTCCAAACCTGTCCCTAAACCAATTCCTTCACCAAAACCTTCACAACCCAAACCTGCACAATCTAAGAAACCTTCTAAATTACCCACACCTCCTGGACTCTCTGATACCTCTGACTCTTCTTCAAATGACAGTGAAGAAAGTCATGAACCTTGAGACCTAGGCAGAGACCCTGACCGAGTTCAATTTCCTTACATTGAACCACTTGCGGTTAAGCTACCTAATACCTCCACTTCTGTATCTCAACCCCATTCACAACCCTCCAACATACCTTCACCTCAACCTCCATCACCACCTAGACCTGCCTCACCTCCCTTTGTTCAACTTGACCTTAACCTACCCATCCAAACCGAACCCACACTTGAATCTGAAACAGAACCTGAACCTTATTTCCAGGAATCTTCTTGTTCTGAACCTGAGTCTGTTTTGGCCATTGAGGCACAACCCCTCTCAATGTTGCAACCTGTATCTGATCCCTCCTTAAGAATCCCTATACTTGTACCTTTTCTGCCACAATCTTTTACACCACCTCACTCACCTCTGTTGGCAGAACCTGTTACTACTGCAACATCTATGGACATAGATGAGATAGCAGTCACTGCTATGATTGCCTCTGCTTCTGATGTTGCCATCATTGATCCTCCAACTCTGCTTCTGCAAGCACCCCCTAGACCAGCTATTCAGATTGGGTGTGAACCCCCACCAGATCACAGGGAAGCAACTGTAGTGCCTGAAAGGTATCCTCACCTGATTGCTAATTTTGAGTGCCTTAAAGCTCAAATATACCGTGAGGATGAGGATTGCAAAATTATGGAAGCTGCAAGAATTGATGAAGTCAACTCTGTCCTGGCGGAAGAGAACAGACTTGCAAATTGGCAAAGTGTGCACTATTGGTTTGAGGTTAACCAAAGGGATCAACTTGAAAGGAACAGAAGGTGGCTTACGGCTATTCAATGGAAACAGCAAGTACCTCAACAGGAAACCACTCCTGTAGTGTGGGAACCTGAACCTGCTCCTGCAGCCCCTCCTACTCCTGCACCTGAGCCTGAATCAGCACCTGTCACTCCACCTCCTGTTGCTACTGCACTAGTGGTTCAACAATCCACTGGCCGCCGCCTCTGCAAGCCATTCAGTTGTGATTCCTCAGGCAGTCTATGAGAGGCTTGTTGATGACAGCAATAAATTTTCAAGGTTTACGGAAGCCACTGAAAGGCACTTTGAAGACACTAGTGCAAAAACCACCTTTAATCGTGGTTTTTTTGGACTTTTAACGTCGGTTTTCAATCCGGCGTCTTTTCTTCTGACGTTGTAAGTGTAAATATTTAACGCCGGTTTATAAACCGCGGTTAAAAGTAAGTTTTAATCGCGGTTTATAACGTCGGTTTATAAACCGCGGTTACAACTGCGGTTGTTGGAAAAACCGGCGCCATATCATTTGGCAGCATTTACCTTTTAACTTATAACGCCGGTTTTATAAAAAACTGGCGTTATTTGTCAGCGTTAATTGCAAAAATGCCACCGCGTTATATGTTACGCCGGTTTTATACACACCGGCGTTGTAAGTCTGTTTTTTAGGTGTATTTCGCACTAGTGAGAGTCTGACAGAAGGCATGACATGATGGCTGCTCTATTGCAAGAGATTTTGGCCAAGATGGACAAGCCATAGAAAACCTTAGGTTTTTTCTTTTTTTTAGCCCCTTATGTTCTTGTGTTCTCAGTATTTTCTTTTGTACACTGATACTTTTCGTTTACTGAAACTGTTTTGGCACTTTCTGTCTAGTTTAACTTTATCGTCATTATAATGCTTTGACTGTGATGTTCTTTATTTCTGTCTTCATCTTTTTGTCTGATGACAAAAGGGAGAGAAGAATATAGAGATATAGAGTAATTGATAAAACTGATGTATCAACCAAGTGTCACCATGCATTGCAATTCCTGCATCATTAACTCTGATATATTAACGTTGCTATTTATGTATGCTCTGATACTGTATTGAATATGGTCTGACATCTGCACTTAGAAAATATTTATGTGTTTAATTCAGGGGAGCCTCTGAAATTATCTTAAACAAATATTTCTCTAAAGACAAATTGTTCATCAATATATGTATTTGTCATCATCAAAAAGGGGGAGATTGTTGGAATCAAGTAGATTCAGAAACAATAACCCTTAATTGTTTTGATGATAACAAATGATTAAGAGAACAATTTATCCTCTAATGTGTTTGCTAGTATGCAGAAATCATTATTCATTAGAAGTCGTTATCTCAGAAGACTTGGTGGAATCTTGAAGTTAACATGACTAAGTCTGGGAGTGATCCTCTGTTTTTATGCTGACATCACCTTGTGAAGCCTTGCTCGGAAGTTAGTCAACTCCGTTTGTTCAGTCAACGCTCTGGTGACTCCTAAGACTAGATTTTGACTTAGTCAACTCTGTTAAACAATCAACTCTGTTGGTGAACCAAGCTCTGAAAACTAGCTCTGGACATTGGTCAACACTTTCAACAGACCGTGGTTAATCTACCTATAGAAGCCTTCGTGCATGACCACAAGACTCTGTTGTGAAAGTCCATTGAATTCTACGCTGAAGAACTCAACTCTGTTTCAAGCTCACTTTGAAGTGCAGTACTTAACTCTGGTGAACAGTATAGCTCTGGTAGGAAACAAACTGAAGAATATTTGAGGCTACTTCAAGTATTTAAGAGACCTCATTGATTAAGCGTTTTAATGTACGAGGTATCAAAGGTCAAAAGAATGTCAACGATTCTAATCATCAAGGAAACTTGCTCTCGAAGGGTCTCATATTCAAAAAGCCCACAAGAGACAAAGATTCTGAATTTGTGTGCAAGGCCGTAATGCTTTATACACCGAAGGCGACGTGACCTGCAAAAGCCACAAAAACAGGATCTGAGGTTTTGACCTAGGGTAAAAAGAGACGTTGTGTAACAACGGCACTATTCTCAACCCTAGCTATATATATCTTACTTCAGTCACTGAAGTACTATAACTATTGAAAAGTAAGTGAACGCAACAAAGTACGAAGTGATCATACAGTGAGTGCCTACAATCTTATCAAACTTGAAAATCACTATTTTCTGAGATAGTGAGCAACCAAGAAATCTTCCAAGTCTCTGGGATCACATTGAACAAAGCACTTAACTGTTTTATTCTTTCTGTTTGAAAGTTATTATTTGTGCTAAATTTCTTCATTGTAAATCCTCTCTATGAGAGTTATTTGTGTATTGTTTCAAAACTCCTTTTAGCCCAGTAGTGGCTGTATTCCTTAGAGGCTTGACTATACTAAGTCATTCGAAGAAGTTGTGAGTATAGCCAGTTTGGCAGTATTATACTCTCAAGTGTAATCAGGTTGATTATAGTTGAAAAATCCTTCAAGTGTGTGAAGGGACTAGACGTAGCTATCAGGTGATAGTGAACTAATATAAATCACTGTGTTACTCTCTTCTTTCGACTCTTTACTTACTGCACTGTTTTATTAAAAAGTTGTTTAGAAGAATTTTTTCATAAACACTTATATTTGTAAAATGTTTTTAAAACCCAATTCAAACCCCCCCTTTCTTGTGTTTTTGCCACGTTCAAAGTGGGTTGGCTTTATTTTTTATTTTTTTAGATTTTTGTCTCAGACTTAAATAATAATAAAATAAATAAAAATTCTAAAAAACTGCCTTAGATGTCCAGATACCATGGAGAATTTGTGGTATTTGTTCGTGACTTGTCCTATCAGTGTCTCAGTTTGGCGGCAATCCGAGTTATGGCACATTATTGACTCAGTTACAGCTACAGCTGAGAGCTTCCATGAGTGGTTGTTCTCGATGATAGGCAAGCTTAATCATGGGGAGCGAGTGGTTTGGAGCACCTTGTTATGGAGTCACTGGCAAAGCAGGAACAACCAACTCTGGGACAATATAGTGGAAGATGCAAACCAAATAATTCAACGTGCTCTAACTTTCTTGCATCAGTGGAAGATTACGAATGCATAAGCTTCCTCCCACCCTATCACGGAACCACATCATGTGCATGGTAGATGGCACAAACCCAACAGGGGGCAACTGAAATGTTACATCCTATATTATGTTGCATCCGGAAACTATGTTCTTTTTGTTATAAGATTTTTTGGTTCTCTAGTTACTTGTGTTGAAAATGTACCTCCTTGAATACTTGGTTTTATTTCTTCCATTCATGATATTAAATTCACGTATGGGCGCAGGGGGAAGTGAGGGGAGGGGCAGGGTGGGGTTTACACTTTGCAAGGGAGGAGAGGGAAAGGGAGAGAATGGTGATGGAGTAATTTTGGAAAAAAAGAGGTTTAGCGTTGTATGGAATAAAAAAATGAGTGTATGCAGTCATGTCCAGTGATGTAAAAGACGGACCAGACCGGACGGTCCGACCGTCGACCGGTACACTTAGCGGTCGGTTCAACCGCAATTGGACCGCAGTCTGGTTGAACCGCCCAGAACCGGGTTGGACCGCGGTTGAACCGGACAATTGGACCGGGTTGGACCGCGGTTGAACCGGACAATTGGATCGGGTTGGACCGTTTTACCTTTTTTATTATTTTTACTTACTTTTTCCTCAAAATTACTACTTTTTTATTTATTTATTGATTTACTAGTCATCCGGTTCAACTGACGGTTCAACCGGTTGAGCTGAAAATAGTAGATAAGAAAAATCTGCAGTCACAGACCACCACAGATGTTGTGATCATTTTTGGAATCTTTGCAATGTTAATACAGCTTCTATCAACATTTGCAATAGGAAAATGATTTTTGAACACACAAATTTGATAACAATACGCGACACCGTATGTCCGTACAAGTTTTTTTCTTTCAAAAAAATAATCTTTTTCAAGATTTAGCATTAACCAGATAATGAATAGTATTAACCAGATATGTGAACTTGATTAACCAGATAAGAAAATGAAATGTACAAAGTTTCAGGATTTGGCATTAACCAGATAATGAATATCATTAACCGATACGTGAACGTGATTAACCAGATAAGAAAATGAGATGTTCAAAAGTTTCAGGATTTAACATTAACTAGATAATGAATAACACTAACCAGATATGTGAACTTGATCAACCAGATAAAAAAATTTGTTAATATTTTTTAAAAATTTTGTTTTTTTAAAAAAAATATTTTTTTGGAGGAAAAAAAAAAGGTCCATACATGTATGAAGTTGTCGCGTATTGTTGTCCCATTTTTGTGTCTAATTAACACAACCGTTTGCAATAACAAGATGTACTTAGTCATGCATGAACTTGTGAACTAAGGCAGTTAGTTCGTACTAAACCAATTTTATTTTGAGAACATTGATAAAATGATAACCATTTGAATCATTGGGTTATCTACGTGTATTAAGTAAAAAATTCTTACTAAACATTAGACCTTCCACTTACTTCAACATCTTGGCCTACACTGTTAGCATAAATACTAAGTGTGTTTGGTTTTACGGTAAGCAAAATTGATTTTGAGTTATTTCTCAGAAAAAATGATTTTTATCAATTCATGTTGTTTAAATACACTAGTGCAAAACTAACTTTCGGAACAGAGATTTTAAATCGGTTATTTTAAATAACCGATTTAAAAACAAATGCGGTGGCATTTTTTAAAATAAATTGAAATTTTGACATTCTACTAAACCTTTTAAATCGGTTGTTTAAAACAACCGATTTAAAAGGTTTTAAGAAAAAAAATTTAAATCTGGTGTTATAAACAACCGACTTTAAAGGTCCCAAAAAAAATTAACATTAACCTTTAAAATGGGGCTTCTTAAACCACCGATTTTAAAAGCCTTCTAATTTTATTTTTTCCCTTCCCTCTCATACCATTCCCTCGACCCAGCTGCGCGAAAAAACCCTACAGTTCTCTCTTCCCTCACGCTGCGAATAGAAAGACCCTGCTGCGACTCATACCATTCTCTCTTCCCTCACGCTGCGGCTCCTTCGTGCCGCCACAACGTGCTCTCTCCCTATCCTTCACATCTGCCATGCGAACCCAACCGCGAGGAAACCCGAAGTCACCGCCGCCTTCTTAGCTGTTTCTGGCCACCAAAGGCCGCGAAACAGAACACCTAAGTCGCCATGTTCATTTCGTATGAAAGGAGCCAAACAACGAAAACCCTAACTTCCGCTTTGGAGCTCGAATCCGGCCGCCGTGGGCCACCAATGGAGAAACCAAACTGGTCATTCTCTTCCTCTCACTGTCCAAAGCAAAACCCCTAAACCAGAAACGCGATTAGAGAAGTTTCGCCGGCGACCACCGCGCCGAAAAAATCGCCGTCGTGCTGGAGTCATGGCCGCGATGCTTTGCTTCTTTGCTGTTGTTTTTTTTGTTTTTTTTTTGCTGCTTTGCTGCATCTTTGCTTCTGTGAGACTGTGGTCTCTTATTCGATTTATACCTTCGCTTACCTTCGCTTACCTTTCGCTTCGCTTTTCGATTTCTTATTCTTTGTGGAAAGGACAATTTTGTTGATTGTGATGGTGCTATGATATATTCTTCGATTCTTCAGGACTTTGTTTTCCATTTTGCAGATTTTCTGAATTTTCTTGGACTTGGTTGCTTCTGAATGCATAATGACCTCTAGCAAGTAGTGTGTCATATGCTGAATTTTTTACAGTCATGTAAGATATTTGTTACATTCATTGATTTAGGCCATTTTTATAAACAAGTGAAATGTTTGTAGCATTATTTTACTTGCAATAAAAATGTCGTGAATATGTTGTCTGATTCATTTTGTCTGTTTTAGGTGTTGTATCACCATCTTCCGGGATGAGTTTACAAGAGAGTCCACCAAACAAGCTCTAGCGGAATGGGCAGCATCTCCAGATCTAGGTGTAATTCAGTTTTACAATTTTCGATGGTGTAATTCTTCTTGAACCATACGTCTTTGTCGCTTGGATTTCAGTTGCTTTTATGGAGTCTTTGGATAGAAATGGTGACAAATTATTAGAGTTGTAAAGATATTTTTGAAATTTGGGTCAAGTTAGGCCAAATTTAGTGAGCAAGTTGTTTGTTAACTCAGTCCAATCTTCTACGAGCCGTGGGTCAAACGAGTGTCTCATGGGCCCATAGTTTTTAAAAAACAAAATCATTTTTAACAATATAAGTAATATAGTGTTAACTTTTTCTTTATAGAATAACTGAGGTTACTACCTTTTGGCCATTGTATTATATTTTTAATAGTGCATCTTGGTTTTTGTAGAAGGTAGGAATGCAATATTTGTGGAGCCTTCTTGGTTTGGAAACTGGAAAGTTGTTACTCTCTATGTTGGTAAGTTTCATTCTCATGATACTTTCTTTTCTGCTGAAACATGAAACATTTGTTTAGGTTCATGAAACTTCTGGATTTAGATTTATTAGATTTTGTTCAATTGCTAATTTGGTTTTCTATCTCTAATTTTCTCCTTCATTTACTATTGTAATTTCACTGCACATAACATGTTTATATGGAGTCAAACATATTGAATGGCAATAGAACATGTTTATATTGAATGTCTTTATTTATTTGATAGAATTACCAAATTGCTATGAAAAGTGTTAGTCTTAAGTTGGATACGGGTCATAGTTCTATTGACTAATCCACAGTTCTTTTATTGACTGTGGATACAGGTCACAGTTCTTTTGACTTATTTGTGTCTGACTGTTATTTAGTACATGCATTAAAGTTAGGTATCAGTACATGCGTTAAAGTTTAATTTATGGGCCATGTGCAGGTTTGATTGTTCTTTGCTATATCGACCAATTTGCATTTCTGCCCTCAAGAAGGCACTGAATCAAAATGACATCTTATTTCCCTTGAAGATACTGCAACTACTTACCAAATCAGTAAGCATGAGCATTTCTTTGCTTTACATAATCAACTAGATCATGACTTTCTAATGAGTGTGGCATTTACAAGAATAGAAAGCTTAATTGTGAAATATTTTAACCTCAGATGATTTTTAAGAGACATTTTAAAGTAATGTTAATGCTCTTCCAAAAGCATTAGGCTAATTGTGAACCAGTTATAGTTTGTGATACTCTTAAACGGGGGACATCTCTAAGCTGGGAGCCAATGATCATCTCTAAGCTGGGAGCCAATGATCATGTGGCGAGTATTATGTGAAAATATGGAATCAGAAATTAGTTAAGAAATGTCATAATTGAAGGTCTTTGATTGCCCAGCTAATTGTGAGGTTTGATCCCCTTTAGTATTCATTTTAATTTTTATGGTAGCACTCATAATGGTAGGCTCTGTAGTCAAAAGAGCCGCACATGAAGCTTTCACAGTGTTGCTGAGTCTTGAGTGACTATGTAATTGGTATTCTGATGTGAACTTTATAGTCTTTATTTGGTATTCTTTATTCATTATATATCAGATAAGAAATAATTTTGATGTGAACTTTATAATCTTATTTTAGGTGTAAATATAATGACAGTAATTATGTAATATGTCTTTCTGTAGCTTTTTTTACTTCCATGCTAATTTTTCTCTCTAGCTGTCTCCATCCACACTTAACTGATGGAGCATTCTCCAGTTGATTATAATTAATATAATTAACTTCTTACATCATTATAGCTCAGTTGACTGCTGAGAAGGAACCAAGCATTGGGGTGGAGAAGAATCTGTTAGAGAAGATAGATGCAATGCTTGCAGTTTTATGTTTGTTTTTTAAAATAATTGTCTTCTTTCCTTCATTCTCACCATGCAGTTAGTTAGAAGTACCTCAGTGGTATATGCAAACACCGTTGTCCAAAGGTGTGGAACCTGTATTGCTGCCAAGCTAGGTACATGCAGCACTGCTGCAGTGTCATAGATAGACATGAATTCCCTATGAGAACCTACCTTTCTGTGATTGGTACTGCAGGTTTCTTTAAAGATGTTAGCACAAGTTGTCATAGACATTTTTAACATAATATTTCTAGCTCTACCTATTAATAGAGGTTTTAGCTTCCTATGTCAAATAGATTTTTGAAGTTGGATTACAAGTGCAGTAAATTTCTGCTTTGAGTACTATCAAAAAAATTTGGCTTACTTTTTGTTTGTTGCTTGAAATTTGATTAATGAGCTGCACTGGAGGTTGGAGGTGGAAAAGAAAAGAAGGAAATAGCAGAATTGGGAGCTCACCAAGTTATGGGTGAAAGCTGAGGAATCGCAAATGAGAAGATTGTTAGCATTTTGTGGTATTTTAAATTCTGATTCTTATTTTATCATAGCACAAATGAGAAGATTGTTACCCTAACCCTTTTTGGGTACTCTCAAGTTAAGGACTTGCTGATTTTGTGGTATTTTAAATTCTGCATTTTCTCTTCTCTTCTCTTCTATTTTTCTTTCATCTGTTACCTCTTCTCACTAATTTTTCTTGAATTTTTATGGGTTCTTCAACTTCCCCACTAAGATAAGCTGGTGTTGGATTTTAAGGGAACTCTTATGCTAACTTAAGTTGCTATATGGAAACTTAACCTTGCCAAGAAATCTTTGGTTGTTCTGATGTTTGAACATTAAAACTTCAATTTGGTGAAATAAATGGATTAGGTTGTCTTATTTAGTGTCTCACTTAATAAAACTACATAGAACCAACTTCATATCTAATTCATATCTTTCTCATTTTTGTTTTTATTAGTCTAAATTTTCAATCATTATTTATATGTAGTTATTTTGTCATGTGCCCTTATTAAACCTCAAGATTAATATTAATGCAAGAATTTGTTGTTATTAACATAGGGGTCTGGCTTGATTTAGATGGGGTGAGCGGTGTGTGTTGCAAGAGGCATCAAAGATTGAAGTATGTCTTCTCTGATTTTGTGCAGAGAAGGTATTCTCAAAATTAATTATGTCAGTGGATTGAATTAAAGATATAGAATTACTGATATGAGTTTTGCATACATGCAGCTATTGAACTAATTAGTAAGAACTTCATAGTTTATCAAACCTACACTAGATATTATGTCCTCCCGATGAGCTACCAAATTTTATTGTGGAATTGGAAATTTTCTTCCATTCATGAAGTGAAATTTGTATTAATCGTTAAGAGTTATGCCATCAAAACTTGTGACCTCTTTCTATATGTTGATTCACATAATGTTACCATTACCATTCATTATGACAGTAACTAGAAGGATGGCATCTAATTCGTCATGGGATTTGTTACCATTTTGCGATTATAGCTCCCTGTTTTAGCATTGAGCAATCCGATTCTGTTTAACTCGGTATACCCCGCCTCTATATATCTTGTTAATTCTCATTCTTTGTCCTGTGAACTTTTGCGGTGATAATTTTTCTCACTTAAGTTATGGACCTCGATATGGTTGTGTAACTTATTGTGATATATTTCTTCTTTCGGTAGGGCTTGTCAAAAGTATCTTTGCGGAAAAATCTAGAGCTAAAGCCAACTGCGTGTTTTATCTTTTGGGTATTATTTTGTATTTATCAAGACATGATTAATAGATATCGACTAGTCTCTAAAACAAATATGGTATGCCGATATCATTGTCTGCAATGCGATTTTTGGTTGTCTCAAGTGATGATTATGAGTCGGATGTCATTGTTTTATTATTGCTCTTGAATGTAAATACTCAATTGAAAAGTAGCGCATAAGTAGATTAATGGAGTGAGAAAGAATTTAATGTTTTAATTAGAATTCCCTGGGTTATCGGCCTAATCAAACCATTGTAGAAAGAATTAATAAGTAAGATTCAATTTAATTCTTAACATACATTATGATATAATTTTAGAACTTTGACTTATCATGAATATTCTTTTATCAGTGCAATCGATGGATATAATAGGCTTAAAGGAGTTAGGAGAAGTAATCCGCCTGAATGGTTGTTGTCCAAAGTAAGTAGTTTAAATTAAAAATATCATTTACAAATATTAGGATATTTAATATTAACCAAGTGCATAATTTTTATACTTATTTGTAGGTGGCTCGTCAAACCGACGGGTGGGCATGTGGGATATATGTCATGAGGCATATGATGACCATTATCTCGGCGGGGATAGTCGGAAATTGGATGGAGGTAATATTTAAAAACTCAATAAGCTTAATTGATTTTGTATTTGTACTTAATTAAGCATTATTTTGGTTATATTAACTAGTGTTTATATTTTCTTTTTCAAGGTATTCAATGACACATCACCAATGTCAAATGATGAGCTTTTGAGCATGAGACAACTCTGGGCAGAATTTTTTTGCAAATTCCATACCGAGTTGAAATACGAGCCAAAGAGGAAAAAGAATAGAAAAAATGGTGGAAAAAACAAATAGCGAAGTTTCAGTTTGTGTTTTTGATTTAGTTAGGTTTGTATTTGAATATTAGTTTTTGACTTGTGTTTTAACAAATTGTAAGTTAGACTTGTATTTGATTTAGTTTCAGTTTAAGTTTTAGATTTAGTTAAGTTTGTATTTGACTATTAGTTTTAGTTTTAGTTTGTATTTTGATTTGGTTTAGTTTTAGTTTGTGTTTGGTTCTTTGAAAAAACTATATTGTTGTGATTGTTACAGTTTGTATTGGGAAATCTTTGAAAAAACTTGTTGTAGTTTTTCTGGTTGTTTTTACAGGTATATATATGGTTGCTGTAAAAACAAATATAATTTTTTTTTAAAAAAAACTACCTTTTAAATCGGTTGTTTTAAATAACCGATTTAAAAAGACATTTTAAATCGGTTGTTTATAAACAACCGATTTAAAAGGTCATTTTGAAACAAGAAAAGAACATATGGGACTTTTTAAATCGGTTGTTTATTAACAACCGATTTAAAAGGTCTTTTTAAATCGGTTATTTAAAATAACCGATTTAAAAAGACTTTTTAAATCGGTTATTTAAAATAACCGATTTAAAAGGTAGTTTTCAATTCTTTAGTTTAAGAAGAAATGTGACGTTTTAAATCGGTTGTTTATAAATGACCGATTTAAAAAGACCTTTTAAATCGGTTGTTTATAAACAACCGATTTTAAATCTCTAATATGACCAGATTTTGACTTGAATTCAGCCTTTTTAAATCGGTTGTTATAAATAACCGATTTAAAATGTCAAATTTAAATCGGTTAAATAACCGATTTAAAATCCTCAGACATACTAAATCCAGAGCATCTAAATCGGTTGTCCAACCGATTTTAAAACCCCAAATAACCGATTTTAAATCCCGAATTTGCACTAGTGATAGTTTGGATCAAAATTACTTTTGACTTTTGAGTGTGTAATTAACAATATAAGTTTTAACATTTATATAAAAAGTTGCAAAAAGTTAGAATTGATTCTAACTCAACGTGAAAGCTACAAATAGTTGTTTCAGCTTAGAATTGATTCTGAAAGCAAAATCGCTTCGCTTCTCATAATCAGAACCAAACATCACAGTTCACAAAACACTAGTCAAATCACGTTTGACCATTGCAAATTGAGGTTAGAAATTGCCCACTGTTGAACCAAACAGACACTAAAGTTTCTTTGCAATTCACTTACACAACTGAGCTTAGACCGTTGAACTTCTTTTTAAAAAACGGTTTTGACCATTATATATATTTCAAGTTTTTAACTCTTGTTTTCCATTGGTCCACAATTCATATTTTGATGTGGCACATCATTCCCTTGAGAAGTGAGGCAAAACAATATCAGAAGAGCAGTCACCAAGTGGTATTGGGGCTTGGCATGGTGTCATCACAGATATACATCCCCCAAAATGCTACTCCCTCTAAGCATAATTATAAGCAAAAAAGTAGCCACGTTAATTTGGTTGTCCAAAATATAAGCAAATTCTAACTAGTTTCACCCTATTTAATATTATCATTCCAAAAATATTATTCCTTTTAACGTTATCATGAAACAAGTTTCCATAGAAAAATAAATGAAGATAAAGGGTAGGAATTCACTTATTTTTTATTACATCAATAAAATTAAATGGTGTTAACTAATATTTTTAATTAATATGCATTTAATTATTTTTGCTTATATTTGAATCTGGACGGACTACCTGTGGTCATTGTGGGGGAGCAGCTTCTGAGTGTGTTATGCATGATGTGCTGCATATTCCACTGAATGCCCCAACAGTGTCAAGGGAGAAGGTGTTTTACCTTTCAGTGAAGTACTTAATGATTTGGAAAACATGCTATCTTGTTCTTTCAATGTTAATTAAATTTCTTTGGTATCCTTTTAACAGGTTGCAAAAATACTACTTGGGCGCTTGCATTTGTTTTAGGAAACTTACTTGATTTGGCTCTTGAAAGTAACCCCAGTCATGACTCAAGATTAATGTAAGTGAATCTTCTTATTAATAACATACTGTTCTTTTTCTAAAGTCAGTAGTTTTTCGGCTTCATTCTGATCATATTAGAACAAGTTTGGATAAATTTCTCAAAAAAATACTTATGCAAAAATAAATATTAGGAGTCTTATAATAACTGAGTTTTTTCAACAATAGCTTTTTGTATAAGTTAAAATTAACTTCTATATCTCAAACTTATAGGACTTTTCATAAGTAAAGAATCATAAACTTATTTTAATTGAAAAGCTTTCGTAAGGAGAAGCTAAATTAAACTAGAAATGAGGATAGATCAGGTTCATCTTATTCAGGAATTCATTTATCAGCTACCTTGCATTTGGTAGTGAAGTTCTTGTTGAGTGAGGTGTGACATCAACATTAAATTCTGAATCCATAAACCCTTGGTTGAATTCTGTTTTTTTTCCAAGACCAATTTATCTTGCAAAATGTATATGTAAATGCAGCGCTGAAGCAACTTTCAGTTTTAAGCTATATATGACTATAATGAGTGATAGATAGCATATTGTTGTCACGTTTTGGTAGCATTTTTCATACAAGTAATTATTACAAACATCACTGCACATAAGCAATATCTAAGTTAACGAATTGGGATCCTCTCCGGTCATCGGAGAGTCCAATTGGAGAATACTGTCTTTTTCTCTCTCCAATTGGACTCTCAAGTGACTGGAGAGAATCTTGACTCTAACTTAACACCTAATTTTGTACCTTCAGATTTACTTTTGGATCTCTGCAGTGTCACATTCAAACTTTTTAGCATAAATCTACTTGCTATATAATGGTTCTGCATATTAACTGTTCCTTTTAGCCACTTTTATAATTCATGTTCATATGGTATTTCCTTTTTAGAAATACGTCAATCAACACTCTTTTCTGTCCTTTATTAATACGCCATTCGGAATGAATTATAAGCAAAAAAGTACATATATTTGGTCCATATGGACTATATACATGTACTTTTTTGCTTATAATTTATTCCAAAGGGAATAGTGTGTTTGGATATGCGTTTAGATGGCTTGGCTCGCATTCCAAAGCTGCATTTTGTGAGAAGCTTGAATTTGTAACTTCTACATGTGTATTTGGATTGGCTGTGAATTTGGTGAAATCACGGTCACACAGAAATTACACTTTGTAGCTTCTATAAAATCATGATAGAAACAAAAATAGGCTAAGATGTCTTATGTCACATACTTCCCAAAAGTCTTTTTTTTTTTTTGACAAAATCCCAAAAGTCAGTGTACTATGCTTCTGTAGTATGAATTTTTCCCAATGTGTATTAACAGGTGGATATAGATTACTGATTTCTCAAATTGAAGGTTTTTACAATCATCCTAGAGGGGGGAAAAAATTATATTCAAGTAGCATGTTCACATGGTATATGTAAAATGAAACAAATTAAGGTGGGTTCCCAAACCTATGGTTTGGTATCACCTTACATCTTTAACCACTCCTTCCATTCATTGCAGAGTGCATGTTAGGAAGGGTAACTATTTGGGACCATTTTTTTTGAAAGCGACAAGTCCTAGATGGTTCTACTTAACATTACGGAATTTGTTGATCCTTGTGAGTTAATGACACATTTACTGCTAACCAACTGGATGATTACATTATACCTATGCATTTAGAGAAAGCCTCACTTGACCTACATTTTGTGGTACCACAAATGCTCTGAATAACGGTTACTAATTTAGTGCTGCTCCATGTAATGTGCAATTAAGGGTAATCCTCTCTCTATAATATGTGGTGGTTGGTAGTGATTTTTTTTAATGTCAAATATTATTTGTTAGCGTCTGTTATGCTAATTTGCATGATAGGATATGAAGCTAGTTCACTTTTTGACTTGACCAATTGCATAGTGTTTGAATGATAGATAATAATTCGATTGAAAAAAAGGACAAAAGCACGTTCTTGGGAGCTTATAAAAATATAGCTTATGACATGTTTATAATTTTTTTTTGGCTTATTTGGATAAACCTTCATGATGTTTATGAAAACAATTTATACTTTATATGAAAATAATTTGACTATTTTTTCTTTAATTTTAGAAATAGCTTATAAATAAACGCTTATATGATAAACATTTATACTATTGACACTTGATAAAACTGTTTACCCATTATGGGAAAAGTAACACATGGCCCCTGAATGAATGACCCTTAATTTGAACATTTACTTGGATGTTACTCATGTCATGATGATAACATAAATTTATGACTTCAAACAAAATATAAGCCAAGGAAGCGGTAATAAAAAGAAGGAAAGATAGCTACTCCCTCTGTCTTCTTATAAGTGTCATATTTGTAAAAAAATACATTAGTCCTAAAATAAGTATCATGTTAGGTTTTCAATGTAATAGTAATCCTTTTTTTCAGTTTTACCCTCAAATTAATAATGAGTATATTACTCCCAGGTTATTATACTTTACTATGTATTTATGACCATTGTTAATACCTAATGATTAATAAGGATAATTTTATAAAATTGTTATACTCTTTTTTTTTACACAAGAAAAGTTATGATATTTCATTAATAGTCAAAATCGTAACAACACAAATGGTAACATGATCAACACAATTTTGGAAGGTAGCAACATATGCAGCCACCCCTACCAAGGTGTGAGCAACTACATTGGCTTCCTTCTCAATAAACTCTACTATAGAGTTAGAAATAAAAGAAGATAAAAGACTCATATGAACAGGAATAAAATCATCATGTTTAGCTTGGTCCTCGTGAATTTTTTTTATGCTATCCACTTCAAACTTTGGATCCAACTTGAAGATCACCATGGTTAAACCGAGCTCAATTGTTATACTCTTTTATTCATTTATAGTTTTTCCTTAATATATGTGAAACTTTTTAATATGATACTTGTAATAAGTCAGATGGAGAATATCGTAACCATGCTTTCAACACCATTCACGAGCCTTTGAAATGGCAATACCAAGTGGTCCCCAACCCCATCTTCCTCTTTGTACCCACTAACCAGTGACCCACTCCAACAAGATAAGATTGCTACTATTATAATCAAATCATAATCATAATCAATAACAATGGCTCCCTTACCGTTGACTGCAATTAATCCTGCCGTTACCCGTTTTATCACATACTCTTCAGGTTTTCTTACCCACTAGTTTTTATTTTGTATCCCAAAACATGCTTTGACGGAGAAATTTGGAATGGATCGATACTTGTGACTATAATATTTTTGACCTATTATTTGGATTTGCATAAACATTTTAGAAAACTATATAATAATTTTGGGTATTTATTTATGACTCCTTTGACACGAGGGCAGGGATTTTATATGAGTGGCTACTCAATGACAATCACAGAGGTATATACGTGGCCAAATGCCAATGGAGCTCAAGTTCAAATTAAAGTCATTGTAAAACATTTGAAGTAGAACTGTCGGGCCACCAAGCATAGCCATCGGGCTAGATTGCAGAAAGAGATTGGGCCTAATTAACTCGGACTATGAATTATATGGTCCAACTTAGTTTAAAATGTGGGTCATTCAGGTCGACTAGGCCCAATCTCAATTTCTATCAAGCTATGTATTTTCAATTTCTAAAATGTTGATCTATAGGTCTAATCGGGTAGGGTTAGAAAAATTCTATTTTTCAATTCTGTATTTATGGAGCTCATCCAAGCCTAAAATACGGATCATTCGAGCCGGTCTATCGGACCGGACCAAAATTGATAGCTCCAAGTTGAAGTGAATTGTCATGGTCATCTCGAAGCTTGGTGATCAAAGAATATGAGTATCACAACTAAGTTCTCAATTACAAAGGTAAACACTATCTATAGAAAGGAGGAATTGTTTCACTGTCCTCTTATATATCATTAGACCAATTCAATGATTTGTTATGCAAAAAACTATACTTCCATTCGTAGTTTCAATATTGCAAGTCATTTATCGGTTTTTTCTTTTACTATATTATAGGTGAGAAGTAGCTACCAGTTTTAGTAATGGCTAATCTCTATCGAAAAACTTAGCTGACCATCTTTAGTAAGGTTTCCTCTCTGAACAACTTGTTTTCGTCCATAAAATTCGAACCCAAGATCTTGCTAAAGAGATTCAGACCCAGTTCCACTTGGACCTAATGTTGGTAGTCATTGACCGGTTTGGTCTAAACTAATTGTTTGAACATATCATTAATTTTATTATGAGAATACAGATATTTTAAATTACATTTTTCTAGTTTAGTCATACACTAGTACGCAGTAAGCATTTCGTGTCTAACCAGCTACGTTTACATATTGTGACATAGCAACATATGAATCTAATACCGAGGTGGAAACCTTCTGTTATGCTGCCCAAGTAGGAAGTTAGTTCACTGACAAGGTCTTTTTGACTGGATATATGATTATTGCAACTTCCTTGCATGACTACATATAAAAGTCCAGAAAAAAAATAAAAATAAAGAAAGAGATGCCATTTTTTCTGATAGTAACTGCTTCCTACCAAAATTGATCGGGTCAAACCCGCATTTGTTTTTGTTTGTTGTAGAAGACCAAAAATAGAAATTGAATTCTTTTAAGTTTAAACTGTACTAAGTACGTCCTTCGTCCGGCCCATTATTAGGGCTGACTACTTTTACTGGATAATGACATTTTTAAAATTGATTATTATTTTCTACCTTTCACTATTTCTTTCTAGCTTCCTTTCATTTTTTTCCCTTATTTTTCCCCATCTGCGTGAGGTATACTTCACTCATTAAATAAAGGTAAAAAATGTTATTTTTACGGTGGACCCTAATGTTGACCCTATTTTAGGGTCCAAATGTGATCCTCGTATTAAATTAGATATATCCAATTTAATTTTAATTTTCTTAAAATTTTTTTGGGTAAACCGTTAAAGATATAGAGGTGTTTAAAAATTAACAAATTATTTTGTCAAAAAAATAATTAAATACTTTTAAAAATTCAGTAAAATAGAGAAATCCACTGTTAAACAGGATCCATATTAGGGCCACGTACCTATTTATATAACAAAATTCTTACACTATTTATATTTTGATTTGAGGTTGTGAGCTTTTCATATGTGTAGTCAAGTTTTATTGTCTTCATTTCTTTTGTATGCAAATTTTACCCTTTTATAAGTCTTTATTGTTACCATTTGTTTTTTGTGATTTTCAATTTTCTTAGTAGTGATAAAGGACTTATATCGTGGTCATTTTGTTGTTCTAATTATTTTCTAATACACATTGAGGATGTTTTCTACGTTAACCAGCAGAATCAGTGCGGAAAGGAAAGAAGTGCACGAAAACATGTTTCCGAAAAATCATTCCATCATTTTGTCAAGTAGAAAACGTGGATGGAAAGGAAAGAAAATTGTTGCTGAGGTGAGTCCACATGAATTTGATCTCCCCATTTTGGACAGGAAGGGAGTGCAGCAGGGAGAAGGAGCTTGAAAAATTACAATTTTACCCCTTATTAATTGTAACAATCTTTTTTAGCACAAGTTTATTTTATTTTATTTTCTTATTATTTTCCTCTATTTGACAAACAAATTAATATAGTTCAAACTCATGTGTTATAAAATAATGAAAATATTTATTTTTTATTTTAAATTTAATTTAAGGAGAAAATAAATATTTCTTTTAATTTTAATAATAAAATAAATATTAATATTTATTAAAAATTTAAAATTTCTATTGTGTTTTGACTAAGTGCTTATTTTTTTCCCATATTAAAAATATATTTTTAATTTTTATTTCCTTTATCATATTCAATTTTTACTTAAAGTTATTTAAGTCATTTTACAAATATACATTTTTTCCCTCTTATTTTTATCCAATCAAATAAGGAAAGAAAAAGTTTTTAAAGTTTTTACCTTTTTTTTTCTTTCATTTTCTCTCGTACAAAAAAAAAATCTCACTTTTTATTTATTTTTTTTCTAATTTTTTCCTTTTCACTTTTTTTCTTCTCACCTTCTTTCTAAAACAAAACAAAAAACATAATTTTCCAACTATATATTTATTTATCTTGTATTGATTGATTGTATCCAGGGGTGAACCTACACTCAATTAAAAATACTACTTATTCCTATAAAATTTATGTTTTGACATCTCTCAGTATAATAATTTGCACCCAATACCCTCACATAGTCTCATCTTTCATCTCATTCAGTAACACCCTATAACAGCCCGGTCCCACTTTGTGCTGCTAGCGGCATTGGGTCCCACTTTGGGCTGCCAAGCCAGCTGCTGTCACGCATAGGACTTCTCCACACGCTTTTCGGTGGAGTTTTTGCCTCCCTAAGGATTCGAACCATGTACTCTGGGGCCTTAAGTACTTGGTTTTTGAATCCCTGGTATAGCTATCACGCATAGGACTTCTCCACACCCCTTTTGGTGGAGTTTTTGCCTCCCCAAGGATTCGAACCATGTACTCTGGGGCCTTAGGTACTTGGTTTTTGAATCCCTGGTATAGCTGTCACGCATAGGACTTCTCCACACCCCTTTTGGTGGAGTTTTTGCCTCCCCAAGGATTCGAACCATGTACTCTGGGGCCTTAAGTACTTGGTTTTTGAATCTCTGATATAATATCAGGGATTCAAAAACATCAGGGATTCAAAAACCAAGTACTTAAGGCCCTAGAGTACATGGTTCGAATCCTTGGGGAAGCAAAAACTCCACCAAAAGGGGTGTGGAGAAGTCCTATGCGTGATAGCAGCTGGCTTGGCAGCCCAAAGTGGGACCCAATGCCGCTGGCAGCCCAAAGTGAGACCCAGGTTGTTACACACCTAGTTATCTTTATCTCAAAACTCAAAACATAACTCCTCTCACTGTCTCATATCTCATCTCACTCCCCTCCTGTTGGTGAGTGCCATTGTTGGTCTCTATTTCTCCTTTTTACAGGTTCAGATTTATCCCAATTTAGACCAAAACCCTAATCTGATCTCTCTGTTAATTTTCTCTTATAATTTTTTCTGTTGTAATTCGGTTTATGTTGTTTTGTTATTTTCTCTTGAAATTTTTTTCAATTCTGAAATCTTTCTATTTTTTTAAGACCAGGAACTTGTTTTATGTTATTAGAAATCACGTGGCCCCTAATATGGACCCCATTTTAGGGGTCCAAAAGTGATCCCTGTGTTTTTTTTACTAGAAAAGTGGTTCGTGTGTTAAAACTGAATATATCCGATTTTATTTTATTTTTTTAAAATTTTCTTTGGAAGACCCATTAAAATTCTAGTATTGAGGTGTTTAAAATTTAACAAATTACCGTTAAATTTATGATAAAATAAATGGTCCACCATTGGACCGGGTCCATATTAAGGGCTACTTTAGAAATCATACTTTTGTTATTTTGTAATAAAAGTAAATATTTGCTCTTGTTATTTTTTTTATAAAAAAACATGTGTTGATGCTCTTGTTATAATTTCAGTGATTTTAAAATTTTATGTACTCGGTGATCCAGGGTTATAGGTCCGTCACTAATTGGATCATTGTATTTTACGTTCCTTGCAAAAGGATGTGGATCCTCTCCATCCCTATCTTCCTCCATCCTCTCTATCTCACTTTTAATTCTTTATTTCTTTTCATTATCTCCTTATTTTTTAATTATCTTCTCTCTCCTACCACCCTTATTTGTTGTGATGAAGATGCATAAGGGAAGGAGAGGATCCGTTTACCAAAATATATCCCGTAACTAGTCACTCAAATTTCTCTATTGGGATCAGAAATTGGGGATAAACACAACCAATTAATCAATCAAAAAAGTAAACTCCTAAGAAGACTAGAACAGTGTGTACTCCATCTGGACTCGATTATAAACTCGATTATAAGCACACACAAAAAAATCATATATTGTGGTATAAAATATAAGTAATTTTAAATATTTTTATCCTCTTTAATGAGTCAATTCCAAAAATACTTTTTTTTAATTCAAATTTTATTTTCAATGTGTCTTTTTTCTCCCTCTGTATTAAATGTCACCAAGCTCAATTTTGTAAATGAATTTTGTTTTTTAACTGAAATTAAGAAAACTTAATATAATTAACTAACTTTCTTAAATACTCCCTCCGGTATAAATTATAAGAAACAACACTTTTTTTTGTTCATTGAATAACTTAAGTTATTCAATGAACAAAAAAAAGTGTTATTTTTTATAATTTGGATACTGGGTTTAGTTTTTTTTTTTTTTAAAAAAAACGAGTCAGGAAAAAATATATCGGCAATTGGTTTTTTGTGCAAAATGGGGATTTCATTTATGTCAGTTGTTGAAAGCAATGGCCTGTGTGGGGCCCCTTAGTTTGAAACCGTTTTGTTTCCTTTGCCTTGAGAGAGAGAGAAGGGGTGTTCAAGCAAGCAACAAGACAGTGCTTGAGTCCGATCAAACATGCTGTCTCTCTGTTTTGCCAATAGTTAATGGCACTTCCGTTGTTTTTACCATAGCTTCCATTCTTATTTTACTCTTTCGTTTTGTTCTTTTCTTCTTAAAATACAGTAAAATATTATTGTGAAACTGAAACCTTCGTGGATAAATCGTACTCCCTCTTTCCCAAAACTTTAGGTGTTTAAAACTTTGGCACATAGGCTTAAAAATACTCCCACCGTCCTATAATATTAATATATATCATATTTATTAAAAATAATTGTCTCAAAATATATCTCACTTTCAATTTTTAATACAAAATTAAATATTCGTTTGTCAATAATACCCTCAAGTATTTTACTTTATATTTATGACAATAGTTAATATATCAATAGTTAATGCGGGTTAATTTGATAAAATTATCACTCTCTTTCTTTCATTTATTATTTTTTCTTAAACTGTATAATTTGGTCAATTGTGACATATATTATGGGACAGATGGAGTAATTAACTAAGAAAAATTTAGATTAAATTACCCTTAATTATTATTTCTTTTAATCACCGCTAATATTTTACAAATTCTCATAATATTTATTAATTGTTGCTTCTTTTTACCATTTTCCAATAAAAATTCCACTATAGCTACCTAGTACATATAAAATATAATTAATGCATACTCTTAATTCATCTAAGGGTAGTTGGTAAACAAACTCAATTATACATTGGTTCTTTATAACAATCAAAGTTTTGGGACGGAGAAATGTTTTTAGGCTAAATTATTAAGCATATATTAAACAGTTTAATAACTATATATTAATGGTGTAGATAATTTTTATACAAACATCTAACTGCTTGTAAAAAAAAAATACAAACATCTAGTTATATTTCACTACAATGTCACATCATAGCATTATTTCTTAAAATAATTGTACAAATATTTATATGATTAGATCTTGTTGAATGTCTATTCCAAGCTAGGTATTAGTGCAGTTGTATTGATCTAGCCTTTATTCTTAGGAACATGGTTCAATCCCATAGGGATAGTTTGTAATATATCCCCTTCTCCCTTATATTTTTAATAATAAGCCTCTTCCATCCCCTTTTAAAAAAAAAGATCTGATTGAATTTTTTTGTAAAAAAGTTTATATTGTAAGTTCATTGTTATTAAATTATATATTAAATGCGAGTAATTTTTATAAAATACTTCAAAATATATTAAACATAGACATCAACCTATGATTTAAACCCCAAGAGGGGTTGGCCTAAGGAAGCTGAACAAAATTTGTATCTAACAAGTTGCGGATTAGAGCACTTACTACTTTTGAGGAGATAAATGTAATTTTTTTTATAAGTGTTCTTAAAACATAAATATTTTTCTTATCTTGGACGGAAACATCATCCTCCCACCTTAAATTTTTGTACTCCCTCCGTTCCAAAACATTTGATGTTTAAGGTCATGACACTCCCATTAAGAAATCATTAAATGGTATATATCTAGACCGAAATACCCTTATTTAATCATGTCTAGAAACTATGTAATGTGATTATTCTCATTGATGAGTGGTTAGCTATTGGTTTGGTCACTACAATAGTCTCATAATAAGCACATAGTATTAATTAGAATCAATGGTATGTTTGGAAAAAAATGCATTAATTTAGTCTGGATTTGTAAAACATCAAAAATTTTGGAACAAAACTAAAATGTTAAAACATCAAATGTTTTGGAACGGATGGAGTAATAAAAACAAGCTACCAAATTTATATATCTTCATTTCAATGCAAGTCCTCTCACCTTAAATTTGATATATCAAAAAACGAGCTACCAATTAGTCTTCATTTCACCTACAAACTCAAAAAATCAAAATGTCTAAATCCTGCCAAGACTCTTACCCACGAAGAAGTTTCCTACATAAATTTGTTCTCTCATTCTCTCTCTGCCTGCCAAACATTTACCTCATATTATACTCCTTATATTTGTCCCAATCCAAGAGAATATAATCCCTGAGAATCCAACAAAACACTTCTATAGGACTGCATCTGTTATGGCTTATGGGTGATATTAATGGTGATAATGACCAATCAAACTTACCTTATTATTTCATCCCTATGGTAAAATAAAAAAAATTCTAATAATGAATTAAACTAGTACCCAAAGTGGACCCTAAATTTAAAATAAAAAAAAAGTACAAAAAGAGATGGGAATTAAACTTATTACCTTTACCTCAATTCATGTAGGGTGAATAAGAAACGAGTTGTGACGAGTTATACTTGTCCCTAACTTGATCTTAAGTTTTGAATGAGTCAATTCTTTAGACCTAATCCTTTCCTAGACACAAACAATTATCTGATGTTATGCGGGTTAACTAAGACCAGATCAATTTTAGACAGCAAAGGGTTGGCCTGAAGGACAATCAAAATAAAATGATAAGGTGATCGTTTAATTATGTTGAAAAGTTAAAAGTGAAAAATTGCATAATTTTAGTGTTTTACTATGTGCCCAAAGCCAAACACGACTCTTACAATTTTATTTTGCTACAAGATTACTAACTAAATTAACATGAATTCCAACTTGAATATTTTATTTATAGAAGTTTCATCATAAACATAATAGAATTTAACAAATGAGTGACTAAGGGATGGGTTGAGACCGGTTATATATGACTCTATCCCGTCCTTAAATTTTGATAGGGTTCATTCTTTAGCCATAACCCGTCCCTAGACCCGAACAAATCCGTGGTTTTACGGGTCAAATAAGACAAAGATAAGTCAAGTCTTCGGGTTGGATTGAGTCCTACTCACCCTACCCTAAATTGATGTATTGGTTGGGAGAAATCTACAAGTATGAGAGAGATTATTTTTTATTTCTAATTGATGAGAAGGGGGGGGACATGAGTCTTGTGAAATTTGCCTACTAAATGATCTGGCCAAGAGAGTCAAACTCTGCGGCATAAACTTGTTGAGATTGGAAAAAAAATCCAATTCGTCTTTGTTTCTTTCCCCAACTCTCTCTCTCTCTCTCTCTCTCTCTCTATATATATATATATATATATATATAATTTTGTAGTTATACGTGGGATTAATCAATCCAATTTTTTTTACAGAATAAAAAATTGTTAAATCACTTGATATTATCTTCTTGACGATGTATATAAAATTTCATATGATTTGAAAGGTTTTCTTTTTTGACTGGAGTAGATAAGTTATTTAATAATACGTGTTTACTTATATTTTAAATAAAATATTATTCATTGAAATGAAATTATATAATAAAGTATTTATCAGTTTTTTATTTGTATAAAATTTTATAAAATCGATATTCTTTAAAAATAAAAAAAATTTGGTGTAGTTTACACTGATTTTTTTTTTTTGGTGTAGAAAGAAAAAATAGCTGTAGTTAAATAGTTGAATTGATTACTTTTATATTTAAAAAAAGTGTTGTTTTACGGGATTTTTTTATAAAAAATTAATAACATGTATAAATATAAGTTTGACACCTATCGTTAATTTTTCTAATCAAATAGATGTAGTACATAAAGTCAATGTTTTGAAAAAGGATAGTCGTTGAGTGGTGAAAGTCTTGGTTGAATTGATAGTAATTATTGTGGTTGAACCGTGGTTAGACCGTTATCAATAAAAAATATTTTCTTATATTTTTAATGTGATATATAAATCAGGTTCACTTTTTATATATAAAGTCATAGTTAAAACAATACTTATTTTTAGTTATTATAATATTATAACTGATAATTGATAAAGTGAAGATGTCTATTTATAAAATAAAATAAAAAATAAATAAAGTGAAGATATCTTTTTTTTTACGACAATAAGTGAAGATATCTTATACATAATAAGCGAATACCGTCTCCCCCCATTTTTTCTCGCGAAACTCAGCGGTTC
Organism: Calophaca sinica; assembly: GCA_037113605.1. Lineage (NCBI taxonomy): Eukaryota > Viridiplantae > Streptophyta > Magnoliopsida > Fabales > Fabaceae > Calophaca > Calophaca sinica. The sequence continues at coordinate 110,888,668 of CM073732.1, read as the reverse complement.
TGCCTTCTTCGTTTGCTCCTTCTTCTTGCCAGGCTGCCACATGTTCCAATCCTCCTGCACACAGAAATTTGTCACTCAGAGAAACTCTGCAGCTAGACAAAAGCATGCATTGGTTGTTGAATCGGTGCCTCGAGAATAGAATAGAGTGAGAAAAGGGAAAGATGAAAGGAGGAGGAACGAGACAGGGGAAAGATGGTGAGAGAGAAGTGAAGAAACAAATTGGTGGCAGTGCTATGAGGTAGCGTCGCACGGGGAGCGGAGGTCGCACGACGGCGGTGTTGAGGGCCCGGAGGTGCACGCGGCGGGGTACATCACCGCACGAACAGCAGTGGTGGAGGGCAGCAGATTCCAAATGTTGGAAGAAGGTGTAGATGTTCAAAAATTGGGAGAACAAGAGAAGGAGAGGTTTCTGATTGACAATTGCTGCACTGCTTGCCGCCCACCGTCGTCGTCGCACTGCTCGATGCCCACTGACGCGAGCGCACAACTTCCTCCATTATCGCAACTGAAAAGCACCGCCCCAACTCGTGCTCTCACTCCCTCGATCTTTAGATCTCTCTCTATATCTCTCCCTTCCCCTCACTTGTTGCTTCATGTACACACACTTTGGGGCTCGAGAAATTTGGGCAGAATTTCTGGTTTGTGGTGAGCTGAGGGTGGGTCAACCTTGGTTAGCAATGTTTCTTTAATTTTTCTTCTGCATCACATCTTTTTTTTTTACTTCTTATGCCTTCTTCCCCTTCCTCATTCGTTATTCACCTCTGATTTGGTCTAATAATTTCTTTTTTTTCCCTTCTAGAAAGCAGAATTAAGAGCTTGAGGGTTGTCTTCAATGGGTTAGAGTTTCTTCAGCAAGATAGGTATTGTTACAATGGAGTTTTTGGTTTATTTGATTTCAGATTTTGGTTTACTTTTCCTTTTTTACATTACATTTGGGGGTTTTCATTTTCTATAATTTGTGGCATTAAAATTTGGGTCCATGTTTATATTAGAATTTAGGAAACTGATATGCATATAAAAATTAGCTTTTGCATATCAAAATAAGCATTTAGAACAATTTTTGTTTACTGTGTTTTGCAATTTTCTGCTTAGTTTTATTGGGGTTCCTTTTTCCCTTTTTCGTGTATTTGTTTACTTTCATCCATCTTTGCAGGATTTGAGAAGTATAGGATATCGTTGGTCTGTGGTAAGAGGAGGGAATTGGAAGATGTTTTGGAGATAGATACCACCAAAGTATTTCACATTTTGCACCACGGACCGACAGAGAAAGAAGAATCTAAGAAGGAGCATCACACTGTGGCTTGGACTCGAGGTATTTCTTCTCTCTTTACCGGTTTGTATTCTATTATTATATTGTTTACATATTAATTCATTGCCTTTGATACTATCTTATTTTGCATGTTACTTATGATGTGAGGTCTTCAATTTTGTGCAGGTTGTTCAACCAGTTCCTTTTGTTGTTTTTCATCAGTCAAATGGCTTCTGGATTGTTTCGAGCTATTGCAGCACTGGGTAGAAACATGATTGTAGCAAACACTTTTGGGTCATTTGCAGTTCTTACACTTCTTGCATTGGGTGGCTTCATTCTCTCAAGAAGTAAGTCATCAAAGAAAAAAAATGGATTGTTTAATTTATTATCTCATAATGAAATGGAACCTTAGCTAATTAATGCTTCTTGCATTTTATTGCCAATGAAACAGAGGATATCAAAAGCTGGTGGATTTGGGGTAACTAGATCTCACCTTTAATGTATGGGCAGAATGCTTTGATGGCCAATGAATTTCTTGGGAACAGTTGGCACAATGTAATTTCTTGAACTTGCTTGCAACTTTAGAATTCTTCTACTTTTGGTTAAGAAACTTACAAGCCTAATTTATATGGTTCTGTTGATTTTTATTAGTAAAAAGTGATCAATTTGAATGGCATTTATGAGGTGATCGATCGCTAACCAAAACACATTATTATGTTGGTTGTCATATGCTGGTTTCCACCTTGCTGATGATCATACTTTTTAATTCACTAAGAAAGCATTTTTCATTTAATTCTATCTTTCTTCTATTGAAGGATCAATATTTTTCACTATAATGGGTCATTGTACTTCAAGAAGATGTTTGACAAGTTGTACCAGGTCAGTAGTACCATGAACTCCTGATTAAATGGTTTTTGTGTCTCCTTTTCACAGTTATCATTGAATTGTATGCAAATTATTTGCAGGCTGATTGGAAACCAGAGTCACCAAGTAAGTTTGGTGACATCGTTGAATTAATCAAGTCTCTTGACTCGATAAAACTTGAAGACAAAAAACCATCAGGTTTTTTGCCATGCTTATTCCAATATTTCATTTTGTAATCAGTTCTATCTTTTGTTCTTTGAAGATCATGAACCATTTCAGGTCAAGGACCATAAACAGTCCAGGCTTCTACAAAAACCTCTTCTGCCAACTCCCCTGCACAAAAACCTGTCGCATATCGTCCACCACATGCTAAGCATGCAGCTATTATTCAAGCTGAGGTGCAAAACTTGCAGGTGCCTGATAATGTGTTTGCTCACTGGGAAGTCATGGTGTTGGTGAGGTTGACAAAACATCCTTGCCAAAGCTTTGTATATTTTGTTCCTCTAACAGTTTGAGGGTGAGTTAAATGTTTTTTAAATCGGTAAATAGTTGAGTTAATTTTATTTACTACATTGCTTAAAATCTGCCTTTTCTGGCAATTTGAATTGGTTAAAGGATCCTAAATATGTTTTAGATTCTTTGTTTTTATAATAATGGTAGCTACACAATTTCCTTTTCATATGAAAGCAGCAATAATTTATAGAATCTGCTTACTATCAATAATGGAAACTTATGTCTCTATAGTGTCAGTGTCAGTCATTCTAAAATCTTGAACATGCTCACATCATTCCTACTTTACAAGTTCTCTAACATGAACCTGATAAGAGATTAGGCTTCTTATACCCCTGTCACATCATTAGACTTCTTTTTGTATTGTAAGACATTTCCTTATTATTCGATATGCATGTTATAAAATCTCATAGTTGTATATCAAACTTGGTGTTTCTAAGGATAATTTTCGCTTCATTTATTTTATGTTAGTGTAGTGGTTATGCTGTGGTTGTTGTAAGTCGTGTCTTTGGTTTAGTATTGTGTTGTCTTTTGAGGCTACGGGTTCTCTTTTGTTGTATGCCAACTTTTGTGAGCATATTTTCATATGCCTATTTCCTGTCACTATGGGCACACTTTGTATGACAAGCAATTAATGGCACTGTTTGGTTTCCTCCTCTGTTGTTCCTTTCCTTTTACAGTTATTGTCTTTTGAAATGTAGGAATAGTATCTATAAACATTGATTAATTTAATGTTGGGTTACAAGATCATGCATGTAGTTGCTACATGGTCTTTCGAGCTGATTACACTGCCAGTTACTTGCAGTTAGTTGGATTAGCCTCAAATACCTCATAAATATGCTAACTCATATGGATGAAACTTAAGACTAAAAAAGGTACATAACAGAATCACCATTACCAAACACATATTGTCACACCTTTATGCTACTGTGAGAGTTATAATTTATAATGAAATGGCATATTGATGAAATTCAATGAACAATGTACAGTCATAACAACCTTCAAAACTGATTCAGTTTGAGTTTAGCAGACACGAAACCCTTAGTTGATAAACTAATTTATGTAGAATCAATTTAAGGAATTCACAGTTGTGATTTTCTGTAACACTGTTAGCATCATGAAATGAAAGATGTTCATGGACCAATTCATTAAATTTCCAAGCTTCAACTTCTTAGATCTTTCTGATATTTAGTGATTAAGTTCTGGATTATTCAGTTGGTCTGCCTATTTGATCATTTGGTGAGCTATTGTTGCTTTCCTTTTGGTTCTGTATCATATATTAGATGATTGAGATCCAATAACTAACACTTGCTATTTAATAAATGCCACCATTTATTGGTGATTGTGGTCTTTAACCAACTGTTATTGCTAGGATTAAAATCTAGGGAGGTTATATGTCGGTCTTTTACCACACTGAAATGTTTATTACTTCATTTATTCTAATGTCTTTTTGAGAATTTGTTCTTCACTAGATTTGTTTGGGATGATCTATGCCATAAATATTCCACAGGGTTTTACATTAATTCGGTAGAATCTCATTTTATTATATGATTTGAATATATGTGAAGAAAACCTATAGAAGCATTTGAACTAGCTGGAAGATAGTTTAATTTTTCGAAATAGAGGGAGCTTAAAGAAAATTATGTGTCAAATTATTGAGAGAGATTTGGATTTTAAGTGATCTATGGATATATATGATTCATGACATTACATGATCTAGGCAATGGAAAAAGACTTTGGTGGTTTAGATATGTTTGTCTGAGATTATGTTGTACAAAGAAAGAAAGTGACCATTGTGAGTTACTAGATCATGGGCATTGGGACCAATCTTTGTTACTAATCACTTGAATTATAATTGGAATTTTTTTACATGAACACACTAATTGGATTTTGGGTGGCACAACTTAATTGGCATGATAGTTACAAACAGAATAAAATAATGGAAGGTGGCATTCTGCCTAACCTTGAAAAGTTGCAATAATTGACTTTGTAGGCAGAGCATATGATATTGTTGGTGAAGTCTTTATTATTATTGCTTGGAGCCTAGGATCCATCCACTTATACATTTTGTAGGATAAAGAGCTTTAGAGTGAGTTTTAAAATCGAAAAAGAACTTCAGAGAGAAAAGGATGCTTGGTTTAAATAAGGTTTTAATTTTGTATAGTCTTCACTTATTAAAGACCTTGGTTCCATAGTTGTATAAGGCCTTCTGAATTTCTATTAGTTTAGCAACTGAGTCAAGTTTTCATTATCATTTTCAGTGACTGTCTTTCATTTTTAAATTCTGCACAAATAATGCACAATGAATTTGTAAGTTCCAAAGGATTTAACAGCTACAACCTTTGATCCTTTTGCACTAGCCAGAAACCACCTTGACCTGTAAATATAAGTTATAAACAAAGAAAGTTTCACAGGGGTCCTCCTAATATTTGACCATAGGAAAAAAAAATCGCATTAAATATTAGAATCAGATTTAATTGTATCAATCTATTGGGATTGAATTGTATCAGATTAAATATTAAAAACTGCAGGGAAATAACCAGGTTAGACTGGACATCTTTTGGGATTGAATTCTATCATCTCATTAGGCATACAATATACAATCAGTAGAGTGGTACAAACCTTTCATCCACAAACTAACTTGGCAAAACTACCCTACTATACTAACACTTCAATTAAAACACAAAGTTGTAACCTACTAGATTGCTAATTATTAAGTAAAAGTTGTCAGGGTGTGTAAGTAAAAGTTGCTTTAATTATTAATTTGCTAATGAATTATCCCTCTTGCCTTCTCTTATATGGATAATTGTGTTCTCTAGATATCAGCTAGTTCAAACAACGATAAATCCTACAATCTATAAGTCACCTTTCCATGAATAGGTATTTGTTTCAGATGATAGTTATCTTTTATGTACTGCATTCTATTACTATGTTAAACCAGTTAATATCGATTTCACCTTTTTTATTGCTTTTCCTTTGACTTCTTTCTTTCACCTTTTGATTTTAAGGGCTTTCAGTTGCCAGTAATCTATAACATCATATTGCAAATTTATTTTAATGCTATTGCATATTCATTTTAACCAATTGCAATGCAATAGGGTGGCTTACAAGTGTTAATGCTTCAATATGGCCTTTCTAATTCTTAATCTCACAAGTTCTGATCAGAATCATTCGTTATAAGACATAACAAGATCCCATGGTTACACAGTATGTGTGTGTATTATTAGTGATGCTTGATTGTTAGTTTTAATTAATATGTGTGTCAACCATTAATTTCAAGCTTCGGTCATGTTTTTATTGACAAAAACAGTCCAGTCTGCTTTTAATTCATGGACCAACCTTCTTTTAATTCCTATTGATCTATATTACTTGCAGTGTCATGCAAAATGTATATCATCATCTATGTGTATCATCATGTAGTGTTCTTCATCATTGAGTACCTTTCTATGACCCAGTTGTGCGTTTCTTACAACCATCCCGTGGCCCATGATTGGTTTTCTATATTTTGCCTGATTTCCTACCTTTCCCAAATATTTCTTCGTATCATCACTTTGGTTTCGAACGCATTCTTTTTCCTCTCATCTGTCTTTCCATGGATTTTATTCTGATCCTCCACCACCTTCGTTGTTCATTGTGTGGCCTCTTTTTTCTTAAAAAGATCTCTTTTGATCTTATGTGCAGCCACCTCTCTGCTTCTTTGATTTATGGCGAACATGCAGTGACTCACCAATCATTTTAAATGCAAACACGTTGCAGGGCACTGTTTTAGCCTGCAAATAAACAAGTTATTAGCCATTTTTGACACATGGCTGATGATGAATCTCTCTCACTCTTGCACATGCTTACTTCACTTTTTTTGGCCCGTTCTCTTTCTCCTTTTTTTAGGCACCTTATTGTTAGTATGACTTCTCTTCCCACCTTCTTTCTTTCTCAATTCGTGTATATATATATATGGTTGATGCTTCTAATCTTTGTTGTCATAGAGATCACACAATGGCCTCAAACATTACTCTCATAAGAAATATTGTGCCCGGAAAGATTGAGTGGAAGCTCAGGGTTTGGAACTTGATGAAACTGGCTTTAACATACACATTACATACATATTGTAGTGCTCCAATTATATACAGGTACAAAACTGGAAAAAAAATGTTAATGACTGCTTCATATGATGAGCTTCTTTTCCATTTTCATAATAATTTGATATCGTTGTATTTTGTAAATTTTCTATGGTTTCAATTTAAGAGAGTTATCTAAGTGATGATCACAACATCTTTCCTAATTTCTAAATTTTTTGCCTTTTTGTAATGTCTATGCATCTATCCTCATTGCTTCGACCAGCTATTGGCATAGCAAAAGTATTTATTTGGCTAATGGCAATTCTTAATATTATTTATGCACTCATTGTCAAAATCTCTTAGTTTTCAGTTGTTGTTGTTAATTTGAATTTCACTTTTCATTCAATTTTCGCTCTAAATAAGGATGTGTGAAGTAGGTTCGTAATGTGTTCAATTTTGTAGGCTTCATGCATTTTGGTTCTCTACATTTATAGTTACTCTCATGGATTACAAGGCCAATTGATAATTTATTTTTAAATTGAAGGGATTTCTTTAGTTGGGACATAGTTATTGATTTGTGGTCTCTTTAGTTATTGACCGGATATTCATTCTATTCATTATATGTTTGTTTTAAGGTATTTTCTTTGCATTTTGTATCAATTGAATACAGGTTCTCATATAACCTCTCTTTTTAATGTCATTCCCATATAACCTCTCTTTTTAATGTCGTTTCCATCTAACAATTTTTTTAATGTCATTGCAGGATAATTGACCCATACGGTGCACGGGGCAAAGTACTAGTCTATAAACAAAGAAGGGTCGTATTGTATCACTTGGTTTCAATAAAAAATAAATAAATAGACATCTATCAACATTCAATGCGGGTCACAGATCTCAATCTTGTGAATAATGAAGGGCGAAAATCAAGGGCATTTTACGGCTACTCTAGCTGATAATTCAGCCTTTTTAGACTCCCATCACTTCACTTTTTACGTTTTTCAGATTTTTCTTCTTTTTAATACTCCCTCCATCCCTAATTATAAGCCCCTTAGAGCATCTCCAACGGGAGATCGCTGCACAAAGTTCGCAAGCGTGGCACCACTGTGTCGATCGCAAACAGAGTTCGCAAGTCGTTCGCCATTGGAGTGCTTCGCGATTCACCAGGTTGGCTGCCACTGTGTCGAACGCGTTAGCTGCCACGCAACGGTTTGCAAGCGAGATCGCAGCACCGTGGGTCCACATAAGGGAAGAAGAACGGATCGCGCACGGGTTTGCCATTGGAGGAGCACCACGGTTCGCCAGGTCACCATCGTTGGGGCCCACCTAAGGAACGCAGTGGCGTTTGCCGCTGTAGATGCTCTTAGGACAAAAAATTGTGTCCCTTTTTATAAGCTTCTTTTCAATTTACAAGATGTGTTAATTATTTTTTTTACAATATTACCCCTAATTAATACAATTAGTATAGCACTTTCTCTCTCTTAATAGGCTTTTTGGGATATGACAAAAATGAAGGGTAAATTTGAAAAAACATGCACATTATTGACAACTAATTATTTTTCTTAATCTGCATGTTTTTGTCCTAAGGTGCTTATAATTAGGGACGGAGGGAGTATATTAATTAAATGTGTTTATATTTGAGCTATGTTATTTTGACAACCGAAAATCGACAACCAAAATAGACACCATATAAACACACACACACAACATTGCTCCTTGATCTGACTAGTGCTAGAGAAAAAATATTTAAAAAATAAAAATAGTATGAGAATACGGTGTCCGACAACCAAAAGGTTGTCGGAATATCTTTTCTGTTATATTTTTATCTCTCTCATTTTCCCTTTAACGCCAGTAAAGTACCGTATGCACTGAAACCTTGCAACTCTGCAACTCTCTCCTTCCATCTTCTTTCTCTATCTTTCTCTCTTCCCCCTCACTCTTCTCTTCTGAACCCATCTTTTTCTTCATCCGGAATATGATTGAAGGCAACAACAGATATCAGGAGGTGAAAATGCAAACGTCGGAGGTTGAAGAAAAAGTAAAACGCATGGTTGAAGGCAACAAAAGGTCGCCAGAGACAAAGATCTAAATTGTAGATGTCGCTCAGAGTTGGGAAAAATGGGGGGCAAGTTGTTCTCTCGTGGACCGCTAATGCCCGGGCGGCCGCCGGTTTTGCTGGTTTCCCACCGGTTGGCCGGTTTCTTGTCAGGTTTGTTCACAGAATGGTTTCATGGGTTACTCTGACCGGACTGCATGCTGGTTCCCGGTTAGACCGGTTGAACCGGCCGATCCGGTCCGGTTTTCTTAACTATGCATAGAGCTCAAGGTTATCAAAACCGGACTGGACACTGAATCAGTGTAGGCACGGGTTCAAGGTTCAAAGGTAAGACCGGGGTCGGACCGGAAATAAATTAAATTATATTTTTAAAATTTTTAATATAACATATAAAACACTAATAAACAAAAAATAACATAATATTCATAACATTACGACATAAAAAATTAAACTCCGCTTAAAATGCTTTAAATTAACATATAACATGCAAAAATTACATATTAAACTAAATCAAATATGTTGTAATAACATTCTAATATTCAATAATCACAAATACTGTAATGTAAGTACTCTCATAATAATATTAACATATAAATTAATTTTAAATTTTATTATAATATTTAGTTTAATCCATCGACGTGAAAAAAAGAAATAAAAAAAGCTCTTATATGCCAAAAATAATGTCATTTAGCATTGTTTTAAAAAAATAAAAAATTAATTTTTTTCTGGACCGCCCAGTTCCCGGTTTTTTCACGGTTTTTCCGGTTTTTGCTAGTTTTTTTTTTACTGATTTTCTGGGGTTTTTAGGCCGGTTCTTGTGCAATCCAGTTTTAAGGTTCAATCGGACCAGACAAGAGTTTGGTTCCCAGTTTAACCGGTCGGACCAGCCGGTTCGATCCGGTTTTGACAACTATGATAGAGCTCAACGTACATATGCCTAATTAACAGGCCGTGACGGTGACATAATTAAAGCCTAATTTTGGCGGACCCTGCAAAGAAAGCCAGCAAATCTTCAAACTTGAAAGTAATTAAGGATTCTCAGTTGTCACCTCTTGTTCCTCCTCCTCTCCTCGCCTTAATTTGCATATGAACCACCAATGTGACAACTAATACTTTACATTTTTAATGCTCCTATAGTCAAGCCGGCCAATAAACTTTTCTTATTGCTAGCTTTTCCGTAATTTTCGTTAATCCATCTTGGTTTATTGCACTTGACAATGATAAAATAGTTGATAACTCACCGGCTATGTTTATGTTTATGGAATTAGATTTGTCTTGACCAATTGGTATTCGACACATGATATGTGAAAGTAGCACATGGCGGTATTTGGAAGATAATTAAATAACTGAAGGTTTGATAAAGTTATAGCAGCATGAAATATTTTAACTTGTTTTGTGTCTTCAAGGTTATTTTACATGATCTAGGGATATGGATTATATAAATTTATGCAACAATGGGTGTTGGCGTGTCAGCGGTTTGAGGACAGTATCACCCGCTCACTTCTTGAATATGGATATCCATGTGTGTGTAAATATAACTAAAAGCTTCATAAACTTCAACGGGTTGGACTAGTAGAGCATAACATGACTTGTATCCGACATGTCACGGGTTCGAGTCCCCAGTACGAGTCCCCTTTGAGTGAGGTAAATATAATTACCTTCGTAAGCTCTTAAAGAGCCTAGAGGTCTTCCCTGCCTTAGGCTGGGGCGTCATCCCCTCACCTTAAATTTTTATTATAAACAAAAAACTAAAAGCATTAGATAAAATAATATACTTTCTAGCTACTGCATCATTTCAAAAGTTGCTTGACGCAGTAAAATTTGAATCCAAGAAATAAAAGAGTTAACTAAGACATATACTTAATTAAAATTATAAGGCTTAAATATGTTTTTAATCTTCAAAATGTAGTAATTTTTATATTTGGTCTCCTAAAAAAATTTCGTCTCACTTCTGTCCTCATTTCTAAATGTGTTAATTTTGGTTCTTATAGCTAACTCCATTATTCAAAAAGCTTATGTAAAACCTACTGAATCTTGGCTGGATCTGGATTGGCTGCAGTTACTGCACTCACCGCAGGCAACTAATTGAATGTGTTCATCTCACACTCTCATCGATTGATTTGATTCATTCAAAAAAATAGATGGGAAAAAAAGGACAAGTGGACCCATCTTGAATATATGTTACATGTGCTTGTGCTTAGATGGATGGTTGCAAGCAAGGATTGTTGACACCAAAATTTTGTAGCTTTTACGTAAGCTCTCTGACAGACGGAGTTAATTGCATGTATCAAAGTTCACACATTTTCAGAAATAAATGACAAAAAAGGGGAGAAAATAGGGAACTTAAAGCAAAAATTACCATATTTTAAGAGACTAAAAACATATATAAGCAAAATTATAAATATACACCAAGAGCAACCAGTCTATTTACCCTTTTGCAGGGGTATTGTTCATTTTACTTGAAGAAGCTTGAAACTGACTCATGTAAGAATAAGGTGTTTGATAATGAAGATATTTTTTAGTTTATTTTTTTTGTTTTCTTTACAAATAAACAGACACAAGATAGATCTTCCTATTGAAACCAAATGGGCTGATTCCATTAATAATGTCATTGATTGATGATCAATTTGAAACTAGTACACGAGTTCTCCAATCATCTCTCTCCAACACCAGAGTTGAGGAACCATATAAAAAATAAAATGTCATTTTCAGAAAAATAGATCATGACTTGACTTTAGTATGGTCTCTTTTGTTGCTGAAAATATCACATATAGTTTGGTATTGCGCTCTGTCATCTCTTCAATTGCTAGTCATTCATCAATGCCTACTCATTTCCCACTTCAAGGTGGACATGGTATCTCACTTTCTACCTCAATTCTCCATTTAGCTTCCTCACACTTAAATTATCTCACTGATTTTAGCATCTAATCAACCCTCTTTTGATGACTTCTCTCTTCATCCAATCAAATGAGAATTTTTTTGTCTAATTACCATTGGAAAGCCTTTTTTTTTTTATTTCCTAATTACCATAAACTCTGTTTCACTAGTTTGTGAGTTAGACTCTTAAGATTAATGTCAACAAAAATTATTTTCGGTAGGATTGGGTGCAACTGTTGCAGAGCCGTTATACCTGAGTTGAAAGTTTCTTTTTCTTAGATCTAGCGGCTCTGCAGCAGCGGCACTATGTGCAGCGCTGCAGAGAATCTAGAGTGTATAACTTTCTTTCTTCACCACTTAATATTTCCTATGATGAGAATTCAATGCATTTGATAGCAATGATAGCTAGTAGTACGTTTCTTATATATTTTGCACTTAAGATGGTAATAAATTCATAATTTAGCATAACTGAAGGAGTTTATAAAGGGATTCCACGATGCTAATAATGATTATCCATTTAAAGAGTAACAAAAACAATTGATAAAAACAGTGACTTTGTCTTATTGGCGTTTGGTCCCCCCCTCCCCACCTCACTTCTTTACCGTCTATATCTTTTTCAATTGTAAATATAATATAATTCAGAATTTGATTCCCCTTTCTTTTATTCTTTTCAAGATTTTTTAAAGTGTGGAAAGAACAATCTAAACCACTTACTCAAGTGGACAGTGGATATATGAAATTACATATTACCAATCAGTAGCTTTGGAGAATGAAAGTTATGGAATCCCTCCCACAATTGCTCCTGCTTGCACTTTGTTTACAGAACCGAACTGATTCACATGAGCAATTAAGGTGCAAATGCTGATTAAATCAACTTATTTTATTATAACATAATAATTAGTGACTGGAGGAAGATTTGTGGATTAAATCTAAAGACACGTTGAAAGTAATTGACCGTTGAAACCACAAAATTCATCATATAGCATCTATTTTGAAACAACAAGGTCCGACACGGTTGGAGATATCTGGTCCCTTAAGTATGTTATCTTGGATTTGATCTCGGCCATACAAGTGTACAAAAAATGTCTTGTTAGAAGAGAAAAAGCTCACTTCGATTATCTCTACACCTCGAGAAGGATTAGTCTATCGCTGTCGGTCGGAGGATACTTTCTAGTGATTCATCATTCACATGGAAAAAATAAGAGCCATTCAACATGAAACTTGAGAGGTTCATGTTATAACAGAGAAAATGAAAATATAATAGGATGTATCATATAAATTTACTTGAAATCTATTAATTAGTTAAACACCAAAAAGAAGTCTATTAATTAGTAGCACCAAAAAAAAAAAAGTCCATTAATTAGTGTTTTTTTTTTTGCCTTATACATTGAGGCTCTAATATTGTTCTAAGAGGATACAAGCAAACCAATACCATATCATTTGATAATATATAAGTTTGGTCTTTGCGAAAAGATTTTATTTGTATGATATCTATGAAGAATTAATATCTAATTTACTTGAAATCTATTAATTAGTAGCACCCAAAAAAAAAAGTCTATTAATTAGTTTTGTTTATATGTATTTTTTTCCCTTATACATTGAGGCTCTAATATTGTTCTAAGATGATACAAGCAAACCAATACCATATCATTTGATAATTAATATATATGTTTGGTCTTTGCATGCGAAAAGATTTTATTTGTATGATATCTATGATGAATTAATATCTAATCTAAGTACAGTTTGAGTTTTTCTTTTATTCTTGAGAATTTTTGCTGTTTATCCCTTACAATTGGTTTGAATAAGTAATTTCTATCAATTGTCTCATCTGTCTTATCTCTGAGAATATAAGTTAGGATTACATCTGAACTTAAGCACACACATATATATAGTCAATAAAATTTATTAATTTTACATAAATATATATCTTTTTCAAAGAAAATAAGATGTTATATAATTGGTTAATATGTATAACAAAAATTTAAAAAAGCATTCAATATGAAGCACGCTTTAATGTTCTTATGATTCGATATTAACTTTCTGTGCAGGTGTGCAGTGACGTAATATGGAGCACTATGTATGATAATTTATCACTATTTTCTTAAATTATATTGATACCACTCCTTCATTTTGAATTTTCATTCAATAAAATGTTTAAAAAAGTGACATATATTCTCTCTATATATACAACTCAATACTAGTATAATTTTAGCCAATCCTTTAACCTAATTTAATTTAATTTAATTCTGCAAGGTGTGCAACAACGTCAATTATTTATTTTTATTCTCAAAATAAATTAATCTAGAAAACTCAAACACTTATTGAATTAAAAGGTTTATGCCTAAACAGTGAAACCTCGTGCTACTACAGGATCAGCATTTTCATTACATTACACTGAGAAAAGAAGATTAAAAGGTTTGCCAATTACATTAAATCGCACCAAAATTTGTCTATAAAATATCTTCAACTCTCGTGACTTTGCTACATAAACTGAGATAAGATATGTCTAAATTTCTGTCTTGGAGGCCAATAGACAAACAAAAGCAAAACTTTGACACTCTTCTTGCTTGCTTGAAGAATTTGCTTAGTACAAGCGTTTTTCTCTTACTTGATGCGTATGTGACTTTTAGCATACCCCAAGTATTATATACATGATGTATTGGTCTGATAGTAATCTTGTAAAAGAAATTAAAGAGATAAGAGCAACAACAACAAAAAAATAGAAAAATAATTAAATTACATATAGATTATTTTATTTTTTTTGTTACCACCGTAATTAAGATTTTTGACTCTTTGGTGGGCTTCTTGAGATATCCTCAGTCCTCACAAACTTTGACTCTTTGAGCCGATTGGCTATGAGACTAATCTTTGAATTGGTTGTAGGAGATACAACAGTCTCTTAATTGGTGTGTCTTTATGTTACCACCTCGACCGACTCTAATTTGGTATTATGTGTAAATTTATAAATAAATAAAATTCAAAGAAAAATACGAAATATAGTTTTCAAACTTTGATCTTTGTATACTAAAAATTGCGTCATCCTCTTATTTAATCTTCCTTAATTTGTCATTTTATTTGTCTGAGGTATGAGGTGGGCAGGTAGCAAACTTCACTTATAAACTTGGTTAGATAGCCGTGTATGGTAGAGTTTGTTCATACATGATTTGTGCGTGACATGCACGCTCTGTTAGAAAGTGCACAATCTAGGACTGAATAATGTGGTGTTCTGTTCTGATTAATCAAACTAGTATGTATCTATCATTCTATTCATCTCATCCCCAATCCCATCAAAAGTATGCAAAATAGTCTCTGCGTTTAGGCTCTGAAGTCAATGCCACAATTATATTTATTATATTTAACTCCAAAAATGATGACTAGCCTACACCAGTGGTGTGGTGTGGTGTGGTGTGGTACAGATGCTCATTGCTAAAAATTCCCAGTTCTACAAATTCTCTTGTTTTCTGCCTTTTTTTAAATCCCAAAACCGTTGAAGGCATTGCATTTTCTCTCTAGCCAACCAGCCCCACCAAAACAACATGGCAATTTCAATTTTCTAGAGAGACGCAGATTAAATTAAATTAAATATATAAAAAAGAAAAAAAGTTTGAAATTCCATGGTTTTTATAAACTGCATCAGTGCATCAACCACCATTTTCCATAATCGTGGCTGCAATTTAAAATCAAGTTAACCTGAGAGTAATTCTTATATGAGTTACTTTGCTTAATAACATTTGTAGACATCAAATTCTATCAATCGAATCGTTGAATATCGTCATATTATGTTAATGATCATACATTCAAATTTTAGATAAATTGGACATCTGTAATCATGTAATCATATGATCAACATTTTACTTGTATTTTTAAACGTATGGTATACATTGAATTAAAGTTATTTAATAAAGTATCAAATATTTTTAAAATTTCATGAAGTTTTATGTAGTTGGTTTACTCAATAAAAACTTCTAATTTGATATTTCGATTAATGAAATTTGATCTCTACTTATAGATATTAAGCGGAACTCCCCATATATATATATATATATATATATATATATATATATATATAAAGGGGGAAAAGTTTGAATAGTAGTATAGAAAAAGAAAAACAAAAATTATATAGAAAGAGGAGAGGCACAACAAAACAAAATAAAGTCACAATAAGCAACCCTCCATCACCCTCAATCTTTCCTCAAAGCCTTGTTTTTCACTCTTTCATATTTCTTGTCCAATCTCCACCCAAACCACCCTAACCCTTCTTTTTTTTTTCTCTCCTCTCTTTACTTTGGAGGCAGATTAGATATTTGTTGGTTTTTTAGGTGGAAGGAGAGAGACCTCTCTTCTCTCCCATCCATCAATGGAAATCAGTTCAAGGCTTCAAGATAGAGATCATAACAATAACCCTTTATCTCCTATGAACTCACCAAAAAGCAATGTGAGCAACTGCATGAGCAGCAGCAACAGCAATGGCATCCAAATCCCCACACCACCTCTCACTCCCAAAACCATCCCCAGATCTGATTCCAACAACCCTTACCCAACAACTTTTGTTCAAGCTGACACCTCCACTTTCAAGCAGGTAGTTCAAATGCTAACTGGTTCATCAGAAACAACAACACCAAAACCAAAACCAACATCATCATCATCATCTAAACCACCTCAACACCAACACCAACAACAAGATCCAGTTATTCCACCACCACCATCAAGAAACTTCAACATCCCTCCTATTAAGACAGCACCAAAGAAACAAGGCTTCAAGCTCTATGAGAGGAGGAACAGCATCAAGAACAGCCTCATGCTCAATACTCTTATGCCAAACTTTGCAAACAATTCTGGATTCTCACCACTCAAACCTGAGATCCTCTCTCCTAGCTTGCTTGACTTCCCTTCTCTTGCTCTTAGCCCTGTCACGCCATTGAATGACGATGACCCTTTTGATAAGTCCTCACCTTCATTGGGAAACTCCTCAGAGGAAGACAAAGCAATTGCTGAAAAAGGCTTTTATTTGCACCGCTCTCCTATTACAACTCCTAGAGGCTCAGAGCCACAGCTCTTGCCTTTGTTCCCTGTGACTTCGCCTAGAGTTTCAGAATCACCCTCTTGAGGAGGAGATAAAAGATAGAGATTGTTGTGTTAAAGGATGTAACTTGAGATTTGGGTGATTTAGATTGAGGGAATCGTTACGTGGGTTTTGAGTGATTTCCAACAACAAGGTACATAGCTTGGTCTAATTTGTAAAAGTGGCTTTCTCACCATCAAATGGCAAGGCCCTTCTCTCTTCTTTGTTCTCAAAATATTTGCTATCTTTTTTACCTTTCCATGAATGAAAGAAGGAAAAAAAAGAAGTCTCTTTGTCCAATGAATTTATGTTTTTTTTTTGTTTTTTTGTTTTTTTTCCTTTCTTCATATTCCATGAATGGTTTTTCAAGGATTTTTGTTATAAAATCACATCTTAGGAATAATCATAATCCGGGATCTCTCTTTAATTGTTGATTATGATGAATTCAATCAATAAGGTTCTTCAGTGTCTGTGTGTTTGTGTGTGATTCCTTTTTCACACCAACCACCTTTGAACTTTGAAGTTGTGTTCAGAGAGAAACAGAATCCAAAGAAGGCAAAGAGAAGAAAAGGGAAAACAAATGAGAAAATGAGGATGCTTGGAAGGGACACATTGTACTGGAAATCAGTCTTCTGAAGGACATAATAGTGTCCTATGTTGTCATCATCACAGAAAGCTGCACAAACAGGAAGGTTTGGGGGGTGGGGGAGGGGGTCCCTCTTCTTGGTTATGCCACTTAGTCTATCAGTTTCTCAAACAACTCATAAACCAGATATGAATATGATCATTTTTAGTTTTTCTTCTTATTTTTTTTCTTTTTTCTTTTGGTTTTAATTACCTGACTCCAATTAGAAGAAAAACCATTTCTGTATCAGTTTTTTCAATATCCCTTTCTGATCAAGAAGTAAAGCAAAGACTTTCCTTTCTTTGAATCCTTTTTAAGTGAAGAACATTTATGCATAATGTCAGTACTAGATACTTCTTGCAACTTTTTTAGACACAGAACCTATGTATGTGTGTTGATCATAGAAATTGTAATTTGTAGTATAGGATAGGATCTAATATGTGTGTGTGACTGTGTGTTGATCATAAAAATTGTTCAGAACAGTTATCCTTCTGAAATAATGCAATCATTCAAAGAATAAGAATTTTTTGTACACAGTGACTGTTTCCCTAGTACTAGGGAAACATGGACGAAAATTCCCATGATGGACATAAATTTCATAGCACCCAAAAAGAAAAATACTTTGGTGTGTGGTATGGGAAGGAAACATGGACAACGAAATTCAAAGGAAAAAAAAAACAGTAGATTGTAGCTTGTTTGAATTATTGTTATGAGGTTTTAAATCGTGATCGCGGTCGAAATTGTGTCGCATTCTTTGATATTGCTGAATATTGTGACCGATCTTGGTCGCAATTGTAGCAATCTTTGGCATTGCCGAATATCGCGACTGAGCACGGTTGCAATTGTAGCCACGGGACGGTTGCAAAGTCTCTAGAAACCTTGATATGGCTCAATTGTTGTTTGCAACCGCAATTTAAAACCTTGGTAATCACGTGTAGTATTGAAAGTTTTAAATTTCTAACTGTGATCCAATCAAAAAAGAAGAAAAAAAATGTAGGAAAGAGAACTAAGTAAAGAGATATGCAAAATGTCTTTGTTCAGAAAAAACTGAAATAAATGTACTATGGGATTAGCAATAATTTTCCTTCTTTTTTTCGCTTCTCTTAGTTCTTGCTTAATTGATTTAAATTTTCTTAGATTGAATAGGAAGCATTGCAGGGTTGACAAAATGACAAGAGAGAAAGCGGGACTTTTGTTACAATGATCATGCTAAGAGAAAGTGAGGCCGAAAAGAAACCATATGTAAATTACAAAAGCAGAGAAAACGTGAAGACCACCTTTTTCTTTTTCTCCTGCTTTTTTAGACTTTGTTTTGTCATTTAGGTACATCTAGGTTGGACCCAACTGCTGCTGGTGCATTGAACAATATACCGCCAATATCTTTTTCTCTACCAATTTTTATGCAGCTTCAAGTTTAAACATCTGACACCACTTTTTTTGACAAAGATAGCAGCTAATTAGGTGCTTTTTGAAAAGACCAAGTTGCTATGACCAAGGATTTTTAAACAAAAAAGTTTGCGATCGCAATCTGAATGGCAACTTCGTGGTTTCTGTTGTTGCTGCGATTGCAATTGAGGCTGTATTAACTGTAATTGACCGTGATTCTCTGTAATATCAAGGATAGTCACGATTTAAAATCTTTGCTAAGACCACATGATAGAAACTAACTTCAAGGACCATTTTCCTTATTCAAGCAAAAATACTAAGCACTTTATATATTGAATACAGATGCGTCAAGCTGAATGTTACTTGAAATTAGGCATGTTGCCTGCTACTCCATCATGTTATATGTGGAAATAAGTAGCAATGGGAATAATAACAAAGGGTGATTTTTCTTTTTCATTTTCAATATAATGGAGGATCAAACAACAACAAAAAATCTTAAAGAAAATGGGGTTATGATAAAATGTATTGGGAAGACATGGTTGCCAGAACATGCCACAAAAGTCCATGGATGAAAGCTTGTTAGTTACTTATTTTGACTAGGACTTTGATTTTGATGTTTGTTGTTGAAGTATACATCTTGTTGTCTATGATTTAATGCTCCATAAAAATGAACTCCTTCAAAGTTCAAAAAAAACGGCAGGAAAAAAAGCCATGCATGGCATAAATAACAATATTCCTAAAGTTTTGTGTATATCTGTCATCTGGCGTGGTCATAGCCTCATAGGTTAAAGGGAGTCTTTTTTAAAATAAAAAAAAAAAGGAAAGTCTTTTCTCATTACTTCTTCCGCAGCAATTATGACGTGTGCTGTGCATAAATCTCAATCAAAGCATAATGTAAGAGTGATGTTAACTTCTGTGTAAAAAATAAAAACCATTGCTCTGCATTAAACTTCATATGATAATATGATATTATTTTAAAATTTTAAGAAACAAAGTTTAATGTAAATTTTTGACATAAATAATTAGAATTTGAAAAAAATAAAAAATAAACAATGACATTTCTTTTTTTTTTAAATTACATTTCTTAAGAGAGAAGAAATTGTCTTAAATAATAATAAAATGACATTTAAACCCCCCCCACCCACCCACACGCTCTCTCTGACACTTAACAGCCCCTTTAAGATCCTTGACAACGATCTAACAAGTCTTTTTGACTCGTGACCTACTCACCAGTAAATCCGTTTTTGTTACAAAGAATGCCTCATGTGAACAAGAATGTGCCTTGTATAAAAATACTAATGGAAATGCATGCAAAGGGACTTTTTTTAACATTATTTAAATCATTTAAAAAAAAAAAGAGGCGAATAAAACTGAAACTTGGAGATTTTTTAACATTATTTCATATTAAGAAGTGAACGTTACGATTATCCTTAATTATCATCACACATTTAATTTCATCAAAGATGATTGCAACGACTCTCTTATATCTCCGAGAAGGATGTGATTGTCTTGAACCCAAGATTTTCGGGGAGAGGTCCATTTCCTGGTCGAATAGAAATTATCACCTCCAAACCTGAAACATAGACAATTGTCAACAAATCGAAATGCAGACAAAATAAGCAATTTCTTATTTGTTCATATAATAAACCACACCAATTGGGGTTTCAATCACACCATTGGCATTTTTGCAGGGTGTTCAATCTTTATTTTGGCTAGCAGTTAGCCCCAAAAAACAAGCAAACAAATCAATATGCCGTGTGCCTGGGTGCAAGCGGTGTGTAAGAAGATGAAGGACTATAAAGGCAGTATTGCATTTACTGAGCCAAAACTGAGATCAATTTTTTCTATTTCATGTAAATCATGATGTGACATTATCTTGTTAACTATAAGTACAAAAAATTTAACACTAACAGTGAATCAAATTTAAGCTTTAAAATAATAAAGGATTATATTTCTTCACTGCAAGTGAAAAAAAATGAGTTACTATAATCATGTGAAACTTTCGGCTTATTGATAATGCAACAAGTTTTATAAGTGGTGGATAAAATTTAACTCAAAATAGATGAGCTTCACTCTAAACGCGTGGTGGATAGCGTTACTAATCCGCACCTTGACGTCACTAATTTTGGGGCAATTATTTCTGATTGTCGAGATAAATTGTCTGTTTATTTGAAAAACTCCCGTGTTGAGTTTACTATGAGACAAGCCGATGAGGTTGCCCATAACCTTGCTGGGGCGGCCACAGTGTTAGCCAGTCCCCATCTATTCATTGATATTCCAACATGTATTGGGTTCAATGCTATTAATGAAATGGCTTAGCCTTGCTTTTGTCGAAGGGGGAAAAAAAAAAACTCAAAATAGATGATGGGTTAAGATTCGGAAAAAACAATGCTCATACCTGCAGCCTTTGCAGCTGTAGCTTCTTGATGTACATCAGTGACGAATAAAATATCTGATGGCTTATCAACACCAAGTGACTGAGAAATTTCAACATAACTTCGCATCTCTTTTTTGTTCCTGCAAAAGAGTTTTTTATGAATATAGACAACTTTAAACAGAAATCATCAAGGGGAAACATCAACATAAGCATTACCCCACTGTGGTGTCAAAAAACCCAGATAGATATTTTCTTAGGTCCCCATAGTTTGTTTTTCCAAATATCAGCCTTTGCGCCAACCTGCTACCACTAGAATATATGTATACCTGTTGCATAGATCAGAAATAGCAATTGAAATGCAAGAAAATATGCTCTCTAAACACCAGATAAAGACTGCATATATAAAATGTGATTGCTCAAGATGTTTCAATCTTGGCCAACAGAAGATAACAATAACCTCTCCCTCAACAAACTCTGGCTGAGAGTGGAGTTGAATGTTTTCACAATTAAAAGAATAACAGAAATGCATGGATTTCAATTTTTATTTTACGTTAATTTTATACTAATTGTGTATGAAACCATGTAGCGTATTAAAAAAATTTAAAAGTTTACTATATTTCTATATTTATAATGTATGGTATTTGTGTCTTGGATATTATGATAGCCAAAACTGTCTCTTCAGGCCAATTCTTGGTGCGTATTCCTCTGATACTTGATAGTAGACCTGTGATGCCAGTTTAGTGGGCCCAGGGGTGAGTCAACATGTGACAGAAAGAGAAAAAGAATGGTATTTACTATTATGGTAGGATAAAGGAGATAAGGATGTAATGGGTGGCTGGCAGTGTTAAGCATGTGTTACAAAGGAATTTTGCTTCAGTGGGGCAGTGTCCAAACCCAGGGGCCCACCGTAGGTACCTAAGACCAAACCAAAGGAAAGAGGAGAGTGAACACAGAAATAATATAAACAAGAAAATATAATTGGAAATTCAAATAAAATGGTTAAATTCTCATGGGCTTGGAAAGGCATCATACGCTCACACAGCCACACACGTTCTGCCCTTTAGCTAATAGAGGGTATCTCAATTTATGGTCATCTTATACCCTTGTACCAAACATTAGGAATCTAGCTTATGCATTAAAGATGCCTAGGGTCAAAATGCAAGAAAAAGTTAGCAACAGTCATTTAGAAAGTTAACAAATGAACCAAAAAGAGGTATAGAGCTAAGAATCAGTAAAGACAACCTTTATGCCCAAGGCATGCCACTTTTCTAGAGCTTCTGGTACATCATCAAAAACTATTCCCTCCAATTCATTATTCTGATAACCAGTTTGCCATATATGACCCTGCAAAGCTAATTGTCAGCAATATAATAAATATGAATTCAACAGATAGAAGCATCCAGTAACATTAGGTTTAACCACCTGCAACTCTTTTAAGGCAGTGATCTTTCTATCAGCTTTGATCATAGCATCCACATTAGCAACTAGAGCAGCAATGACTTCCTCTTTACCAGCATCATCTGGGGGGATAGGCACAGCACCTGCAATCCCTTGTTCAAGGTCACTTTCAACCTGTTATCAAAACGAAAGAGAAGTCAATGTTCAAATCATCAGAATGCAACATATATATAAGATCTCCATATCTCAATCGTTGAAGCTTACTATCCTTTTGTTTGGGACACAAATTTCACTGGGGAAGTTGGGCTGGTCTCTAGCTTCCCTACTTCCCTACTATTACCATACAGTTCACATATGAAACCTTAAGATGCGTCTCCATAAGTCCAGACCCAGTTTTGACTAGTTTCTTACAAATTCTTAAAACAGAAAACGAAATGAAAGCAAGGTAACATTTTTGTGATTATTAATGAAATTACATCAACTAAACGAAAATAAAAAACAATGTATGTTTCAGTCATAATTACAAAAATGCCACATATTTTCATTTTGTTTTGTTTCCAAATATTTGCACAACAAATCGTGAAAACCTCAAACACACCCTTAGGGCTTATTGAGTTTGAGAAAATATTTTCTCTCTGCCTTGTTTTCCTTTTGCTTCCTGTATTCAAATATTTATATGAAAAACAGCAAAAAAAAAAAAAAAAAATAGTTTATCGTTTCCACTATTTTCTACACAAAACTATGAAAACAGAAAATAAACTAAAAACAAGGAGATTTTTGTAACTAAAAGTGAAAACAAGAAATAAAAACAATAAAATGTTTTCTCAAACCAGACAGGCCCCTACTTTCTTGTTTATCTCTTTTCTCCTGTGATGGAATGCTTTTATTTGACTTTACGCTTTAATGAACCCCAAAAACAAGTATAAATTATAATAACTTGAAGAAAAACTGAATGATATAAACATGACAAAACAACTTAGTCTTTAGTGATTTAGTGTTGTTAATATTCATGGACGTTGTAGTTCAAAAGACATAACCGCAATCCAATTCTCATCTCCAACGTATCATTTCAGTGTCGATATGGCATATCATTCCACGTTACCGTACTGCTACCATTCAAGAGATACCATATACTCCAACTAGAGGAATATAAATACCTTGATGATACATCCATATAAAATCTTACTTGGGAGCGAAGCAACTTGATATCAGCTTTAGTCTCAGGGGTATCATATGTTGCAGATAGATGCCTCCCAACATTATCACGGGCATATGGGAAGAGAACCTCTGAAACAAATGATATGGGAGTTGTAGTTCCTTCAATGTCAAGAACAATGCAATGCTGCAATCCAAATAGAAAGGATAATTAACAATCTAATTTGAAATTATTAAATTTAATCTGAAATTATAAGATAACAACTGCAGTATATCTCGGCATTATTAGTCTGTTAAGGATAGAGGATCTTATTCACTAGTTCAATGATCAAAAGCTTTAAACAAAAAGGGGGGGATCATGTGAACTCACTGGAAATGGATCAATGTCGCCATTATCTTTCCTTGCCTTTACTGACAGATTTGACTCGCCAGCAATTCTTAAACCCCTTCTTGCACTTTGTATTGGACCATGGTTCGGAGTGGACCAGTCCAATCCCATTTGATGAAGTTTGATAGCAGCATCAAAGAGGTAATGGTAACACTCAGACTGGAAGAAAAAACATCAATTTACCAAAAAGCGTGATAATAGTAAATAAACCCCACCCCCCACACCCAAAAAAAAAAAAAAAAAAGTTTTTCCATATTTTTCAGAGTACTATATTTTACGGAACCTCCATGCAGAACGCTCAAATAGACATCTTATATAAATTTCATTGCAATCTTCTTGGGGATTGTGGAGAACAAAAACCTGAGTTTTAGCACTGATCCATGAGTCTCCCCAAACAAATATCCCATGGTTGCGAACAAGCACTGCTGTTGTTTTTGGGTAGTCTTCAATCTGCAAATTGGGAACAAATAAAACAATCAAGTTCTATTGCACATGATCTGAAAAAAAGTTCATGAAAAGCAGAGTTCCCAACATATATGTAACATGTAAGTGGAACCATTGGAAGAAAACGTACAGCTTTAGCAAAGGATTCTGTGAGTTGATATTCGTGGGCCGTGTTCTCAATTACGGGGACCACTAGTTCATCATAATAACCATGTCCCTTGATTCCTTTTATCATTTCCATGTGGGTGATCTGCAATTTGTGGAGACAACCAGAATTCAGTGAGAACATGAGGAGGACACAAAAGCATGGAGCAAGACATACTATGTGAAGGAAGCACATTAACCATTTCAAAATTATGTTTAGTTTTCTCAGAGCAATGTGTAATAAGGTATAGCAACACAAAAATCACCGCCCTACACTTGATCGGAAAAAAATAACAAGAGACAACATGACAAAGCCACAAGGAAGCAGGTTGGTTGGTGCCATCTCCATTCACCCTCTCCCAAAAAAATATAAAAAATCTTGATTCAAAATAATGTGTTCAAAATTATTTGCTATGTATGCAGAACATGTAAATGCCCTACCCCCCCCCCAACCCACCCAAATGTCCTTCATAATTTTTTCAGCACTAGAAGCGGAGCTAAACTTTCCAATTCTGCATATAAATTTCTCTGTGCATGAGACAGAAGCCAAAAATTCTCAAGAAAGTTGCCGTGATTCAGAAAATAGCCAGTAAGCATATTCAAAGAGGACAGGGGTGATCTGCAAAATGTTCATC
The DNA here is from genome assembly GCA_037113605.1 of Calophaca sinica. Classification (NCBI taxonomy): domain Eukaryota; kingdom Viridiplantae; phylum Streptophyta; class Magnoliopsida; order Fabales; family Fabaceae; genus Calophaca; species Calophaca sinica. The sequence continues at coordinate 110,863,446 of CM073732.1, read as the reverse complement.
ACATGCCAATATTTCTACTTTAGACTTCCAGTTTGTTAATTGTCTCACTACTTTCCAGTGGCACACAGTAATGTCACCCCCAAATAACTTGAGTTGTGAAGACGGGCGAGAGACTTTCAAAACAAGAGGATAACACAATTAGAGAGCTAGTTACACCTCCAAGAAGGATGTCATATGCAAGTACCAGATCATATTATCAGGAACTTTAATATTTTCTCCATTTCAATTCCCTAAGTACGATAAAGAGACTCTTTCTATTTCATAAGATTTTTGCCTGCCTGGAATTACATTTCACAAATAGTCTTATGCCCAAGCAATGAGAATATTTTTTGCATTCAGCTGCATGTTCTATTACCAATCTCAAAACCCACACAAACATAAAAGGACGACTAATAATTACGTATCATAATTTTGAATGTGCATCTTAATCAAGACTCCAAAAGATTGCAAAACAAAAGGGCATCCATGTACTTACTCGAAATTCCTTTGATAAAGGATTGATCATTGTTACCAGACAAGATTCTATTCCATGACTGTGGATAACAGCCCCAGCATCACGCTTTTGATACGCCTAGAAGGGAAGCGAAAGAAATGTATATCAATTGCTAACTTGTGCAAGAAAAGATAATAAAAATAAAAACCACATATGAATTGTAAGTTTCTAAGGTTAGCGAACTGTATACTTGACCAAAAAGGTTATCCAAATGAAAAATTCACAGTCACGCCATTCAATTGCCAGCTGTATGCGCATCTGTTGGAATATATACTTGTATAGGTGTTTGTATAAGCTGTATGCTCATGCATTGGGTCGTTTACAGTTGGAGTTAGTTACTTACAGCTGTTGCCAGCTGTAAACTAACTCATAACTAACTCTGTTGGGCTCTCCTTGTACTACATATATCTGAGTCCAGTTACTCAGAGTCAGTTTCACAACTACAGAATTTTAGATCAAACTCTGTTTTACATTTTCTCTCTTTCTCTCTTGGTTTCTCTCTCTATGAAACCCTAGATTAGATTCTTACACCAAATAATAGACACTTCCTGTTAGAAGTGAAAATACACAGATATAATAGCATTTATCAGATGTGAGTCAAGCAATTCGTATAGAGCACTTATCAGCTGAATGTAACAGACTTACGGTTAATTAATACTATCATAAGTCCAAATAATATCCAATATCCACTGAAATAGTTGGAACTTGGAAGTACAATAAAAACTCAAATTGTACATATGAAACCATCTCTTAAAATTCTAAGACTGCATGCCAGGTAGTGGAATCATGTCACATAGTACTGTGAAATCTCAAAAGAAGAATGTGCATATGAAACTCTACATCACTCAGACATTACAGTAATTAATAGAGTGTGAAACCAAACTTACCTTCATGAAAAGTGGATCACAATCAGTACACTTGGGAGGCTTATGCGGGTAGGGTTTGGGAGATGGGGCAGACAGGACTGAGCCATCATGGGATAACACATACATGTCCTCCGGTTCCATTCTTTCTTTCTGAACCGCTGCACACATAAGCAATGATCACTATTCACTACATAATGGAATTTCACCTTCTCTTGCAGATAAAACCATCCCAAATTCTAAACCAATAACCACCTTGTATTGAAATCCAGCATAATCACATTAATTTTGAATAGAAAAAAAAAAATCCAACAACACAGAAGAATTTAGTAATTTAGTAAGTTGTATACAACTTATGTCAAACACTTCATGGACAGAAATATTTTTTGTTAAAATTTACAACTTTTTATTTACTTCTATGTTTTGAATTTTTATATCAATCAGGATGGGAAAAAAAAAACACAAAATTAAATAAATATATGAAGGATTCAAAGCTCTCTCATGATAGAAGTGAAAGAAGGGAGACGAAGAAAGATAGCATACCAGAAGGGGACATGAGAATGAGTTGGTGAGGCTTGGGAATGGAATCGTCGTGGACTTTGATGGAGATGCTGCCACCTGTTCCCGAGACCCATCCCAATGTGTAGAAGTGGCGACAAAGCTCCGCCATCAGACCTCTCGTCTCCTTCACTGCCTTCCCTTCTAGGTACGCTTGAGACGACGTCGTCCCCACCTTTACGCCGTTCAAACCAATCGCTGCTGCCATTTTCTAGAGAGAGAAAACAGCCAAGAGAGAGAGAGAGAGAGGGCTCCTGAGAGTGAATGGAGCTTGATGTATAAGCTATCTACACTATAACAAAAATGTGTGTGTCTCGTGTTGGAATATTTCTGACTCTTCTAGTCAGTTAACATTTGACAGTATGAATGTATGATTACAAATCGATGATTTTGCCATCGGAAATAAAGTAAAATTATTAGATAAAAAATTGAGATAGTGCTTAGGTAATTGTGGTTAAAATAAAGGCTAAATTATAAAATTAGTCCTTTAGGGTCTGTTTGGTTCAAATAAGGGGAGGGGAGGGGAGGGATTTTAATGGAGGGGAGGGGAGGGAAGGGGAAGGGAGGGAGGGATTTACTTTGATTTTGTGTTTGGTTGAGAGGAGGAGGGAGGAAGCGCTGCTTGTTTGGTTCAGGAGGGAAGGGGAGGGATTTTAATGAAGGGAAGGGATTAATTTACTGGTATATCCTTATAGTGTTTTATATTATATTATACATAAGGATATTTCAGTAATTTTATTTTAAATAATTTAATCTCCCCTCCCCTCCCCTTCAAAACCCCCCACTTTGGGAGGGGAGCCAAAATTGGCTTAGGAGGGATTTTGCTCCCCTCCCCTCCCCTCTCATTAAAAAAATTGAACCAAACAAACATAATTTAAAATATCCCCTCCCCTCCCCTCCAAAACCCCCAACCAAACACATCCTTATGTTTATTTTAGGTTTCAATTTGGTCCTCTATGTTTTATTTGTTTCGTTTTGGTCCCTTACGTTTTAAAAGTTACAACAGGTTGGTCCTTTCCGTCACTAAAAGCCAATTGTCCGTAGCTAAAAGCCAAATAACATTTTGGAAAATGGACTTTTAGCTACGGACAATTGACTTTTAGTGACGGAAAAGACCAAATTGAAAACTAAAATAAAACGTAGAGGACCAAAACGAAACAAATAAAACGTAAAGGACCAAAATGAAACCTAAAATAAACTTAGAGGACTAATTTTGTAATTTAGCTTAAAAAAATTAAAAAAAACATCAATATGTTCATAATTTATTATGTGTGTATATATACTAGTAAATACTAATTTTTTATAGACAAATAAAAAAGTTTTTTTTTATCTGTTAAATGAAATACAGTTATTGATCAAAATCCTACTATTTATTATGTAATTAGTTTTCCTGTCAAAAAAATCATGTAATCAACTTTGTTTAAATTTAACATAAAAAATGGAATTGAATAAAACAATAACAGATTTTTTGAGTTTTTTAAATCAGGGTAATACCAAATTTGGTCCCTGGAATTTGTCACTCGTATTAACTTGGTCCCCCACTTAATGAATATTCCAAAATAGTCCCTGACATTTCACAACGTTAATCAGTTAGGTCCCATGTTTGGTCTCTGTTAGTTGATACTGTTGTACACGGTGATGTGTCACGTTAAGTGTCTATGTGGCACACATGTCATTGTCCACGTATGCGCCACAACATCTGTCTCATTAAAAGCAAATTACAAGGACTAAATTGATACTAATGGGGTTTTAAAATTATGGCAGCAATGTTCTTCTTCCCCATTTGGAACTCCACTTCCATTGCTATCTCTCTCACTCCCTAGCTTCCTCCCTCTTTCTCTGTCCCTCTTTTTTCTCTCGTAAAAAGCATGAAAGAAAAAACAAAAAGTTGAAGACATCCCCAAACTTTGCACACATGCAAATTCACCACCACCTACTTTTGCAGCTCTTCCCTCAATCACCAATCCCCCAAGCCTAAACTTTAAACAATCCAAAAATCCAACACCAAAAATAGAAACAAAATCCAACACCAAAAATAGAAACAAACCCCAATTGCCCCATTTTGCTTCCTCAAAAAAAAAATCCAAAAATCCATCATTTCCTCATACCCATTTCCCAATTCCCCCCATTTTCAACAAAAAAACCCCAATTTCCCCCCCAAAAATCCTCCCTTTCTCCAACCCCATTTCCCATTTCCTAATTGTTCATCGGTTTGTCCATAGTGTAACCCATTTCTGGGTCGTCGTAGAAGGTGGGATCTGGCGCGTCGTGTAGGAAATCAAGAGCGAAGTTCGTGAGGTTGTTTGTTGAAAAGTTTAGGGACTTGAGTTTGGTGGCGATGGAGTTGAATTTTGGGTTGGTGTTTGGGATGGGGATTATGAAGGAGCAGAGGCCCCAAATTAGAAGAAGAGCTGACATTGCTCCTCCAAGGAAGAAGCAACCTGGTGAGAGCCACAGGAAGGAGGATTTGTTTCTGGAGCCAAACTTGGCCATGGGTGAGATGTGATGGGGTACGAGTATGAGGTTTTATGCTGTGGTGCCATTTTTAAGCGTGGTTTTTGTTGGAAGGCTTATGCCGCAATGCTTGCTAGCTGCTGCTTCACTCATGTAGAGGTGCCGCCTTCTTGAACTACTTTTGTGATGTTTCGATAAATGTAAATTAGCATGGTTGTCATGTGAGGGAAATTTTTCTAGGATTTGAATCTATAACATGATTTAAGGGAAGAAATGAAGAAGAAGAAGAAGACAATAATGGAGTGCAGAAAAATGAGGAAGAAGACTGTTTTCAATTTAAAAACACCCCAAAAACCCTAAATCAAGAAGAAGACTTTCCATCAAATTGGTCCCTTAATTTACCTATGTGTGAGACCAGTCAGCAGTTAACGTGACACATCACGCTGCCTAACGCTGTTAACTAACCGAGGGACCTATCTGATTGACATCGTGAAATGCCAGGGACTATTTTGGTATATTTATTAAGTGGGGGACTAAGTTGATTCGAGTGACAAATTCCAGGGACCAAATTGGGTATTACCCCTTTTTAAATCTAATCTCCTTAACTTAGGGTTAACAAACTGGGATTTATTCTTCCCAAGTTTTGCACGCAAAGGAGATAGTTGTGAATGGGGGAAATAACGAAACATTCTGTGGTAGCTCGGTCTATTATCAGAATGTATATGCATGTGGATGGTCCATGGTGTTGTATGGATATGTTAGCGCATAAACCCTGAACACAAATTCTTACAATGAACAAATTGGAATGATAGTACTCTGTTTACACCCAAAATTTTCTAAGTGGCAGCCGACTTTAACAGCAACTGATTGGAAGAAGCTAGTCGAATAGAGGTCAGCCGAATCACAGTTCAGCCAAAGTTGCAGCTAACAAGCCAAAAACATGAAGCAAAGAGCTGGGCGAAGGTTTTGGTCTTATTGGGCTGATGTGAAGATATTATTCCTATTGGGCTAAGGTGAAGTCATTATTGAGCTAAGTTTAGGAGTTGATCCATGAGCCAAAAAAATTGGGGATGAATCCTGAAGCGATTTAAATTTAAAAGAAATTGAAAATAAAGATTGTCATTAAATTTTTAAGAGTTGAGCGAGGGAATGAGAAGATAAGATCAAATATATAGAGCCGTTGGTTGGGACGTGGACATGAAGCAAGAAAGCACCTAGAATCTAGGAACGTGGTTAGTGGAACAGGGGCACGACTCAGCTGATTAATTATCAACTAGGATATTGCTGTTGTTAGCTATTGAACGTGGCAAATAGGGGGTGGTTGTTAGTTACTACTATAAATACCCAAGTTGTACATAATTTTACACACATCAATCAATACAAACAACTTATTTTCGCTTAGTCGCATTTATGTTTATCTTTATGTTCTTGCTTTTAGATTAGTTCACTTCACTTAACACTTTCTGGAGTGAGTTAAGGGACCCATAGTTGAGGAATATAGTTCCTTCCTCAGCGTAATCGTTTGAAGAAAAAAGGAATCACAATTGTGGAGTTAGTTGATTCATCGGCTAAATTACATTTCAGTCAACAAAATTGGCACGTCCGGTGGGACCAAAGGTTAACGGATCAACACATTCGAATCCCCTGGTCAGGATTACCATTGGTGTATGCACTAGCGATCTGCCAAGAGTCAAAGCAACATGGACCAGCCTGCATCAACCTCCAAGAAGAACAATTCCAAGAAAGTTGTTAAAGGGAATCCCCCCTGGGAATGCCCACTTCAACAATTGAGCCGGCGCATGTGGTGGCGGACTCTGAGCCCACTGATCCTCCACTGGTGATGTCCACTTCGTTTATGTGCTAGCAACTTGATTTGGGTATCAATGATATCATGTACCAAGTGTCACAACAGTTGGCTAATATTGTGAAGCCCATGGTACACAATGAAGTGTAGCAGGCCAAAGAGATAAAGGCTAAAAGGGCTCACTCAGGCGAGAGCTCTATCAATTCTGCCATGTCAACGCAAGTGGGGTACACCACTCAGGCAGGACCTATCACCCAGCCGAATGCAGCTCTGGTAGGACCAACTCAGGTTCAACCGAGTACAACTCTGGCAGGGATACAACAAGTTCAGCCTACCTACGTACAAGTAGGACCACTCGGGTTCAGCCGATTGTAGGATAGATACCTTTTAATCCAATTAATTCCCAGCCTAGTACTTTTGCCACTATGAACACTGGAGGTCAACAAGTGGTGAATGATACACCTAACCAGGTTAATCTTCATTTTGAACAGGTGCAGATGGCTAGGAGGCCACCAAATGCAATGGGACAAATTGGGATGCCGCAAGTGGTGCCACATGCGCAGGTACTGCTATGCAGGCGACTATCCCACAGTACACTAGGGGGAAAACTCTTGGTTTGGGAGGAGGTGTGATAAGACCAATTGGAGGTTATGTTGGACAGCCGTAATGGAGTACTCTTCCACCTGTATCAACTAATTACCCATTCTATCCACCTTATTCTGAGGTACCTGTAGGAGCTCAAATGGGGTCAACTCCTCCAAGGGCACCTGGTTCAATGGCGGAGCAGCCATGGGGGCAATTACCACCTCCACCATTCAACAATACAGGTGTTCCCGGGACTCAATGCAGGGTGCCGGTAGAAGGAAGCATGGAACAGCCATGGGCAGTTCACCCACCTCTAATGCCAAGTCAGCCAGGTTATCCCAATCCTCCAGAGCAAGTATCTCAAGCACATCTCCAACATGGAGGCAACAGACACAGACAAATATGCCTAACTTAGGGGAGGTAAGACCTGGGGGTTCTCAGCTGCTGGACCCAGCTGTAATTGCTGATACCATCAAGAAGTATTTTAGTGTGCTGCTAAAACCTCTATATAGGCCGATCTACAGGAAACCATATCCATAATGGGTGGACAGTAGGGGATACAAGACACCAGATTTTGCTACCTTTTCTGGAGAGGATGGCAAGTCGACTATTGAGTACATATGAAGATTTACTGCTCAGTGTGGTGAAAGGAACCAGAACAAGTTCCACAAATTGCAGTTGTTCCCCTTGTCACTTACAGGGACATCATTTACTTGGTACTCTTCTTTACCACCTAACTCTATACAGACATGGGCAGACATGGAGAGATGTTTTCATGATAGATTCTATTGGCCTCAACCAGAAGTCACTGCGGCTGACCTCATGAACCTAAAACAGCAGGTTGATGAGTCGGTTGTTGATTTCGTGGAACGGTTCAAAAAGACAGCTGGAAAATGCTCAGTGTAGTTCCCTGAGGCAGAATATGCAGCCATGGCCATTAGTAGCATGCATCCTCAACTCAAGGAAAATCTAGTTGGTCAAGCCTGCATTGATTTGAATCAGTTAGTTTCCAGGGCTATGCGCATTGAACAATTCATCCAAGAAAAGGAGAAGAGGCGAGCCAGTAGAGGAAGGGGGCCTCAATTGGTATCCATTATAGATACTGAAGACTCCGATGATGACTCAGCCGATTCCACGGCAGACATCATGGCATCTGAGATAGTAAAGGGTAAAGGGCATTCCTGCCCAGCCCTGAGGGCTGCCAAAGGGAAGGAGTCAAAGTCAGTAGAAGGCAAGGTGGAATACTCCTTTGATATTTCCAAGACAGAACAAGTTTTTGACTACTTACTCAAAGATAAGCAGATTCGGCTGCTAGATGGGCACAAGATCCCATCAGCTGAAGAGCTAAATGATAAGAAATACTGCAAATGACATAATTCTTATAATCATGCAACTGTCAACAGTATGGTTTTTACTAAAGCCATTTAAAAGGGAATAAAGGAAGGAAGGTTCAAACTTATAGATAAAGGAATTACTGAGATGACTGTGGATACTGACCCATTCCTTGCTTTAGGGATAAACATGGTTTCATTGTCAAAGCCTGAAGATGCAGGATCTAGCCACAGGCGAAGGATATCGGTTCAACAAGTTTGGAGGTCAAAAAAGGGGCTAGCCGAATCAAGCCATAGTGATTGGCTAAAACCTGAGGCAGCTAGGACTTCTATTTTTGACAGATTGGGAAATCCTCAATCGATTCCAGAACATAGGCAGGGAAGAAACCACCCAAACTAGGGCGGCTCACTTAGGAATTAGTCAAGCAGTATATGAAGCATGGTCAAACTTCAGCAAAAAGATCAGCCAATGAGAAAGGGAAGGCACCCATCGTGGAAGCTAGGGGGCAAGATCGGCTATCCATTAGCAAAAATGGGAGGCCATTTTTACCCAAGATTGATGAGGAGCCTATCCCTTGAGACAAGAGGAGGGTAGCTGAATTTACCATGTAAGGAGGCATGTCTTCTCTGAAAATAACAGTGAGAAATAATGAAAAGCTAAGGCCACAGAGAATGCCGAAGCCTCCTGCTAACATCACAGAGGGACATTGGTTCTGAAACAAGTATGACAAGGACAAAAAGGTAAGGCCAGCATGTTGACAAGGACCCAAAAGAGAAATTTGCAGAGAATGAGGTATATCAAAAAGATGAAGTAAACTCTCCAAATGCTGGTTGATGTTAAGAACAGGGAAAAGAAAGAAATTCCCTTAAAGACTGTGAGCAATATGCTTGATCAAGCCTTTCCTAAACTAGAAGCAGGGGAAAATCAAAAAGATAAAATGCCCCAGAGTATAGAGCCAGTTGATGGACAGGAACTCATTCTTGAGGCAAAAGGCTAAATTGCGTCAGTCGCTGTAGATGATGAGGCAATTACTGTAGAGGGGTCAGTGATTCCAGAGATGAACCGGGAAGCAGATGACACCATGGAAGATTTCTTGTTGGATCTCTTATTCAATGAGGAGGCTGATAGCTTGTTAGTTGACATAGAGGCCATTAGTTTATTCCCTGAGGAGTTTTGGGTAGACAGCCCCCAGCTAGGAAGTTTGGATGGTGATGTGTTTGCAGAAGAAATAGAATAGGCCACATTAGCTGAACAATCAGCTGATGAGGCTACCAAAATGGTCTTTGAAAAGCCTACTTAAGAAATGGTAAAGCACTTGAAACCTCTGTCTATCAAGGCTTACATTAATAGAAAAATATTTGGAAGGGTAGATGGTGGAGCCGTTTTAAACATGATGCCTATTGAAACCATGAGAAAACTAGAGAAAAGTTTAGAAGACTTGGTGCCTACCAACATGAATATGTCAAACTTCATGGGGGAACCATCCACGGCTCTTGGTGTTTTGATAGCCGAAGTGACTGTGGGCCCCAAAACCATCAAGTCAACTTTCTTCGTAGTAGATGGTAAGCCTTCCTACAGCATAATTTTGGGTAGGGATTGGATCCACACCAGCCAATGTGTACCCTCTACACTCTACCAAAAGCTGATGTTCTGGGTTGGAGACAATGTGGAGACAGTCGAAGCAGATAAGAATCCTTTCTCAGCTGAAAAAGGGGCTTGAAAGGCATGCAATCTCACCAATGAAGGATTCAAGTTGAAGTCTCAGGCCGAATCACGGCCTAATGTCCATGTGATTAATGGATAAAGAGTTACAAATACTTGAAGACTTATTGGGTCGGTTGGAGATTTTCAGGGCTGATTCCAAGGTAATGGATGCCATGGTGGAGGAAGGTAACCTTGAGAGTGAAGATGAGGAAGAGAACTTGTTCTTCAGGAATGAAGGTACGACAGCTGAGCCTGACAAGGCACTTGCAGTCGATCCTATGGAATTAGATTCCCCTCTTCATAAAACTGCACCTGCTTTTGAGGCAGAAAACCCTCTGATTGAAATTAACCTGGGAACATCGAAGGAGCCTAGAACAGTCAAAGTAAGTGGGTTGCTAGAAGAAGACAAACGAGGCAAGCTAGTCGAGCTAATTCATCAATACAAGGATTATTTTGCTTGGAATTACTATGAAATGCCTGGTTTGGTAAGAGAATTGATGGAACATAGGTTGCCTATTAAGGAAGGGTACAAGCCTTTCAAGTAGACTCCTTGCAGATTTAATCCCCATATGATGCCTCAGATCAAAGCAGAAATAAAGAAATTACTAAAGGTTGGTTTTATTAGGACAACTAGATATGTAGAATGGATGTCCAATATAGTCCCTGTAATTAAGAAGACTGGTCAAATAAGAGTATGGATTGACTACAAAAACCCGAATTTGGCAACACCAAAGGATGAATATGCTATGCCTCTGGCTGACATGTTAGTCAATGCGGCAGCCACTCATGGTATTCTTACATTCATGGATGGATACTCATGGTATAACCAAATCTTCTAAGCAAAAGAAGATGCACACAAGACAGCCTCCTGGTGCCCTGGAGCTTTGGGGATATATGAGTGGGTGGTCATGCCTTTTGGACTTAAGAATACTGGGGCTACGTATCAAAGGGCTATGGACACCATTTTCCATGACTTGATTGGTAAGACTATGGAATTATACATTGATGATGTGGTCGTCAAGTCCAAGGACTTTGAATGCCATTTGGTAGAATTAGAGTAGGCTTTGAAGAGGATGCGGATCAATAAGCTGAAGATGAATCCTGCCAAGTGTGCCTTTGGAGTTGCAGCTGGAAATTTCCTAGGATTCCTGGTCCACCATCAAGGGATTGAAGTAGACAAAAATAAGGTGAAAGCTATCTTGGAAGCTAGGCCTCCTAGGAATAAGAAAGAGCTTCAAAGTTTGATAGACAAAATCAATTTTCTAATAAGGTTCATAGCTAATTCGGCTGGGAAGATGAAGGTCTTTTCCCTTCTATTGAGGCTAAAGGACTCTGATGTCATGATATGGGGAAAAAGGCAGCAACAAGCATTTGAGCAGATCAAGCAAGTATTGGCCAATGGATAAATCTTCATCACATGTAGATTTATAGAGCTAAATTGGAGAATTGGATTGTGAATGAAGATAATTCAAAGTGATTGTTTGCTCAAATTATTTGATTTGGTGTATTCACTTGGATTCATTCTAACGTTTGTGCATTAGTGTTTTCTATGATTTATTATCTCTAAGTGCACAGGAATGAGAGCTTAACCAAAGGTATTTGTCCTAGGAAAAAGGAAAAAAATCGCTTAAACAGACATTGGGACCATTTCAGGAGCAAAAACTCAAGAATTTGCAAAAACTGCATGAAGCACGGTCTGACCGTGTGCTGAAGCACGACCATGCTTCGAGGCAGAACACTTCACGGCCAGGCTGTGGCATACAACACGATCGTGCTACGACCGAGTGCAGAATTTGTTGTTTTACGTTTTTGACATGTTTTTACTTGTTTTTCACCCCTCTTGTGACCTAAACTATAAATAGGCATGAGAAACACTTGCCTAGGGTTGGAACTTTGATTTTTTGGAGGCACGGTGAAGGATAGGATTCAATTTCTTCCTCTCCTCTTCATGAATTTCTGGTTTAGTTTCTCGTTTTCTATAAGTAGCTAAACTCTTTCATGCTAGGGTTAGATGAATTTTGTGGAAACCTTTATGTAGTTGGATTCTATTATTTCAATGCAAGTTTATTCATGTTAATTGAGCCTTCGTCTCTGTTCTTAATGCCTTTTGATAATTGATCACTATTAAACTGAATTTGGGTTATGCTCACGATTGGAAAATTGGGGTTTTTAACTAGCATTAAGATTGTTGGACATATCTATAGGGTTATATGAATATAATTCTATTGGTATGAGTTTGCATGAATCCCTATTCTTTATGCTTGATTTAATTAATTTGAACCTAAGGGATTAGGGCTTATTAGGTGAATCAAAGAAATTAAGAGGAAATGAATTTTCGTTAATCTAATTTATAGAATTTAAACTTCAATTGTTCATGAGTATCGCTTGCATTAGTTTTGAATTCAATTGCATAAAGGTGGAAACAAAAGGATTCTACCTCTAATCGCTTTTAATTATTCGAATTCAAATAGTTTGTTTTTTTGTTATCGTTATAATATTCCTAAATTCAATACCCAAAATTTGTTCTAGTTCAAAATAGATACCAAGTTTGTTAAGTTAAATAATTAATCACAATCCTAGTGGAGACGATACGCTACTTTCACTTTATTACTTGTACGATTCGGTACACTTGCCGAAAATCTTAACACCAATCCTCGTGTGCTAATACCCCCAATGTCAGGAAAGCTGCTCAAACTATACATAGCTGCAGAAGAAGAATCAATCGGCTGCTTGTTGGCACAGGATGCTGATGATGCGACATAAAGAGCTGTGTATTATCTCAACCGAATATTGAATGATGCAGAAACCAGATATACCCCTATTGAGAAGTTATGTTTATCATTGTTCTATGCTTGTGCAAAACTAGAATGTTATTTGTTGCCTAAAAAAATATTAGTTTTGTGCAAAATTGATATTGTTAGGTATTTGCTTAATAGGCATGTCTTACAAAGTTGACTAATGAAGTGGGCCATTAAGTTAAATGCTTTTGCGTTAAAATATGTTCCATTAAGAGCAATGAAGGGTCAAGTGTAGCTGACTTCTTAGCTCAGCACCCTTGTGTTGAGGTGAGTGACCCCTTAGTCGATCAAGTTGCGTGTATCAACTTGAAACCTTGGGTTTTGATGTTTGATGGGTCAAGGACTCAAAAAATGGTATGTGTTGGTATAACCATTACAAGTCCAACAGGCAGGAGTTGGAAATTCACGTGTCAGTTAGAGCTTGGTTGTTCCAATAATCAAGCAGAGTATGGGGCATTGATTTTGGGGCTTAGGATTCTGGCAGCTATAAAAGCAAACTATGTTCAAGTGATGGGAGATTCGCAGTTAGTTATAAAACAGCTAACTAGGGAATATAAATGTAATAATATCAACTTGAAAGAATGCTATGAAATGGCTAGTAGGCTATTGCGCTTGTTTGCTGATGCCATAGTGTGACAGCCACCCAAAAATTTAAATGGAGGCGCCACCTATGTTTATTAGGGAAAACATTAGGAAAAACCGTTTCTTGAAAATTAGTAGAAAAATGGTCTTCGAATCAAATTTGGGTCCGAGAGTTGGTTACACGTAGAGAAGGTATCAGCACCCCTACGGCACCCATTTAAAATGGTACCCTTAATTGTTTAAAAAGATGGTTTGCCTTAAAAAATTATTCCCTTAACGAAATTTATTTATTATCCTTTTATTTACAAAATTACTATTATTTGTTAAATATTAACGTAAATAAAAAAAACAAATATTCTAAAAAAGCTCTAACCGAAAATCCTAGATAAAGTTATCTTCTTTTTATGTTTTTTCCATAAAATAAAAAAGGTGTTTTAATTATCAAACACTTAATTTTTCAAATCCAGGAAAATAAATACTTTATGAACAAAAGAAAGAAAACAGATGAGGAAAATAAAAATTAAGTGAATGCATACCCTTTGAAACCCTAATTTCCGTTAACCTAAAAATGAAGGATGACAGCGGCGGTGGCCATGACTTCAGTCTGGCCTATGTCTGGAAAGATAAAAAAAAATGCAGAACGGAAAAAACGAACAAAAACAGAAGAACACAAAGGAAGAAAGAAACCGATATCACATTACGTTCCCAGATCTCAATCCATATTACATGATCATATGAAATCAGAAAAAATATAAGAAAAAAAAGAAGAAGACGAGGGAACCTGGGTTTTCTAGCTTCCCATGAAAAATACACATAAAGGAAAAATGGAGATAAAAAAAAAACCTAGAACTATAGGCGTTTGTTTTTAGGCTTTTGGTATCCTCACAGGGTCCTTCAGTCGCGGCCTTGTTCTCCTTATTCTGCTTCTGTTTCGTCTTTTTTGGTCGTTTCCTTTTTCTTCTCTGGGTTCTCTCTTGTGCTCTCGGTTTCCACTCGTGGGTTCGCTCTCTAAGGTTCGGCCTCTTTTTCATGTCCAGAAACACTCTCTTTATACTTCTCATTCTCTGAAAAAAAGTAGATCAAAGTCATTAACACATAGATCCAAAACAAATCAATTAAAACGTTAAAAAAAAGGAAGAAAAATGATGGAGACTTCCCTGATTTGCGGAGATCCACACATTTTCCTTATCCGAATCTTTGAGATCTCAGTCTCAAAGCTTGGACCAAATCATAAATCATAAATAAAAAAAAGGATTAGGTTCGGATTTGATGAATGAAGTAGTGGAGAAAAAAGGAAAGAACATATTTGAGGCCGAGAGAGAGAAGGGATCATGGCACTAAGGTTAGGTTTGGGGAAGATGGAAGGAAGAAAGAAGAATGGTGGGAGTGGCTGCCCATTTCTTTAGGGTTAGGTTTTTTGTTGAGAGAGGTTGAAGATGGTAGAGAAAGAAAGAGGAGGAAAGAAATGAAGGAGGCTGAAGCAGCACTGAGTGGCTAAGGGAGTGCGAGGGAGTCGTATTTTAGGGTTAGGTTTGGGCTTAAGTGGGTGATGGGCCGCGGGTTTAAGTGTGGTGTGCTGGTAGGCTAGGGGTGTGCGAGAGAGGAGGCAATGTGCAAGAAGTAAGCAGAGGAGGAGGAGCGCCTGGGAAGCACCCTTTAGGAAGATGGGGGTGCACATAAGTGGGCTAGCCCTTGGGCCATGGCCAAACCTTTCTCCCTTGCTATTGGCACTTCCTGTTTTAACATTTGCGTCCCCCTCTTCCTAATTTTCTCTTTTTCTTTTTCACTTTAGTCACTTTCTTCTTCTTTTTATTATGAAACCAAAAAACACTATTTTTATTTTTTATTACCAAAATAAATAAATAAATACATAAATAGGGGTCAGACAAAAATGGGGTATGACACATAGTGTGTCATATTCCCAGGGAAGAAAATGAAGAGGCTAATGACTTAGCTCAACAAGCCTTAGGATATAAAGATATGATAGTCGAAGTAAAACATGAGGAGTATCCACTATGAGAATATGACCCTATAGATACGATCGACTCTTGGAAGAAAGAATTGATCGACTATCTGAAAGATCCTTCAAGTAGTACTGACTTTAAACTTAAGCAGAAAGAACTTAAGTATGTTTTGGTTGATGATAAGCTTTATAGGAGGACTATCAATGGAGTGCTACTTAGGTGCATCAATAAAGATGAATCCATGAAGGTTATAAGGGAAGTACATAAATGGATTTGCGGTTCTCATAGCACTATAACATAAAACGACATAAACAACGCTTAATTTTGGCCTTTGCCAGCGCTTAAAACAGCTTGTGATTCAGAAAGACAGCGTTTGGAAAGCGCTGAGGATTTTGAAAATAGACAGCGCTTATTTGAAAAAGCATTGTCTATATTTGATAATAGCCAGCGCTTTTTCAAGGAAGCGTTGTCTATTTTCAGTAATAGACAACGCTTCTTTAAAGAAGCGCTGACTATTATTAAATATAGACATCGCTTTTTCAAAGAAGCGCTATCTATTTGGCTTTTTTTTTAGCTGATCCAATTCCTGCATCAAAGATTCACAAGAAAGGAAACAATCACACATACAGAAAATACTATCACACACACACATACAGAAAATACCAACAAACATCACACCCACACATACAAAAAATACCATCACACACACATACAGAAAATATCAACCAATTAATCATTGACTTGTATATTTTTATAGTTCAATTTGAATTTCTAACAAATTTTTTGCAGAGTCTCCTCTAAAATATGGACATTTCAAAATTTATCTAATACCTGTAACAAAAAAAAATACCATATACCAGCCAGTACAAGTCACTATACAAGTCTACCTAGTATGCAATTCACAAATATTTAATCTGCCAAACAAGTCTTTGAAGTAACCAATTCACAAATACTTAATCTACCAAACAAGACTTTGAAGTAATTTGATTTATTACCTTCGTGACTTAAGAGTGCAACTATCTCTGGCACTATCTCTGGCCCGAAAGATATTCTTCATACATGCAAAACAAACTTTCTTGCCACGTAGGAGCACCACTCTTCCTTTAATTCAAGAATTTGAGAATCAGAGTATGATTCGCAATTACAGTCGGGAAAGTACTGCGAAATGAAAAATAGCTCATATTAGAATTAAATTGGAAGAATGGTGAAATGTAAGAGTAATTAAAGTAGAACAAGTTGCATACCTCATTTGGGACTTCCATTTGGTTGTGAACAATAATATCTTTATAACATAGTACCCACAATTATTGTTGTTTGGTTGTTTGGGGCACTATAAACTTAAAAATATTAAATCAATATATATAGATTTAATTTTTAAAATTAAATAACTGTATAAATATTTTGATAAATACCTTTACAGTTATCCAGTTAAATGCGGTGGATGATTTGGAAAATCGAGACGGCCTGGAACTTCCATCAAGTCGTAGAAGAATTTGTACAGACCTGAGTGAAAAAACAAACATCATCATTAATTTTGAATCATCAAAATTCAAAATTCATAACACACAAAACTCAAAATAAGCACAATGTAACACTATATATTAAATTCTTACTGGTCGTACGTATCCGTCATTTTTTTACGGATGCTCGAATTCTTTTGCAATGGATCTAAATAATACACTGTGGTTGCTTTGAGATTGATTGCTAAAAATACCCAATGTTGCCTACAAAAAAGTTGATTAAGGAAATCCTAATTAGCAAGTCATCACATTTTACAAAAATTAACATATATATATATGATTAAATTAAATGACTCACCCTACGTTACACGGTGACAGAAACAATGTCTCAGGGTTTCCTAGTGCCAAGCATTTAGATATATATGTTTTAGCCGTGACAAGCTTGTCAAATGACAAATATGTGCTCTCTGGGCGCAAGAACACAAACCTCTGAGCCCGTCCTTCTGGGATCAATATCTCATAATGCAAGTACCTTAAATTAAACATATACAAATTAGTGAATTAATAATAACTTCAATATTAATTTAGCCAATAAATCCATGAGATATTATTTGTAAAATGGCCCCGTTGAGCCCAGTATCACTTATAGAACCAATTCCTATAATAAGGAAACCCATATGAGATACCGAGGAATAAGCTATTCTTTTTTTTAAATTATGTTGACCAAAAGATATTGAAGCGGCATAGATTATTTGAATAGAACCTAATATCATTAACCAGGGACAAAATATGGAATGAGCGTGGGAAAATAATTCCATATTAATTCGAACCAACCCATACGCTCCCATTTTTAATAAGATTCCGGCTAAAAGCATACAGTCTTTGTAATGTGCCTCTCCGTGGGTATCTGGTAACCATGTATGTAAGGGTATAATCGGCGATTTGACAAAGAAAAGCAATAACAAATCCCATATAGAATATGATTTCTAGCGCCACGGGATACGATTGATTAGTTAATGTTTGAAATTTAATGTTGGTTCATTCGAACCATATAAACCGACACCAGTAATTCCCATTAATAAAAAAGCGAGAACTTCCGCGATGTACAAAATAAACTTTGTAGTGAATACAAACGCTTCTTTCCCCACATGGATAAAAGTAGATAAACGGAATTAATTCCAATTCCCACATAATGAAAAAAAAAGTAAAATGTCTCGAGAAGAAAATGGTCCTATTTGACCGCTATACATTGCTAACATCGTGAAATAGAATAATTGGTATTCTCGAGTAATCAATGAGCCGCTAACGTGGCTAAAGTGGTGATAAATCCGTCGATAAAATAGGTCCTATAGAGTCCATCTATTCCAAATCTCCAGTAAAAATCAAAAAAATTGATCCATTTATAATTCTCCGTCAGTTGGATTAGTGGATCCTCCAATTGGAAATGATAACAAAATGCATAGGTTGTTAGAAGGAGATCGATTAAGCATATACAAATGCTATACCACCTAATTACCTTATTTCCCCTATGAGGAAATAAGAAGATTAAAGAACCCCCGGCTATTGGCAAAACTACAACTATTGTTAACCAAGGAAAATCATTCGTGATAAAAATAAGATACACTTGGCGGAAAAACCCGTGCTCAAAAGAAAATAGAAAAGATTTTTTCTATTTTCTTTTGAGCACTATTTTGCCAAGAAAAACGTATTCGTGGTGTTTTTTGAAACGTATCAATAACCTAGACCCATACTTCGAGTTGTTTCATGCCATAAATAAACTCGAACACTTAAGAAATCTGTCGGACAAGCGGACTCACACCTCTTACAACCGACACAGTCCTCTGTTCTTGGGGCGAAGCTATTTGCTTAGCTTTACATCCATCCCAAGGTATCATTTCTAATACATCTGTGGGACAGGCTCGGACACATTGAGTACATCCTATACATGTATCATAACTCTTTATTGAATGTGACATTGTATCTATAGTAATTTTTGAACATCAAAAATGAAAATTATCGATCTAGTAAACTCGTAAATGAATCATATATTTATACACCAGATGAATCAATGATTTGTCGTAATTTTGCTAATCAAAATAGACGTCTCGATAAATTTAGAAGAACGAAGAGAAGAGGACCAGGATACTTTGATTCTTATGATTTCGCAAACGCAAACATGATCATACGTTGTGTAGCATACATGCTAATTTGAATTGATAAATATTACACTATTCAAAATTCGACTTTTGATTAATTATGATTAATGCTATTTATTCAACAAATTCGATTGATTGATACGGGTTGATTTTTACATTACGAGAAATTGAAGAAACAATAAGCGGTCCGATAATGCTTCAATGCAATAGCGATAAAAAAATGGAAAAAATATTTCCTTTTAATTGGCGATTATCAAAAAAATCAGAAAAAGTTACGAGATTTATATTAACTGCATTCAAGATAAGTTCAAGACACATAAGGGCCCTAACCATATTTCGCTCGTGATCAATCCATAGATACCGATAGAAAATAAATAGGCACTCAAAACAAGTACATGTTCGAGCATCATTGACCAACTCCTTATCAATTTTGATTCATTTCAATATGAACAACAATTCAACAGATTCGATTGACTAAAGAATATAACAAACAAAAGAATATATCGGCAATAAAAAAAAGAGTTTCTACATATTCGAAAGATTTCTTATTGGCGAGCTACGACAATTGCACCTATCAAAGCAACTAAAAGAATTATTGAAATGAGTTCAAATGGAAGAAAAAATCATTGATAAATGAATTCCAATTTGTTGACTAGTACTTATCAAATCTTGCTCAATAATCTGATTTGGTCTTGTAGTCCAAATAATTCCGTACCATGATGTATCTGGAATAGTAGTTATTAGTGAAACAAAAATACTTGTACAAACCATCAAAGTAATTCCATCCCCAACGGTCCAAAGATGAAAATCTTGGTAATATTCTGAGCTATTCATGAACATCACATCAAATATGATTAAAATGTTAATAGCTCCCACGTAAATAAGTAGCTGTGAGGCAGCTACAAAATGGGAGTTTGATAAAATATATAATAAAGATATACAAACAAGAACCAGTCCCAACGAAAAAGCAGAAAAATTTGGGTTGGGAAGTAATACTACTCCTAGACTTCCTAATACAAGACCCGATCCCAGAAAGACTAAAAGAAAATCATGTAGCGTTTCAGGCAAATCCATTATATGTAAAAAAAAGACAAAGAAATGGAAATTTCATGACCTTATTGATATGACCAGGAAAAAAAAATTTATATACTTAAATCTCTCTTTGCATTGAAAAAAAAATTCTAAGGAGTTTGAATTGATATAAGTACAGTTATATAATCAACGTCATTCCAGTCTTTATATGAAAGAGTAGTTTGAAACTATACTAAAACTAAAGTATAAAAGTATATATAACATATATAACTATTTAATATTTCAAATTTCGATACTATATTTATCTATTCTAGAATATATTTCTATAATCTAAAATAGAATGTAGACTATTTCTAATCTGATATATAATATAAATTATAATTAATATTTATTTCTTTTTTTATAATATTAAAAAAAAAATTTTAGTAAAATTATCAAAATTTTATTTATATTATTCTATTATATATATATATATTCTGGAATAGATAAATATAGTATTTAATTATAAAAAATCTTATTTATTTATTTGAATTGTTCGAATTGTATAATCATCAATTATTGACATTGGTAAACGGCCCAAAGCAATTTGATTATAATTCAATTCGTGACGATCATAAGTCGAAAGTTCATATTCTTCGGTCATTGATAAACAATTTGTTGGACAATACTCAATACAGCTTACCACAAAAATACAGATTCGAAATCAATATCGTAATTAAGCAATCGTTTCTTTCAATATCGTTTCAGTTCCCAATCAACACCGGGAAAATCTATAGGACATACACGACCACATACTTCACAAGCAATACATTTATCAAATTCAAAATGTATTCGACCTTGAAACGTTGCGATGTGATTAATTTTTCATAAGGATATTGAATAGTTACAGGTAAACGATTTGCGTGAGATAAGATAATCATGAAACTTTGACCAATGTACCTTGCAGCTCGGACTGTTTGTTGACCATAATTCATGAACCCAGTTACCATAAGGAACATATCGTAAATATCTATGAATATTTTTGTTTTATTTCTTTCTCTTATTTGAGACAAGTAATGAATTATAGAAGATCAATCTTTTATAGTGAAAACAATTGAGACGAAGTTGTTAATAATAGATTACCGAGAGAAATGGGTAAAAGAAATTTCCATCCAAGATTTAATAATTGATCCATTCTTAGCCTAGGCAAAGCCCATCTTGTTATAATAGAAAGGAATAAGAAAAAATAAGTTTTAGCTAATGTAATAAGCAGATCAATTGTAGTTCCAAAAACTCCATACGTTTTATTTATTTCAAAAACTTCAAAACTAATATGTACGGAATAGAGATATTTGAACCGCCAAGTAAAGAATCATACAAATAATGAAGAAATTAATAGGTTTAAATAGCAAGCAACATAAAATAAACCAAATTTGATACCCGAATATTCTGCTTGATAACCCGCTACTAATTCTTCTTCCGCTTCGTAAATCAAAAGGTAATCTTTCACATTACGCTAGCGAAGAAATTAGAAAAAGCGATGAAACCCATAGGTTGACGCCACAAATTCCATCCCCAAAACCATATTTTGATTGCGCATCAACTATATCAACTGTACTTAAAGCGTTAGATAATCCTAGTCGGTGATAACATTATCGTTCCCATCTCTATTACGTAACCGCACATGAGATTTTCACCTCATCTGGCTCTGGAAACCCTTAAGTAAATCTAAGGCCCGGGTCGATTATTTATCTCTTGATATATCCCTAAGATAGATAAGATTCAAATCTATCGGACGATTCTGAATTAAACCAATTCAATTACATGCATTCTAATAATTAAAATTAAATAAGAAAGAGAAATCCATTTTAATAAAAGATACAAAAGGTACTTCTGAATTGATCTCATCCCTTAAAAATCAAAATTTGAATTTTTGAGTAATAACTGAATTCTTCAATAAAATACCCTTTTAAAATTATCAATAACCCTCATCATTTTCAATTACGAAAAAGAATTACACATTAGTTTCTTAATTATGACATGAATCTTATCTCCATGAATATGGATCTTGATTTCTTGTGTTTTTTTCGTTCCTATTCTTCTTTTTTGTGCTATGAAAAAGGGACTTAAAAAATTGAAAAGGATTTTTTCGTTCCTGATAGTAATTTATTTAATCAGTGGATGGAAGCATACTCTGGATCGGAGTTGTGGGGAGTACTGCTTGATTTTTTCTACCAACTTAAAGCCCCAATTAGTATTCTTTTTCTATTATGCGTAAATTCTCTTTAGGATAATTTACAAAATCTGCGTTACTAATCCTTTGTGTATCTTGGTGTTTCTAACCATCCACTCCTTTTTTTATTAACCCCCTTATTTATGTTAATACATCTATGATAATTTATACAAATGGTAACTAAAATTCAATAAGGTTGGTCTTTGGAGCCCGCTTCAAAACAGGATGACTAATTATCCAATCTTGGGTTAAATGGCCTCTTAAACAATTAAAAAACACGTATAGTTTAAATTTAAATATAGTACCTCATATATACAATAATAGTAATTTGACTAATCCAAGCGCCATGAGTAAAAATTTCAGACAGTTCTTCCATGGCACCGAGATACAAGGGGAAATCTTCTGTATGCCCCAAAACTTCTGGAGAGATATTTACATTCAGGGTCGCTCCATCAACCAGAGTAGCATTAGCATGGGCTTGAAGAAACATAAAAAACGGTGTAGCAGGAGATGTGGAATGGAAGGTTGAGAGTTGCCCTGATTCTTTGTTGGGGATGTAACTGACCCAACTGTTTGCTACTTCCCCTTGCCCTTAACCTTGTCCTTGGGTTTGGATTGTACGGGTACCTAAATATTTTGCATTAATTTCAGTAAAGATACATAGTTAGTGACCACATAATTTAATAAATATATGATTATGAATCATGTTTATTAAAAAATAACACATCACTTACTCTTACGAGTTGCTGCGGCCATGCCACAAAGGTACCTATTGGCTTTCCCACGTTGTTGATACCTACGTCCTCAAGTGGAATTGGCAACGGTGCTTCCGCCTTGTAAGCAATGTCAACTCTGACTTTTACATTACCAGGAGATAATGGACGATTGTGCAACATAACACTTAAATCGGTGTAAGATACCAACCGATCGAGACGAGCCAAGCAAAAATAAGGAACACTTTACGATGCCCTAAACCATGAATTAATAAACAAAATATTAGACATGATAAATCAATGATGCAATACGTACAAGTAATGAGAACAATTTCTATAATGCTCAATTACCTCAAATGACTTAAGAGTGCATCTATCCATGGGTAAAGTAAGCTCGTGTTCCTCCACCGGTTCCGGTTCCATTACCTCCATCGGTTCCTTAAGTAATCAAGATCCACAATAATATTAAATTAGAATATTTTTATACTTCAATTTGAATTTCTAACAAAATTTTGGCAGAGTCTCTCCTAAAATATGGACATTCCAAAATTTATTTAATACCTTTAACAACAAAAAATACCATATACTAGCCAGCACAAGACACTATCCAAGTCTATCTAGTATGCAATTCACATATACTTAATCTACCAAACAAGTCTTTGAAGTAATTTGATTTACCTTGTGAGACATAAGAGTGCAACTATCTCTGGCGCTAAGATGCTGATCCATCTCTACCAGTTCTCTGGCGCTAAGGTGCTGATCCATCTCCACCGGTCCCTTGTTCTGAGGCATATTACTTTTCAATTCCTGGACCTCTCGAAAGAGATGGGCTACCATCTTTTTCAACTCTTCATTTTCATTTTTTTAGCGCGCTTTTGTTTATCAAAAATAGCCTTTTGAGAAACACCAAATCCCACGCCCCTTACACGACCAAAATACTCTCTCATTGGTATGACTTTGGTAAGGATGTCTGTTACACCTCTATGTCACAGACTGTTGTGATAGGCTCTCCTGAGACACACAAATATTATTAACAAAGATTGTTAAATATTATCACTATCATAAGAAAATTACAAATGAAAATGTTAATCAATCTATCATACTTACAATTTTATCAGCAACTTCCATAGTGGGGGGTCCACAATCTGACCATCCCTGTTGCGGCGGGCTTCTATCCACAGGAAATGGCGATCAATTGATGCTGATGTTACATCTTCTCCAGTCATCTTCATCTAATCATATTAACAAAGAAATTGAAATTAATCAGTGTTAATTAGGTTTAGGGTTACATATAATTTAGGGTTACTCTGCATACCAGATCTTCCTCAATTCCGGGATACCCCTTAGGTATGGGTAAGGAGGATTTGATGCTCTCTGCCGAGATACTTGTTCTCTATAGAGACATATAAATGTATTTAGGAACAGACATATTAGTATACAAATATAGACATATATAAGTATACAAGTAGGGACATATATAACTATACCAGAAATTCAGGGTCTCCGGTGTGTTTTGCTACAAATTTTCTCCAGGCATCCTCTCCTATGACTGATTCATAATCAGGTGGAGGCTTATATCTAACATTGCCATTTTCATCTTTCAGCCAATTATTGGACAACTATGTTCGAAAATTCTGAAGATATTTTCCGTCAATCTTAAGTATAATGTCCTTATGTGTGTCATCAACATCAAATATTTTCTGTAAATACATTAACAAGTACAAAATGGTAGGGTAAGTATATTTACATAGTCATTTAAAAAATACAACTGATTGTGTATACCTGTATCTCACACCAAAGCTCATCTTTGCATTTATCCAAGACTGGATTACCTCTCTCCCTCCAATTACTAAAAGTAATTAGAACCGTATGCCGCACTTGAGAGCTAATGAAACTAATCAACTCTCTACCATTTCTGCCTATGGGTTAACCTTTAACATTCCATTCAACCTATACATATTAAGTATACAACATTAGATAATAAATAAAAAAACAACTAATTATATTAATTAGTAAGTAACTTACCATTGGTCTCTGTCCTCTACTCCTTCCTTTAATGAGATTCTTCTTGACAGTCGATCCACGGGGACGACGCTTCACAGTCTGGGCCGCCACAACATCACTATCATGAGCATCAGTTTCATGTCCTGGATAAGCCGTCTAGCTATCTGCAATCTACAAACATGTTAATAGCTAATCCAATCCAATCAACCATAAGACACTTCAAAGTTCCAACTTTGGGGATAAATCCTGAAGCGATTTAAATTTAAAAGAAATTGAAAATAAGGATTGCCACCAAGTTTTTAGGAGCTGAGCGAGGGCATGAGAAGATAAGATCAAATAGATAGAACCGTTAGTTGGGACGTGGCCATGAAGCTAGAAAGCGCCTAGAATCTAGGAACGTGATTAGTGGAATAGGGGTACGACTCAGCCGATTAACTGTCAACTAGGATATTGTTGTTGTTAGCCATTGAACATGGCAAATAGGGGTGGTTCTTAGTTACTACTATAAATATCCAAGTTGTATATAATTTTACACCATCAACCAATACAAACAACTTATTTTCACTCAATCACATTTAAATTTACCTTTATGTTCCTGTTTTTAGATTAGTTTACTTCACTTAACGCTTTCTGGAGTGAGTTAAATGACCCATAGTTGAGGAACATAGTTTCTTTCTTAGCGTAATCGTTTGAAGAAAAAGAGAATCACTGTTGTGGAGTTAGTCGATTCATCGGTTAAGTTACATTCCAGTCAACATACTCATTTAAAATGTGTGTTAATTTTTTAGTTGAGTTGGCATTATTTCTTCTGGTCGAAGGGTTACTTGCATGCAGAGAAGAAATAGTTGTAAATTTTTTCAATGGTATGATATAGAGTATAATCAAACTCGTAGTCAAAGGTGCTATTCTTACTAGTTCTTGGAGATGGTGGAACAATGGTCAGTCGGGACAATGAAACTGGAAAAGGAGCTTGACAAAGATATAATAAAATTGAATAGTGTATTGGTGCTCTCGGGTATTTCGTGGGTGTTCTTTTTAGATGTATTATGCTTCAAGTGTAGCCAAGTTTGATATGGTCGCATGGTGTACTTTACAACATTATGTTACTAAATTATGTTTTGGGTCTATCTAGCGTTTGGGCGAATTCAGTAACATAGTTCCTGAGATTTTGCAATGTATTTTGCAACACAATTTTTTGGGTCATTATGTTGTCTTTTAAAGGTGTATTTAGAATTTGGCAATGACTTTGACCAATGTAAAAGGTATTATCATTATACGAAATGTTCTTGTTCAACTTTTTATATATTTTTTTTAGTTTGGTTGCACCATAGCAATTGGTGCATCTAACATGATCGATTCCCATTAAAACAAAGTTGCAAGGAACAAAGTTACATTAAAACATAATGGTCTAATAGCATCAATGGCAATTGAAACAAATTACATGATAGTTGTGATGCATTAAAACAAAGTGGTCTAAGATCAACCGAAACAAAAGTAGTCCAGCAGCAACTAAAACAAAATTTCTTACATCAACTAAACAAAAATACATCAAATAATGATAAGCATCTCAAATGGCAACAAAATACATTGGCCCCGTGGCAACCAAAACAAAAGTATCTCCACCAACTGCTAATTACTTCTTTGCAAATCCACATGACTCCAAATGTGGCTTGGTTGTGTATTGTTGAACCCCCTAAAGTGGTTTGGTACCACCCTTTGTTTGTGAAGCACTTATCCCCTGTCTCTTGCGTTTTTCTTACAGCCCAATGTGTTCTTTGTGTCATATTCCCCACGTTAAAGGGTAGCTCAAATTCTAGACCCAAATCTCCTCGTCCACCAAGTGCACTATCAGGTATTACATTTCCAGTCACCTGAGCTCCATCGATTGGCTGAATATCTGCAAGTCTCCTCAACCGTCGATTGGCTTGATATCAGCAATTTTATTATTTCAAACACATGCATAACGAATAACATTAAAATCAGTACCTTGTGTACATCTTTAGTTTGCATATTATTTTGGGCAGTAGTCTCATTACCTCTACCATTAAAGAGGAGCTATGAGCATCTATTTGAGTCGATCATTTCTAAGATCTAATTCAACAGTTTCTTGATTAGTAGGTACCGGAACATATCCTTCACAAGTAGGTTTCTGGCTAGCAGGGTATTATATAGTAGTCTCATCAAAAGATTGTCGATGGGTTTCCTCAACATCATTATATGTGTCCGCTCGGAGTTTTGAGACTCTAGGATGTGTTTGGACTGATGGAAGGCGACAGAATGAAGTGGAATGGGATGGAATAAAGTTATGTTCCATTGTTTGGATTTAAAAAAAAAGGACGGGATGGAATGCGATGTAGTGGTATCCATTCCATGACTTTCTATCACTTACCACCATTTTTTTCCCTCTCCAATTTGGAGGGTATGGGATGGAATCAATTATTACTTTAATTTTACAACTATTAGATTACAATTTTATCCTTTTTTTTGTCTTTTACTTGTGTATACTGTACCTCTTGCATTGACGTCTTCTTCTTCGACGTAGTGCTGCCTGCGGCCATCAACTCCGGTGACGCCTCACTGTTCTTGTGGGGAAGGTGCTGCGATGACGAGCTTCAAATGGCAAATCAAGAGTGTGATTCTGCTAGTGATTTCGACTTTGATTTATATATTTGGCCTGTTCAACTCCAGCTAGTGACATTTGAATTAACACGCTCATATTATTTTCACTTTCTTGATAAACAAACCATTTATTTTCAACTAAGAAACATAATTTCTTAGGCGAACCTAATCCAGATCAAGCATTAGGCATACAAATTCATAAAAGAATGCATGTCATATAACTCGTATACCTAAGAATCTGAAATTCATGGCCATTAAATAAGATTAAATTCAAATAGCAATTTTTTTGATTGAACATTTAAGTTTGGAAAAACATGAATATGATCTGGAAATAAGAGAAAGAGTTCAATTGCATCAAAATCAAACTAATGTTCATCCTAACATAACCTAAAAAATATAGAAATACTTGACACAAATATGAAAAATATAGAGAATAGAGTAGGAGAATGATAAAGATTGCATTGAATCTCCAAGAATTGCTCCCAAAAGCTTGAATCACCAATGATTTTCAGAGAGAAGTCTTGATACTTCGAAGTTCCCGCCAGAAGATGTTGAAAATGTGACCAATTTGCATATATATCAAAAATATTTGTTAGCGCTTAATGCATTTAACTAGCGCTGAGCAAAACAAAACCTGAAACACGAAGGCACTAAAATTTTGCTAGGCTTAGGGAGTGCATGCTGAACACTTCATAACCAGAGGGAATTTGACCAGAAATGCACTTAGCGCGAGAGGAGAAGCACTGAGCGCACTGCAGTTCGAAACAATCACTTTAAAATGCATCAAACGCTAACTAAAATGCGTTGAGCGTTGCTTGCCTTACGTTCATCTATGCTTCAATTTTTGCACAATTTATGACCGAAGATTAATGAAAGTATTAAGAAATTTTCTATGAACTATAAACATGTATCTAACAAGCACATTTACTAATTTTGCTTCTAAATTTATCCAAGTCTATACCGATCCACTACACAATACCTCTCTCTCATTTCTATAAATCTACATCTGATGTATATTTATCATAACCCATCGAGATAAGTTGGTTAAAGATTCTTTTTCTAGAAACAAAATTAATCCTATTAGAGCAAATAAGATGTAATTTTTAAGAACATCTAGTTTCACATTGAGTTTATATTTTCAATTTGTACGTGCTTGTAATTGTAGTTTATTGCTCGTAATTGCAAACCAAAGTTAAAACATACGAAGAAAAATGATTTGTTTATGTTTTAAAAACAATTATACAAGAGGTCAGAGGATATATTTTGCTCTTTCAATAATTACTCCCTCCGGTCTTATATATAAGAGACACTTTTGTGAGAGAAAAATGTCTCTTATATATAGGACCGGAGAGAATATTAAACACTTCAAATTTTTAATAAATACTCTAGATCACACATCGAAACGTCTTGTTGGTTTTGTTAGTTAAAAAACACTGATAACCTCCTTGAGAGCATGCCCATGGAACTCCATTTTCTTTCAATACAACCCTCCAAGATATCAAAGGTTGGCCATTAGGGCTGAGATGTGGTTGAGAAAAAGTGTTTGAGTGGGCTTTTGAATTGTAAAGGAAGAATTAAAAAAAAAAAATCAAAACAAAGGAGTGAGTGACAAGTTTACGTGTGGATATACAGTAACCAACTTAGGTCCTAAGGGATTGAGCCCCTTAAGCAAGTGGCCATGAGTTCGTATCTTGACTATTGTAAATGAATGGAAAAAATCTGGTTGGGAAATGACTACCCATTTTGTGTGAACTCACCCTAACAAAAACAAATCCTTAAAAAAAACATTTATTTTGAGGGAAAAACAACTCAAATAATTTTTTTAGGGAAAAGCAACACTAAAAACATTTTTTGAGGGAAAAAAAAAATTAAAATAACGAACTTTTTAAGGCTTTAAAATAACACAAATAAAATTTGAATTATATTTGAAGAAGTGAGCTAGTGGATTTTTTTTTGGGTGCTAAAGCTAGTGGAATTTATTACACTCCCCTTTTCATCAACTCTATCTTTCCATTCCATTATCCTTTTCACTCCCTCACTCTCTATCCCTCTGTTGGCGCCATGTCCAAACCCGGTTTTCGGGAGTTCGTGAAGAATTTCTTGGGGGATCGCTACAATGAGTTCTCTGCTCGTTATGGCGAAACCGTCAGCGACGTCGTCGGCTTCCCTTTTAAGATTGTATTCTCTCCCTTCACTCTCGCCTTCGACATTGCCGGTTCTGCTCCTCGTGGCTTCGGTGTCCCCGAGCTTATCTCCAAGCTCTCTGCTGCTTCCGTCTTCGTTAGTCCCTTTTCCCTTTTTTTCTTTTACCCCCCAAAAATACTGCTTTTTTGCATTTCCCTTATCTGGGTCATCCCCCAACTCATTCTCTTTCTCAATTTCGTGAATTTTTAGGAGAAATTTGCAATTTTGTTGAGGCCCCACTTATGGGCTTGTTGGTTTTGATGGAAATTATAGATACCTTATTTTTTTTAATTAATTCCTGGGTATTTGAGGAAGTGGAGATTAAAGATCAATTGCTGAATGCTATGTTTTTGGGAATTGTTTTTCTTAAACTCTTAATTTGATCAGATTGGGTTATTATTTTTTACTACATGAAAAATGCTGCAAATGCACTCACTCTCTATAGCCTCTTTGATGAAAATTCACTTGAGTCCCATCACTCTGTCAGTATCAAAAATGGAATGAGACACATGATTTATTGAGACCAAGTTGAATTTTACGAAATAATAGAGAGTATATTAGAAAGAACTTGTTAGAGAGTGTGTTGCTAGTTCTGCTCTTTTGATATTTGTGGGAATTGTATTGTCTGGAAGTATCCCCATTGTTAGTTCTTTGTTCTTTTTTTTTTTTAAATCTTTATCTCTATTTTTGTTAAATGTTGCTGCGTGGCTTGGTTGTAGGCTGTTGCTACTTTGGGGACTTATGACATTGCATTAAACCTGGGGAGGAAGGTCATATGTCAGAGGTGCTGTTTTGTTTTGTGTTAATATCAATATAGACAGTTGGCTCCTTACTCGAGTGTACATGATGCGTCTAATCTATGGTTATAGTGTTGTGTTGTTTATTGGCTTTGGAGTTTGTTGAAATCTAACTAAATGTGTGTATCAAGAACAGGGACTGTCGGACATGTAATGGATGGCAGGCCTTGCGGTGTACCATGTGCCGAGGAAGTGGAAGGGTGCACTATCAAGTGAAGAATTGCGCCTTGAAGAGGTGAGTTCCTCTCCATGTGGATAAATTTAGAGGTTGCAGGCAGTATTACAATGTAATTTGTGGTTTATTTAGTGCTCTTGTTGAAGTTTTTAATAATGATCTAACAAATGCCTAACCTTGTGCAAATGATTTCAATCTCATAAATTGAGAATCTAGTTGTATTAGAATACTCTGCAATCTTTGTCATTCGTGGTCATTTATGGTTACCTGTCTAATTAGTTCAAGGAAACTTCTTAAGTAATAAACGGTTGTGCAAGTAAAAGATTCTAGTGAGTCTTTCTAAAATGGTCTTTTAGAAGGCCTTCTAAGGACGCTCATGCTCACTAAATTTCGTAGAAGTTGGAGGTTGACTGTATCCCTCAAATTTATACTGAATTAATTTTTGAAAATTCAAAGAAATATCTGCTGTCAAATAAGAAAATGTCTATCTTATTTATATGAAATTGGGCATGTAAGATAGTGCAGTAAATTGTTTTCATAGATAATTCTCCTCCATTTTGATTCCTTTTGGCACATCTTTGATCATCATTTCATTGGGTTCTCTCTTCCAACTTATATACAGCTTATATTTTCTTCTTCATCTTATTCATTTTTAGTGGAGAGAAAGCTACTGCTGAATCTGTTGCAGATGCCATTGTCAACAACCGGGCTGAGTTAGTGCATATACCATCCTCCTTGGATTTTCAGAAACCATTACCATCAAAAGACTGTCCAACTTGTGATGGAACGGTATGAAATAAATTCCAGAGCTGCTAGACACAGGCATAAAACTTTCCACCCTACATGTTTGTCTTCATGGATAGGATCGTTTCATTCCCATTGAATTGATTGTACTTCATAAGTAAACTGTGCTCCTCCACCCCCTCCCAAAAAAAGCTACTCTGAGATTGATAATAAGTCTCAACAAGTCAACATGCTTAGTCTAGTAATTTGACATGCCAATGCTGTGCCGTGGTTTTTGGTTGAAGAATTTATTGATAATGCACAGGGTGTAATGGGCTGTCCTGAATGCAAACACAAATTGCCACTTAGGATCTCAACAGATGATGTGAGTTGTTTTGTTAATTCCTTGATGCTTTTTTTCTATGAATTGTTAATTTTTACTGATTCATATTTTAAACTTAAATGTTATCTTTGAAATTTTAATAATTCTTACCATTTTAAGCGCCCTTTCTTTGTTCAGATTATGGAGCCCCCATGGCAAGCTTATAATGTCTTGGAAAAGATGGATTATCCATATGAGGTCAGTGTTATTTCTAAAGTTTAACCTAATTCTATCCGATCAATTGCTATTGTCATTGTAATTGACAAGATAACGTAGAATACTCTCATATACTACCAAAACAAACCTTGATCCGAGACATTTATACTTTCATTTCTTGACTTCTCTATTACCCATAGGAGTGAATGTTTCTGTTAGATTTACATTTTACACAAACTTTTATCAGTTAAACAGGAGTATCACATGGGGACATAAAACAGAATTAATTTCACTTGAGATTCTCGCTCTTATTAGACATTGCAATCTCAATCTTTTTTTTTTTTTATAAATATTTTCAGCACATAGTGCACAGCATGAAGGATCCCAGTATTGCTGCATTTTGGCTGATTACCTTTCCACAGATTATGGGTGGATTTACCTATGGCGATAAGGCAAAGCAGAATATATGGTGGCAGTACAAGGTAGTTGGTGCATATTGCTTCCCGTTTTTCAGTTTCAGTTCAACTATTCATGTATTAATTTTTCCCTTATTGGTTTCAACATGCCTTTATTTTTCCATTTGTATGTCTTTGCTTGTTCAAATTAATCCTTTTTGACCTATCTATGCTAGCACTGAACCACATGGAGGATAGTGAACTTGAAAATGTGCTTTGAAAGACAGAAACATAAAATAAAAAAAGCTTAATGAAGCTGTGGCCTACTGACCTTTAGGGTTTTATGCCCAAAGCAGCAACTATAATACGTGTTTGGTAGTGATGAAGATGAGTGTGAAAACATCTGTGAAAATGAGGAGTAAAGATTATTGTATGAAAATGATTGAATTGGTGAAAGAAATAATGAAATTGTATTCTTTCATTCAAGAGGGATGAAAATAATTTTCAATGCGATGATTTCTTTTCTTTACTGCACACTGACAAGTGAAAATTTGATTTCCTCCATTTTCCGCTTCTCCTATCAAGTCACTCTTACTCTCTCTATTTT
Organism: Calophaca sinica; assembly: GCA_037113605.1. Lineage (NCBI taxonomy): Eukaryota > Viridiplantae > Streptophyta > Magnoliopsida > Fabales > Fabaceae > Calophaca > Calophaca sinica. The sequence continues at coordinate 110,830,694 of CM073732.1, read as the reverse complement.
ATTTTCACTCTTACTCTCTCAAAGCTCAGTGCTACATGCAGTTCTGTTCATAGGTTTGTTATAGTAGAATTTCACGAACATGGCAGATATAGCTGATCTCAGTTGGCATTTTAAATTGAAATGGTGCTAGATGAAAGAAGAACTTCACTGATTTAGATAGATGTTAAGTCTGCTTGTAGCTTGTTATAGGTCGCATCCTTTTTTCCAGCATCAAAGTCACTCGCTCACTCTCTCCCGCTCACTCTCATTCTCTGTTTTTTGGTAGTAATGGATTCATGAGACTGATTGACCGAATAGCCTTGTGGTATTTCTCTAACTGACAATCATAAATTCATAATCTCTTGGAAGATATCCTTAAAACAAAATACTGTCACTTTGTTAGGATAATAATGGAGACTTAAAGTAGTTGGTATTAGTTAGGTTAGGTTAATTGGTTAGAAGGAATAATAAATAGGAGAAATAAGAATAAAGGGATTCACTCTGTACATTTGATAGTTTGTATGTTAAAGGAGTAATCCTTTGGACGGGAAACCCTTGGAGAGAATCTCATTCTTCATTTTCTCGCAGTTTTCAATAATACAATTCTCTTTCTTTCAATCCATCTCTCTCAGCTCCTAACACCCTTGTATGTAAATAACTAACTGTTCTTTGCTTCTAAATCAGGTTCTTTCCATTTGTCTTTTGCTCAATGGGGTATAAGTCCTATGGTTTGTATTAGTCAATTGTAAGAGGAAATGCTTATTGATTGTTCCTGTATATGGGTTGCAGTACCCCTTGAATAATTTTTATATCATAAAAAAACTATTTTGAGTTTTAGATTGTTTGGGAAGTTGGTACAGAAAACATGATTGAGTATTTAAAATGGATCTGAAGAAAAGGCAGGAGGGGTATAACCCTCTGATTATGTAAAATGTAGAATTGATTTTTCTGTCCCCTCACACAACTAACATTTTCAAGTTAACAAGGCATCGTGCAGCCTACTCGACATCATCTATTACATTTATGCTCTATATCATTTGATCAAATCATTAAAGCTATGTTTCTATTTTATCTTCATAATTATATTTGTCTTTCTTTTGTGGGTGAGTTTAGGAATCCAGGCGGTACGATCAACTCCGAGATGAGGTGGCCAAGAGGAAACCTGGCTGGGAGTATCTGCAGGATGTAAGCTTCTTATACTGTGCACTAAATATTGTTGCTTGTAGCCATGGTTGGCTATGCTCTTACTTAGCTGTGGTCACAAACACCGGAAATGTAGATATGCAAAATTTGAGATTCATCTGGTTGATAAATGGAAAAATGATTATCTTTTACTTTGTATTATTCATATATTTGAAATTGTGGCACTGGCATGGCATCTCAATTTTCTTCTTGTTTACTCTTGCTCAAATTTAGCTTTTTTTTTTAATCGTACTGTTATCACAGGCCTTGATATCTATAGATCCTGACCGGGCAAAGGATGATCCTGTCATAGTTAAAAATGTCCCTTACTATAAGGCTAAGAAGGCACTGGAGGCAGAGGTTATGAAGCTTGATCCTCCACCAAGACCACCAAATTGGGGTGTATGTATTCACAATCTTCATCTCACATTTGCTAGTTATTCCTTTTTAGTTTTTATTATAATTCATATTTGTCTATTCTCAAGTGATATGCTTAATTTTCTGTCGTATAATAATGAGCTTTTGATAATTGCACTTGTTGAATGCTTTCCCTTTTCATTTGTCTAGAATGGACATATATAACCATAGTTGTATTGTATGGACTAGAGTAGTGTGGCCAGTTCGACTAGTAAACCTGCGAACTTGGCCTGTAATCTGGTCTAAGCGAGCTTCATCAGTTTTTTTGCAGTGAACTAGTCAAACCTAGGTAACCCACCTGGGATGGTTTAACTTTATTCAATTTTATCTAAGCTTTTCGAAAGGCAACTTGGGTGGGAGTGGGACCATTCAGTGTCTAAAAAATACTGGTTGTATAAACTTCATAAGATCAGTACATATGGTTAGATATAGTTGAGTAAATTACTCTCACATTCCCCTGCATTCTATGTTTACTTCATAAACCCCCCGCTACCTATTATGAAAGCTCATGCAAAACCCTAATGCATTTAAAGCTCAGCAGTATGCACAAAATGTTGTCAAACCTAATAGATTCGTAAATTTAGGTATTGGCTCATGGGTGCTTTGTGGTAAAATGCCATGCTTGGCCTTATATCTTGAGGGGATAAAAAATATTGCATTCTGCGGAAAAGTGAATGTATTTTCACTGAATGCTAAACTGATAAAATGAGGAGGTATAAATAGGACAAGGGGATTAATTCTGTACACTACTCTATCCCTGAAAATCAGGGGAATAATTATTCCTATAAATGCTATAGCTAAAGCAGGAAATAAAAAAGAATATCACAGATTCTAATTACATTAATTCCTAATAATAGCTGTACAAATCAGAATCCCATGATTCTGATTGATTTCGCAATCATCAACACTCCCCCTCAATCTGGGTGGTAGATGTCTATCATTCCCAGATTGGATCTGATATTTTCATATGTATTTCTTGGGAGAGCTTTAGTTAGGATGTCTGCTGTTTGGTTGCACGATGGTACATGATCAATACTTATAATACCGTGGTCAATTTTCTCCTTTATGAAGTGTCGGTCAATTTCCACATGCTTTGTCCTATCGTGGTGGACTGGGTTCTTTGCAATGCCGATAGCAGCTTTATTGTCACATAATATCCTCATTGTATAATTGGTGGGAATTCTGATCTCATCCAGCATCCTTTTCAGCCAGATTCCTTCACAAATACCATGTGCCATGGCCCTAAATTCAGCTTCTGCACTACTTCTGGCCACCACAGATTGTTTCTTGCTTCTCCAAGTAACCATGTTTCCCCACACAAAAGAGCAATAGCCAGTAGTTGAGTTTCTGTCTAATGTACAACCTGCCCAATCTGAGTCAGTGTATACTTCAATACCCCCTGTTTGAGTTTTTCTTGAAGTGGAGACCCCTGCCTGGTGTACCCTTTAGGTATTGTAGGATTCTATTCACTGCCTTCATGTGTGCATCAGTGGGACTTCTCGTGTAGCGACTCGCCATGCTTACTGCAAATCCAATGTCGGGCCTGGTATGAGTCTGATAGATCAACTTGCCACATAGACTTTGGTACCTATCTTTATCAGCTGGTGGACCTTCTTCAGGGCTGCTCCTTTTTACTGGTTCTATTGGAGTATTGGCTGCCTTACATCCAAGCATTCCGGTCTCTTGGAGTAAGTCCAGGGTGTACTTCCTCTGAGACATATATATCCCATTCTTTGTCCGAGCTACTTCCATCCCTAGAAAATACTTAAGTTGCCCCAAGTCTTTGACTTCAAAATCCCTAGCCAAGAGTCCCTTCAAGTGTCTGATTTGATCACGATCATCTCCTGTGATAACGATATCATCAACATAAACAATAAATAGAGTTACCTTCCCTTCCAAGGAGTGTTTGACAAACATAGCGTGGTCTGATTGGCCTTGAATGAACCCATCTTTGACGACTCGAGTCAATCAATCAAACCACGCTCTCGGAGATTGCTTGAGGCCATACAAAGATTTCTGGAGCTTGCACACCTTATTTGAGGTGCTGGATGATTCAAGTCCTGGGGGAATTTGCATGTATACTTCCTCTTCTAATTCACCATTTAGGAAAGCGTTTTTTATGTCTAGCTGGTGTAGTGGCCAATCCAAGTTTGCAGCCAAGGATAGTATGACTCGGACTGAATTAAGTTTGGCCACTAGTGCAAAGGTGTCTTCATAGTCCACATCATATGATTGGGTGAATCCCTTTGCCACCAACCTGGCCTTGTACCGGTTTATACTACCATCAGCATTGTATTTGATGGAGAATATCTACTTACATCCAACCGGCTTCTTTCCTTCTGGTAGAGAAGTGATCTTCCACGTGTCATTTTTAACCAAAGCTTGGACTTCTTCTGTTACAGCTGCTGCCCATTCAGGTTTTTGGAGGGCTTCTTGAATATTCCTTGGAATATGGGTGTTGTCAAGTGCTGCTACAAATGTCGTGTACCCTTGTGACAATTTTCCATAGGACACATACTTCCCAATGGGGTGTTGAGTACAAGTTCTCACCCCTTTTCTTAAGGCAATAGGAATATCAATGTCAGCTGAACTCATATGAACAGGTTCTGAGTTAGGGACAGTAATACCTGAGGGGATTTCATTTTCTGGAGTCCGGTTGGATTCATGGCTTTGCATTGGAGCAGTGTTTGACTCTACCACCCTTTTGGTTTTCCTTTTAAAGTAAACCTTGAAGTTGTTTTCTTGTGCAGTAGAGTCTTGGTTCGGCTGAGATGAATTTGTTTCCCTTGGTTCCGTAGCTTGAGTTATACCTGGCTGATCCGAGTCTGCTGGTTCTGCAAGTTCCTCAGGCGCAGTTTCTGCAGGTACAATTTTTGCTTGTTCTGCTGGTACAGTTTCTGCTGGTTCTGCAGGTGTTGCATCGGGAGCAGGTTCAGCCACCTCAAATCCCAAAGGTTGGAATTCTATTATTTCATTTGGAATTAATGTCTTCTCCCCCTGAATACCAACTTTGGGGTAATAAGGCTGATTCTCAAAGAATGTCACATCCATAGTGTGGTAAAATTTTTTGGTTGAGGGAGAGTAGCACTTGTATCCCTTTTGGTGAGGTGAGTAACCAAGGAAAACACATTTGATGGATTTTGGGTCAAGTTTACTACTTTGAGGGTTTAGGTTGTGAACAAAGGCTGAACATCCAAAAATTTTCAAAGGAATTGAGGTGAGATTCTGCTGGTTGGGAAAAAGGTTTGGAGTGTGGAGTGAGGGGTGTTAAAGTTAAGAATATGGGAAGGCATTCTGTTTATGAGGTAGGTCGCCGAGAGGACAGCTTCTCCCCAAAACTGTTTTGGTACATTTGTAGCTAGCATGAGTGATCTGGTTACTTCCAAAAGGTGCCTATTTTTCCTCTCTGCAAGCCTATTTTGCTGAGGGGTACCTACACATGAACTCTGGTGTACAATCCCATGTGTCTTAAGGTAGGAACTTAGTGCCGAGTGAAAGTATTCACGACCATTGTCACTTCTGAGTATCTTAATATTTGCTTGGAATTGTGTTTGCACTATGGTGTGGAAAGTTTCAAATATTTTGCCTACTTCTGATTTCTCTTTCATAAGGAATACCCAGGTGACTCTTGTGTGGTCATCAATGAATGTAACGAACCATCTGGCACCAGTAATGTTGCTGACCCGAGATGGCCCCCATACATCACTATGAATTAAGGAGAAGGGCTGAGAGGGTTTATATGGTTGAGGTGAATATGTGCTGCGGGTATGCTTGGACAATTGGCAAACTTCAGATTGAAAATTCCTTAGACTTTTATTGAATAGTGAGGGAAACATTTTCTCCAAGTACATAAAATTGGGGTGGCCTAGTCGATAGTGCCACAACATTACAGAACTTTCACTACTCGGAGAAACTACTGCACAAGATTGGCTTTGGATTCACTGTCGAAGTCTTCAACCTGGAGGTGGTAGAGTCCAGCACACCCTTCAACATTGCCAATCGTCTTCCCCGACTCCAAAATCTGAAATTCACACAAGTTAGGAAAAAAAATTAGTGACACATCTCAAATCTTTTGTTAGTTTGCTGATAGACAGTAGATTGCAGTCAAGTTTGGGCACATAAAGCACTGAATCTAGAGTGGTATTTTTTGAAATAATAACTGAACCTGTACCGATAACCTTTGAAAGTGTACCATCTACTATCCGAACTGTGAGGTTATCATAACAGGGAGAATAATTATCAAATACAGTTATGTCTCCAGTCATGTGATCTGAGGCTCCTGAGTCTATAATCCATGACTTTGGTTTCCCTTTGCTAGTGTTTAGAGCATGCAAGAAATTACCTGTTTGGGCTATTGCTGCTGCACCACTTTTTCCTGCAGTCAACATAGTCTGCTGGAAAATTTTCTGTAGAGCTTCCATTTGTTCTTTACTGAATGGAGATGGATCAGGTCTTACCTCCATTTCTTGATGGTTATACGCTATATTGCCCCAGCTGTCCCTGTTACGAAATGGTTTGGCCTCTAAAGGTTTTCCATGAATGACCCAACAAAGTGTCCTTGGTGTGACCAAGTTTCTTGCAATGATCGCACCATGGGCGGTTCTTCTTTTGGGCTGGATGGGACTGGTTTCCTCTAGCTGCCATTGCTGAACTTTCCATGGACAGGGCTGGAATAGAGTTTCGCAGCATGAGTTTTCTCCGGCTTTCTTCTCTTCTTACTTCCGAAAATACTTCTCGGATTTTTGGAAGCGGTTTGGTTCCAAGAATCCTTCCACGCACTTCATCAAGATTCTTGTTAAGCCCCAATAAAAATTTGTAGATTCTGTCCTTTTCTACCTGACCTTTGTACTTCTTCTTGTCATCTGTACACTTCTATTCAACCTCTTCATATATATCAAGCTGCTGCAAATGTCGACTGAGAGTGTTGAAGTACTCAGTGACCGAAGATTCACCTTGTCGCAGGTCATGGAGTAGGCCTTTAATTTCAGTATGTCTCCTTCACGGCATCCCACATCTCTTTGGCAGTGTCATAATACATGAAGTTTTCCCCAATTTCATTTGTCATGGTATTGAGGAGCCATGACATGACTAAACTGTTTTCCAGTTGCCATTTATGGAGTTTGGGGTCTCCTTCTTTGGGTTTTCCGGAGTCTCCCTTGATGTAGCCTTCCTTTCCTTTTCCTTGAAGGAAGATTCGGACAGACCTCTCCCATTGGATGTAGTTCTGACCATTCAATTTGTGGCCAGTGATGGGAAGTGCATGCCCCTCGATAAAGCTGGCAAGAGGTGTGCCAGTCTCTACTTTGGGCATGCCTTCTGATTTTTCTCCTTCCATGGTTGGGTTGGCGAGAGAAACTAGGGATGGTTCAGATCGTGGTCTGATACCATGCGGAAAAGTGAATGTATTTTCACTGAATGCTAAACTGATACAATGAGGAGGTATAAATAGGACAAGGGGATTAATTCTGTACACTAATCTATCCCTGAAAATCAGGGGAATAATTATTCCTATAAATGCCATAGCTAAAGAAGGAAATAAAAAAGAACATCACAGATTCTAATTACATTAATTCCTAGTAATAGCTGTACAAATCAGAATCCCATGATTCTGATTGATTTCGCAATCATCAACACATTCATTTGGTGCAGATGAATTGAAGATTCATTTTGGTGCCTAATCATTTGACTTAAACACAAACAGCAAGAATTTAAATGGCAAAGTATCACCATAACCTGATAGTCAAAACACCTGACATGAGATGGGTGAGAGTATAAATATCAATACACCAAATAAGATATAGTTTGGATAAACTTTTTAACAAGCACTTTTAGGGGAAAAAAAGTTGAAATGATTTTACAATGACAATGAGTTTTCTAAATAATAACTTTTCACATAAGTTGAAATGAGCTTTGTACCTCAACTACATCAGATTCTCCCTCATTGTTTTCCACATGCACCTATAAATTCCTAATGATTTTTTTTTTTTTGTAAATTAAGAATTAAATACTTGTCTCAATTGAGAAGCTCTCATAAATTACAAGTTAATCCAAACTTGGGCTATACTATCGGATATTATCAATCAGGCCTTCTCCTGTGTGGAATGCACTATTAGGAATTTCACATTCCTAAAGACGTAATTTTTGAACATATGTTCACTTGCTCAGCAGTGCTCATTAATCTCTTACTAGGTTGGTCACTCCCTTCTCCAGTTGATTGTATCTGTATGTGTATTATCCATTGGAAAATTTTTACAAGTAATGTAAAATGTAGGTATCTGCTCTGAAATGAGACATAACTAACCAAGAGAATTGACAGGAGCTGGATGTTCCGTTGAATGCATCATCTTGGAGTGAGGAGGATCTCAAAGATCCAGAAAAATTCTATGAAATGACTGTTCTTCTCAATGCCCAAAGAGAAATATCTGATAAGATATTGGATGCACAGTGGGAGACTAAATGGCGCCAAGAAAAGGTTCGTGAGTTTTCCTCTTCTCCATGTCCTGTTTGTTTGTTCGTGCTAAAAGGGTAAACTTATCAGAACTAACACATGTCCTAATCAAGCATTTTCATGCAATGAAATTATGTTCAACAGCATGTACAACTGTCTTACTTTGTCTCAGGAGCATGCACCGTGCTTTTGCTGATAATTCACAATTCACACTGCTATGAAAATGATGGTGCAAATCTGTCTATAATTTACAAAATTCTATGTCCTCCAAATGCTTTTTAGAATTATTAATTGCCTTCTAATATATATTCAATTTGTCAAATAATATCTTATTCTTCCATGTGCGTTTTGCGTCGCTTGTTCAAGTGACTGATGCTTGATTTGACTTTCAGTTGAATAAGATGTTGGAGGAAAAGGTGCAACCGTACATTCAGAATATAGACAATGAAGTTCTTTCTGAGCCTATTTTATTAAAACCACAAAAGCAGGATAAGGTCTCTCTCTCTCTCTCTCTCTGTGTGGTTTACATTCATTGAATATGCATGTTGACTAGGAATAGAGACTCACTACTTTCTATTTAGAATGTCATGCTCCTATTCGTATAAGTCGAAGACTGAAGATTTTGTGTGTGTGTGTGAAGATGGATTTATTGGTATGCATATGTTTCCAGTGTGAAGTCTATTGCCTTTTTAGAAAATAAGTAACAAGTAATGTAGACAAAGTCATGTAAGCTTTTTGTAATACAACTTCAAGTGATTGGCATTTTCTGATGGTACTATGGGCGTTCTACAATTCAAAATTGGAGGTTTTGCATTGTGTAGAAGATATCAAGCAGATACAGAAACTTCAGAGAAGGCTACATTGTTTAAAATTCATTAGTTGCACATCTTTCTTTAGAATGGCGGAAAAAAAAAAGGAATTTAATGTGTCTAATATAGTGTTTTTACTTTCTCTGCAATCTATCCTACTTCTAGAGTCCTAGTGTTAGTTATAGTGATGATGTAACTTCCCTAACTTGCAAGTTGCATGCTACTCTTGCAGAAACGTCGACAACGGAGGTGGTTCTTCTTTTGACATGATGGACAATGCTTTTATTTGCCAGAAAATGCTTGTAGCCCTCATTTTGTATCTTATAATCTATAACCATACATATTATTAGATTTCTTCTCTTTTCAATTGATTTGATTGGTGTTTACTCTTTTTGCCTTGCTGGAAACCTTGGTGCAGTACTTATCACCAATTGCACATGTTGTGCCTTTCTGTGATGGTCATTTTGTGGAGGAAACAATTGTTAGTGACATAAGAAATATACAATTTTTGAAAAGGAAAGGTTTCTGTTAAGTCTAGAGAAAGGAACATGCAAGAAGCAACAAAGACGTGCATGCACCCGAACATAAACTGATGTTACACTTGCCATTTATGTTGTACACACTCGAAGATATTCTATTTAGATTATTCATTTTCAAGGGTATTTTTGAGCTTATATATTAGTGTTTAGGGATATACTTATAAAACTAACTTAAAATGTGTTTATAAGTTGTTTTTAGTTTATTGCAATAAGTTTTTCAGAATCGATTACTGAGTAAGTGCTTAATCAAGCTTATAGAATAGTTTATTAACTAAACATTTTATTAAGCTGTTTTGTCAAGCCTGTCTTTAATCATGTGTTGCTGAAATTTTCCTGCAAATCGTCCTTAATGCATTGTTGAGGACCAAGTCCTGTTCTGTGCAAATAATTTTCTTCACTACTGCTGATATTTGTTTTTTAGGTTGAAAAAGAGAAGATAAGCTTGATTAAGCTTTATTTTTTAAATTTATAAATGTCGTGGTGAATAGATGAACGTTGAAAGCATCAAATCCCTGGTTAGCTTTGACATGCATGTCGTATACGTGATCTCGAAACGATGTAAATTCCACCAAGCTTCTAAATTCTATAAAAGCCATTCTAATGCTGTAATCATTGGACATAATCAAAGTAGAAATGGTAGAGGTTACCCCGTAACTTTGGCAAGTTCTACGGTGGACTAGTTTGATAGGTGGTACCACGGTGGATCAGGATTTATACCCCTTGATTAACTTCATCCTCACAGAAGTCCAGGGCATCTTCTGCATTGGATTCTTTTCCCTTTCTCCCTTCAGCCCTTCTCTGTGACCATCGTAAATGGCTTTCGAGACTCCATCAAGACATTGCCTCACCGTGCGCATAGATCAGAAAGTCACACTTGCACTCGTCACCCTTCCTCTGGCAACAATCGCAACCCCTTGCATGTCCGATGAATTTGTCTTTCATCTTTAGATTTTCAGATCTGGAATGTACACCGCAACCAAAACAGTGCTCAAGGGACCTGCCGTGTCGTGCCTCAAGCCACTCGCTGTGACCCATTGCGTTTTGCCACACCTTCGTATTACCGGAGGCCAACGCGTCTTACAATAAGAAGATAAAGAAGAAAACCACAAAACTCACAAAATCGCAAAACCACAAAAATCAAAGGACATGTCGCGCCGTGCCTCAAAACCACAAAAATCCTGAAGCATTTTTTACAAGTTCTGAAAAATAAAACCACAAATCATAGAACCAAAGCCACAAAAACCTAGATCTGAAAAATCAAAACCTCAAAAGGCTGAATCAAAACAACAAAACCAGGAAACATTGATGATGAAACAAGGGAAAACCAAATCCCTTGGCGGTGTTATGGCGACGGAGCACCTACTGTCGACAATGTTTGAAAAGAACAAAGCACGTGACACATAACTTTGCTCTCCCCTCATCGATGCTAAACAAAACATTAATTGTGACAAGAACTGAAACCCTCACTCTATGGCGAAGAACCATTACTCCAGCGACGGTTTTTTTTTTTTTGTGTTGCAGCATCACGACGACGATGAGCTTTTAGGATGGTTAGGGTTGGGGAGGAAGGATGGAAATGATCTAATGCAGGGGACTTACCATTACAACCGGTGGAACTACAAGAATAGAAAAATCAAATAGTTATAACTCCTTGTCCACTGTGGTACCGCCCATGAAACTGGTCTATGGTAGAACTTGCCCCATAACTTGATATGCCAAGATAAAAAAGAAAGAACACCCGAGTAACTGATTCCATGTTTGAAGGTAGGTCTGTAATATTATTAATATTAATGTAGTTATACAATTTAATATGTAAAGTCATAAAGTGGAATAATTAACCTTCCAAAACCATGTAAAATGCTCATTCACATGCCGTGGAGTAAATGTCACATCAAAATGGTTGGTACTACATCATTATCTATGAGTTTAGGCCTTACACTTGGATAAAAACTTTCGGTTGCATGGTTTTTAGATCACCTTACCGGAGCTACGTAACTATAGTCTATAGGCCATGCCCCCCAAATTAATGTTAAGTGTTAACATCCAATTCAAACTGCAATCCTCTTGCCGACGGTATGCCCCATCCCTCGTCTTTAATTAATGAATGGAAAAAGTGACAACCCCTTAATTTTGATGTATACTACTCATTCTCTCATTTTAGTCATTTTTTTTTTAGTATTTTATTGTCTGAAATTACTTATTTTTTTTAAAAAAGAAGTATTAATTACTTTTTTTTCAACAATACCCCTTGTATCTATACCAACTATATTAATAAATTTTTCTACCTAACTACTACTACTCTAATCAATAACTGTATTTTAGTCAAGGAGTTATTTTATCCAGAAAATTTGTAAACTCAATTGTTTTATTAAAAAATGTGTATAACTTAATAGGACAAGTAAAATGAAATTAGGAGGGAGTGAAAATGATTGCAAAGAATGAGTCAATAATTCAAAATTAAAAAAAATACCGTTGATCTTTAGTTGACCAATTTAATGCAAAGACGAGCTGAAATATTGACCTGGTTGAAGCAATAGAACAAACATATACTGTCTCAAAAAATGGTGTCTTTCTGTTTCCCACTAATTAAATATTAAGGATATGTATATGTGTTAATAAGTTATAATTTTATTTTATTATGTGATAAATTATTATTGATAAATAATAGAAAATGTGATAAGAAAGTGATTATAGAAATTTTCATCTAAAATAATGGATGTCGTAGTTCTGGGCCAGAAGCTATCAGCACGTGATTCCAACGGTGGAAGAAAACACAAAACCCATAACGGATTATATATCGAGTCTCTGCATTGAATATGAGAATACGACTGAACTTAAAAATTAGTACTATAAGATGCCGTGTGATTATAATAGACATCAACAAAATACATAACAAAATACATAGATTTTTTTGTTTATAATAAAAGACGGAGAAATATCTCCAGTCTTTTTTAAATCTCATTTAAGATTGTTTTATACAAACCAAGACAATCAATAAATTTTGTTTATAGTAATGCTATATCTCGCGAGCAGTTTTCATCACGATGCTCGCGAACGCTATTTTTTAAAAACAAGAGTAAACACTAAATACCCAAATTTGCCCCAATAAAAATCACTGAAATTAATTTAGTCCCTGAAAAATTAAAAATACCAATTTTGTCCTTAAAAATTTCAAATTTGAGTATTTAGTATTTACTCTTGTTTTTAAAAATCAAACAGTATGCGTGCTTGAGAATACTGTTTAGTCCTTAAGAATACTGTTTAGTCCTTAAAAATCTCAAATATGGGTTGATAGAGACTAAAATGTCCATAAAAATTATCCTAAAAATGACTAATCTTACCCACGTTTGAGAGTTTTAAGAACCAAATTGATATTTTTTATTTCTCAGAGACTAAATTGGTCTCCTTCATTTTTTGGGACCAATTTGGGTATTTACTTTTTTTAAAATTAGAGAGGATTAAAGGCAGAGAAAAGAGAGAGAGAACCGGCAATATTACTTCCACGTCATTCTTGTGGGTTTTCACGAAATCTATTTCGTGAGAAACAATATTTTCCTTTTGTTTATTACCCTATTACACTTATTTCTCTCTACAATAAATAGTTAATGATATAATTGACAAAAAAGTAATTAATATAACCTTAAACTTTGAGAACGACAAATAAATAGCACTCCCTCTTGTCCATATTATAAGAGACAAAACTTTAATTTACACATATCAAGAAAATACTTTGAAATTAGTTAATTCTAATTAATACTCCTAAAATTTTAACTTTTTTTCAAATATACCCCTTTCATAAATGGTGGCTAATAATTAATGACACTTAATTCACACAATTTCACTAACTTAAATAAGGGTATAATTAGAAATTAGCATTTAATGTATGTAAAAATTTATGCTTGTTTCTTACTATATTTTTGACCAAAAAATTGGACTAATTTATCTCTTATAATATGGACCGAAGGGAGTAACAAAATTTCTCTAAAAAATTGACAAGTAAAAATAAACAAAGGGAGCAACACATAGAAATTTATTCTTACATATTAAATCGGTTCTTTAATACCAGCATTACTTTGGTCTGAGTGAAACTGATCTTGAATACCTTAAGCAAGGTCTCGGGTTTAGAATCTCATAATGAATTCCAAACTTGGCTATAGGTCTCTCTCAAATGCTTGGTATTGACACGGTTTCCCATAACACCGATACCAATTAAAATAATATTATTTTGCTCTAATGCCAAAAATCAACCAGCACATTCAAAACACTCAAAACATTATTAAACCAAGTATTCTCATTTTTATGTCAAGTTAGGATTTCTCTTACTAACATGAATTCCAAATTATCTTCCAAAACGAAGACCTGGTTCCGTATAAATTTTAAACTCAGATTCAAACCACTACTACATATGATATAATAAGTGTTAATTTAGGTTTTAGTTTTATAATTATCACACACTTGATCACACAGAAAAATGCAAATAATGATATGGGAAAAATGAGGTGTTATAACTCTTCCCCACTAAATTAATTTCGTCCTTAAAATTGCACACCTTGAAACAAGTTTGATATTGTCCTCGCATCTTATTTTTAAGTTCTTACGATTCATCTCTTGTTGCTTCATTCCAAATAACCTTGACTAAGAAAATTTGTTTATCCCTAGGTTTCTTAATCCTCTTATATCCGATTCGTACAGGTGATGTTTCATAAGTCAAGTTCTTTCTTAATTTTACTATATCGGGTTAAGTATCTGCATATGTATTATCGAGTTAAGTATTTGTATGTGTATGTGTATCTTTATGAGTGACAGTGTTAAGGATCTGAGATGGAATAGACACCTGTCATGGACGGTCTACTTCTTTTTGGGAGGATACTTGGATTGGGAGTACGCCTATGAGACTCGCATTCCTGAGGCTATTCTCCGTCTCGAAACAACAGGAGCGTTGCGTGGCAGATGTTGGGAGTTGGGAGGGGGTGTTTGGAGTTGGGGTCTAACATGGAGGAGGAGACTCTTTGTGCGGGAGGAGGTCTTGGTGGGGGAGCTTATATATCTATCACGCATGAGGAGGATACTTGGATCTGGTGTAGGCATGCCAGTAGTGTCTTCTCTGTGAGCTCCGCATATTCACTCTTGTCGGGGAAACTATTTGCGTGTGGCTAGACTATCGGATTTGGAGGTTTCCGTACTGGGAAAGTCTTGGGGTAGCTTTGCATCTACCAATGTAATTGCACTCTCTTGGCGAATACTCTTGGATAGAATTCCTACCCGTATGAACCTCTTCCATAGGAGGATCATAACTGACGTTTCAGGGACTGTCTGTGCGATCTGTGGGAATCACCAGGAGTCCACCTTACATCTATTCCTGACTGTCATCTCTCTTCTAGGGTGTGGTATTCCATCTTTGGATGGATGGGATGTGAGTTGGTGCTACCTCGGGACTTATGTTAGCTATACCTTCTTCTAGGCTCTTTTGGACAGAACTCACGGTGTAGATCAGGTTTGGCTTTGATTTGGCACTTAGTGTTATGGACAATCTGGGAGGCATGCAATGATGCAGACTTCTCCCAACGGATGCCACGTTTGGATGAGCTTCTGGAGAGGATCTAGGTTGTGTCTTGACGTTGGTTTCTTGCTAGAGATAAATCTGTTGCGTGCCTCTACTATGAGTGGTATGTGGATCCTCTTGGGTGTCTGGGTAGGTAGTTGTTTCTTCTCAGGGTATACCTTGGCGGATGTATTTTGGTCATACTATAGCAGGGCTCAACTAGTTTGGTGACTGCTTCCCCTTATTGCTACTATTTGTATGGCTTGTCTGATATTTGTATTGGGTTGGAGTATTTCTTATACGTTTTTTCTTATATATATACATATCTATTTGCCATTAAAAAAAAAGACACCTGTCATCTTTTAATTGGGAAAGAGCACCAACTGGACTTTGGGTACCCTATGTAAGTTTTGTTGTCCATAAAATAATTTGCCTCCAATTAGAATTTTCTTAGTAGTTCTTGAGTTTGAGAATATTACTTGAGCGGTTAGTTCATGAGACCTTTTTTTTATCTACACAAAGTAACTTATGATTCTCTTGGAATAATATTGCATTTTTTAATCTAATAATAAAATGATGCATGTTTCAATATATGATTTCAGATGACTCTCAATAAACCTAGTACCCTAGGTCATATTTTGGATTCATTAATCATGGGTAATTATGATGGATACATATATTGAGTCTATTACTTATATCAAAAAAAAAAAATTGAGTCTATTACTAATTATCATCGTTACATATTACCCAAAAAAGCACCTGCAAGGCCTCTATATCCGGCCCACGGAGGTAAAAAGTTACCATCCACATTAGTAGCACTCTCAGGAGCAGCTATCCATCTAGTCTATAGTTGCAGGAAGTGATCATGAAAGTGGAAAAAATGTCTCAACTGAATGCAGCACTTCTTAAAAAATAGAAATGCCTGAGCCCTGGGCCACCAAATCCGAGTCATATATACCATACAAGGATAAAAAAGAAAAATATATCATCTCACCTATTTGTATTCGAATGAGCTTCTAAGTAGTTTGGTATGCTCCTTACCATATAGCCCCAATCCTTGTGACAAGGAAAAGAGTGGTTGGTAGCGCTACCAAGAAACAGAGAGAAAAAGCTAAGGTATAAATAAAGAGATCGCACTAATTAAGCTTAACGCTGAAGAATTATTCAGACACTTCACCACTCTCACGACAAACGGGACAAAGGACTGTTGATTAAATGACATGCCGGCATCTGCGGAGATTTGTAGCCACTCAATTATCTCGAGAATTTAAGCTATTATTCATATAAATCATTTTGATTATTCATCCAACATACTCTCTCCCTTCTATTTTATATATATATATATCACTACAACAGATTATTAAAAAAATGACGTCATCTTAAACAGTGCTTCTTTCTGAAAGCGCTGACTAAAATTATGAGTGGGTCTTTACTAGCGTATTCTAGAATAAATGCTAGTTAAAACGAACAAATAGACAACGCTTCTTCAGTAAAACGCTACTAAAAATTCGCATGAAGATATCGCTAGCGCTTCCTCCAGGAAGTGCTATCAATTATCTGATCTTCACTAGCGCTTCCCTAGGAAAGCGCTATCTATGATTTGAGAACTGGACTTCACTAGCACTTCTCCAAGGAAGCGCTAGCTAATATCTTACCTGATTACTATATTTTAACCTCCCCTCCCACGCGTTCCCGGATTAAATTGCCCTCTCTCGCTCTGAAACCCTATTTCCTCCCACGCGTTCCTCTTAATCTCTTCCCTCCCACACCATCTCTCCCTCGACCTCCTCCACTCCATCTCCCACACCCTCGACAACGTTGTTTCCCTCTACTCCCTAGAGCTTCCTCGACTCCCTCCTCGCCACCCTCGACTGCCATCTCACCGACTGCGATGTCCTCTTCTGCAGCGGAGTCCTCCTCATCGCCCGTTTGCAAATCGGGTCTCCCAAATCTAGAGCCACTCCCCCCATTCTCTTCCCCATTTTTGGATCCTCCCTCTTCTTCTTCTTTCCTTCATCCCCCCACCATTAAATCCTAACCCTAACCCTAATCCAGATGGCCGCGGCAGCCACTCCCTCTTCCTCTCTTCTCCTCATTTTTTCTTCTATCAACCCTAACCCAAGAGAAACAACGCAGCTTGTTGGCTAATAAAGTATAGGATTTGTGTCTTGTTGGTTAAAACTGTTAGAATTTTACAAAAAATGTTCATGTTTTAGACAACAAGACACAATTGCCTATAATTCATGTGATAGACAATTTATTCAAATTTAGGTGATAAGCATTCGCTCTGTTCTTAGCTTGGGATTCGTCTGGCAGCTTTGAGTGGACACCACCTCTTTGAGTAATAGTAGAAATTTGTTCATTTGTTAGCAACTTTGGTTTCTTTTTGTTTTTTTAGGAATTATTTATTTATTGGATTAAGAAATTTATTTGTTTTATTTCCTGTGGATGGTGTGAGAAACTGACAACAAGAATCCAACTCATGTGATAGGCATTCGCTCTGTTCTTAGCTTGGGATTCACTACAAGAAAACTGCGTATTACCGACGAAATTTTACCGACGGCCTCGACTCCATCGGTAATATTTTAATTACCGACGGCCAAGTCGTCGCTAATGCGCTGGAAAAAATCTGCTTACGAAATTATTTTTTTTCTACGTTACAGACGGTTTATGGGCCGTCTGTAATTACCGACGGCTTAGCCATCAGTAACGTAAAAATATGCCTGCTGATTTTTTGGCTACGTTACCGACGGCTAAGCCGCCGGTAATTACAGATGGCCCATAAGCCCTCTGTAATGACCGACGGCTTAGCCGTCAGTATATTTAACATATGGAATTTGAAGATCTGTTATTACTGACGGCTAAACCGTCGGTAAATAATTATGTTGGACAGTAAAAAATTTTGTTATCCCGCATTGTGTAGATTAATAAAGAAAGGGGTTGTATTACTGAGAAGAGGGGGTGTGAGTAGTAAGTTATGTTTTTTTATTTAAAAAAAAGAGTAAAAGGGGGGTTCTGATCGTGGGATCAGACGAGAAAAAAAAAGAAAGAAAAGAAGAGAAAGAAAAGAGAGGAAAGGAAGAAAGAAAAGAAAAGAAAGAAGGGAGAAGAGGAAGAAGAAAGAGAGAGTGCGACGGAGGGAAGAGAAAGGACGGCGAGGCCACACCGGAGGTCCTGTCGTGGCGGCTCACGATGGCGCGCCATGGAAGAGGAAGAGAGAGGGAGAACAAGACTGAGGGGGAGAGTGTGAGAGATACAACGCGCGAGAGAGAGATCGAGACAGAGGAGGTGAGAGAGAGCTCAAACAGAGGGAGGGGCGCAGCTGTGGAGCACCGTGGGTGGTAGCGACATCCCACAACGGCTGCGTGAAGGGTCACATATGGTGGCGCGACGACAACAGACTGTGGGGAGTGCCACTATTTACGAACAACAGAGAGGCTTGTTGAGCGGAGCAGCAACAGGTCGCGGTGAGGTCGTGCGAGGTTGATGGCGGTGGTTTCGGTGGCATGACCATAGGAATTGTTCTTGCCGAATCCTTTCTTGCTCGTCGAATCGCATCTCTCGCGCCATTCGCCAGAGTTAGTCACCGGCGCATCACCACCTCTGCTCCAGCTCTTCGACGACGTCATCTCCATCTCCTAATTTGGATGATTTCTCCTTCTATTCAGTTTTCCTCAATTCCTTGAAAACCCTAAATCCCAAAATCCTCTTTCTGATTTTTAATTCAAATCTATTGATGAATTGGTTAATTTGGATTGTTTTAAAATTAGTGTTACTGATGTAGATTATTTATTTTGGGATTAAATTGTGATTTGAACCCCAACTCCTTGTACTGGCATAACCTATCTTAAAAGGAAGAGGAAATGATTTTTTTTTACGTTATGTAAGGACTGTGAGAGTAAATACGATTTGCGATAAATTTATTGTGTTGGACCGGTGCTGTCTTTAATCAACATGTCTTCATTTTGGTAATGTTTTGATGCTGAAAAATGGATTCATTTGAGGATGGGTAATGTTATAAATGTAGTTATAATGATTCGACTAAGGGATTTAATACTAGAACTCAATCAATGGTTGTGCAGGTAAATGGAGTTATTGACAGTTGACACTCAGATGAGATGATGCATGGGAAATAAGGGAAGGAGTAGTAGGAAAAGGAATTTTTCTGTAAACCTTACCTACAATGCTCTCATCTGAGTTTATAATCAAATTTGTTCAATATATGTTTCGATTAGGCATTTCAGTTTGAGATTTCAATACAGATTAGTAATTCAATAGCTGTATTTGCACAAGGGGGTTTTGTACAGTCATTTGTCTTTGCGAGGAGAGCTTACAGATTTTTTAACTGGAATGCACAAGGGTGTTATTTATTCAGGTGATTTGGTCTCAAAGAATATAGGTTTAGAAGAGAGGATGCAGAAGAGTGTAAGAGGAACAGTGACAAAGTTGGATTCCAAACCTAAGGATATGCAATACTGGATAACTTTTAATATGTTATACAATAACTTAATGTCAACATACACAATTTTTATTTATCCAGATTCCAGAGACATTGAAATACTACGTCAGGATTTTATCTCATGATTTGTCAGGTCTTTTGTGATGTCTCTTGTAACAGTCTGGGCCGCTCACCCTTTATTGGGCCCTACCACAGCTGTCCGACCCACTGACCACATGGCCCCAGCCCAGCATACACTGACTCTGGTCCATGCACCCCAGTGTCCGACTAGTACTCACAGGGCTTCCCCACAGTCCTTTAATGGGGTTATATACCTCCCCAGGAATCGAGCCACGTACCTGGACCTTAAGTACAATGGTTTTTGATTCCTGGTACCGCCAACCCATCTATTTTTTTATCTGACACGATGTATTAGTAAAGTTTAATTTACGGACCATATTCTCACCAATCACAATTCACTAGAGGTGTCGTTTATATGATTTGATTATTCTCCTCTGTTTTTTTAACTAATCCCTCAATTTAGTCGCCCTCTCTATTATTTAGTAAGTAGTATATAAAATTTATGAAATACATTAAATTAGGGATTAATAAAACAGATTTTACAAAACTAATTCATGAACTAATTTAATGTATTTCACAAATTTTATAGACTATTTATTATGTACATATACTTTAGGACTAAATAAGAGAGAATGCAAGTTCAAAGACTAAATTGATCGGTTTTTTAGGATATTATTCTCCTCTGTTCTAGTCTAGCTTCCAGAAGCAAAACAATAAACAAAACCCAAAAAAAGAAGCAAAACAATAATCAATAATGGTAAAAGGAGCAACAAAAAACGCAAAATTAAAATTGCAACCAAAGAATATGATGTTCCAATCCAATTCCAAGGCACATTGGCAAACATAGATACACATATAATACACATAAATTAATTATGAAATGAGAATAAGATCTCTTATGTCCAAATAACAACATTTATAAATAAAGAAACAAAACTGTTCACGAATTATACATATCAAAGCAATAATAATATGTTTGATTTTCTATCCAAGAATAGTGATGAGAGCAGCACCGACCAAAACAGTAAGGGAGTAAGCCCATAACCCTGACGGAGTTGTAGACGACACCCCGCTTGGCCGCGCTGGCGCAGTTTCATTCGACGACGACGGCGTATTGGGTGATTTCGGGTTGGTGGACGACGGTGACGGAGTTGTTGCTGCCGGAAGGGACGCCGGAGATGCTGCCGGAGAGATGGTAGTTGGCGCCGGAGGACTCGCCTGAGTGGGTGCCGGAGGAATCGCCGGAGTGGCGGCCGGAGAACTCACCGGAGTGGCGGAAGGAGGTGAAGATGAAGATGAAGGTGGCTGAGACGGTGAGAGTGATGTTGAGGGAGGGTTGGTGGATGGATATGGAGATAGTGCTGGGGGCTGAGAGATTGGGGAAGAAGATGGAGAAGGAGTGTTTGGAGGTCTTGGAACATATGGAGGTTGAGAAATTGGAGAAGGGGTGCCCGGAGGTGTTTGAATGTAAGGTGGCTGAGATGTTGGGGAAGGAGTGTTTGGTGGTGGTGTTGGAACATATGGTGGTTGGGAAATAGGAGAAAGAGATTTCGGACGTGGTTGAAGGTATGGTGGGTGAGAGGTATGAGGTGGTGTGTTAGGTCGTGTTGGAATGTATGGAGGCTGAGAAATAGGAGAAGGGGTTTTTGGAGGAGTTGGTACATGTGGAGGGTGATTGCCAGGGGAAGGAGCTTTTGGTGGTGTTGGAACATATGGTGGTTGACTGATTGGTGAAGGAGTTTTTGGTGGTGTCGGTACATAGGGTGGCTGAGAGATAGGAGAGGGGTTTTTTGGAGGTGTTGGTACATAAGGAGGTTGATTTCCAGGGGAAGGAGCTTTTGGAGGAGTATAAGGAACACTGGGAGGGGTGTAAATAGGAGAAGGGGTTTTTGGAGGAGTAGGAACATATGGTGGTTGATTGCCCGGGGAAGGAGCTTTTGGAGGAGTATAAGGAACACTTGGAGGGGTGTAAATAGGAGAAGGGGTTTTTGGAGGAGTAGGAACATTGGGAGGACTATAAACAGGGGAAGGAGTTTGTGGAGGTGTTGGAACATAGGGAGGATGATGCACAGGAGGTTTAGGAACATAAGGAGCTTTGGGAGGAGTTGGCACATAGGGAGAAGTAGGTGGTGGTTCTCTCACAGCCAAAACCACAATAATCAGTTTCTGACCCTTTTCACAATTATCATCTTTACCACTAATGAAGTAAAAAGGACCGGATCGATCAAACTGAAACTGGGAGTCACCATCATCAAACTTCTTGATCGGGTTCTTCTTGTTGCACTTGTCATAGTCCTCTTTGTTCACCATCAATACCGAGTTTGAGCCCTTCTTGTACTTAAAAACTACAACACACAAAAACAAAAATATAATTAAAAAACCCAAAATTCAAAACTAACTTCAAAGTTATGCACATAAGTATAAAAATTGATCTTAATTTGAAAAGGAGACTTACCAAGAAGGTCATTGACTTGGAACCTGTTCCTTTCTGCCCAGTTATTGTAATTTTCATAAGGGTTCAAAACCCATCCATCTTTTCCACCAACATAGAATGTATAGGCTTGGGAGCCTGTGAGTAAACTAAGGAGAAACAAAAAGAGGCAAATATGTTTCTGGTGAACCTCCATGACTAATAAGTTATGTACATATAGTTATATAATAGTATTGTACATAAACTGGAGGAGAGGGAAAAAAAAAAGTAGAGTTGTGCGAGAGAGATGAGAGTGAGAAGAGACTAGAGAGTTATGGAAAGTGAGATCGGAGAAGTGATGAAACGCGAGTGTGAGATATAAAGGGAAACTTTTCCTCTCGTTACCGTTGTAGTGATGAATTATTGTTATGTACGATCGATCAAGCGTGTAAAACGTGAGGGCATTACGTGGATTGTATTTTTTTTTTTTGGTACATAGGATTGTTAATAGCTTACAAGTGGCATTGCCCAAATGATAGAGATGTTAAGTTTGATTGTTTAATAATTAATAAAGTATATTAAATATAGGGTTGTCGGGGTCGTATATCTGATATATTATAATTATAATAATAACATGCAAAGAACTTTCAAAAACTAATAGTAACAAGATTATGTACTTTTTAAAAGTAATTTTATTTTTTTTGTCAAAAAAAAGTAATTTTATTCGTTTATATTTAATTAATCGCAACCTTCCTGTACACTTTTTATTAGTACAAATTTTAGATGCCAAACTAAAGAGCATCTTTATCTTTATTATAGTAAAAAAGAAAATCCTTCACTTCTAGTTGTTTTGGTAATTTCAACGATATAAAGACGTTGAGATCGAGATTCGAACCCAAGTGTTGATGTTTAGATGTATGTGTGTTTATTATTTACTATTTTTACTGGCTGATTAAAAAATAATAATAAAAAAGAAAGAAAGGCAATGTGACTTTATGAGAGTTAATTAAATTAAGTTTCGTGGCCAACATTATTTTGAGGGTCATGCGTGTGAACTGTGAAGTGATGGCGAAGTGAGAACTTATCCAGCGAGCGAGACCCGAGGGCACTACGGGTGGCGAAATGATAGAGATATAAAGTTGTAGAAAGTTAATTTAAAAATATGGGTTTCTTGGGTATGTATTTTATAATAAAAAATAAAATAACAAGGAGAAAAAAGCTTAGAAATATAGATATTAATTTCAGGAGAGCAACGGGGGTGTAGATGGGCTGCACAGTTGGAATTTAAGAAAGTTTGCGTTTGCCAGGGACAGGGTCATATCCATCATAAAATAACAAGGAAAAGAAAAGCTTAAAAATATATAAATATTAATAGGAGTTGGACGGAGGAGATGCACTCACGTCTCTTGTGTTACTGGTTACACGGTCAAAATTGATTAGTTACTCATTTTAATATTAAATAAATATAATTAATACATTCGTTTTCAATAGTATTAATTTAATTTAATACAGTTAAATTATTCCTACTTAATCAAGTAAGAGATAAAGGTGAAAAAGGTTAGTAAAGATAAAAGGGATCTCATTTTCGATTGGGTCCTTCAATCACTCCGCATTAAGTCTTTGGTCAGAATGACTGATGTGGAATTTTCAGATTACAGAAAGTGTTGTGCATTTGCATTGCAACCCATTTATATGATTGAGCTAACCAATTTATATTTAAAATAGTATTTTTTTTTTGGGTACTCATATTTAAAATAGTTAATCATAGAAAAAATAATAATAAAAATATGAGAAAAATTCGTTTTTAGATAATTAAAACCTGAATCGATGTGGACCTCAGATAGTGATTAGGATCAAAGAGAACGGTGGCCGAAGTGAACGACGGTGTGGTAGAGCGACGATTGGGGTGTACCTGCAAGGACTATGATGTCTAAGTCAGTAAGTGGACAAAAAAGAGTTAAGCAAAGAATGAGATCATAATTGTAGTACACTCAAAGAGGTGGCTTTATATAGGAGAACGGACGAAGAGAACGGACAGGAGCGTATATTAGCTCGTAACTGATCTTGCACCTATAGTGGCATCAATCACGACATGAGTTACACTCAACCGTTGATTAGAAAAACGACTACGATCAAGATCCGTGCGAGGTCATTGTTACCGGTATATTTAAATCACGTGGTGAATCTGACGTGGCCAAAATTAGTTAGGCAGTTGGCTCATGATTAGTTAGGCGGTTAGTAGTTAGAAACCGTTTCTTCCGTTATTTTCTTTTCTTCTGTTTTTAGACTCTACACATCACAAGTATATATGTAAGTGATTGCATCTTATTTCTTCAGTGTATTGTATCATTTTTCTTGCTCAATGAAAACAGAGCACATTGCTCTTTGATGAATTTCTCTCTAATTCACAATTCTACATGTTATTAGCAGTAAATTTGCGTTTTCGCTACATAATACACTCTGTTTTTCCTTCTAATTCCTCTCGGATTTCTTCTTGACGTGATCAATTCTTGATCTCTTCAAGGTGTTCTTCTTCAATTTTCTAATTTGAAGATTTATTTTTCGTTCCATTGTCATCTACAATGGCGACTCCAAATAAAGATTCTATACCAAATGATACTTCTGCAACTTCCGGTGGTTCTGGTAATCAGGCTCAAGGTGTTGTTAACAATAGCACCGGTTGTTCCTCAAATCACCACAGTTACCAACAAGAGATGCTTGATTCGTTCTTCTTTCATCCAAGTGATAATCCAGGTATTAAACCCATTTCTCCTCCGTTAACAAATGAGAATTATCGTGCTTGGTCTCCATCTATCCTAGTTGCCTTGCAATCCAAAAACAAATTACGATTTATCAATGGAATTCTTCTAAAATCGGATGATACTGATCCATCCTTTCTATCCTGGGATCGCTGCAACACCGTGCTTATTTCATGGCTTCTTAATTCAATTGACACTGAAATTGCCCAAACCGTCATGTGAATGGACACTTTCGCTGAAATTTGGCAAGATCTGGAAGATTGCTTCTATGAAGGTGATATATTTCGAATCTCAGATTTACAATAGGAGATGTACATGCTTCGTCAAGGAGATTCTTCAATTACTACATATTATAATGTGATCAAGAAATTATGGCTTGAATTAGACAATTTTTGCCCTCTTCTTACATGTTCTTGCACAGTTAAGTGTTCTTGTGATGGTTATGTCAAGATTAAAGAATATCGGGATAGCGATTATGTTCTTTGATTTCTGAAAGGACTCAATGAACAATATGCCTCTGTTAGATCTCAAATAATGCTAATGGATCATCTTCCTAGAATTGCCAAGGTTTTTGCTATGGTACTCCAATAGGAGCGGCAGTTCCATGATCCATTGGATGACACCAAGTTTATTGGTAGTTTTTCTAGCACAGGCAGAGGTGATTCCAAGGGATGAGGTAATCGTGGTGGTAGGACATCTGTAGGGAGAGGGAGAGGCACGAAAATGTGGACATACTATTATAAATCAGGCCATATGGTGGACACATGCTATAAGAAGCATGGTTATCCACCTCATTATTTTCAGAAACAAGGTGCTGTGAATAATGTTTCTACTGAATTTGATGAGCAAAATGATGACAACAAATCAGCTTCTTGTGAAGAGGTGACTAATTACTTGACCAACTTGGCTTTCACTCCTGACCAGCATCGTGTTTTACTGGCTTTGCTTCAAAATTCTGCTTCTGTGCCCTCTCATAACCTGAACCATCTTACTACTCAAGCTACTTCCAATTCAGGTATGGTTTTAGCTATTTCTTCAAAACATGCTCATGATTCCTGGATCTTAGACACTGGAGCAACAGACCATGTCTGTTCTTCTAGTCACCACTCCATGTTTCTCAAGGATATTAATCCTATCTCAGTTCATCTCCTAATTACTAGCCAAACAAGCAGGCACTGTGTGTTTCTCCAATGACCTTTATTTGACTAATGTCTTGTTCCTTCCTACTTTTAAACACAATCTTATTTCTATTCCTAAACTCACACTTTCACTCCATTATGAATTAACATTTGATTCTAAAAAATGTTTGATACAGGCCCCTTCTTACCCGAAAGATGATTGGTGCAGCTGAAATTCAGAATGGACTTTATATTCTTCATCAATCTACTGCTCAGCAGTCTGCATTTTTTCATTGCATCTCCCTTGTTAATGCATCATCATTTGTACATAACATTTCTAGCTCTCTTGCATCTTCATCTTGTAATATTTGGCATTTACGTTTTGGTCATCCATCATCTGAAAAGCTTGTAAAGCTTCATCAACATTTTCCATTTGTAAAAACTAATTCTACTTATTTGCCATGTGTTGTATGTTTCTATGTTAAACATAAAAGATTGCCATTTCCAAACAGTATTTATGTGTCACAAAACTGTTTTGATTTAGTGCACATGGACATTTGGGGTCCAATATCCATTCCATCAATGTTTGGTCATAGACACTTTCTTACCATAGTAGATGACAAAAGTAGATTTACTTGGATTTATCTTATGAAGTTAAAATCAGAAACTTCTAATCTGATCAAATCCTTTGTTAATTCCAACATCAAATGCATTAGATCTGATAATGGAAATGAATTTTCACTCAAGGAATTTTACAAATCAAAAGGAATTCTCCATCAAACTTCTTATGTTGGTACTCCTCAACAAAATGGCATAGTTGAGAGGAAGCACCAACACATTCTTAGTATGGCTAGAGCTTTGTTATTTCAAGCTCAATTAGCCCAATGTTTTTGGTTTCATGTTGTTATGCATGCCATATATTTGGTTAACAGGTTGCCTACATGGTTTTTAGAGCATCATTCACCTTATTAGGTTTTGTATCGCACTGATCCTGATTTCAAAACCTTGAGAGTGTTTGGATGTTTATGCTTTGCTTCTACTATTCAAGCTTATAGAAAGAAACTTGATTCTAGAGCTAGAAAATGTATCTTTCTAGGATTCAAATCTGGTGTGAAAGGCTATCTTTTGTTTGATCTTAAAAGTAGGGAATTCTTTCTTTCTAGAGATGTTATTTCTTTTAATCAATTTTTCCTTTTGCTGTCACAACTGAGAGTTTTAAATCTCAGTATTCTCATTCAGTTCCAATGCCAAATTTGGACACAAGGGACACATCTTATGACTTCTTTTATGATTTACCATATGAAATTTACAATTAACATCTCACTCAGCATTCATCATCTCCTTCGATTAACCCACCAAATCCTGCATCATCTTTTGCATCAGATCATGCATTACCTACCAATTCATCCCATGAATCAAATCATGCATTACCCATCATATCATCTCCTGCATTACCTATCAACACTTCTAATTTATCTTCTCCACAACTTCCACCATCCAATTCTGCTCCACCCTTGGATTCACTCATACCCCCTGCATCTAGAAAATTATCTAGGGACAGAAAACCACCAACATATTTAAATGATTATCACTGTCCACTCATTAAGTCCAATACCCTGAATTCAGTCATCTCTCAACCATCTTCTCATGGTAGCAGGTATCCTATTTCACTGTATTTATCTTATGACAAAATTTCTTCTTCTTAAAAACACTTTTACCTGCACCTGTCCACTATTTCTGAACCTACCACTTATGAGGAAACAATGAAAAATGAGAATTGGAGCAAGGCTATGCAAAATGAATTAAATGCTCTGGTGAAAACCAATAAATGGGAAGTCACCAAATTACCTCCAAACAAGAAAGCAATAGGTTGTAAATGGGTTTTCAAACTCAAGTTAAATGCCGATGGTTCCATTGAAAGGTATAAGGCCCGTCTGGTTACAAAAGGCTTTACTCAAACACAAGGCATAGATTATTTGGAAACTTTTAGCCCTGTCATAAAAATGACAACTGTCCGGCTCATTCTTGCCTAAGCAGCCTCTAAAAATTGGTTTCTATACCAATTAGACATCAATACAGCCGTCTTACATGGGAATCTAGATGAGGAGGTCTATATGAAAGCTCCCCCCGGTTTCACAACTCCTAAAAAAGGCATGGTTTGCAAGTTGAAAAGATCCTTATATGGCCTCAAACAAGCAAGTAGACAATGAAATTTTAAACTAACTCAGACACTACTGCATTTGGGTTATACTCAATCAAAATCTTATTACTCACTCTTTACCAAATCCTCAACATCTGGCTTCATGGTTATTCTTATATATGTTGACGATCTTGTTCTAACTGGTGATGATCAGTCTGAAATAAATTCCATTAAGCAACTACTAGATTCCAAGTTCAGTATTAAAGACCTCAGCTTCATGAAGTACATTTTAGGCTTTGAGGTTGCCCGCAGCAAAGAAGGCATTTCCATCTATCAGAGGAAATACACTCTCGATCTATTACAGGATACTGGCCTACTTGGTGCTAAACCATGTTCCACTCCTATGGATTCCAATCTAAAATTACATGCTAAGAGTGGCACTCCTTTATCTGATGCATCTCTTTATCGTAGACTTATTGGCAAGCTTTTGTATCTCACCCATACTAGACCAGAAATATATTTTGCTATGAGTAAGCTTAGTCAATTTTTGGCATCTCCTTGCTCTGATCATCTTCAAGCCGCTTACAGAGTCCTCAAATCCTCTCTGACATTAAAAGGTTTTTGTGACTCGGATTGGGGATCATGTCTTGACACTCGCCGCTCCACCACTGGTTTCTGTTTTTTCCTTGGTTCTTATTTGATCTCTTGGAAAAGCAAGAAGCAATCTATTGTTTCCCGATCCTCATCAGAAGTATAATATCGTGCCATGGCTTTAGCAATTTGTGAAGCTCAATGGCTCAAGTATTTACCCACTAATTTGCACATAGCACATTCCTCTCCAATCCTCATCAATTATGATAATAAGTCAGCTCTTCACATTGCAGCGAACCCTGTTTTCCATGAGCACAGTAAACATGTAGAGATCAATTGTCATGTTGTTAGGGATAAACTCCAAGCTGGCTTAATACATCTTCTCCCTGTTCCCTCAAAAGATCATGTTGCGGACATATTTACTAAAGCCTTAGACCCTAGTTCCTTTTCTGCTTTTGATTCCAAGCTAGGAATGCATGATATACATTCTAGCTTAGGGGGGCGTTACCGGTATATTTAAGTCACGTGGTGAATCTGACGTGGCCAAAATTAGTTAGGCAGTTAGCTCATGATTAGTTAGGCGGTTAGTAGTTAGAAACCGTTACTTCCGTTATTTTCTTTTCTTCTGTTTTTAGACTCTGCACATCACAAGTATATATAAGTGATTGTAGCTTAGTACTTTAGCGTATTGTATCATTTTTCTTTATCAATGAAAACGGAGCACATTGCTCTTTGATGAATTTCTCTCTGATTCACAATAATACAGTCATGATCTGTGTGAAGTCGGTAATCACACAACAATGATTTGGTTGAAGTCACTACAACATATTTCATTTACAAGAACATCGCAAAACCGTGGTCTAAAACAAAACAAAAATGACAACAGTTTTTGAAATGTTGTAATCTAAGTCGTTGCTTATTCTTTTGACAACAGTTTTTAGTAAGTATAGACAACACTAAGAAAAACTGTAGCTGTAACATACTATACACAACAGTTTTTAGATTATTCTATGGCAATGGTTTTTTACCGTTGTCGTTCATAGCAACATAGTGAACCGTTGCATATGATTACCAAAAAGTACACATATAAAACCATTGTCTAATATATATAGACATTTTTTTTACTCGATATTATTAAGCTAGTTATTTTGCTAATATAATTTTCTAATATAAGGCTAATGATTTAGAGTTGCCATGTAATAAATAGAGGAACTTGGACTTCTTCAACACATAAAAAGCAAATGAGAAATATCTAAAATGTAAAATAGGTAGTCACATCACATTGATACAAGAAACGTGACACAATATCCTTTTCCAAAATATATTCAACATTTCTAAATTGTTTAAACTGAGAAATAAATATTAATACTATACTTTTAATCGGAATATATGCAAATTCCGTCATCAATATATTTTCAAAAAAATAAAATAAAGTCATTAATAATCCTACCATCAATATTCACCAAAATAATATTTTAATAAGAAAAATCTAATGAATCATCAAAGTATGTCTTCATCTTCATACTCTTCCAAGTGGTCTTCATCCACATCACCATGATTTAGCTACAAAATTAAAATACAAAAATAGAATTAATAACTTGAAACCAATTATTATGCCTGAGAGAGAGTTACCTCAAAAGCCTTTTGAAAGATAGAATCCTATTAGATGTAAGTATTATTTCCATTTTACCTCATGGTTATTTGGAGCATGTGTAGATGTAGATGAATATAGAGCACTGTTAGCATCATCCATAGTTGAAAACAAAGCTGCCAAGCCCCCACATCTAGTCCTAAATTGTTTTGATTTATCACGGTGCTTACAAGAAGTTGAAATTTTTCCTCCATCTTTGAATGTTTTGCCTCCATCTCTTGAACCTTATCAATTAAACACTTAATCTCATCATCATTTTTTTCTTAAGTTCTTCTATTTCTTTATTTCTTTTCAATAGAGAAGGAGTTGCAGTTCTTCCATAGCAGTGCACTCTCCCTGGTTTTTCTTTTCCAAACACAGCTTCAAAAGCTTCAGTGGAAGGCTGACCGGAATTGGTAATCAGGTCTTGAAGTTTTGACTAGCATATTTAACAGCAAATTTGGTTAACGACATATACAATTTTATTTGACTTGATAAAATCATAGAGAGAAAGCTCACAATTGCATCATTAGTATCTTGATCTAGCTCCTTTCCTCTTTTAGTTCTTCTTGTTTCAATAAACACTTCCGCTTGAGTAGGAGGCTCTTTGTCCTCCTTGCTTGCACGCTACACTAAACAATGAATGATTAGGATAAAGTGACACATAAGACTTTAAATATTTACTTAAAATAATATAAACGAGGTACCAATTTTTCCCTGATGACAACAAAGCTTATCGGTCCTGCTCGAAGTCTCCATTTCTGTTGAGCTATACTTTCAGCATTTTGATGGCACATCTCCTATGAAGAATTCACTTCATCAAATAAGTAATAGATACTTAAAGTGGGATGAAATCTTGAGGCTCAAATGAAATCTATTTCAATCAACTACTTCAAGTTTGTGCAACAATTTGGAATCTCTCTCTTCTGGAATGTGAACCTGATACAATTATGACAGCTGCTGCATTTCTTTGTTGTGTTTCATATCGAGTTTTCTAGCTAAACAAAATAGCATTAGATTTAACCAGCTGCTCAATTTTAATATCATAGAACTAAATGACCGAAGAAGAGCAGGACCAGGGCAGCCACAAAAGCATAACCAAAGCAAATTTAAATTAGTAAACCAGAAGAAAACCAAAGTAGAAGGAGCAACAACAGAACTAAAACCAGCAACACATTAAAATAGCCAAACCAGTGCAAATAAATCTCACAGTACAATATGATGCAGGCCAATGAACAAAAACTTTTTCATTCCAAATAATACACAATTGTAATTATGTCTATCTTACTTGAATGTCTTCAAGTCTCCAATAGTCCATTAACTTCCTGAAATGTGTTTCTGGTATGTTTTCAGGTTTATTTTTCAGCCGCTCCCGCATGCTTTTATACTTGCTGAAATGATTTTTCTTAATGAAGCATTTGTACTGCCTCCAAGCATCATTTATTATAGCATACACAACCTTCTTTCCTTTATCTGGAACAATGTATTTTTTCTACAAAGAAAAGAAACATAATTAGAAAGATATATTTCATCAAAGTACTCAAATACACACACACACACACACACAAAAACAATTAGATGAGTTAATAAATTGACATAAGGCCATATAAGCTCATCCTTTTTTGGAACAGCCTTCCAATTAGTGCAAATAAGAGGACAAAAATATGCACTTCTCGCTATCATTCCAAAAAAATTGTTAAATTTAGAAACCGTGCTTTGATTTGGTCCAATGGGCTCCCCTTCTTCATTAAATGTAATTTCTTGTCTATCATTAGGTGGCCGTGCATGAATTTTCAAGCATAGTGTCCTTCCTCGTTTTCTTTTTAATGCCTCCCCTAATTAACATTCCAAATTGAAATGGAAATCTTTTAATAAGAAGACTAACACAAGTAAGTTAAAATCAAACTAGTATGGGGTGTTACCTTCCACTGGATTGTTATTAGTTTCCTTAACATCATCATTTTCATAGTTCATTTCCCCCTCAACTTCTTGTTCATAGTCATTTCCTTTACTCCCTTCATCTTCTGACTCGTCTACTTCAAGTTGTTGATTATTCCCTTTAATAAAATCATCAAGTGACATTGATGGACACTTTGGAGCAATCTTTTTCTTCTTGGATGGTTCATGTTGGACTATGGTTGTAGATTTGGAAAGGTCCTTGACATTGATGGCCAATGATTGGTGTTTCCTTTGGTCTTGATTGAGAATTGTAATCATAGGTGGTTGATTCTTCACTTTATTTGAAGTAGAGTTTTTCTCTAGCTCCTCCTTTGAAATAGATCTCTTGCTTTTCTTCCTTGTTTTGACATTTCTACTTTCCAACTGGGCTTTATACTTTTGAAACAATTCAAGATTGAAATCACTTAACTTCTTCATTTTCCTAGAAAGCAAGTAATGGATTCATATATATTAATAAAGTCTAGATCCAGAGACTCAATCACCATCAAACTAAGGTGCAATTAACAAGTCAATAACAACAAAAGTAAAAAAAGGAAGATGCTGAAATTAATAGAAAAAGAAAAAACAGAACAATAAAAATGAACTCATGAAATTTATAGTGACTCTAGTCTGGTTACTAGATCACTGGTTCTATATGCAGTAAAGATAATGTAGAGAAGTTTTTGCACCCCGGGTACAACTCTTGGTTTTCTTCTTCCATTAGATTATAGAACTTTATAGCATCTTCGCTAAGACCCTTGTTAACTTCATATTCTTCTTGTGCCACATCTCTAAATCTTTCATTCAATAGTCCATCAATGTCATCAATTGTATCATCTTCATCATCCATGCCACCATCAAGATCCATGGGACTAAACCCCTCACCATGACGAACCCAATCATCATATCCTTTCTCAAATCCATGTCCTATTAGATGGTCAAATATTACTTTTCTTCTTTTCCAACAAACATTGTGACATTTAGCACAAGGGCACAAAATCTCTCTTCCTGCGTGTTTTCCTTTGGTAAAAGCATATTTTAGAAAAAAAATTTATGCCATTCATATACTCTGGACTGTCTCTCGGCAATTTCATCCACTCTTTATCCATTAAGTTTACTAAAGAGTAACAAATAAAAAGGGTAAGGAATATCAAATTTCTATATAAATTTATAATGGAAAGCACTATTATAGAAAGCACTAATGTAAGTACTAATAGGAAGATCGGTAAACTTTAACAAGAAGATTCGTAAGCATTTATTGGCACCATCTCTAAAGGTCAATGCTCATTGCTCAATCCTATTATATCTTTTAATTTAAGAATATCTACTAGTCAACAAAATGGCATTCCAGCAAGGTACATCAGTCAATAAGCTTCACAAGGAATCAGATCAGATTGATGAAAGGAAAAATGGTAAAAGAAAGAGGCAACTAAATAAGTTGCACCACAAATACCTTTTATAGGCTTCAAACAATTTTATATTTACTTTGAGCTAGAATGCTTTAAAGAACTTCAATGAATTTAAATGAAGAAATGAGTGACTGTGCCTGCACATAAAGTAGCAATATACAGTCGAATGAACTTTAATGAACTTCAATCCATATAAAGTTTTGCTGCAAATCACCTAATAAGCTTTTACTTTTATTCAATTTTAAACAAACTTTATTTGAAGATAGTTGACATCTTAGATAGCAACCACCTAAACTTGCTTAGCTAGAATTCAAAAACTAATGAACAAGCATGACATAACCATTCACTTCCAAAAAATTATGCAGCTACTGCTAGTAGCTTAAATGTAACTTATATATGGGTTCATGTTCGTTGACCAGTAGACACTTTCTTGGACAGACTGTATAACATGTTATTATCAAGTTTAATTGAGTAAAAGAATTGCAGAATTATGTAAATAGTAAAATGCAAGATAATAAGACAATGTATTTACAGAATTATCAAGTTTAATGGTGTAATAAAAATTGCAGAATTGCTCTCGGTAACACTTGTAGCAAACTCAAAAAGATAAACATCAGATATACTAATATCAGCAAACTTAAAATTATGCTAAATTCACTCACCTGTCCAAATGCTCACATCAGAATACTCCGCAAATAGGATACAAAAGTAAATCAGGTTGAAATCAAAGCTAAACTAAAAAATAATTTTGAAATTTTGGAACAGAAGCTATGAAAGAAATAGAGATGATGTGCAATCGGTGAAAAGCTATTAACAATTTTTCTCAGGACTCTTTTGTTTCATTAATTCATAGAATGAGTAATGAATTTGAGTCTCACGAAGAAAAGCTTTCGATGTCCTTGACCTAGGTGTGCTTTTTGCTATCCGCTTTCTGCAATTCGAAGAATTCGAATCAGGCATATCGACCTCGGAAAGTTGAGAGGCAAAGTGTGAAGTAATGGTTCAGGTGATTTTATTCCTTGGGCAACCCACGTATATATACATGAATGGGTGCCTACAAATTCTATTTACTCAATAGCCTAATTACAGCAAGTCTATAAATGCTTAATCAAGCAATTAAAGAAATCAAATCTGATTGCAAACTAAATCGAATCTGCCAAATCGAATCTGATTTGCTGCAGAATAAAAAGAAATCAAATCTGCCAGATATGGCTTAATACCCCCCTCAAGTGGGAGCATGAAGATTTCGAATGCCCAACTTGCCAATGAAGGACTCAAATTTTGGTTTCCCCAAAGCTTTTGTGAATATATCTGCAAGTTGAGTAGTAGTAGAGACATAAGTTGGACGAATGTTGTCTTTGAGAACCTCATTTCGAACAAAATGACAGTCTACTTCAATGTGCTTGGTACGTTCATGAAACATCGGATTTTTAGCAATGTGTAAGGCTGCCTGACTGTCACAGTGAAGGGTCATGGGTTTGTCATGAACTACCCCTAGGTTGGAGAGAATTCCTTTTAACCACTTCAACTTGCATGTAGTAGTTGCCATGGACCTATACTCTGCCTCAGCTGACGACCGAGAAACAGTGTGTTGTTTCTTTGTTTTCCATGAAACTGGGGAGTTACCAAGCTGCACCAGCCAGCCAGTGACTGATCGTCTGGTTAAAGGGCAACTAGCCCAATCTGAGTCGCACCAACCATGAAGTTGCAAGTCACAGTTACGTCCAAGAAATATTCCTTGTCCTGGATTACCTTTTAGGAACCGAACTACCCGTAGTGCAGCTTCCCAATGTTCGATTCGAGGTTGATGCATGAATTGAGATAAGATGTGAACACTGTATGAGAGCTCAGGTCGTGTGAAGCACAAGTAAATCAACCGCCCAACCAAACGCCGATATTGTTCGGGATTTGCAAGAAATTGTCAAGCAGCAAGTGACAGGCGATGATTTTGCTCTAATGGAGTGCCCGCAGGCTTAGCACCGAGGAGACCGGCTTCAGATATAATATTAAGCACATATTTACACTAACAGGGGAAAATACCCGTAGGATTTCTGGCAACTTCAATACCCGAAAAGTACTTCAATACACCGAGATCTTTCATATGGAAACACCTGCTGAGATAATTCTTAAAATTCTTGATGGCAAAAGAATCATTACCGGCAATGATTAAATCATCAACATAGACAAGAACCACAAGTTAGACGCCTTCTTGGTGCAAAGTGAACAAAGAATAATCAAGATATGATTGCTGAAATCCATAAGACTTGAGAGCAGTAGAGAGCTTGGCAAACCAGCAACGTGGAGCTTGTTTTAACCCGTACAGCGATTTGCTTAACTTGCACACCATGTCTGGTTTCGAAGCTAAGAACCCAGGAGGCATTTTTATGAAAACTTCTTCATTTAGATCTCCATGCAGAAACGCATTGTGCACGTCCATTTGGTGAAGTTCCCAAGTTTTTGCTGCTGCTATTGCTAATACAGTCCGTACCGTGACCATTTTTGCGACCGGTGCAAATGTTTCGGTGTAGTTGATCCCTTCCACTTGGTGATTACCAAGTACAACCAATCGAGCTTTAAACCGTTCAATTGTCCCATCTGAATTATACTTGGTGCGGTACACCCACTTGCAACCGAGAGCTTTCTTCCCTGGTGGCAGCCGTTGCATGCTCCATGTATCATTTTGTTCAAGAGCTTGGATCTCAGCTTGCATTGCTTCTCTCCAACGAACATCTTTCACTGCCTCATGAAAGTAGATTGGCTCTTTTTCTGCAGCAATTGCTGCAAGGAAATGTCTGTGTGGCAAGGAAAATTTGTCACAATTTACATAGTGTGCTATAGGATAGGGTGTACCTGAAGAATGTGATTGAGTTGATGAACTAGAGGAAGGACTCAACTTCTGAACCGTGTTTGTCACGTAGCCCTACAGCCGGGTAGATGGTTGTTTTACACGACAGCCGCGTCCCAACAATTCATTTCCATCATGAGCACTTGAGACTTCCATGTTCGCAGCCTCTAGTATTGCAGCTGCATCATCTGCAGCTGTCTCTACAGTGTTACTGCTGTGGAATTCTGCGTGTGAAGGTGCTAGCACCGTGGCAGGGTCTGCAACAAATGCTTCTGTAGTGTGAGTACCCCCCTGTCGTCAACACTCACCTCTGTTGATGAATCTATTTGATTTTCTGCTAGATCATTAAATTGATTTTCTAAGCCAGCATCTTCAGTAATGGGATGAGAGGGATTTGGTGCGGTTTCATTGTAGTGGAATGGAAACTGATTCTCAAAAAAATTGACATCCCGCGATACAAAGAATTCATGGGTCTCAAGGTCATAAACTCTCCAAACTTTTTGCCCATAAGGATACCCCATGAAGACGCATCTACGACTACGACTTGCAAATTTGTCTCCGTTCGTATTTTGGTTGCGCACGAAACACAAGGACCCAAAGACACGCAAGTGAGTATAAGAGAGTGGTTGTCCATGCAATACTTCATATGGAGTTTTTCCTTTTAGAACTGAGCTTGGAGTGCGATTGATCAAATATCCTGCTGTCAACACGCACTCGCCCCAAAAATCAATGGGTAAATTACCTTGAAACCGCAAAGCTCGTGCCACATTGAGGATATGGCGATGCTTTCTTTCGACCCTCCCATTTTGCTGAGGAGTTCCTGTACACGAAGTTTGAAACACTATCCCATGTTCAAGAAAATATTTTGTCATGCAAATGAATTCCGTTCCGTTATCACTTCTCAAAGTTTTAACCTTTTTGTTATATTGCCTTTCCACTAGAGAGAAAATTTGTCAGTGTTCGTGTTACTTCTTTCTTATCAATTAGCAAATAAATCCACACTGCACGTGAACAATCATCAACAATTGTAAGGAAATATGAAGCACCACAAGAAGAAAGAGTTCTATATGCCCCCCCATAGATCACACTGTATCAAATCAAATGTATTAGAAGCTTGATGATTACTCAAAGGAAATGTTTCTCTAGTTTGCTTAGCTCTTTGACAAGTATTGCAAACTTTATTTTGCAAATCACTAACTCTACTCCCACTACCATTAGAAACCAACTGAGTAGTTTTCCAAGATGGATGTCCTAACCGCTTATGCCATACTTCTAGTTGATTCATTCCTTCAACTCTGCATGCCTTCACTTTGGGAGCTTCCTAGAAGAAGTAGAGCCCATCCCTTCGTTCACCCGCACCAATCAGCATCTTCGAAGTTTGGTCCTGTATAGCACACAGATTAGCAATGAATTGGACATTACAATTTGATTCATCCGACAGTTGTGATATAGAAATCAAGCTGTAATTCAACTGAAGTACATAAAGCACATTCTCAAGTGTTAAACTATCAGTGAGTCTTATTGTTCCTTCCTTAGTAGACGTGGCACTATGTCCGTTAGGAAGTCCAATGGGACACCCAGGCACTTCCCTCACATCACACAGATGTTGCAAGGTTCCT
This sequence comes from Calophaca sinica, assembly GCA_037113605.1. Taxonomy (NCBI): domain Eukaryota; kingdom Viridiplantae; phylum Streptophyta; class Magnoliopsida; order Fabales; family Fabaceae; genus Calophaca; species Calophaca sinica. The sequence continues at coordinate 110,792,800 of CM073732.1, read as the reverse complement.
GTCATGTGGTTAGACGCTCCACTATCGAGTATCCATGAATTGAGTTTAGTCTTACCAGTCATACTTTCGTTTGTAGTGACCTTCGAAGAGTTAAGCATTTCTACCAGAGTTTTCCACTGCTCCTTGCTTAATCCTGTCATGGTCGACCTCTCTGCATCGAGTGATACTTCGCACTCTTTCTTCCTGCACTAAAATAGAGTACATCTTATTCAAAGACGGCATAGGGTCTGTGGCTAGCAAGTTAGAGCGGACCGTTCCATAGAGCCCATCATCTAGGCCCATCAGAAAAGTGTGACATCGTTCTTCTTCTCTGCATTTTTCAAGCTTTGCCGCAATACCACATGTGCACCCTTTACAAGTGCAAGTCAATACTGGTTCATGGTTTGCTAAATCATCCCACAGAGCCTTCAGCTTTCCGTAATAGGCTACCATGGACAGACCTCCTTGTTTGCATTGTGCCAATTCTGATTTTAATTGCTGTATTCGTGGCCTGTTCACAACTGAGAATCTCTCCTTTATGTCTTCCCACATCTCCTTGGCGGTTTCCAAGTAGAACATGGTCGTTCGTAGAGTCGGCTCTACTGTGTTCAAGATCCATGACACCAACATGGCTTGAACAGTCCACCAATCCTCCAACTCAGAGGATCCTTCATCGGGTTTCTTTAGGGTTCCGTCAATGAAGCCCCATTTTCTTCTTGCTCTCAAAGATGCCTTCATGGCTCTAGCCCATTCATCATAGTTTTCGCCCTTCAGCTACACCTGCGTGATCACATTCCCAGGATTGTCATTGGAATTAAGATCATATGGTGATGGCTTTCTCTTTTGACTTTGTTCGTCTCCTGTCACAGAAGACTTCGGTTGACCTTCTTTTCCATCCATAGCAGCCGCCAGGTATATTTTCCTAGTGTTGTATGCGCTCTGATACCATGGGAAGTGATGGTTCAGGTGATTTTATTCCTTGGGCAACCCACGTATATATACATGAATGGGTGCCTACAAATTCTATTTACACAATAGCCTAATTACAGTAAGTCTATAAATGCTTAATCAAGCAATTAAAGAAATCAAATCTGATTGCAAACTAAATCGAATCTGCCAAATTGAATCTGATTTGATGCAGAATAAAAAGAAATCAAATCTGCCAGATATGGCTTAATACAAAGCATTGAATACGCACGAGAAGATCTCAGAAATTGATGCAGATGATGCATAAAACGTGTTTCCACTCACATTTTTTTAACTTATTGTTGGGTTTTATTTTATTTAATAATTGTTGGACTTTTTTTGTGTTAATTCTTTTGGGTCAATTTCAGCCCAATTGCAATAAAAAAAGGGTACAATAGCCCTTTCGTTACAAATTACCATCACCAAGCACAAGCCCAAAATACAATTGTTGTATGAAATAATGATAGTTGTGCAAGTATACACAATTGCAACAAGTAGAAAAGAGTAAATTAAGATCGTTCCCACGAGGATTGATTAATTGCTTTCACAAGTTTTTCCAATAGTAAGTGAGTTAGTGAGTAAATAATAAAAACAGAAAATAAACATCAAGTTTTTGTGATTTTAATAACTGAACAAAACAGAATTAAGCAAGTGATTTGAGTAAAATTTGGATAAAGATAGCTAGGAATCAGCTCATTCATATTTCCACCAAGTTGGTTTCAGTGTCATAAGTCAGTGATATTTGGCACCTTGGCGTAGGGCACTAATGTATGTGCCTTTCAGCACTTTCACCAGGGTTAAGTAAAGGGTACCTTATGTCTAAGCCCCCATTATGTTCCCCCTTGTCTAGTTAATGTGGCCAAGAACACCCTACAAGATAGATTTCCTATGTCTAGTTTAATCAAAATCAATTAAAGTGTCCTTTAAATTGATACCCCTTATATTGCCTCATGAAATCAGCATGTTATCACCTTTCAACATCTAACATACAAGTACCTAACTAAAGTTGATCAGGCTCAAGTTAAATATGTAAGCAATAAAATCGCATGAGACAAAGTTACAAAGGCAAACACAAATAAACGTTCACCAACCAGGTTTCAATACAAAATCACTTCATCCTAACTTAAGAAAGTTAGCTCATGATGAGCCTAAAAATAAAACAACAGAAACTGGTGCCAAAAACAGAATCCATGGCACTAGAGTAAGAGTTCAGAAACTATTACAGATATGGAATAAAACAGTAGACAGAATTGCTCCCAGCTTTGTGAGCTCGAAAACCACTCCTTAAACAGCAATGTCTTGCTGAATCTGCTTCACTCTGTACTGAACAAGTTCCTTCTCTCCATGGACAAAGCTAAGAGCTTGAGTTAATGGTGTTTGAAAGAGAAGAGAAGAAATGCGGCTGCTTCTTTTAGAGGGGACATATGATGCCCTAGCAGAGAAATATTAAAACCAACCTCTTTTACTTGATTAGGTCATTGTCCTTTTATAGTCTCTCCTTAAATGGGCTAGCCAATACTGATCCCAAAAAAAATGTTGTCTTTTTGGCCCAAAAATAAAGGCTTTTTGTTCTTTAGCTAGCTGAGAGAAAATGCTTTGCAGAGGGGACTACCAAGTGCACATGCTGCAGTCTTTAAAATAAAGGACAGAGTCCTTTTCTTCATCTTAAATCACTAGGCCACGCTGTTGCACTAAAGTAAAGGTTGCTCACATTAGGACCCGGTGCCATGGCATCAAATTTGACACTGAACATTTCTTCCATAAAATCCTGCACACTAGCAAAACACATTAAAATGCTCATGAAAACACCAAAGTGCCTTAAACAGCACCAAGCAAGGGAAATCACATTATTTACACAATTCTAATAATTAAAGGATCTAAATTACTCTTAAACTCACATGATTCATAGTCATAAAAGCATAAATAACTCTTATTTCTAAGAGTTATCACACCCCCAAACTTAAACTATTGCTTGTCCTCAAGTAATGACACATGAACAACAGCAGAAGACAGAAAAGTTGTCACAAATACAATAGCACTGAACAAGTGAATTCAAACAGCAAAATTTTTATTGAGTGGTTTTCACATGGCTTCACTTTCAGACTAACACTTTGCAAGCAATCCCTTTGTGCATCATGCTTCCTTGATTTGTTCCACTAACCTCAAGTGTGTGTGTGCACCCATTTTGCTTAATTAGAAAGCCAGTATAGTCCTATCAATGTCATCTCAGCTTCTCCCATAAAGCGTCCTTAATTTGCACCTCCTAATCAAATAAAAGGGAATAGGCTTACAATTTGGGTACTAGGGGCTGCATAAGATCAGAATATACAAACATAACTTGAATGATCAAGGCACAATGCACACTTATTCAATTTTTACTATTTTTTTTGCCTTTTACTAGAACTTGCCTCTTTGCCTTTTGACGTGAATAACAACAATCGTAATGAAGTTACTCGGTTACTCAACAAAGAGGTTCATTCCATTTTCTTCTCTCTTTTTTTTTAATATATTTTTGGCTTTTTCTATTTAATAGAGTTTGTGCATTGGCCGATTCTTTAGATATTTACAATGAGCATACTCCCAAACTTATCTAATTGCCTATAACCCCTTTATTGGTCAAATTTGGCAACAAGGTTCAGTTCACAAAAGGGGTTCAACTTCAACTAGTTAACAAGCCACCTATTCTTTCCTCTTAAGCTAAGGGTTTTGTGTCAAAGGTCAGTGTTCCTATCAATTGACAATCAGCACAAAGTTCCAACACAATCAAGCACAATTTCCTCATTAAGTTCAGCCCATGTGTCAACCAAATTTTTTTTAACAGCAAAATAGGACAGCACTGCTACAACAACAACAACACTAAACCTAAACTGTCCCCCCCAACACAAAACCTTGCAGTGTCCCTACTGCAAAAATTCTATGCTAGATGAAGGGTTCATACAAAACAGAAAATTAAGCAACTCAAAACAACTAAAAACAAAATTCAGCAAATAACAAAACAAACAAACATACTAAATATTTACTACAAAAAAAAACAGAGAAAAGATTAGGTTTTAGAAATTCCTGCTTGGAGCCTTGAGCTCCTTCTCTTTGGTGTTCTTAGAAAGATAGCAATGGGCTCATCCACCTCATCACCAGTGATGGTGATCACAGCCTCTTCAGCAGCTCTTTTTTTTTTCTCTTTTCTTACTCCCTTCAGCAGGGGAGGCTTTCTTCTTTGGGGTGTTAGCAGGGGGAGGTGATGGCTGCCAATCATCTTCAAAGATCGCTGCGATTCGCACCGCCTCTTGAGGAACTTCTGCAACTCCCACAGGCTCCTTCCCTTTTCTAGAACCCTTCTTCTTTTTCGGTGTCAATTCATTGGAGGCAGGCTCAGCATCAGCTTCAACATCCTCCTGGTCTCCTAAAATCCATTCAGGGAACTCAGGAGGTGTATTGCCCAATTTCTTGGGGAAATTGAAGTTGAAGATTCTCTTTTGCCACATGCATTGCTCCTGAGCAAACCTCCAATATGCTTGTTGTTTCTTCAACAATTGGCTCACAACTTTAGCAAGCTCCTCACTACCTTCTTCATTGTGGTGAGCAAAAACAGCAGGACTGGGGGCACTAGTTGTTGTATTCCAAGGTTTTGGAACAGGCCATGTGACATCACTGTCAAAAATGGGCACTCCTTCATGCTTACATAGGGTAGTAATCAAACAAGGAAATAAAAGACTACCCTTATTCCTCTTAGCACAAGCAATAATTTCCCTATAAATCAACCTACCCACATCAACCTGTTTCCCTTCCAAAATGTGATGCAGCAGCACAATCCTCTCCTTATCTATGGTTTGATTGTGTGTAGTAGGAAGTAGGCTAGTAACCATAAAGTTGTACCATGTTTTAGCTGCAGGGATTTGGGTGTTTCTCTTAATCCGGTAGTCATCCCCATGTCTCCTCTCCCAGTTGGTGCCTTCAACTGTCAGTTGATGCATTATCCCGTTCATCTGCTTATCCTTCATGGCCTTCATCCTCTTTTCAAAGGCATCTCCTTTCTCCAGCAAGGAGAGATATTCATTGATTCCTTCTGGAGAAAAAGGGACAGTGATTCCTCTAATGTTAGAGTAGTTGGTTTCAGGTTGACCTTCTTCCTGAGAGGGTATTCCAGCATAAAACTCCCTCACAATGGTCGTGACAGGGCTCTTAGGGTGGGAGTAAAAATATTCCCATTTGTATTGTTCAATCAGCATCATGATGTCAGGGGAAGCCTTTTGCAAATCGAAGCCACTCTCAGGGTGCAGAGGTCTTTTCTCCATGCAATCTTTGTACCTCTTCTTCGACTCCTCATCATGGAATCTATGCTTTGGTGCTAGATTTGGCACCCGTGATTTTGTTCTTTGAGCTGTGTGCTTGGTTCTCATGCCTGTCAGCAATTGCTTCCAACGTTCTAAAGCTCGTGTCTTAATGATTTCTGGGCAAAGGGAAAGCTAGGTTTCGCAGATTTGAGAATTTGGGGGTTTCGAAATAAGTGAGAATGTGGGAGTGAGTCTGATGAATGGGGTTAGGGTTATAAGGTGGGCTTTCACAATGGGTGGAGGTTAAGATGAGTGGAGATATTGGGAGGTTTCTGGAGGTTGGGTGATGAGGGTCGTGGTTGTTCTTGGGTGCGGCAAAGGTAACTGTTTGGGAAACGAAGTGGAGGTTGGGGTATTCAATGGGCTTTCCCGTTGGAGCTTAATTGAGGAGGGAGAGGGTGATTTTCTAAATCAGACATTAAGAGTGTGAAGATGCTAGGTGGTATACTGCCATTGGTACACACAGTAAAAAGTACACTTGTGATGTGCCAAGTCATTTATTGCCCAGGTGGATTGCTTTTGACTGTTACTGCGCACTTGTCCTTTCACACTTGCTTTTTTAAAAACTCAACTCCTGATTTGGTGCCCCCGTGGTGCCATGGCACCAAACGCAAAACACTCAAAACTTCACACCAGCCACCACAAATGCACTACATTTCCAGCACCAATAATTCAATTTATTCCTGCAAAACAAAATTAAAACTAAGTTAAAAAAATATGGGTTGCCTCCCTATAGCGCTTGGTTTATAAAAGTCCTCAGCCAGACTTATTTTTCCCTTCAGCTATCCTTGAATTTAGTGGTGACCCTTGTTCTTTCATCAGGTTCACCCCAATACTGCTTTACCCTCTGGCCATTGACTTTAAATGTTGCACCCGTGGCCTCATCCAGTAAGTCCACTGCCCCATATGGATATAGCTTAATCAGCTTGAAAGGGCCAGACCACCTTAATTTGAGCTTTCCAGGGAATAATTTCAATCTTGAATTGAACAGCAGCACTTGAGATCGTTCTTTTAATTCCCTGGGTTGAATTTTCTTATCATGCCAAGCCTTAGTTTTGGCTTTGTACAGCTCATCATTCTCATAGGCAAAGAGCCTATGTTCTTCTAGTTCATGGAGTTGCAGCAACCTTGCTGCACCAGCACTTTCCAGATCAAAATTCAGCTTCTTTGTAGCCCAGAAAGCTTTATGCTGCAACTCAATAGGCAAATGGCAAGCCTTACCAAACACCAATCTATAGGGAGATGTCCCCAATGGTGTCTTATATGTTGTTCTGTAGGCCCACAGGGCATCATCAAGATGCAAGGACCAATCTTTCCTAGAAGGATTGACAACCTTCTCAAGAATCCTCTTAATTTCCCTATTGGATAGCTCAGCTTGGCCATTTGTTTGTGGATGGTACGCAGTAGCTATCTTATGCTTCACCCCATACTTCAGCAGCAGCTTTTCAATCAGTTTGTTACAAAAATGGGTGCCCTCATTACTTCTAATTGCTCTAGGGACACCAAACCTTGTGAAAATATTCTTTTGCAAAAACTTGCTCACTGCCTTGGCATCATTGATAGGCAGAGCTACTGCTTCAATCCACTTGGACACATAATCCACAGCCACTAGAATATACAGATTTCCAAAGGAAGGAGGAAAAGGGCCCATGAAATCCATGCCCCATACATCAAAGAGTTCAATTTCAAGGATGCTATTGAGAGGCATTTCTTGTTCGCTTGAAATATTTCCTACCCATTGGCATCTATCACAATGTTTAACAAAATCATGAGAATCTTTAAATAGAGAGGGCAAAAAATAACCAGATTGCAAAACTTTGGCAGCAGTTCTTCTTCAAGTAATAATTGATCAACACCCTTCTTGTATAGAAAAGGTTCAGAGTGACAATGTTGCAGGATGCTTCCAACTTCTTCTTCTGGCCACACACCTTCTGAATAATTGATCAACACCCTTCTTGTATAGAAAAGGTTCATCCCAGTAATATTGCTTCACTTGCTGGAAGAATCTCCTCTTTTGTTGGTAATCCATCTCAGCTGGAATGATTTTGCAAACCAGGAAGTTCACTATATCAAAGATACCAAGGTCTTTGTGATGGCATCATCTTTGGCACCTGTTACTGCCACTAATTGCTCATCAGGAAAACTTTCTTTAATTTCACCTCCCTGTTGTTCAACAATGTCATTTGCAATTTTGGACAAGTGGTCAGCTACTTGATTCTCCACTCCTTTTTTATCTCTAATCTCTAAATCGAATTCTTGAAGTAACAACACCCATCTTATCAATCTCGGTTTTGCATCTTTCTTGGCAATCAAATACTTGATTGCTGAGTGGTCAGTGTACACCATTACTTTTGCACCAACCAGATAGGCTCTGAATTTGTCAAAAGCAAACACCACTGCAAGCAATTCCTTCTCAGTGGTGGTGTAGTTCAACTGAGCATCCACCAATGTCTTGCTTGCATAGTAAATTGAATGAAACACCTTGTCATGTCTTTGACCTAGAACAACACCTATAGCAAAATCACTTGCATTACACATTAACTCAAATGGCTTGTCCCAGTTGGGGGCAACAATGATAGGTGATGTGGTTAAGGCTTTCTTCAGTGTCTTGAAAGCAATCATGCAGTGTTCATCATCATCAAAATCAAAAGTAGTCTCATGCTGTAAGAGTTGACAAAGGGGCTTTGAGATTTTTGAAAAATCCTTAATGAACCGTCTATAGAAACCAGCATGCCCCAAAAAACTTCTTACCCCCTTCACACTAGTTGGTGGAGGTAATTTCTCAATGACCTCAATCTTTGCCTTATCCACTTCAATGCCTTTCTTGGAGACTTTGTGGCCCAAAACAATGCCCTCTTGCACCATGAAGTGGCACTTCTCCCAATTCAATACTAAATTAGTCTCCTCACACCTAGATAACACTTGTTCCAAATTATCCAGGCAAGCCTGAAATGTTTCCCCAAAAACAGAAAAGTCATCCATGAAAATTTCCATGGATTTGTCAATAAAATCTGAGAATATTGCCATCATGCACCTTCGGAAAGTTGCTGGTGCATTGCACAACCCAAATGGCATCCTTCTAAAAGCAAAGGTGCCATAAGGGCATGTGAAAGTGGTCTTGTCTTGATCTTCAGGTGTATGGCAATTTGATTGTAGCCTGAATACCCATCAAGGAAACAGTAAAACTCTTTCCCTGCCAATTTATCAATCATCTGGTCAATGAAAGGCAATGGAAAATGATATTTCCTTGTTGCCTTGTTGAGCTTTCTGTAATCCATACGAATTCTCTAACCAGTCACAATTCTGGTGGGAATTAATTCATTCTTGTCATTAGCTATAACAGTCACTCTCCCTTTCTTTGGAACACATTGCACTGGACTAACCCAAGAGCTATCTGAGATTGGATAAATAATTCCAGCATCCAACCATTTAATGATCTCCTTCTTAACTACCTCCTTCATCACTGGATTAAGCCTTCTTTGTGCTTCAATGCTGTTCTTGGCATTTTCCTCCAGAAAAATTTTGTGCATACAAAGAGTAGGACTTATGCCTTTTATGTCAGCCATTTGCCACCTTATAGCCTTCTTATCTTTCTTCAAAACAGTGATCAATTCCTCTTCCTGCTGCAAGCTCAAATCAGTAGCAATAATAACAGGAAGAATGTTATTCTCACCCAAATAAGCATACTTCAGGTGTGGAGGTAGCACTTTCAATTCCAGCTCAGGAGGTTTTTCAACAGAGGGAATATTGGATTTTGAGCTCTTATCACTGAATTCTAGTGACTCATACTTTCTGAACCACAATTGATTTACTGAGGCCTTCTCTTCTGTCTTTTTCTCCTGCTCAAATTCACAATCAGGGGCATTCAGTTCCTGTTTCAGCACATCATTGTCCCTTAAGAATTGATGTTGAACCAAGGAATCAATGGTTCTAACAAAGGAACATTCTTCCACATTTTCTGCAGGATATTTGAGAGCATTAAGAACATTAAATTTTATTTCTTGATCATTGAATCTCATAGTGAGTTCACCCTTCTGCACATCAATCAGTGTTTTCCCTGTGGCAAGGAATGGTCTTCCTAAAATAATAGGCATCAGCTTCAAAATCAAGAATAATAAAGTCAGCAGGAAATACCAATTTGTCAACTTTAACAAGCACATCTTCGATTTTTCCTTCTGGATAAGCTAGAGTTCTATCTGCCAGTTGCAGAGTCAGTGTTGTAGGCCTGGTGATCAGCGGTCGTACGCGGGTCAAAATAATTAAAAGATTTACCTATAGTATTCAAGGCAAGAGACCTTGGTCGTCTCACGAGGACCTCTAATACCAAAATTACCAAATTCAGGAGGTACAAAAATCAACAATAATGAAAAGGGGGGGTTTTGTGAAACAGTTTACATTGAGAGAATTGCTCGATTAGAGACAATTGATTCAATGTTTCGGATGCTCGCCTTGGATTTATCATTGTGTTCTAAATAACAACAATTTATTTAATTTCAATTCACAAATGACATAAACTAACTAAACAAGCGTAATCATTTATAATGACCACACCGCTTCGCCGTTGTCAAAACAAATGGTTCAATCGATCACGAGGCGGACAAGCCGCTCAAAAACGCAACCAATATCATAACAGAATTCTAATCAACCTCTATCAATTTCTACTCAAATCAATTAATTTAAGCAAATAACTAATTCAAATAATAAAAGTTACGAAACAGATGCATATAATCAAGCCGTTCATACACAACAACCAATCGCATTTCGCAATAAAGACAAAACAATTAACTAAGGAAACGAATCAATAGATTGTATACATTCAAACCAAATTGAAATTGATAGAGATGGAATTAAAGTAATTAAAACGAAATTGTATTAAACATTAAACACCGAACCTCAAAATCAGAATCTACAACCTTTCACCGATGAATCAACTTAGGAGCTTAGGCTTCCATGACTGCCAGGTACAACGATTTTGTAAAATAAAAACGCCGATCTGATAAAACGACTGATTAGTCTCTTTAAGTCTCACCAAAGAATAACCTAAATCCCTTAACGGGTTATAAGATAAAAGCCCGATAAATCCACTAAAATTAGGCCCAAAACCCGTTTTACATTTTACTGCGTCCGTAATTCGCAGTTTTGACATTGAAGACAACAGAATTGGGTTTCGAGCCCAACATGAGAATTGTAGCTCTGTTCCTTAGCTTTCCAACGCATGCTCGCACGCCTCAATCGGATAACTGTAGCCAAAGTTATGGCCTGCAGAGTGGACAGGGGTCAATATGCAGAAACACAAAAGTTAATCAATAATTTACTATATCTTGCCTAATTAAGACCCAAAGTCTAGAAATGTGCTAAGACTTAGATATTAGGTACAGTAACACAATCAAAAACACTAAATGCAAAGCTATAAAGAGTGCATTAAAATGCACCGATCAAATTCTCCCACACTTAAGCTTTTGCACTGCAAAACTCACAAACAAAGCAAAGATGCATTTCCAATGAATTCCAAGGATACAAAGTGGCAAGCAAAATGCTCATTCAAGGTTTCAAGGACTCATGGCAATCATGAACAACATCTAATTACCTTCAAAGCAACCAAGAGGATAGAATAACCAAAGAGTGCATCAAAAGTGATAGAATCCTCACAAGAAAGCATTTCTCTCAAACTCTCAAGTGTCTAGGCTAGTGTTTACACTCAAAGTACATCATGGAAGCTAGCACTCCCATAGGCTTGACAAGACTCTAACATCCACACTTGAAACTCATGCACACAAAGATCAAAAGATCTTTATTAAGGTTATAATGGGGCCAAGGTCAAGGTGGGATAAATGAAAGGGGAACTAGGCTATAAAATCAAAGAGGATAGAGGAGCAATGGAAAACAATTACCAAATAATCATGGGGGAACAATTCAACCACAATTCAATCCATTGTTTTTTTTCGAAATTGATATGCTCCACTACTCTTTTGTTTTTATTTTTTTTTTATTTTCTTTTGCCAAAATCCCAGTGAAGCAATGAAGCACAACACTACATTTTTTTTTTACAACCACAATTCTGAGCCCCCCCCGCACTTTTGCAAATTTATTCTCATTTTTTTTCAAAGCTCCTTAATCCCCTAAGATTGGGTCATAACATTGTTTTTCACTTTTAGGCTTGTAATGAGCTATATAACAAAGAATGGGATAAATAGGCTCAAAGGGGCTAAACAAAGGGATAGTTGCAAGGCATACTTATTTGGCTAGTGGCTAAAAAGAACAAAAATTGCCTAGATCATTTCAATGCATGCATGTGAACAAGAGTTTCAACAAGAGTCAAGTCAAGTTTTAGAGTAACCAACAATCATGAGTGAAATCACTCAAGAAAGAAAGAGAATGGCAAAATGTATTCCATCCATTATAAGGCCCAAAACTCACCAAGGAAAATATCTATCACAAAAGATGCACAATTTAATATTCCAAACCAACTTATCACGCTAAGAATGCAAGGAAGTCATCCATATCATGCCACAAGACCTATAGTCCTAGAATAGTGAAATCACTCCCCACTCATACAAACCAAGAAACCCAATGAAAATGCATGCAATTTTTTTTTAAAGAAATTACTCAAAACAAAAACAAAACTACTAAGCTACTAAAAGACACCCCCCACACTTAAATCATACATTGTCCTCAATGAAAACAACAAGCATAAAACAAGAGTAGGGAGGAGGGACTCCCTGGTCAAATCAAGTAGTAGGTGGGATGTTCCAATAAGAGTTCTTCTATGGGTGCATCTTCAAATGCTGAACTCTCATGGAATACTTTGGCGGTCATTCATTGACTTTGAAAATTTTGTTTGTCGCTCACTTTTAACTTCAATCACACTATGAGGAAAAACATTAGTAATATGACAAACGCCAATCCACTTGGATCTAAGTTTCCTACCATAATTTTTCACCGGGAGTTGAACAACAAGACTTTTTGCCCAATGGAGAACTCCTTCCCTAGAAATCATCTTGTCATGGAAGTGCTTAGTTTTCTCCTTATAAATTTGAATTCTCATAGGCTTACTAAGCTCCTCAAGTTGTTGCAATTGAAGCTTTCTCACCGCTTTTTTCCGCTCAAGATTACAACCTTTTACCGCCTAATAAGCACTCCTGTCTATCTCCACCGGAGGTGGCGTACCAAACACAAGTCTAAAGGGAGACATCCCTATTGGTGTTTTCAGAAGTCGCTCTGCGAGCCCAAAGAGCCTCTTTCTAGCTGCGCTCAGCCCTTCTGCTTGGTTGCACCATCTTTTCCGTAATTTGTTTAATTTCTCTGGCTTGAAATCTCAGCTTGCCCATTAGTTGGGGTGGTAAGTGTAGAAACCCTATGCACCACCCCCATACTCCAAGCAAAGCTTCCATGGTGCGACATAAATGAGAACCTTGGTCACTTATGATGGCTCTTGGAATACCAAACCCAGAAAATTTGGGACCTGACAAAATCCACAACAACTTTAGAATCATTATACGAGTGGCTTTTGCCTCCACCCATTTGGAACATAATCAACAAAGAAGGGATATAAGTAAAACCAAAAGAAACAGGAAAGGGCCCATGAAATCAACTTCAAACATCAAATACCTCCAAAAAGCATGGGTCACGAGGCATTTCACTCCTACGAGTGATTGCCGTCCAAATTTCTTTCGACACTGCTCACAAGTGCGAAAGTCTCAAATGCATCTTTAAAAATGGTGGGCCAATAGAAACCCGAAGTCTAAGACTTTTCAGCCGTCGAGAACCAAAGTGTCCACTTCACCGAGAAGCATGATGTAATTGAAGAATGGATGGAACCTCGTGGTAAGGTACACATCGCTTCAATCACCTGGTCACTACCAAACTTCCACAACAGGATCATCCCACACAAAAATATTTTGCATCACTTTTGAGCTTATGTACCAGACCTTAGATGCATGTGGTTGTACCCTGTACCGGAGTGGGAGGGAATCCTCACTCTCTCTATCCCGCTAAGTGGTCACCACTAAGTTCTCGCTCCGCCTTATCTTTAATCTCCAAATCAAATTCTTGGAGGAAGCAACATCCCCTTATCAATCTTGGCTTTGCCTGGTTTCTTTAAAAGAAATTTCAAAGTCGCATGGTCAAGAAACAACCACCTTGGAACTAAGCAAAATATGACTGAACTTATCAAGAGCAAATACAATTGCTAAAAGCTCCTTTTCTGTGGTGGTGTAGTTAATTTGTGCAAGATCTCAAAGTCCTAGAAGCATAATAAATAAATGGGCACTTTGTCAACTCTTTGTGCTAGAACCGCCCTCAATGCATAATTAGATGCATCACACATGATTTCAAAGGGGAGGTCCAATCGTGTGGTTGATGATGGGAGTAGAAGTCAAGGACTTCTTGATACAATCAAAGGCCTGCTTGCATTTATCATCAAACGTAAAGCTAACATCCTTTGCAGCAGGTTTGTCAATGGAAGAAGCGATCTTCGGCCAAATCCTTGATAAAGCGCTACCAGAAACCTGGCATGACCAAGAAATGAACGAATCTCGCGAATGCAAGATGGGTAAGGCAAACTAGAAATCACTTCAATCTTGGCAGGATCTACTTGCATTCCTTTTTTAGAGATCACATGCCCTAAAACAATACCCTGTCCTACCATAAAATGGCATTTTTCATAATTTAGAACAAGGTTAGTTTCAATGCATCTCTGCAAAACTCTATCCAAACTACTCAAACATGAATCAAATGAAGAACCATAAACAGTAAAATCATGCATAAACACTTCTATGCAATTTTCTATCAAATCAGCAAAATACTAATCATGCAATACTGGAAAGTCCCAGGTGCATTGCATAGCCAAAAGGCATCCTCCTATAGGCAAAAAGTGCCAAAGGGCAAGTGAATGTGGTCTTTTCTGGTCCTCTGCAATATGGATTTGAAAGTAACTCTGAAAAACCATCAAGAAACAATAATGTGACTTACCACCAACCGTTCAAGCATCTCGATCAATGAACTGGCAAAGGAAAGTGATCCTTTCGTTGCACTGGTTAAGTCTCACTGTAATCAATACACACTCTCCAAATATTCTCAACCCTCAGGGGATGAGTTCATTATTTTCATTCCTCACCACCGTGAGACCACTCTTTCTGAACCACTTAGGCCGGCTTACCCATTGACTATCGAATTGGGTATGATGCTGATACCGTAGGAGCTTTGGTCACCTCCTTTTTCACAACATCTAAGATTAATGGGTTAAGCCGCCTGGAAGGCTGCCTAATGCATTTCGCCCATCCTCAAGTAAAATCCCCGTGCATACACATGGATGGGCTAATACCAGAATATCAAGGTCCATCCGATGGCCTTTTTGTATTTTTTCAAGATCGCAATGCCTTCTTCCCGCCGTAATCAAGGTTAGGCCGCACAATATCACGGGTAAATCACCACCCTCTAAATATGCATATTTTAACTCTTTGGGAGTGGCTTAAGCTCTAGGAACCTGGTTTTTCAATGTAGGCAGAATCTTAGTAGCGTAAGCTACATTCGCAACAAAGCCTATGTCATCGGGGACATTAGTAAAGTGTCAACCTCGCAAATGCACTAACTTCAAAGACAAGTATGAGTGTTAGTGCAACAATCTAAAGTAACATCGTCAAAGAAATCGACCAATGAAGGAAAATCGCAGTAACAACATCTAATAAACATCATCAACCAAATCAATGAGCAATTCAATATGAAAAAGGGAATGCTCTTCCATGGGGTGTTTCATAGCATCAAAGATATTAAATTTTACAACGCTATCACCAAATTCCATGGAAAGAGTCCCGCATTCAACATCAATTTTTGCCTTCGCGCTTTTCAAGAACGGCTCGCCTAAAATGATGGGTGACTAATTTGCCGACTTAGTCTGCTCATATCCGAATATAAAAATCATAGGAAAATAAGGTTATCAACTTTAACAAGAACATCCTCAACTGGGCCCAAAGAGTCGAGCACGCTTCTATTTGCAAGTCAATGGTAACACTTGTTTCTGCAGTCCAAGAGCAAGAGAGTTAAAAATGTATGTAGTATTACATTGATCAAGCTCTAGATCTAACATGGCATCATCAAACCGATTGTTGCCTATGGTGCATCGGAATGGCAAAAGTCCCCTGGATCCTTGCACTTTTGGGGCATGGATTGGAAGAGGGTCAAACATTATGCCCCATGTTTATCTTTTTCATTCCCTTTCAGCCTCCTATTATGTGTACACAACTCTTTCGTAAACTTGGCATATCTTGGAATGCGCTTGATTGCCTCAAGAAGGGGTATGTTCACTTGACCTTCCTAAAAGTATCCAAGATCTCTTATCCCTCTCTCCTCATCTTGTTTTTTTGTACTCACTACTCTACGAGGGAAAGGAAAGGGCACTTTTGTTCATCGTAAATCGCTCAGTGCCTTATTATTTTTCAAAACAATGGTTTCAGTACCTTTGGGGTGTCAACTTTCCCAGATCTCAATGTGATGGCACTAACATTGGGGTTTCGTGCATTCAGATTGACTCAACGCTGAAATGTGCAATTGGTTTGCCCCCAGGGCTTGCATCGACAATTGTGGGTAGCCATCTGGCCCCATCTGTGTGCACCAACCGACCGGTGCATCCTGCTCTTCCGTTGAACCGGAGGTTTTGGGCAGCCATCTCGCTTAACTAGATCCTCTAATGAAGGTTCAGTCCGACAAGAATATGGATTATTTTGTCAGCTGGGTCGTTGTGCAAACTTTGATTTCCCATCTAAGGTTAGATGGTTCCTCCAGCAGGTGATACCTCAAGTAGAGGACAAATCGATATTGGCCGAGGGTTAAAGATGTTAGCCGCATATGCTTGAGGGCGCCAAAGATTAGGGTCCTCTTGCAGTGGCAGACATGCAGTGGTGCTATGCAGGTGCAAATACCGCAAACCCTTGCTATCGACTGACTTGCCAATTTTTTTACCAAAGCCGTGAGTTCTTCCAACTGCTTTCCAAGTTCTCTCACTAGTAGCCTATATCTCATTCACTCCCTTGTTAGAACCTTCACAGAATTGCTTCGGCCAGTGAATTGTTGGGAGTTGATGGACATATTTTCTATTAAAGCTCTTGCATCCGCTGGGGTTTTGTCTACAAGTGCCCTCCACTAGCAAAGATCCATAATATTTCGTCTACGGGCAATAAACCCTGGTAGAAGTAAGTCGGATGAGTAGTCAGAGATTTGATGACAGGCGCTGCACACAACTTCTTAAATCTCTTCCAAGATTCATGTAAAGACTCAGTGGGGTTCGCTGATGCCACATATCTCTTTTTCCTGATTAGGCAATTAACGCGAGAAAGAACTTCTCTAGGAACAACTTTTTCAAGGCATTCCAATTTTCAATGTAACTCGTCAAGGTAATACAACCAATCCTTGGTCGATCTTGGAGTGAGAGCGGAAGGCCCTCGCTTAATGTGCTCCTGGAATTCCTTGGGCTTCATGGTCGAAAGCACACAATGTGGAACTCCTTAAGATGTTTGTGTGGATCATCACCGAAGACACTAAACTTTGGCAACAAGTGTATTAAACCTTGATTTTAATTCAAAAGGAATACCACTTCAGGATAATTAATACACAGAGCATTGTAAGTAACATCAGGTGCAGCAAGTTCCCTAAGTGTTCTATCAGCCATATTAACAGAATTAGAATCAAAATCAGAATCAGAATCAGAATCAAATAGATTATGACTAAAGATGATGTCACTATCACTATCACTAACCTCTATATGATCCCTAAGTCTATGATGCAATGTTCTCTCAATTTCAGGGTCAAAAGGATGCAAGTTAATAGTATTGGACCTAGTCATGCACTGTATATAGCAAGGAATAGGAAAATGCAACAATTCTAGAAATACCAACTATGTCCCTACACTAAAATAAATGCAAAAAATAGAAAACAACTAAAATCTACTCTAAAAATTATAAAAATACCACGAAAAATCTAATTAAATCAAAATAAAGATATGCAAATTTTTTTGGATTTTTTCGGAGATATGAAAAATTAAAAAAAATTAATTAAAAATAGAAAACAAGGGAATTTGGGATTTTGAGCCTGTTGTCCCGTAGTTGTACTGGACTTTAACTTGATCCTGGATTTTTTCGATTTTCAGGGTTTCTGAGCAATCTGACGAGATTGCGAAAAACCGATTTTTTATTATTTTCGCCATAAACCCTAGAATCATAGATCGTGAGCCTCGCCACTTTACAACCTGTAACAAGACCTGGAAACACAACAAGAAAAACGCAAGAAACGTCAGTAATTAGTGGGTCCTGAGATTGGTAATCTCTAATTAGAGATCTCCGGCAACGGCGCCAATTTGATCAGTGGTCGTACGCGGGTCAAAATAATTAAAAGATTTACTTATAGTATTCAAAGCAAGAGACCTTGGTCGTCTCACGAGGACCTCTAATACCAAATTCAGGAGGTACAAAAATCAACAATAACGAAAAGGGGGGGTTTTGTGAAAACAGTTTCTGTTGAGAGAATTATCGTGACAGAGAGACAATTGATTCACCTGCCTCGATGCTCGTCTTGGATTTATCACAGTGTTCTTAATAACAACAATTTATTTAATTTCAAATTCACAGCTGACATAAACTAACTAAACAAGCGTTAATCGCTTTATACGATTCACACCGCTTTCAGCCGCAAAACAATGAGTTCAATCGATCACGAGCGACAAGCGCTGCCTCAAAACGCAACCAATATCATAATGTAATTCTAATCAACCTCTATCAATTTCTAGTCGAATCAATTAATTTAAGCACCAACTAATTCAAATAATAAAAGTTACGTAAATAAATGCATATAATCAAGCGCTCATACACAACCTAATCGCATTTCGCAATAAAGACAGAACAATTAACTAAGCGAAAACTAATCAATAGATTGCATACATTCAAACTAAATTCAAAATTGATAGAGATGGAATTAAAGAAATTAAAACGAAATTGTATTAAATATTAAACACTAACCTCAAAATCAGAATTCACAACCTTTCTTCGATGAATCAACTTAGGAGCTTAGGCTTCATGGATTCCGGCTAGGGTACAACGATTTTGTAAAATAAAACGTCAGATCCGATAAAACGGCTGATTAGTCTCTTTTAAGTCTCAGCTCAAAGAATAACCAAATGCCTTAACGGGTTATAAGATAAAAAGCCCGATAAACGACCAAAATTAGGCCCAAAACCCGTTTTACATTTTAATCGTCCGTAATTCGCAGTTTTGACATTGAAGACAACAGAATTGGGTTTCGAGCCCAACAGGAGAATTGTAGCTCTGTTCCTTAGCTTTCCAACGCATGCTCGCATGCCTCAATCGCATAACTGTAGCCAAAGTTATGGCCTGCAGAGTGGACAGGGTCAATATGCAAGAACACAAAAGTTAATCAATAATTTACTATACTGCTCAATTAAGACCCAAAGTCTAGAAATGTGCTAAAACTTAGATATTAGGTACAGAACACAATCAAAAACACTAAATGCAAAGCTATAAAGAGTGCATTAAAATGCACTGATCACCTGGCCTTACCAATTCCAAGCTGTTGGAAGATGGACTTAGGCATTAGATTAATGCTTGCCCCTAAGTCACATAGAGCTCTCCCACAATAAGTGTCACCAATAGTGCAAGGAATGGTAAAACAGCCAGGATCTTTTAGCTTTTGGGGGATCTTGCTTTGCATCAGCATACTGCACTCCTGGGTCATAGCAACTGTCTCAAATTCTCCCAGCCTCCTTTTCTTGGTTAGAACATCCTTCATGAACTTTGTGTAGTTTGGCATTTGTTGCAAGGCATCAACTAATGGAATGTTGATGTGCAACTGTTTCAGTACATCAATGAACTTGTCAAACTGCTTGTCTTGATGGGCTTTCTTAAGTCTCTGAGGGAATGGTGGAGGTGGAAATTCAGGAATTAATCTGTTGCTTGTAGTTGCTGGTGTAGCTTTCTCAAGTGCAGTGCGAATTGGTCTTTGGGATGGCACTGCACTCGCCTGTAGTTTTTGGCACTCAGACTCTTTTTCTTTTTCTTTTGAAGGCTGGCTAGTGGTAACATCAGGCCTTTGGGAAGGACCTGGTAATTCAGGACCACTCCTCAAATATATGGCTTTTATTTGCTCTCCCCTGTGGCTTGGCGAGTTCAATTATGTGCAATGAACCACTTGGTCTTTAGTTCATAGCTGTTGCAATCTGCCCCAATTGATTTTCCAAGTTTTTAATTGTTGCCCCCTGACTTTGGTACTGGGCTTTAGTTTCATTCATGAAAGCCTTCAGCATAGCCTCCATTGAGTTGTCAATAACAGGAGCAGCAGCTTTTTGAACTGGTTGAGCAGGCAAACTAGGGGGATGTGTGGGCTTTGTAGACACAGCAGCAGGTGCTGCAGGATTATTGCTACTCCATGAAAATTTGGGTAATTTTTCCACCCAGGGTTGTAGGTGTTGGAGTAAGGATTATTGTTTTTGTTGAAATTCCCTACATAATTGACAGATACAGGGTTGCTAGGGCACTCCTCATATAGATGACCTCCTCCACAATACACACAAGAAATAGCCTTGGCCTGCACATGTGCAGATTCTGCAGAATTAACAGGTGTTGTGTTGGCTCCAGCAGTATTCAGATTTTTCAACATGTTTGCAATTGCAGCCACCTGTGCAGATAAGGCTGTCATTTCACTCACTTCATGGACTCCAGCAACCTTCTTTGCAGCACTCAATCTAGCAGTGGGCCACTGATAACTGTTTGCAGCAATGGTCTCAATTTTCTCATATGCATCATTGTAAGACTGTGCCAAGAGGGCACCACCAGAAGAGGCATCAAGCATGTCTCTTGTTCTTCCTGAAAGACCATTATAAAATGTTTCCATTTGAATGCAAATAGGTATGCCATGGTGAGGGCATTTTCTGAGCAGCTCCTTAAATCTTTCCCAAGCTTCAAACAGTGATTCCTCTTCATTTTGCCTGAAAGATGTAATTTCATTCCTCATCCTAGCATTCTTGATTGGAGGGAAATACTTGGTGAGGAATTTTTCTGCCATTTCATTCCAATCAGTGATAGAGTTGGGCTCCAAGGAATTTAGCCAAGCCTTGGCTCTATCCTTCAAGGAATATGGGAATAGCCTAAGTCTGAAAGCATCATCTGTAACTCCAGGAATTTTGAAATTACTGCACACTTCAAGGAATTGTTTCAAGTGCAAATGAGGATCGTCTTGAGGTGTGCCACCAAATTGTCCCACAGTTTGCAGCATTTGGAACATCATAGGCTTAAATTCAAAGTGATTTGCAGTGATGTCAGGCCTTACTATGCCCGTGTGCATAGTTTGAGGATCAAAAACAGCATAGTCCCTCATTGGCCTGTCCCTATCATTGGCCAAGCCTATGATATCAGCATTCAGCACCAAGGCTTGGTACTGACTGTGAACACTGTGTTGGAACTGAACACTGCCTTCTTCTTCTGCATCAGGAATTGATTCTTCAGTATGGGGACCAGTGCCTGCCATATTTGCAGCAGCACCTAATGCAGCAAAAGCTTGCCTCTCCCTTAACAACCTTCTGAAAGTTCTGTCAATCTCAGGATCCAACTGATATTCAGGTGCAGTGTGCCTGCGCATATGCAGAGTTGAGCACTAACAGCTGACACAAACACCAAAAGAATTAGAATATCTCAACTAACAAACCTACTAAATTCAAAACTATGTGAATTTAACCAATTCAATCCCCGACAACAGCGCCAAAAACTTGTTGTATGAAATAATGACAGTTGTGCAAGTATACACAATCGCAACAAGTAGTAAAGAGTAAATCAAGATCGTTCCCACGAGGATTGATTAATTGCTTTCACAAGTTTTTCCAATAGTAAGTGAGTTAGTGAGTAAATAATAAAAACAGAAAATAAACATCAAGTTTTTGTGGTTTTAATAACTGAACAAAACAGAATTAAGCAAGTGATTTGAGTAAAATTTGGATAAAGACAGCTAAGAATCAGTTCATTCATATTTCCACCAAGTTGGTTTCAGTGCCATAAGTCAGTGCCATTTGACACTTGGGCACAGGGCACTAATGTGTGTGCCTTTCAGCACTTTCACCAAGGTCAAGTAAAGGGTACCTTATGTCTAAGCCCCCATTATGTTCTCCCTTATCTAGTTAATGTGGCCAAGAACACCCTACAAGACAGATTTCCTATGACTAGTTTAATCAAAATCAATTAAAGTGTCCTTTAAATTGATACCCCTTATATTGCCTCATGAAATCAGCATGTTATCACCTTTCAGCATCTAACATACAAGTACCTAACTAAAGTTGATCAGGCTCAAGTTAAATATGTAAGCAATAAAATCGCATGAGACAAAGGTACAAAGGCAAAGACAAATAAACGTTCACCAACCAGGTTTCAATACAAAATCACTTCATCCTAACTTAAGAAAGTTAGCTCATGATGAGCCTAAAAATAAAAAAACAGAAACTGGTGCTAAAAACAGAATCCATGGCACTAAAGTAAGAGTTCAGAAACTATTACAGATATGGAATAAAACAGTAAACAGAATTGCTCCCAGCTTTGTGAGCTCGAGAACCACTCCTTAAACAGCAATGTCTTGCTGAATCTTCTTCACTCTGTACCGAACAAGTTCCTTCTCTCCATGGACAAAACTAAGAGCTTGAGTTAATGGTGTTTGAAGGAGAAGAGAAGAAATGCGGCTGCTTCTTTTAGAGGGGACAGATGCTGCCCTAGCAGAGAAATATCAGAACCAGCCTCTTTTACTTGATTAGGTCATTGTCCTTTTATAGTCTCTCCTTAAATGGGCTAGCCAATGCTAATCCCAAGAAAGATGTTGTTTTTTTGGCCCAAAAATAAAGGTTTTTTGTCCTTTAACTAGCTGAGAGAAAATGCTTTGCAGAGAGGACCACCAAGTGCACATGCTGCAGTCTATAAAATAAAGGACAGAGTCCTTTTCTTCATCTTAAATCACTAGGCCACGCTGCTGCACTAAAGTCAAGGCTGCTCGCATCAGGACCCGGTGCCATGGCACCAAATTTGGCACTGAACATTTCTTCCATAAAATCCTGCACACTAGCAAAACACATTAAAATGCTCATAAAAACACCAACGTGCCTTAAACAGCACCAAGCAAGGGAAATCACATTATTTACATAATTCTAATAATTAAAGGATCTAAATTACTCTTAAACTCACATGATTCATAGTGATAAAAGCATAAATAACTCTTATTTCTAAGAGTTATCAATAATCAATATTCATTACATGTCCAAAAAAATTGCAAAAAGTACAAACAAAGACAGTTATAAATCCATTTACAAAATCACACTAGCAAAACACATTAAAATGCTCATAAAAACACCAACGTGCCTTAAATAGCACCAAGCAAGGGAAATCACATTATTTACACAATTCTAATAATTAAAGGATCTAAATTACTCTTAAACTCACATGATTCATAGTCATAAAAGCATAAATAACTCTTATTTCTAAGAGTTATCAACAATCAATGTTCATTACATGTCCAAAAAAATTGCAAAAAGTACAAACAAAGACAGTTATAAATCCATTTACAAAATCAGATTGAATAACAAACAAAAAAAACAGAGCAGGGATGCGCATGGCATCCTGCTAAAATAGCACCAACAACAACAAGCATTTTGAGAATGAGTCCAAAGTCCTTTCTTCTGGTTCCTCTGTTTCTTTCCATTTTTTTCTCCAACCAAGCATCTTTATAGGCACCACTCTGCCACCCCTTGCAGACCCCTCCCACAACCCTGCAATAAGCAGGCCAACATTGTCTCATTAGAGCTCCTCAACTCTATAAATTCCACAACAGAATAACAGAGAGGGGGAGGAATTTCTGAGGAATTTCTGAATTCGTTTTACCACCAAGCAAAGAATTAAAGGCTCTACATTGGGGGCCTAATTCAACTGAGTTTTAAACACAAGAGAAAAGAATTGAATTGGGTATTAAGAAAGGCAACGAGAAGCATCATAGAAAAAGGAATCGTAGAAGCAGAGGAGAAAAGAGAAGGAACCAGTGTCAGTACCTCTTACTTGGAACCCAGGTAGGACCTTTCGAACATTTTTGCGTCTTGATTTAATCAGTCTAGCTTCTCGTATGAAAAGGGTCAATAGAGGTATCTTGTGAGCAAACATAAGATGAGAACCAGAGAACGAAAAACATAGGAATTGAAGTTAAAGGACAATCATAGAATAAATCATAGAAAGGAATAAGAGAAACTGAAATCAGAATGAGAGGTTAGAGATTAAAATTGATGAATCAGAAAAACTAGGAAAAGAGAGACCTGGTAAAGAGAAGGAGAAGGAAAAGGTGGAGCCACCGCCTGTCGCCGCGCTGGTGGGCGATCACCACCGCGCGTGGCCCTCTCTCGTTGCCCACTGCTGCGAATCGTCGTTCGCCACCGGACCGGAATCGACGCGGCCAACCATGGTCGCACGCTAGCTCCCTCTCGCGCTTTTCCCTCTCTTCCCCCACGGTTTCACCGCGGTCACTTTCTCGTGACCTCCACCCGTCACGCGCAGGGCATGCGCGGCCAAGGATAGCGTGTGCCGGCCGCATCTTCTTCTTCTCCCTCGCGGTCGCCTCCCCTTTTCCCCTTATGCGCCGTTCCCCCTTTCCATCCTCTCTCTCAATCAACCATCTTTCTTCTTTTCTTTATCTCACATTTTTCAGATTTTTCTCTCCCTGTTCCATGTATACCAGCGCAACGCCTTCCCCTATTCTTTTTCCCTTTTGATTTGTTTGGGTTAACCTAATAGAAATTTCTAGGTTGTTTAGTGTTTTTTTTTTGTATCATATTGTTTTGTTGGGCTCGTAGCCCATTTGTTTTTAGCAGATCATTTTTTTTACATCTTTCTTTTGTTTTGCTTGTCTGTATCTACCCATACGTTCTTTTGATTAATTTTAGTTTTGTTCCGTTTTAAATTTGTTTAACTAATTTCAACCCCTTTTAGCTTAAAAAATATATGTGTATAACAAAAAATATTAGTAGTGACAACGCCAAATCCGCTTTTGGTTTGGTCACTACGCAAACCCTTTTTTCGATTTTGAAAAAAACTTAAAATCAATGATTACTTCAAATCTTCTTTTGGTTTGGTTATCATAATTTCCTAATAAAAAATCTAATAAATATTAGTAGTGACAACGCCAAATCCACTTTTGTTTTGGTCACTACGCAAATCTTTTTCCAATTTCAAAAAACTTAAAATCAATGACTACTCCGAATCATCTTTTGGTTTGGTCATTACAAAAATCTTAATAAAATATCTTAAAATATTAGTAGTGATTTCAAATCCACTTTTAGTTTGGTCATTACGCAAACCACAAAAAATTAAGTCAAATTGATTAATTAAAACCAACCAACACACAATCATTTTCTACCCAAGAACTACTAGCCTTTGATTTCTCCACTGCATTAGAGATACGTAGGAGCAGGAGCCCATTCCTGTCAAGCACAAAAATAAACAAACTTTTATTAAGTCCTCTTTTGTATCTTTGTTAGTTCTTTCTTTTTTTTGAATAAAAGGGAAATAGATATTTTTAGAAGTTAATATAATTTTGCACAATTAATTAAAGGTAACCTTTTTCGAAAGGATGTCGTAGGGTGCTAATACCTTCCCTACGCATAATTCGACTTCCGAACCCAAATCTGGTCTCAAGAACCATTTTCTTCAAAAAATGGTTTTTCCCAATATTTTTCCTACGAAATAAATTATTGGTGGCGGCTCCATTAAACTCGAACAATCCTTTCGGATTTTTCGTTCGCTACAAAAGGAAACGAAAAAGAAGACGCACGAGATGCAGATTGAAGAGAGAAGAGAACCTGTGCCTTCAGATCTGGGAAACAAAAATGAAGACGCAAATGAACTCTGCCTTAGTTGCCTATAAACTCTGCCTCAGGGTGCACTCTCTGATTTTCCTCTCTATCTATCTATTTATCTATCTATCTATCTATTATTATTATTATTATTATTATTATTATTATTATTATTATTATTATTATTATAGACAACGTTTCCTCGTTTGTTCTTTTAATTTTTTTATCAAAATTGTTCTTTAAACTTAAGAGAACATTATCTATACTGTTGTCAAAAAAATAAAAAATAGGAAATAAAAAAAATGTTCTCTATTCATTTTTGAAAACATTTTTGAACAGTTGTGCATAAAGTAGACAAAATTTCTCTAGTTAAGGCAGCATAGCAAATAAATGTTGCCTATTGGGCTTTAACACAACAGTTTTTAAGCTGATACGTATAAAGGTGTTGTCTTATATATAAAATGTTGTAGTGAGTGATCAAACGAATGACGCCGGTTGCAAATCATGTCTAGTGGTACGTGTATGACATGGATCATGGATGTAGTACGCATGAAGTCACATCTTGCATAATATGCTTTCGAATATGGGCCTCCATGATTGACCATTAAGCTTTTGCCTAGTCTGAAACAAAATCAAACATACTCTATATAATTATTACATATTCTAGGTTGATTTTAGCAAAGCCATTACTCCATCTAATCTTGCAGTTGTAATTTAATCGTGAACACCGGAAATTTCCCATTTTTGATAAACTTTATTATTTGGTGCTATAACGTTACAATGTTTTAAATTAGTACATGATGGGACCCGTGTACTTTATTCCTCTTAAAGGATGTAGTTCTAGAATCCCTTCGATTATATTTCTAAAATCATATCTTTTTCTTTTTTGAGATACTGAAATTATAGCCGTTTTTTTTTATTTAGGACTATTGTTGGCTACTCACGGAGTGTCCCAACGCTTTCAACGAAAGATTAATCTCTGCCCGCTCGAGAATCAAATAAAGACTGGCCAACACATTTTTTAACTCTGCAGGAATCGAACCTGAAAGCACCAAGTCGACCCCCCGAGTCCCAGGGCAGGCTACTCCACTAAGCCAAACGGTGTTGGTTTGAAATTATAGCCGTTTAAAACCACATACATTTTTTTCCTATATATCTTAAATAGGGGCCCTAGTTTTAATGATAAAATATATTATAACATACGTTTATATTTACACATGCCCTTTAGATTTCAGTACTTAATGCTATATTAAGAATACGTCTCGTTACCGTTAGTATTTGACGTTGCACACATCCACATATTAGTCTTTTATTTCTTGGATAAAAACATTCTTCTTCCGTTCTTTTTTACTTATCGGTTTTTAAGAAAAAACTTATTCTTTTTTATTTCTCATTTTGATAGTTTAAGGTTATATTAATTACTTATTTCTCAATTATATCTTTAATTATTTATTATAAAAATAGAAATAAGTGTGATAGATAATAAACAATTGGCTAAAATACTGTTTTAGTCCCTTATGTTTATTTTAGGTTTCAGTTCGGTCCCTTATATTTTATTTATTCCGAATTAGTCTCTTATATTACAAAAGTTATACCAGCATGGTCCTTCTATTAATAACACCGTAAAACCAATGAGTTGACAGATGAGTTGGCACGTTGGGGGACCAAATTAAAACAAAAAAATAACGTAAGGGACCAAATTGAAACATAAGGGAAGGACCAATTTGGTGTCAATTTGGTTCTTACGTTATTTTTTTGTTTCAATTTGGTCTCTCAACGTGCTAACTCATCTGCCAACTTATCAATTTCACGGTGTTATTAACGGAAGGACTATGTTGGTATAACTTTTGTAACGTAAGGGACCAATTCGGAACAAATAAAACATAAGGGACCAAACTGAAATCTAAAATAAACGTAAGGGACTAAAACAGTATTTTAGCCTAAACAATTAAGGATATCATAGGAAAAAGACTAATAACTTTATCAAAAACAATAAAATTTATCAGTTTCATTAGTTTGTATAAAACAACTTTAAAAGACAAGTAAAAAAGAATGGAGGTAGTAGAAGAAAAAAGAAAACCGTTTTTCCGACAAAAGGAAGAAAAAAAAAAGAACTATATAATCAATTACACGGAAACAGTTTCTCTTTTTATTTTTGTTAGGTTGCATAGGCGTCTTTTATGATTGGATAAGTTTGCAATTTCTGCATTCATCGTTCATCTATGATTAATCATAAAAGTTGTCAAAAAAATGATTAATCATAAAGCACAAATTAGGAGGGCGTTTTTTACGGCTTTTCCAAGCATAAAATCACTTTTTTTTAATGTAAAAAATCTTTTTTTTTAATTTTAAGTGTGTTTGTTTAAGATTTTTTAAAAAATTATTTTCCTAAAAAAATAATTTTTAAGCTAAAAAGGAAAAGCTGAAATTATTAGCTTCTGTAGAGAGGGCAATGCGGTAGATGAGAGAGAGAGGGAAAAAATCTGAATAACACGGAATTTTTACGTGACTATTTTTTTGTTGACGAAATTGCCATCCCTTTTTTTTTCTTTCAAAATGATAACATCTGCCCCTGTTAGGTTTTAGGGTCACACTTCACTGTTACGGCCAGGTCTTCTCCTCTCTTCTGTTGTGCCGGTGTTCTTCTCTGCTGCGCCGGTGTTTTTCTCCATAGCGTCTTTCTTCTCCATGACGCATCAAATAAGTTTTGTTCTCGTTCTTCTTTGTTTCCTTCGTTGTTATCTGTTATTTGTTGTCTAATTTTTCCCAATTAGGTTTTAGGGTCCTATTCTTTTGTGATGCTTTGATTGGATGAAATACACTCGGTTTGTATATGTTATTTGTTGTCTGGTTTAGATTGGAAGAATGAAGAAGAAATTCATTCTTCCAATCCAAACAACAAAAGCAGACAACACAAACCGAGTACAAATTAACTATCTAATAGGAAAAATAATATCATTTTGAATTTGAATTTAAATAAAAAATTTAATTGACATGACATTTTATAATCAGTAAACAACACAAACAACACTGTTAAATAGCACGTAAGTTTTTTCCTTCTCAAAATGAATTGAAGCAAGAAACATTTTTAGATACAAAAAGCATGTTTGTCACAAGATGTGATCATTTTTTTATTCAGTCCCAATTGCAGGCATTCCATTCGGTTAAACAACAATTGGGTTATCTTTATCTCTGTCCATAGAGAGATTCAGTTTAGTCCATTTGGCACGCCTTGTGGAAGTTAAGAGAGCCCCAATTTGACACGCCAGCCCACCAATCAGACCAATCCATAAACCCTGTATCATAAAGAAAATTCAAAAGAAACACAATAATTAGACAAACAAATGCAAAAGGTTTTGACTTTTGACCGTTACTATAAATGAATTATGATTCTTCTTGCCATTAGAACAAACATAATCACACTGCAATAAATATTTCACCTTGTATTCCAAATTGGTCTTAAATCCAATAACACATGAAATTGATTAATAAGATCAAAAGTTGCAAGTTTCACATAAGCAGCTAAGTGCTTTCACCAAAAATAATAATAATAATAATAATAAGCAGCTAAGTGCTATCAACCACATGCTCTGGCCACCTATGCAATCAGGGGCAGTTCCTTGTATATATACGAGGTAGCCATGGATACCAAAAAAAAATGATATAGAATATCAATATATTTTTATTTTCGTCTCCCATTAGTTAATTTTATGAGTTATTAAATAAAGATAAAATTAGTGTGTTTTGTAAATATTATAATATTGTGAATGTTGGTCTATATAAAGCATGTACCATGTGTATTTTGATGTATCAAATCAAGTGAGTTACAAAAATAGTGAGTCAAATTGAGTTTCCTCTTCCATATATACTTCAGTTGCCTATATTTTGTGTGAGTTTGTGAGAAAATTAATTATGATACATTGATATCATAAATAATATTTAGTTCTTTTTCAACGAAATTTGTTTTGCTTAAAAAATTGCTCTTTATATTTGGTTCCCTCGTTAAAAAATAAGCAAGCTCAGCCACTGCATGTAGTATTTAAGACAATCCCCCCCCCCCAAAAAAAGAATTTTATGTTGATGATCAAGTTACAGTGTGTGCGGGTTAATATATAGAGGTGAGGTTCTGATAAGATACCTTGGAAAGAATCTAGTAGTATGAAAATAGCAAGCAAGGGTGTCACTGAAGCAAACTCCTCTTTGATAGTAGAATTACTTAAAAACAGCTGAATCCAGATATCATGGCCAAAAACAAGTGTCAAAACAAAACAGAAACCAAAGAGGAGGGAGAGCTTTAGTTAAAAGGACTAAAACGAAAAATTGGGTATACTATATGTTTTTTTATACCTATAAAATTAGTAAAATTTGATTTTAGTTCCTATAAAAACTTTATTCATTTTTTGTCCTTATATTTAACAAAAATAAGTGTATTTTTAGTCTCTCACCTGGGACTAAAAGCATATAAAACAATATATTTTTAGTTCTCAACAGAGACTAAAAACGAATAAGGACCAAAATTAAATGTTAACAATTTTACAAGGACCATAAATAAATATATCTAACCCTATAAAATAAAGAAAGAGAAATAAACTTGTGGAGAGTGTTAAAATTAGGGAAATTTTTTGTCTTTTCAACAAAAGCATTGGTTCATTGACTTCATTCCCACTTTCTGTCCAGATGGGTGGGAAAGAATCTTGATATGATGCCCAGATGCCTCTTTCTTTACTTTATCATTTTTTTTTCCAAACAAGGAAAACTCCCCTTTACCCTCTTATTTCCCTCCCCTCATTTTCTTTCCTTCCATATATATAACACTTTAGTTCATTTTAATATAATCAAATTTAGTATATATTTTTGGTGACAACTCCCATACCCAAGAGTTTTATTGGGGATGATACCCAGTGTCCAATCATTTGATGCCACATAATTTTTTTATATTTAATTTTTAAGTGAAATTAAGAGCTCATTTGTTATAGCTTTTTTGTAAAAAAAAAATCATTTTTTTCAAAAATAATCACTTTTAAGAGTTTTGCATCTGTTTGTTACATCTTTTAAAAAAATGAGAATTTGAAAATAATCTAAAAACTAATTAAAGTGAGAAGTTATTTTCACTAGATTCTCATAAAAATCATTTTTTTGAATCATTTTGAATTGTTATTTTATCCCATTTTGAATTACTCCATTTTGAATTTATCCCATTTTGAACAATTTTGAATTATTACAATATTCAAATATATATAAAAATTAATTTTTTAAAATAAATATGCTTTCTTGAATATTTTTTCATATCTTTTATGATTTTTGTTTTAAAAAAAGCACTTTTATATGGTTGTATCTTAATAAGTTAAAAATAACTTATTTAAAAAAAAAGTAATTTTTATAATGGTAAACAAACATAAATTAGCATTTGCTTTTCTTAGAAATCTCAAAAACAAAAAACAAAATCACTAAGGCCCCGTTCGGTGTGGTTTTTAGTTTTATGTTTTGAAAATTTCGAAAACTAAATCTAGTTTCAGTTTTAAGTTTTGAGTTTTAGTTTTTTTTCTTTTGAGTAAAATCCACTCTCTTTACCTCGCCTCACTATGAATTCACCCGATATAAAAAAAAATTATTGACACATAAAAATAATTAAAAATGACAAAAAATAATTAAGTCTGGAAAATAATAAAAATACAAAAAAAAATTAAAAAAATCGTGAATCACCGTCTTCATCATCACCGTTTGCCCCACTGATCATCACCAAAATCGTGAATCTCAAGTTTTGAGGGTGCTTCAGCAGCATTCTCTGATTTTAACTTGCTAATATTAGTTTCAAGCTCATCCTTTAGTCCATCTAGAAACTTGAGATTTACTTCTGATGAATTTTCAAGAAGGGCATCTACAAAAGCTTCTTTTAACAGATGTTCCTCTTGCCAAGAAAATGGCCTATCAGAACCAGGTGTTGGAAAATTTTCACCAGCCAAAATATATCCAATGATCGTCAACAGCAAAGCATCTTGCAATGAAAGTACACGATGGCAGGACGGTAAGAAAGGAAAAAAAACCACAAAGGCAAAGAGGCAGCGAATGCAAACAAATAGAAAGAAAAAAAACCAATCTCCAGAACACAAACCACAAACTCACCTGAACACACAGGAAAAAAAACAGAGGCAACGAACGCAAACAAGAAATACCATCACAAAACAATTTCTTGGATGAGACAAAAAAATAGAAAACAAAGACAGAGAAGGGGAGAAGAGAAGGGAGGAGCCACAGGGATAGTGAAGGGGAGAGCAGAAGAGCCACAGGGAGAGGGATGGTGAAGGGGCACGATGGTGTCAGGCCAAAAACGGAAACAAGAATCACAGAACGTATTTTTATTGTTTTGGACTTTAGATAAAATCTGTTTTAAAATTAAGTGTAAAAACCAATTAAACCTCATTTTACCCGAACACGTTTTGTTTTCAAATTTAACTTTTAAAACAAAAAACCAACAACTCGCAACCCACCGCGTATAGATGGATTAGGACTCTGGTTATAGCATTCACTCCCCTTGGTGCTGTAAGTTCTCCTCTAATTTTCTTGCATGCGTTTAGTATGTTTCATGGTGTTTGTTCCTGCTATATATATATATATATATAATGCAGACAAATGAATTTGTGTGCCTATTTGATAGTGTTAATGGTATGCATTTTATGCTCTTCTTTGGTCTATATATAACCAATGTGATGCTGCCAGTTTAGTATTTCAAATTTTCAATAGTACAAGTGACAACAGAAATCACAAAGGAGAATCACCAAATATACTATTGTTCTGTTAGAAACACCAATGAAATGACTAAAATACATAATTATTTATCATTTTAAAATGAAAATTTACTTGATTGTTTGTTATAAATTTATTCTCAAAATACATAATCACATCGAACGAACAAGTATTATTGGCTCTTAGGGGAAGTTATATTCTGCTGGGCACAAACATGTCCCACTTTGATGCCAATTAGAATTGTGTATCAGTAGGTCCAGTGATCCTTTGGTTTCCAATTTCCGCCACATTATTCTTAGATTTTGCAGTGAGATACATTTTCGCCTAGCTACTACAGGAGTTCCTGTCAAACTTAGAATCCACCTAATTGAAAACTTTGTTACATCATATATGCTAAGATTTATATCTGCAACTCACCAACAACCGCGTAATTTTTTCTCTCTCAAATTGAATAGAAGCAATAAATGTTTTCAGATACAAAATCTGTGTCTATTACAAGTTGTGATGATCTTTTTATTCAGTTCCAATTAGCAGGCATTCAGTTTAAACAACAATAGGATGGTCTTTATCTTTGTCTTTATCTTTGTCCCCAGAGAGGTCCAGTTTAGTCCATTTGACACACCTTGTGAAAAATAAGAGTGTCCCAGTTTGACACACCAACCCACAAATCAGACCAATCCATAAACCCTGTATCATAAAGCAAATTCAAAAACGAATGCAAAAGGTTTTGACTTTTGACTGTTTCTATAAATAAATATGATAATCACACTATGCAATAAATATTTTACCTTATACTGCAAATTGGTCTTAAATCCAAGGAGACATGAAATTGGTAAACCAATAAGATAAAAAGTTGCAAGGTTGACATAAGCAGCTAAGTGTTGCCAACCACATCCTCTAGCCACCCCTGCAGAATTTAAGACACATTTCTCCCCTTAAGAATTTTATGTTAATGATCAAGTTACAGAGACAGTACAAGTTAAAGGAGATGAAGAATTCAAACCTGATAAGACACCTTGGATAGAATCTAGTAGTATGGAAATAGCAAGCAAGGGTGTCACTGAAGCAAACTCCTCTTTGATTGTAGAACTGCTACTAAACATCTGAATCCATATATCATGACCAAATACAAGTGCCAAAACAAAACAGAAACCAAGGAGGAGAGAGAGCTTTAGAGTGACTCCCATTGCATGTTTAGCTCTTTCTGGGTGGCCTGCTCCTAATTCATTGGAAACCCTTGTGCTGTATAAGTTAAATTTCAACTTTTTAATATATGTACTAGATTCCGGATTGAAGTGCTTATGTCACGAGATAAGTCCAACTAACCTTGCAGCCGCGCTAAGACCATAAGTGATCATATAAGCAATGAATTCTGTGTTTGTACTGCATTTTGAAGATTAACAATGATGAATTATATGAATTTTTCTTTTTTCCATTATAGTAACAAATATATAAAGCTATAAAGACCATACCATATTGCAATCAATGAAGTTGTTATTTCTGAGTCAGGCAATAATCCAGCTAGGATAACCAAAACTTCAAAAGCCCAATACTCCAAACTTGCATTATACAAACAAATAGTAAAATTCTTGATATAAGGAAGGATCTTACATTAAATTGCAACAAAATTTTTGCAACCAGGCTACTACTAGTAGGCTAGTAATACTCATTTAACTTTTTAAGATCAATCATCAAAAGAGGCTAATAAACTGAAAGGTTGATAGAAACTCATACCATACCATTGCTGCAGAGGGCAGAGCTAGTTTCAAGTTTGTAAATACGTAATGGAATGATTGCATTGAAAATCCTCTCCATGTCTTTTTGAGCTTCTTTGCATACATGACATAGGAGACCAACAATATCATAGATATCCATAGTGAAATAGAAGCTGCAACTGGTCCACCTTTGAAACTTAAACCTGTCCAATAAACTAAGGCATATGCAATCCCAACATGAACCAATGTTGGGAGAGCTGAAAGGATAACCAGTGGCATTACCACAGACTGTGTTTGTAGAAACCTCAAGATGTTTTGCAAGATGCTATATGCAAATAATCCTGGGACAAGAAACCTCATGTACAGTGCAGCTGTTCTCGCAATGTCTGGAGATTGATGAAGAAACACTAGGATATGTTCTGTATAGAACCAAATAATGGATATAATGATAGAAAAAATAAAAGATATAATGCAAGAGGCTTGTAGATAAATTCCCAATATTTGGTATTCCTCTGCGCCAAATCCTTGTCCGCAGAGTGTTTCCAGTGCCCCACTTAAACCAACCTAAGAAAAGAATAAGGGAAAGAACACAGGGTTTAATCTTGTGAGAACATTTAGACTTAGTCTAGTGGCATTCAATTGAATGAGCTTTGAGACAGTGACTATGATGATAAACTTGCACTAACATTGATCTAAGGCCGTGGTAAATGAAGCTAAATTTCATGTTTAGAATTGGAAATCAGAAACAATATTTGACATTTAGACTTAAAATTGCATTTTTGTTAATTTCAGCTGCATCAAATGAGGGAAAAATTCCTAAATGGTACTACTAATAATATTTCAGTATTTAAGAGCTTGGTTTTTTTGGTATATCGGTAGCAATGACATTTGGACTTATGATCTCATTCCAACAAACTCAAATCCCTCACCACCTGTCATTTAAGAGCTTAGCTTGAGAAACTGTTTTCTGATTCACTTTTAATTGGGAAAAAAAAATACCTTAATTTGGCTTCAATAAATTCACAAGGAACATAGGGTGTTATTTTATAAGTAAAAATTGAAAATAAAAGAAAAGTGGTTTCCCAAAGCAGAATTGTCAAAGGGCTAGTCTGGATTATTTTTCAGCATACAGAATCTTCTCAATTAAAATAAGTTTATTCTTTTTTACTTGTAGGAAAGTCATTATAAGCTTGTAGACATTTATGGAAAAGTTGAATGAGAGAGTTTTTTGATAAAATTGAAATATGGGAACTGATTTTAACTTATACCAGATCCTGTTATTTATAAAACTCATAGTTGTTACATGATTCTTTTAATTTATGTTTTTTTTAAAGTGGGGTGATCTTTACGGTACACAAAGTGTGTGTTTGTGTACGATACACAAAGTACACAGGCTGGGCTCTTACCCAATCGTTTATGATATCAAGCATTTGTTGAAGTTTCTCATGAACACCAAGTGTTTGGTGATATGTTTCCTTGTTGTTTTGATGTTTAGCCTTATTGACTTGATTTAAGCTTCTGTCCATGGTGATTAAACTGTGATGCTTATGCCATGGATAATTAAGCATTGATATCTTAGTTGCTTGCTTCTGTCAAGTGGTTAAGCTTTTAATATTGCTTTTGCTCGGGTGGTTAAACATTGATACTTGATTTGTGCTTCTGCCAAGTGGTTAAACTTTGAGGTATAGTTTCTGTTTGGTGGTTAAGCTTTTGCTTTATGACTTTCATGATTTCAGCATGTACCTTCTATGATGATTAAGCTTTGTTCATGTCCTTTTCATACAATGTATTTTCGACGTCTAATTTTGAATATTCCTTTGATTTTTTGCACTTGTATTGTTCATCCAAAGTTGATAGTGTTGTGAATACCTTCCAGCTCGCGGGTTGCTACTAGAGATATAGTTAGTTAGAAATTAGTAATTAGTTCGTTACTAGTTTGTTAGCCTATATAAAGGCTTGATATAAACACTTTGTACTAACTTTTCATTCCATAAATGCAATTACGTTTTACAGTTGTGCACTTTTCTCTCTTTTATGGCTTCTACCAGCTTTTGTAACAGGGTACATAAAAAATACTTTGTATCTTAACTGTGACCTTCAAGTGGTTCTATTGAAATTTATCTAAATAGCTATTTATCCAAACTTGTTATAAGAGCATCTCTAGCGGCGATCTGCGATGAGTCTCTTATGTGGGCCCCATCATGCGAACGATCCACCACCATAAATTTGCTCCAACGGCGCGAACCGCTCCAACAAATTTTGCGAACTGCTCCAGCTGCAAACAAAAGCCTCGGCAAACGCGCCTCGATCCGTTGCGCCCTGGCGAACTGGTTCGCCACTTCAGCCTCCACGCTGGCGATCTGCTCTAGCTCCAGCGGCGAACTGCTTACGATCCGTTCTGAACGGGGCTCCACCTGGCGAACCTGCCCTTGCGAACTCCCGTTGGAGTTGCTCTAAGTTTTTTTTTATAACCATTGGTAGTTCCAGATGGGAAGTTAAAAATTAATGGGCTATCTATCGGTGGTTAGATATGCTTTTCAAATATTTATTGTGAAACCAATAGCAGTACAAAGTACTAAAACAAAATAAATGTCCGCCATATATAAAGAAACATTTGACGAGCAATTCTTACATAAGCATATGTTTATTGGATATATAATCAATAAGAATTCAAAATTTATTACTAATTTATTAAAATAATAATAAAAGAGACACGTTGAAGTTATTTTAATATTATCTTGCGCTTTCGATTGACTGTGTCCAGTGAACGCGGTGTTCATGTATGTATGCAAGAATTATTCATATTTGATCAACATCTATGGAAGTGGACAAATATAATCATGATGAAAATTGTAAAAATATATATATATTGTGGTGCGAGCGAGAATGACAATTAGGAAGAGATGAGAAAGGAATATTGAATTACCATGACAGCCACGCCAGTGACACTGAACCATGAATTAGCGAGAGTAGCAGCAGCAAGCTGAAGCTCACCGAGATGACCCACAAGCATGACAGAAACCAAGGTGATTAAGTAATATAATAAGTTGGTAAGAATCATTGGCAGTGAAAACAAGAGTTGATGCTTGGCCTCCTCCATGTCAAGGACTTTGTTCCACCATCTCTCAACTTGGTGCGGTGCTGTGTTTTCTTTTGATCCATTATTATCAGTTGTCCCTAATAGAGGTGTTCCCGTGCCATCTGAACTGCTACTTGCCGCCATCTTATCTCTCGTCTTACTCCAGCTTCTCTTCTTTGCTTTGTTAGACGTTATCCATACATATATGTGACTATGTCAGTAATGACTATGCGGGTGGCTTAGGTTAGCACGTGATACGTATTAATTTATTTGTTTTCTCTTTTTAATAGTAAAAAATTGGATTGGATTGGATATATTAATATGACTTGGATACGGCTCTGATATACATTGAGTACAAGTTGAGTACCACTACCAGGTCTTTTTTTTTTTAAGCGGAAATTGCAATGACACACAGACCCCTCTAGTTTTAAATGTACATTAACCTCCCTTATTTGTTTCATCAACTAACATACACACCCGTTGCATTATACTTCTTCCGTTATCCAATATAAACAAAAAAATTCACAAATATATAGATTTTTTTTACTTATATTAAATAGCGGAGGGAGTAACACCATCGGTTGGTGCTCTGTCAAGATGATAAACTAATCTGTTAATTCTATTGCATAAATTATTTTACTCTCCATGCTGTTCTCTGTTAAGTTACCAGATCAAATGAGGGCAGTTTGTGCAATCTGATTGTGTGAAATTGCAATCTGAACAATCCTGATTCATAAATTAGATGTGCACTGCTGGACATCTGCACCATCATCAATACTAGGGCACTATTCAAGTTTCAGAAACGTAGAAGCAACCTGTAAAATGTTTTTTAACCTCTAACAATGACGAAGCGATGTGGACATAGGGGAGGTAAGTGTTTTTTTTTTTTTTTTTTAAAAAAAAAGTAGAGAATCTGTGTGTAGTTTAAGAAAACCTCAAGGGAGATTAGTGGAATTATCCCAAAATACAAAGGCTTCTTTAAATACTAGTGAACAACTATTTTTTTTTTGGCTCTTTGTAAAAATAGTGAAGGGGTGGGGAGATGGGAAGAGCGGAAGTGGGACGTTGCGAGTTCAAACCCGCGTTTTCAATGTCTCGCAGCACTTTATCACTCGACTGCTTTTTCTGGGACAGTGAACGACCATATATGAATGACACAAATTTAGTTGTTATATCTGTAACTAATTTTAAATATTTTAATATTTATTTTTATTTAGAACTTCAACACAAAATAAAATTTTAAATACTCTTTTTATCAACTTAGAAACTTTATCTAAAATATTTATTTCATCTTTTATATTTTCATAATCAATAGTGGGGATTCAAAGCTATGTGTTGTTGATGATACTGGGAATCGAGATAAAAATATCTATAAGAAGATTAAAATGTAATGTATATTTATTTCACAAAAGAAAGAAGTGTATATTTTAAAATTAGATGAGAGAGGAATGTAATTTAAGCTTCTTTTACCGAAGGGGAATGTATTTTCTCTCAAACAAAATTCTATGATTATTTGGTTTGGTTCCAGTTCTGCCTTTTCTATTGTCATCCCAATTAAGAGTTACACATACATGACATGGATACGAAATGAGCATTGTAACACCCCGAATTTCTAAGCTAAGTTGAGAATAAGTTATGAGAAGAATTGTGTGATTGTATTCAAGCTTAAATTGATTTTTAAAGTGAGTGAATATAATTACACAAGGTTTTTATAAGAAGGTTAATGGGTTTGAGTTGAGGAATAAGTGTGGATTTAATCCTAAGATGGTTTAAGGTGTTGATTTGTAGCTATGGAAGTTGATTGAGAAGAAAGTCTCAAGGTTTGGTGCTGTGAATCGAGTTTCCCGGTTTTTCTGCAGCGGTGTGAATCGATTCATTATAGCACTGGGAATCGATTCACGGCTGATTAAAACTCCATTGGCATCAAATTCTAGCGGAGGAATCGATTCACGTAAGTCGAGAATCGATTCACATAAGGCAAAGCCCTTTGGGACTCGCAGTGAATCGATTCACTCATTAAAGCCTGCAATTCAGCGTTTTTACACTGTGGGAATCGATTCACACTATGTCATGGAATCGATTCACACCGCTGCATTGTTTAAAACGCAGTTCAGTGTCTGAATAGAAGAGAGAAAAGAAGAGAAGAAAGGAGAAAAAAGGAAGAGGAGAGCTAGGGTTTCACCTTTGAGAGG
Organism: Calophaca sinica; assembly: GCA_037113605.1. NCBI lineage: Eukaryota > Viridiplantae > Streptophyta > Magnoliopsida > Fabales > Fabaceae > Calophaca > Calophaca sinica. Next base: position 110,753,930 of record CM073732.1, on the reverse strand, counting down.
GATTGAAGAGATTTATGCTAGATTTCTTCAATCATTTGCTTAAATGGAGAGTTTGAGTTGAGATTTGAGTATTTGGAAGATTTGGGTTTGAACCACTAGAGAGGAGAAGTTAAGAAGCCTGATTGAGAAGAAGAAGGGAGAAGACCAGCTCCAGAAGGATAGCTCAAGTTCTTGGATTCGAGAAAGAAAGACCGGAAGGTTGAAGATCAAGATTTGAGGAGTATTTGGAGAAGCCCTAAGTTGAACAAGAGGGAAAAGCTTGAAGAGGAGCAAAGGTTCCAAGTTCAACCTTCCTAGCTCAATGTCTTGAAGAATAGAGGTGAGTTCTTCAACCTTTAGGTGATGGGCACCCATAAGTCCCACATATAGGAATTTCTCTTCCTTTAGTAACATATGAACCTTAGGTTCAAGTTAGGTTTTAAATACCTAGAAGAGGTTAAGTTGTTATTGTTATTATTGTTATGATATTATAGTGGGTTTGGATCGAAAGAGGTTGGATGGTCGCCTCCCAACCCCCCACACAGTTGAATGTATGCTTGATGTTTTCTCTCTTGAGAACTCCATAGAGTTTCAAGGGATTTGTTAATGTATGTGTTATCCATTAAATTGGTGAATTGTGAGGCTTGTCTAAGAGCCATAAACTTAAGTCATAGAGGTCAAGAAAGGACCCTAGGAAAAGGATGTGATAGGATGAATGTGTGAATTAATGCCCATGATTTGGAGCAATTAGATAAAAAAGGATACTATTAGTGTAAGCTTGATTCATTGAAATGATTGTAGTTTCCTTGAATAGTTAAGTAATGATGATGAATGTATTTATATGAATATGCATACAAGCATAAGCATAATCATAAGCATAAGCATAAGCTAAAGTCCATGGCAAGACTCCTCTATTTATAGGAGTAGATCGGTTTGGTTAGCCAAGTGGGATGCCCTTGGAGGGTTATGACGTCTAACCACCATTCCGAAAGTGTGTAATTGGGGTCTAGGGACCTAAGCCTACGACACTACCCAATAACACAAAATGCATTACATGCAAAGCATCATATTATACATCTCTTATGAATGGTATAATGTGTGAAGTGAAGTTAAGTTTATGAATGTTAATAAATTCCTTGTATGTATTTTATATATATGTATTAGGAATTAGCTTAGTTAGTTGTATGGAATCTTGGATAGCACACCCATAGTCGCTTAATTATTATATAGTACTGAGCATTGTGATTAGATCACTTAAAGGATAAGCAAGCTAGATTGATTGGGATTTGTGGTATAGAGCATAAGGCAAAGCCCAATAGCATAAGAGAAAGCAAAGATGAGTTAAGTACAAAGTGAGTAAGTAAGAATAATACGTTCTTAGATAATAAGGTTGCAATTTACATTGTATTAAGGTTAGTCGAGCTAAACAAAGGTTAAAGAATGGACATTTGTAGGATTGATGTGGATTGCTATACATTTATGTGTTTAGTTAATCACAAGTCGATAAGTGGCATATTAGTCCTAGGATTACCCTATGATATAATATGCTAAGTTTTAATTCAAGCTAGCGCGTTCTAAAGCGTCTTAGCTTAGGGATATCGAGAAGTTGCAAGTCAAGTCCTTATAGTGCATGTAGAGAGGTATGTCTAGGTTTGAAATGCATAAGTTAGTCTTCTCACCTAGAAGGTTCAGAGGCGAGAATGGTGAGGGAGTCCGCGAAGGTAATTTCCATTTTATAATCTCACGCTTTTCTTTTGTTGTCTTTCGAGGTTATGCAGTGCAAGACGAGTTTGCACTTCAAGCTTGGGACACATAAGCTAGTCGTAGATTGTAATGGGAATTTTATATTCCAAGTTATGTACAATTTGTAAGCTATTCATTAGATTAATGTACTAAGTTTAATTTATGACTTGGATTACTGTAATCAAGTCTGTAAGTTATTAGTAACTCCTGTACTTTAATGTAATTTGTCGTACTTTCAATTATGTTGAGGTGCGGGTGTTACAAGCATGACTACGTGGATTTGATGATAAACATGATTGAAATAAAATAAGCATACTAGACTGAAAAAGATAGATCAGATCACCAGAAGGAAATATATATACATGATTGAAATGGTAATTTATTTTCCACTAAAAGCAGTTACTTACAATGGCAATGATGTGCATTTTCAAACTGATAACCGGGGAGGGGACATCATGTCAATGCAGCAAAGAAGCACAAAGCAGGCACAATTTGTTGTGCATGATGCTTAATTAGAATATTGATGAAAAGCATAAAGGAAAGAAATTAACACTAAACAAGCAAAGAAAGTTTGCATTAATGGAGTTACATGTCACTCTTTCTTTTCTTCCTTCTTTTCTTCCTTCTTCTCTTCCTTCTTTTCTTCTTTGGTTTCTTTCACTTCCTTCACTGCCTTCACCTTGGCCTTTCCACTCCCACCCTTTGGCTTCATGAAGCAAAAGCATGAGCAGCAGGGGCACTGGAACAAGAACTTCATTTCCAAGTTCTCAGACAACGTCAGATCCCAAATTTCTGAATAACAAGGCAAAAGTTAAGCTTTTGTGTCCTCTTTTTATCTTCTTTCTACCTTAATAATTTATGTTATATTTAATTCCCTTGTACTCTTTACTGTTCCCTCTATTTTTCTTTTACTAAGCTGCATCCCATTGGATTCCACTCCAATCACTTTCAATGTAGATGCCTATCTAATAATGCCATCTTTAGAGTGATGATAGGGTAGTGGGGCTAGACGTTGAAATTTTGGGTTATTGGTACCAATTACTGCTTCCTTATGGGTCAACTTGGCCATGCATAATGCAAAAAAAAGCGCACCAATTGCTTGTTCTTTTGTACACAAAGAGGGTCACTCCTAAGCTGGCATGCATGTGAGCTATAATCAAAAGGGAGGTTTTAGATTTGCAACATTAGGCGCATTTTCATATAAAAAAAAAAACTGTAATTATATTTTTGGTCTCTAAACTTTCTCAATTTAGTGATTTTGATCTCTCTGTTTTATTTTTGGCAATTTTGGTCCCCAATTTTCTCAATTTGGCGATTTTGGTCCCATACTTTTTAATTACACTTTTGGTCCCTCAAAATCATGAATTTTTTGCACTTTTGATCGCAAAATCTTGGATTTCAATAAAGTGGGGATTAAAAGTGCACAATCCACGATTTTTGGGACCAAAAGTACAATTAAAAAAATATAGGAACCAAAATCGCCAAATTGAGAAAGTTAAAGGACCAAAATCGTAAAAAATAAAATAAAGAACCAAAATCGCTAAATTGAAAAAGTTGAGGACCAAAAGTGCAATTCAACCTAAAAACAAGAACCCAATTTCGAAGCTCAGTATTATGACAATATGGAATTTTTTTTTGGTACATGACAATATGGAATTATTGTTGGATTAGAATTAAATTTACTCTATAGTAATGTTGTAGTGAGTTGGATTTCCTTCTTACTTCTTTTTTATTTTTTTTTGGTATTCAACGGGGCTAAAAGCCCAAAGAGAAACTACACATTACAAAGCATTCGGGGTATGGAAGCCCCACATAAATCACCTAACAAGAGGTTCCTAATATCCATTGGAGGAGTATCTAAAAAGACAACTCCTAGAACTTGGGAAGATCCCAAAAAAGCTAACCAATCCGCTACGACATTGCCTTCTCTATAAATATGGTAAACCACAACCTCCCACTCTCTGTTAATGAGGTCCTTAATACGACAAAGCAGGACACTTCGCTGAAGTTTATTTCTAATGTTTATAGAAGTTACTAGCGAGGCATTGTCACTCTCCACAATGAGTTTTCTGCAACCCCTATCATCAGGACATCATGTACATGTTGTAATCAAGGTTTTCTACTTTGATAATTCAATCAATCCCCTGTTACCAAAGTGACCAACCAATATTATTTTTCCTGACTTAGAATATAAAAGTAGAAAATCTTCAAAGCAAGTCAATAAAATCTGCAGGACAAAACAGTCACCAATTTCATCTAGTCTAGGTTAATTACTATATTAGAGCTCAGAGGGAGTTAATGGTTATTAATTCGTTCAGAAATGTCAGTAATTTTGTCGAGAGTGTACATTGTATGTGACCCCAGAAAAATGATGTAGCATTAAAGTGAGACAGTGCATATAACAAAACATATTAATGCTTTCACTGTAGATATTTTATTTTGGTAGACGTCGGTTGCTGTTGGCCTCTAGTTACAAAGTTCCTATTATTACTTGTTAGGCCAATACACGTTAAACCTAAAACTGTGCGTATCAAGACTCCGACAAAATACAAAGTTGAACAAAACACATAGCTGTATAACAGCTTCAGCAGTGTGCCCCACAAGCTGCAAATCCTTGTAACAGATAAATCTCATCAAATCCATTGAACTTAGCCATAAGATACTTGTTTTTATGAACTCGAAGTCAAGTAACATATTTTTAAATAGCGTTGATTATGTTGGATTAAGGTTATGTTTAGTAAGTTCATTTTGCGAGTTTATTGTAGAAGGTGTTTGGTAAGATTAATTTATAGTGTTTTTTCCATTAGCTTATAGTATTTTTTCAACGCTACTTAAAGTAGCGTTTGAGCTTATAAATGTGTCTAACACCAAGCCGCAAGTAGTTAGCCAAGAATAAAGACAAGGCCCAAATTTCGGCCCAAATTTGAGGGCCCCAAATTTTTTGTTATATATACAATATTGCGTGATATATATTATGAATTATCGTGCGGCGCAGCGGTAGTTTTGTTTTTAGCAACCCCTGCGACCCGTCCTCAAGTCCAGCGCATGACATTTTAGCGTGAGAAATATATTTTTGCGCCAAAAATCGATGAAAATAATGCCTGACCAAGATTCGAACCCCGCTCCCGTGAATAAAACTGGGCGCCCAAGCCACTACACCACCTTGGAGTTCCTGTAATATTTGTGGAATACTAATACATATATTGATCCCCGATTTTTAGGGGCTCAATTTTTAATATTAGAACAGGGCCTCCAAAATATTTAAGACGGCCCTGCTTATAGTTTATAGTGTTTATCGTAGAAGGTGTTTGGTAAGATTAATTTATAGTGTTTTTTCCATTAGCTTATAATATTTTTTCAACGCTACTTAAAGTAGCGTTTGAGCTTATAGTTTATAGTGTTTCATTTTTTCTCTCATTTTTTTACCCTTATTACTTTAATTAAATTCCTTATTTATTCTTTATTAAATTATTAACCCATGTATTCTAACTCTCATTTATTACAAAATACAAATGTCCTTTTATGTCATTTTATATTTATTAGCTAGTTCAAATGCTAATTTTTCAAACACTTTAAAACAATCTGCTAGCTTATCCACTATAAGCTCATCTACTATCCGTTATCCGCTATTTTTTACCAAACAGAGCCTAAATATATGTTTGGTCCCGGGAAATATAGCGATGTTTAGTTTTATTCACTGTAAATTTTTTTTGATTTTGTCTCTGTAAAGTCAAATTCTTTAGTTTTTGGTCCTCGTCGTCATCTCTCCATTCAAAAAAGTTGACGGAAGTATATGTCATCACTGTCATGTAGGATAATTATGTCACGTGGGATGTTGGTGCCACGTGGCACTAACTTGCCACGTTAGCATCCAATGGGTGGATGCCAAATGGCAAGAGTAAAAAGCAAAACATATTTAATTTGTAGAGACTAAAAGCAGAAAATAATATATATGTACAGAGGTGAAAAGAAGAAAAAAATACCATATTTACAGGGATTAAAATAAAAAAGAAGACAAAATTATATTTTAGTTTCCAACTTCAACCATTGCATATACAAGTATATTTCAGTTGTGGACCAGTGTCGAGGCCGACCTGAAGCAATCCTGTTGTGGACCAGTGTCGATGCCAACCTGAAGTAATCCTGTCGTGGACCAGGTCTAACCCTGCGGGGAATCCTTGCGAGGGTGGCGTGGCGATATTCCGGAATCATGTGCATTGGCATATAGACTAACCAATAGGGATTTGTGGTGCATCTTTATTGGGCTGATTGTTGAGTGTTTTCTTATGCCATGCTATATCGTGTTTAATTATAATCTGTTGGTAGGATGTGATTGGTGTACATGTTGTTGTTATTATATGATTGTTTTTGGGAGGATGACCCTTTCTATTCGGATATTCTCATGGATGTCACCCCAAATGATGGTGCAAGTTGGAGAGATGTTGTCACTCGAGGTCGGCAAGCAATGCGGAGGAGGAATCCATCTGATTTCTTTCTTTGAAGTCATGGGTTATGAGACTTGCTGGGGGACACGGTAAGCATTATAGGGTTGACTAACTATAGGTGTATTTGGTGTATTTCTTTCGAGTTGTATTTTGTATAATGTATCTTTCGAAAACTCGTATAGTCTTCGTATAAATGTTTATACATATTTATTTGCATGGTTATTTTGATTTTTTTTTGTACATCACATTTTGAAAGTGCTGCAATACTCTGATTGTTATTTTGAAAGAAGTTTGAAAAGAAAAAAAAATTTAGACCCATATTTTATGAAAACCATGCAAGCAGAGTATTGTCACCAAAAGTATTTTCAACTTTTAAGGGTTATATTAGATTAGTAGCGCTCCAAAAATCGAGGTGTTACATTATGGTATCAGAGCAGTTTGGTTCTAACCGGACTGTGAGTTGGGTAACTATAGCTGGTCAAGTTGTCGGGTTTTGTTGGGAGTTGATTTGTTGGGTGTCAAGTTGTACTTGTGTTTTTGTTGGGTGTCAAGTTGTGCTTGTGTTGGGTTTGTTTGCTGAGTGAAGCAACACTGCTTATAAGTGTTTGAATTGTTTCTTAGTTGAAGCAATGTGTACTGACACACCAATTGTGTGGGGTTCTGACGGGTTATAGACCTTGTAGGAACCCAATATCTTTGAGACGAGCGATTCTTTCTGCTGGAGCTTGGAATCCATAGATGAATCAAGTGATCCAAGTTATGGTCGGGATGACAGCTGTTGTTGCTCAACAGACCACTGCAAAGAATCAACACGACCTACTGAGACAGCAAGGGGTGGAGCGAGCTGCTGGGGGAGCAATTGGGCCAGATTATCAGAACCAAGGACAAAGAGGAAGACAATGACAGAGAGCACCTTATTTCAGTCCACAGAGAAACAACCAGAGGCGGAGACCAATTTGTTATAATTGTGGAAGTAGGGAGCATGTAGTGGACAAATGCACTTCCAAGGAGGAATTGTGTTTCAACTGTAAGAGACCGGGGCACCTCACTAGAGACTATCGGATGTCAAAGGTGGAATCAACTACAAATGCTATGAAGGTTGCACGCTCAGCTGTTGGAGGACGTGTCTGCATAACAAGCAGGAATAATCAACATCATAGACCAGAGCGACGTTGTTTCAAGTGTGGAAATCAAGGACACTATGCTGACCAGTGCACGTCTAATGAGACACTTTGTTTTAACTGCAAGAAGCTGAGACACCTGTCCAGAGACTGTCGAGTGCCGAAAGCTGAGCCTGCTGCCAACAATGTCGGAACTGCAAGACCAACCACTAAGGGACGTCTCTACACACTAAGCGAAGAGGAGAGCTCATCATCCAAAGACTTCATTCCAGGGAACGCGACACAAAGGAGTTATGAGTGGATAGAGATTTGGAACAGAGATCGTCTGTAAGACACGATATTATTAGCGTAGTATATATATTTTGGTGTGTGTGTGGTTCTAAGTATATAGACCACATAAGTATTTTGACCTTTGACGTATTTTTGTTATTGTACTAGATTGGAAAATCAAAAGTATTCTATGATTTTGAGATTTTGATATGTTTCCTGCTACTGTTTTCATAGATTTGATTGAGATAAATTACAGTATTTTGATTTAGTATATGAGCATAATTTTGAGGACGAAACTATTTTAAGGAGGGTGGCAATGTAACACCCCAATTTTTCTGAAAATTGTCTTATCAGTATAGTCCTGAATACTCGAAGGAAAGTCGTAGAGACTGATCACCTCGATGATTTTCTGAGAGTACGAAGAACTGTGTCTATTTATTTTCAACAATTACTATTTACGTTGTCAATTTAGATTAATAAACAGTGTAGACGTATGCTACTTTTAATGTGAATTCACCGACAGATTTTCTATGAGTTTTTGGTTTGACATAGTGACGCGTATTATTGTTGTTAATCAAGTGAATGAAAATTTATCAAGATCAAACTATATTTAAGAATTAATATTTATTATTAATTCATGGCTCAAATCTCGTCGAAAAATTCTAACGGAGTTTCATCGCGTTTTGAGCCGCCGAGTAATTTTTACCCGAGATAAAATTCTAACGAATTCCGATTTTGACGAAAATCGAATCGTGGCTTGGTATGATGATATATGATTTTATTAGAACGAGTTTATGATTTATTGATGAAGAAATTATTCGAGAATAATTTTTTAGTCACACGTTGAATTAATTTACGTGATTAATCGTCGAACGAACAATCGGTAACGCGATCACTCGACGCCGCGATTTTGCGACACCGAGACCCATTTGATCAAGAGTCAAAAAGAGAATCTAGTTGGTGGGTGAGTGGTTGAGAAAGCTTGGCCTAAGGTAAGGTGTAAATGGTGAGGTGTTAAACCTAAGTTAAGGTGTAATGGGTGAGTCATGAAACCTAGGTAGCTTTGTCATAGATTTTTTTTGTGAGACAAATTCTCTCCTTCTTCCTCCCTTTAGAAAACCGTGACCTTCCCCCTTTTGAGCACCCATCTTCACCATTTTTATTTTCTTCCATTTCTCCTAAAGATCAAGTGGTGAGTTCTTAAGATTTTGGTGAGGAAAATAGCTTGTTGGTGAGAAATTTGTGAGCCATTTTCTTCCTCCTTTCTTCCTTCAGTGGTCGAGAGCTTTATCTCTTTTGGGGTAACAGTTGCCCAACAATTTTCTTCTAATTTCTCGTGATTATGATGTTGAATCAAGTAGCAAAATCTTGGAGTTTTCCTCCCCATTTTGTTTGTTAAAAACCGTGAGCTCTTAAAAAAGAAAGGGAGATGATTTCAAGTTTTTTAAACTTGGTTTCTTTATGATTTTGTTGTTGTTGTTGTTTAAGAGTTTTAGAGAAAGTTTGATCACAAAGATTTTCCAAAAAGTAGTGATTTTAGTTGATTTAGTGTAGATCTAAATTCTAATCTTTGATTCAATATGTGTTTTGATGATTTAAGACAATAAACACATATATCTTGAAGAAGTCTTTGTATTTCTAAAGAAGGTGGAGTCTTAAGAAATTTTGTGACCAAGTCTTTAGTTTTGTCTTACTTTTGTAGTTGGAAAGGTTTGAAAGATGAGAAAAATTTGGGGTTTGATGTTTTTGTGAAAAGCCATGAGGTGTTAGGGTTTTTTGTGATGATTTTACAACTTTTATTTGATCAAAATTTTAGCAGTTTAAGAACTACATGTTTTGAAATTTGGATCCATGAGTTTGTTAGAAAAAGAAAAGATTTTGGTTGATTTAGTGGTAGAATTTTGATCTTTTTTTCAAAGTATGTTTCGATGATTTGAGACAATGAGAACTTAATCTTAATGAAATCTTTGTATTTCAAAAGGAAAGTTGAGTCTTGGGAGAAAAAGATTCATTTTTCTATACAAACTAGTTCTTTTGTTTTGTGTTGTTCTTAGAAGTTAGATGTTTCAAAAGAAAAGAGATTTGGTATTGATCTTTCTCAAGAAAATCGTGGGTGTGTATGTTTGTGTTAGTGACATTTTTAACAAATTTTCTTGATAAAAATTTTTGGATTCAAAAATTTGAAGAAGTAAAAGTTTAGATTTCGGTGTTTGAAAGAAAAGTTGTGGTTTTGATAATATAGAGATTTTAGTTTTAAGTTTTAAAGGTTTTGGGCTATGAATTCCTTAATGGATAAGCCTAGTATGTGTTAAAAGAATTTGAAACAAAGACTTGTTGAAAAGGATCAAGTTGTGAGCTTTCCATTTGTGGGATTGACAAGTTTCAATTCTTTACATACTAACCTATGTGATTGAGTATTTTAAAACTGATGTTTTTGTGTTAGGTGTTGAGTTTCAAAAACCTTTGTTTTGAACCTCATTTGATTAGTTGGAGTGTGGGTAGTAAATTAGAGATTTTAGAGTGGTGTTACCCTAATTTTGGCTTTTGAGCCGTAATCCTAATAAGTGGTATTAGTGGCTTAAGGTTGTTTCTTAACTTTAGTGTTTGTTGATTTAGGGTTTTAGTGATTGTGTTGTGGGCGAGGCGTGATTTGTTCGTTGATGATACCGGTAGACAAGCTTGTGCGTAAAAGTGCCTAAGGTCAGTGCATCTTCCAATTTCTTGTTTTGTATGTGTTGTGTTTTGGGTGGATGTTTGAGTTGATAGTTGTTGATGATGTGGTGTTTTGATTTGGGGATGGTGTTTCTTGCAAATTTGAGTTTGGTGATTGTGGATTACAATTTCTGTATTGTTGTTGATATGTTGTTGAATATATATTATGTGTGTATGTTCAATAACCAGAGGGTGATAAGAAAGTATCAAGAATAAGTGAGTAATGAACTAATGTGTTGAGATGGTTAAGTATTTTTCGAATAAACCTAAGCGGATTTTTAGTTATATGAGACACTTAAATGTGAATTTTTCTAAAAACCTTAAATTAGTAATATATTAACCACTTTTTCTTAAAAAGAATAAAGTGAGTGTTAGAATTATTAAAAACAATTTTTTTCGAACTAATAGTGGAATTTTCAAATACTAAGTTTTACAACTACTAGGAGTTTTGACAAAGAAAGAGGACTTTAGAGATATCACATGAGGTTTCGAGATAATAAGACGGAGTTCTAGACTAGGTGAGTATAGAGTAAGAGTTAAACAATTCTAGACACTCTACGTGAGTGATCCTGTTGTGATGATTTACTGTGGTGGTGCATTTTCTTGCATACATGTATCCCTGCGGGGAGATTAAGGACAGGTCGACTTGAAGCAATCCTATTATGGACCAGTGTCGAGGCCGACCTGAAGCAATCTTGTGGTGGACCAGTGTCGATGCTGACTGAAGCAATCCTATTGCGGACCAGTGTCGAGGCTGACCTGAAGTAATCCTGTTGTGGACCAGTGTCGATGCCAACCTAAAGTAATCCTGTCATGGACCAGGTCTAATCCTGTGGGAAACCCTAGCGAGGGTGGTGTGGCGATATTCCAGAATCATGCGCATTGGCATATAGGCTAACCAATAGGGATTTGTGGTGCATCTTTATTGGACTGATTGTTGAGTGTTTTCTTATGCCATGCTATATCGTGTTTAATTATAATCTATTGGTAGGATGTGATTGGTGTACATGTTGTTGTTATTATATGATTGTTTTTGGGAAAATAACCCTTTCTTTCGGATATTCTCATGGATGCCACCCCAAATGATGGTGCAAGCTGGAAAGATGTTGTCACTCGAGGTCGGCAAGCAATGCAGAGGAGGAATCCGTCTGCTTTCCTTCTTTGAAGTCATGGGTTATGAGACTTGTTATGGGTCACAATAAGCATTATAGAGCTGACTAGCTATAGGTGTATTTGGTGTATTTCTTTCGAGTTGTATTTTGTATAATATATCTTTCAAAAACTCGTATCGTCTTCGTATAAATGTTTATACATATTTATTTGCACGGTGATTGTGTTTTTAATTGTACATCATGTTTCGAAATTGCTGCAATACTCTGATTGTTATTTTGAAAGAAGTTTGAAAAGAAAAAAAAATAGACCCACAAATTGCAAAAACCATGCAAGCAGAGTATTGTCACCAGAAGTATTTTCAGCTTTTAAGGGTTATATTAGGTTAGTAGCACTCCGAAAATCGGGGTGTTACATGGAGTCAACTTGAGACGGCTAAGATGGGGCGATCTAGAGGCACTACCATCGCTGAGATGTTTAACCGAAGATGTTGTCATAAGTTCAAAAGGGAATTTTGAATTTTGACCTGAGGCGCTGGCATTGGTGGTTTGAATTTTGATTGACAGAGAATGAATGGGGTGGAAGGAAGAGATGGAAAAGGAGGGATGGGTCTGATGCAGGAAAAATGAAATGGAGACGGACACATGCGTTTTAATTTAGTGATGCCTATGCTCTAACCTTGGTGGTAGAGGTGTACATGGGTCGGGTTAGGGATGACAATGGGTACCCTCTGCGAAATTCACTATAGTATCTGTCCCATACTCACGCATGAAAAAGTTGCTCGTATCCGGGTCTGTATCTGCGTGGGTAGCAACTTTAGTACATGTGCCCATACCCTCTGGATACCTAAGTACCTGTACACGCACTAGTTACCTGCACTATAACTATGAAAAAACAATAAATAACAAAAAGAACATTATAACTCAATTAATAACGATCAAAAGATCTTCTACTCATAAAACATTACATATCAAAGTATTTTCACTAAATAAAAACATCCAAAACATTACAGACGAGTAAATATCACAATAAATATCCAAATTGTGTTTAGAATTCTCTCTCTCTCTCTTTCCCTCTCTCTCTTACAATTATATATATATTACAATTATATATATTAGTAGTATATATATATGGAGTGTATCAGGTGAGAACTATTGCTTATTGTGAGAAATGAGAATTATTAATAACACCCGTTAGATTGAAATTAATGATCAAGATTTAAACACCTGATTAAATACATCACGTGACTTGTTCATATCTTTTGCGCTGCATAACTGACTCCATCAACACAGGGATTGTGTCTTCTCCCTCCCATTCTCTCTCCAATCCACTACTCTTTCAGAAAAACAACTCGCCGTTTTTGTTTGTTTGTGAAGGTAGGATTAAACTACTCCTTCAACTCCATCGACATAGGAGGATTAGACTGCTGCTTCAACTTCATTCAGAATTTTTTGTTTGTGTAGTTATTGCATTATTTTTTTGCGGTTATGTCTATAAAAAATTGATTGTTTATTTATTAAAAAAATAAAAAATTGATTATTTAATTAGCAATGGTAGTTTTAAAAAAAAATCACCAGTAAATCTGGTTATGTTTGTGTTGGGTGCCAAATTTCAAATTTGGGTTGATCGACAGAATGTTAGAATTCGACAAGTAAGGGCGCAAGAGACTAGAACAAGGGATGAAAATTGACTAAGTTTGAGAGACCAAGTGATGGGGCGTCTGTTCGACGGAAGGCATAACGCGTCGAAGATGTCAAAATGATCATGGTCGAAACAGGCTTGGTTATTAAGTAAAGGTCAATATACAGCTCGACAGGATGTGCTACTGTCGATTAGGTAGTTTTTAGCGAAAACTTAACTACCAACCCGTGTCCGTACATGTGTCAGGTTGGATGTTAGGTGGTTTTTTCATATTTTTGCCTATAAATAGTAGTTTGTACGATGTAACAGTGGTTGGATACATGGTCTAATTCCTAATATCTCGACGGCTAAAGAAGATTAACGGAAAACGATCATTGTATGCCTTCCAAACTTTATCTTTCTGTATTTTTAATCAAGTTCAGTCTATTTTCATTTCTTTGTATTTTCAGTTATGTCATTTATATTCCAATCAAATCGTATTTTCTTGCTTCGAATTTACATCCTTTAATTCTCATCGTTTCTTGTTTCTGCATTTTTACTTTCAAAGTCATTTACATGCTTTGCTTTTTAATTCATGTTCTTTACATTTCTGTTACTTAAATTCATGCATTTATATGTTTTCACTTAAATTCATGTCTTTTAGCGTTGTTTCTTAAATTACATCTATTACTAGTTTTCTTTTACATTTCTGCGTTAACTTCAATTGCATGTTGGGCTTCAGTGATGCATGCCCCATGACTTTGCATGTAATGCATTCTTGTTTTAAATTTTGCTCTAATTTGCTTGTAAACTAAGTTATTGGCTTTCGACAGCCAATCTTGTTTATTTAAGTTCATATTACCATTTTCGACAACAACTTGTTGTTAGTTGGAATTCTCATATACAGATTTGGCATAAGACACAATAATTCATGGCTCTGAAGCCAAGAATGTCACAAAATTGATAACGTGTCGAGCAATTGACCGTTAGTTTCAAAAAACCGTTGTTTGTAAAACGAGATTACCACATAATTCGTCGATCTTGCAATCGTTTGAATTAATTATTTGTTACTTTGCTGAATTTGGTAGAAATATGCTTATAAACCAAATTTTTCAGTAAACAAATTGGCACGCCCGGTGGGACGAGTTTAGAGTAACTCGTTTTAAACGATGGTTTTATGCGTCTAAGAAGTGGAAAGATCACTGCTTCTAACATAACGCAAAATAGAAACATGAGTGGCAGTACGAATAGCAGTGCCACAATACCAAGCGTTGCTAGTGCGAATGCATCGGCAAGCAATACAAATGCTTCGACCACCAAGATTTAACGCAGGGGTAGTTATGATCCCGCGGATGAGTAATACTACCGTTGGGGCGGGTACTGGGATGGCAATGGCCAATACGCAAGGAGAAGTTATTCCAAGCACTGCAGTACTTGAACCGGTGGTTCAGAGTGCTCCAGAAATTCAGGCATCGCCTGGAAGTGTGAGGAACTCGAGTATTAGGCCCGTGCCGCAAGCAACGCAACCTCCGTTTGGAATGCCGTATGGTTATTTGAATAACTCGACAGTTCCCGCTATTGGTTCAACCATGTTCAACCAATATGTGAACCAGCCCTTTTTGCCCTTTGGAAATTCTTCCAATACTCAGGGAATGGTAGGCATGACCACTACCACAACCAATCGACAGGGGTCTGGTATAGGGGAAATGTCAAGACAAATGCCTCAGAATAATGGGGGTTTAACCCAGAATTCGTTGGCAAGCATTCGGTAACAAATGGATGATAGTAATCATGACATGGTGAACATGTTCACCCAGCAAATGGGTGCGGTCATTACGCCTCTTATGCAGAATACCAATCAAGCGTGTAATGCATTGGCTCTGCAAATGGAAAGGTTGAACCAAGCATTAGGGTTGGCAGCACCAATGAATGACAACGTTCGGCAAAGCCCAGCAGGCATGCCCCAAGTACAATACTTGGGGGGCAACCCACAAGATGTGAATAATCAAAATGTGGTGCAGAATGAAGTCATTTAACCAAATCAAAACCTTGGTCCGAATATGAATAACTTGGCTTATGGTCAGGTTCAAATTCTACAAAGGAATCAAGATCAAGGACCCCCAGTGCATCAAGGTTTAGCCAATTTTAGGCACAATATCATGGGAAACCAGATAGAACAAAACGTGAATCAGGCTGTCGAGCAGGTGCTTAACAGGCTTGGTTTCAACATTGGTCAGGCTAATCGACCATATTTCATATCTGCGTTTCCTGAATGGGTACAACAGGCTGAAGTGCCTAGGGGAATAAAGATTCCCAAGTTGTCTAACTTTTCTGGTGACGGCGGAGAATCAACTGTTGAACATGTTGCCAGATACTCAATAGAGATGGGGGAGTTGGCCACTGTAGAGGGTTTGAAAATGAGATTCTTCCCAAGCTCATTGACGAAGAATGCATTTTCCTGGTTCTCAACTTTAAGGGCCAATTCAGTCCACTCTTGGGTCCAATTGGAGGGATTGTTCCATGATCAATTCTTCAGGGGTGACTTAAGGGTTAACTTGACTGATTTATTCAACGTCAAGCGTATGTATAATGAGTCTATAGATGATTACATCACTAGGTTCAAACACATGAAGAGCAGGTGCTTTACGCCTGTTCCAAAAGCGGAAATTGTTAAAATGGCCGCTAGTAGGTTGGATTACCATATTAGAAAGAAACTGGTGAACCAACACATTGTCGATCTTGCCCAACTAGGGGAGAAAGTTCGACAAATTGAACAACTCAGGTCTAAAAAGGATAAGAAGAACAATAAGAAATTCATTAGACGTGAGAAAGTTAATTGTGCTGAACAAGATCAAGCAGACAGTGAGGATGAGGCTATCACCGAGCAAGAAATAAATCTTGCTGAATTGAAAGAGGGGCCACCTTATGCTTGTCAAGCTCTAGTACCTTCCAAAGGGAAGGAAAAGATGAGTTATGCAAACACGAAAACCTATACATTTGACATAACTAAAGCTGATAAAATATTTGACATTCTGTTGAAAGACAAACAGCTTAAGTTGTCAGACGGTCATAAAATGGAAAGGCCTGAGGACTCCAGTGGTCAAAATTATTGTAAGTACCATGGGGCTTTAGGCCATCCTACTAATGAATGTTTTCGTTTCAGGGATTTGATACAAAAAGCTCTGAAAGAAGGAAGACTCAGGTTTGCTGACAAGCAAAAGCCTAGCATGAAGGTGGACACTGATCCATTTGGCCAAGGCATATCCAATGTCGAAGGCCATAATGCAAGAAGCTGCAACATGGTGAATATCAGCGCTAAGCAGAAATATGTGGTGAATGTGGAAGACCCATTCGACATTTACCCAAGGCCTCATGAGTCTGTTGAGGACTTTCTGAGAAGGAAGAACAAGAAGGGACAGCTGAGTTTGTGCCCACATTGTGACAGGTATTTCGACCTAAAAGCCGCTCAGAAAGCCAAGGATGATCAAAAGCTTAAATCTCACCAGCGCATGCAAACTGGATATGCAAGGAGAAACTATAAGGCTGTTCCCGTGAATCAGATGCCTGTTTCAGTGAACCAAGTGCGGAGGCCCACGGCACAAAGGCCTCACAGAGCTGTTGGTGGTTGGTTGGTTGAGTCCTCGAGGGAGTCAATTGGAAGCAACCAAGGGTTATCTCCTGGTCAAGTGTCGAATAAGACTAGGAAGCCTAATGCCAATGTGGTGGTGAACAAGTGGGTCGAGAATTCTTCCAAGGCCCGTTGCCCTGAGTTGAGAAATAGGGTAAGGGCTAAGAAGAGTGATCCTCGACAAGTACCATTTTGGAATGAAGATTACCAATTTGGCAGAATACCTTATCCTGGAGGTGATCAAGCGAAGAAAGCCCCATTGTCGAAGAGTTAGAAACGTCGTCGGCAGAGGATAAGGAAAGCTCAGAAACAAAAATCGAAGGCTGCTGAAATGGTCAAGGCTCAACATGAGGACTGTTTTATGGTTGGGGTCCAGAAGGTCCCATTGCCTCAAGAGGTTGGGTCAAGACTAAGGAGTGTGGTCGTCGATGTCAAAGGGGCTAACTTTGAACGAGGTAAAACGTCCCAGTACTAGGGGCAAGAATTTGCGATAGGGTCCAGGAGGAATGCCACGCCTGCGAAAGTTCCTTCCACAGTTCAAGGAAAGAAGACTTGGCCAACAGGTTTGATTGAAGCCGAAAAGCTGGCTTCCGAGCGAAGAAGGTTCGGTGTTCGAGCAGCTCCAGTTGAGGATGTGAAAAGCGATGTCTCTATGGAGGAGTTAAGGATCATAGCCAATGATTCTGATTTGTTGAATGAACCCATGGGGGCAGTAGGGGAAAATCTTGTCAAGACAGACTTGTCCATGGAAGAGGTCATTGAAGCACTGAATGATCCAGATGACCCAATTGGCCTCGATGACAAAGAAGAGTTTGATCTTGACATTAATTTAGACGAAAATCTGGATGAATTGGTGATGGCAATGGGAACAACCTTGTCAGATTTAGGGTCTGAAGAATGCCTTTTTGATAAAGAGGGCATAAGGCTGGGAAGTCATTTAGAAAATGAAGAAACAGCTACGGAAGAAGAGTTCACTAATCTTGATGTGAATTTGGTGTCAGTTTTGCCAGATGAGTTTCAGGCTCAGTATGGATTCGTTGTAGAAGTTCCTGATGAGGAAGATTTTGACGATTTTCCAATTGGTTGACATTTTGTCGAGCAGGATATGGTTACTATTTTTGACAATTTTGCTCGGTTAGACAAGCCAACGAATTAGGAGAGAAGTCACCTTCGACCATTGCATATTAAGGCAATAGTTGAAGGCAAGCCTGTCAACAGAGTGTTGGTCGATGGAGGAGCATCTGTGAACTTGATTCCAAGAGCCATGTATAAGAAGCTAGGGAAAGATGAGACAGATTTGCTACCAACCAACATAGTGGTTACTGACTTTGGAGGTAGATCTGCACCAACAGATGGTGTGGCAATGCTAGATGTGCAAGTAGGATCAGTAGAGAGGTCCACTTTGTTTATAGTGATTCCTTCAAGGTCAAGTTACAATGTTCTGTTGGGTAGGGATTGGATTCATCTTTGTCGGGCGGTTCCTTCGACGGTGCATCAGAAACTTATCCTTTGGAATACTCATGATGACATTGAGATTATTGAAGCTGATGACAGCCCATGTTATCTGCAGCAGATGCATGTTGATTTCAAGGTTTATGATCCAAAAGTGAAACCTATATCTGTGCAGGGTGGTGTTGTCGACAAAGATGCTTTGAACGATTGCTTGGAAGAGCAGTTTGGAGTTAGGTTGTTGGATGAGGCCGATGGAAATCGGCCAATCGACAAAGATGAGCCTTGAAGAGAATCAAATGCAACCGTCGGCTTGCGAGGCCGACCGACAGCCAAACTCAGAAGATGGAGTGTTGGTTGATTGTATATTTGATGATGGCCCTTTGGGGTTTGAGAAGGGGCTTGAGGATAAAAATGGTTTTGAGTTAGAAGATCCCTTGGAAGAGGTTGACTTGGGGGATGAAGGAAGAAAGAGGCCAATATATGTTAGTGCTTTGCTACCAGACCAGTTTAAAAGGATTGTTTTGCCTGGGACTACCATGAAATGCCGGGTCTGAGTAGAGATCTGGTGGAACATAGATTGCCTCTGAAACCTGGTTGTAAGCCTGTCAAACAAGCCAACAGGAGGTTTGCTCCTGAAATTGTGCTGAAAATTAAGGAGGAGGTTGAGCGCTTGTTGAAGGCTAAGTTCATTCGTACAACCAGGTACATTGAATGGTTGTCGAATGTGGTGCTTGTCATAAAGAAGAATGGCAAGATGAGGGTTTGCGTTGATTTCAGGAATCTTAACACAGCAACTCCTAAAGATGAGTATTCTATGCCCATAGCAAATATGCTAGTGGATGCGGCATCTGGTCATGAGTATCTAAGTTTCATGGATGGACATGCTGGTTACAATCAGATCTTCATTGCTGAGGAGGATGTGCCTAAAACCGCTTTTAGGTGCCCAGTGTCCATTGGAACTTATGAGTGGGTAGTGATGCCTTTTGGTTTGAAGAATGCTGGTGCAACTTACCAAAGGGCAATGAACACTATTTTTCATGAAATGATAGGCAAATCTGTGGAAATTTATATTGATGACGTGATTGTCAAGTCAAAGAACCGAGAGGAGCATTTGAACCATCTTCGATGAGCATTTCAGGAAATGAGGAAGCACAGTTTAAAGATGAATCCTGAAAAGTGTGGGTTTGGTGTTTATTAGCTAAGTTCTTGGGTTTTTACGGTGCATAAGAAAGGCATTGAGGTAGACAAGAACAAAGCTAAAGGCGTGTTGGAAGCAAAACCACCTTCCAATAAGAAGGAGCTCCAATCCTTTTGGGAAGGTGAATTTTCTTAGAAGGTTCATATCAAACCTTTACGGAAGGACAAGGGTGTTTGCTCCTTTGGTAAACCTCAAAGTCAAGAAGCCTTTGTATGGACACAACAACATCAAGAGGCTTTCGACCAAATCAAGCGATTTCTGACAAATCCACCGGTCATGATGCCTGCAGAACCACATCGACCCGGTGAAGTTGTACATTTACGCCTCGTAAGAAACTATAGGTTGTCTACTGGCTTAGGAAGATGATAACAATGTCGAAAGAGCCGTTTACTACCTCAGTTGAGGGCTGAATGATGCAGAAACAAGATACAGAGCTATAGAGAAGTGGTGGCTAGGATTGTATTTTTCATGTACAAAACTTAAGTATTATTTGATGCCTTGTAATGTCCTGGTAATGTCAAAGACAAATGTGATTAAGTACATGTTGTCCCAGCCAATTCTGAATGGTCGAATTGGAAAATGGACACTTGCTTTGTCTGAATTTTCTTTGCAATATGTACCTTTAAAGGTTGTCAAAGGTCAAGCAATTGCTGACTTTTTGACTGACTATCCATGTTTAGAAATAAAAGAATTGACAGGGCTAATCGATTTAAAGCCTTGGCATTTGTATTTTGATGGCTCAAGACACAAAAATGGTGTTGGTGTTGGCATTCTGATAATTTCACCTTTAGGTGTGCCAACTAAATTAATGTTTGAGTTAAAATATGTTTGTTCCAATAATGAGGCTGAATATGAAGCCTTAATCGTGGGTTTGGAAATTTTGATAGAAATGCGAGCACGCACTGTCAAAGTTTTTGGAGATTCACAACTGGTTATAAGGCAGTTAACTCAAGAATACAAATGTGTTGGCCATAATCTTGTCAAATATTGTCAAGTTGCTAGCAAGTTGATGAAGCGATTTGACAGTGTCGAGTTGGAACATATCCCTAGAGAACTGAATCAAGAGGCTAATGAATTAGCCCAGTTGGCCTCCGAGTATAAGTTATCTTCAAAGGTGTTGACAGAACTCATAAAAGTTCGTGAGTTGCTGTACCCTTTGGACGAAAGGGATATACTGGTTTCCAATGCATCAAGTTCATCTGATTGGCGTAAGCCAATAATTGAGTATTTGGAAAATCCAAGTGCTGATGTCGATAGGAAAGTTAAGTACAAAGTGACTAAGTTTGTTGTGCTCGCTGGAGTTTTGTATAGAAAGTCCGTCGATGGTAACTTGGAAACGTGCCTTAGTGAAGAGGATGCCTACTTGGCATTGGCAGAGGTTCATGAAGGAATTTGTGGAGCTCATCAAGCAGGTGAGAAAATGAAATGGGTACTAAGAAGACAAAGAGTGTATTGGCCCAATTTGGTTAAAGATTGCATTATGTTTGCAAAGTCTTGTGAAGAATGCAAAAAACATGGCCACATACAAAATGTGCATGCTAGTGAGTTACATTCCATCATTAAGCCTTGGCCTTTTAGAGGTTGGGCACTGACCTCATAGGCCAAATTTTTCCTACATCTTCAAAGGGGCATAAGTACATTTTAGTAGGGGTGGACTACTTTACCAAATGGGTAGAGGCAGTGGCCTTGAAAGAAGTGACTCAACAAGACATTGTGGATTTTATTGAAAATCACATTGTTTGTAGATTCGGGATACCTCAAACAATCACAACTGACCAATGATCGGTGTTTGTTGGCAAGAAGGTTGTCGAGTACGCTGAGTCAAGGCGGATAAAGATGGTGACTTCGACGCCATACTATGCGCAAGCAAATGGTCAGGTCGAGGCTACGAATAAAATTATCATTGGGTTGATAAAGAAGCACATTGGTAGATATCCAAAAAGTTGGCATTCGATTCTGGAACAAGTTCTCTGGGCCTGTAGAAACTCTCCAAAAGAATCGACAGGTACTACTCTTTATAAATTGGTTTATGGCCATGGTGTTGTGTTGCCTGTTGAGATAAATCTTGGCTCATTAAGAATTCAAAAGCAAAATGAGATGCCAGTAGACCAATACTGGGACTCGATGTTTGACGAATTGAATGAAGTTCATGATGAGAGAGTTGTGGCCTTAGAACATTTAGTTCGACAAAAAGAAAGAATAGCTAAATTCTATGACAGTCGAGTTAAGTACAAGCGTTTCAAGGTTGGTGACTTAGTTTGGAAAGTCATTTTACCAACGGATAAGAAGTGTCGAGAATTTGGGAAATGGTCCCCAAAATGGGAAGGGCCATTTGAGATTGTCCAAACTTTCTCAGGAAATGCTTATGCACTTGTTGAAGTTAATTCTGGTTTCAGGATTAAATCTATTAATGGCAAATATTTGAAGTTATATAGACCAACAATGTGCGAAGTAAGAATACAACCTTGAAAAGTAAACTGGATTGTTCTATTCAAAAGCCATTTGGCAGTATACAATATACATTGTCGAATAGGGTTACAGCCTAGTAATACAAGTACTGGAAAGTCTATAAGTCTAGGCTATTACAGAATAAATCCACTTGAGGAAGCTTCGCCGTGTTCCGGATTCTGATCATGCTGAGGAAGAATTCAGGAAGAGAGAGGAACATGGGAAGCAAGAGCGGCTCCCGTGGCATACCATCCGGCCAATCAAGTCTGCAAGAGCTGCTTCAGATGGTAGACACCCAAATCGACGGGAAAGTGAAGCTACAAGCATGGGCACGTCGATGAGAAGTGTCAAGTGCCATGCGAGTAAAGGTAAAGCAGGCAGATTGAGAAGCAGTCGCCGATTTAGGGGTATGCTTCACAATTAACCCAACTGTGCCAAAAAATTTTCCTAATTGCTTGCCCACACCTTGAATTTCGAACACAAGGTGTGAAGGAGCGCAAGACAGTAGGAGAAAGAAGTTGCTCCGGCTTTCCCTTTCTCACATGTTTCAACGGGGTTGGCAAGCTGCATTAGGCAACTTACCAAAACTCATTGTTGGTATTAGGCAAATTACCAAAACCCAGAGAATCTTTCACCGTTGAGACAAAAACTTTGAAAAGACCCTGGGAGGTGGAGCCCCTGGCTTCCAAATGAAATAGGCAGAGCCAGGGAAGGAAGGTTTGAAGTGTATAAAAAAGGTTTCCATAGCAACTTGTTGCACTCAGAATTAGCTAGTTTGGGGACGAGAACAAGTTGGATTTGGGGATGTTGCTTGTAATGCTAGCAAGAATTTCTTAAGGATTTTATGAAAAGAAATTTCAAGAAGTTCAGAAAGCGTTTGTGTTTGAGCGAGAGAAGAAGTATGGCAAAATGCCTATTTATAGCGCAAAATGGCGTTAATTTTCAAGTTTTGACGGTCAGATTGACTGGTCAACGGCTTTGAATGTAATTTATTAGCCTGAAACTGAAATTAAAGCAGTTAAAGGAACGTGCTAGCTGGACGGTGAAGCGATTGATCGAAAGCAAGCCAAATCATATTGCTGATGTTGCAGGGCAGTACAAGAATTGGTCGAAACAAATGCGTTCGACATATAAGGAATTAAAAAATGGCTAATGTGCAAATAAGACAAAAGGAAATTACAAAGGAATGTTTCTAATATCCTCCCAAGTCGCAGCCAGTTCCATTTTTGTACCCTCAGCATTTACATAACGAACTTCAAGAGCTTCAACCTTCGACAAAATGGTTTGCGCCTCTGCGGTACTACTAGTCATTTCTTGGTCGAGAGCAGCTATTTCCTCAGAGCAAGAAGCCTTAATTGCCTCTTGTAATTGGGTCTCAACAGCGGCAAGTTCTCGCCTCAGGCGAGCAACATTCTGTTCCAACTCAGGGATTTTAGCTTGGTGGGGAGCACCTTTCTCGACCAATGCAGATTGCCTCTGTCGGAGACGCACCAGTTTGTCACGAAGCTCATGCTTGGCTGTGATGGCTTGCTGGTATGGAAGGATACTGTCGTCGAGCTCAAGCAGTTTAGGGATCAATTCTTCGACAAATTCGTGCAGGGTATTGATGTGCCCTCGATGGATTAGCGGCAGCCTTTTGCGGGAATTTTGAAGTTCTTTGACGACGCAAATTAATTTGTTCCTTACTTCTTGATTTGAGTAAAGATCGTCGAAAGAATACTTGAAAAAACCCTTTAGCTCTGCCAGCAATCCATTGAGTTTTTCAGCAAAATTATCTCCAGGAAGTGTGGAGGATCGGGCTGACATTGATGAAGTTTTGCTGCTGGAACTTGACAACAAGTTGATCCATTCATCAATCCCCACGTTGGCCTTTCCAAAATCCGCAGCTGGTGGAGTGGGATTGATGTGAGAGGGTGGATTGGCAGGATCGTCGAGCAATTGATCCATATCAACACTGTCTGCCCTGATTATTATGGGACTCTGCTTTTCAGTAGCTTGGGGGGCAGCAGTTATTTTAGCAGAGGTTGTTCCCGCTTGGAAGGTGTGATCGTCCTGGTGAGTGGGTGTGGAGTCCGGACTCGCTGTCGAGATGGTAGTTTGAGCCACATCGACGTCCATGGCAGAAGGTTCTTCAACTTCATGCTCAGGCTGAGTCTCTGGGACTTCCTGTTTAAAAAAAAAGAAAAATCAATGAAAGTCCTAAATCATTGCTCTGATGCCAGTGGAATGGCAAGAAATTTTATACCTCAGTGGCAGGGGGAGCAGTGCTTGGGAAGATTGTTCGCAAAGGTAGCGAAGTATCGACATTTGTTTGTTCAGGGGAGTCCTGACAAACAGGTATGATGAGGCAATGTCCAAAAGTAATAAGGAAAAAAAAACAACAAAGTTAGTAGAAAGGCATACCTTATCAGTGCTCGACGAGTCAACTTCTTCGACAGAGATAGGGTCTTTGGAAGTACATTCTTCGGACACCCCTGTCTTTGCAGATTTGACTCTTGGCTCCTGCAAATGTCGAAAAGAAAAAAAACGAATGAAGACCTTGTAAGATACAGGAGGACCATCAATTTAGACAGTAGTGGAGGAAAGTTTACCTTTGTAAACTTAGCTGTTGGAGTTTCTTCAGAGTTCCCGGAAACAGATCTCTCTGCATGCGATTCCTGAAAATTGTGTAATGACCACGATAATGTCTAATTGATGAATCATGAATAAATAATGAAATCCCATACAAGTAAAGGAAAGGATACCGTTTGAGGTGTTGAACGAGAAGGGGACTCGAGCAGAATCATCCTGCGTTTTGAGGACTTGGTTTCAGCACCAGTTGTTTGAGCTTTCCGCTTGGTGGTCTCTTGCTGGGAGGAACTGGTCGAGTGCTTAGACCTTGCTGGTTTCTTTTTCGATGCAGCTGGTCTCTTGCCAGCACAGGTCTTTGTAACTCCAGATTTGGAGGATTTCTTCTTTGCTGATTTGGATTGGAGGGGAGGTTCATCATCTTCATCTTCCTCTTGAGCTTCGACTTCAGTAGCCTTACCACTTGTTTGCTTGTACTTTAGAGGCTCTTTTAGAGCCAAAGCTAAAACAAAGCAAAGAATGTAAGCATAAAACGAGTGGGTGTTCAAGCGAAAGGCAAAGGAAACTAAAATACCTTGAGGGAATTGGGTAGTAACCTCGACAGCCTCGTCATATTGTCCAAATTCAAAACGAGAGGCAAACCGACCGGCATAGGTAACTTCTTTGTTTTCATAAGTGTTCACGTTAGTATGAAAATGAAATCTGTCTAAGAAAAGGAAGTTACCAGCTATTGTCGGTTTCCCTGGAAATGGATCAGCCAAACCAAAATGTGCACAGGGTAAGGACACTGGTTCAGGACAAGGAGGTTTCACAAGTGATTGACCTGTTTCTTGTCGGTGTTTCAGAGCCTTAATGCCCCAATAGTTCTCATGGCTTTCTTTTGATTTGGCAGTCATTTCCTTTATCTGTCGAACAATATGAAAAGGGTATCTAGGGTCCCATTTTATTTTGTAAAATTTTTCAAAGCTGCGTATATCCTGTAAGTGCTCACCTTTGGTCTTAGTCGAAGGGTCCTGTTCCTGCACAGAGGGATCAACAAGCCTGTTCATACATTCTTCAATAGATTGATGAAAGTGCTTGTAATAGTCATTCCACCAAGTAATAAAATCTTGGGATACACCCAAGGTGGGAGTGAAAGGAGTGAAGTTGACACCAGACATCCACAAATCATTCCTTCTCTGTATGCCATCAATAGTTTCTTGCTTCAAGTCGATGCAATCTAGGAGTATGTCTTCTTTCTTGTAGAAGAATGGGCCAGGAATGGATTGCATGAAGCCAATGTTGTTGGCAGAGGCATTGGGCAAACAGACGAAAGCGGCGTTGTCTGTCGAACCCGGTAAACTCGCGGGGAATACTTGACGAGCGAGGAAGCGGGTCCATATTCTTGCACAATCTTTTGAAGTTGGATCAAAAGGGGCTGTGAACCAAGCATGCCCATACTTCCTGCTAACGAAGGGTTGAAAACGGATGCCTGGGGTGCTTGCAGAAAGAGAATGAAAAAGGCCAAAGTAATACTTGAAGCTGGCGAGTTCATTGTCGAAAGACTTGGGAACGCGATACATGGCTGGGGTGCCATAGGTGTCGATGTCAAGATTAGGTGGTGCCTTGTTGACAGTGTGGCCGGGAAAGGTGGAATTTAACCATAACTGCATAAGCCACATTGGGCCTCCGATTCCACTCTTCTTTCCGCCTTCTTTCACCATGCCGTACAGGTTCGACATGCTAGAATAAAGGTTAGACAGAAGGAACGAACCAAGGGCCCACCGTTTACCTTCATGGAGAAGGTTTGCCAAGTCAAGCAAGGTTTTCGACATCTGAACATTTTTGTTACACATAACAAAAGCAGATAGCCAATGAAACAGGAAGGCTACGTGTTCATCGTCGGAAACCTCAGGGTCACTTTGCATTCGATTCGAAACGTATTTCGAAAATGCAAGTGGTTCATTGCTGAAAACGTCAATGACGTTATCAGGCAAGGCGAGAGGGTGAATCATTTGGCCATCCGGTGGGAGGCCAGTGAGCGCAGTAACGTCAAAGAGGGTTGGGCCCATCATTCCACAAGGGAAATGAAAATTATTGGTAGTCTTGTTCCAGAAGAACACAGCAGCTCCCAACATTGCTGGGTCTAACCTAAATGTATGTTTGGAAAGTTGAATGAGGTTGTAAATACCTAATTTTTTCCAGATCTTACTTTTCTTAGCTTCGACCCTAGTGAGCCAAGCAGAATAACCAGTTACACTGAGTGGTGGAGTTCTGAAAAGCCTAGAGCTTTTCAAGAAATAATGAATATGCAAGGCAGGGGAAGCAGCAAGAATGTCAGTTTGACCTTCTTTGTTCGGGAATGAATCCCTAAAATCTTCAGGGAAGTTGGAAAGGGTCATTACTGGTCCTAAATAAGCCGTGGGGGGTTCTAAAATGAAAGAAGAGTCATTCGTGTAGGGTATTATTACCTTCGATTTTTGCCACGGAATTGATGCATCAACATCAGGATTACACCATGTTTTCCGAAGGGCCGCTGTCGTACTTTGAGTTGGGGTTGAAGAAGACGCCATTACGAAGTTGTTAAAGCTTTCAGAAAAAAAACTCAGAAGGGGAGAAAAGTGTTTTGAATGGGTTTTGCAGTTTACTTATAGCAAAACACTTGCGAGGTAAGTGTGCGAACGGGAAGAGTAACCGCCTATATTTGAAGTGATCATGGTCCTATTTTTTAGGGAAGTGGGAAGCGCAGACCTGTGATGGGACATTACGGAAAGGCAACCGTCGCGCGTGAAGTTAAACAAAATTCTGGGTCTCTCCGTGTGTTGGCGTCGAGAACTCAGAATTTGGGGGGCATCTGTTGGGTGCCAAATTTCAAATTTGGGTTGATCGACAGAATGTTAGAATTCGACAAGTAAGGGCGTAAGAGACCAGAACAATGGATGAAAATTGACTAAGTTTGAGAGACCAAGTGATGGGGCGGCTGTTCGATGAAAGGCATAACGCGTCGAAGATGTCAAAATGATCATGGTCGAAACAGGCTTGGTTATTAAGTAAAGGTCAATATCTGACTCGGACGGGATGTGCTACATCGATTAAGTAGTTTTTAGCGAAAACTTAACTACCAACCCGTGTCCGTACACGTGTCAGGTTGGATGTTAGGTGGTTTTTTCATATTTTTGCCTATAAATAGTAGTTTGTACGATGTAACAGTGGTTGGATACATGATCTAATTCCTAATATCTCGACGGCTAAAGAAGATTAACGGAAAACGATCATTGTATGCCTTCCAAACTTTATCTTTCTGCATTTTTAATCAAGTTCAGTCTATTTTCATTTCTTTGTATTTTCAGTTATGTCATTTATATTCCAATCAAATCGTATTTTCTTGCTTCGAATTTACATCCTTTAATTCCCTGTCATTTACTGTTTTCTGCATTTTTACTTTCAAAGTCATTTACATGCTTTGCTTTTTAATTCATGTTCTTTACATTTCTGTTACTTAAATTCATGCATTTATATGTTTTCACTTAAATTCATGTCTTTTAGCAATGTTTCTTAAATTCTGTCTATTACTAGTTTTCTTTTACATTTCTGCGTTAACTTCAATTGCATGTTGGGCTTCAGTGATGCATGCCCCATGACTTTGCATGTAATGCATTCTTGTTTTAAATTTTGCTCTAATTTGCTTGTAAACTAAGTTATTGGCTTTCGACAGCCAATCTTGTTTATTTAAGTTCATATTGCCATTTTCGACAACAACTTGTTGTTAGTTGGAATTCTCATATACAGATTTGGCATAAGACACAATAATTCATGGCTCTGAAGCCAAGAATGTCACAAAATTGATAACGTGTCGAGCAATTGACCGTTAGTTTCAAAAAACCGTTGTTTGTAAAACGAGATTACCACATAATTCGTCGATCTTGCAATCGTTTGAATTAATTATTTGTTACTTTGTTGAATTTGGTAGAAATATGCTTATAAACCAAATTTCCCAGTAAACAGTTTGTGACTTGTGAGTTCCTCAATACCTTTTTTTGTCATTTAGTTACTCAATATCTTAATTCTCGTCTCTCCACGGTGGCTTCCTTTATGGTAATGCCTTCATGACTCAAATCCATTCCATTTATTTATTGAAAAACACAATACAGTTGGGAATATCTAAATTTGGAAAATACCAATGACATGATAAGCATAAAACAAGATTTTAGATCATCGTCACAACTAGAAGTAAATCCATTTAAAAAGCTTACGATAGAAGGTGTTGCACAGCTCCGACGAGTTGTTTTTCTGAAAGAGGAGCGGATTGCAGAGAGAATAGGAGGGAGAAGACGCAATCCCTGTGTTGATGGAGTCCGTTACGCATCGCATAAGATACCAACAGGTCATGTGATGTATTTAATCGGGTGTTTAAATCTTGATCGTTAATTTTAATCTAAGGGGTGTTATTAATAGTTCTCATTTCTCACAATAAGCAAGATTTCTCACTTGATACGCTCCCATATATATATATATATATAATATGCGAGTGTGGGGTATGATACCCGCACCCATATCCATTCATATTGCCATTCCTAGGTCGGGTTGGATTGGTTTTGACCAAACCTGATGTCCAAACCAATCAAGTTTTCTCGGTTTGGGTTGGGTCGAAAACTCGTAGTTTTTCTATCAAACCCGAAATAAACCAATCTAGTGATGAGTGGGTTGGGTTGGGTTCACGGGTCATGAAAAAAAAAAACAGCTTTTAAAATTCCAAAAATAGTGTCATTCAACGTTTAAAATTTCATAAAATTTCCAGCAGCATTTAAATTAATTTCCACTGTTTTTAAAATGACATTCTATTCCAATAAATAGAAAGAAACCCTAATTTTTAAGTGAGTAAGTAGTGCCTCATCTATCACGA
The DNA here is from genome assembly GCA_037113605.1 of Calophaca sinica. Classification (NCBI taxonomy): domain Eukaryota; kingdom Viridiplantae; phylum Streptophyta; class Magnoliopsida; order Fabales; family Fabaceae; genus Calophaca; species Calophaca sinica. The sequence continues at coordinate 110,724,754 of CM073732.1, read as the reverse complement.
GACATGACTGTGTGATAATAATGTATATAAAAAAATAAAGAGTAAAGGGACATTTTGGTCCCTGAGGTTTTTTCCCCAACCCATTTTGGTCTCTGAGAAAAATAAAGTCCAACAATAGTCCCTGACAATTACAAACGTTGGACAAGTTAATCTCTCCATCCATTTCCATCCAAAAACGTCACTAACGGTGCTGATGTGGCCAGTTAAATGCACACATGGTCTGCCACCTGTCTATGGGACAAAACATGGCATGGATTTAGGTCATTTTAGTCCCTCATGAAGAACAGATTTTAAATAGGGATGTTTTAGTCCCTCTCTCCCTTATGTATAATACCCATTTCAGTCCCACATATTTTTCATCTTCAACCTCCAACCCAAACCTCTATCGATGATTCCGCAGAGTTTTCAATCTTCTGTATGGATCTCTCATTTGTTTTATACTTTGTGCGTCGATTCTCCATCTCAATGGCCTACTAGCTTCAGCAACTACAATGTTAAGAAAGAATAACATTTATTAACAAATTACAAAGATCAAAATCTGATGATTGCCTGCGAGAAATAATGACTTTAGGTGGAAGAATTCACAAAGAACTTAGTACCAAATGAATACCAAATACCAAATTAATAATAAAGCACTGCCATTCTCATAATACATATGAACTACAATCAGTCAAAACAAAAAAAAATCAACAGATCTAGATCAGTCTGGTGGCTGAGTAAAAATTGGAGGCAACTGGGTGCAGGCAGAGCATAAAATTGGCAGTACGAGTGATGACAAATGGAAAAATAAAATTGATGGTTTGGATTGAAATAAATCCCCCGGTTGGAACAACGTCAAAATGTCAAGTGATGGGGGAAACTCAGATCATACTCGGAGTGGTTGGAATTCTGGAACAAGTGTAGTCAAAGAAGTTGGAAGGATGATAGACAATGAAACCATGAAACCCAGTTAGGTTGCATTAACAAGGGTCAATGAGAACATGGACTGATTTGAGTCTAAGGGAGAGAGGGACTACAACGTCCCTGTTTAGAATCTGATCTTCATGAGGGACTAAAATGGCCTAGATCCATACCACGTTTTGTCCCATAGACAGGTGGCAGGCCATGTGTGCATTTAACTGGCCACGTCAGCACCGTTAGTGACGTTTTTGGATGGGAATGGATGGAGGGACTAACTTATCCAGCATTTGTAATTGTCAGGGACTATTGTCGGACTTTATTTTTCTCCGGGACCAAAATGGGTCCCCAAAAAAACCTCAGGGACCAAAATGTCCCTTTACTTAAAAATAAAACAACAAATAAATTTCATGTCATTGAATTGGGCTCGCGGGTTCACGGATTTGAAATCATAAGTTTGTTACTCGAATCAAACCACTTCGGGTTTGAACGGGTTGGTTTGGGTTCAACCCAAACTACAAAAAAAATCGAATCAAACACTTTGAGTTATGTTGGATCGTTGAGTTGATTAGGTCGATTCGGACCCGTATACACCCTTACTTGGTGGGGGAGAAGAAGAGATTTCCAAACGGGTTGTTCACGTACGTCCATCCCTCACTATAGTCCTCGTCCCCATACCCACATTTTGAAAATGTAATGTGTCTGGATACAGGTTTTTTTTTTTTCAAATTGTAGGTATGGGGATGATAGACACAAAATCCGTATGGTCCTCTAGTCATTGCTCTTAACTTTATAGGTGTTTTGCATGCTATTTCATATCTTTATTTAGCTTTTTGTTAGCATTATAGCCGACATTTTTCCTCTTTTCTAGGTGCAACAAGTATGGTGAAAGGCTGAAAAAGCCGGTGACTCTTCGAAGAACAACAACAATAAAGATTTTTAAAAAAGCAACTTAAGGACAAGCTTTACTAGGGAAAAAGAAAATAAGATAGACACAATTTATTATTTTAGAGTAGTGATGTACTTGCATATGCAATGGTTGAAGTTGAAAATTGAAAATAAAATTTTTCTTTTTTTCAATTTTAATCCCCGTAAATATGGCATTTTACTCGTGAGCCATGTTTTTTTTGTGCATTTTCAGACTTTCCAGAATCTAAATTCTGTATGTGTCCAGAATTTAGATTCCGAACGTGTAAATAAATAAAGACAACTTCATTTACATGTCTGAAATTTAGATTCTGGATGTGCAAAGTGGTACAACTTTAACACGTCCAAAATCTAGTTTTCAGAAAGCAAAAAAAAGTTGTCTTTATTTATTTTACAGTATGGAATTTAGATTCCAGAAAGTCTGAAAACACAGAAAAAAATATATGGCTCATGAGTGCGGCGAGAACACCAGAAGAGAGTTTCCAAGAGAGGGGAGGGGGGTGGAGTTTCAAGGAGGGTGATTTACAGGGGAGTGAGGTTTAAGGGAGGGAGAGTTACGAGATAGGGTGAAGTGGGAATGGACATTTTAGACTTTTTGATAGGGAAGGGAGGTGGTAAAATGAATTTTCGAGGTGGGGATATAAAATCTCTATTAGTACAACACAAATTGGTATTGTCCCAGCCCGGATTGCTCATTTAGTCATTTGTGGGCCGAAGTTACTACTATTGTTTGGGCTCTCTTGTTTTTCACCAAATATTATTGGCACTGTTATTCTTGGCCATTATTGAATGCACCCCCCACCTGGTAGGTACACCCCCAATTTATGAATTTTCCAAAATACCCCCGAAAAAAACAGTAAAAATTCTTTTTTTTTAATTCTGAACATTTTACCGGAAATTGCAATTTCCGGTATACAAATTTTAATCACAATGTTACCGGAAATTGCAATTTCCGGTATACAATTTGTATACCGGAAATTGCAATTTCCGGTAACATTGTGTTTAAAATTGTATACCGAAAATTGCAATTTCCGGTATACAATTTTAAACACAATGTTACCGGAAATTGCAATTTCCGGTATACAAATTGTATACCGGAAATTGCAATTTCTGGTAACATTGTGATTAAAATTTGTATACCGAAAATTGCAATTTTCGGTATACAAATTGTATACCGGAAATTGCAATTTCCGGTAAAATGTTCAGAATTAAAAAAAAAAGAATTTTTGCTTTTTTTTTCGGGGGTATTTTGAAAAATTCACAAATTGGGGAGGTATACCTACTAGGTGGGGGGTGCATTTAATAATGGCCTTATTCTTTCTCTGAAAATACGCCCAAAGAGAGAACAATTGGACGTAAAAATAATATATTTTTGAAAGAAAAAAAAAGAATATAAAAATACAAATAATCATAATCATATCAACATAAAACTTGCGTATTGGGCTAGCTTTCTTACGCCATAAGATGTCTAGCCTCCTCTACAGTTTAAATTCAATTTTGTTTGGACCAAAGAGCGAATTAAAAAGAAAAAGCGAAAAGGAAAAGAATATATGCCATAACTTTCGTCTTTTTTCCCCCTTTTTTCCCTTGTTTCAGTGAAAGGTAGTGGAGGGAGTTTAGAAGATGATTGCTTAAACTTCTTTGCATAGTTTGTATGCGTCTCCTTATGGAGAATGCAATGCCAATTTGCATGTAATCTTTTATTTTAACTATGTATATTGCAAAGAGCAAAAAAAAACCTAATATGAAAACTCATAATAAAGTATTAGTACCTAACTATTTTTTTCTAGACCCTTCATACGTGAAAGTGACATTAGACTCTGAATAATTTGAGTCGAGCTGGGTGGATCCATACAAAGGAGCAAAGCTCTTTCATTGTCTATAGTATCTAATTCAACGCCCATTTATGGTACATGGTATATTATGCTCTTAATAGTAAATATTGTCTCATTGGAAAATCAGCCGCCAATATTAGGGTATTCAAGGGATGGGTTGGGATGAATTATATTTGTCCTTTACTTGGCCCTAAATATTGACCGAGTCAAATCTTAAACTTGAACTCGACCCTAGACCTGAGTAAAGCTAATGATATGTGGCTCTAATTAACTAAGGTCGGGTCCAAGTGGGATATGATCGGGTTGACCTAAAAGACAAATAAAAAAAATTAAAATTATCATATAGTTATGTTCAAAAGAAAAAAAAATTCATGTTATACTTGAATTTCTCTTAATATAAGACATATTTTTCTACTCCATTATAATTTTGGGACATTGTTATAAGAGAAAAATAATAATATACCTCTTACATGTTTAGTGTGTTTTTCCAAACAAACAAAAATATGCAACAATTCCCAAAATTAAAAGACATATACGTAAAACGGAGATCAAACTTCAAATAGTGGATGAACAATGAGATAAAAATGCTAACTAAAGGGTAAAATAAAATCATATATTAAGGTTATGTAAATACATATATAGGATGGATTGGGTAACCCGAACTCATTCCTAACCAAACACTAGGTCATGAAATGAGACTCTAACACATTCCTACTTTCTTGTGGGACCGGGTCAAACCCAATCATAAATAGCTTGCACTGGGTTGGGTTACCGGGCAGGGCGGATCTTGAACACCCCTAGTCAATATATAAAACAACAAAAAAAGGAAAACTACCAAAAAAATGTAACTTGAGACCCAAAAAAAAATACCACAATTTAGAATTAAAATATTTGAATCTGATTTCTCCTAAAGTGTGTTTTGTATCGACAATTGATTTTTTGTGATTTGTTATTAATTAACAACAGTTGATTTTTTAATCAATAGTCGAGAGTCTTACTTCACCTTCTAAGTACTATTGATTTGACTCATTTTAGAGGAGTGGAGTCTAAAATATTTTTATTTTCGTAAAATTACTAAAAAGGTCTTTTATTTTTATTTAAAGTTTTAAGTTATTTTTTTATTTTTTTTGTTTCAATTTAATTCTACATGTTTTAAAACGTTAATTTCAAGACAAATTGTTGATTAATCAAAAACGAGAAATGCATGTGCGTCACAAGTACAATCTGTCACATCAATTGTGCCATAAATCATAACCCAAAAAGTTATTGCAAAAAGCCAAAAACAGACCAATTTGGCCAATATTATCAATATTTTAAAACATGTGAGATTAAACTGAAACTAAAATTAACTCTAAATGACTCACTTAGATAAATGACAAAAATGAAACTTTAAATTAAGATAAAGGACCGGCGGTGTAATTTTGTCTTTTACTTATGAGCAAGTTCTTAAATAATGATAAAACTAAAAAGTTGTTGAGGCTCTTTAAAAACTATTAAAAGAAACTGTGGAAGGTTGTGGAGTTGGTATCAAACAAAAATTTAAATCAATGTACGTACCCGTTTATGGGCCTAAACCCATATTCCCATCTACAAGAAGTGGACGTTTCTATCCATTGAACATACAAAGCCTGTTTATTAATGTAGCTTGCTAAGTGCGATTTGATTGCTTTTAAACCAAGTTATCGTTTATTCCCTTTTGTTCAGAAAGTGCCTAGAGTTAAGTGATACCATGCTATATAGAGAGAAGTGAAGCTAGCTTTGTGCACTTAAGTGTGAGACTGAGACAAATGAGAGTGCCTGTAATAAGATTTCTATCAAGATTGTGGTGGAAAAGAATCGGTGTCCATTCCCTTATGCAATTGCCAAATATATACATGTTACAGAAGAATCACATGTGCTAAACTAACGCCTATCATATCACAATTACATTTGTCAATGATTTGATTAGCTAATTATGTACAATAGAAGAGGAAATAATATATAGCAAGCTAGCTGTCCTGATGGAGAGAAATCCCGAATATTGGGTCTCCTAATTGAGACAGAATATACGACACTAATTTCAAATGTTTTCTTATAATTAACTATTGATTAAGAGCTTATTTGCTTTAAATTTTCACATTTCAAAATTGCGGTGTCTGTACACGGTGGATAGAATCATCAAAAGAGCAGTCTTATCAAAACTCTAAAATATTGCATTGGAAATCGTGTTTTTGGATTGTGCGGCAGAAACAATCTAAAACAAACAGACTCTAAACAAATAGAACAAATTTCCACCAAACAAAAAAAAAACAGAACATACATCAAGATAATTTTCAACAATTAATTTCATGAAACAAACGGTCTCCTAAGCTGATTAATTTTCATTTAACTAGTAAGAGGCTTAACAATGATAACAAACAAAAACTTTTCTAACTGAATAGAGTCAATTACATGAATATGGCATAACAATATCATGTGAAACTGTGTTAAAATTAGACCTAAAATATTTCATATTTGGCCCAAATCAAATATGTTGTTAGTTACATTAAACTAAAGCAGCATTGGACTAAGAAGTTGACAATAGACATTGAACAAAAGGCTTAATGCGAGACACAATATCTTTGTTTGAGGACAGCCAAACACCATTATCATATTTCCTGACACAGTGTCTTGCCCTTGCAAAGTTGCAAAGCCATCACAAATTCAGAGTAGCACATTTTAAGGGACATCTCTTCTAAGTCACTTAACCTCACAGATGCAGAAGCAAAAGAATAAATTACTTTTATACTTTTAAAGTAATTAATAATTTAATACTAATATAAAGTTATTGAAAACTAAACTTAGTTATTGCATCCGTGAAAAAATGTGGTGTATTAATTACTTTGAAATGTCAACGATCTAAAAAGCGAAGAGCATGTGAAAAAGGGGCTATGATGGATGTGTCTATTGTGGACGGTACCATCATGTTCAAGTATGAAATCCTGGGGCTTTTATAAGCTTGCTTGCCAAGATTTATCATAACTAACTTTTTTTTCCCCTTAAAAAAAGTTGTAAAATGAAAAAGAAGAAAAAAGTTAGCAAGTTACAAGCCAAAATAGCATAATGAGTATAATCCTTTATTAAAATTTCCATATTTTTAATTAATAAAAACTTTTTTTAACCAGATTTTTAATAAAAACTTGGCGTCAATAGAATATTTGACCTGAGTTTATCAACTGGGATGGTGAACCCCCTTTCACTTTACCACGCCTTCAGAAAAGGGTGAGTTTGCTTGCTTGCCTGCATACTCATATATACAGCGAAATTGGAAAATTTTATTTAGCACGTAAATAAGTTGCATCCTAATTAGCCGTCTATCTAGGTCACTTTTATTTCATGTCCTGAAAATTCGTTGAAGTGAACTAATTTTGGGAGAATCCTATGTCAATTATCTCTAACATAATGTTGACATATAAAAATTTCAAGACGAAACTTTCATTAAAACTCATTCATGAAATAAAGAAACCCAAGTAGTAGTTAGTATTCGTCTCCAAGATTCATTTGAGAAAGGTATTACCCTTGATTTTATGAGAACATACTCTAGCCTGCCGGTCGGGACTTCGGTAAATTGATTTCCAAAATGAAAAATTTAGATCAAACTTATTCGCATTAATAATGTTATCTTTTTTTTTTATCAAGAAAAGTTTAGATTAGGGGAGGCTTACCCATGTGCAGGGCCAGGGAGAACCACCAACCTGAGCCAGGATTTATAGTGGAATTTACGTATCGTCCACCAACGCAGCCACCTGGAATCGAACCCAAGTCACAGCATGTGTGAACGAAAGGTCGAACCAGTTGAGCCAAGCTACGTTGGCATTTATAATGTTATCTTTAATAGAAATACCGGGTCCAATTAACATACTCCGTCTCAAAACTTTGATTATTTAAGGTTTTAACACACAGATTAAAAAATAATTAATTGAGATAAATTTTAGCTAAAATATCCTTAATAACGGAGGGAGTCAATCCTTAGGACAAAATTCAAAAGTTAAGACAACCAAAGTTTTGTAACGGAGGGAGTAACGTATACATAATTTTTTAGCCACTTCACTCTTTATCTAGTTTTCATGGATTTCATAGGGGCGATAATCTCTCTCTTCTCACTAAATAGAAAAGTGGGTAATTAATACTCCTCCTAAACTCAAATATAAGTAAAAATATATAATTTCACACTGATTAAAGATGTAAGTTAAGTTCATTTAATTTTCTTGATTTCATCTAATAAATGAATTATTCTTCTTAAATTATCCTTAGTCATGAGGAGTATGTCATTCTCTTGAAAAATAAAAGTTTAACTAACTTAAAGATATTTTTGGAATAATGACATTAAATAGAAATGCATCAGTTAAAATTTGTTTATATTTTAGTTCACCAAACTTAGGTATTTTTTTGTTTTGTTTTGAGTCTGGATAGAGTAAAAAAGAAAGAAACCAATTAATAAGGGTTATTATGTTCAAGTTAATTACAAAAATCGTTATTAATAATATCCGTCACAGAAGCGCTGAAATCTCCCCGAACAAACTTTATGCTCAAGTCTCATTGACGCCTCACCCTAATGCTGCTTTTTTGAAAATTAACCTTGTGGGGATTGCCTAAATTGAGGCTTTAATAATTTAATTGACCCACTCCATTAGAATTTAGAAGTGCTCCCGAAAGTCGATCTCTTCATTCATTTTCTGCTTAATTTTGAGTCTTCCTATAATCCTATTCCCTTCTCGTATTGTTCCCCAATCTCTGGCTTGCGTGCAAATTAGGTTTACACGCAACAAATGGATCATGCAAAACATTTTTTTATATACGACAAACCCAACATTACGTTATTTGTCAAAGATAGGTCCGTTAAAGTTACGTTGTGAACATCACATGCATTCATACAAACGGTATCGCCGCTTATATTTCTTCCTAAACAAACACATGCTCGTTGAGGTTCCAATGTAGATGTAAAAACCTTTTTTAAAACATAAAATGTACAACGTACCAAAAAAAAACATAAAATGTACAAGCACAAACCAGAAAATTAAGGAGATAGATTAAAGACTTGTCAATGCTAATTGAGATGGAGTATTTAAATAAGGGTCTTGCTAAGTGGTTGCTTTGAAGGGCAATGATTAAGGAATGAATTAAAAATACAATAGTATTTAAGTATATCGATAATATTAATTATTACTACCTCCATCCCTGAATATTGGGGAAAAAATTGTCCCTTTTATAAGCCTATTTCCAAATTATTAGGTGTAATAATTATTTTTTTTACAAGAATACCTGTGATACCCTTATTTATTTATAATATTTCCCAAAATTTCGTATAATAATAATAATAATAATAATAACAATCAAGAAATACAGAAGGAAAAAAAACGTTTTCATTATACTATAATATTTTACATCAAGTTTGAAATACATACACGAGTTCCTCGGAACCGCCAAAATAATGTACATCAGTGTCATAACCCAACTGGGTACAAAAATGACACTCCTAAACAAAAGGTCAAAGTCAACAGTCAAAGATCAAAGTCAAAGGGGTCAAAGGTCAAAAGGTCCAACATCCCAACATCTTACAGTCCCACAAACCAACATCCAACAACATCCCGGAGAAACTCCTAAATCTGGTCAGGCCTAGGGATCCTAATCCTAAATCGTGGTGGCAAGTGGGAATCCTCGGTATGAGGATGCCTATGAAACCTAGGTTGATATGTTCTCATGGGATTCCTAGAGGTCGAAGGAACAGTCGACTCGGAACGACATAAACCTCTAACACCTACACTGTCTTTGGCCACACTAAAGGATCCTGATGAAGATGGAGTAGTATGGTAATGCCGTCTCGGCTCCCGCCACATATGATTAAAAGGAAACCGTTGGGCGATACGGAAATCCCCAATAAAAGATGCTCTGGGTGATCATAAGATATGGAAGAAAATACTAACTAAGCCTGTATATATGACAACATGACGGTTGTAATCTATCTACCAACTATCGTCGTCAATGTCATGATAGTATACTTCAAAGTCACCCCAGACTGGTACACTCGGCTCCCGTAGCATGGACGGGTGAAAGTAGTGAAACATCTTCACTCTCGTGTGGATCTTCAGAATCTAAATATAAAAGTACATAGAAAAGAAAACAAACAATACATAGGAGATAAGAACACTATACACCAAACAAAGTGGGAAAGTAGAGGAATAGAACATGTGAAAGAAAAGGTCACACATCTCTCGATCAACTGTTAGGATCATCACCTAACTACCCATAACCATGCAGTTTAGGACGACATGCCTACGTGGCCACACCACTCACTAGGGCAGAAGTAGCCCCACCTTACCTACTTTGCCTTGATAGATTTCAGCAACCAGACCAAGCCAGTTGTCCATCCCCCTATCCCCGTACCCCTAAGAGTGTATCCCTGCTCTTCGCTAAGAACAGGTATCGGAGGCAGCACTCGGGATCGGCACTATGGACAATGATGCAACAGTACCCTGTCAGGATGATCAGGCTACCCAACGTCCCGACAGGATGGTAGCGAGCCATCTGTCACCTGTAGACTTGTCGAACCCAGACTATCCTCAAGGACCAGCGTGTCCTATACCGACTGCATCGTGCCCGCACTCTGGCACCTGGCCTCGCACATAGCCAGTGTGTACGGCGGTGGATTACAACACGAATATGTTTATTATTCAGTACCTAACATCTCATTATCACTTTATCAGCTCAGCCTACTAGTTTCTTATCACTTTATTATTCAACCAACAATTTATTTATTCTTCCCCACACTATTAGTACAATTATATAATAACTGAATAATAATTAAACAGTTAAACAATAAACACTATACAACAAACATTAACACACAATTCTAGTGTCGCTCAGGCGACATACTACAAACACATCATCAAACAACACACACAAACATCAAACAATTATAAGTTCTCTACCCTAAGGTTTTTCACAACACTATGCCTATGGTTGATGGACTATTGACTGCTATACTTTGCAGTCATAGTCACAACACCCCGCATAGAGTGTTAGGGCATCAACCCCTAGTAGGGCTTGGGCCACCCTACTTCCTATTCTACACCTATCCTATTCCTACTATCCCTAGTGTATAGAGTTCAGATCTCCCCATACTTGGCCTTGAAGACTGTTGTTGCTCGCGTCCCGCTACTTTTTCTCCCTCCAGCTCCCTTCTTCGCACCTCAAATGCCCAATTAGAGGACTTCACGGAATGGGGACGAGCAAGCCCTTTATATAGGCAAAAATTGGTCCCATCGCGTCGCGACGACGCTAGACACAATCGCTCATCGCGTCGCGATATGGACACGTGTCGTGTGATCCGCGCGCTGATCACCGCCTTTCGCACCGACTCAAATCGCGTCGCGAGCTCATTCTTCTTTATCTCCGTCGCGTCGCGATCCACCTAATTTTTAAATAATTTTTTTTCTTGATCCCTAAGATAATCAGGTACATTTTGGGCCTAATTGGGCTGGTTTTATCCCATTTTACTTATTAATTATTTTTAGAACTTTTCTATATATTTCTTAGTCTATTTTATTTTCTCAGGATGTCACATTACTACCTCCCTTAAAATAATTTTCGTCCTCGAAAATTGTTGATTACATACCTATGAAAAGATGAGGATATTGTCCTCTAATATCAGCTTCTCATTCCCAAGTAGTATCTCCGGTTTGTTCATCCCATACAACTCGTACTAAAGGAATTTGTTTTCCTCGAATTTCTTTTATCCTCCGATCGACAATCTTACAAGGCATTGCTACGTATTCTAGAATTCTAGATTATCTCTGAGCTGTACCGACTCAGACTCAATAATATGAAACGGGTCATGATGATATTTTTGAAGTTGAGACACATAGAAGACATCATGTATGTTTGATAGGTTAGGGGGTAAGGCAATATGGTAGGCAACAGGTCCAACTCATCGGAGAATTTGAAATGGTCCAATGAGTCGAGGAGTTAGCTTTTTAGATTTAATAGCTCTGCCAATGCCAGTTCTAGGAGATACTCTCAGAAACATATGATCCCCTTCTTCAAATTCCAAAGGTCGGTATCTTTTATCATGGTAACTTTTTTGTCGGTCTTGCGCTGCTTTCATTTTTTCTCTAATCATCTTGATTTGTTCTGAGGTTTGTTGAATTAATTTGGGCCCTAAGATTAGGTTCTCTCCTGTCTCAAACCAACAAAGAGGTGTTCGACACTTTCGACCATATAAGGCTTCAAAAGGAGCCATCCCAATACTGAAATGATAACTATTATTATAGGTAAATTCTATTAGAGGTAATAATTCATCCCAACTCCCCATTTTCCCAAGAGTACATACTCTCAATAAATCTTCTAAGGATTGAATAGTTCGTTCAAATTGACCGTCAGTTTGAGGATGATATGTGAACTCATACTGAGTTTAGTACCCATGGCTCGTTGTACACTTTTCCAAAGTCTGGAGGCAAACCTAGGATCTCTATCAGATATAATATTAGTAGGGACACCATGTAGTCTAACTATCTCATGGATGTAAAGTTGGGTTAATCTTTCTACGGAATAACTTCCATTGATGGGTAGAAAATGAGCACTCTTAGTTAATCTATCTATAATAACCCAAATGACACCATATCTCTTCTGAGTTCTTGGTAATCCCACTACAAAATCCATAGCTATACTATCCCACTTCCATTCAGGTATCGTTAAGGACTGGAGACTTCCTGCAGGCTTCTTATGTTCATTCTTAGCTTTTTGACAAACTAAACAAGATAGAACAAAATTTGCTATATCTTTCTTCATCCCCGGCCACCAAAATAATTTCTTAAGATCCTGATACATTTTGGTAGTCCCAGGATGAATACTTAATCTACTCTTGTGTGCCTCATCTAAGATTGTTCTTCTAATCTCTAAGTCCTCAGGAACACATAACCTAGTTTTAAATCTTAATGCTCCATCTGTTCCTATGTTGAATTCTGTGTTCTTTCCCTGTTAAACTAAGGCTCTCATCTTCTTAAGATATTCATCCGTTTCTTATTCCTTCTTAAGAATTTGTATGAAGTCATTAGTAATAGTAACTTTCCCTAAGTATATCTTTTCTTTTTGTACATCCATTTCTAGACTTAAATCTCTAAATTGTTCTACCAAATCCAATTCTCTAATCATCATAGCAGATACATGTAAGGATTTTCTACTAAGAGCATCCGCTACTACATTGGGCTTTCCTGGATGATAATGCAATTCAAACTCATAATCCTTTATGAATTCCATTCATCTCCTTTGTCGCATATTTAATTCTTTTTTATCAAATATATATTTCAAACTCTTATGATCACTATAGACACAAAACTTCGCTCCATACAAATAATGTCTCCATATTTTCAAAGCAAATACTATAGCTGCCAACTCTAGATCATGGGTAGGGTAATTTCTCTCATGAATTCTAAGTTGTCTAGAAGCATAGGCCACTACTCTTCCTTCTTGCATCAATACACATCCTAACCCTTGATAAGATGCATCGCGATAAACCTCAAATTCTTTTGAAGGTTCAGGTAGAACTAAAACTGGAGAAGTGGTTAATCTATTCTTTAGCTCTTGAAAACTTCTCTCGCATTTGTCTGTCCATCCAAAAATAGATCGCTTCCTAGTTAACTGGGTTAGGGGTAAAGCTATCTTAGAAAATCCTTCTATAAACCTTCGATAATATCCGGCTAATCCTAAGAAACTTCTTACTTCACTAACAGTGGTAGGTCTGTCCCATTGTAATACAGCTTGAACTTTGGCTGGATCAACTGCTATCCCTTCTTTGTTTATGATATGCCCTAAGAATTGAACTTCCTCTAACCAAAACTCACACTTGGACAATTTAGCATAGAGTTGTCTATTCTTAAGAATTTGTAATACTTCCCGTAGGTGTTCTACATGTTCCTCTCGAGTTCGGGAATATATTAATATATCATCTATAAATACCACTATAAATTTATTGAAGTATGGTCGGAATATCCTATTCATGTATTCCATAAAGACTGCTGGAGCATTAGTGACTCCAAATGACATCACTAAATATTCATAATGTCCATACCTAGTTCTAAAAGCAATCTTAGGAATATCCTCCCTCTTAACTCTAATCTGATGGTACCTCGACCTCAAGTCTATCTTGGAAAAGACAGAAGCTCCTTTTAGTTGATCCATCAAGTCATCTATCCTAGGTAACGGATATTTATTCTTAATGGTAACCCTATTTAATTGTCTATAATCAATAGATAACCTAAAGGTTCCATCTTTCTTTTTCACGAACAAAACCGGTGCACCCCAAGGTGAAACACTAGGTCGAATAAATCCTTTACCTAATAACTCATCTAACTGTTTCTTTAATTCTGCCAGTTCTAAAGGTGACATTCTATAAGGGGCTATGGAAATAGGTCCTGTTCTTGGAATAAGGTCACTAGAAAATTCAACCTCCCTCTCTGGTGGTAGTTCGAAAATATCGTTAGGGAAAACTTCAGGATACTCTTTTACTATTGGTATGTTTTCTAAGGTTGGAGAATCTTTTCCTTCTATTGAACAGAGCATCGCGTATGTCTGAGAATTCTCTTTTTTCTCTTCTAGTCCCAGCATTAGCAGACTCCTCAGAAAAGGTCAAAGTTTTTCGAGCACAATCTAGGATAACATGGTTGGCTGATAACCAATCCATCCCTAAGATTACATCTAGTTCTTGTAAAGGTAAGCAGACTAAGTCTACTAGGAAGTTATGGTTTTCAAGTTTAATAGGACATTGACGGCATACAGTGGTAGTACGAAATGAATCACTAGTGGGGGTTGAGACAACTAAGGTACATGGCAAAGATGACACAGGAAGTTTGAGTTGTTTAACACAGTCATTGGAAATAAAAGAATGTGTAGCACCTGAGTTAAAAAGCACAGACAAAAGATGTCCAGATACGAGGCACATACCTTGAATCATGTCAGATGATTCCGCCCCTTGCACTGTAAATACTTTGCCAGTAGTAGGTTTATCAGACTGGCCTCTTGGCTGCCTTCCTCCTCCAGTTCTCCCTGCCACTTGTCTTCCTTGATTCTGATCTAATCCCTTCTCATTAGTTGCACCTGTAGCTGCTGAATTTGGATTTACTTTGCAATCCTTAATGACATGTCCAGGCTTTTCACATCTAAAACAAACCCTTGGATCTACTTGTGGACAGTCCGTACTAAATGCTCTCCTCCACATCGATAACAGTATAGAGGTCTATCAAATTGTCTGAGAGCCTGTTCCTTTCCAGGTCGAGCATAAGGGTTTCCTTGATTTACCCAATTTCCTCGTCCTTTGTTTTTTCTCACTGGTCTTCCACTCTTAGATTGTTCTTTCTTTGGTTCCACACTTTCCAATTCTATGCACCTTTCTACCATATCAGAGAAATTGGTCAACTTCAAAGGTAAAATTGACTTCCAAAGTTCCATCCTCAGTCCGTTGACAAATCGACGGCACATCCATTCCTCACTAGGATTAGCTGATAATACTCAGAATACTTGACTAGAGCTTCAAATCTCATGACATACTCTCCCACCGTCCTATTTCCTTGGGTTAATGACCCAAATTCTCGATCCTTCTGTTGCCTTACTATGCTTGGAAAATATTTCTCAAGAAAACATTCTAAAAAAAACTTCCCAAATAATAACTCTACCCTCAGCTTCCAATACTCTTTTCTTGCTTCGCCACCAACTCTCTGCCTCTCCGGTCAACTGGAAAGTAACATAATCTTTTTTTAATTTTTCCCTGCATCTCATCACTACAAAAATCTATTCCATCTCTTGTATCCATTTCTCAGCACTTTCGGGATCATAATCTCCTTTAAACTGGGGAGGGTTCCCTTTAAGAAAGGTTACCAACCCTTGATTAGTTTCATTGTCCCTTTGCGGTCGTGATGCTAGTCGGATTAATTCCACATTTTGTTGAGTCTGCTGTAACATAGCTGCATCTAGGTCCTGAAAAGTCCTAGCTTCCGGGTTTCCTTGTTCTTGTCTAGCTCTCCGAGCTCCCCATGCAGCTGGTCTAGAGTTTGTGGATTCAACAGATCTTCCATTCATATTTCTAGTTTGTACCATGATTCCTCTTGAAAATCTGTAATTCATTCATAAGATAAGTCTTATGAATCTAATAGCAATCATCTATTGCCACTCACTCAGATAAGATAATTGCTAATCAATCTCTTGCTTACTCCCCTTTAGAGTTAGTGTTTGGTGGGAACTCCAACTAGAATGTAGGTTAGACTCCATAACTCACAGTCTAGTTAGGACCGAACTGCTCTGATACCATAAATGTGACGCCCTTATTTATTTATAATATTTCCCATAATTTCGTATAATAATAATAATAATAATAATAATAATAATAATAATAATAATAATAATAATAATAATAATAATAATAATCAAGAAATACAGAAGGAAAGAAAACTTTTTCATTATACTATAATATTTTACATCAAGTTTTAAATACATACAAGGGTTCCACGGAACAGCCAAAATAATATACATCAGTGTCATAACTCAACTGGGTACAAAAATGACACTCCTAAACAAAAGGGTCATAGTCAACGGTCAAAGATCAAAGTCAAATGGGTCAAAGGTCAAAAGGTCCAACATCCCAACATCTTACAGTCCTACAAACTAACATCCAACAACATCCTAGAGAAACTCCTATATCTGGCCAAGTCTAGGGATCCTAATCCTAAATCGTGGTGGCAAGCGGGAATCCCTGGTATGAGGATGCCCATGAAACCTAGGCTGATATGTTCTCATGGGATCCCTAGAGGTCGAAAGAACAGTCGACTCGGAATGACGTAAACCTCTAACACTTACACTGTCTCTGGCCACACTGAAGGATCCTGATGAAGATGGAATAGTATGGTAATGTCGTCTCAATTCCCGCCACATGCGGTTAAAAGGCAACCATTGGGCGATACGAAAATCCCCAACAAAAGATGCTCTGGGTGATCCTAAGATATGGAGGAAAATACTAACTAAGCATGTATATATGATGACATGACGGTTGTAATCTATCTCCCAATTATCGTCGTCGATGTCGTGATAGTATACTTCAAAGTCACCCCAAACTGGTACACTCGGCTCTTGTAGCATGGACGGGTGAAAGTAGTGCGACAACTTCACTCTCGTGTGGATCTTCAGAATCTAAATATAAAAGTACATAGAAAAGAAAACAAATAACACATAGGAGATACGAACACTATACACCAAACAAAGTGGGAAAGTAGAGGAATAGAACATGTGAAAGAAAAGGTCACACATCTCTCGATCAACTGTTAGGATCATCACCTAACTACCCATAACCATGCAGTTTAGGTCTACATGCCTACGTGGCCACACCACTCACTAGGGCAGAAGTAGCCCCACCTTAGCTACTTTGCCTTGATAGATTTCAGCAACCAGACTAAGCCAGTTGTCCATCCCCCTATCCCGCTCATCGTACCCCTAAGAGTGCATCCCTGCTCTTCGATAAGAACATCTATCGGGGCAGCACTCAGGAGCGGCACTATGGACAGTGATGCAACAGTACGCCGTCAGGATGACCAGGCTACCCAACGTCCCGACAGGATGGTAGCGAGTCATCTGTCACCTATAGACTTGTCAGACCCAGACTATCCTTAAGGACCAGCGTGTCCTATACCGACTGCATCGTGCCCGCACTCTGGCACCTGGCCTCGCACATAGCCTATGTGTACGGCGGTGGATTATAGCACAACTATGTTTATTATCCAGCACCTAACAGCTCATTATCACTTTATCAGCTCGGCCTACTAGTTTCTTATCACTTTATTATTCAACCAACAATTTATTTATTCTTCCCCACACTATCAGTACAATTATATAATAACTGAATAATAATTAAACAGTTAAACAATAAACACTATACAACAAACATTAACACACAATTCTAGTGTCCCTCAGGCGACATGCTACAAACACATCATCAAACAACACACACAAACATCAAACAATTATTAGTTCTCTACCCTAAGGTTTTCACACAACACTATATGCCTATGGTTGATATACTATTGACTGCTATCCTTAGCAGTCATAGTCACAACACCCCTCCTAGTGTGTTGGGGAATCAACCCCTAGTAGGGCTTGGGCCACCCTACTTCCTATTATACACCTATCCTATTCTTACTATCCTTAATGTATAGAGTTCAGATCTCCCCATACTTGGCCTTGAAGACCGTTGTTGTTCGCGTTCCACGTCGCGCTACTTCTTCTCCCTCCAGCTCCCTTCTTCGCACCTCAAATGCCCAATTGGAGGACTTCACGGAATGGGGACGGGCGAGCCCTTTATATAGGCAAAAATTGGTCTCGTCGCGTCGCGACGGCCCTAGACACAATCGCTCATCGCGTCGCGATATGAACACGTGTCGTGTGATCCGCAGCGCTAATCACCGCCTTTCGCACCGACCCAAATCGCGTCGCGAGCTCCTTCTTCTTTATCCCCTCGCGTCGCGATCCACCTAATTTTTAAATAATTCATTTTTCTTAATCCCTAAGATAATCAGGTTCATTTTGGGCCTAATTGGGCTGGTTTTAACCCATTTTACTTATTAATTAGTTTTAGAACTTTTCTAAATATTTCTTAGTCTATTTTATTTTCTCAGTATGCCACAATACCCCTAATTAATTTACGTTATTTTTTGTAGTCAATAGTAAATAGAGTGACTATTTCTCTCTCTTAAGTCAATAATTGAAGGGTAAATTTGAAAAAAATAATACACATTATAGATAAATTAAATGAGTTAACCAATTTTCTTATTTTGTGTGTTTTGGTCAAAAAAGGCTTATATTTAGGGACATGGGTAATATATGTTTTAATAAAATTAATTTTTTTTTATATTTTTTAGCCAGTATTTTTGATAGGGGTGGACATGAGTAAGTTTGGTTTGAGTTAGGGATAAATTTTGATCAAACCCCAAGGGGTTAGTCTAGTAGAGCATGACATGACTTGTATCCGATATTTTGCATGTTCAAGTCCTCACTAGTCCTCTTAGGATGAGGTAAATGTAATTAAATTTGTAAGTGTTCATTGAGCTCAGAGGTTTTTTTTACCTTGGACTGCGGCGTCATTCTCTCACCCCAAATTTCCTATAATAAAAAAGGGGAGAAATTTTGGTCTTAACCAATCGAATTTAATTGGTTTGGGTTTGTTTGAATTCTTAAAATATTAACGACAAACCCAAATTGAACCAACCCGATCAGATTCAGGTTTGTTCGAGTAGAGTCACCAGGTTTTGTATTAAAATAATAAAAACTTTAAAAAAATTGAATTAAAATAGAAAAAATATAAGAAGGAAAAAAGGAATTATAAAGAATATAAAAAAAATCAAACAACATATTTATAAGTTTATAAAATATCAACTTGCTTTCAAGACTTGTATATTGTGCCTAAAAACAGAATTGCGCGATAGTAGAATTATTGTCTTGTCTAAGAAGTACACGCGTAGCTACATCACATAAAATTATAGTTATTGTATTTATAACTTCAGAAGTTCTATTTTCATAACTTCATGAAGTAACTTCCCATCAAGTTTATAATGAAAACTCTTGAAAACTAGAAGTAACTTTCCATCAAGTTTATAATGAAAACTAGAATTGTTAACAATATTCAAATCGGTATTTTGGTTCTTCTAGTTTCACTCTTCCCAACCCGATACCCAAAGTCCTGAACCGAACAAATCAGGATTGAAAAAAATGCAAACCGAATCGAACTAATGATGTAAACCAACTTGATTTTTTTCACATTGAATTGATTCGAGTTTGTTGGATCGTTGGGTTGAACAAAATCTTTAAACAAAATCAAAATATACTGACATCATGATATCTTTAAACAAAATCAAAATATGCTATATGATAACGATGTAACATATGGATCAAAATTATATGGCATACATGCTTATGCATATAATTATTTCGATGGAAAGAAAATGAAGAGATGAAGAAATGAAATAACAAAATGTGATAATTTAAAATATTGTTCATGTGAAGAAAAAAAAGAAATGATAATTTTTTGTTTGTTTGATAAGAACGCGAGAGAAAAATGTGTTTGTATTACTATGGATAAGTTAAGTTGATAATTGGATAAAATAACCATCTCAACAAGTTTTCTCTTAGTTTCCTTTAGGTTTTGGTTGGTTGCGAGAAGAGAGAAATAAATGAGAAAGGGTGTGAGAAGAGAGAAAGTGATGAGAAATATAATAGATTTGAAATAATATTATTTAGTATAAGAGAAAAAAAGATATAATTTTATGAATAGATGAAAATATCCATGGCTAAAAAATGCTACGCAATCCATTGCCACTACTTTAGGGACACAAATGGAAAAGCTAAAAAAATCCTTTTTCCGTCTCTTTTCTTCGCATGTTGGGAGAGAAACAGGGTTTTATCACTCTTCGTTCCTTCTATGCAATACCAAACGACGAAGATTTTCAATCTCTCTTCAATTTCTCTGTTTCCTTACTCTCTCGTTTAGGTTTCTTTGCTACCAATCGCAACAATAATTATAAGAGGATAGAAAAAAAAATCTTATGATCAGTCTGACCATAGTTTTTTTTATAACCAAATGAGTACAAAAAATGATATAACATTTTTCATTTTTTTCATTTATTTTTTCCTTTTTTCTCTCAAAATAAATATTTAGTGGATAATATCTATATATTTTTAAAATATATTAATCTTAATTTATTTTTTATATACTGTAATCTTGTTGCATAGGACATGAATAAATTAATCTTATTTATTATTTAGTTTTTCTCTTATTTTCTCTCAAAATAATCAATTAATTTTGTTGCATCTCCCTTTTAATTGTTATAAACACCCGCGCGCCCACACACATAAATATCAAACATGATCATTAATTAAATATAAGAGAGATCACAAGGAATTTGTATTTAAAAAATAATGTAACCTCAACTATTAATTTTAATCTAATAATTATAATTAGCTTTTTTTTTCATTTTTCACAAACAAAATGGGGCTCACAATTTTATTTCTCCTCTTCCTCATTTTCACCTTCTATTCTACTTTTTTTATTTATACCCACCAATAAATAACCAACTACAAAATAGGAGTAAAATGTATGATGTAACCCTCCTGTCCTGTTGTCCCTTTGTCATTTGTTGTCTTTCCCTTCCACCCGTAGCTTTGAAAATAGTGTGCGTGGGTGTGAAACGGTGAAAGGGATGGTGTGGTCAAAAGCTAAAAATAAAGGAAAGGGAGTGGTTAATTGATTGAACGTAATCACGTGAGAATGAGGCGCAGGTAGGTAGCAGTAGTTGACCCGACGAAGCAGCAAATCAAATCACACGGTACAATTTCAATTAATTAATTAATTAATTAATTATCAACTAAATTATTCAGAGTTAATCAAGAGAGTAGTGGCAACTATGAATTACCTGTTTAGATTAAAGTTTGCAAACGGACGTTTGATTCAATTTTATTATGCAAACGAATGTTTGGTTAAAAATGAGTTTATCTTAACGTGATTTTTGTTTGGATACTTTTTTCGCAAACGAACATTTGACAAAATGAAATTTGTTTGGATAATATTAATCAAAAGTACTTTTAAATGTGTAATTACCAAAAAGGGTATAAGTTTTATAACGTAATATTAATATTACAAATATCAAGATTTTGGAGCTGAAAAGGGAAAAAAATAACTCCACTATTAACTACAAAGCTATAAATCCAGAAAAAAATACTAAAGTTTTTATTAATTATTTTTATGGAATTATTTTTATAAATTATTGTTATTATATATGTAATTATTTATTGTAAATATTTAATTATACATTTACAACTATTTATTATATATAATTATATTATATTATATATATATATATAGGTTACCCATGAAAAATAAAATAAAATATTTCACTCAATGGTGCGGGAGTGGCTTCCGCAGTAAGCCACTGAACATGTTAAAAGAATAAATAAAAGCAATTAATTAATAGAAATTATAGAAAAGTCCAGAAGCATGGAAACAAAATAAAGGAATGAGAGAGAAGATAAAGTGGGAGTGAAGAGAACCACTGCGCTTAGAAACAGGGGAAACAATGCGCAGCGGAACAGCAGAAAGATGTTGGTGGTGAATAACAGGGTAAAATGGGAAGTGAAGGGATTGTTGGTTCCCTAACGGCAAACTGAAGAATGAAAAGTATTATGAATGTTGCTTCCGGTTGAAACTGAGTTTTGAAGGCAAATGTGGTTTAGAAAACGGAGAAATCGTGAAACCAAACAAAAACCAAATTTCGTTTGCCGTTGATAACGGGCGTTCATGGGTGTCAAACGGGAATCCAAACACGCACGTAGAAACTCTATCGGGCCACCCGTTCCTGTGATGCCCGCCCACCGTTCCGCCACTCCCTTAACCAACTCTCTCTGTCAATAGTGTGCATTCCACTGCTTCCAACATTTGTGATTTACTGACGTTATTGTTGCACGCATTCCATCCTTACTGCCCATGCGGGATCCCGACCTTATACAGTCGGGATTGCTATCTTTAAAATGTCTTATCAAAGGCTACATCAATCACAAATGGATATTGAATTGGCATAGATGGATATCTTCTAGACTCTGATTGGTTCACGAGAAAAATTATAAAGAAAAAGTATGAAAAAAGAGAAAAATATAAGAAATATGATAGATTTGGGGTATTGATTGAAATAAAAGAAAAAGAAGAGAAATTGGGAAGAGAAGGATGTTGATTATTTTTTAAAAGACATCAATGTTCTTGACTAAAAATTTAAATAATTTGAGATATAAGGAGAGAAAAATGGTAGAAATGGAATAAGACAAAAAAAATTTGTTGTCTCCCCATTTCTTTACACTTCAGCGAAGAAATGAAAAGTTGGTGGGCCCTAACTTTTTTTTCCTTCTCTCGTCGCCATTTCATTTGCAACCAATCAGACAAAATTGGCTATTTCTCACACGTCTCTCTCTCTCTTCAAACTCTCGCGAACCAATCATAGTGTTAAAGAGAAATGATAAACGAACAACAGTAAGTTGTCCGACACCATATTTTAATACGATTTTAGGCTTTTTTTAATGTTATTTTCTCTCTCTAGCACGCATCACGGCGTCGGCATGTTTCTGTGAGCATACGGTGTAAGATTACGGTGCTGAAAAAATGGGTGTCGGTCTATCATTGCTCTCTTTTAAATTGCATAAATGGTTTGATTTTCGGCTTTATCTGGGATTGAATTCGGAATTCCTATATTGATAAACTATGCATAAATTTCATTGCTAGTTTTCGTTAATGTTGGTGTCATTTTTAGCTTTGTATTAGAGTGTGTCTTTTTTAATCTAAATTTATTTAATGCAAAAGGAAAAAATCCGGATTTTAAATTTGTACAGCAATGGATAATTTTATGTACATGTAAGTATCATATTTTGACATTTAGGAAAAAAAAATCATAATTTGACATATTGCAAAAAATATTTTGAGTTTAATGAATATACACTAACAGTGTCATAATTTATATTGTTATCCAATCACATTTTACTATTGTGACAACTTGTTATATTACTTCATAAAATATTTTAACAAACATCTATATAGTGAGATATAATTAATAATAGTATAAAAAAAATTTCACACCATGAGTGCATATCCACTAAACTCTAATATTTTACTTAAATCAAGCATAAATGACAAAAGTTATTTCTTTCATATATCAATATTATTATAACAATTCCTTTTAAGACACATGTGTTGTTGTAAGTTTTCCTACATTAAAATAGACTTAAATATGATTTTAGTCACAAAAAATATGTTAATGTTTAGATTTTATTCCCAAAACAATTTCGTCGGCTTTTGGTTCCTCATGTTTTGGTATGTGTTAACATTAGTCCCTACTTGTCCTCAAATAAGGACTAATATTGGTACGTTTCCAAACATGAGGGGCTAATGTTGTACTAATGATGGTATATTTCCAAACACGGGAGAACCAAAAGTTGACAAATTTTTTGGGGGACTAAATCCAAAGGAAAATGTTTCTTTGACACCCAAAATTTCATACACTTGCGCGACACCTGGTTAACACAGTTCAAAATCGTGGTTAATTCAGTTTAATAGGTGGTTAATAGGGTGGATGACTCATTAACCATCAACTGAACTAAATTATCCACAAATTTGAACGTTATTAACCATGATTTTCAGGTGTTCAACTATATTATAGATTTGAATACCTAGAAATCGTGGTTAACCAAGTTCAAATTCGTGGTTAATTCAATTTAATTGATGGTTAATGAATTAACCACATACAAAACTGAACTAATCACGATTTTGAACTGCATTAACCAGGTGTCGCAGGTGTCGAAAATTTTGGGTGTCCAAAAATCAGAATCCAAATCCAAACATTAAGGTGTTTTTGGAGCCTAAACTCATATTTAAGCCTTTAAAATAATATCTAATGTAATGCGAAACCTAAATTTAAGTGCTTGATAGATTTTCTTTTTTGGTACATGCATGTATAGTATATAAATATCAAAAAGTTATTTTGATTAATTAGTCATTTCAGTAATTTTATTTAACTACAATAAATATTTAATTACATTTTTTGTCTCTCTAGTTTGGACTATGTACGATTTTGGATGTCATTCTAATTTTTTATTTGAGTGATTTTAATCCATCATGTTAAATCCCTTCACATCTTTCCATTTTGTAACATCTCACCTATCATGGTGTCCAAATATGTATATTTTTCCTAAAAATATGTTTTTAGAGTGTGATTAGCATGTATGTTTAATTTTCAGAAGTTTATCACCATTAGTAAGTTTTTAGTGTCGATGGTTGAAAACAGTAAAAAGAGGGGTGTAAATAGCAAACTGCAGGGCATAATGTTGAAATTCTATTTCATTTAGTGAAACTCAAGAAAATCTTAGTGTGGGAGTTGAGCATTGACAATTAGAGCAAGAATTTGGGAAACTTTGAAGTGGGAAAAGGGAGAAGAAGAGGAAAATCGATTTCAAGTGGAAGGAGAGGAATTTCCAAGCTTTTTCTTCTATTTCTAAGTTGAGCACCATCGTCTAAGATGAGTTCTTCATCCTTTAGTGTAATGTAGTTATGGGCAACCATAAGACCCATTTTAGGAGCTTGTTTTCCTTCAGTCAAGAAAAGGGGAAAGTGATGTTTTTGGGTATTTTTATAGTTATGCAAAAATTGTGTGTTATTGTGTGCATTTTTATGATTTTAGCTAATAAATTTGAGTTGCATTTACGAATCCTTGTAGTAACACCGTGTACTTTTGTTTTGGGTGTCATTTGAATGAGTTTTTAATCCGTTGAAATATATGTCTTAAATTTGAAGTCTAGTGTATGATTGTGGTAAGTCAAAATCTTGTTTGATTCTATGTCTAAAGCATTGAATATGTGTTAGTGAGAAGTTATGAACCCTTTTTCTTTTGAGTGTGATTACTTGGTTTATGAAGGTTTTGGGCTTGTTTAAAATGGGACTCATTTCATGGTCATATATGCAATGGTAACTTAAAAAATTTGTCTTGTATCCAAGGGGAAGAAACATATTGAAAACTTGAGTAATTGATGTTTGAATCTTGAATGTGGATTGAGTCATCTTTGACGTTCATTTCTTTTACTGCTAGTTCTCATATGGATGATATGTCTAGGATGATTGTTGATGGTTTGTAAGTACCTAAAGTGACATTTGGAATGACCTAAATTGAGTTGGAAACACCAAAATTTGTGTAAAACCCTGTTACTGATGCCGCAGGATGCAGGAAGAGGCTGGGCGCCTAGCGCCCTGTTTCTGACTCACCTAAGTGCAGGGCACAAGGTACAGGGGGCGCCTGGCGCTCTACTTCTATTTCTCGTTGCTTGTTTGATGCCTCTTAGGGCTTAAGGATGCCTGTTAGGCTGCCCCTTTGAGTTGTTTTGACCTAGGGTAATGTCAAATACATGAACATATGGTTGGTTTGAAATTATTGGCTTGGGATTGAATTAAATAATAGCCTAATCATGAATTTGATAAGTAAGAATGTTAGTTTTTCCTTCTAAGAAAGAAGGTGCGGTATAGTTAGGCAAGTTAGGACGCCACTTGCGGGTTGTAGACATCTAACCATCCATACCGTAACAGACGTCGGTCCGGGGTTTCATGACTTTATGATCCGACAAACCCGACGATGTAGATTCCTGGTTCAATTTCGAAAGAACCCTAAGGAAATGTTTGTACTTGTTTAGCAATGCATGAATGAGTATTATGACGAAGGTATGAAAAAGCTAGATGATATATGTGATGGTGTCTCTACTTATTTTGATTATGGTAGTGATTTTATGTGAGAGGTTCGTGAAGGACTCACTAAGATTATTATCTCACTCCATTTCCCTTTGTTTTCAGATAAACAAGTAATGAATGATGCTTAAGAAAGAGCTTTGAGACTTCGTCTCAAAATCCTTTAGCGTTTCTTTTAAGTCTAGTCTTTTGGATTTTGATGTAATGAGAACTAAGTGATTTGAAAATTCTAGTTTCAAGTTATGAAGTACTTATACTTTTGGATAAAGTGTAATGTAATGTCTAAGGCTTGTATGGATTCTAACTCGGTTACGTACTGAAGTTTGTATTTCCATTTTAGTGGATGTCTTTATATGTTTAATATCTTGACTTCAACTAATTTTAAATGTTTGGGTGTTATACATTTATTTAAAACTCTCATAATCTATTAAGTTTTTCACAGATTGAATTGACTAAATTATTGTAAGCATTATTTCACTTGAAACTCATCAATTAAAATATCAAATTTAACTCAAAATAAAAAATCCCAATTATTTTTTCTTGAAACCCTAATCCCGAATCCTAAAAATTTCTCCAAATTCTATAAGATTTTTACTTTTAAACTTTTAAAAAACATTTATATCCCAAATTTATCATCAATCCCCAAATATTTTAATAAAAAATGAGATCAACTTTAAGATGTTTAGGTGAAAAAAATATTGCTTAATTATGAAAATAGAAGGACTAAAATCGCTTAAAAAAACACGAAGGACCAAAATCGCACATAACTCAAATTATAGGGACCAAAAGTGTAACTAAGCATAAAATGAAACCAAATCAATAATCAAAGAGCATGTCAAATGAATGAAGGAGAAGTGTTTTAGTTGCTATTTTTTAAGGACAAATGTAACATATGAAACTAAGTAAATTATAGACGGATTGAACTTTTGAGTCATACTTGTTTAAAAAATTATGAGTCATACTTTGAAGTTTTAAAAGAGAATGAATAATGACATATTAAATAAAAATTGGTGTTTTTGAATATTTTGTCCTTGGAACAAAAAATTATCACTTGATTTAGTGAGAGATAAGATTTTGGGTTTTTGTCCTTGTTCCTGTTTTTGTCGAGTCCCAACATTAGTTTTTAAATCAAAGATGGAACTATTAGTTTTGTCCCGTCGAGTCCTCAACATTTTTTGCAAATCAAACTTACCCTAAATTGGTTCAATGTTAAATATGTTCAACTCTTGTTTCTTATTTCATACGGAGTCTAACCTCGGTTCTCATGTATAATTTGGCTTCTCATGACCCTTTGTAGTTCCACGCTTTGTTTTTAGAATTCAAATTTGCTTCCTCATTACCCACTCGAGTTTGAAGGGAAATGATAAAATAATCGATACAATTAAATATTTAATGTAATAATTATCATTATTTATAAACAGTTGACTAATTTTTCTTATTTGCTATTGAATCCTATATCCAAATATCTTGCACAAACTTTAAATAATATATTTATATATTCATTTCTTAATTAAAACTTCTATAATTTGAACACATTTTATTTACTTTTTTTTTTGATAAATGATAAATTTAGGGTGAGGAGATGACGCCACAGTCCAAGGCAGGGAAGATTTTTGGGCTCTTTGAGCATTTTTTAAAGTAATTATATTTGCTTCACCCCAAGTAAGTGGGGACTCGAGCATGCGACATGTCGGATACAAGTCCTGTCATGCTCCACTAGGCCAATGCATTGAGATTATTATTTTTTACTTATTTAAACGTAGCTCAAAACTCGAAATAATGTTAAAAATTCAAATACATTTAATCAATATATTTTTCAAATAGGATCCTAATAAAAAAAATGAGATCAACTTTAAGATGTTTAGGTGAAAAAAAATATTGATTAATTATGAAAATAGAAGGACTAAAATCGCTCAAAAAAAACACGAGGGACCAAAATCGCACATAACTCAAACTATAGGGACCAAATGTGTAATTAAGCATAAAATAAAACTAAATCAATAATCCAAAAGCATGTCAAATGAATGAAGGAGAAGTGTTTTAGTTGCTATTTTTAAGAACAAATGTAACTTTTTGTCAAAAAAAAAAAAGAACAAATGTAACATATGAACCTAAGTAAATTATAGACGAATTGAACTTTTGAGTCATACTTGTGTAAAAAAATAAAATAAAATTTATGAGTCATATTATGAAGTTTTAAAAGAGAATGATTAATGACATATTAAATAAAAATTGGTGTTTTTTAATATTTTGTTTTTGGAATAAAAAATTATCCCATGATTTAGTGAGGGATAAGGTTTTGGTTTTTTGTCCTTGTTCCTATTTTTATCCAATCCCAAGATTAGTTTTTAAATCAAACATAGAACTATTAGTTTTATCCCGTCCAGTCCTCAACTTTTTTTGCAAATCAAACTTATCCTAAATTGGCTCAATGTTAAATACGTTCAACTCTTGTTTCTTATTTCGTATGGAGTCTAACCTCGTTTCTCATGTATAATTTGGCTTCTCATAACCCTTTGTAGCTCCACACTGTTTTTAGAATTCAAATTTGTTTCCTCATTACCCACTTGAGTTTGAAGGAAAATGATAAGATAATCGATACAATTAAATATTTAATGTAATAATTATCATTATCATTATTTATAAACAGTTGACTAATTTTTCTTATTTGCTATTCAATCCTATATCCACAAATAAATATTATCTCTTATATCTCGCACAAACTTTAAATAATATATTTATATATTCATTTCTTAATTAAACTTCTATAATTTGAACACATTTTATTTACTTTTTTTTAATAAATGTTAAATTTAGGGTGAGAGGATGACGCCACAGTCCAAGATAGGGAAGACTTCTGGGCTCTTTGAGCATTTACGAAGGTAATTATATTTATCTCACCCCAAGGAAGTGGGGACTCGAGGTTACGACATGTCGAATACAAGTCTTGTCATGCTCTACTAGGCCAACCCATTGAGATTATTATTTTTTTACTTATTTAAACCATATCTCAAATCTCGAAATAATGTTAAAAATTCAAATACATTTAATCAATATATTTGTCAAATAGGATCCTAATATTGATTAAAGAGAGAAAAAAATTGACTAAAAAATTTAATTTAAAAATATAATATTCATTGTATTTTTTTGACAAAATATTCAATATAGTTGTTTTTTTGACAAAATATTCGTTGTATTGATAATACGAACTATTATATTTTTCTATAACTTTTTTTTTATGGATTTATCGTTTGAATTAGTGTTATCAAAACCAGACTAGATCGTGCGGTCCGACTAGTTGAACCGGGAATTGAACCCCTATTCGGTCCAAAAACCTTGCATGAAAACCGAGACTTGAACCGAAAAATCGAGTAAAACCCGGGAACCAAACTGAAAAATCGAGTAAAAATCGGGAACCGACAGTTCAATTAAAATTCAATTTTTTTTTAAAAAAATGGTAAATGATATTGTTTTTTTCCTTATATATTTTTTTTACATTGATGAATTATATAAAATACTATAAAAAATTTAAAATAAATTTATATATTAATATTATTATCAGGATACTTATGTTATATTATTTGTAATTATTTAATATTAGAATATTATCGTAACATATTTGCGTTGATTAAATATATAATTTTATATGTTATATGTTAACTTGTAATATTTTATGCGGAGATTAATTTTTAATACGTTACTAGCATTATGTTATTTTTTATTTATAATTGTTTAATATATTATATTAAAAATACTATTTAATTTATTTTTAGTCCGATCCAAATTTAATTCCAGTCGAACGCTTGAATCCATTAACAGGTGGTTCAATCAACAAAGCGGAATAGCACTACATACTACAGAGGTATGAACAATGAGTTGATTCCGCACCGTGCGTCCACGCGCATAATGAAAACATGGGGTTTTAACTTTGAACGTTGAAGCAAAGAAAAGAAACCTCTTCCTAGTTTTATTTTACCGCACCCACTTGTCCAATCCAACCAACCACATCACACGATTTCAAAGAGAGAGAAAGGAACAGACAAAATTAGGTGCCACGCATTGACAGAGAGAGAGAGAGAGATGGAGAGATGTGTTTGTTTGTAAGTCAGCTAGTGAGACTTTTGCTGTTGCTGCTTGCTTGCCTCCTCAACCTCTGTTGTCCACTGTGATCAAATCCAAAACTCCTAAATAGAAAATTTAGCACACAAGTCAGCTCCTCTGTCCTTTTTTTCAAATCTACCCCCATACTATATTATTATCATCAAACAAATATTAGGAGAATATATTATAAATTGTAGATTCTCAGGAAAGATAAAGAACTTTCCTTATCTGTCTTGCATTGTGATAAGACTTGTGCTTTATCTCTCCTACACCATGCTTCCTTGATTTGAAATTTAATTTCTGCGATCATTGTCTTCCTCTAGATTCTACCTATCACTGTTTTGGTTTGAAAATCAGAGAGACAGCTATTCCCACCCCTTTGACAAAATAAATATATAAAAATTAAATCTTTGAAGAGGAAGAGAAGAATCATAAAAGTGAAGAGAAAAAAAAAGGGGGGTTTGGTTTTTTGGAAACTGAAGCAGATCCGTTTGATGAGAGTTTGTTGGGGTTAGGTTCTCAGGGCACTGTTGGTGGCCACCTACTTTTCTTTATTCTGCTTCTTCAGTGCTTAAATTTCAAACCTTTTTCTGGTTTCTGGCATCTCAAGTAAACAAGGATTTGGTTTTTGGATAAAAGGGTTTTGTTTTCTCTGGGGGTGGTGTGACCCTGAGAGATCTCGTGGGGTAACTGTCACTATTGAGTTGAGTTGATCTCTTAGCAGCAATATCAGGTGATAGGTTTTTGTTTTTTGGGTCAAAGATTGAAAATTTTCAGGTGGGGACTGAGGGATCTCACCGCCTCTATTCATTGTTGTCTAACTTTCTTTTTTTAATTAATGGCCACTGTTTGTTGCTTCGTCCACAAGCTGTTGTCATATGGTCCCTCTTCTACTTTCTCTGATGTTTGGGTATATGTGATATAAGTATCCTCATTTGGGTATCCTATCTGTTTCTTCAAGGTTGGTGTTTTTAAACTTACTTTCAGATTGAGTAGAGGGGTTTTTTTCCCCCCTTCAATGTCTAGATCTCTTGTTCTTGGGATTTGATTTTGTTTGGGATTGGTGATCTAAATTGTTTCCTTGAAATTGGTATTTTTTCCTTTGCAAGGTGCACGTTGTTTGTTTCAGTTTGAGGGTTGAAAATTTGGGAGCTGTGATTAAAAGTTGCTTCATTTGGGGTTCTTGTCAGTTGTGGGAAACAGTAGCACTTTGCTTACTAAATCTCTTGTTGTGTCTATGGGAGCTTAGCCCTTCTTTTGAGCTGAACATATTGTTTTGGTTTCAGCAATGGTGCTGCTCAGATGTTTCTCAGTGACATTACTGCAGTGGTGTGTCTTAGCTTGCTTACTTTGCTTGTCTTTGGGTGTTGATAATCAAACCACATCATGTGACCATGGTGATTTGTCAGCTCTGAAGGAGTTTGCAGGCAACCTTACAAATGGCTCTATTATCAAAGCATGGTCCAATGATACTGTATGCTGCAACTGGATTGGAGTTGTCTGTGATAATGTGACTAGTGGTACAGCTGCTAGTAGAGTGACCAAGTTGATCCTACCTGAAATGGGTCTCAATGGGACAATTTCACCTTCTTTGGCACAACTAGATCAGCTCAATGTGCTGAATCTTTCATTCAATCATCTTAGGGGTGGATTGCCTGTAGACTTCTCCAAATTGAAGCAGTTGAAATTCCTTGATGTGAGCCATAATATGCTGTCAGGACCTCTTGCTGGGGCACTTTCTGGTTTGCAATCCATTGAAGTGTTGAATATTTCCAGTAATTCATTTGCTGGTGACCTCTTCCAACTTGGAGAATTCCCACATCTCCTTGCCCTCAACATGAGTAACAATTCATTCACTGGTAGATTCAATTCTCAAATTTGCAGTTCTTCAAAGGATCTTCACACCCTTGATTTATCTGCAAACCATTTTGGTGGTGGTCTTGAAGGCTTGGACAACTGCACCACCACATCTCTCCAACAGCTGCATTTGGATTCCAATTCATTTTCTGGCCCTCTTCCAGATTCCTTGTATTCAATGACAGCCTTGGAGCAACTCTCAATCTCTGCCAACAATTTATCTGGTGAATTGAGCAAGGAATTAAGTAAGCTTTCTAGCCTAAAATCTCTTGTGGTTTCTGGGAACAGGTTTTCAGGGGAACTACCAAATGTGTTTGAAAACCTTTTGCACCTAGAACAATTAGTAGCACATGCCAATTCATTTTCTGGACCATTGCCTTCCACCTTGGCTTTATGCTCTAAGCTTAGGGTGCTTGATCTTAGAAATAATTCCTTGTCAGGTCCTATTGATCTTAATTTCACTGGATTGTCTAATCTTTGCTCACTGGAACTTGCTAGTAATCATTTTACTGGACCTCTTCCTAGATCCTTGTCCTATTGCCAAGAATTGAAAGTTTTAAGCCTTGCTAAGAATGGTTTAAATGGCTCTATCCCTGAAAACTATGCCAACCTCACTTCACTTTTGTTTCTATCCTTGTCAAACAACAGTATAGAGAACTTATCTGGGGCACTGTTTGTTCTTCAGCAGTGCAAAAATCTCACCACTCTTATCCTCACTAAGAATTTCCATGGTGAGGAAATTCCAGAAAGTGTACCAGCAGGATTTGAGAGTCTTATGGTTTTAGCACTTGGAAATTGTGGTCTTAAAGGCCATGTTCCTTCTTGGCTATTAAAATGCAGGAAATTGACAGTCCTTGATTTGTCTTGGAACTACTTGAATGGTAGTATTCCTTCTTGGATTGGTCAGATGGACAGTTTATTCTACTTGGATTTCTCAAATAATTCTCTCACAGGAGAAATACCAAAAGCTTTGACAGAGTTGAGGAGCCTTGTGTGCCCAAATTGTAGTAGATCAAATCCTCCTGCTTATACAGGCATTCCTCTCTTTGTTAAGAGAAACAGAAGTGCTAGTGGACTGCAATATAACCAGGCCTCAAGTTTCCCTCCTTCCATTTTATTGAGCAACAACATGTTAAGTGGAAATATATGGCCTGAAATCGGTCGGTTGCAGGCACTCCATGTCTTAGATTTAAGCAGGAACAACATCAGTGGTACCATTCCTAGTACTATTTCAGAAATGGAGAACTTGGAAACATTAGATTTATCTTATAATGATCTCTCTGGGACAATCCCTCCATCATTTAACAACCTCACATTCTTGTCGAAGTTCAGTGTGGCACACAATCACTTGCAAGGACCAATTCCAACCGGAGGGCAGTTTTTAAGCTTCCCTAGTTCAAGCTTTGAGGGCAATCTGGGGCTTTGCAGGGACATTGATTCTCCTTGCAAAATTATCAATCCTAATCTTTCTTCTGGTTCATCCAGAAAATCTGGTAGAAGCAATGTCCTTGGCATAACAATCAGTATAGGGATAGGGCTTGCTCTCCTGCTTGCAGTTATTCTGCTAAAAATGTCAAAGAGGGATGAAGATAAGCCTATTGATAACTTTGATGAGGAGCTCAATAGTAGGCCGCACAGGTTATCTGAAGCACTTGTTTCCTCAAAATTGGTTCTTTTCCAGAATTCAGATTGCAAGGATCTCACAGTTGCAGATCTGTTAAAAGCCACAAACAACTTCAACCAGGCAAATATTGTTGGTTGTGGTGGGTTTGGTCTTGTCTACAAGGCATATCTTCCAAATGGAACCAAAGCAGCTGTGAAGAGGCTTTCAGGGGACTGCGGTCAGATGGAACGCGAATTTCAAGCTGAAGTAGAGGCCCTCTCGAGAGCTCAACACAAGAACCTTGTTTCTCTTAAAGGCTATTGTCGGCACGGGAGTGACAGGTTGCTAATTTACTCGTACCTGGAGAATGGAAGCTTGGATTATTGGCTACATGAGTGTGTGGATGTAAATTCAGCTTTGAAATGGGATGTAAGACTCAAGATTGCACAAGGCGCAGCTCGTGGATTAGCTTACTTGCACAAGGGATGTGAACCGTACATTGTGCATCGCGATGTTAAATCTAGCAACATACTTTTGGATGACAAGTTTGAAGCTCATTTGGCTGATTTTGGTCTCTCGAGGCTACTTCAACCATACGATACTCATGTTACAACAGACTTGGTAGGAACTTTAGGATATATTCCTCCAGAATATAGTCAGACACTGACCGCAACCTTCCGGGGTGATGTCTATAGTTTCGGTGTTGTTCTTCTCGAGCTTCTTACCGGTAGGAGGCCTGTGGAAGTCATCAAGGGGAAAAATTGCAGGAATCTGGTGTCTTGGGTTCTTCAGATGAAATCTGAAAATAAGGAGCAGGAAATTTTTGATCCAGCCATTTGGCAGAAGGACCACGAGAAACAACTATTGGAGGTGCTTGCCATTGCTTGTAAATGTCTAGACCAAGATCCAAGGCAAAGACCCTCTATTGAAGTAGTTGTTTCATGGCTTGATAGTGTAAGATTTGATGTCTGTCAACAACAGTGATCTTAGTTCTTGCTTTGGTGCAATGATATTTGGGTTTTGGTTGGTGTTTCATTTAACAATAGAGTTGTAAAGCCAGTTTGTTGTATGAAAGGTGGAATGTTTTTCTTAATTTTTGTTGTTTGGTCATTTACTACATTATACTGCTATAGGTGTGACATGTATAAAACAATAATTTTGGTCGTGAAATGGTCTTGCAAAAGCAATATAAACATGTGCCCTTTTCCTGTTTATAACTCAAGGCCCATTGTATGGGATTTTAATGTTATGTAGTAGTCAGAGTCTTCTACTGTGTTATGCACTTGTTTTTATGTGCATGTGATGCATGGCTAGTTTGACAAATGATTTCTAATCCTTACAAATTCACTTGTCTTTATTCTTCAGGCTGATTTCTTTGCCTGGTCCAAATCACTCAGTTTTGGATTTATTTTTCCCATTTCTGATTGTCGGTAAGATTCATATTGTGTGGCTGCAAATTGTGGTTTGTTGCTAAAAAACCCATGTTATATTTCTTGTGGAAAATGAGGATGGAAAAAGATTTGCTAGACTTCAATTGTAAGGTCAAGGTGTTAGAGGGAGAAAAATAATACATTAACTACTTTCTTTTATAGAAACTGGTCATTGGATTATCTCATCACTCAGAAAATAATGAACATTATTTCATAGTGGTTTAAGGTAGAATGGACCAAGCAAATCTTAAAACTGTGGGGCATCATTGTCCATTACAAAATGAGTGGAATATGCACTTGGGAATTTATCAATTGGCTGAAGAAATAAATTATATAACAGCATTGATGTGAAATCTCACAACTGCCATGTATCATACATGGGACAGTCCTTTCCATGGTGAAACTTCTCCTATACCATTACTTTAATTACCAAGAGCTGGCTGCGAAACACCAACGCCTAAAAGTGGCTTTCTAAAGGGAATGGATCAATGGAAGGAATTTCTATGATTAAATACCCCTTCACTGAAATTGTAGAACCATATTAATTTAGTCTCTCGTATTATCAAAGACTGTATTGACCTAGTCCATCACATTATCAATATTTTAAAATGATCTATAAAATTGCGTAATGTTAATCAAGTTCATCCCTCCATGGGTAATTGCAGGGACTATAATGACATTAAGTTGATAATATTAAGGATGTATTTGAAACTAAGTGAATAAAGTCAGAGATGTATTTACTAACAGATCTAGACAGAGGGACGAACATGATTAGCATTTTGCAATTCCAGAGACCATTTTGGGATATTTATAATGTGGAAGACTAAGTTAATATAGTCCAACAATTTCAGAGACCAAATCGAATATTTATCGGAATTTCTATGGTTATAAAGTAGGCTGCTTGAAATTCTACAATGGAAAAAAAATTGATTAATTTAACATCCCATAAAACCAACCAGTTGCAACAACACATTTTAATATATGCTTAAGCTTTTTGGGATTGAGGCTTTTCTCCATGTTTCTATGACAACTTGGTATGAACTCACCTAATGCGCTAGCCAGTACAAATCGGGTGGCGTTAAACATATCCAAGTAACCTCTTTTCCATGTATGGTGACCAATAATGCCTTATATTTTAAGATGTACTTTAGACATAAACAAATTAGAAATGATATTGGTCGAGTCATTAGCTAGAAAAGTAGAAGCAAGTCAGCAACGCGTTAGCATTTGAAATTAATATTAATTTCAGCAATAGTGAATGATGCTAAGGAATTAGGAAATTTCCTCCTCTGGCTTGATGTCTCGTTGAAAATAGAGGGTCATGGGAGAAAATAGTGGTAAAAGAACAGAAGGGTGCAAGTTGGAGACAAAAATTCCTGGGATATATTAATTAATGATAAAATGGGAGAAAATGAGTCTATTAGCCAATAGCCAATAAAGGCTCCCAATTCCCATCCCCTTTTTCATGTTTAAAAATCTTATTAAACGGGAGGAAAGACAATAGTATCCAACAAATGGTACATTCTTTTTTTTTTCTTTTTTCTTTTTCTGAAGTTACAAATGGTACGTTCTTGCTACTTTTTTGTTTTTTGGTCCACAGCACATACTTCGCATAAACAAGGCCGTTTTAGGGTTTTGGACTTTTGAGTTTTGTGTTTGGAGCCAGCCAAAAAGAGCACGTACCTTTTATGTGGTGCAAACAGAAGCTCACTTGCTGAGATACATTGAATCTAACCTAGATTTGCTTAAGACTAGGGGTGGTAATGTGGGTTCGGCTCGACGGGCTGAAATGACAACAAGTCAAAATGGGGCGGGGTACCCCAGCCCGCCAACCCGCTTCGCCAAACCCATCAACCTGCCGGGTAGGGACGGGGTGGGCCAACCCATCATGCCATTTATTTATTTTTTACTTTTTTAATTCAATATTAACTATATTTCCTATTTTTTTAATATTTTGGGGTATGTTTTGGCTGGCCATCCCGCCACTTTTTGGCCCAAAATTCATTTTTTATTAATTTTTCTATGTTTTTATTTATTTTAGAGAGGCCGACCTGCCAACCAGCGGCGGGGCGGGCTCAAGACCCCAACAAACATCCTTTAGCGAGGCAGGGGCGAGCCAACCCATTTTAGGCGGGCTTTTGGCAGAGCGGGTCAGCCTATTTTGCCATTCTTACTTAAGACATGATAATAAGAGAGCAAAGCACGGAGCTCTACGTTGATTTTTTATTTGGGTCAAACTCTACATTTGCTTTTGTATTGTCTGAATATTAGCTTAGTGGACTAACTTTGTAGCCTTCTAACATTTTTTGGGCCTTTAATATACATCAGAAGTACACAAGCAACTACCCCGACCATGGTTGTTAGAAACTCTAGTTGACTCGTACAAGTCCACGATTATGTATTTCCACCATTACGAAACGAGTCGACTCAGTGTGTGACTCATTTTTTCACAGACTCGGTGACTCGCAAGCTAACTTGGACCGACTCACACTTTTGGACTGAGTCAGCGAGTCAATTACACGTTGAGAAGTGGAACCAAACCGTTTCTTGATTTCTTCCTATTTTTATGGGCAAACTTCACGTGAAACAGAGCACACTAAAACAGAGCACGCTAAACCAAACAGTTTCTTCATATTTCATACCCTTAATTTTGGAATACCGAAATAGAGTACAGCAACGACACAGTCACATAACTCCGGCGACGGCATAGCGAACTCTGACGAACTCCGGCGAACAGTCACATAACTCGCGTAATCACTTTCCTTCCTTATTTTCTTTGCTTTCTATTTATGAATTACGTTCTCCTTCTTTTTCCTTCCTTTGTATTTGCGTGACTTCCTTTGTCTATTACTATTACTTACATGGTTTTTTTTTCTTCTATAGTTCTATTTTGTGTGTTTGTTTTTTTTATCTTCTGTTTCCATCAAGGTTATCTTCTATTTTGTGTGTCTCGAAGAATATGATATGTGGATAGATTAAACTGGATTTCTAAATCTGTGGAAAATTTTTGTCAACTTGAGAAGTCAGACCATGTTTGGCTTTCGTTTTTGAGAAAAAGAAATCAAACGTCGATGATGAGATTATATACTGAAGTTTCGAGCCAATGATAAGGTGAAACCTGGATAATGTTTTAATACGAGTAGTGATGTTTAGTTGCTGTTAAATGTCCCCTGTCTGATGTTGAAGCAAGCAATTCAAGCATCATTAAATAAAGTTTAGTCCAATTGATCTTCCCATGTTCTCTATAGTATACAGTTTTGTTCTTGAGTTGTTTTATACTATTTAGTGAAACTTGGACTTGTTTAGAGAGTTTAAAAGTTGTTGGGTAGCTATAAATTTTATGAGCACTCCTCTTCAATAGGGATATTTTTCAATTGTTGCTGATTTCTCAATGACAAACTTTCATCATCATATAATAATAAGTTGCTTAGCTCGTTGTTCACGTTTAGCATAGTGACTGATTTCTCTTGCTTATATTATCTTATATTTATAAATCTTATTGCCATTATTGTTTGTTGTCACTTCACTTGCCTTTTGCGGTTTTGTTCTGCTTTTGCTCCTCTGCCTTTTCTTCCAAGTTCTAAACTTATTGCTTTGTCACAAACTCACAGGTACATGATGTTTGAGACTCTTGGTTCATGTGCAACACCTAGAGTTAAGGCAGCTAGGAAATTTATTTCGGGAAATCGTACTGATATTGGGTGGAAACATGGGACGGATATTCCGGGTAATGGCAAGAAGGTGAAATGCAACTATTGCTCAAAAATTATTAGTGGAGGATATTCAGGTTTAACCATCATGTTACCGGCACTAGAGAAGATTCTGAACCTTGTGCCACGGTGTCAGAAGAAGTGAAATTGAGGCTAAAGAGGTGTCAATGCAGAAGAGACGCTTAATTGACATTGAGGAAGAGAATGAAGAGGAGATGGAGATAGATAACTCTCTTCAAAAAGCAAGGCTTGTTGCAAAGGGAAAGGGCAAAATTAGCTCTACTGGGATTCAATCAACAATTAATCAAATGTTGAAGAAACCCCTAAAGGAGGAAGCGGATGAACAAGTTGTTGAATTTTTCTACATAAGCACCATTCATTTTAATTGTATCAAAAATCCAACCTTTGCCAAAATGTGTGAGACGATTGGGAGATATGGAATTGGATATAAACCTCCCTCTTACCATGATATAAGAGAAAAGCTATTGAAGAAGGTTGTGGCCTAAACTGACGCAAGCCTTGAAGAGTTTAGGGAGAAGTAGAAGAGAACTGACTGTTCAATCATGTCCGATGGGTGGACGGATAAAAAAAGGCTCTCAATTTGTAACTTTTTGGCAAACAACCCTAAAGGGACAATTTTTCTTTATTCATTGGATACTTCTGACATCTTGAAAACAACTGATAAGGTTGTTAAGATGCTAGATGATGCAATCAATTTTGTAGGACAGGAGAACTTGGTCCAGGTGGTTACTGATAATGCTGCAAACTTCAAGGCAGCAGGGAAAAAGTTGATGGAGACACAGAAGAATTTGTATTGGACCCCGTGTGCTGCCCATTCCATTGATTTGATTTTTGAGGACTTTGAGAGGTATGTAAAGATTCATCAAGATACTATAAAGAAGGGAAGAAAGATCACCATCTACATATATACTCCAGAACAATGCTCATTAGCATGTTAAAGAAGTTCACAAATGGGAGGGGTTTGGTTAGACCAGCTATGATTAGATTTGCCACTGCTTATTTGATTTAGCTTGTCTTAAAGAGCTAAAAGCATCATTGATGAGTATGTTTAGCTTAGATGAGTGGAAAAACAATAGGTGTGCAGCTATACGAGACAGAATACAAGTGGAAAATGTGGTTTTAGACCATCAGTTTTGGAATGATGTAGTTATATGCCTCATTGATTGGGGTCCCCGACCTACCCATTTCTTTATTTTCTCTGATGTATTATATTTCTCTAATTAAATAGATGAGAAATATCTTAAAACACTTGGTTTTAATTAAATGATTTAATTTTTCTATTACACAATGCTACAAATGGATATGTTTTATTACTTTTTTTTGGTCAATGATATGTTTTCTTTTTATTATCAAATAATACCAAATATAGTTATTTTCCAAAAAAAAAATATTTAATATACATTTGTTGTTCATACATTAAATTAAATTACATACTTACATTACATAAAGGTTTGTTTTCATCATATAAATTGCATAAAAAAATCATCATAAAATTACATAAGTATTCATTAGAGTTTTAAATTATCACCAAATTCCTTCAACATGTTATTCAATTTATAATGTAATATTGGTTCATAATTTAAATATTATAACTATTTATATCATTAATTAAATAAACTATATATTATTATTAATATCTTGATCATCATCATCACAACTATATATTATATAGTATCATTTTATATAAAGAAATGTATATATATATATATATAATGCTTCTATAATTTGAAAAAAAAAAACTGCTGATAAAGATACATATTTGTATCCCGTTCCATGACAAACGTAGATCACACACATACAAATAATACTATAAATTATATAATATCTAACTTATACACGTTTTTCTGATTGATTGTGTGCTATGCACCATGATTAAGATTAATTTGCTTATGTGCCAAACGATAGAGACCTCATATTTACATATAATAATAGAGGCAATATTATAATATCATTGATATCATACTAATTTCTAACATAATAAATATGATATTTCATTTTTGAAGCCAAATAACTTTTAAAAAACGTATAATAATGTATCCCGCATGACACTTGTTCACGTACTAGTGTATTTATATTTGAGTAGCAAGACAACATATATAACTTTTTAATAAGTGATAGAATAATTACTGTAAGGATAATGCTTATTTTTTTTGTCTTCACCCACAATATTCCAAGGAAAAGGAGTCCCTAAACTAATATGTATTTAGTCGAGAAGTAAGTAAAGTTTAGACACAAATTGTTCCATCACCAGGAAAGTATGTTAAAGTTTATCAACCCATCAAAAGAATAAAAATTAAGCAAACAAAATACTAAAGAAATACGTGATACTACTATTAATTGACATGTCAATTTAATAAAAATATTATTCAAAACTTCTTTTTCTATCAAATTGGGGAATAAGTGTTGCTGCCCAGGATCGAACTGGGGACCTTTAGTGTGTAAGACTAACGTGATAACCACTACACCACAGCAACTCGGTGATTGTTCATCGCTTATATTATGTCAAAAACAATGATCCCTCATTTCCAATGACAAATGAAGAACAAAATAATTTCGGTATACTCATCCAGTCATATTTGTTAATTTTTTTTGGACTCAAAAGTAGGCTTAATTGTATTTTTGGTCTCTTTATTTTTTCAAATCTATGATTTTGGTCCCCTATTTTATTTTTTACGGACTTGGTCCCATACCTTTTATTTTTCACGAATTTGTTCCCCACACTTTTTTAATTGCACTTTTGGTCCTCAAAATCGTAAATTTCTTGCACTTTCCTAATATCCACGATTTTTAGGGACAAAAAATGCAAGAAATTTACGATTTTGGAGGACCAAAAGTGCAATTAAAAAGTGTGGGGACCAAATTTGTGAAAAATAAAAAAATATGAGGACCAAATTCGTAAAAAATAAAATAAGCGAATTAAAATTATAGATTTAAAAAAATACAAGGACCAAAAATGCAATTAAGCCATTTGTTGATCAAACTTTCACTTTTATAAAAAAAATAAAATTCACAGTATGACAAAGGACAATGTAACATTATTTAAGCGGCGATACATTATAGTACTAGTAGCAATTTATTTAATAATAATTAGTCAAATACTACATAATTAGTTCATTCCTGTTCTTGCTCTGTAAGTGCGGGAGGACACATATCCGAAACGTGTCCATCCAGACCCTTTTAACGTGTCGCTCAAAACTGAGAGACAATGTCGCTTTCACCGCTTACCTCTAACTATATATACTACTCTATTAGCAGTGATCGCTACCTAACCAGATTGATTAAAAAAGAGGCAAAAGAGTCCGAGGTGGAGTGCTAAGGTTGCAATAATGTTGTTAACCAAGAAAACAATCCACATGATCACCAAATCTTTGCCTTTTTATGCCTCTCCTCTTCTTTCCACAGCTTCCTTATCCACTGCTTATGAACGCGCCGAAGTATCCCTCTCCTCTTCACACAAATTTTGACTACTCAAAAATATAAAAAAAAATAAAAAATTAACATAGTTAAATATATATTAATATTACTCTTAGTGATTATATATATGTGTGTGTGTAGAAATGAAATTGATGATTGTAGATGGCTCAATTTGATTTATTTGAATAAATATTAGTTATTTACATGGTCAATACAATTAATTGTATTGAAATTTAATCTTAATCGAAAAATGTTGCAGGGTAGTAATGCGTTGGCAGAAGGAAACAATGGGGGTGTAACGAGGGAGGGTATGTACAAAGGCAGAGATGAAGATATGGGTATGAGCAGTGATGCAGGAAGAGAGGGTCCAATAAAAGCGGAGAATGAGGAAGGATACATGGTGAGAGATACTGCCAAGGACAGCATGGATGGAGCTTGGATAGCAGCTAAAGAAGCTTCACACAAGGTTGAAGATGGTGAGACTGAGAGGGGCACTGATCTATAGCTAGAAGAAGATTAATTCAGGGTCCAAATAACTGCAATTATTTTTCAAGGTGAAAATGTTAGTGCTGAGGAACAGAGGAGAGGAGGCTACGATAGGATGAACAAAGGACGATTATATGATCAAATCGTATTGGAGATAATAGCTATTGCTTTTCTTGTTATTAATCCGAATGTTTAATTAAACTTTAGTATTCTTATTTTTTAGAAAGTTAGACGTGATAAAAAAAGGCTAAAAAACCTAGAGTCGCTTTTCTTTCTCAACTTTTCTTTTACTCCTCTCTCCTTCTTTTTCGTCCAACGAAAGGGGGTGGTTTTTTACCATTTTTTGCATGAAATCAGTCCTCGTTTTTTTCCCATTTTATCTAAATAAGTGGTTTTTTCATATAAATCTAGTTTTTCTTTCATTTTTTTCCGTGATTTTCCATGATTTCGTCGTTTGAGTGCGACATTGTTTTGTTCGTCGTCTTGGTGTGATGTTGTTTGGTTTTTCGTCTTGTTGCAGTGTTCGTTTGGTTCAGATTGATAGATCAGCTTCGATCTACTACAGATTCAATTAAGACCTAGGCGTCAACGT
Organism: Calophaca sinica; assembly: GCA_037113605.1. Taxonomy (NCBI): domain Eukaryota; kingdom Viridiplantae; phylum Streptophyta; class Magnoliopsida; order Fabales; family Fabaceae; genus Calophaca; species Calophaca sinica. Next base: position 110,681,569 of record CM073732.1, on the reverse strand, counting down.
TACAGATCCGAAAGTATGGGTATTCCGGTCACTTTAATTTTGTTACATTTATAGGTATTTTGCCGTTTTATGCTATTAACCTGGATGTTGTGAGTTTGTTCGCAGATTCATCCATTTCAATTTTTAGCGATGTTGAATTTGTGTTGTTTTCGATATATTTTACTAATTTATTCAATTTGAATAAGTGAATATCTTTTTTAGTAAAAAAAAAAAAGTTAGACGTGCTTATCTTGATTTTCAATGTGTATTTATTCGAGCACCCTTGTGAATATAATGTTAGTCGGAAATATTCAGAAGGCAATTTAATTCTATACTTTTCCAATTTAATTAAAACATGCCATTCAAAAACACATTTTTAATGCCCATATAATATCATAATGAAAAAGATATAGCGTTTTAGTTTGTTTCAATTTCGATTAACTTATTCAAATTTTTTATTATAATTAGAATAACAACAAATATAAAAAATTATATGGACTTGTTTCAAGAAGTTGGTGAGTGATGACTTCACGATCTTGCGTAGAAGAAAAAAAGAACAGGGGTTAAACTTATAATTTTCAAACTGTGAAATATTTGTGGTCTTGACACTGTGATATCTGTTGTCCAGTGTATCCATATGAAAAATGTTTTGACGTGGGTTTGTATAGTTGTAATGCTAATGAAAATTATTTTTATAGGTGCAGTATTGATTAAAAATTACGGTAACTTAATAGTAACAACTTTTTTGAGACGTTATATAATTATATCGTATTATAAATATTGTCTATAAATAAATATTTTTAGAAAGTGAGCCAAGGGCTAGCCCGTAGCCCGTGGTGGGCTAGGCTAACAAATTAGTAGCTCGTAATTAATTTGGCCTAACTAGGCTCGACCAAAAAATGTGTTGGCCAATTGTGGGCTGGCCCAACCCGATTTTAAAAACTCAATTCCAAAATCTTTTTTTTATGGTTTTAAAAATTGATCTAAAAGTGTTTTGAAAATGAATTAAAAATCATTTTAGCTCTTATTTTATGAAACATGTTTTGATTTTAAATGTACATTTAAAAACCAAAAATTAAAAACTGGCAATCTCTCCGAACGAGGCTTTAACTAATTAGTAGTCTAGCTAGTTAAGTTTTCGTTTTTCAACCTCTTGTTTTCTATATATGCTAGTTCAGTCTAACTAATTTGTAGCCTTTATTTAACAATTTTGTATTTTATATTTTAACAATTTTGATCAGAAACATGTATATATTGTATATACATAATAATCCTTGAGATTTTGGTATTTTTTTTGGAAATATAAATAAATTATAAACTCATTAGTCTAGTTTTTTTATTTTAATTTAGTAAATATTAATTACGAATAACTTATAAGTAATTTATTTGACAATAAGGACAAGAGTTTCGTTAAAGTTTTAAATTATAATAAAGATTTATACAATAATTTCTTTTCAATTTTTTGAGAAAATATAATGTTCTTACTCTTTTATTTGCAATAAAAATGATATTGGGTTTGGATAGATTTATATAATTCTTAAATTAAAGAGTGTCTTGATGTAATTTTTTATACGAAACATAAAAGTTTGTTGAAAAATTAGCGTGTAAACCGTATCCTAAATTATAATTATATATATATATATATATATATATATATATATATTTTTTTTTTTTGGTTCATTCGAGTTGGATCTTGGAGATAAAACTTGTTCCTCGTGCATAATAAAAAGCCTTGTTCCTCATGCATAATAAAAAGCCTTGTTATTCCAGACAGAAGGTGAACGCTTGTCAGCTCACATCGTGCAAACGTATGTTTCCTTGACCAGTTACCAGGCACAATCTTTCTTTCTTGTAGTGACGTAGACATTTTTCTTTGAGTCCAAGACGCAGTCTTGTGGCTATAAATATGCGTCTTGTTAAATCTCATCAAGATTTTTCTAAGACATTCCATTTGCACACTTACACAAGCTTGGTTAAATCCTTAAGACAAATTGTTCTGTCACAAACGTCTTTGTTATCAATTATCATCAAAATTTGCTTGGGGATCAGACATTATATTCGCCTGGTTCCAACGTAAGTGTCTATACAATTCAAATAAGAGATACTTGGATTTTCTTTATGAATTTGCATAGTCACTCATTTAGTAAAACTTGGATTTATTGAATGCCAAATGTTGTGGAACATTTATTGATTTTTGATCAAATGTAATTACTTATGTTAATGGGCTATATGCCTACATGTAATTACTCTTCTTAGGCCTATGTGGATATTTGCTGGCCTTTATGAATTTGAAAACACATTGGCAAATCCACTTATCAAAGACTTATATATTTAACTATTAAAACTCTTATTGGTTTAGTTGAGCCTTTTGATGTTTTGGGTTAATGGGAGTTTAATATGAGATATGTATGATATGACATTTATTTGAAACATCATATCTCTTATAGCATTTTTAGATGTTTGGACCATTCTTGTACTGCATATATATTAGTCTTAACTTCATTATTATGCTTTTCCAGAATTCTTTATATGGATTGTAAGTCTTTAATTTGTATGACTTTTTTCCCTATCAGATACCATGTTTCCCAATCAAATACTATTTTTGCAGCATTGAAGCTTGTGTTTCTTATACTATTGATTTATATGTTTTTCTAACCATAATTGATAATATTCTAGTCTTAAAATTCATATTCTTTCAATAACTAACTAATGTTATCCAAGTGGGTGATTGTTGGATTAATTATTCTAACTAATCAATATTATGGATTAACATTAACTAATTATTAGGAATTATCGTTAATATGTTAATTATTGATATTGTAGCATATTATCAGTTTGATGAATTAGTGTTCGACTGTTGTTCTAAATAGCCTGCGATGGGTTGAGCTATTCAATTGATGCCCAATCAGAGGTCTCTGCCTTCATCTGATAGGTTTCTTAATCGTTGCCCCATTAGACGTTTAATATGGAGACTAACAAACTAACCATTCAGAGGGTAGTTCTCTTCTCACACAATCTCGTTTTTCTCTTTACTTGTGGGTCCTCAAATTACACACATTCTTGATCCCTATTTCTATTATACGTGTCATTAACATGTTGTAATTTGTATGCGTCATTGATCTATGATTATTAGATTATTACATTCAATCTCTCAAAAAAGTGATCAGTGCGGTGGCGGGACATTGGTAATGTGGAAAGCTAAATAATGGGTTCTTGGATACATTGGATCTCGGTGTAAATGAAGAAGATTGTAGGAAACAGTAGTGATACTTCATTGTGGAATGACCGTGGGTGAAAACGGGTGCTTTGAGGGATAGGTTTCTTAAACTGTTTTTTGTTTCTGCTAATCAAGATGTTAGTGTGGCATATGTAAGGTTTGGGGTGGAGGGTCAATAGAGTTCGAAGTCGTGGAGGAGGAGACCATTTGTTCAGTGGGAAACAAATTTGTTTCACGTGTTAAGGGGCCGGTTGAAAACACTGTTCACAACAAAAAAATGCGTTAAAAATGGCGGTTAAAATTGCAAAAAATGGCGGTTTTAACCGCCACAATTTACATCAACGACGGTTTCCCGCACTGCCGTAATTACGGCTGCCATTCGGTATAAAATGGCAGTTCATATTTAACCGCCATAATCGACCATGTATAAAATGGCGGTTAATTTTTCGTAAAAAATGGCGGTTACAGCCGCCATAATTTACAATCTTTTACTAAAAAATAAAGAAAAATTATGGCGGTTTTAACTGCCATAATTTTCACATTTTTTTACAAAAAAAATCCGTCCAAAAAAATGAATAGTATCCTGCTAAAAATGACTAATATCCTGCTCAAAAACCACAATATATCAGATGAACATCAAATAGTAGTATTTAAAACAGACTAATTCCTAATAGAAATAGAACCACAATGTCTCATGCAACAGTGGCAGTTTCTGAAGGCTTGTTCTCAGGCTCAACAGAGACAACAGTTGCAGTTTCTGAAGTCTTGTTAACAGGCTCAGAGGTAATCTATTCTGATTTCAAGGCTTGTTTTCATTATCAACTGAGGTAACAGTTTCTGAGGGCTTGTTTTCATCCACCCAAAAGGCAGTCTTCTTTCCAGTTTTGGAAACAGTCTCAAAAACTTGCTCTGACTTCACATTTCCTTTCACAGTCACCTTCTGTTCCTTCATATCAATGTCAAATGATTCTACACCTGTAAGCATCAAAACTCTTGTTTTAATTTAATATACGAAGGGAAGTTTTGGTTGGTATAATTAAGATTTGAGGCAGTTCCCTCATATTCTTTTACCATGGGAACCAAACCATAGAAGCAAATTAACTAAACTTTTGATACAAGGCTCCTTAAGGGGAAAAAACTTTGCTACACATTCACAAGACTAATTCAAATTGAAAGCTTAATTTTGAAAATCTTTCAAACAGTCTCAAATGAAATGATCATATTAGATGTTGAAATACAGATAAGAAACTACACTGTACCTAAATGCAAATACCAAGAAGAGAATTTCAAGTAACAAATATTAGTCCTATAGAACTTATTCATAATACCCATCAGATCATGGATACAAAGTGGAATGTTACATTACCACACAATTGAAACTAATGTCAGAAATATCAAACCAGCAACTTACAAATTAAGGGAAAATAGAATAAAATGGAATCATTGATCACCTAAGGAATGATTTCAATGGCTCTCTGTAGAAGCCACATCAAATTCAAACTAGTTTGTAAGGATCCTTCAAATACATTCTAGTAAGTAGTAAAGAGCCTTCAAATACATTCTAGTAAGTAGTAAAGATTACACATGGCATAAATATATTCTATTCAATTTAGTCATGTAAGGACATATCACATGTCAGAATGACCTAAGAAACACAGATTATTTTATAGAGAAATGTAATGGCAAAAACTTCAGAATTAAGCAAACAGATGACACACATTCAAAGCCAAAAACATTTGGTAATTAGAATGTGAAAAATACAGAATGTATTAATAAAATTGACAGGAAAAAAAAATCAAAATTAAGATTTCACATTGACATAATTACTAATTGGATCTGATAGTAGAGATAATTTGCTCCTGGATTAAAAAATACCTTCCATTTTTTCCAAAACCCTAGTCACTGCTCCAGAACAGCCTTGGCATGACATTGTTACTTTGAGGACAACAGTCTGCAATCACAATGTGAAAATTCAGATTGAAAGAGCAGAGAAAAATAAAACATAAATAATCATCTCAATCCCAAAACCCACATATAAAAAAAAACACATTCAAAAACCAATATACATGTTAATTTCACTAGTAACCACGTAAATTAAGGAGGCATAGAAAACAAATGGCATAATGATACAATTAACTAGAAAGGAAGAACTTCACAAACTGAACCTTACCTGCAATAAGCAGTGAGGGGCTTGGAGAGTTCAATGACCACCACTGAATTATCTTGTAATAATGACACGTGTTATTCTTAACTATTATTTTTATTTTGTTAAGTTCTGCACTAACCACTAATTAACTCAAAAAAGATTGAAACTTGTGAAAACACAATGAAGGAACCTAGTGTAGGGTACATAGTTTCGGTTATTCAAAATGCAGAAAGTCTAGAAGTTTAAATTCATTCTAGCTTGTTAAAATTAACACCATCCTCTGTATACATGCATCCACAATCACTATACATGTAAGTAATCACTACATCTCCAGTTCCTATTGGTAATGATTCATTGGTAACTATACAAAAAATCTTCTAGCACATGCAACATAGAGAATAAATTATACGATTGACAGATCGAATCAACCAGTAGGAGTTCCAATTTCAGGAATGAACAATCTAATTTTGAAATTGGAGATTAACTTAGGGTTACGATTTATGTCAAAATTGCTGGTTTAGGAAGAAAAGAGGTTAGATTGTGAGAGCTTACCAAGGGAGAAGAGCAAGAAGGAGAGGCGGCCTGACATCCTAGACAGTGAATGGCGACAATAGGCGGTGGCTCCAGTGGTGACGCAGTTCTGTCTCGTGACAGGGAGGGGGAAACGACGTCAGTCACAACAGAGATGGCTTATACATATCGAAAAAGGGAGAAACAGACTTTCCTTGTTGGGAAAACGGAGAGCGACGGTGGATTTGTGTTAGACGAAGTGAACCAGCCACAGATCTCTTGGATTATCACTAATAGTACTCGAGATCTTCCGTCCTAGAAAAAAAAACACCATTAATGAACAAAAACAGAGAACAAAGTGAGGGAGTGGAAGAGAAGAGAAAGAGAAGTCCAAGAAAGAGAGATAAAAGATGAGATGGTTGCCTTCTCGTTGTGCTTCCATCGTTGCAGGTGGCGGCCTCTGTCGTCGCCACTGCCTTAGGTGGTTTCTCTGTTTCCATCGTTGCAGTTGGGACGAGAACTAGGGCTTTAAAAAATGTAGGAAAATGAGAGGGGCGGGTGGCTGAAATTGGAGAGCGGGATAGTTAAAAAACAGAAGGAAAAAAAAGCAGCAAATTATGGCGGGTACAACCGCCGTAATGTACGCATATAGGTTGCTTACGGATGTTTACTTTCAAGGACAGGATGATATGTGTCACAAAGTGTGGCATAAAGGGGTACTGTTGAAAGTAACTATGTTTGCGTGACGATTGGTTCAAAATAAAATTTCCCCCCGAGACAATTTAATCAATAGGAGGATAATTCCAAGCATTGGTAATTTGTGTCCATAGTGAAAACTTAAGGAGGAAATTGTCTCATATTTGTTCTTTGAATGTATATTCTTCTCAAGGGTGTGGTTGGTATGTTCTCGGTGGGCAGTGGTATATGCAACCTTGTTAATGGGAAATTAAAGAGTGCTGGAAAATATTATGGTTCGCAATCACATTGTCAATTTGGAAGGCAAGAAATAAGATGGTTTTCAAAGGGAAACAAATGGAAGTGTTGGAAATGGCAAAGGTGTAAAGGTTCCTATTTGGCATTAGATTAGATCAAAGATTAAAAGGCTTCAACTATCCGATTTCGAGTTGATACATATCGTTGACTGAATGCAAAGATTTACAAGTAACTAGAGGATACTGGTTGCACTTTATTGCCTATGTTGGGTGGAGCAATCATAAATCTATGGGGCAATCATAGTTATCTGTATTATTTGGAGGGGAGTTTTTTTACTACCAGTTACTATACTTTAGTCCTCTGGAGGCATCTTGGCACAAGGTGTTGCTTCAAAGATAAGTGCACCTAGTCATAATTAGTAATAAAGTGGAATTTTTTGAGTTCTGATTGTCGAACCCATAGAGAATAAAGTTAATTACCAAACTACTCGGATTTCTTGGCTATCTAGGCGAATCAATATTTCAGTACGTAATTATGCAACAACACGAAATCATGAAAACAATAATCAATAGAATGAAGTGGGTCCCACAAGATAAAAGGAAAAAATTGAAGAATATTATCGTAATTTATTTTCCAGATTCCCTATTTAATTAGAATTAGTAGTCTTGTGATTTGTTTTCTAGTTTCACTAATTAATTGAGACTAGGGGTTTTGTGATTTGTTTCCTAGTTTCACTAATTAATTGAGACTAGGAGTTTTGTATCCTGATAATTATATAAGAGAGAAGCTGAAGGCGATTAAGGGTCGCACAAAATGTAGAGAGCACCCGAGAGAGAAAAAGATAGGTAGCCATGCAACAGAAGCTCGTGAGAAAAATACTATTCGGGTTTGTAAGGGTGGTACATAATTTGGGGCGAGTTACAATCTTATAATATTATATTTGTCATAGTGAAAATATTGTGGGCGTGTTCCGTGGAGGTAGGCAAGAGGTGTCGAACCACGTAAATCCCTGTGTCCATTATTATTTTCTTTATGTGTGTGTGTGTGTGTATAGATTCCGCAACACTGGTATTAGAGATCATTAGGCGTGTGTGGATAAATTAGAGTGCCGCGAGAGGATTTTTCCCAACAGTGTTATCAGAGTCGATGGTGTACGACTAAAGGTGACCGGCTCCTTGCAAAAGTCTACCTAACAATGTGGAGGCTAGGTGGTGTGTCTCATTGATGTATGTGAGTCAACGCCGGTGCAATTATACAAATATGTGGATGAAAAAACTTTCGCTCAAGGGAAAACTTGTGTGGCCCGAGAATGACTCGATAAAGAAACTGAGTATCTTTTGAAGAGGCTCGATGTGGAGGAGACTCACACTTGAAGGAGAGATGTTGAGTATCCAAGTGTGAGGGGTAAAATTAAGAATTCTCACGTCGCTTAATAATGAATAAAATAAAGAGTATATAAGAGGCTAGGCCTATTAACTTATAATCTTATAGTTTTGGGAACAAATGTGCTTAAAATTTCTCAGTATTTCCCTCGAGAATTCCCTACATTTCCTATCCTCCTGTTGGGTGTCAAATTTCAAATTTGGGTTGATCGACAGAATGCTAGAATTCGACAGGTGAAGACATAAGAGATCGGAACAAGGGATGAAAATTGACTAAGTTTGAAAGACCAGGTGATGGGACGGCTGTTCGACGGAAGGCATAACGCATCGAAGATGTCAAAATGATCATGGTCGAACGGGCTTAATTATTAGGTAGAGATCAATATATAGCTCGACAGGAAGTGCTACTGTCGATTAGATAGTTGTTAGCGGAAAACTTAACTACCAACCCATGTCCGTACACGTGTCAGGTTGGATGTTAAGCAGTTTTCATATTTTTACCTATAAATAGTAGGTTGTACGATGTAATCAAGGTTGGATACTTGATCTAAAATTCCTAACATCTCGACGGCTAAGCAGATTAAAGGAAATACGATCACAGTATGCCTTCCACTCTTTTCTCTTAACATTTGTAATTTCAATTCAAATCTATTTTCAGTTTAACTTTACGTTCTGTTTATGCATTTAAATTCAATTTCCAGTCATTTAAAGCCTTTTAAACTTACATTCTTCATTGCTTTCTGCATTTACTTATTTTTGAAGTCATGTTATTTACTGCGTTCATTTCAATTCCCTGTTGGGTGTCAAATTTCAAATTTGGGTTGATCGACAGAATGCTAGAATTCGACAGGTGAAGACATAAGAGATCGGAACAAGGGATGAAAATTGACTAAGTTTGAAAGACCAGGTGATGGGACGGCTGTTCGACAGAAGGCATAACGCGTCGAAGATGTCAAAATGATCATGGTCGAACAGGCTTAATTATTAGGTAGAGATCAATATATAGCTCGACAGGAAGTGCTACTGTCGATTAGATAGTTGTTAGCGGAAAACTTAACTACCAACCCATGTCCGTACACGTGTCAGGTTGGATGTTAAACAGTTTTCATATTTTTGCCTATAAATAGTAGGTTGTACGATGTAATCAAGGTTGGATACGTGATCTAATTCCTAATATCTCGACGGCTAAAGAAGATTAACAGAAAACGATCATCGTATGCCTTCCATCCCTTATCTTTCTGCATTTTAAGCAAGTTTCAACTTATTTTCAATTCTTTGCATTTCCAGTTTATGTCATTTATCTTCCAATCAATTTATGCTTTCTCGCTTTGAATTTACATCCTTTATTTCCCTGTCATTTGCTATTTTCTGCATTCTTACTTTTAAAGTAATTTACATGCTTTTCTATTTCAAACTCATGTTCTTTACACTTCTGTTATTTAAATCCCTGCATTTACATGTTTTCATTTAAATTCATGTCCTTTAGCAGTATTTCTTAAACTTTGTTTATCACTTGTTTTTCCCTCACATTTCTGCGTTAACTTCAACTGCATGTTAGGCTTTAGTGATGCATGCCCCATGACATTGCAGTAGTTGTATTTTTGTTTTAAATTCTGCTCTAACTTACTTGTAAACAAAGTAATTGGCTTTCGACAGCCAACCTTGTTTATTTGAGTCTGTATTGCCATTTCGACAACAACTTGTTGTTAATTGGAATCATCATAACCAAATTTGGCATAAAACTTGACAATTAATGGCTTAAAAGCCAAGAATGTTAAAGAACAATTAACGTGTCGAGTGTTTGATCGTTATATTTAAAAGAAACCATTGTTTTCAGAAACGAGATTACCACGTAACTCGTTCGAATTCATAATCGTTTGATCATCAAAATTTATTTGTTTGTTTGATGAATTTAGTCGATCATTCAAGATCATCACAATTGGTAGAACTATACCATAAACCAAATTTTCCTATAAACACCTCCTACACACACTATCCGCGAACCAGTCACCCCCAGCCCCGCGCCAACCAAACAGATGGGTTGCGGGTGTGGTAGCCTGTTGTGAAAGTATTTGATGCAATTCTGTTTTGTTCTGTTTCGATTGGGCTGAATTGTTTACTATAATAAATTAAAAAACTTATAAATAAATCACAGATTATTTTTATAAGCTTGATTAATTAAAATTATTTTTGTGTTAAGTAAAATGAATACTAAATTTGAAAAGCTCTTCCAAATGCTCTATATAAGTTTCAGAGTGTGTTCCATGCATACGGAAAAACTAGACGACCTTGTAGCTGTAAGAAGCTGATTCAGCGTAGAAATCCCTTGCGTTGGGAATATATGTCGGTGAAAAAAAAAAGTACTTATCCGATTATTCGTGTCTCTCTTAGATTCGATCTTCAACGATGCAGGAAACTACAAGTGTCATGTTGCGATGATGACGTACGAACGTGTTGTGCTGCAAAATCCCCAAAATTTCATGATTCATTCTCAGCACATGCCTCGGTTCCACCGCGTGTCACATGCCGATCGATCCGTTCCCCCCCCCATTTTTTTTTTATCCTTTTTATTTCCATGCCCTCTTTACTACCGCTTCTTATCTTATCTTATATAAGCTAAGCCAAAGCCGTGACATCCATTAATTCACACCGTATAGAGTAATAGAACTTAGAGTTAGTCATAGACATAGAAAAATGGCAAAGAGATTTCCCTTTGTTGTGCCATATAAGGACTTGGTCAAAAACCTCCAATCAACTACTCCTAAAGCCGCTATAGCTAGCAACAACAAATTGAGCTTCTTAGTTGCAAATCTTGCTCACGTGCATACTCGAGTATAACTCTTCATTTCCTTTCACATTATGTGATTTAATATTGCACGTCATTGTGTTCACGTTGAAAGGTTTTTATTATTTTATTTTTTTCCCCTCATTAATTTTTGTATCTTTTTCAGGTTGCTGATCCATTAGTAGGAGCAGCAAATCAAGGGGCAGAGAAAGCAGCAGAGGTGGTGGGAAGTACTGTGGAAGAAATGGCCACGGAGAGTGTGGACACAGCATGGGACGCAGCAAAGAAAACAACACAGTTAATCACAGATACTACTACAGCAGAGGCTGAAATGAACGTTGTGGACACAGCGGAGTATAGATGTGCTGAAGATTTGACGGGGCAGCTTGGAGATGGGTGTGATAAGATATAGTTAAATGCGTTGAGAGTTGATAGGATTATATGGATTAATTAGGAGGTGTAATCCTATCCTATGCTTTTTCTTGTTTTGATGTTGATATTTTGCAAGTCACAAAAGGTTGAAGGAAAAAAAAAAGTTTACATTCTGTTCCATTTTGTTGGAGTATAATATTTAAATATTACATACAGTCTTTTGTTTGGAGATATATACATAGGGAGCCAAATGTGAATTGAATTATCTTCAGAAGTATGTGGAAACAAATTCACCACAAAAAAACGCACGTAGCTTCATTTGTCAATTGTGCTCTCCTGCTATGATCATGTACAAACTTCTCAAACCCGTTTCTGTACAATGGCAATCGGCATATCTCACTGGATTGAATTTAGATGTCAACAATGTTTGGTTTGTTTATTGTAATCAGTCTTCCAATGATGTTTGGATGACCCAAATGCCCTCAAATTAATAGTGTTCCGGACTGGGACGTGCTCTTTTCAATTTTCAACATGGCAAGTTTGAGCATTTGAAAATCCCAAGCACCAACATAAAGGGGGTGATGAGGCAGCAGTAGGGCGTCTGTACCCCTACCACTGGGTGCCCTGCACTGAGGAGGAAGAGAAGAAGTTGGCATGAGTGTCTTCGACTCCTATGGAGGGCGCAGTGCACTACGAACAGAGAGCAAGCGCCAAGAGTTATTTCTTGGGTGTATTGCGCTTGCGTTAGAACGAGAAGATCTAATAATGTGTTTACACCAAAAAAATAGTTGGCCAGATCATGTATTAGCCACTCAGATAAAAGTGTAAGTATTTGCCTAACAGCTGAGTTTTAATCAGCTACAACCATATCAGCTGAATCATGATCGGCTAACTCAATATCGGCTAAGGCAAGATTGGCTAAATCCAAGGTCAGTTGCCTGAGATGAGGTGGACCAAACACAACTACTCAGCTGAGATAGGCAGCTGATGAGCACCAGTCGAGCATGATCAGCTGACGCAGAATCAGCTGAACGTGGCTGCTAAGTCTAAATGGGCTTGGAGGCTGTTATTGGGTCTTATGGGCTTGTGTGAATATTGATTAAGGGTCCAAAAGACTACAAATATATTTAAAAAGGAAGAAATGACCAAGTCAAAGCGCGACAACCACTTTCCTAGATTTTTGGGAAGAAGATTAGAGGTGGTTTCAGAGAGAGAACGTGAAGATAAGAAGATAACCACATGTGAATCAAGGGATAATCAATTCAAAAACGTGTATCCACTTTCTTGAAAATAGGGATATGGACAACATGGTCAAATGGTGGATAATTAGCCGTTTTAGTGGGTTTTTGCCCATATCTTAGTTGATTGAGAATATATCTGAATTCTATGAGTTGACCAAGTCAAGAACGTGCATGAATGTCTATTTCCTTAAAAATAGGATTATGGAGAACATGGTCAGCTGACGAGCAGTTAGCCGTTTGGCCCATAACTTAGCCGGCTAAAGAGATATGTGAATTATATGAGCTGGCCAAGTGAAGGACGTGATTGAAGACGTATTTCCTTAAAAATAGGATTGTGGAGGATGTGGTCAGCTGATATGACAGTCAATACGTTAGCTGACTAGGCGTTTTTGGGCCATACTTAGCTGACAGGGTAGTTACTTATATTTATATTGTTAGCCATGATCTTATATGATGTAATATGTGAGTTAGTGAGTTAAGAACGTGACAAATAGGGTAAGTATAGGTTTCCTAGGTAGTCTTTGTCTATAAATACCAATTGTACAGAATGCATTAGACACATCCATTCAATCAAAACAAGTCTTTACAATTATCTTTACTTTATCGATTTCCTTTCTCGTTTTCTTTATCTTTATTTTCATGCAACCTTAGTTTGGTAGTTCAACCTTCTACACTAGACGCTTTCTGGAGTAGTCTAGGAACCTGCAGCTGAGGAACAGAGTCATTTTCTCAGCGTAATCGCCTGATCATAAAGGGGATCACTGTTAGCAGTGCGAGTTAGCTGACATATCATCTCATCATCTGAGCAATCGGCTAGTCGGCTAAGCATCAAATTCGCATGACGCCTCAACAATCTGTTACAATTTTAAATGTTGTCATGCGAATATAGTACTTAACTGATTATTCAGTGATAAACTGATTATTCAGTGATAAAGGAAAGCGATAAAGTAAGATAAATGTATTAAGACGTTTGTTTGATTGATTGGGTATAGACTTAAACTATCTAGTAAACCTACACTAATACTGTTTGTCACATGCTTAACCCACTAACTTATAATTTACATTATGTAAGATCATGGATAACAACAATAATATAAATAACTACTCTGTTAGCTAAGTTACACACCAAAACTGTAGCTAATTGGTTGATTGCCCCATCAGTCCACATCCTCCATCCTCATCTTTAAGGAAGTGAGTGTTCATATACGTCTACACGTCTTTCACTTAGTCGACTCATTAAAATGTTGTAGCTACTTCTGTCAACTCAAAAATGTTGTAGATACTTAGTTAAGTTATAGACCAAAATCCACTACCTCAACTAAATTATTATCAGTTGACCATGTTATCCATATCCCTATTTTTAAGGGAGTGAGATCATGCACATTTTTCACTTGGTCAACTCATGATCTGCTCATCAACTAAGTTATGAGCCAAAATTCACTACCTCGACTAACTATCCATTAGCTGACTATATTCTTCACATCCCAATTCTTAAAGGAGTGAATGTTCATGTACGTTTTTTACTTGGTAACCTCATGAACTACATTTGATTCTAGCTTATTAGATTCTATCTTTATACTCTTTCTCTAAAACCACATTCAACTCGATCCGAAGAATCTAGGAAAGTTGTTATATAGCTAAAACTGTATTTCGACTTGGTGAGCTCCATATTATTTCTTTTATGTATGAACATAATTAAAGTCTCTTAGGCCTATTTGATCAACAACTACACGAGTCCATTAAGGCTCAATAACTGCTCTAAGTCCATCTAGACTTAACAACACCATTCAACTTATTCTACATCAACTAAGTCTCCTCACCTAAACCTGACTTAGCTACAGCTTCTCATAGGGGTGTTCGCGGTGTAATTTGGTTCGGTAAAGCAAAAAGTCATCTAATCCAAAGATTAAAACAACATGCGGTTCGGTTTGGTTTGAATGACTTCCTTAAAAAAATCCGAACCAATTCGATATGATTAAATGCAGTTTGGATTGGATGATTCGGTTTTTACTTTTTGCCGAGCATTATATATTAATTATTTATATTACTTCAAATAACATATTTAGAGTTGATTTTTTAAAGAATTAATTTTTTGGTAAGTAATTAAAAAGTTGATTTACTTTGGATTGGTTAGGTTTCCGTTTGTAAATATTTAAAGAGTGGATTTGAAGAGTGGATTTACTTCAAATTCTTTTTGAATTTACCTTTTTTAACAACATGCGGTTCGGTTTGGATTGGTTCGGTTCTAGGTAAGCCAATCGCAAACCGAACCAAAACGCGCAGTTGATAGAAAATGTGGCCCAAACAAAAAAATATCGGTTTTTTGTGGTTTTCGATTTTTTTGGATCGGTTTGTGGTTTTTCTTTGGATTGGTTTGGATTTAAACACCCCTAGCTTCTCAGCTACATGTCTTAGCCGAGTAGCTACATTCAGCTCAGCTAATCTTACTTTAACTGATCTTGGTTTAACTGATCTTGAGTTAGCCAATCTGAATTTAATTGGGCTGATCTGGATTCAGCTGACGAATACTTGCTTTTGATCTGAGTGGCCCAATACCCACTATTTTTTAGGTGTCAAGAGTTTGCTAGTTGTTATACTTAGATGATTGGGATTCCTATCAGTTAGTTAGGCTCTTATCATATTGTGTTATCTTTGAATTTTTATCGTTTCCACATGTATAAATATAGGTGATGTGTAACATTTTGAATCATTAGAAATCTGATACATTTTATTAGTATATGTATGATCCTAAGAGAAACTAGCCAATTTTATGTAAGAAAAAACAACAGAATCAGATGCCTCAGTCGGTTTGTTACCTATAATCCTCGTACAAAGTTATAGCAAAAACGACAAACTATATCGAAGAGAAAAAAGTTGCAAAGAGAGCCAATGACTGAAGAAAGACACAAGTTAACTTCAAAACTTCATCATATATATATGCTACAAAAGTGTCCAATGAAAACAAGATTTTGATTTTATGTCTTTATTATTCACAGGTGACCTAAGATTGGGACCAACAACCAATTCCATGTTACCTTAATAACCCGATCGATAATGACTTGTAATGCTACTTATCTTATCATCAACCATGCAGCTGTCTCTACACTATCCCTTCTTAACTAAGAAGCAAAAATAACACTGATAAGTGTTTCTTCTTACTTTTGTCCATTCCGTAGAATTCTTCACAATTGTCTTATGTATACCAAAAATTAGAGAAGGACCATTTGACATGGTACCACAAATGCACAATTCTCTATCCATCTATGTTTGGATTGGGCCAGTTAGGTTTTTTCGACTTCGTGCATGACGTGGATATAACAAATATCAGAGGGAAGAATAAAAGGAATAGCAAAAGGACCAAACCCAGCACAATACGAGAGTGATATATAGCTAGGCACGATATATATATATTTTACTAGGCACAGATATATATAGATATATATATTTTATATTTTAAAGTCTGTGGAGGGTGTTGCATTCTGATACTCATGTCTAGAAAGGAAAGAAGATAATGCAATAGATACAAAATTCAGTTGGATGATACGAACAACACTACGGTTATGGCCGAGCATCATTTATGCTAATGAAAACTGAGGTGGCCCTAACATGGACCTGGTTCGACGATAGACCCCTCTATTTTACTAAATAGTAATTTGTTAAATTTTAAACACTTTAATATTAGATTTTTAATAGTTTGTCCAAAGAAAATTTTAAAAAAATAAAATAAAATCTGATATATTTAGTTTTAGAACAGGGGCCACTTTGGACCCGTAAAATAGGGTCTATATTAGGAGGCCACCGAAAATTGGTTTGTTTTATTTAATTATTCAGCTTTGATATGTTAATAGTCATGACACGTCCAATTGCACCTTAAATACATACTCCCTCCGGTTTGTGATCCAAAATATAAACAAATATTAACTAATTATTGCTAATATGGTTTGCAGTTATTTGGTCCATATGGAGAACAAGAAACAAGGCCATTTTTCAAGCTAAGCAGATAGAGGTGGATCAAGTTGTGGAAGTGGCGAAGTTATTGTCATGGAACTGGTTGAGGACAGCTATAAAAGGGTTCAGCTATCCAGTGGCTGTTTGGGTAAGCAACCCTTGCGCTTGTCTTGGGGTGATGGCCACTTGAATGTTGTTCTATGAGCATGGAGTGCAGAAGTGGATTTTATTGCCTGGTGAATTGAGGAAGATAGGAGTGTGGTTAACTTCAATAGCTGTTGATGGCCACAATGCAAATTATGCAGAAGTTAATATCATATATCCATGAAAAAGAAGTCATGGTGAAGACAATGAGATATGAATTTGATGTAGGGGTCGGGTTGTCGATTACAATAGGGGTTCGCATGTAGCATACAAAATTTCAATGCTATGGTCTTTGTTATAATGGTGGAAATAGAGTTACGTAGAAAGTGTTGCTAGGCGCCAATTATAAAAGGAGTGCGGAATAATTCAGCAATTTGGAAGAAGAGCATGATCCAAGTGTCGCATGGTGCAACATTAGTAAATGAGGAGTAGCAGAAAAATTGCTCTGCAATAGCGATGAAATTGCGATGCGATGGCGAGAAAATTATTGCTATAGCGAGAAAAATGGTGCTGGTTTTTTGGTTATAAGGCTCTATGGTGCACTCATTTTTTTGTATTTGTGGGGACAAATTTGCTTAATAATATTGTATTAATGTAATCATTGCTGTAATCATGCAAGGGGATGAGATTGTGATCTTGAACTGCGTATGTATTCTATGGGGCTATGCTCATCTTGTGCATGGACCTTGCTTTTGTCTTTAATAAAATTTTGGCTTTTTCAAAAAAAAATTATATCCTATTTAATGATATTATTCCTAAATATTTTTCAATTAATTTAGATTTCATTTTCCAATAACCTCTTGTATTCCTATGAAACAAATTTTCATAAAGGGTATTTTGAATAATGCAATTTTTGTTTATTACACCGAAAAAATTAAATGAGATTAATCACTATTCTTAATTAGTGTATTTTTTTATTGTTTATATTCGAAACCATAAGGAGTATATAGCGAATAACATTGCAATCGTGGACTACATGATTCAAACTTCAAACGGATGCTTTGAGCGATGAGCTTACATGTAAAAGAACTAAAGAATTAGATTTGAGTGGCTAACTTACATATGCAACAAGGTTTTAGAAAAAGGTCGCGAATGCGATTGAGACCGCGCATTGTGGCCATAGCAGTACTATTGCAACAAGCATGTGTCAAGATTACTATCCACCAAAGCATATCCATGGCATCATTTTATGCCAGAGAGAGATTTTATGAATACAATTTGTATTTCTAAGCATTAATTACACATTTCAACTGTTTAATCACAGAAACATTATAACATATTAATACAAAATACTACTCCCTCGTGTCCATATTATAAGAAACAAAACCCTAATTCACACAGATTAAGGAAATGTTTTGAAATTAGCTAATTTTAACTAATATTCCCCCGATCTTAAATATAAGTAAAAGTCAAAATGTATTTGGTCCAAATTTTGTCTAAATATATTTTGACTTTTACATATATTTGAGACGGGGTACTCCTAAAAATTTAATTTTTTTCCAAATATACTTCTTTCATAAATGGTGGCCGATAATTAATGAGAGTTAATTCACACAAATTTTACTAAATTAAATAAAGACATAAACTTATTTGCTACTTCCCCACTGTGCATTATATTATATACTAACAAATGCATACACTTAACAAAATTGAGCCTGCAGTGTGGTCCATGCCCCTTCCATCTTCTTTTCTTTTTCCTTTTTGCTCTCTATAAAACTCCCCCTTTCACTCCCAATGACATGGCTGGCTCCAGCATTTTCTTCTTCTTCATCATCATTGACACAATGGAGGCCAGGAGTATGGAGAGGAAGCAAACTTCAATTGAGAAGGTGAATAAGGACAGCACAGTTGAAGATGGTGAAGATGAAGAGGAGGATAATGAAAGTGGGGGTGGTAGTGTTGAAGAAGATGAGAAGAAGAAGAAGAAAGGTACTTGTGTGAGGGTGTGTGGGAGAAGAGGGTCAAGTGGAGGTGGAAGAGTTTTTCCACCTTGCTGTCAATCAGAGAGTTGTGGTGCTGATTTGACTTTTGTAAAAAGGTTCCATCGCCGCCATAAGGTTTGTGAGCTTCATTCCAAGGCTCCTGTTGTCATGGTTGCAGGGCTGAGGCAGAGGTTTTGCCAGCAATGTAGCAGGTTTTTTTTTTTTTTTCAATCCCTATTCCCAACTCATCTTAACCATTTTCTCTTGGTGTGAATTTGTTTAGTCATTGACATTTTCACAATAGATTCTATAGTACTAATTCCTTCCCTTAATATACACTCTTTTGAGAAATTTTGTTGTCTATGTTTATAAGAACTTTTTTAAAATATTTCTTGTATTATTAATTAATTTACAGGGAAGATAAACAATAAACAATAAATGTTGTAATGTGAAAAGATAAACTCTTTCTTATTTTTGAGGATTGGGAGAAAAATTAATGAGTGGAAAGAGTAAAATGAGAGTCCCAATAATTTTTGAGGTAATTTTGAAAAAATGATTTAAATTGTTAAAAAAGTTAATGTTACTAACTAGATTAACTAACTTTCTTAATTAATGTGAATTACTTAAATGAGTCTTGTATTAAGGGATATTAGTATAGATGATAGAATGCATCCTGTTATGCATGGTTTTAAATTGCAGTCCGCAACCGCCACAATATCACAGTTTTTGAAGTCTCTGCAATCGCAATTGTGACTGCATTTATTCGCAATTTTTTGTAATGTAACAGTGTTTTAGGTCTCCGCAACTGCAATTTAAAACTATTTATCTTCCATATTCCTATCATGTGTTTATAGTTATGAAACTCATCACAATACTACTTTTAAGATAAACCAAAGATAGAACAAGATTGAACAGACTCGCTGCCCAAAAATTTTGAAAGTTTGATGCAAACATATATAGGTGTTCCCGTTGAGAGAACTTAGTGGTCTTGCTCTAGTTCCTCTATGACAGTGTGCTAAGATCAAAACCCTAGAAAAATTGTATATTCGCGGCCCTAGGTGGCCACCATGCTATTTAACCATACCTCTTGGGCCCATAGAACGATTACTGAGAGCCCAATACCATGTCAACACGTGTTTCCTTGGGCTGTGTTACTACAATCATTACCAAAATATCTGAGTGCGTGGAGGGAGCATGCCCTCGACAAGTCTGATAGGCTGCATTGCTGACACCTAATATACAATACTTGGTCACCAAGCAGGGCATCAGCAGCCGAATGATATGTGTGTTTTCTTCAACTAACATGGTCGACGGCTCGACGCACCTTACGAAGGGATTATGGCCATGTTCTTAGGGTATTCTGCTCACGTAAGATCGGTCAGTTGGGCAAGAAACTTTCATTGGCTCGGCCCCATGTGATTTGGGCTCCCGGGCACATAGCACGGTCCTTTAGGAAACACAGACTAAGAAATTGAACTAGCTTCATTGGTTAGACCTTTTCTTTTCACGTATCTTCTTGAGTTCTTTCTATATGCTTCCAAAGGAGCTGAAATGTCAACTATTTCAAAGTAATGCTTCCATGCATTCAGCTTATTAGAAACCTGTGATGAGTGTGTGCAGGTTCCATGAGCTGGCAGAGTTTGATGAAGCTAAAAGAAGCTGCCGGAGACGCCTAGCGAGACACAATGAACGGCGTCGTAAAAGCACTGCTAGAACTTGCAATGAAGCTGGAAGCAGTTGCAGTACTATTACTACTGGCATAAATTGGCAGCACCATTCGGAAAGCTACTGCGAAAATAAAGCTGCAGGTGATTGGAGAAAAATTCAGATGAACATGGCAAGGAGTTCCGGTCACAAATTCTTCCATTTGAGATGAATATTCCAATCTTTTCAGCATGCTCACTCTCTTCTATCAGTGGTTCCTTAATTACATGCCAAGCCAAGCCATATAATAAAGACCCTTTTGTATGTTACATATGAGAATAAGCATCGATCTACTAAACCAGAGGAAAGAAAAACTCCCAATATGCCATGCAAACTTCATTGGTTATTTGATCTTTGTAGCTCTTTGCTTTGTTTACCTATTTATTTATGTTTCTGTGTGACTTACTTACCATATGTATATAAATAAATATGTAAGTATCTTATTATAGCACCCTCGAATGTCGTAACCTTGTTTTACACTTGATCATAATAAAATGTACGATTAAATACCACTTTGGTCCCTTAACTTATTTCTGAGGTTCAATTTGCCCACACAATTTTTTTTGGGGCCAAATTGGTCATTTAATTTAACAACTTAGACCACGTTAGTCCTTTCCGTTACATGTTATATAGACGGCGTTAATATTATCTGATGTGGAAAATGTTAATTGATTTCCATGTAAGTGTCACATCAGTCTCACTTAACCACGTCAGATCCATATATACAATTATGGTGAATTGGATTAACAGATGTAACGGAAAGGACTAACATGGTCCAAGTTGTTAAATTAAAGGGCCAATTTGGCCTAAAAAAAGTTATGGGACAAAATTGAGCCTCAAAAATTAGTTAAGGGATCAAAATGATATTTAAGACTAAAATATGTTGCTTCTTTTGGCTAAATTCACGTATCACTAATCTAAAGGGAATAGAAATATTGCATAAAATCTATTCCCATTAAATACAAGATTCAATCTGTTCGGTACCAACTGTTCGGTACCAACTGTCCGAGTCGAACCAATATTTTCCAGAACTCTGTCACTGATCTGGCAAAGTCGTTCTCCCCTAAGTCTCACTGTGCCAGCACTACAACCAGACCGCTCCACCGCACGAAGCGGAGGAGGTCAAGATCTGTTGCCAGAATACCCTTTGGAAGAATGGAGAGAAAGAGAAAGGTGAAGGTTTGGGACAAGGGAAGGTAAGAGGATAAGGGATTCTTTGCAAATTATCATCTGGTTACAAGACCTTGTTATAGATGGTCATATTTTTAACTATTCTTTATCTCATATTTTAAAAATTTCTGGAAGAGTTATGCTCACATTAAAGTGCTTGCGCTTTCTTAACGAGTTATTTTAGACAAGCTGCCTACTCATGTGAACCTATGCAAAAGAGGAGTGATTTCCCATGTGCATGGTATATCTTGTGTTTTGTGCTTTTTGTTAGATGAAGATAATAACCATTTATTTTGTCCTGCCACATCCAATCGAATTTGGAAATCTATCTTTTACTGCTTGGTTTTTCAGTGCTTTTTCCTTATGATATCTCAGCTCTTTATATTTAATTTAGCTCACTGCTGAGAGGGGAAAAATAAGTCTTATTCATCACTTAATTTGACATTTTGTGATTTGGTCTATGTGGAGCATATACGCAAAGTAAAATAGTCTTTTATGGTGTTCCTTTTGATTTCACTTCTGGTGTGGTGAATTTGGTTTATGTTAGCTCTTGGTCTTGATTTAAATATGGGTTAGAGTATCTTTTGTACTCTTTTTTTCTTAATATATATATATATTTTTGCTTATGAAAAAAATAAAAACTCCAACCCTAACCATCACCTAACTTAGGGTACTTTTGGATTATTTATGGTAAGAAAGAAGAAACTTGCTAAGTAAGTGAACAAAACATATAACTCACGGGAATAACCCTAACAAAAGACCTTTAGTTATTGGGAGTTTTTAGCAAAGTAAAATATCTCAACAATATGTTGTTCCTAAAACTAACGGCTTGTTTGAAACAAAGGAAACTCTGGGGGAAGAAAGCATCGACGACGGAAGCACAAATTTTAAGAATTGTCGTTTGGATGTTCCATAAAGTGAAGAGAAAAAATATTTTCATGTGGGCCCCGCTCTATGATCCTTTGCTTCCAAATCGAGATGAAAACGTGGGAAAGCATCAATGGAGCATAAAAAGACAAAAAGACCGATAATTAACTGTCATTATATTTTGTCCAAAAAAAAAACAGTCATTATATATACATATATTTCTTACATTTTTATTATGTTTTATGTTTTTTTCTTTCTTCTTTCACATACTACAATATATGAAATACGACTATTATATATTTATAAATTAATACATATAATTGTGTAAACAATATTTTTTTGGAAACATTGGCAATCTTGTAAAAAAAAAAGAAAGAAAACATTGGCAATAATATATATATATATATATTATATAAAATAAATAAATAAATAAATAAATACATAAATTCTATTTCTACATAGGGGTATTTATGTCAATTACTAAATATATATCTTACTTTCCTTTCACTTTCTACTCTACTTTCTCTCATGCCAAACAACCAAAACAATCCTCTCACTTTCTACTTTCTTTCTTTCCTTATACAATCTTTCCTCTCACTTTCTTTCCTCTTACTTTCATTTCCTAACCAAACAAAGTGTAAATGTTCTAACATGAGAACTATGAATAATAACATATGAATTAATGGCCCTTACTAAAGTGATTTAGCGTCACAGAGAAGGGGGTTGAACTGTGACTAGTTAAAATTTAAATTACTGAAATTTACTAACTTTCTCTCAAGAAACTTCTTGGAGTATAGAGCGTTAATAAAACAGTTATAGCTGAACTTTCTAATGTATAAACTAATGTTAGGGTGAACATTTGTGAATGTAGAAGGATGCTTTGAAAAAGAGTTTCAGATAATTGAGTTTAACAAGAACTCTAAAATGAGAAAGTTGTGTTTAAGTGAACTTGTTGCTTATCAAAAAAAAAAGTGAACTTGTTAATAGTGATGTTTTAATGAAATAAACTTTCTGTAGCGAGCAGTGCAGAAACTTAAAAGAGATAAGGGATAGAAAGTTTACACACAAGAGTTATAGTGGTTCAGCCAACTTAGGCTACTTTCACTCCTCACTTCCAGTGGGTATTTCAACTATTTTCCCAAATAGTTACACTGCTTTTCAAGTCTCTCCAAGACACAAAAGCTTACACGATAGTTTCTTCTACAGCCCTATCAACTGTCTCACTTTAGAAACTTATACAAGTTTAGAAAGTTACACTTGTTAAACCTTCTAACCAACACTCACCACCTTGGTAGTTTGGGAGAAGAAAGAAACAAGGTTACAGGTATAGTAAAATGTTTGTGGGATTGAGAAATAGCTTTAGATACAAGATAAATCACAAGGTAAATGTAAGCTAAAAACACTGAGCAAGAAATGAATCCCAGAATGTTGTATGCACAAAGACTGAGAGAGATGAGAGAATGTTTGATGATTGGCTTTGATTTGCTTTCAGAGTTTTTCAGTAAGCTCTCATGCTTTGAGATGTTGTTCTGAAGACTATTTATACTTTTCCTTCATTTATGACCGTTGTAGAGAGTTCCTCCTAGCTTCAGGTAGGTAGGTCTGCATTCTGTCAGAAAAGTGCATTGCTGTGCAGGTTTGCAGGGGTAACGTGTCTAATTCCAACGGGCAGAATAAACTTTCTAATCTTTGAACTTTCTATTATGTCTTCAGGATGTTCTCAGAATAGTTTTCTTCCTCGTACTGCATTTGTTGTGTGTTTCAGTGCGATTTACTTTAGAACTGTAAGTTCATGTTCCAGTGCGATAAACTTTCTTTTCCTGAGATCTCATAATAGAAAGTATCTTCAACTTTCCATTGTGCTTGGTGAACTTTCTGAAGTCAAGCAGTGGAGTATTTACTTTGGCAGAATATTTTTGCTTGGACATTCTTTTACTTGAAGTCTCTAAAACCTGTCTTATACAATATTACTCAAGTAGAGACATTAGAAACCAAGGTGATCAGAAAACATAAACTAAGATCTAAAGGTTTGATCATCACTCAAAACTTGAGATAGAGATTTTGCCTCAACACTAACATCATTTAGACATACAAAATGTCTTTTTGCTTGAAGACTTGACTGAGGTAGTCTACATGGAGAAATCTCCTAGATTGTGGCTTAAAGGGGAGTTGGGACTGCTTTGTAAATTTAAAAAATTACCATAAAACCTTAAACAATCTCCTTGATGATGGTATGTCGTTTAGCATGGTCATACGAGCATGTAACATCCCATTTTTCAGATAATCTTATTTAATACAATTAGATTGATAATTAGGCATCTAATAAATGTTAAAAACCTTAATTTAAGGAAAAATAGGCCTAGAAAGGATAGAACTACCCTTATAAACGTCTAAAATGGAAGAAAATAGGAATGTCTCCTTAAGTTGGGTCGCATCGCGACCAGATTGTACTAGGAGGCATTGCGACGCGATGGAAAGAAAATTCTGGAAACATATAGAAAATTCAAAGTCGGTGATCGCAACCAATAAATGGGTGACACGTGTACCACGTCGCAACGCGATGGACCTAATATGGCTATAAATATCCCTTTCACCCCTCCATTCCAATTCGCCCCAAATCCTCTTCTCTCTCTAGCTTTCACTCTCTAGGGACTTCTAACGAGTGAGTATGCTCTGTGCTTGCCTCTAATGAGGATCTGGCACATCAAAAAACCCTTAGTAAGTAATCTTAGAGATTGAGAAGGGAAGTGAGACTTAGAGGGCCACTAAGGAGCAAGTATGCTCTGCACTTGCCTCAAGTGAGAATCTTGTGCATCAGAAAGCCCTTAGTAGGTAATCCTCTGAGAGGGGAGGATGAGAGCAGTCGAGTAGGCTAGATAGGAGTGTTCAGAGGTAGGAGTACGAGTAGCAGGAGCGGCGATGATACAGAGAGTGGCAGGAACTGTAGCGGTATTCTAAGCCAGGTATGGGAGATCTGAACCCTATCCACTAGGGATCGTAGGATTAGAATAAGTGTATAACTAGGCGTAGGGTGACCCAAGCCCTAATAGAGGTTGATAGTAGCAGCACCTTAGGAGAGGAGCCGTGACCTGTAATAGCTGAGGACAGTTGTCAGAGGTCTATCAACCATAGGAAATATCTATTGATATTTATGGATGTTGATTGATGTAATGTTGGATCATTATGATTGCGTTATAATTATGTGTGTAATTGCTGGTGTGTGGTTTGATAACATGTCAGTAGTAGATCGCCTGAGAGACATTAGGGTTAACTCATGTGTGGATCGAGGATGGTTGATGTTTAATGATGTGTTGGTTGACCTATATGTTGATCAAGGATGATTGATAAATGATGTTATGTTGTATACAGATAGTTGTGTTGTATAGGATGGTTGTTCTGCTTATGCTGAATTGGTGATTAAGTTATTATAGTGTTGTGTGTGGGAATATGGCTAAGCTATTTAATTATAAAGAGTTGATATGTGCTAGAATAAGACATTAAAGCTGGTTGAGCTGATAGCTTGATAAGTATTGAAATAATAAGCTGATGTGCTAAGCTGAAAAATAACGATGATAAGTTGTAAAGGTGTTGAATAATAATTGGTCATATGCATGTGCTGTAATCCACCGTCGTGCACATAGGATGTGTACGAGGACAGGTGCCAGAGTGCGGACACGATGCAGTCGGTATAGGACACGCCAGTCCTTGAGGGTAGTCTGGGTCCGACAAGTTTACAGGTGACAGATGGCGAACTACCATCCTATCGGGACATTGGGTAGC
The DNA here is from genome assembly GCA_037113605.1 of Calophaca sinica. Classification (NCBI taxonomy): domain Eukaryota; kingdom Viridiplantae; phylum Streptophyta; class Magnoliopsida; order Fabales; family Fabaceae; genus Calophaca; species Calophaca sinica. Next base: position 110,655,469 of record CM073732.1, on the reverse strand, counting down.
CTGGTCATCCTGACGGGATACTGTTGCATCACTGTCCATAGTGCCGATCCCGAGTGTCGCCCCGACACTTGTTCTTATCGAAGAGTAGGGATGCACTCTTAGGGGTACGATGAGCGGGATAAGGGGATGGACAACTGGTTTTGCCTACTCACACGCCGGTGGGAGGTCGTTGTTATCTATAAAAGGCAAGGTGGCTAAGGTGGGGCTGCCTTTGCCATAATAAGCTGTGTGGCCACGTAGGCATATAGACGCAGGTTGCATGGGCAAGGTAGCTAGGTGATGATCCAAATAGTGGTTGGGAGATGTGTGGTCTAATCCTTCACATGTTCTATTATTCTGCTTACATGGATGTGCTTGCCTTTTTATACATGAATTCTAATTCTGCTTTCCCATTTAATAGTGCGTATAGTGTGTTCTGAATCTCCTGTTCTATTTCTTGTTTTGCATATATCTGCCTTCGGATATTAGCAGGTATCAGACGAGTTCAAAAGAAAGATAGAGACTATTGGTCCACAGCCAGTAAGTCAGAGTCATATATTAAAAGAGTTCTAGTTATTAGACAACTTTGTATCATTAAGGGCCCTAAGGTTGGGTATCTTTAGATACATTTGTACACTTCTGCTTGCTAAAATAAAATAAAAATATTTCCACCATTATTGTATAAACTAATATATTTAATATATTAGAGAAAATTAATTAGGATGTCACACGAGAGTTTGGGATGAGTCAAAGTCAAGTAGATCATTCTGTATTTTATATGCACTCACCCAATATTTATATCTACCTTGTGTTTTATGTGCATGATTATTGTCATAATGGGAAATATGGTTTTTTTTTTGGTGAATATAATAGGAAATATGGTCATCTTGGAATTCAACAATTAAAGGAGCATCTATTTCATCGCTTGGAAACAAAAGACTTGGGTCAATAAATACTTTCTTAGAATAGAATTTGCTCACACTTTATTATGGATGACTACATATATTACTATCTTCCAAAATTGTGATGAAGTTACCGGATGTATTGCTCTTGATTATTATGGAATGAATTAGCCTTGTTTTTTGTCAAAAAAAATAATAGAAGTTGCTTAGGTAAAATACTAGAATTATTATCTCCCACAAAAAATATGTTATTGAATTGTAAACTTGTTGGTATTTCCATTGATCCAAATTACTGTAAAATTTCTTCCGAATCATGGTCTCCCACAAAAAGTATGATTTTGATATTCTTAAGGAAATTGGAATATTAAATTGTAAACTAGTTGGTACTTTCATTGATCCAAATTACTGTTAAATTTCTTCAAAATCTAGGAAAACTTCTCGTATATTCAAGTATATATCAGAGACAGTAAGAAAGCTTAATTATCATTCTGGGACTAAACCATATTTTTTTGGCTATAAATATTGTGAGTCAATTCTGCAGTTCTCCTCAAACTAACTATTGGAATGCAATTGTCCTAATTTTGAGATTTATCAAAAGGTCAGACGTAAAATAATTAATCTATAAAAACGCATTAGACATAAGGACATTATTGCCTTTAGTGATGCAGGCTTGGTTGTTTCTCCTTGTGATAAAAGTCTATAGCATGTTATTGTGTTGTGTTTGGATTAAATTTTATTTCATGTAAAAGCTCAAACAAAATATGGTCACAAGATCAAGTGTTGGAACGAAATATCAATAAACAAAATTTTTGTTGTTGTACAAATTTTAGTTTTCCTTATGGCTTTAGGTTAAAATCTATCTTGGTAGTTTTCTTAAGTGGCTCACTACAATTGGGTATACGGGCCGGTCCACCCATTTAGACCTGTCTCGCATGGCACACAACTTAAAATGGGCCGAGCCGCGACATAAATGAGCAAATTTATTCTAGGCCTCATACACACCGCATGGCCCGTAGGCTAATGGGCTGGCTCGCGGACCGCAAATAAAGAAATAAATAAAATTAGAAAAATTAAAAAGCATATAAATGTAAAAGGGCACTGAATAATAACCAATCATTTCCAACCAACAAAAAAGACTGTAAAAATATGGACTAATATCTATCTTTATATATACACTAGCATAAGAAAAACGAAAAGCATCCTATTTACATATAAAAAAATAAAATTGAAATGAAATGAAATCCAAGATCAGAAATTAATTTGTATGATGCTGAACTTGTGTGAATAACTGAGAGTATTTGAATTTTTCGAAAAAAAAATAAGGTATTCGAATTTTGAAATCACAATTTATTTAATTTATTTACATTTGAGACATTCCTAATGTAAACAAAAATCATAGCCAAAAAGGATATGTCTTTCTTAAAATCTTTTAAAAAAGGAATTGTTAAATGCACCCAGCAAATTACTGGGTACACCCATCACATTCCAAAAATACCCTTGGGTAAAATAATAAAACTCAAGTTTTTTATAACTACTCACAGTTTTTTACCACAATTTTTTTGGAACTCGCAAATAACAAATTAAGGTACGAAAATAAGGAAAATCAGCACAAATAAGCTATTTGCTTATTTTCACGTGTACAAAATTTAAAAATTTGGGCATGTGCAAATAGCTTATTTGTGCAGGTGATATATATTTATGTATACCACACGCAAATAAGCTATTTGCGAAGTGTACTAAAATTTTGTACACTCGCAAATAGCTTATTTGCGCGTGGTATACAGAAATATATATCACCTGCGCAAATAAGCTATTTGCGCGGGTACAAATTTTTAAATTTTGTACATTTGCAATTAGCTTATTTGCGCGTGGTATAAATAAATGTATATCACATGAGCAAATAAGCTATTTGCGCGTGTACAAAATATTCTGTTGATGGTTAAAAGTCGCGACAAAGATAACCTATCTACAATTCAACAAATTTACAATGAGCGCTATAAATACCGATCATCTCAGAAAGGCCCTAGAACAGAAATACAACATTTGCTGAACTTAATACATCGGGATCGGCATGTGTGTTGGTATAGAAGACACGAAGGTTTGGACCTTGTTAAAGATATATTTTGGACTCATGCAGATTCCATAAAGTTGTTGAATGCATTTTACATTGTCCTCATACTTGATAGTACCTATAAAACTAATAAATACAGGCTGCCACTGCTTGAAATTGTTGGTGTTACTTTAACAGGGCTGACATTTAGGCTTTGATTGGTTGTCGTGATTTGTCGAAGAGAGATTGGGGAGCGAGAGAGGTATTGAAGAAATGGCTAATCTCTTTCGTTTGGTTTGTGTTGAAATACGAGAGAGAGAGAGAGAAAGAGAAATAGTGTTATTATATGGGGCCTGCTGAATTTTCCACTCTTCGCTGATGTGCGAAGAAAGTGGGGAAAAGCCTCCCATTTATGTGCGCTTTCCAATGTCACCCTCCATGTGGTTACCTTAAAACAACAAGAGGACAATTTCAATAGTAGTTGTCTCTTTACAAGAATTTAATTAATTTAATTTAGTTAAGGGCATTTTTGTCTTTTCAAAAATAATCAATATTTCTCTCTTCTTTATTTCTCTTCTCTTTCTCATATTCCAATCAATACCCCAAATCTACTTTATTTCTCACCTTTTTCTCTCTTCTCATATTCTTTCTCACCTATTTCTCTCTTCACAGTTTCTCTTTGGAACCAATCCCAGGCTTACTGTGGGATTTGCCTATTTGGATTCTGAAGGGGCTGAAAACTATGTCTGGGCACTAGAGAAGTTAAGAGAATTTTTTGTGCCAAATGAATCAATTCCTCTAGTTATTCTGACAGACAGAGATCTTGCTTTAATGAAGGCAGTTGAAGTTGTGTTTCAAACAAGTCACAATCTTTTGTGCCAATTTCACATAGGTAAAAATGTCTCTGCAAAATGCAACAAGTCGGTATCTAATATCAAAAAACATGAGGTAGTCAAGGATGCAAGGAATGGTGTTGTTTATTCTGCTGACGAGGTTGAGTATAAGCAATGCTTGATGAGTTTTCAGAGAGTATGTGCAAAATGACCTATATTCATTGATTATGTGAAAAAGATATGGTTGGATCCACACAAGGAAAAAATTGTTGCGGCATGGACCAACCAAGTGATGTACTTAGGGAATACAATTACAAACAGGTATGGTCAAACTAATGTCTAAAATTGTAAATGAATCCTGTTATGCTATAGCTAATGTTGTTTTAAATGTATGTTGATAGGGTTGAGTTTCAACATTGGAGATTGAAGAAGTTGTTGCAAGACAGCAGGGGTGACATGTGTATGTGTTGGGAGACCATGAATAACATGCTTACGCTGCAACACAACGAGATAAATGCATCATTTGAAAGGAGCATAACCGTGCTTATGCCCAATAAGCATGACACATCATCCAGCGTGATGGTCATCTCTCCGAAAGGTTGGTGGAACGAGCTAGTCTCTCGGGGTCGCCTCTCTGAAAACGCAGTGAGTAGCAAGTTGTTAATCATGTGTCACCTCTCAGAAAACGCAGTGAGTAGCGAGTTGTTAATCATCTTGTAGTTGCAATACACTAAAGACAAAAGACCAACCCGATCAAGTACCTCCTGTACTGCACGTGGTAGTGGCTGACGATCCCTAAACCACTTCTGCAACTTTTTGCCGAGAGCAAAAAATCCTAAGAGGACTCTCCCGGTCCTGCACACATAAAAATAAAAGCATTATCATGAATTACACAATTAAAAAGAAAACCCTTAAATATTTTAAAACACCAAACAATAATTACCTCTCCGCTCCATAAGTGGTAAGCGACGTGGTCCTAGTTTGATTTAAGCAGCGACGTATCAGAAGGTCCTCCAGGAAATGGTCCGTCCTCAGCCGGTGCATCAATATGCATATCATCTGGTTCCTCGTGAGGTACCTTATGCTCATTTACCTCGTGCTGAGGTTCCTCATACGGAGGTTCCTCGTACGGATCTTCCTCGTACCGAGGTTCCTGTCTACATCTTCTACCCTGTCTACTCTGTCCATCCTGTCTACCGTTAATAAGTCTCCTACGGTGTGACGTAGTCATGGCCTCTCGCTCTACACGCTCTTGCGCAGCCGCTCTCGCACGCTGAACCTCCCTAGCACTAGCCTCCATCTCAGCCTCCCTACCAGCCACCCAGCCTGCTCCTCTCATGCGTGGCATAACTGAAACAAAAAAAATTATTTAAAAACACAGTTAAATTTTTTTCAAAATGCTACTCACAAATAGCATATTTGCACGTGAAAGAATTCCAGAAATTCCAATACGCCCAAATAACATATTTGCGTGTATGTTTTCAAAAATGCAACATACGCACAAATATGCTAGCTATTTGCGCATGAAGGAATTCCAGAAATTCCAACACGAGCAAATAACATATTTGCTAGTGTTTTTAGCTACTCGTAAATATGCTATTTGTGCGTGTTGGAATTTATGGAATTCCTTCACTCGCAAATATGCTATTTACGATGGGATCTCGCAAATACCTTATTTGTGATTGAACAAAGTAATCTGCGAGTGTATGGAGAAATTTATGAGTAACCAAAGAAAATTTCCAACACTCTGAAGTTAGAAAATTGCGAGGGAGACGAATGAAGGAAAAAAATGTTTTCAGTTTTGATAATTTTACCAGGGGCATTTTTGTCATCTCGTGTAAATGTTGGGTGTACCTAGCAATTTGCTAGGTGCATTTAACAATTCCCTTCAAAAAAAAGCCCATGACCCAACCCACAAGTCCATTAGTAAAATCCACTAAAAGGCCCATGATTTTCCCCTCCCCATTTTAATTTCCACACCTCCCCTCCCCCCAAAAGACCAAACTACCCCTCATTTTTCCTATTCCCTCCTTCCCCTCCTTTCCCTCGTCATTTCACCTCCCTCTCTCACTCTCTGAAACCTCCCTCTCTCACGGAGATCCTCCCTCGATCACCTCCCCTCCCTTAACCCAAAACTCGACTCCTCCTCCCTCTCTCTCCGTCGCATCTCCTTCTTCCTCGTCCCTCTCTGTCGCGCTCACAGTCTCAGGTTAAGTTGCATTTCCCTATCTTCTGCGTTATTTTTTCTGCAAATTTGAAGTTTCCGGAAACTTGTTGATGGAGGCTTCCAGAAACAAGAATCCGGACGTTTGAAATAGCAGTTTCACTGGTTGAACTACCATAATCTTGTTTCCAGAATCCTCTGTCAACAAGTTTCCGGATTTGGAAATGGTTTTCAAAAAATAACGCAGTTCTGGTAACATGTTTCCAGAACATTCCGGAAACATGTTTTCGGAAATAAGTTTCCGGAATGACTGTGAATTAGTTTTTCATAATTTTGACATTGCTGATTTGGTTGTTGAATTTTCCATAGATATGGAAAAAACCAGGGGTGGTTCTAAAGCAGTCAGAAATCCTTCATCTAGTAGTGGCCCGACTCGTGAAATGGCCATTGCATCATCACGCAAAAACCAGACGGTTCAACGCCAACATCTGCAAGATGTGCCCGAGGAGCCTACACACGTAGATGAGGCTGCCCGTGAGGAGCCACCGCACGTGGAGGCTGCCCATGAGGATGCCCAGGATGAGGCAGCACATGTCGATGAGGCAGCCGTTGATGAGGCTGCACGTGATGAGGCTGCACGTGTTGATATGGCTGCCGTTGATGAGGCAGATTCATTTCCTGGCTGCCCGGAGGACACATCAGTCCTCGTTACCTACGCTGAACATGTTGCCACACGGTTATGGCGCGGCGATGTAAGTAACACTTAGTTTTTTATTATGTTGTTTTCATTTTATATCTTAATGCAATTGACTTATATTTTTTTGGTAACAGGATCACGGTGAGCTGAAGGTAGTAAATCATGGCAAACGCGTTGTCGCTTTATTGCCCCTTGTAGAGATTATGGCAGTCTTGGAGGAAGCATCAGCTACAAGGTAATTGACAAGGGGATGATATGTGTGTTTGTGGAGCGTTGGTAGCCAGATACCTCAAGCTTCCACCTACCTGCCGGGGAAATGATAGTCACTCTGGATGACGTCTCCCAGATACTTCATATTCCAATCACGGGGGCGTTCTTCACTATGCCTGCGTTGGATGTGGAGACAGCTGTTGTTAGGTTGCACGGCCTGTTAGGCGTCCCCATGGCTGATGCACGGGCTGAAGTTGACAAGAACAGGGGACCCACATGTCGTCTCGACTGGCTGCGGAGAGTGGTGTACACTAGGTGCTGCGATGATGGCCAGTGGGACATGGCAGCTCGGGTGTACCTGCTGCACCTAGTCGGCGGCACTATCTTCACTGACAAGAGCCAGTCATTGACACGGGTGGCATACTTGGAGATGTTTAGGGACCTGAGCAGTGGTTGCACTTATGCATGGGGGAGCGATGGCATTAGCATTCATGCACGATCAGCTCAGGGAGGCCAGCAGATATAAGACAAGGCAGGTGGCATCTTACATGACGCTATTACAGGTACGAATGTCATTGTTTTAAAATACTTTTATGCAAGTAACATACAAATGAAAAGAATTTGACTTGGCATTTATCATACAAGCATGGATATACGAGCACTTCTAGGGTGTTGCATTCGGCACCAGGGAGCTCGAGCCCGACTACCAGGAGCCACGACCCCGAGCCTGTCGTTGGAAGCTAATTATGGGTGTAGGATTGGTGGAGCCATACAGGCATGTTTTGGACAGACTGACTACTGAGGAGGCTACCTGGGACCCATATGCGAATCACAGAGGGGCACGCGAGTTCCAGGCTACATGTTTATTCAGAGGATTCATCCGATTTGGGCCTTTGATGTTTCCCTACTTGCCAGACAGGGTGTTGCGTCAGTTTGGGTATGTGTAGCGCATTCCCGAGGATCCTCGCAGCATCATATATAGCAGTCGATCACTCCACAGATGGATGACATGTGGCTTCATTTTGACGAGCATGTCATCGAGGGTGGTCAGCGTGGCACGCAGGCAGTGGACGTGGAGCCAGGTTACATGGAGTGGTTCCATAGGATCTTTAACCGTACATTTACCCACAAAATGTACCAGCTCCAGCACCACCAGCTCCAGCACCCACTATAAGAAAATCTGTTATTATCGTGGGCCCAAAGCCCATGCTAATGTCCAAAAGCCATGTGTAATTAACAAATTACCATAGGCTCACCAGGGGCCACATTCCGTATGTTAGTTACTCGACGGTAACTTTTATCGTAGGCCTTTTTTGTAGGCCGCGTGTAATTAACGTGGGCACTGGCCCCAGGTAATTATCGTCGGCCAGTTCCCCAGGTAATTGGCGAGACCATTACCATGGGAAAAAGCCAACGATAAAATGAATAGGCATTTTAAAAAAATAGACAGATTTTATTTTTTAAAATTAAAATCTCTCATTACAATCTATCTAAAATACAAAGAAAAACCTAAAAAATATATTTGTAATTTTATCTGAGCCTTAATTTTAATTGCCACTAACCCTAAATAAATAAAATACAAGTGCTTCTTCTTCTTCACAGAAATGAGTGGCTCATTGTCATTAACCAAAGAATCAGGTTACAGAGAAAATAAAATTAAAATTAAAACCGACCAAACATTTACATAAATAAAATAAAAATTAAATAAATAAAATAAAAATTACAAAGAATCAGGTTATAGAGAAGAAGAAGGAGCCGAGGGCTGAGAAGGTGGTTACAAAGAAGAAGAAAAAAAAATAAAAACGAAAAAAGAGACCAAAAATAGATCTGTCTTCGATTCTACTTCTTCTGGTTCGATTCTCCGTCTCTTTTGGTTCGCTTCTGCTTCTTCTCGTCCAGATTCTACGAAAATCAAAGGCAAAAAATAGAGAAAAAAATCAGATCTTTTGAAATAGACAAAGAAGAAGAAGGAGTCGAGGGCCGAGAAGGTGGTTACAGAGAAGAAGAAAAAAATAAAAATGGAAAACTAGACAAAAAATAAGATTTGTCTTCGATTCTGCTTCTTCTGGTTCGATTCTCCATCTCTTCTAGTTCGCTTCTGCTTCTTCTCATCCAGATTATGCGAAAACTAAAGCCAAAAAATAGACAAAATCAGATCTTTTGAAATAAACAAAAAATAGAAGAGAACAGAAACGAGATAAGAACGTGAGAGAGAGGATGGTGATTGAAGCCGGATCTGAAAGTGGCCTGCCTTCGTATTGTGGTCGTGATTTGGAGGCGGTGAGCGAGAGAAAGAGACGAGAACGAGAGAGAGGATGGTGACGAGGGTGAGAGACCGTGGGTGTGGACGGACGGAGGAGGCATCCTCTGGCGGAGGGTGGGTGACGAGGGTGAGCAGAAGAAGAGCAGAAGAAGAGAAGGTCGAATGGAGAGAAGAGGATGTGCGTCGCGGCAGAACGGAGAGAAGAGAGAAGAATGAAGGATTAGGGTTTTTTTAGGTTTTTATGGTTTGAGTGGGGTGTTTGGGTCGGGTGGGTGTTTGGGCCGCGTCTCACACATTGTGGCCTAGGGGGCGCAGTAGAAAAATGGGGGGTGCGTGAAATAAAAAATGAGAGGGAGGGCCTGAGTGTGCTCTGGCTGAGCTGGGCTGCCAGCCCACCAGCTTCTTCAATGCTATTACCACCCCTATTTTTCTTTTTTCTTTTTTTTACCTGTTTTCACTTTATTATTTTTTTACCTTCTTCTTTTCCACTTTGAGACCAAAAATATTATTATCATTATTTTATTTAATATCGTTGCTTTTAAATTTAAGAAAAAATAAACTTAAAATAAGGTCGAACAAAAAAATCATTACTATATAGATTTAACGGAAATACACTAACATAGATTGTAACGTCCCACATGGCGTTAAAAAGACATTAGTTTTTTAAAACGAAACACAAACACACCAAAAATCCTTATGGTTCGCGCACACACACACACAAAGTCTAATCATTGTGTGCACCACCGTAATAATCACTGCCATCATCCCCACCATCTCGTGGATGTCCATCATATGGCTGATTATTGGACGAGTTGATAAAACCTGCCATCGATATAATGGTAGAAAAATCATCGGCCATTGCGTCTGCAGTGGGGCCCTGGCTAGTCTGTGGTGCCTGACTATTTAAATAGGGTTGTTGCAGAGGTAGTGGTTGTGGCGGTGGCTGTTGATGTGATTGTGGTGGTGGTGGCCAATAGTTGTAATGGGGAGTAATACTGTTGACCTGTTGGTGGTGGTGGCGACGGCCTCCCATGCTGCTGCAGTAATGCAATCAACTGTCTTTGTTGCTCTTCCATCTCATCATTCTTTGCCTCTAATGCATCGTGCTTCTGAATAGCCTCATCTGCCTTACGATGCGTATCTTCTAGTCTTTTCTCGAGCTCCACACGATAGGCGTTATCCCTGCGAGATCGTCCAGTACTGGCGGTAGAAGAAGAAGAAGAAGCAGCAACATTAATGTCGAGGTAAGAAACCCCTTTTTTTGTAACATGAGGATAGTACCCCAGCACCTTACAGCCGTCCCTTCTTCGCGCCAGCAACCTCCACACATTTTTTTAGCTGAAAATGACCCACGTCATCTGGGTTAGTAGGTGTGGATGAGTCAACAGTAGCCTGAGCCTGAGAAAAATAACGATTCATCGCTGCGTCAAAGGCCTCCTATTGATTTTTAAATTTAAAAACAAATGAGTCCGAATTAACAACCATATATAAACATTAAAATTTTAAAAAAATAATATAAATTGAAATTACCTGAACCTCCCTCGACCGGTTATCAATAAATTCGCCATCTGCCTTTCGAGTGTGGACTTTGCGATGCAGCTCATGCACTCCCACAGGTCGCCCGAGTTCCTTCTCCTATAAGTAACTCCACATATAAAATATATAACAGTGAACAATAATAAATAGTATTAATTAATTTAATTAATTAAGTATAAAATAACAATAAGTATATATGCATGTACCATGCGTTCTCGGATCTGTGCAGTGTTAATGGAACCTTCGATGTGTAAGCTACCACCCTTCTCTGATGCCCTGTTAGTCTTGTTCCGTTCGCGAATTTTATTGTACTCTTCGCTTCTCTAATATGCGGACAAGGCTTTGAAAACATTACCTCCCATCCAATGGGGACACTTTCCCCTTTGGCGCACGCTCCTAAGCATATCGGAGTAGCAGCGTGCAGCTCTGTGGTGAAAGTTTTGCTCGACTTGCTCGTCATGCATGGGTTCCCAAGCACATTTTTCCTGTATTATAGGATATTAAAATATAAAAGATAATATATCACCTAAAACTACTTATGCATGAAATTCTAAATCATAACTTACTTTAAAAGTGTTGAACATCATCTCTGCATCAGCTTCATTGTCCTTAATCTGACCCCATGAGGTCCACGGATGGTGACACTTCTCCTTAATAACAGTTGTGATTGCTTTCGAAGACGGTTTAGAGGGAATAAACCTTAACAATAAAATGAAATTATTGAATAATAAAACTAAAATAATCAATAAAACTTAAATAACCAAAAAAATTAATAAATACTTACGTGCTCCCCGCGGGTCTAATAACAACTCGCCCATCGGGCATATACATCACCTCATCATCAACAACATCATGTAGTTTAGAACCGTGGGTGTCATCCTCATCACCATCATTCGGGGAGGAGGGCAAATCTATAGTGTTAACATCCTCGTCAGTGTGGTGCGGATCACTAGGGACTACAGAAGTAGTGCCATGCTCAAAGTTAGAATTGTCATGTCTTAATTGTAACACACCAACCTCGTTTGTCCGTTCGTGTTGATGGATAAGGGACATAATACACCTGTCTCACATGTTGTGTCATCACGAACAAATCAAATTTTGAATATATTCTGCTCATTCTAATGTCCACCGTATTAGATTTTGGATTCCTCTTCGTGCCTCTATCAGATGGATCAAACCACGTGCAATAAAATAACACCACCTTTTTACTATAGTCTAGAATAGTGTAAGCTAGTTCGTATATGTGTTCAATGACACCGTAAAAGTCATCTTCACCTCCTCTGGTGTCACCTTTGATGTAAACTCCACTATTTATTGTTTCTTTGCCCTTTGTCCCCGTCACAAAGTATGTGTGCCATTCATTAACACATGTACAAGGACGATCAGATAAGTTCCTCAAGTGTTGGTTAAGAGGAGTTAGTGGACTGCAATACACCTACGCATGCAAATGATGAAATTGGTTAAGAGGAGTTAGTGAAATTGCGATACACCTCAGCTATTTTGTCTATAAGTATGTACCTGTTGCCTAAACCATCCAGGAAAGTTTGCATGTATATCCGTAGAAGATCCTTGTTCTGCTAAGAATGCCCTAATGAAATTGGATAATAAATAAATAAGGTAGGGTGTCTGGATAAGAAAATAAGTTTATTATATGATATACGTACTCTAGATAGGGTTTCACTTCGATGCAATTAATCAGTACATGAACATGTGCTGAATTTAACTCTTCATCTGTTAACCAATGAATCGATTCTCTCCCAGCATGACGATCGGGCAGACAAAAGACTGATAAGGCTAACATATGTCTTTCATATTCAGCAACCACTTCATAACTTCTATTCCGTGGGGATAACATTGATTTGTTAAAATAATATGAATAAAAATGGGTTGTTTCGCGATGTAAGTAAGATGAACAAATTGATCCTTCAACCCGAGCCTTATTTTTCATTGATCGTTTAGAATCACCCATGAACCTATATAACAAGGTTAACAAATTTGGTAACTTTGACGAAAATGGAAGTATAGATTTCATATTTATATAGGAAACATGCTGCAAATATACCTTTCAAATGGATACATCCACCTATATTGAACAGGTCCACCAAGTCTAGCTTCATATGCAAGATGCACTGAGAGATGCTCCATAGAATCAAAAAAACCAGGCGGGAATATCCTCTCCAACTTACATAGAATCAATGGAATGTTTTGCTCCATCTTAATAAGATCATCCTTTCCCAAGGTTGCAGAACACAAATTTTTAAAAAAATTGACTAATTTCAATTAGTGGGTTCAAAACATGTGTTGGCAACTTACTAAACACAATAGGCAGTAAACACTCCATGAATACATGACAATCGTGGCTCTTCATTCCTTGCATCTTCCCCCTGTTCACATTGGCACATCTTGCTAAATTGGAAGAATAACCATCTGGCATTTTGAGCTCTGTAATCCACTGATAAACTGATTTTGCATCCTCGGGTGATAAAGTGTAATTGGCCACCGGTTTTAAGGTCTTCCCAGTAGCCTGGTCATCTATCAACAACAAGTCCTTTCGCCTGCAGTAAATAGCCAATTCCCTCCGAGCTTTGTCATTGTCTTTAGTTTTGCCTTTCACGTTCATCACAGTGTTAAATATGTTATCAAAAAAATTCTTCTCAATGTGCATAACATCGAGATTGTATCTCAATAAATTGTCTTTCCAATACGGGAGATCCCAAAAAATACTTCTTTTTGTCTAATTATGCCACAAGCCATAATTTTTCGGTCGTTGAATAACACCATTTATAACTTGTACTTTTGACACATCCTTAACTCTATTCCATACCTCTTCTGATGTTATCCTATGGGGTGAGACCAAATTTTCAGCTACACCCTTGTGAAGGCATTTTTATTCATCCTAAATGGATGATCATTTGGTAAGAACCCGTGGTGCAAGTCAAACCAAGAAGTCTTCCATCTGTGGTGCAAGGTAAATGCCTTCGTGTCCTCCATGCAAATCGGACATGCCAATTTACCATGAGTCCCCCATCCAGATAACATGCCATAAGCAGGGAAGTCGTTATGGACCACATCAAGATTGCTCTCATCATAAAATTTTGCTTTCTGGAAATATCATACGTCAAAACACCATTCCACAACCTCTTCAAATCATCGATCAAAGGCTGTAAATAGATATCAATACCAGCCATTGGTGAATTTGGCCCCGAGATTACACATGATAAGAACATGTAAGGTTTAGACATACACATATCAGGAGGAAGATTGTACGGGGTGACAATAACTGGCCAACAAGAATAAGCTTTAGCCGTTGACTGGATATATGGTGTAAACCCATCAGAGCATAACCCAAGTCGTACATTTCGTGGATCCATGGCAAAATCAGGATGTACCCGATCAAAGTGCTTTCGCGCCTCACCGTTAGATGGGTGGCGCAACTCACCTGAACTTCTTCTATTTTCATAGTGCCACGTCATTTTACCTGCAGTTTGCATTGATGCAAACATTTTCTGCAGCCTTGATACGATAGGCAAATAAAACATTGCCTTCCTTGGAACTGGTTTACTCCGACTTGTCCCTGTTTTGCAAAGATAATACCTTGGCACTTTACAAAATTTACATTTAGTCAAAGCACCGTCATTTATGCCAAATTCATTGTCGTATTCATTGTCGTAATACAACATACAACCTTTCACACAACAATCGATCCTCTTAACACCTAATCCCAGCTTCGACACTAACCTTTTAGCATCATAATAACTTTGTGGCAAACCGGCTCTAATAGGTGTTGCATCCAACATAATTCTGGTCATATAATCCATGCACTGCTCGAGAACATTAAAGGTTGACTTGAAACCTAAAAGCCTCAAACACATTGATAATTTAGAGTCTTCAGACCCTTCATACAATGACTTATTTGTCTCCATTAGAAGAGTACAAAATCTTTGTGCTGCCTCATTCAGAAGTTCATCAGTCTCATCATGTTGTTGCTCTTCGAATGACATATTCACCCCAAGAGCATCCGAAATCATCCCCTGCTCGCATCAAACTGCTCATAATATTGATCTCCCATATCCAGTGGGCCACTGCTTGAAGCACTTGTACAATTCTCTTCAACTCGTAAATTAACATCGAGAACAACTTCGCCATGAGCAGTCCAAATCCAATAACTAGGCTTGAACCCTCACATATACAAGTCATACTTGACTTCACTTCCAGTCTTAACATTTTGACACTTGCATACCTCGCACGGACATCGAATCCCCCCTTCAATGCGGTAACTATCCTGGCTTTTTGCGTGACGGACAAACTATTTAACCCCTTTTACAAAAACTCGTTTCAAACCCCCTCTTCCAGGATAAAGCCTATCATACATCCAACTACGATCCATTTTCTGCATATTACACAGACGCTAATTATACAATGCTATCAATTATAACAATAAAAAATATTGTTATAATTAAGTAATCTAACGTTATAACTTAATATACATTTCCCCTGCCATGTAATTAACTTACCATCATAAACCCTAAAAATTAACAATTGACATAACAAAAAACTAATTTAATCTCTAATCCTAAATGTATTATCTAAAATTAACACATATATATTAAATACAAATAACATACATTTTCCCTAACCTACATTTTCCCTAACATAAATCTAACTTACCATAATCCTAATAACAATTACCAATTAACATATATAAGAAAAATCTAATTAATCTCTAATCCTAAATGTATTATCTAAAATTAACACATTTTTATTAAATACAAATAACCTACATTTAATACTAAAAATAATATAATACAACTTAAAACTAACGTAAATTCATTAAAAAACAAAGATATAAACAAATGAAAACATATATAACATTATCCTAAAGTATATTTCTCAATAACTAAATTAACAAAATTTATTTAATAAAAAAGACCACTATATAAAAAAAGTATTCTACATATATTAAAATATTACTAAAAACGTATAAATATATTAATAACAAAACAAATTTTCAGAATATTATATATTAACAAAAATAATATATATATATATATTGACACAAAAAAATAACGATCAATAAACTAATTTCTAGTATAAACAATTTCTTATTCACACAATTTCAGAATATTATACATATATTTTTTTTATAACAAGAATATTATACATATTAATAAAAAACTAATATTCAGATTATATATTAACAAAAATAATATATATTTTACCTTTTAAAAAACATATTAACAGTCAATAAATATATTTATATAATTAATAAATTACTAAATAAATATATAATAAATATTCTGTCAAAAAAAATTAAATAATACTAACCTGTGAGTAAATGATTCCGGTGGTGGTGAGTCCGGTGATGGTGAGTCCGTTGATTGTGAGTCCGGTGCAGTGGCTTTGGATTTACTAATAAAAAAGGAAATATAGATGAGTATAGATAATTTTTTCATGAAATAAAGATAAATATACTCACTGTTAGGAGTGAAATGGAGAAGAGAGGGAGAGGGAATGGCAGAGCAGGGACGGAGGGAATGAAGATGAGTGAAAGAATGAATGAAAGAAAGAAGGGAAGTAGGAAGAAGATAGCCAGGCGGACTGCACGAGGTTTTTTACCGTGGGAAATACCGTGGGCTGAGGCCCACGTTAATGTTACGCTTGCGTTACCGTCGGACTGGCCCACGATAATTGGTCAAAGCATGTCAAATTCATCCTCTGATCATTTTTGGCATGGGAGAAGGCCACCGAAAACAATGCTTTCGCGTACCGTGCGTCAGAGCCCACGAAAACACATCACGAAATTCAAATCTGTCATTTCCTCGGGCTTAGGCCCATGATAATTACCTACTGTCTTGGCCCACAAAAAAGGTTGTAGGTAGGACTGTTTATTCTTGTAGTGACCAGAGCCAGCGAGGCCATCAGAGGTATGTTGGAATTATTATTCTTATTTTGTTATATTTTATAAAGTACTGATTAACTAATAATACATATATTTTTGTAGGATACGAGATGGATCAGGGCGTATGATATCGGCCAGAGATTATTAGAGGGGCACCTGGTGATAAAGCCGGACACAGAGGGTTGGAGCTCGTGCAGGAGCTTATAACACTAGCGCGTCCCGATCATCATTGCCCTCAGATATATGTCCGGAGGAAGAGATCTAGGGCCTCCGATTAGATCTAGCGCGTTCTTTATTTCTATGTGTTGGGTTTTCAAGAGGAACAATTTTAATTTTCTTAATAGAAAAATCCTCTTGAGCGGAAAAAAAAACCCTATTCCCAGGGATCATGCCATTGCCAAGAATCACAAATAAGGTTATTATGTTTACCTCTTGAAGTGTGCTTTTACAATTTTGATCACCAAAGGCACCAAACGTCGCCTCTCTACTCGGTCCACGCGAGATTCTAGGAACTCTTGGGTGCTAGCCCTCTTGGGATGATGGTGACTGTTCTCTTCAAAAATTAGGTCTAGCAATATGATGAGCATCACTTCCCTTTGAATAGAGAATGACCTCACCCACTTAGGTCACACCACACCAAATGGGCCAAGCCCACTTGGGTCCATTTAATTAAAACTTTTTTAATTAAATCATCCCTTAATTAATTAAATCTTATTTAATTAAATTAAGTTCACCTTAATTTAATTAATTCCTTGCTCCATATAGAATCCTATATGCGTGACCCCATAGGTTTTCACTAGCCTGGCCATGATATTAAATATTATATTAATATTAAATATTAAATATAATATTAAACATCACAGACAATGATTGACATCTAGCAATGTATCACTGCCACCCAGCCTATGGAAATATCGGTGATTCGATATTAACCTTATTGCAACCATAATTGTTGTGAAGCCAATGTCCCTTTGTCCATATGTCTTGATTGAACACGAGGCATAAATGTGTCTCCTCGTTAAGTTCAATCATATGTTCCCCGATCTCCAAGTAGACGTGTAATCCCGAAATGACCCCAATATCCCATATTACCCCATCTCGGCGTGGCCACACATATTTTCACGTCCTACTCTATCGAGAGGATCGAGACATTACTCCTGTTATGTAGGAGGGACGAATCCTTTCTACATCACTCACACTCCTCAACATGATTCATTGTAGGTCCAAGTACCATCTTTATGATCATCCTGTTACGGATGACGTTTGATAGCCTTAAAACCAACAACTCCTCATGTAGGAATCGTAATGACTTCAAGTCGAAGGACTACTTCACTATGGTAGCCATGAGGAGCGCCTATGACACTCATTATGAAGCGTCCTTATAGTGGGTCAATCCGATATAAATATTACTCCTAATATTTATACCTGTGTGCCGACTTGATATCGCATATTGATAAACTATGAGATGTGGTCATCAGTCTACTCACACAATAGTCTCTATGTATTATTTTCGTCCTAGTTAACAATAATACTTCAACTACAGATATTTTAAGAATAGTGTTGTATAGTTCAATGGGGTCTCTTGATCAAATCATATTTGATTTTCCATTGAATGAATTGTCTATTCTAAGGACTTTATTATGCTATACACTAATAACATAATAAATTACGCCTTTACATATATTAAATATATGACTAAAGTCATGATACAAATAATAATCTATATAAAATAGATTGGCCACTAGGGCTTACACCAACACTATGATCATCACATGTATTTTGTTTGGTTTGTAACAAACATGTTATTTATCTTTATATATAAATATATATTTCGGTTGACAGAAATTAAAGCGTTATTCAATTAACTGGAATATTCCGGAATTGCAACATGACAAATACAACAAACACAGGAAACCCCAACACTTGACAAATACAACAAACACAGTTAATTAAAACCTAACACTTGAGAAATACAACAAAACATCAAGGTTGTGTCATGCTAGTGATAGTTGACGAATCTGGGGCACTACACAGTGCGATGATTTCGTCGACAGATCTTTGTTTCCTGAGGAGAGAGATAATCTGATCAGGACTTCTCACTAGATCCGCGTATAACTCGATTGGCCCGAGGCTAGCATATTGCTCATGGACTGCGAACATCGTCTCGACATCGCCGTTATTTTGAAGTTTCAGAACATTATATTGAACACGTCCATGTTCCCAACAGACAGGGCATCGGTAATGGATATCAGACACCCTTATGGTATCTCCGAATTTAACCACCGCTTCGTTAACATGTCTCTTTAAGGCATTAAGTGTGATGCCCTTCGAAGCCCTAAAAGATTTAGGGGTATCGCTCTCAAATGTGATGCCTTTATCATCTGTTATAATTTGACAATTGAAAAACACAAAAACAAGAACAGAACTCATGGTTGTGATGCCTAGAATCTGCCGCAAACAAGAAGTTTATCAAATTCCAATCTGAATAACATCCGGAAACTAATTTCCGGAACTCACCGGAAATAAGATTGCAAATGATTTAAAATAATCTAACGTCTGGAATCTTGTTTCCGGACGACTCTGTCAACAAGAATCCGAAATTTTACAACTTCCGGATTCTTGTTGACGGAATTGTCCGGAAACAAGATTCCGGATTGCTGGAAATCGCAGGAAAAAAAGAGGGTTATCGCACGGCGAATGGTGGCGGTGATGGCAGCGGTGCCTGAGACAAGACATTGAGAGAGAGAGGATGAGGCAGGGAGAGATGTTGTGGGAGAGATTGAGAGAGTGAGCGTGTGAGAGAGAGTGGAAAACAGAGGGGATGAATGAATGGGGGAGAGGAGGTGAGGTGAGGAAGAGGGAAGAAAAAGAGGGAGTGGGGGGAAAAAGAGGAGGAATATTATTGACTTTTCAAAAAAATGGGGGGGGAGGTGCAAAAATTAAGTGAGGGAGGTGGGAAAATAAAAGCCCCCACTAAAATTGTTGTGTATACGAACTGGGTTGAAAAGGCCCGCAACTAAACGAGCCTCATATGTTAGGACTCATGGGTTGCACGAGGTACATGTTAAACTGGTGGATGGTCGATGGGGTCGCTCCAAAAGCGTGGGGTTGGCCTTTGTAACGTTGTTGTGCCCCAAAATAGCACCAACTGCAATAAACTTCACCTTGATTGTTTTGGAGGAAACCTCATTTCTCGTAGTTAATGATAGCTCCACTTATATCTGTTGGACCTTGTTTTTACCCATAAAAAAAATTAATGAGTAAATAAATTGGTGACAAACATGACCCTTCTGTTAATGCATGTTTATGATTGATATTGATGAAGGGATGTTAAGGGTCATTTTCAACTTCATTATGGAAATTTTGTTAGTGATATTTGTGGTGGGAATGTTGCAACTACTAAGAACAAATAACAGAAAATGATAAGTTCAAATAAAGATAAAGATGTTGTATGTAAAATAAAAAACAAAGAAGAAAATGAATGATCATTGCGCAAGACTCCAAGACGTGTGTAAACACTAGGTTTCAAGTTCGATTCGCTCCCACCAATCCCTCTATGACCGGATGTAGATGGTCGAACAACGAATCCCTTTCAGAATACAATGTAGTTCCTTTGACATAGTTTGCACACCCACACCAAGTATATCGTCAATGACAGTTTACAAAACCAAAATTTTCTTAACACTTTCTGCTCACAAGGGAGAAAAGAAAATGATTTGGGAGTAATAAATTTGGCAAAATTTTGGCATAAAACTTATGGATTTTGTGTGATATTTTTGCAGAAAAGCTGTTCTATATATAGAACAATATGCACCACTTGATGAGAAGAAACAACTCTTTACAAAAAGTTACATTCTTTCATGAATTGATTCAAATAAAATGATGTATTGATTCATGAATAAACATGTTTAATCATGAAGAAATACACCCTATTAATTTGAATCTCAATTCAACGAAGAGACACAACCTTAAAACCAAAACCGAATTCCATTATTTTGGAAATCTTTCACAAATTTTTCCCTATAACAAGAAACTTTGGTATAGTTCCCCACACATCTCTAGAAATCCACCAAAGAGAGAAGTGGGGACACACATGCTGATGACTAAATCTAAAATTTTAAAGGCCAATTATCTGCAAATGGACTTCCAAGATAACTGACATTGATCAAACTTTCTCGCATACACACAAACCAAACTGTTGTTTGGTCTCCACACTCAAAACTACATCATTCCCACATTGTCTTAAAATAAAGTATTTTTTCAGTTGGTTTATATGAAGGACTGAGCATAATAACACCACCTGATGGCTCTGAAGCTTTACCATTACACTAAGTATATGTTACACTTGCAAGTTTATTGATCAAAGTCTACTAGGTGAGTCTTGTGATCACTGAAATTTCACAACAATGCAGGAGATATCATCTGTGCTTTTCCTGTTAACTGCTTCTTCAGTAAGGCGTTTTGCTGAAGACCGAGCATCCTTTATATCTTTAATAGAATCAACTGCTTCTTGATTTGACATTACCTGGAATGTTATGAATAAACAGACTAGAACACTGGTAAAATAAGCATGCACGCACCCAAAATGAATCCTATGTATTGAAAAAATTATTAATAAGGTGCTGGCATCATGCTTCATTTATCAAACTGACCTTCCACAATCCATCGCTGGCTAATATAATAAATTCTGCATCATCATTTATCTTCTCCACTTCCACATATGGCTCTGAACTCAAGTGTTTCTTCAAGCTTTTGTCACCAAATGCCCTTGACACTGCCAGCCGTCCATCAACTCGCGGAACATCCCCTGAATTGATGACAAAGGCCGTATCCTTAGTACTGAAACTAAGTCTATGCTGTTCTAAGTGAACTTTTTCAAAGTGAGCAACCCGTCTAGATTAGAAAAGCATTGTGAGAATCATAAGCTCACTGAGCTACAAATCCCACATCTAGACGACCTAATGCAACATTCTAATAAGATCAGGCAAAATTATATACAATATACAATATGTCATACCTGGAAAGTTCGATACAAAACCACCTCTATTTTTTATATCCTCATGTTCTGTGGCTGGTTCATGATCCACTGACAGTTGTTTGGCCACACCTTTCTTGCATAAGACAGCCCGAGAATCACCAATATTGGCTACTACTAACTTCTGACCATCAATCAATATTGCAGTAACAGCAGTTGAACCCCCTCTACCCAATTCACCTGACTTCTCTAAAATACTAGAATCAGTTGCAATATATGCTCGCTTGACAGCATTTACAGGTTCTTTCCAGAAGTCAGGCTACATGGGAAAAAAAGGATGGTTGAACTTCTACTACACATGGAAATCATATTCATGCAACTTGAATTGACATTACGAATAGTTCAAGTTGATTTTGAGGATCTGCATGCAGATCTGCCTGAAAACTCCACTACAGTTCATGATTCACAGAAAGCAGCACATAGATTAAGAAGTAACCAGAAAAGGCAAGGACCATGCATTACCTCTTTTATGATGTTATCAAACAAATGAGACCGCAAGTAGTTAGGTACGTTGTGACCCGCGTGGCCATCAAATATTGCAAACAAACCTAATTCATGGTTATCAACTTGCTTAAATTGAGCAACAACATAATCCTCCATTTCATGATATGATTTTCCCTTTACCAAGTGAAAGCCATGAGTTATGTGTTTCGATATCTTGCTCTTTCCTTTTCCTGAATCAGGTTCTGATAAAACCAACCCAACTTTTTCCTGCAAGCAATGTGCTAATGTCAAACGACTGTCACAAAAATGACTATACTAGGCAAAACTTGGCAATTAAAAAACATCATAAGGGCAAGAAGATGAACAAATGAAGAGAATCGCATGCCTACTAACAAGGCAAGAAGATGAACAAACAAAGAGAATGTCTTGACTATCAACAGCACTAAGAGTCCAATACAATCAAGAAAAGAAGTGAATGCTAAATCTTATCTTCCCACTTCGATATAGAAAATAAGAGTTTGGGGTGCAACTCAGCAACTGGGATCCAAGTATGGAGAAATGTTTAGACAGAAAAGATTGCAAAAATTTATTGGCTAGTGAAGGTCATAATCGTCTTCTCCACAGACAATGAAGAGGAAATAAAGCACAAAATAATCGTCTTGGTCGATATTGCAGCTAGCTGGAATTCACAACTGACAAACAGGATACTGAAAGCAACTGGCAAACAGGATACTGAAAGCAAGCCAATCTTCATAAAGGAAATAATTGACAATTCCCATTCATTCTCATTCACTGTGGTCAGCAGGTCACATAGTTAAGCAAGCAGATTTGGAGCCAGGATCAACCTTCCCATGGTCCAATGTTCATGAAGAAGGAGGTGCATTTAACTAATTAATTTGAAGATTGATTGTCACATATAAAGTGATATGTTCTGATCAATTGACCAGAAAAATTTCCATCCTCATCATTAAATAACCAGTTTATTATTTCTAACATGATTTGTTGTTACACAGCAGGGCAGTGTGATATGCTTCAATGAAATAGCAAATAGGTTTACATCTTTCCTGGAAAAACAGTTAGAGAGCACTAATATCATTTACAATAGCTTTCGCAAAATTCTTTGGAGAAGCCTACATAGCAGGGATGACACAAATTGGCAAAAAACAATAAACCTCAAGGAGATAAGTAAACTGTGAAAGTGATTTCAAAAGCCAAGAGATAGTGAAACTGGTTTGTTCAAGAGCTAGTCTTCACTTTTAACAACTCACACTGATAAATGTTGTAAACAATTGAACTATTTGACATAATCTATCTAGTATATTTAAGTCACCCAGAAACAAAGAAACATCATCGGTTTCAGTGGCATAGGTTTTTTTCCCTACAGATCCAGGCTAGTAGAAAGGTTCTAGCTTTAGAGTGCAGATAAATAAATGGAAAGAGTCTATTACAAGTCAAAGTCAATGATGGAAGAGCAGGAACAGTGACAACCACAAAAAGCATACATGAAAACTGGTAGGGGTTTGTTAAATTTAGCAATATAAGCAGTCCATTGATGGAGATTGGTAGCAACAAATGAAGATCTCAGCATAATTTGAAAAAGGAAAGTGATATCGAAGATTTAATTTAATGAATTAACTAAAGGGAATGATGATCCATAGTTAGTTAGTTACCTTCATCTTATGAAGGATTTCTCTGGCAGCCATGGCTGAGTGAGTCCGTTGGGTTGGGTGGTTGAGGAAGGAAACAAAGGCGAAGAAGAAGAAAAAGGAGAAAGAGAGTTGACTGTGTTGTATTGTATGTTGGATGCTTGCTGATGAAGATGGAGAATTATAGCGTCCACAGAATCCTTGCAAATTTGAAAAAGACAAGTCCACCTTGTTTATTTGACAACTGCTAAAATAAAACTGCTGTTTTACTTTACGACTTCCTTCCACCGCGTTAATTTTGCCCCTTTTCTTTTATATTTTATCTTTTTTTATCACATTTTTTTTGTTTTTTTTGTTTTTGTTTTTATCACATTATTCATTATATTGGTTACTTATTTATAAATTTCTTTTCTATTTCTCTCATCTCTTAATTACTCACTCTAGCACTGTTGTTACAGGAAATACATACTGTAATATTATATATATTTACTCTATACTTTACTTTTACAGGATGTGCTTCTGCTTTTATTTAGCTGGTGTGGCACTAGTGAGTGAGTAAGATTGTTAGAATAACCTCTCAATTGTAAGGGCTCATACCCATATTATGACCAAGGGTCTAATGAATGAATCAATCAACATTTTCAGAATAGCTATTTTCCCTTTAAATTCCAATTCTCTCTACACACAATTGTTACATATTTATCCCTTTCTACTCTCTCTCCCTCTCTTTACTGTTCCACTGTATTTTCACTCTTAAGCACCGAAATTCATTCCTTCATTGAATTCCCTGCATAGAGTTCTGAGTTTTCTCGGGTGTTTATCCCCTGAATTCCATTTTGCATCACAATTGGTATCAAAGCATCAACCTGGTGCTTACCCATGGAGGATGCGATGTACAATCGAAAAGAAACTGAAGCAATGAAGCGTCGGGTGCTATTGAAGCTCACTGAATCGCAAGAAAAAATGGAAGGCAATTTCGATAAATTCATGGCAGGCTTAGAAGAAATCAAGGCTATGCTCAGAAAGCGATTAGGACTCCCTCAACAGGAGGGTTCTTTAGAGAACAACCTGAGGTTAACTCATGCCGAAAAATGTGAAGGGTTTCAAGGAATTACTGGAGATTTCCAGCGATCTTCCATTTGTAACCGGCAAACTCCAAGCTCAACCCAGAATCGCAATTTAACAAGGTTTTCAGAGATTGATTTCAGCAGCTTGGATGAGTCAATGGTTTATGTAGGGGAACACAAAGAAGAAGGTCAGTTGCTTGCCGAATACGGGCCTCTCCACCACAGCCCCACCTACAGTTTCGGCCAAAACATCATTCCCCAGTGATTCGACTTCATTTTTAATCGATTTGTCGATGACCGGTGACAATGGCACGGAGAAATCACAGGGTAAAGACAACCCCGCCACAGATCCAGTTTTGGAGGTCAATGCGGTTTTGAAGCATCCCGACAATGCCTTTCCCATCTTCGTCGAAGTATTGACACCAAACCTCATATTCGCTATCCTGCGCACCCACCGTCATCCATGACATCGCTTCGTCTCCTTAACGATGATGTCAATCCCATTGAGGCTGTGTCGGTCATACACATTGGCCCAGGACAACTCGATTCACCACCTCCAACCATGGTACATACCCCTCTTGACTTTCCCAACTTCCAATTCTCATTTAATGCCATTTTTAGGCTTCTTCCTCCTCTCATCAATTCCACGTTCTCTGTTAGTTCTAAATTGATGACCATATGGTTAAACGTCTCACATAGAGATGATAAAATTTTTGCTCCTGTGTGTTTCACTTTGGCTATCGGTAATGTTGTGTTTTCCTGCCTTGGTAGTGTTGTCTCTTCTAGTGGTGGAACACTTGATTCAAATACATATCCCAAAGCCAAGTCCCTATCCGATGGCCACCACATTTGTTGAAATGTCGCTTAACAACCATCTGTGTATGGTGAAGAACACTCTGGAAGTTAATGCAGTAGGGGACCTTGTGCCTGCTGCAAATGTTAGAAGGGATCACGAGGCTGCTGTTAATGGCATGCATTTCTCAGAGACTCTTGTTGAATCCATTTACACTATCATTGAGAAGCTACCTATGGTCAATCTTGAGAAGTTCAATCCAACACATCTTGAGCAAGTTGAATGTATGACAAATATCCTCAAGGCTACTAGTCAATGGGGTTACCTTGGATGTTGGAGATTTTTGGTAGACCTTGACATGCACTCAAATCCTTTTCAAGGCCTTGATCACTCATTCATTGGAAAGGTTATTGGAATTGGTGTTATTGGAAAGGCACTTAGTCATGGTGTTAAAAATCTTTTTTCTCATGCATAATGGAATTCTTCTATTCAGACACTGGGTGCCTTGAAACATGCACAAGTGTCACTGCTATCTGAAAATATAAGTATGACATTTGCAAGTGTCTCAATCCCTGGTTTTGCAAGTTTGGACAGTGAAGGACAACAAAATTTCATTGATGAAATTATTCGTAAATGGATTTCTACTTATGGAGAAACAAACACTACTTCGGTTGCTAGCGAGACAAGGAAGCAATACTCGACACTTCGACACTTTCCTGTTGATTTTCGAAAATACTGTTATGCATTAGTTGATGCAATACCACTTGTTCAGCACCATGATGCTGCCTACTGTACAAAAACGGTTCTCAATTGATTATGCAGTGGCAGAAGAGTTGGTTGCATCTGCACTTGCTTATTTGATAAACCAAAGATTAAGGTCACATATTATAAACTCAGTGGTAGGCTTTCAGCAGCGCCCCTTCTTCAATATAAGCTACTGTCATCCACATGTAGCTAGCCTAGATAATGAAAACAGCATGGTGGTTGTAGGTCCTAATCTTATTGTAGGTTCTAAGGGATCCCTGCTGCTCCTTCAACTCGTTAAACTAGTGGCTATTTTGCATAGGAATATGGTCAACAGGGGAAGTGTTCTTGTTTCCTAAAGTTCTGGTCAAATGGATGGATTTACCTCCTAAGCACGGCAATTGGAAGTCTTATTATGATCTTTTCAAGAAGCTTCTTCTTTTCATCCTTGAGGACAAGGATGTGCTTAAAGGGCAAGATATTTTACAGGAAATACATACTGTAACATTTTATATTTTTACTCTATAGTAGTATAGTTTTTACTTTTATAAGATGTGCTTCTGTTTTCATTTTTCATTTTGCTGATGTGGCACTAGTGAGTGAGTAAGGTTGTTAGAATATTCTCTCAATTGTAAGGGCTCATGCCTATATTATGGCCAAGGGTCTAATGAATGAATCAATTAACATTTTCAGAAAAACTATATTCTCTCTAGATTCTAATTCTTTATACACATACTTGTTGCATTTCTGAAATTTATCCCTCTCAACTCTCTCTCTCTCTCTCTATTGTTCCTTTGGATTTTCACTTTTAAGCACTGGAGTTCATTCCTTCATTGAATTCCCTGCATAGAGTTCCGAGTTTTCTCGGGTGTTTATCCCCTGAATTCCATTTTTCATCACAGGCACTCCTTAAAGATGAGAGAATCATTATTCTTCTGCTGTACAATTGATTTTTAATTTAAATGCAAGAAAATAAGTAATTATTTAAAATTAATTTTTCTCGAGATGAAATTAGTTTATGAAGTTGACCTTTTTCTAGTCTAACTTTTTGGTTCTCTTACCATTTTTCAATCTTATTTTTATTCCCTTATAACATAGTTATAAAATAATATATAATTGGTTTAATTTTTACTATTTTCCGGATTCAGTTGCACAATAATTTTTCATTGAAATTATTTAATTTTTATTTTCAAATCATTTTGGTTTTCATGACAAATTTTGTAAATGGGTGCACATTATTCTAAATTCTGCCAGGCTCTCTTTCTCTGTCAATGGTAGTCCGGTTGGTTTTTTTTTCCCTTGCAAAATAGGGGTCAGGCAGGGAGATCCTCTCTCCCCTCTCTGCTTTTGTCTAGCTGAAGATGTTCTTAGTAGAGGGATCTCTAAGTTAGTTGAGAGTGTCGGCCTGCAAACCATCACCGACCCCAAGAACTTTGTCACTCCTAGTCATGTTCTTTATGCAGATAATGTTTTGATTTTCTACAAAGGCACTAAGCGAAACTTAGAAGCGCTAATGAATCTGGTTCATCTCTGCAGCTAAGCCAGTGCCCAATATCTTAACTTCCATAAGTGCAGATTTTATACCAGCAATATCTCACCTTCTAAAAGGCTAGCTTGCTTGGTTTTGAGGCAGGGCATCTTCCGATTACTTATCTTGGGGTTCCTCTCTTCAAAGGTAAGCCTAGAACTTCTCATTGTAGGCCTATTACTGATCGGATTGTCTCTAAGCTGGCTACTTGGAAAAGGTATTTACTTTCGATTATGGGTCAAGTGGAACTTGTTAAATCTGATATCCAGAGTATGCTTCTTTATAGCTTCCATATTTATGCTTGGCCTTCCTCTCTTCTCAAAGATTTGGACAGATGCATCAAAAATTTTATCTGGTCTGGTGATGTTGCTTTGAAAAAAAACAACCACTGTTGCTTGAAGTATTGTGTGCTCCCCTTTGCTTGAAGGGGGTTTGGGTATAAAATCTCTCCAAATTTTCAATGAAGCGGCTTTACTTAAGCTCAGTTGGGAGACGATTTCTTTTGAAAAGGACTAGGCTGTTTTTCTTAGATCTCACTTCCTTAAAAATTATAAGCCTGTCAGACATTATGTAAAGTCCTCTATCTGGCATGGTCTTCAGCCTCATATGGATACGGTATGGTCTAATTCGGCTTGGCTACTTGGCGATGGCACTAGAATTAATTTTTGGTTAGATAGCTGGTTGTCTACCCCTCTTGTTGATGCTATGCAGATTCCTCAGGGTGTGCACCCCTCTCTTATTTCTACAGTTGCAGACTTCATTAACAATCGCTCTTGGGTTATTCTGGAAATGTTGCAAGTAGATTCCCATCTATTGTGGAGGATATTCGGTCTGTTGTGGTCCCTCACTTTGATGCTGTTGATAGTCTTGTTTGGCACCACTTTAATTCGGGATTACTTACCTTTAAGGACGCTTACTTACATTTTCAACCGCCAAAGCCACAGTCTCCTTGGAGTAAAACTATTTGGCATGCTTCCATTCCCTCTTCTAAATATTTTTTAGCTTGGAGAATCTTGCACAACCGGATTCCAACAGATGAGCAACTTAAGAAACGGGGTTGCATTACAGTTTCAGTTTGTTGTTTTTGCTTTCAGTTCGCAGAAATCACTGAGCCTCTTTTCTTACACTGCAACTTGGCTTTGCGTCTTTGGAACTAGTTATCTTCCATCTTTAGTGTGCCTATTTATACCTCCTGTCTGCTCTTGGTTTTGGGAGCTTGTAGCCGCGGTTGGAGTCCTCAAGTCCTAGACTTGCTCATAGCCGCGATCATCAATGTCATTTGGGTCATTTGGTTTGGTCGAAATAAACCTAGATGTGAGAATAAGCATATTTCTTTCCATACTATGTTGAATTTGGTGATTGCTTCTACATCTCTTACAGGAAATCTAACAAAAGGGCACATGTCTGCCTCCATGCAAGAATTCTCTATTCTCTATTATTTTGGTGTCCAAGGTCATCCATCCAAGGCTTCAGATGTAATTCAGGTAGACTGGATCCCTCCCCCATTTGGTTGGATTAAAGTCAATACAGACGGGGTGGTCAAGGGCTCTCCAGGCCATGTTGGCGGTGGCAGAATCTTTCTGATAAGAGTGGGGCGGTTCTGGGGTGTTTTGCTGATTATTATGGTATTACTAGCTCCTTCCAAGCGGAGTTGCTGGCAGCAATGTACGCTATTGAGGTGGCCTCTGCTCGTGGTTGGTCCCATCTTTGGCTAGAGTGTGACTCCATGTTAGTTGTCCAATCATTCTCCTCCCCTGAGCTTGTTCCTTGGCGGTTGCACAATAGGTGGCAGAATTGTTTAATTTTACTCTCTGGTATCCATTTTAAGATCTCTCATGTCTTTAGAGAAGGAAATCATTGCGCTGACAAGCTAGCCTCGTTTGGTGTTTCCTCTAGGAATCGTAGTTGGTGGAATTTAATCCCCGATCTATTAGGATAGATTTTTTCCGTAACAGGTTTGGCTTGCAAAACTTTAGATTTAAATAGTTTTCGCTATTGTCCTCTTGGGTAAGGCTCACATCCCTCCAAGTCTCTTGTTGTTCCACTCTTTATTTTTCTTTTAATAATATTCTGGTATGCTACAAATGATTGGTAGGGTCTTAGGTGCCAACATAGTTGGGATCTATTTCTCTACAGTGATGCTTTTGCATACCATTTGGTTTTAATTTTTGTTTTCAGTTTTGTTAATTCTTAAATTCTCAGCTATTTTCCTCAAAATTTCAATAAGTTGAATCGATGATACCATTTTGAGTCACTTTCCGTCAAAAATTACTAATAACTAATTAAACAATATATTTCATCCAAAATTGGAAAAAAACTCAAATTTTCTCTCTCACTTTAAAAATCTAACCTTACTTCCTTCAACAAAGTTTAAATTTCAGTAAATTAGGGTATCTATGCATTGTTTACTGTGCATTATTTATTATTATTTATCAAGTAAAACATAATGTTTTTAAATTTGATTTTAATATTTTATATTGTATATTATATATTAATGAGAAGACTACACTTCTCTCTCATGATAAAAGTTGTAGACTCTACTCTCCTCTTAATTTAGAGTGAATAAAAGTATGCTAATCAAAATTGTAGGAATCGAACAAATTTCTCCCAAATTAACTAAATGATAAATTAGTCCCTAAAATTGAAGGCGAAAATCAAGTTAGTTCTGAGATCATTAAAAAGATTGAGTTGACACCTATTCTCAAATGGGTTGTTGCCACCTGTTCTCAAATGTCACTGCCACCACATATGGACCAAATTGACTGCCATCATTCTTGTCACTTTTTTTTGTTTACTTTTTGTTTTGGTGATGCTACGATACCATTCATGTACCTCCATTTTTCATTTTTTAGGGCACCATTTTTGTGTTAACAATGCATAGAGAAGAGTAAAGGAGAAGAGAAGAGACACATTAGGGTTTCAATAAGGAATGCAATAGAAAGTCTTATCAATACAAGACAATAGAGTAAGTATATATACATTAGACAAAATACTAAACTACTTAAGATAAATAAAAGCCTAACTAATATATTATCCAACATCCCCCTGAAACTCACGATGCGTTAACATAGAGCATCAAGAGTTTATCAGTCAAGAAACGAAAACATTTAGTAGAATACAATTTTGTAAACAAGTCAGCAATCTGCATGGAGGAAGAAACAAAGGGTAAAGAAATGTTGCCATGTTGAAGGTGATGGCATGTGAAGTGACAATCAATCTCAATATGCATGGTGCGTTCATGAAAGACCGAGTTGTGGGAAATTTGAATAGATCTCTTATTATCACAGTACATAGGAGTAGGTCCAGAGAGAGAGACACCCATATCAGAAAGAAGCCAACATAACCAAACTATTTTCGAAGTAGTGGCTGCCATAGCACGATACTCGACTTCTGTAGAAGAGCAGGAGACAATGTCTTCACCATTGCACGAAACTAATATGTTTGGTTGAGATGTAATTAGGTTGGGATACCCCTTGTACCTCCTATTAATATATTTAATTATAAAAAAAATGTATTGCTTCTTGCTCTTCCAATAAATAAGAGAATCTCCTAGCAAAATGCAAAACCCTATGGTAGACTTGCGATCAGTGGGTCACCAGCCCAATCAGCATCAGGGTAAGCACGTAACTCCAAATAAGAAGATGCCAGAAAAAGAAGACTATGAAATTGAGTGCCATGAAGATATCGAAGAATGCGAAGAACAACTACCCAATGCACTATAGTAGGAGAAACAACAAACTGACTAACAACATACACTGCATAAGCAATATCAAGTCTAGTAACGGTAAGGTATACCAAGCTGCCAACCAATGTATGATACAAAGTGGGATACGGTAAACAGACACCATCAGAGGAGACATATCGAGCATTAAGCTCAAGAGGGGTGTCTGTTGCTCGAGTATCAGAAAGGCGGGCTTGTTCAAGAATATTGACAATATACTTAGATTGAGAGAGAAGATAACCTTTAGGAGAATAGACAACTTCAATCCCCAAGAAATAGCGAAGAGTGCCTAAATCCTTTATCTCAAATTGCTTGGCTAACTGTAATTTCAACTCTGCAATCTCATCAACATCATCCCCAATAATAATCATGTCATCAACATATAAAGAGAGACTAGTATGGCCACGAGACGTGGACCTGCGAAACAAAGCAGAATCATGATCGCTAGAATGGAAGCTAAGAGATGCAATCACAATGTAGAACTTCTCAAACCTAGCTTGAGGAGCTTGTTTAAGACCATAGAGAGCCTTCTTTAACTTACACACTGTTGGAACCTAAAATATTGAGAAGTTTAGACCCTCAATAATTTTGATGATAACAAAGTATCTATAAAAGAACAATTTAACTTCTAATAAGTCTTGAAGTGTGTAGGTATTAAATCTTTCTTATTTTATAACTCACTCAAGCAAATAGAAGAAATTCACAAGAAGATGAATACTTTCTTGCGTGTCTGCATCCGGCTCACTCAAGCATCTTATACTTACACTTCTAGCGAGCGTCCGGTATAGCATTAGTTAAGTCACGTGGAACGTATCATTGCAGCGAGCGTCCTATGAATTCTGAGTGAGCGTCCGGCTTATTAATGAAACATGTGATGGTCACGTTTATTCTTTCTGCTCTTTACCTCAGCTATTCTGAAGCGAAATTCGAATTTGATTTTATGTGCTCAATTCTTTTGTACGAGGAATCAAATGTGACATCTTTGGGATAAGACAAAATTCGTACACTGCAAATGATTGTAAAGCAAATAGTACAAAATGGTAAAGTGTACTATTCTGAAATTCTCTGAAAAAGGAAGATAAGGAAGTTTTCAAACTTCATCACTCAATGATTTGGAGCTGTGTATTTCTGCAACGGTAATATCCTCAAGGATTTCAATAAATACTCCAAGATCTCCACGAAGAAGGTTGACTACTTTGCTAGAAACGACATACTGCTAAAGTTATTACTCAGTGAGCAACCAAGTTTCTGTGCCAAGTTTCTGAGAACCATAACTGAACTTCAGCGTCTTATATTCTTTCTTTTACAAAGCAAATTGTTTTGAGCTTAAGTTTTTCATCCTCTCTTGTTGAGAGTTATTTGATTGTATTCAAAACTTCTTTGTGTAACTTGTATTGCCTCGTAACAGACTTGTTTCCTCAAAGGCTCGAATGTACTGAGTCGTTTTGAGAAGTTAAGAGTATTATCAAGTTTGTGACAGTAGAATACTCTTAAGAAATTTGTAATCAAGTTAATTATAGCGAAAATCCTTCAGGAACGAAGGGACTAGACGTAGCTACCAGTTTGGTGGTGAACTAGTATAAATCTCTGAGTCTCATTCTTTACTGCTTTACCTTTACTTTTGTCTTGCAAAGAAAAACAAGTTTTTTTTTTATAAACTACACTTCAGCGTCCTGTCCTATCTCAGCTTCCGGTAACAAACATTTTTCAAACAAACTTGTTTTAAAGTGTTTTAAACTTAAAGTTTGCAAAAAATTTTCAACACAATTCAACATCCCTTCTTGTGTTCACGTTCACACACCTCTCCCGGATTATGAGAAACACACGGTGGAGGTACAATGTAAACTTCCTCTTGAAGAACCCCATTTAAGAATGCATTTTTAACATCTAACTGCTAAAAATGCCACTAATGAACAGAAGCAACTACGATAAGAGTTCGAATGGTAGTCATCTTGGCAACATGGGCAAAGGTTTCTTCAGAATCCGTGCCATATTGTTGTGAGAATCCTTTAGCAAGAAGACGAGTTTTGTAACGTACAACTGACCCATCACTACAAGAATATGGTGAGTTACCTAGGGACTATTAAGTATTTTTTTAGTATCGAGGGCCTAGGCTGTAGGAAACATTAGGTTGACACTTAGCGAGGGCTTTTCGGCCTATGGTACTCAAACGCGTTTGACCGTTCTGACAGTGACGTTAGCAAGGACTTTTAGCCTATGGTAACTGCTTCTTTTTCTCTGCCCCGTTAGCGAGGGCCTGAGGCCCACGGTAACTATGCATCGTTATGTCCGCCCAAATTAGCGAGGAGTTTTGGCCTATGGTAACTAATAATAATATTTTTGTCTTTAAAAAAAAAAATTTTTGTCCCTTTCCATTTGAAATGCGCAGCTGAAATGCGCAACTCCCCTTTTTTGTCTCTCTCCCTTTTTGGCCCAAACCCACTTCAGGATACTAATAATAATAAAACCCTAAAAACCACACCCATTATTACCTCCCTCATCTCCTTAAGCAGCACTCTCTCCCCCCCATTTTTCTATCTTATCTGTCATCTCACTCATTCATCATCCTCTCATTCTCTTTTCTTCCTTCTTTCTTCTTCGTTCATTTTCTCTTAATTAAAAACAGCGTGTGCGGTGCTCTGTCTCACGGCACTCTGTGTCTCCCATGGCTCTCTGTGTCTAATGGTGTGTTCATGTGCGGCTACCGGGAGGGAAGATGGACGGTGCTGGTGCGCATCAACGACGATGGTGGACATTGGTTCATCTCTTCCCGCACCTATTTTTGATTTGTTTATCATCTCTTCTATTTTTTTTCCATTCTATCATCTCTTCCTTGATTTGTATCTTGTATTCATCATTTCACAGGTGGAGTTTGATTTGCATTTCTAGAGATTGATTAACTCATTTTTATTTTTTGTTTTTGTTTCTGATTTTTTGTTTTTTGTTTCTGATTTGCATTGCCGATTTTTTTTTGTTTCAGATTTTTAATTTTTGTGTTTGTTTTTGTTCCTGATTTGCATTTCTGGGTTGTAATTTTTTTATATTTTGTTTTTTGATCTTTGGGTTTCTTGGTTTGTATTTCTTTTATGCATTCTGGGTTTGTAATATTGGTTGCATTTCTGGGTGTCTGGGTTGTAATTTTTTTTCTTATAAAAATGCTTGGATTACCGAGGGCCTTGACAAAAAAATGACCCTTGGTAATTACCTGCAGCCACTGGCCCTCGGTAATTAGCTGGGGCTTTTGGCCCTCGGTAATTACCTACGATTTTTTTCTGGGGGCCCTCGGTATGCGTTACTGATGGGCGGTTAACCTACGGACTGTGGGCCCCCGGTTAAACACTTGTTAGCGAGGGCCTTTCGTCCTTAGCGAGGGCTTTTGTCCCCTGGTAAGTCCTGCAATTCTTGTAGTGCATCAGATTTGGTTTTAATCTTGTATACCCAGCAAGACCCAATATCATGTTTTCCTGGTGGGAGATACCATGTCCCAAGTATCTGTTTTGTGTAAAGCAGAAAGTTCCTCTGCCATAGCCTACTGCCAAAGGGGATCAAGAATAGCCTCTTTGCAGGAAGAGGGCTCATACAAACTATGAATAGAGGTTAGGAAAGAAGAAAATAAGTTGAATAAGTGGAGTAAACAAAATCTGGTAATTGAGTGGACTTACGAACACGTGGAGGATAACGAGGAGGAGGAGGATCAACAATCGCAGGAGGTTCTTAGTAAGCCGTGGGGACAGAGGTAACATTTGGATCTGTAGAAGGACTAGTGTCAACCCTGCAATTCTTAACATCAGAGTTAGTGAGACTATCAATATCCATGGCAAAAGTATCAATACAGGTGAGATCATACCTGGTAAGACTATGAGAATCAGAGGAAAGAGAATAAAATGGTATGTACTCAAGAAACACAACATGATGGGAAACATAAAGTTTTTGATTTGTTGGGTCATAACAATGATAACCCTTCTGACTATCCCCATAATCAAGAAAAACACATATTGCGGAATGAAAAGACAATTTATTACGTTCTACAAGTGGACGAAGAACAAAACTGATGGAACCAAAAACCTTCAGGGATGAATAATCAGGAACACAACCATACAACCTTTCAAAAATAGTCAAACCTGAGGTACCACAGGATGGATTTCTATTAATAGCATGGACAACAGTAAGAACAACTTCACCCCAAAACTCACTTGGAACTGAAGCAGAAGTCTAGTGAGAGTACCATCAGAAACAAGTAACTCAGAAAATTTATTAAAGGTATATTCACCACCTAGATCACATCGAAAGCATTTGATAACAACAATATGTTGAGTTTTGACTAAAGCACGAAACATATGATAAATGCCAAAGAACTCAGAACGATATTTCATAAGATAAACCTAACAATAACGAGTATGATCATAAATAAACGAGACATGATATCTAGATCTACCTTTGGTAAGAACTGGTGATGGACCGATACATCAGAATGAACTAAGTCAAAGGGTGCATTCGAAATGGAAACACTTTTACTAAAAGGCAAAGCAAAAAATTTAGCAAGTTTGCAACCACAACAATCAGAAATATCACGTGGTTGCAATTTTCCTAGGGCTCCTATAGACACTAAGTATTTAAACGAGTAGGGGAAACATAACCAAGACGAGAGTTCCATAAATAAAAATTAGAAGAAGATGAACTCAACCGAAAAGATGATAGGTCAATACTAGAAGCTGCAACATCGAAACTTTCAACTCATCCAAAATATGAAGTCCTTTTGCCTACGGCCTGTCTCCTGCACATAATAAGAATTGGAAGTAAACGAAACTGAGAAACCAGAATCACACAATAACCAGAATCACACAATTGACTAATGAAGACAAGATTCATAGTGAGATTAGGAATATAGTAAACATTTGAAAGTGAAAGATGAAGTGTACAAATAGACCCACTGCCTGCTAAAGGCTTGGGAGTGCCATCGGCAGTCGTAACTAACAAAGATGAGCCAGGAAGTACATATACAAATGATGTAAAATTTGATGACACATGATGAGAGGCTTCAGAGTCAAGAATCCATAAGGAGAAATATATACCTGATGAACTAGAAGAATGCAAACTTATATTTGAGGAGACAGACATTGCCTGTGGTTGTGTAATGAGAAACCTTTGAAACTATTCATTCAATTGCATACTAATAGATTGTAGAGAATCATATTTTTCACCCACCATTGCTACTATTATCACGAACCCAAGAGACCAATAAGCACAAGCAATGAAGAGAGGAGAGAACCAAATACAAATACCAATATGTTGATTGGACAATCCGAGAGAACCAAGAAGTCTCAAGAGAACAACGAACCCCAATAGCTACAAATGGGTCACTGTTCACGCGATAGGTCGTGAAAATAATGCAATGTGTTTGGTGCCAAAAAAAAATATAGGGAACAAAGCTATG
Source organism: Calophaca sinica (assembly GCA_037113605.1). Lineage (NCBI taxonomy): Eukaryota > Viridiplantae > Streptophyta > Magnoliopsida > Fabales > Fabaceae > Calophaca > Calophaca sinica. Next base: position 110,618,524 of record CM073732.1, on the reverse strand, counting down.
TCTAAAAATCTTGTCTTCCATCTGATTGCAAATAGTACAACAGAGAGATTTTGAATGTGAGGGAGCAGTTGCAAAGATGACGAGATGTGGACCCCCTTTTTGAATATTTTCATTCACCACTTTTTTTTTAATCTCCAAAAGTGGACTTTCCCTTTCTTTTCTTTGAGAACATAGTGCCAACAAATCTAATGGAATTGCAAGAATGTGGTTGTATGTAGAGAGGGAAAAATCTATTTGCAGTGTCGTCAACCGAGTTTCAGATAGACGGTGCATACAACAGTGGAAGGAACATACGACACAACAGATGCGAAGCTGCAAATGGCGGTGACTTTGACAACGGGTAATGGAATCTACCTTGCTCTTTGATACCATGTTAACAATATACAGAGAAGAGAAGAGGAGAAGAGAAAAGAAATATTAGGGTTCCAATAAGGAATGCAATAGAAGTTCTTAGCAATACAAGGCAATATAGTAAGTATATATATAATAGACAAAAGACTAAACTACCCTTAAGATAAATAAAAGCCTAACTAATATATTATCTAACATTTTGTACATTCTCTGCTTATTATTGGTAGGATTGATACTGTGCAGGGCATTTTCCAAGTTTAGGACAACAACTCTCATTTTTCTATTAGCTGAATCTGAGAGTGTAGGTCATATTTGTTAACTCCAGTGTTTAACTCTGGTGGTATAATCCTGAGTGGCCTATGTTTTATTATTGGTGCTTACATTTGGTACAATTTCATACAATGTGTGGGGGGGTCTGCAACTAGTTATATTTTTAACTATCTTGGATAATATTATGTAATGTTATCTACCTAGTGGAAGTGTTGTGGGCAATTTCAAATATTGAGGCCTTGTTCTTACACTGTATGAGACTTGCTGCTACATTGTGGGTGGTAATTATGTGATATACAACAGCTTTTCTGAAGTATTTAGCTAGTTATGCTGGTTATTTTTCTTGTTAGTTTTACCAATATTAATGTATTCATTTGGTTGAGCATCTACCAACGTACTGTTGGGTGGGTTCCCTCCTAAATGGACCCACAAGATAAAAGAAGAAAATAAAGAATGAAATCGGTATAAATATGTTTTTCCAATTTTACCTAAGGGATGATTAAATAGAAACAAGGAAATAGTGAATATTTATAAAGAGGAAATAAGGAAAAACATATCTCACTGAATATAAAATAAATTTGTGTCATATCTCAACAAAATCAACATCATATCTCAATAAATGCAGACCAAAATACGTCTTCTTTATTTGTTGCTCCTCTCCTATAAATGGGTATGGCATACAAGAGAAAAGATGTTGCATAATATATAGAGCACCAGAGAGAGGGGGTAGCCATGCAACACAAACACGTGAGAAAAATAATGTAGGGTGGGTTTCCAAATGTCAGGCTAGAAAACTTGTTATATTATGGGGTGGGTTACAACACTGATTGTAATCTTATATTTGTGATAGTGGAATAATTTTGTGGTGTTCTGTGGACATAGACAAGAGGTGCCAAACCACGTAAATCCATGTGCTCTTTATCATTTTTTATTTGTGTGGAGATTCCCTAATACTGGTATCAGAGATCCTTGGGTGTGTGTGGGTAAATCAGAATGCCACATGCATATTTTTCTCAACAATCGTATCAGAGCCAATGGTTTAAATGATGGTGCAACTAGAGGGGACTGGCTCAAAGCCATTGGTGCGACCAAGTGAATAGTTGAGACGAATATTGAAGAACAGGTGGATTTGTGTGTGGATCCTTGTGTCGAAAGTCTTCCTGACAATGGATGTTAAATGACGTGTCCCGTTGATGGGAGATCACGACAGTACAAGTATAAGTAGTGTCACCATTGAAGACTTCAATATCGGTAGATGAGAGATATTGGCGGAAAACACACAAAGATGGAGGTTTGAATGAGGGGGAGCTTATATCTATTGCAGGGGGTTGTGAAGGAAGAAAACGGACATGATTGAGCAATATGTTCCCACTTGAGTCAGGAAGGGGAGATTTGTTAGGTGGGTTCCCTCTTAAGTGGGACCTATAAGATAAAAGAAGAAAATGAAGAATGATGTGGATATGTTTTTCCAATTTTAATTAAGAGATTATTAAATGGAAACAAGAAAATAGTGAATATTTACAAAGAGGAACTAAGGGAAAACATATCTCAATGAATATAAAATAAATCAGTGTCATATCTCAACAAGGTGCAGACCAAAATATGTCTTCATTATTTGTTGCTCCTCTTCTATAAATGCCCGAGAGAGAGATAGAGAGAGAGGGGTTAGCCTACAACACAACATGAGAAAAATAATGTATGGTAGGTTTTCAAGTTTCAGACCATAAAACTTGTTATATTATGGGGTGGATTACAATACTGATTGTAATCTTATATTTGTGATAGTAGAATAATTTTGTAGTGTTTTGTGGACGTAGGCAAGATGTGTTGAACCACGTAAATCCATATGCCTTTTATATTTTGAGGAGTGTTAACAACACACTCTCTAACACTCACATTTCAACACTCTCTCCATGATTGGTTGAAATTCACTTGTATCCTACTAAATCATGTGGCCCTGTTTTCAAAATGATGAGACTCACATGAATTTTTACTAATCACAGAGGGAGTGTTGGAAAGAGTGTGTTAGAGTGTGTATCGCTAGCATTTATCTATTATTTTTTATGTGTGTGGAGATTCCCCAACACTAATATCAGAGATCATTGGACCTATGTGGATAAATCAGAGTGTCGCGTGCCGATTTTTTCCACCACGTACAAGGATTTAAATAATCCTTGTTGCTACATCTCCCTTTTCCCCGAATTGTGAACTACCTCATGAGTCTCTTATCTGTGAACAACAAATACTTGATGCTTCATGTTAATAACCACCACACAATTGTCATTCAAGATTTGCGCCCTAGCACAACCTCACATCCTCAACTGCAAGCCACTGCACAAAAGCTGGCTACAAATAGCTATCATCCACAAATACAACTACACATTCTTGCCTTGCTCCATTTTAAGCTCCTGTTCAAGCTACAAATAACCATGTCATCCATAGTAACTTTGTTACAACCTTGCTCTAACCTAAAGGCGACTACCTCTCAACCAATTACTAAGTTAATAGAGAATATTTACTAAATATATGCTATATCTAATAAGTATAACATGTTGGTGAAATGAATATTTACTAAATATATGTTATATCTAATAACTATAACATGTTGGTTCATCATTTCACCATTTTTCATGGCACCCCTAATATATTATACTATTATTTTGTAGGGTGCCTGTGTATGATTTCGTTGAGTCTTATTTTCCCATCAACCCAATTGTGGTCACCCATATCCTTAAATGGGAGAGAGAGAGAGAGGTACAAATTTTAATAAGATAACTCTCTTTCCATTTTTTTTTCATCTACTTATGTATCTCATCTAATATGTGATGCTGCACGTGTTAGAATTATTTCTAATAATTCTTGTGGGCTACAATCAATTGTGACCTTTTAGTTTTCTAAAAACGGGCTAATGTTATGATCCAATTGATGATGCTCAGGCCCGTAAATAAGTGATCAATTGTAATGGGCCTTTGGACACCTAATTTTGATTTATGTGAGAGACAGTGTAGGCCCAACCACTAGGCCCATGATGGGTGGTCCTAGGGTTGATAAATAGGGAGGCGAAGTCCCCTTTGCCGTCACCGGAATCATATATGCTCGTCTATGATTTGCCCCATTGAGAACCGAGAACCGGAGTTTGTGACCAGGCAAAGGAAGGCTTAGTTCGTGATTTCAGGAGCTCTACAAGGCAGAGACAGTTTCTGGTATTCGTGATCGTGTCTTCAACAAGTAAGTGCTCTAATCGGTGTTCTAATTTCATATAATAGATCCTATAAATATTACATGTGGTATCAGAGCTAGTATTATATGAATTAGGACCCATTTATATGCACGCTTGTTTTCTTGATATTCATGAATCCTAATCTTGAAAACGACAATCGTGATTTTTTGTATGTTGTTTATCAACCTTCGACCAATATGATCTGCATATTGTTCATAATGTTATTTGACTTTCGGATTTTTTTTCTCTCCTTTGTGATAATCTTGGTTTGCTGTCACATGTCAATAAGCCATGGATGATTAATTTTTCAACGACTTTGCATCCAAAATTGTTTCACATCACCACCTGGACATATATGAATAAAACGAAACTAAATCGTATCTAATTTGATGAAAACTGTGACTGTTTTGTTACCAAGTGACTTCAAACACAAGAGGGGGGTGAATTGTGATAGCGGTGCTTATAAAAAAAATTACAGATAAATTACTGAATTAAAAAAAAACTTGAAAGAAATAACTTGCGAAAAGATAAATAACTTGAAGAATAAATTGCAATAAATAAATGATGAGAAAATAAATGACCAAAATAAATAAAGAACAAAAATAAATAAAGTGCTTGAATGATAAAGAGACGGAGAGCAAAGAAGAGTACGCAACAAATTATCTGTGGTTAGACACCAAACAACGTAGCTACGTCCCGCCCAAAGCAAAGCACTATGAGATTTTCACTAAATCACTAGCTTTTAAATCAGTTGACTAGAAACCTTTACAACTCTATACCGAGCAATACGTTCAAGAGATATCACCTCTCTATGAACACCTTGGGATTCTACCCAAAAGAAATGATTTTCGCAAATAAAATGAGATGAAAGATACACTCAATAGTCGGATATAACAAATTGAAGCTCAAATAATACAACTCAAATTATGTAGAATAAAAAAACTCTCAAAAAAATTGTGCTCAAATAAGTGTGAGTGATGGAGAATATTTGATAGAGTTTTGGCACAAAGAAGTAAGTGAGTGTATTGTTTAAAAACATCCGTGCTGTTGCTTTATAGGCAATGGAGGAGCGTGTAGCATTAAAAATTTGCCGTATGCGTTTTGATTATTAAAAGGATAATTTGTCCAAAGATTGCGACATTAAAGGGAAATCTGCCGCTATGCGTTTTGATTATGAAGAATTTGAAAACACGAGACGGGAAATGATTCTCGGACACACTTGGAGTTCGACATCGTATTTCCATACGACTCTCCCATTTCATACGACCTCACTCATTTCGATAATCACGACCTCTTCATAGCTCGGCCAAGACCACCGACCTCCTCACACCCAAGACGCGACCTCCTGACTCGGCGCCGACCTCCTCACGCCGCGCGACCTCCTCACGGCTCGGGCCGCGACCTCCTCACGGCTCTAAGACGCGACCTCGGCCCGCACGATCTCATTTCGGCGACCTCGGCTCGGCACGCCGACCTCAGCTCGGATCACGACTTCCCCGCAGTTCGGCACGCGACCTCTTGACGCAGCGACCTCAGCTCGACACCACGACTTGCATGTCAAAATATCAACGCTCGACACCGGAGAATATTTTCCAAAGAAAACTTGAAATATTTTCCAAACAATATTTTGAGCACAACTTAAGAATTTTTCAAAATACTTTGTGCCTAAAAATAATATAAGAAAATTATCATAAAATCAATTTTAGAATAAAAATCATTTTGTGAGTGTGTGATTTTATTTTAATTGAGAGCTTTTTATTACTACTTACAAATAGTCTTAATAAAAATAAATAAATACCCAAAACCCAAAGACTTGAGAAACTATCATTCTTGATTCGCGTCTTGGTATTCTTTTCACTTTTGTCACGGTTGACTATTTGCAAAGCTCCCTTTGTCAATCATCAAAACCATCCTCGAGGTACATGTATTCACAGACTCCCCCTTTTTGATGATGACAAACATCTCATGGAGGGAATTTAGTAAAATATAATCATGATATAGCAATGAGATATAAGCATTGTTTTTCAATAAAAGATATCAGAGTTTAAGCACAATATTTAGAAAAACTCCCCCTCACAATATGCATAATATAATTTACTCCGCCTGAATCATAAAACTCTCCCCCTTTTGTCAACATCAAAAAGCGGAAAAGATTAGAGGGAAAGGCATGTAAAACGTATGCATATCGATGTAACTAGATAATGGCGAAAAATAATAGAGTATCAAGGGTTCAATGAAGTATAATTGTTTGCGATTAAGCAATATACACTCGCACAAACTTTTATTTTAACGATTCACAGGAAGGGCGGTTGCATTTCTCCACTTTTAGTCTTGGTAACGGAACACTGCATAAAAAATGTTAGCACACTCCAACGCCCAAGTTAGAACTTATTCATAATAAAATGCACTCACACCCAGTCATTCAATGCATGATTGATCTTAAAATTCCCTAACTTCGGTTCTTATAAAAGAAGTTTTCTTTAGGCAAAGGTTTAGTAAAAATATCTGCGAGTTGTTTAGATGTTTCCACAAACTCAATCACACAATCTCCTTTTTTGAACATGATCTCTAATAAAATGGTGCCTAATTTCTATGTGTTTGGTCCGGAGTGATAAACCGGATTTTTCGTGAGGTTTATGGCACTAGTATTGTCGCACTAATTGGAGCAGTTTGATTGATTCCATAATCATTCAACTCGTTGTTTCATCCAAATGATGCATGCACAACAACTTCTGCCGCAACGTGTTAAGAAGGGACAAACCCTGCGGCTTGTTTCTTACTATGCCATGAAACCAAGGCATTCCCAGTAAGTGACATGTCCCACTAGTGCTTTTAGGTCCATTTTGCAACCCATAAAATCCGAATCCGAGTACCAAATAAGTGTGCGACACGCTCTTAAATTACCATAAACCCATAGTTTATTGCTGCTGAGATATCTCATGATGCGTTTCGCATTAGAGATGTGATTCCTTAGGATTTGCTTGAAAACGCACACATACAAACACTGAACATAATATCCAGGACGACTTGCGGTGAGATAGAGAAGAGATCCTATCATACCTCGATACTTACTTACTGACCGACTTACCGCACCTTCATCTTTGTCAAGATAGCATGATGTGCTCATTGAGTTAGAGATTTCTTTGGTGTTGCTCATTCCAAATCTTTTAAGCAACTCCTTGCAATATTTGGATTGATTTATAAAAAATTCCCATACATTTGTTGTTTGATTTGAAGACAAGGAAGTAGTTGAGCTCTCCCATCATGGACATTTCAAACTCACTTTGCATGATTTTGGAAAAATCTTCACACAAGGACTCATTAAGCACCAAAGATGATATCGCCATACATAAATTTGAACAAGTAAAATGTCATGATTTTTGTGTTTAATGAAAAGAGTGGTATCAACTTTTCTCTTTCAAAACCTTTTTCAAGTAAATATTTGCTCAACCTCTCGCATTACCTTGAGCTCTGAATATTGTTTAAACCATATAAATCCTTTTTCAATTTGAAAACATGATTTGGAAATTCAAAATTTTCAAACCGAGGTTGATCAACATATACTTCTTCTTGAATAAAGCCATTAAGAAATGCACTTTTAACATCCATTTGAAAAAGTTTGAAATCCTTGATGCATGCAAATGCGAGAAGCATCTGAATAGCTTCTAATCTAGCTACGGTGCATAGGTTTTCATCGAAATCTATGCCCTCTTGTTGGTTATAGCCTTTTGCAACAAGTCTAGCTTTTTATTTCTAACAATGATACCGTTTTCATCAAGCATTGCGAAAGACCCATTTGGTCCCAATGACTAGGTGATCTTTTAGGCCTAGTGGACAAGTTCCCAAACATCATTTCTCTCAAATTGATTTAATTCCTCTTGCATAGCAAGGGTCCAATGCTCATCAAAGATGGCTTCATTGACGTCATTTGGTTCAATTTGAGAGACAAAGGCCATGATGACATGCATGATTAAGAGAGTTTCAGTCGTTACCACTTTGAGATATCACCTATTATGTTGTCAAGAGGATGGTTCTTTGAGACTCTCCATTCCTTTGGAAGATTTGAGTGAGAGAGTTCTTGAGAGGGTTGAGGCAATGACTCTTGATCCTCCTTTTGAACTTTTGATCTCTCTTGTTCCTCTAAATAGGTATCTCCTAACACTTCACAGATCATCAACATTTTCTTCTCTTGAAGATTTGGGGTTAGATTCATCAAAAGAACATGCATGAGATTCTTCAACAGTTAAAGCACGTTTATTAAAAATTAAAGGCTTTACTAGAAGTGGAATATCCAAGAAATAAACCTTAATCAGCTTTAGCATCAAATTTACCAGGTTATCTTTACTGCTTATTTAGAACAAAGCACTTACATCCAAATACGTGAAGGTGGGAAATGTTGGAGCTTCCTTCCCTTTGTAAATTTCATAGGGGCGTTTGTTTTAGAATAGGTCTTATGAGGACTCTATTCATTACATAACATGCGGTGCTTACTGCGTCACCTAAATACTTAGGAAGGTTGGTCTCATGAGCATCGCCTGTAACTCTTCAAGAGACCGATTTTTTCCTTTCCACCACTCCATTCTCACGTGGTGTTCTAGGTGCGGAAAATTATGCTCAATTCCATTTTCAAGACAAAAGGCCTTAAATGCCTCATTTTGGAATTCCCCATTGATCACTTGGATGGATACTATGTTCATTCCTTTTTCATTTTGGATAACTTTAGCAAGTTTTTCGAAAAGGCAAAGAAAAGTGTCATTTTATGAGAAATAAATAAGGTCCATGTATAGCGAGAATAGTCAGCCCACAATAACAAGAGCATAGTAATTGCCACCAAAGCTTTTAGTTCTAGAAGGGCCAAATAAATCCATATGTAAAAGTTGTAAAGGCGATTTGTTGAAACAATATTTTTAGATTTGAAAGAAGCCTTTACTTGTTTTCCCTTTTGACATGCATCGCAAAGTTTATCTTTTTCAAAGCGAGCTTTGGTAAGCCAATTACTAAGTCCTTTCGAACCAATTTATTAAGATGATCCATGTGAATATGAGCCCTTTTTCATTGCCATAGCCAAGATTCATCCTCTTTACTAATAAGACAACATGCATCATTTGAAGGTATTTTATCTAAATCAAGCATATAGATATTTCCAATTCTAGGTCCAATAACAATAACATTTTCATTTATAGAATCCATGACCATGCATTTTGAAGAATCGAAACCACTTTGGTTCCTTTATCACAAAGTTGACTAATGCTTAGCAAATTATGCTTCAAAACCATCCACATACAAAACATTTTCACAAGTGGGATTAGACTCTTTACCAATAGAACCAATCCCAAGAATTTTACCTTTGTTGTTGTCACCATCTGGGACATAACCACTATTCTTAGGTACCAATGAGGAGAACTTGCTTTTGTCTCCTCATGTGCTTTGAACATTGCTATCAAGATACCAATTTAAGTCCTTGGCTTTCAAAGCACACCTACAACAGATTAATTTTTAACCTTGGTACCCAAACTAAGTTGGGTCGGATGAGTTAGTTTTTGTGAAAGTACCTTGGAATCCATATCTTTTTGCCAACCACATTCTTGTTCTTTCTAATATTGTAAATGGAAGCGTGTGACCATTTCTACCACGGAAAGCATTTAATGAAAGGGCTGCTTAGTGTTGTTGTGATTGACAAATTTAAAGGATTTTCATGCGTTTGTGGATTATAGCAATCAAGCTTTTCCAAAAGTACCCTTTTGTTTTCCCAATAAAATGTTTAAGTTATCCCTTCCCATGGTAAATTTGGCAAGGGTGTTTTCCAAATCTTCAATCTTGTTTTTCAAAACATTGCATTCATCACACTTGAAAGTATCGATCTTTTGGTTTTCACAAAAGGTGCAAGTAGAAACTTCACTACAATAACTTGTTTTTCCTTAAAAACTTCCATCTCTTGGTTTAAGAAAATAATTTTAGATTCAAGAGAAAGATGGTTTTCTTAGAAGAAGAAATAATTTTTAGTCTAGTCGTTTCATTATTTAATTCTTCACAAGTAATAAGCGGCTAAATCATAAGTTAAAGGAGATTGAGTTCAAGAGCATTTACCTCATCCTCCTCGTGTTTTGCCATGAGACATAAGTTGGCCTCCTCATTTTTACGATTCATCGGGCGAGTCCATATCATTGTCATCCCAGGCAATGTAGGCTCTTCTTCCTTTGATTCCTTTGTGGTCTTATCAAATTTTCGCTTTTTCTTCCACCATGAGGGCGATCCGGGTTTTATATGTCCCTTTGACCACACTTGTAGCAAGTTGGATTAAAGAAGTTCCTTCCTCATTTTTCTTTTGAGGATTTTGTACCTTGCCGTTCTCCTTTTGCCTCATGAACCTTTGAACCTTGAACCATCGGACTTATGTCTTCCTCATTCTCATCTAGACTATCATTGTTGTCGATTCTCTTTTCATTCTGATTGCTTTGAGAGCAATTCCTTTCTTTCTTATCACTTTCTTCACTCTCGGTGAGTCGATTTAGTTCAAGTTCATGTTCTGCAATTTTCCAAACAAGGTTGCTAATGATATAGTAGATAAATCTTTAGATTCGATATAGCAAGATAACCTTGGGTTGCGATTTCTATTTAAACATCTAAGAACTTTATTAATTAAATCTTCATTATCAAGACTTTCCCAAGAGCTCTGAGATGGTTTATTATATAGATGAACCTTTTTGCATATCTTGTATGTTTTCACTTGGTTTCATCCTAAATAACTCATACTCATGGGTTAATGTGTTCATTGAGCCCTCTTGACCCCTGTGTAGTACCTTCAATGGGTCAATAGAAGTGGTGTCCCACATTTCTTTAGCCTTGCAATTTGAGACCCTATAGAACTCATCGAGCTTAAAGCAGTGATGATGTTCTTAGCTTTCAAATTGTATTGGACCTTTTTCTTATCATCTTCTAGCCAGTGATCTTGGTTTGTCTACCACTGCATCATTAATTGATTGAGTGCGGACAAATGGACCATTTTCCATAGCATCCCAAATATCAAGATCAACACCTCGAAAGATTTGCATTCTATCCTTCCAATAACCATACCCTCACCATTGAAAAAATGGGGTCTATTCATGGAGGTTCCTCGTTATTGTTTGAAGTCATTCTCTTGAGACTGATTAAGTCCTTTATACAAGAGTCTAGTTTCGATGCCACTTGTTACCAAGTGACTTCAAACAGAGAGGTGGTGTGATAGCGGTGCTTATAAAAAAATTACAGATAAATTATCAATTAAAAAAACTTGAAAGAAATAACTTGCGAAAGATAAATAACTTGAAGAACAAATTGCAATAAATAAATGAAAGAAAATAAATGGACCTAGAAAAATAAATAAAGAACAAAATAAATAAAGTGCTTGAATGATAAAGAGAGGCAGAGCAAAGAAGAGCAGCGCAAGAATTATCTGAGTTACACCAAACACCCACTCGTGGCCCTACGTCCTCATCCCCAAAGCAAGCACTATGGGATTTTCACTAAATCACTAGCTTTAAATCGATTCAGCTAGAAACCTTTACAACTCTATACCAGAGCAATACGTTCAAGAGATATCACCTCTCTATGAACGCCTTTGGGATTCTACCCAAAAAGAAATGATTTTCAAATAAAATGAGATGAGAAAGATACACCATAGTATATAACAAATTGAAGCTCAAATAATACAACTCAAATTATGTAGAATAAAAAACCTCTCAAAAAAATTGTGCTCAAATAAGTGTGAGTGATGGAGAATATTTGATAGAGTTTTGGCACAAAGAGTAAGTGAGTGTATTGTTTAAAAACATCCGGTGGTCGTTGCTTTTATAGGCAATGGAGGAGGCGTGTAGCATTAAAAATTTGCTCATATGCGTTTTGATTATTAAAAGGATAATTTGTCCGTTGGCATTAAAAAAATCACTTGCCGTTGCATTTTGATTATGAAGAATTTGAAAACACGAGACGGAAATGATTCTGGACACACTTGGAGTTCGACATCGTGCATACCACCTCTCCCCAGCTCGGCATACCACCTCCTCAGCTTTCGGTATCGACACCTTCCGCGGCTCGGCACAAACACCGACCTCCTCACGGCTCGGGCGCCGACCTCCTCACGGCTCGGCATGCGACCTCCTCACAGCTCGATGCAGCGACCTCGGCTCGCAACGCGACTCGGCCTCGGCGACCTCGGCTCGACCGCACGACCTCGATTCGTGCCGGCTTGACTTCCCACCCGGCACACGACTTGCATGTCAAAATATCACCGCTCGACAGGAGAATATTTTCCAAAGAAAACTTGAAATATTTTCCAAACAATATTTTGAGCACAACTTAAGAATTTTTCAAAATACTTTGTGCCTAAAAATAATGTAAGAAAAATTATCATAAAATCAATTTTAGAATAAAAATCATTTTGTGAGTGTGTGATTTATTTTAATTGAGAGCTTTTTATTACTACTTACAAATAGTCTTAATAAAAATAAATAAATACCCAAAACCCAAAGACTTGAGAAACTATCATTCTTGATACGCGTCTTGGTATTCTTTTCCACTTTTTGCACGGTTGACTATTTGCAAAGCTCCCTTTTGTCAATCATCAAAACCATCCTGTCAAGGCATGTATTCACATGTTTGTCTGCACTGGGTTTTATTTACTTATTTTTTTTTTGTGCTTAAAATCTCGGTCTTTCGATTGTTAAATGTTCGGATTTTGGTGTTCAAACGATTGAAAATCTTATTATGTGAATAACCCGGTGAAAATCGTGACAAAAGGAGCCAAAACATTGCTGAATTTGTAGACCCCCGTCGCGACCCGCTTCAGTGCGGTTTTGCACGAACGACTCACCTTTTAGGCACTAATAATTAAGAATCTTGTGTTCAAATGATTGGAAATTTGATTCTGAACAAAGCCCAACAAAAATCGCGTGAAACGGATAAGAAACGAGAAAAGCCTTCCGACCCGCTTGCCTGCGTTCGACCGGTTCCACTGCGGTCGACTCCGCCAGAGGTAGGAGACGGAAATCGCTTCACGCGCTGGACAAAACCCACTCGCGGGGCAGGGAGAGTGAGAGAGAGTGCGGCCTCTACGTGAGTCCGTTTTCGACGCGGGTTTTTTGTGTTGTGCTCTAAATTTAGTGCTTGAATTTACTATATTTTTTCCAGAATTTTTCCGCTGCATTAATTATTTTTAAAATAATATAATACATTAAATTGATTATTTAATTATTTTACTGAAGAAAATAAATTTGAAAAATATATTAGAAAAATAATATGATACATTCTGGATTTAATGGTAGTGTTCACTCTCCCTGTAGAGTTGCGCATGATTGTATGCTATTATTTTTTATATACGTGTTTTTAATTGACTACCTTGTTACACTATAAAGTACAAAACATGTTGAGAATGCGAATTGAATTGATGCATGACCAGTAAGGGTGCTCATTTAATGATGTACTTGCCTGTTGACTGTGTCTTATCTATGGACAAGAGAAAAATGATTCCTATGCAAGAGTTTTTGTGCGTCGATATGAGCCGTTACCACCAAAGTGGGACCGCTTGTATTGATTCATGAAAATTTCTTTGTAGTTTGAGGAATGCTTTTAATCATTTCATGCAATTACCTGCCCAAAGGGGGTGGTTGTATGTTGTGGTTGAAAGTTATTTGCAGATGGAGTTATTGGGAAATGGATTGGGCTAAGGGATTGTCTGCCCAAAGGGGACAATTTTCTGAACCCAGTGTATTCTCATGGATTAACCCATCCGAGGTTTTGACCGAGTTTTTTCAACCTTGGTTGGTGCATTCTACCCAAAGGTGAATGTGCCATTTTACTGGCCTCAATGTGATAGCTTGTTTTATTTTTGGAGCTATATCTTGTCATATTACATATACTAATGCATTTGTGTTTTGTCTTAACAGTAAACTATTGAATATTCTGATACTAGTATTAATTTTAATAATTGCTAGTTTGATAAATTTTGAATTATTGAAAATTTTTCTTTTAATTTATCAAACATATTTGGTTTATGCTTGAGCACGTATAGTTTTATTTTGAGCAATTTAATTTAGTTTTGACAAACAATAAAGTTGTGTTTAGTTATATATAAAAGTATCTTTTAATGACCTTCTTGTCATTGGTTGTGACATGCCACATTGAAACTTGAAAATACTCAAGCTTATATGTGTTAGAAAGTAGGACTTGATTTGACATGAGTTTAATTATTGTTCTCTAACATTTATTCTATGAGCCATCTGAGAACTTATATAAAGTTGATGCTTCCGCTTTTGTTGGTCCTACACACAAGTATGAGTGATACACCTTTGGAGGTTAGTTAATAAAATATATATATTTTTGGTTATTGATGTGCATAAATAGAGAAATTTCTTCTTAATGAGCTTTTAACTCTCTCTCATATTTGTGTTTGGAATATGTATTTATATACGGGTGTGACATTCTTTTAGAATGTTGTGACATGAAAATTGTTGTGCTCTTTTATTGGAACAATTTTTGAAAAATATTTTTTATATCTACGTCATATTGTTTTCCATTGATGGTGATTATTGTCACAATAATTTTATAAGTATTTGGAAATATAATATTTGGTATATGTTGATTTGTGCTCCCTTAGAGTGGTACAAATTGTATAAATTTAGAGATATTTATTGCATGATTAATTCGAAAAGTGAATTTATAGATATCTCCAATGTGATAATATTTAATTTTGAAAAGCATTGTATAATCGTGTCTTTAATTTCCATTGAATGGTTAAGTTGGTAGTTATGCACATATGTGGTTCCATTTTCGGAATTTAATTATTTATATTACGGTATAATCTTTCATGGTTATTACTGTGATCAAGTTGGAAATTGTGGTGAGCATGTGAGAACGTTTCAAGTGCTTCCTCTTGCATTGTGATCTACTGTTTAAATGTGGTTATAGCTTATTGTTTGTGTTTTTCGCTGCGCAAATATTTCTACCGGAAAACGATCCAAATGTATTATAATTTATTTAATTTCCAGCTGATATTTAATAAATAATATATTGGAAAGAGAATACATCATGGTTTAGATATGTGCATGATGTATATGTGCTTGGCTGGTGTTATGAAAATTAATACTTTTATCATATATCATGTAATTTTAAAGTGTCAATTCACTTAATTGTGAAATATTGTTTTGATTGTTGTAAGTGTAAAACTTGTAGAATGATAATGGTTTTAAATTCATGATGAGTAGGGATGTTTATTTTTTAATGCACCTTCTTATGGACTGTATCATGGTTAAGGGCAAGAGATATTGATTCCTGGGTAAAAGCATTTCACTGATTATAGTGGGGATTCCCGCCAAAGTGGGATTACTCATTATTAATTGGTGGAATTTATTTTATCATTAGAGGAATGCTTCTGATTGTCACGTGCAATTTCCTGCCCAAAGGGGGTTATTGTATGTCATGATTAGAAGCTAATCTGCGATGAAGTTATTGGAGGTACACTGGTCTAGGAGATTTGTCTGCCCAAAGGAGATAGATCTCTAAACCCAATGTATACTCATTGAGTAACTTGTTATCGAATATGTTTGGTGAAGTTAATGGAGGTACGTTGGTGTAGGGAATTTGTCTGCCCAAAGGGGACAATTTTCTGAATCCAGTGTATGCTCATTGATTAACTCATATGAGGTTCTGACCACGGTTGCGACCTTGGTTGCGCATTCTGCCCAAAGGAGAATGTGTTGTTATGTTGGCCTCCAAATAGCTTGATTTAAGCTGAAATCATGTCTTGCCCTGTTTCTTACTTTAACGCATTTTAAGTTTTGCTTAACAATCATTTTTTTTAATAACAACTATTTTGCTTAGTTTGTTATGGAGCACTACTTAATTTATTTCATGAAAGTTTGTGATAAGCTTTTAGATGCTTGTGTTAGTTTGCTATATTTTTTTTTTTTTTTGTAAATTTAACATGTTTAGACCTTGACATCAGTGGGAGGATTTTGACTTTAGTCATTATTTGATGTCAAGAATGGTAATAAAAATAATTTATTGAAATATACGATTTTCAAGGCTTTTGTTTGTGGGTTGCGACTTTGAATTCGAATTTGTTATGCATCGGATATTTGAATTTCCTGTTGCAATTTTGAACTCCCAGTTGTTCGATTTTTCTGGTTCTTATATCAGACCACATCAAAAGTTATATGATTCGTGATTACTTTATTGTTACTTGTTCCATAGCTACTTTTGATATTTATGCAGATCTGTTGATATTATTTGCACATTCTTTTAAGAAATTACGGAGATCTAGCGCTTTGCTTTGTTTTATCATAATGATAGTTTATCTTTATTTGATGAGCGCAGATAAGGTACATAATAAACCTTTATCAATTTCAGTATGATTGTGGATTTTATACATGGATTGGAAAATCCTAATATTTTCAAAATGATGATAAAATTGGAGTTAATGAGCTCAATTATTTGTTAATTACCTTTATGATTGAAAGGTTTACTGTTAAGTTTGTCTGGGGAATAATAAACCTTTACTATATGGTATGTACAATGAACTTATCAATTATCATTTGAATTATATGTTAGCATAAAGAAAAATGGTTGTCATTCAAATCTTCTATATATAAGTTTTTCAAAGATTTTACTTGTAAGGAAAAAGGTTGTTACTCAGGGATGCATATTTGAAAGATTTAACTCAGATTTGAGCCACCTTTGACTTCCTTAAAATCTATCTTGTATTCATATTTCAAAGCATACATTGTTAGTATCCCGTTATATGTTGGTCTTTCCAAAGTTAGCTTCTTGTTGCTGTTATTGCCTATTTATTTATTAGTTGAAATTGATGAGTTGTTACCTTCTCATTCATGATTTAATTCTAGCAGCTAATGCTCAGATTAAGGGCTTAGTGTTTATGTGGTAGAACTATATCCCTCTATATATTACTGCATTATTTTCAAATGACCCCATTTCTGTTGGCTTTAGCCCTGCAACTTTGAAGGGTCGTTGTCTTGAGCCCTATGCATTGAATGCTTTGAAACCAGTGATCAGAAGCAATATTTGTCATGCAAAAGAATTGAAGAAATTGTTAATCCAAAGAGCTATCATGAAACTAAATAGATTCCACATGGTTAATCCTTTAACCAAGGGACTCTGCCCATAATTATTTATTTATCATTATTTTTGTGAACATGAGCTCTATGAGTTTGTATAATATGCTTGGTTAGTGGGAGTTTGTACTTTATGTCATGTTAGCTCTCGCATTTTTAACACTTTTGGTGTTTTGATAACATTTTCTATTTGACTTGAGAAATTAATTATAAATTGAATTATGTTATTATATACCTTTGTATATGTTTAACAGATGCAAAAATGTTGAAACTCGGTGTCGTTGGGACCACTATGCCAGTGGTCAACACCATGTAAGAGTTGTGGCATTACGGTTTTGTTAAACCATGAAGCTTGGTGTCGCCTGGACCACTGTGCCGGTGGTCGATACCATGTTGGAGCTGAGGCATTATGGTTTTATTGAACCATTTAGCTCGGTATCATTAGGACCATTGTGCCGGTGGTCGATGCCATGTTGGAGCTGAGGCATATTTGCAAAAACGTTAGAGCTCGGTGTCAATGGGATCACTGTGCCGGTGATCGACGCCATGTCGGAGCTGAGGCATCATGTTTTCTTATGAACCATATAATTTCTCTGGCTTTAATGCATTTGAGAGAAATTAAGGACTGACAAAGAAAATGACAGTATGGCTATAAGATCGTATTGGCATGCCATTTTCTTGCTACACTCCACATAGATGGCTAGTCGACGAAGTTGGTGGTATTTGTAACCATGGAAGGTGTCATGTCAATATAAGATGTGACTACCGCCATGATTCGGTATCATTTAGCTTTTGTTGGATGGAGTCTTAATTAGGTGTTGCATCTTGGGATCATGTGTTTAGTGGCCACGTTAGGAAGTATGTTATTAGCCCAAGAGTCGTTTTCAAAATGTTTTCTAAAAATTAAAATTGCACAATTGATTTTGCCCAAGTGGGAGAATGTTAGAATTATTTCTAATAATTCTTGTGGGCTACAATCAATTGTGACCTTTTAGTTTTCCAAAAACGGGCTAATGTTATGATCCAATTGATGATGCTCAGGCCCGCAAATAAGTGATCAATTGTAATGGGCCTTTGGACACCTAATTCTGATTTATGTGGGAGACAGTGTAGGCCCAACCACTAGGCCCATGATGGGTGGTCCTAGGGTTGATAAATAGGGAGGCTAGGTCCCCTTTGCCGTCACCGGAATCATATATGCTCGTCTACGGTTTGCCCCATTGAGAACCGAGAACCGGAGTTTGTGACCAGGCAAAGGAAGGCTTAGTTCGTGATTTCAGGAGCTCTACAAGGCAGAGACAGTTTCTGGTATTCGTGATCGTGTCTTCAACAAGTAAATGCTCTAATCGGTGTTCTAATTTTATATAATAGATCCTATAAATATTACAGCACACACTTGATTCTTTTTATTATTATTTTTTTGGAACATGATTCTTTTTATTATTTTATTAAGAGTGAAAAAGGCACTGTAACGATTATTTATTTTCTTTCTTTTACCTCTTTAATCTAACCAAATAAGAGGAGAAAAAGTTCTTTTTTCTATTCATTTTTCATTTTTCTCTATCTAAATAATATAAAAATTTCATTTATTTTTTTTAATCACCTTATTACTCTTATTTTCTTTTCATATTTAAGCTAAACTTCAAATGTGTTTCTTTTTCAGCTCTAGCCAAACCAAAAGCAAAATATCACCCGAGGTTTTCTATTTGCATCCCCTCCCCTTGTTACTTATACACTCGCTTTGATTTTTTTTTTTTCTTCTTCTCAACATACCCTCCCTCTCCCTTTCCCACCCGCCCCGCCTACCCCATCCCACCCATTTCCCTTTCTCTCCCCCTAGCCCGCTTCCCCTCCCCCCTGCTCCCCCTAGCTTCCTCACCCCGCCCCACTCCTTTTTCAATAGATGTGCTTCCTTCCGCAATGCAAACAAATTTAATTTTTTAGTGTAACAAAATTTTCAAAATGTAACTAAAATTCAAATTTTTAGATTGTAACAAAATTTTCAAAATAGAATTTGAATTACGGAATTTAATTTCAAAAACTCAAATTCATGCATTTCAGAATTAAAATTCTGAAATGTATAAATATATATATGTGATTAGCATTAAGCACTTCAGAAGTTTGATGCGATTATGTTGTCTAATTATCTAAATCTTTTTTTTCTCACATATAAGTATTGACATCACAACAGAGAGTATTGACACCATATTTTTTACTAAAGCACCTCGAAACACTCACTTTATTTGAAAGTTTATTTCTGCATAAAATTGTTCAAAAATAAACTTACAGAATAAAAGTACACATCCTGAGTGGGGGTGTAAGCTAGGACATGTTTTCCAAATTCCAAGTGTTACTTGTACGTTTGGCATTGTTTCCTAATACGACGAAAGCTACTCTGATTTCTGATCCCACCATTGCCTTGTCTTCTGAGGGAATACTGCAGTACTGGGACTACAGTCACGATATGTTTGCTGCTGCATGCTTGGTCCTCTTTCTTCGTACTTTTGTTTTCTCCCTCTTTATCCATTTTTTGGTTCGTCTACATAGTGATGGGTATATTTTGGGACTCTATCCTTTACAATAATAACAAAAAGCAAGTTGATAAAGATTAATGTGTGATTCGTTGTACTTGGAATACAAAATGATGAGTCGTACCAACAATCAACAACTTGAAGGGCTTTAAATATGTTTTGCAGCCAAGAGACATGATTATCAAATACTACACTTTTACTTAATCTTCACTACTTAAACAAGGCAAATTGCCCAAGTATTTATTAATGTATATACACAGTGCAGCACAATAATGTATGTAGCGAATTGCCATACTTAGTGTTATGGGCCGGCCTCCGAGCTGGGCTCCTAACTGGACCCGAGCTGAACCCAACCATACCCGAGCCCATCGATCTAGCAAGGCCCTCCAAATAATACTTTCTGAAGAAGGAAGCTAGCACAAAACCCGAAACTACCACTCCTATATAAAGGGGCTTGGCCCCTCAGGTAAAGGGATCTCGGATCTTTCACACTCTCTCTACGCTCTCTCTAAACCCTAAACTCATCTCTATGATGCGAGCACTATGCTCATCCTAAAAAGCCCTATCTAACTTAGGCATCGGAGTGCCTTTTGCAGGTACCCCACCCGCCAGTCTGAAGGAGGAAGGACATCACGCCCGGAGGAGGAGTACTCACCACTGAGCTCATCGCCCAACTACCAAGCAGAGGAGCAAAGGTACGACCTTGCACCATTTCGTGCTTTAACATTGGCGCCCACCGTGGGGCCCGGTAAAACTAGCCTGGGCCTCAGGGATACCAACGAGCAAGATGGTACACGCGAGGAGCACTGCAAATCGAGGATCGCCGCCAACGGACGCCCGAATGGAGAACAAGATCAGACCGATCAAACCCAAGCTGATCTTCGTGAAACAAATGTAGTCAACAGGCTTGACCAAATCATTATCACAGAGAAAACACTCGCCCAAAATTTGCCATTCTGGAACGTCAGCATAATATTTCTCACACTCGGCAAAGTAGTTTTGACCTCGGTGCATGCCAATTATGTCAAGAACATGGAAGATCAGTCTTCAAGCAAACACGATCTCGGCGTCTTCTTCGACCACCGAGTTTTAAATCAGGTGTTTTTCTTCCTGTTATATCTCCCCTCTAGTTATCATGGATAAGATTTTTAGGAAGGAGCCTAATCAATTTCCGCAAAAATAGCTCTAATCAGTTCTCGAAAAAGAAAAATATTTACGTTTTTGGCCATTCGATCTTATC
The DNA here is from genome assembly GCA_037113605.1 of Calophaca sinica. NCBI lineage: Eukaryota > Viridiplantae > Streptophyta > Magnoliopsida > Fabales > Fabaceae > Calophaca > Calophaca sinica. The sequence continues at coordinate 110,597,809 of CM073732.1, read as the reverse complement.
GTATATCGGCAGGTTAATTTTTGAAAACTGCTAGACATATTTCAATCAGACTGACTGACCAACCTGTGGCTTAGATTGATTCAAACAAAGAGCATCTCATAATCAATTTTGAATTATCACTAACATGCCATGTGACATTAGAAAGGTCGATTTCTAATTCTCAATAACGACATTATCCGATGCACGCCATTGACATCTAGTTTATGGCTACTATTTATTATCATGAAATCTAGCGTATCTCACAAGTTTGGCTACACGTCGAGCCATATATTAACAGCATATTATTATTGTTATTATTTAAAGAGCAATAAGTTTACTTGAAATCAGAATGATAGATTGCCTTTTTATAAGCGTTTGCCCTGTCCTATCCTTAATTAGGATTTCTTTGAATTCAAATCCGAGTTCTTTATGTAATGATTTCTAACAAATCATATCTTCTCTATTCAAAATATCCTATCAAATCTTTTATTAACTGCATTTTGGTGAGGTCAAGATAAAAATCAAACCTTTCGGTTCCTAAGAATCAGAAATGCAGGTCAACCATGCAAATCTTGGAAGAGATCAAGATATGCTTGGCAAAGCCCAACCAATCAACTTGGTCAACCTCATCCCAACTACCGAGCTGACCTTAACTATTCAGATATTCGACCGACCTCAACTCAGATAGTTGGATGACCTCAGTTATTTGGAGGAGCTCAAATCAACCACATTGCTGACCTCAACAACTCGGACGACCACAGATACGTCCCTCAAAACCAGGTGCTACTTTTCCATGTTTCTTTCAGCATCTCATCCTTAACTATGAACCATCAACGATTCGTGTCACTTTATTCTTTATTACCTGGAGCATTGTATAAGGTCTTCTCGCATGACATGTTATGTTTGCCCAAACTTTCGAGCAAGGTATAATTTGTCATTTAAATGGATGATGGACTTTCACATTGTTGATGGCTAACCTCAACAGATCAGTATATAGACAACCAACATGTGGATACCCAGTCCAGTACTCGGGCGACCTACCAGGCCCACCTCAACAATTTTAATATTCAAACGACTTTAAACTCGGCTACGTCGCTGACCTTGATTATTTGATGACCTCAACCATGCCACTTGGACAGCCAGGTCAACTACTCTCACAGGGAAGTATAAAACTCGGCTACGAGCACTTTACTCATAGCATAAAAATTAATGCTAACTTTATTACATCAAGTTGTTGCAAATTGTCTATACTTTGACAGGAACAGTGCCCCAAAACCAAAGGTCGAGCCTGCCACGGAGCTCGGCACCCAGTGTCGGAAGAAGCACGACCTCAACACGACCCCCGTGTGTTCAAAGACCCCAGGTTAGCATAAAGACCTGGCGAGCTCTAAAGCAGCTTGGAAGGTCGTAAGTCGACCTCAACACGACCCCCGTGTGTTCAAAGACCCCAGGTCAGCATAGAGGCTTGGCGAGCTCTAAAGCAGCTCGAAAGGTCGCCAGTCGACCTAAGCAACCCTTGTGGTTCCGAAGACACCAGGTCAGCATAGAGGCCTGGCGAGCTCTAAAGCAGCTCGGAAGGTCGCCAGTCGACCTAAGCAACCCCTGTGGTTTCCAAGACACCAGGTCAGCATAGAGGCCTGGCGAGCTCTAAAGCAGCTCGGAAGGTTGCCAGTCGACCTAAGCAACCCCTGTGGTTTCCAAGACACCAGGTCAGCATAGAGGCCTGGCGAGCTCTAAAGCAGTTCGGAAGGTCGCCAGTCGACCTAAGCAACCCCTGTGGCTCCGAAGACACCAGGTCAGCATAGAGGCCTGGCGAGCTCTAAAGCAGTTCGGAAGGTCGCCAGTCGACCTAAGCAACCCCTATGGTTTCCAAGACACCAGGTCAGCATAGAGGCCTGGCCAGCTCTAAAGCAGCTCGAAAGGTCGCCAGTCGACCTTAGCAACCCCTGTGGCTCCGAAGACACCAAGTCAGCATAGAGGCCTGGCGAGCTCTAATGCAGCTCGGAAGGTCGCCAGTCGACCTAAGCAACCCCTGTGGTTCCGAAGACACCAGGTCAGCATAGAGGCCTGGCGAGCTCTAAAGCAGCTCGGAAGGTCGCCAGTCGACCTAAGCAACCCCTGTGGTTCCGAAGACACCAGGTTAGACCCCTGTGGTTTCCAAGACACCAGGTCAGCATAGAGGCCTGGCGAGCTCTAAAGCATCTCGAAAGGTCGCCAGTCGACCTAAGCAACCCCTGTGGTTCCGAAGACAACAGGTCAGCATAGAGGCCTGGCGAGCTCTAAAGCAGCTTGGAAGGTCGCCAGTCGACCTAAGCAACCCCTATGGTTTCCAAGACACCAGGTCAGCATAGAGGCCTGGCGAGCTCTAAAGCAGCTCGGAAGGTCGCCAGTCGACCTAAGCAACCCCTGTGGTTTCCAAGACACCAGGTCAGCATAGAGGCCTGGCGAGCTCTAAAGCAGCTCGAAAGGTCGCCAGTCGACCTAAGCAACCCCTGTGGTTTCAAAGACACCAGGTCAGCATAGAGGCCTGTAAGCTCTAAAGCAGCTCGGCTAAGGTCACCTGTCGACCCCTGTGGTTTCGAAGCCACCAGGTCAGCATAAAGGTCTGGCGAGCTCTAAAGCACCTCGGCTAAGGTCGCCTGTCGACCTAAACAAGACCACTGTCGTTTCAAAGACACCACGTCAGCATAAAGACGTGCCGAGCTCGAACGCAGGTCGGAAGGTCCTACTCGACCTGAAATCGACCCCCGTGAGTTCAAAGACACCACTTCAGCATAAAGACGTGTCGAGCTCTAAAGCAGCTCGGAAGGTCCTACTCGACCTAAAATCGACCCCCGTGAGTTCAAAGATTCCAGGTCAGGATAGAGGCCTGGCGAGCTCAAACGCAGCGCGACAAAGACTAACCCCTGCAGTTCCAAAGATTCCAGGTCAGCATAGAGGCCTGGCGAGCTCTAAAGCAATTCGGAAGATGATAACTCGACCTGAAGAAAAGCCTAACCGGCTCCAACCATCATAGAGACCTGACAGCTCAAAACGATGCTCGGATTAGACAAGCACTCGACTAATGTTGTTACAGGGGACTAATGTTCCAAACTTTCAATTTGAAACAAGTCTTTCAGGGGGAAGCCACCCGAGGACTACACTACCTTATACTACCCAAGGACTATAGGAAAGCGTGAAAAGAAAGAAAGTAAGTCATCATCACTTAGTCAAATTTCATTCATAGGAAAAGGAATTGCAAGAGGTGGTTCTCGGATGAGCAATTACAAGGTCGGAACTAAAGAAAAACAAAAAGCAGAAAAGCACAAGTTACATAAGGGCATTCCCTTGGTTTTTAATAACAAGATCGAGAGCGATCACCTTCACTTGGGCCAGGCACCATCGAAACCCCCCTTAAAATTGGGGAGCACTGAAGCCTTTTTACCCCTCGAGATGAAGTCCAGCTCTCCACGAGCTCGGAAAGGGTGGAGCTCTTCGTGAGCTCACCAACAAAGACCAGCTCTACATGAGCTCGAATAAGTAAAGCTCTCCGTGATCTCACTAACAAGAAGCAGCTCTCTGTGAGCTCACCAACAAAGACCAGCTTCCCATCAGTACTTCAAATGTAGAGACCTATATCTCAACATGCACTTCAATTTTTCAAATTCAAGTACAATTTTTAGGTGGGAGTAGACCACCATAGGTCAGAGCTCGACCAATGCAGAGACCTACAGTTCAAACCTGTTTGGAGTTCTACCTATCTAAACCTTCAAGTCAAAGGTCAAGTTTAGGGTCGAAGCTCTACCCATAGTTCAAACCTATTTACAAGCTCTCCTTGTACTTCAACTTAAGTACTTATTAGAGCCCGACCTGCTCGGAACTCATCCTGACTGGAGCTCGACCTGCTCAGAGCTCATCCTCATCTGAGCTCGACCAGCTCGGAGCTCATCCTCATCTGAGCTCGACTCAACCAGTTCAAAGCTCGATCTGCATTTTAGCTCCCCGTGTTCAAGAGATCACTGGGCAGATAATTGGAAGATTGCAGTGATCTGGATGACCTCAATATTTGCAGATAATTGGAAGACCGCAGCGATCTGGATGATCTCTATCCATGCAGATAATTGGATAACCTCAAGTCGCGCATCAGATACCAGCTCATACCTCATAGGTCATCTCAGGTTTTTGATATCATACCTTGCATATTAGATCATTCGACCTACTACTCTCAAGAAGTAATTATACTATTTCAAGCTCAGCAAGAGCAGTTCTATGATGGGATCAACTCTTATAGGGAATTTGGAGAAAACCAAATACTTGCACTCTAAACATGCTCAGCTGATCGGCAAGCAAATCTAGGGGGTGGACAGGGATAGGACGAGAAGAACCTTGTGATCACTTCTTGGCGACCTTTGTAGGAGAGGAGACGGTCAACACATTGGAAGGGGTCGACCCGAGAACTTGGGCGACTTTCTCTTTCTTGGCCTTCCACCCAGCTCGAATTCCGACCTAACGAAAAAACAATTAGACCCTGTACCTTTTCAGGCAAAGGGTCTAGGGGGCTTGTGTTATGGGCCGGCCTCTGAGCTGGGCTCCTAACTGGACCACCGAGCTGAACCCAACCATACCCGAGCCCATCGATCTAGCAAGGCCCTCCAAATAATACTTTCTGAATAAGGAAGCTAGCACATAACCCGGAACTACCACTCCTATATAAAGGGGCTTGGCCCCTCAGGTAAAGGGATCTCGGATCTTTCACCCTCTCTCTACGCTCTCTCTAAACCTAAACTCATCTCTATGATGCGAGCACTATGCTCATCCTAAAAAGCCCTATCTAACTTAGGCATCAGAGTGCCTTTTGCATGTACCCCACCCGCCAGTCTGAAGGAGGAAGGACATCACGCCCGGAGGAGGAGTACTCACCACGGAGCTCATCGCCCAACTACCAAGCAGAGGAGCAAAGGTACGACCTTGCACCATTTCGTGCTTTAACACTTAGCATTTCTTTTTATTTTAAACATATATAAATGAGAACTCTGAAGTTCACACCAAGGTTATCAAAACCGGACCGGATACTGAACCAATGTAGGCACTGGTTCAAGGTTCAAAGGTCGGACCGAGGTCGAACCGGGGTCGGACCGGAAATGAATTAAATTATATTTTTAAAATTTTTAATATAACATATAAAGCACTAATAAACAAAAAATAACATAATATTCATAACATCACAACATAAAAAATTAAACTCTGCTTAAAATGTTATAAGTCAACATATAACATGCAAAAATACATATTAAACTAAAACAAATATGTTATAATAGCATTTTAATATTCAATAATCACAAATATTGTAATGTAAATACTCTCATAATAATATTAATATATAAATTAATTTTAAATTTTATTATAATATGTAATTTAATCCATCGACGTAAAAAAATGGATAAAAAATCTCTTATATGTCAAAAATAATGTAATTTACCATTTTTTAAAAAAATAAAATAAAAAATTAATTTTTTTAAGAACCGGCCAGTTTCTGGTTTTGCCCGGTTTTTTTTCCGATTTTCCCAGTTTTGGCCGGTTTTCCGGTTTTTAAGCCGGTTCTTCTGCAGTCCGGTTTGGAAATCGTAATTTGAGAATCTTAAATTGATATATTTGGTATGAGTATTTTTTTTAAAAAAAACTGGGACCTTTGATATGGCCGGTCGCTTGTTCGATCCCCTCCCGCTCCCCTAAAAAAATAAAAAAAATAAAAATTGGCTTATCATATTGAGATTAGAAATGGATGAAGAATGAGCTTCATTGAATAACAGATTAATGATCACAAAGGAGCTTATAGGAGTAGTAAGTTCAGTGTTAGTTACAATAAACAATTAGTTAACCTCCCTTCAAAAAAAAAAACAAGCAATTAACCAACTGTCTAACCGCTAGTTAAGGTCTAATATCCATCGTTAACTTCCCTTTCTACTTCGTCTTCATCGACCAAGGTCTGCCATGCCAAAAATAGAACGGGGGAGGTAGAAATAGGGAATGGAACTAATTCGATCGAGAGAAAACGAAAACATCGATGCAATGTCATTCGTGATATTCGTGATGTAGTTTCTTCGAGATGTTTAGCATTTCCCAATGTGCTACTTTTGTTCCAATTATTGAATTTTTTTTCCCAAGGAATGAGACCAGAGAATAGATATCGGTAAGTAGCCGAACAAGTCATAAAAGTAGTAGCCTGCTGTACAATGTAAAAGCCTTATGACTTTCATGTCTTAGTAAGTAGGCCTTTGTTAAACGCGCCTCCCCCATTAATTTTCCCACCTCCCCTCCCCAATTGACTGACGATATTACCCCTAGTGAATTTGATACGACACATCACTTTCTTAACGAATTTGAACGTCAACAAAGTGACGCCCGTGTATTTTCCAACAGCAAGCACCACTACATGTGTCAACATATTGACGCTGTGGGGTGGCAACAAGTTGACGTCCTATTGCGTCACTTAGTTGACGCGTGTGTGTGAAATATGACTTTTGCAGCTTTTATTTTATGGTTCATTTTGATTACTATGGATTCCATATTTCAGTCACAAATAGACATCATTAAAAGCGAGATATAAAAAACGACATAAGTAATATACGTCAAACTGTCATCCATTAAATATCTTAAGTACAAAACGACATAAATAAATAAGTTGTCTTAAATATAAAATTAGGAAAAGCCTAAAAATATACTACTACGTCTGCGTCGATGTAGAGACCGAGCCCTTGCTTCTCTTCCGCTGATATGTGCGCATAGTGGGGGGACGGGGAATGGCTAATCTAGCCAGCTCCTGCATCAGGTACCAACCAGGTGTATCAGGCTGCACCACCAAACGCTCCTGCATCATCGCGTCCATGATCCAATGGACCCTCTCCCATCTCGCATCCTACATACAATGAAAACAAATATATTTACTGAATAAAATTATAATTCTAGCAAAGGAAATAAACAGACACTTCATACAAACTTACATCAGTAGCAGCTGGTGCTGGATCTCGTGCTGGACCAGCTGGCACAATTGCTGGGTAGATGTATGGGTATGAGATCCTGCGGAACCACGCCATATACCCAGCCTCCACTGCCGACAAGTGAGGCACGACCCGATGACCAAGCTGGACCAAGTGCTGATCAAATGCAAACCACATACAGTCCAATGCCTCTGGACTGATAGGCTGTGTAGGATATCACGCGGATCCCCCGGGATGCGCTGTACGTGTCTAAACTGCCGCAAGACCCTGTCTGGTAGGTATGGGACCATTGTAGGACCAAACTGAATGAATCCCCTATACAATGTAATCGGCTCCCAGCCTCTCGCAACTTTGTGCTCCGCATAAGGCTCCCATGTAACGTCGGCATCTGTGAGCCTATCTAATGCGTGACGACGGTATGGCTTCACCTTTCTAGAACCCCTAGTCAATTTTCACCAGCTAGCTCGGGGCGCCTGCTCGACATAAATAGAATCTAACTCCCGAGATCCGAATGCGGCATGCTGGAAGTGCTCGTATATCCATGCATGTACGAAAAATATTAACTCATGTAATATTGAATTAAATTTTAAATTTTAAATTTTGAAAATCTGTAAAACATAAAAATTCGTACCTGTAACAGCGTCGCATAACCTGCCAGTTGCCTCGTCGCCGCCCTGCTAGCCTCCCGGAGCTGGTCATACATAAATACAAGGGCCATGACACCCCATGCATAGTTGCCGACCGAACTGAGGTCTCTGAACATGTCCAGGTAGGCCACCCGCATCCGGGACTGGCTCTTGTTGGCAAAAATGGTGCTGCCAACTAGGTGTAGCAGGAAAGCCCTCGCTGCTCTATCCCACTGCTGATCCCTGCAGCACCTCGGGTACACCTCATCTCGAAGCCACATGAGGCTGCACAGCGGTCCCTTATCTGTCTGCTGCCGTGCCTCAGGCATGGGCACGCCCAACAAGGTGTGCAACCACTGAGCCGCTTCCGCCTTGTCCAAGTCTGGCATGTTGAAAAACGTCCCCCTCACTGGAATGTGTAGAAGCTGGGAGACATCATCCAATGTGATCGTCATCTCCCCAACTGGCAGGTGGAACTACAGGTGTCCGGCTGCCATCTCTCTGTAAATGCACTGAGCAGCCCTTTGTCTACAGTGTTGTAGCTAATGTCACAAAGGTCTCCTAGCTTAGAATCCTCCATAACCCCCTTAATCTCCTTCACAACCACTACCTATACCACGGTTTTGCCGTGGTTTACGATCATCAACTCGCCGCGATCATCCTAGAATCATCAAAGACAAGTGTCAATTGCATTCAAATGTCAAATGAAACCAACAAAATAGTAACTTCAACTATTACTTACCACGCCAGTCCACAATGCTGTGGAAACGTGATCAACATACGAGAGAAGGACTGATGTGTCCTCTGGGCCTCCTGGGAACGAATCAGGAACAACATCGCCGGCCTCCTACTGATGAGAGGCAGCCTCGGTCACATCAACGGCAGTTGCAGCCTCAGGCATAGCACTACAAAAAAACACTGGATTACCGACGGCCTAAAGCCGTCGGTAAGCTATAAAAGCCGTCGGTAACCCAATTTTACCGACGGATAACCGACGGCCTAAAACCCGTCGGAAATATGGTCGTCGCAAAGGATTACCGACGGACTCTTCTTTGCCGTCGGTAATACCGACGGTTATACCCGTCGGTAAATGACGTCGATTCACCGGGCAAAGCCGTCGATCGCTAATCTGACAAGCGGTTATACCCGTCGGTAAATAGCGTCGATTACCAAACGGCAAGCCGTCGTTAGATTTCAACGACGTGGACCGTCGGTAAATCTGAAAGCGTTCAAGCGGCTTAGGCCGTCGTAATCAGAATTTTTTTAAATAAAATTTATTAATAAATTAATTTTAATTAATAATCAAATTAATTTTATTCTTTAATTAATTTACTTATTTATTTGTTTAATTATAAAAATAATTTACTCTCATATTAAAAATATTTATTTATTAATTTAATTAAAAATTACTTGTAATTTAATTTAATTTAATTTAATTATTAATTGATTTTCCATATATAAAAATTTGATGACGTAAACTAAAAAGCAAATTAAAAAAAGAAAACATAATAAATAAAAAAATTCAACAAATAAAAATCAGTAACTAAAATAATATCTGAAACGAAAAAATGATATCCAAAAATATGAAAAAATATAAGTACAAACAGAACTAATAGTCCTGGTACTCCTGATCATGATCGAGATGCTCTACATCATCTGCATTATCAACATGACCATGAGTATGCGGAGGCGAAGGCGGAGACGGAGGCGGAGGTGAAGGGCGGAGTAAATTTCTTTGGCGAGCTAGCATCTGGTACATCTGCTCAATTTGCGGCCTGAGTCAAAAGCTCCTGCTGCTTTGGGCCACGGTCGCTTCAACTCGACTATCTCCTGGTCATCATGGCAGAGCGACCGATGGCGACACTACTACTCGGCGACTCTCCGGTGTGTGGCGGCGGGCCCCTTTGTAGTTCTTTGGCAAGGTGCCCAAACACCATATAGGCGACCCTTCTTCTTTCCGCCAACCACTTCCGCCCAAACCCTCAGCGGTGTAGATAGATCGTCAGGGCTCTGAGATGTAGAACATGATGAGCTCTGAAGTCTAAGCTGAGACATCCTCTCCTCAAACTCCTCCTGTTAAACAAACAAATAAGTCAAATCTTTTTTTTTAAACAAAACAATATAAACATTATTAAAAAAATATTTATTATATTTTATAATTACCTGAGTCCGCCTCGAACGCTCATCAACGAAATCACCAGTACTCCTCTTCGTATGAGTTGCAAGATGGAGCTCGTGCAACTGAACTTCTCTCCCCAACCTCCTCGACTGAGATTGTATTAATAAAAAAATTTAAAAAAAAATAATAATAATAAAATAATAATAATAACAATTTTATAACACGTACAAGTCTAACTGCGTGCTGCGCCTGACTGACACTGCCGCCAGTGTGCAAGCTGCCACCCTTCTCAGAGGCCCTATTCTTCTTGGCCTTGGTGAGTACTTTGGAACTCGGGGTGTTCGATGCGCTACCATTCTTTGCGAGCTCGTCCTATCCACAGGTGGCGATCCACGATGCGGGCATCTCGAAGCATGTCGAAAAGCGGTGGGAGGCCTTCATATGAAAATTCTTCTCCATCGGCTCCTCATATTTTTCCTCCCAAGCAACCCTAGTACAGTATCAATATAAGACATTATTAAACATAATTGAAATTTCTGAAAATAAAATAATATGCAATAAAATAAAAATTGCGACTTACTCTGAAAGAATTAAACATATGGTCCCGCTCAAAATCCTTGATGTCCCAGGTGGGCCAAAACTCTGGTAATTCTCCTCAATTGTTGTTGTGATAGCTAACGTAGCAGGCTTTGAGGGAAGAAACCTGAACAATAAAAACATGTTAAATAAAAAAATATATATATATATACATGTAAATTAATAACTCGAAAAAATTGCAAATACTTACCCTTTACCAGATGGCCTGATAAGAACTTCGACCATCATACAACATCTCTCAAGTGTTAGGCTCCTGGCCTCCCCCTTTCAAGAACCTCCTCTGCTGAACCTCCTGCTCCTCCCGTCACCCAACATCGGTGTCATCGGGTGTATGGCGTACTATAATCATGGTCGGATGATGAGCATCGCCACCGGATCGAGCACAACATGGGAACTCGAGCGCCATGTGCAAGCTGGAACCAGGGGTGGGGATCATGTCAATGTGAGGCAAAGGTGCGAACATGCCAGTGCATGTAGCTGGTGTCGAATGGGCCTGAGTCTGTGTAGGTGGTGCAGAAGGCTGGCTAGGTGCAGGAGGTGTGTCAGGCTGTCTCGGCTAGATGTACTAGGACGGCGTGGAGAGGACAGCGTCGAAAACCCGATGAGGTCACGCCTAATGATGGTCGGCCTCTGACGACGAGGGGTCGAGGCGTGCCCTTCCCTTCCATTTACCACCACTGGGTGATGCAGAAGTCGGCTCTGAACCTCCCCGATGCCATAAAAGTCTATAGAGCAATTGAATAATACTTGATCATGAAATATTATATTTAAACATATTTTTTTACAAATGAATTCCATAAAAATAAACAAGTTATGAAAATAACTGACAAATTAAAATATATTGTTACACATTAATTTCTCAAATTGTAAAAAGTTAAACAATTTCAATCTGCCCATTCTGCCCACTCAATTTCGGCATCGTCTTCAGATGTTGATGGTTCTGCCACTTCTTCATTTAATTCCTCATCCCCATCTACATCTTCATATGTGATTGGATTGTCACGTAGTCGAGTAATGGGTTCCACTTCATTTACTACATTGACATGAGATATCTCATCCACTTGATAAGCCACTTCTTCCTGTGTATCATCTGCTTCAATGCGACCACGTGGTTTTATCTTTATTGCGACACACCAACCTTGTTTGTCACTTCGAGTTGATGGATAAGGGAAATAATACACTTGTCTTACATGTTGTGCCATGATAAACAGATCAAACATTTGGTATCTTCTGCTCATGTGTACGTCAACAGTATTATATTTTCGATCCACTCTTGTGTCTCTATTTGACGGATCAAACCAATTACAATAAAATAGCACTATTTTTTTAGTATAGTCTAAAATATTGTACGTCACTTCATATATATGTTGAATCACGCCGTAAAAGTCATCTTCACCTCCATCTGTGGCACCTTTTACATAAACCCATTGTTATTGTTTTTTCCCCTCTGTTTTTAGTGGGTTTGGAATTTGTATCCATTTACAAAGAATGTGTGCCATTCTTTTACACGTGATTTAGGACCATGAGATAAATTTCTCAAGTGTTGGATTTTAGGGATTACGCCTCGCTATACACTGTGTACACACCATGTGCAAACAAATTATGGTTCCTATTTTCAAACAATATTTTTGTATTTTCAAACAATAAATAATAATAATAATAATATATATATATGACTCAAAAAACATACCTGGTTCCTAAACCACGTTGGGAAATATTCATGAATATAAGCGAGAAGAGTCTTATGCGGCTTGTGGGCTTAGTTAACAAGAATGCCCTGATCAAGTCATTATCAAACAAATGATCAAGAGCAATTGTGGATTAAAGAAATTGAAAGTGGTCAAAATGATACATACGATAGATCACGGTGATATACGCACGGTTGATCAACATGTGAGCGTGGTGACTTCCACACGCCGCGTTATCCGATTATCCACCTCCTTTCCACCATGGCGTAGGAAAGGCAAAATCTTTGATAAGGCAAGCGGGTGTCTTTCACTTTCAATTTCTACTTCGTTCCTACTATTTGTTGGTGTCAACATGAAGTTAAGTAAAATAATGGGAGCAGAAATGGATTGTCTCACGGTGTAAGTAAGTTGCACAAATAGATCCTTGACCCTGGCCTTATTTTTCCCCGACCGTTTTGAGTCACCCATAAATCTACAAAATACCAACGTTGATGATAAAAATTGATACATTTAACCCTTCAAATAAATATTTATTTTAGAGAATACTTTATTATAGTACCTTTCGAATGGATACATCCATCTGTATTGAGCAGGTCCACCAAGCCTAGCTTCATGTGCAAGATGCCTTGCTAGATGCTCCATAGAATCAAAGAAAGCGGGGAAATATTCTCTCCAACTTACAAAGAATGGCGGTATGTTCTGTTCCATCCTTATGAGATCATCCTCTCTCGATTGTCGCGAACACAAATCTTTAAAGAATTGGTGAGTTCGATCGGTGGATTTAAAACATTTGTGACAGGAACTAAATGCAATAGGAAGTAAACACTCCATGAATACATGACAATCATGGATTTTCATCCCAATCATGGTTCCTTTGTTCACATCGACACATCTTGCCAAATTAGAAGAATAACCATCGGCATCCGAAGTTCTTTTATCCACCAAACCAGGCCCGACTTGGCTTCCTCGGCCAGTTAAAGAGTAACGAGGCTTTGGGTTTGAGGTCTTCCCATCCGGTGATTCGTCAAATGCAAGTCCTTTCGCCTCTGATAAAGTGGTAAGTCTAGTCGGCCTTCTCATTGTCTTTTGTTTCTCCTCGGCGTTCATCAACGTGAAAAAACATTGTCAAAAAAGTTCTTCTCAATGTGCATAACATCAAGGTTGTGTCTCAATAAATTATCTCTCGGTATGGCGGATCCCAAAATACTTCTTTTTGTCCAATTATGCCATTGTCCATATCCTTCAAATCGATCCAATTTGCCAAAATCTGTGATTTTGGCGGTTCCATAACCACTTTCCCGGATACATTCTAGCGTCGACCTTGAGGCGGGCCATCTAATTCAACTTCCCCCTTCTTGAAAGCGTTCTTATTAGTCTAAATGCATGATCATCCGGTAAAAACCTGCGATGTGAGTTAAACCAATAACTCTTCCCCCCAAATTTCAAGGTAAAGGCCTTTGTATGCTCCATGCAATGCGGACATGCCATTTTACCATGGGGACCCCAACCAGACAACATGCCATATGCGGGGAAGTCATTAATGGTCCACATAAGCGCGCCTCATTGTAAAATTCCTCTTTAGTGCAATATCGTACATCACAACACCATTCCACAACCTTTTGAGATCGTCAATAAGAGGCTCTAAATAGATGTCAATACCATCTATCGGATTATCTGGACCCGGTATAACACAGGTCAAGAACATATAAGGCTTAGACATGCACATTTCGGGAGGAAGATTGTATGGGGTAAAGATAAGCGGCCAACAAGAATAAGGTTTAGCGTGGATTGAACATCTGAGGTAAAACCATCGAGCATAAGCCAAGTCGTACATTACATGGATCTGCTTTGCAAAATCGGGATGCACACGATCAAAGTGCTTCCAAGCTTCACCATCGGAAGGGTGGCGCAACATACCTGAAGTGCTTCTATTCTCATAGTGCCATGTCATTTTGTCTGCGATGCGTGGTGATGCAAACATTCTCTGCGACCTTGGAATAATTGGCAAATAAAACATTGCCTTCACTGGAACTAGTTTTTGTCTACCCGTCAGATTATTAGTATGTGACATATACCTAGGCTCACCACAAAATTTGCATTCAACTAGCGCACCATCGTTTTACCAAACTCATTGTCGTAATACAACATACACCCTCTCACACAACAATCAATCCTTTTAGATTCCAGCCCGACTTGGACACTAAGCTTTTAGCCTCGTAATAACTTTTTGGCAAACCATCTTTGATAGGTGACGAGTCAACATCATTTTAGTTCACGAGATCCAAGCACGCCGGTAGCACCAGTTGGACTTAAGAGCTAAGAGCCTCACACACATTGATAACTTAGAGTCATAGACCCTTCAAACAACGGCTTATTTGTTTCTAACAATAGATTATAAAATTTTTGTCTTTGTCTCATTTAGAAGTTCATCTGTGTCATCATCTTTGTTGCTCCTCGAATAACACGTTCACCCCCAGGCATCACAAACCATATCTTGCATCAATTCAATCGCTCACCACATCCAGAATCGTAGCTTGAAGCACCTTCGCAATTATCACCAACCCCTAAATCAACGTGAGGCAACTTTTCACCATGTGTAGTCCAAATCCGATGAATTAAGCCTAAATCCAGCGAATACGGTGGTGCATGACCTCACTTGGGCTCTTAATCATACTGATCGCAATTAAAGCACGGACATCTAATCCCTCCATTAGTTTTGAAATCTTTATGTGCCATTGCGACTTGGACAAATCACGCAACCCAGTATAAAAATCTGGTTTCAAACCCCTCTCCCGGATACAACCTATCGTACATCCAACTACGACTCGAAAGAAAATATTCCATCTTACGCATGTAAAAAAAAATGACAATTTCAGCGACAGCGTTCTTACAACCGCTCTCTTTCTTTAAATGGTATGACCTATCCCATTCGAGAAAAAACTTTTTGAACTTCGTATAATAATCATTCCTTAATTCTCGTATCTTATACTTGACAAAATTTATTGACATTTCCCATTGGTCTCTGAGTACACAAAATGAACGATTATGAACACCGCAATCAAGTATGCACCAGAGAACAAAAGGAAATGAATCGAACGAAATTTCATCAAATATAAAGATACGAGAATTAAGCAACAACTATTATCACGAGTAAAGAAAAAGTTTTTCCCAAAGCTGTCCGACTTGGACAATTCAAGGTTCAATATACAATGAGCACATGGTACCTAAAAGAGTATATGAACTCAATAATATATTAAACCTCAAACGGGAAGCTAAGGCTTCTCTCCGATACTAATAACAACAATCAAACATCCATTTCATCAATAATTAAAAAGTAACATGTTGAAAGTTGACATCCTCTTAAAGGATAGAATTAAACAAGCAGAAGTGGCAAGGGAAGCATAAATCCTTTTAACAATTTTTGTTTTCATAGTGGTTTGGCTTGGTATATGCCATGCAATTAGAGCTCCTATATGGATGCAAAATTAGGTTGTAATATCCTTGCTTTCCTGTTGATTACCTAGGAATCCCTTAAGGGTAAATCCTAAGAAGGTAGCTACTTGGAAACCGATGACAAAAATTAGAAAGAAAGGTGATCTTTCTGCTACTAATAAGGAAGATAATTTTAGTGTTGATATATAATGTCCATTTATTGGAATAAATTAACACCTTGATCTTCTAAAACAAAAAAATAAATAAAGCAAACAAACTTCAACCTCGAGAGCATATTGAACATGCATTCCATTCTCCTGGTAAGCACTTTTACAATTGGATTTTCTACGTGGGTGTGTAGCAGCTGGCGAGATTTTGCTAAAAGCAAAAATGTGGGTGTGTGTGTTATTGTGGCAAGGATATATAGTGCGCTTTGTTAAGGGTATAGTTATTTGACCCCACATTTGACATCACAAGGTACAAAAGGCAAATCGTACATCTCTAGCATAAAAGCGACCATTCCCAAGGGATCCATACAACTCATATTCTCACGTTATTTTAGGCAAAATAACTCTAGAAGTCATTTATGTTAATTTAAAGTTTCAAGTTAGTCATTTATCTTTTTTTGTTTCAATTTAGTTTCAAATTTATAATTTTAATTTTGAGGCAAAGCGTTGGTGATATAAAGCGAGAAATACATGTGTGCCACAAGCACAATCTGTTGTATCAATTGTGTCACAAATTAGAACTCAACAACTTGTTGCAAAAAGTAAAAAGATCAATTTGGCCATTCTTGTCAACAAAGGCTCCGCCCACAGGAGTTTGTATTACTAAGTTGCCCTTTAAAAGACTAAAATTGTGGTGGTAAGAAAATTAATTATAAGGATAAATTAATATTATAAGACAAAATAATGAGTAAAAATTGTATAGAGACTAAACTTTACCTTAAACATAAAATATATGAGAGAAAAAATAGCACGCAGTACACGAGTTCAAACCCTTGTAATATTCGAGTTCAAACATCTCAACTCATTTCAAACCATTTTCACCCCTTTCTCCTGTTCACCTTAATTAACTTCCTCTAATGTGAGTATTAATACTATTCCTTTAAGCTTCTTTAACTCAGCTCGGTGATGGCTCCCCAAAATAAAAGGAACATATTAAATACAATTTCTAAATAAATAAATTCCTTAAATTCATGGTATATCGGTTTTTAATTCCTAGTTTATTGATAAATAGTTTATTGAATAAAATGGTTGTATATGGCGGAATAATAGATCATTACTATTGGAAATACATAATTTAATTTCAGGATGTAGTTGCACTGGCCAGCTTCTTGATGTTATTAAAGAATAAATTCGATTCTTGATGTTTTTGAATTGATGTTGTAAAAACACAGTTGAAATATGGTCCCTCAAAATCATTAATGTTTTGCTTTTTGGTTCCAAAAATCTTGGGTTTTTGGGAAGCGGGGAATCAAAGGTGCACAATCCACGATTTTTAGGGGATCAAAAGTGCAACTAAAAAACATAGGGACCAAAATCGCCAAATTGAAAAA
The DNA here is from genome assembly GCA_037113605.1 of Calophaca sinica. Classification (NCBI taxonomy): domain Eukaryota; kingdom Viridiplantae; phylum Streptophyta; class Magnoliopsida; order Fabales; family Fabaceae; genus Calophaca; species Calophaca sinica. Next base: position 110,580,833 of record CM073732.1, on the reverse strand, counting down.
GTTAGGAGATCAAAATCGCAAAAATTAAATAGGAGGACCGAAAACACCAAATTGAGAAAATTTGGGGACTAAAAGTGCATTTAAGCCAAATCTTTAATTACATTTGTTAAGTTTTAATGAAATTTTTATTTGATTCTTGATTTTAAGAATATGAAAAGAAAACATTATTGCATGACATAAATACATTTATATTGAATATATGAAACACATCCTATTATTTTCTATTGGTTTTATTTTTATCACCATAAACTCATTTCTATTTCTCTTGCAACTTTCCAAAGCTATATATCGGTTACATTTTTAAAACAATTGTAGTAATAGTTTATAATTAATAATAGTAACCGAAAGAATATAGTGAACTTTTGAGCTTTGAATTTGAATGGTTAAGAGGTAATTTTTGGAATCCAATGTACGAATTCTTTCAGCTACTCTTTTCCGTTTATTTCCTTTGGTTACTATTATTACATGCATTGTATAGGATTAAGTATTATATGTGTCATGATTTAATTTCAACACACATACTCTTTTTATTTTTAAAGGCAAAGGAATATATAATAATAAAAAGGGCACCCTACCCAAATCTGAGAGGGATCAAAAACACTGCCTAACTAAAATAACTAAATTTGTTGCTTTTGGATTATTTTCAAAGCAATCTCCTATAGACTCCTAGGACATCAACCCACTTTCTAGTAGGACAATATATAAGCGGCCTAACTCATAAATCATAATAACCTACAATTAAATTTTGGTGTTTAAGGGATGCGAAAGTAAGAAACACTTGCATCTGCATGGGCTACTTCAACATTAACATAATGTCTACTTCAACATTAACATAATTCTTTTTCTAATTATGTTATCTGTAGTTGTTTTAGGAATTTCTTGTGAATTCTATTGCAATTTTATCTAATATATGACTATCCTTTAATGACAAATCACAATTACTTTTCCAAGAGAGTAATTCAACACACCAGACATGAATTCTTTGTCTCTTAATTTAGTTAAACATAATTAGATAAATGTAATAATTACATGCTAGTTTTGCTTCACAAACATATCAACATAAGTTTAACATAGTTTAAAATCGAACACCCATCCTTGAAACCCTAGCTAGCTAGCTCAACACAATTATATCGGACATCTGACTTCCAAATTGTAAAGCCAAAGAAAAAAAACCCAGCAGTTATAACCCTTCAACAATCACCAAATACAAAAAGACATATATATCGAATAAAACCAAACCAAACCCGATCCATTAACACAATTGCATGCATAACCTGCAATTTGCACTCAGTCACACTTATAACGCTGGTTTTATCCAATCAAATTGTCATTGTCTCAATCTTATAACAACAAAATAATCTTATAACATACATCATTTCAAAATTCTCTATGTGGAGAGAACTATGAAGGAAATCAAATAAATATGTCGGTGTGGGGGTCTCTCAGCCGACCCTTTTCCACCCAATGAGTAAACCGACATTTCGTTAGAGTGTATACCTCAAAAAAAGCTTCTCCTCAAATGTCAACCTGGATATGCCAAAATACTTACTTCTTCTCGTTCAATATATCCAGTCTGTCTCAAATCGTACAATCTAAAAGCAACTGCAAACAGACCAAGAAAATATAATTGATATTTTATTAATACTGATGGTATTAAAACAAATAATGTAACAAAAAAAACAACCGCAAAATGCTTCTTTGTGGAAGACACCAAAGAAGTATAAGGATGAAAGACACCAAGAGCATGCACAAACTCCTCAAATTCTATAACGCCATTCTTTTTTTCATCAAAGACATCAAAGACCTAGAAAATTTTGCAAGCAATAAAATGGACTCAATTAAACAGGTCTAAAAGCAAGAATAGCAGTAAACAAAAGATCTTTACGCAAATTAAGTATATATATGTGTAACCAAAGCATTTTATAATTACGGATTACGAAGGGAAAGGGAGGGCGAGAGTGCAGTTTTTATTTCAAACAAATATTCTCTAACAAAGCTTGGATAATATGCATATAACATCATCTCATGATACCACTTGGGTATGCCATATAAGGTCGACATAATATCATAATATCATGTAAATAGTAGTATCATGCAAACAATCTTCATAATATCATGTACCAAAACAAAATCTTCATAAATTAAAATTATTTGTATGATCGATTAAATACAGAAAATGCATTTCCGACTTCTCTTTTCTCCACCTTCCCTTGCCCCGGATGGAAAAGCGAGAAAAAGTAAGAACATGGAGGCGATAATCAATTGCTTATGGTATTTGATTATTGAATTTGAGAAAATGGAAAAGACATACAAGCAAATTGCGGCCAAGCAACATCACCAATGTAAACTTCTTAAATTGAAGAAATTTTATCTAGTTTTTAAGTAAATTATTATTTTATTTTTAATAAAAATATATAGGCCTTAATCGCGTTATTAATTACATTGCACAATACCACACAATCAAGCCAAGACCCTTTGTTTTTTTTCTAACCAACTCTTAATTATGGAGAAATTCTACTCAATTTTATTGCTAATGAATCACATTCTGTTTTAGCCCTTATTGTTAAAACAAAAATTCGCGAATTTGATAGGAACTAATTCTAAGAGTTTTGATTTTTGAACGCCCCACAAAATCAACACTCATCTAACACCTCTTATTCTTTCTATCTCTTCCTTCTTATCACACCACCTACATGTCACATCTATCACTCCTCTATCTCTATCTCTATCTCTATCTCTATCTCTTTCAAGGTGTAGAGAAGCGTTCGAGTGTCCAAAAAATATTTTCCTAGCTTAACTAGTTCAGCAGTAATCACGGTAAGTCGGACTTTACATTACATATATATGCAGGGGAACAAAATAAATATACATCATAGTTACTTATGCATATCATCTTCTTGATACTTCCTTTCCACAAGCCTTTTGATATCAAAATCAAAGCTTGATTAGCTCGGCAGTGATCAAATACAGTAATAAGAGTCTAAGAGTCAACAGCCAAAACTAAATACACAATCAGAATGACCTAAATGAATTTTAGAATGTCTACAAAAAATTTGCATCGAAAATATGAGGCTATTCATCAATATCAAGGCTACATGCTAGCATTTTTAAAAATTGGCAGTTAAAATACATTTATCTACTAAAATTTGCAAGATTACCACAATGTATCAACCCACATAATTAGAAATCAGTAGACATAAACATGAACCTTAAAAACAACGTAATTGGTGATAAGAGCAATAGAAGAGCATGTTTTATTTCCCGCTAAGGGAAATCCATAAAAATCTCTCATTCACAGCCATAGTGATGACGGATAATGAACAATTAAGCAACAGGATTGATGATCTAAAGGAGCCATACATCAAGTACAAACAAGGGTCATGTACCTTTTATCAAATATAATAACCTAATATAATATTAAGTCTTAACAAGAATTACAAACACACCGAACAACCGGTATCACGATTCTCAAATAAACAAGATTAAAAGACATAATTAATTTTTAACAATTTCCATATTTTTGGACACTAATAAGGAAACTGGGAACAAAACCAAGAAGGTAATCTTCAAATCCTAAATCATTATGTCCTAATCAAATTCAGACCAGTACTCACAATTATGTAGGACTCACAGTTAGGTTATAAAAAATAAATCCATTATAACTCGCGATTCTAGTCCACCACTTGCGTGTGTGCTTACGTTGACATCAAAGAAGTTATAATTTCAGCAACCACAAGTTAAAAAAATACAACAAAAATAAAATGCCGCTTCAATTAACCTACCTCCTCACGGCGGAGTTACGTTCGGCGGCGATCTGGCGGAGGCTGCGGCGGAGGCGAATGAGGTATGAAAGGTGCAGTGTCAATTCCTGAGTCACTAGTGATAACGAACACGAGCGTAAGCGGACTATACAATCACTTCATAAATAATTTATTCTAACGATGATAGCATCGAACCGAACATACAATCAAAGAATAGTACCTTTTAAATCACGAGAATTTGAAGAGTAGCGGTCGTGGCGACGGAGAGGGAGAAAATGGGGATGGAGAAGGAGAAAAGCGGCCACTGGCGGAAGGTGGGCGTGCGACCCTGGAAGAGGCAGGCGTGGTGGCTGCGCGGCTTTGGGAGAGGAGGAGGGCGGAAGAGAGGTGGTGGTGGCGGCCCGGCAGCGAGCGAACGAGAGAGGAGAGAGAAGAGAAGTAAAGGAGAAGCGAAAGAAAAGGGGAAGAAGCGGTTTTTGTCTGGTCAGTATCTGGACTTTATCGGCGGCCAAATTAACATTACAAGCGGGCTAAACCCGTCGGAAACTTTCTCGGGTTTCTGGATGGCTATTTTCAAATACCGACGGGTTAATGCCGTCGGTATATGAAAAAGCGAAGCGAAAGAGGTATCTGACGGCCTTTTACCGGCCGGTCGATGGCCGTCGCCAAAAACACTTTCCGGCCTGGCCGTCGGTAACGTTGAGCGTATGACGGATTGGACTTACCGACGGGTAAAGCCGTCGGAAAAGCCGTGTTTTTTGCGACGGCCACTGACCGTCGGTAAAAGGCCGTCGGTATACCCGTGATTTCTTGTAGTGTATGCACGGTAGGGGCAGCCTGAGGCACAGGCACATCGACGGCAGGGGCAGCCTCAGGCACATCAACGGCAGCGGCAGCCTCATGCTCGTGAGTGGCAGCGCGACGACGCGTCTAGCGGGGGTTCTGGGTCTGGCGCTTCTTGTGCTCCGATGCAGTCGGTGGTCTTCGGCGAGTACCATCCGCTCCAATATTAGTCTTTACCATATCTGTATAAAAGTTGTCAAACACAAGCAATATATCAGAGTCAAGGAGCAAATTATGCATCAGCAAAAATTATCAAGTTGACGCACCAAAACGTCAACAAGTCGACGCACGAACGCGTCAACAGGTTGATGCATGTGCTAAATTGGACTCTGGAATTTTTACTTCATGCGTCAACGAGCGTCAACAAGTTGACGCACGAACGCATCAACAAGTTGGCACATGAAGTAAAAAATTCCAAAGTCCAATTTAGCACATGTGTCAACTTGTTGACGCGTTCGTGCGTCAACTTGTTGATGTTTTGTTCAAATTTACAGAAAAAAATTAGGCGCCATGAGGTTACCTTCTCCGGTGACGACGACCGTGTCTGAGGGGAGGAGAGGCGAACCTTCTCATTCCCGATCGCGACAGGTCTTGGCTTTGAGAGAGGGGAGGGGGAGATGTGCGTGACAGAGAGGTGGGGAGGGGACAAAGTGAGGGATAGAAGGTGCTGTGTGAGAGAGGGGAGGGAGGTCGGGGAAGATAGGGGATCGAAATGGGGGAGGGGAGGAAGTGAGGAGTTGATCGAAATGAGGGAGAGGAGCCGAAACAGCGCACGCGAAGGAGGGGGAGGTGAACGATGGGAGGAAGGGAGGTCTGAGGAAGAGGGGAGGTGAGGAGGTGAGTGAATCAGCAGGGGTATAAATGACTTTTCATGGGGGAGGGGAGGTGGCAAAATTAAGTGAGGGAGGTGGGAATAACAAAGGCCTAGTAAGTATTCCACACGTATATGGTCAGCCAACTCAGCCCATATACTCTGGCCCTGATTTCCAACAAGACTAAACTTGCATTTGTACCTCCACCCTCTTTACCTCATTGGCTCACTGGCCTTACTTCTACTACATTTTTTTATTTTAAGATCTTTGGTATTTAAAAAATATATTGAATTCCAATTAATTCCAATCATGATAGTAATTTCATAATTACAAACGAGTCATTAGAAAAAATGTGCAAAACCGAAAAAGACTGGTACGAAGGAACGAGTAACTTATTAGTTTAGAAAATATATTGAATTCCAATCAAGTCACATAGACTCATTTAAAGGAGAAAAACTTTTTAAACACTTATTTTTTTTTATTCATGAAACTCGAATTTAAAACATTGTTTAAAAAGCCCTTTATCACTTAAACAAACAAACATTAGTATTTTTTCAATTTTAATTTTTTATTTTCACTAATAGTTATAAAAATATCACATTATGTTTATTTTATTTAAAAAATGTGTACAAAAATAATAAAAATTATAAACTTATTTTATTATTTATTATAAAAATTATCAAAAATACAAAATGAAAAAGAAAAACATTTTACAATTAATATTTAAAAAATAATGATTCTCAAATTAAACAAACTAGTTAGCTTCCCTAATCTAACTTCTTTTAAATTCTTACTATAAAACACTACAAATACAAATAGTAAAAAATGTTGAATGATTCACCCAAAAAATTTCGTATGCAAATTTAGATATATAAAAATTATGAATGGACACTTTAGGGAATTTGAAAGTTAGGAGGGGAGAGGAGGAGAGGTGAAGGTTTATGACTAATCATTTATTTGTAACTAGACTCTGTGTCCCGTGCGATGCATAGGTTATCTGAGAGTACTATTAAAAAGGTAATTTATATGGGAATACTATTAAAAATGTAATTTATATAGGAACTGTATTAATAAGCAAAATTATAATAATAAATAAACTTCATATTAATGAGCAAAAGTTCATAAAATATGTAACTTATATTAGAGAACTGTAAGACAAATACAAATTTATATGTCGACAATGAAAACTCAACTCATAGCCAAAGAAGCACTTAACAATTAACAATTTCAAACTGAATTCAAAGTTACAAAAACTCAAATTCTGCACTTTGCAGTCCTAAATAAGCACATGTTGAAGAATGATTGAACATCTCCTTCCTTTTGGTGGTACATACTCGTAGCAGCTGCAACTCTTTCTTAGGCCTCCACAACAATCACATTGGCTATTACTGTACTCTTGAAAAATTTACAGTACTCTTGAAAAATTTATAAAATATGTCAATTACTTAACATATATAATACTATTAAAAGAATAAAATTATGCTTATCCACAAAAAGGGGTCAGTGAATATTAAGCTTACTGATCAATGCATAGCTAAGAATTTTTTTCAATGGCTCATCACACATACAGTAGAAGATATCAAGATATAGTTTCTTTTTGAATAAGAAATAAAAGAAAAATTATCAAAGGGGAAAGAGTAGTAAAATCAAATTATGGCATATCCTATCAGTGTGCAAAGATTCATGTGCAAATACCTTCATTTGTTTTTGCAAAAACTATTAATTTAATAAAAATCCGGCATGGAACCCCAGAGTAGGTAGCCTTCAGCGGCCTAAAATTTGCTTACCAGTTGTCAATATCACCATAGTTATATAGCCTGTGCAAATAATCAAAATGTTAGTAAAACAATAATCTGCATAATTCATCAGATTATTGATCTAAGTGAATCCAGCGTGCCATAGGTCCTTCAATTGTTCCTAAGGCCAAACTCCAATTGGTGGTTGGGAAAATACAACAGAAGGAATGGGTCGAGAAAAGAATGAATATAATACAATATGTTAGGAGACAGTGATGAATTACTAAAATAAGGAAGAGAATATGCTACCATTCAACATTACATGCAACATCATTCAACATTACATGCAGCATCAGAAATAAGTGATTAAGTTAACTTTAAATGGAAAAATAAAACAGGAAGCTAGAACATAAATATATGCACAAATGAGTAACAAAATAAACAAATTTTGCATAAAGAACACTTAGCTGTAACTATTACAACAACCATCGGTAAGATTTATCCCACATAATTGTACTTGCATAAACTCATATTTAATACTCCGTGATGTTAGAGCTTTGCAATTGAGCTTTGGCAATTAATCAATGCCTCCCCTCATAATTTGGTCTAGTCAAAACAGCCCCTTATGGTGGTATAGTGACACTACTCCCAATGCATCCAACAAAATATGGTATTAGGCCCTCTTTGTACCTGCAAGAACATACTCTTAAGGGTTCCTCCAACAAATTAAATTAGTTTGCTGATATAGTTAGGCATCCACCTTCAAGAGCAATATGGGTCATTCATGCTTGCCACACATCCCTAGCATTAACAGTAGGTACACAACATATATACAACATCCCAAACATAAAAGATTGGGCTTAATAGTTGAAAAAAACAGGCAGAGAAAAAGGGATGGGCTGAAGCCCAAGGTCCAGATGAGGGACCAGAAACAAAAAAAAAACGTGTGTTAATAATAATTTATGATTATTTTTGAAAAAAGGAATAATTAATAATAATAATAATAATAATAATAATAATAATAATAAAACTGATGGGTTAAAAAAAATGGGAAGGGTATTAAACGGGTTTCATTTTAGAAACCCTAAATCAAGATGCTGTTATCCCTCTCTCCACCCCTTCCCACAACAAATCTGCATCTGACCACCCGTCGCTCAAATCTGTAAATCTTCTTGTAGAACCCGGTATGTCATTTGCGTACTTAACAGAAAACTGTTTATCAGCAGTGGCCTTCCAGTAGAGGATGGGGAAGGCTTTGGCCTTTGTTTTGAAGTCGAGGAGTAGCGGTGGCCGCTGTGCCAGACAGGTCGCCAAACCGGTTGTGGTCGCCGTGGACAGAAACTGATCTGTTGTTGTCGGGTTATGAACCGAGGCGGGGACCAGTTCATGTTAGCAATTGCAGTTTTCTTAGGGACCGAGAGGGAGGGGGAGAGCTCGACGGTTCGAGACGCAGTGCGGTGCGGCAGTTCGCGGTGGTGAGTGGCTCGCGGTGGTGGGCGGGTTCTGGCAGTGTGCGGCTCTGGCGACGTGTTCCCGGCACGATGGTGATCGCGACGGCACAGTAAGAGAGACAGAGCACGCGGTGGTGCTCGTGATGGCTCCTCCTCAGAGAAGGTGCATTCACAGGTTCTAAAAACTCTGTTCTTCTCCCTTTTCTCGTTTTTTTCCCCTTTTGATCTGCAGTGGAAGAGAAGAAGCGAAGACATTTTTGGTGGTCTGAAACCCTAGCAAAGTGAGAGACTAAATTGTGATGGTGAATGGTGATTGATGATCGTGGGTATATAAAGATGAAATGGTGGAAAGGTGGCAGAATAAATAACCAATCGATCGAGAAGCAGGGAAGCAAAAACAGTGGGTGAGATACCAGGGAGCAAAAACAGTGGGTAAGATGAGGCTGTTCTCCATCCCTTTGCATTAGCCTTTGCGTGTTTCTCATTTCTCAGTAACACAACCATTGGTTGATTTCCATTTAATCATTACAAAACAATCAAAATCTCTGTATAATATCTTACATTTATTGGTTCTTTGTGAGGCACCTTTAGAATGCCCAATTTTTTCCTTTGAATCATTACAAATGAGATTTAGTTTCATCATTAAATCTCTGCATACATATTGATTGGTTCTTTGTGTCATCAAAATCTTTTGATATCTTTACAATTCCTTGTGATGATGGATGGATGCAGAACCACACATGCCTTATGGATGCAAAACACACATGGCTTGGCCAATGAATGTGCATCCTTTGCAATGCATGGCTAACATACATCAAAGGAAAGGAGTTTGGGTGGGAGGAATTGGAGGGAAACGCAGCTCGCTTTAGAGATACTAGTACTTTGACCCGTGCGACGCACGGGTGAGTTATATGGGATAATTCTAATATTAATGCAAATTGTGGCAAAATATGTATAAGTAACTTATATGGAAAAATGTAAATATTTGTGCAGATTGTGACATTGTCATGTTGATCAAAAGAAAAAACATGTAGCATTTGAAAGCTGCAATACTACAAGATCAAGTGAAAAAGGTAACATAATAAGCACACATCAAAGTTTAAACCACCAATCAAACAATAACGGTTTAAACTTCGTTTAACAAACAGAAATTAAACTGCTTTACTGCCAGTATTGGATTTGCCAATTGTATATACATTGTTTAATTATAAGAGATAAACCATAATAACTTCATTGTCTATCAACAGAATAGTATAATAGAAAAAATACCATATTTTGTTCAACCAAATAGTTGATCTCCTAGACATATTGATTCCAACTTGCTTCCTCATGGAAAAGAATGCAACTAAGTGGTCATGCATAATAAAACTCCCCCAACAAAGAAGTGAAACTGATTGAAGTTCTAGAAATAGAGGTTTGTATTATTTGAGAACCAATGTCCAATTACCTCTACTTATTTATGTATGGTCTCCTCTATTTGTAGCTATCATTTTGAGAGCCACAGAAATTGCTTCACGGGCATATTCAGTCATTATTGCATCTTGTGAACTAGATTGTTGCTCAACTCCTTCCTCTAGTTTGGTAGCATCCTCTAGAACATTTTCTGTTACTGCTTCCATTGCATCCATCTCCTCTTCCTTTTAAACTCTTAGAGCAAAATCTAATCCACCATTCAAGTTTGGATCCACAACAAACTCAACAGCAGTAAAACCACTTCCACCCCCTATCGCCAATAACATTTCCTAGAAAATAGAAATACAACAGCAGTCAATATTATCAAATACTGAATCAGTATCTATATACACTCATATAGCTGAACTTTTTTAGCCTTGAGTGTCCTGTTCTTAAGCCCTTGCATTTCCCAAGCCCTCTTTCTGCAGACAAAAGCAACAGACCAAAATTTGGTCAATCATCTTGTGTCATGATTCTATAAGTTAGTCAAAGTTGTAGCTTTGAATAATGGGTTCAATCAAATGCCTTTATTTTCAAATCTGAATGATGAAGGAAAGCACATATCCAGAGACTTCAGGTAAACAAATAAACAAATAATGAATAGAGAATTAACATATTATTAACACTGAAATAAGCTTTAAACATTTTACAAAAGAATTTAAATGATGGGTTCAATCAAATACCCCTGTTATGAAACCTGAAAGATGGGGGGAAATCGCAGATGCAAGGGAAACCAAAGATAGAAGTGCATACTACAAATGAATGGAACTTCTAATCGAAATGATAAAAGCATTCATTAACAGGAAATCCAACAAATCAGCAGGAAGACATTCATCAACAACAACAAAAAAATTAAAAAAATTAAAAAAATTAAAAAAATTAAGGGGCACAAACAGTTTGTGTTCATCTATGTCAGGTTCATCTTGAGCAAATGTTGATGCACAAACAGTTGCTACTTCTGATAAAACAGAAGCATTTGAACTATTGAATGATAACTGGAAGGATAGATGCCATAGCAGAGTCTATCCTTCCAACAATGAAGATCATCGAACAAATAAAAATTTATCATATATTGGTACAATAGGGCATCCACATGATCATTATATTTCTTATAGATTAACAAACAAATTAGCCAATGGTATGATCTCCATGCCCTGTGAATAAATTCAGCATCGCTTTAATTGTAGCCAATGAGAACAACTTAATCTAGTAGCTCCATCAAAGCTAGTTTCAGAATATATATGCCTTCACTCAAAACACAAACATATTTAACAAAATCAGACACCCACACAAACTTCTACAAACAGGAAAGCAAACACATGAACCAATAATGAATTGCATGATAAGTCATAAGGATGAATGAGTAGTGGCTATTCATCCCTCTATAAGCACTTAGGAATGCTACCTTTTGTATTTCAGTATGCTCGTCCATCTCCTTGCTTGTAGCATATCCTTCAGGAACTTGCTTTCTGCTAAGCACATCTCTCACTGAAATTGTTGGCCTCAAACCAGGCTTTGGATTATTGTTAGCTGTTGTTGACCTCGCTACATCCGGTAAAGAAGAATCTTGACAAATTCCAGCTTGATGAAACTTTGCTTTCTCCTTTATATCATCCTCTGGCATCCATTTCTGCAGAGCCTCCTTAGCAGCATGTTGCTTTCTGTTTGCAGTTTCAATTCTGCTTAAAGCACCAGTCAAAGCGGTTTCTTGTGTAGAACTTCTTGCTGCCTCCTCCAACTTCTACAAAATAGTCAGTTTAGAAAAGTTAATTTTACAGTAATTTCTTTGATTCAACAAAAGTTAATTTTACTTATGAAAAGAAAAAGCTTCAATAATAAAAAAGTTGAAGGCCTTTGTTGCCTTGACTCCATATTGCTTCTATCCCTACCAAAAACCCGAAGAATGTGAGCCCGCGAAGAATAGAAAACAAATTGGAAGTGGATATTTGCAATGCCTGCATCAGCATAAATTGATGTACTTGAAAAGTAACTTGATGTATACTAACTTGAATATATGTTATTAAACTTCATGTACTAACATGAATTCTAGATATTAAAATTTCCTCCATAAAACCTGAAAATTTGATGGAACCTTTAGATTGCCACAATTTTCTAAACATCATAAACAAAATTAGTCAAGGAAAACTAAAATACAAAGAACAATAATAGGGCACAAATAAAGAAATTTGATCACAAAATTGCATCTGCCCAACTAAGAAGGAAAGAATGAATAATAGTCGAAGAGACTTCGGCTGACACCTCCTCTGTGTGCCTCTCCTTGCTAATGAAAGAAAAAAAAATAGTGAATAATTTTTCCAATTAGAGAATTACAGCCCCTAAATAATTATAGGTATTTGTTTCACATATGAAGACGAAACTCAAGTAAACTTATAGTTAGTTCTTTCCCATCTGTTAGCCTATGTTTGGTTGCGAAGAGAAGTTGTGAAGAGAGAAATAGGTGAGAGAGAGTGTGAGAGGAGAGAAAGAGGTGAGAAATAGAGTTGATTTGGGGTATTGTTTGGTATAAGATAAAGAGAAAAGAAATAGAAGAGAAAGAAATATTATTTTTTTAAAAGGACAAAAATGCCCTTATATCTTTTGTCTTTATTTGCCAATTTAGTTGTATATTTAATAAAAAAAATAAGCACCCAATATTTTTGACTCAAAATCAAACTCTCCCTATCTTGCAGCTAGTTTGCAGCCTAGCTTAGACCTCGTTCCTCATGTACAACAACAAAATCGAGAATCTTCATTTTTTTAATAATAAAAAAAAACTCAACCCATATCTCACTGCACAGAAAAAATCCAATCGGTGCATATTTGCAAACGAGAATTGGAACAACCACTTTTTAGCGAGAATGAATTTGGTGGAAGGGGTGGGATGCTGTTGAGGAAGTCAACTGGCAGATGACGACGTTATGGCTGGGACGTGGTGGTCGTGGGAGGATGAAACGCACAAGGTCACAAGATGTCTCGAGCAGATAATGGCAAAGGTAGAAAAATGATAAAAACGCTCCCTTTCTCTGCTCTTTCTTCGCATGTGAGCGAAGAAGCTGAAAAGCAGTGGGTCCCGCACGTTTTCTCTCTTTCTCTACCATTTCTTTTCAAACCAAACGAGAGAAGTTGGGTCTTTCTATACAACTTCTCTCTCAGCAACCTCTCTCTCCCCTATTTCACTCATACCAAACACACCCTTAAAGTGATAATCTTGGACGACCATCAACTACCCAGATATATTTAACACTTATGTTGTGTGTCCTGCATGTCCCTGCCAGTGAAAGAAAAAAAAAATTATTAATAAGAAGCAGAATTGGCAAAACAGAAAAAGAAAAAAACACCAAGGAAAAAGAAGACTGAGAGAAGAGGGAGATTGGGAGGAACCAATACCAATAGAGGGAGAGTGGATGGCAACCGTCTCGCCCCTATCTTTGCCTATGTGTGTTGCTCTCGGACCGCTCGAATTCCCCGTCAAAGCTCACATGTGTTTAGTAATTTTCATTTTATACAGCATCCTTCCAGAAATTAAAACCACAGATAATGAAGTAGGAACCAACTCACTCCCCAGTGTCCCCAGACTTCGGGCCAATGAGTTTCTTCAAGAGTTACTCCATCGAAGCATTTAAAACCACTAAATATATGAATAGCCCTTCCTCGACAACTATATAGCTGTAACAAATGGCAACTAATACTGGAGCTATTAATATTGCAGGATTTTTTTTTAGGGTAATATTGCAGGATTTGTTATCATTGGAGTTGCGTGTTGTATAATGAATATGAATATTATACGCTACCATTAGTTTATCCCACTAATCTATCCAGCATGCATCGGAACTATCAAAACACTATTATGTCAAACCAATTACCAAAGCAGTCTACGGATTGTCACACAAATTACTTAACATATTATTCCCCATTTAATCTACCCAACCAATGGCACTACTATCATCCAACTCCATTCAAAGCCTCAATATTTTAGTTTTCAGCTAGATAAGAACAAAAATGTGGACTAAATGAGCAGAAAAAGAAGTGAAGAATAACGAATACTTGAAATTGGAATATTGGAGTCTGTGTCCAATGTCCTACCAAGACTTGTTCGAAATGTATTACGCATGCGATCTATGTCTGCTGTGATTTTCTCGAGCTGCAGAGGAGAAAGTGATAAAGTTAAAGCAAACTCAATTAAGGTGAAATAGAAAAGAACATAACTGCATGTCTAATATGAAAACCCATGACAGATTCAGTATGTGTAAAGATGGAGCACTTTAACAACAAAGAAATACAAAATTAGAAGTAGCAATTTCATTAAGCAAAAACAGAATTAAAACATGTTTGCAGTTTCAGAACTCGGATGACACCTTAGGTGGAAAGCTTCTTCTTGATTTTGTTCCCCGATATTGAATTTCATCATTTGAAGGAGTAATATAACCATTGACATTGTGTAAAGTGGAAATGGACTTGGAATTTTTTTTTCATTGTATTAAGTAATTTGGCAAGATTGTAAACTATTAGCACTGGATGTTACAAACACTTGTGCATTATATACAATGCAAAACCAAATTGGAAATCACAAATATTTCCTATTTTCTACTTCTATGTATATATGTGCATTATACACAATACTGGAAATCATATATATACATAGAAATAGAAAATACTTACAAATGCAAAACCGAATTGGCAAAACCAAATTGGCAATACGAAAGGATATGAGACCATAGGCTATAGCTAGACTGTCTATATTGGGTTGCTTCATTGCTCTTTATCATTCACAATAATCCAGTTGCAACTGACAGATCCTTCCTCGAGTTCCTTTCAGCCATCATCTTCCTAAATTGGGCTGCTTCATTGCACTTCCCAGCCAAAGCATATAAGTTGAATAGATGCCAACAGGTTCCATCATATTAAGTGAGAGAAATATTCTTGCAAAAATACTGGAAATAATAAATGGATGATACACTGAGATTTTTTTAAATAATTTGTGAAGTGGCAAATGAAATAAAACAGCATATCCATTGGAGGAAATATATCATTATACTCAACAACAAAAAAGTAATTATAGGAGGAGAAGAAGGTCAAATACAGATAGGTCATTGTATCTACACACTTCCGTACATTTAACTAATCAAGGAATATAGACAATGCTTTGTTCCCTCCAATATGTACATTTAACTAATCAAGGTCTTAAATATAGGCAATGTTTTGTTCCCCCAGATGAAGCCAGCTCAATTTGCAACACACAGTCCAAAAATCCCCACAACTATATTAAGCAGAAACACGACCAAATATTCTTCTGAGACTTAAATGTTCTTCAGTTCAGACACGTAATCACTAAATAATTTAAGAAACATTACGTAGCATCTTTTGCTAAAACATTGCCTTAAAAGGAATAAGGGAAAAAGGTATAGGGCCATGCCTTTTATGATTCCCAATTATTAGCAAAATCGTAGTAATTATTTAGGGCCTAAATCATTTCCCAGTGTGATAATTTCAAACTAAAAATTTGATCTCTTGGAGAGTAAATGTAGTTGCTATCAGAAGAATAAAGGAGATGACTAAAAAATAAGATTCAGTTCTCATTCATTCATTATATAAAAGGAGATATTTTTAAGTTTTAAGCAAGAATACCAATGAAACCAACGAGAAATTTACAACAAAAAAACCAGCCCCAAAGGTCAATCTAAACCCAAAGGTTTTTCTAACCAAATGACAAAGCGAGAAAAAATGTAGGTCGGAATATGGAAAATTAGGATTTGGCTCCTCTAAAGTGAGTAAAGTTTAAAGTGAGTAATCTTAACTATTAATGAGAAAATCAAGGGTTAGTTTGTTATGCATGTATATGTAATATCAACCCTTGATTTTCTCATTAATGGTTAAGATTACTTACTTTACACTCTAAAATGAATTACTCAATTTAGAGGAGCCAAATCCGGGAAATTAGACCTCCGTAAAAATGAGCATATCTTTTATAGTAGTAATGAAAGAAAAATAAATTATTTCAGTAGACAAAACACAATAAAGATGCTATTAGCATATTACATATAGAAACAAAGAAAGAACCTTACCTCATGTACAACGAACCGTCAGAAGGAACTCCAATAAAATCGGTATTACTGTCACATAACACCTAACAAACAGAATTTGAGACTGTATTTGTATCTCTAATTAATTACTTAAGCATTAAAAACAAAAAATTAATAAAATCCAATTTGAGAATACCATAAGTCGGAACCAACGATCGAGAATGAACCCACGTAAAATCGATATGACATAACAACTGTATTGATGAAGTACATTCATCACTCTACATCCACAGTAACCAAATGAAACACATGCAAAATATTAAAATCAGATCAACTGGACAACAATATGACAGAAAAGAGCATTACGAAACAAGCTGAAAGAAACCCTAATCCCTCTTTTGCGAAACTCATAAAGAAAAATCACACAATGCAAGAAGCGAAAAGCGCACAATCAAGAGCAGAGGAGAAGAGAATAGCTGTAATCACGAATAGAAGGAAGTGGTAACAAAAATAGAGGAGCTTCGATCCTCCAGTTCAGTCATCATGTAAAACGAAATGCATCAGGAATGTAAAATCGGTGATTGCCAAGTTGCTTGGATTTCAAAACGAAATGCTTCATCTTACAACACAGAGTATAGCTTCGATCCTCCAGTTCAGTCACCATCTGACTATTTTGCGGTTTTGGTGCATCTTACGGTAGTGGTGGTTGCAAGTTATGGTGGTTTCATAGTTCTGCGACCAGAGAAGGCGATGTAGTGACTGGTTTGGGGTTGATCGGAGGCTCCGGTGATGATGGCGAGGTGAGGAGATAGATGAAGAGGATGGGAGAAGAGGTCGCGGAAGTGAGGAATGATCGGAAGAGAGGTCGCGGAAGTGAGGATGGGGTTGATCGGAAGTGAGGAGGAGGTGAACGGTGTTCATTGGGTAGAAATTCGGTGCCACGTAGCTGACCAATGAAATCCTGTACAGAGCCAGCTTGCTTCGCTTCATTTTAGTGGTGCAAACAGTAAGCATGATGTGAGTTGACCTTTATACCCCTATAGGTTGGGCGGGAGAATTTTCTCGGAGCTTAAGCCACTGTATATTTATAAAAGATAAATATATGGAGAACAATACCCTCCAAAACCTTCGAAAGTCCTCTCTTAATTTAATTTTTTGAGTTCCCCCAAATGTGATAAGGGCAAAGCTGGAAAGAAGCGAAAATCTTTCTCTCATTCCTAACTCTTTCTCTACTAAATCATTCAAAACAAATATCGTGTTAACGGGTCAAGGGTTTGGAAAAAGAAAAACATTATAGGTAATTGAACAACAATGTACAACAAAAGATCAATATCATAAAAGAATAATGTTATAAATCTTTATCCTTGTGTATAAATGAGAAATATTTTAATAAATATAATGTAGTTAAACATGATACTTATGGAAAAGTTGATTCAAAATTGAATTACCTGTTGTATACTAGTATGCGATTTATTACAATTACCTTGTATATTTATTAGCAAAATAATTTTAGCTCCTAGAATAGCTCTTAGGATATTTGTACATTTAACAACCATTATTAGCTAGGAAAGTTGACATGTCAATATGATGTGTGTGTGTGTATATGTTATTATCATTAAGAATATACGATTTGCAATTGTCTTCATGTTATCAGAGCGAGGAGCCATAGCAGGATCGTAAAAAGCTGTTAGGCGAGAGAGAAAACTATGGTACCATAAAGGCAATTACAAATCGCATCTTTTAATTAATAATAAGGGATACACACTCACACACATCATATTAACAGGTCCTATTTGTTTTTGTTTTTTTTACGAGAATAGGTCCTATTTGTTATAACTTCAAATTTTCAAAACTCACAAAACATATACATGTTCACAAAACATATACATGTTCAATTTGTGGAAGATATTTTTCCCTGCTCCACTGATCCTATTTCTTCTCCTAAAATCTCGCCCCTCTCACCTATTCAACAATTCTCCTGATGCCATCCCTTTACCATCGGCCAATCCACATTTAAAACAAATCCCACTCATATCACATCCCCCTCCCATAATCACGCCCCCTGATCCCACTCCCTCCCAGATCCTTTTAACTTCGGTCATTCCCACCTCAAATCAAAACCCAATCTCATTCAATCCTTCTCCCGACATCATGGCAACCAACACCATCTCCCCTCCAATCCTTACACCTCCACATCCTACAAACTCACACCTATCTAAACCCACTCTCAACTTACCTTCGCGGTGTGCACATTATCTCCTTCTCAACCTGTTTTTGAGACATCTCTTCCAGCGCCCTCAACTTCGATTCACCATGTGACCACTCTTGCGAAGGTTGACATATTCAAACCAAAGAAAGTTTTCTCTGCTACTAAATATCCACTACCACCATATGTAGAACTAACGTGTGTGAATAAGGCCCTTCAACATGGTGAATGGAAACAAGCTATGTCTGATGAGTTTACTTCTCTAATGCACAACAGTACATGGTCTCTTGTTCGCTCTCAGCCTCACTTCAATATCATTGGCAACAAATGGGTGTTTCACTTAAAGAGCAATCCAGATGGCTCTATTGCTCGTTACAAAGCGTGATTGGTCGCTAAGAGATGTCACTAACGTCCTGGTATTGATTATAAAGATACTTGCATCCCTATCATCAAACCTCAAACAATCAAAATGGTTATATGTATTGCTCTTTCCAAAGATTGGAATCTCTTGCAAATGGGTGTTAATAATGGATTTTTAAATGGTACGATCTCTGACGAAGTTTACATTTGTTCACTAGTCTTATTCGAATCATGTATGTAAACTACACAAATCTCTCTTTGGCCTCAAGGAAGTTATACATGCATGGTACAATGCATTATAGTCCTTTGTGGTGGAATCTGGTTTTTCAAAATCTCGGTCTGATCCCTCTCTCTTCATCTACAAACAAGGCACTATTTTAGTATATTTTCTGGTATACGTTGATGATTTCCTTCTTACGGGTAATACTCTTGCATTTATTCACAAATTCAAGACTTGTTGGCCATGAAATTCTCTTTGAAAGATATGGGCAGCCCAAGCCATTTTCTTGGAGTGGATCTTCTTCCTACCCCCCTCTAGTATTTTTCTATCACACCAACATTATATCATAGATATCTTATAGAAAGGTAATGTGCTTGTTGGGAAAATTCGCACTCAAACTCACAAGAACACACAGAGAAAGAGATAGAGAAAACAACACAAGCATATACGTGGTTCACCCTCAGTGTGAGGATTACATCCACGGGCAGGAGAAGAAAGATATTCACTATGAATTCAGATTACAAGAGTATCTTACTCAATTGCTTATCATCCTCTATATATAACAAATAGAGGAAGCAATTCTGTTACTTCACCAGAACAACAAATAACAGAAAGTAACTGAACTAAACTAAGGCCCATAATCAAAGCCCAACAGCGGAAGTGAGACCGACGCCCATCAACCAAACGCTGGTATGTGAAAGGAGAGACCAGACGCTGGTATGCAGAGGAGAGACCAGACGCTGGTATGCAGAGGAGACCAGATGCTGGTAAGACAGAAGCTGTAATGGAGCAGTGGTTTAAGCCCAAAACCAACAAATCTCCACCTTGGGGTCAAACCACTATCAGAGACATTTAGCAAAATTCTCATCTTCCCTTGAACTGCCATTCAAAACTGTTATTTCCAGCTATCAACATTGAGCATGTCCAAACAATGCATGAACTTGCTCTTGGGAACCGGTTTGGTCATGATATCAGCTGGATTGTCCTTCGTATCAACCTTGAGCACCTTGATTACATTTCGATCCGAATGAAGTGATACCTAACATCTATGTGTTTGGTTCTCTCATGGTGCACTTGATCTTTTGCCAAACAAATGGCACTTAAGGCATCACAAAATATGATGGCTTTATCTTGTGGAAAGCCTAAGTCAGCGATAAGGCCTTTAAGCCAAATGCCTTCTTTTCTTTGTCTCTGTCAGGGCCATGTACTGCTTACGTGGTTGATAACGCTCTTTGTGGGCGCAATGTAGATTTCCAACTTACTAAACACTTGCCAACCGTAAAGCATAACCGATGTGGACCTTCTACCATCAAGATCCCCAAAGATAGTCGAGAATCGAGAAACCAAGAAGAGAACAAGTAGAATCATTCCCATACACAAGGCCAACATCACTTGTTCCTTTGAGATATCTGAAAACTCTCTTGGCTGACAATCGGTGTTGCTTCCCTGGCTGCTCATGTATCTGCTTATGACACTTACGACTTGTGCAAGATCGGGTCTAGTGCAAACCATGGCATACATGATCTTTGCCAATCGCACTAGCATATGGAACTCTCTCCATGTAGTCCCTTTCACCGACCGAGTCTCAAACACTTCATATTACGATGGTTGCGATAAGTGGAGTGGTAACGAGTTTCTTTGTAGTCATGCCAAATCTGTTTAACACTTTCTGAATGTAAGACTTGACACAAGAAAAGCTTCTTCTTATCTCTGTCCTGTAGATTTCCATTCCCAAAATCCTCTCTGCAAAGACCAAGGTCTTTCATGTCGAATTGAGCGAGAAGAGACTTGAGCCTATTAATATCAGTCATGTTTTGAGATGCAATGAGCATGTCATCAACATAGAGCAATAGGTAGACATAGGAATCATTTTTCAGTTCTTGAGGTACACACATGAATCATAAGGACTTCTTTTGAATCCATGGTGAATCATAAAGCGATCAAATCTCCTATACCATTGCCTTGGAGATTGCTTCAAGCCATACAAAGATTTCTTCAACTTGCAAACTAATTTCTCCTTTCCTTGTTCTACAAAGCCCTCTGGTTGCTTCATATAAATGTCTTCCTCTAAATCCCCATGTAGAAAAGCTGTTTTTACATCAAGTTGTTGTAATTCCAAGTCCATATTAGTTACTAAGGCAAGGAGAACCCGAATGGAAGTGTGTCTTACAAGCTGGAGAGAAAATTTCATTGTAGTCCACACCTTCCTTTTGGCTAAAACCTTTGCAACTAATCGGCCTTGAATTTGATTCCATCTACTTTGGAGATTCAGGTTTCTTCTTAAAAATCCACTTGCTTCCCACCACTTTTACGCCTTGAGCAACTTCACTGTCGCCATGTATTGTTTTTGTGCAGAGACTGCATTTCATCATGCATGGCTGTGAGCCATTTTTCTGCTTCTGAACAAGTAATAGCCTCCTGGAACAATGAGAACTTTCAGCCCCTTTTCACTCATGTGCCCCAATCTCATGTGCCACAAATTGCGGCGTGTCGAGTTTACGTTTTTGCCACGAGCGATTAATCGTGTCGAGTTGTCCCTTGAAGAATGTATAGATTTCTGTGTTTTGAGCCCCTGTAACACCACAGTCCCCTGTTTCTCGATCTGCATAATCCCTCCTTGAACATCGCATATGAAGCCCTTTGAATCAAAGCAAGCACCGGGAGATGAGGTTTCTTTTTAATCCAGGAACATGCTTGACATTGGTTAAGGTTCTAATCACATCATCATGCATTTTGATTTGAATAGAACCTATACCAATTGTCTTACCGCAGTTCATTGTTTCCCATGAGCACATTTCCTCCAAGCTTCTCATCATAGGTCACAAACCAATCTTTGTGAGGACACATATGATGAGAACATCCTGAAGTCTAGCACCCACTGCTCGCATCGAAGTTTGATCATCATTAACGGTGAAAGCATACTCGAGAATCCGATCTGTGATCTTCTTGAGCGATGCGACAACAGATTCCTTCTTCTTCTTCTTAGGACAGTCTTTCTTCCAATGTCCAGGTTCTTTGCAATAGTTGCATATATCTTTTGGATTAACCTTTCCTTTGGAATTCTTCCCCTTTCCCTTCTTCTTGTTTTGATTGTTTGCTGACATCTTTCTTGGACAGACGGTGGAGAAACTCCACTATAGAAACAGAAGGGAGAAGAAAGAAAGAACTGGGAGTGATGCCCTGCACCGAGAAGCACCACAAACTGAACAAACACTGAGTCACAAGATTAACAGAATGCAATGTGGATCTTGAACATCCACCGAGAGCGCAGCGGAAGACGGACAGGGAGGCTTGGATCGAGTCTCGCTCTTGATACCAGTTTGTTGAATTTGCTGAGTTCTTGACAAACAGACCTGAGGCAGAATCATCACCTGTTCCAGATGCCTTCAATCGAAGCTCTCTAGAATACAAGCTTGTCTTGACTTCTTCTAGAGTGATGCTCTCTTTACCAACACTAATAGAACTTACAAAGTTTTCATAAGATGGTGGCAAAGAAGCTAAAAGAACCATGGCAATGTCTTCATCCTCCATCTTGACATCAATATCCCGCAATTCAAGAAGGATTGAATTCAATTCATCAAGATGCTCTTTCAGTTTTGACCCTTCTTTCATTTGAAGACTGAATAACCTCCTCTTAAGCAACAACTTGTTGCTCAAGGATTTGGTCATGTATAGGTTCTCCAATTTGAGCCATAACTTGGCGTGATATCCTCTTGACAACTTCATAGAGGACCTCATCGGATAGGGATAGGAGAATCAACGAGTGAGCTTTCTCCTCGTATTGTGTTGACGAATCTTTGGCGGCCTTTCGGTTTGGCCCGATAGAGGCCCAAACCCTTGTTCTTTGAGAAGTGCACGCATCTTAATGCACCAGAGATTGAAGCTGTTCCTCTCATTAAACTTCTCGATCTTGATTGTGTTTGACATCTTTCTTGGGCCAGACGGTGGAGAAACTCCCTTTGTAAAGCGAAGGAGAAGAAAGAAAGAAGCTGGGAGTGATGCCTGCAGAAGCACCACAAACCGAACAAACAACGAGTCACAAGATTAACGAGAATGCAATGTGGATCTTGAACATCCACCGAGAGGCCTTGTGAAGAGCAGACGAGGAGGCTTGGATCGAGTCTCGCTCTTGATACCAGTTTGTTGGAAAAATTCGCACTCAAACTCACAAGAACACACAGAGAAAGAGATAGAGAAAACAACACAAGCATATACGTGGTTCACCCTCAGTGTGAGGATTACATCCATGGGCAGGAGAAGAAAGATATTCACTATGAATTCAGATTACAAGAGTATCTTACTCAATTGCTTATCATCCTCTATATATAACAAATAGAGGAAGCAATTCTGTTACTTCACCAGAACAACAAATAACAGAAAGTAACTGAACTAAACTAAGGCCCATAATCAAAGCCCAACAGTGGAAGTGAGACCGACGCCCATCAACCAGACGCTGGTATGTGAAAGGAGAGACCAGACGCTGGTATGCAGAGGAGAGACCAGACGCTGGTATGCAGAGGAGACCAGACGCTGGTAAGACAGAAGCTGTAATGGAGCAGTGGTTTAAACCCAAAACCAACAGTGCTTGATACCCGTATGTACTCTCATGTCCACTTCAAGCTCTCTAGTTCCAAATTAATGCTAACACACCTGGTTGAGATCCCTCATCCTATCGCAGCATTATTGGCTCACTACATTGTCCATAACTCGCCCTGATGTTGCTTTTTTGTGAATAAATTATCACAATACATGCAAGCTCCCACTTTTACCCACATGCAGTCGCTCAAGTGTGTTTTGCACTATCTCACACACACACACTAGCTCATGGGTTACGTTTAGTTCAAACTAAAACTCTAAGCCTCACTGCCTTTTGCGATGTTGACTAGGGCGGTGACACGGCTGATAGGAAGTCCACAATATTTTACATTGCCTATCTTGGTCTCAATGCAATCTCGTGGTCATGCAAGAAACAAACCACAATTGCTCGCTCATCAACAGAGGCTGAGTATCGCATTATTGGTTCCACTACTATATAGATTTTATAGTTGCAACAACTCTTAATCGAACTTGGCATCCAAATGTCTCAGCCGCCAACTATTTTTTCTGACAATGTTCATGCCAATTACCTATGTGCAAACCCAGTTTTCCATACGTGCATGAAGCACTTGGCCATCGACTACCACTTTATTCGTGATCTTGTTGCTAAAAACGAACTTCAGGTCTCTCAAGCATGTCTTTTCCAGTCACCAACTCACTGGTCTGCTTACCCAGCCACTATCCCGAGCAAGACACCAGTTCCTTGCTTTCAATATTGGCGTCGTTGACTCCTCCTCCGTCTTGCGGGGGCATATAGAGAAGTTGACTCAGCATTGAATTACCTATTGTATACCAGCATGCGATTGATTACAATTATCTTGTACATTATTCCCATTATTAGCAAAATAATTTTAGCTCCTAGAATTGCTCTTCGAATATTTGTACATTTAATAGTCATTATTAGTTATTGAACTTTAGAAAAATTGACCTGTCAATATGATGTATATATATCCCTTATTATCAATGAGAAGTCACGATTTGCAATCGTCTTTAGGAGGTAGCATGTAGGCTTAGTATTGAGGTTTGTTAATGAGCCTTGAGGCTTGCTAATGAGCCTGATTCTACCTTTCTTCTTTTTTTTTTCCGTTGTATTGAGTTAGAGTACCCATTATACTATGTTTTAATACAATTCTTCTTTTTTCCATTGAAAAAAACACACACAAATGTAATCACTATGTACATTCATCATATGCCCAAGAGATAAATCCATAAAATTCGAGGAAAATAAATTAATTAGGTGGAAAATTAGTTTGGTGTGAGGTCCAGTGGAAATTTGATCTCGCAAGACATGCAATGATGTACATGACTGAATGTTGGGCCAATATATATAGAACCAACAAAAAAGAACACTTAGTATTCCAGAAATAAAAATATTAGGATAAGATAGAACTATATAAAAATATAATAATTAGAGAGAAAATGAGGTACATTATAAAAAAATAATAATAGAACCTCGTCTTAGGAGGTTAGACGTGTGATAAAGGCCCATAAAAGCATATATAAATAAAAATAAAAAAAGACCCATAAAAGCATGCTCAGAAAAGTTGACAAAATGAAGATTGGTGCAAGAATTAGATATCAAGAGAGACTAAGAAAAACTATAAATTAAACAATTAAGAGCAGCTAGCTAGCTAGTTGGAGCTTGTAGATTGTAGGTTATGTCCTATTATTTCAGACTCAAAATAGTGCAATATTATAATTAGGTTGAAAGTGGAATTTAATTTAACAAACAAACTCATGAAAATAGAGATAACGTGCATTCTTTAATTATTTGCAAATTTGGAAATTGGATAAAACATGTTTTGCAATGATTCTTTCTGATAAACAGCTTTCGGTTTTTATAGAAATCAAAGCAAATTCTGGAAAACCGAATCATTATAATATAAATGAATTGAAATGAGTAAAGTGTGAATTACAAGATCGAGTACAAGATGTACTTATATAGCTAATAAGAGTAGTAACTAACCTCCAAACTAATGCAACTAACAATTTTTTTTTTTTTTAAACCAAAGTTAGTTAATTTGAGCATCACTGTTACGTGTTCTTGTTGGTTTACTGTTTTCAGTTTTCAAAACAACTAGAAATACAGAAACCATAAATTTTCAATGAAGGCAACGTGGCATTAATCATCGATCAATTGAAAAACAAAAGAAAATTTGGACCCCGACTAGCACTAGTGCAAGAACTTACAAGTGAAGATGGGGATCGAGAAAAAAAAAATTAAAATAATTTTAAATTTTCTCAAGCCTTCAATCCCCTAAGCTAAGCCTTCTTGATTTTCCTTCCTACTCTTCCGTCCCAAAGCCTGTTTGATCTTCGCCCATGCTTTCTTGAAGATTCCACGATTGTCGCTTTTGTTTAGCTTTTGCAACTCCAAGTTTTCGAGGGAAGGGTCCAAAGAAGCACCGCACTGTAAAAATGCTTCAAACAACTGCTGGTAAATACCTTCTAACCGCTCATGGAAATACGTTAAAACTTCCACACGCGACCCCGTGTCCGTGTAAGTGTAACCGCTATTGTAATAACCAACTCTCACGCGTCCATTCACGTACGCTTTGCAAGCGGAGAGAATAACAGAACCACGCGCACGAAAGTGGGCCCTGATGAACGTTTCGAAGTTCTTGGGTGGCTTGCGAATTAAGTAGAGGGAGGTGTGGCACGTGAGAGCGAAAGCAAGCTCGTTGTAATGAACACGTGACGACTTGCTTTCCATACGCCTCAAGAAAGGAGTCTCGTAATGGCTCCTCGTTGAGAACAAGTGCTTGGATGGAGAGCAACACTTGAAGCACCGTGGAGTTAGATGGGTCCCACATCTCGCTTTTCTCTCCATTCCATGTGTTGAGTAGGCTGAGACAGACCTTTCCATTGGAGTAGAAATTCGGGTTGAGTCTTAACCCGAATGAGCGAAAACGGACCTTGGGCGGCTTGTTCGGGTAATTTTCGGGAAAGGCGATGTCAAAGAAGAAGAGGCCGTCGTGGTAGGGTGTGCCGGCTGCTCCGACGATCACCGCACGCATCAAATCGATGCGACGCTCGTAGGCACGGACGTAGATGGATTTTGGTAGGTTTTGCTCTAGGATTTTCCACTCTCTCATGATCCTCCTGTACACCCCACTCTTTGAATCGCTGAAGCAGTTTCTGCCAACATTTTTGCTTACATAATGGTGATCTGAGTCATCGGAAACCAAGTCGAAGCATATGAACTCGTTCATCTCTTCCATGTTCAGATTTGAAGCCTTCTTCACTTTCTGTTAGAGCGAAATGGAGAGAAGCTGAGAAAAAATGATTTCGTTAATGAACTCAGTTTGGAAAATTATGAGAGTGCTGAATATATCAGGGATCAGTTACCTATATCACTCTCTTAACTTCATAACAGAATTTAATTAAGGGCAACTAACTAACTAACTTGAAGTATCAGTCTAACTTCATAACTGAATTTAGTTAACTAACTTGTTTTAATTTTTTTATTTTTATTTTTGGCGCAGAAAAGTGGTGATACGAGACCGAGCCATCCGAAAACGCGTCAATGCACCTCAACGCATTCGTGCATGCTCTCTTTTGATCCTAAACCAATGCTGTGTTGATCGTTATTAGCCGAAAGTCTAGAAACCTTAACTCTCTTGCTCATTAACCCTGCATCTGTTAAACCTTTTTCTGTTTTTATTTTTTAGTATTATTCTTAATTCAAATATAAGCTTAAATATATGTTGATTCAATTAAATTCTAGAATGTTTGGAAATCTTCTATTTTTCTCTCAGAATATTCAAATACAAATTTAAATTCCAATCAAAATGAGCATTCTTAGTACTTATTTTTAATATATATTCTACGTTCAATATATCAAATTAATGGGCATCTAACTTGGAATTGCTATGAAAAGACCTTTTGGCCTCAAGCACTCCCCAATTTATATACACTTTTATTATCTTCATTTTATTTCATGGGACTTTATGGGTCTTTTTCATTTTTCAACACTCCTCCTAAAGTCAAACCGGGCTGGTCCAGTTATGACTTGCTAAATTTTGTCATCATCTTTATTTTATTTCATATGGGATTTCATGGGTCCTTTTCATTTTCCAACAACTTCAATATCATGCAAGCGTATTTCTGAACTGCAATGAAACACAACATCTCACCATTTAAAGAGAATTTTATAAATGTGTTTTTAGCTTCTTTAGACAACGCTTTAAAACATAACTTCTAACATGACTTGATAATCTTATATAACATTGAGAATATTAAGTTGTCATGAAATTAAAGGCAACGCAATAAGAATGTACGCCTCTAAAATGCCATTCACACAATCAAATAAGCTAATAATTTGAGGAATCAAAATGATCATTCACATAAACTAAATAAATAAAAAATATAATTGGTAAAGGAAGGTATCTTCAGCATATACTAGCATAAATAAAGCCCTCAAAAAAAATGGGATCCATCATCGTTAATGAAACCAATCTAAAACATAAGATAATTAAACACAATCAACAAAAGCAAATCGATATATAACTGAATCGGTATCCAATGCATTGTTGTCACGAAAAAATATACAATTCATTAACATATTAATAACTCAAAGTATTAACATTTAACACCACTATATATTACTATCACACGGTTTAGAAGTTAGTTAAGTTAATTAGTTAACTTAACTAGAGCTAGGCGGTTACAATTAATTAAACTAGAGTTACTTAGTTTGTTAGTTAGTTAGTTTGCTTTAAATACCCTGTAACTAACATTTTCTCAGCTCAGTGGAATCAGAATCCGATTCACAATTCTCATCTTTTTCCCTTGATCTCTCTATTCTCTATGATCTGGTTTTCTCCATTTCTCACATGGAGTTCACAGTATTGATATGGTTTCTCACGCATTTCTGAAGAATATTGCTCGATTGCAGTGCTTCTTCTCTGCAATTTCTTTTGCATTTCTTTATTGCGTCCTCTGTTATTTTCTTCTGCAGTTTTATTTCGCATTTCTTTGACTTCTTTGATCTTTTTTACTATTTTTAGCAATGGACGATCATCTCAATCCATTTTTTCTATATAATTCGGATAATCCGAGTCTTGTTCTTCTTTCACAAGTTCTTAATGGTGACAATTACATCACCTGGCGTCGATCAATGGAGATGGCGCTTTTCGATCGCAATAAGTTAGGGTTTATGGATGGTTCTATTCTTGCTCCTCCGCATAACGATCCAACCTATGCAATGTGGCTTCGCAACAATAGCATTATTGTCTCATGGCTGTTTAAATCGATTTCGAAAGAAATTTCTGTGAGTGTTGTTTTCTCCACTTCTGCGGTTGCGATCTGGAATGATCTCCAGCATCGTTATCAGCAAAAGAATTGGCCTCGCATCTTCAAGCATCGTAAGACTTTTGTTAGTTTCTCACAGGGTGTTCTTTTCTGTGAGTAACTACTACACCAAACTCAAATCACTATGGGAGGATTTAGGTGATTTTTGACCCATGCATACCTGCCATTGTGGCGGTGCTCAAGGTTTAATTGATTTCCTTGAAAATGAGTATGTGCTGAATTTTCTTATGGGTTTAAATGGGTCTTAAAGTGCTATTCGTGGTAAGATCTTGATGATTGATCCTTTTCCATCAATTCAGCAAGTAACCCTAAACCCTAAACTCTTTAGTCATGCAAGAAGAAACTCAACGTGAAGTTGCTTGTGGCGATAATTTTGTTCCTAAAACGCAATTGCCTTTTGCTGGTCTATCCAAAGAGGGATAGAATTATGTGTTCACACTGTGGAGTTCTTGGTCATGTGAAGGATAAATGCTTTAAGCTGCATGGTTATCCTCCGGGTTATAAGAAAGGAAAACCCGCTCCAACAGCTGTTAACCATGTGATTGATCAACCTTCAGATCCTAGTGTGCTGATGATGAATGATCAGTATCAGCACCTCATTGCTTACATTCAGGCGCAAATGATCCGCAACAACTTCACACCATCTGATCCAAGTGCCTCAGGTATCATTGCTATGAGCAATTCTTCTTCTACTTCTTCTTTTCAAAGACATTCTAGCATTTGGATCTTAGATTCTAGCACATCTTCACATAAAGTCAATTCCTTGGAATTCTTTGATTCTTATTCTTGTTGTCCAATAAATTTGTTGTTCTTCCAAATCACACCAAAATTCCTGTAAAAGCTAGAGGCATGGTCACTTTAGCTAATAATCTTGTTTTACATGATGTCTTGTGTGTGCCAAATTTTCATCTCAACCTTATTTATTTGAGTTCCTGATTAAGTAAAAAAAACAATTTTTAGTATTGTTTACTGATAAAAATTTCCTTATCCAGAACACAAAGAGGCAAGTGGTGATTGGTAGGGGTGATCTTTGTCAAGGCCTCTATGTCTACAATTATTTGCCTACACCTTTGTGCACTCCTTTGAGTAATCATGTTCTGTCACATCCTTCTTTCAGTTTTGCTTTATCACATACTTCACTGTGTAAACCATCTATTACTACTTCATTTCCTAGTACTGTTAATTCTGTTAACAATACTACTATCAATCTTTGGCATTCAAGGCTAGGACATTTGTCTGATGATGTTTTGAAGCTTCTTAGCAATAAAATCCCTTTTCAATTTCCTTCCAAATTTAATACTCATGATTGTCAAATCA
This sequence comes from Calophaca sinica, assembly GCA_037113605.1. Taxonomy (NCBI): domain Eukaryota; kingdom Viridiplantae; phylum Streptophyta; class Magnoliopsida; order Fabales; family Fabaceae; genus Calophaca; species Calophaca sinica. Next base: position 110,550,746 of record CM073732.1, on the reverse strand, counting down.
GTCCTTTATCAAAATTTCACAGACCTCCTTTTATTTCTCATAACAAATATGCTACAAGTTCTTTTGATTTGATACATTGTTATGTATGGGGTCCATTTAGGCAGCCTACTCATGACGACATGCATTTTTTTCTTACCATAGTGGATGGTTCCACACGGTTTACTTGGACTCATCTTATGAAGCACAAATCAGAGGGCCACATCTCATTAAATGTTTATTTCATTATGTTCAAGTCCAATCTGGCAAACATATCAAAGGGATTAGAAATGATAATGCCAAAGAGTTGCAGTTGACTTCCTTTTTGCAAGAGAAATGAGTTATTCACCAGTTTTTTTGTCCACATAGACCGCAACAGAACTCAATTGTGGAAAGAAAACATCATCATCTTTTGAATGTAGCAAGGTCTTTGCTCTTTCATTCAAAGGTTTCTCTGAAGTTTTGGGGTTTTTGTGTTGACACAACAACCTTTCTTATTAATAGAACATCCTCTGCAACACTTAATTCTTGCTCACCTTTTGAACTTTTGTTTGATAAAAAATCTGATTACTCTTTCCTTAAGTCATTTGGTTGTTTTTGTTTTGTTGCTACTATCCCAAGCCAAAGAACCAAGTTTTGTCCTAGAATTATTCCTTGTGTATTCTTAGGATATCCTCATGGTACAAAAGGATATAAGGTTTATGATTTTTCAAAACTACAATTTTTTAGTTTCTAGGGATGTTCTTTTTTCATGAGACAGTATTTCCATTTCATTCCATGCATCAATATGCATGTTCTTATGATCCTTTAATTTCCTGACACTGTCTTACCCAAACCCATTAATCATTCTTCTAATTTGGATACACATGCTCCTGCACCTGTGGTTTCCCCTGGTTCTCCTGCAGATGTTCCTGTAGATGTTTCTGCAGATATTCAAGTTCCTTCAAATGATCATGTTGATGCTATTGTAGCTGAGCCAACTTTTATCCCTCCACCTGCTGTGAGCAGGGGCGGAGGCAAGGGGGACTCATGGGTGCCATGGTCTCCCCTATTTTTTTAACTATGTTTACTATCATATACAAATTTACTTTATGGCCCCAGTAACTTTGACCTCTCATCTTTTGTTTATTTTTTGGTTATACCCTAGTTAACTGCGGAGAGTAAAAAGTGTGTCTCATCATTTGTTTTTAAATATTAAAATTAATCGGTCTTTAAAAAATCATTTCTTCTCTCACCCGCTACACAAAAATAAAGGACTGCAATCTTCCATACCATTATCAGGTATTACTATTTGGTGTATCTCCTTCCTTTTAGGGTATGTTTGGTTGGGGGGTTTGGGAGGGGAGGGAAGGAATTATTTTAAATTATATTTGTTTAGTTTAAATTTTTTTTAGAGGAGGGGAGGGGAGAAAAATCCCTCCTAAGCTAAGTTTGGCTCCCCTCCAAAAGTTGTGGGTTTTGGAGGGGAGGAAGGGGAGATTAAATCATTTATAATAAAATTACTTAAATATCCTTATATATAATATAATATAAAATGCTATAAGGATATACAAGTAAATTAATCTCCCCCTCCATTAAAATATCTCCCCGCCCCTCCTGAACCAAACATGCAAAGGCTCCCCTTCTCTCCCCTCTCCTCTTCTCTACCAAACACAAAATCAAATTAAATCCCTCCCCTCCCCTCTCCTTCCGTCCCCTCCCCTCCATTAAAATCCCTCTCTTCCCCTCGATTGAACCAAACAGACCATTAATTCTTGCCAAATAACAACCTAATTAATAGTCAATGACATTAATGATGAAGGCAGTGATTTGTAAATATCCACAAAATGCCAAATAGCCTCTATAAAAAAAAAGACCAAATAGCAAAACGAACTATGACAATTTTATAAATATTACTTATAAATATTATTTACTTTTAGTGAAAAAACTATTTACCTTATTAAAAATTTTCTAATCCAAACATTCATTATTATTATTATTTTTGGGTACAATAACATTCATTATTTTTTTGTTAGTAAAGAAAACTATAGTGAAGAAAATTAAAAAATATAGTGAAGAAAACATTTACATAAAATGAAAGACTATATACAAAATGAAAGGATATATACAAAATTTTCTTTCCCCTAACTTGTTATTGTCAAATTCTATTATTTTTATATTTATATATTTCTGTTAGGTTGAAAAATGACTAAGAAGAAAATAATTGACTCATTTTTTTTGAGAGAAACAAAAGAGATAATGAAAAGAGAGAGAAAATTATTTGCGAGAAAATAATTAGTAATATTAAATTTATTGCACATGTTTTTTTACAGGATTCAACATATATGTTATGTATGGGGAAATTTGAATTTTTTTTATTAAGTTCAGTTTTTTTTTCCTTATTTTGTCCTCCCTGAAGTTCAATTCCTGGCTCCGCCTCTGGCTGTGAGACATTCCACCAGGCCTCACATACCACCAATTTATCTCAGGGATTATGAGTGTAACATGACTTACCCTATTGAACAACATTTATGTGCAATCTGTGTTCTTCCTATAATGCTTGCATCAATAATGTTTCAAGCATTTATGAACCATCTTTTTATCATCAAGCTGTTTCATTTCCTGAATGGAGACAAGCTATGGCAGAAGAATTAGCTGCTTTGGAGGCCAACAATACCTGGTCAGTCATGCCATTACCCTCTGGAAAAAAGTCTATTGGTTGTAGATGGGTTTACAAAGTTAAGCACATTGTTGATGGTTCTCTTAATAGATACAAGGCTCGATTTGTGGCTCAAGGATTCACACAACAGGCTGGTATTGATTTCCTTGATACTTTTTCACTTGTTGCTAAGCTAACCTCAGTTCTGATTCTATTATTTATTGTTGCACAGAAACATTGGCACTGTGTTTAGCTAGACATCAATAATTCCTTTTTGAATGGTGAGTTAGGTCTACATGAACTTGCCCAAGGGATATCCAATTAAAGGGAGAAACTTGTTTGTCGATTAAACAATTCTCTATATGGCTTAAGATAAGCTTCAAGGCAGTGGTTCTACAAAACAGCAGCACCATCACTGCACACGAATTTGTGAAGAGTTGTGCTGATTATTCCCTATTTTTCAAAGTATCAAGATCTTCCCTTATTATCCTTTTTGTCTATGTGGATGATATCATCCTAGCTGGATCAGACTTGGATCAAATAAAACAGGTTCAGTCTCTATTACTGCAGTGCTTCAAGTTGAAAGTGATTGGGAACTTGAAGCATTTCCTTGGATTGGAAATTGTTAAATCTCATAGCGGAATTCTTCTGTGCTAGGAGAAAGTATGCTTTGCAGCTTCTCCAAGATACATGCCTTTTATCTGTCAAGCCTTCCTCCATTCCCATGGATCTGAATTTAAAATTGAATGACACAGATAGGGATCCCCTTCATGATGCTTCACAATACAGGCGGCTACTTGGTAGCCTAATGTATCTTACAATCTCACGACCTGACATCAATTTTGAGGTTAATGAATTGAGTCAGTTCATGTCTACTCCATGGCCTCCTCATTTGACAGCAGCTCATCATATACTACAATATCTAAAAGGGACTCCTGGTTTGGGACTTTTTTATGTCACTTCTTCCTTGAAGGTCACCTACCTTTGTAGATGCAGATTGGGTAGTTGCTCTACGACTAGAAGGTCCGTAACAGGTTTTCATGTCTTTCTTGGCGATGTTTTGGTTGTTTGGAAATCAAAGAAACAACCCACTGTAGCGAGGTCCTCTATAGAGGCCGAGTACAGGGCCCTAGTCTCTCTCACTTCTGAGTTGTTATGGATAAAAGGCACATTTTATCGAAACACCCCGGATTTACCACTGGGCTTTACCACTCTAAAGAAATTACTGCAGAGAAAGTGGTTCCAGGAAAGGAAGTTTCTCCAGAGAAAGTTCATGTCCAAGAAAAGGCTGTTGAAGAGGAAGTTCCACAAAAGGAACTTTCATCTAGACCACATGGGATACCTGGTGGTAAAAGGAAGCGATCCAAGGAAGAGAAGGAAGAAAGAAGGAACTCAAGCATGCAAGGCAAGAAAAGGCCTTAGTGACTGAACCAACCTTCTCTCCTCCATCACTTTTCTTTGAACCACCTCTTTCCACTCAGCCACTGCTCCAAACGCCTACTCAAGTTATACCTTCTGAAGAGGGACATGAGGAAATTGAGAAACTCTCTTATGGGGAAATTCAAAGTGGTGGTCCTGTAGCTACAACTCAGGGGGAGTCACCACACTCTAAAAAAAACTGCCACTCTTGACATGGCCATCTTGCAGGTGGCTCAAGAGGTAGTTGATGTTGAAGCCGGTTCACCTTCTATTCTTCAACCAGTAACCTTCCAATCCCCAACCAAAACTGGAAACACACTCAGCATGGGAAATGTTGCTAAGTTTCTATATTCATCCCCTCCTGTTTTTGATTCATCCATGAAACCAACAAAATCTGTTTCCATTACTGATGATCCTATTTTTGAGATGCTTAGATTTGATCAATCACCACTAAAGCAAGCAGTTGATGTGCCAACCTCCTCAACTTTGCCACCACCTGAGGAACCAAAATCCACCCAAGAAGTCAAAGAACCTTCGGATACAAAGAAGCTTGGCAAGATGGAGAAGCAACTGAAGAGAACAAAGACTCTCCAGAAACAAATTCTTGAGTCTCAATGCATCATTCGACAAGAAGTTAGGTACAATGCTGCAAGGTTTGATATGTATCAAACTCTGCTTGTGCAGCATGTACTTCCTCGCATTGTTCCTAACATTCAACTTCCTGTTTTGGCACCACCTCAAGTCTTTCCCGATGTGCCTGAGCTTGCACAATCTTATTCATCTGATGACTCCTCACCTTCCAAATAGCTGCATTCTGGGGTCCCCTTTTCTTTTGTTGATGACAAAAGGGGGAGTAGTATTAGTATTAAGTTTTATGTCGTTTTTAATCTATGATTAGAACATTTGGCCAAACGATATTTTGATCCTTTTGTTTGTTGGCCATCATATTTAAATTGCTCAAGTACCTTTTTATCAGTTCCTGAAAAATTGTATCATTCATTCAAGCTCAGGCTCTTTTGTGTTGAATGAAAATCATGAGGTTCTGATAGTTTGCCTGGGTTATACTCTTCAAAGCTGCTTATCTTAGATTATATTGATTGCATAAACTCAGGGGGAGCATACATTCCCGTAACTCAGGGGGAGCATACATTCCCGTTTCTGATCTTTGATTGAGTATAATTTTAAATCAGAAAACTTAACACACTCTCAAAAGTTTGTCATCATCAAAAAATGGGAGATTGTTGAGGCAAAATCCCTATCTCAAAGTTTTGAGTGATGATCAAACTTTTGGATCTAAGTGTATGTTTTCTGATCACCTTACTTTCTAATATCTCTATTGGTGTTATATTGCATAAGACAGGTTTTAGAGACCTCAAGTGAAAGGAAGTATTCTGACTAAGTAAATGCACTTCTGTTTAACTTCAGAAAGTTCACCAAGGACATTATAAAGTTGAACATACTGGAAGATGAACTTACTGTACCTTCTAATGTAAGATCTTAGGAAAAGAAAGTTGTAACATACTGGAACATGAACTTACAGCACTAAAATAAATTGCACTAAAACACACGAATTCAGTACAAGGAAGAAGACTACTCAAAGGACATCATGAATACAGAACAGGAAGTTCTAAGATCAGAGAGTCTAATCTGCCCGTTGGAGTTTGGCACGTGACCTCTGCAAACATGCACTTTTCTGACACTAGGCAGACCTACCTACCTGAAGCTAGGAGGAACTCTCCACAACGATCATTAATGAAGGAAATATATAAATAGTCTTCAGAACAACATTTCAATTCATGAGAGCTCACTAGAAAATTTTGAAAGAAAGATCAAAGTCAGTCTTCAAACACTCTCTCATCTCACTCAGTTCCTGTGCATAAACATTCTGGGATTCATAATTGCTGAGTGTTTTAGCTTACTTTTATCTTGAGATTTACCTTGTATTAAAAAGCTATTCTTATCCCTCAAACATTCTATTGTTCTTGTAACCTTGTTCTTTCTTCTTCCAAACTACCAAGGTGGTGAGTGTTGGTTAGAAGGTTTAACAAGTGGAACTTTCTAAACTTGTTGAAGTTTTTAAAGTTGAGACAGTTGATAGGGTTGTAGCAGAAACTATTGTGTAAAGGTTTTAGGTCTTGTAGGGACTTGAAAAGCTGTGTAACTATTTGGAAAAATAGTGGAAACACTCGCTGGAAGTGAGGAGTGGAAGTAGCCTAAGTTGGGTGAACCACTATAACTCTTGTGTGTAAACTTTCTATCCTTTATCTCTTTTAGTTTCTGCACAGCGACATTAGAAATTTTATTACATTGTAAATCAAACATTAACAAGTTCACCTAAAAATCAACTCTTTCATATTAAGAATTCTTAGTGAACTCAAGTATCTGAGACTCATTTTCAAACATCCTTCTACATTCACAAAAGTTCACATTAATATATTATTCATACATTAGAAAGTTAAATCTTTACTGTTTCATTAACCTTATATTCTCCAAGAAACCTCTTGAGAGAGAAGTAGCTAATTTCAGGAAGTTAATTTTAAAGAGTCACAGTTCAACCCCCCTTCTCTGTGACGCCAAATCACTTCAGTTTTGCCATTAGAAATTAATATTAAATCTCTTAGAATTGCAAAGCAGGGGTCTTTATGCATGATGAATATCAATAAACCATGTTAATGGAACTTGAGTCAATTGATAAAGATCTTATAATGGCTTTATTCAGTCTTTGCTTGAATAAACAGAAACTGACAAAGTCATACAACAAACATGTAAGACTTAAAAGGTTTGTTGAAGGTGATTTAGTTTGGAAGACTACTTTACCAGTTGGGATTAAAGATCATATGTTTCGAAAATGGTCACCAAATTGGAAATGGTCATTCCTTGTTTGTAAAATGTATTCTGGAGGTGTTTATCAGATAGTAAGACCGCAAGGGGAAAATTTGAGCATAAGTATTAATGACACATATTTGGAAAAGAAAAATAAACCACCATACCATATGGGAGGGTATTTCAAAAATTGTCAATTAAAATGGCCACAAGTCGGTCATTTAGCTCAAAAAAACACAAAAGAAAATAAATAAATACTATCCTAAGTTACATTCGAATCAAAAGCCTTCATGGGGTTATCAATAGCAACCACAGGGTCTTCAGGCATAAGGTTCTCAGTCACAGTCACCCCAGCAGTGGTAGAAGGTTCTCTAGTAGGATCAACAATTGTGGGCAGAATGGGATCACTCGATTCTTCAGGCTGATTAATTATTATAGCCCCAGCAGTGGTAGAAGGCCCATTGGTAGAGCTTTTGTTCTCTTTTCAAATTGTGGGAAGATATCGGCCACCTGGAGAGCCATTTGGGTGAAGAGTTCCCTACTAGTCGAGGATACCTCGGCCGTCTTGGAGAGTTTCAACAAGGAAAGTTGCAGCGAGCTGACCTCTTGTTGATCAGTAAGGATTTCCCTCTCAAAGGCAGCCTCTATGAGCCCTTGGTGCACATTGATGGGAGATCGCGTTGGACTGGTATAAGAGATGCAAAGTACTGCGCATCAGAAATAGGAGGTCTTAAAGCTCTTGGTGGAGAAGAATGAACCGATGTTGGCCTCTTAGTTGTAGTTTCAGGAATCTTCACAGTTAGAGTTCAGGTTAGCTGAGGAGATTGATAAAGTGGTTAATTAATGGTTGATAAATGTAAAGGAAGTACCTGTGTAGCCAAAGTAGAGCCAGTAGGTTTCTTAGCCATGCGAGTGGAAAAGGAAGCTGGAATAGTTCTTTGCTTCTATAGAAATCAAGTTATTTGAAATCGGCCGAATAAAACTTAGAAAAATCACAAAAGCCTAAGGAAAAGTTTTACCTTGGCCGATTCTCCTTTGTAAGCCGTGGAAATTAAACAACAGGAGCAGAAGACTTAGTAGCAGGAGGCGCAGGTGTTGTTGGCTCTGAGATATGGACTCTAGAACCACGAGTCCTCTTATTGGAGATTAGAGTGGGTGGATCATCATCCAAGCTAATTACTCCAGCTGATGGCTAGGATGTAAAGAGAAATAGTCAAACATTAGTCATTTGTAAGAGTAATGAAGTCAAATAAAAAGAACAAGTCAAAAGAGTATGGGATTATCCTCTTGAAAGCAGTTGATGTTGTGGGCCTTGTTTGCATTTTCCTTGGTTGCCTTACACTCACAGGAGCAACCTTTACTAGAGAAGGAGAATCATCTTCTGAATTCTCATCGATCAACTGAGTGACATAAAGTGTATAGGGTCGAGGGAACAACTTATCCTTTATGGAAGGCCACCAATTGGTGAAGGCAGATGTTCTCCCTAGGTTAGGCTTAAAGAGGGCAAACTCAGAGTTGTTGAGTTTCTTGAGGTTATACATTGACATCTTGAAGACCGGATCATTTGATAGCTTGAGAGGCCCAAGAGGGGCACTTCTGTTTGGTGTTCAGCTGGAATGTTATGGAGTGAGCCGAATTGTCTTACCACATGCTAAGGATGGTAGAATGCAACAGAAATTTTGTTTTGTTGGAAGTAGGCTTCATTCCATATAGGAGGTCACTAGCTATCAACATTCTACTCTAATTAAGGACCATGTCCCCGTGTTGGTCGGCTGATTGGTGAGTATCTCCAGTAGTAAAGATCTAATCAGGACCTATGTCTTTCCTAAAAACGGGACACCAATGGTTGGAAGTCCGGAGGCATATGGTAAAGAAAGTGTTGGCTACATCAAAGGCAGACTTTTTGTCAATAGTAGTCGGCTAAAACTAAGCACCCAAGGTGGATTAGTTGCGAGGCAGAGATCAAGGGGTGAATTTAGAAGAAATAAATTTAGGAAAATAGAAGGCAATCAACAGTTGGAGGAACCAAAGTGGACATGGTAAATTTTTAATATCTTCCCTCAGTGTAGTCGATCTACGAGGGTGACAATAGGCCTATACAAGAGATAAAAGAAAAGAGAACCCGAAGCAAGTGGTGAGCGTGGCAAAAACACAAGAAAGGGGGTTTGAATTGGGTTTTAAAAACTTTTTGCAAATATAAGTGTTTATGAAAAACTTCTTCTAAACAACTTTTTAATAAAACATTGCAGTAAGTAAAGAGAAGAAAGAAGAGAGTGACACAGTGATTTATACTAGTTCACTATCACCTGATAGCTACGTCTAGTCTCTTCACACACTTGAAGGATTTTTCCACTATAATCAACCTGATTACACTTGAGAGTATAATACTACCAAACTGGCTATACTCACAACTTCTTAGAACGACTTAGTACAGTCAAGCCTCTAAGGAATACAGCCACTACTGGGCTTAATACAAATTCAAAGGAGTTTTGAAACAATACACAAATAACTCTCACAGAGAGGATTTACAATGAAGAACTTTAGCACAAATAATAACTTTTAAACAGAAAGGATAAAACAGTTAAGTGCTTTGTTCAACGTGATCCCACAGACTTGGAAGATTTCTTGGTTGCTCACTGTCTCAGAAAATAGTGATTTTAAGTTTGATAAGATTGTAAGCGCTCACTATATGATCACTTCGTACTTTGTTGCGTTCACTTTCTTTTCAATTCAGTGACTGAAGTAAGGTATATATATCTAGGGTTGAGAATAGTGTCGTTGTTACACAACGTCTCTTTTTACCCTAGGTCAAAACCTCAGATCCCGTTTTTGTGGCTTTTGCAGGTCACATCGCTTTCCAGACTGTATAAAGCATTACGGGCCTTTGCACACAAAATCAGAATCTTTGTCTCTTGTGGGCTTTTTGAATATGAGACACTTCGAGAGCAAGTTTCCTTGATGATTAAATTTGTTGACATTCTTTTGACCTTTGATACCTCGTACATTAAAATGCTTAATCAATAAGGTCTCTTAAATACTTGAAGTAGCCTTAAATATTCTTCAGTCTGTTTCCTAACAGAGCTATACTGTTCACCAGAGTTAAGTACTGTACTTCAGAGTGAGCTTGAAACAGAGTTGAGTTCTTCAGCGTAGAATTCAATGGGCTTTCACATAACAGAGTCTTGTGGTCATGCACGAAGGCTTCTATAGGTAGACTAACCAAAGTCTGTTGAATGTGTTGACCAATGGCCAGAGCTACTTTTCGGAGCTTGGTTCACCAACAGAGTTAACTGTTCAACAGAGTTGACTAAGTCAAAATCTAGTCTTAGGAGTCACCAGAGCGTTGACTGAACAAACGGAGTTGACCAACTTCAGAGCAAGGCTTCACAAGGTGACGTCAGCATAAAAACAGAGGATCACTCCCAGACTTAGTCATGTTAAATTCAAGATTTCACCAAGTCTTCTGAGATAACTACTTCTAATAAATAGTGATTTCTGCATACTAGCAAACACATTAGAGAATAAATTGTTCTCTTAATCATTTGTTATCATCAAAACAATTAAGGGTTATTGTTTCTGAATCCACTTGATTCCAACAATCTCCCCCTTTTTGATGATGACAAATACATATATTGATGAACAATTTGCTTTTAGAAAAATATTTGTTTAAGATAATTTCAGAGGCTCCCCCTGAATTAAAAACATATAAATATTTTCTAAGTGTAAATATCAGACCATATTCAATACAGTATCAGAGCATACATAGATAAATAGCACTTATAGAGCATCGAATACCTTCCACATTAATATATCAGAGTTAATGATGCAGGAAATGCAATGCATGGTGACACTTGGTTGATACATCAGTTTCATCAGTTACTCTATATCTCTATATTCTTCTCCCCCTTTTGTCATCAGACAAAAAGATTATGACAGAAATAAAGAACATCACAGCCAAAACATTATAAGGATGATAAAGTTAAACCAGACAGAAAGTGCCAAAACAGTTTCATTAAACTAAAAGTATCAGTGTACAAAAGAGAATATGGAGAACACAAGAACATTAGGGGCTAAAAGAAAAAAAAAAGGAAAAAGCCTAAGGTTTTCTATGGCTTGTCCATCTTGGCCAAAATTTCTTGCAATAGAGTAGCCAGCATATCATGCCTTCTGTCAGACTCTTCAAAGTGCCTTTCAGTGGCTTCCATAAACCTTGAAAATTTATTGCTGTCATCAACAAGCCTATCATAGACTGCCTGAGGAATCACAACTGAATGGCTTGTAGAGGCAGAGGCAGACCCAGAAGTGGATTGTTGAACCACCAGTGCAGTAGCAATAGGAAGTGGAGTGACAGGTTCTGATTCAGGCTCAGGTGCAGGAGTAGGAGGGGCTGCAGGAGCAGGTTCAGGTTCCCAAACTACAGGAGTGGTTTCCTGTTGAGGTACTTGTTGTTTCCATTGAATAGCCGTAAGCCACCTTATATTCCTTTCAAGTTGATCCTTTTGGTTAACTTCAAACCAATAGTGCACACTTTGCCAATTTGCAAGTCTGTTCTCTTCCGCCAAGACAGAGTTGACTTCATTAATTCTTGCAGTTTCCATAATTTTGCAATCCTCATCCTCACGGTATATTTGAGCTTTGAGGCACTCAAAATTAGCAATCAGGTAAGGATATCTTTCAGGCACTACTGTTGCTTCCCTGTGATCTGGTGGGGGTTTACACCCAATCTGAATAACTGATCCAGGGGGTGCTTGCAGAAGCTGAGTTGGAGGATCAATGATGGCAACATCGGAATCAGAAACAGAATCCAACCCAATACCTTGAATTGCCTCAGAGGCAATCATAGCAGTGACTGCTATCTCATCTATATCCATAGATCTTTGCGGTAGTAATGTGTTACGCCAATGAAGTGAGCGTGGTGGTGTAAAAGATTGAGGCAGAAAAGGTACAAGTATTGGGAGTCTGAAGGAGGGATCAGATACAGGTTACAACATTGAGAGGGGTTGTGCCTCAATGGCCAAAACAGAATCAAGTTCAGAATAGAAAGGTTCCTGGAAATATGGTTCAGGTTCTATTTCTGGTTCAAGTGTGGGTTCGGTTTGGAGGGGTAGGTTAAGGTCAGGTTGAACAGAGGGAGGTGAGGCAGGTCTAGGTGGTGATGAAGGTTGAGGTGAAGGTATTTTGTGGGGTTGAGGTACAAAAGTGGAGGTATTAGGAAGCTTAACCGCAAGTGGTTCAATGTAAGGAAATTGAACTTGGGGTTGTGGTCTCTGTCTAGGTCTCAAAGGTTCATGACTTTCTTCACTGTCATATGAAGAAGAGTCAGAGGTATCAGAGAGTCCAGGAGGTGTGGGTAATTTAGAAGGTAAAGGTTTCTTTGGAGGGGATGATTTATTAGGTTGTGCAGGTTTGGGTTGTGAGGATTTTGGTGAAGGAATTGGTTTAGGGACAGGTTTGGAAGATTGGGGAAACAGTTTAGGCAACTGTGGAGTAAGTGGAGGTATCTGGTTAGGAGGTATAGGGTTTGACAGAACAGGTTCTAAGACAGTAGAACCAATGGGAGCAGAACCAGTTTGGTAAGTAGCATCATACAAATCACAAACTTTATCCAGTACCTTGGTTCTCTTTGCTATTGGGAGGTTAGCAACCTTGACGATTCTTTTCAGTTTTTGAGCAGGTGTAGTAGTAATAGAGGTTCTGGGGGGCAACAGCAGGAGGGACAGTTGTAGCTGCAGCAGCTTCTCTCTGTAGCCTTTCCTCTCTGAGTTTCTGATGGAAAATGCAGCACTCTCTTCTTGACTTTTGGCTATCATTTCATCACGAACATTCTTCTTCTCCCCTACCTCTTCAGACATATCAAAGTCTATGAAGGCAGGTCTTACTGGATGTACACACTGAGAAGGATCTGAAGCAATGTGAATTCCAGTGCTTCGAGTGACTCTCCTGGTAGGTACAGTACTTCCAGTATCAACCACTTTCTTCTTTCCTTTTCTTACTGCTTTCCTTCCACCTTCTTCTTCCCGTAAAATTTCAGCAACTACTTCTGTTGAAAGGAGTTTCATTCTTCTCATATTTTCACTTGAGAATGTGGGTACCACCATTGTCTTCAGGGCAAGTCCAGCTTCCTCAGTGTTAAGCCCTCAAGTCGCTTAATCGTGCCTTGATTTTCCATAATCGCAGAAAGCAACCTTCCATAGGGAATATTTGCATTCTTCCCTTTTCTGGAGTATATCAAATCTCGTCGCAGGTGGTCAAAAACAAGATTCGGAAGATCTTAGCCTTTAGTTCATAATACCACATTATGAACTTGTGGGTACTGCTAACAGTATCCACAGACCCAGACTTGGGTACCAAGCAGTGCATGATAATCCTGAAGAGCACCCTGAAACGATTCTTCATATCCACGGCCTTGGTTCCACCAGATTTCTCAAAGATTGTGTCATTGACAATGCTCCAGCCACCAGCATCTTTTTCCCAACCTTCGTCAGCAATAGCTCCCTTATTAGGGCATTTAGTGATATCAGCAATTAAATCCTGGGTTACCAAGATGCGCCTTCCTTGAACATAACTGTGGATGGTTCTGTCTTTACTCCATGCATACATCCAGAATTCTTTGACTAGGTTTTCATATACCGGGTAGTTGTCCATGAGAAAGAAGTCCATTATTCCCATTTCAACGAAATCATCTCTGAAAGCGTACCCTTCATGAGCTAAATCTCCAAAGTTCACTTGGTGTTCCACCAACACCTTCAGCTCATTTGGTTGTAAGTTCTGTAGAGTAACTTGAGGTTCCTCCTCAGGACCTTGAGCTTGTTGTTGTTGTTGTTGTGCGGCCATTGTAAAAGCAGAGAGATTTGCAGAGAGCAAATAGAAGAGAAATGGATTTAGGGTTCAAAAAATCGTGTAGGCTTCTCTTAGAGATAATGTGGGTAGTGGGTGAAATGAGTGAGTGAGTGGGTATTAAACGTGTTTGAGAAAGCAAACCGTCTTTACCAGTTACCAAAATAAATGGATTAAAAACTTTGTCATTTAAAAAATGAAGCGTGCCACACTCAGAATTAAAGAGGCACAGTAAAACTGTCCTCGTGCAGTAAAAGCAATAATGACTCAGTAAGAGTAAATACTATCCACTAACGCAACAATCAGTCTCAGAGAGACACATGTACACAAAGATCCCTAGAGGCAACTTTGTTAAAGAGCAACAGATTCATGAATACGAACAGTTAACAAAAAATAATAGAGAATAGCAACTAATAAACTAATAAACAGAACCAACATGCAACCAGAGTCAATATGCGAACAGAGTCAACACACAAGCAGAGTCAACATGTATCCCATCAGAGGCGCGTGTGTGACAACAGAGCGCGTGTGCCAAGACAGAGTCAAACATCAATACAGAGTCATATAGTCAACCAGAGTCAAATAGTCAAACAGAGTCTACTATATTCAAATTAAACACTCATTCCTTTATAAGATGAAAGTTTAAATTCTTTCTTATAAAGTTGAATCTATCTTCAGCAAGGGGTTTTGTAAATATATATGCCCATTGATGGTCAGTATCAATAAATTTGATTTCAAGTATCCCTTTCTGAACATAGTCTCTAATGAAATGATGCTTAATTTCAATATGTTTAGCTCGTGAATGCAAAATAGGATTTTTAGTTAAACATATATAGCAAGTATTATCACACAGTATATAGGAATGTTACTCTCTTTAATCTGGTAGTCCTTAAGTTGATACTTCATCCATAGTAGTTGTGAGCTATCGCTGCAGCGGATATATACTCGAACCTTCTAGCTTGATAGTGCAATTGTGTTTTGCCTTTTGCTGGACTAAGAGATAAGGTTTGCTCCAAGAAATTGGCAGCCACCACTTGTGCTCTTTCTTTCAATTCTATCTCCAGCAAAGTCAGCATCACAAAAACCTACTAGCTTGTAATTTTCTGAGTTCTTATAAAGCAAAGCAAGGTTAGTAGTTCCTTTGAGATACCTAAAGATTCTCTTAACAGCAGTTAAGTGAGATTCTCTAGGATCAGATTGGAATCTTGCACATAAGCAGACACTAAACATAATATCAGGCCTTAAGGCAGTTAGATAAAGGAGTGAACCGATCATATCTCTATACACCTTTTGATCTACCTTTTTACTCGATTCATCTTTGCCGAGAGCACATGTTGGATGCATTGGTGTACTCATAGGTTTGGTTTCCTCAAGCTTGAACATCTTTAGGAGTTCTCTCACATATTTAGTTTGATGGATATAGGTTCCATCTTGACATTGCTTGATTTGAATACCAAGGAAGAATTTTAATTCTCCCATCATACTCATTTCAAACTCATTCTGCATAAGCTTAGAAAATTCCTCACAAAGAGATTTATTAGTAGCACCAAAGATAATATCATCTACATATATTTGAACTATAATGAAATGCTTCTTAGATGATTTTCTAAAGAGGGTAGTATCCACCTGTCCTCTTTCAAAACCATTTGACATTAAAAAGGAACTCAATCTGTCGTACCAAGCTCTTGGAGCTTGTTTAAGACCATAAAGAGCCTTTTTAAGTTTGAAGACATGCTCTGGATAAGTAATATCTTCAAATTCAGGTGGTTGTTTCACAAATACTTCCTCACTTATAAAACCATTTAAAATAAATAACAACTTCTAATACTACTAATACAATAAATAACAACCTGTTAATACAAGTAATAAAAACATTTAACAACCTGTTAATACTACTAATACAAGTCTCTCCAAAAAAAAAAGTCTCCATAACAAGACCATAATAATAATAATATAGCCATTAGCCAGAATACCAACCAAGCAACCTAAACACAAGTCCATAAACTTGCTAATTTGCCATACAAGTCCATTAACATCTATCATTCTATTGTCTACTTGCCATACAAGTCCATTAACATCTAATTGTCTATAAACTTGCTAAATAGTAAATACATGTCTAATTGTCTATAAATAAAAGATGATTTGATCTAATCATTTCCATGACGTAGAAAATTGCAAGGACAGCTCAATTTTTTTATGCTTTCTCTGCATCTCTGCGGATCGTGAGTCATATAAGGCAAAATACATAACCACATCCATATGGTTAATCTCCAATAATTTAAGTTCCCAAATAACAAGTCAAAATAACAAATAAAATAATGAAGAACTATAGAGAGGAAAAAATGCATTACCACCGATGTATAATGACTAAGGAATCACTGGCAAATGTGGATTGGTTCTGTGATCATTGTGATGCAACCAAGTCCAAAATCAAGCAAACAAAACAAATAAACAACAAGCACACCGAGAAATTTAAAGGCAACAAGAAATAAACTTGGTATACCAAAATATAAGCCCTCCTTTAGTTCTTTACTTCCTTCTTTAGTTCTTTTAGCCAACAAACAAAACAATGTTCAGGGCTTTGATCCAAAGCATTTCCATATGACCATATTGACATTTGATCAATGGAACAAGCAAAGCAATGGCATAGAGTTTCAGAATTCAGATTTAAAATAAATATGCATTGATGTGAAAAGCAAAAATGTGTAAATAAAGTATATAGGAAGTATAACTTACGCATGTGCCTTTCTACACCACTTTATATTCAATCGATGCACACCCAAAAAGCATTTCCAAGAAGACAATTCAAATGCAAACTTGAAGACCCAAAAAAACATGTCCTTCAATTAAACAAAAGGTCCATTAAAATTACACAATTAAACAAAGAAGCCTTAATGAGAAAAAGAAAATAAATAGGAATTATAACTTCATCGATTTATGCATAATCGCATATTCACTCTTTATATTCGATTCAAGTTCAAGACCCAAAACATGTCTTTCAAGACATTCAAAAAGCAAACTGGTGTGGATCCCAATCGGTTTGGCGAACGAAGTCATGTCTTACTAATATTAATGACTCCAAAAAAGCAAAAAACATCAAGATCTGACAGCAATAAAATAAACAATCAGTTATTAGTGCATAATGTAAATAGAGTGAAAAAAAAACAAATAACACAAAGGCAGGAGCAAGCAAAGAACAAACAATTAATAACCTGTCAATCACAACCAAAATTTGGTTGTGAATGAGAAGAAGAAGCAAAACCAAAGTCACTTGTAGTGGCAGCTCCACTTGAAGTTAGGTCCACTTCTAGCGGCAAGTACCCACTTGCTGATCTTTCAACTCCTCCAAGATTACATTGAGAAAATTCTTGGGAGCAAAAGACAAAAATGTAAACGTAAAAATAAGATTAGATGTTTAATATATAAATACTTGCATGTTTAATATAGACAAAAATCAGAAACAGAAAAATTAAGTATGCACCTGTTACAATTGCTTCTGATGTCTCAAATATCTCCATAAAATTGAAGTCCTTGAATTGATATAAAGAAGGCCTCAACCAATTTTGAGAACATATTAGTGCCTCGGCCATCTCTGGTTTTAGATTACTCCTAAATGAGTCTAAAACCCCGCCACCAAGACTAAAGGCACTTTCTAAGCCACCGTGGAAATAGGAGTTGCCAAAAACTTCCTTGGCCATGGTAGATAATATGGAAATCTTGATGAATGCTGCTTCCACCACACAAAAAGTCCCACTTGTCATCCCCCTCCCTTACATTACTGGCCTAAGTACCTCTCAAGTTCATTTTTTCCTGGTCTATAGAATTTTTTTCCTCTAAATGCTTCAAAAGCATCACTCCTAGCCAAATTGGGTGGTATTCTCAATAGAACCAGATTGTCAACATTTGAACCTCCCATACTAGGATCACGAGATGTTTGACTACCCCTATTTTGTTGCTCATAAATCAAGCATACCAATCATACATTCTATGCAGTGTTTTTTTTATAGAGGCAATCAATTCATTGGCAAAATCCGCTTTCACTTTTATACATATCATTAAATGACCACTCAACATAAGCAAACTTGTATCGGGGTCAGTATGACACCAATATAAATAAGTTGGTTCAGATTCAGCATGTTACCCAATACTTATCATATTTTTTTCATTTCCCTTCCCATATTACTTAAAGAATTTGTGTCTTGTATGCGCTTTCAGCCCATATAGATTGATGCTAATCGTGGAATACAAGATGTATGCTCACATTCAAAGAAATCAAAATATGTTGGTAGCATCATAAAATATCTTCAAAATTTCATGAAAGTTCGGGGCGCTCCCAATCCACACAATTAGCGCTCCAACACCCAAATGTTCAAATGACACATCCTCATATTCCAAATTTTTCAAATGCTAATTGGAACTTTTCAAGCACCTCCAACATCAAGTATGTAGAGTTCCATCTTCAGGAGAACATCAAGACAAACAAGCTTAGACGAAGGAATTCTAGAAAACTCTATGCAATCTTTAAACTTTGAAGTCTTTATGGGTGAAGACCTGAAACCTCACAAAGATGCCTAATTTTGGAAATAGAGGAGTCCATATCCTTTAGCCATCACTAACAACAAGGTTCAATGTGTGCACAACATCTCACATGGAAAAACTCTCCATCTAACACTAACCCATTCATGATCTTAAATCGCTTTCTCAAAGACTCCGGCACCACATCATTGGATGTTGCATTATCCATTGTGATAGTTGACAAGTTTTTAAGACCCTATTTTCTTAAAATCTCCTCAACCTCGCCTACTTATTCAGGTTTCACTCCTTATGATTTGGAACCACACAAGCCTGATAATTCTTTTGGTATTTCCAACCATTATCTATAAAATGAGCAAAGAAGGGTTAAGTAATGGAGGTTTTGAATGGAAGTCCAAAGAATCAAGAAGGAGTGCAACCTAGAACATTCTGATCTAAGAAAGGCATTTAACTTGACTTTTTCCTCCATATAAAGCCTAAAACAATCTCTAGGTGCAAGTGAACCTTGAAGCGGATCAGAATCGGGGTCAGTGTAGTTTACAAAAGTGTTTGAAACCTCACCTCAACCACACTAAAGCTTGCTCATCTACAATGATGAATGTGGCCAAGGCCTTTCTACACACTCAACATTAAACCTATTGCCTACTTGCAACTGATCAAGAAGTACCAGGGGCAAAAGCAAGGACTGCTTTTTGTAGGATCCCGATTGATTGCATGAGTATATTTAGACATATTTTGAAATGAGCCAAAGATGTTTGAAGTACCATGAGTTTTGTGGTCACACAAATATCTTTTACCACAATACTTATGTCATAATGGGAATTCAACTTCATTCTCGTGTAATTTTGACGCAAGTGGTCCCATGCAGAGCGTTTACGGACCACTAGCATTAGGCTTTCTTTTCTTTCTAGTTTGTGGAGGAAGAGTGGGGATCAAGACTACAGCCTACGCTCCTGGGTCCCAACAGTTGGTTGATTAGAGTGTTTGCCGCCACCACCACCTTCGCCGCCAGGCGTAAACGATGGGATCAATGACCCCAATAGTAGTTTTGATTTATTGTTTCTGAGTTTGCATTCATCGAGGGAGGCAACCTCTCGACTAGACTCGGCTTCCATTATCAAAACAATGAAGGAGTCCTAGCTATTTAATTGCCACCTTATTAAGAGTATTATGTATTTAATGATATTATCACTAATCGCTAAAACAATGACAATGCACAACAACACAAATCTCACATACACAGACTCATCAACAATTAATGTTTCTTTGTTGAATACTCTGTAAGTTTAGAGCGTTCAGAATATCCTAAAAAGATAGCTTTTTTACGATTTTGAATCAAATTTTCCAAGACTGTCCTTTGTATTAAGAACAAAGCAGTCACATCCAAATTGGTGAAAGTATGAAATGTTGGGTTTTCTTCCTTTCCACAATTCAAAAGGAGTCTTATTCAAGATAGGTCTCATATAGATTCTATTTTGAATATAACATGCAGTGTTTACTGCTTCTGCCCAAAAGTGTTTTGCAATGGTAGTTTCGTGAATCATGGTTCTGGCCATTTCTTGTAAAGATCTATTTTTCCTTTCTACAACACCATTTTGTTATGGTGTTCTAGGAGATGAAAAATTATGAGAGATGCCATGCTCTTCACAGAAGTCTTGAAAAGATTCATTTTCAAATTCTCCACCATGATCACTTCTAATAGTTGTAATACAAAAACTTTTTTCATTTTGCACTTGTTTGCAGAACACAGAAAATATTACAAATGACTCATCCTTGTGAGCTAAGAATTTTACCCATGTCCATCTAGTATAGTCATCAACAATAACAAGACCATATTTCTTTCCAGACAAAGATGTTGTCCTAGTTGGTCCAAATAAATCTAAATGCAAAAGCTCAAGTGGCCTTGAGGTGGAAACTGTTGAGGCAAAATCCCTATCTTAAGTTTTGAGTGATGATCAAACCTTTGGCTCTTAGTTTATGTTTTCTGATCACTTTGGTTTGTAATGTCTCTACTTGAGTTATATTGCATAAGACAGGTTTTAGAGACTTCAAGTAAAAGGAAGTTCAAAAGAAAGTATTCTGCCTAAGAAAATACACGTCTGCTTGACTTCAGAAAGTTCACCAAGCGCAATAGAAAGTTGAAGATACTTTCTATTGTAAGATCTTAGGAAAAGAAAGCTTATCATACTGGAACATGAACTTACAGTTCTAAACTAAATTGCACTGAAACACATAAATCCAGTACGAGGACAAAGACTATTCAAAGAACATCATGAAGACAGAATAGAAAGTTCGAAGATTAGAAAGTTGGATCCACAAGACGAGGAAGAAGACTATTCCGTGAACATCCTCAAGTCGAATAGAAAGTTGAAGATTAGAAAGTTGGATCTGCCGCTGCGCATCGAACGTTGGAATCAAGGCTCCTGACACAAAAGCAGAACTGTCTGCAGAAGAGAGAGAAACTCTCCAACGGTCAACAAACTTTCCAACGGTCATAAATGAAGGAAAAGTATAAATAGTCTTCAGAACATACATTTCATGGCATGAGAGCTCACTGGAACATTCTAAAAGCATATCAAAGCCAGTATTCAAACTCTCTCATCTCACTCAGTCTTGCGCATACAACCTTCTGGGATTCATTTCTTGCTGAGTGTTTTAGCTTACATTTATTTTGAGATCTATCTTGTAATTTAAAGCTATTCTTTATCCCACAAACAATCTCTTGTACCTGTAATCTTGTTCGTTCTTCTTCCAAACTACCAAGGAAGTGAGTGTTGGTTAGAAGGTTCGACAAGGGAAACTTTCTAAACTTGTTTAAAGTTTCTAAAGTTGAGACAGTTGATAGGGCTGTAGAAGAAACTATCGTGAAACAGTTGATAGGGCTGTTGAAGAAACTATCGTGTAATGCTTTTGGGTCTTGGAGGGACTTGAAAAGCAGTGTAACTATTTGGGAAAATAGTGGAAATACTCACTGAAGGTGAGGAGTGAAAGTAGCCTAAGTTGGGTGAACCACTATAACTCTTGTGTGTAAACTTTCTATCCTTCATCTCTTTAAGTTTCAACACTACTCATTAAAGAAAGTTTATTCACTAAAACCTCACATTTAATAAGACCACTTAAGCACGTCATTTTTATCAAAGAATACTTGTTGTACTCATATATTTGAAACACACTTGCAAACATCTTTGAACATTCACGAAAGTTCACTTTATCACCAGCTCATACATTAGAACGTTCATTCATAATTGCCTTATTAACCTTCTATACTCCAAGAAGTCTCTTGAGAGAAAGTTAGTTAATTTCAGGAAGTTAAATTTTAACAAGTCACAGTTCAACCCCCTTATCTGTGACGACAATTCACTTCAATTGGCATCAGAGCTCTACCTCTAAGGGCTGAGCACACTTTACAGTATAGGACGAAAGGTCCTGGAAGAAGTGATGAGTCATACAAACTCTGTTGCGTTCCTTCCTGAAGGAGCTTCATCGATCAGGCCCCCTGGCTTCAATGGAGAACATTACTACTATTGGAAAGATCAAATGAAGATGTTCCTAGAGTCACAAGACACAGATATATGGGACATTGTTGACAATGGACCATATGTGCCTACAACAACATATGATGATGGATCAACTACATCAAAGCCTAAGGCACAATGGTCAACTGAAGATAAACGAATGGTACTTCTAAACTCTAAAGCTAAATACTTTCTAACATGTGCACTTAGCAGATCTGAATATGACAAGATTGTGGGTAAGGAAACTGCCAAGGAAATATGGGACACGCTGCAAACTGCACACGAGGGGACTAACCAAGTAAAGGAGGCTAAGATAAACATACTGGTCCAACAGTATGAAATGTTCAAAATGAATGAAGATGAGTCCATAGATGAAATGTTTAGCAGGTTTACGATGATTGAGAATGAAATGAAGTCTCTGGGAAAGACTTATTCAAATCAGGACAAGGTAAGAAAGTTGCTTAGGAGCTTACCAAAAGTTTGGAGGCCTAAGGTAACAGCCATTCAGGAAGCAAAGGAACTTGCTACTTTGAATATTGAAGAACTATTAGGTTCACTGAAAGTTCATGAGCAAGAAATAATGGAGGAACTTCATCCAAAGAAGTCAAAAAGTATAGCTCTTAAAACCTCCAAAAAGACAATGAGAAGTCCATCTCAAAAATCCAAAATGGCAGCACTAAAAGCTTCACAAGAATTTGAGGATGTACCTCAAGACACAGAAGAAGAACTTTCTGATATGGAAGATGAACTCGATCTCATATCAAGAAATTTCAAGAAGCAACCTCAGAAGAAAAGGGCAATGATGGCTACATGGGACGATTCAGATGAGTCATCCTCAGAACCTAAAGAAGAATCAGCCATCCTATGTCTTATGACAGATTCTGATCAAGAGGAAGTAAGTGACACTGAACCTTCTAAATGTAGCCCATGTCTAAAATGGGAAAGTATGTTTGATAATCTCTTAAATGACTCAAATACTTTGTCTAAAAAATGTATGTTGTTCAAAAGTCAGTTAAGTGAAGCTAAAAGTGAAAATGAAGAGCTGAGGAAACAAAATGAATATCTTGTAACCTCAGTCAAAACTTTGCAAAACTCACACTTTAAACTTTCTGAACAACATAAGTTGCTGAATGAGAAAGTAGCTGAAAAGCCAAACCTTCTCATGTCAGACCTTGAAAAGGAAAACGAGTCATTAAAGGAAAAGATCAAAGTGATGACAACTGATCTAGCTAGCTTTGTGCAAATTCAAAAGGCCTTTAAAAACCCGAAATATCTTACAGAGAGTTCTTACATCAAAATGGTCCTAAGCACAAAGAAAGACAGAATCATAGACATCAGAATCATGCTTATAGATATTCTTATCATGGCAAAAGGCAAAGTGTAAAATGTTCCTATTACAAAAAATTTGGGCATCATATCTTAAACTGTTTCAAAAGAGAAAGGGCTAACTATAGAAAGTTTGCTAACCCCCAAGGACCCAGAAATCTATGGGTACCCAAGTCTCTTCTAATTACAAATGCAAGAGTGTCTCTTAACATCCAAGAAAAGGTTGTGGCTGCTAGACAGTGGATGTTCAAGGCACACGACTGGCGAGAAGGATAAGTTTCTCTCTTTGGAGAGAGTATAGGGAGGCTTTGTCACCTTTGGTAATAATGGCAAAGCCTGGAAAATAGGCATAGGTACTATAGAAAGAATGATGATGAGATTGAAGATCAGAAAGTTAGTTCCAGAAAGTTCATTGGTAAGGAAGATCAAGACGAGTCAGATCTTGACCCTGGAACCTTCTTAAAGCAATCACATAACTCTGAAAACTCAAGCTGGAAGATGATAGTACACCATCCTCAAGAATAAATCATTGGGAATACCTTAGAAACAAACTTGAAGATTACTGTATAAGGTACCCCTGTATCTCAATTTATTGTGATAATACCGATTCATCAATCTTACAAAAATCCCATTCAACATTTTAGAACTAAGCATATTGATATCGAATATCATTTTATTAGGGATCATATCCAGAAAAGGAAGTTGAAATGATTTGTGTGGATACCAAAAATCAATTGGCTGATATTTTTACAAAGTCATTTGCTGATGAAAGTTTCAGGTTTAACAAAAGCAAGTTGCATATTATAAAATCACCCTGTCTTTAGAAAGTTCACTAAAATTTCTATAAACTTTCTATTACGAACTCTCCATAAACTTTCTGTTATAAACTCTCTAATATGTTACATTTGGTTAGTTTAGCTAATCATTCTCTCTCATTTTAATATTTATTATTTTGTATATTGTTTAAAAAAAATCGTTCAAAACTCTATCTCTCTCTTCCAATGGTTACTTTCTAACGGTAACATTCTGCTACCACCTCTTCAAAGTACTTCTCTAGTCTTATCCTCTGAAGAGAGAGTTACTTGAGGGAGTTAAGAAACTCTCTCAAGAGGAGAGTCCTTGTGGCCACAACTCAGGGGGAGTCGCCACACTCAGATCTTTCCAGATCTGCCTGAGCCTTCAAAGTAGCTGCACTCTCTGATTTCCCCTTTCCTTTTGATAATGACAAAAGGGGGAGTAGTAACAGTATTAAGTTTTTAATTTCTTTCATTTCTGTTCTTGTGTACTTAGCAATGTCTGTGATTAGAATGTTTTGATTAAAATGTTTGGACAAACGGTCTTTTGATCCTTTTGTTTGTTGGCCATCATATTTTAGTTGCTTAAGTACCTTCTTATCAGTTCATAAAAACAATATAACATTCATTTGAGCTGACGCTCTCTTTTGTTGAATGAAATTAATAGAAGGTTCTGATATTTTGCGTGTGTCATACTCTCTAATGCTGATTATCATAAAATGTTTTTGTCTGCATAAATTCAGGGGGAGCATAAAAATTTTTCACCTGATCTTTAGTTGAGTATGCTTTAAATCAAAAAACTTAACACTATCTCAAAAGTTTGTCATCATCAAAAAGGGGGAGATTGTTGAGGCAAAATCCCTATCTCAAGTTTTGAGTGATGATCAAACCTTTGTCTCTTAGTTTATGTTTTCTGATCACTTTGGTTTGTAATGTCTCTACTTGAGTTATATTGCATAAGACAGGTTTTAGAGACTTCAAGTAAAAGGAAGTTCAAAAGAAAGATTCTGCCTAAGAAAATACACGTCTGCTTGACTTCAGAAAGTTCACCAAACGCAATAGAAAGTTGAAGATACTTTCTATTGTAAGATCTTAGGAAAAGAAAGCTTATCATACTGGAACATAAACTTACAGTTCTAAAATAAATTGCACTGAAACACATAAATCCAGTACGAGGACAAAGACTATTCAAAGAACATCATGAAGACAGAATAGAAAGTTCGAAGATTAGAAAGTTGGATCTGTCAGTACGAGGAAGAAGACTATTCCGTGAACATCCTCAAGTCAGAATAGAAAGTTCTGAAGATTAGAAAGTTGGATCTGCCCGTTGCAGACTGGAACGTTGGAATCTGCGCTCCTGACACAAAAGCAGAACTGTCTGCAGAAGAGAGAGAAACTCTCCAACGGTCAACAAACTTTCCAACGGTCATAAATGAAGGAAAAGTATAAATAGTCTTCAGAACATACATTTCATGGCATGAGAGCTCACTGGAACATTCTGAAACCATATCAAAGCCAGTCTTCAAACTCTCTCATCTCACTCAGTCTTGCGCATACAACCTTCTGGGATTCATTTCTTGCTGAGTGTTTTAGCTTACATTTATTTTGAGATATATCTTGTAATTTAAAGCTATTCTTTATCCCACAAACAATCTCTTGTACTTGTAATCTTGTTCGTTCTTCTTCCAAACTACCAAGGAAGTGAGTGTTGGTTAGAAGGTTCGACAAGGGAAGCTTTCTAAACTTGTTTAAAGTTTCTAAAATTGAGACAGTTGATAGGGCTGTAGAATAAACTATCGTGAAAGCTTGATTGATAGAATTTGTTGAAGAAACTATCGTGTAATGCTTTTGGGTCTTGGAGGGACTTGAAAAGCAAAGGTAACTATTTGGGAAAATAGTGGAAATACTCACTGAAGGTGAGGAGTGGAAGTAGCCTAAGTTGGGTGAACCACTATAACTCTTGTGTGTAAACTTTCTATCCTTCATCTCTTTAAGTTTCAACACTACTCATTAAAGAAAGTTTATTCACTAAAACCTCACATTTAATAAGACCACTTAAGCACGTCATTTTTATCAAAGAGTACTTGTTGTACTCATATATTTTAAACACACTTGCAAACATCTTTGAACATTCAAGAAAGTTCACTTTATCGCCAGCTCATACATTAGAACGTTCATTCATAATTGCCTTATTAACCTTCTATACTCCAAGAAGTCTCTTGAGAGAAAGTTAGTTAATTTCAGGAAGTTAAATTTTAACAAGTCACAGTTCAACCACCCCTTCTCTGTGACGACAATTCACTTCAGAAATAGTGTTTTTGGATTCAAAAGAAGATTTTATTTGTTTCCCTTTTTGACATGCTTCACAAAGAGCATCAGATTGATACCTAAGATTTGATAGCCCTCTAACAAGTTCTTTCTTGTTAAGCTTTGAGATTAACCACAAGCTGGCATGACCCAATCTTTTGTGCCAAGTCCATTGCTCTTCATCTACTGACAAAAGGCATTTTACATTTTGATTTGTCAACTCAGAAAGTTTTATTTTATAAATGTTGTTCTTTCTCTTTGCCTTAAAGAAAATGGATCCATCCCTTTTGCTTTTGACTGTACAGGCATTATCACTAAAGCCAACATCATAACCACTATCGCATAATTGACTTACACTTAGTAGGTTATGCTTCAGGCCATCAACCAATAAGACATTATCAATAGAAGGTAGGAGTTTCTCACCAATTTTTCCACTTCCAATGATTTTACCTTTTTGGTTTCCTCTGAAACCTACTATTCCACTTTCCTTAAGTTGGAGTTCTTGGAACATACGCCTTTCTCCCGTTATGTGACGTGAGCATCCACTGTCCAAGTACCAGGACTGGTGTTGTAACTCTGTTGCTATGCAGATCTGCAACATATATAATTTTGTCCTTAGGTACCCAAATCTTTTTGGGTCCTCTTTTGTTAGTTCTAGAAGGAAACTTGTCCTTCTTATTTTTCAATTCATAACAAGTACTTCTAATGTGTCCTTTCTTATTGCAAAAGGTACAAAGCAGACAGTCACTATAATTGTTGGTATCTTTGGTTTTCAAATTTGTGTTTTGAAAAGTGGGTTCCTCTGGTTTGTAACCAAGACCCTTTTTGCCATTTTGGCTTACATCCCAAATCATAGATGATTGTTTGCTTCGCGTAACACATTCAGCAAGGAATTTTTGAAATCCCTCTTCATATTTTGAAGAGTTGCATCAACCTTTTCCTCAGTCTTAGAGCTGTCATTCACCAAACGGTGATTTTCAGCATTAAGCTTCTCATTCTCCTCATTGAGTATTTGAAATTCTTTTAGAAGTTTTGAGAATTTCTTTTTCAAAGCTTTATACTCAGTGTTGAGTTTGAAAGACTCATCTAATAGTTCATCAAAAGCTATTTCAATATCAGAAGATGGATTAGAATCTACCTCTTCATCTTCTTCTTCACTGTCTGACCCTATGGTAGCCATTAGAGCCATGTTTGCGTGTTTCTCATTATCATCAGATGAAGATGAATCAGAATCATCCCATGTTGCCATGAGACCTTTCTTCTTCTTACTTTTAAAACCAGCTTTCCTTGGTTTCTCAAGCTGTGGACATTCAGAATTGAAATGTCCTGGTTTTTTGCACTCGTAGCAAGTAACTTGGCTTTTGTCCTTATAGTCCTTCTTATCGCTTGAGTCTTGCTTTTCCCTTGAGTCATTTTTGTGGAATTGCTTTCTGAACCTTCCTTTGTTTTTCCACATGCGTTGAATTGTCCTTGATATTAAGGAAATTTCTTCGTCTGTGTCTCCATCACTCTCATCAGACGATGCTTCGTCTATTTCAAGTTCAGCTTGTAGATCTTTGGAGGAAGATGCGTTGTTTGTAGATTTCAAAGCAATAGACTTTGATTTCTTGGGAGGTTCTTCTTCACCTAGCTCAAGCTCATGAGCTCTCAACGAACTCAAAAGATCTTCAAGTCGCAAGACATTCAGATCCTTTGCTTCCTGAATTGCAGTGACCTTAGGTCTCCACTTCTTTGGCAGACTTCCTAAGATTTTCTTAACGTGATCAGTAGTGGTATAACTTTTCTTAAGACCCTTTAAACCATGAACTAGTGTTTGGAATCTTCCAAACATAGTTTCAATGTTTTCACCCTCTTCCATCTTGAAGAGTTCATATTGTCTCACCAAGATATTAGCTTTGGTTTCTTGCACTTGGGAAGTACCCTCATAAGCCAAGGCCAATGAGTCCCAAATTTCCTTGGCGGTATCATTTTTTTCGCATTTCTCGTATTCCTTCTCGGAGATAGCACAGATAAGAAAATATCTTGCTTTCTGATGTAGTTGATAAGCTTTATTATGCTCTTCTGTCCATTTATCCCTAGGAATGGGATTTTCTTTGGAATCAATTGGTTCGGTGTATTGTTTTTAAACCATATCCCAGAGTTCGAGTTGTTGAGACTCGAAGAAGGATTTAACTTTATCTTTCCAGTAGTCGAAGTTTGTTCCAGTGAACAAAGGAGGACGGTTAATGTGACCACCGGCTTCGTTGCTTGCCATGAATAGAGAATAAGATCTTTTCCTCTTACACTGTTAAGTGCTCAACCAAGAGGCCGAGCTCTGATACCAATTGAACGTGGCAAAAACACAAGAAAATGGGGGTTTGAATTGGGTTTTAAAAACTTTTTGCAAATATAACTGTTTATGAAAAACTTTTTCTAAACAACTTTTTAATAAAACAGTGCAGTAAGTAAAGAGAAGAGAGAAGATAGTGACACAGTGATTTATACTAGTTCACTATCACCTGATAGCTACGTCTAGTCCCTTCACACACTTGAAGGATTTTTCCACTATAATCAACCTGATTACACTTGAGAGTATAATACTACCAAACTGGCTATACTCACAACTTCTTTGAACGACTTAGTACAGTCAAGCCTCTAAGGAATACAGCCACTACTGGGCTTAATACAAGTTCAATGGAGTTTTGAAACAATACACAAATAACTCTCACAGAGAGGATTTACAATGAAGAACTTTAGCACAAATAATAACTTTTAAACAGAAAGGATAAAACAGTTAAGTGCTTTGTTCAACGTGATCCCACAGACTTGGAAGATTTCTTGGTTGCTCACTGTCTCAGAAAATAGTGATTTTAAGTTTGATAAGATTGTAGGCACTCACTATATGATCACTTCGTACTTTGTTGCGTTCACTTTCTTTTCAATCATTAACCTACTTCAGTGACTGAAGTAAGGTATATATAGCTAGGGTTGAGAATAGTGTCGTTGTTACACAACGTCTCTTTTTACCCTAGGTCAAAACCTCAGATCCCGTTTTTGTGGCTTTTGCAGGTCACGTCGCTTTCCAGACTGTATAAAGCATTCTGGGCACTGCACACAAAATCAGAATCTTTGTCTCTTGTGGGCTTTTTGAATATGAGACACTTCGAGAGCAAGTTTCCTTGATGATTAAATTTGTTGACATTCTTTTGACCTTTGATACCTCGTACATTAAAATGCTTAATCAATAAGGTCTCTTAAATACTTGAAGTAGCCTTAAATATTCTTCAGTCTGTTTCCTAACAGAGCTATACTGTTCACCAGAGTTAAGTACTGTACTTCAGAGTGAGCTTGAAACAGAGTTGAGTTCTTCAAACAGAGAATTCAATGGGCTTTCACATAACAGAGTCTTGTGGTCATGCACGAAGGCTTCTATAGGTAGACTAACCAAAGTCTGTTGAATGTGTTGACCAATGGCCAGAGCTACTTTTCGGAGCTTGGTTCACCAACAGAGTTAATTGTTCAACAGAGTTGACTAAGTCAAAATCTAGTCTTAGGAGTCACCAGAGCGTTGACTGAACAAACGGAGTTGACCAACTTCAGAGCAAGGCTTCACAAGGTGACGTCAGCATAAAAACAGAGGATCACTCCCAGACTTAGTCATGTTAAATTCAAGATTTCACCAAGTCTTCTGAGATAACTACTTCTAATAAATAGTGATTTCTGCATACTAGCAAACACATTAGAGAATAAATTGTTCTCTTAATCATTTTTTATCATCAAAACAATTAAGGGTTATTGTTTCTGAATCCACTTGATTCCAACAAGTGGTCTACCAGAGGTGACCAAGGAAACGTAGGTTTGGAGTTCTTGCATATCGCTATGGAATTAGTGCAAATGAGATATTTGTAAAACTAGTAGAGAAGAAAGGAGTTGTGCTCACAAGCCGAAACGGAGCCTCTGGTTCTAGTGTTAGCTGCAATGAAGTTGGAGTAGCTAGAATTTGTTTTGCTGAAGTTAGTGCTCAAGTAATCAAAAAACTTAATGTAGAGGGCATGAACTTCTTTACTAAGCAGAGATAGTCCCGTAATCGTGATCACATCCAATAATGTGGGAGCCATCATGCCAAAAGAGAAGACAAAGGTGTTGGTGGTAATTGACCAGAATCCTGCGAAGCTGTAGAGGAGTTCATGAGAAGGGAGATCTCGTGTTTTGACAACATGATGATTTCATAGAGGCCCCACTTCTTCCGGTCGTCAACTTTTTGATTTCCAAATCGCGCCAACCAGTCGATGTATGGTTGAGTCTTGTGAGGCCAAAAGCATAGGTCATGGGAACTTGTTGATAGTGAACCAGTCGCAGGCGATAGGTAGAGCGTAGAGATAGGACTCATATTCGTTCAAATATATTTTGCCCTCTTCTATGTTAAAGGTAGAAGGATTGAGGCTAAAGAAGTCCTGAGGGGAGTGTAAAGCTAGTACCATTTCCTCTGCTGCAAGTGGAGTTGGTGATCGACCGATAGACGAAGCAGAAGAATCTTCGTTGCCATAATCCTGGGATCTATTCTGAGAATCAGGAGCAGAAAACATGTTTACTGTGTGCGACAAAAGAAATCAGGAAGCTTGAAGAGTTTCAAAGGCTTGGGATTTTTAAAGCAAGTAACAAAGTGGGGAATTTAGGTGTCGACTGTTCCTATTTATACGGAGAGAAGTCGTTTGGAAATTTCAAAAGGTTTATGGTTATTGAGGATAATGATAATTATCATTTAATGAAATTATCCGTTTGAAGATCAAATAATCAATTGGGAATGTAAATCAATTGAAGCAGAGAGAAATTGACACAGTCCTCGAGAAACTGAAATTTGGTCACATCATTTCAGTAATCATGATGATTTAGTTGAATGATGTAAGGACAATTGTTAACATCTAAAAATAATTAGCTAGTAGCCGCATACGACAAACAGTCAAAGAATGGGTTAGTCAATAATGTTAGTTGAATTTGAGTTAGCTGAACAAAAATTGTTAACTGATCAGCCGAACACCAAAGATTGAAAATTTGGCTAAGTCTTTTACACCATTAGGCATATAAGTCATTTAAATAGGCCTAAAGGTGTTTAAAAAGGAAGGGATATCATGGGATAATTGGAAAAATTAAAGAATTATGTCCAAGCCTTGAATTTAGGAAAAGCAGTTTTGGATAAGATCAAAAGGGAATAGAGTTGTTGAAGAACGCTTTTTTGCGGCACTTAGAGGAAAACAAAACGTGCACTTAAATTTTAGGAATGTGGTTAAGTAGGCAGTTGTCCCATTAGTCGATTGTTAGACACTTGTAATTACAGTTAGTTAGTAGAGAACATGACAGATAAGGATAGAAGCAATTTTGCACTATAAATAGCCAATGTACACTCTTGCTAAGACACACAACCAATCAAACAACTCATTTATTCTTGACAATTTATCTTTATCGTTTTTATCTTATTTTCTTATGCAAATTAAATTGTAGTTCTTATTCATCACCTACTTAACCCTCTTTAGAGTAGTTAAGGAACTCAAAGCTAAGAGACAGAGTCTCTTTCTTAGCGTAATCAAGAGATTTGTGAGAATCATTGTTCGCTCTTTCAGTCGACTAATTTGTTATCTACATCTATAGTGTCCTAGAAATTTCACCGTTTTTATTCAATCGTACAATGATGACCCAATAAAAAATGTAAAGTACTTAAGACAGCATGAAAACTTTATGTCTAATTGAACTAAAAGAAAGAAACAAATGATAATCAAGTCTCATTAAGTGGAAAACAGAAGAAACACAAGATACAAATTGAAAAGCAAACACATAAAAAGGGAACAAAACTAGCTTTTCCTAGATACAAATTCTCATCTTTCATTTTTTTCCCCTACTAAAACTCACCCTTTTGAATTTCGTCCCCACATTCACTCCAAAAAGGTCTCCATGACATCCGGGTACATACCTCCTTCTGAATTCCTATACTCAACACCTTGTTGCTGATGGTGATGATCCATTGAAGTGGATGAAGATGATGAAGCCACTCTTGCAGGCAGAGTGAAACTCCTCTTAAACTTGTCCATTTTCCTCGCACCTTCTTGGTGGCTATCCAAGCTCAAGAACTCATTTGGGTTGGCTCCACTAGTATTTTGCAAGTTGGAGGCATCTGAATTATGATTTTGATTAAGAGGGTCACCTGGTTTACCTCCCAAACCTTCTGGATTAAACAAAAGCTTAGCATCATCAGCTCTTCCAGTGAGAGCATTGAAGAAAGACAACCCATTTGGCCATTTTATGTCATTTTCATGCTCCCCCATCATGTCTTCAATTCTTGCAGTTTCAGTTGATGCATGAGGCATGAGAAACATGTGTGTCTCATCTTTGGTTTGTGGAAACCCCAGCCTAGCTGCATGCTGTTGAAAATTGGGTGAGGATAGCATGGAAGCAGAGGTAAGTGGCCTCTGACCCCAGTTGAAGAGTGGTGGAGGTGGCCTAATTGGAATGGTTGATGGTTTTGAAGGAACAGAAGTTGAAGAGGAATTGTTCCTTGTTGAAGAGAAGAGTTGGGAGAGGTAGAAACCAGATTGGTAGCCTAATGATTCAAAAGTGTGTCTCATTCTTAGCACAAAATGGAGGTCCTCAGGAATCTGAAAATACAACCAAAAATATCAAACATTTTGTTTTTATGTAAAATTTTTAAAATTACAAATAAGTAAACTAAAAATGAGTAATTAAAATAAAATTTTACGAAAAAATGTGATACAAATATACTCACAATCTTGCAAGAACCAAGTTGAAGAAGGCCATGCCCAGCTTGAATAACAGCTATGGTCTGGTAATGGAAGCAAATAAAAAGGGTTGAAAAATCTAAAAACAAATCCTAATGAGACCAATAATAATAATGGCAAAAAACCAAAGCTAACAATGATTTAGTTCTGACCTGAATGCCTGACTCAAACTGGTCGGTCCATTCAGGAGGAAGCTGCAATTAATAACATCAAAAATAGGTTGAATCAATCAATCATCAAATAGCTAGCTACACATAACCAATAGAGCGGGGGGGGGGGGAAGTCTCCATCTATATATATTTTTTAGAAAATAAATAAAATAAAAGACAAGTGAAAGATCAGAGAGAGAAGTAGAAGTAGGAAGTGTGATTGGATGAGTTGAAATGCATACAGCATCAAAGGAGCTCTGCCAGTAGTTGGAGATATTAGGCTCACATTCTGTGGGCTCTTTAAAGACCCACTTGTGACACTTATCAGATGCAACTTTCCCCATCAACCTGTTTCAAAACCCAATCAGAGCACAATGAAGAGAATAGAAGAGGGTATATGTGTGGTGTGCCTGTGCTTGTGTATAACTATTAATTAACTAAACTCCCTCCACATGCTATTGGAATGGATATTGAAGAAGATTCAGTTATAGAGAGAGAGAGAGAGACAGAGACAGAGACAGAGACAGAGAATGAAACCACAACATAACAACAAACACCTACCCAGTACCCACCCTTCTCCATAATTATACAACTGAATGGACATTTTGCTGAAGGCTTTTCGGACAGGATCCTCTCCATCAATATCTTCTAAACACCCTGACGCCCTTCCTCGGCAAAACCCATCTTCCCACATCAACATCCTGAACATAAAAATCAAAAAAAAAAAAAAACACGTTAACTCACCCAATTACTATAAAAACCGAAAAATATCCACATTCATAAATAGCCACACAAAAAAAAAATCTAATTTTCATTTTCATCACCACTACAAAAGGAGACAACAAACAGACAAACTTACAAGCTGCCGTTGTCGTCGCCAACCTTGCAGCCATTACCACCTCTGACTCTTCTGCAAGAAATGGACGAGACCCAGTTGAGGAAACAGTTACATAAACAACAAACACAGAGAGAGAGAGAGAGAACAAAAAAGATACAAACTTGCAGAGAGAGAGAGAGAGAGAGAGGTATACGGGCGAGGACGAATAGTCCAGAAGACAGAGTAAGTCCAGTCTGAGTTGAGACAGACGGTTCTAAGGGCCTCATGAAGGGCCATCATCCCAACAGCTTCTTTGCTCCTATCTGATCCTGCTCCTGAGCCCACCATCTCTCTCTCTCTATCTATCCCTTTTTTTCTTCTCTTTCACTACACAATTAGGCACACACACATCCCCTTTTCTTTTTCCCCCTCTTCTCCTACACTGTTGTTGTCTATCTTTCTCTGAAACACCTCCCTTGTCCCAACCCTTATTACTTGTCTTTTTATTTTTGGGTTTTCAAATTTTTTTCCCTTTTTCGGTCTCAGCTACTCTACAATGCTTAACAACCCCAAAGTAGACCAATTCTTCATCTCTCTCTCTCTCTCTCGAGTTGCTCCAATCTTTCTTTGTTTATTTATTCATTTGGTTGGGGGCTCTCTATCCCTGTCTAGCACGCACGCACTCTCTCTCTCTCACACACTCGGCTTTTTGTTTGAACCCAAAGAGGTTAACTTTGACAAAGGTGGTAAAAGAGGGAAGGAGAAGTGCTTTCAGTAACGGGGCTTTTTTTATTTTGGAAAATAGTATGGTACGTTTTTAACCATGAAAAACTGTGGGGACAGCTTTTATCTTCTTTTTGTGTCTTTTTCTTTGGTCTTTTACCAAACAGCACAACAAAGAGAAAGGGAAACACAAAATAAAATAAAAATAAAAAAAGTCACGATCTGCTGGCCAATTTCACATTTTTACGGAAATATATTGTCGACATTCGTGTCGTCGCGAATCTGAACCATCTGATTTTAATCAGGTGATCAATATTTTAACTTTGTGTTTTAGACCTATTTTAAAAAGTTGAAATATTGGATCTTTATTTTTGCAACTAAAGAGAATCTTGGTCTCATTTTTACTCAACAGAGTAAATTTTATACAAGCTAGCACATCGATTAATTAAGACAGTTTTAAAAGGATTTAACTACTCAAAAGTGAAGTGGGCAGGGCACTTTAGATAATAAAAAAAATATTTTAACAGTTGATTAATGTTCTCGAGATAAACTCCGAGGCTCGAACTGCCACTACAAGAAGGCCAAAACTGGCTGGCCCATTAACTATCAGCTCAAGGGCAAAATGGACACAACCAAGACAAAAGATCACATCCCTCATTAGGGGTTCTAGAATCACCTACTGTTATGATTCATTCTCAATAGTTTATTAAACTATCAGGAAATATCTTCTATGACACGACACAAACATGAACACAACTATCATACGCGTGTGAAGGCAAAAGTACGCTTCAACTTCCATACTACTCTATAAACTCTGCATCACCTATGCTAACTTGATCAGTATCAGAGTGTCATTACATATACCGCTCCTCTCCATCCAATTCAATTGGAGAATCTGAGCAACACCGTTGAGGAGCACCTACATAGTAATCAATGAATGTGTCAACTGATTTTCTCGTCAAAAGTTAAAATGTTTACTTCATGCTCCAAAACAAGAGTTCACTTCAATTAACCAAACATGTTTTACAACTTTTTTTAAGGCTTCGTTAATCGTCCACCAACATAATAGGCGGTGCACGTTACAAAAGCTCAAAATTAATTATAAGTGCATCCCTCAATTTTACTAAATTTTGAAAGGGTTAATAGCACTTTTGGTCCCTGTAATATCAGGAAAATCAGTTTTAGTCCCTGTAAAAAAAAATAGATTCGCTCCCTGAAATTTCAAAATCTTCCAGTTTTCGTCCCTGACGTCATCTCCCTGTTAGAAAACTGTGACGTGGCAAACGGACTGTGACGTGGATGCTTATCTGTGATTTTTAAAATGAGATGGCATTATTTAATTAGTTGACTTATGTTTGTAAATAACTAAATTAAATAATTAACTAAAAAACAAACAAAAAAGCATAAATTAGGATTAAGTTTATTTCCCTTCGTCCTTCGTCCCTCATCTTCTTCTTCTTCGCTGCGATACTTCTTCTTCAGACTTCTTCGTCTTCTTTTTCTTGTTCTTTGCACTCGAAAAATGGGGGGAAGCAAAGCTTCTTCGGTTGCGACTTCAGGTAGAAGAAACTTACCAATGTGTGGATGTCAAGAAGTGATGCGATTGTGGGTTGCCAACACTGCTGAAAACCCTAAGAGGAAATTCTGGAAGTGTATTAACTGGGACGTGAGTAATTTTGCCTTTCCTTTGATTATGATGTTTTATTTTTTGGATTTAGGGTTCTATTCTTAGTTGTAATGATTTTTTGTTGTTTGTTTTGTGTAGAGTAAGGAAAGTTGTAAGCTATTTATTTGGGATGATGAATTGGAGATTGACAGTGCACATCCTCTCCCCTCAAATGTTGTTGCTCGTTGTAACTGTTCTGAAATCATGAAGGAATTTCTGAATGAGTTTGGGAAGGATTTTGTGAAGGATTTTGCTAAGGATTTTGGGAAAGAGTTTGGGTCAAGGAAGCTTCTTTGGTTTTTTTTTCTATTTTACACAAATTCTAGTAAATGTAAGGGATTGGGGGTGAATATGCTGTGCAGTGAACTTTGTTGATGGATTTGGGTTTAGGGAATTGGGTATTTTGGTGGTTGTGAGTGTATTAGGGAATGTATTTTGGCATTATGAATGCTCAATACTCAGGCCTTATGTAATTTGGATCTTAATTATGAATGAATGAAATTTTATGTTGTCACTTTTAGTTGTTGTCCAAATTTAATAAGTATATAATTGTTGTTCAAACACAATTTCATAAGTACATAACTCTCAATTCTTGAAACAGAATTGCATACCCATGCAAACTTAAATACATAAATTGCATTGCATTAACATTAAAGTGCACTTAAAGTGCATAAGTACCAATTACAACCGGTTGTCCAAATTCACAAAATGCATAAGCAAAACCCAGAGGTCCTAAATGACCTTGGTCTAATCAAAATACACATAATTGTCTTTAAATTCCTGCTGGAATAAAACCCAGAAGTCATACATGACTTTGGTCATAAACATAAAAGCAAAATTCATAAAATCCAAAAGAAGGAGGCTCCACACATATGCCATGATCTTAAGTTCACTAGGTAAAACTCTTAATTATGTCCTCCCATAATCTCAATCTCATTGCCTCCACACATGTGCCAAGTTTTGGATTAGGATCAAGTGCTTTTTAAACCTCCTCTTGAGTCAATTGCCCATCATCATCCATATCAACTGTGAGGGGGTTGCAGCAGTACTACCAGGGCCCTTCAGTATAACTTTTGTGGTCCTTAATCTGTCACTGGTCCTTCTCTTCTTGAAGTCCAACTACCTAGCTACCTTTGGCTTTTTTAGATTTCCTTGCAACAAAAACAAAGCAAATTGAGTTTAATACCTACATAAACCTTCCTAAACCCTACATCAATATATTTGTGAGATGCTTACATTTCTGAATGCTTGCACTATTGGTACATCATCTTGGACAGCATCAACATCCTGCACACCATCAGCAACATTCTGATCAAAGACATCAACAACATTCACAGCAGCATTGTGATCCTCCACCACCTCTTGAGGAACATCCTGCACACCATCAGCATCAGCATTGTGCACTCCTCTTGAACATCAGTCACAGCAGTGGTGTGAACCTCTTGAGTAACACCTTCCACACCATCAACAACATTTTGCCCCTCCACATTCGCAGTAGTTTGTGCTTTTTTTTAGGGTTTCCTTTGTATTGAATTTAGTAAGGCAAGTAAAACAAAAACACTAAAATAGGGCTATTGAACAGCTTGCTTATGAATGAAATTTACCTTCCTCTTCAGTGCAGCTAGATTTACTTCTGTACTCTTGCAACTCCTACTGTTGTGACCAAATTTGTCACACTTGGTGCACCTATAACTCACCCCTAACCTCCTCATCCTTTTTCCTCCCTCATTAGACTCCCTTATCCATAACTTCTTTGGCCTTCTAGGCCCTTTCTTATACTGTGGTGGCAATATTTCCTGTTGTTCAACATTAGGCCACATGTCTTCACCATTTATAGGGCTCACACTAAAGCTATAGCACAATTCATAAGTCTCCCTCAAATAACAATTGTCCACAAAATCCTCAGGATTTTGTTTTCTGTAACTCATAGCAGCAACTGCATGCCTACAAGGTATGCCTACTAATTCCCAAAAATTGCAACTGCATGTTCTCTTCCCTATGTCCACAACAAATTTGTGTTTATGGTAAATGTGTAACACTTTCCAACACTCACCTCCAGCCCAAGATGGTAGCCAATGACCACTGAGTTCAACTTCCTTATCTAACCTCTTCCTAGGTTTTGCCATCCTATTCATCAAATAACTTCTAATCCATTCACACATTGTCACAATAGGCTTATCCATAGCAACTAAAATAGTATTAAAGATTCAGAAAGATTGTTCATTATGACATCACATTTAGGATAGTATGAAAAAGCATGCTTACATCTTGCTTTGGAAGGTATAGCAATTAACCATTCCCATGCCTTCTGATCTACCTTCTTTATCTCATTCATCTTCTCCTCCCAAGCTTGAAAGTAAGTTGCTTTGGCTGTTCCCATCATGAGATCCCTCATCAAGGTACCTCTACCAAACTTCTTCTTAAAGTTGGCATATAAATGCATGATACATAGCCTATGCTCAATTCTCTCAAACATTTTTTCAAATACTGGAATCAGTCCCTGTAGAACAGAATAGAAAAAAAAACATTTCAAAACAAAAACAGAACCCTAAACCACCAAACAGAATCCCTAAACAAAATACATACCTTTGTTGGTCAGAGATAAAAACCCATCTTCTATCTTGACCAATATCTTCTAGTAGCAATTGCAGAAACCATCTCTAGGACTCTTTAGTCTCAGTTTCAACCACACTGAATGCTAAAGGAAAATATTGGTCATTAGGGTCTCTCCCTATTGCTATGAGAAGCTACCCCCCATACTTTGTCTTAAGGAAGCAACTATCCACCCCAATAAATGACCTACATACTCTTAAGAACCCTATTTTGCATCCATCAAAAGAAAAATAAAAACTTCCAAACCTTGACTGAAGTGTTGGGCAGGGTCTCTCTAACTGGATCTTGCAAGTATTCCCAGCACATGCCCTCTTCAACTCTGCAGCATACCTCCACAGTAGTGAATAGTGTCTTGCTGCATTCCTTTCCACAAATTCTCTTGCCATTTCTTTTGACTTCCAAGCTCTTCCAACAGTGATCCCAACTGAGTAATTCTTTCTCATGCCATTAAAGATCTCTGACACTTTCACCTTCTCACATGACTGTAATTTATTGGCCACAAACTTGGCCACCCACTTTGATTTTGCTGATCTGTTATTCAAAACCCTAGCACACGTGTGGGTATCCTCCTAATTCTTCATTTGATACGTGTGTCTATCCCCCATTTTGCTGACAAGGGCTAAAAAAACACATTTGCCCTTACACTCCACCCTTACCCTCACTTTATCATTTTTTAAGAATATAATTTCCCTCTCATTCAACATTGACCACTCTATGATAGCATCCTTGAATTCGGCAAGGGAGTTAAACTCCATACCTACTTTAAACTAGAAGTCCTTGTTCAGCTGCTCCATTCTAAACTTTTCATATTTTGAACCTTTCTCACTGTCGGAATCATCAGGGTCAATGCTACCCAATTCATCAGTCTCATATTGATTATCTATTTCTTCATCAAATTGTTTCGTTCCACTAGGGCCACTAGTAGGTACAACTTTTTTTTTATATGGTGACTCCTTTGGCCTTGTCTTCACTCTATCAACACTCTTCCTGGTCTAATTGTAAGTAAATCCTCTACACCAAACCCATCATCTTGGTCCCTGACCCTCTCTTTTTCACTGTCATCAAATCTAATTCTCCTCACTTAATCATCACTACTTTTCTCATACCCATCCTCATCATCTGTTTGGCCACCCACATCCTCTCCTTCAACTCCCTTCTCATCACCTAACCCTTTAACACCATTACTTTTGCCCTTATCAACTTATCAAATACTCTCAATTCAGTACATGCAGGGGCATCCACCTTTTCAAATATGTCACTCACATTGTGCTCAACATATATGTGACCCTCACATTTGTGTTCCACAGCATGTAACCCAACCTCCATGGCTTTTGAATCCAACTCAATTTGTTTGAAGCCCTCATCCAGACCATCTATTTTCCTCCACATCCGAAATCCCTTGTCATACCCTAAATCCTACAATAAACCAACTGCTTCAAAATAACTCCATTTGTCTAGATCAGTGTTATACACAACAGTTTCACTCCTCCTCTGTAATACAGTATTCAGTCTCTGACAAACTCAACCCCGTGGTGCAAAACAAGGGTGAAACTCATCCCTGTATAAAAGTGAAGCATGTGTCAGCAACCCCCATGTTCGTCCAAAAAAAACAGTCATCACATGACAAAAAATATTCCCTATAAACGTTAAACTCAGATGCTGGGACCACATCACAAGAGAAAAGGGTCAAAAAGACATACCTTCAACAGCAGTTGATGTTCACGCACTCTTCTCTGTCGTTGATCTCCTTCGAATCGCACTCCACAAAAATTCAGCTCCATCAATCTTCTTCCTCATCGCGTTTGTCTTTGGGTGAAAGGCAAGGATGAAAACCAATTGTCTGAATACTAAATTGCGAACCCTAATTTAGTATTCTTTTTTTCTTTTCTTATTTTTTTAATTAGTTATTTAATTATTTAAATAGTGAGTCATCTAAATGAGTCAGCTAATTAAATAATGTCATCTCATTTAAAAAATCACAGATAAGTATCCACGTCACTGTCCGTTTGCCACGTCACAGTTTTCTAACGGGAAGATGACGTCAGGGACGAAAACTATAAGATTTTGAAATTTCAGGGAGCAAATCTAAAAAAAAAAAACTGCAGGGAGTAAAACTGGATTTCCCTGATATTACAGGGACCAACAGCACTATTAACCCATTTTGAAATCTTGCCCCCACCATCATAATAGGTGGTGCCCGCTAAACATAATTAATTATAAACACATACCTTAAGTTTACTAAATTTTGAAATTTCTTCCACTTGCCTAGCGCCTCAACGATCAATGCTTCCTCCACCACAATCATGGCCTTGTCGAATGTATGTCACAAACTAACTATGAGCAGGGCTCTAAAGAGGACAATATCATTGTCATTGAACTTATTTCTAGAAAATTAGTCAATGTTCCCATCCTTCTCTATTTCCCTTTTGCCAAAACATTTGCGAATGTCAGCCACCAAGCTCTGTAGGCAGCACTTTTCATACCCTCTCCCTTGGGTTAGTCAGAAATCCTCCATCCCATAAGGTTGCATCATCACGCCATAAAGCCATTGTGACCATCTCATCACCTTCATGAACATGCCTCGGAAACCTAACAAAATTCGAGAGTCTCCAGAAACCCTAAACCAAAGTGTGAGTGGTTAGCACGACAAATTGACAGGGAAGACAAAAAAAGGTGAAATGCCTGTTTAATTGAACATAGAAAATAGTTTCTGATTATTCACAATTGTGGATTTCACAGTTCTTTGAATGGATATTGTGACTTGGTGAGGTGAGGTGGTCTCAACGTGGTTCGATTTGGCAAAGATTGTGGTTGTGGTTGGATGAAGGTTCCGATGATGAGTTTCATTGAGAACGAGATTTAGTTTATTGATATTGCATGAGGAAAAAGGTTTTGTTGAGTAAAGTTGATGGATGGAGTAGTTAACGCAATGAGAGAACTTGTATCAAGCCACAGAGGAGTCACCCGAGGGGAAGTGCGGCCACGGTTTCAAGGAATTCCTTTACCTCCATTTCGGGTTCTCTCATGTCTGACTCTGTCATTGTCTCCTCTAACCACTCTTTCACTGAACCTCCATCAAAGTCTAACCTCATTGGAACCTCCATCGTCATCCTGTAGGCATGCTAATGTATTGGAAATAACAACCAACCAAACGATATCGTATCATAGAATTATTTTACAATTTTACCATCTATAAAGGTAAGGCACAATAGAAATGACACATTTTAAAGAACAACACGTAAAATTATAATTATTAATTGAAAATTTAATAAGTTAATATACATATGTAAATGTGTTTCATCATAATTTCAATTATTAAATTTTTAATTAATAATTAGTTTATACTTTATCACCTAAAATGCATTTTTCACTCTATAATAGACAAATCCAATTTTTAGTATCATTTTCATATTTTTTTAATTAATAGAATACTTGGAATATTTATACAATCAATGAAATTTATGTTAATAATAAAATATTTTTAACATAACTTTTAAAAGTTTATTATTATTTTGATGTATCCTAAGCTTTTTATTGTTTATACTTGTAGAAATTATACTCACCCTATAATTGTTCTGCTTAACAATACTACTAATTTAAACACTAGTGCATACACATCATTTGCATAATTTTTATTATTACCAGTAGATAATAAAATTAAACAGTAATTTTTATAAATATTAAAAATTAATTATACTTGATGTTATTTGCCCTAGATATTATCAAAGGCCTAATAAAAACAAACAAATTTCTATGCAAACAAAAAAATTTCAATGAAAACACACACACACACTGCAAAATGCGTATGAATACTTATGGATTGAACATAGTTGTCATATCTAGGTGATTACTAGGATCACCATGCACAAGATACAGATAATATATTGTCTCTTCTCTGACATTGATGGCGACCAACACTCAATATTCCCTACAAAATCAACTATTCAGCGAACATTCACAATAAAGCATTATCATCGCAAATAAAATTTGGAAAAAGTCCCACCCTGTTTTGACGGGCGCAAGAACCAACTTATCCTTCACCTCATTTGCCACCAACAGATCAACTATGGATGTTACTCGATCACCAGTTTCCAAAAAAGTTGTCTTAGAGGCAATTAGAAGAAGAATTTCCTTTGTCGATTATCTGGCACGATATATGTTTTGTACAAGAAT
Source organism: Calophaca sinica (assembly GCA_037113605.1). Taxonomy (NCBI): domain Eukaryota; kingdom Viridiplantae; phylum Streptophyta; class Magnoliopsida; order Fabales; family Fabaceae; genus Calophaca; species Calophaca sinica. Next base: position 110,507,670 of record CM073732.1, on the reverse strand, counting down.
CTTAGACAGCAAGTTAAAATTGGATTAGCAATAACATGGATGAGTTATTAATCCAAATAAATAAATTAAGGACGTGGGGTAGTTTAAAGTACGTAATAGATACATTTATAACAGAGACGCATACCCACTCTTGGAGAAGAATGTGGTCAATCTCTTCTACACCAATCCACTCTATATACTTCCAACCAAACATGGTTGTATCCATTTTTTACTCCAAATTCTCCTCAGCCATCATCTTTTTCTGCATGCGTACCGTTGTATAAGTACAATTAGGACCGCTAGCAACATCAAATGCTGGGGAGGGTTCCTAAACACCTCCTTTGTCATAATCCTTTGCTTTTTTTTACGGCTGACTCTCATGTGTGCCTGGTGCCGGTGTTTTTCTTGCCCCTGATCCCTGTGCTTTTCCTCTCAACAGTAGCAACATCATTCATGTCATTTGGCAGGACCTGAAAAATTTCAAATTAAAACAACTATTTGAAGGAAAAAAAGATGTAATGAATTTGATAAAATTATGTATTAAAGCAATTAAACATACCCCATCTTCTATAGATATGAGGCTGGTTGGCTAGGTCACATAAGTACTAATTGCATCTTTGACCATCGTCAAATAATCATCCATAGGTCGTGGCAATAAGGTGGTTGGGTCACAAGAAGTCTCAATTCCCACTTTGATGCAATTGTCCTCGGTGTTGGGAACGCCTAAGTTAGGTTCTCATTTTGTTGCCTTTCTTTGTGAAGCTTCTTTTTCACACTATTATTTCTGCGTGCATGTGTTTCACCAAGACTTTATTTCCTTCCGCTCTTCATGTTTCACCTGCTTTTGAGGTGAGAAACAGTCTTTATGAGAGACCCCAAATTCCAACCCCCTAACAAGTTAGTGGAACTTCAGGACATTGGATGCCTAGGAGAGTACATCCTGATGATAGCCCTCTTCTATCTCCTCCTGAGATAGAGCCTGTGATAAGTTCCCATGAAATACACCAACATAAGTTCCCATATTTTCTGAACATTTTCATTATCAATCACCAAGTCCTTATTCACGCGAGAAGCCTTCCAGCCAAGGTGATGGGAGATGTTGGTCACCTCTAATCCTGAGTCCTCTCTCTATATAAAACAATAGTCATATAGATTAATAATCATTTATATGTTGTTAGAATATGTGTTTGTGTGTGCGCACACGCTTATACTTACTAACGTTTGCTCGAGACGTGCATATCCCATGTGTGATTTCTTATATGGTAACTAAGCTAATAAATGTTCCTACTGATTAACTTAGCTTCTTTACAAACTAATTAACTTACCTTAGTTGGTGTAAAAATAGTTAGTTAGCTATAATTTATGTAAGCTAATTTTATGTATATGTGAGTATAATACACATTTGAATGCTAACGTTAACATTAACTTAAAAGAGTCAACTACATGTGTCTATACAAAATCCTTCCAAGCATCCTTCTTTGTCATGCATGCATAATATAAAGGAGGATGATAATTTATATTTTCATTCTTATCATATAGATACTTATTTGCCATGTCATGTCTGAAGACTATCCTATAAAGCTTGTCTTCCTCCAGAAGTACAATCCTGCGGTGAATTTCATTAATATTAAAAATTGTCTACAAAATCAAATATATTCAAAGGAGAACACTCGTTTTGATAACATAAGAAACGTTATAACAAAATACATAGAGTTGGTAAAAATAATTACCAGTATATCCTTCCAATTGTTGTTGTATACGACCATAGTAGGATCTTTCTAATTTACAAGATTAATTGGAACCATTTGACAAACAATAAATTCAATATAACTAATCAAAATTGAATTGTTAGGCTCAATTGATTTTCCTCTCTTATTCAATCTGACCTAGTCGATGTTGAAAAGGTCAATATTCACAGTTTTTATAAAAGTAAGACATAATTCGGATTTCAAAGCAAAAAAAAGGTACTTACCTCAATTTTTATTCCCTTATTTCTAGCATGGATGTGTTTCTTCATATAAACAGTTTGACGTTTTTTGTACTTTCTCCAAAAGGAGGAAGAGCATGATCGTCATGAGATAATGCCATTAATTACCTACGAAAAAATATTTATCAGACAACATATATAAGAACAAGAAGGATATAAAAACTAAATAATGAATAAGAAATATTATAATAAAGTTGACATAATATTCAAGTCTACCATTTCCTATTCTTTGTCGGATTTAGACTTTTTTGTGTCTTATTGACACAAAATGATGGATTGATCCAGATCCCCTCGTCGTGATCGTCTCGCATATACATAATATCATCAACGGTTGGATTGCTCTCAAGCATTTGTGATGTCCCGAAGTAAGGATCATCCTCAATATCTGCATCTTTGTGATCTGCATTGTGATGATCAATTATTTTATTGGTCAAAAAACATTATAGACCACTTTACATCAACAGGATTAGTGACAAAAAAACACTTATTGAGCCTGTGATGTTAAGATAATGGGCTCATCTTTGTTCCCCGTCCTATTAAGGTCTACCACATGAACCCTAACTCATCCACTTGAATGCCATTATTGTTGTAAACCCACTTGCAACCAACCATGGGCAGTCGAAACACTGTGTAATCATCCATATGAATTCAATTACTCCAAAATATGACATGATTGCATTTCGAGGAGTTTTATTGATAAGTTTTCATCTTATGTTAATTTAGAGTGATTAATTGAATTAAATACATGAGGAATTGAGAGAGTTGAATATATATTGAGCTTAAACTTTGGAATTCTTTACACTTGGTTGTTTGATTGTATGTTTTAACTCTTACATTATTCTCATGTATATTGCACTTGAATTGCTAGGAATGGAAACAAAACCAAAAGAAGACACTCTCAAGAATTCAATTAAAGGCAAAGAAGATGATTCGTGAGAGCATAAGATTCGAAGGCAGCCAAAAATGCAGAATTTAGCCAAGTAATTGAGTATGCGTGTGACGCGCATTTACAAGTAAAGGAATGCGCGTGACACGCAATTATGTAAATCGCTCGTCTTCATCATGCGCGTGACGCCGCCACGATCGAGGAAGAATCTGCGCGCGACGCGCATCGCTGCAAATCTGGAAGTCGCTTTCGCGCGCGACGCCGCATTTGTATCGCTTAATCTGCGCGCGCGACGCCGCATCTTCACAGAATCTGTATAATTAGATATTTGTTCACTTTTTAATCATTTTGGACCTTTGCTAACAGCCAAAAACACTAAAGAGAAAGATAAGGAGTGCTAGGGTTCCATTGTTCTTCATCTTCAAGGAGGATTCATTCTTGGGAACAAGGTTTGGATCATCAATGGAGTTGTTTTCTTTCATATGTTTGTTTTCTTCTTTTACTACCATGAGTAGCTAAATACCTTAGATTAGGATGAGATGAATCATGTACAAACTCTTATGTAGTTAGTTCTCTTATATTAATACAAGTTTATGTTATGTAAATTGAGTTTCTAATCTCTATACTTCATGCTTTTCAATACTTGATCACTATTGCATTGAATTTGGGTTTTTCATCTTTATTGGAAAATAGGATGAATGAACTTGAACTGAGATTAGTAATCATAATCATGATGATTATAGGAATATAACTTGTGGTTATGTGTTCTAATGAATCATGGATCTTATTGCTTAGTCTAATCATTAATCACCTAAGGGATTAGGGATTGTGGCTAGAATAAAGGGTTTATGAGGCAAGGGATTGTCCTTAAGCTAATTCAGTTGATTGCAACCTCAACTTATAAGAAATTACTTGATTAATGAGGAACTAGTTACATAAGAGCAAGTACAAGAGGATTCAAATCTTAGTCGTTTTCAACCAACCAAGTCAATTCTATTTTTACTTTAACTTGTTCAACGTTACAATTACAATCAAAATATCCAAATCATTTCCGTTTTAAGTAATTACACACTTATTCTTATTGATAACCATCATAATCCCTGTGGAGACGATACTCTATTCATTACTATATTCTTTGGTTGCGATTGGTGCACTTGCCTTAAAAAGTAGTGTATGAATTACGCTAACAAGTTTTTGGCGCCATTACGGATTGTTGATTTGATTGTCAACAAGGCAAAGGAGTTACTACTTTGAACAATTTAAGTTTTATATCTAGTTTGTTAGTTTTTGTGGATATTCTTTATCTTGTTTCAAAATACAAATTGTGTGCTTAATCATCTTTCTAGTTGTTATGTATGCAGGGAAAGCAGACATCTGAATTGGTGTTTGATCCAGAGATAGAAAAGACAAAGAAAAGCAAATAGGAAGAAGGCTAAGGAGGCAAGGCGTGAGAAAGAACATCAACAATCTCAAGCTTCTACTTCTACTCATACTCGGGTAGAGGAAGAAATGGCGTAACCGCCACCTAGGCGTACTCTTGGTGATTTTGGGCGAAACAACAGGGAAAGATTGGCTATTGGTTACCAAGGTAGAGGCCAATGCATTTGAGATCGACTTCTCTCCCGAGTGCACTCAAGCAAAATCAGTTTTTAGTCGAAAATGAAGACCCCAACCAAGACTTGGTGAATTTCTTTGAAATATGTGGAACTTTGAAGTCGACTGTTACAGATGAAGCAAAGAAACCGAGATTATTCCACTTTACTTTGAGGGATAGAGGCAAAGGGTGGCTAAGTTTATTACCCAGGGAAGTATTAATACCGGAATGACTTAGAGGATAAATTCATGGATCGGTTTTCCCCGCCAAGTTTGTCAAGAGGAGAGCTGAAGTGAGTAGCTTTGAACAAAAAGATGGTGAAACCTCTATGATGCTTGGGAAAGATTCAAGGTGTTGTTGAAGAGATGTCCTGGTCATGGTTATGATGACTTGTGCCAAATGCAAATGTTTTGTCATGGGTTGAGGCCTAACACAAGAATGATGCTTGATGCTTCGGGAGGCTCAATGAATTCAAAGGCATTTGAAGAAGCAAGAGAACTAGTTGAGGCAATGGTCTCAAATGATTATCTTGTCCACCATGATAGAGGAGCACAAAGCAAAAAGGGCATGTTTGCGCTAGAGACAAGTGATGCTATTTTGGCTCAAAACAAATTAGTATCACAACAACTTGAAGCCCTTACAAAGAACTTAAAGATTTAAGAACAGGATCTTCTTCAACCGCACAAGCTAAAGCGATGGCGATGCAAAGAAGTGTGATTTACGTGGTGGAGGGCATGAAAATGGGCAATGTGAAGCCCAAGGTGAGCTTAGTGAGGAAGCCAAATACATGGCAAATTTCCAAAGGCAAGGAGGAATCCATATTCCAACACTTATAATCCAGGGTGGAAGAATCATCCCAACTTTTCTTGGAAGCAAAATGATGCCCCTCAATCAAGCAAGCCTCCATGACAGCAGAATCAAAAGATAAGCAATCGACTTAGAAAATGCTCTCACTCGGTTTATGAAGATGACTCAAACAAACCTCCAAAGTCATGAAGCTCATTTCAAGAATCAAGATGCATCCATCAAAAATCTTGAAAATCAGTTGGACAACTTTCCAAGCAACTCATGAGCAATCCAAGGGTAAGTTTTCTGAAACACCGTAGACAATCCAAAAAATGAGTCTTGTAATCTTTGTTACTCGAGAAGTGGAAAGGTGGTAACACCATCTATGGTGGAACCATTAGTCCTGAATGTAATGATGAAAATAACAAGGTAATGTTGGATGAGGAGTTGAAAAATAAAAATGAGGTGAATGATGTTGAAGAAATTGAAAGGAGAGTGAGAAAAAGAAAAATGATGATAAAAATAGTTCGAGATTGGTGGATGAAGGTTCTATCATCAGAAGAACAAAAGCTGAAATTTTAAAGGATGGAAACAAGCCTCAAATTCTTCCTCCATATGTGAGACTTCCTTATCCTCAAAGGGAGAACAAGAAAAAAGAAAAGGAGGAGCAATATTCAAAATTTCTGGACATTTTTAAGAGGTTGCAGATTAATATACCTTTTGCTGAGGCTCTTGAGCAAATGCCTACATATGCCAAGTTCATGAAGGAAATTCTCACAAAGAAGAAAAAATTTAGAGATGAAAAAAATCACCTTGACTGAGGAATGCAGTGCAATAATTCAACGGAAACTTCCTCCAAAGCTCAAAGATCCCGGTAGTTTCACAATTCCCTGCACTATAGGGAATATAACTATTGGGAAGGCATTATGTGACTTAGAAGCAAGTATCAACCTCATGCCACTTTCTATGTTGAAGAAGTTGGGGATAGATGATGTGAAGCCTACCAGGATGTCGCTTCAATTAGCAGACCGATCAATTAAATATCCTTACGGTATTATGGAGGATGTCTTGGTGAAGGTGGATAAGTTCATTTTCCATTGACTTTGTTATTCGGACATGGAGGAAGATGCAGTTCCTCTTCTCTTGGGAAGACCCTTTCTTGCAGTAGAGCTCTTGTGGATGTGCAAAAGGCCAACTAATGCTCAGTACATGATGAGAAGGTGACCTTCAATTTGTTTGAGGCAATGCAACATCCAACTGATAGAGATACCTGTAGCCGTGTAGACACTGTCAATTACTTGGTGGAGGAAACTTTTTCTCAGCAATATCCTTCAACTCCTCTTGAGAAAGTACTAGTACAGGCTGTTGAAAATCTTTGTGAGGAGGATGAAGGGGAAATAGCAGAATGTGTGAGACAGTTGGCAGCACTAAGTACAGAACAAGCTGTGAATTTGAAAAGAGAAGAAATGAAAAAAGAAGAGGGTCAGTCAGAAAAACAGAAAATTGAGTTGACACCACTCCCCTCCCACTTGAAGTACAGATTCCTTGATGATGAGGAAGAAAGTCCAGTTATTGTGAGCAACTCATTGTCAAACTTGGAGGAAGAAAAATTGATGAGAGTGTTGAGGGAGTACAAGACAGCAATAGGTTGGTCTATTTCCGACTTGAAAGGAATAAGCCCGGCATTCTGCATGCATAAAATTCTATTGGAGAAAGAATTTAAACCGGTGGTGCAACCTCAACGGAGATTAAATCCGACAATGAAGGATGTGGTCAGAAAAGAAGTCCTGAAGCTTCTTGATGCGGGCATGATTTATCCCATTTCGGATAGTGCATGGGTGAGTCCAGTGCAAGTTGTTCCCAAGAAAGGAGGGATGACGGTGGTCAAAAATGAAAAGAATGAGCTCATCCCTACAAGAACAGTAGGATGGAGAATGTGCATAGATTACCGCAAGCTCAATAATGCCACGAGGAAAGACCATTTTCCATTGCCTTTCATGGATCAAATGGTAGAAAGGTTAGCAGGCCAAGCATTTTTTTGTTTTCTTGATGGCTATCTGGGTATAACCAAATTGCAGTTAATCCGGAGGACCAAGAAAAGACAGCTTTTACTTGCCCTTTTGGTGTGTTTGCGTACCGCCGGATGCCATTTGGATTATGCAATGCTCCTGCAACTTTTCAGAGGTGCATGCTCTCCATATTCTCTGACATGATTGAAAGCTCAATAGAAGTGTTCATGGATGATTTCTCTGTTTTTGGCTCATGTTATGATTTGTGTCTATCCAATCTAGCTTCTGTTCTTAAGAGGTGCGTGGACACCAATTTAGTGTTAAATTGGGAGAAATGCCAATTTATGGTTAAAGAAGGGATTGTTTTAGGACATAAAATTTCAGCAAAGGGAATTGAAGTGGACCAAGCAAAATTGAAGTAATTGAGAAGTTACCACCACCGTGAATGTAAAAGGAGTGAGGAGTTTCTTAGGTCATGCGGGCTTTTATCGAAGATTTATTAAGGACTTCTCAAAGATTGCAAAGCCAATGTGCAATCTCTCTAGTTAAAGATTCTCGATTTTAAGTTTGATCAAGACTGTTTGAATGCTTTTAATGTGTTGAAAGGAAAGCTGATTTCCTCTCCGATTATAGTAGCTCCCATTGAGTTTACCATTTGAACTCATGTGCGATGCAAGTGATTATGCGATCGGGCTGTTTTGGGACAAAGAATGAAAAAATTCTTTCATGCTATCTATTATGCTAGCAAGGTCTTGAATGAGAATCAGGTGAATTATGCCACCAAAAAGAATTGCTAGCTATAGTATTTGCTTTGGAGAAATTTCGATCTTACTTGATTGGATCGAAAGTCATTGTCTATCTTGATCATTACGCCATCAAATACCCTAAAATTGATTCTAAGCCTCGTCTTAGATGGATATTGTTCTTGAGGAGTTTGATTTGGAAATAAAAGACAAGAAAGGAAGTGAGAATGTGGTAGTGACCACTTATCAAAAGGCCGGAAAATTCTGAATAACGATTAAGGAGAAAGAGATTAGAAGAATTTCTGATGAGCACTTGTTGATGGTATCTCGAGAGGCCATGGTTTCTTGATATGGCTAACTTTAAGGCAACAAGTGTGATACCAGAGGATTATACTTGGCGGCAAGAAGAAACTCTTCAAAGATGCAAATTTCTACATTTGGGATGATCCATTTTTGTTTAAAGCTGGGCCCCGATGGGTTATTGAGAAGGTGTGTCACATCAGGAGGCACAAAGTATAATGAAACATTGTCATGATTCACCGTATGGAGGTCATTATGGTGGAGAAAGAAGCTGACTAAGGTGTTACAAAGTGGGTTCTTTTGGCCAACGCTTTTCAAGATTGTCATGAATATGTCAAGCAATGTGATAAGTGCCCGGTGCACAGAAGCATTTCCGGGAAAAATGAGATGCCCCTCAATAGCATTAAATTGAACCATTTGATTGTTGGGGTATTGATTTCATGGGGCCTTTCCCATCATCTTATTCAAATTTATACATTTTGGTGTGTGTTGACTATGTCACCAAATGGGTTGAGGCATGTGCATTGTAGCCAATGATTCCCAGGCAGTGGTCAATTTTGAAGAAAAACATATTTTCCGGATTTGGAGTACCTAGAGTGCTCATAAGTGATGAGGGGCACGCATTTTTGCAACAAGTACTTGGAGACATTCTTGAACAAGTATGATGTAAAGCATAAGGTTGCCACTCCCTATCACCCACAAACTAGTGGGCAAGTGAAGTTTCCAATAGGGAGATAAAGAAGATTTTGGAGAAAAGCAGTTGGTGCTTCAAGGAAGGATTGGTCAGAAGCTTGACGATGCTTTGTGGGCTCTAGGACAAGATTCAAACACCATTAGGATTCTCTCCTTATCACCGTTTATGGGAAGTCATGCCACTTACCATTGGAGTTGGAACACAAGGCATTTTGGGCCATAAAATTTCTGAATTTTGATTCCAAATTGGTGGACAAAAGCGATTCTTTGAAAATTGAATGAGTGGATGAAATGAGGTTGATGGCTTATGAGAATGCAACCATTTACAAACAAAGAACCAAGGCTTATCATGACAAGCATTTGGTGAGAAGAGATTTCGGCCAGGCCAACAAGTTCTACTCTTCAATTCAAGGTCAAACTTTTCCCGGGTAAGTTGAAGTCCAAGTGGTCGGGACCATTTGTAATCGTGAGAAGTTTTTCCACATGGAGCGGTGGAATTAGAAGATCCCGCTCACAAGAACTTTCAAAGTTAATGGGCAAAGATTGAAGCCATTCTTTGGAGGAGAAGTCTCCAGGGCAAGAGTAGCCCTCGTTTTGCAGGATCCATAAAATGACCAAGCGTCAAGCTAGTGACGTTAAAGAAGCACCCATGGCAACAAGTTTGCCCAAAAAAAAAAATGCTGCAGGTGATGCGCGTGACGCGCAAGTAGTGCGCATGACGCGCATTTTTTGAATTTTGCCTCTGTGACCCATGCGCGCGACGCGCATAGCACCTGATGAGTGAACTTGGAACAGGGCAGCTGATGCGCGCGACGCGCAACCTTAGCGCATGACGCGCATTTTTTTAATTTTGTCTCTGTCAGTAGTGCGCGTGACGCGCATTTACACTTGAATTGTTGCGCGCGACGCGCATTTTTTGATTTTAGCTTCTGTGACCCGTGCGCGTGACGCGCAAATACAAATGAATTGTTGCGCGACGCGCAACCTGGCTTAATAAACGGAGATGCTCGCGCAGCTCCTCATTTCACTCACTCAAAAATCATTTCTTAACCAACCCTAACTCTAAAAACTTCACCACCACTCAAGCACAACTTGCATAGAGAGATTAATCTTCACATTTTCTTCACTTCATACATCATTCATCATCAAGTAAGTGATTTCATGACTTCCTTTTTCTAATTTTTCGTTTGCCTTCATCTCTATGAAGAAAGTTGTCGAAAATTTGAAGTTCTTGCTTGAAATTTGATGTTGTTGTTGTGAGTCTGTTTATTTCTTATGTGATTGAAATGTGAAGCCTTGAATTTTTCTTATTTTGGGAAGTTTTGCGTGATGAAACCATTGTTGGTTTGTTAGATGCTTTTGTGTGCACACAAAGTGTTTGATAAAATGCTTATGAGAGTATAGGGAATAGAACTTGATAATGAGCTAAGCCATACTTCATGTTTATGCCATACATTGTTTCAAATGACAAAATTTGGTTGTCCTCAATCAAATAATTGTGAAAATTATTAGATGACCAAAGGTTTGTCTAATTGCAAGTTAGTGCATAAGGAATTTTTTTAATCACAAACCATTGAGATTGTCAACTTTTGCAAGAGTTTTAATATGAAAATATGAATTGCATTGGTAATCTCTTTGTTGGAAAACCATAGTGGTGAAGTGATAATGTTCATAGAATTTTAAGATGTTTGTGTTGATACTAACATAGAAAACAATTTTTGCACAAATCTTCGTTCTATGTGTAGGGAACTATGGCTCGTAATCCAGAGAAAGCATAAGCAAACTGCCTCTTCTTCTTGTGGAAGTTTTGATTCCCACTTGTTCAGATCTTTGGCGTGCCAGGACCGTTATGCCTCAATTCTTACAAACAAGGAATTTGTGAGGGAGAAGGCATTTCAGCTAAGTGCCAATGACTTCATGGAGATCCAACATAACATTGGGCAAAGACATTGGGAAGCTTTTACCTCTTTTCCCAAGACGCTAGCAAAAAGCTAGCAATGGAATTTTGCAAATGCTTATCAGTGGAGATGGTGACATCCTTCTTTGGCGATGCTAGATATGTGAGTTATGTAAGGGGAAGACAATTCCATATGATCCCCATACAATCAACCAATTGTTTGGTTTGCACGATGTTGAAAATCGTGGCTATCGAAGCCGAGGTGTCTTGACGGAGCCGATCAACAGCCATTCGGCATTTATTAATCAGGCAGACAAGATTGGGTGAGGAACCAAGATGGGTCACCCAGAAAAATAGAAGGCGGAATTTGACTCCCACCGCAAAGGCATGGGGCGTGTTTGTACTTCATACTTTCCTCCCTCTTGCGCCAATGTGTCGAGTTGACTTCATATAGGGCTACCCTGGTATATGCCATCATGAATGGTGGCCCAGGTAAATGTGGGCCAAATTTTAGCTCACAATTTATACAATGCGGCTAATGAAAAGGTCACCGGATCTTGGGTGAGGCACGCCACTCTCATTCAGCTCTATGTGAAAGGGCAGTGTGAAGATCCGGTAAGGAAATTAAAGAAAATCCAATACATCCTGGGACCCTCATAACGGGTGATTGGATTCGGAGGAATTCAATCCCACTTAACCAGCCACCTCAACCTCCTCAAAGAAGATCACCAAGAACCTGAGGAAATGGGGAGGCCCGAATATGTTTGTAGATCCTCCAGGTTCAAAATTACCCTTCGATGGCTGATTTTGAGAGATTATCGGTGATGTCCAGAGGATTGGGAGTCGGGTGGAGTATGGCCTTGTACCAACGGAAGAAGCACGAGCTCAAAGGCGAGGATGCAGCTATTCTACGAGCTATTGGTGCTTACCAAAGTGGCCAGTTCGTGAATATGGACGCCGACATTTTCCAGGAGCCTTACCCTGATGATGAGGCGGGCCTTGAGCCAGCTCCCTAGTTTCTTTCAGCGGTGGCGTCGGGCCCGCCCCATCATTTCACTCACGGTTGAGTCCCATGGCTCACCGCTTTGGTTTTCTACTTTTATCTTTTGTTTTCTTTTATTTTTCTCGTTTAAATATCAATATTCAATGTTAAATATCAATATTCAATGTATTTTGCGATTGTTTGTTTTGGGAACTCTAATTTCCTTTTCTTGTACCTTGTGTTAAATGAATTTTTGAGTTAAGTCGTTGATTTGATAAGTGGAATTATGGTTTTTTTTATTTTCAGAATCCCCATGATATGCATGCTTATGAATTGTAATGGATACACAATTGGATTGTGACTTTGCATGCCTCTTTTTGATAAAAAAGTTCACAAATAACCCTTTGAAGCATGTTAAGTAACATTTAACTGCAAGATTCGTTTGTGCTTAATTTCCTCTCTAACCGGTGAGAATTTTGTGCCAAACAGAACTTTTTCTTCTTGTGTGCTTAGATTATATGTGTGATCTTGAATTTGACCTCGTTCTTAGGATTTTATACTTGCATGTTTACACATATTGAGGCAATTTTTTTTCTAATACCTAGAGCCTAAATTTACCACCTAATTCATTTAATCCTTTGTTAGCCCGTTTGAGCCTAATTGTCCATTATTTGCGATCTATTTTCATTGCAAGCCTAAGACCAGAATCTCAATTGTCCCTACTTACTTGGAGTTCAGTAGGCCATATTACGACATGTCTTAGCATTTGATTAAGTTTGGGGTTGCTTGAGGGCAAGCAAAGATTCTAAGTTTGGGGTGGATGTACAAGAACTTAAATTGTTCAATTTGGTATAGAATTTGGACTTGTTCATTGTAAAAAAAAAAAAAAATCATTAATGTGTAAATATTACCTATTGTTCTTAATCAATTATGTTGGGGGAGATTTATGTGAATGAATACAAGGGTTTGATATCAATGTCGTGAAGTGGTTTATTTCTTACTTCAAGATTATGAGCCTACTATCCAAATAATTCCTGCCCTTACCTAAGCCCCGTTACAACCTTAAAGGCCTTTTAAATGTGTATTACATTGCATTGTATTTAATTTTTTAGAACTTGGTCAAGCCTATGGTAGAGTGTTGCGTATGATGTGATTGAGAGAACGATCCCAATGACACCGGAGTGAAAGTGAAATATCATTTGTGAGGAAAGTCTGATAAGTTGAGCATAATTGATAATTGTACGTTATGTTGCTTGATTTGTTTATTTGGGAGAATTTGGAATTGAGAAAGCAAGTGATATAAGAAGGCATGAATTGTCACCTTTGACAAGTGTGATTAAAAAGAAAGTTGATTGAGCATGTGTTTATGGTGGAGATTGAAAATACATCCATTAATTTCAATTTTTTTTACCCATGTTTTTAAATTAATTTTTGCTTGAGGACAAGCAAATTGCCAAGTTGGGGTTGTGATAAGTTTTCATCTTATGTTAATTTAGAGTGATTAATTGAATTAAATACATGAGGAATTGAGAGAGTTGAATATATATTGAGCTTAAACTTTGGAATTCTTTACACTTGGTTGTTTGATTGTATGTTTTAACTCTTACGTTATTCTCATGTATATTGCACTTGAATTGCTAGGAATGGAAACAAAACCAAAGAAGACACTCTCAAGAATTCAATTAAAGGCAAAGAAGATGATTCGTGAGAGCATAAGATTGAGCGACAAAAAATGCAGAATTTAGCCAAGTAATTGAGTATGCGTGTGTGGCGCATTTACAAGTAAAGGAATGCGGCGTGGCGCATTTATGTAGCTCTGTCTTCATGCGGCGTGTGGCGTCTTGATCGAGGAAGAATCTGCGGCGACGCGCATCGATTCTAAATCTGGAAGCGCCTCGGTCTGCGCAGCGCATTTATCTTTGCCTAATCTGCGCGACAGCGCCGCAGTCTTAGAATCTGTATAATTAGATATTTGTTCACTTTTTAATCATCTTGGACCTTTGCTAACAGCCAAAAACACTAAAGAGAAAGATAAGGAGTGCTAGGGTTCCATTGTTCTTCATCTTCAAGGAGGATTCATTCTTGGGAACAAGGTTTGGATCATCAATGGAGTTGTTTTCTTTCATATGTTTGTTTTCTTCTTTTACTACCATGAGTAGCTAAATACCTTAGATTAGGATGAGATGAATCATGTACAAACTCTTATGTAGTTAGTTCTCTTATATTAATACAAGTTTATGTTATGTAAATTGAGTTTCTAATCTCTATACTTCATGCTTTTCAATACTTGATCACTATTGCATTGAATTTGGGTTTTTCATCTTTATTGGAAAATAGGATGAATGAACTTGAACTGAGATTAGTAATCATAATCATGATGATTATAGGAATATAACTTGTGGTTATGTGTTCTAATGAATCATGGATCTTATTGCTTAGTCTAATCATTAATCACCTAAGGGATTAGGGATTGTGGCTAGAATAAAGGGTTTATGAGGCAAGGGATTGTCCTTAAGCTAATTCAGTTGATTCGAACTTCAACTTATATGAAATTACTTCAGTTAATGATGAACTAGTTACATAAGAGCAAGTACAAGAGGATTCAAATCCTAGTCGTTTTCAACCAACCAAGTCAATTCTATTTTTACTTTAACTTGTTCAACGTTACAATTACAATCAAAATATCCAAATCATTTCCGTTTTAAGTAATTACACACTTATTCTTATTGATAACCATCATAATCCCTGTGGAGACGATACTCTATTCATTACTATATTACTGGTTGCGATTGGTGCACTTGCCTTAAAAAGTAGTGTATGAATTACGCTAACATTTATCTTTCACACTTGAGATGTGCATAGATTCAATTACCTGGTGATACCACTTTTCTGCATATTGCTATGATCTTCTTATTCTTTTGTATGAAACGTGTATCTGTTAATCATGTAACTCATGTAAGAAAAGATGTGTAACCTTGGACCACTTGCCAACCATCTCAATCTATCAAAAATTGAAGCATGATCTACAACTAATTCTGCATTAATGTGATCTTTTAGCCACGATACAAAACTTCGATTACTCTTGTTATCCAATTTTTTTCCTATTTGGGTTCAATCTCCTAAGTATGTCATTGTGTCTTCCAATATATGGGTCAACCTCATTGACATTGTGAAGAACATACAAGTGTGTCTGCTCACATTATGTCCTCGTTATGGTCACTATTTCATTACCAATAACCCATTCCCATTATGTTCTTCCCGAGTGTTGAAACTTTGGAAATCCAATTAAGTCAACATTAAAGAAGTATTCAATACAAAATTCAACAACTTACTCGATTATGTATCGTTCAATGATACAAACCTCTAGTCGACTTTGATTCCTCACATACCTCTTAAATATCTTTATGCAACGCTCAACAAGTTATATCCTTATCATATTTTTTGGACCACAAAAGTGTATGTCTTTAACCTGGTTAACGGTTAAATGATTCATTATATCAAAGAACAAACCTGGAAAATGCATCTCAAGCTCACACAGAGTGACAACAATTTCTCTTTGTAGTGTTGGCAATTTCCCAAGGTCAATCACCTTGCTGCAAATCTCCCTGAAGAAGTAACACAGTTTAGTGATAGCCCACCTCACCTTTTTCTGGCAAAATGGTGTGAATACCTAATGGTAACATATTCTCCAATAAAATATGACAATCATGAGTCTATAACCCCTTTAGCTTAAGATCTTTGATAGATACCAAGCTCCTGAGGTTTGAAGAGTACCCCTCCAAGACCTTAACTCCACGACGAAGCTTACAAAAATAATTATTTCCTTTCTAGATAGAGTATTATTTGTCGGAGGTAGATATTACCGTTTACCCTTTTTTATCAGTCCCAGTTATGTTTTTGTTCCCATATTGACTAAGTCTAACCTTGCATTGATGTCATCTTTTGACTTTCCTGGCACATTGAGTAGTGTATCAATGACACTATCAAGGAAATGTCTTACATACAATAACTTCTAATACGATAATTCAAAGAAAATTGACTTCTTTTCCCCACCCGCTTGTGACCAGTTATCATGCAAAAGGTTTACCAAAATTAGTGATTAGATCCTTCAACTTTTCAAATACCTGATCACCCATCAATAGCTCCAAAGCTTTGCCATATTTAGATCTCCCATTAAATGCTTTTCTTTGTCTCCGATAATGACATCTCGAAGGTAAAAATCTAAAAGGCATTTTTCTTACCATGTACCAACTGCATCCAATGGGTACTCTCCTCACACATAGAGCATGCACAATGTCCTTTGATAGTTTTTCTAGATAGATTATTTCATTTTGAGGGCAATATCGTTTGACACTATTAATTATTTTCCTGCGTACAATAATCTATCTAGAATAATTAATAGTGTCAAACGACATTGCCCTCAAAATGAAACTTTCTTTTCGGTACCCATCGTACACCTCAACACCTAACTCCCATATATGCTTCAAGGCTTCAATCAAAGAAGATAAATACATGTCTATATCGTTGCTTGGTTGTTTAGGACCCGATATTAATATAGACAACATCATGAACTTTCGCTTTATGCATAGCCATGAAGGTGGAATATAAATTATTTGTATACTATTTAGGTTCAATTCGTCGGTAGACAATGCAAGACACAGGTTTCTTGCTTCTACCCCAAAATCAGGGTAATTGTGATAAATTTTCTTCCACTGAGCAGAATCTGTAGGGTGTCAAAGCTTTTCATCTATAACTCTGTCAACAACATGCCATTTAATGTGTTTTGCATCTTCTACACTATTATACATGCGCCTAAATCTTGCGATTATGGGAAAATACCATAACACCTTTACAAGAGATGACTCTTTCGTCCCATACCATGAGACATTAAACGTGTGACACATGTTTAACAATGCATATTCATTTTGAAATGGGATGCAATCATTAGGACAAGTATGTATCTTTTCATCGCTCATGCCAATAGATGACAATTTTTTTTAGTGTCGTATGTCCGACCGGGAAGCACATTACCCTTAGAAGCATATCTTGAAAAGTGTTAGTAATTCTATGAAGCTTTTATCAAACCATCCATTGCTTGCTTTCCAATTGTATAACTTCAACATTGTTGCTAATCTTGTGAATTTAGTACAACCATCATACAATGGTTTCTCTACTTCACTTACCAATCTCTCAAACATCTCAAGGCAATCCTGAAAATCATCTTCAATTGCAGTTGAAATCTCTTCAACTCGATCGTACTCATGTGTTTGTCTAATGATCATTTGTTTCATATCTCACACTAACTCGCAGATTAGTAGACTTGTTTCTTTCACTATGTCTTGTCCAACATGTATAACTTTGATCAATTCCATTACAAATTAAATGATCTAACTGATCATCTGCACTAATTTTCATTGAATAACAACAATTCAAGTAAGTGAAGGTGATTCTAATAGGGTTTTCTGCATGCTTAACTACAAATCCAATAAACTTTTTACTCTATCTTCATATTCCTTTGACATTCGATCAACAGACATCCATTTTTGATCCATAATTCTTGATATAACTAATTAATAAGTAACAACAGGTACCTTCAATTCAAATAATTCAAATAAGCTATGTCAACATATATGCAATGATTATATGCTTCATGTCTACTTCATCCTAGACAGGGTGCAAGTCCTGTCCTATATCCAAGATTGTCAATTTTGCATTGTGTTATTATGTGACTCTTATTCTTGACCTAATAAAATTTTGACAGCATTTTCCTTTGGTTCTCCAAGCACACGACTTAATCTAAGTGGTATTATCACTCACATTAAGTATGTATCCAAAGAACAATGTGAAATACAAACCGACAAAATTATTAGATTAAGAATAGAGACAAGCAATAACGTCCTAAATACAAATTTATAGTTCTAGATTGTCTACCTCTGGAATATTTAAGAACTACTTGTATACTATATCAAACACAATATACAAGTAGTTCTTGAATAGGAAAGCTATGGTAAATGCATGCCTATTTCAGTAACTCTTTTTAAGTCGTGGTTGGCACCTGGTCCAGGCCTCGATCGGGAGTGTACGCGAGGAGGTAATCTATTGTGAAGCAAAGAAAGAGGTATCGATATGGTATTTCCCTTTGAAATGAGAAGAAGGCAAGCCTTCAACCCATAAAAAAAATCAAAATACATGATTCAAAACCAGAAACTCAACTACCCAGCACAAATGATTCAACAAAATACAGATTAAAAACCAAAGCATATATTAAGCCATCTGATTCAAAAACTACTTTGATTTAACCATATCAAGTCATACACAAAACTATTTAACCTTAACCATTCAATATAGAATAAATCCATCTTACCATTCACCAGAAACACAATGCAAAGAACTATGCATATTCAAAGTTCAGAAGTTCACATATTTTCAACACATTAATTCCAAATTGATTCTTCACGTATTGCAGATATAAAAAACAATGGAATCGCGATTCAATTATGCCCATTAATAGGAAAATCTAATTCATTTCCACACAATATTTTCAGGTAATCGACTGTAGAAACAAAACATTAGCAAGAAATGAGGATGATTGTACCTGTGTTAGGGTTGAAAGGGTGTTACGACAACGACTGTGCTTGAGAGTGAAGGTGCAACAAGGACAACGACTGTGGTTGAGAGTGAGTGGCACGACAGAGCTTCACAAGAAAGAAGTTTCATTAGGGCAAAGAGGGGGAAAAAAAGAAAGAGAAAGAGAAGAATAAGTTCACTCCATTCAGTGAAATGACGACGATAGTAGATAATGAACGAAGGCGATGATCCACTGTAGAAATACAACAATGCTACCATGTGGAGGTTGAGAGGGAGATGATATCGTATTATGCGGTTGTGGAAGGAACAAATGTTCTTTTCTTTTTTAACAAGTTAAACCTTTAGATGACGTTTTCCAAGGAAAATGTTATCTAAAGTAGCTATGGATGATGTTTTCCTGGGTAAACGTCATGTAAAGTCAAACACTTAGATAATGTTTGTCAAGCAAACATCATTTGAACGCTCCATATTTTTAATTAAAAATAAAACAAAAATATGGAGCATTCAGATGACTTTTCTCTGAGCAAAAGTTACATGAATGTTTAGCTTCACATTACGTTTGCCCAGGCAAATATCATCTTAATGCTCCATATTTTATTAAAAAATAAAGTAAAAACTGAAATTTCAGATGACGTCCGTCTATACAAACATTATTTGTAAGTTTATTTTAGATAGCGTTTGTCTACACAAATGTCATCTGAAAACTCTGTTTTTTTCGAATAATAACTCGTTAGACTTTACATGTTATTTGGCATATTTTTTTGGTTGAATACAAAGTAGGGATGTCTTGGCAAATTCCGCAAGGAGGTCATAACCTGGTTATACCTAGGCATAAACGACAAGGATAAACACTAAACCGAAAGGAGAAAAAAATAAGAATATCTCTTAGCACTGAATTTGTAAGAGACATCAAGAATTAATGTAGTAGACTTTACACTAAAAAAATCAATCCAAATATGCCCATTGCCAAGCTTCTAGGCAAGCAGAAGTCCCTCGCGAGTTGTGGAATACAACAACAATCATTTTCTTCAAAGTTTTGAACTTAAATACTCCCCTAAAAATACGACTTGCCTACTACAAAAATCAACCGTTATTAGTTTATGAATACTTATCAAAATTATGAAATATTATTTTTTAAGGACAAAACTTATATCAAGTTCCAATTATCAAGTTCGTCATTTTTAACTGAGAAAAGCAAAAAAATTGTCGCTAACTATCATACCATATTTCAATGAGTGAATAAAGTAAAATTGTTTCATGAGTATTAATGTGTATTTAACAAAGAACATGACAAACTTAATGGTTGTAACTTGATATAAGTTTTGTCGATTTTTTAATTGGTTGATTTTTAAAAGTAAAATTAAGCTAAATATACTATATATTGGCATTTTATCTTTGATCCCAACATATTTTGAATGAGCTTTTCTGTTTGATTGCGGCGCCATAATATATAGAAGACAAATATGATATTCACTGATTGGTTTTGCTCAATCCAGATATATTGATTTTGCTCAATTCAATGATTGATTTTGCTCAATCCTTTTGTCAAAAAAAGGGATTTTGCTCAATCCAGATATATTGATTTTGTAATTGTTATCAATATATAAAAATAGACCGTGAACGGTTGAACTATAGACTATCTTACTTGGCAAATACTTCAAAATCTCATGACAATAGTAGTCTCAGACTTCAAAGCTAAATATAGTTCAACGTTTTCCTAATAAAGTAGTCCTATATCGGAGAGGACCCGTATATGCATGGCTGTGTCTAGGGATAGCTTCACTCTTGTTTTCCTATGGTGGCTTTGTGCGTTAATGGTATTCCCAACGGGGAAGGTTAATGTACACCATATTTTTATGCGGTAGATCCATATATTATTGTAAGTTTTCAAACACACCTTTTTAAGATTTTTCTAATACCGAATGCATAGGATAGATAACTATGACAAAGTTGGCAATGGCAGAGAATCTTTACCGGTCAAAAGTGATGAGGGTGGACTCTGAGGCCTGGGTTTGCATTAATATTTTTTTTTTTTTGGTACAATGCATTAGTTAATATTTTAATAAGAGCACATTAGTGATAACGCTGATGTATCAGCTCATAAGGACGAACTTTAGGTTATTAAAGTTAATGTAGTATTATTAATATTGTACGGTTAGAACTGAAAAGATGTTAGATGTGTGTCACACTGTCACCATAGTGGCTGCTTCTTCCATCTTGTACGTTGCCAAGCCAATCTATCTTCCCTATTAAGGCAAATGAAAACCCTATAATATCCTTAGACCTTAGTAATGGGGTACATTCTTTATTAAGCACCATGAATCCATAGCTAGAAATGTTATTACATCTATCACCCAAAAAAGAAACGTTAATACCTGCGCATTGTTATTTTGCCCCTCTTGGGTAATCAAAGTAGTAATAATAACTAAAAACAATAATATGAAATATTTTGGCATCAATGTGTTGTCAAAGAATCCTTGGATGACATGTATAATCTATAACACTCAATAAAGGTTCGAATCTTACATTTCCCACGTCAGCCCTGTAAAAGAAAAAGCCTGCTTTTAGAACTTATTTATTTTTTTGGTTACATTTTAGAATTTATTTATTGATTTATTGAAGCTTATAGTTTTTCAATTTGGATAACAAAGAGTTAAGGAAAATATATGATAGTTCCATTTTATCTTCATTACATTACATATATGCCACATCTTAAAACTCATAAATAACTTATCAAAATATCTTTTAATAAAAGCTAAATTCAGGAAGTTTTATTGACTCTCTTCAATTTTATTAGTGCTTTTAGGTAAATAGTTAATTAAGTGTTTGTCACATAAGTACTTAGAATAAGTTATTTCTATACATAATAAAAAATGGAATATTTTTAAGTTTGTTTTCATATAAGTTGTAAATTGTTTTTACAAGCTATCCAAAGGAACTTGTTGAAATAACTTAACTTATGAGTTCTCTTAAATGCTTATATAAGTGTTTATGTCATAAGATAAACTCGAATAAGTTGTAAATATATAATCTCTTTCAAACACTCCGTGAATTAAATTGATTCTGGTTTTTGTTAATGCTAATAATTTACAACATAGCTACTTCATTATTTATGATCAATTGTTTCATTTTTTAGTGAACCACAAATCTCCTCCTACTAGGTAATCCTATTTGAGGAGTCGCCAAACATATAAATGTGGGCATCTTTCCTGGTGGGAAGAATTTTTTTTTTTTATCAAAAAAATAATAATCATGGCAATTAACAACAGGACATGTATGCCTGTTGTTCCTAGATGCAAGTAGATTAACAAATTTAATTGCAAAGACTAATAAGGTTCATAACTTATGATATCAAACGTTTTAGAGATTACTAAATATGTCGTATAAAGCACAAGTATTTCTATAAAATATAAAAAATAATGAACTTTTATCAAAAAATAATAAATCGACAAAAATTATTTTAATAGTAATAAAAATATAAATATTAAAATTATTTAATTTAAACATATAAAAAAATTTATTGACTAGTAAATTAAATTAATATTTTATGATTTAATTTAATATAAAACTTTAAATACACGTCATAATAGAAAAATAATACACCACTTCAAAGAGAATGAGGATAAAAATGTCAATTCATGAATTCAAGATTAAGAAATTAAATTTAATATAAAAATAAATTTGATTATCATGAAATCAAATACTCCCTCCGTTACTTTTTATAAGTCCATTTTAGAAAAAAGTGTTTAACTAATTATAAGTCCATTTTTAAATTATAAGATACATTAATTTTTTTTTAAAAAACATCGCTAATTAATTGTATAATGTTTAAAAATCTAGGACATGTATTAATTAATTAAAAGAGTATGATTTATAATAAATAAAAAATAAATTTAAAAAATATATATTATAGATAAATTTAATTATACTAACTATTTTTTTTTAAATATCTATATTTTTGTTTAAAAAAACTTATAAAAAATAACAGACAGATTACCCACACAACCTTCCTTGTCGATATTTTAATTTTTCCTCTCTGGACAATCACACTTTATAGACTTCTTTGAAGTGATCTACCTTCAAGTGCAATACAGTAATTTCGCATATAGTCAAAACCCGAAACCAAAGAAAGGGTACCCCAAAAAGTCATCGAGATGCAACACGAGGCAGTGAGGAAAACAGGCATTATTTTATGTTATAGGGGCAGTGGTGCAAGTAATCAAGAAAGCAAAGGAGGTGAAAATAAAAAAGATGGAACACTATGAAATTGAGGTGTCACGTGCACACGTGCCGTGGCAGTGAGTCGGTGCATCGTTTCTCATAAACAACAACGTAGCGCACGAATTGCGGGGTTGCTGCGCCCATTCATGCCACGCTCTCCATATTCACGCTCTTCAGGTCAGGCCACGAGGGCAATTCTCCCGGGATCTTCTGAAACTTGAACCCGATCAAATGGAGGGTATTGTATACGCGGATAAGGATCGCGTGGAAAAGATAAATGGATACATTAGTCTGAATCCCGGTGTCTCTCTCCTCCGCATTGGGCGGCCCAGGCCTCGGTCTGGTCCCCACGACCGTATCTTTGGTGGGCCCCAGATTCAAATCGCTTAAATCCTTTTTCTTATTAGAAACCCGAATCCTTGTACTCCCTCCGGTTATTAGAAACAAATTTATAAAAAATGTGTTATTTTTTTTCAGACTTATGTTTCTAATCTTTCAAGACTAGAAAGAAAGAAATGGTTAATGTATCTTATAAAAGATAATTTTGTAAAAAAAAATAATTAATGTATCTTGTTTTTTGAAAAGTGTTTTATATTAAGAGAAATTTTTTTACAAAAAAATCTTATATCAAGAGACGATGAAAGTATAAGTTAAAGAACCAATTAGCATCAACATTTCTGAGAGATTCGATTTTGTGGTTGTAATAATTGCTGAAATCCCTTTTGTAGTATAGCCATACTCCCACTTGTCTCAAATATTAAAAAAATAAAAAATTATGTATTTGGTCTAAATTTAAACAAAATATATTGATTTTTTTGCTTATATTTTAAATTAGAAAAAATATTATTTTATACTCTCTCCATCCTATTATATATGTCATACTTGGCTAAATCACATAATTTAAGAAAAATCAATAAATGATAGCAAGAGAATAACAATTTTACCAAATTAATCTTGGCAGAAAACATTTAATATTACAACATAACATTGACAGAAAACATTTAATATTAGGGATAAAATTGGCATAAAATATTTAATATTATATTGAAAATAGAAAATGACATATATTTTGGAACAATTTTTTTGATTTTTAAATGTAACATATATATTGGGACGGAAAGAGTAATTGCACAACATTTTATTTTTTAGACATTTAGATCCTAATGCTGTTACTTATTTCTGATAAACTAACATAGTAATCAAGAGTGAAGTATACTAACATAGTAATCAAGAGTGAAGTATAATTTGAAATATATTTAGCTAGTTTGATTCAATTGATCAGCCACCGCTTCTTGTAGTCTCTTAGAATTTGGGTTTGAACCTAACACAGTAATCAAGAGTAAAATATAATTTGACATATATATTATTATAGCTAGTTTGATTCAATTGATCAGCCGATAGTCTCTTAGAATTTGGATTTGGGTCTAACTTAACCCCAAAAACTAGCTCACGAGGTTAGGGTTGTCCTCTACTTATAACCACTATTGATGTCATATCAATGTTATGTGGAACTCCAACACTCCCCCCCCATGCCCTAGACATATGAAGCGTGAAGCTTGCATGACTGAACATCTACGGGTGACCCAACGAATCTTGATAGACTCTGATCCCACTTTAGAATTTGGTTTTAGGCCTAATTTAATCCTGAAAGCTAGCTCATGAGACAAGAGTTATCCCCAACTTATAACAATTATTAATGTCATCAACGTGAGACTCTAATGTAGTCACTCCTTTTTTTATTCAAATTTTGTTTGCAACAATATTGGTTGAGAAATTTACATTTAAAAGCAAAATAATTCTTTAGTAGTATATTTTCATTAAGTCACTCGTCTTTGTTTTGAGAATATAATATGATGCGATGAGTTAATGACCAATTTAGTTCCTGATATTTGAAAAAAAATCAGTTTGGTCCCTTACTTTATCAATATTCTAAATTAGTCCCTGTATTTTGAAAATATGTATCAGTTGCGTCCCTCCATCAGTTTCACAGAGACCAAATTGTTATTAAGTTATAAATTACAGGGACCTGTTTGCTAATAAGTGACTAAATTGAAGGACTATTTTGAAACTCTGTTAACAGACAGAATTGACGAAGAGACGTAACTGATGCATTTTTTCAAAATATAAGGACTAATTTAAAATATTGATAAAATAAGGGGTCAAACTAATTTTTTTTCAAATTTCAGGGATTAAATTAGTCATTAACTCCTTTAGCAAAGCGAGAAGAAGCAAATGTTTAATATATAATATTCTTGAACTAAATCTTCTTAGATTTTCATTTATATCTTGTCTTTACGCTAGCTTATCTGAATGGGACAAATTCAGCAACTCATATGCATATGCATGACCTTACGAGATGAGTCTAAATCTTTATTTGTGTTTCTAGTTTCTTCATACGTTGTTGAATTTTGCGGTTGTCTAAAATAGTTGCTTATATGATCGGTTTGTCCCTTGCAAATAGGACAAAAAATAGGTCAGATCGCTCGACAGAAGTCTATAATATAGCCTATATCAGGCCTAAGCTAGGTCTGACTATTTTTTAAATGAATAAAGCTAAGGCTCTTTTTAAAAGCATATTTAGCTAAAAAGGTCAGGTTTCGAGCCACCCAAAAAGTCTTTTAAGCCTAGCAAGCCGGTCTATTTAAGTAAATATAAATAATAATTTTATAATACTATTATTATTATATTAGATTTTGTACATTCTGTTAAATCGTATACTTGCTAAATTTTTTGACAATTTAGACACATTGGCTTATATAAATTTTTGAAATATTTAAAAGCCTTATTGCAAAATAGAATTTAAATAGACTATCATATAATGTTAGATTCTCTAAAAGGTCAGGTTAGACCTTAAAAAAGATTTGTATCAAACGAATAAATCAGAATTAGACATTATAAAATTCAGCTTGTCTTATTTATTTTCAATCCTATGTCCCATGTCTCTTAGTAACAGTGATTTTAATTATTTTTTTTATAGTTTATTATAAATAGAACTTAATTTCATTGGCCTATAAGTCCGTTAGTCTATTTAAAGATCGGTCAGATGACTTATTCAAAGACATTAATATAAAATAGGTCTTAAAGTATGCTAATAGGCTATACCATACTTTTAAAAAGGCCAGGTTAGGCTTGACAAAAAAGCCTATGGCAGGTAACATACAAGACTTAGGCCTTAGATTTTTTTAACCAGGCCAGGCTTGTGCCTTGCAAAGCCTAGCTCAGCCCAGCCTATTTCCACCCCTACTTGCAAAGTTGTAAATTAGAAGAGAAAAAAAACCTTGTCAGTTATAATTTTTTTTAAAGGGATTGATCAATAGTGGTTCCCCATTTCCCCTACATGACTCGAACCCACATCCCTTTAGATCAATATTACCAACTGAGTTGCACTTAAACTATTGTGTCAAAAAAACCTTGTGAGAAGTTTTACCAACTGAGTTGCACTTAAACTATTGTGTCAAAATTTCAAAAAAAAATTTGTTATAAAATAAAATAACATTAATAAAAACGTATTTATTGGCTCAAATAGTTGCATTAACTTAAATGATTAACTCACAAGCACACAACCTTTTATATTTCAAAATAAATTAATATCCACAAGAGAGGTCACTTTAGTGACATATTGTTTCAATTAATTCATCCCAAAATATATACTTAAACTGTCCAAATATTCGAATTTAGAATTAATCACAGAAATTATACCTAAAATAATAATAATAATAATAATAATAATACATAAACTGTCTAATAATTCGGTGTGCGATTTTCCATAATAGTGCAATCAAAGAAAAAACCACATAATATTCATGAACCGCAGCGCATGATTCCAGAATCAATTGATATTGCAATTCCATTTCAATTCTTAAGAAGAAAAAATAATAGTATAGTATATAGAAAGCAAAACCCATATTGACTTGATACGCACAGTCCCAAAAAACAAAATGCCGTACAAACCAAATTATCAATTATTAAAACTAAATCCAATTGTTTCTGGCAACGTGAAAAGGAAAAAGCGTGCAGACGAAATCATCGATTATTTGTGCGTAAATGTGCTACGCTGGCAGAAATCGCATTGTTTGTTTCTGGTTTCTGCCCAGCGTAGTACATTTACGCACAAATAACCAAATTAAAAAACGCCCAGAGAAAAATTGCGAAATTTCAAATACGACGGCGGAACCAAATACGAGCCAGAAAAAGAAAATCTCAGGCATGACAAAAAAAAAAAAATTCTTCATGACCAAACATGATTTGTTCTGATGCCAATTGTTAGAACCAAATAATAATAAATCCTTTGATGAAAACTATCATCTATTAAACTAAAATCAATCATGTTAATCATCAGAAAATATGCGAAAGCATACCTGAACTCATGATGCCTGATTACTCAGTAGAACCCGTGTGGTTTGGCCTTCAAGATCTACACGTACTCTCTCCGAGAGAACCCTTTCACTATCTCTCTGTTCTTTCTGATAATGGGATGTTAGAATAGAATGACGGTACATGTGACCTGAGGACCATAGCCTATTTATATGGATAACTCTAGGGTTATCTTTTTGGTATTTCTAATTTAGCCCATCACTAAAATAAAAATTATCTTTTAGTCTCTACATATTAAAGGCCCACACCCTATTAGAAACATTAAAGCCCAAATTACTAAAACCTTATTAGATCACTTTTAATTTGGCTCAACCTTAAGTGACAGTCCACAATACATAATTATTCACATATAAGGCCAATGTTGGATTAAGGATCCAACAGGGTCTTGTACCTACAAGGGTTAAGTTAGGTCAGCAACCTCTTTTGTCGTGCAATCCGACCTCACCCATTCAAAGTAGGGTTAGGTTGGGTTGAATGTCGGTCTAAAAGAACACATTAAACCCAAAAACAGATTTGTAAAGCCCAAACTACAAACAAAAATAAAAAATAGCAAGGCTCGTTGAGCCTTTCTTTTGGAAGTGTTGAAATTTAAAAGATTGATAAGTTTAACTCCTCAAAAAGTTCTGAGGATAACAAGACACTTATCATAAAACAATTTCTTAATATTTAACCAAGTTTATTTTTAAGTGCGTAGAGAATATAATATCTTAAGGATATGTGGAATAAATCCTTATAACACCGAAGATGTATGCTCAAGGTGAACAAGGTTCTTATGCATCTTATGGCTTTTACAAGCTTGCATATGGAGTACTTGTGTCTCCTAGTCTATGCAAAGCCTCCTACATCTGATGGCTTATCTTCACACGAGAAAGAGTGTGCTTGCTTAAATTAAGACAACTAATTGAATGTCCAAGTAAAGCAATGGTACACTTGCCCATACATGCGAGGAACAAATCTTTTACTATGTGGACAACAACTGGTTTTTGAATTAAGTCAACTCTAAAGAAATGCAAAGCTACCTATTATGGCATGAAAGGGGGAAAAAAAGAACCCTTTAGAAAAGGTTATTTTGTTTTGGAAGAAAAGGGAAATCTTGAACCTACGATGAACACTACAAGAAAACACGCGGATACCGACGGCCTCTACCCGTCGCTAAAAACACGCCATTTTTGACGGCTAAACCCTTCGGTAATGCCAATCTGTCGTGCTCTGAATGTTACCAACAGCTTATGTCCATCGGTAACATTCAGAGCACGACGGATTGGCATTACCGACGACTTTTGCAGTCAGAAAAGGTGCATTTTCGTTTCTGATTCCCGCTGTGTTTTTGAATACAGACGGGATAGCCCGTCGGTATTTGAAAATGCCTGTCGATAACACCGTGTTTTTACTACTGACAACCTTAGACCGTCGGAAACGCTAACAAGGCCGTCGGTAATCGAGTATTAACTGCAGGACCGAACCTGACCCTTTTCCCTTTCCCTTTCTTCTTTTTCTTCTTCTCTTCTGTTCTCTATTCCCTTTCTTCTTCTTATTCTCTGGTTCCCTTTCTTCCTCTCCCATTCCACCACTGCACCACCACCTTATTCAACCATGGCACCACCGCGCGTCTCCGCTTCCACCACCGTGCCACACTGTTATATTATTCGATAGCATCGCCGCGCCTCACTCGCGCCACACGAGACTCTCCCACTATCAACTTACAAAGAGCAACCACACTTTGCCTCCAAGTCGGTCCATCTCTCTGCCAAATCGACATACCGCAATTCCTTCACAAGGTCTATCTCTCTGCCAAATAGCACGCTTTAATTACATTTTAATTGTTGCTTCTCTGCTATCTAAGTTTTTTTAAATTGCTTTTGCTTTGCCATAAAAGGGAGGTGAACGATGAAATCAGAATCTTGAGCAAAGGGAACACCGATTGAATCTTGTCGCTCTGCACCACCGTAAGGTAACATCAACTTGAATCTTTAGTTAGGGAGAGGTTTCATTAATGTAGAGGGTGGATCTGTTTTGCTTGTTCAACATTTTCATTTTTGCATATGATTTGATAAGTTGGTGTATTTTGCTGCTCAGCCTCATTTTCTTCATTGCTAATACTATGTAATTTGGTTAACATCTCACAGTAACAAAAATTTTTTATTTGTTAGTTATTTTTGTTACGTTACGTCTTTGCACATAGGGCCATAGTATTTTCGATTATTTGTTCTAACTTGAAAGTTGAAATGATTGTGGGCATTGGTGCTTATCATTGGAAGATGCTTTTGGCTTACGATGAGGCTGTTGCTCCATCTGAAGCGGTGGTGACCGAGAAGAACAAGGTTCTGCTTCTGCTAGCTTCACCGTTCCTGTAGCTGCTGGTTGCCACCTAGTTCTGCCTCATAGTTCCTCCTCTTCTCTGCTTCATCATTTTAGGTATTCTTTTTTATTTTGAGTTTCTTGTGGAGCTGAAACTCTTTCCTTTAGTAACATATGAACCTTAGGTTCAAGTTAGGGATTTTGAATACCCTTATGAAATAAAGTGTATTATTATTGTTTTGATTGTATAGTGGGTCTGGTAAAGAAGTTGGCTTCCTGCCCCCAACCCCCCCACAACTTGTATGTTTGATGTTTGCTCCTTTGTGTGCTCCATTGAGCTCCAAAGGTATGAGTGTGATTATGTGTTGTCCATTATCTTGGTAAGTTTTGAGGCTTGTCATAGAGCCCTAAATTCATAGTAATGATTTATGTTGAATTCCTTGATTTCCTATTTGGTTGCGTGCTATGCAAATGTTGCTCCAATTTTCGATGGAAACGATTAACCTCTCTCTGATGCATTGTAGCAAACTGTATAAAATGTCGTATTTGCCCTTTAAATTGGAAACCACATTTAGGTCGCACTTGAGTTTCCCTTATTGACAGTCTTGACAAGTCTTAATATTAATGATGACTCTAGACATAAGGTTTAGTGTTGAGGTGACGTGTTAACCAATATTATATGGTGTTTATGTGGCATTTAAACTCATTCCTCTGGTTCAGATTCCAATTTGTCAATATTGAATAAAATTCGCCACATAAAATTAGAGATCTTAAAGAATTAAGTGGATTTGCATCAACATTTTGTTTTATCATGCATTTTATTTGGGTTCTCACTTTAGGCAACATGCTCATGCATACATGGGTTAGGATTCAGATCTAATGACAATCTACTCATTCTTTCATTCTCTATGCAAGTTTGGTAGACAATAA
Source organism: Calophaca sinica (assembly GCA_037113605.1). Lineage (NCBI taxonomy): Eukaryota > Viridiplantae > Streptophyta > Magnoliopsida > Fabales > Fabaceae > Calophaca > Calophaca sinica. The sequence goes on along the minus strand of CM073732.1, from coordinate 110,477,403 downwards.
CTGCTGCCATATTTTTCAAGATGATATGTGTATTGTTTTCAGTGCATGTTATTGGGGTTGAACTCTACCACGTTTACTTTCTTTTGAAAACATGAAGGTTGTTTTAGTGCTTTCTTCATTTTTCTAGTATCTTTTTTTAGTTAATCTCCATTCTTATTCTATTTTAATTAATATTCTTCTTCCCTTTTCTTTTGTTCATGGTGAGAGTGTGGTGTCAATGGATGGAGTTCGGAAAGTGAAATGATGCCTACAATAATAGTTGATATTCAAAGACTTGGGACAAAGTTATAGTTGAAATTGTCTATTATTCAAATGCTTAAAGTTATAGGTGACTTTGAAATTTTTCCTCCTCTTTCGGATAATTGGTCATGCTCCTAATCTTGCCTCCTTTCTCCAATAAGAAATGGAAGACTAGGATATGATATATTCTAAAATATAAGAGTAAGTGAAAGAAAGAGGAACTACTAGTATTTGGTTTTTAAGAGTAAGTGAAAGAAAGAGGAACAAATAGTTGAATTTAAATTTGTTTCCACAAATGCAACAACCTATTCATTTCCAAGAATCAATCTCCAAAAAGAGGGACTACTAGTATTTAGTTTTTATGATTTAAAACTTTATCGTTTAATATTTGATATTTGTGATTTAAAACATGGTTGTGTTAATAAACGACAAAGAATACTGTGTACGATTGATGTGCATAACCCAGCAAAATTTGTAGAAAACTCATTTGCGAATCAATAAAATTGCATTTTCAGTACAAACATTTCGATAGCACCTCGTACCCTGGGTCCCAAAGGTTCATGAAATTTTTGTTAAAATTAATAGCTAATCTTAATTACATATTATAGACTGAGCTTATGTAGTTATGAGTTTAATTTGGTTTTCCAATCTTGTTTGCACAGTCTGAGCTTTAGTAAGAGCTCGGTTCTTACCTCCCTCTTCGATTCACAATCCTGCCGGCACTGCGCCGTTTGGGTAATGATTTTTTTTCTCTATTTATATTTGCTTTTATTGTTCTTCTGTAGTTCTTTGAGTTTAATCTTGTGTTTGTGATTACTACTGCAGTGACACAGCTCGGCCTCTTCCTTCCTCCAGTTTGCCGCACGCCACATTCTTCTCTTTTGCAGGTATGGATTAATTCCTTTCCTTTAGTAACATGTGAACCTTAGGTTCAAGTTAAGGATTTCAAATACCCTTATGAAATAAAGTTTATTATTATTGATTTGATTGTATAGTGGGTCTGGTAAAGTGGTAAAGTTTCTTTTGGTCTGGTAAGGTTTATTATTATTGATTTTGATGGATATGCTCAAAATGAGAAGTGTCAAACTCGTAAGCCATGAATATAGACTTTTGGAATTTGAAGAGCTATATATGTGTTGTCATAAGTCGCAGTCTTTGCATGTTCTAAAGTATGCATAACCCTTGCTTGAATTATGGCTTAAATATGATAGCAATGATGTTGAGAAAAGTGTCATTTTGATTGGGTAAAATTCTGGGTTGATTTGGTGCCTTAAAAGTGAGTTATACTGAACGAATTATTTGAGTTATTTGAGTTATACTGAATGTGTTGTGTATTTTGGTTTCAGTTAATTTCAAGCTTTGCGAAAATTCCCACTGAAGTGTCGCCGCCGCCACCAGCACTCAGTTGTTCTGCACATTAGGTATGTACTCTAACGAAAAGTCGGTTGACTCATTGGGTAGAAAAGTGTTGTCTATTCACCCCCACACCGATATTTTTTATTTGATTTCCTTCATAGTTCTCTCCACAGAGGGAATTTTGAAGTGATGTATTTTATAAGATTATTTTGTTGTTAGTGATTTTGTGCTTTAAATAGTATTATTGAATATTTTTCTGTCATGTTTTGATGCTTGAAATGTTGGTTCTTTTTTGGGTGGGAAAGGGTTAGCTGTTAACCCCCTACACCGACATATTTCTTTGCGCTATACTATGTATTAATTTATCGTGTAAATGAATATTTGGCATCACAAACTATTAATATTAGCATATAGGTAGGCTTTCATCTCAAGTACTTAATTATTTACAAAGATTGTAGGAAGAGGAAAAAAAGAGAAATTGGGAGGTTAACATCATTTCCCTTGGCATCCTACAAAAGAAATAAAAAATAAGTAAACAATTACACTAAATATAGAGGCACAACTTCATTATAAAAGAATTCATAAAAAGATAAATAAAATTACACTAAAGTATCTCTCAATTTTCCCTCTGCATATTTTCTCTCGTTTTCTCACCTTTTCTCACATTTTCCCACTAAATAAAAATTCTAATATTTAGAAACAAAGAAACTGAAGTTGAAGAGGAACGAATGTACCTTTTGTAAAGCATGATCAAAATCCTCCAACTTGCCAAACTCCCTCTCAAAGCGTAGTCATGAGTTGCAAATGTCCTGATGGAATCTGTTTTTTAGGAAGGGAAGGTATCATCTAATCCAAACAGTATTGAAAAACAACTAAAATGTAACCCGTAATATTGGCTACACACGACAACCCAATCTTCGTATCATTTTCTTGAGGAGAAATTAGAAAGAAAAAAAAAAACCATGTCTATGATTTCACAACTTCACATGTTGGCAAAGTGACCAAGGGAGAAACACACATAAACTCGCAAGACCCTAACAGCCTAGTGCACAGGGAATCCATTTTTATCTAGCTTTCTCTATGACTTTCAATAACTGTTTTTTAGCAGTAGTGTGAATCAAAGAATTCAGACTTTTGACGGGATAAAATCAATATAAGTAAAAATCATTTAAAAAGTTTGTTCGAGGAAAATTCAGATGCTGAGAAACTATCAAGTTGTCTTATACAAACAAAGTTCAACTCTGTCTCTATTTTCTTTATATGATTAAGTCCTTCAAAGCAAGTGGAAATACTGACTAAACAAATTGATAAACTTTGTTTATATATTATTTAATGACAGATTTATTATGGAATATTGCGGCTTGATTGATTATAATCAGAAGATTTTATTAATTATTATGAGCAGATTTTATTAATTATGGTAAGTAGATTTACACTAAATATCCTTTTTTCCTTCAAGATCAGAGTTTTGGCCTGAAAAATAAATATCCTAGTTTATTAATCATTTCCCTATGCATGCTATAGTTTCATTGATTCACATTATTAAACCTTAAAAGAAGAATGTGAGATATCTTCAATCTTCATTTACCAGGAGACAGTAATGTCATTTCTTCAGACTTCGACCTATAGTATATAAAACGCATCAAAATGGAGGCTTTTTAGAATATTGACAGTAAACTATATATAATTAAATAAACTTGAAAATTATTAAACATTAATTACAGTAAATTATATGTATATGCCTAAGTTTAAATATTATATATTTTTTCTACAAAACGGTTAGTAAAAGAAATTGAGAAAGGAAAAGTAATTTGAGGGTCAACGATATTAAGTAATATAAGAATTAAGTAACATAACAATTATATAAATTAAGCCCTGCCTCTGCGACACAAAGCCACCTATTGCGGCCGCAATGCCCGCTGAGGATGAAAAATGACCAACAGAATAGAAAATAGAAGAATTAGAAAGTAAACAAAAAGACAGATATAATTCTATCGTTGTATGCAATTTGCTTTGCACATCTCTCTGTACTTCTTTTTCTTGCCACTTCTGCTTGTCTAATTCTATACTTTAAGAGGATATCAACTTCTAACATGTTTCTTTTTAAATGACCAAGTAGATTTTCTACTTCTATCATCTCTACTTTTGATTCTTAGTGAATCATTTGCTTTGTTATTAGTTTGCTTTGTTATTAGTATCGGAGAAAAGCCTTAGCTTCCCGTTTGAGGTTCAATATATTATTGAGTGCGTGTACTCTTTTAGATACCACGTGTTCATTGTATATTGAACCTTGAATTGTCCAAGTCGGACAGTTTGGGAAAAAACTTTTTCTTTACTTGTATAATAGTTGTTGCTTGATTCTTGTATCTTGATATTTGATGAAATTTCGGTTAGATTCATTTCCTTTTGTTCTCTGGGTGCATACTTGATTGCCTTGTTCCTAACTGCGATCATTTTGTGTACTCAGAGACCAATGGGAAATGCTGCCGAAATTTTGTCAATTGTTGTAGACTCGGCATTACCGACGGTCATGGCCGTCGGAAATGTCAATTGTTGTAGACTCGGCATTACCGACGGGTTAAAGCCGTCGGAACTTACCGAACGATTATACCGACGGGCAAAAGTCGTCGAAACTTACCGAACGATTATACCGACGGGTTAAAGCCGTCGGAAATTACCGAACGATTATACCGACGAGCCAAAGCCGTCGGTACTCATTTGCGACGCGCGTTTTACCGACGGATATTAGCCCGTCGGTAATCCGTCGGAATTTTTGGATTACCGACGGTATTTGTGGATTACCGACGGCTTTTGGCCGTCGGTAATCCCGCGATTTCTTGTAGTGGAAGTATTCAAAGAAGAAGTACACTTTTCTGAAAAGAAGACATCTAGCTACACTGCAAGACTACTATTACTGTAGAAAGAAGACGAGTTGAACGGATAACTCATTAAATGCCAAGTCAGAACGAACAATTTTATTTCAAAACATATTTTTTCAAGAATTGGCTATAAATACAAGAACTTACGATGAATCAAAGGAGAACAACGAACTTACTGAAACGTTGCTCATTTATTTCTTCATTCTTTCATTATTTGATTCTTTCAGTGCTATCGTATTTTATCCTCTTTGTGAGTGTTAAGAGAAAACACTCGAGCCTTTAATTTCCACATTCTCTTTGTTATTTCTTTGTACCTTATAGACACTTATTTCTTATTGTAAGTTGTAAGCCAGTGAAGACTTATTTAAAGAACATTGAGTTATGGTGTTATCTTAAGGAAGTTTACACGTATAGCCAATGTGAGCTAGCAGATATGTGTGATTATAACCAGTTTGGTTAATGGAGAAAATCCTTCAGACGAAGGGACTAGATGTAACGCCCCAAATTCCCTAAGCTTTGTTTGAGAATAAGTCGTAATTAGTTGAGTGATTGTGTTTAACCTTAATTTGATTTCAAATTAAGTATATAAGATCACATAGAGTTTTGAATGAGAAGATTGTTGATTTTGAGTTGAATTTGGTTGTTAAGTGATGGGAAGTGTTGAGTAGGAACTTATTGAAGAAGGATTAAGTTGAAATTACCAAGATTTGATGTGGAAATTCAGTTTTTCTACATTTAGGACAACATGAATCAATTCATGTTGTATTAAATCGATTCATATGCGAATTCAGGCCATTGTGGAGCCTCTATAAATCGAAATAGGAAGTAGTGAATCGATTCACCAAATCGATTCACAACAGGCGCTAGATGCTTCTTAAGTGGATGAATCGATTCACTCTGAGTAATGAATCGATTCATGGACCTGAAAACGCATAAAAAGCTGCAGAATTCAGCAGATCGTGAGAGAAGAGGAAAGAAGGGAAGAAAAGAAGGAAAAGGGAAAGGAGAAAAAGAAAATGTGAGCTAGGGTTTCATGATTTTAAGAGAGATTAGAGAGATTCTTGCTAGGTTTCTTCAATCCCTAGCTTGACAAGAGATTGGAGAGTGGAGATTGAGCTAAGATGGAAGATTTGGAGGAACCTTAGAAGAAGAAAAGGGGGAAAACCAAATTGAAGGAGAAGAAGAGGAAGAAGAACAAGCTTCTTCAAAGTTGGCTCGAATTCTTGGGCTTGAAGAGGAAGATTGAAGATTATTGATCAAGATTTGGGAAAGTTTGGAGTGCCCTAAGTTGAAGGAGAAAGGGAAAAACGTGGAGAAGAGCTAGGAGGGCAAAGCTCCACCATTTTAGCTCAATATCATGAAGAATAAAGGTGAGTTCTTCATCCCTTAGGTGGTGGGCAGCCATAAGACCCCCATTAGGGTTTTCTATTTTCTTTCCTTTTGTTTGATTCCTTGATTTCTATTTGGGATTTTTGGGATAACATGAGAAGGAAATGGATTAGAATGAGATGATGATAGTTGAATGAGTTGTTCAATCAATTAGTCATATTATTGATACTTGATAGTGAGCCCTAAGTCCCTTACAAATGTTGGAGTGGGAAATAGTTTCAATGGAAAAGGCTAAGTAAATTGTTATTCAATTTATTATGTAGTTATCTTTGATTTCTAGTTTTCAATTGATTAGAAGTAATGATTTTTTGTTGGGATGGTAAAGGGTTGGATTGTTGTCTCCAACCCCCAACAAGTATACATATAATGTTGTCCCTTTGTGTGCTCCACAGAGCTCCCATTGGGATGGGGTTTGCTTCATGAGGAGCTAAACCCAAGGTGCATCAAAATGAGCACAAGAGTTAAGCGAAAAAGTATGATTAGTTATGAGTGTTAGGATTATTTCTATGCTCTAAGTGTTATTCTTGAATAAGGTTGACAACATGATTGTTGTGACACCCTTAACCCCGTTTTGAATAAAATAAAATTATTCAAATAAAGAGAAATGAATATTTATACGGATTCGATTTTCGAATAATTGTCTAATAAATAACACCTTGCGGAAACAGTGTAAAAATTTAAACAATTAAAATTAATATAACAAAATTTAATCCACGTAAAATTCCTATGGTACGAAAGTATCACATTTCAATAAACCTTCATGTTAATTTTTTCAAATAACTAAAATGAGTATTTATTTAGAAATACATCCGATAATGCTAAATAAATAAAATAAACCCCCAAAAATATTTCTGTCACATTATCTCAGAGCTATTACATAACCCAATTGAAACTAAATAAATTTTGTAGTTTACAAACTTAAAAATAACAACATAAGACAAAATTTAGCAGGCACTCACATTCTTCAGTTTAGCCACTAACTTCGGGATTAGCAGCATCTGCAATTTCACACAAAACACACAAGAGACATACAAACAAAAAGGGGTGAGAATATTGTAGTTGAGTTGTGGTGATATTTAGAGAGAATAAGTGAATAAAATAGTATACTTATATATATATATATAAGTATATGCAATCATAGCAACACAACTCATACAAATATACACCAATAGCTTGTTTATCTTCTGGTAGGGTGACTAACTTCCAAACATCATTTCTTTGGAACTGATTCAACTCTACCTTCATCTTCCAATGTTTGATCAATCGTCTTAGGTTCCATCTTAGAGAGAAGTGCAAGATCTGCATGCTCTTTGAAAGAGGATATTGTTCTTACTCTATCTCCAGGTTCTCCTATGATTTGATCCTTAAGATGATTGGTTTTGTATTTCCAACTTTTTGTGGCTTCAGCTTCTGCCCGAGTAGAATCCTGTGTCTGGTTGTCACCACCGGACGCTGAAGATGCAGGATCACTGTTTGATGTACCACCAATATCTAAACCTGAAGATAATTCATCTAGCTCTGACATGGCAGTGTTAGGCTTCTTGTCTTCAAACTTGACATGAATTGATTCTTTCACTATCAAAGTGCCTTTATTGTATATTCTAAATGTTTTAGATCTTTCAGAGTATCCCAAAAAGATTCCTTTGTCAGCTTTGGAATCAAACTTACCAAGTCGATCCTTAGTATTCAGAATATAACATATGCAACCAAAAGGATGAAAATAAGAAATGTTGGGTTTTCTACCCTTCCACAGTTCATATGGAGTCTTCTTCAATATAGGTCTAATAAAGACTCTATTTTGAATATAACAAGCTGTGTTTACTACTTCTGCCCAAAAATGTTTTGCAATATCAGCTTCATTGATCATGGTCCTGGCCATTTCTTGGAGGGACCTATTTTTCCTTTCTACAACACCATTTTGTTGTGGTGTTCTAGAAGATGAGAAATTGTGAGAAATGCCATTTTCTTCACAAAATTTTTGAAAGCTTTTCATTTTCAAATTCTCCCCCATAATCACTTCTAATTGAAGAAATACAAATCCCTCTTGCATTTTGAATTGATTTGCAGAAAATAGTAAATACCTTGAATGACTCATCCTTGTGGGCAAAGAATCTAACCCATGTCCATCTAGTAAAATCATCAACAATGACTAACCCATATTTCTTTCTAGTTAAAGAGGCTGTCCTTGTTGGACCAAAAGATCAAGATACAAAAGCTCAAGTGGTCTAGAGGTTGAAAAAATATTTTTAGAATGAAAAGAAGTTTTAACTTGTTTCCCTCTTTGACATGCCTCACAGAGAGCATCAGATTGGAATTTAAGATTTGGTAAGCCTCTAACAAGACTGTGTTTGTTTGATTTTGAGATTAATCTCAAACTGGCATGACCCAATCTTTTATGCCAAGTCCATTGCTCATCTTCAACAGACATTAGACACTTGACATCTTGTTTTGCAAGTTCAGAAAGATCAATTTTATAAATATTTTGTTTCCTCTTTGCAGTAAAGAAAATAGAGTCATCTTTCTTGCTTTTTACTGAACATTCAGTTTCTGTAAAAATGACATCATAACCATTGTCACATAATTGACTTATGCTTAATAAGTTATGCTTTAGTCCTTCAACATAAAGTACATTATCAATAGAGGTAAGAGAGCCTTTACCAATGCGCGATCAATTCCAACTATTTTACCTTTTTGGTTTCCTTCGAAACTAACAAATCCTTCTTCTCTAGGTCTTAGCTCTTGGAACATATGCTTTTCTCTCGTAATGTGACGCGAGCATCCACTATCTAAGTACCAAGATAGGTGTGTTGACCTTGTTGCTAAACATGTCTCTTGAACTTCTTCTTCAGAGTCTAAGTCAGTATTTGCCATGAGGGCAAGATTGACTTCTTTTTCATTTTCATCCTCAGAGGATGATAGGTCTAGGTCTTCCCATGTAGCCATTAGACTCTTCTTCTTTCCCTTGAAAGAACTCCTTGTGGGCTTTTCCTTAAGATTAGGACATTCAGATTTGAAGTGTCCCGACTTTTTACAGTCACAGCAAACAACTTGACTTTTGTCTTTGCTTTCCTTCTTGTCCTTGACATCTTTCTTCTGGAATTTTCTTTTGAAGTTTCTTTTCTTCCACATTCTTTGGATCTTCTTAGATATGAACGCAAGCTCATCATCTGTCGCATCATCAACTCCTTCTAAAGCTTCATCTTCTGATTCTTCTTCAGCCTAAAGGACCTTAGAAGAACTAGCTTTGTGCTTGTTGACTTTCAAAGCAATAGACTTGCTTTTCTTCATAGGTTCTTCCTCATTCAGTTCAAGTTCATGAGCTTTCAGAGAACTCAAAAGATCTTCAAGCCGTAAGACATTTAAATTTTTTGCTTCTTGTATAGCAGTGACATTGGATCTCCACTGCTTGGTCAAACTTCTCAAGATCTTTCTCACATGGTCAGGAGTGGCGTAGCTCTTTCCAAGGGCTTGTAACCCCATGAACAAGTGTTTGGAATCTTCCAAACATAGATTCAATGTTTTCACCATCTTCCATTTTAAACAACTCATATTGGCGAACCAACATGCTGGCTTTTGTTTCTCTTACTTGGGCAGAGCCCTCATAAGACAAAACAAGAGAATCCCAAATTTCTTTGGCAGTATCAAATTTGCCACATTTTTTTTATGACATAGCACAAATAAGAATAAATCTAGCTTTTTATTGAGCTGATATATCTTTTTTTGCTCATCTATCCAACTTTCTCTAGCTATGGCAACTCCAGCAGCATTAGTGGGAATAAGGTATCCACTTTCAACTATATCCCACAATTCAAGTTGTTGTGTCTCAAAAAAAGCTTTTATCTTATCTTTCCAGTAGTCAAATTTTTCTTTAGTAAACAGAGGAGGACGGTTCATGTGACCATCTTCTGCAGACATGTTCACAAGTATAGGATCTTTTCTCTTAACACTGTTAAGTGCTCAACAAGAGGCCGAGCTCTGGTACCAACTGAACGTGAACACAAGTTTTTTTGCAAACTTTAAGTTAAAAAGTTTTTTTTGAACACTCGTTTATAAAGCTGTTTGTTATCGGAAGCTGAAATGTAACTGGACGCTGGAAATGACTATATGAACACTTGTTTTTCTTTGCAAGATAAAATATAATGTAAAGTAGTAAAGCTAGAGACACATATATTTATACTAGTTTACCACCAAACTGGTAGCTACGTCTAGTCCCTTCGTTCTTAAAGGATTTTCCACTATAATTAACTGATTACAAATTTCTTTAAGAGTATTCTTCTGTCACAAACTTGACAATTCTCTTAACTTCTCAAAACGACTCAGTACGTTCGAGCCTTTGAGGAACTAAGCCTGTAACTAGGCAACACAACTTTCACAAAGTATTATCTTTTGAATACAGTCAAATAACTCTCACAGAGAGGATTAAAAGATTAAGCTCAAAACAATAACTTTCTAAAAGAAAGAGTATAAGACGCTGAAGTTCAGTTCTTTGATTTCCAGAAACTTGACACAAAACTTGATTGCTCACTTGAGAATAGCCTTAGCATAATGTAACACCCTGATTTCGGAGTGCTACTAAGTGAACATTCTGACAAAAGTTGACATGTTTCCGAAAGGTGGAATACTCTGCTCGTAGGGTTTTCGAGAAATGTGGTCCTATATATATATTTTTTAAAAGGGGTTCTTTAAAGAAGCAGTCAGAGCATCACAACGACTTTTAGAAACATGGCTGAAAATAATTTAAGACACCACATAGACGGCATTCATTTATTCTGTCAAATCATATATAACAAACGTGTCATGAAACATAACAGAGATTTATTACAATACTGAAATAATGGCAATTATCCTATAGATGGTCCACAAGCTATACTCTTCACTAGACTGCAAATAAATTCCACAACATAACTCAGGAAGAAGAATTTGGGCGACTATCCTCACCTCCTCTCTCTGATTCCAAATCCTCTGCTTGCTCCGCCATCTGGGTTACATTCATTACATTGAAAGAACCACTGGCAAGGGTCAACTTCTTAAAAATAAAGAGCAGATACGCCTATTCAACAACACACTCGGCAACAAAACATGTAATAACACAACATATTACAGGAAATAACAAATCATGACAATAGGCAAATAACAGTATGCACAGTTCTCAAGATGCAACTCAAGACTCTCTCACGACTCACCTCACGACTCATCTCACGACTCATTCTCTCTCGACACTTCGACAACTTCCGGAACAACGAGCAACGCCCTTGAATTAGGCCTTAGCCTTGAGCTCTTCCACTACTCTAGGAGATTCAAGTCGAAGTTACCCAACGCCACGACAATGGACCACGCCCCTGAACATCCAGCCGAAGCTTTGAGCTCTTCCACTACTCTAGGATATTCGGGTCGAAGTCACCCACTACACGATAATGAACAACGTCCTTGAACATCCGGCCGAAGCCTTGAGCTCTTCCACTACTCTAGGATATTCAAGTCGAAGTTCAAAAACGGCACGACTAGCTCTCACACTCGATGAACAATTCGCCGCATACGATATTCAAAGATTAGTACGCAAGATTATTCGACTGCATATCACATAATAAGAGCATGCTTAATATGAAGAAACGCAATTCAACAACTTAAGCAATAAAAGCAGTTTGCATGGAGAAACGCAATTCAACAAGCAATACGCAATTCACAGCATTATTCAATCGCATATTAAATAATTGCATAGCTCGAAGCAACAGTCAACATTCACATCAAGGAATCCATCCCTCTGTAACTCGATGGAGTTGACAGAGAGGAACAAACAAGTGTGGGGGGTTGGGGACAGCTGCCAACCACTTGCAGACAAGCCCACTAAATACTCAGTATATATAAAAAAATAAAGCGAAGGGGTACAAGACCCTCACTTCGAACCCTGAGGTTCTCAGACTTCTTCGCATAAACACTTGAAATTAAATTCCTATCGTATCTAAAAGTTGCCCTTACACAAGGACATACAACAATAAAAGCCTACAAATGTCTAGAAGTGCCCTTACCGAAGGTAACCGAGTCACGTGTCGCAGCACGTCCCGAACTCACGCCGCACGAACTCGGATCCTCAAGCCCTAACACACAGAACAAACTTAGCACAACCTTAGGGACTTAGTTCTAACTCCTTAGGCTCCCACAACCTAAGACCCTCTTACTAACTAAATCACTTACACTAAGATACACAATTTGAAGTACATGTTTTTAAAAGAATTACAAACACTTGGAAAGCTAACAACAATTAAAAGAATGAAGTTTTAAAGACTAAGAATCCTTTTGAAAGAATACTCAAAGTTGGAAAAACAAAGTTTTTAAATACTAAGCTTGTCTTCTTCAAAACTTGAGACATAATTTAATGCTAAATTTAATACTTTCCACCGCTACTTGAAATAAGACTCCACTTTGGCCATTGGATCACAAGGAATCCTTTGCCTTAGGTGCTTCATCGTCTTTGAAAATCAAATACTCCTAATTCAATTAAACTACTATCCAAAACTTACACAATAATTCTTAACCACATCAATTATAGCTAATATAAATCAAAGGTACCAAAATCATTTTCTAAGAGGCTTAAATCAAGGCTCCACTTGGTTTCTAGGATCTCAAAGAGTCCATTTCACCTTATGTGTTTCATAGCCTAAAAATCAAAACAACTCTCAAATTTTTAATCCAATCACTTTCTAAAAATTTTCCAAAGCTCACACAATCCTTAAACATACTAAATACAACTATTATAAACCAAAACTTATCAAAATCATGCCTCCAAAGCTCTAAGGAGCTCGTGGCCATACCTCCCCTTTTTCAAAAAAAATTGCAAAACTCTACTCAATTCAACAACACCATTCAATCAATTTATTTCCTTCACAAAACAACAATTTGCTTACCAAAACAAACATTAATCAAGTCTAAGAACAATCTACAACTTCACTAAAAATCAAGAGTTTCATCAAAATCTTTTAGAACCTGGTTTTTAATTAAAACTAACAACTACAACTACAACAACTATCACTAATAATCAATGACCCTCAATCAATTTGGTGATTATCATGAGGAATCACATAACCCCTTCCCTTGGACCATAGGTCTAGGGTTTGTAAAATTTGGGGAAACAAGAGTTCATCTTTCCCATGATCACCATTAAGCAATACATAAAGCAATAAAACAAGAATTAAGCAAGCAAATCAATTCCTACTCCCTAAAAACATGGAGCTCACAGTTTTGAGGCTTGGGAAAGGAAAGGAGGGAAGCTTGATCTTGAACTTACTTACTAGGCTAAGGAGATGATAATTAGTGGAAGAGATTAGAAGAAAATGGTGATAGGAAAAGTAGAAAGAACTCACGCTAAAGAGAGAAGGAAAGGGGCCATGGAGCTTGGCTTGGTTCTTTGCCTTTCTCCACACTAGAGCAAGGTGAAATGAAAGGAATTAAAATGAGAAAACAGGGGTGCCTCGGCCAGCTGCACAAGAAGGGAAAGAAGTGGAATTTTGGGTAGATATGGAGTGGGTTTTAGTGAAAAATGGTCTAACATGGTCTAATAAAAGGAGGGGTCACGCTGGGAGGAACAAAATTGAGAAGGAAGTGGAATTTGGGTAGGAATTGGGTGCTCTAAAATAAATGCTAGTGCGTCATAAGTCATGATTTTAAAGGTTGTGATTAAAAGAAGGAAGGTGTATGAGATCATAAGATTAAGAACTAACTAATTAATCACTAAAACTTAGACACCTTGATCTTAAAGCAAGATTCTAATCTAATTACCCAGTCTAAACATTTAACCTCTCTTCTCATGATTACCCGCTAATCCTAGAGTCTAGAGTGTACTAACAAAAACACGGCATCGAATAATCGCGTTACCGATTAATTCTTCCGCCGATTATTTCGTGAAAATTAATTTGCCGAGAAATTAATTCAGCGCGAAATAAAATATTATCATAAATAATAAAAACAATTAAATACACTCAAACACCATCAAAATAAGTTACATTTCGATTTTCATCGAAATCGGAATTCATTTTAAATTTTAATGCGGGTAAAATTTACCCGGCGATTCAAAACGCGACGAAACTTCGTTAGAGTTTTCCAACGATTTTCGAACCATGAATTAATATTAAATATTAATTCCTAAATTTAATTTCCCCTTGATTTAATTCAATCAATTTCTTAGTCAACAAAAATACGCGTTACCGCGTAACTTAGAAAAATTATAATAAGTATAATTGATGAATTCTCTTTAAAAGCAGCATACGTCTACGCTGTCAATTAATTCGAATTGACATCATAAATAATAATTATTTATAATAAATAAATTATTCAAAATAACTCGAAATAATTTCCCGTACTCTCAGTAAACCATTGAGGTGATCAATCTCTATGACTTATTTTTCGAGTATTCAGGATTTTATCGCTAAAATCACTTTTCTTAAAAATTGGGATGTTACAATACTACCCCCTTAAAATAGTTTCGTCCTCGAAACTACAAGGATAGTAAAATACGGAAAAATTACTTTACTCAAAACCGTAAAATAATTTGCCCACATAAGCATTCACAATACTTATTATTGTACATAGTACTATAATATTTATAGCTACATAGTATAGCATGCAATAATAACAATCATACTCGAAGTCACTAAGCACATATATACATATAGCACACCGAAAAGTAAGCGTAGTTAGTGGACGAAGAAATCCTCACGATTGACTGACGCTTTATTCCAGAGCCACGATCTCTGCCCATTAACGGTCACAAACCTGAACTCGAACACGACACGAACACGAACACGAACTCAACTACGGTTACACGCTATTATTAAGAGAATGCTATCCTATCCACATACGATCACGGTTACACATAGCAAAAATATGGAAAAACCACTTAAAATCTCAAAAGATTAAAATTCTTTTCTCCAATCAAACCTTTTTCTAAAAAGGAAAAATTAATTTCTTAGAAACAATATCAACGCAAGGAGTTAAATAGACACAACTTCTTTTTTCTCAAGACTCAACCATTCTTATGGATACTAAAGTTCCTTTAAGATTAGGTTCTCATTGTCTCAGAATTATCAATCAAGCTTCAATTAGAGACTAAAAGTACTCTCAAATTTTAAATCAACAACTCACTCACTCAAAAATCCCTTTTAGGTCAACGTTCTAAAAAATGTATATACCTTTATCAATGAAATTACTAACTATTAAGTGGTAAAATTGAAAATCCTGTTTAATAATATTTTGCACTTAAAAGATGTTAAAACAAGATTGAAATAACACCTCTAGACACGTTACAACTTACTCAAAATCTTTAGAAATAAACTTTTAACTTTGAACAACAGGAAATTATTTCCTTTCAAAACCACAACCATTACTAGATTCCCACTAAAATTGAAAGGTTTTCAAAACTAAACATTTTCCAAGGCTCCACCTTGTTCAAGAATCACAAGGATTTCTTTAAACATTGGGGTGTTTCATGGCCTTAAACACAAAACAACAAAACAACAATTATATCACTAGTCCAAACTTCAAAGCCCAAAAATTAATTTCCTATCATAACTTGGTTCAAGTTCAAGTTCAAAATCAACTCTCTTTCTAACTTGGCAGCACTTAAAACAATTTTTAACTCAAATCTAAATATTTCCTAGAACTACTAAACTTGAACAACAATCAAAATATGGAAAGATCGAAGTTTTTAACACAAAATTTTCCTCAACAATACACACGCGTGAAAACTTGGTTCCTCTAGAAGAAAATAAGGTCAGATTATTTCCCACTAAGACAAGATAGAAATAAAATAATAATTTAACAAAAATCATTTTAAAACTTAAAACCATCTTCAACGAGATTACTAACAAACAATACAGAAATCGAAAGCAAAGGAATTAAATTATTCGCTGAGAGTTCCTTCGAGAGCTTGCGGTGTTAATACATCGAAAGAGAAGAAGAAATCTTACAATCACTAGTCATACGTTCACAAACATCACTCACCAATGCTCAGGATAGGGAGAATTCTCATCTAACCTCATCTCAAACTTACGGTTTAGTCTAGGGAATTGGTAGGGAAGGTAACTCTCCAGACTCTCCGAGTTTGGTAAGCTTTCTCAGACTCTCAAATCACCACCCGATTTGGTATCACGTAAGGAAGAAGTATGGGATCACTTAAGCAGAACCCATTCGCGGCGTGTAATTGGAGGAAAAGGAAGGAAACTAGGTTCTCTCAACACTAATACCAACACTACACTATTCTCTCCCACCTTCTCTTTTCTTGCAGTGACCGGCCAAGGAGGACAAAAGGAAAGGTGGCGTTCTCTCAAGTTTGTCTGGTTAGTCTTAATTCAAGGAAGATTATTTCTTAAGGTAAGGTGAAGCTAAAACTTGGTACAATTTTAGGTACTACCTCAAAACTAATTCGGCATCTAATCTCGCACCAACCACACCATACCCCTTGCTAACCTCTCTCACTAACTTTCCAGCTTCCCTTCGACTGAGTTGAATGGTTTCGCGTAGATTAAAATGTCACGAGACATTTAATCGGCGCTTGCTGGGAAAGTAATCGCGTTCAATATTTTCATTGGAAAATAAGATTACGCTCACACAGATAACAAACGCACAATCAATCACATAATTTCACAGCAGTACCAAGTAAACTACTACGAAACACAGATGTTAGTGGCAAACATGTCACACTCAGAAAATCATTAAATAGTTTCAATTCTTTTCAAATCTAGTATTATGTATCAAAATAATTCAAACATCAAACATCGTAGTTTATATCTAGAACCACTAATATTTCAAAGATCACGCAAAGCAATAATATTGATAATGATGATAAATATAATAATATCTCTGACAGGCAATTCCTGCCTCAGCTTGGCTATCTGAAGTCTCTAATCCATTTCTCGAACTATTCGCTTTGGTAGGAAGAATCGCTCGTCTCAAAGGTATTGGATTCCCACAAGGTTTTACAACCTCATTAAAACCCCACAACAATTTCGTGTGTCTCAGGACACATTGCTCCAATTAAGAACAATCCAAACGATTACAAGTAGAGTTAATCCACTTGAGAAATAACCACACAAGCATAGTTCGACTCACAACAAAACACATCTTGACTCCCAACCGGCTAACTTCTATCCTCCCGATACTTGACCAGCTATAGTTTGCCCAACTCACAGTCCGGTTAGAACCGAACCGCTCTGATACCACTCTTGTAACACCCTGATTTCGGAGTGCTACTAAGTGAACATTCTGACAAAAGTTGACATGTTTCCGAAAGGTGGAATACTATGCTCGTAGGGTTTTCGAGAAATGTGGTCCTATATATTTTTTTAAAAGGGGTTCTTTAAAGAAGCAGTCAGAGCATCACAGCGACTTTTAGAAACATGGCTGAAAATAATTTAAGACACCACATAGACGACATTCATTTATTCTGTCAAATCATATATAACAAACGTGTCATGAAACATAACAGAGATTTATTACAATACTGAAATAATGGCAATTATCCTATAGCTGGTCCACAAGCTATACTCTTCACTAGACTGCAAATAAATTCCACAACATAACTCAGGAAGAAGGCTGGACGACTATCCTCAGCTGCTCCTCTCTACAGTTCCAAATCCTCTGCTTGCTCCGCCATCTGGGTTACATTCATTACATTGAAAGAACCACTGGCAAGGGTCAACTTCTTAAAAATAAAGAGCAGATACGCCTATTCAACAACACACTCGGCAACAAAACATGTAATAACACAACATATTACAGGAAATAACAAATCATGACAATAGGCAAATAACAGTATGCACAGTTCTCAAGATGCAACTCAAGACTCTCTCACGACTCACCTCACGACTCATCTCACGACTCATTCTCTCTCGACACTTCGACAACTTCCGGAACAACGAACAACGCCCTTGAATTCCGGCCTTAGCCTTGAGCTCTTCCACTACTCTAGGAGATTCAAGTCGAAGTTACCCAACGCCACGACAATGGACCACGCCCCTGAACATCCAGCCGAAGCTTTGAGCTCTTCCACTACTCTAGGATATTCGGGTCGAAGTCACCCACTACACGACAATGAACAACGTCCTTGAACATCCGGCCGAAGCCTTGAGCTCTTCCACTACTCTAGGATATTCAAGTCGAAGTTCAAAAACGACACGACTAGCTCTCACACTCGATGAACAATTCGCCGCATACGATATTCAAAGAGTAGTACGCAAGATTATTCGACTGCATATCAAATAATAAGAGCATGCTTAATATGAAGAAACACAATTCAACAACTTAAGCAATAAAAGCAGTTTGCATGGAGAAACGCAATTCAACAAGCAATACGCAATTCACAGCATTATTCAATCGCATATTAAATAATTGCATAGCTCGAAGCAACAGTCAACATTCACATCAAGGAATCCATCCCTCTGTAACTCGATGGAGTTGACAGAGAGGAACAAACAAGTGTGGGGGGTTGGGGACAGCTGCCAACCACTTGCAAACAAGCCCACTAAATACTCAGTATATAAAAAAAATAAAGCGAAGGGGTACAAGACCCTCACTTCGAACCCTGAGGTTCTCAGACTTCTTCGCATAAACACTTGAAATTAAATTCCTATCGTATCTAAAAGTTGCCCTTACACAAGGACATACAACAATAAAAGCCTACAAATGTCTAGAAGTGCCCTTACCGAAGGTAACCGAGTCACGTGTCGCAGCACGTCCCGAACTCACGCCGCACGAACTCGGATTCTCAAGCCCTAACACACAGAACAAACTTAGCACAACCTTAGGGACTTAGTTCTAACTCCTTAGGCTCCCACAACCTAAGACCCTCTTACTAACCAAATCACTTACACTAAGATACACAATTTGAAGTACATGTTTTAAAAGAATTACAAACACTTGGAAAGCTAACAACAATTAAAAGAATGAAGTTTTAAAGACTAAGAATCCTTTTGAAAGAATACTCAAAGTTGGAAAAACAAATTTTTAAATACTAAGCTTGTCTTCTTCAAAACTTGAGACATAATTTAATGCTAAATTTAATACTTTCCACCGCTACTTGAAATAAGACTCCACTTTGGCCATTGGATCACAAGGAATCCTTTGCCTTAGGTGCTTCATCGTCTTTGAAAATCAAATACTCCTAATTCAATTAAACTACTATCCAAAACTTACACAATAATTCTTAACCACATCAATTATAGCTAATATAAATCAAAGGTACCAAAATCATTTTCTAAGAGGCTTAAATCAAGGCTCCACTTGGTTTCTAGGATCTCAAAGAGTCCATTTCACCTTATGTGTTTCATAGCCTAAAAATCAAAACAACTCTCAAATTTTTAATCCAATCACTTTCTAAAAATTTTCCAAAGCTCACACAATCCTTAAACATACTAAATACAACTATTATAAACCAAAGCTTATCAAAATCATGCCTCCAAAGCTCTAAGGAGCTCGTGGCCATACCTCCCCTTTTTCAAAAAAAATTGCAAAACTCTACTCAATTCAACAACACCATTCAATCAATTTATTTCCTTCACAAAACAACAATTTGCTTACCAAAACAAACATTAATCAAGTCTAAGAACAATCTACAACTTCACTAAAAATCAAGAGTTTCATCAAAATCTTTTAGAACCTTGTTTTTAATCAAAACTAACAACTACAACTACAACAACTATCACTAATAATCAATGACCCTCAATCAATTTGGTGATTATCATGAGGAATCACATAACCCCTTCCCTTGGACCATAGGTCTAGGGTTTGTAAAATTTGGGGAAACAAGAGTTCATCTTCCCCATGATCACCATTAAGCAATACATAAAGCAATAAAACAAGAATTAAGCAAGCACATCAATTCCTACTCCCTAAAAACATGGAGCTCACAGTTTTGAGGCTTGGGAAAGGAAACGAGGGAAGCTTGATCTTGAACTTACTTACTAGGCTAAGGAGATGATAATTAGTGGAAGAGATTAGAAGAAAATGGTGATAGGAAAAGTAGAAAGAACTCACGCTAAAGAGAGAAGGAAAGGGGCCATGGAGCTTGGCTTGGTTCTTTGCCTTTCTCCACACTAGAGCAAGGTGAAATGAAAGGAATTAAAATGAGAAAACAGGGGTGCCTCGGCCAGCTGCACAAGAAGGGAAAGAAGTGGAATTTTGGGTAGATATGGAGTGGGTTTTAGTGAAAAATGGTCTAGCTTGGTCTAATAAAAGGAGGGGTCACGCTGGGAGGAACAAAATTGAGAAGGAAGTGGAATTTGGGTAGGAATTGGGTGCTCTAAAATAAATGCTAGTGCGTCATAAGTCATGATTTTAAAGGTTGTGATTAAAAGAAGGAAGGTGTATGAGATCATAAGATTAAGAACTAACTAATTAATCACTAAAAGTTAGACACCTTGATCTTAAAGCAAGATTCTAATCTAATTACCCAGTCTAAACATTTAATCTCTCTTCTCATGATTACCCGCTAATCCTAGAGTCTATAGTGTACTAACAAAAACACGGCGTCGAATAATCGCGTTACCGATTAATTCTTCCGCCGATTATTTTGTGAAAATTAATTTGCCGAGAAATTAATTCAGCGCGAAATAAAATATTATCATAAATAATAAAAACAATTAAATACACTCAAACACCATCAAAATAAGTTACATTTCGATTTTCATCGAAATCGGAATTCATTTTAAATTTTAATGCGGGTAAAATTTACCCGGCGATTCAAAACGTGACGAAACTTCGTTAGAGTTTTCCAACGATTTTCGAACCATGAATTAATATTAAATATTAATTCCTAAATTTAATTTCCCCTTGATTTAATTCAATCAATTTCTTAGTCAACAAAAATACGCGTTACCGCGTAACGTAGAAAAATTATAATAAGTATAATTGATGAATTCTCTTTAAAAGCAGCATACGTCTACGCTGTCAATTAATTCGAATTGACATCATAAATAATAATTATTTATAATAAATAAATTATTCAAAATAACTCGAAATAATTTCCCGTACTCTCAGTAAACCATTGAGGTGATCAATCTCTATGACTTATTTTTCGAGTATTCAAGATTTTATCGCTAAAATCACTTTTCTTAAAAATTGGGATGTTACACATAATGTAGTTTCTAGCCACCTTCTTCAATGAATACCTTGGGGTATTTATAGGAGTCATTGAGGGTATTACCATTGCAGATAATTTTGGCTCCAAATCATTGGGTGATGTATTTTGAAAAAGCATGTCCTTTTCTTCCTTTCCAGAGAATATCAGAATAGTACACATTTCCGTTATGGTACTATCTGCTTTTCACAATTGCCTTGTACGAATTTTGTCTTATTCTAAAGGTGTCACCTTTGATACCTCGTACATAAGAATGAGTGCACAAAATCAAATTCGAATTCCATTCCAGAATAGCTGAGGTAAAAGAGCGCAAACGTGACCATCACATGCTTCATTAATAAGACCAGATGCTCGCTCAAAAGTCAAGACTGACGCTCACAACAATTGAAAACCATATGTCAAAAGATAACACTATCGGACGCTCGCTATATATAAGACGCTAGAGGGAACTGGATGCAGACACACATGGAATGTATTCAAACTCTTATGAATTTCTTCTTCTTGTTTGAGTGAGTTATAAAACATAAGTGATTTTAATACCTGCACACTTCAAGACTTATTAGAAGATAAATTGTTTACTTGTAAATACTTTGTTATCATCAAAATTAATGAGGGTCTAAACTTCTCAATCATTTAGGTTCTAATAGTCCCGACTGTTACAAAGACGTTTGTAGAGTGGTTGTACAAATGCTATAGAACGATACGTCTCGGCTGTTACTCAAAGGGTCGTAAGTACAGAGCAGTTGTGCCAATGTGATATAGCGACACGTCCCGGCTGTTACAAAGATGTTTGTACCGAGGGTGTACCACTGCTATAGAACGATATGTCCCGGCTGTTACGAATGATCCTTGTTAAATTGAAATTGTCATATTTGCTAATAATGTTTATAAATGAATATTTTTGTATGTATTGGCAAAAATCTTGACTACATGCTTGAAGTAAATGTATGTCATTCTTTGCTAAGTATAACTAGTAATAGGCATACTATCCTCAGGAATAATAGAAGTAACCTTAGATAGACTCAAATCAAGGGAAGGAGCTTACTCACTGTGGAGTGGCGTAGAATTGGAGTTCGCAGCGAAAGCGTAGAAAACAAATCCTACGGAAAGATATGGGTTACGGCAAATTTTGAGGGCAAAATTTCTAAAAGGAGGGGAGCAATGTAACACCCCAACTCTCCTAAGCTTAGTAATTAGAGACCCTAAGTGAAAAAAAGGGATTTATATTGTAACATCCCGCCTAATTTAATTATTTAGCTCCATAGATTTAGGCTTTATTATGCTTTCAAATTTAAAGTTGGGAAATTAAGTTAGGTGTAATTAATTAATTTAAGGGTGCAGATAGTAATGGCAAGAGGGGAATTAGAGTAAAAATAAGGGTATGTTAGTAAACTAGCTTTAGGAAGTAAGGACAATTTGGTCCACAACTATTTTCCTCTTCTCTTTCTCTCACTCTCAACTCACTCACTCTCTCCCTCCCTCTCGTTTTGATGTCCTGAGAAAGAAGAAAAAGAAGGAAGAAGAAGGGAAGGAGTTAGGGCTTGGGAGAATAAGAGAGAAAGAGCAAGATTTGAGTGATTCTTTCATCCTTATCTTGAGAAGAACGTTGGGGCTGATCTTCTTAATACTTGGGGATGCTTTGAAGCTGCCCTAGTTGCAGAAAAAGAGGGGGACTGCAAGTGAAAGAAGAAGTAGAGGAGAGGATCTAGTTCTTCACTTTCTAGCTCAACTCCTTGAGCATTTAGATGAGTTTCTTCGTCTTTTAGGTGGTGGGCAACCATAAGATCCCCATTAGGGTTTCCATTTCCTTTGTTTTGTATGATTGCTTGATACCTATTTGGGGAATTTTGAGAATCATGTGATGGGAAATGGGTTTGGAAAATGTTGTTCATTGTGATGAATGTTAAGATGTTTAAAGCATGTTGTATTCAAGATGTTATGTTGAATGTGTTCTTCTCATACTTTTCATGTGTTGATACTTGTTTTTGAGTCCTTAATTACATGGACTTTTGCTTGGATTGAGTAGAATTGAAGGTTGAAATTGGGTTATGCAGAAAAACCAGTTTTCAGCAAAATTTTGCAGGGGACGCGCGTGACCTGCACGCGCAGAAATAGAAGCAAAGAAAAGAAATGCGCGTGGCACCCGCCCCAGGTGCCCATAAAGCGCGCAGAGATAGAACACAGAGTTGAAGCGCGTGTGACCCGCGCGCAAAGCGCGCCCTGTGCGCGTAGAAACAGAAGCACAAGGTTCTGGTGCACGTGCCAAGTGTGCCAATTTGTGCAGTTTTGTAATTTTTCACATTTTGAGGGCTTTTAAGGCCGTGAATGCTTGTTTTTAGTACTCTAAATCCTAAAGGATTAAAGGCAAAACTTAGGATGCTGGTCTGTGATTAGAAGGGTCTCAACCTTAGTTATGTTGCTATAACAAATGAAGGGATTTGCTTTATATTTTATGCAATTGAATGAATGTTTGTGTAGTGCATTGATTACTTGAAATTTGTTTGTTGTGCGATGTTTGTTGGCCCGGTGTTTTACGGCCAGTGACAAACCCGTCATACAATGTCCGGATTGCAATTCGGCGATGGGGGCCTTCTTGGTAGTATGCATTACTTTCAATGGGCCTCAATTACAATTGAATTAAGTTAGCACATTTATGATTCCTTTGCAAATTATAATGCATTAGGAGCAATGTTTTAAAATTTGTTTACAAAGTTATGTTATATTAAGCAAAGTGATGGCGAGGGGTCTGTGAAGGGCTCACTGGGATTTTTAAATCTCACTTTTTTCTATCTATATTTTCAGATAGGCAGGTTCATGGTGGTTGATGGCAGTTTTGAGGAATTCTTCTTAGGAGATGATTCCTTATATTTTGCTTTGTAATTACATTTTGAGGTTTTTATACCTTATGTAATCTAAGTAGTAAGACTTTTGTAATGTGTTATTTTGGAAACACACTTTTAATGGGTTGTAATCTTATGGATATATAACTCATTATAAATTATTACTTATAGAGTAACCAAGTTTTAATTTATCCGCGTTTGTATTGTATCATAATTTGTTTAGTGTCTCTGATTCGATGTTAATTGAATTGCGTTACATTATGGTATCAGAGCAGTTCGATTTTATCGGACTGTGGAATAGCTAGAATTGATTAGCATGTTGTTATGGTCTGTTGTTATCTTTTTTCTTATTATGCTATAAGATATTAAGCCTGATCAACTCAATACTTTGCGCATTTTATGCAGAATTATGGCTTCGGGTTCAGGACGACGTGGAAGGCAGAGGAGAAATACTACCAATCTCGTTGACCCACCGGGACAGGATAATGCGTGGTTACATGGAATAATGCAGGCCATTCAGAATCATGCTACAGCTACCAACAATCTGGTGAACCACTTCACTTAAGCTCAAGCGGATCCACAACCACCTCTTCCTCAACCTCTGGATGATAATGACCAAAATTTCTTCCGGTTCCTCAAGTTAAGTCCCTCAACTTTTGTCGGTGGACCGGATCCTATGAAGGCTAAATACTGGTTGGAGGAGATGGAAAAGGCCTTTTTACCAGTCCAATGCTCCGAGGAACAGAAAGTGGTGAATGCTACGCATATGCTGAAGGAAGAGTTTGAAAACTGGTGGAGAGGAGAGAGAGCTCATCTCCTAGCCACTGGAGTGCCACTTAATTGGGAGAATTTCCAAAGGGTCTTCCCTGACAAGTACATCCCAGAAACGGTAAGGAAACAAAAGCACAGAGAGTTCCAGGAGTGCAGGCAAGGGGAAATGACTGTGGGATAGTATGTTGCCAAGTTTGAAGGGCTCGCACGATATGCTCCATGGGCTTGTTATGCCCTGAATGAAGAATGGAAGATTGAGTAATTTAAATGGGGTCTAAGGGTTGACATTCGGAATAATTTAGCTCAAGTCAGGTTCACTGATTATGCCACCGTAGTGCATCAAAGCTATGTTGCTGAGGCAAGTTTAAAAGAGATGATGGATGAAAAGCATCAGAAATGGCAAAAGAAGAAGGAAGATTCCAAAAACAACCAACCATCCAAGAAGAAAGGGAATTCAAGTAAGGGAAAACAAGTACAACACCCTGAAACTGAAAAGTCAAAAGTTTGCTCCACGTGCGGCAAGCCTCACAAGGGAGTGTGTATGTCCGGCAAGACCTATTGCTTCAACTGTCATGAAATGGGCCATTATGTGAAGGATTGCCCAAAGATCAAGAATAGGGATGCATCCAAAACTAATGACCCTACCCAGAGACGTGTTTATACCTTAGATGCCAAAAGGGCTAAAGGTGCAGATTGTTTGATTAAAGGTACGTGTCTCTTTCATAACCAACCTTTAGTTGTTCTTTACGACTCTGGCGCCACTCATTCCTTCATCTCTTGTAAGTGTGCGTTAAAGCTAGAGTTATCTCTTACCTCCTTACCTATTCCATTAAATGTCCATACGCCTGTCGATGTCAGTATTTATACTTCCTTATTATGCGAGAATTGTCCTCTCGAAATACAAGGAAGAGTGTTTATGGTTGACTTGGTTTTTCTACCCTTGGAGGGGATAGACATTATTCTTGGGATGGATTGGCTTTCATATAATCAAGTTGTCCTCAATTATTACTGTAAAACCATAGAGTTCCGAACAGTTCAATCTCTTCAAAATAATTTCCCTCCTGATGTCTTGGCTAGTGTTTCACACTTAAACCAAAGCGTTGTAGAAGGACATGTAAGTTATGTTCTATTACTATCTTCATCTGCAGGGGTCGGATTAGACCTAACTGTTGTCCCTGTTGTGAACGAATTCTTAGACGTGCTTCCTGGAGAAGTAACTTCTTTACCTCCAAAAAGGGAAATAGAGTTCTCTATAGAGTTAGTCCCTGGGACAGGACCAATATCTATAGCCCTATATAGGATGTCACCCTTGGAACTTAGAAACTCCAACTGGAAGACCCAAACAGTTTATTAGGCCTAGTGCTTCCCCTTGGGGAGCCCCTGTCTTGTTAGTGATAAAAAAGGACGACAGTATAAGACTGTGTGTTGACTATAGGTAAATCAATAAGGTGACCATAAAAAATAAGTATCCACTTCCCCAGATAGATGATCTCTTAGATTAACTTAGAGGAGCTTCAGTTTTCTCTAAGATTGATCTAAGATCTAGTTACCATCAAATCAGGATTAAAGCCAAGGATATTCCTAAGACAGCTTTTAGGACTATGTATCGTCATTACGAGTATTTAATTATGCCTTTTGGTCTGACTAATGCCCCAGCCGTGTTCATGGATTACATGAATCGGATCTTTAGACCCTTCTTAGACAAGTTTGTGGTAATTTTCATAGACGACATTCTAATTTATTCCAAGAGTGGGGTTGTCTTAAACATTCTTAGGGAGAAAATGCTGTTTGCAAAACCTGAAAAATGTGAATTCTGGTTAGATGAGGTGAAATTCCTAGGACATATCATAGCTGAACGTGAACACAAGAAGGGGGTTGAATTGTGTTGTAAACTTTTCGCAATCTTTAAGTTAAAAACACTTTTGAACACTTGATTTGAAAAAGTTTGTAACCGGATGCTGGAAATGAACCAGACGCTAGAATAAAGATTATGAAAACTTGTTTTTCTTTGCATGACAAAAGTAAATGTAAAGCAGTAAAGCAAGAGACATAGAGGTTTATACTAGTTCACCACCAAACTGGTAGCTACATCTAGTCCCTTCGTTCCTGAAGGATTTTCACTATAATCAACATGATTACAAATTCCTTAAGAGTATTCTACTATCACAAACTTGACAATACTCTTAACTTCTCAAAACAACTCAGTCCGATCGAGCCTTTGAGGAATCAAGCCTATTACTAGGCAATACAACTATCACAGAATAGTTTTGAATACAATCAAATAACTCTCTAGAGGATGATGAAAAGATTAAGCTCAAAACAATAGCTTTCTGAAAGAAAGAATATAAGACGCTGAAGTTTAGTTCTTAGTTCTCAGAAACTTGACAAGAAACTTGGTTGCATACTTGAGTAATAGCTCTTTCAGAATTTAGTTTCTAGCAACTTTCTTCAATAGAGACCTTGAGGTATTTATAGCGGAACTTGAGAATAATACCATTGCATATATTTTCAGCTCCAAATCATTGAGTGAGGTAATTTGAACCTTTTTAGAGAATTTTAGAATAGTACATTTTTCTGTTATGTACTATTTGCTTTTTAATCATTTGCTTTGTACGAATTTTGTCTTATCCTAAAGGTGTCACCTTTGATTCCTTGTACATCAAATTGAGCGCACAAAATCAAATTTGAAATTTGTTCCAGAAAAGCTGAGGTAAAAGAGCAAAGGGAACAAACGTGACCATCACGTGCTTCATTAAGAGACCGGAAGCTCGCTCATAAATCATAGGACGTTTGCTGCAAATGAGTATACTACGTGTCTTATGATAGCAATATCGGACGCTCACTAGAGTGTAAGAATAAGACGCTGGAGTGAGCCAGATGCTGACACTAATGAATGTATTCATCTTCTTGTGATTTTCTCCTTCTTGCTTGAGTGAGTTATAAAACATGAAAGATTTTAATACCTACACACTTCAAGACTTTATCAGAAGTTAAATTGTTCTCTTGCAATTACTCTATTATTATCAAAATTAATGAGGGTCTAAACTTCTCAATCGTTTAGGTTCTAACAATCTCCCCTTTTTTGATGATGACAAATATCCAAGGTTGATGAACAATTTATTTTCAAAAATAATTTCAAGGGTCTCACCCTAAGTTCAACAACCAAAAATATTTTCAAATATTTCTAGGTATCAGAGCATTTGTATGTAAGCACAATACATACATGTATCAAAGCATATTCAAATAGATATCTGAGCATATTCTAATAAACATTGGAGAGCGGATGCTGAGGTCATCATAGCAATATTAGTTATAATCTATCACACGCTCGGTAAAATTCACTAAGTATCAGAGCAACTAACAATATATACTATGTGTAATAGAATATGATGAATGATGCATGATACATGTTACTCAGGTGCGTTTATCAAGCCTTTACTTTTATTTCCCCTTTTGTCATCAGACAAAAAGAGTGTAAAACACATCACAGTCAAAATAGAATAACTTAGAAAAATTTGAGGATAAAATGCAATTCGTTTGGATAAACGCAGTAATAAAGAAAAATTTAGTGTATCAGAGCATAAGTACAAAAGCTTTAAAAACAAAATGGAAGGTCTAATGTGGAGGAGTTAGGAATTGATTAAGTCTCTCCATAAGGAATTGAACTGTATTTTCCAGCCGTGCCACTAATTGAGTTGTCGTATGAAGGTGTCAAACTATGCTCTTGAAATGATGATAGGTTCATCATTAGCAACAGGAGGAGCAGGTTCTGGAAGCCTTTCAGCATATTCAATGATAGCCCTTTGCCATCTCCTAGTAGACTGCTTGATATGTTCCATGAGAACTCCTTGTGACAGCTTCAATTTCCTTTCCTTTTTCTCCTTAGCCTTTAGGAAGAATTCATCATTTGGTAGACACCATTTGATTAATCATCCCAACTTCTGCTTCTCAAATTCAAAGTCCTTCTTCCTTCTATATTCCAACTCTTCAGGCTCAGCCAAACTCAAGTAATCAACTTCTCTTTTCTTAAACAAGGCATCAACAAACTCATCAAATTTCAATAATTCAGCTTCTGATGCATACCTTTGCATTTTAGCTTCTGCTTCTGCAAAGCAGGTATTGAGGATCTCATTCTCAAACAGATAGTTTCTTCTCAAGTCTTCCTTGTTTTTCAAGGCTTGAACAATCGGCTTCAAACCATCTAAGTAAGCCTTCTCTAACCAATTTATGGACATACATCTCCAATCAAAATAAGCTCTAAATTCTTCATTGATTTCTTTCCATTCTAATCTCCTTTTCAAAAAATTGGGAGGCCTAACTACAGGAGCTTGTAGCATGTAGCATGTCATCATAATGAATGATTTAGAGATTAGAGTCCTAGACCCTCCTGATAGAACCACCAGTTGGGATTTCTGCTTTCTCTTCCATACTCAATTCTGATTCACCAGTATCTGCAGTATCCCTTGCCAGCCTAGTGTGATATACTTCCATAGCATGGCTTTCAGTAAGATCTCTAACTTTTTCTAAAGAGAAGAAAATGGTTTCATATACTCTGGGAGCTTCTTCAAACTCTTTGATTTTCATAATCTTGGGAAGTCTTTGAGGAGGTTTTCCTTTTCTCTTTTCAGGGACCAACCATGGAAGTCATATTTACCTATCAGGCACAATCTTGATAGTGGCCAGAGAAGGGTCTTTGATCAGAAGAACCATTCCATGCCTCTTCATCTCCAGGCTATGGTTCATGAAAGCTCTTTCTTCATCAGTAATCCACCTTCCACACTCTTCCAGAGTGAGAGGTTCATTCTGTGGTAGATTTAGAGGGAGTTCAAATGATAGTAGAAGAATTCCATGATTTGGAGGAGGTCTTAACCTTCCACCAAAGGTCATTCTCAGCCTATCATTGTAGCTAAATGGAGCAATTTCCAATCTTGCTACCCCTGAGGTAAATGTCTTCAAGTGCCACAGTGAAGGGTGATCATACACAGAATGATACTCTTCTTCTCGTACAGGCACTAGTCGTTGAGGCTTCAACATAGACTTGGAGGGACCAAAATAAGTGGTATCTGATGTGGGAGTAGTGGTGGTGGTGGTTGTGGATGAGGAAGTGGACGAAGAAGTGGGAGTAGGAGTGGGAGAGGAAGTCACTTTGACTTTGTATGTTCTAGGCTTGTTGGGAGTGACTTTGAAGAATCGATTGAAGGGGTGTGTGAGAGATGTGGCTATGTGTGAGGTGAGGAAAGTGTTTGAGGAGACAGAGTATTGTGGTTTGGGTAATGTAAGTATTTCAGGTGGGGCTAATGCTTGTGTAGGTTTGGGTGATTGGTTCCCCAAGTACCAGGAAATTGTTCCTGAGGAGGTGATGTAGGGTTTGATGGATTTTTTTTTATAATAGGGAGGAAGTGGTGGTTGTAGAGTGGTAATGGTAATGGCTTTTGATTTGGTCTTTCTGGTTCTTTTGGTGGAGTGTGGTTTGGTGGGTGGAGGTTGTGTAGAGTGAGGTTGTGGCGATGAAACAGACAATGGAGGTGCAGTGATAGGATCATCAGAACCAAATGAAACAATAGAA
The DNA here is from genome assembly GCA_037113605.1 of Calophaca sinica. Taxonomy (NCBI): domain Eukaryota; kingdom Viridiplantae; phylum Streptophyta; class Magnoliopsida; order Fabales; family Fabaceae; genus Calophaca; species Calophaca sinica. Next base: position 110,447,238 of record CM073732.1, on the reverse strand, counting down.
TCATCAACAGTGAAGTCTAGTACCTTGGGAGTAGGTTTCTCAGAGAGCCTATACAATCTCCTTTTCTTATCTTAAGGGACAACATGAGGAGGAGGAGGTGGAAGAGCTTGCTTCTTAGGACCAGAAGCTGGGATAGGCTTTTCAGCTTCTGCCCTCCTCTTCTTCTTCAATATGTTCCTGATGGGGACCATGTCCTCATCATCTTCTGGTTCATCATTCCTTCCTGGTGCAGGAGGCACCTTCTGTCTCTTGCTTCTTATCCTCTTGGCTGGAGACTTGCCAGTTCTCTTCACACCAGACACAGAGTTTCTGGTGGATTTCTTCAGAACTTCACCAACAGTAGCATCAGCTACTTCTTCCTGCTCTTGTTTCACTTGCTTTATCATTTCCTCAGTAACCAAATTCATTCTGACTAAACTGTTGAGTCCAAAAATATCACGAAGATTCATAGCACCTCTTTCAAGATATTTTTCCCTTTCTTCCCCTTGCAAAGCACCAAGCTTTCTTACAATTCCAACCTTAACCATAATCTCAGTCAGAAGAACACCATAAGGAATGTTCTTGTAAACTTGCTTCCTTTCAGCAGAACCCTTCCTTGAATTAACAATTGCATTGACCAGAGTGTTATAGATTAATTTAGGCAGATTAACCTTTTGACCAACCATGTAGTTACTCATTATGAACTTCTGGTCATAGTTCACAACATCACTAGACCTAGCCTTCAGAATGACACACTTGGAGATCATCTTGTGAAGCATCCTGTAGTGGCTCTTCAGATTCTTAGCAGACGGAGATACCCCAGATGCCTTCAACTGACGATAGTTCTCGAATAGAGCCTCATTAACATTCTCCATTCCATTGAAGGCTTTTTCCCAACCAGTATAGAAACCGATTCCTTCACATGGACACTTGATAATGTCAGCAATACTGTTCACAGTAATTACAACCTGAAATCCTTTAACATAGCCTTCGATAATGTTTCCATTGCACAATCGAATGTTTCCCCAGAGTTCTTTAATGGCAGAGACAAGAACTTCAACTGGTTCCCATTTAAAGTAATCAAACCATCCCATGGCCATCAACCCTTCATCAAAATAAAAACCATAGGGCTTGAAATGTCTCAAGTCAACCCTGTTCTCTATCAAGACCTTTCCTTCGGTCATGGTATCGTAGATAGCAGTGTCTTCCCAAATTCGAACTTCCGTCATGGTTGCATTAGAGGAACACATGATGGAGTTTTAGGGTTTCTCAGAGAGACTAAATAGAGAGAAAGAGAGAAAATAGTTTTTCAGAGAAAACTGAGTGTACGAAGGAAGTGGGGGGGATAGTGGAGTAGTGGAAAAGTTTTGAAAGAATAGTACAGTTACTTTTCAAAACCGCTTCACATTTCTTCTAATAAAAAATAAATCAAAAAGAAAATAACATAAAAGATTCGTTTCGCATTAAATGCAGTTGCCAAAATAAAGTAAATCAAGAAAAAGATTTTATTGAAAATACAAATTTAATTATGACTCAGTAGGTGAGATCAGACGCTTTAGTCCCACACACATGTGACATGTGTATACCCGGACGCACGATATGTTCACCAAATGCTGAGTGATGTAGTGTGAATGACATATAATATGCTTACACGTAGGAATGTTTATGTCATACCAGATGCAGAATAATACATTTCACAAGACGCTGAGATTAATCATTCTTTTATAAGATGAAAATTTAAATTTCTTCTTATAAAATTGAACCTATCTTCAGCAAGTGGTTTTGTGAAAATGTCATCCCACTGATAATCAGTGTCTACAAATTTAATTTCAAGTACACCCTTCTGAACATAGTCTCTTATGAAGTGATGCTTAATCTCAATGTGCTTTGCTCTAGAATGCAGTATTGGATTCTTAGTAAGACAAATTGCAGATGTATTATCACAAAAGATAGGAATATTACGCTCTTTTATCAAGTAGTCTTCAAGTTGATATTTCATCCACAAAAGTTGAGAACTGCAACTTCCTGCTGAGATGTATTCAGCTTCTACTGTAGAGAGTGCAATGGTGCTTTGTCTTTTACTTGACTAAGACATAAGATTTGCTCCAAGGAATTGGCAGCCTCCACTTGTGCTCTTTCTTTCAATGCGGTCTCTAGCAAAGTCAGCATCAAAGAATTCTACTAACTTGTAATATTTTGATTTCTTATAAAGCAAACCAAGATTAGTAGTTCCCTGTAAATGTCTAAATATTCTTTTAACAACACTCAAGTGTGATTCTCTAGGATCAGATTGAAACCTAGCACACAGGCAGACGGTGAACATAATATCAGGTCTTGAAGCAGTAAGATAAAGTAGAGATCTAATCATACCTCTATACATTTTCTAATTTATCTTCTTACCAGTTTCATCTTTACTTAGAATACAAGTGGGATGCATAGGTGTGCACATTGGCTTGCAACCAACCATGTTGAATATCTTGAGCAATTCCTTGATGTATTTGCTTTGATGTATATAAATGCCATCATTGCACTGCTTGATTTGAATTCCAAGGAAAAACTTCAATTCTCCCATCATGTTCATCTCAAATTCTGCCTGCATTAACTTAAAAAATTCTTTGCAAAGGCTTTCATTAGTAGCTCCAAAAATGATATCATGAACATAAATTTGAACAGTATAAAATGCTTGTTTGATGTTTTTCTAAATAGAGTAGTGTCTACTTGACCTCTGGTAAAACCATTTTCCATTAAAAAAGAACTTAGTCTGTCATACCAAGCTCTAGGAGCTTGCTTAAGACCATAAAGAGCCTTTTTAAGCTTAAAGACATGTTTAGGAAATTCAATGACTTCAAATCCAGGAGGTTGTTTAACATAGATTTCCCCAGTTATAAAACCATTAAAGAAAGCACTTTTCACATCCATTTGATAAAGAATTATCTCATGATGTGCAGCAAATGAAAGTAAAATGTTTGCTTCTAACCTTGCAACAGGTGCAAAGGTTTCAGTAAAATCAATACCTTCTTCTTGTGAGTAACCTTGAGCAACCAACCTTGCTTTGTTTCTCACTACCTTACCATCTTCATCAAGCTTGTTTCTAAATACCCATTTAGTACCAATAGCTTGTTTATTTTCTGGTAGAGTGACTAACTTCCAAACATTATTTCTTTGGAACTGATTCAACTTTTCTTGCATTGCCACAATCTAACCTTCATCTTCCAACGCTTGATCAATCGTTTTAGGTTCCATCTCAGAGAGTAGTGCAAGATCTGTATGCTCTTTGAAAGAGGATCTTGTTCTCACTTTGTCTCCAGGTTCTCCTATGATTTGATCTTTGGGGTGATGAGTTTTGTATCTCCAACTCTTTCTGGCTTCAGCTTCTACCTGAGTAGAATCCTGTGTCTGGTTATCACCACTGGACGCTGAGGTTGTAGGTTTACTATTTATTGTACCACCAATATCTAAATCTGAAAATAACTCATCTAGCTCCGACATATCAGTGTCAGGCTTCTTGTCATCAAACTTGACATGACTAAATTCTTCCACTATCAAAGTTTCTTTATTGTATATTCTAAAAGCTTTAGATCTTTCAGAGTATCCCAAAAAGATACCTTTGTCAGCTTTGGAATCGAACTTACTAAGTTGATCTTTAGTATTCAAAATATAATATATGCAACCAAAGGGATGAAAATAAGAAATGTTGGGTTTCCTACCCTTCCACAGTTCATATGGAGTCTTCTTCAAAATAAGTCTAATAAAAACTCTGTTTTGAATATAACAAGCTGTGTTTACTGCTTCTGGCCAAAAATGTTTTGCAATATTAGCTTCATTGATCATGGTCTTGGCCATTTCTTGGAGGCACTTATTTTTCCTTTCTATAACACCATTTTGTTGTGGTGTTCTAGGAGAGGATAAATTGTGGGAAATGCCATTTTCTTCACAAAATTTTTGAAAGCTTTCATTTTCAAATTCTCCCCCATGATCACTTCAAATTGAAGAAATACAAATTCCTTTTTCATTTTGAACTGATTTGCAGAAAGCAGTGAACACCTTGAATAACTCATCCTTGTGGGCAAGTAATCTAACCCATGTCCATCTAGTAAAATCATCAACAATGACTAAACCATATTTCTTTCCAGTCAAAGAGGTTGTCCTTGTTGGACCAAAAAGATCAAGATGCAAAAGCTCAAGTGGTCTAGAGGTTGAAACAACATTTTTAGAATGAAAAGAAGTTTTAACTTGTTTTTCTTTTTGACATGCCTCACAGAGAGCATCAGATTGGAATCTAAGATTTGGTAAGCTTTTAACAAGACTATGCTTGTCTAACTTTGAGATCAATCTCAAACTGGCATGACCCAATCTCTTATGCCAAGTCCATTCCTCATCTTCAACAGACATGAGACACTTGACATCTTGTTTTGCAAGTGCAGAAAAATCAATTTTATAAATATTTTATTTCCTCTATGCAGTAAAGAATATACAGTCGTCTTTCTTGCTTTTTACTGAACATCCAGTTTCTTTAAAAATGACATCATAACCATTGTCACATAATTGACTTATGCTCAATAAGTTATGCTTTAGTCCTTCAACATAAATTATATTATCAATAGAGGGAAGAGAGCCTTTACCAATGCAACCAATTCCAACTATTTTACCTTTTTGGTTTCCTCCGACACCAACATATCCTTCTTCTCTAGGTCTTAGCTCTTGGAACATATGATTTTCTCCCGTCATGTGACGCGAGCATCCACTGTCTAAGTACTACGATAGGTGTGTTGACCTTGTTGCTAGGAATGTCTGCATCATAGACTATTTTATCTTTAGGTATCCATATCTTCTTGGGTCCTTTCTTGTTAGTTCTTGAAGGATACTTATCCTTCTTAGTCCTAAAAGCAGTACAGACACTTTTCAAATGGCTTGGTTTATTGCAGTAAGTGCAATGCAAGCTTTCGCTGTGATCATGGGTTCATCGGATGCTAGATTTTCATTTTGTAAAGAAGGTTCATCTAATTTGTAACTAAGACCTTGAGTTATCATTTTACTGACACCCCAAATCATTGAAGCTTGCTTGCTTCGAGTTACACTCTCTGCAAGAAAATTTTGAAAGGCATATCCATAATCATTTGATTTACACTTAGGATTGCCTTTAGCTTGTGAGCTTTCAATTTGAGAGCTCTCCGCTTCTGGTTGCTTACTAGCTGCCAGACGCTGATGATCCACCAAACGCTGATTTTCAATTTTCAGCTTCTGGTACTCTTCATTAAGCTTTGAGTTTTCATTGTTCAAAAATTGAAATTCTTGTGATAATTTTGAAAACTTCTTTTTCAAAGCTTTATACTCAATGGAGAGAGCGGTGGAATCGTTAAGGAGATCATTAAATGCACTTTGAAGTTCAGAGTAAGAATCACATATTACCTCTTTAACTTCTTCTTCAGAGTATGAGTCAGTGTTTTCCATGAGGGCAACATTTGCTACTTCTTCATATTATCATCATCCTCAGAGAATGATAGGTCCAGGTCTTCCCAGGTAGCCATGAGAATTTTGTTCTTTCCTTTGAAAATACTCTTTGTGGGCTTTTCCTTAAGGTTAGGACATTCAGACTTGAAGTGTCCTGACTTTTTACATTCATAGCAAATGACTTGACTCTTGTCTTTGCTTTTCTTCTTGTCTTTGACATCTTTCTTCTGGAATTTTCTCTTGAAGTTCATTTTCTTCCACATTCTTTGGATCATCTTAGATATGAATGTAAGCTCATCATTTGTCCCGTCATCATCGCCTTCTGAAGCTTCTTCTTTTGATTCTTCTTCAGCCTAAAGAACTTTAGAAGAACTGGCTTTATGCTTATTGACTTTCAAAGCAATCGACTTGCTTTTCTTCACAGGTTCTTCCTCATTCAGCTCAAGTTCATGAGCTTTCAAAGAACTCAAAAGATCTTCAAGACGTAAGGTGTTTAAATTTTTTGCTTCTTGTATAGCAGTGACTTTGGGTCTCTACTGCTTGGTCAAACTTCTCAGAATCTTTCTGACATGATCAGGTGTGGTGTAGCTTTTTCGAAGGGCTTTTAACCCATGAACAAGTGTTTGGAATCTTCCAAACAGAGACTCAATGTTTTCACCATCTTCCATTTTGAATAGCTCATATTGGCGAACCAACATGCTAGCTTTTGTTTCTCTTACTTGGGCAGAGCCCTCATAAGATAAAATAAGAGAATCCCAGATTTCATTGGCAGTATCAAATTTGCCACATTTGTCATATTCTTTTTCTGTCATAACACAGATAAGAATGAATCTTGCTTTTTGATTGAGCTGATATTGCTTTTTCTGCTCATCATTCCAACTTTCTTTGGATATGGCAACACCAGCAGCATTAGTGGGAATAATATGAACATGAACACAAGAAGGGGGTTGAATTGTGTTGAAAACTTTTTGCAAACTTTAAGTTAAAAACTCTTTTCTTTGAAAACTGTTTGGTATCGGAAGCTGAAGTAAGATCAGACGCTGGAAATAAGTTTATGAAAACTTGTTTTTCTTTGCAAGATAAAATTAAATGTAAAGCAGTAAAGCAAAAGACACAGAGATTTATACTAGTTCACCACCAAACTGGTAGCTACGTCTAGTCCCTTCATTTCTGAAGGATTTTCCACTATAATCAGCTGATTACAAATTTCCTTAAGATTATTCTTCTGTCACAAACTTGACAATACTCTTTACTTCTCAAAACGACTCAGTACGTTCGAGCCTTTGAGGAACTAAGCCTGTAACTAGGCAATATAACTTTCACAAAGTATTTTATTTTGAATACAATCAAATAACTCTCACGGAGAGGATGAAAAGATTAAGCTCAAAACAATAACTTTCTAAAAGAAAGAATATAAGACACTGAAGTTCAGTTCTTGGTTTCCAGAAACTTGGCACGAAACTTGATTGCTTACTTGAGTAATAGCTCTTTCAGATTGTAGTTTCTAGCAGCATTCTTCAATGAATACCTTGAGGTATTTCTAGGAGTATTGGGGATAATACCGTTGCAGATATTTTAGCTCCAAATCATTGGGTGGGGTAATTTGAAATTCTGTCCTTTTCTTCCTTTCCAGAGAATATCAGAATAGTACATATTTTCGTTATTGTACTATATGCTTTTCACACAATTGCCTTGTACGAATTTGTCTTATTCTAAAGGTGTCACATTTGATTCCTCGTACATAAAATTGAGCGCACAAAATCAAATTTGAATTCCGTTCCAGAAGGAGCATAAACGTGACCATCACGTGCTTCATTTAAAAGACTAGATGCTCTTTCAGAGATCAAACGGACGCTCGCTGCAATTGAGTAACCACGTGTCATAAGATCACACTACTGGACACTCGCTACAAACAAGATGCTGGAGTGAACTGGACACAGACATACATGAATGTATTCAATTTCTTGTGGAATCCTTCTTCTTGCTTGAGTGAGTTTATAAAGTACAAATGATTTCAATTCCTGCACACTTCAAGACTTATTAGAAGTTAAATTGTTCACTTGCAAATACTTTGTTATCATCAAAATTAATGAGGGTCTAAACTTCTCAATCGTTTAGGTTCCAACATAATATATCCACTTTCAACCATATCCCATAACTTAAGTTGTCGTGTTTCAAAGAAAGCTTTTATCTTGTCCTTCCAGTAATCAATTTTTTCTCCAGTAAATAGAGGAGGACGGTTCATGTGACCACCTTCTGCAGATATGTTCACAAGTATCAGATCTTTTCTCTTAACACTGTTAAGTGCTCAACCAAGAGGCCGAGCTCTAATACTAACTGAATGTGAACACAAGAAGGGAGGTTGAATTGTGTTGAAAACTTTTCGCAATCTTTAAGTTAAAAACACTTTTGAACACTTGATTTGAAAAACGTTTGTTACCGAATGCTGGAAATGAACCGGACGCTGGAATAAAGATTATGAAAACTTGTTTTTCTTTGCAAGACAAAAGTAAATGTAAAGCAGTAAAGCAAGAGACACAGAAGTTTATACTAGTTCACCACCAAACTGGTAGCTACGTCTAGTCCCTTCGTTCTTGAAGGATTTTCACTATAATCAACCTGATTACAAATTCCTTAAGAGTATTCTACTGTCACAAACTTGACAATACTCTTAACTTCTCAAAACAACTCAGTACGATCGAGCCTTTGAGGAATCAAGCCTGTTACTAGCAATACAACTTTCATAGAATAGTTTTGAATACAATCAAATAACTCTCAAGACGAGGATGAAAAGATTAAGCTCAAAACAATAGCTTTCTAAGAGAAAGAATATAAGACGCTGAAGTTCAGTTCTTGGCTCTCAGAAACTTGGCAAGAAACTTGGTTGCACACTTGAGTAATAGCTCTTTCAGAATGTAGTTTCTAGCAACCTTCTTCAATTGAGACCTTGAGGTATTTATAAAGGACCTTGAGAATAATATCGTTGCAGATATTTTCAGCTCCAAATCATTGAGTGGGTTAATTTAAACCTTTTTTAGAGAATTTCAGAATAGTACACTTTTCGGTTATGTACTATCTGCTTTTTAATCATTTGCTTTGTACGAATTTTGTCTTATCCCAAAGGTGTCCCATTTGATTCCCCGTACAACAAATTGAGCGCACAAAATCAAATTTGAAATTCGTTCTAGGAAAGCTGAGGTAAAAGAGCAAAGGGAATAAATGTGACCATTACGTGCTTCATTAAGAGACTGGAAGCTCGCTCTGAAATCATAGGACGCTTGCTACAAATGAGTATACCACGTGTCTTATGATAGCAATACCAGACACTCGCTATAGTGTAAGAACAAGACGCTCGAGTGAGCCGGATGCTGATAATGAATGTATTCATCTTCTTGTGATTTTCTCCTTCTTGCTTGAGTGAGTTATAAAACATGAATGATTTTAATACCTACACACTTCAAGACTTTATCAGAAGTTAAATTGTTCTCTTGCAAATACTTTGTTATCATCAAAATTAATGAGGGTCTAAACTTCTCAATCGTTTAGGTTCCAACAATAACCCAAGCGGGAGTGTCTGTCGACCCCAGTAAAGTGGAAGCAGTACTAAACTGAGGAAAGACCGACCACAATTACCGAGGTCAGAAGCTTTTTAGGACTAGCTGGGTACTATCGTAGATTTATTTAGGGATTTTCCCAGTTGGTACTCCCTTTGACCTGGTTAACCCGCAAGGGGCAGCCGTTTGTCTGGAGCAAAAGTTGTGAAAATAGTTTCTTAGAACTCAAGCTTAGGTTAACCACCACACCAGTTTTGATTATCCCAGATCCACCATTAGGATTTGAAGTTTTTACTGATGCTTCGAATAAGGGTTTAGGTTGCATGGTAATGCAAAACAGACAGGTGGTAGCATATGCCTCTAGGCAACTGAGTGATTCTTTTATCTTTATCTTGAGAAGAACGTTGGGGCTGATCTTCTTAACACTTAGGGGATGCTTTGAAGCTGCCCTAGTTGCAGAAAAAGAGGGGGACTACAAGTGAAAGAAGAAGGAGAGGAGAGGATCTAGTTCTTCACTTTCTAGCTCAAATCCTTGAGCATTGAGGTGAGTTTCTTCTTCTTTTAGGTGATGGGCAACCATAAGTCCCCCATTAGGGTTTCCATTTCCTTTGTTTTGTATGATTGCTTGATACCTATTTGGGGAATTTTGAGAATCATGTGAAGGGAAATGGGTTTGGAAAATGTTGTTCATTGTGATGAATGTTAAGATGTTTAAAGCATGTTGTATTCATGATGTTATGTTGAATGTGTTCTTCTCATACTTTTCATGTGTTGATCCTTGTTTTTGAGTCCTTAATTGCTTGGGATTTGGCTTGGATTGAGTAGAATTGAAGGTTGGAATTGGGTTACGCAGAAAAACTAGTTTTCTGCAAAATTCTGCAGGGGACGCATTTGAAGCGCGCCCCAAGCGCGCAGAAACAGAAGCAAAGGAAAGAAATGCGCGTGGCGCGTGCCCCAGTGCGAGCAAAACGCGTAGAGATAGAACAAAGAGTTGAAGCGCGCCCTACGCGTGCAGAAACCAAAGCACGGGGTTTTGGCGCGCGCCAAACGCGCCAGTTTGTGCAGTTTTGTAATTTTTCACATTTTTAGGGCTTCTAAGGCCATGAATGCTTGTTTTTAGTACTCTAAATCCTAAAGGATTAAAGGCTAAACTTAAGATGTTGGCCCGTTATTAGTAGGGTCTTAACCCTAGTTATGTTGTTATAACAAATGGAGGGATTTGCTTTATATTTTATGCAATTGAAAGAATGTTTGTGTAGTGTATTGATTACTTGAAATTTGTTTGTTGTGTGATGTTTGTCGGCCCGGTGTTTTACAGCCGGCAACAAACCCATCGTACAATGTCCGGATTGCAATTCGGCGATGGGGGCCTTCTTGGTAGTACACATTACTCTCAATTGATCTCAATTACAATTGAACCAAGTTGGCACATCTATGATTCCTTTGCAAATTATAATGCATTAGGAGATTTTAAAAATTGTTTATGAAGTTATGTTATATTAAGCAAAGTGATGGCAAGGGGTCCGTGAAGGGCTCACTGGGATTTTCAAATCTCACTCTTTTCTATCTATGATTTTTAGATAGGCAGGTTCATGGTGATTAATGGCAGTTCTAAGGAATTCTTCTTAGGAGATGATTCCTTATATTTTGCTTTGTAATTACATTTTGAGGTTTTTATACTTTATGTAATCTAAGTAGTAAGACTTTTGTAATGTGTTATTTTGGAAACACGCTTTTAATGGGTTGTAATCTTATGGATATGAAAATCATTATAAATTATTACTTGTTGAGTAACCAAGTTTTAATTTATCCGTGTTTGTACTGTATCATAATTTGTTTAGTGTCTCTGATTCGATGTTAATTGAATTACGGGCGTTACATATTTCCTAAGGATGAGTAGTTTTTAATTGATTAATTTACTTAAAGTTTTATTGTAGACCAAAGAGTAAATTATGATATTAAATAAGGTCTTGTTAGCCAATTCTAACAAAACAATGCCCCTCACCCACCCTAACCCTACTCCCTCTAGACATCCTAAGCTTTCTAACAAGTGGTCATTTGCCCAAATCCGACATCGTTTGGTATTTTAATAAAATCCCGGAAGTTGGTGTTCTTCTGCAGAAATTATGCAGAGGGGCGCGCGGCACGCGAGACAGAACCAAACGCGCCTAATGTGCGCAGCGCGCGCCCAGAGGCGCTGGCGCGCGTCCCTAAGTGCATGAATTTGTTTTTCTCTCACCGAAACACCCGTTGGGCCTTCCCTAACCTATAGATACCTTCCCCTACTCATAGTATTGAATTAGAACTCATGTCTAGGCTTGAAAAACCCTTAGGATGGTTTAGCTTGCCTTGAGAGATTGTGCTCTTAGTGTGGGAAGGTTAAGGTTCTTTGTGTGGGATCCAAGTGCAAGGCTTGAGAGCCCTAAGGTAATTCTGTAGTGCTCACTAAGATCCAGTCTAGATCCTAAGAATGAGGTGGGGCTTTTATTCTTAGGCTAGAAGACGTATATCCTTAAAAATGCATATGAGCAAGGTAATTAGTTAAGTTGGCACTTAGAGATAGTTCCGATGGTTTGAATGCTTGTATGTCTGAAGGAAGTATGCTAGATTTATTGTATTCTTGTATATTACACATGTTAGATTGACGATGATGATTGTATTTCTGCTGAGAGGAGTTTTTCATACTTAGCACACCAAGTATGGTTGAAAACAACGGCAAAATGTTTTACGTTAATTCTATGTTACCGAGTTTTATAAACTCACTATGTTGGGGCATTGTTTTTAGGTACTTAGAATTTGGGAGAAGCTGAGAGCATGTCAGGATGCTCGGTCTTGCCTCTATGCGAGACTTTTTTATATGTTGAACCCGGAGTCGAGTCGTATTTATTATGAATCTTTTGTACTGCATTGTAATTTTGTTGTAATCTCTTGATGAAAGTCTTTCATTAGTGAATTTGTTTTATAATGCCTATAAGTATTCAAAAATATTTCATTACGCCAAAATAATATTGTATTTCGAAAGTTTTTACCTTCTATTGATTAGTTTTCGAAAGGAAAAATTTTACTACATTTAATCAAATCCTTGCTAATTTAGTAAGTAATGCTCTGATAAGAGTCGGAGCGCACATATGATATAAACTTTACCAAAAATACATATGATATAAACGTCTTGTTTATTATGTTTTTGATTTTTTATGTTCAATACATTCAGTATGTTCAATACATTCATGTCATAAATATGTTATCTTTTTGTGTTTGGCCCCCATAAAAATGGCTACCTACGCCTCAATTAATTTGCCTTCAAATATTTTTTTTATTTCTGTTAAAATTTTATAGTCTTTTCTGATTCTATTGAGTATTCTGGAAGTAATTATTAACCCAAAAATGGATAAATAAACGAGAATCATGATAAAAAAAATATTATGCAGTGATTTTGAAATTGAAAGTCAGATCAGATAAAATATGCACAGAAACAGTGTCACGCCACGTCGTCACAGAAACAGTGTCACTGAAGTGATCTCAACGAATAAAAAGCATTCAAAATAAGCAGATGTTCATTAAGATTATATGTCATGCCACCGCGTTTTCATTGTTCTCCTTTTCACTTTTTCAAAATGAAACAGTGAAAAAAGGTATTATTTAGTATTCAATTTTAAACCTATTTTTGAAAAAGTTTTTTAAGCATCTGGTTGGCTCAAATTAGGGAAGAGAATAAGAGAAATTTTAATGGAGCGGAGGAGAGAAAAGAGGAAAGGAGGGAAGAGATTTAGGTAGTGTTTGGTTGGAAGAGAATATTGGGGAGGGGATGGGAGGAGATGTGTTATTTTAAATTTTTTATGTTTGGTTCAATTTTTAGGAAGGGAGGGAAGGGGAGGGGAACAAAATCAGTCCTAACTCAATTTTTGCTTCCCTTTAATGTTGGAGTTTTTTTGAAGGGGAGGGAAAGGGAGCTTAAATCATTTCAAATAAAATTACTTAAATAACCATATATTAAATGTAACATAAATGATTATAAGGATATACAAGTAAATTAACCCCTCCCCTCCATTAAAATCTCTCCCCTCTCTTCTTGAACCAAACAAGCAAAGACTACTCTCTCCTCCCCTCCCCTCCCTTCCTCTGAACCAAATACAATATAAAATTAAATCTCTCCCCTCCCTTTCCCTCTCCTCCTCTCGTTTGAACTAAATAGACCTTTAATTTAATTTTATGTTTGGTTGAGAGGAGAGGAGGAGATAAATTTTAATAGAGAGAATGGATTAATTTATTTATATATCCTTATAGTCTTTTATATTCACAAGCCTAAGCAAACAAGTTTTCTCTCTTATTTTCTGTTTTTATTGAAAATGAAAATAGAAAATGGCCAAAATAAACAAACCCACTTTATCTTTATTTTTGTCAACCAAGGCTCGTTCAGTCGCACTTTGCATTCCAACGCGTTTCCTATTTGGGTTGAAGCTAAAGGAAGGAATACGCTAGCTCACGCTTTATTGTCTCGCACACTTCAATTTCCTATTACCACTAATAATTTACTGGCAATTTCAATACTTGAACAATTCCCCTTTTATTGCACAAGTACAATGCACGCTTACTACGTTATGTTTAGCAACTCCCTATATGTACGAGTGTATACAGACATCCACACAAACGCACGCAAAACCTCACACCCCCCCCCCCCTCCGGTTTCTCTTTTTCTCCCGACACACACATGTAGGTAGGGATGATAATTGACATCCTCTTAGTAGGATACTATAGTGTCTGTTTCCGTACCTGCGTTTAAAAAAAATATATATACCCAGACTCGTACCAGGGTGAACAATAACTTTGGTACTCGTACCAATACCCTATAGGTACTTAAGTACTCATATCGGTGCCCATTACCCTATTTTAACTATAAAAAAATAATAAATAACAAAAAATATTATAACAATTAAAAAAGGATCCAAAAATCTTTTAAATCTGTTCATAATACATTATAAATCAAAATATTTAACTAAATAAAAACATCCAAAACAAGAAATTTATATACTTATATATTTAATTACGAATAAAAATAGATACCTTTTCATAAAATTCATAAATTCATAAACAACAAATTAATAAAATGGATAATTTTTTTCCAAAAAAACACCGGAATCTGATTAAAATATTATATATATATATGGAACGTATCAAGTGAGAGGAGTGTTTATATGAGAGGGTGAGAGGAGTGAATCCTAGTCATAGATCAAATCATGAATGGCTAAGATTAAAACAAAAAGTCATGTGACTTTTTTAAGTGGTCATGTGATCACTAAATAACTTTTAATCATGACCATCCATGTATGATTGTATAGCTCAGATTTACTCCTCTCACCCTCTCATATTAAACACTCATCTCACTTGATACATCATATATATATATATATATATATACCTGCACCTGTGTCACTCAGATTTACGGGTAATTACCCAGGCCCAAACTCATACCCATAAAACGAGTTTTTACTCTACCCATTGCGAGTCTTTTCTGCGGGTTCCCAACATGTTTGGGTCTAATTGTCTTCCTTAATTGCGGTGAAGGTCACATTCACATATCGCGCAGAAGGCGATGTAACGATCTCCTTTGTCTGCGACGAGTCCGCAGGGATCACAAAATTCTCATCCATCTCGTGAGTCGTGAAACCTAGAGATCAATGAACGATGAATTCTTTTTCTCTCATAGGTAGCTAGCATAAACCATTATTTTCCCTATTCTCGTACCTAATTCGATCATAATTTTCGTCTTTCATTTTTTTTTTGGACCAAATGCTTTGTTCCTAGATCGATAAGTAAATGGAAAAGATATATATGATATGATATTTATTATGTCCTTTCATGCAAGAAAAGAAGGATCGAATTGTTTAAGCTATGCAAACGCATTATATATAAAAATTCTAAATAGTCAAATAAGACGTGTTCTATATATATATATATAACAATGGTAAATGTGTTAGAAGATATATACACACACTTAATTTTTGTATTAGCCGTTGAAATATTTTATTTTAATTTTTAAAATAAAAGTTTATTTTAGATGAGTTAAATCCTAGAATGCATAGCCGCATGTTTCATGATATACCTTTAGGATTAGCTACCTGCGTGCAGGATATCATAGAGCAAAAATTAATTAAAATAACCTAATTATAGTCTTTTTTTTTGGATAAAAAATAACCTAATGCTACGTAGCTAAACTAATCAAATACTGTAACGCCAATATGATTTTCATGATTTTCATATGTAATAATCAAAATAGAGTGACACGTGGGTGCAGAGCGTTTAATCGAATTTCGAATTGTGTTACCATATAGAAAGTCAAATTAGGATAGCAATATTCAAAGTTTAACCAAATTTGAACTGTTCTTCATGAATCAACATGAACCCTACTTTCTACACCGATTTAATTATAAAGATCTGACATTTATTTCTTTCTGCATGCATGCATGACAGCCAGAGAGCTTGTGCTAGCTGTTTGTATGCATGTAGTAATTAATTTGCCAGGTACAACCAGGTAGATAATCAACAATCACTGTGCATGACTTTTGGGAAGAAAAAGAGAGAGAGATAATTGATTGATGATTCATAGGCGACTTAGTAATTTCGTCGCAATACTGTGCATGACTCATGCATACATACCCAAATTAGTTCGACTGCAACCATTTAATGAGAGAATGCGGCGCAATAGGAAACAGATCAATATGTCAAATACTCCTAAATAAAAAAAAGGAAAAATACCCAAATTAGTCCCTAAGAAAAAATCGTGGTCCCTGAGATTTTGAAAGTCTACCAGAAGTCCCTGACAATTTAAAAGAGGGACACGTTAGTCCCTATGTTAAGTTTTCGTCTTGTTTAGTCCTAACAGACGTTGATGTGTCACTAACGAAGCTTATGTGTCCATTAATTAAGTCTAGTGTGCTGCCATATAAGATTTGACAATGTTAAAAGACCCATTTTAGTCCCTGGATTGAGAAAGACAGAAACAGACCCATTTAAGTACCCTAGTAAAGGGAGGAGTTTTTTTAAATTATGTTTGTTTGGTTCAATTTTTTTAAAGGGAGGGGAGGGGAGAGGAGGGGAGCAAAATCCCTCCTAAGCCAATTTTGGCTCCCCTCCCAAAGTGGGGGGTTTTGGAGGGGAGGGGAGGGGAGATTAAATTATTTAAAATAAAATTACTTAAATATCCTTATATATAACATAATATAAAAGACTATAAGGATATACTAGTAAATTAATCTCTCCCCTTCATTAAAATCCTCCTCCCTCCTCCTCGAACCAAACAAGCAAAGACTTCCCTCCCCTCCCTCCCTCCTCTCAACCAAACACAAAATCAAATTAAATCCCTCCTCCCTTCCCCTTCCCTCCCCTCCCCTCCATTAAAATCCCTCCCCTCCCCTCCTCTCGTTTGAACCAAACAGACCCGTCCCCCTATATTCTTGCACTCCATATTAGTCAAAACAGACCCATTTAAGTACCCTAATAAGTCCCTGACAAATGTTAAAATACCCATATTAGTCCCTAACATATATAAAACGATAAAACGAGCAAGAGGCAGAAACGTAACATATTTGCACCATTTTCATAACTTGTGCATTTAAGGAATTCAGAAAACACCATTAAAGGGATCCAGAAACATAACTACATTAAATGTACCAAATACAGATACAAAAAGGTTCCAAATTGCATCATTGTAATTGTACCAAAAAGGGATCCAAATTAGGTACTACTTTAGGTTCCAAATACAAAAAGAGGGATCCAACCACGTCAATTACATTAGGTTCGAAATACAAAAAAAGTGATCCAACCACATCAGTTACATCAGGATTCAAATACAAAAAAGTGTTTCAACTACATCAGCTAGTTATGCAAGTGGTGGCGGTGGCGATGGTGGAGGCCTGAACCCAGGAGTTGGCATGAACTGAAATTGCATACATGCAGTCCCACTGTTTACTTCATTGTGTGCAACTCTTGGAGGAATGAAAGGCCTAACTGGAGGTACCGGTGGTCGTATTGATTGCATACCCACTGCTAAAGTAGGACTTGGGGTGAAAGGATGAGGGGTTGAATGATGTGACATAGGAGCACGTGGTCTCATTGGAGATGGTCTAACAGTAGGTAGCTCTGGTGGTTATTTTGGGATATCCAACCCTTGAAATTCCTGAAAATTAACAAGTTAATACATTGTAACCAAAGTCAACATCACATATTTATACCGAATTAAGTCCCTAACAAATGATCATAGTACCCTAATAAGTCCCTGACAAATTATCATGGTACCCTAATAAGTCCCTAACAAATTTTAAGTAACTCATATTAGTCCCTATTAGCATGCAAAAATTACACAACACACATCACTAACAAAATTTATACCTGTGTAGAACTCCCTCCTTCAGTGGTGGCTTTGGCTTTGTTGGCTTTAATTGTGGCTTTTCTATTCCTTGGTTTCCTTGGTTTATATTCTTGTTGAGTAGGTCCTTTGCATGTTTTTTCATAATGGCTAGTGTCACCACACTTGTTGCATGTGACCTCATACCTTTTCTTGACCTTCTGCCGGTTACCTACAACTTTTTGTATCTGTATTTGGTACCTTTAATGTAGTTATGTTTCTGGATCCCTTTAATGGTGTTTCCTGGATCCCTTAAATGCGCATGTTATAAAAATGGTGCAAATGTGTTATGTTTCTGCCTCTTGCTTGTTTTATCGTTTTATATATGTTAGGGACTAATATGGGTATTTTAACATTTGTCAGGGACTTATTATGGTACTTAAATGGGTTTGTTTTGACTAATATGGGGTGCAAGAAGAGAGGGGGACTAAAATTAGTATTTTAATATTTGTCAGGGACTTATTAGTAGGGATGGCAATGGGGCTCCACGGGCACGGGTAGTAGCCCCCCGCTACCCGCCCCGTTGGATAATTTACCCCCGCATCTGGCCCGTACTACACAGTACCGCATGACGGGTTTTAAACGGATTTTTGAGAATCCGCGGGTACCCACGGGTATTCATGGATACTTAATAAATTCTTAAAAAATACACTTATTTTAAAGAAAAATTATTTTATATCTAGATTCTTAGACAAAGTTTCAAATGAGAATTTACAAAATACCACCACATGTTCTTAGAAAAAGAGTGCATCCAAATTTAACAACATCCATACATAACAAGTATCCATAAAACAACATCATGGAAATTACAACAAAATATCCATAAAATATCCAATTAAACAACATCAAAACATAACAAGTAAAATGTTGCAGCTCAATATCCATCAAGTATCCACCACTTCAGTAACACAACTTTGACCACATAGTTCCTGAAAAAAGAGTGCATCCAAATCAAAATCCAAGCAACAAAAATAATTGTGAACTTTAAAATGAAATCTTAAAAATATTTACTTACCACGTATACGGGTACCCGCCATTTATGCACGGGTAGAAAAAAACCCACCCCGTTACACCCGCGGATACCCATTTAACTACCTATTTCAAATCCGTGGCGGATTTTACCCGCGGATACCTGCGGATACGGGTTTTTTTGCCATCCCTACTTATTAAGGTACTTAAATGGGTTTGTTTCTGTCTTTCTCAATCCAGGGACCAAAATGGGTCTTTTAACATTGTCAAATCTTACATGGCAGCACACTGGACTTAATTAACGAACACGTAAGCTCCATTAATAACACATCAGCGTCCGTTAGGACCAAGCAAGACAGAAACTTAATAGAGGGACTAACATGTCCTTCTTTTAAATTGTCAGGGACTTCTGGTGGACTTTCAAAATCTCAGGGGCCAAAATGTGTTTTGAAAAATTGTCAGGGACTAAAAAGGGTCTTCAGCCTAAAAAAATACTCTTTCCATCTCATTTTACTTGTCCTCAAAGATGCATTAAGATAAATTCTATGATATGCACACTTTTTAAGAAAATGATAGAGTTTACAAATTTTTATGATAAGGATGACACTCTTTAACTAAAATATCCCTTATTAGTTGGATAGTGAAGTAATTAGGTAAAAAAACCATTAATATAGTTGGTTGACGTACAAAGGGTATTATTAACAAAAAAGTAATTAATACTTCTTGATTTTCTAAAAGACAAATAATTTGAGACAATAAAATATTTTAAAAATGATAACTAAAATGAGACGGATAGAGTACTACGTGCATTAATCACATCAAATAGGGACAAAAAAACAAAACCCATTGATTTTCCACGCGTTGTCACTTGTCACCAAGATTTTGTTAATTTTTTGCATTTTGTTATTTAAAAATATATATATCTAGCCACATAAAGGTTGAAGTTATAAGAATCCATATTATATATATGCGTTTTTATTCTTTTATTAATGATCTTACATAACATATAATTTAATCATTTTATGATAATTTTTGTCTTATATTTCTTAGTTTTTTAATGAAATTATTACTTAATATATTATAGTATTAAAAAAATTATTTATTTATCACCGGTTCAATCACGGTCGAACCATGAAACCATGAAACCTTTGTCGGTTGAATATCAGGTTCGGTTTTAAGAATATTGTTTATCACTTCATTTTTTGTAGTTATTTTTCAGCTTTTTTAATCAATTTTCCTAGAGTATCGTTTATTAAATAATTGAGTTGTGCTAGAGGTCTATTGCCACTCCAACATCTATCCAAATTTATAATTATTTTTGTGACAATTAATCGAATCCTAATTATAATAATACGCACATATTATAATTTTTAATTTAAGGTGTGCCTTAGTCTATTATCTATTTAAGAAACTCACTAAGAACATGTAACAAAAGCTCATTAATTCATAAATTTTCCCGTCAAAAACTATTTTCTAACAAAAAACCTAACTATACATTAAGTTCCGTTTTTATCGTCAACCTTGCTGAGCAGGGATTCTCTCAGCTAGTTCAAAAACAAAATAAAACTAGCTACAAGAATTTAGGCATATATGGTTCTAGTTATTCTTGATTTATCCTAATTCTCTACTTTTATGAAATATGTTTATCATTCTTTACTTACAGACAAGTCTTTATAAGGTTATAATACACAACAAGATAACTGAAGAAGCAAGAGCCTTGGTTGTGGCTATGGTGTCTAATGATCATCAAGTACATCATGGCAGAACATGTATCTCCAAGAGAGGAGTTCTTGAGCTTGATAGAAATAATACACTACTGGCTCAAAATAAGTTGATTAGTCAACAATTAGAGGCGGTCGCACAACACTTGAAAACACTATAAGCTAATTATGTGTAGCCTTCTACAACTCTTGGCTAGAATTTAATTTGTGATTACTGCACTGAAGCACATGAAAGTGGCAAGTGTGAGATTCCTCTACATTGCAAGTAAAAACCAATTAAATGGGAAAATTCAATAGGCTAGGTAACAACTGAGGGTTTGGAAATACTTATAAACTCTCTTGGAGGCAAGACAAATCTCAACCAAATACTCAAGTGACTGCCCTTGCACCTACAAAGCCACAAGGAGAAAGCTCTCGTTTGGAAGGTAAGTTGGATGCATACATAGAATCATCTGAGTCAAAATTCAAAAATATAAACACATCAATCCAAAACATAGAAGTCCAAGTAGGGCAAATATCCAAACTCCTAACTGAACTTGCTAAGGATGGTTTCTCGGGGAATACTATCCCCAATCCAAGGAGAATTATAATTTGGTGGATGTTGAAAAGGAGTATGAAAAGATTGAGGAGGTGGAAGTAAAAACAGAGAGTGATGAGGCTGTGCTAGTGCAAAAAATGAAAAAACAGGAAAAAGAAAAAGTAGGAAATGAAGAAAAAAGTTCGAACAGAGAAGAGTGTGAAGAAAAAGTAGAAAAACAGAAGAAAGTAAGAATGCAGAGCCCAAGGAGGGTGACAAGTAAGGATCTACTTGAGGTTTATGTTGAAAAGGAGCTTGATCTCAAGTAGAGAACCATTCTCAACATGAGAGATGATGGAAGCAAAATGATCAGGGAGAAGAAGATACCCTAAAGGCTGAAAGATCTAGGGTCTTTACGAATTTCTTGCATATTTGGGGATGGACTTAAGGTGAATGCTTTGTGTGATTTGGACTCAAGTGTCAACTTGTTGTCCCATTCATTGATGAAGAGGTTGAATCTGAAGGAGCTGAAACCTACTCTAGTGGTTGTGCTCTTTGTAGATAAATCTACAAAGAAGCCAAGTGGAGTAGTTGAATACCTAAATGTGCAAGTTGGCAAATTCCATTTCAATCCACAGAAACCTAAAGCAACGTTGAGATTGCGCCATGGACCAAGAATGAATTTTGAACCAGTAAATACATCACTAAACAAAACTGCATGAAGTGCTCGCCACTGCCTCAAAGAGGAAGTAAAACGGAACTAAGTGGTGGAAGGATTTCTCGCGAGTTCGGATACCGTACGACCCTCGGGAACCTAAAATATCATGATAACGAGGTCAATGGCGCACTTAAGGAAATAATAACTAAATTAAAAGCAATACCAGAACCTAAACTAAGTTTTACCTTCCGGCAACTATATTGCCAAAAACAAATTCTGCGTCCGGCAACTGAGTTGCCGAAAAGTAAAACATTTCCCAGTAAAATTTATCTTTTAGAAGCAATTTTTTACCTTTTGACTACTGAGTTATCGAAAGCAAAATTTGAATTTTTTTTATCTTCAAACAACTCAATTGCTAAATGCAATTTTTTCAAATTTCCGGAAGATAAATGGAGAGATGCGAATAGGAGAGAGACAAAAGAAGTAGGGATATTTTGGGAATATCGAGGGATAGGGGGTGCTGTTGACAAACATGGAGGGTGCTGGAAGTCACTCCGTAGTCCGTAGAGTATTATACTACGGGCCATTTTCCATAGAAAACGCGCGGGGCTTTTATTTCCCCACCTCCCCCACTTAATTTTCCCACTTCCCCACCCAAGGAAAAGACTATTTTACCCTTTACTTTTCTTATCTTCCGGATTCAAAATGTTGACGTTATTTTTTTTTTGGAAAAATTTCAACCTTCGGATTCTTAATACCGGAGCACTCCGGAGATAAGAATCCGGACTTTTTTGAACAATTTACCTCCCTTTTTGCTAGATCTGTAAAATTAAAAATTAACATGTCCGGATTCTTGTCTCCGGAGTGCTCCAGATAAGAATCCTGACGTGTTTTTGAACAATTCACCTCCTTTTGCTAGATCTCAGAAATTAAAAATAACACGTCGATTCTTATTATCGATCACTCCGAGACAAGAATTCGGTCGTGTTAATTTTTTTGCTAGATTTAGAGTGTCCGGATTCTAAAATCCGGACGTGTTAATTTTTTTGCTAGATTTAAAGTGTCCGGATTCTAAAATCCGGAATTATCCGGATTTAAGAATTCGGAGGTGGGAAAAGTTGGATTTTTAACAAATTGATATTTTAGAGTAAGGGCAAAGTTGAATTTTTAAAAATATGGGAGGTGGGAAAATTAAGTGGGGGAGGTGGTGAAATAAAAGGCCAAACGCGCGCGCACACACAGAGGCCCATACCTGGAAACTAAAAAAAAAAAAAGACCACTTTAAAGAAACAGTTTGTGTGACAAAAAAAAAAAACACAGTGTGTTCTTCGATCCTTGAAGTTCCGAAAAGGCTCCGAGGAAGGAGCCCCCAACTGCACCCGCGTTGTTGGGACCACACAAACAAATACACACTGCTCTCTGAAAAACCCGTGGAATTGACCAACAGATCCATCCTTTAAACCGCCAATAACCAGAAAAAAAGTTCCCGAATCGCATTTATGGGTGAGTTTCAGTGTCGATTGCCCCAATCTTGTGCCGTAAGATATTCGAATGCCACATAGATTCATGGTTCTATCAAATCTCGCGCACCCCATTTCGAAACTCAACGTGGGTGTTGCCGTTTCGCTTTCCTTTCGTTTTCGCCACTGCTAAATTTCTCTTTCATCACCCATTCCATTTTGTTGGGTAGTCAATTTTGCATCCCAACTTCCACCTAACAATTACCCTACAACTTCACCAAGCTCATATGCTTTGTTTGCTTTTAGTCTAAAGTTCCACTGCATTGTGTATTATTTTTTTGATGAATTTTGATTCTTTCATTTACTTCCTCCAGAAATTGAGTTGCTGCTGAATTGGGGTTGTGCAATTGTGTAAAAGTATATTTATTTCGATCAATTTGTTTTGTTGCTTGCAAATGCTGTTTTGACAATTTTGCTTTGATTTTATTTTGGGTGGGTGGAATTTGGAGAATGTGGGGGGAGTTTAGATATGTGTGAATTTCACCATGTGTTTTTCTCAGCTACTCTGTTTGTTTGGTGTTTCAGATGTATGTGTAGCCTGTGTATGAGGCCTTAACGAGTTGCTCCTGAGAATGGATGATCTAGCAGGTCTAGTTGAGGCAGCAGGATCAAGATTCACTTCATTGGAGCTTATTGGGCAGGGATCATTTGGAGACGTCTATAAAGGGTAAGTGTTAGTTTTAGAACTGGTGTGTGTTACTTTCCTTGCAAAATCAAACTACCTTTGAGCATTGAGTGTAAATCAAATGAGTTTTTCTATTCTATGTGCACATTGCTTATTCAGTGGGTTAGTGAATAGTTCTTAATGTAAGACACTTTATCCTGTTGCTTCTGCTGGTGGAATATTGAGAATTATTTTGTTGCTAAAATTTTTAAACTTGTTCTGCAAATAGAAATTTGATATCATATGATAATACAATGTATGAAATCTGAAATTTGAGGCTATTGTAAAAAGAGTGCCTTTAGTGAATGCAAGCTTAATATAATTATTCTTGTAAATGGACCGGATGAAATTTTTGAACCATAATTTATGTTGTGAAAAAAAAAAAAAAAGGATGGACATGAATCATAGATGCAGTAGGAGAATCATAAACAAAGCTTTGTAGAGGCATTTTAGAGCCATCAACAAGAGTTACAGCGAGAAAGATTAGGTAGAGAGAGAAGAAAAAAGGGACCGATTGCCAGATAAATGGTCAGAGATACTACCAGGGTCAAGAATCTAAAATCTAGGTTTAATACTAGTCTGTGATGTAGAAATTGTAGGATTACCAATCTAAGCAACAGTGGTAGTGGAGGTCCAAGTCTGTTTGGCTACTTTCAACTAAAGATATCCATGCAATTCAACTTTACAAAGAGAAAAAGGCTATTTTCCTGCTACAATCTCAGATCTTTTCCTCCTGATTTGATGTAAACTCAGTAAGAATAATGAATTTCATAGGGAACGTATGAAGCAAATTACATGTCTCATAAGGGTGGCTTGGTCGTTTTGTTTGAAATAAGTGCACCGAAGGCTCCTTCCTCTGCAGCCTCCACGACCCCCTCAACCTCTTCTGCCTCCATGACCTCCACATCCACTACGAGATCCTGAGATAGTCACCATGACAGATGTGTTAGTGCCGGAGCAAAAATCTGGAACTTTAGGTGAAGGAACTCGTAGAAGATGAGGAATAAAATTCTCCACTGTAGGGACTTCCTGAATAGTCAAAATTTGGTCTTTGATAATTGATATGCTCAGAGTTAGAATGCATAGCACATAAAACCAGAACCACATATGGGTTTCCCAATTTATTTAATAATCCTTGAAGATTATCTTCCTAAAAAACATTTTTAACTCCACTACACCCTGAGCCTGAGCAATGAAACCTGTCATGTCATGATATGCTTGTTTGAAAAATGCTGATTTCTAAGTTGAATCGTACAAACATGGATATCATTAGCAAACATTTTAAGAGCCTTGTTCCAAAAGGTGAAACATGTCTTAAAAGTTCTGAAATTGACTAAGATAGTAGGTTCCACATATTGCCATAACAAGGCAGATAACTGATACTGATAATCAAACTTCTCCCACTAACTTCAGTTTTCTGAGGGAATATCACAGGCTGACTTCTCAAGGTGATTCTTTCCATTTAACTTTTGAGATGATAGTGGTGGTGCCTGACAAGGCATGTAATAGGAACACTTGTAGAAGAACTTGTCAGGTGAGGAGTGGGGGTCCTCACACTTCAAATCGTTTGTAAAATCTGGTTTGAAGACATTTTGAAGAACCCGGCCAATATACATGCTTAAGAGTAGAGGTAGAACCTTGGGGATCAAAAATCCACTGCCAACGCAAAACCAAACTATTCGGCAGGTCGGACCAATTGTTAGGATATAGGATAAGGAGTTTGTTAGGATATAGGATAAAGAGAAGTTGGTAACAATATAGGATAATGATTAGTTTGTTAGGATATGGGATGATGAGTTTGTTGGGATATATGATAAGGATTAGTTTGTTAGGATATGAGATAAGGAGGAATTAGTTAATTGATTAGTTAAAGACTTATCTTGTATAAATAGGAGGATGCTAGCATAGAGGGGAAGATATTCAGATTTGTATCTTTTGGTGAATAGAGCAGTGACTCTGTTGAAAAAGGGGAAACCCTTGGAGGAGAGATTATCTCTTATTCCCTTCCATTCTTTACTATCTTTTCAATAAAATAGATCGTCCTTTTCAATTCTAATTCTTTGGTTCCTAACAATTGGTCCGACCTAGCGGATCCTCGAGGGAGAGCCAGTGACGTTAGAGATGGAGGACATGTGGGCCAAGAAGGTAGTGCTGCCAGAATTTAATGGGACAGACCCTATTGGTTGGGTGGCTAAGGCTGAAAAATTCTTTGCGGTACAAGAAATTCACGGGTTCTATAAGTTGCAGTGGGCATTCATGAGCATGGATGACGCGACAATGTTTTGGTTTCATTCTTGGCATCAAGAAAACCCAGATCTAGACTGGAATCATTTTCCACAGATCTAATCAGAAGATTTGGAGAGGGAGATAGTAGCAGTAATGTTGAGGGATCAGCAATAGAGGGAGACGAGACTAACATACAAGTTCTGGATGAGACGAAGAGGAATGAAGAAAATTCAAAAGAGGTGATAGAGGTGGAGAAGCCGATGCTGGAAAGTCAAGAAAAAGAACCAGAATCATGGAAAATGACGGAATCAAGAGATGAACCTGTGTTAGAGGTGAACGCCAATGGTGGAGAAGAAATGTACCACAATGAATTAGAACTTGTGTCCGAAAAAAATCGTTGATGTAGCGGCGGAGAAGATCGAAATGATAGCAAGGGAGAATCATGGATAAAAGAGAGCAGGAGGAATGGTTTACGAGGAAGTGAGCGTGGAGCAAAGAAGAAAGAAGCAAGTGGACTTGGTCGAGCAACCACCTCTGCTGGAGCCGCCAGACGCCGATCTACTTGTGGCAGTCAGGGCGATCCAACTAACTAAGAGTCTGGTAGCACATGCACCACCACCGTCGAAGCCTGGTAACTCAAAGCCGCAAGACGTAGGTCTGGTTGCGACACCCCCACCACAACTAGAGCCAGTGGAGCCTATCCCGCATGTGGTGGTTAGTAAGTTGCCATGGGTACATACAGCGACACATCTCTCTAGGAGCGATAAATTGGTTCTGGCAAGGAAGAAAGATACAGGGGCAGAATTGGTATTTTGCAAAGTGGGTATTGTTTTAAGTTTTCCGAAGCATAGTAATGCTTTTGGTTTTATCACCAGTTATCAGTTTAGGGGAACTATTTTGGAGAGAGAATCTGTAGTGGAAGCATTGGTTCTTGGTGTTGCAAAGGCATAAATTACTGAAAATAAAATTCTTGCGCTGAAACTTTCCGGAATTGGGTTACATGGCAGGATTCACAAAACAACTGTGGGGGCATTTGTTTCAAGGCATGTGATTATATTCCCAGGAACAATATTCCTAGGAATTCTATTACCAGGAATATTTTTCCTAACAAAGTGTTTGGTAGATATTTCTCGTTCCTTGGAATGTTTTAAAAAAATTTAATTTAAAAATAGATAAAATTAAAAAAATATAAAAATGAGGTGGAATAGTGTGAAAATGGGAAGTTATTGTTGGAAAAGTCAAAAAATAACTTCTATTCCCATGGGAATAAAATATACCCATCCTTCAATATGGGAATATAATGTGGGAAAAATATGTCTAAAATGGATTCCCAGGAATAAAAAATACCCTGGAACAATTTTTTAAAACCTGCAAGTCTGCAACAAACATGAGAATGTTGCATTCCCAACTTCACATTCTTGGGAATATGTTTTGTATCCGTGAAACAAACACCCCCTATGGTTTGGCAAGTGCTGCAGGAAAGTGATGAACAATTGGATCCGCAAAACATTTTTTTATCCTATACCTGAAGTTGGTTCATCAAGCTCCCAATAGTGGGATCCAAGAGGACAATTTTTTTTTTTTTTTTTTTTCAACAATCATTTGAACAAGAAGAATTTAGTAGATTTCGACCTTGAGGACAAGGTTGTTTTGAGGTGGGGTGTATTGTTAGGATATAGGATAAGGAGTTTGTTAGGATATAGGATAAGGAGGAGTTAGTAACAATATATGATAAGAATTAGTTTGTTAGGATATGAGCTAAGGAGTTTGTTGGGATATAGGATAAGGAGGAGTTAGTAACAATATAGGTTAAGGATTAGCTTGTTAGGATATGAGATAAGGAGGAATTAGTTAATTGATTAGTTAGAGACTTATCTTGTATAAATAGGAGGATACTAGCATAGAGGGAAAGATATTTAGATTTGTATCTTTTGGTGAATAGGGCAGTGGCTCTGTTAAAAAAGGGGAAACCCTTGGAGGAGAGATTATCTCCTATTCCCTTCCATTCTTTACTATCTTTTCAATAAAATAGATCTTCCTTTTCAATTCTAATTCTTTGGTACCTATCACAAATGGACTGAATGCCCCCAAAAAGACGAGGAGGCTCAGGCCACTCAAACAGAACTGCCAGCACAGCGATCTCACTGCTGGAAGGCGGCGTGTGGAGAAGATTACGCTGACGCGCTTCTGGGGGCTGGTCGATCGGTGGTCTCTGACATGAGTGCACTGGTGGTTTATCAATCTGAGGTTACTGAATGGACGTCCTTGCCCTGACGGATGTGGTGGCTAGGAAAGAAAGGTTCATGTGTTCAAGTTTAGAAAGGTTCCTGTATCAGGGTTTAGGCCCAAAATGCCACAAAAGCTCTGATGCCATCTTGAGATGGGCAAATAATTTACTGAGTTGCTCGAGAAATCCCTTAGCACTATCAATTATATGTATACAAGGTTTACAGTCTTTAATATTGGAAGCTATGTAAATAAGGAAACTATGGAAACTAATTATATGAGAGCTTAATACAAATAAAACTTAATATATACAGCACTTAATAGATTATGTTTTCCCAGCTACATCCCTAAATAGGAGGTGCTTGATTTCCAACACTTATATTTTGCAAATTAAAACCTAATGTGTAGTTATTTAAGTTCTTCTTAGTTTCCCTAGGGAATAGAGTTTTACTTGCAAAGGATGCCAGAAAACAATATACTTTAGCAAGTTTGATGATATTGTTTATACTAGAACTCTTTGAAGAAGAAAATAATGATAAAAGAATACATCAGTGAAACTTCCAAAAATTTATTTCTGTTTTTGTTGTCAGTTGTCATTGTAATAACTTAAAATAAAGACATAAATTATCTGATCTATAGAACTAGTTATTGTTCTCTGAACCTCTCTATTTACAGGCCTTCAGTTACGCATTGGACAATGAGTTGTTTGTCATACTATCTAATTTTCAGGTTTGACAAGGAGCTGAACAAACAAGTCGCCATCAAAGTGATCGATTTGGATGAGTCGTAAGTTTGTTGTCCCCCTTCTATTATTTTCAAGAACATTCCAACTGATGGAACTGGAGTTGCTATATTACGGGCGCTAAACAATTTTATAATTATGAGAACCTTGATATACATTGGAAAGCATCTTTCATTACATTATAAAAGATTCTGTGTCTATTAGGATTTTGTGACACATAACACTGAAAAAATAACCCAATTTTTCCATTATATTTATCCTTGATGGGCCCTTTGTACTAGGAGGATGAAGTCCTGAAGTCATGTTGATCTTTCCAGTTCACTTATTTTCATTGAAGATTTTGGCAGAAGTAATATGATCCAGCCATGTGGCTGTGGATCATATTTTGTAGGATCCAGTTTACATGCTTACCGTAGGTTGTTTAACACCCCTAATATGTACAGATATTATCATTAGGGTCCAATATCCGCGCATGAGTTGAGGAGTAATTGACATCCTTACGTTAGGTGCTGTAATGTAGTAACGATTTATTGATCCTTCTGTATCCATTGAATTTATTGTTCTCCGTTAAAAGGCTGAACATTATTAATGGAACATGGAAGTCTTTTATCTTAGAGTATGATGTGCATTTCATGTTAGTTATGAAGTTTCAAACACATAGCAAAGCATGCAGTCCTCATTCTATTGAGTATATAAGTTTGAGATTCTGTGTGTACAATGTTGTAGTTAATATTAACATCATATTTGAGCTGGGTTGGACTCAGAATCCTTGTGCGTTTCTTGCTTACTACCTCCTCACTTGTCTTTCCTTTCTTTTTGTTCCTTCACAGAGAGGATGAAATTGAGGATATTCAGAAGGTATAATCATCTTATGGGGATTAGTTGTGGCTTCACATTTGTTTTACCCAAATGATTAAATTTTTATCATTTTAATTTTTTCAGGAAATTTCTGTTCTGTCACAATGTCGATGTCCATACATTACAGAATATTATGGTTCTTATCTCAATCAAACTAAACTTTGGATAATAATGGAATACATGGCTGGTGGCTCTGTTGCTGATCTAGTAGGTTACTTCTGTTTATTTCTTCTGTATGTTCTGTTTATTTCTTCTGTATGTTCCTCAGACTGCCTTTAATTGTGAAACTTCCCCTGCTTGTCCTTAAACTGTATAATTCATTTTCATTTTATTTTGTGTGTGTGTGTTATAAAAGAAAAAATTCATTGTGAATGAGAAAATTACAAGGAGTTAGGGGTATGGGGTATGAGAAATCCTTGAATTAGCAAAAAAAAAATAAAAAAATGCTTTACACCAATAGAGAACAAGTGAACAGCCAAGAGAGAAAATGCTAGTCACTGTCAATGGCAATAGAATTCACAGATTGATGTTGATTTAGTTTCTATGACTAGTATATTTCCGAGTTTTTTCTTTTACCTTCAGTCTCTCTTGTTATGTTTTTTTGCTTGTTGTTATAGCCTTCTAGGAAGATTTCATTTCCTCATTCTTTGTACTTTCCCTATAAGTTATCTTTAGTCGAAAACCAAGAAGCCAACGTGTTGTTTTAAATATGTAAATAGCAATACTTTAGGATAGAATATTCCATTATTTTCTGTACTTATCACCATGTTAGCCTGTAATTATTAGGACAACATTTTATTTTTGTTTTTTTTCCCGATTATCATTTATTAGGATTAATCTACATAATAGTATTTGTGCTTGTACTTTCATGTCATCAGAAATAATCATATTCAGTTTCTCTCTTTCAAGTTTCAAGTTAGGTTCATGTTTTTAATGGTTATTTTTTGTGTGCCACTATTTACCTTTTCTATGTCAACATTAATTTTCAATATGGCTGTATGATGTTTGCTTTTCTGGGGAGTTAATGCTGGTTTTGCTTCTGTAGCTTCAATCAGGCCCTCCCCTTGATGAAATGTCAATTGCTTACATTCTACGTGACTTACTGCATGCTGTTGATTACCTACATAGTGAAGGCAAAATCCATAGAGACATTAAAGGTATCAGCAGCAACCCCCTAACATTGGTTTTGCTGTACTTTGAAGTTGCTTTTCATTCTTCCATATGCAGTCTCAAAATTATAGGGTTTAAGTATAGTATGAGGAAAGAAATACTCAAGAATAATAAAATCATCTTGGTATTTGTGTGAATGATGTGATTCAAAAACAAGGCACTGAGTTCTATTTGTACTGATAATAATAGACTACTAGTGATAATTAAATAAGGAAAGAAATCACAAAAACTAAAAGAAATAGTTTCTTAAGAGGCCATCTGAGATACTCTAAACTATTCTAAGATACAATAATGTTATTAATTACATCCTTTAGATATTCTGACCTCCCTCTCAATAATAAAGTGTAAGCTTTTACAAATGATGCCCTTAAAAAGGAAAATAATATGGGCTCCGAACATGGCTGGAAAGGCAGCTCATGGATGTTGCAAATGTTGAGAGACAAGCATTATAGGAAAGACAATGTAGCAAGATGGTTGCAATGATCATAAGCTTGAGGAGCTGGTTAGAACATTACATTGGCAAGGGCAACGAAGAGACTTCACTTGAGTGATCATCAGTGTAAATTGCCTATCAAGAAATTATACAAAGTGATAACCGAAACTTCTCTAAGCTCAATAAGAATGGTATTAAAGAAAAATATTTATTTTTTTATTTTTTTTAATATTAATATTATTCAATGATTTCAACTATAGGCCCTAATGTTATTATATAGATTGATCCCAATAAATGATAATCAAGAAACACAAAAATAAAATCTCCTAAAAATTACAGGTATCACGGAAATATGTATAGAAAAGAAAAAAAGGAAATGATGGAATATTGAATATTCTATTTTAAAATAGAGCTATTTGCCTATTTACATATTTACAACAATTTATACTAATAGAACACTCCTAGTCCTAATTAAATAAGGAAACAAAATGTAGAAAATGAAGGATAAGTGAAACCATTCCTAAGAGATCATCTAAGTTACTCTAAACTATTCGAAGATATAAATATGATATTATAAGATTTCCTCTGGATATATCAAAATTTTGTTTTTCGTTTTTACATTAGCTTTATAATTGACAGCATTTACATATCAATTTTGCAGCTGCAAACATTTTATTGTCTGAGAATGGTGATGTAAAGGTATGCTTTGTTCTGAAAGCGGTTATAATTCCTATTTGTGTGTTTTATATGACTTGCTTGAAAAATGGTACACATAATAATATGAGACATGGACTTAAATGCATATGCATGTCGATTTTTATGTAAAATGCCACCAGGTTGCAGATTTCGGTGTTTCTGCACAGTTGACAAGGACTATATCAAGGAGAAAGGTAAACATATTTCATCATGGTTAAACCGTTGATCAATTTTACATGGATGGGTTATTGATATGATATTTTTTTGTTACACTTAATTAAAATAAAACTTATCTCTGTTATTTTTTTATCATATATCATCTCACTCTTAACCTCCTCTCTCTCTCTGTCTTTTTATTTTTATTTTTATTTTTTATTCTTAACCTCCTCTCAAGAGCACAAAATGGTGCCTTTTTCAATTGGATAATCAAATCAATGTATAGACTCCCAAAGTGAAAGAAATGTGGTGCAAAGTATGTCGTGTCTGATGTGATATGAGTTCAGAAACTGAATGTCAAATTGCTGTTTTTCATGAATAGCTCTATATTTTTGTGTCATTACTATAATTACTGCATCTAATGCTTTCTGCAATTAAAAAATCACTTGGAGATTTAAATTAGTACTCTTCAACTTTGACTGGATATTCTAATATGTTTGATAACAACAGACATTTGTAGGAACACCATTTTGGATGGCACCTGAGGTTATTCAGAATTCAGACGGATATAATGAGAAGGTTGTAATATAGTATTCTACATGTCTTTTGTTAAGTTATTCTTTGGTTCTGTGCTTCCAACTTTATTTTCAGTCAGTGTTCTCTAATGTTATTTTAGATCTCATCACCAGAATTCTGTTTACACAGGCAGATATCTGGTCTCTGGGGATCACTGCAATTGAGATGGCAAAGGGGGAGCCTCCACTTGCTGATCTTCACCCCATGAGAGTTCTTTTCATCATACCCCGAGAAAATCCTCCACAGGTTGTGTTCTTTAATATCAGACAAATCAATATTTCTAGTTTTGAACTATTTGAAGTTAACAAAGTTTTCCAAATGGTGATGTTAGGACACGTTTGGTTTGACAAATGCTATCTTCTTTATCTCATTTTGGATGAATTGATTATGCAAAATTGATTTTAGTTAAAAGTGAGTTGAATGTAAAGTGATATATATTAGGATACATTCACGTAAAAGTGAGTTGAAAAATAAATTTGAGAGTAAAAATTACTTTTGGAGGCAAAAGATTCAAATCCTATCTTCAAGTTAGAATTAATTCTAGAGGCCAAGAACATACAAACATGTGAAAATCAATTTTATGTCTCTAAAATCACTTTTTGCTCTCCCAAAAGTGAATACAAACATGCATTTGTACAAGAGAGGGTGAAAACAACATTATTCGAAAGCAACATTTCTTTGAAATGATTTTTTTTTCTTTTTCCATTTCTTGTATAAATCTTTGAAAACACAAAACAAAGTGAAAACAAATGATATTTTATCAATATCAGTGAAACAGAACATGAAAATATATTTTCTCAAACCAAATAGACCCTTATTTTTCGAGTATAAAATAGTTGACATTTAATCTCCATTTCTGCAGCTAGATGAGCATTTTTCTCGTCCATTGAAAGAATTTGTTTCGTCATGTTTGAAGAAGGTTCCTGCTGAGGTAAGTGTTTGTGCTTTCCATGCACCCACTACTGTTTTGTTTTCTTTATTTCTCTTTACTTGTAGCTCTTATATATTTGTTAATGATCAGGTTCGGTTTTATGCTTCAATTCAAGTGAAATGTTCACTTTTGTCAATTGCATGAGTGCTTCCAGATGATAGTCCTTTTTTTTATCATGCTTAATATGCTTGCCTAGAACATCCTTTTATTTTGGAAAGTTAATAAGAAATATTGATTGAAGTATTTGACTTAGGATTGTAAAGTTTGCATCTTTTAACAAGAACAGGGATAATAGAATTATTTATTTGGATAATTGGATTTATCCTGTTGAAATTTGTGACTGTCAACTCGGTGCGATGTATTGTTTAGTTTTTCCTATTTAAAAGCTTTTTAGACTAGGCTTGAAGTGGAACTGGTGAAGTTAATCTCTCTCTGTCAGTCTCTTAATTTCTACCGTTTTAATGGCTTCAATTCCAGAGGCCAAGTGCTAAGGAACTTCTCAAAGATCGTTTTATTCGGAATGCAAGGAAGAGTCCAAAGCTTTTGGAAAGAATAAGGTCTGAATTATTGATAAATATCTTGCTATAGTTTAGTTACATAATCCTACCTATTTTTACTTTTGCCTGTCATTTTTTTCCGTGCTCTTTTTATTTATTCTACAATTAGCATGTCTCAGAAAAATAAATGCTGAGATGCTAAAGTACCTTCTGAAATCCTTTTGCTATGCATTTTTAGCATTTTTTCTGTCTGAAAATTGAAAATTACAATATTATTCCCCAGCTTGTGGTTGACTAAACCATGCCTTGTGGTTTCATAGTAGGGAGCGTCCAAAGTACCAAATAAAGGAAGATCCGGGGACACCTAGAAATGGCCCGAGAGGGGTTGGGGAGGCATCGGATACTATGAAGGTGGCAAGAGATTTTAGAGGTGAAGAAACTAATCGAACCAGGTTGGATATGACTTTCGGCTGCTGGTTTTTTATTTTACATATTGAATTTTTATTGACAGCTTGTAATTTGCAGCAGTCAGGGTAAAACCCTGAAAAGTGCTGAATGGGACTTTAGCATTGGTGAATCAGAGGGTACTGGAACCTTTCGAAGTGTTTCACGACCACCTCAGTCTAGAGATAAGAAAACTGAAGTTTCATATAGCCAGCTTACCCAAAGAAAAGCTCCAGAGATTGGCTATCAAGGGGGATCTTCCAAGAGAAGTTCACTCAATGAGTCACTTGAAGGTTCCTTTGGGAAAAATCTTAGAGTTCCTTACCATGATGAGCATCTGGATAACCACCTTGAAGATGTAATTGTTCTTACTATGCGTATCTGTCTTTGTTACAGAAGTTAACTTTATCAAATGAATGACATATTGAGCGCCATATCTCCAAAGGGAAAACTTGAGGTGGTTTTGTTATTTATAAAACATTGGATATATTATTAATGCTTAAGCCTGAATTATCAGCTGTTGATTTAGGGCCTGTTTGGATTAGCTTATGAACAACTTATTTGGACTTATCTACTGGCATAAGTACCTATTAGAGTGTTTGAGAGAGTTAATGGAAATGTCCATAAGCTATTTTTAGCTTACTTTGATAAGCTTTCCAGCATAGCTTATGAAAATAGCTTATAGCTTATATGAAAAGAGTTTGACTATGTTTTTCTTTGACTATAAAAATAGCTTATACATAAACGTTTATATGATAAGTGTTTGTCTTATAAGCGCGTAATTAAGTTGTTTATCTAAACAAGCTCTTAACAGATACTTTGAGCTGAAACTAAAATTAGTCTATCCTATCTTGCTACCCATTTAGCAGATACAAACAACAATTAAAATGTCTATGATGGTATAATCATTTAGAGAATTCACCTTGTCAAGTTTTATGTGAATGTATTGTCAATCATTATGTAAAAGATGAATTTCTTATGAACTTGATGAAGTTTCATTCTAAGCAACCAGGAAATGCTTTGATTTTCTGAAATGCTCAATTTGCAGGAAGCATTGTCTGGGAATGGATCAGGAACTGTTGTTATTCGATCTCCTAAAGGATCAAGGCCATCTGTGTTTCGTGAGCATAGCAACCAGGTAGTATTCACGCTGTGTTACTTTGATAAGAAACTGATTATTTGTACAGTCAATGAGAATTTTAATGCAATGTAGTCTAGCAGCAGAAGCTTCTCCATCCATCCTATGTAGCTACCCATTTAGCAGACACAAAAACAATTTAAATGTCTGACTCTGAGGTGGTATAATCATTTTGAGAATTCATCTTTTCAAATCTTATGTGAATGTGTTGTGTCACTCATGAAGTAAAGATGGATTTCCTAAGAACTTGATGAAATTTCATTCTAAACTAATTGGAAATGCTTTGATCTTCTGAAATCTTCGATTTGCAGGATGAATTGTCTGGGAACGGATCAGGAACTGTTGTTATTCGATCTCCAAAAGGATCAGGGCCATCTGTGTTTCGTGAGCATAGCTCCCAGGTAGTATTCAAGCTGAGTTGTTCTGATAACAAACTGATTGTTTATCTGTGCAGTCACTTATTGAGAATTTTAATGCAATGTAGTCCAGCAGCAGCTATGCTTCTTTTGAAGATACTTCTACGAGTGGAACTGTTGTTTTACGTAGCCAGCATGATGATTCTGATTCTCCGCGAACACCAAGGTCCCGACTGGGACTTCATGACAGAAATTCAAATTCCTCACTGGAAGATAGTGCTGCAAACCTAGCTGAGGTTCTATTCTTTTGTAATAGAAGTTGTGAAATCACTTGTGATTTGATTAATGTGCGGCATAATGAGCCTCCCCCTCCCTCGTTTCTTGTGCATGGGTTTGGTCATAATAATGCGTTATTTGAAGATCAGTTACTATTACATTTTCCCATGTTATATATTTGCAAGGTTACCACGCGTTTTGTAGGGTATATTTGCTTCTTAAACCCCTTTTTAAGCACTTGTGTCGGTAATTTTTCACTTTTATTTTGTATTATGGGAGAGACATGTTTGTGATTACTACTTGGTCAGATTGATATTGCCTATAAATAGTATGTTCTTATCTGTTTGTCTCTATAGGCAAAGGCTGCTATCCAAGGAGGGCTAAGGAAAGTGAATGCTCGAGAGAGATATTCCCGGGGGAAAATCAACAGCGATGTACAGGAAAGCAAGAGAGAACAAATGACCAGCAGCTCCGATTCTTCCAGGTACATCTATATCATCTATGTGATGTCAATAATGCTGATAAATTTTCA
The DNA here is from genome assembly GCA_037113605.1 of Calophaca sinica. Taxonomy (NCBI): domain Eukaryota; kingdom Viridiplantae; phylum Streptophyta; class Magnoliopsida; order Fabales; family Fabaceae; genus Calophaca; species Calophaca sinica. Next base: position 110,410,547 of record CM073732.1, on the reverse strand, counting down.
TTTGCTGAAATGAAGTTTTGATTATAAATTACTAATAAATATCTTTTTCAGATCATATCGGGAATACATTGATGCACAAAAGGGCGTGTCAAGATCACATTATGCTAGTGATGATGAAGAAAGTGCTAGAATAGTATCATCGTCGGTGCCATTATCAGATTTGCTGATTCCTTCATTAAAAGAGGTGAAACCATACATATATTTCATCCTTACTATTTCAAAAATTAAGTTAGATTACACATTGTGTTATGACTTCCTCTCATTCTAAATTAGTTTGCAATGGCAAATAGAGAATCTTGCAAGGTGCCGATGGCTCCTTTAAGATATAATATTTAGTTTTGATTCTGGGCTCTTCAAAGTTGTTGTTACATACGTAAACAATAAGGCATTAATATACTTGGAAATGAGTAGAGTATGATGCACTAGCACTACCGACTATATATTGAAAGTTGATTACTGTTAATCGCCTACGTGATGATTTTTAATACTCCGAGACCTTTCACATTATAAAATCAAACAGAAACTTTTAGAAAATAGATTATATTACGAAGGAACTTCTTATGGAGTTTTCTTTGGGTGGGGGATTGGACACTAATAATACATTTTTTGTTGATAAAATGGAAGTTTTTTTATGCTTCAGCAACTTAAGAGTATGAATAGAATTTGTTTTTATCTGTTATGGTTTGTGTTATAGCATGTGTGTGTTCGTTATTTAGGCCATTGCTCATGTTTGTGTTTGCTATATAGGCCATTGCTGAGGATCCAGAAGGGCCAATCGTGCGGGCAGTTATCAATTCTCTCATAAACATGGAGGGTACAAAGCCTAGATCCTGTGATGTTCTTGTCAAAAATTTGCTTCAGCGATTGGCAAGGTTTGCCTTCTACCAATGTTCACTACACAAAACCAATAAAGGAAAATAAAAGTATCTCTCTCATTCTGTTGTGTGTGCAGTTCAAAGGAAGATTCATTGAAGGACCTGCAGGGACTGGCAGGCCAACTATTCAGCAAGACCAAGTCAGCCGAAGAAACCCGAAATGCAGAGGCTGATAACCGGAGGAAACAACATAACAAGGAACTTCATCCAAATAGCAACTTAAGCCCACTTGCAAGATTTCTTCTCTCAAGGTTTATGGAAGTTGCTATTTTCCCTGCGAATAACTTTATTAATTATAAATAGTAGATTAGTGGCTTACTAATGAAACAGAAAGCATGACTCTCTCTCTCTCTCTCTGTCTCTCTCTTATATTCATTCACATTATATGACTTGGAATATTCTTGTGAATAATATCAGATTGTTTGTTTCACAGATGGCAAGGCCAAACCTCACGGGATCTAAACCAGTCTTGAGCAGTTAGAATTACCATTTTGTGTGTTGTTTCTCTATTTATGCATTTATTCGTGTACATATATCATTTGTAAGAAATTGTTTTTCTATTTACTATTTACTATTAGTATTATTATTAATATTAATTTATTTTTTTTCCTTCTTTTTCCCTCATTGTTATAGTGACAACAATGTATAATTACAGTTTTTAGTTATATCGAAATTGTAATGGACTAAGTTGATTCGTATTTTCTAGTAGTTATCTCTTTGCAATGTGAGAAAGTAAGTATATAAATTATCTTTTTCCCCTATTATTTATTGCTTGATGTAGATTTTCTCTTTAATGGTTACCAACACTGCCCCTCTCACCAATGGTGTACCTCTCCCTTTCTTTTGGTCTCACACCATCTTTCCCAGATATACAGCCCGTAATTTGAGGAAAATTTTGATATCTAGCCTTATATTTCAAACCAGCACATAAAAGGGTAATTAGTTCTCTTTGGAGGTCCAATTCTGAATTTTATTTTCTATCATGTATTTATTCATTGTCATTGTTGGAGCAACTTCACATGATGTGTATCAACTAACTCCCTAGAAAAGGACTTGGGAATATCTAGCTAGTGTAAACAAGGAACACAAAAATTAAACCTCTCCGTGAGACCATGGATGAAATGTCCAATTTGTAACCGATGATGTTGCTGCTTATGTGCTTACTATTTAGTTTCATGGTTTGCCTATTAGGTAATTTTCTTTAAGAATGACTTGCAAATTATCTTAACATAACTTCCACGGTCAAATGAATGAGTAGTTCTTTTTTCTCTTTTTAAGAAAATGAGACTCATAATGTAGAAAATCAAATGAAGGAGAGTGTTTTGGTGCAACAATTACACCATGTTTAGTTTTGGAAAGAAAGTAGAGAAAAAGATAATGGACTAATGGTGGGTGGTCGAGCTGGTAAACGAAGCATAACTCCAAGAGGATGTCACAAGATTGAATCCTAGATAAGTCAATTTGGGGAGGCGACCAATCAGGTGTAAAATACCTCATTCCGATTTACTGATTCGGGATTAGTCCTATGTAGGCCTGGAGAGCGCCGCGCCTCCAAGTCTCTAGATATTTTGGGCGAGGGGATATTTTCGGGAGCCATTAGATGAGAAGACGGTTAACATTGGTGTCTACTTCCACACTATTGGATGCACTCACTATTAACTTACACTATCCATTTTTCCATAGTCTATATATTGCCTTTTTCTTTTTTGGTGTCTTTTATTTCAAAGGGCTTTGCAATTGGATACTTGGGGAGCTTACTCGGTCTAAAGAACTATTTAGGGTGAGTCTTAAAAAAAGAAAATTGAAAAAATGAAAGAGTAAAAAATGATATGATTTTTAGATATATCAAATTGAGACTAAATAAAGAATTATTTGTATATTGGAATGAATAATACGTTAAATGTTTATGCATGAGGTTAATCGAATCAATATGGAGAGTTTAAGGAATAGAATTGACCAAATAAGGAAACTAAAAAAAGTAACCCAAAAATACAATTGGGAAACAAGGAAACCATATCTAGGTATCTCAAAAATTTGATAGGAGACAAAATTTAAAAAAAATTAATTTTTTTGTCCTCTTATTTGATTGTATAGACTGTGAGAGAGAAAAAATAAAATGTTTCTGAAAAGATACTACCTCCGGTCCCATATATAAGAAATAAATGTACTTTCTAGGTTGATTGTTTTGGTAATTTCAGCGACATGGGGATGCCGGGACCGGGGTTCGAACCCGGGTGTTGTCATTTAGACGTGTGTGTATTTGTTGTTTACCATTTCTACTAGCTGACAAAAAAAAATGCATTTTCTAGGTTGATTGAATAACTGATGTATCTGGTCTATATATCACATATATAAGAGACAAATACACTTTTTAGACTCATTAAATAACTGATGTATTTGTCTCTTATATATGGGACCAGAGGGAGTAATATATTATTCTTTTTCCTTTCTACTTTTTCCTCTCAACCAAACAATTGAAAGTGAGTTTTCATTTTTCATCCTTCGATCCCTTTTCATCTTTCCTTTTTCTTCTAAACCAAGCACTATCATAAAGTAATTAGAGATCACAGGTTGGGATTGTGTGACTAGAGATCATAAGTCCGTGTCCTTTTTTTAACGCTCTTGTAAAACAAGATTTATGATGGCTTTCAGTAATCAATACTACTTCTGGTCCTTAATATAAGAAGAAATTATAAAAATCATCAAAACGAAGAAAAACCTATTTAATGCTATAAAATTGAACTCTCATTTCAAATATACCCCCTAATAATTGGGTGCACAGGGAAAAGATGAACTTCTAGTAAATATACACGTCTCAATAAAATAAGGGTATAAAAGGTATTTTAGCAATTAATACACCTTGAAATAAGTTTATTTTTCTTATAATTATGACAAAAAAATAATCCAAAAATTCTCTTATAATAGGGACTAGATGTAGTATTGTAGAAACTTATTTAATTTATGATAGTTTTGTATATGCTCTTTTGACAAAACACCCTAATTTGGAAACCAATGGCAACAATTATATATTTTGCACCATGGGAATGGATCATCTTATGTTAAAATTTTACGTGATGTGTCTTTCTCTTCATAGCATTAAATACGTGGCACTTTATCAATCTATTGATATTATGAAGAAAGAAATTAACAAAAAAAAAATTATATGTGAAATTATAACGTTAGAGAATCCAAACTTCCTATGCTATGCTTGTAAAAAGAATGCGCTTTTAGAAACATGCATTATTAATCAAGTGAAGATAAACTCAATGGCTCACCAACTTGTTCAGGGCCGATTCTAGCAAGTAAAGCAAGGGTTTTAGACCTCAAAATTTTTATTTTTACTTAATATAAATGACTGAATTATTTTATATTATAACAAGTCTGTCTAGCTCAGATTATACATCATAATGCTCTTTACCTTGTAGTTGTGGGTTTAAACCACTAAATCACTTATCTGAAAAAACAACGAAGCTCAATAAAAAGAACTATTTAGGAATATTTTTATGCTTGACCAAAAAAAAAAGGAATATTTTTATGCCTCTATTTAGAGTTCGCTTTATGTTTCAACGGGTATTGAACCGGTCCTAAACTTGTTTTCTCATTTCACTTTGTTTATCCTTTTTAACTAAATAATAATATAATTCAACTTTAAAAAAAAGTAAACATAGGGTCTGTTTATTATGGATTAAAAAAATGATTTTGTTATAAAATAATCTAGAGATTATTTTTTTAGAGATTTTTAAGAAAATCAAAAGCTAAATTGTGTTTGTTTACTATCATAAAAATAACTTTTTAAAAAAAATAATTTTTAATTTGTTTGGATACAACTATGTTGAAATGATTTTTTTAACTCCAAAATTACTATAAAGGACATTAAAAAAAATAAAACATATAAGAAATTCCTTTTATAAATTATTATGTTATATGTCAATATCAATTAATAATTTTCATAGACAGAAATAACAAATAATTTTAATTCTTAAATAAACTCATCAACTAAGTTAAAAATACAGACAAAAAAATAAAACAAAAAAATTGTTACTTTTTAAAAAAAAAAAATTGTCTTTTCCCGTCTTCTCCAATTTCTTCCCTCTATACTCTTTTTTCTCTCGGTGATTCCTGCACCTCACCATCCAAAAAGCTTAACTTTTTCTACACCAAAATTTGTAATCTTCACGTTTTTGTGTATACTCGAGGATGGATTCTTTTCCATTTATAAGTTATTTTGAGTCTTTCTTCAATTCCATTCAAGTTGTGAAGGAATCGCTATCGCCACCGGAAGTGGGTACTCACAAGGTGACAAAGGATATTGGACATTGCTTTGCAGGGGCAAAGAACAAGAGCAATGGTGTTTGTTGGCGGGAAAAGAAAAACTTACTGGATATGAGCAAGGAGCAATGAATGAACAAACCGGAGAAGAACTGGAAACGCAAACTGAAGGAGAAGACCTATGGGGGCAGGGAAGCTGAGGGCAAAGCTTGTCATTTTTTTTAAATTGCAAGGTCAGTTTCGTAAACAACCAATATAATGGGTTAAATTCCGCCTATTTCCAACTTTCTCTCTCTTCTAACGTGGGAGCTGTTCAGCAAAAGCTAGTAATAATAGCTTTTCATATTTAACATAAAAATGATTTTCTAAAAAATTTGAAACAAACAATTAAAATGATTGAAAATGATTTTTTACTTTAAAAAAGTGATTTTATTGTCTGAGAATATGTAACAAACGCACCCATAATCGCTGGTGAAGAATGATTTTCTTCTTCTGTGTTTTTTTTTTTTTTTTGGTATTCAACAGGGTTAAAAGCCTAAAGAGAAACTACACATTACAAAGCATTCGGGGTATGGAAGCCCCACATAAATCACCTAACAAGAGGTTCCTAATATCCATTGGAGGAGTATCTAAAAAGACAACTCCTAGAACTTGGGAAGATCCCCAAAAAGCTAACCAATCCGCTACGACATTGCCTTCTCTATAGATATGGTAAACCACAACCTCCCACTCTCTGTTAATGAGGTCCTTAATACGACAAAGCAGGACACTTCACAAGTTTATTCCTAATGTTTATAGAAGTTACTAGCGAGGCATTGTCACTCTCCACAATGAGTTTTCTGCAACCCCTATCCCAGGCCATTTGTAAACCGTGAAACAGCCCCCATGCCTCAGCCATGAAAGCGGTGCAATCACCAATATTAGCTCCAAAACCATGCATCCAATCCCCATCTTCATTTCTGAGCACACCACCGCAGCCAGCAGGACCCGGATTGCCTTTGGAAGACCCATCTGTATTAAGCTTGCACCACCCATGATGGGGTCTCTTCCAACAAATCAAATTCTCAGATTTGGGTTTTACCCCCAGAAGAGGATTAAGACCTTTTATTGATTGATCCACATCCCAAGCCTCCTTTGTAATTCTCCGGGCCAAGTTTTCAGGCATAATGAAATCATCATCATGAGTTCTCTGGTTTCTCCAAGTCCACAATCTGTGTGTACCCGCATAAAAAAGGTTGCGCCACATAGCTAGCTCAAAATCTCCAAAAGGAAAAGTCAAATTCGCTTCGATCCACTCCTGTAAACCCAAAGAAAAAAATTGAGCCATATTGTCACTACTCACTAGTCTTATCCACACACTAGATGCATAGGTGCAGTCCCGTAAGACATGGAGGCAAGATTCTGCTTGTCCAATACAAGAAGCACAGAAAGGAGATGTAGAGGACCATTTGCTGAGCCTTGAATTCGTGGGAAGCCTGTCATGGCTTGCTTTCCACAAGTTCAATTGCATTCTTCTTGGCCCTTTCCATTTCCAAAGAGCATTCCAAAATTTCTCTCGTGCGGTTGAAAACCCAACTGCAACACATTATAAGTCTCTTTAACAGTAAACAAACCGTCTTTGGAGTGCATCCAAGTGATTCTATCTGCACTATTCGAATCACAAGGCCTCGGAGAAGCATAAATTTGCTGATCACCATATCAAGGTGCAATTCATTCTCTCTACATCCCAATCCCCAGTTTCATTGACCCAATCACACACCATCGAATGAGTATCTTCAATAGAAGCATTTGTAGGACACCATTGTTGAAGAGATTCAATACCCCTTATCCATTTATCTCTCCAAAACAGGGTGTCCCGGCCATCTGTGACCTCCTTACCAACACCAGCAAGGAGTTTCGGCCAGACCTCGACCATATTTTTCCAAAGAGTAGAATCAGGAGGGGAGCAATTAGCTTCTCTCCACAAATTTTGTCCCCTGCCATATTTGCCACGCAAGACCATAACCCACAAGGCATCTGGGTTAGTCAGAAAATTCCACCCAAGCTTGAGAATAAAAGCTTCATTCACAAGTTTCATTTCCTTGAAACCTAAGCTGCCAGCATTCTTTGGGAGACACAGAGTTTCCCATTTTATAAGATGTTGGCTTCTTCTTTCTTTGGTAGAGCCCCAAACAAAATTCCTTTGAATCCTCTCAATCTCATTACAAATAGAGATTGGCACCTTAGCATGTTGCATGGTATAAATCGGTAAAGCCCCCAAAACAGATTGGGCCAAAGTAACCCGTCCTGCCATAGAGAGACAATGAGATTTCCACCCCGCCATTTTGGTCTCCATTTTATCCACAATGTCTTTAAAGCTTTGTCTTTTGTTCCTCCCATGATGAGTGAGAGAGCCAAGGTATCTGCCAAGATCAGGAGCCAGTTTGAAGCCCCCACATTGGACAATGTCATTTCTGACCTCCATAGACACATTCCGAGAGAAGAAAATATAAGTCTTATCAACATTTATTGAATGACCTGAGGCATCACAAAAATCAGCAAGCACTTTATTTATTCTACACATTTGGCTGACACTAGCTTCTGCAAAGAGAAGAACGTCATCCGCAAAAAGGAGATGTGCCACCTCAGGGCCATGTCTTCCCGCTCTAATAGGCTTCCACAAATTGCTTCCAACATCATCAAGGATCAGGTGGGTCAATTTATCCATGCAGAGAGCAAAAATATGGGACAAAGGGTCCCCTTGACGAATGCCTCTGGAAGGAGTAATTTGCCCAGCTATTTTCCCATTCCATAATAAAGAAATCTGAGAGGTGGTAACACACATCATGATAAGCTCCACAAGATTGGCCGGGATATTAATCTCTTCAAGACAAAGTCTAATAAAACTCCAAGAAATTCTGTCATAAGCTTTGGCAATATCGATTTTGATGGACATGAAACCCTTATTCCCTCGCATTTTTGTCATTGTGTGGACGAGCTCATGCGCCACAATGATATTATCGTGTATGTTACGACCTGGAATAAAGCTAGCCTGAAAAGGAGAGATTAATTTGTCCAACAAAGGCCTCAACCGATTGACCAACATCTTTGTTATGCACTTGTAAGATACATTACAAAGAGATATAGGACGAAATTGAGAAATAGAGGCCGGTTTGTCAGATTTGGGAATTAAAACTAGAAGTGTATCATTCACCTCTTTAATTACCTCATGGTCATTCCAAACCTTAGAAGCAAAATTACAAAGGTCCGAACCAATAAGATCCCACATCCTCTGAAAGAAAATAGCTGGAAAACCATCCCTACCAGGGGCTTTAAGAGGGCCCATGTTCATGATCGCAGTCTTGACTTCCAGATTAGAGAAGGGGGAAGACAAATTCACCATCTGATCCTCCTCCAAGTGAGGGAACGCCGAAGTCACAAGAAGGGTCTAAGAACATGGTTATCGCCAAAGAGATCCACATAGAATTGCATGGCCATCTCTTTCAACAGTTGAGGATCATCTTGCCAATTCCTGCACTCATCACGCAACATCAAGACTTTGTTTTTGTTTCTCCTGGTAATGGTTTTGGCATGGTAATATCTGGTATTACGGTCCCCATCCACAATCCACTCCTTTCTAGATTTTTGAAGCCACAAAATCTCCTCCCTCTCAAGAATGACGCCCAATTGTGTCCTAAGATTCAACTCAAGTCTGTCAAGGAAAGGGTTATTTCCATAGTCATTTGATTTCTGAATACCACTAATTCTGTTCATGAGCCTCTGTTTACTTTCAGATACCGCCGGCGATTGCTTATTCCAGGCTTGCAAATAATTCATGGTGTGATCCACGCTTTATTCCAATCCCCACCATGCTCCCAAGCCTGATCCACAACCCCATGGAGATTCTCATGCAGAAACCAAGCTGCCAAGAATCGGATCGGCCGAGGTTCATGATTAGCAATCAGACTCTGCGTATAGACCCCGATCGGGTGATGGTCTGAACTAACTCGAGGGAGGGTTTTAGCATGGCATTCATCAAATCTAAGTCGCCAGTTAGAGTTACACAAAGCTCTATCAAGTCTTTTGAACACTCTATCCTTATTGTTCCATTTCGGGCCCCGCCAAGTAAACCGGGAGCCAACATAACCAAGATCCAGGAGCTGGCAACGATTAATCCAGCTGTGAAAGGTTCTGTGTTTTTTTACCAAGAGAATAACGACATGTGAATTATGAATCCCACAAAAAATTAAAACTCTTGAAATACGGCAGGACTCAAAATCAACCTATGGCCATCCTTTTCAACGAAAGGAAACAAGAGTTTCCCTTTGATACTTTAGCTAACTACTGTAAATAGGGATGGCAACGGGGCGGGGCGGGCACGGGTAGTAGCCCCCCACTACCCGTCTCGTTAGATAATTTTTCCCCCGCACCTGTCCCATACCCGCGCGGGTACTCGCGTGACGGGTTTTTAACGGATTTTTGAGAATCCGCGGGTACCCACGGGTATCCATGGATACTTAATAAATTCTTAAAAAACACACTTATTTTCAAAAAAAATTATTTTTTACCTAGATTTCTAGACAAAGTTTCAAATGAGAATTTACAAAATACCACCTCATGCTCCTAAATTAAAAAGTTTATGGAAATTACAACCAAATATCCATAAAATTTAAGTAATTACATATATACAGGTACCCGCGGGCACGGGTAGTATGATACCCGCCCCAGCTCCGTTTATACATGGTTAATAAATATTCGCCCCGTTACACCCGCAGGTACCCGTTTGACTGCCCGTTTAAAATCTGTGGCGGGTTTTACCCGCGAGTACCCATGAGTACGGGTTTTTTTGCCATCCCTAACTGTAAACACTAATAGTAATCGTTTAAATTAATTTAAGACGTGTTTAAACAATGAAGCACTCTTATAATAATGGACGGCGCTAATAAATTGTTAGTATTTCTCTCATTAATTGATGCCTACCGCCGAATGCCGACATGATGAATGCAACACAGATAAAAACGAACATAAAAGATGCTTCTTGGATGGTGACCAAAAACGTTACTAGAAGATATGGAGGCTATAGAATAAACATGCTTTATTTTCTGTGTCGTCTCTATGTTGAAGGGGTTGCTGCAGTTTAAACTGAATACTACTCTCTCCGTTCAGGTTCTTAAGAAAAAATTTGTTTTTTTTTAAGGTTACATTAATTACTTGCTTATGTATATCTTTAATTATTTATTGTAGAGAGATAAATAAGTGTGATGGATAATAAACAATCAAGGGTATCATAGGAAAAAAGTAATAACTTTATAAAAAACAACAAATTTTATTGGTTTCATTGATTTGTGTAAAACAATCTTAAAAGACAAATAAAAAAACAAAGATCGTATAATGTTCGGCAAAAATTAATTTAAAGATTTAATGACAGTGTGTATTGATAGTGTAAAAAAAAAATCTCTTTATCCAATCAGATCTCATTATATAGATATTTATGTAGATATTTTAAGAAGTAATATAACACAGTGACACTATACTAAAATGTGACACTATACTAAAATGTGATTAGGCATGTGTATAGTCATTAGACTCTTACTTTAAACAAATATCTTCTTCTGCAATCAAAAAAAAAAAAACAAATATCTTCTTCAATTGGTTCGTATGGATGGGATGGTGAAGAGAAAACTTACTCTACGATCACTATCATCAAGAGTGATATAGATTTTACGATTTAAAGGAATGCTTCCATTGACACATTTTACGTTTGATTCAGAAGGCAAATGATATCAATTAAGATTAAACAATGGACTTTTCTAGAGCGGGTTTGCTTTGGATTTTTTCCACCGCACAATCGAAAAACATGGGTTTCAATCCTTGATGATTTCATCTAGTGTGTGCAGACACCGCGATTTTGGAGTTGGAAAATCTAAAGCAAACTGGTTTGGAAAACTGAGGCAACACAATGCTGTTGCAGATAGATAATCAATAAGTAAATAAATGCATGCATACAAGTGAAGGAGAGTCTTGATTACAACAACGTGAACCAGCTCAAGGACTATTTATTTGCTATATAAATTTTGTGTAGCAGGAAACATCTGCTGCTTCATTTCAGGACTTGTTCACACTTGAAATACATAAAGCAAATACAAACCGAAACCACATATGCAACAAGAAGAATTCCAAGGAAGGAACACTTCAGATAATAGTGAGAAGAAAGCTGTTCCCACTTCCCAGCCTTTGAACTGATTTTATAGGTTCACTAAACATAAGGAACAGGAATTCTCTGTGTGTCAGGGCCAGCTACCATATCATCCCATAGCAAATCTGAAAGCAACATTGTTAATTCTCCAACTCTTCCTGCCAAACATAGACAATTGAATAAATGAAAATCACAATTGTGGGAAAGAAAGAGTGAGACTTGACAAAATTATACGAATATTTTGCCAATTTCACTACATTATCACTCTAGCATCCTATTGAGATCACCATATCGAGCAATCATCAATTTAGTCCCTGAAATAGTAGGGATAAGCCAATTTGATCTCTAAATTGACTAAATATCCAAAATGATTTCTGAAATTGAAAATCTCTAATCATATTAGCCTGTTTGTATTAGATTTTGGGTGTCCAAAATCAGTTCTACTGGAAGCAAGCAAGAAGGAGCTTCTAAAAAAATTGCCTCGTAACTTGTTATTTTGACACCGTTTGCTATTGTTATGGTGAAAAAACATCTAAGACACGGGCTCTTAGTCCCTCTAGGACAATTTCAGGGACTACACTGACCGACACAAAAAGACTAATATCATTAAGGATTTTTAAATTCATGAATCATTTTGGAATTTAATTAATTGTAGGGACTGAATTGCCTGATACCTACAATTTAAGGGACTAAATTGGTAATTCACTATAAGTATATCACTCAAAGGAACCAAGCATTGATTACAGTCAAAACTACGTATAATGAATGTTCATGCGATGCAATAATGAGAAGAAAGCATCAAAGGTTAAGGCTTCATGTCAAACAAGAACAGATAGACACAGATAATTACTGTCATTAACTTACCATCACCAATGGGTTGATCATCCCACAAGATGATAGGCAAAACAGGAAGCGTGCTTCCAACATACATCATTTCAACAGCAGCTTTAGCTTCCTCCACAGTCAGATTTTTAGTTGTTACACCTTTCAGAAGCCCTTGATCAACCAACTTTGGTGCCAATTCAAGAAGCCTTTTAGCAGTGCAACCACATAGGATATTATCAAAAACAGGCATGACAAGTTCCTTTTCTTGAGTTATAAAAGCAACATTCACATTTGGACCTTCAGCTATATAACCAGCCTCATCAATCCATATAGAAGCAAATGCTCCTTTCTCTTCAGCTTCCAATACTGAAAGGACATTAGGAAGATAATTCACATTTTTCATTGTGGCAAATAGAGGTGGCTTCATTGGTACATTGGAAGTAATCACTTTGACCCCTTCTTTGCATTGGGAAAAATCTTGGTCAATGACTACTGCATAGAATGCAGGTGTTGGACATCCTGCTGATGATAGCAAGAAATCCCCAGGACCTGCACTCAACCAGTATCTTAGAGTTCCTTTCTTGCATTTTGATACCGCAGTTAGTTGTATCAGAATGCTGCGAAGAGTTGACCGAGAAAAGGGAGAGGATATCTTTGCTTTGGAGGCTGATCTTAAGAAACGGTCAAGGTGAACATCCAACTCATAGAGGTATCTGGTGAGCACAAACAATATAAACACCAAGATCAGAGAAAAATATGTTTCAAATGCAAAAAGCAAAAAAAAATCCAAGTAAAACCTATTTTTGTTTCTTTTATTTTTTTTGATGAACCACTGTAATTAGGGATTTTGACTCCCCAGTGGTACACCGGAGTATTCTCACAAGCTTCAACCCTTTGGATCAGCTATGAGATTAATCCCTGATCGGTTGCTTGGAGCAAGGAATTAACCCTTGGTTTTCGCAACCTCTCAATTAGAGTAGTGTCTTTCACCCGGATTCGAATTTTCATTCTCCTCCTTATGGGGTCGAGATGCTTACCACTCGACCAACTCTTAGTTGGTATATGCTTTGTTACATGCATATCAAAGTATTTGGTTGTATGAAGAAAAATAAAAATTTAGCATTACCCATCTAAAATAATAGCTGTATCAAACACACCATGCCCTCTATGTACCATGTGATCATCAATGGGGATAACCATCATTGCTGGATCAAGTATGATACCTCCATATATGCTAGAATACATAGCTGGATATGGTTGTTTCTCCACTGAACTCCATGTTTGATGAAGCTTTTCTAGTAACTGAAGAATGCAAAGCCAATGAAAATTGCAAAGCTTAATGGATGATACAAAACCTCACCGGAATTGATGGTGACAGAAAATCTAATTTCAGTCCAAACAAAACAACTGCAAATTCTGAATTGGTTTCACACACACACACACACACACACACAGAGTAGGAACCATTTAACTTTACAATAATGTGTTGATTTTAGCAGTTACACAAAGAATTCAAGATGATACAAAAAGTGGGGCTTAAAAATCTCACCTCAGATGATGAAGAGAACACATGAACTCTAAAATCACTATCATTTTCAACCTCTGCAACACCCCAAGAAAGAAAACAGTTCAGTCAAAAACAGATACAATAAGAACATCATAGTCATACATTTATTAAACTAAAAGCTGAACTGATAAAGCACCAATCAAGTTTCAAAATTTTATTAGGATCACATAAACTGAGAGCAACCCAGAACTCCAACTCACTCACCAGGGGATTTTTGAGAGGACACACTGGACTCAGTGGGGTTCCCCATGGAGAAAAGGAGAAAGCCAAAATCACAAAAAGGTATATGCAGATAACTTTGTATACTTTGATCAGAGCTACAAAGGAAGAGAAGGAAGAGTGGTGGTGATATAATAACAACAATAATAATTAAAACAAGAACAACAAAGAGGAGTGTTTAAATTACTGTTTGTTTTGTTCGATTGTTTGTTTGTTTTAGACGGATTGAACTATTTGCTGTGTCTGCTTTCTGTGTTTGTTTAACGTTGTTATACAGTTGGCCACGATTGTCTTGCGTCATTGAAATTAAAATTACTGATATTGGAAGGAAGCTAACCTCATCTTTCTATCCACAGTCATCTTTGCTGATTTTTTATTCAAAAACTTTATTCTTATGTCATATTTTTACACTTTTTTATATATATATATATATATTTTTTTTGGTATTGTGATATATTCGTATTTTTACACTTTGACTTATACTCTGTAATGTTAAAAAAAATATTAACATTTATTCTATTGCCTATTTAAAATATTTAACTACACTAAAAATTCTTTAAATAAAATATAGAAAAAAAATCTCCCTGATTTTCTCACACCCGTAATGAGCACGGGTTCCATCTGCTAGTTAATTATAAAAAAATCACTTATAATTATATAAGTGTTAAAATTTAAAGCGGAAATATATTTTATCTTCATTTATTTTTTGCTACATTAGCTGACGAATTCAGATCCTCTCTTAAACCCTACCTCTCCTACCCTCTACACAAATATATCCCGACCCTGTGATTAATCTAACGGTCGCAGATTAAAAGAAAAAGCAATTTAAAAAAAAAGGCATAGCGCCAAAACGAAAATATTATCGCCGCCAAATCAGAACATGTGCACATAAATGTAACCTAAGTGAGGATGGAACATTTTGTGGCAAAAATATTCTCACTATGTCCTTCTCGGATTCGGCAAAATAATTCCTCGCAGTGCCCTTCGCGTTTGCTCAACTCAATTGATAGCACAGTATCTCGTTTTGGCACTGTGCCGCTTTGTTTTTAAATTGCTTTTTCTTTTAATCTGCGGCCATTAGATTAATCACATGATTAGGATATATTTGAATAGACAGTAGGAGAAGTAGGGTTTAGGAGAGGATCCGATCCCAGATATTTACTTGCTGCGAGCTCATCTCATTCTCCCTGCTTTCAAACTTCAAGTTCCAAGTTCCCCAATACACATTACCTGTTGCATATTCATTCATTGCAACTTTTTCACGGCTCCTCCTTTTCACCCTTTTTATTTTGCACTTACCACTAATGACCTTTATCATCTCAGGAGGATTAAGCTAAGTGACAATACATTGGATGGTTGTCGTGTAAAATTATAAGACCCGATATAAAATAAATCATTAAAAGAACTTCGAAAACAATATATTTAACATCAACTATATATAAAAAATATCTTCTTGTTTTCATGCCTATAATTTTAGGTGCATTTTGTTATTTTTTTTAATAACAAATGGGGGTTACAGCCCTAAACTACCTCGAGGAACAGGCTCCTCAATTGTCATCTTCTAAAACAATTCCTAAGAGAGGGAAAACATGATCAAAAGAAATCAAAGAATAACTAGTCGAATGGCCTCTTTGTGCTATAAGATCAGCACAATTATTAGCATCCCTACCTATATGCTGAATAGAAACTCTCCGATGAGTCTTCCTAATAAGAGCCAAAATATCTTGTAGAATGAATTTCAAGGATGGGTTAGTAGCTATGAAGGAGACACTTCTGGTTTTAGGCATGTCCCGTTTCGGACACCGACACCCGTACGACACGTTTTCGACACCTCATTTTGGTGTCCAATTAAAAAAAATGTTTTTGTAACGACCCGTTTCCGGACCGCTACCGAGCTCAATATACTGAGCTCGAGTTACCGAGCTCAACACACCGAGCTCAACATAAACCTGTATGAGATGTATTTTAAAACGAAACTCTTGTGCCTTTTAAAAAAGTACGGTCTATATATATTTTTTTTTATAAAACCAACTCGTGCACATCAGAGTAATTACAGCTTTTCGAAACATGGTGCAACTAAGACACAAGACTTAAATTCTAATAAAACATACATGCATAACATACATATATATATCACTCGAAATAAGAATGTATACAAAATACAAAGTAGCAAATGTATAAAGAAAATACACCTAAGGTATGACGACTTCAAAAGAGCAATCATACCCTGGGGGTACTTCCGGCAGACTCCCACGCAGGGGGCTGCTCCAAAAGTAAGACCACCAGTCTACCCTGAAACAACAAAACAACACTGCCCAAACTGGTCACGACCTCCGAACACAAAAGAAAAAGCGAAATGCAGTCCTCAGAAAAACAAACATCCAACAAACATAAACAATCACGACAGATAGAGGTCGTCACTCGGGTCCTCGTCGAGCTCCTCCTCGGCATCATCTATCGCCGAAGTTCCTGCGCCTCGACATCGCCTGGGTACCCGCCATGGATTGAAGCAACCACGGGAAAGGGTCACTTTCTCAACAATTCAAGATAAGCCCGGCATAAAGAAATAAGCAACACACTAATATATCTCAATCACCACACGTGACTCGGCCATCTCACTCTAGACTCGACACAACTCTTATTCCTAATATCGTCGGCGAGTCCATCCCCAAACCGACGTAATAGGTAAACGGCAGTCCAACCCCAAACCGATACCATGCATTAATCAGCGAGTCCAACCCCAAACCGATAATGCGACGCCTAGCCAATCCACCATAAACAAAAAGGGACCTAGCACCCTCGGTTATCCTGGTCCGGCTCAAAACGCCATACGACTCCCTAGCTCTCTCACTCGATGATTAGCTCGCCGCATGTCAAAGAGTAACACAACTTACTTGATCACATATCAAATAAAGAGAGCATGCTTAACATGAAGAAAACACAATTCGACATTTAAGCAAGAAAACATTCTGCATGAAGAAACGCACTGACAAAGAATACACCATTCACAACATATATTCAATCACATATCAAATACATGCAAAAACTCAATCATATCACAACATTCCAATCTCGACACCAATCAAGGAGTCCATACATAAATATAACAATAAAAATAAAGTCTTAATAATGTCTAAGAGTTGCCCTTACGCTAGCATACTACGAAAGTATTAATGTGAAGCGCCCTTACATAAGGACTTATAAAATAAAGCCTTAGAGATATCTAGGAGTTGCCCTTACCGAACTCCAAGTTAATGCTGCTCGACAACGACCTCGACACAGCTGTCTTCAAATGAGCTCGACAACGACTTCTCTTACTCGATCTCGACACGGTTGTCTTCAACGAGCTCGACAACGACTTCGACATCGCATCGCCCTCAATCGACCTCGACACGTACACTTCTCGATCGACCTCGACACGCGTCTGATTCTCGATCCGATTCCGCCGCTTCCACGCCCTTGGATTCGCTTTCCGTACACCTCGATTCGAAATCACACGATCTCTGGAAACAGACTTCCTAAAACAAACACAACTCGATTCGATCTATGGGTTCTAATACACTTAGCTCTCATCCCAAACTTAACCACAACCCGTAAAATATAAAACTCAAGAACTTGAATATATTTTTCCTCTAACACAAAGTTAGGGTTTTCGATCAAAAGTTCATGAAAAAGGTTATCTGATGCTTCAACAGATAGATCGACAACAACAACAACCAGAAGCAATAAACGAAAACAAGAAATCGAAACAAACCAAAAATGAAGAGTTTCTGGGCACTGCCGATTGCAGAAAAACAGAGGAAGAAAATTTGTTTTACAAGCCCAATTAATCGGTTAGAAAGATAGGTAATATCGTGAAGAAGAAAACCCATCAATTTGACATGATTTGGAAGCATAAAACTAGCTAAAAATGGAAGGAAGAAGTAGCGCTAAACAGTAACACGAAGAAGAGAAAATCTGTTTTTCCTTACCTCAGATGGTGGTCGAGATGGTGAGATATAGGTCGAGAAGATGATGATGAACAAAATTGATGAAGAAAATTTGTGCAGAATCTCGATGGAACTCAAGGTTTCGTCGATGGAAGTTTTTGGAGAAAAACAACGAAACTCAGAGCAGAAGGAAGGAAGAAGAAAGAAGAAAAGCGAAATGAGAAGCTGAGGGAATCGGTCGTGGTATACAGCTGGTGAGAGAAGGGGTATAATCGTAACTCCAGCTATAAGATGCCAATCCCATCAATCAATCTACCCGTCTAATCGTTCCTCTCATAATTACCCTCTACTCTGTCGGTCAACGGTCTAGACACGCGACGAGAACGGCAAGCCGACAATGTAATTATTACAAACAATATAATAATAACGTGAATAACGCTCGAAAGAATACGAGGTATCATCTCGACATGATGTCGACTAGGGTGCTCGTGTAAGCGCCGCAAGGCTCTAACACGAGTTAGTGCACGCGGCCTCCTCATTTCGATGCAGCGACTTCATCAACTCGACACGCGACCTCCTCATTTCGGCTGCCTAGTGCACGCAGCCTCCTCGGCTCGGCAAATGACCTCGATAACGATCTTGGCACGGGATCTCGACACAAGGTCTTGGTCGAGGTCTCGATCCGACGTCCTAATACGAGGTCGATCTCGCCCTCAGGTGTTACAATCTCTCCTCTAAAAAATTTCGTCCTCGAAATTGCAAATAAGATTCTTACCTCGGAAAAGTTCAGGTAATCCAGTCTTCATCTTCTCCTCCAGCTCCCAAGTTGCATCTCCCGCCTTCGATCCCACACAACTTTGACAAGTTGAATCTCTTTGTTCTCAGAATCGCTTGGCTTTCCGATTAACGATCCTTCTGGTAATGCTTGAAAGATAGGTCGCCCTTCGCTTGAATCACATCCGTTCGATGACATGAGAGGGTCGGAAACATACTTCCGTAATTGTGAGACGTGGAAGACGCCGTGGATGTTCGACAAGAATGGTGGCAAGGCAACTGATATGCCATCGACCAATACGACGAAGAATCGATAAGGTCCAATAAATTTAGGGTAAGTTTCTTGGATTTGATCGCTCGACCAACTCGATGAGTGGGAGTGACTCTAAGAAATACATGTTCTCCTTCCTCGAACTCGAGTGGTCGACGCCGTTGGTCCGCATAACTCTTACGTCGACTTTGAGATGTTCGCATCCGATCTCGATCAAACGGATCTTCTCGGTAGTCTGCTGGATCATATCTGGTCCTCTGACGATTCGCTCGCCGTCTGGTACCAACAAAGAGGCGTCGACATTTTCGTCCATACAGGCGCTTCAAAAGGTGCCATTCCAATACTCGCATGGAAGCTGTTATTGTAGGTGAACTCCACCAATGGTAAGACGTCGTCCCAACTTCCTCGGTGATCTAACGTACAAGCTCGCAACAAATCTTCAAGCGATTGGATCGTTCTCTCAGTCTGACCGTCAGTCTATGGATGATATGTCGAGCTAAGCCTGAGCTCGGTTCCCATCGCTCCTTGCAATTCCCTCCAAAAATGAGACGTGAACTTCGGATCTCGGTCCGACACGATCGAAGAGGGTATTCCATGAAGTCGTACTATCTCCGCGATGTAGATCTCGGTCGCCTTTTCCACGTTGTATGTCGACCTCACCGTAAGAAATGAGCGATTTGGTCAATCGGTCGACGATCACCCAAATCGAATCATTCTTCTTCTGCGTCTTCGCAAACCTACAACGAAGTCTATGGAAATACTATCCCATTTCCATACCGTACGCTGCGATTGTAGCATTCCCGCAGTCGTTGGTGCTCCACCTTCGCTCGACACGTTAAACACGGCTACGTGCTCGCCACTTGCTTCTTCATTCCGACCACCAAAATGCTTCTTCAAGTCTTGATACATCTTCGTAACTCCTGGATGAATACTAAAGTTGCTCTTATGCGCTTCGTCGAGAATAAACTTTCTCGGCTTCGGATACGTTAGGTACGCACACTCGGCCATTGCACCTCAAGATGTCGTCCGCTCGACGTGAAATTCGTCGCCTTCCCTTGCGCTATCAATCAATCTTCTCTTGCGTAAGCTCGTCATGAACTTGCCGGTCTCGGATCTCGCCCAACAATCTGTTAGAAATGGTAAGCATACCAAATCTCGGCTTCCCGGTGAAACTTCGACACTCAACTTCAAGTCTCGGAACTTCTCGAGCATCTCCAACTCCTTGATCATCATTACCGAGGTTAAAACGCTCTTCCCGCTCAATGCATCCGCTACTACGTTAGCCTTTACCGGATGGTATTCCAACGTAAAGTCGTAGTCCTTGAGAAATTACGTCCATCTACGCCGACGCATGTTGAGCTCTTTACGGTCGAACAGTACTTCAAGCTCTTGTGATCGCTGAAAGCGAAGAAGTGCTCCCATAAAGGTAGTGCCTCCATATCTTCGCCAAGAAAACTATCGGGCCGCCTCAAGTCGTGAGTAGGGTAGTTCTCTCGTGAATCTTAAGTCGCCTTGAAGCATACGCGACCACCTTCCGATGTTGCATCAAGACGCATCCCAATCCCTGGTGTGACGCATCACAATACACCTCGAAAGGCTCTTCGGGTTGAGGCAAAATCGGACAGCGCCGCCGCCAAAAGCTCCTTCGCCTTTGAAAATCGGCCGCACTCCTCGGCCCAGGCAAAGGTTGATCCTTCCTCGTCGATCGTGTAAGAGGCGTGACAATCTTCGAGAAACCTTCAATGAATCTTCGGTAATATCCTCGCTAAGCCGACAAAACTCCCGATCTCAGAATCGCTTTCTTGTTTCCACGCTAGCACCGCCTCAATCTTAGTTGGATCCACGGTATCCCTTCTTTGGAAATCACGTGACCAAGAAAATTCACCTCTTCAAGCCAAAATTCACACTTCGACAGGTTGGCATAGAGTTGCTTATCTCGTAATATCTGCAGATGCTCGACATAAGTGTTCTGCGTGCTCTTCTCGGTTCCTCGAGTAGATCGAGATGTCGCCGATGAACACTACAACAAACCGATCCAAGAACGAATGGAAAATCATGTTCATGTAGTCCATAAACACAGTTGGCGATTCGTCACTCCAAACGGCATCACCAAGTACTCGTAGTGACCGTATCTAGTCCTGAAAAGCTGTTTTGGCGACATCTTCCTCCTTCACGCGAATCGATGGTAGCCCGACTTCAAGTCTATCTTG
This sequence comes from Calophaca sinica, assembly GCA_037113605.1. Taxonomy (NCBI): domain Eukaryota; kingdom Viridiplantae; phylum Streptophyta; class Magnoliopsida; order Fabales; family Fabaceae; genus Calophaca; species Calophaca sinica. The sequence continues at coordinate 110,389,433 of CM073732.1, read as the reverse complement.
GAAAAGATCGCCGCCCACGGTTGATCCATCAAGTCGTCAATACATGGTAACGGATAACGGTTCTTCACAAGAACCTTGTTGAGCTCGCGATAGTCCACGCACGCCTTGATCGTCCATCCTTCTTCTTAACCAACAACACCGAGCTCCCCACGGTGACACGCTCGGTCGTATGAATTGCTTTGACTCCAAGTGTTCGATCCGGGACTTCACTCTTTCATCTCGGCAGAGACATCCTGTATGGCGCTTTGGAAATCGGTCTGTTCCTCGAATCGGTCGATGGAGAACTCGACCTCTCGTCTTGGTGGTAACCCTGGCACGTCTTGAAAACGTCCTCAAAGTCACACACCACCGAACATTCTTCACGTCGATCTGCTGAAAACTTCCGAACTAGCCGGATACATGTATTCCCTAGTTCCTTCTTTCAAAGAAACTCCAATACGTTCGCGTAAAGATAATTGGAGACTCCAAGGTCCTGGAAAAATTACAGCTTTACGGCACAGTCCAAAGGACATGGTGGTGTGACAACCAATCCATCCCGAGGATGACATCTAAGCCCTTAAGAGGCAAACAAACCAAATTGACCACAAACTTTCTACTCACGAATAACCACTACACAATTAAGACATGCAAGGTTTGTGACTAAGGTTTTAGCGGTGGGGTTGTAACTACTAATTTAAACGGTAAAGCGATCCACAATCAAGTTCAAATGGTTCACACAATCAGAAGAAATAAAGGAATGGGTTGCACCCGAATCAAAAAGAACGGATAAAGATTTACCCTCGATCTCACATTCACCTTCGATAAGATCTTCACTGCTCCTTCCTCGCCACTCATGCAGAAAACTCTGCCTTTAGCTACCTGACGCTTCCCTTTGGCCTTTGCCGCAAGCATCGTCGGTTCAGCTTTAGGTGTAGGACAATCCTTGGCAAAATGCCCTGGCTTCTTGCAGTTGTAGCACACCCCCTCCTTCTGAGTACAGTTATTGGCGTAATGTCCCGTCTTTCCACAACGGAAACAAGTCACCTCGACACCGGTCTGTCCTCCGCTTCTCGGTACCTGGGTCATCGGACGATATTGTCCCCTGTTGTCGTTCCCCTGAGGTCGGTCGTAAGGCTTCTTCTGCAGTTGTTTTCCTTTCTGTGCGAATCTCTGCCCCGCACTCTGGGGTCTCACCGGTCCGCCTACAACAGTCTTCTTCTTGTGGCTCCTCACTCCTTCTACCTCGACACGCCGATCAATCGGCTCTTGGAGGTTTCGGATCCTCAACGACACCATCGACTTGAATGTCGAATCTCAATCCCCGTTGGAATCTCTCACTTAACCATCTCTGGTCAACTCGATCACGGAATGGACTGAAATACCTCGCCAACGACTCGAACTTGGCCGCATACTCGGACACTGTCGAGTTGCCTTGCTGCAATTGAAGAAATTCTTGCTCCTTCTCGGCTCGTGCAGTATCTGGGAAGTACTTGTCCAAGAACCTTTCACGAAAAAGTTCCCAGGTCATCTCGCGACGTTCTGCTATAAATGTTTGCTTCACTCCTCTCCACCAATACTCTGCGTCTCCTAGCAGTAAGTAGGTGGCATAGTCGACCTTCACGTTGTCCGGGCAATGAAGTGCCTCAAAGATCTTCTCGATCTCTTGCATCCAAAGATCAGCTTTATCCGGATTTGGCTCACCATAGAACTTCGGTGGATCATGCTTCCTAAAGTCGGCCAATCCTCTAGCTTCAGCATTTCGTTCTGCTCGTTGCTGTTGCTGCAAGTTCTGCTGAGTTAACGCTGCCGTCTGTTGAGCCATCGCGTTAGCCTGTTGAGTTGCAGCAGCTGATTGTTGAGCCATGGCTGCCGCCATCTCGGTCATAGCTTGAATTGCTCGTTCCATGTCGACGTTCTCGGTTGCAGCTGTCGTATTCCTACGAGGTGGCATTAGATTCCACAAAGTTCAAAACCCTGTCAGAATCTCACAACAAGGATGTGTTAAAACACACTGCTTCAATCAAGAAACAGTTCAAACAATTTCTCAAGCAATAAGTGCTTCACTTAATCAAACAGCAATCAACATATTACAACTAGGTACCCAACACACATAGCCCGACATAGTGACCAGTCCAAATTCCTATGCACAGCTCGGTCAGAACCGAACTGCTCTGATACCAACAATGTAACGACCCGTTTCCGGACCGCTACCGAGCTCAATATACCGAGCTCGAGTTACCGAGCTCAACACACCGAGCTCAACATAAACCTGTATGAGATGTATTTTAAAACGAAACTCTTGTGCCTTTTAAAAAAGTACGGTCTATATATATATATATATATTTTTATAAAACCAACTCGTGCACATCAGAGTAATTACAGCTTTTCGAAACATGGTGCAACTAAGACACAAGACTTAAATTCTAATAAAACATACATGCATAACATACATATATATATATATCACTCGAAATAAGAATGTATACAAAATACAAAGTAGCAAATGTATAAAGAAAATACACCTAAGGTATGACGACTTCAAAAGAGCAATCATACCCTGGGGGTACTTCCGGCAGACTCCCACGCAGTGGGTCAAGCCTCCAAAAGTAAGACCACCAGTCTACCCTGAAACAACAAAACAACACTGCCCAAACTGGTCACGACCTCCGAACACAAAAGAAAAACGAAGTACAGTCCTCAGAAAAACAAACATCCAACAAACATAAACAATCACGACAGATAGAGGTCGTCACTCGGGTCCTCGTCGAGCTCCTCCTCGGCATCATCTACTGTCGAGTTCCCTGCGCCCTCGACATCGCCTGGGTAACCGTCATGGATTGAAGGTACCACGGGAAAGGGTCAACTTCTCAACAATACAAGATAAGCACGGCATAAAGAAATAAGCAACACAATAATATATCTCAATCACCACACGTGACTCGACCATCTCACTCTAGACTCGACACAACTCTTATTCCGGAATATCGTCAGCAGGTCCATCCCCAAACTGACGTAATAGGTAAACGGCAGGTCCAACCCCAAACCGATACCATGCATTAATCAGCAGGGCCAACCCCAAACCGATAAAGCGCCGCCTAGCCAATCCACCACAAACAAAAAGGGACCTAGCACCCTCGGTTATCCTGGTCCGGCTCAACACCGTCATACGACTCCCTAGCTCTCTCACTCGATGATTAGCTCGCCGCATGTCAAAGAGTAACACAACTTACTTGATCACATATCAAATAAAGAGAGCATGCTTAACATGAAGAAAACACAATTCGACATTTAAGCAATAAAACATTCTGCATGAAGAAACGCAATTCGACAGCAATACACCATTCACAACATATATTCAATCACATATCAAATACATGCAAAAACTCAATCATATCACAACATTCCAATCTCGACACCAATCAAGGAGTCCATACATAAATATAACAATAAAAATAAAGTCTTAATAATGTCTAAGAGTTGCCCTTACGCTAGCATACTACGAAAGTATTAATGTGAAGCGCCCTTACATAAGGACTTATAAAATAAAGCCTTAGAGATATCTAGGAGTTGCCCCTTACCGAACTCCAAGTTAATCTTTGCCGACAACGACCTCGACACGGTGTCTTCAAATGAGCTCGACAACGACTTCTCTTACTCGATCTCGACACCGGTTGTCTTCAACGAGCTCGACAACGACTTCGACACGCATCGCCCTCAATCGACCTCGACACGCATTACACTTCTCGGTCGACCTCGACACGCGTCAGTTCTCGATCCGATTCCACGCTTCCACGTCCTTGGATTCGTTTCCCGTGTACACCTCGATTCGAAATCACACGATCTCGGAAAGCAGACTTCCTAAAACAAACACAACTCGCTCGATCTATGGGTTCTAATACACTTAGCTCTCATCCCAAACTTAACCACAACCCGGAAAATATAAAACTCAAGAACTTGAATATATTTTTCCTCTAACACAAAGTTAGGGTTTTCGATCAAAAGTTCATGAAAAAGGTTATCCGATGCTTCAATGTATAGATCGACAACAACAACAACCGAAGCAATAAACGAAAAACAAGAAATCGAAATAAACCAAAAATGAAGAGTTTCGGCAATCGCCGATTGCGTAAAAACAGAGGAAGAAAATTTGTTTTACAAGCCCAATTAATCGGTTAGAAAGATAGGTAATATCGTGAAGAAGAAAACCCATCAATTTGACATGATTTGGAAGCATAAAACTAGCTAAAAATGGAAGGAAGAAGTAGCGCTAAACAGTAACACGAAGAAGAGAAAATCTGTTTTTCCTTACCTCAGATGGTGGTCGAGATGGTGAGATATAGGTCGAGAAGATGATGATGAACAAAATTGATGAAGAAAATTTGTGCAGAATCTCGATGGAACTCAAGGTTTCGTCGATGGAAGTTTTTGGAGAAAAACAACGAAACTCAGAGCAGAAGGAAGGAAGAAGAAAGAAGAAAACCGAAATGAGAAGCTGAGGGAATCGGTCGTGGTATACAGCTGGTGAGAGAAGGGGTATAATCGTAACTCCAGCTATAAGATGCCAATCCCATCAATCAATCTACCCGTCTAATCGTTCCTCTCATAATTACCCTCTACTCTGTCGGTCAACGGTCTAGACACGCGACGAGAACGGCAAGCCGACAATGTAATTATTACAAACAATATAATAATAACGCTGAATAACGTTCGAAAGAATACGAGGTATCATCTCGACATGATGTCGACTAGGGTGCTCGTGTAAGCGCACAAGGCTCTAACACGAGTTCGTGCACGCGGCCTCCTCAGCTCGGTACGCGACTTCATCAACTCGACACGCGACCTCCTCAGCTCAGCAGCTAGTGCACGCAGTCTCCTCAGCTCGGCAAATGACCTCGGTAAACGATCTTGGCACGGGATCTCGACACAAGGTCTTGGTCGAGGTCTCGATCCGACGTCCTAATACGAGGTCGATCTCGTCCTCAGGTGTTACAGTTTTCGTAGTGACACATTTCTGACACAGATAGGACACCAATTTGGTGGGAAGAGACATCCGCATAAGCAAGTTTTTTAACATACACAAGTCATAACGCATGTTCAGCTTCTCCAGTCTTCCTTGTTCTCTTCCATTCCCGGATTCCCTATTCGGTTGATGTCTCCCTCCCTCTTGATCTTCTCCGTTCACAGTAGATGTCTCCCTCCCTATCAATGCTTCGTTCGCGGTGACATCTTCACTCCATCTCATCCATGTCTCCATTCCCTTCGCAATCGAATTCCGCTCTTAGTCCTTCGCTCCAATCTCTACTTCATCATTGATTATCAATTTAGATCTTTTATAAATGATACTCGTATTTTATTTTATATTATATATTTGTACATATGTTTACTTATATATGTATCGGTGTTGGCGTCCTATATTTTGGACATTATTGGTATCTATGTGTATCCGTGTCCGTGTCGTGTTCGGTATCCGTGCTTCATAGGTTAGTAGCATATCCCTTCTTAACCATGTCTACCACAACAAAGTAATCAATCTCGACCATTATCCATTTCATAAACAGCACGAGTCACCTGCAGACCAGAAACAAATGACCATAACTCAGACCATATGGCATTACAGGAGCTAACCTTATAGTAAAATCCCTTAATAAAGGATCTTTATTCATCCCTCAGCAGTCTACCACAAGCTGCACTTCCCTCTTTATAATAATAGAAGCCATCAACATTGAGTTTAATGCATCCTGGTGGTGGCTTTTGCCACTTATTCAAACTGTTAGAGCTACCCGAATCATGAGACCCCGGAAGTTGTATTCACCTAATCCAGTGTTACTTTAAAATATTAACATGTTTATATCTTTCCAACGAGCCAAGTTACAACCAAAATAAGTAGGTCACTTCCAAGTGATCCTTCCCACATTCTGAGTAGATATATTCCAATCAATCCAAGCATGGAATCCTAAACTCAAAAACTTGCTCCCATGATCTAGATGTATGATCCTATTCCACAAAGCTTGAGTTTCTTCACAATCCCTTAAAACATGCATAACTGTCTCAGGGTAATCATAGCATCGAGGACACAGAATCAGCTGTCATGTCGGCATTATCTCTTCATTAGTGAGTAACTTGCCATGTGTTACTTTCCACAAAAAAGATATGATTCGTGTAGGGTGTTTTCACTTCCAAACTAATTTAAAGATCAAATTAGGAGCATCATTGTTCTAAAGTAGAACTCAGAGGATGGCCGGAATGAAGCAGTGCGGCGGTGCTCGCAGTGGTTGATGATGGCGTGCGGTGGTGGTGTTCCTGCAAGGACTCCGATGCCTAAGTTAGTTTAGGTAGGAGGTGAGGTAAGCAGGAGAATGAATCAAATCATCCCTGGATCGTGACGGAGATCCCTTTTATAGTGGTTGGAGATGGTTATTGAGATGTAACCGCTCCCGTGAGATCCGGGGTACCGTCGGATCTATGCCAGGCTGTGATGAGCTGGCGCAAAGATCTGAGGACCGTTGGAGCTGCCAGGTCGACATGGCTCCGAAGTGGGGCAGCCAACTGCACGCGATACTGGGCCTTCAGCGAGCGTTTTGCTGGATTGGGCCTTGGCCCAGTCCGGAACAGTTGTCCCCCAAGTTGGTAGCTCGAGTGTTGAGGTGGTGACTTGTAGATGTTTGCTTTCCGGGTGATGTCGACATTCGGTACTTCTTTTTGGAGAGGAATAATGCTCGTTGTCTTGTTCGAAGAGAGGGAGCTGAACCGCTTCCAAGCCCTAGGCGCGTGAGCGTTGGATTTGAAATTCAAACTGTCGCTTCAGCCGCCCTTGGGACTTAGAGCGCCGCGTTGTTTCGAGGTGGGTCATCATTGCCCTGTGTCCAAGTTAAACAGGTGCGACGTGTCATTGATCAACGGTGAAAGGAGAAGAAAGGTCACGTCGCTTAGATCAGATCAACGGTGAGAGGAGAAGAAAGGTCACATCATTTCGATCAGACTTGGGGTTTATAAATAATCATTCCCCTTTTCACTTTTTTACTTTCGCTCGTTCTGCAAAGCCTCTGAAAGACTCTTCTGCTTCACCCTTCCTTCTTCTTCTTCCCTGGTGATTCTTCGAGTGTTCTCTAGTTCATTCCTCTCTCCAGTGGTTCGTTTGTCCAACTGTTCGTGCTTGCTCGCGTTCTGTTTCTTCGATTTCCCTGCGAACTTCGTCATTTACAGGTAAATCTCTCTTCCTCTTCTCTGCTTTTTCTTTCGTTGTTTCGAAATGGGTAGCAATATGAGGTTTCTTTCGAAAGAATGATCGTCTTCTTCTTCTGTTTCTGGATTTTCCACCTCCTCTTCTCCCGGTGGCCCTTCGGAAGGGAGGAGCGATATCGCTGATAGTGGTGGCTCATTGCCGAGCTCTCGGGAGGAAATTTCTCCCCCCGTAATCTGTACCCCTCTGGGGCTTTTCGTCGAAGATTACGAGGGTAAGAAAGTGTCCCCGGTGGATCCCGCAGAAATCCAACGTCTTTCCTTAAAATTACAGAAGTTTTTCGGGCGGACCTTTACTGAGAGAGAAGTAGGAGAGTGGTTGATAAGTATAGATAAAAATCGACCTTTTTTTCATGATAGCACTTTGGCTAGGTTGGAAATGGGTAAAAAGTTGCTTCAGAGGGATGATTATCACTTGCCCCCAAATGCTGAAGATTTTGGTTGGGTTGCAGAGGGTGCACTATGTACTCGCTCCCTTTACTAGTCAAAAGAAAGTTTTTCACTCCTATTAGGGTCTCTTGATGTTGCGAATGGGGTTGGTAACTTCGAAAACTGGAGTTTGGGTCGACCTATACTGGACATTCGGATCTGTTCGTACTCGTCTAATATCTTGATGTTTATGTACGAGGTCCTTTTTAAAGACTTAGGTTTCAGGCTGCCTTTTTCTACTTTCGAGGTGGCAGTTTTACACTATTTGGAGGTCGCTCCTTCACAGTTACAGCCACATGCTTGGGCGTTTGTTAGGGTTTTTCAGCTATTGTGCCCCTATTTGAAAATTAAACCACTGCTCGAGACGTTTTTCACCATCTTTTCCCCTCTGTGGACTGAAGCGGACTCGACGAAACGCCAAGGCTAGGTGTCGCTGAAACAAAATGGGAAAGTTTTTGAATTTTTCTCAGAGTCCCATCGTGGCTTTAAGTTAAGGTACTTTATTGTGGAGGCCATCAGTGTAACTGCTATGGAGAACGTCTGTGTTCCCGTGGAAGCGTTGGACGAGAAGGGGCAAGTGTTTAAAGACTGGCAAGAACGATTTCCATTATGTTGGATCGACAAGCATTTTCAGTATCAGAAGAGTGAATTTACTTATAAGCTCGAGGAACTGGACGACAACGCACGGTTCGGCTTGAAGCGAATTCGTGGGTTTGTCGAGAAGCTCAAGCCTCGATAATACGTGAACAAGAAAGGAGAGATTGTCTCTGAAAAAAGATACATCGACACCCGTCGCCTTCTCAAATGCAAAACTCCGGAAGAAGCTAGTGTGTGCTTAGGTAATCTTGTAGAAATTTTTTGCGTTCATGGTTTTCCACTTATCTCTCTAACTCACTTTGTTTCTGCAGATTCGATGGCGACTTCGGCTTATTTGGCGAGCTTGAAGAGGAGGGCTTCTGCTGAAAGGACTCCTTCTCTCGTGGTTAGAGAAGGTTCCGGCCAAAGTACTCATGTCCTCACTCCGTCTTCTGGAGCCTCGCCTTTTCAAGTTGTTGGGCCTGAGGTTTCTTCAGGTCGAGATCAGGGTGCTGCAGTCCGAGCTCAGGCTGCTGCTCCAACTGTGGCAGCGAAGGATGTCGAAGATGTGTCCTCGGGCACTAAGCGAGTTCTCGCTCAGGCCACTGAAGAGCCTGTTGCTAAGAAGATGAAGCCTCCCCATCCGCTAAAGACCTCGGCTCCTGCGCCGACAATTAAAGCGGGAAGTAAACCGAGCAAAGGGAAAGAAGTAGTTTCGTCCCCCGGCGAGGTCCCGCCAGTTTGGTCTCGCTACGAGTTGGTGAACGCAAATGAAGTTGGAAGGTTGGTTCCTCTTTCTGATGAAGCTTATTTCAACGAACTTTCCGAAAGTGCCAAGGAAAGTTTATTCTTTGAGAACATGACTCATAAGCTACGTGACCTGGTAGTTTCCAAGTGGATGTTTGAGAAGAACAGGCACTTGGAAGTCGAGCTCGAAGGCCTCCGCAAAGCCAAGTCTGAGTTCGACACGAAGATCAAGTCGTTGGAGAGGCTCGAAGTCGACCTTCGGGCACAGTTGGGGTCTGCCAGGAAGGAGACCACTAAGGTTAAGGGCGAAGTGACTAAACTGACGAAGGAGCTCGAAGGTCTTTCTTTTGAGAAGGAGAAATGGATTGGAGAGCGAGAAGGGCTCTTGCTCAGGATCAAAGATCTCGTTAAATCTGAAGAGAGTTTGAAGTTGGATATTCTCGAGTCTCAACGCAAGGTGGAGGGTTTAAGCACTGAGAACGAACAACTTTCAAAGGAGACCCAAGAAGTCCCCAAGCTTTCTGAAGAGGTTCGGGCTTTGACGGATGAGAAGGTAGAGTTAGAAAAGTTGCTCGCGAATGTTGGGGATAAGTTGTATGGCAATGCCATCGCCCAGATTCGGCTCCTTAATCCGGGTCTCGTCTTCGTCACCAAGGGCATGACCCCTGATGGGGTAGTCGTGGGGAGCTCGATCTTAGATGGCCAAACAAAGGAAGTTATTCTTACTATGCCTACTCCGTCTTCTAAAGTAGCTCTTCCCTCGGCTTCCGAGGTGCTTCCTCCTTTGACTTCTGACGTGGCTGCGCCTTCCAAGTCTTAGGATTTTTGTTTGTATTTGTCGTTTATTTCGATTTCGCTGTCTTTGTGATGAACAAAACATTTGTAATGATCAAGTAATTTTAACTTAGCAGAAATGTTTACCTTATTTATTTTGTTTTTTGTTTGTTTGGAACCTCGTTATTCAAGAAGGTTTATCCATTTGACGATGTCCGCTACTCTGCTGGCCAGGCAGAAAGCGAGATCGTTTCGAAATGCTTGTGCACTCGGGCGCGAGGCTTATTTGGAAATGCTCACGTACTCAGGCGCGAGGCTCGTTTGACAACACTCGCGGTATACTCACGAGGTCGTTTTGCTCGTGTGCTCAGGCGTGGGGCTTGTTCGAAGATGCTCACGCACTCGGGCGCGAGGCTTGTTTGAACGCACGTGTTATCTGCACGAGTTTGTTTAGGTACACGGTTCATACTTGCGTTACTTTGAATGCACTTTATTGCTTTGACTACTCGCATAATTTGAACACCTTTGTGCCCTTCATAGTTCATTACACTTGTACTTAGCTAAAATATTTCTTCAACTTAGATGTGTTCCAAGTCCTTTGAATTGCTTGACCCTGCAACGTTTCGAGGTTGTAGGCACCAGTACCGGTCCTTGTGGTGATTCGATAAGGGCCTTCCCAATTGGGCGCAAGTTTTCCTTGTGAGGAATTCTTTAAACCGACGTCAGCTCGTCGAAGGACGAGATCGCCAGGCACGAACTCCCTTGGAACGACGTTTCGATTGTACCTTGCTGCGATTTTTTGTTTGACTGCGACCTTGTTGAGGGCTGTGAGCTCTCGACATTCATCCAGGAGGTCGAGTTCTTCTCTCAGGCTTTGAAAGTTGTTGATACTTTGTTGGGGATGCGAAGTTCTCCAACTCAGCTCTCCGATCTCAACAGGAATTACGGCTTCAGTCCCATATGTGAGACGAAAAGGTGACTCTCCTGTCATCGAATGTGGAGTTGTGTGATATGCCCAGAGTACTCAGGGAAGTTCTTCCGCCTAGTTTCCCTTTGCTTCATCTAGCCTTCGTTTCGAGCCTCGGAGAATAACCTGGTTGGCGGCCTCAGCTTGACCGTTTGTTTGGGGGTGTTCTACCAAGGTGAAGTGTTGTTTGATTCATAGGTCCTCAAGGGTCTTATGGAAACCTCGATCAGCAAACTGAGTTCCGTTGTCGGTGACGACGACCTCAGGAATTCCGAACCTTGTCAGGATATATCTTTTGAAGAGCTTGATCAAATTCTTCGCGGTTATTTTTGCCAGGGGTTTCGCTTCTACCCATTTGGTGAATTAATCTATCGCTACAGCTAAATACTTCACTTGTCCAGGAGCCATTGGAAATGGTCCAAGAATGTCGATGCCCCACCATGCGAAGGGCCATGGGACAGAAAGGGATGTCAGCTCTGCTGGAGGAGCTAAATGAAGGTCACCGTGTCTTTGGCACTTATCGCATTTCTTAACGAACAACCTTGCATCTGCATCCGTTGATGGCCAATAGTAACCTGCTCGAAGGACTTTCTTCGCGAGGGAATGTACTCCGAGATGTTGTCCACATATCCCTTCATGCACTTCGGCCAGTGCGTAATGGGCTTTGGTGTCGTCAAGACGCTTTAACAGGGGAGTAAAGAACCCTCTTCGGTACAAAATACCCTCGATAATGGAGTAGGAACACGCTTTCTTTCGAATTTTGGCAGCCTCTTTTTCGTCTCTAGGGAGCTCACCAAGCTGAATATATTTCTGAATGGGCGTCATCCAGTTATCCGCTATGCTGGTAACGTCATCAACACTTGCATGGGAAATAGCAAAGCAAAATTTCGGAAGAAACTTCGGCACTTCGATGGGTGTCGTGTCGACGGTCATAGTTATACTCGGCTTGGCCAGTGTTTCCTGTATCACAGACCTGTTGTTCCCCGAGGTTCGCATGCTTGCGAGTTTTGACAAAATGTCTACTCGGGTGTTCTGTTCTCTCGGTACGTGTGTAATCTCGGCTGCAACAAAGCCATTCATCTTTTGTTTTACCAACGTGAGGTATTTTTGGAGGAGGGGATCTTTAGCCTGGTATTCCCCTTTGATCTGGGATACCACTAACTGGGAATCAGTTTTGAGTTTAACTTTCTCAACACCGAAGTCCCGAGCTAATGTAATTCCTGCTAGACATGCTTCATATTCTGCTTGATTGTTTGAGGTAGGGAATGTGAATCCCAAGGAGAACTCGATGATCAGCCCGTCGTCGTTCTCGAGCAACAATCCAGCGCCACTACCCTTGGCATTAGACGATCCGTCAACGTGAACAGTCCACTTGGAGCAAGGTTCTGTGGGTCCTGGAGTCATCTCAGCAATAAAATCTGCCAAACATTGAGCTATGATGGCTTGTCACGCTTCGTAAGTAACCTCGAATTCGGATAACTCAATCGACCGTTTGATCATACGTCCTACCAAGTCAGGCTTGTGTAAGATCTGTTTGATGGGTTGGTCTGTCCGAACTACTATGGGATGTGCTAAGAAATACTATCTCAACCGTCGAGCTGCGACCATTAAACCTAACGTGACCTTCTCGATTTTCTGATATCCCAGTTCAGGGCCCTGAAATGCTTTGCTCACAAAATAAACGGGTTTTTATCCCCCATCTGCTTCGCGGACGAGGACGACACTGAGAGCTTCATCCGCTACTGCCAAATAAAGATAAAGGACCTCCCATAGGGACGGTCTTATCAAGACTGGTGGTTGAGACAGAATACGCTTCAGTTGCGTCAGAGCTTCTTCGTATTCGGGCGACCATTCACTTTTTGAGTAGGCGGAAGAAGGGCAACGCGCGTTGAGCTGATTTCGAAATGAATCTTGTCAACGAGGCGAGCATTCCAGTGAGCTGCTGGATGTTTTTCTTTGACGATGGTTGTTGCATTTCGGTAACGGCACGACATTTGTCGGGGTTTGCTTCAATTCCTCTCTCGATCAGGTAAAAACCGAGGAATTTTCCAGCTCGTACCCCGAAAGTACATTTTTTGGGGTTTAATCGCATGTTGTGGCGTCGGACTTCGTGAAAAACCTCTTTTAGGTCGATGACATGATCGACCTCTTTCGATGTTTTCACGATCATGTCGTCCATGTATACCTCAAGCATTTTTCCAATATGGTTTTTAACACTTTGTTCATCATGCGCTGATAAGTGGCTCCAGCATTCTTGAGGCCAAAAGGCATTACTTTGTAGCAGAAGTTGCCTTTGTCGGTCATGAATGCGGTTTTTTCTTGATCGGCAGGATGCATCGGGATCTGGTTATTACCAGAGTATGCGTCCATGAAAGAAAGCAATTGAAAACCGGAGGAATTGTTGACAAGTTTGTCGATATTAGGTAGGGGATAGGCGTCCTTGGGGCACGCCTTGTTAAGATCGGTGTAATTAACACACATGCGCCATTTTCCATTAGACTTTTTAACTAGTACAACGTTAGAAAGCCATGTAGTATACTTTATCTCCCTAATAAACTCGGCTTTAAGAAGGCCATCGACAGCTTTGGCTGCAGCTTCAGCTTTCTCAGGAGCTTGCTTGTGATGCCTCTGAGCCACCCACCGGGCTTTGGAGTCAAGAGCAAGTTGATGGCAGGCAATGTCAGGGGAGATGCCTGGCATGTCGACAGCAGTCCAAGCAAAGAGGTCTGCATTGGACTTCAGGCACTCTGTCAACTGCAGTCTAACCTTCTCGGGGAGGTCAACACCGAGCTTCACGGTCTTCTTAGGGTTATCACCTAATTGAACTCGGATAAACTCGCCATCAGGTACTGGTCTTTTGATCTTCTGCTGGAGTTCGCGTGCTAGGGGATCGTCCTCTTGGACTTCGTCTTCGACTTCAATCCTGGAATCAAAATCAGTAAGGTTGACTTCTGCAGCAGCTTTTGTATGAACGTGTTTCTTGGCAGATGGAGGTTGTTTCTCCTCTCCTGGCTCGTCGACTTTCAAAGACAGGAGATAACATTTCCTTGCAGCTTCGAGGTCGGTTTCCACAGTGACGATTTTGTTGTCATCACTGTGGAAACGCATTTTTAAATGGACTGTCGAGGTCACCGCTCCGAGCTCCCCTTAGGTTGGGCGTCCAATGATACAGTTGTAAACAGACTTGCATGGAAGTACAATGAACTGAACTTTGACAGTTTTGGAGGCTGGTTGTTCGCCAAAAGTCACTATCAATTCCACATAGCCCAACAGCTTTGTTTTGGAACCATTGAAACCAGTCAGATCAGACCCCGGGTATGGTACGAGGTCTTTCTCAGGCAGTTTCAAGGTTTTAAACAGTTCGTGGAAAATGATATCCGCCGAGCTCTCCTGGTCTATCAGTATTCTTCGGACGTCAAAGTTGGCCATGTAAGCTTTGACCAACAGGGGAATCAGATAATTCGGCTTCCCGTTCACCAAGTCTTCGTCGTAAAAGGCGAGGGGTGGTCTTCCCTTGTGCCTGCTGGCTGGGGGAAAAACAGTGGAAACTGACATTGTCTCTCGCAGCTTTCGCTTTGCTGAACTGATGCTCGTACCTCCTTTGTCGGAAATACCCCCAGATATTACTAGGGCGACTGGGGGAGGTCGAGGTCTTTCTTTGCTTTCCTCAGATTCTCGACCTGCCTCGTCGAGTTGTGCTGCTGAAGCTGATTATTTCTTTTTAGATCGGGGGGATCTGGACCTGGACCTCCTGTTACAAGATCTTGGCTTTGCTTTTACAAACCTCGACAATTTTCCCTTCTGGATCAATTGTTCAATGACGTCTTTCAAGTGGAAGCAATCATCAGTGTCGTGTCTGGCACACTTATGAAAATGACATATTTTGACTTGTCGGCATTCGGCTTCTCTTTCCCCTTCAGTGGGAACTTGATTCCAGCATCTCTGAACTCAGTATTCGCGCATTCATTTAGTATGTGTGTTCGTGTGGTGTTTAGGGGAGTATATTCGTCGTACCTTTTCAATAGAGCTCGGTTTTCTTTATCTCTGCGCGATTTTTCTTCGCGCTGTCCGCCAGCTTTCTCTTGGGGTTTGTTTTTTACTTTCGATGCCATCAGCTTTTCTTCAAAGTTCATGTATTTCTGAGCTCGTTTGAGGAAGTCGTTCAGAGTTTTTGGTTTGTTGACACCAATATTAACACTGAACAGACTGCCTTCCACCAAGCCTTGCTCCAGCAAAAATAACTTCATCTCATCAGAGCATTTGTTCACAAAAATTGCTTCCTTATTGAAACGCTCGATGTACTCTCTGATTGGTTTGTCTTTCCTTTGTCTAATCGCAGAGAGTGCTTCTGTCGACTTCGGTTGTAATTTAGATGCGGTGAAGTGAGCAGAAAATATATCAGTGAGCCCGACCCAGGAGTCTATGGAGTTTCTCTTGAGGGTCTGGAACCAAGACAAAGCCGCCTTCTTCAAGGTAAGGGGGAAAATCCTGCATTTGACGGGTCCTTGGGCACCTCGGTAGTCCATGACGGTGTCAAAACAACCGACGTGCTCATCTGGATCAGTAGTGCCATCGTATGAGTCCAAAGCTGGCGGTTTCTGAAGATGCTTTAGGATCGGAAACTTCACGATCTTGGAGGTGAAAGGACCAAAAGTCTCGCGTGTGTCGCTCTCTTCATCACTCTGCAGAGAAGTGGATGAAAGCGAGTGAGCACGGCGGCGACGAGAAGTGTGATCAGGTGACTTCGCTCGGTGCCGCGAGGCAGTGGCGGCCCTTCGAGGTGGCGTGTCACTGCTCGCAGTCGTGCTTCTGTGACGGGAAGAGTAACTTGGAGAGTGGCGGCGACGCGATGGAGAGCGTCTCGCCTCAGGCCCCGAGGATAGGTTGTTTGGCGAAACTCTTTCACGTAGCATTTTTTCATTTCTACTTCTGGCGCGAGAAGAGCGAATTTGAGATCTGTGACGGCGTGGCGGAGAGCGACTGAACAATTTGCTGCGGCAGAGTGCGGTATGTGGAGATCGGCGCGGAGTTGTGCCCCGGCAGCGACGATGAACGAAACGGCGAGTCTCGGACTCTCTAGATTGCTGAGGTGGCTGAGAATTCTGATCCTGTCTGTTTTCGATTTGCGTAGCTACGCGAACCGAAATTTCTTTCTATTGATTCTCCATGCGATCGAGGCGTTGATTCTGAATCTGCATCGCTTCCGTGTGGCTTCGCACAAACTCTCGAAACTCGTGGAGGAGGAAGGCTGCGGTAGGAGCGGTTTCGCCTGTCTCAGTTGTTGCCGGAGCAGTGATGAGTAGAATAGCATCGATCTGAGTCGGAGGAAGGTTCCTCGGCCTTTCGTATTCGACAGTAAATGGTACTCATCCAGGTTGATGTTGATCCACCGGAGCGATTTGAGGGATTGAAGGATTTGGCGGATTCAGATCCGTGCGGAGTTGAGAACTGCGAGTTACGACGGTTCGCTTCGATCCAGTCATCGTAAACAATGAAGAAAAACTTCGGAGGAGATGAAATCGAAGACGTTTCCCACAGACGGCGCCAATGTTCTGAAGTAGAACTCAGAAGATGGCCGGAATGAAGCAGTGCGGCGGTGCTCGCAGTGGTTGACGACAGCGTGCGGTGGTGGTGTACCTGCAAGGACTCTGATGCCTAAGTTAGTTTAGGTAGGAGGTGAGGTAAGCAGGAGAATGAATCAAATCATCCCTGGATCGTGACGGAGATCCCTTTTATAGTGGTCGGAGACGGTTATTGAGATGTAACCGCTCCCGTGAGATCCAGGGTATTGTCGGATCTATGCCAGGCTGTGATGAGCTGGCGCAAAGATTTGGGGACCGTTGGATCTGCCAGGTCGACATGGCTCCGAAGTGGGGCAGCCAACTACACGCGATACTGGGCCTTCGGCGAGCGTTCTGCTGGATTGGGCCTTGGCCCAGTCCGGAACAATCATAATCCTAGTCATTAGAGCACAACAGGTTATAACCAGATTTGAGGGAAAATTTCCCATCAGAGCGAGCTCTCCAATTCGGGAAATCACATTGGCCATGATAAGGAGGATAGGCACTTGCAATTTTGTCACAAATAGCACTAGCAATTTTGCAATCTTTTCTTAAAAAATCAATTAGGTTTATTTTGTTTGAAAATCACCTTAATTAGAGATATTCAAATCAATTTATTTTAAAAATATACCATAATTGAGAATACTCTAATCAGCCCATTTAAAAAGTGAATCAATCATTAATATAAAATCAAATAAGCCTATCTATTAATTTTTTAAGAATATATTCTATTTTTAATGTTATTATTATTTATTATTGGGTTATTCTAATGTGTGCAACCTTGCACACGATAAGGACCATTAATTGCTCACATTTTTCCTTATTAATTATCTATTTTCCTATTTTGTGGGTGGAGAGAGATTACATAAATGTGAATCTATAAAATAAAAAAGAAAAGTGAATAATTAATAAAGAAAAAAAGTGAACAATTAATGAATGTTATCATGTGCATGGTTGCACACATTAGAAAAACCGTTTATTATTTAGAAGTATCACTATCTCTAGACCTAATGGACATCTCTTGTGCATTTATTGAGCTCAATGCTTTCTTGTAATTATTATTCATAATTTTTTTTATTTGTATTTTAATAGTTCTATCCTTTTTATTAAATATTCAAGACAAAATTGGACAATGACTCTCTTAATTCAATAACTAAGAGAAACATATTTGAGAGTCCTCTAAAAATGGTTTGTACTAGGTTAAAACTACCTATAAATTGCTCATGACTAATGTGGCAGCTTGTTCTTTTAATTTCGTCTCAAGAAGCTGGAATCTTATATGCAAGATGAGTGTGTGAAAATGTTTGTTTGTAGATCCTGCATAGATTCTCTCCCCACCCGTGGCAAGTTGAGATCCTCTCTATTTCTTTTGAGAAATAAAGGGCTCCAATTAGGAGAGAGATAACACAAATGAGAGATTTGGTGTATCAATGTTATTATTTTTAAAAAAATAAATCATTTAAAACCAATGAGTCGATCTCTCTCCAAATAGAGTCGTCCATTTCTTTTGAGAAATTGAGAGGATCTTTACTCGCCTGTAACTAGCTTCGAAGAAAGGGTATTAATTGCTCGAGATTATGTGTTTCTTGCATGGTAACAAAAACCGGACCGGACCGGCCGGTCCGACCAGTTGGACAGGGAACCGGGCCATAGTCCGGTCCGGGTGATCCTCTTGGACCGGCTGGCAGAGGTCGGTTCAGGATCGAACCGGTTCGTCTCTTTTTTTTTTGAAATTTTTTAATTACCTTTATTAATTAAAAAAATCAGTTTTTGGTCTCAACAGGGCTTGAACCCTTGTCCTCAAGGGCATAACAAGCCATCTTATCACTAGGCTACATGTTATTTTGTGTATAAATTGAAATATTATCTATATATTATCTATTTTTTAATATATACTGGTATATATATATATATATATATTTTAAAAAACAATATTTTATTAATATTTTATTAAACCCGGTTCGACCCCGGTCCGACCCAAAAACCCTGAACCCTGGCCCTCTGTGGTTCAATGTCTGGTCCGGTTTTAATTACCTTGGTTTCTTGTGATGCAACCACCGGAAATTCCTGGCACCTAATCTTTTCTTGCTCCCTGAGTGTTGAATTCTTGAAACAACAAGGATTTCATAATAGAAATATGCTCTTGTACCTCAAGCCATACAAGAAAAAAAAATGTCACTACCGACAACTATGCAAACAAGTTGTCGGTCGTACAACTTTCTCGACGGATTACTGGCAACCATAAATCTGTTAGAAGAATGACATTTGAAAGGACTGCCTATAGATTTTATGCAAAACCCATCACTAATTACCGACGAGTTTTGCCAAAAGAGCATAGATAATTACCAAGGATCAAGCAGTCGGTAACCACAATTTGTTTTAAAATCAGTTATTCAGATTATAATTTATATACTTTAAATATTTAGATAGTATTAGATATTTATTTATATAATTATATATTACTTTTTATTAAAATTATTTTAATCTCTTGAAGAATGGAAAACATTAATATTAATTAAAAATTAAAAAACCAAACAGAATAAAATAAACTAAAAATAAAACCTAAAAACTGAAAAATAAAACAATGAAACTAAAGCAGGAAAATAAACAATAACTAAATGAGAGGAGAGAGAAATAGAAAGAGAAGGGTAAAGTAAGAGGATGTGAAAGGGAGATGGAGACCAAAAGAAAGGGAAAAATGGGCTTTTATAGTTTTTTCGCTACATAAATGGTTACCGACGGTCGTGCTAGTCAAAAATTGAAGGCTATGATTCATTAATCCAATAGCGGAAAATTAATAAACAGAAGTCGCAGGGATTATGATTCTAAGACGGTTACCGAAGGCCAAGTCGTCGGTAATGAGGCTTAGAAGTACAATTTGTGTGACTTCTTAACAAAAAGGTAATTACTGACGAGTAAGCCATTGGTAAGTAGTCACACGAATTATGCTTCTTTGATTCCTGACGAGCATGGCCGTAGGTAACTACCGAGGGCTAAGCCCTCAGTAATTTCCTATTTTTGTTACCGAAGTCCAAGTCCTCGGTAAATATCAATAGCAATGTTCGTCGATAATTATCATTTTCATTACCAAAAGCTCAGTCGTTTGTAATTACCTTTTTTAGTTACTGAGGGTTAAGCCGTCAGTAATTACTGGTGAGT
Organism: Calophaca sinica; assembly: GCA_037113605.1. Classification (NCBI taxonomy): domain Eukaryota; kingdom Viridiplantae; phylum Streptophyta; class Magnoliopsida; order Fabales; family Fabaceae; genus Calophaca; species Calophaca sinica. The sequence continues at coordinate 110,370,002 of CM073732.1, read as the reverse complement.
TTGCTCGTCAATAATTATTTTTGTTATTACCGAGGGTCTAGCCATTAGTAATTACTTTTTTCCATAATCGAGGGCTTTGCCCTCGATAATTACCAATGACTTAGTGTCATAGGTAATTTTTCGTCAGTAATAAAAGAAATTTTTATTGTGAGATAACTCTTTTAAAGATCTATGTTTCTTGATTATAACATCTCAGGACATTTCCAGCATAGAGTTGTTTGTTATGCGTCTTTGGAGTATTCAGAAAAGAAGGAATAAGGCTCTATGGGACAATCAGTTCTCCTCATCTTCCCAAGTTTCCATTATAGCCAAGTGCACTTTGAGTGATTGGAAGCATGCCAAGACCCTTAAGGGTTCTCTTTCTTCTCGTTCCCCTCTTTGAATGCCAATTCACGGAGTCCTTCCCTACTAGTATGCTTAAATGCAATGTGGATGTAGCTTTCTCTAATAGTCTCGGCCGAATAGGTATAGGCATTTGTATCGGATATGATTCATGTAAAGTGTTTCATTTTAACTCTTGCCTGTGATGGAAGGCGAGGCCTTGGGTATTATTCATGCTCTCATTTGGATAGAAGAATTTAGCTTGGACAATGTAATTATTGAGTCTGATTATAAAGGGATAGTTGATAGAATTCTCAGACCCGATTTAGGTGTCTAAGAGATTGATGTCCTTGTAGATAATTGCATTAATTTTCTTCACTCTTTTTTTTTGTTACAAAAGAAAACAAAGAAAAAAAAACAAAAGCCTAAGGCCTTACAAACGAAACCCCCATAGCATCCGCCAAGAGTAAACTAGACATCCCCACAAAAGGAGCATCCAAACACACCAAATGCACATCACACTGAAAACCCATTTTAGCTATGAAGTCCGCACACTGATTGCCCTCCCGAAGAGTATGGCATAACTTAAACTCCCAGTCTTTCTCCATCAACCTCCTAACAAAGCCTATCTCATTCCCAAACTCATGAAATTCCTGATTCTCTGTGTTAATCAGACTAATGACATTTAGGGAATCCGAATAACAAAGCACTTTTCTTTATATTATGGCTTTGTTTCATGACATTAATTTTCTTCACTCTAATCCAAACTTATTGGTTAGGTTCATTTGGAGACAAACCAATTTCAATTCCCTTTTTTAGATATGTTACCCAAAACGGCGAAAACAAAAGGAGTAATAAAAAATGAATTTTTCATTCCTAAATATAGAACAAAAATGAGAAGGCTCGTGTTGGTTAGGCTCTCATTTTCATTTATGTCAATAGAAAAAATGAATGTCCTAATAATGTATTAATGGCCAATCTTAAATAAACGAGAAGGCTTCGTCGAAACAATTATTTATTTCTACTTTAGGATTCATGATAACTGGTCCCGATTCGAATCGATATCATCCTTATCATAACACAAAATTCATTTCATTGACACATGTACCCACTAATTCAGATATTTTATCGAATCGTTGAAAAATGCATTGAATGTGTCCTGCCCCTCAACCCAATTCTCAGTCTTGTCCATGTATTTTTTATGATGTTCCCAATTGTATTGCTCTTATAATGTCTAATGAAATGCTATAAGTTTTCTTTTATCAAAAAAATTTGGACCGATAAAACAATCCAAATTATTTTTTTTCCCATCTAGCTGTTTTTAGCTTGTTTCAACGGTGTTTTTTTTAACACTAATTGTATACCCGTGCATACGCACAGGCGCGCCACGTTGGTTATTACGAATATTTCTAAAACTAAAATTAAATAGTAATTGATATGAATTTTGTTTTTTGTTTTTTGGTCTGGATATGAATTTTGATCAAACAAATATTTGAATATAATTTTGTTCTAACAAGAGGGCCAAAGGCCCATGTTGCAACAGTGACTTTATTCATGGTTTAAAGGCCCATGTTTGGTACGATGGGTTACCATCAGTTGTATTGGTTTGGGTCGAGCCCAATTATTGTAATGAATTGAAAACTGATACAATATTGACAAAAACACATTTCGTACTCTATAAATAAAAAAAACTCGTACTCTTTCGAATAAAGTTAATTTCGCCTTTAAAAAATGTCATAAGTTCACAAGTTAATCTGAACCCATCTCCAATCATTGTAATGGCAATTAAGTAAATAAGTCAAACTTTTTTTGTAACTACGTCATCCCAATAATTTCTCTCCAAATCTTCATACCAATGTTTTAAAAATCAGACCGGTCGGTGAGCAGGGTGAGGCTAGCAGTCGTGGTTTAATTGGTTATTGCAGTTGAGCAATCGGTCGAACCGGATGATAAATAAATAATTAAATAAATAAAAAAGTACTAATTTTGAGGAAAAAGTAAATAAAAATAATAAAAAAACAAGCTAAACCGGTCCAACCCGGTCCAATTGACCGGTCCGACCGCGGTCCAACCCGGTTCGATCCGGTTCTGGGCGGTCCAACTAGACTGCGGTCCAACTGCAATTGAACCGATCGCTGTGTGTGCCGGTCGACGGTCGGACCGTCCGGTCCGGTCCGGTTTTTCAAACACTGCTTCATACGTTCAAGTGGGTCAATTGTGGTCGTCTCTTAGGTTTTAAATTATATATATTGAAGCAAACCAACCAAACACATTTTTATAGTAACCTTAGTTTTGAAAACTAGGCTAGTTTACTTTCTTCATTTTTCAAAATTTGTACTCATTTTATATTGTTAATAATAAATAGATTGAAGACTCTTGTATTGAGAGAAGATAGAAGATTAGCTAGGAATAGTGCATTTTTAGAGTCAACGAAAACAGTTTTTTGGTATTTTTAAAATTTCTAAAAATACTGGATTTGTTTTCTCTATTGTTTTTTAGTTTAAGTAGAAATAAAAAAGGAAACGAGGGAAGGAAAACAAGTGGGTCTTAAATTTTATGCAATATTTTTCGAAAGGAAAACATTTTTCATAAAAAAAAATAGAACCGAACAAGTTCCTCTTTACTCCTTTATTATTTGAAAAAGTAAAGATTTTTTTTTATAAGCAAAAATTGTATTAAACCAAAGTGCAAGAGTTACTCCAACCGGTTACAAAAAGCCTCAACTCAACTCTTTAAGTTAAGTGACTCAAAGAGATTGAAAAAGCCAACATGGGGGCCAGAGTACTACCGTTGGAGTCCTGTTCCATAATTCACCACAAGGGGGAAAAAAGAGTTGGGTGAGGGGAAGAACCAAAAAAGAGATTGAACATGTTATTACATCAATGAAGCAAAAAGCTCAAAGAAATGTATGTGGTGACATAATGGGACCAAAAATAAAAATAATAATAATAACAACAACAATAAAAAAGCTACCACCAAAGCCCAAGTACAAGACCACCTTTGTTTTGAAGCTCATGATTCCCTTGTGTTTGTATAAATTCCAAACCCAAACTTTTGGCGTTTGGCCTTTAGCATATGCTTTGTTATTCCTTTGCCTTATCTTTCAGAGCCATCACAAGGTGAATACCAAAACGTTAGAAAGAGTATGAATATGAGACCTTTTTTAAATAATTGTGAGAAAGTCCAAAGTATTGGGTTCAGAAGGGTACACCGCGTGCCATGCTATTTCCATGCACACGCAGCTGGCGTAAGTAACCGACTCTCACAGACGCAAACCTCAAACCAAAACTGGTGCTATACTCATTGCCTACCCAATCATGCACAGATCACATATCCCATTTCAACCTTAATGTACCTTAAATTAAAAGGACACTGTTGAATTTCATCATCACCGGCCATCATTATGATGATGATCTTTGCATATACATTCAAAACCCTTCCTTGGCTAACCCCAAGTACATAGCACCATCATGTCTTTGTTAGTGGCCCTGCACCATCAGTCTGGTGAATTTGGTTAGAACTGGCAACGATGTTTGTTTCATTGTTGGGAAATAAGAAGACAGTGCCTTGGTTAATAGCCCAGCTTCGATATTCAAATGTTTTAACATAAAAATAACCTTTAATTTCATTGGTTTGTAAGGTAAAAAGAAAATCGTGTATGATAATTTGTGTTCTATTTTGGAGTATTTGAATCTCCACGTACGGTATCGATTCGCCGGTAGTCTTGACAATTGATTGGGTCTCCTAATGTGTAATCCACGAGAGTGTGTTTCCCCGATCTGGACTGGTTGAATAGTAGTGGGGTAGGTATCTGCAATGCCACTTTGGCGCTCAAGTCATTAAGTGTTTTAGCCATAGGCTAGAAAATAGAAATAACAACATACCTCTTTATAATAGTTCGCAACTTCCATTAGTATATACTTTATCTGTGCATCATGTTTCTCAAGTATTTCCTGAGAAATAAACTTATTTCCTATTTTTTGAATAGGAATAGTTTCCCGAGTAATGTCAAAATATTTCTTTAAACAATGAATACATATTTCTTTTTGACATTTTTCACATCTACTTCTTTTATTTTGAACTGGAAACCAATTGCATAAGAAACAAGGTGAACTATCGTTTCCTACATCATGTATCCAGACATGCTCACAAGTTTCTATAAGCACATAAAAATATCCCTGAGGTTCATCTTCTCCATCTGATATGCTATAGAAGGATGAATCATCATCACTAGCTAAAAGAATATTTTCATCAATTTGTTCTATCAAATTGGCTCTCTTAATATTCTTTCCTTTTTCTTTGCAGTCTCTTGCAAAGTGCCCATCTTTACCACAAATATAACATGTACAAATCCGTGATTTTGGTTTCTTAACATGAGTTAAGGGATTAGGCGTATGCTTTGTGGATTTTCTGAGTTTCTTCTTGGGCTTTCTTTCTCCATAGTTCTGTGGAGTATATACTGCATTTCTACAAAAAGCATAACTTTGCCTTTTGATTTGATCTTCAATTAAGAACTGAGTACATTTTTTAGATAAGTACCAGAAAGTATAAGTAATTCTTGGTCCTAAGCCCAAATCTGGTCTATCTATAGTATTCTTATTCCATTCCTCTTCTATTTCTTTACCTAAACTTCCAGGTAATTTTTTGAAATATTTATTAGCAATCTCAGGATCTTCCGTTTTTCCGGCTACTGCTGCTAATGCTGAAAATTCTAGAGAAAAGGAATCTATATAATTGAAATTTTTAATAGACAATTGTTCCAAATCTCTAATAGCTTTATCTTGTAAAGTTGTAGTTTCCCTAGCTGGATCCACTCCAATTAGGACATCTCTTATAAGTGCTACAAAATTATAAGGGTTATCTCCATATCCTTTAACCTGATTAACCTTTTGAGGATCTTTGATTTTCAAAGATTGGTAATAACCCATAGCTGTGGTTTCCAAAGTTGTTTCCATAAATGCAAACATATCAATATTCTGGTTATTTCTATTAAACCAGTTTCTTACAGCATGTTGTCCCCAAATATTTATCTCATCTGGCCATAGTTGTGGACTTGTTTTAGATATGATTAACATATCTTTAGATGTCGTAGCTTCATATGGAGTCCTTTTTCCATATGTTCTTACTCTAACATTATCATTATATTCATGTGAAGGTTTTGCCCAAATAGGCACACTCCATTCGCCTTCTTTATCCATAGGATTATCAGGATTCCACCTGATTCTTTTTATCTCGCTTGAAGGACCAGTTACTCCTGATGAGGATGATTCAGTCATGAAGTTTTTTTGTACAAAAAGACTTTCTAAAGGCTTTTTGTTGTTTATTATGTCATCGACATAATCTAAGTTAAACTTATCTTTGACTAATTCGTCAAATTCATCTGGGTTTTTGCCCAAATGTTGATAAGCATCAATATATAAATCATCTATTTGATCTCTTAAATTTTTAAGATCAAATTCTCTAGAGCAAATCTGTTCCAAAGTTTTGTTATTTTGTTCTAAAATCAGACTTTCTTCTTCATCTATTGGCGAATGAAGAAGTTCTTCCCATCTTTCCCATTGTTCTTCTTCATCTTCACTTTCTTCACTTAAGATTAAAGCTTGATGTACAGAATCATCATCTGATTCTTCTTCCTGTGGAAAAGATGTTTTTCTATAATTAATAAACCTAAGGCTTGTTGTACCGTCCATGTTTTGGTACATAAGCGAGTTTTCTGGGACTAGGGATTCTCTTGAATCCTCTAAATGCTTGTCTATATTCCATTCTAGTCCAGCATTAACTTCAGGATCTAATTTGATGGGTTTTAATAGTTTAATTCCTTTAGATGCAATGGCATCAACAGTCCCATCAATATTCAACTTATACTGTACTCCTTCTGAGTTTGTTAATTTTCCAAGAAAACCCATGGTAAGAATGAGGTTTTCCTTACCTTTATAGGTTTCATATCCTTTGGTTTGGATACCAACCACTATATTTTCTAAATCTTCTATGGATTTGAGAAAATTTGGACAACAGTAAAATAAACCAAAGTTCTGACTCAGGTCTACTTCTATTGATGCTAAAACTGCTCTTCTAGCATCACTCCAGCTTTTGTCTAACACTACTATAAGGGCTTTAGCATCAGTGTCCTTTCTTGCTAGGTTTTTGACACCTATAACGATCATTCCCAAATGAGCATTTCTCATTCCTTCATCCTTGAGTTGTTTAATTGTTTCCTTATGAAGGACAGCTTCATTTTTGGGCTCACTGGTAACTAAAAGATTTTTCTCTCTAACTGACTTAATCAGTTGAGTCTTATAATCGAAAAACTTAGTTTTATAGAGGATCTTAGGATTCAGGGCTTCCAACTGTTTTTCTTTGTAAAGATCCAAACTTTTATCCATGTCTATAACATCTTCCATTCTTATCTCTTTTTCTGAAGATTTAGATGAGCTTCCTCTAAATATTCTTGAAAACAGTCTATTATTCCCAACTACTGTTTTTCCTTTATCTCTATTGTCAGAGATAGTCCTGCTTGGTCCTGAAAAGGAATGTCTAGCTGCCATTACCAGAATCTTAACTTGATATCTTTTTCTCTATTTTTAGAGAACTCTTTACCTTTATCTGAAATATTAATTCCTGACAGTTGTTCAGATAAAGCGTTATTAACAACTCCTTTTAATTGATCTCGTTCCTTGTTTTTCTGGTATTCTAAACGATCAACCTTATTGTGTAATTGTTCCAAAAGAGAAACAACTGTATTGAGAATCCTCAGGATAGTTTGATCAGCTTGAGCTAAGGGTTCATAATTAGTAAATCCAACTGGATTATTTAAATACTTTTCTCCTTCCTCAAGAGCTTGTTTGTAAGCAGGATTATAATTAGGTTTGCTCATTAACTGAGCACAATCCTTCTTATTTCTTCAAGTTGCGTCTGAGATTTTAGAGTGTGTGTTTCCCCGATCTGGTCTGGTTGAATAGTAGTGGGGTAGGTATCTGCAATGCCACTTTGGCGCTCAATTCATTAAGTGTTTTAGCCATAGGCTAGAAAATAGAAATAACAACATACCTCTTTATAATAGTTCGTTTTCCTTTTATATGAAGAGAGGGATTATGCAAAATTGGTCTTTTCCCTTGGAACCCCTTATACTTTGTGGTCCTATTAAGTAATAACAAGTAAGCCCCCCCTTTCTCTTTTATCGGGAGTCGGGACACACAATTGGGCTGCCTAGGGGCTGACCTAGTCCGCGTCTCTCTCAAGACAGGGGGTAGCTTGTCTAGTCAATCAATGAGGTGTGCTGCGGTCAGATGGCTTTGTGTCTCAGGTATGGGGATTCATACCTGTGTACTGCTTGCAGGAATGGGCAAAATTTTATGGAGACTGTCATATAGTGTCAGATAATGTATAAATGAATATGAACTTCATAATAATTTAAACTCTTATCTCTCATGTGAGTTTAGCGAAACTAATTTATTTGTATTTACACAGTTCTGCTGTAGTCAATCTGGATCGTCCGATTACGATTAAAGCGTCTACATTCCAACTTTGTACTAGAGACAAGATTTAACAAAGTTAAAACATGAACCATCTTGTCAAGGTTAGATAGTCCGAGATGTCCAACTGCGACAACGGTGTGATATGGCTACTACTGAAAATCCGGATCCCAATTTAGCTAAGTTGGGTGGATAAAAGTGAAAACCACTTTTTGTTGATAACCACTTTTTATGATTGGACCAAGGTCCCTAGGACACACTGATTATTAACAATTACATTAATATTAGAGACATCAATGTTATGGCAATGAGCCAATGACATATATACCTTCTAATTCCCATCATTGAATATATATCGTTTTGCCATGCCAATGCCAAACACTCATTTTTTCAATATGGCTTTTTATGCAACTTTCCATTTACATGCTATTGGCTGGCATCACCACACTTGCAATAATTTAGCTGTTGCAATCTTCACAATAGGACACAATAGGGAAGGAAGGGGCCAGGGTAAAGTTTGAAGTTTGAATAGATGGATGGATGAATAAATAGCTTAAAAGGCTACTGATATTATTGGCTTTTCCGGGTTCCCTGCTCTAAAGTTCAGCCCAGGCTAAGTAAGTAAGTAAAAAATAAAGTTACAATGTTAACAGGAAGAGCATTAAATTTGTCCCTTCCACAAGTAGGATGAGTAGCTAGCTATAGTACTCACTATCAAGTAGTCTAAAACTAGACTCAGAACCCCCACGTGAAAATGAACCAAGGCCATTCCCTGGCTACCTCACCCTCTTCAACTACTCATTAAATGTAACAAAAAAATATAACTACCATTTCTCCCTGGTAGAGCTAGCCAGCGAGATGTAATATGTTTGCAATTCTTATATATATATATATATATATATATAAGAATTCAATTCAAGTGTTAATGTCTACATTTTTTTTTTGTTCTGTGGACAATTTTAAACTGCTTGTTGTATTTATGGTGTTGCATTGATTCAGTTGATGAGTATGCCTCTTTGCAGTTCATATGATCTAAATTCCCACACCACAAAATATGTGTTTAGATGGGTTTTTGGACAATTTAATTTTTGGGTGATCGTACTATTATAACATTAATTTTGATTTAATGTAATTTCGAAATGAAATTATTTATATAAAATTTTAAATTGCGACAGTCAATTTATGACAAAACTTAATATGAATTCTCATCTCAGTATAAAAGTTACATATTTTAGTCAATTCTGGAATGAGCATTAGTTTTGGTACATACAACAAATTCGAAATTTATTATGGTAATAATAAAATAATATCAGCACAAATATTAATATTATTTTAATTCATATTTTACTAGGTTTTAACATTGCTAAATTCTCGGGTTCCGATTAGTTTAGACACTAAACTCACGTAAAAATTATTCAAATATTTTACATATAATTTTATTTTTTATTTTTTGGTTCAACACCATCCAATTAGAGCCTTGGAACACAAGTGATTCCATCAGTGTATTCCCGCAGTTTCGGTTCTTTAGGCCAACTATATGAGACTAATTTTTAATTTATCTGATTGAACACAGTTTTAGTACTCCTTGATAAAACTCATATACCAAGGATTCGAACTCGACTTGTAAGGTGATTTGTGTAAACTCTTTTTGAGGTCTTATTTTTAGTCTATGAGTGACTTGTCCAATAGTACTGTAAGAAATATAATTTTAATACTACTTTCGGTCCCATATATAAGAGACAAATACACTTTCTAGGTTCATTGAATAACCGATGTATCTGGTCTATAATAGACCAGATACACCAGTTATTCAATAAACCTAAAAGATACATTTGTCTTTTATATATGGGACCAGAAGTAGTAACTTATATGAACTCCTATGTTACATTGTTACCATTACTTACTGTAGCAAGTGATTTACAAATCATGATCCTTTCCAGAGTTGGTCAACCGCATATCGACGCCCCATATGACATTTTATTCTGTAACAGTAATACCAATACCTATATGCTGGCAATTATTGTTTTCATGGTTACATCCCTTGCTCTCAATTTTCATATTCCAGGAATGTGAAAACATGTACAAGAAAAACTATTTTCAATGTCGGTTCATCATTGCACATGTGGAGTTGTTGGCATGTGTGGAAAACCAAACAGCCAGCCATCGCGATTTCAGGGATTGTCTCAGCAGCTTCAGTTAACATATATGTGCTTAACTAATAAAATATGAAAAAGGTCACACAAAATTATATGTAATTGGGCACTTTGGGATAGATTTGCAAAATAGCTTTGTCATATTAATTTAGAGAAACTATATTTTGATTTCTCTTAGAAACAGCAACAACCCGGATATGAAGAATAGAGAAATAAACGCACACAGAAGACACGGACAATTTTAACGAGATTCGATAAGTGTATTTAGGTCTTCGGGAACAAAACGACTGATTTTTTATTCTGATCAAATAGGGTTACATAAGATGATTATATAACACGTTGTAGATTACAAAATTACACCCACCTGAACTTATTTTCAATATTTTTCCGAGTTCCCTACACAATGCTCTAAACTGAAAATAAAATTGTATTGAAATGAGAAAGGTGATTACATCAACACATTTACATGACTTATATAGAGAATTGAAAAGTAACTAAATTAACTAACATCTCTAATTCACTACAACAAAAATAGGCAATAAACAGCGCTTATTTTGGCCTTAAACAGCGCTTAAAAAGCGCTGCTTATTTAGCCGCTGCTGATTGTTATTTAAAAAAAACAGCGTTTTTGAAGCGCTGCTGAAAACTGACAATAAACAGTGCTTCCTTAAAGAAGCGCTGTTTATTGTCAGTTTTCAGCATCAATAAACAACGCTTCTTAAAGGAAAACGCTGTTTATTGTCCTTTTAGGAAGCGCTGTTTGTGACCCATTTTTTTCCAGAAAAATGTTCTTCCAAATTTCCCCTTGCGATGAACCAAGATGAACTAAACACAAACACAGAAGAACCAAACACAGATGAACCATTACAGAACCAAATTCCTGTATATAGATCCAAGAAAAGAATACAAGAGAAGCATACAAGGGAAGAATACAGATCCAAGAAAAATACAGAGCCAAGATTTTATTCAAACCAAACACAGATCCAAGAAAAAAAAATGTTTGAATGTCAAATGCTCTGCCTTGCATTCTTTCTTCCCGAGCTTTGCCCCTTACTTTCTCGTTCCAGACCTGAAATCAAAATAAAACAAAACTCGAAAATAAGGTAAATCGACTAGATTGAACTAGATCTAGCGAGAGAGAAGAGAAACATTCGGTAAAACTGAAGAACAAGATCGAACTAGGTCGCTGAGAGATGTGGATCGAAGCACAAATGCGAGATCTTCCCATCTTTCCCATTGTTCTTCTTCATCTTCACTTTCTTCACTTAAGATTAAAGCTTGATGTACAGAATCATCATCTGATTCTTCTTCCTATGGAAAAGATGTTTTTCTATAATTAATAAACCTAAGGCTTGTTGTACCGTCCATGTTTTGGTACATAAGCGAGTTTTCTGGGACTAGGGATTCTCTTGAATCCTCTAAATGCTTGTCTATATTCCATTCTAGTCCAGCATTAACTTCAGGATCTAATTTGATGGGTTTTAATAGTTTAATTCCTTTAGATGCAATGGCATCAACAGTCCCATCAATATTCAACTTATACTGTACTCCTTCTGAGTTTGTTAATTTTCCAAGAAAACCCATGGTAAGAATGAGGTTTTCCTTACCTTTATAGGTTTCATATCCTTTGGTTTGGATACCAACCACTATATTTTCTAAATCTTTTATGGATTTGAGAAAATTTGGACAACAGTAAAATAAACCAAAGTTCTGACTCAGGCCTACTTCTATTGATGCTAAAACTGCTCTTCTAGCATCACTCCAGCTTTTGTCTAACACTACTATAAGGCCTTTAGCATCAGTGTCCTTTCTTGCTAGGTTTTTGACACCTATAACGATCATTCCCAAATGAGCATTTCTCATTCCTTCATCCTTGAGTTGTTTAATTGTTTCCTTATGAAGGACAGCTTCATTTTTGGGCTCACTGGTAACTAAAAGATTTTTCTCTCTAACTGACTTAATCAGTTGAGTCTTATAATCGAAAAACTTAGTTTTATAGAGGATCTTAGGATTCAGGGCTTCCAACTATTTTTCTTTGTAAAGATCCAAACTTTTATCCATGTCTATAACATCTTCCATTCTTATCTCTTTTTCTGAAGATTTAGATGAACTTCCTCTAAATATTCTTGAAAACAGTCTATTATTCCCAACTACTGTTTTTCCTTTATCTCTATTGTCAGAGATAGTCCTGCTTGGTCCTGAAAAGGAATGTCTAGCTGCCATTACCAGAATCTTAACTTGATATCTTTTTCTCTATTTTTAGAGAACTCTTTACCTTTATCTGAAATATTAATTCCTGACAGTTGTTCAGATAAAGCTTTATTAACAACTCCTTTTAATTGATCTCGTTCCTTGTTTTTCTGGTATTCTAAACGATCAACCTTATTGTGTAATTGTTCCAAAAGAGAAACAACTGTATTGAGAATCCTCAGGATAGTTTGATCAGCTTGAGCTGAGGGTTCGTAATTAGTAAATCCAACTGGATTTTTTAAATACTTTTCTCCTTCCTCAAGAGCTTGTTTGTAAGCAGGATTATAATTAGGTTTGCTCATTAACTGAGCACAATCCTTCTTATTTCTTCAAGTTGCGTCTGAGATTTTACTAACGCCTGATTACTTTCCTGGATCTTTTCTTCAAGGATTGAAGCTTTTTCTTTAAGATCTATAGCTAGCCGCTTGATCTCTTCTTCGATTCTTCTAGGTTCACCTTTTACTAAAGATCTAGAAAGATATTCAATTTGTTCTTTTGAAGGAACAAATTGTTTTAAGGTTTTAACTTCTTTATATGAGTCTAAAGAAGTGTTTTTGATATAATCTAAATTACTAAGAACACTATCTCTAGTCTTCTTATGCTGATCTATAATAATATCAGAGAGTCTTTCAACACTCCTACTACTAGATTTATTATAATATTCTAAAGATTTACCAAGAGCAATAATCAGATCAACAATACTATTCAACTGATAATTACTATCATGCAACTTATGCCTAAAAGTATTATTAAAATGACAGACAATTTTTTGTTTATCAATAGTAAATACTTCAGAACACTTAGCAGATATTGCAAGATCTAAATATTCTATTTGAGAATAATCAGACATATACTTTTACACACCTATTTTTTTTTATAGCAAATGTTCACAACCAAAGAAACACACTAAAACCTTACTCGAAAAGAACGCAAGCAACTGCAACCCTGAAGTAATAGCTTAAAAAGTTTATCAGAAGCTTGAGGGGTGATCCTTTTTGAATCATAGTTAATTTAATAAACATGCATATATGAGGCTCAACTCATTTTTCCCCTAAACGGCCTCCTGCCTTGGCGGGTACTTTCCGTCTTTTGCCTTTATACTATGCAAATTTACTTATCAACCTGATTACTAAGAAGCTTCTGCCAGACTTTTGATAAATAAATTAAGCTAAAATTCAGAGAATACAGAGATTAAATTCTTATTCTTTAGGATTTAGTGTGTTTCTTCAAATGATTTAACTAATAATAGACATAGCAAACATACACACTTATTATTATACAAATAAAACTTACAGGATACAGGGTTGTTTTTACAAAGAGCATGAGGGTTACAGAGTCCAAGCACACGATACTAAGGTATCAGAGAGAAGAACTTTTCGAGTAAGGTTTTAGTGTGCCTTAACCCGAATGTCCTGATCCACTTAAATACTAAAAACTTAGGAGTTCCTATTCTAAAAGGAACGGCTAAAATTAAAAGATACAAAGCTGATTACATTATTACAAGCGAACAAACATAATATATTTACTTTATCAAAGTAGCCGACAGCTTTAATAAAGATAAAGTAGCCGACATCTTTAATAAAGATAAAGTCATCACGGCACATAGTCGGCAGCCTTTGGGTCTTTGTCAGACGATGACTATTCAAGGTTCCATCATATTTTCGATATTGCTGTATTCTTCATTGTCATCCAGCAAATCGTCATTGGCTTCGTCGTCATAATCTGATAATGGAGACTTGTAAGGAGTTGCTTTCTCTGTCGCAAGCAAAACAGAACGAACGAAAGAACGAACGAAGATGGCGAAGGAGAGGGTTTCAGTTGGCTCTGTAGCGACGGAGAAGGTTCTAGAAGGAGAGGGTTTCGGTTGGGGTTACGATGATGACGAAGGTGTTGGGTTTCTTTCGCAAGCCGAATAGAAAACGGGACGAAGTGGGAAGAGATTGGGAACGAACGAACGAACGTGTTGGGGTTACGATGATGACGAAGGTGTTGGGTTTGCAATGAGATTGGGAACGAAGAGAAGGCGATGAGATTGGGAACGAAGACCTATTACGGTTAGGGTTTGGCGAAGAGAATTGGGAACTAGTGAGCATGAGTGAATTTCTTGGAATCGAGCGTGAAGTGAATATAATAGGAATTAATGACCAAAATCAGCGCTTAAAAGGGTTAAGCGCTATTTAATGTTTTCGACCTAAATCAACGCTTCATATTAGAAGCGTTGTTTATTGAGTATGATTAAGACTAAAATCAGCGCTTCATAAAGAAAGTGTTGTTTATTGTGTAGGACCAAAATCAGCGCTTCATATCGGAAGCGCTGTTTATTACGTATGACCAAATTTTTAGGACCAAAATCAGCGCTTCATATAGGAAGCGTTGTTTATTGTTTACGACCAAAATCAGCGCTTCATATAGGAAGCGCTGTTTATTAGCTAAAGTAGTATTTTTTTATTAAAGTGTTGTTTAAAGTGGCGCTATCTTTTTCACATTCTGTTGTAGTGAGTTAAAAAAGGGGCCTAGCTAGAGTCGCATTTTTGGTCGATATAATAGGTCTTCGTTAATATAGTTTTAATTTCTTCAACAAAACGAGTTCAAGATCATGCATTTGCTGCGGCGATAACACTTTCCATGTGTTTATTCACATCGATTCCCGTGTTAGGGATATCAATCTCACACTCATACACACAGTAGAGAAAGTAAAAATGTTGAGGGATATCGAATGAGAAGAAAAAACTGAATTGTATTCACACTAACTGATCAGTACACATAAGCACTCTATTTTATAGTGCTAGTCACAGGTATTTCTGTTACAACAGTTATTAACAAACTAATTAATTAACAAAACGAACTTTGAATTAACTACAACACCATCCCTTAATTCAAAGTTTCAATCATCACCACACATAGATCTCTTCTCAATTTTACAAATCGATTTGCTTTCAATGACTTAGTCAAAATATCAGCTTCTTGTGCCTCAGTAGGACAATACACTACTTCAAGCTTCCCCTTTTGCACTTGGTCTCTCAAAAAATGGAACATAGTCTCTATATGTTTACTTCTACCATGGGAGACTGGATTTTTGGCAAGGTTAATTGCTGATTGGTTGTCTATCTGCAGCTTCATAGGCTCTTTCACATCAGCTTGTAAGTCCTTCGGTACTGACTTCAACCAAATTGCTTGGCATGCTGCGAAAGATCCAGCTACATATTCTGCTTCACAAGAGGACAAGGCAATAACTGGCTGCTTCTTTGAGCTCCAAGAGATTGGAGCTCTTTGAAATTTGAACACATACCCTATGGTACTTCTTCTATCTATCTTGTCACCACACCAATCTGAATCCACAAATCCCAGCAATTCTCCATCCCTCAATTCTGTCTTAGCAGGAAACATAATGCCATAATTCAATGTTCCCTTTATCTATCTCAAAATCCTTTTAGCAGCAAGTAAATGCAATTTCTTTAGCTCATTCATAAATCTGCTTACCAACCCTACAACATACCCTATACCAGGTCTGTTGTTACACAAATATCTAAGTGATCCCACCAGCTCCTTATACAATGTAGGATCCACACTCTCTTCTTTAGCTACTGCCTCCATCTTCAGGTTTGCTTCTGCAGGGGTAGCAGAAGAATTACAATCTTCCATATTGCATCTTTTAAGAATTCCAGCAACATATTTTGTTTGATGCAGCACTAATCCTAATGAAATGCTTGCAAATTTCATTCCTAGGAAATATGACAATTTTCCTAGATCAGTCATCTCAAACTCCAACATCATCTTGGACTTGAACTCCTTGATTTCTTCTTTGCAACTGCCTGTGATCAAGAGGTCATCAATATGTAGACAAATTATTAAAACACTTCCCTTCTTTTTACACCTCACAAAGATACCATACTCAACCACACACTTCTTAAAACCTTGTCCAATGAAGAAAGCACCGATCATTTTGTTCCATGCCCGAGGGGGCTGCTTAAGGCCATATAAAGCCTTTTGCAGCTTGTATACCATACTCTCCTTTCCTCTTATGACAAACCCTGGAAGTTGTGTAACATATACTTCTTCTTCAAGAGGGCCATTGAGGAAGGCTGACTTTACATCTAAATGAGATGGAGACCATCTCCTACTGCAGGCTAAGGCAATGACCAGCCTGATTGTCTCATGCCTAGCTACTGGTGAAAACACCTCAAAATAGTCTAGACCCAATTTTTGCAAAAAAACCTCTTGCTACTAGTCTTGCCTTGTGCTTGCAAACGTACTGAACCATCAGGCTTGAGCTTCAACTTAAACACTCATTTAACATCTGTTGGTTTCTTGTTCAGTGGCAATCTTGTTAATTTCCAAGTTTCATTCTTCTCTATTGAATTAAGCTCCTCCTGCATGGCTTTCTTCCAAACTTGCTCTCTTAGGGCTTCACGGCAACCAATTGGCTCCACATCTGCTAACAATGCAAAGTCAATTAACTCTCCCTCCTCATTCACTGCATTGTCAGAAACTATCTCACATTCTACAAACCTATTTGGCAGCTGCCTTGCCCTCTGTGGTCTATGATTCTGCTCCACATCTTCATCTATACTATCACCCTCCTCTGCATATAAGTTGTCCTCCACCCCACCAACTCCCAGATTCTCATTATTACCACTTGCTTCATCTTCAAATATCACTGGTAGCACAAAATTCTTGTTTCTGTCATCACACTTCTAGTCCCAAGCTTCTGTTTCTCTAACAACCACATCCCTGCTGATAATAATTTTGTTATCAACCGGATTGTAGAGTCTATAAGCTCCAGTGGGGTGGTAGCCAACAAATATTATCACTTCACTCTTGTCTTGTAGCTTTTTCCTCCTTGCATCTGGTATGTGTTTGAAACATAGTGATCCAAACACTTTGAAGTGACTAACACTTTGTTTTCTTCCTGTCCATAGCTCTTTAGGGACCTTCTCCTTCAATTTCTTGGTTAGACACCTATTTAGAATATACGCAGTTATGGTTACTGCCTCACCCTAGAGTTTGCGTGGTAAATTCTTTTGCTTCAACATGCTTCTTGCCATATCTAGCATTGTTCTATTTCTTCTTTCGGCAAGGCCATTGTGTTGTGGGGTGTAAGGGGCAATCACCTCATGCACAATGCCATGTTCCTTGCAAAAATCTTCAAATTCCTTGGAAGTATATACTCACCTCCCCCATCTGTTGTTAGCACCTTTATTACCTTCCCACTTTGTTTCTCAGCAAAGACTTTGAATCTCTTGAACACATTTAGCACCTCATCTTTGGTTTTTATATGGAACAACCATAGCATTCTAGTAAACTCATCCAAAAAAGAGACAAAATATGTGTTCCTTCCTAGTGAAAGGGTTTCAAATGGTCCACACACGTCAGAGTATACTACTCCTGGTGCCCCTGAAGCTCTCCTAGGCAGGTCAGTAGTGAAAGCAAGCCTTGATTGCTTGCCTTTAAAACATACTGCACATGTTTTCTCAGGTACAGTAACACTAGGAATACCTAACAACTGATTCTTAGGCTTCAACTGACTCAAACTTCTGAAATTCAAGTGCCCATACCTCATATGCCCCAACCAGTTTTCTTGATCACGAGTAGTTGCCTTTAAACAATGCACTTCTGCTATTTTGATACAAGCCTTAAATGTCCTATTCTTAGCCAATGAAGACTTCAGCACCAGTCTTTTCCAGCATCAAACAATTTCAATATGTCATTTTCCATTGTCATACAAAACCCTTTCTCCACCAATTTCCCTACACTCATCAAGTTACACTTCATGCCTGGCACAAATAGAACATTCTCTATTAATGCACTCCTGCCATCCTTCCTCTGTATGAGAGTATTTCCCATACCTTCTGCTTTTAGATTCCTGCTTTCTGCCAGCCTCACCTTTGTCTTCCTACTTGAATCAAAATCAACTAGCCACTCCTTATGGCCAGTCATGTGATTAGAGCAACCGGTATCTAAATACCACTCATCAAAACATGAAGATCCTTCAATGGTTGTCACCATGAGTAGCACTGGATCCGATTCAGAATCATCATGTGCTATATTTGCCACCTCCTCACTATTTTGAGTCTTTTTCCCTTTCCCATGCCAACACTCATCAGCATAATGTCTGAACTTCTCACAATTGAAGCATCGGATCTTTCTTTTATCATAACCTTTCTTGTTTCCTTGGGTTTTAACAGACCCTCCTCCCCTTTTGTTTGAGGACTCGGGGTTGTCATCTACCCTAGATTTATCTTTATTATTCGACCAACCCTCTTTCTGAGGCTTCCCCTTATGTTTCTTCCACTTCTTTTTCTCAAAATCCCTTTTCTTGACTTGAGCCTGAAGGGCTTGCTCAGCCTCTCTATCATTTCCCCTCTCAGTTACTCTCAACTCATGTGCCTCTAGGGTCCCTTGCAAATCTTCAATTTTTACTCCACTCAAATCTTTAGACTCTTCTATGGCTACTACAATGTAATCAAACTGAGGGGTTAAAGTTTGTTGTACCTTTTCAACAATCATCTGCTCAGTCATCGATTCATCGCAGTTTTTCATTTGATTAGTGAGGGTCACCAACCTTGTGAAATAATCTGCCACCTTCTCATCTCCCTTCATCTGCAATAGTTCATACTGTCTCCTCAGGGCTTGAAGACGAACCTTCTTGACTTCTGCATTTCCACCATAGCATTTAACAAGAATATCCCACGCAGCCTTGGACGTATCTGCTTTTGCAATCTTTTCAAACACCTTCGAATCCACGCATTGATGTATGAAGAAGAGAGCTTTCTGATCTTTCTTCCTCGCCTCCCTGCTCGCCATTGGTTGAGCCTCCATGGGGTTCTCTCCCAAAGCTTCACAACCGCCATTCACGATCTCAAGAACTTCTTGAACTCCAAAAAACACTCGCATTTGGATATTCTTCCTATCCCAATTCTTACCATCAAGAATAGGCAGGTTCGCTGGAAAATGTCCATTTCCGGCCATGACTTCGAACACTCGTATTTAAAGATTGCTCAGACTCACTCACAGATACGACGTTGCACACTCAATTTCTCCCAGAATCACAAAGCTCTTTGATACCAATTTGTTAGGGATATCAATCTCATACTCACATACACAGCAGAGAAAGTAAAAATGTTGAGGGATATCGAATGAGAAGAAAAAATTGAATTGTATTCACACTAACTGATTAGTACACATAAGCACTCTATTTTATAGTGTTAATCATAGGTATTTCTGTTACAGCAGTTATTAACAAACTAACCAACTAACAAAACGAACTTTGAATTAACTACAACATCCCGCAATCTTTAAACTAATAATCATATACATGACAAAAATAATTTGAAGCTGATGATGGATATGAATAATCAATTTCATCCCAAACACAAAAAAGGGAAAAATTTATGAAGACATGATCTGAGACAGGAGTGAGACTTTTAATTAGTACTATCTCCCTATTTATAAGAAACAAATTGAGTCTTTTTCTTGATCCTAAATATAAGAAATAAACCCTCATTTTCAATCACATTAATTATATTTGCCCTTATTTACTATGAGACTAATTTACAATATTTGTCAACTTACCATTAATTATCTCTCTCTCATTATTACACCGGTTAATTTTGGAAAAAATTTAAAAATATGACACTATTAATTGAGATTTATCCATTCCAATATGTCTCCTTAGTCCTTGTGATTTTGTCATATGTTTCTTATACTATAGGACTAGAGGTACTATAGGACTAGAGGTAGTGTCATTTAAGATTTAAGATAAAAATAGACTACATTTGAATGGGTAAATTTATTGATGTGTTGCCTACCTGCCTCTACAATACGTTACCCAGATTTATAAATAGTCTAGTGGTACTAAATTTCTCTAGCTGTTGCATTCAACGAGTGGTACATTTTTTAGCACTAGACATAATGTTTGGTTGATAATTTATTTTACAACCCATTAATTATGATCTTGAGTACTCCGAATAAACTCATTCCTTGTTTTTTATCGAACGAAAGAATGATCGCTCACCGCCTCAATCGCGATTTACGAAGAGGACCGCGAGCTTTCGCTTCTCAAGAGGCGACAAAGAATCATCGCCAAGCTTCTGATGACTTTTAAAGACTTCAGATACAGCTTATACTCATTTCGCTTGTGCAAGATAGAACTCACCGTAGTGGTCTAATGGATACAGGAGTAACTTGCTTCTCTGGTTGTTGCGTTCAACGTACAGTACAATTTTGAGTAAGACACTAATAAATACAGTCGACGGCCGGGCTAGGACTAGATAGACATAATGCTTGGTTGACTATTTAATTCACAAACCAGTCTTGAGTAATTTTTACACCGAATAAACCTCTATGGTGTAAAAATATATGACATTTACAAATTTAAACTAAATATGTATATTACTACTAAGTTTTATGGTTGAGAAAATTAAAACTAAACCCCATTTACTTTTTAAAAGTATTTTTAATTTTCCTCTTCTAAAATATGTATTAATTTTAAATTGTTAACAAAAAAGATAGAAAGTTATTGCAAAAAACAAAAAGATAGAAAGTTCGGTTAAATGATTACAATAAGTTTTATCTCAAATTTAATAAAACCATGATTACTTAAATTTAAACACAATTTTAACCCAACCAATTTTTCAAAATCAAATTCATTCAAAATTATGAGTGTGCATGGTTTCACCATGCATCATCAAAATTAATTTAACTTAATGTCATTGGATTTGTTGTGGTACTCAACTTATACAATGGATTAACTTGACACCACATTTTTTAAAACACCCCCAAACTCTCACTTTTTTCTGAATGTTTTAAAATTATCGAAAATGAAATTTTCGGATAAAATTTCATGTGGATGAAATTTTCCTTGTTGCCACCGTATCAACAAACATCCTCCAACGTACTCACACTTTAATTCAATTAAATACGAGATTAATTTCATTTCAATAAGTCAGGAAATTCAAACACTTAAATCCGACATAATAATAAATTTTAAAGCCACCAGTGTGGTCCATAGCTTCCAAACACAACAACAACAACGACGACAGTCAACAATAATTAAAACCCACAATTCCAAAACTACCCTTAGTTACAGCAAAACCTAGAAGGCTATAAACCAGTACAACATAGTGGTAAATCTAAGAAAAGTTAAAGCCCAATAATGGAAACAAACAACAAACAAACACACCTAGATTATGATCCCAATCAAAAGCCTAATAATCTTAGTAGTTCCACATGCAGTCAAGCTCAGTGGACCCCAACGCTGCCATGTTAGGACCACCGTCGGCGACCCTATTCTCCTCCGGCATCGGCCAGCTTCCGAGAATGTCACCGGAACCGCCGTGGAGGGGCTGCGCCGCCGTGGAGAAAAAGAAAGGAAGCTGAAGATTGTCTTGTAGTGACCTCAGGCTTGGAAAAGCAGACACACCAACGTTTCTCTGAAACCTCGCAAAAGGGTCCATGTTGAGAGGTGGCTGCGGAGGAGGAGCAAAATCGAAGCTTGCATTGGTGAAGTTATTGCCGGAGACAACAGCGGCGGTGGCTTCAGATGTTGTAGTGGAGAAACAGGACACGTGCTCTCTTTGGTTGTTGTTAGAGCCGTTGTAAGAACAGTTTTGACTGTTACTGAAGGCGGTGTTGCTGGTGGCGGTGGCGGTGGTGGTGGTGGTGTACGGAGATGAATCAAGAAGGGGTGGAAGGTAAACCGAAGAAGGAGAACTTGGTTCTTGGCAGAGACTCATGTTATTGCTAGCAGAAGTAGTGGAGGTCATTTTTGTCTTTTTCGAACCGCTCGTGGTGGCAGAAACGGTGGAGCCTCCGTTGCCAGTGTTGCTCTTTTGAAACACACGAGATATGACCCACTCATCCTTCATGAACATTGAAGAAGTGTTAACAGTGCTGCTAATAAAGTTACCAAACGTGTGTAAGATGGAAAAATAGGCATGTTGTGTGTAACTGTTTTTAAAGTAAATTTTAATTTTTGCTAGTAAAAGCTGAATGTTAAAGCTGTTAAAATCCTCTGCTGCTTAACAGCAACATGGAAAAAATGGTAGTAGTAGTAGTTAATGCAAGGATGTGTCTTAAAAAAATAATACTCCAACCCCTATGTGATCTGAAATAGTGGTAAAATGCCAGTGATACGTACCAGTTCCCTTTCCATAATCACACTTTTATTTTTAAATATTCACTTTGAATTAATGTCATTGGTTATATTTTCCATGCAAACTCATGTATTCACAAAACTATGCTATGAAACGTTCCCATGCACCGTGGGGTAATAACCATTGTCGAGTGAAAAACAAAATCCTAATCGAGAACCGAAAGTTCAGAAGAAATGAAAGAGAAAAAAAAAATCATCAACATTGATAAATGAAACCAAATAATGCCATAGAAGGCTAAAGGGGAAACAAGATTCCACCTAGCTAGTATCTCTAGTCTCTTCACTCAAAATTTGCAAGGATCGAAATGCGGCTCATAATTGGAACAAAGTACACTTGAGAACAATGCATCAATGCAATTCATAAAAAAATGAAGAAAAAAAAAAACCAACCTTGGAGTTCCTAGAGAGGAAATGGTAGGCAAATTTGCCTTCAAGGCGATACTCATGCATGACCCAGTTACTCTTCTCTCCTTTAGGAGCTCTGCCTCTGTAGAAAACAAGGGTTTTCTTCATACCAACAAGAGAGTATGTTTTGGAGCTGTAAATCTCTCTATCTTTCCCTGTAGCTTTCCAGTAACCAGCTTCAGTGGCCCTATTAGTACGTAACCCAGTTGGGTACTTGCGGTCACGTAAGCTGAAGAAGTACCACTCTTTCTCACCCATCTTCGCTTTCTCTGCCAACAGCAATAAACCATAATGTTAGGAAAAGAAAATTCACCTAATTCCTAGAAAGAAGAAAGAAAAACAAGAGATAAATATATACCAGGGAGTTCCCATGGCTCGCACTTGTTGAGATCAACTTCAGCTATGGCTCTAGCAGTGAAAGTGGTGTCGAGAACCTTCTTGAGAAGGTAGAATGTGATAAGCTCTTCATCAGTTGGGTGGAACCGGAAGCCAGGAGGTAACTGTGCATCAGTGTTGTTGTTGTTGTTCAAGTGGTGGTGGTAGTAATTGTCCATTGTTGGAGGAGAAGGAAAGAAAGAGAGAAGCGAGAGTGTTGTAAAAGAAGGGGGAGAATTTTAAGGAGAAGAAAGAACAAAGAGAATCTTGGATACTAAAAGAACACTTTAATGGCTTTCATTATATAGGAATGGGAAAGGGGAACGGGTTGAAGCAAAATAGTGAAAGGAGTTTATGGCTTGGGGTTGCACTTTTTCTTCTTTTATCTTACACTATACTATAATATGCTTTGCTTGGTGTGGTTTGGGATTAAAGTTGAGGGGTGGTTTATAAGGGTGGTTTCATGGGGATTTGATGAATCGAGTGGCAGAGAGAAAAAAGGCGAAATAATAAGGTACTAGTATGATATGGATGGAAAATCTGTGTTTTCTATCTGCACTGTCCTCTTGTTTCTGTTTCTGTTCTGATATTATATCTCTCTACTCCCTGACAACAACGCTCTTATCATAATCCACGTAGCTAGCTGGAGGAGAGATAGAGAGAGAGAGAGAGAGACGGTGGTGATGTACGATGCGAGGGAAGTAGGGGAGTGGGCCAGTGGGGTTTTGATTTTGATTTTGATTTTGATTTTTGAGTATGCGTGCGTGCGTGAGGAAGTGTGCAGGTATTCCTCTGTCAGTGAAGAAAGAAATCGCTGTATAAAGAGAGAGGGAACAGAAAGTTGTTTAACGAGAGAGAGATATAATATCACCCAAAAAAAAAAAGCTTTATTTTTTAAAAAACTGAAAAAAGAATTGAAATATTTAGCAAAAGAAAATTAAAATAGCTAGAGATGAGAGATCGATTTTCACCGTGTATATATGTATGGATCATTCCTTTCCAAACTATAAAAGCCTTTTAGTAAAATTTTTCTCACTAAAAAATATAATTAACGTAGTTAAAAACAATAAATTTATTTATAATTTTTATTGTTTTACTTAAATTATCCTTAAATTTATTGGGAAAAAAATAGATTACATTTTATTTAATTTATTTATTAAAATAAAGGTAACTTAAATAAGTACAATAGGAAAAAAAATTAATACTACACACAAATTAATACTACAGATAAATTTTAAAAAAAATTTATAAAATGTAACAAAGATTTTATAAAATGTAACAAAAATTAATACTACAGATAAATTTTAAAAAGTTTTTATAAAATGTAACAAATAAAAATGTCAAAAGAATCGTATAATTTGGTACTGAGCGACGTATATGTCGATGATAAAGCTGTTTCATATCTTCTCTGCCAGCTAGCACAGTACCTAAAATTATAATATAAAATACCAACCATGTTTTTATTACATGCCTGCTTCCTTCCTTTTTATTTATGTGAATGTGAAAATCGCTCTATCTTTTGCTACAACCTTTTCATTCTCAACGACTCTTTAAGAAATTGGCCTTCTTTTTTTTTCCTTCATAAAATTGGCCTTCTATTGATACACTAATTATTATTTTTGTTTGTTTATGTTTTTTCCTTACCATATTACTCCCTTTTTTATCTAATATAAGCAAAAAAATCAATGTATTTAGTGTAAATTTAGACCAAATACATAGACTTTTTTTTACTTATATTAGGTATTGTCATAACCAGATTGAATGGGGCGTTTCGAACGGCTGAATCGGAAATCGGACCTACACGCAGGTCGTGAGAACCTCATAACCGGTCTGCTCAAGAACTGTCCACAAAATCGGAGAACTGATTAAAAATCAGCAAAATCGGACAAAACCGGGCAAAAACCACTTTGATACGGTTCAGACAAAAAAATAATTTTTTTTATTTTTTAAAAAATGCTAAATGATGTCATTTTTTACATATGGAAAAATGTTTTATCCATTTTTTTACGTTGATGGATTAAATAAAATATTATAACAAAATTTAAAATAAATTTGTACATTAATGTTATTATGGGGTACTTATATTGTAGTATTTGTAATTATTGAATATTAGAATGTTATTATGATATATTTGCTTTGGTTTAATATATAATTTGACATTTTATATGTTAACTTATAATATTTTAACTGGAGCTTAATTTTTAATGCTATGAAATTAGGAATATTATGTTATTTTTGCTGATTATTGCTTTATGTATTATATTAAAAGTTTTAAAAATATTATTTAATTTATTTTCAGTCCGACCCCGGTTTGACTTTGTCGAATCCTTGAACCAGTACTTTGCCCAGTTCGATGGCCGATTTGGTTTCAACAATCTTATAGGTGTGAAGTATTTAGGCCACTTTTAGTTAAATCTCTCCTCTTAACTACCTTTTTTTCATTCAGAAAACTTGAACTCGAGACTTTGCATAACGGCTCTAAATGTAGTTACAATTGCGCCAACATAATGCTGGTATTTTTGTTTGTTTATGTGCTATCTCTTAAGATACACAATTTAATTCAACCAATAGTCGATTACTTGTAGGAATGTTTTCACGAAATCCTGGCTCTCCTTGTTATTTGTCCCAAATAAATTTATAATAGACTTTATTATCTATTTTTATATATCATTTATATCATTATTAGAATAGAATAATCATATATACACGTGATTTACGAGTGCATAAGACATGCAAGAAGTGTGCATATGTATGGACATATATGTGTAATTAACCATTTTTATAATAATTATTTTTGAAAAAAAAAATTTGAAAAAAATTAAAAAAAATAGCTTTATCCATATATATACGGACATACGGTGCCTATATAATATTCTCAAATGAGGTGTGCATCTATCATTACTATTATATGAAGTGTTGCAGCCCCTTTGTGGATGATACAGTGCTACAGTTGTGACATATAAGACAAATAAAGAAATCTCCTCTTGAAAGCTAGGTAAAACCGAGACATTTATGTAAGGATGTCATGGGTTTTTTCCACTACGTTTTTCCCATCATATTATGGGCATGTCCACACCTTTATTGGTATCCGTTGTAAAAATCTTTTTTTTTTTCATAACTATCGTATTTGTTTTCCCTTTTCACCTTTTATTCGAACGAAAAAAAATTAATTCCTTCACTGTAAAAAGTTAGAATCATGTGGGTTTGGAGATTCACATTCCAAAAGAGAAACACTGAGTAACTCTGAATTACCATGATGGTTAGCAGGATTTACATGACATGTCAATAGTGGTGGGGTGATTGATACATTTAACTGTTCTATCGTAATCATAACTAGTACAAAATTTATTTGTTGAGAGAGAAAATTACAAATCACATAATATATAGCAATTAATTTAATAACTATTATTTTTTATTTTATATGACATATCAAAAATAGAAAAAATGAAACACTACTGAAATACTGTGAGAACAGATATTATTGTACAAATGTAAATACAAACAAAACTAGAGAATTATTACTGTGGTATACAATCTAATATGGAGAGAGTATCATGACATGTCCCAAACACTCCTTTTTCAGTACCATAACCAATTGGGTGACCAATGACCATTCACATAACAAAACAAATGTTACTGAAAGTGGGTATTTTGCATCTGTGAGAAAAAAAGGTAAAACAGAAAGATAGAGCATATAGCTGAGAGATTGATTCATTGATTTTACGACACCCATAAGGTCCAAATCACCCAACACATTGGATATAATAATGTCTCCCTTTTTGAGACGCCCTTTTCATTTCATTCCTCAATTAATAGTAGTATTAGCCTAAGAAAAAGTTAAAGTGTTGGGAAATACACACTTAAAAGCTGAAGACGGTGATCCTATTGATTTTGCCCACCAACATGAAGTTGAATAATAAATCTACAAAGTGAAAAGAAAAAAATAATAATTTCCCCCATTTTATATAACTAATTATGGAATCAATTAATTTGGCACTATTTATTTTCAATTTGAGGAAATGATTAGATTAATTAAACATGAATGACTCATTCATCAACTTTGTCAAAAAAAAAAAAAACTCATTCATCAACATCCCATCCCATCCCATCCGTCCATCCAATCTAATCCATCACTATCACGCAACAAAGGAAGGGAAAGGAAGAAGGTGATGCTAGCGATTGATGCCATGGGAATTTGACACATCATGCTCGGATTTTGAGAACACAGCTCTCTCTCTCTCACAGGCTTTACATCAAATCATCTCTTCAATCTGCATGCTGAAGTCTTCTCCCCCATCCCATCTCTTTCTCTCTCTCATTCCCACCATTGGGCCATTCCTTCATTGCCCAATTCCCCAAAGCCCCAACATACACACATTTTCCCTTTTATCAATTTTGCAAAATGTAAAAAATTCACATTATTTTATTTTATTTTATATTTTTCTTTCAATTCTTCAAGCAACTTTCTGACCAAAGTTCCCGAAAAAGGCATAAAATCCCCCCCCCAACGATTTACTCAAATCAGGATCGCCTAAAGACACTCACGTTTCAGCTAGCTTGCTAAGTTGCAACGTTTTTGGCTTGCAACTCACGGTTCTTCATGTTAAGTCCCTCTCATGCCACACCTACCCAAAATCCAGAAACCAGTTTTTATATTTAAAGCTTGAAACTTTTTTCTTTAATTTAAAATGGGTACCAAATGGAAATTAAAAATTGAAAGGGGTTTTTGTAAAAAAAAAAAAATTGACATTGAAAGTGGGTAAGACAACACAGAAACTCATTGCAGATGGTGACACACTACTTGTTTTGTTGATTGATTTTGATGGACATGGCTGAACCAAACCAACCGGTTCAACGATGTGAACCGGGTGTCTCCTTCAGATATAGACAAAAGGTATCGGTTGACTTTTTGGAGTAAAAATTAAAAGGTGCGATTAAAAAGGGTGTCTCACAATTTCCCTCAAATGTTATTTTGTTTTTTATTGTTTTCTGTGTTATTTAAAAAGAAAAAATAAGAAAGAGAATGAATAAGACGAGAAGGCGCGTGGATCGAGAGAGATCGCAGATCGCGCGTGACGACAAGCTTAGGTCATTCCCGCCGCCCTCCGGCTACGGCGCGTTGGAGTTCGAGCCGAGTCGAGAAGAAGAGTGCGTGGGTAGCAATTTATAATTACTCCATACTAGTAATTTATTAATTTTACTGACAAATTAAATTTTGGAGAATAATATCAGTTAAGGCTTATTTACTTACATTTTTTTTGGCGAGTAGCAAATTTACTCACATTAAATACGTTCTAACTAAAGGAATTTAAAACCAATTATTTGAATGAACTATTATATTTTAAAATAATTTTAAGAACTTTATATTTTTTTATTTCATTTTTAATATATTGAACAAAATATTAGTACAACTTTTGTAACTTTTTTCGTAAAAACAAAAAACTTTCAAAAATAGGTCATGTAAATCAGTTTTATAATAACGTCCAATAAAATATCATTGTTTAGTATTTTCTCTGTCAAAATTATGAGGAATTTTCACTGAACAAAGAAACACATTGAAAATAATTGAAAATAATGCTCTTAAATATTTAATATTTTTTCACAAATATCACTTTCATAAAATGGTTGAAATGGTGGCTTATATAGGAAATTTGTGTATCTCGTTAATATAAATTTCACTATAAATAATGGTAGTATAAATAAAAATTAAGCATTTAATGCACTTAAAAATTTATGTATGTTTCTTACCATTAGAAAAAAAAATTGATCCTTTTGTTCCTTATAATAAGACCAAAAGGAGTAGTTAATTTTAAAATGAGGTTACAAAAGTGACTCACATCACAATGCAGTTGGTTCTTATTAAATATTAGTATGAAACTGATTTATACATACAATGCTTAACCTTTAAACTCAAAAACTTTTGTTACTTTTAAGAGTCCTTTTGAAAAAAAATTGGTAAACATATACTATAAAAATAAAATTTGTATAAATAAAAATGTTAATTTTTTGTCTAAAACATGATACTTTATTCATCTCAAAATTTTGATTGTTTTATCTTTTTATTTTTGTCCCAAAATTTTGATTGTTTTGAAAATTCAAAGTATAATTCAATATTCGATTCCCATTGTACTCTTGGATTTTATTTTATTTTTTTTGAATTACATCAGAAAAAAAAAAAGAAAAAAAACCAACTAAACCACAACACCTAGAGCATCGCTAAGAAGGAGGTGCCCCAAGCCAGAAAGGGGATTAGCCCAAACTCTATAGTGCATTGAGGTGTACTTTTGGATTAATAATATACATTAATTATATTTTATTTTTTCTAGATAGTTTTATTGGTGTTAATATAATTCCCAATTTATTTTACATTAAAAAAATGACACATTTATTAAGGATATTTTAATAAAAAATTATCTCAATTAATTATTTCCTAACATGTAATCCCTTTCGACGAGATTATAAGCAAAAAAATAGTCATGTTTTGTGGTCCAAAATATAAGCAAATTTTAACTAATTTTACACTATTTAATGTTATAATTCCAAAATACCATTCATTTAATATTATTATGACACAAGTTCTCATAAAAAATTAAATGAAAAGGAATGGTACTCCCTCCGATCTGAAATATAAGCAAAAAATATTTCAGAGACTTTTTTGCTTATATTTTAGACAAGAGAGAGTAGTTTGTAGAATATAATTAATTTTTTTATTATGCGAAAAAATGAAATAAACTTCACTAACTTCATTAAGATGTGTGAAATTAAGATTTTTGCTCATATTTAAGTATGAAGAGAGTATATTAAACAACCAAAGTTTCGTGACGGATCCTAATCTTTAATGACACCTTAAATTAAGAGTAAAGATCATATCTATTTCTCAAAAGAAATAAAGGGCTCCATTAGGAGAGAGATAGATACATAGGTTTTTAAATATTTAAATTTTTTTAAATGATACTTAAAGTTTGATACACTAATCTTTTATTTGTATCTATTTCTCTTTTAAATAGAGCCCTCTATACCCTCGATCTCAACTCTTAAACATAGTTGTCAAAATCAGACCGAACCGACCGGTCCTACCAGGAACCGGACCCCTGTCCAGTCTGTATGAATCTCAAAATCGGATTGCTTAAGAGCCGTGCTAAAACCAGAAAAACCGGTAAAAAAAGGGAAAACTGCAAAAAAATCGGACAAAACTTAGAACCGGGCGGTTCAGAAAAAATTAAATTTTTTTTTAAAAAAAAAATAGTAAATGACATTATTTTTGACATATAAGAGATTTTTTATCCATTTTTTTCATGTCGATAGATTAAATTAAATATTATAAAAAAATTTAAAATTAATTTATATATTAATATTATTATGAGAGTACTTGCATTACAGTATTTGTGACTATTGAATATTAAAATGTTATTATAACATATTTATTTTAGTTTAATATTAATTTTTGCATGTTATATGTCGACTTATATAACATTTTAAGCGGAGTTTAATTTTTTATGTCGTGATGTTATGAATATTATGTTATTTTTTATTTATTAGTATTTTATATGATATATTAAAAAATTTAAAAATATATTTAATTTATTTTCGATTCGATCCCGGTGTGACCTCAATCCACCCTTTCAACCTTGAACATGTGAAGGAAAAAAAAATAAATTAAATGGAGCAGTATGTACCAAAAAAATATATTTAAATGGAGCAGTAATAATGTTGTGAGTCCCGATGACATGTTAGATTGTATGGCAACAGGGTGGGGCCAATATGCGCCGTTGATATATTGATTGTGTAGCTGCTACTGGTACTACTTTGCTACCGAGTACGGAGTAGCACCACCAACTTGTCGTGTGTCGGTCGACTAGAGGACTCTGATTGGTACAAAGTCTGCACTGTTCCAAAGTCCAAATTAAGAATCCATTTTGTTCTTTCAATTTTTTTCAAAAATATTTTTTAAGATATTCAAAAATAATTTTTAAATATAAATAATACTCTCTCTGTTTCGTAACTTTGTTGTTTTAAAGTTTTTCCACACAAATCAAAAAATTATATATAAGTACTTCTTCTGTTCCATTTTGTTTGTCATTTAATGTTTTGCACAGGAATTAAAAAATACAATTAACGTTTTAGATTTCATAAAAAGTATTGTGTGATTTCCTAATATATTTCCTTCGGATTTTATTATAAGCAAAAAAGTACATGTATCTGGTCTAAATTTGGACCAGACACGTGTACTTTTTTGCTTATAATAAAGTCCAAAGTAGTACCATTTATCTCTTTATCATTTACGAGAATTGAAAATAAAAAAACACGTTGATCAAAAAAAACATTAATAATGGTTAAGGGTATAATAGGAAAAAAATATTTACTACCTCATCGATATTATAAAACGACAATCAAAATGAGACAAAGCTATCTTGCTAAAACGACAAACAAAATAGGACGGAGGGAGTATATTTTTACTTAAATAGCCTTATTAATTGCTGCAGATTCCAAAATAAGTATTTGTGGAGTTGTGTCAATTTTCAATATAAAGACAATAAATATACGAAGGGTATACTTAAAAAAAATTGAATTATATTTTGGGTTTATAAAACAACCATTGTTTTGAAGAAAAAAATTGCTAAAACTACTCCCTACGTCCAAAATTATAAGAGCATTTTGGTAAAGTCTCTCTCACCGATGAATGTAACGAATATAGTTAAAAACAATAATTTTGTCTACAATTTTTATTGTTTTACCTAAACTATCCTTAAATTCATTAGAAAGGTAAATTAGATTACACTTCATTTAATGCTAAGACAAACTTCAAAGGGGCCTTATAAAATGAGACAAATAGAAAAGTCAAAAGGCTCTTATAATTTTGAACGGAGGGAGTACAAAATAAAGAATTTGTAATATTTTAATTAATTTGAATTACAGAGTAGTAATCCTTTATGTATAACTAGTAACATACCCGTGAGATGCACGGGTCGCGCGGCATTGGTTGCTAAGTAAACATGTATTTGTTTTTTTTTCCAAAGCTTCACTGTGATTACCAGTTCTAATAATGTGTAATGCATGGTTTTATTTTATCTTCACATTTGATACCAAAACTCATTTTACTGTACTCTTATTTGAGGATTGAAAAATATGTCAAAAGCCCAAATATACCATACATGTGTATCATGCTACAAAATCACAGATATTTCATATATAACATAGAGGATAATAGTTGAGGTTCTAAACATGGCATAAACATTATTGCAAGGCGGTGATATTTTTACAATTCAAGAGTCTAAACATTATACATCCCCAAAAGACATTATACACTTCTCATACAAACCAAAAGCCAGTGCTTATGCTTAGTAGTATGCAAAATAACTTAAGATGAAATCTAATCAGGCATCTTTAAGCAGTTACTTTCTCCACCTTCACTGCATCTCTAAGCACATCTCCAGATTTCAGTTTGTGTTCTTTGCAAAAAGTCTTTCATCCCTTGCCTATCTTGGTAGACTTTTTGTTACCATCTCTAATCAATACTTTGCAATCATTTTGGGCACCTGTAAGTCCAAACAGCAGCAGACTTTCATACTGAGTACTCCTTACATGTGTACCAAGTTGTTGAGGTAAATCCTGTCAACAAAGTAATGAAGTATAAAACAAATGTATAAAATCCAAGGATGTTATTCACAATATCAGTATGAAGAATTACCAAGTGACTGGAAGTTGCATTAAACTTTGACAAAGTATGTGTAAAGGACGGGCGAGGGCGGCGAGGGCAACAATTATGGAATTTGGGAAAGGATGCTGGTTAACATGGTGTGTGAACAACTCTAAGCTTAAATAGGTCTTGTCCCATATATCTTAAATACACCATATGATCCCCAGTCATTCCATAGAAAGCTCTTAGCTCCTCCCACCCATTAGTAATAAGTGGAGCTTTCAGGGATTTGTTGTAACCAACTTCGTGAACATTACCATCTTCATCTATCAAAGTCCACATTACAGGGAGTTCATCAAAAAATTGCTCATTGAAATACGGTTCTATCTCTGCATACACCTTTAACAAAAAACACCAAATATATTTTGTTTTAAGTCGGTATATGTATGGCCATTATCTGTAATGTTTAGAAAGGAAAAAAGTTGGCATATACAGGAAATACCCCCAAAAGCATGTGCTCCTTTCATTTTGAGAACATAAATCAGGCAGAAAATTCCTTTTGTTTATTGACGAAAAAATAAGGGAAGGAAAATTATTTTAAAGTTGACATCTAAGTATTTATACAAATAGGGAAAGGAAATGTTGTAATCGTAAGAAACAAAAGGGGCACATGAAGGGACCACATGCATTGAGTAAAATGTCAGAAAAAGTGTCATTGTTTACATGGAAGTTATTTCATTTTGTCGAATATTCGAAGCACCTTTCGTTTTCTTGACGTACAAATGGGTTTCCAAGTTAGGATTTTACCTGGTTGTTGATGTGGACAGTGATGAAGCAGCTTTTCGGCTCCATCCATTGAAACATTTGAATCCATCTTGCTTGCGACATTGCTGTGCTGCAAAACGTGTTCTGTTTCCAGAAGAGACACAACTGGTATTCTATCTACAGTAACGTTGTTAGCAGTGACGATAGGGAAAACAAAAGGGACGATCAAAGATTATAAATTTGACCCTCCTTATCATTTATGTTACTTCAGTTAAAATAAAATGGTAAAACGTGAAATTAGGCTACACCTCTTCAGTGTGAGATTATAGTCACTATTGGGCTGCATCAATTCATGTTTATAACTCGGCCCAATTTTGCATAACAGTACGGTACACTATATTATATAGATAGTTAAACTTGAGTTATTTTTAAAAAGTACCATAAGAACTAGTGATTTTCGAACAAAAAAAAAGATAGTTAAGATCATTAATGCCCTAAACCATTTATTCTAGTATTTGGAAATTATCATATAAATAATACTAAGAAGTCCAATATGATACTCTTGCTACTTGACAACAAAAACCTAGATGTAAAATAACCAATTTATAGAACCCAAATGAAACTCTTGTTGCCACTTAGGATTGTTGTTTGAAACGTTGGTTAAAACCATGAAGTTAAATCGCTACCTTAGTTTCAGTAGAAGTATCAATACATCTTAAGTAATAATTGAAGCACATGGGATTTAGGGAGAAACTAAAGGTCTAGTATAATGTGGTACATCCAAAAATTACATCCAAAAGTACATCCAAAAAATTGAGGATAATGGTACATCCAAAATTACATCAAAAAAAAGTACATCCAAAAAATTTGTGGTAGCTCCTTAATCTGCACATCCAAAATTATGTGTTATGTTTGACCTGCATTAGCATTTGTGTCATGTTATAGCTTATAGTATAGTTGTAGGTCGACATTAGATTTTTGGTTTAAATATATGTTTAGTCCCTGTAAATATAGTATTTTTTGATTATGGTCCCTGTAAAAAAATATTTTTAGATTCCCTCCCTGCAAAATCAAGAGTCATCATTTTTGGTCCCTGTCGTCAATCTCCGTTAAAAAAATGCTGACTTGGCAAACGTTTTTCCATTTGGCCATGAGATGGCACCAGTTTACACATACATGGCAGGTTGACCACACACATCAACTCATCTCTCTCCTTTTCTCTTCTTCACTCATTCCACTATTGTTCTCCTCCTTCATTTTCTTCCATCATTGCTCTCCGAACACGCCGAATCTATCCCAGCAACACCCAACACCCATCTTCATTCCATAACCCACCTCCTCTTAGACCCACCTCATTCTTCATCTCCAAAACTAAACCCAACCACAAAAAAAATCTTTGATTAACGTCATTTACAGTAAATTGTATTCGAAGAAGAAATTATCTAGTGACTCTTTGGAAGGATTTCGCTGAAGACCGAATCACTTAGAGGTGAATTTCGTTGAATAGGGAATAAGACATATAAAAGCATCAATTTTAATTTCAATCAGCTGTCATTGATTAACGCCATTTACATGTTTGAAAATTGGTAGAAGGATATATGTCATTTCTAGTAAATTGAAGGCAATGTAGTACCTATCACCTTCCCACAAAAGCTAAGCATAACCACAAGCTGTATAATTGCAAACCTACAAGTGCAGATTTTTCAATTCAAATTAGAGAACATTGTCTTAATTTTTTTTTCTCAAAATAGAGAACATTCAGAAGCATCCCATTTCTTTGATCTGGCGAACACGTTCTCAAAATCAGCTTAGGGTTTTCTTCGAATGAGAAAGGAGAAGAGGGTAACGAATCCAATAATTTTTTCACAGAGCCAACAATCTTCGATTCTGTTCCACATAGAGACAATCAGAAATCCCTCTTCTTCGAGGGAGAAGGAAGAACCAGAAATCCCTTATGTGTCATTGTCGGGTTCTGGTGTTTGAAATCACGATGACATTAAACAGAATTTGGGGAGGGGGGTTTCGAAAACCTTTTGAATTTGGGGTTTATGAATGATGATGGTGATGAAGGGGAAAGCTCGAGGAAAGCAGAAGAAGGAAGGAAGCAGAAGAAGCAAGAAGCAGACGTGGCCTCATTTAATTATTTTTTATTTATTTTTAAAATAAAAAATTCCAAGTGGCCAGCCAGGTGTATCTCTATTTGACATGTCACCAACTTTCAACGGAGAGATGATGTCAGGGACCAAAAATGATGGTTCCTGACTTTGTAGGGAGGGAATCTAATTTTTTTTACATGGACCAAAATCAAAAAACGCTATATTTGCAGGGACTAAGCATATATTTAAACCTAGATTTTTAAGTAAAATGTAGTCGTAACGCTAGAAAAATGTCACCTGTTATAAGTTTTGGCAAACCTCTTTGAAGACAACATTCATAGTAGTGGTCAATGGCTGTTTTTCCTTGTTGTGAATCAATATCTTCATTCCTTGTTTGCTTTGTACCATGGAAAGTGTAACGTATAATTGACCATAACTAAACACAGGTCTAGGCAAGTATAGACCAACATTTGCTAGAGATTGGACCTGGGATTTGTTGATTGTCATAGCATATAAGACTATTATAGGAAATTGTCTCCTAATTAGTTTGAAAGGCCATGATGATTGGGACGGAGGCATGGAAATCCGAGGAATATATGTCAGATTTCCAATGTTTTTCCCTGAAATTATTTTGGCTTCCAGTACATGATTTGCTAGTCTGTTTACAATCAATCTAGTTTCATTACATAATCCTTCTGATTGGTCCAGATTTCTTAGCAGCATTATTGGGGTGTCAACTGTGAGTTTTATCCTATGATTGGGCAAACCTGAACATCTTAGAGAGTTTAAAAATTCAGGAGTCAGAATTTCAAAAGCTTCAGTGTGATTTGCTTCAGACTTATCGATGGAATCAGAACTTAGGTATTCCTTTTCATTTCCTGCAAAAATAAATCCAACATTAACATTTGAGGAACTGTATATAATTATGTTGTATAGCCATGCATGGTTATGAGTAAAATGATAATATACCTGGGAGCAATTTCATAACATATTCATTGATTTCATCCATAACTTCAATTGTCGATGCTAAAATAGCTCTTGACTTCAAATAATCCTCATTCATGAACTGGTTGAGAAAATTAGGATATATGCTCTCAACAATTGCATTTATGGGATCATGAAAATTTGTTATCAATAATTCATGTGGAATCTCTATTTATGCAAGACCATCATTTGGTTCAGAAATCTTACAATCCCCCACACTCAATATCCATTGAGAGAATTCTTGAAGCTCTCGTGTACTGTTGTTTTCCAAACCATGTTGCAGGAGCATGTTTTTGGTAAGAGATAACACCTGGCAATAGTCCCAAAGATATGATGTGTTAATTGATGCATCCACAATGTCAGAACAACTTCTCCAAGAATGACATGTAATATTTGTCTAAAGTCTCCCCCAAACACGATCACTTTGCCTCGAAAAACTTTATCTCCATCTTGGGTTCCACTCATGATGTCTCTTAGAGTCTTATCCAGTGCTTCAAGCAATATTTATGAGTCATTTGAGCTTCATCCCATATTATTAACTGTTACTTTCAAAAGCTCTGCTAGTTCTGACCCTTGATGAATATTGTAAGTTGAATTTTGTTGAGTTGGAATAGGAATTTTAAACTTTGAATGTGTTATTCTTCCTCCTGGCAATAACAAATATGCAATTCCACTGGATGCAATAGTTATTACAATGCCACCTTGAGAACGCAAGGCAGACGCTAATGTTCTCCACATAAATATTTTTCCAGTACCGCTGTACCCATATAGGAAAAACATTCCACCTTCTTATTTGTTGACAGCTTCCATGATCTTGTGAAATATCTGTTCTTGGTCCTCTGCATAAGTTTGACAAATTAATAAGTTATATCGTTTTGAAATGTAGATACCAAAAATGTAAATTACTTATTAATGTTCTGCATGATAGTATCACCTGTTAAAGAAGAAAACAGATTTTTGAATTCATGCTGTAATTTGTCCATATCATAATCAAGCTCTGCAAATATGAGTCTATTCCCACCATGACTTGCCATATATCCTTTTGGATATGGCATTCCAGAAAATTCCTTTAGGCTCCTTCTATTTGCTTGCAAATTTTTTTCTATTTCCACTAAGGTTAGATCCTTAATTTGTTCATCTTCAAGTTGCAATTCTGTTACAACAAAGTTTAACTATAAGGATATAAAAACTTTGCAGCTAAGTCCAAAGTTATTTGAAGTCAGGTTTAGTAGAGAATACCTTGGTTATTGCAATTAATTCTTTGTTTATACAGAATTCCATCTGATAACCACTTCCATGTTTTTATCCACACATCGCCTGGTCTATTCATGCTACTTAATAACAACATTGTAACAAATAATTTCCTCAAGTAGTGACCTGAACCCCATTCGTTGGCTTCTTGTAGAGCTTCTATATATTCTCTATCAACATCGAGCAATCCCATAGCAAAGCATGCTTCCCTATAAGTTGGAAATTCAACACCTAAAATAGTCCTAATTTCTTCATATGAAGTAGGACCTCTTACTATAGTAAGCATCATCCTAAAATAAAAGAGTTTACCAGTAGATGGAGGAACCCAAATAAGCCTACCAATGGCAAAACCTTTAGTCTTGGGTTTCTATTGTCTTTTGATAAACAAATTTGGAGAAATATTCAACATAAGTCAAGTTTCTTCTAGCAGTGTATCGTGTATTTGCTTGCAACCAAGATGTAAACATAGATTCTATAACACTTGGTTTTGAAGGGACATCGTCAATGTTTTCATGATCATTGAAGTAAACAGATTGCTCACCTGGAAGGTAGAAGAACAACATTTCAACTACTGGTTTTCTATTATGAATTGGGAATTTCAAAATTCGCCAACATGCTTCAAATGGTGAGACATACCTAGAATCCAGGTATTGTTTTATCTCATCGATGTTCTGATGATTAGATTGTCCTTCATTTTCTATTGGAGAAATAACACCAATGATCCTGTCATACCCTTTGTTAATGTATTTAAACAAATATTTAATTGAAGTGCTTTAGTTACACCACTCCATGTTGATGTGTGCCTGATACTTCAATAACAACCTTGGATTGTAGGGTACAACGTGACGATTGTCTAGTTCAATACCATTCTTGACAATTGTGTTACCATTATCTCTTCTTCTATACACTGGATATCCATCTTGATCAACAATTGTTCTGCTTTGGTATTTTTTGGGTAAATATCTAGAACATTTACCATCCTTCATACATGGTGATGTCCTATTAGCCAAACTATATGGTCCATGGATCATATGTGTTTTGACTAAGTTTTATAACTCTTGTTGGTTTCTTTGGTCTGGTATTTCAGCTGAGATTATCCCATCAATATCATTAGGAGTAAGGTACTTGTTAGAGGGATGTAAGAAGATAAGTAAGTGTGCATGTGGGAACCCCTTTTTTTGGAATTCAATGGTGTACCTATCTGCAATAATGTATATGGAAAAATATGCGTTAGTATTCTGGCAAAGTATATAAGTCAGGTATGAAAGTAAAATTGTTAATCTTGAGTTGATGAAAATGAAACTTACATGCAAGTACCTTCCCTAAGATATGCTTCTTTCTTAAATCTGTCAACATCTCTTCAAATTTTATTTTAAACACCCTTGCTACAATATATGGCCGATCATGTGGTTTCAAATTCATTGGCACATCTCTTTGGTTTAGCCTATCCTTTGCCATTCTGAACGACTGTGCATGCCGATTGTTTTGGTCTAGCATGTTTGACAGTTTCCTCACAATTTATGGATCAATCTTGTTATTAGTCCTAAATATGAAAAGTAAGTCAACTGATACAATTTTAATAGTTGTGTATAAAACGATGTCTTTAGTGGTTGATTTAAATACCTTACTCCTTGGATCCTATTTTGGATTTCATTGTCAGTATCATAAATATAAAGTTGTGCAAATTTTGGAGTTTGTCCAGGCATAGGCAACATGCTACCAATTCTGTGGCATGGCTGGCTGTTAACACACAAATTTGTCTATATTTATAGGGCATTTTTAGTATCTAATTACACCATTTTGCACTGATTAATGCATAAAGGTACTCATTTATGTCTTATTATGTAGAAAAATCATGAAGACACCACTTGAAGCAAAAGATGCGAAAAAGGACAAAAAACTGGCTAGTTTTGGAGAGTTTTAGCACTACTGGACAAGTGGTAAGGCCTAACCTACCAACGGTACGGACGTACCTAGAGCAGAATCCCAGTAAGGGCATACCCCCTCAGTCTATACCACCTGATGCCGATAAAATAGTCCAGTACGACCGTGCCTCAGGCAGTACGGCCGTACACAAGTGATGTTAGGGCAACAACACGCACAGGTACGGGCCAACATCATCTACGAAGCTCAGTACGGCCGTGTATATTTGCTGTACGGCCGTACCCCCTCCCTGATCAGTGTAGATTTGAAGCCAGAAAACCTAATTCGCAGCCCAGTCTATAAATAGGGGCTCTTAACATGTTACAAAGACCTTTTGACGAATTTCTGAGTCAAGAGCCCCATTATTGAGAATCATTCGAAAACACCATACGATTAGAGTGAGTTTAGATCATTGGAGCTTCCCATCAATTCTGAATTGCTGCTGGAGTCCGTGGAGACGTGAGGAACACACGAGAGGATTTCTGCCATACCAAAAGGGTGTCCCAGTTCTTAAACTCACGTCTTTTAGGAGTTTGGATTTGTTTTACTTTCTTTTGTTGCATGACATTATGAGTAGCTAATTCCATCACTAGGGGTGATGGGGGATCTTTTACAATGTTCTTGATATCCGTTTAATTGCTATTTTGAATTCCTTATTATCTTTATGAATGTGTTGGTTCTAGTATGCTTAATCTAATAGGGAGTAGCAAACCCTTATAAAATTAATTAGTTGTGATAACAGGATCATAATTAATTAGTGGAACTCTAGGATCACAGAGCTCGCGATATAAGCCGGATAGATTATTGCTTGTTTCTAATCATTTATTAAGTTAACAAACTTTCCTGCTCTTAACGCTATTTCTCTTAGTTATCTTTCTGGACCAAACGGGGTAATTAGTTGGGAGGAAGGCTACTGTACATGAGGATAGCCATTAGTAATTTAGAGTAAGTAGTTGGCATTCAGTAAGGAAATACAATTCATAATAGCAAGGAAATAGATTCAAGATCTAGTATTAGTGAACCCGGGTCCCCTAGGCCTCTCCTATTTGATCTTGCTCTAATCATTTTAGTTTAAAGTCTTACTTTCGTTTCGCTTAGTTTTCTATTCAATTTCAATTCGATTACTCTGTTCGCCTAAGGAATTAAAAGATCTTTATTACGCTGGTACTTGCGCATTCCCTGTGGGTTCGACACTCGGAGTCCTAACTATACTCCACTTATTACGAGTTACGATCAGGTGCACTTACCTGAGACGCAACAAGTTTTTGGCACCGTTGTCGGGGACTGTTTTAGCAATATTAGTTCAACGAGATCTTAGTTACTTTAAGCATTTTTAGTCTATTTTCTGTTCTAATATTCTATAACTATTTTACTAACATCTGCGTACTCAGGCACCACAATGGAAGGAGAACCAAAGCTCACTCTTGAAGAGTATTTCTCTGCTTCTGTGGATACTCAGGAGAGAATAAATGGCCCAGCCATTAGGCGGCGTAACTTCGAATATAATCATGCCTTAATCAAGCTAGTGTCTGCAGTATAATTTTTGGGGCTACCTTGGGAAGACCCACATGCCCATCTAAAGAGCTTCCGAAGAATACTTAGCACTGTTAAGTATAATGGAGTCCCAGCTGAAGCAATTAAACTAACACTATTTCCATTCTCGTTGTAGGGAAAAGCTCAAATTTGGCTAGACTCTTTGGCACCAAACTCAATCACCACTTGGGAAGATCTGAAGGGAAAATTTCTCCAAAAACATCTATCTTTAGCCAAATTTGCAGAAATAAGAGCAAAAATAACCAATTTCAAACAGGTTGAATTAGAGCCAATGCACGAAGTTTCGGAGCGTTTTCAAGAATTGCTGAGAGGTTTTCCACACAAGGAATTTAATACATGGCAACTTGTGCACATCTTCTACAATGGGTTAAATCCACATAGTAGAGCTGCCATAGACGCTGCTTGTGGGGGATCTCCGGGAATAAGAGCACCCTCTGAGGCAATAGAAATTATTAAAGAGATGGCTCAGAACGATGCTCAATGGTTTTCGGAGAGGAAATAGGTTGATCCTAAAATAGGGAGCCATGGGAGGCAATCTCCTTTATCTTTAGAAGCCAAGGTGGATGCACTTACTG
Organism: Calophaca sinica; assembly: GCA_037113605.1. Classification (NCBI taxonomy): domain Eukaryota; kingdom Viridiplantae; phylum Streptophyta; class Magnoliopsida; order Fabales; family Fabaceae; genus Calophaca; species Calophaca sinica. The sequence goes on along the minus strand of CM073732.1, from coordinate 110,328,088 downwards.
AAAAATTCGAAGCCCTGCTAGCATCTTATACCCATATCATAACTTTAGGGAAGTCTTCAATAATTAAGAATGAAGTTGTGATGGTTAACTTCATAGGCACCGAGAAACATGGTGATCACTGCTCAAATAATAACAATCCGGTATGGAGAAACTAAGGCTCATTTTTACAGGCTCAAGCAGGAAGGAAGCCATATCCAGGCCATTCTACATTAGTACAGGGATACATGAAGAAACTTGACGAAAGATTTAAGCAACTGAAAAAATTGGTAACAACAAATGCAGAGACACAGAGACAATTAGTAGATCAATTAGCTCTCTTGATAAACCATTTGGCCAAGAAAGAAGAGAAGGCATATACTCAAGAAGTACAATCTAACTTAATAACTATAAGAGGAGGGACAGTACTCGCGGGGCCATCTGAGAAGAGCAAAGAAAAAGCCATACCCGCTCAGCCCCAAGAAGATTCACCTACTCCGACTGAAGAAAGAGAGATAATAAACAAAGAGCCTGAGAAAGGACAGTCAACAGTGCCTGTCAATCCACCTGACGTAACCCCTATTGTGCTATTCCCACAGAGACTGAAAAATGACTTGCAAGACCCTCAATTTACAAAATTTTTAGAAGTCCTGAAGCAGCTAACTATCAACATACCATTTGTGGAAGCTATTTCTCAGATGCCTAAATATGCTAAATTCTTGAAGGATCCTTGCCAACAAGAAAAAGCTAGAGGAGCTATCAACTGTTAGGTTGAGCGAGGAGTGCTCAGCCATAATCCTGAAAAAGCTACCTCCTAAAATGCAGGATCCATGGAGTTTTACAATACCATGCACAATTGGAAATTCTTATTTTGAGAAAGCTCTTTGTGATTTAGGATCTAGTATGAATCTAATGCCTTTATCTATTTTTCAGCGACTTGGTTTAAAAGAAGTCAGACCCATAAGACATCAATTGCAGCTAGCAGACAGGTCCGTAGTGCACCCAAAAGGGATAATTGAAGATGTCTTGGTGAAGGTAGAAAAATTTATTTTTCCAGCTGATTTCGTAGTCCTAGACATAGAAGAAGATAAGGAAGTACCCCTTCTTTTGGAAGACCAATTCTAGCAACAAGAAAAGCTTACATTACGGCTTGACGACGAAGAGGTTGTTTTCAGCATGTTTGACTCCTTAAAAACACCAAATTCTCACTCGTGTAATTTTATTGACACTTTAACAGAAACTTTTCTAATGTCTCCTGACTAGCAGGTACATTTACTTACAGACCCTCTAGAAAAAGTTTTAACTTGCAGTAAGGAAGTCATCGCAGATGAAGAAGAAATAAAAAAGGAAGTCCTAGCTCTAGAAGCAGGCATGGAACCAAGGCCATGGAACGGGGTGCAGCAATTTGAAAGACTAGATAAAACCAAAAAGACTGCAATCAAGTCATCTCTAGAAGAGCCACCAGAGCTGGAATTAAAACCGCTACCAGCTAATCTTAAATATGTATTTTTACACCCACCATCATCATTACTAGTTGTTGTTTCATCTTCTTTAATAGGTCCGATGGAGGAAAAACTTTTAAGAATCTTGCGGGAGAACAAGGCAGCATTTGGATGGAGCATCAATGACATAAAAGGGATAAGTTGTACAATTTGTACCCACAGAATTTACATGGAGATTGATCACAAACCCAAAGTGCAACCTCAACAAAGACTCAACCCAAATCTGAAAGAAGTTGTCAAGTAGGAAGTTATCAAATTACTTGACGCTGACATTATTTATCCTATTTCTGATAGCCCTTGGGTGAGTCCTGTGCAGGTAGTTCCTAAAAAGGGAGGAACCACAGTCATGGAGAACGAGCAAAAAGAGTTAATTGCAGTTAGGAAAGTGACTGGATAGCGTATGTGCACCGGCTATAGGAAACTAAATGAAGCCACCAGGAAAGATCACTTCCCTCTTTCTTTTATTGACCAAATGCTTGAAAAATTATCTGGTCATGAATTTTATTGCTGTTTAGATGGTTATTCTGGTTATATAAAAATTCCTGTAGCTAAGGAAGACCAAAAAAAGACTACTTTTATATGCCCTTATGGGACGTTTGCATATAGAAGAATGTCATTTGGTTTATGCAATGCTCCTGCAACCTTCCAAAGATGCATGATGGCTATCTTTTCTGATATTTTAGAAAATTGCGTTGAGATATTTATGGATGATTTTTCAGTTTATGGATCAACATTTGATGTTTGTTTACATAATTTAGAACTTGTGCTAAAAAGATGCATAAAAACAAATCTAGTTCTGAATTGGGAAAAGTGCCAATTTATGATTTCAGAATGCATAATCTTAGGACATAAAATTTCTCAAAAAGGCATTGAGGTAGATCCAGCAAAAATTGAAGTTATTTCGAAATTACCACCCCCAAATTCAGTTAGAGCCATTAGAAGTTTCTTAGGACATGCTGGCTTTTATAGGAGATTTATAAAAGACTTTTCAAAAATTGCAAAACCCCTTTCTAACCTTTTAGTGAAAGATATACCATTTGAATTCTCTGAAGTATGCCTGAAAGCTTTTGAAACTTTAAAGTCTATACTAATTAATACTCCTGTTGTGATAGCACCTGATTGGTCTATTCCTTTTGAACTAATGTATGATGCTAGTGATGTCGCAGTTGGTGCAGTATTGGGACAGAGGAAAGACAAAAGCTTTCATACTATTTACTATGCTAGTAGGACTCTAGACAAAACACAGCGAAATTACACTACTACTGAAAAAGAGTTATTAGCTGTCATATTTGCAGTTGATAAATTTCGTTCCTATCTAGTGATGTCTAAAATCATAATTTATACTGACCACGCTGCTATTAGACATTTACTTGCCAAACAGGATGCAAAACCAAGGCTAATCAGATGGATTCTATTACTTCAAGAATTCGACATCGAAATTAAAGATAAAAGGGGCATAGACAATGTCATCGCAGACCATCTTTCAAGGATAGATGCAACAGTAAGACCACCTGAGAAGGAGAAAATTCAAGAAATATTTCCAGAGGAGCATCTGTATGCTATTTCTACGGCACCATGGTATGCTGATTATTCTAACTTTTTAGCCGGTAAGGTACTCCCACCCAGTTTATCATATGCACAGCGTAAGAAATTCTTTTCTGATGTTAAGCATTACTTCTGGGATGAACCTTATTTATTTAAAACTTGTGCCGACAGAATAATTAGAAGATGCGTTCCAAAAACAGAATACCAATCTATTTTAGAACACTGTCACTCTAGAGAAGTAGGAGGCCATTATGGACCCACACATACAGCTCAGAAAATTTTACAATGTGGTTTTTTCTGGCCTACCTTGTTTAAAGATGCTTATAAATTTGTCAAGGCTTGTGACCCCTGCCAAAGAAGTGGAAATATCTCTAAAAGACAAGAAATGCATCTAAATACTATTCTTTATTGTGAACTTTTCGATGTTTGGGGCATTGATTTCATGGGACCTTTTCCTAAGTCTAATAACAACATGTATATCTTAGTGGCAGTAGATTGTGTCTCCAAGTAGGTGGAAGCCGTAGCGTTACCAACTAATGACGCCCGAAGGGTAGTAAGGTTTTTGAAAAAGAATATTTTCACCAGATTTGGAACTCCTAGAGCAATAATAAGTGATGGCGGAAGTCATTTTTGCAACAAACAATTTGACAACCTCTTAGCTAAATATGGAGTCAACCATAGAGTGGCCACACCTTATCATCCCCTGACCAGTGGCCAAGTAGAAATCTCTAACAGGGAACTCAAGAAAATCCTAGAAAAAACTGTTAGTGCATCAAGAAAAGACTGGTCTTTCAAACTAGATGATGCTCTGTGGGCATACAGAACCGCTTTCAAAACAACTATAGGAATGTCACCTTATAGACTAGTGTTTGGAAAAGCTTATCACCTCCCTATCGAGTTAGAGCATAAGGCTTACTGGGCTACCAAATTTTTAAATTTTGATATGCAAATGGCAGGTGAGCAGTCTATTACAGATAAATGAGATGGATGAATTTCGATTGGAAGCCTATGAAAATGCAAAATTGTACAAGGAGCGCACTAAGAAGCTACACGATCTCGCATCCAGAAGAGAGATTTTCAAATTGGAGACAGAGTATTAATTTACAACTCTCGACTTCGACTATTCCCAGGGAAACTCAAATCCCGTTGGTCAGGTCCCTATGGAGTACAACAAGTCTTTCTGTAACGACCCGTTTCCGGACCGCTACCGAGCTCAATATACCGAGCTCGAGTTACCGAGCTCAACACACCGAGCTCAACATAAACCTATATGAGATGTGTTTTAAAACGAAACTCTTGTGCCTTTTAAAAATACGATATTTTTTTTTATAAAACCAACTCGTGCACATCAGAGTAATTACAGCTTTTCGAAACATGGTGCAACTAAGACACAAGACTTAAATTCTAATAAAACATACATGCATAACATACATATATATATATCACTCTAAATAATAATGTATACAAAATACAGAGTAGTAAATGTACAAAGAAAATACACCTAAGGTATGACGACTTCAAAAGAACAATCATACCCTGGGGTACTTCCGGCAGACTCCCACGCAGGGGGCTGCTCCAAAAGTAAGGCCATCAGTCTACCCTGTAGCAACAAAACATAACCGGCCCAAACTGGTCACGACCTCCGAACACAAAAGAAAAACAAGTACAGTCATCAAAAGAAATACGTCGAACAAACATAATCAATCACGACAAGTAGAGGTCGTCACTCGGGTCCTCGTCGAGCTCCTCCTCGGCATCATCTACTGTCGAGTTCCCTGCGCCCTCGACTTCGCCTGGGTAACCGTCATGGATTGAAGGCACCACGGGAAAGGGTCAACTTCTCAACAATTCAAGATAAGCTCGACATAAAGGATATAAGCAAACAACAAAGTATAACATTCACCGACGTGACTCGACCATCTCACTCTAACTCGACACAACTCGCAAATCCATTTTCTCTCGACTCGACAATTTTTCCGGAATGCACACGCTGCAGGTATGTCGGAAAGTCCGGTAGAAGCCTTGGGATCCTCGCTCTCCCTAGGGCGGTCAACTCAGTCCCATAGCGTGGCGGCGTCTAGTCAATCTCCGTAAACAAAGGGGACCTAGCACCCTTAGTTATCCGGGTCACGGCTCAAAAGCGTCATACGACTCACCTAGCTCGCTCACTCGATGAACAATTAAGCATCACGATATTCAAAGAGTTAAACACAAGATATTCAACCGCATGTCAAATAAAAAGAGCAAGCTCGACATGAAGAAACGCAATTCAACATGCAATACACAATTCACGACATATATTCAATCACATATTAAATACATGCAAAAACTCAATCATATCTCAACATTTTAAGCTCGACACAAATCAGGAAATCCATACACAATAACATAACCACGTAGAATATGAAGTGCCCTTACGCTAGCATACTATGAAAGTATTAATGTGAAGCGCCCTTACATAAGGACTTATAAAATAAAGCCTTAGAGATATCTAGGAGCTGCCCTTACCGAACTCCAAGTTAATGCTGCTCGACAACGACCTCGACACAGCTGTCTTCAAAGAGCTCGACAACGACTTCTCTTACTCGATCTCGACACGGCTGTCTTCAACGAGCTCGACAACGACTTCGACACGTAATGTCCTCAATCGACCTCGACACGTACGCTTCTCAGTCGACCTCGACACGTACAGTTCTCGATCTGGATTCCGCTGCTTCCACGTCCTCGGATTCGCTTTCCCGTACACCTCGATTCGGAAATCACTCGATCTCGGGAATCAGACTTCCTAAAACAAACACAACTCAGTTCGATCTATGGGTTCTAATACACTTAGCTCTCATCCCAAACTTAACCACAACCCAGAAATATAAAACTCGAGAACTTGAATATATTTTTCCTCTAACACAAAGTTAGGGTTTTCGATCAAAAGTTCATGAAAAAGGTTATCTGATGCTTCAACAGATAGATCGACAACAACAACAACCAGAAGCAACAAACGAAAAACAAGAAATCGAAACAAACCAAAAATGAAGGGTTTCTGGGCACTGCCGATTGCAGAAAAACAGAGGAAGAAAATTTGTTTTACAAGCCCAATTAATCGGTTAGAAAGATAGGTAATATCGTGAAGAAGAAAACCCATCAGTTTGACATGATTTGGAAGCATAAAGCGGCTCTGATTGGAAGGAAAAGTAGCGCTAAGCAGTACGAGAGGAAAAGAAAGATCTGTTCTTCATACCTCAATGGTGGTGGTCGAGCAGGCGAGATATGTCGAGAAGATGATGAGGAACAAGGTTGATGAAGAAAATTTGTGCAGAATCTCGATGGAACTTACGGTTTCGTCGATGGAAGTTTTTGGAGAAAAACAACGAAACTCAGAGCAGAAGGAAGGAAGAAGAAAGAAGAAAAGAGAAATGAGTATCTGAGGGAATCGGTCGTGGTATACGGTGGTGAGAAAAGGGTATAATCGTAACTCCAGCTATAAGATGCCAATCCCATCAATCAATCTACCCATCTAATCGTTCCTCTCTCATAATTACCCTCTACTCTGCCGGTCAGCGGTCTAGACAGCGGCGAGCGGCAAGCGGACAATATAATTATTACAAACAATATAATAATAGCGAATAACGTTCGAAAGAATACGAGGTATCATCTCGACGCGATGTCGACAAAGGGTGCTCGTGCAAGCGCACAAGGCTCTAACACGAGTTCGTGCGCAGCGGCCTCCTCATTTCGAAATCGACCTCCTCATTTCGATGCAGCGACTTCATCAACTCGACACCCGACCTCCTCGGCTCGGCTAGTGCAGCGGTCTCATCGGCTCGGCAAATGACCTCGGCAAGCGATCTTGGCACGGGATCTCGACACAAGGTCTTGGTCGAGGTCTCGATACGTCGTCCTGTCACGATGTCGATCTCGCCCTCGAGGTGTTACAATCTCTCCCTCTAAAAAATTTCGTCCTCGAAATTGCAAATAAGATTCTTACCTCGGAAAAGTTGAGTCTGAGTCTTCATCTTCTCCTCCAGCTCCCAAGTCGCATCTCCCGTCTTGATCCCACACAACTTTGACAAGTTGAATCTCTTTGTTCCATAGCTGTTTGGCTTTCCGATCAACGATCCTTCTTTGGTAATGCTTCAAAAGATAGGTCGTCCTTGATTGAATCACATCCGGTTCGATGACATGAGAGGGTCGAAACATACTTCCGCAATTGTGAGGCGTGGAAGGCGTCGTGGATATTCGACAAGAATGGTGGCAAGGCAATCGATATGCCACCGACCAATCTGACGAAGAATTTGGTAAGGTCCAATAAATTTAGGGTAAGTTTCTTGGATTTGATCGCTCGACCAACTCCGGTAGTGGGGGTGACTCTAAGAAATACATGTTCTCCTTCCTCGAACTCGGTGGTCGACGTCGTTGGTCCGCATAACTCTTACATCGACTTTGAGATGTTCGCATCCGATCTCGATCAAACGGATCTTCTCGGTGATCTATTTGGATCATATCTGGTCCTCTGACGATTCGCTCGCCGTCTGGTACCAACAAAGAGGCGTCGACATTTCCGATCCATCTGGCGCTTCAAAGGTGCCATTCCAATACTCGCATGGAAAGCGTTGTGTAGGTGAACTCCACCAATGGTAAGGCGTCGTCCCAACTTCCTCGGTGATCTAACGTACACGCCGCAACAAATCTTCAAGTGATTGGATCGTTCTCTCGGTCGACCGTCGATGCATGGATGATATCTGAGCTAAGCTGAGCTCGGTTCCCATCGCTCCTTGCAATTCCCTCCAAAAATGAGGCGTGAACTTCGGATCTCGGTCCGACACGATCGAAGAGGTATTCCATGAAGTCGTACTATCTCGCGATGTAGATCTCGGTCAGCCTTTCCACGTTGTATGTCGACCTCCGGTAAGAAATGAGCGGTTGGTCAATCGGTCGACGATCACCCAAATCGAATCATTCTTCTTCTCGTTTTCGCAAACCTACAACGAAATCCATGGAAATCATCCCATTTCCAAACCTGGTACGTCAGCGATTGTCAGAGCATTCCCGCAGTCGTTGGTGCTCCACCTTCGCTTTCGACATGTTAAACACGGCTACGTGCTCGGCCACTTGCTTCTTCATTCAGGACCACCAAAAATGCTTCTTCAAGTCTTGATACATCTTCGTAACTCCTGGATGAATACTAAAGTTGCTCTTATGCGCCGTCGAGAATCAACTTTCTCGGCTCGGATCGTTAGTGCACGCGCTCGGCCATTGCACCTCAAGATGTCATCCGCTCAGGCGTGAAATTCGTCGCCTTTCCTTGCGCTTATCAATCAATCTTCTCTTTGCGAAGCTCGTCATGAACTTGCTGGTCTCGGATCTCGCCCAACAATCTGTTAGAGATGGTAAGCATACCAAATCTCGGCTTCCCGGTGAAACTTCGACACTCAACTTCAAGTCTCGGAACTTCTCGAGCATCTCCAACTCCTTGATCATCATTGCCGAGGTTAAAGCGCTCTTCCTACTCAACGCATCTGCTACTACGTTAGCCTTACGGGATGGTATTCCAACGTAAAGTCGTAGTCCTTGAGAAATTCGTCCATCTACGTTGACACATGTTGAGCTCTTTACGGTCGAACAGTACTTCAAGCTCTTGTGATCGCTGAAAGCGATGAAGTGCTCCCATAAAGGTAGTGTCTCCATATCTTCGCCAAGAAACTACTGCTTTGCCAGCTCCAAGTCGTGAGTAGGGTAGTTCCTCTCGTGAATCTTAAGCTGTCTTGAAGCATACGCGACCACCTTCCGATGTTGCATCAGTACGCATCCCAATCCCTGGTGTGACGCATCACAATACACCTCGTAAGGCTCTTCTGGTTGAGGCAAAATCAACACGGGCGCTGTCGTCAAAAGCTCCTTCAGTCTTTGAAAACTGGCTTCACACTCCTCGGTCCAGGCAAAAGGTTGATCCTTCCTCGTAAGTCGTGTAAGAGGCGCGACAATCTTCGAGAAACCTTCAATGAATCTTCGGTAATATCCTGCTAAGCGACAAAACTCCTGATCTCGGTAACCGTCTTCGGCTGTTCCCACGCTAACACCGCCTCAATCTTAGTTGGATCCACAGCTATCCCTTCTTTGGAAATCACGTGACCAAGAAAATTCACCTCTTCAAGCCAAAATTCACACTTCGACAGGTTGGCATAGAGTTGCTTATCTCGTAATATCTGCGATGCTCGACATAAGTGTTCTGCGTGCTCTTCTCGGTTCCTCGAGTAGATCAATATGTCGTAGATGAACACTACAACAAAGCTGATCCAAGAACGAATAGAAAATCCTGTTCATGTAATCCATAAACACACCGGCGCGATTCGCTACCCAAACGGCATCACCAAGTACTCGTAGCGACCATACCTAGTCACGAAAGCTATCTTGGCAACATCTTCTTCCTCCTTCACGCGAATCGATGGTAGCCCGACTTCAAGTCTATCTTGGAAAGATCGTAGCTCACGAAGTTGATCCATCAAGTCGTCGATACGTGGTAACGGATAATGGTTCTTCACGGTAACCTTGTTGAGCTCGCGATAGTCCACGCCGCGACCTTGATCGTCCATCCTTCTTCTTAACCAACAACACTGGAGCTCCCCACGGTGACACGCTCGGTCGTATGAATTGCTTCGACTCAAGTGTTCGATCTGGGACTTGACTCTTTCATCTCGGCAGAGACATCCCTGTATGGCGCTTTGGAAATCGGTCCCATTCCTGGAATCAGTCGATGGAGAACTCGACCTCTCGCGGTGGTAACCACAGCACGTCTTGAAAAAGCGTCCTCAAAGTCACACACCACCGTACATTCTTCACGTCGATCTGCTGGAAAACTTAGAACTAGCCGGATACATGTATTCCCTAGTTCCTTCTTTCAAAGAAACTCCAATACGTTCGCGAAAGATAATTGGAGACTCAAGGTCCTGGAAAAATTACAGTTCTACGGGCACAGTCCAAAAGGACATGGTGGTGTGACAACCAATCCATCCCGAGGATGACATCTAAGCCCTTAAGAGGCAAACAAACCAAATTGACCACAAACTTTCTACTCTGAATAACCACTACACAATTAAGACATGCAGTGTTTGTGACTAAGGTTTTAGCAGCTGGGGTTGTAACTACTAATTTAAACGGTAAAGCAGTCACAGTCAAGTTCAAATGGTTCACACAATCAGAAGAAATAAAGGAATGGGTTGCACCCGAATCAAAAAGAACGGATAAGGATTTACCCTCGATCTCACATTCACCTTGGATAAGATCTTCAGCTCGATCTGCTTCCTCGCCACTCATGCAGAAAACTCTGCCTTTAGCTACCTGACGCTTTCCTTTGGCTCTTGCCGCAAGCATCGTCGGTTCAGCTTTAGGTGTAGGACAATCCTTGGCAAAATGCCCTGGCTTCTTGCAGTTGAAACACACCTCCTCCTTCTGAGTCTGATTACTCGCGTAATGTCCCGCTTTCCACATCGATAGCAAGTCACCTCGACACCGGCCTGACCTCCACTCGCTCCCTGGGTCATCTGGACGACATCTGTCCCTGTTGTCGTTCCCCCGAGGTCGGTCGTAAGGCTTCTTCTGCAGCTTGTTTTCCTTTACGTGCAAATCTACGCCCCGCACTGCTGGGTCTCACCGGTCCGCCCCTGACAGTCTTCTTCTTGTGGCTTACTCCTTCTACCTCGACACAACGATCTATCGACTCTTGGAGTTTTACGATCCTCGGCGACACCATCGACTTGAATGTCGAATCTCGATCCCCGTTGGAATCTCTCACTTAACCATCTTTGGTCAACTTCGATCCACGGAATGGATGAAATACCTCGCCAACGACTTCGAACTTGGCGCATACTCGGACACCGTCGAGTTGCCTTCTTCACGATTGAAGAAATTCCTGCTCTTCTCGGCTCGTGCAAGATCTGGGAAGTACTTGTCCAAGAACCTTTCACGAAAAAGCTCCCAGGTCATTTCGCGACGTTACGCTATAAATGTTTGCTTCACTCCTCTCCACCACTACTCTGCGTCTCCTAGCGATGAAAGTAGGTGGCATAGTCGACCTTCACGTTGTCCCGCAATGGAGTGCCTCGAAGATCTTCCCGATCTCTTGCATCCAAAGATCGGCTTTATCCGGATTTGGCTCACCATAAAACCGGTGGATCATGCTTCTGAAGTCCGCCAATCCTCTCGCTTCAAAGATTTCGTTACGCTCGTTCTTTGTTCTTGCAAGTTCTGGCTGAGTTAACGCCGCCATCTGTTGAGCCATCGCGTTAGCTGTTGAGTCTGCGGTGATTGTTGAGCCATGGCTGCCGCCATCTCGGCCATAGCTTGAATTGCTCGTTCCATGTCGACGTTCTCGGTTGCGGTATCGTATTCCCTACGAGGTGGCATTAGATTCCACAAAGTTCAAAACCCTGTCGAATCTCACAACAAGGATGTGTTAAAACACCTTTGCTTGATCAAACAAGCTTCAAACAATTTCTCAAGCAATAAGTGCTTCACTTAATCAAACAGCAATCAACATAATACAACTAGGTACCCAACACACATAACCCGACACAGTGACCAGTCCAAATTCCTATGCACAGCTCGGTCAGAACCGAACTGCTCTGATACCAACAGTGTAACGACCCGTTTCCGGACCGCTACCGAGCTCAATATACCGAGCTCGAGTTACCGAGCTCAACACACCGAGCTCAACATAAACCTATATGAGATGTGTTTTAAAACGAAACTCTTGTGCCTTTTAAAAATACGATATATTTTTTTTTTATAAAACCAACTCGTGCACATCAGAGTAATTACAGCTTTTCGAAACATGGTGCAACTAAGACACAAGACTTAAATTCTAATAAAACATACATGCATAACATACATATATATATCACTCTAAATAATAATGTATACAAAATACAGAGTAGTAAATGTACAAAGAAAATACACCTAAGGTATGACGACTTCAAAAGAACAATCATACCCTGGGGTACTTCCGGCAGACTCCCACGCAGGGGGTTGCTCCAAAAGTAAGGCCACCAGTCTGCCCTGTAGCAACAAAACATAATCGGCCCAAACTGGTCACGACCTCCGAACACAAAAGAAAAACAAGTACAGTCATCAAAAGAAATACGTCGAACAAACATAATCAATCACGACAAGTAGAGGTCGTCACTCGGGTCCTCGTCGAGCTCCTCCTCGGCATCATCTACTGTCGAGTTCCCTGCGCCCTCGACCTCGCCTGGGTAACCGTCATGGATTGAAGGCACCACGGGAAAGGGTCAACTTCTCAACAATTCAAGATAAGCTCGACATAAAGGATATAAGCAAACAGCAAAGTATAACATTCACCGACGTGACTCGACCATCTCACTCTAACTCGACACAACTCGCAAATCCATTTTCTCTCGACTCGACAATTTTTCCGGAATGCACACGCCGTCAGTATGTCGGAAAGTCCAGTAAAGCCTTGGGATCCTCGCTCTCCCTAGGACGGTCAACTCGGGTCCCATAGCGTGGCGCCATCTAGTCACTCTCCCGTAAACAAAAGGGGCCCTAGCCCCCTCAGTTCTCCGGGCCCCGGCTCAAAAACGTCATACGACTCACCTAGCTCGCTCACTCGATGAACAATTCGCCGCATACGATATTCAAAGAGTTAAACACAAGATATTCAACCGCATGTCAAATAAAAAGAGCAAGCTCGACATGAAGAAACGCAATTCAACATGCAATACACAATTCACGACATATATTCAATCACATATTAAATACATGCAAAAACTCAATCATATCTCAACATTTTAAGCTCGACACAAATCAGGAAATCCATACACAATAACATAACCACGTAGAATATGAAGTGCCCTTACGCTAGCATACTATGAAAGTATTAATGTGAAGCGCCCTTACATAAGGACTTATAAAATAAAGCCTTAGAGATATCTAGGAGCCGCCACCAGAACTCCAAGTTAATGCTGCTCGACAACGACCTCGACACAGCTGTCTTCAAAGAGCTCGACAACGACTTCTCTTACTCGATCTCGACACAGCTGTCTTCAACGAGCTCGACAACGACTTCGACACGTAATGTCCTCAATCGACCTCGACACGTACGCTTCTCAGTCGACCTAGACACGTCTGATTCTCGATCCGATTCCGCTTCCACGTCCTCGGATTCGCTTTCCGTACACCTCGATTCGAAATCACTCGATCTCGGGAATCGGACTTCCTAAAACAAACACAACTCGATTCGATCTATGGGTTCTAATACACTTAGCTCTCATCCCAAACTTAACCACAACCCGTAAATATAAAACTCGAGAACTTGAATATATTTTTCCTCTAACACAAAGTTAGGGTTTTCGATCAAAAGTTCATGAAAAAGGTTATCGATGCTTCAGCGGATAGATCGACAACAACAACAAACCGAAGCAACAAACGAAAAACAAGAAATCGAAACAAACCAAAAATGAAGGGTTTAAGGCACTGCCGATTGCAGAAAAACAGAGGAAGAAAATTTGTTTTACAAGCCCAATTAATCGGTTAGAAAGATAGGTAATATCGTGAAGAAGAAAACCCATCAGTTTGACATGATTTGGAAGCATAAAACTGGCTACAATTGGAAGGAAAAGTAGCGCTAAACAGTAGCACAGAGGAAAAGAAAGATCTGTTCTTTATACCTCAATGGTGGTGGTCGAGCAGGCGAGATATGTCGAGAAGATGATGAGGAACATGGTTGATGAAGAAAATTTGTGCAGAATCTCGATGGAATTCACGGTTTCGTCGATGGAAGTTTTTGGAGAAAAACAACGAAACTCAGAGCAGAAGGAAGGAAGAAGAAAGAAGAAAAGAGAAATGAGTATCTGAGGGAATCGGTCGTGGTATACAGCTGGTGAGAAAAGGGGTATAATCGTAACTCCAGCTATAAGATGCCAATCCCATCAATCAATCTACCCATCTAATCGTTCCTCTCTCATAATTACCTCTACTGCTTCACACAACGGTCTAGACACGCGGCGAGCGGCAAGTCGACAATATAATTATTACAAACAATATAATAATAGCGAATAACGTTCGAAAGAATCACGAGGTATCATCTCGACACGATGTCGACAAGGGTGCTCGTGCAAGCGCACAAGGCTCTAACACGAGTTAGTGCACGCGCGGCCTCCTCAGCGAAATCGACCTCCTCATTTCGATGCACGCGACTTCATCAACTCGACACCCGACCTCCTCAGCTCAGCAGCTAGTGCACGCGGTCTCATCAGCTCGGCAAATGACCTCGGCAAACGATCTTGGCACGGGATCTCGACACAAGGTCTTGGTCGAGGTCTCGATACGTCGTCCTAATACGATGTCGATCTCGTCCTCAGGTGTTACACTTTCCATATGAACAATAGAAGTGGTTGCTAAAGATGGGTCAACTTTCAAGGTGAATGGACAGCGAGCAAAAATCTATGTTGCAGGAACACCTAGGGCCACATCCAAAATCTCACTGCAATCACCAACCACTTGAAGCAACACGTCAGGCTCGTGACGTTAAACAAGCGTTTCATAGGAGGCAACCTGTAGACCTTTACTTAATTTTTATCATTTATTTTTAGTAATTGTTAAGTTGTTTACTTTTGCAGTTTGTTTATCACCTCCGAGGTACTCCAGGCAGCTGAAGTTGATGGCATAGAAATATCGATAACCCCATCAATTTGCTCGTGATATTTTTCAGAGGGGAGCCCATTTCCACATTCTTTTATAGCACTTATTTTTAATTTTTATCTTATATTGTTGTGATTACTTTAAAATAGTGTTGACAAGTGACTCCAAATACAAGAGGGGCGTGAATTGTGTGTGAACGGTGCTTTCAAAAACTTTTGGAGAAATAAGTGCTAATTATGAGTTGCGGAAATATTAATGTGAAATAGATAAATCACTTGAAGAATAAATTGCAAACGAGTTAAAAATAAAGTAAATAGTAAGATATAAATAACAAGAAAATAAAGTACAGAAATATAATTGGTGAAAAGTAGAGAGATAAGGAGTAAAAAGCACACAACAAATTATCCAGGTTCGCCACCTAACACCCTGTAGCCTACGTCCTGTCCCCAAAGCAAACCACTATGGGATTTTCACTAAGACACTAGCTTTTAAATCAGGTTCAGCTAGAAACCTTTACAACTCTAAACCAGAGCAATACGTTCAAGAGATATCACCTCTCTATGAACACCTTGGGATTCCTACCCAAAAATAAATGATTTTCACAAATAAAATGAGACGAGAAAGATACACTCAATAGTGCAGATATAACAAATTGAAGCTTAAATAATACAACTCAAATTATGTAGAATAAAAGGCTCTCAGAAAATTGTGCTCAAATAAGTGTGAGTGATGAAAAATATTTGACAGAGTTTTTGGCACAAAAATTAAGCACTGCGTTGTTGTATTAAAACAAAGCTCACGAGCTGTGTTTATATAGGCAATGGAGGAGCGTCACTTTAAGAAGATTTGTCCGTTGAGGATTTGCCCGTTGCGGCAGGGATCTGTCCGTTGGAATTTGTCCGTTGCGTTGAACATGAAAGAATTGAAAACACGGAGACAGCTCGGCAGACGACCTCGCCACACAGCTCAACAGACGACCTCGATAAAGCTCGGCATACGACCTCTGAACAGCTCGGCAAAAGACCTCGGCACACGACCTCGGTACGTGACCTCATCAGCTCGACACGGATCATCAGCTCGGCACGCGACAAGAGCTCATCACGCGACCTCGATGCAGCGACCTCATAGCTTCGACCACGCGACCTCGATGCGTGACCTCATCACCGACAGCGACTTCCTCCTCGATTCGACATACGACTTCCTCGAGCTCAACATCCGACTTCCTCATTTCGACATCCGACTTCCTCACTCGACATCCGAGCCACGAGATATGCATGTCAAAATATTTTGTGCGTGTGTGATTTAATTTTAATTGAGAGCTTTTTATTACTACTTACAAATTGTCTTAATAAAGATAAATAAATACCCGTAACCCAAAGACTTGAGAAAGAATCATTCTTGATACGCGTCTTGGTATTCTTTCCACTTTTGCACGGTTGATTATTTGCAAGACTCCTTTGTCAATCATCAAAATCATCCTGTCAAGGCATGTATTCACAGACTCCCCCTTTTGATGATGACAAACATCTCATGGAGGAATTTAGTAAAATATAATCATGATATAGCAATGAGATATAAGCATGGTTTTTCAATAAAAGATATCGAGTTTAAGCACAATATTTAGAAAAACTCCCTGAATCATGCATTCATGTAACTCTCCCCTTTTGGCAACATCAAAAAGCGGGAAAGACAAATAAAGCAAGGCATATATTCAGGATTAAACAAGCATATTTTGATAGTTACGTGATACCAAGCTTGGTGTGTGATGATGAAATTTGGTTGGACATGATTAGCTAGTTGCATAAGACAAATCGTCACCCACTCATTATTCCGTACTTAAAGAAAATGGAAAGGAAAAGACTCGCATAAACTCGTTAGCACACTCAAACGCCCAAGTTAGAATTTATTCAAAAAGAAAATGCAATCACAAAATACTCAATGCATGATTGGTCTAAAATTCCCAATTCAGTTCTAATAAAAAAGAAAGTTTCCTTAGGCAAAGGTTTAGTAAAAATATCTGCAAGTTGTCTAGATGTTTCCACAAACTCAATCATGCAATCACCTTTTTGAACATGATCTCTAATAAAATGGTGCCTTATTTCTATGTGTTTGGTCCGGGAGTGATAAACCGGGTTTTTCGTGAGGTTTATGGCACTAGTATTGTCGCACTTAATTGGAACAGTTTTCAGATTAATCCCATAATCATTCAACTTTTGTTTCATCCAAATAATTTGTGCACAACAATCGCTGCAACGTATTCCGCCAAAGAAGGGACAAAGCCACCGGGCTTGTTTCTTACTATGCCATGAGACCAAGGCATTCCCAAGTAAGTGACATGTCCCACTAGTGCTTTTTGGTCCATTTTGCAACCCGCAAAATCAGAATCCGAAGTACCCAATAAGTGTGCGATCAAGACCTTTGGGGTACCATAAACCCATGGTTTGTGTGCGGTGAGATATCTCATAATGCGTTTACCGCTAAGAGATGTGATTCCTTAGGATTTGCTTGAAAACGTGCACACATACAAACACTAGACATAATATCCTGACGACTAGCGGTGAGATAGAGAAGAGATCCTATCATACCTCTATACTTACTTACTTCGACCGACTTACCACCTTCATCTTTGTCAAGATAGCATGATGTGCTCATGGGAGTTGAGATTTCTTTGGCGTTGCTCATTCCAAATCTTTTAAGCAACTCCTTGCAATATTTGGATTGATTTATAAAAATTCCTTCTTTTGTTTGTTTGATTTGAAGTCCAAGGAAGTAATTTAGCTCTCCCATCATTGACATTTCAAATTCACTTTGCATGATATCAGAAAATTCCTTACACAAGGATTCATTAGTAGCACCAAATATTATATCATCGACATAAATTTGAACAAGTAAATGTTGACAAGTGACTCCAAACACAAGAGGGGGGTGAATTGTGTGTGAACGGTGCTTTCAAAAACTTTTGGAGAAATAAGTGCTAATTATGAGTTGCGGAAATATTAATGTGAAATAGAAAAATCACTTGAAGAATAAATTGCAAACGAGTTAAAAATAAAGTAAATAGTAAGATATAAATAACAATAAAATAAAGTACTGAAATTTAATTGGTGAAAAGTAGAGAGATAAGGAGTAAAAAGCACACAACAAATTATCCAGGTTCGCCACCTAACACCCCCTGTGGCTCACGTCCCGTCTCCCAAAGCAAACCACTATGGGATTTTCACTAAGACACTAGCTTTTAAATCAGGTTCATTAGAAACCTTTACAACTCTAAACCAGAGCAATACGTTCAAGAGATATCACCTCTCTATGAACACCTTGGGATTCCTACCCAAAAATAAATGATTTTCACAAAATAAAATGAGGCAGAAAGATACACTCAATAGTGCAGATATAACAAATTGAAGCTCAAATAATACAACTCAAATTATGTAGAATAAAGGCTCTCAGAAAATTGTGCTCAAATAAGTGTGAGTGATGAAAAATATTTGTGAGTTTTTAGCACAAAAATTAAGCAACTGCGTTGTTGTTTTTTTACAAAGCTCACGAGTTTGTGTTTATATAGGCAATGGAGGAGCGTCAGGCCGTTGCGAGGATTTGTCCGTTGCGGCATTTGCCGCTTCGCGTTTTGATTTGTCCGTTGGAATTTGTCCGCTATGTATTGAATATGAAGAATTTGAAAACACGGAGGCGGCTCGGCATACGACCTCACGAAGACAGCTCGGCAGACGACCTCGCCACCTGGCTCGGCATACGAACTCACGAGCGGCTCGGCAAAGACCTCGGCACCACGACTTGAACACACGGCTCGGCATCGACCTCCTCGTATTTCGGTTCTCATAGCTCGACCACGGATCATCACCGGCCGCGACAAGAGCTCATCCGCGCGACCTCGATGCAGCGACCTCATAAGCTTGACACGCGACCTCCTCCTCGATTCGACATACGACTTCCTCGAGCTCAACATCCGACTTCCTCCTCATTTCGACATCCGATTTACTCGAGGCTCGACCGCGCGACTTCCTCATTTCGACATCCAGGCCACGAGATATGCATGTCAAAATATTTTGTGCGTGTGTGATTTAATTTTAATTGAGAGCTTTTTATTACTACTTACAAATTGTCTTAATAAAGATAAATAAATACCCGTAACCCAAAGACTTGAGAAATAATCATTCTTGATACGTCTTGGTATTCTTTTCCACTTTTGCACGGTTGACTATTTGCAAAGCTCCGCTTTGTCAATCATCAAAACCATCCTGTCAAGGCATGTATTCACAGACTCCCCACTTTTTGATGATTGACAAACATCTCATGGAGGGAATTTAGTAAAATATAATCATGATATAGCAATGAGATATAAGCATGGTTTTTCAATAAAAGATATCAGAGTTTAAGCACAATATTTAGAAAAACTCCCCTCACAATAGGCAATACTTAAAAGATCACTCCCCTGAATCATGCATTCATGTAACTCTCCCCTTTTGGCAACATCAAAAGCGGGAAAGACAAATAAAGCAAGGCATATATTCACGATTAAACAAACATATTTTGATAGTTACGTGATACCAAGCTTGGTGTGTGACGGATGAGCTGGTTGGACATGATTAACTAGTTGCATAAGACAAATGCGTCACCCACTCATTATTCCGCACTTAAAGAAAATGGAAGGGGAAAAGACTGCATAAACTCGTTAGCACACTCAAACGCCCAAGTTAGAATTTATTCAAAAAGAAAATGCAATCACAGTTCCTTCAATGCATGATTGGTCTAAAATTCCCAATTCAGTTCTAATAAAAAGAAAGTTTCCTTAGGCAAAGGTTTAGTAAAAATATCTGCAAGTTGTTTAGATGTTTCCCACAAACTCAATCACACAATCTCCTTTTTGAACATGATCTCTAATAAAATGGTGCCTAATTTCTATGTGTTTGGTCCGGAGTGATAAACCGGATTTTTCGTGAGGTTTATGGCACTAGTATTGTCACACTTTATTGGAGCAGTTTTCAAATTAATCCCATAATCATTCAACTGTTGTTTCATCCAAATAATCATGCGCAACAACTACCTGCCGCAACATATTAAAGCGGCGATGGACAAAGCCACACCGGCTTGTTTCTTACTATGCCATGAGACCAAGGCATTCCCAAGTAAGTGACATGTCCCACTAGTGCTTTTTCGGTCCATTTTGCAACCCGCAAAATCGAATCCGAGTACCCGATAAGTGTGCGATCGGCACCTTTGGGGTACCATAAACCCATGGTTTGTGTGCGGTGAGATATCTCATGATGCGTTTTCTGGCTAAGAGATGTGATTCCTTAGGATTTGCTTGAAAACGTGCACACATACAAACACTAGACATAATATCCCACGACTAGCGGTGAGATAGAGAAGAGATCCTATCATACCTCTATACTTACTTACTTCGACCGACTTACCACCTTCATCTTTGTCAAGATAGCATGATGTGCTCATGGGAGTTGAGATTTCTTTGGCGTTGCTCATTCCAAATCTTTTAAGCAACTCCTTGCAATATTTGGATTGATTTATAAAAATTCCTTCTTTTGTTTGTTTGATTTGAAGTCCAAGGAAGTAATTTAGCTCTCCCATCATTGACATTTCAAATTCACTTTGCATGATATCAGAAAATTCCTTACACAAGGATTCATTAGTAGCACCAAATATTATATCATCGACATAAATTTGAACAAGTAAAATGTCATGCTTTTTGTGTTTAATGAAAAGAGTGGTATCAACTTTTCCTCTTTCAAAACCTTTTCAAGTAAATTTTTGCTCAACGTCTCTTACTAACCTCTCGGAGCTTGTTTTAAACCATATAAAGGCTTTTTCAATTTGAAAACATGATTTGGAAATTCAAAATTTTCAAAACCGGGAGGTTGATCAACATATACTTCTTCTTGAATAAAGCCATTAAGAAATGCACTTTTAACATCCATTTGAAAAAGTTTGAAATCCATGATGCATGCAAATGCGAGAAGCATGCGAATAGCTTCTAATCTAGCCACGGGTGCATAGGTTTCATCGAAATCTATGCCCTCTTGTTGGTTATAGCCTTTTGCAACAAGTCTAGCTTTATTTCTAACAATGATACCGTTTTCATCAAGCTTGTTGCGAAAGACCCATTTGGTCCCAATGACTAGGTGATCTTTAGGCCTAGGGAAAAGTTCCCAAACATCATTTCTCTCAAATTGATTTAATTCCTCTTGCATAGCAAGGGTCCAATACTCATCAAAGATGGCTTCATTGACGTCATTTGGTTCAATTTGAGAGACAAAGGCCATATGATGACATGCATGATTAAGAGAGTTTCAGTCGTTACCCCTTTTGAGATATCACCTATTATGTTGTCAAGAGGATGGTTCTTTGAGACTCTCCATTCCTTTGGAAGATTTGAGTGAGAGAGTTCTTGAGAGGGTTGAGGCAAGGACTCTTGATCCTCCTTTTGAACTTTTGATCTCTCTTGTTCCTCTAAATAGGTATCTCCAAATACTTCGCAAGATCATCAACACTTTCTTCTACTGAAGATTTGGGGTTAGATTCATCAAAAGAAACATGCACAGATTCTTCAACAGTCAAGTTCTTTTTATTAAAAATTCGAAAAGCTTTACTAGAAGTGGAATATCCAAGAAATAAACCTTCATCGGCTTTAGCATCAAATTTACCAAGGTTATTCTTACCATTGTTTAGGACAAAACACTTGCATCCGAAAAACGTGAAGGTGGGAAATGTTGGGCTTCCTTCCTTTGTAGAGTTCATACGGTGTTTGCTTAAGGATCGGCCTTATAAGAACTTCGATTCATCACATAGCAAGCGGTGCTCACGGCATCTGCCCAAAAGTACTTAGGAAGGTTAGTCTCATTGAGCATCGTCTCGCTAGCTCTTCAAGAGACCGATTTTCCTTTCAACCACTCCATTTTGTTGCGGTGTCCTTGGAGCGAGAAAAGTTGTGATCAATGCCATTTTACGTGCAAAATGCTTCAAATGCTTCATTCTCAAATTCCCACCATGATCACTTGAATGGAAGCAATGTTAAGTCCCTTCTCATTTTGTATAACCTTTGCAAGTTTTGAAAAGCATTAAAAGCATCATTTTTGTGAGAAATAAATAAAGTCCATGTATAGCGAGAATAGTCGTCCACAATAACAAGAGCATAGTAATTGCCACCAAAGCTTTTAGTTCTAGAAGGGCCAAATAAATCCATATGTAAAAGTTGTAAAGGCCGGTTTGTAGAAACAATATTTTTAGATTTGAAAGATGCCTTTACTTGTTTTCCTTTTTGACATGCATCACAAAGTTTATCTTTTTCAAAAGCGAAGCTTTGGTAAGCCAATTACTAAGTCCTTCGGAAGTAATTTATTAAGATGATCCATGTGAATATGAGCCATTCTCCTATGCCATAGCCAAGATTCATCCTCTTTACTAATAAGACAACATGCATCATTTGAAGGTATTTTATCTAAATCAAGCATATAGATATTTCCAATTCTAGGTCCAATTACAATAACATTTTCATTTATAGAATCCATGACCATGCATTTTGAAGAATCGAAAACCACTTTGTTTCCTTTATCACAAAGTTGACTAATGCTTAGCAAATTATGCTTCAAACCATCCACATACAAAATATTTTCAATAGTGGGATTAGGACTCTTACCAATAGAACCAATCCCAAGAATTTTACCTTTGTTGTTGTCACCATCTGGGACATAACCACTATTCTTAGGTACCAATGAGGAGAACTTGCTTTTGTCTCCTGTCATGTGCTTTGAGCAGTAGCTATCAAGATACCAATTTAAGTCCTTGGCTTTCAAGCACACCTACAACAACAAATCATATTTTAACCTTTGGTACCCAAACCATCTTGGGTCCATATGAGTTAGTCTTGGGCAAGGTGCCCTTTGGAATCCACATCTTTTTGCCAACTACATTTTTATTCTTTCTAATATTGCAAATAGAGGCGGTGTGACCATTTCTACCACAGGTGAAAGCATTTAATGAAAGGACTACTTGAGGGTTTGTTGTGATTGAAGAGTTTAAAAGATTTTTCATGAATTTTTGGATGATAACCTAAACCAGCTTTTCCAAAAGTACCTTTTTGGTTTCCTAAAATAATGTTTAGATTATCTCTTCCCATCGTAAATTTTGCAAGAGTGTTATTTAAATCCTCAACCTTATTTTTCAAAACACTACACTCATTGCATTTTAAAACTTCACCTTTTTTATTTTCACAAGATATGGGAGGAGAAGTTTCAATCACAGCAACTTGTTTTTTTTTAAGAATCACTATCTCTTTGTTTAAAATTTCAATTTCTGATTCAAGAGAAGAGATGGTTTTCTTAGAAGAAAGAACAATTTTACCAAGTTTAATCGTTTCATTATTTAATTCTTCACAAGCAATAAGCAGCTCATCATAAGTTAAAGGAGATTCGAGTTCAAGAGCATTTACCTCATCCTCCTCGTGTTTTGCCATGAGACATAAGTTGGCCTCGGTAGTACCTTCATGGGTCAATAGAAGGGTGTCCCACATTTCTTTAGCAGTCTTGCAATTTGAGACTCTATAGAACTCATCGTAGCTTAAAGCAGAAGCGATGATGTTCTTAGCCTTCAAATTGTATTGGACCTTTTTCTTATCATCTTCGGTCCAAAGTGATCTTGGTTTATCTACCACTGCATCATTAATTGATTGAGTGGGGACAAATGGACCATTTTCCACAGCATCCCAAATATCAAGATCAACACCCTCAAGAAAGATTTGCATTCTATCCTTCCAATAACCATACCCCTCACCATTGAAAAATGGGGGTCTGTTCATGGAAGTTCCCTCGTAATTGTTTGAAGTCATTCTCTTGAGACGGTTAAGTCCTTTATACAAGATTCTAGCTCTGATACCACTTGTTGACAAGTGACTCCAAACACAAGAGGGGGGTGAATTGTGTGTGAACAGTGCTTTCAAAAACTTTTGGAGAAATAAGTGCTAATTATGAGTTGCGGAAATATTAATATGAAATAGATAAATCACTTGAAGAATAAATTGCAAACGAGTTAAAAATAAAGTAAATAGTAAGATATAAATAACAATAAAATAAAGTACAGAAATTTAATTGACTGAAAAGTAGAGATAAGGAGTAAAAAGCACACAACAAATTATCGAGGTTAAAGCCTAACACCCCTGTGGCCTACGTCCCGTCCCCAAAGCAAACCACTATGGGATTTTCACTAAGACACTAGCTTTTAAATCGGGTTCAGCTAGAAACCTTTACAACTCTAAACCCGAGCAATACGTTCAAGAGATATCACCTCTCTATGAACACCTTGGGATTCCTACCCAAAATAAATGATTTTCACAAAATAAAATGAGACGAGAAAGATACACTCAATAGTGCGGATATAACAAATTGAAGCTCAAATAATACAACTCAAATTATGTAGAATAAAGGCTCTCAGAAAATTGTGCTCAAATAAGTGTGAGTGATGAAAAATATTTGTGAGTTTTTAGCACAAAAATTAAGCCTTTGCGTTGTTGTTTTTACAAAGCTCACGATTTGTGTTTATATAGGCAATGGAGGAGCGTCGAATCGACCGCTGCGAGGATTTGTCCGATTGCGGCATTTGCCGTTGCGTTTTGATTTGTCCGTTGGAATTTGTCAGTTGCGTGTGAGTATGAAGAATTTGAAAACACTGAGACGGCTCGGCATCGACCTCAAGAAAACGGCTCGGGCGACCTCGCCACCTGACTCGGCATCTGAACTCTACGAACGGCTCGGCAAAGACCTCGGCACCACGACTTGAACCACGGCTCGGCATACGACCTCCTCATCGGCTCGGTTCTCATAGCTCGACCACGGATCATCAGCTCGGCCTGCGACAAGAGCTCATCACGCGACCTCGATGCAGCGACCTCATCGCTTGACACGCGACCTCCTCCTCGATTCGACATACGACTTCCTCGAGCTCAACATCAGGCTTCCTCCTCATTTCGACATCCGATTTACTCCAGGCTCGACACGCGACTTCCTCATTTCGACATCAGGCCACGAGATATGCATGTCAAAATATTTTGTGCGTGTGTGATTTAATTTTAATTGAGAGCTTTTTATTACTACTTACAAATTGTCTTAATAAAGATAAATAAATACCCAGAACCCAAAGACTTGAGAAATAATCATTCTTGATACGCGTCTTGGTATTCTTTTCCACTTTTTGCACGGTTGACTATTTGCAAAGCTCCCTTTTGTCAATCATCAAAACCATCCTGTCAAGGCATGTATTCACAGACTCCCCCTTTTTGATGATGACAAACATCTCATGGAGGGAATTTAGTAAAATATAATCATGATATAGCAATGAGATATAAGCATGGTTTTTCAATAAAAGATATCAGAGTTTAAGCACAATATTTAGAAAAACTCCCCCTCACAATAGGCAATACTTAAAAGATCACTCCCCCTGAATCATGCATTCATGTAACTCTCCCCCTTTTGGCAACATCAAAAAGCGGGAAAGACAAATAAAGCAAGGCATATATTCACGATTAAACAAACATATTTTGATAGTTACGTGATACCAAGCTTGGTGTGTGACAGATGAGCTGGTTGGACATGATTAGCTAGTTGCATAAGACAAATGCGTCACCCACTCATTATTCCGTACTTAAAGAAAATGGAAGGGGAAAAGACCTGCATAAACTCGTTAGCACACTCAAACGCCCAAGTTAGAATTTATTCAAAAAGAAAATGCAATCACAGGCAGTCACTCAATGCATGATTGGTCTAAAATTCCCAATTCAGTTCTAATAAAAAAGAAAGTTTCCTTAGGCAAAGGTTTAGTAAAAATATCTAAGTTGTTTAGATGTTTCCACAAACTCAATCACACAATCTCCTTTTTGAACATGATCTCTAATAAAATGGTGCCTAATTTCTATGTGTTTGGTCCGGAGTGATAAACCGGATTTTTCGTGAGGTTTATGGCACTAGTATTGTCACACTTTATTGGAGCAGTTTTCAAATTAATCCCATAATCATTCAATTGTTGTTTCATCCAAATAATCATGGTATAACAACTACCGCCGCAACATATTCCGCTTCGGCGAAGGGACAAAGCCACAGCGGCTTGTTTCTTACTATGCCATGAGACCAAGGCATTCCCAGTAAGTGACATGTCCCACTAGTGCTTTTTCGGTCCATTTTGCAACCCGCAAAATCGTAATCCAGTACCCAATAAGTGTGCGATCGGCACCTTTGGGGTACCATAAACCCATGGTTTGTGTGCCAGTGAGATATCTCATGATGCGTTTTACCGCTAAGAGATGTGATTCCTTAGGATTTGCTTGAAAACGTGCACACATACAAACACTAGACATAATATCCGGACGACTAGCAGTGAGATAGAGAAGAGATCCTATCATACCTCTATACTTACTTACTTCGACCGACTTACCACCTTCATCTTTGTCAAGATAGCATGATGATCTCATGGGAGTTGAGATTTCTTTGGCGTTGCTCATTCCAAATCTTTTAAGCAACTCCTTGCAATATTTGGATTGATTTATAAAAATTCCTTCTTTTGTTTGTTTGATTTGAAGTCCAAGGAAGTAATTTAGCTCTCCCATCATTGACATTTCAAATTCACTTTGCATGATATCAGAAAATTCCTTACACAAGGATTCATTAGTAGCACCAAATATTATATCATCGACATAAATTTGAACAAGTAAAATGTCATGCTTTTTGTGTTTAATGAAAAGAGTGGTATCAACTTTTCCTCTTTCAAAACCTTTTTCAAGTAAATATTTGCTCAACCTCTCGTACCAAGCTCTCGAGCTTGTTTTAAACCATATAAAGCCTTTTTCAATTTGAAGACATGATATCGAAATTCAAACTTTTCAAACCCCGGAGCTTGTCCAACATATACTTCTTCTTGAATAAAGCCATTAAGAAATGCACTTTTAACATCCATTTGAAAAAGTTTGAAATCCATGATGCATGCAAATGCGAGAAGCATGCGAATAGCTTCTAATCTAGCCCACGGGTGCATAGGTTTCATCGAAATCTATGCCCTCTTGTTGATTATAGCCTTTTGCAACAAGTCTAGCTTTATTTCTAACAATGATACCGTTTTCATCAAGCTTGTTGCGAAAGACCCATTTGGTCCCAATGACTAGGTGATCTTTAGGCCTAGGGAAAAGTTCCCAAACATCATTTCTCTCAAATTGATTTAATTCCTCTTGCATAGCAAGGGTCCAATACTCATCAAAGATGGCTTCATTGACGTCATTTGGTTCAATTTGAGAGACAAAGGCCATATGATGACATGCATGATTAAGAGAGTTTCAGTCGTTACCCTTTTGAGATATCACCTATTATGTTGTCAAGAGGATGGTTCTTTGAGACTCTCCATTCCTTTGGAAGATTTGAGTGAGAGAGTTCTTGAGAGGGTTGAGGCAAGGACTCTTGATCCTCCTTTTGAACTTTGATCTCTCTTGTTCCTCTAAATAGGTATCTCCAAATACTTACGCAAGATCATCAACACTTTCTTCTCAAGATTTGGGGTTAGATTCATCAAAAGAAACATGCACAGATTCTTCAACAGTCCAAGTTCTTTTATTAAAAATTGAAAAGCTTTACTAGAAGTGGAATATCCAAGAAATAAACCTTCATCGACTTTAGCATCAAATTTACCAAGGTTATTCTTACCATTGTTTAGGACAAAACACTTGCATCCGAAACGTGAAGGTGGGAAATGTTGGGCTTCCTTCCTTTGTAGAGTTCATACGGTGTTTGCTTAAGGATCGGCCTTATAAGAACTCGATTCATCACATAGTGGCGGTGCTCACGGCATCTGCCCAAAGTACTTAGGAAGGTTAGTCTCATTGAGCATCGTCCTCGCTAGCTCTTCAAGAGACCGATTTTCCTTTCAACCACTCCATTTTGTTGCGGTGTCCTTGGAGCGAGAAAAGTTGTGATCAATGCCATTTTCATGCAAAATGCTTCAAATGCTTCATTCTCAAATTCCCCACCATGATCACTTGAATGGAAGCAATGTTAAGTCCGCTTCTCATTTTGTATAACCTTTGCAAGTTTTGAAAAGCATTAAAAGCATCATTTTTGTGAGAAATAAATAAAGTCCATGTATAGCGAGAATAGTCGTCCACAATAACAAGAGCATAGTAATTGCCACCAAAGCTTTTAGTTCTAGAAGGGCCAAATAAATCCATATGTAAAAGTTGGTAAGGCCGGTTTGTAGAAACAAGATTTTTAGATTTGAAAGGGGCGTTTACTTGTTGTCCTTTTGACATGCATCACAAAGTTTATCTTTTTCAAAGCGAAGCTTTGGTAAGCCAATTACTAAGTCCTTCGAACTAACTTATTAAGATGATCCATGTGAATATGAGCCATTCTCCTATGCCATAGCCAAGATTCATCCTCTTTACTAATAAGACAACATGCATCATTTGAAGGTATTTTATCTAAATCAAGCATATAGATATTTCCAATTCTAGGTCCAATTACAATAACATTTTCATTTATAGAATCCATGACCATGCATTTTGAAGAATCGAAAACCACTTTGTTTCCTTTATCACAAAGTTGACTAATGCTTAGCAAATTATGCTTCAAACCATCCACATACAAAACATTTTCAATAGTGGGATTAGGACTCTTACCAATAGAACCAATCCCAAGAATTTTACCTTTGTTGTTGTCACCATACCGGACATAACCACTATTCTTAGGTACCAATGAGGAGAACTTGCTTTTGTCTCCTGTCATGTGCTTTGAACAGCCGCTATCAAGATACCAATTTAAGTCCTTGGCTTTCAAGCACACCTACAACAACAAATCATATTTTAACCTTTGGTACCCAAACCATCTTGGGTCCATATGAGTTAGTCTTGGGCAAGGTGCCCTTTGGAATCCACATCTTTTTGCCAACTACATTTTTATTCTTTCTAATATTGCAAATAGAGGCAGTGTGACCATTTCTACCACAGTTATGTTTCAAACCTTCCACATACAAGACATTCTCTATAATGGGATTAGGACTCTTACCAATAGTACCAATCCCAAGAATTTTACCTTTATTATTATCACCATAACAAACATAACCTTTATTTTTGGGTTCCAAAGAGGAGAACTTGCTTTTGTCTCTGTCATGTGCTTTGAACAGCCTATCAAGATGCCAATTTGAATCTTTGGCTTTCAAGCACACCTGCAAATAAAATCAGGTTTTAACTTTTGGTACCCAAACTAAGTTGGGTCCAGATGAGTTAGTTTTTGGCAAAGTACCCTTTGGAATCCACATCTTTTTGCCAACTACATTCTTGTTCTTTCTAATATTGCAAATGGAAGCAGTGTGACCATTTCTACCACAGTGAAAGCATTTAATGAAAGGACTACTTGAGGGTTTGTTGTGATTGACGAGTTTAAAAGATTTTTCATGAATTTTTGGATGATAACCTAAACCAGCTTTTCTAAAAGTACCTTTTTGGTTTCCTAAAATAATGTTTAGATTATCTCTTCCCATTGTAAATTTTGCAAGAGTGTTATTTAAATCCTCAACCTTATTTTTCAAAACACTACACTCATTGCATTTTAAAACTTCATCTTTTTATTTTCACAAGATATGGGAGGAGAAGTTTCAATCACAAGAACTTGTTTTTCTTTAAGAATCACTATCTCTTTGTTTAAAATTTCAATTTTTGATTCAAGAGAAGAGATGGTTTTCTTAGAAGAAAGAACAATTTTTCCAAGTTTAATCGTTTCATTATTTAATTCTTCACAAGCAATAAGCGGCTCATCATAAGTTAAAGGAGATTGAGTTCAAGAGCATTTACCTCATCCTCCTCGTGTTTTGCCATGAGACATAAGTTGGCCTCGGTAGTACCTTCATGGGTCAATAGAAGGGTGTCCCACATTTCTTTAGCAGTCTTGCAATTTGAGACCCTATAGAACTCATCGTAGCTTAAAGCAGAAGGGATGATGTTCTTAGCCTTCAAATTGTATTGGACCTTTTTCTTATCATCTTCGGTCCAAAGTGATCTTGGTTTGTCTACCACTGCATCATTAATTGATTGAGTGGGGACAAATGGACCATTTTCCACAAAGATCCCAAATATCAAGATCAACACCCTCAAGAAAGATTTGCATTCTATCCTTCCAATAACCATACCCCTCACCATTGAAAAATGGGGGTCTGTTCATCGAAGTTCCCTCGTAATTGTTTGAAGTCATTCTCTTGAGACGGTTAAGTCCTTTATACAAGATTCTAGCTCTGATGCCACTTGTTGACAAGTGACTCCAAACACAAGAGGGGGGTGAATTGTGTGTGAACGGTGCTTTCAAAAACTTTTGGAGAAATAAGTGCTAATTATGAGTTGCGGAAATATTAATGTGAAATAGATAAATCACTTGAAGAATAAATTGCAAGCGAGTTAAAAATAAAGTAAATACTAAGATAAAAAAAACAATAAAATAAAGTACAAAAATTTAATTGGGAGAAAAGAAGAGAGATAAGGAGTAAAAAAGCACACAACAAATTATCCAGGTTCGCCACCTAACACCCCTGTGGCCTACGTCCCGTCCCCCAAAGCAAACCACTATGAGATTTTCACTAAGACACTAGCTTTTAAATCAGTTCACTAGAAACCTTTACAACTCTAAACCAGAGCAATACGTTCAAGAGATATCACCTCTCTATGAACACCTTGGGATTCCTACCCAAAAATAAATGATTTTCACAAATAAAATGAGGCGAAAGATACACTCAATAGTGCAGATATAACAAATTGAAGCTCAAATAATACAACTCAAATTATGTAGAATAAAGGCTCTCGAGAAAATTGTGCTCAAATAAGTGTGAGTGATGAAAAATATTTGTGAGTTTTTGGCACAAAAATTAAGCACTGCGTTGTTGTTTTAAAACAAAGCTCACGAGCTGTGTTTATATAGGCAATGGAGGAGCGTCACTTTAAGAAGATTTGTCCGTTGAGGATTTGCCCGTTGCGGCAGGGATCTGTCCGTTGGAATTTGTCTGTTGCGTTGAACATGAAAGAATTGAAAACACGGAGACGGCTCGGCATACGACCTCTGAAGACAGCTCGGCAGACGACCTCTGAAGACAGCTCGGCAGACGACCTCGCCACACAGCTCGACAGACGACCTCGACAAAGCTCGGCATACGACCTCTGAACAGCTCGGCAAAAGACCTCGGCACGCGACCTCATCAGCACGACACGCGACCTCGGTACGTGACCTCATCAGCTCGACACGCGACTTCCTCCTCAGTTCGACATACGACTTCCTCAGAGCTCGACATCCGACACGAGATATGCATGTCAAAATATTTTGTGTGATTTAATTTTAATTGAGAGCTTTTTATTACTACTTACAAATTGTCTTAATAAAGATAAATAAATACCCAGAACCCAAAGACTTGAGAAAGAATCATTCTTGATACGCGTCTTGGTATTCTTTTCCACTTTTTGCACGGTTGACTATTTGCAAGACTCCCTTTTGTCAATCATCAAAATCATCCTGTCAAGGCATGTATTCACAAATAGTCGCAGTGGGGACACTGCTAGAAATAAGTGAGGGGAGGGAGTTTTACATTATACTTATTACTTGACTGTGTTTATAACTGCTTACAATTATAGAAGAACTTTAAATTTTTGCTGATTTAGGGGCTATACATATTTTTTTATGACAACTTTTGATTGAATCAATTCCTTACTAGTTTTGGAATTTGCTGAAAATTAGCATTGAAGTTCTGTGAGTTTGACGTTCTGTGTAAGCTATTAAATGTGAGTTTTGAGCTTGACATAAGAGGAAACATCATGCTTTTGTCTCTCTTCTTTGTTGAATGATATTTTTCATGGAATGTGCATTCTAGAACTCGTGCCGAGACCATTACGAAGCGAATATGAATTTATTTACATGTGAATTTGGAAAGGGCAATTTTTAAGATTTCTTCAGGCCACTACCATTTGAATATATTATCCCACTAGTTGCCCACTTTTGAGCCTAAAAGTATTATATTTAATTCCTTTGGTACTCTTCTTGTTTTTATTGATTATCTTCTGTGAAGTTAACCTTGAAAAAATTTTATTTGAGAGCAATTAGTGGCAAAAATTTATTGAATAATGTTACAATGTCCCTTTTATTTGTTTACAAAAAGATAAGGCTTATCAATTTGATCCCCTCCTAATTCTTAAAAATGATTGATTGCTGCATAATTGCATGAAAGGAGGAAAAGGAAAAGAAAAAAAATTTGTGATAATGTTCATGCCTTCATAAGTTGCAAAAAAGAAAATATTTTGATTGAAAAATTGGGATTATTGCCTGCTCTTGAAAGTGAAAAAGAATTATGTTGCTTATTTTGGTTGATTTGTTTTTGACCCTTTGCATGACATTTTCTTTCTTTTATCATACCAAACATTATTACCTTGGCCCCATTACAACCAATGAAAGACCCCTATTCCTCTTTTGCAAGTCTTATAGATTCTAATAGTAGAGTTTTTGGTCAATGTACAAGCCTATGGTAATGCCTTTTCATTTGAAAAATCTGAATGTTAATAACTATGCTTACAAACACTTTGAGGTTGGTGAGAGTGTGACTTAAAAATGACAGATTGTTAACTTACTTGAACTTACATCTCTAATTGGGCATTCTATTGACTGACATATCAGGGCAACAACACACACGAGTACGGGCCAACGTCATCTATGAAGCTCGGTACGGCCGTGTATATTTGTTGTACGGCCGTACCCCATCCCTGATCAGTGTAGATTTGAAGCCAGAAAACCTAATTCGCAGGCCAGTCTATAAATAGGGGTTCTTAACATGTTACAAAGACCTTTTGACGAATTTCTGAGTCAAGAACCTCATTATTGAGAATCATTCGTGTAGCAACCGAAAAATCCAGAGGGATTTGTTTGAGTTTAATGGAGCCGCCACCAATAATTTATTTCGAAGGGAAAAATATTAGAAAAACCTTTATTGAAGAAAATGGTCCTTGAGACCAGATTTGGGTTCGGGAGTCGATTATGCGTAGGGAAGGTATTAGCACCCCACGACATCCTTTCGAAAAAAGGTTACCTCTAATTAATTGTGCAAAATCTATATTAACTTCTAAAAAATATTTATTTCCCTTTTATTTTTTAAAAAATAGACAAGAATTTACAATGATGAAATAATGAAAAAAAGGCTTAATAAATGTTGTTTATTTTTGCAGTTGACAGGAGTGGGCTCCTGCTCCTACGTATCTCCAGGTGCAGTGGAGAAATCAAAGGCTACATAGTTCTTGGGTAGAAAATGGTTGTGTGTTGGTTTATTTTAATTAATCAATTTGACTTAAGTTTTTATGATTTGCGTAGTGACTAAACCAAAAGTGGATTTGGCATAATCACTACTAATATTTTAAGATATTTTATTTAGATTGTTGTAATGACCAAACCAAAAGAGGATTTGGAGTAGTCATTGATTTTAAGTTTTTTTTTAAAAGGGTTTGCATAATGACCAAACCAAAAGCGGATTCGGCGTTGACACTACCAATATTTATTCAAGAAGATTGAAGAATTTTACAATAAAAAAAGTATGGTTAATAAATAAAAGAGATGAGGGGAACATTCACATGGTTTTTTTTAGGAACCCTAGATTGGGTCAAAACCAGTGGGCTGAAGCCCAAAATAAAAATAAGAGGGGTCAGAAATAAAAAAAGGGAGAGGGTGTAAAAAGAAATAGGAATGGGCTGAGCCCAAACCAAAAAAGAAGAAAAGAACAAAAAAGGGGCGTAGATTAAAGTGGGGTGAAGCCCATTTGAAAAAATAAAAAAATAAAAAATAAAAAATAAAAAGTAAAAGGAAGCAGAACGTATGAAGCAAACAAAAGGGGAGGGGATTAAAATCCGATTCTCATTTAAACCCTAAATCAAAGAAAGAAAAAAACCAAAGAGAAAGAAGAAAAGGGGGAAACGGCGCAAAGGGGAAGGAGAGAAAGGGGGGAGGCGTGTAGCGCCACCCTTGGCCGCGTCTTGGCCCTTGATCGAGAGGGAGAGGGGAGGGACCGGTCGCAAAGGAGAGGGAAGGAGAAAGTGAGAGAGATCGTGGGAGAGGGAGGAAGAATGGGGGTGCACCGCGAGAAGGAGAGGGAGAGTGACAGAGATCGTGGGAGAGGGAGGAAGGACTGGTAGTGATTTTGGTGGTTCAGATGGAGGGAGAGTGTTTAATGGCACAAAGGGTTCATGGAAGGTCCTTCTGTTGTTGTTGAGAGTGTAAAAGAGAAAGGGGTTTGGAAGAAGCTTGTTGCTGAGGTGCACAGGACAACAAGAGGTTTTGCATTTTGTTGTTGGTGGTGTTGTGTGAAGTGAGTGATGTTTAAAAGGAAGAAGATTTTTGTAGGGTTCAGAAGAGAAGGAATCAAGGAAGAGTGTTTTTTTTTGTGTTAGTGTTTGTGTTTGTGTTTGGGGTTGAAGGGGGAGATCGAGAAGGGGAGGAAGGAGGAGGGTGGTGAGAGGGACGAGAGAGAGGCGAGGGAAGAGGAAGGGGAGTCTGGCCAGGGAGAGGGAGGCGCGAGAAGGAGAGGGAGATAGAGGGGTACGAGGCTGAGAGGGAGGAGGGGTTCTACCTTCTTATGCTCTTCTTTCTTCTTCTCCTGTTTCTTCTCTCTTTTTTTTTGTTTCTGCGTTTTGTACATTTCTTATACTCTTTGGTTTTATTTTTTTGCCTCTCGATTTGGTGAATTAGGGCTTCAGTGGAGCCTCTAATTCTTTGATTGGTGGTAAAACGCCCAATTCTTCCTCTTCTTTGTTGTTCTGTTGTTGCATTTATATAGCAAAGGGCTCCAATAGGACAATGGTTCTTGACCCTTGTATTGGTACATTTCTTTGCAGGTATGGTTGGTGATGCAGAGGCGGGTTGGCGGTTCTGGGTGGTGCCTGCAAAGCTGCTTGGTTGGAGAAGAAATGGAAAAAAGCAAAGGAACAAGAAGAAAACATCTTGGACCCATTCTCAAAATGCCTCTGCCCCTGCCTCTGTTGCTGTTGGTTGCTGTTGGTCAGGGATGCAACGCTCCTGCGTTGCTTTGTTCTGTTTTTGTTTTTTTGCTTTTTTTGTTTTTTTTTCATTCTGATTGTGTGATTGTTTTGGGCTTGGTTTGTATTTTTGGGCATGGAATGGACTGTAATGGACTGTTGGTATTTTTTGCAATTTTTGACATGTAATGGACATGGTTATTATTATTGGACTTATGCTTGTGATTGTAATTTGTAACAAAACGGCCAACAACTTGTACCTCCTTTTTTTATTGCAATTGGGCTGAAATTAGCCCAAAGGATTTAACAAAAATGAACCCAAAATGTGTTGCTAAGAATAAAGTAAAAACAAAAATAAAAATAAATTACAGGAGGTAGGTGGACAAAATTAAGGTATAACAGCTGCCCCTCTTTAGTTATATTTTATTAGGAAATGTGAACAACAAAGGTTTTCATATTTTCGTCATAAAATAGAAGTAAAGATAAAGACACTAATTTTGTCCCGAACCAGGATAGGCAAAGGATGACAACGAGAGATTGACGTTCGGTGCGTTTAATCGGAAAGCAATAAAGAAGGATCACCGCCAGGTCGGATACTGACGCGGTGATCAAAAGGCAATAATGAGGGATTAACGCTCGGTGCGTTTAATCGAAAAGCAATAAAGAAGGATCACCGCCAGGTCGGGTACTTACGCGGTGATCAAAAGGCAATAATGAGAGATTAACGCTTGGTGCGTTTATCAGAAAAGCAATGAAGAATGGTCACCGCCAGGTCGGGTACTGATGCGGTGATCGGAAAGCAATAATGAGGGTTCGACGCCAAGCAAGGTATTGACGCGTCGATGGGAAGCAATAAAGAAGGATCACCGCCAGGTCGGGTACTGACACGGTGATCGGAAGATTCAACGCCAAGTAGGGTATTGACGCATCGATGGGAAGCAACAAAGAGGGATCAACATTAGGTCCGAAACTGATATGTTGGTCAAAAAGCAATAATGAGGGACTACCGCCAGGTCGGGTGCTGACGCGGTAATCTTAAAGCAATAAAAAGGGGTGATACTTGGCGCGTTTATCAGAAAACTATAAAGAAGGATCTCCGCCAGGTCGGATACTGACGCGGTGATCGGAAAGCAATAAAGAGTGAGCGATACTTGGTGTGTCGCTTAGAAAGCAAAATAAAGGACCAATGCTAGGCGCATTGTTTGTAAACGAGAGTGAAGGATCAAAATTTGGTGCACGGACCAGGTGTAACAAAACGGCTAAAAGGTGGTGATATGAAGATGATGCATGAATATATGGTGTTTGATGCATGTATGCAATGCGATTATTATTTTTACTGATTCCTTGTCCCGTATGATCTCTAGTGCTTAAAGATATAGGACGGACTGAGATTCATCGGATTTAGTCATGATATACCTTCGACTGGGAGGGAGCACGAGTTATCGATGCAGTGCTTGTCATTTTTACAGGTAATCCCTTTGCCCTTTCGAAACTTATTTGTTGAGATGAGAAATGCTAATCATAACCTCTCTGACACTCTCTCTTAAACACTCTCTCAATGATTGGGCCATGTCACATTTTTTTTCTCCAAAATCAACCATTGGATTGAAAGTTACTATCATATAGATCATATCTGTAAATTTTAACATTAATTTATAATCATTTGCTATGTCATCAAGATGCGTCAAGATTAACGTCAACGGTGTAATTACAAATAACGTTAATCTGGACGCATCTTGATGACATAGCAAATGATTACAGATTAATGTTAAAATTTACAGATATGATCTATATGATAGTAACTTTCAATTCAATGGTTGATTTTGAAAAAAAAAATTTGTCACGTGGCCCAATCATTGAGAGAGTGTTTAAGAGAGAGTGTCAGAGAGATTGTCCGTAGCATTCCTCTTGTTGAGATTTGGTGTTTCCCCGTGATTTTTAAGAGGTATATAATAACCATAAGGCTTTTCAGTATCATCACATATTTCACAATTCAGTGCCTGTTATCATAAAACAACATTTTGAAATACAAGAACGGAGGTGTTTAGTATTCAAAAAGAGTCATGTGTACATGGACTGAAGTCACGCAGACTTGAAAATACATCAAGAAAAATGCGGGAAGAAGGAAAAAAACAAAGAAAGACAATAACTAAGCAGATATTTTATAGTTTGTGTCTTTGTAGGAACAAATGCCAACTTCTCATATCCATAACTTTGAATACTCATTACTCTACTTCTGAATATATAGAACTGCCCCAGTTGGGTAAGAGCCTCTCGATGCATCAGCTGACTTTAATGTCCAATTTCAGACCCTAACTTCTGCTTGGATTGCCTTTTCAAGTTTTCAATCCAACGGGAGCTTTAATTTTTGCCTAGGTCGCCCTTTCAGGTTTTCAACCTAGCGAGCTCATTTTTGCTTGGCTCTTTATATATTTTTTAGGCATAATATTTTTTGACTGCATCAGAGTTTACTGGGAGTGGGAGATCTTCACCGTCCATCCTTGTGAGGATGAGGGCTCTTCCAGAAAAAGCTTTTTTCACAACATACGGGCCTTCATAATTCGGAGTCCATTTTCCACGAGAATCCTTTTGGATGGGCAAAATCTTCTTGAGCACTAGGTCTCCTTCTTGAAATTCCCGAGGGCGAACTTTCTTTTCGTAAGCCCTCTTCATCCTGTGCTGATATAGCTATCCATGACATAAGGCCATCACTCTCTTTTCTTCAATGAGGTTCAATTGATCCAGCCGAGCCTAAACCCATTCTGCCTCTTCTAGTTTTGTCTCCATCAATACCCTTAACGAGGGGATCTCGACTTCAATGGGAAGTACTGCTTCCATTCCATACACCAGCGAGAAAGGGGTTGCCCCTGTTGAGGTGCGAACCGAAGTTCGATAACCGTGCAAGGCAAAAGGGAGCATTTCATGCCAGTCTTTAAATGTTACAACCATCTTCTGGACAATCTTCTTGATGTTCTTATTTGCAGCTTCAACTACCCCATTCATCTTTGGGCGGTACGGTGATGAATTATGATGTTGGATCTTGAAGTCATTACACAGCTCCTTCATCATCTTGTTGTTCAAATTAGTCCCATTATCAGTGATGATCTTATTTGGCAAACCATAGCGGCAGATCAAATCTCTCTTGATGAATTTGACAACCACATTTTTTGTCACACTCACATATGAAGCTGCTTCAACCCATTTAGTGAAATAGTCGATTGCGACGAGAATGAAGCGATGTCCATTTGATGCCTTAGGTTCAATAGGTCCAATGACATCCAATCCCCACATTGAGAATGGCCATGGTGTTGTTAAGATGTTCAGAGAGACTGGTGGCACATGGATGTTATCGGCGTAAATCTGACATTTGTGGCATTTCTTCACATAACCGAAACAATCAGTCTCCATAGACAACCAATAGTAGCCAGCCCTCAAGATTTTTCTTGCCATTGCATGCATTTTTGCGTGAGTCCCAAAGGAACCTTCGTGAACATCTCGCATAATCTTTTCCGCCTCAGTCTTATCAACACACCTGAGAAGTACCATGTCATGGTTTCTCTTATAAAGCACTTCACCATTTAGAAAGAATCCCATTGCCAACCGCCTTAATGCCCTTTTATCATTCTCTGAGACATAGGAGGATATTCTCTACTTGTGATGTATCGTTTGATGTCGTAATACCAGGGTTTTCCATCAAGCTCTCCTTCTATTGCTAGGCAATGTGCTGGCCGGTCATGATTCTGTATTTTTATGAGTGGTAGGTTCTCCCTGTTACTGATTTTGAACATTGATGATAGAGTAGCTAAGGCGTCAGCTAGCTGATTATCTTCACGGGGAATGTGATGGAAGGTGACTTCGTCAAACTGCTCCGTCAATTCTTTGATGTGATCGTGGTAAGGAACTAATTTGGAATCCCTCGTTTCCCATTCGCCTTTTAACTGATGGATAACCAAAGCCGAGTCTCCATATACTTCGAGAATTTTGACCTTCGATTCAATGGCCGTCTGAATGCCCATAGCACATGCCTCATACTCTGCCATATTGTTTGTACAATCGAAACACAATCTTGCAGTAAATGGGATGAAATGACTTTCTGGAGAAATCAACACAGCTCCAATCCCATGTCCCAATGCATTAGAAGCATCGTCAAACAACAAGATCCATTTTTCACCGTCAGGGGTTTCTTTTCCTTCAAATAGAGCCATTATGTCTTCGTCTGGGAAATCACACTGCATTGACTGATAGTCTTCCACCGGTTGATGAGCCAAGTATTCAGCTAAGGTACTGCCTTTAATTGCCTTTTGGGTGACATACACAATATCATACTCGGATAACAACATTTGCCAACGAGCAATTCTTCCCGTGAGAGCAGGCTTTTCAAAAATATACTTGATCGGATCCATTTTGGACACCAAACAAGTTATATGGGATAACATATATTGTCTCAAACGATGTGCGGCCCAGGCTAACGCGCAACATGTTCGTTCTAACAATGAATACCTCGTCTCGCAGCTAGTGAATTTCTTGCTCAAGTAGTAAATGGCATGCTCCTTCTTACCAAATTCATCATGTTGTCCTAGCACACAACCCATTGATTCGTCCAACACTGTCAAGTACATGATGAGGGGTCTCCCTGGCACAGGGGGCACCAAAACCGACGGATCTTGTAAGTACTGTTTAATTTTCTCAAAAGCTTTCTGGCAATTGTCGTTCCATTTGGTTTCCTGATTCTTACACAGCAACTTGAAAATTGGCTCACAAGTAGCAGTTAGTTGGGATATAAATCTAGCGATGTAGTTCAATCTTCCCAGGAATCCATGAACTTCTTTTTCGGTGCGTGGAGTTGGCATTTCCAGGATTGGTTTTGCTTTGGCCGGATCAACTTCTATTCCCTTCTGGCTGACTATAAACCCTAGCAGCTTTCCTGACCTTACACCAAAGCTACACTTAGCTGGGTTTAACCGGAGTTTATACTTCCTCAGTCGCTCAAAAAGCTTTTGTAGGTTAATAACATGATCTTCCTCTGTTTTGGACTTTACTGTCATGTCATCCACATAGACCTCTATCTCTTTGTGCATCATGTCATGGAACAAAGCCACCATTGCTCTTTGGTATGTTGCCCCAACATTTCTTAATCCAAACGACATTACTTTGTAACAGAAAGTTCCCCATAAAGTGATAAATGTGGTTTTCTCCATATCTTCGGGAGCCATCTTGATTTGATTATAGCCAGAATATCCATCCATGAAAGAGAAAGCAGAGTGTTGAGCAGTGCTATCTACCAAGACATCAATATGTGGCAAAGGGAAGTCATCCTTAGGGCTGGCCCTGTATAGATCTCTATAGTCAACACACATTCGGACCTTTCCATCTTTTTTGGGACTGGGACAATATTAGCCACCCATTGAGGGTATTTCGCCACAGCCAGAAAGCCGGCGTCGAACTGTTTTTTAACCTCATCTCTAATCTTGAGTGACATCTCTGGTTTCATTCTTCTTAACTTCTGCTTGACCGGTGGGCACTCAGGTTTTAATGGCAATTTGTGCTCGACTATGCTATTATCTAATCCAGGCATATCTCGGTATGTCCACGCGAAAACATCAACATATTCAAATAGGAGTTTAACCAATTTTTCTCGCTCACTGCTTTTCATTGTGGTGCCGATCTTAACTTCTTTCTTGTCGTTTTCAGTGCCCAAATTGATTGTTTCAGTTTCTTCCTCGTGGGGTTGAATCACTTTAGCTTCTTGTTCCATCAACCTTATTAATTCAGGAGGGGTATCCCAATTGTCCTCATTATCTTCCTCAGTATGATTAATGGGGTATTCAAAATTATAGTATGAGTTACTGGCATCGTTATTTTCAAAGACAATGTTTTTGGATCTGCATTAGTTAAAAAATAACGAAATGAAAAGCGGAAAAAGATGAAGAAAGATGGAAAAGATGGAAAGAGAAAGAAAAGAGAAATGATTGGAAAATTCAAAGTGCATTTTATTGATAATGACACTGAAATAAAACATGTGCGCCCTTTTGACAATAAATTATTCTAAAGCCTTGGGCAGAGCAATAGAATTTGCATTACATAATTACTTTGAATCAAAGATCACGGGAAACTCAACGATCTCCCAATTTCCAAGTTCTTCATTCGGCGAGCAAGGGTGGACAAAGTTGACATTGTCGTTTTCAGCACTGCGATCGTCTTTGATAGCTGCTATCTGATTCGGATTCAATATTCCTGCACTCTGAAAGCTTTGCCTGATGTCGCAGATAAGGATACTCTCATCTTTTGGCTCCCTGCCTTCCAATCTAACTAACCTCTTTTCTTTTCTTTCTTTGGCAATTCTCTTTTTGTCAAACCTGTTAGGTTCGTATCCTAACCCATATCTGTTTATGTTATCTGGAAGTTCTACCAGCATCACGATCCCTTGTTCATATCTTCCCAATCCACATCCGGCCTGATACCCTCCTTTCATCATAACTTTAGCGATCATCATGGAAGTTTCAGACAACTTTGGTTTCTTCATTAAGACTCCTTCTCCCGCGAAGGTGGCATTCGCAATCTCCAACGTTTGAAAAGACGTCTCAAGAGCTTCTTCTGTAGCCTCGATATAGCGCGTGGAGGATGGCTTGCTTACTAGCATCTCTTCTTCACCAGAGACAGTCACCAACTTATTATCCATTGAAAATTTCAGCTTTTGGTGTAAGGTTGAAGGCACAACTCCAGCTGAATGGATCCATGGTCTTCCAAGGAGGCAACTGTATGCTGGTACAATTTCCATCACCTGAAAGACTACCTCGAATGTGCGAGGGCCGACTTGTATAGGTAGCTCAATTTCTCCAATAACCTCTCTTCTAGACCCATCGAAGGCTCTTACCACCATGGTACTGGGCTTCATATACGATCCATCAACAGACAACTTTGCCAAGGTAGATTTTGGCATAACATTTAGAGATGACCCATTATCGACGAGTACCCTAGCAAGGATATAGTCCCCATATTTCACAGAGATGTGCAATGCTTTGTTATGCCCCATTCCTTCAACTGGAATTTCTTCATCAGTGAAGGTAAGATAATTACTAGCAACAATATTACCCACAATCCCATCGAATTGGTTCACTGTGATGTCATGGGTGACATGGGCTTCATTTAGCACTTTCATCAATGATTCCCTATGACGCTCAGAATTCAGTAGCAGCGATAACACAGATATTTTTGCAGGAGTATGATTCAACTGTTCCATCACCTTGTATTCACTCTGCTTCAAAAATTTCAGGAATTCACAAGCCTCTTCTTCAGACACTACTTTCTTGTTTTCTACTTCTTTCTTTGCCTTTTTACCCATATCTTTATCAATGGACTCTTCTTCTTTGTCCTTTCCCTTACGAGCTTTGTCCATGGGTCCGATAGGGGTATAAATTCGCCCACTTCGGGTCATCCCACCGATTCCCGAGATGTTAGTGATAGCAGGATTGCCAGATCCAGACGCCGCTTTTAACTGGTCATCCCCTAAATTGTCCACAAAGACCTTCATATTGTAATCCCATGGCACTGCATTAACGTTCTTGAAAGGGAAAGGAGTTGGTACATGAATAGTTATCGGTTTAGGCACGCCTCGGACTGGCTTTAGATTTCCCTTGTTGTAGCAAATCTCCAATGGTTTTGGGAAGGTCGTGTTTTTATCTTCACTTGACTGAAGGGTCAATATGTTTTCATCTTTCTTCACACAACCTACCTGTATCAAGTGTCTGTCTAACAATTCTTGGAGAATTTGCCTGAATTCCTCGCATTCCTCTATGCAATGATTGTCATCAGGATGCAAGCTACACAAGTCCCTCTCATCGTATTTCATCTCAATTATACCGAACTTGCAGAGTTTGGCATAAATGATCCTTAAGGGAGTACGAACATCTTCCACTTTCATTATCAGGGGCTGATTCCTAAACTCTTCAATAATGACGTTGACTGCTGAACCTCCATGACCTGGAAGGGGATTATTACCCACATTAGGACCATCCTCCTTAAAACTCAACCATTTGGCATTGATCAGATCTTGAACCACGTACTTCAAAGCCTTGCAATTTTCAGTTGTGTGACCTACTGCCCCTGCATGAAACTCACACTTGGCATTTGGGTCATACCCTCTTGGAAAGGGAGGTTGAAGCGGTTTCATTGAGCGTGGAGAGACCAAGGAGTTGCTGATGAGGTGCTGGAACAAATCCGTATAGGTCATGGGAATAGGATCAAATTGGACTGCTTTCTTTTCTTGGTCATTTGGTTGCTTCTGGTTTTGGTTCGGTTGAGTGGGAGCAACTGGCTGTGCTTGTGTTTGGATGGGGGAAGGTGGTCGAAAGGGCATCATTGGTTGGTTTGGCCGGGGGGTTAGGTTATGAGAGGCGGCGGCAATGTATGGAGGTGGAAAGTAGGGGTATGGAAAAGGATGTGGGAAATTGGTAAAGAATTGGGGTGGTTTTCCTTGTGTTTGTCCTCTCGGGCTCGTTATCACAACATTGGTTTCCCCTTCTTTCTTCTTTACGAAGTTTGTCGGGGGTCTCTTGATATTACTAGTTCCAGCAAAACTTTGGGCAATCTTTCTATTCCTCATTCCTCCTTCAACTCTTTCCCCTACGATGACCATATCTGAAAAGTTTGATGATACACTTCCGATCATTTTGTCATAGAAGGGTGATTAAAGAGTATCCATAAGCATGGCCACCATTTCTTTTTCAATCAGAGGCGGTTCCATTTGGGCTGCCAATCCTCTCCATCGTTGGGCATATTCCTTGAAAGTCTCATTGTCTCTTTTTGCCATATTTTGCAACTGCATTCTATCAGGAGCCATATCAATGTTATACTTATACTGCTTCAAAAAGGCATCCGCCAAATCTTTCCAACAGCGAATATGAGATCGCTCAAGGTGTGTATACCAACTCGACGCTACCCCTGTTAAACTATCCTGGAAGAAGTGAACCAGAAGTTTTTCATCATGTGCATAGGACACCATCTTCCTATAGTACATGGTCAAGTGACTTTTCGGGCAAGTTGTCCCTTTATACTTGTCAAAGTCTGGCACCTTGAACTTCGGCGGTACAACCACATCTCGTACGAGACAAAGATCTGAAGCGATACTTGAACCGAGATAACTCAATCCTTCTATAGCTCTTAGTCTATCTTCGAGGATTTGCAACTTTGTATCGGACCATTGATTCCCAACTGGGGCGCTCAGATTGGGTACCCCCACAGCTGGAGACCAGCGAACGTGAACACAAGAAGGGGGGTTGAATTGTGTTAAAACTTTTCGCAAGCTATACGTAAAAAAAACACTTCAACACAGATTTTTCAAAACTGTTTTGTATATCAGATGCTGAGAATTAAATCGGATGCAAAAATTAAACAGCTTATGAAAACTTGTTTTACTGAGCAAGGTAAAGATAAATGTAAAGCAGTAAAGGATGAGACACAGAGATTTATACTAGTTCACCACCAACTGGTAGCTACGTCTAGTCCCTTCGTTCCTGAAGGATTTTTCACTATAATCAACTGATTACAATTTTCCTCAAGAGTATTCTTCTGTCACAAACTTGACAATACTCTCAACTTCTCAAAACGACTCAGTGCAATCGAGCCTTTGAGGAACAAAGCCTTCACAAGGCCAAAACCAGTTTACAAAAGAGATTATACTTTTGAATACAATCAAAATAACTCTCACAGAGAGGATGAAAAGATTAAGCTCAAAACATAATGGCTTTCTAAACGAAAGTATAAGACGCTGAGTTCAGTTCTGTGTAGACCAGAAACTTGGCACAAAACTTGATTGCTCACTTGAGTAATTTTGCTTTCAGAATGAAGTTTCTTCACAGTTTTTCCAACTTTTCTTCAATGAATACCTTGCGGTATTTATAGGAGTCTTCAAGGGTATTAGCGTTGCAGTAAAAAATATCTCCTTTCCATTGAGTGAGGTAATTTGAAATGTAGTCCTTTTCTTCCTTT
Organism: Calophaca sinica; assembly: GCA_037113605.1. Classification (NCBI taxonomy): domain Eukaryota; kingdom Viridiplantae; phylum Streptophyta; class Magnoliopsida; order Fabales; family Fabaceae; genus Calophaca; species Calophaca sinica. The sequence continues at coordinate 110,283,385 of CM073732.1, read as the reverse complement.
CCAGAGAATATCAGAATAGTACACATTACCGTTTTCGTACTATCTGTAATTTGCAATTGCCTTGTATGATTTTTGTCTTATGTTAAAGGTGTCACCTTTGCTTCCTCGTACATCAAAATGAGCGCATAAAATCAAATTCGAATTCCGTTCCAGAACAGTCTGAGGCTAAGAGAAAAAACGTGATCATCACGTGCTTCATTAAAGTGATCAGATGCTCGCTCAGAACAGAGGACGGACGCTCTCAGCAATTGAGTATTCCACGTGACAAAGAGTTACACTACTGGACGCTCGCTGTTAGCAAGACGCTGGAGTGAGTTCGGATGCTGACACTAGTGGATTGTATTCAATTCTTTTGTTAATTTCTTCTTCTTCCTTGAGTGTTTTGTACATATATATGAAGTTTTGATACCTGTACACTCAAAGATATGTTAGAAGATAAATTGTTCTCTTGAGAATTACTTTGTTATCATCAAAATCAATGAGGGTCTAAACTTCTCAATCGTTTAGGTTCCAATAACCAGGCAATGCGGTTAGTCTGGGGATTTAGTGGATTTCCGTGAACATAATAGGGGTGACCAAATGGTCGGGGATTCACTACGGGGGTCACTACGGGCGTACTGACTCCTTGAGTATTCCCGACATGGGGTGGTGCATAACCGGGTGGAAAGGTGTATGTCATGAAGCCAGGAGTTGAGCTTTGAACTGGTATGGTTTCAGTACCTGAACCGGATCCTTGAGCTACATCTTGTACAATAAGTGCTTGGGAATCAGTTTCTGCAGAGTTATTGTTAGCACCTGGCGGTGTGTAACCAGGCGGGAGACCAAATAGCGGGAACTGTTGTGCCTGGGGGCCTTGAAGGTTATGGTTCACAATATCATCATTGGCCATAGGTAGTGTGTAACCAGGTGGGAGTCTGTAAAGTGGGAACTGTGGTACTTGATTCTGAGGGTTGCTAACTGGTGAATGTGTAGGACCATGCGGGTAAATTGCAAAAGGTACCATCATCCCTTGAGTATTGAGACCATATTGCAACTGCATAGGACCGAAGCCAGGTGGGTGGGAAGGTGTAGCTTGACTTTCATCATTCACTGCTGGAGATACCCCATCTGCAGTCTTGTCTTTGTTTAGGGATTGCAGAAGCTTCAAAGCTTTGCTCATCTGTTCCTTCAGCTGGTTGACGTCCTCTTTCATCTCTTGGTCATCCATGATCTTTGATTGAGAGCGAGTTCGATAAGGGTGTCGAGGAACTAGTTTGTTTGATTATTTTCTTCTTCTGATTAAAAAAATGATATGAGTATGTAAGAAAGGAAAAATGAATAAATGGATGTGGATGTATGAGTCTATTCATTTTGTACCAGGGAACCGTAGGCCTCATTGCTTTGTTATAATTATCCGTTTATTTCTTTAAAAGCGTTAAGTAATTTGGAAAATAAAACGGGATCAATAAGCAAAGTAACAAATCCTTTGTTGACGAGAAAGAAAAATAGTACAATTCATTCAAACTAAAACCTCATCAATTAGCTGCCCTTTTTTTCTTCTTAATAGGACAACCAGCCTTTTCTCTCAATTCTTCTATCAAACTTTTACAAAATTCAATAAACTTGTAAACATTGACTGGAGTATTTAGTGGGTGCATTGCCGCATCAGCCTCCTCTAGACGCCTCGGGATATCTATGATTGCTTGATTGGCCAAACTTGCCAACTTTGAAAAACAGTCCCTCCAATGCATGCCTTCATTCCTCAGTTCATTAAAAAGCTCTTGATTTTCTATCTGACTAACCAGTTTTGTAAAACGATTCTCCCAATACATGCTTTCATTTTTTAGGTCGTCATAGATCTTCTCTTGGTATTCAATATAATTCCGCAACTCATTTGCATCTTCTTGTTCTTTTTTCAGTGCCTCTGGATACTTCATAAGCATCTCTTCCATTTCTTCCTTGCATTGCTTCTCCTTTTGGGCTCGGTTCTCATACCCAGCTACCACATTCTCAAGATGTTGTTTTAAACCTTCAAGCTCCTCTTGCAAATTCTTTTCAGTAACCGAGGATTTTTTCCACAATCCTTTCCATATATAAGCGTTATCTATAGCCTTATCCCTCTCTTGATTACGCAAGCTCAATTGTTCATTTGTACCTCTTAGACAAAGTTGTATATCATGCTTGTTTTTTTCCTCTATTGCTGCTCTTTTGTTGCTTCTTTCGATGAATCTCCCTTTAAGAGTGTTTTCTGAACGTAAGTTCCTATTCTCCTGAAGCGCTTTTTCTAACTTTGCTTGTAACCCTTCTTTTTCCTCTTCAGACTTTAGCAGTGATGCCTTAAGTTCTTCTACCTCTTCATTTGTAATAGGGATAGGTTCATGTGTCTCTTGCTCGGGAGGAGGTGTCCCATTGAAAGGCAGCTTGATTTCCCGAACTCTATCTTTAACCCACTGACGGTAGCTTTCTTTGGCGTCGGTGCTTCTTTTCCCAAGGATTTTCCCCTTTCGGATGACTTGGTTCCACGCCTGCCTGATCCTTTTGTGCTCCTCTGTATCTTTCTTATCTATCCCATACACAATGAAAGGGGTTATCAACTCTTCAGCTGGGGGATGCATGATGGGATAACACAATTGTCTTAGTGATATAGAGGGGTTATAATTTATGCAACCCTTCGTTCCTAAGAGCGGTACATTTGGGAAACTGCCACACTGGTAGATTACCTCCTTCACTTCTTGCCATTTAGGATACCAACGAATAGTCTTCTCATTAAGATCGTGTAGATATTGAGCCCACTCTGGTTTGCTCTTAGTTTTCACAGAGCACTAATTGGAATCAACAATAGGGCATAGTGCTCTTCGCCCATCATGAAATACATGGGTGACAAGCCACACATAGAGCGCCGGTAGGCAACAAGATATCCTCTTCTTTTTCTTCTCATGACAGGTGTTAAGGATGTAATATGTATCAGCAAGCACAGCGGGTATAAGGTTCTCGCCCTTGTTTTTTACTGCCATGAAAACATCAATCGCTGCAAAATCAACATGGTCATCTATCTGTGGGAACAGAACAATCCCGAAAATGGCAAGGGCTAATACATCCATGAAAGCAACCCATTCCCCACCTTCAGATAATGACTTTAATCTCTCCTCTAGGTATGCTAGTGGGAAGCCATCAACACCATTTGGATTTTTCATGTTGGCTTTCAACTTACTTTCCTCAACTTTTAAAATTGAAGCGACTGTTGGGTACGAGGGATAATGCCCTATATAATGGTAAGGCTTAGCATTTTCCAAAGGGTACCCTAAAATTTGCTCATACTCTTCTAAAGTGGGCGCCATTTGGAAATATTGAAATGTGAAGCACCTCATCGGGGGATCATAAAATTGGGCTAGTGCAGTAACAACCTCTACTTGTACATCTACCTCCATCAATGCAAGAATCTTCCCATATTTATCATTGAAGGCTATGCGGTTTTTCCCTGTTAGCAACTTTCCAAATTCTTTTAAACCTTGTATTTCTGGCATCTTTGCTTTGGCATGTATGAGTCTTTTTGAAACTGTTTCCTTATTTGATCCCATATTATTTTGCTGCAAATACTCACAAGCTAGCTCTTCTTTACGATTCCCTGGTGAACCTATTCAAAATAAAATGAAATGAGGATGAATGCAATATGTTCGAACTTTTATCATGTTTGATGTAAAAAAAATGCATGAACATGACGAGTGATGCAACTACTAATGAAAGGGACATATTTTGATATGTTTGTAAATGATGGGATGCCTATACTACTTTGAAAAGAAGCATTTAAAAAGGTCAACCAAGAGTAAGACTGCCTCCTTGTATCCTAAACAAGGTCACTCTAAATTAGAGGATTTCTATCTCTGATGATCTATAGGTCATTCGACTTGTGAACACTTTCATAGGTGGAACTAACACTTCCTCACCAAAGGTCTCTAGAGCCAAGTACCATTTTGGGATGTGACCACCAATAGGAAGAGGATCCTACGTGTGGGCATCCATGAAACGGTCGCACTCTAGATGAGGTTCTCGTGATACCCAAATCGAAAGTAGATCCGAAGTGACTATCACTAACAACCTCTCACTCCCTAAGCTGCACTCGGGCCCGAGTATAGGGTCCCACTCATAAGTGTGTGTAAAAGGTGTGTAAGTGAGGTGTGTGATGGAGGCAACCTAAAATTACCCAAGCTACAAAACAAATGAAATATACAAAATATGGTCTTCTAACCTAAGGTTCAATATATGCATAACAAATATTCACAGAAGAACAATAAATAAATAAATAAATAAATAAATAAATAAATAAATAAATAAAAATAAATAAAAAGCAAGAGAACTAAACATAAGAGTTAACTATTTAGCACAATCAATTACTTAGGCTTGACTCTCTAAAAAAAATGTCCCCAGTGGAGTCGCCAGCTGTAGCGACCGAAAAATCCGGAGGGATTTGTTCGAGTTTAATGGAGCCGCCACCAATAATTTATTTCGAAGGGAAAAATATTGGAAAAACCTTTATTGAAGAAAATGGTCCTTGAGACCAGATTTGGGTTCGGGAGTCGATTATGCGTAGGGAAGGTATTAGTTCCCCACGACATCCTTTCGAAAAAGGTTACCTCTAATTAATTATGAAAAATTTATATTAACTTCTAAAAAATATTTATTTCCCTTTTATTTTTAAAAAAAATAGACAAGAATTTACAATGATGAAATAATGAAAAAAAGGCTTAATAAATGTTGTTTATTTTTGCGCTTGACAGGAGTAGGCTCCTGCTCCTACGTATCTCCAGGTGCAGTGGAGAAATCAAAGACTACGTAGTTCTTGGGTAGAAAATGGTTGTGTGTTGGTTGATTTTAATTAATCAATTTGACTTAAGTTTTTATGATTTGCGTAGTGACTAAACCAAAAGTGGATTTGGCGTAATCACTACTAATATTTTAAGATATTTTATTTAGATTGTTGTAATGACCAAACCAAAAGAGGATTTGGAGTAGTCATTGATTTTAAGTTTTTTTTTTAAAAGGGTTTGCATAAGGACCAAACCAAAAGCGGATTCGGCGTTGTCACTACCAATATTTATTCAAGAAAATTGAAGAATTTTACAATAAAAAAAAGTATAGTTAATAAATAAAAGGGATGAGGGGAACATTCACATGGTGTTTTTTAGGAACCCTAGATTGGGTCAAAACCAGTGGGCTGAAGCCCAAAATAAAAATAAGAGGGGTCAGAAATAAAAAAAGGGAGAGGGTGTAAAAAGAAATAGGAATGGGCTGAGCCCAAACAAAAAAAGAAGAAAAGAACAAAAAAAAGGGGGGGCGTAGATTAAAGTGGGGGGCTGAAGCCCATTTGAAAAAATAAAAAAATAAAAAAATAAAAAGTAAAAGGAAGCAGAACGTATGAAGCAAACAAAAGGGGAGGGGATTAAAATCAGATTCTCATTTAAAACCTAAATCAAAGAAAGGAAAAAAACCAAAGAGAAAGAAGAAAAGGGGGAAACGACGCAAAGGGGAAGGAGAGAAAGGGGGGAGGCGGCCGCCGCGTGCCAGCCCTTGGCCGCGCGCGGCCGCGATCGAGAGGGAGAGGGGAGGGACCGGTCGCGAAGGAGAGGGAAGGAGAAAGTGAGAGAGATCGTGGGAGAGGGAGGAAGAAGGGGGGTGCGCCGCGAGAAGGAGAGGGAGAGTGAGAGAGATCGTGGGAGAGGGAGGAAGGACTGGTGTGGTTTTGGTGGTTCAGATGGAGGGAGAGTGTTTAATGGCACAAAGGGTTCATGGAAGGTCCTTCTGTTGTTGTTGTTGTTGAGAGTGTAAAAGATAAAGGGGTTTGGAAGAAGCTAGTTGTTGAGGTGCACAGGACAACAAGAGGTTTTGCATTTTGTTGTTGGTGGTGTTGTGTGAAGTGAGTGATGTTTAAAAGGAAGAAGATTTTTGTAGGGTTCAGAAGAGAAGGAATCAAGGAAGAGTGTTTTTTTTTGTGTGTTAGTGTTTGTGTTTGTGTTTGGGGTTGAAGGGGGAGATCGAGAAGGGGGAGGAAGGAGGAGGGTGGCTGAGAGGACGAGAGAGAGACTGAGGGGAAGAGGAAGGGGAGTACGGCCGAGGGAGAGGGGAGGCCGCGAGAAAGAGAGGGAGACAGAGGGGGCACGAGACTGAGAGGGAAGAGGGGGTTCTACCTTCTTCTACTCTCTGTTTCTTCTCTCTTTTTTTTGTTTCTGCGTTTTTGCTTCTGTTTCTTCTACTCTTTGGTTTTATTTTTTTTTTGCCTCTGATTTGGTGAATTACTGCTTCAGTGTGGAGCCTCTAATTCTTTGATTGGTGGTAAAAACGCCCATAATTCTCCCCCTCTTCTTTGTTGTTCTGTTGTTGCATTTATAGAGCAAAGGGGCTCCAATAGGACAATGGTTGCTGACCCTTGTATTGGCTGTTTGCTGCAGGTATGGTTGGTGATGCAGAGGAGGGCTGGTGGTTCTGGGTGGTGCCTGCAAAGCTGCTTGGTTGGAGAAGAAATGGAAAAAAGCAAAGGAACAAGAAGAAAACATCTTGGACCCATTCTCAAAATGCCTCTGCCCCTGCCTCTGTTGTTGTTGGTTGCTGTTGGTCAGGGATGCAACGCTCCTGCGTTGCTTTGTTCTGCTGCTTTTTTTTATTGTTTTTTTCATTCTGATTTTGTGATTGTTTTGGGCTTGGTTTGTATTTTTGGGCATGGAATGGACTGTAATGGACTGTTGTTATTTTCTGCAATTTTTGACATGTAATGGACATGGTTATTATTATTGGACTTATGCTTGTGATTGTAATTTGTAACAAAAAGGCCAGCAACTTGTACCTCCTTTTTTTTATTGCAATTGGGCTGAAATTAGCCCAAAGGATTTAACAAAAATGAACCCAAAATGTGTTGCTAAGAATAAAGTAAAAACAAAAATAAAAATAAATTACAGGAGGTAGGTGGACAAAATTAGGGTATAACAATTCGAAAACACCATATGATTAGAGTGAGTTTGGATCATTGGAGCTTCCCATCAATTCTGAATTGTTGCTGGAGTCCGTGGAGACGTGAGGAACACACGAGAGGAATGCCGTCATACCAAAAAGGTGTCCCAGTTATTAAACTCATGTCTTTTAGGAGTTTGGATTTGTTTTACTTTCTTTTGTTGCATGACATTATGAGTAGCTAATTTCATCACTAAGGGTGATGGGGGATCTTTTACAATGTTTTTGATATCCGTTTAATTACTATTTTGAATTCCTTATTATCTCTATGAATGTGTTGGTTCTAGTATGCTTAATCTAATAAGGAATAGCTAACCCTTATAAAATTAATTAGTTGTGGTAACAGGATCATAATTAATTAGTGGAACTCTAGGATCACAGAGCTCGCGATATACGCTGGATAGGTTATTGCTTGTTTCCAATCAGTTATTAAGTTAACAAACTTGTCTGCTCTTAATGCTATTTCCCTTATTTATCTTCCTGGACCAAATGGAGTAATTAGTTAGGAGGAAGGCTAATGTACGCGAGGATAGCCATTAGTAATTTAGAGTAAGTGGTTGGCATTCAATAAGCAAATACAATTCATAATAGCAAGGAAATAGATTCAAGATCTAGTATTAGTGAACCTGGGTCCCCTAGGCCTCTCCTATTTGATCTTGCTCTAATCATTTTAGTTTAAAGTCTTACTTTTGTTTCGCTTAGTTTTCTATTCAATTTCAATCTGATTACTCTGTTCGCTTAAGGAATTAAAAGATCTTTATTACGCTGGTACTTGTGCATTCTCTGTGGGTTCGACATTCGGACTATACTCCACTTTATTACGAGTTACGATCAGGTGCACTTGCCTGAGATGCAACACTGGCCTTGTATCCTAATAGTTGGTGGTCCTCAGCCATTATTAATTGATGAGTCAAGTTTTGCTCCGGGAGATATGAAGGCAAACATCATATTGTAGCTGCAAATGTGTAGCTGAAAATTTTTGCTATCAGAATCAGCATCGTTCAAAAGATGTTGAAGGAGTGGAGGAGGATCTTTCAGCAATGGTAGTTGAACTTTTCCATGACCACAACAAAGTTCATACTTAGGACTTGTAGTATGCCTGTTCTTTGTTGTTCTTTCTTGGTACCACATAAATGCACCACAATTCTCACACTCAATCGGTGGAGGCCCCATGTCGAAATATCCTTTATAGTAAACAATACATAATTTTTACTGCATCAATAGAAAGGTATGATTGTATTATTGAAGGGGGCTAATATAATATAGCAACTAACCTTCAAGCACACCATCAAAGTCTGTTGAATTAATATGTTCACATTGTTCTTCTTCGTCAGAACTTGAACTACTATCTAAGCTTGATCCTTTCCATATACATATACATTATATCGTTTAGTCAATTTACAAATCAATCTAAATCAGCAACATGTATACATAGATCTTCTTTCTTTTTATTTTGATCATGTATTGCAACCATACCTTGCACTGAGGGACCATGAAATTCAGAGTTATTCCCCTCTTCATCATCAAATGGATTAATTATGTTCTGTGTTTGCAGTTGTGTTCTTTGATTTGTAGATCGATAAGAGTAACCAGTCGACCTCGTTACTTATGAAGAAGAAGGTTCTTGGTTGAGATTGGTGCTATCATTTTCAAGTATAGGATTCTGGTTGACACTTAAAAATCTGCTCATTAGATTGACACCTATTGAGTTCACACTGATGAATCTCCTTTTTCTTAAGGCTTGCTGCTGATCAATATCTGGTTGTGTATATATGTAAGAGTTAGAGTGTTGATTAGCCTCCAATGGAGCATTCTTCTAGTTATTCAGGTTCAATACTATTGATGTGATATATGAGAGTGGTATTGTTCTTTGGCTTTTTTGGCTCACAGGACCTTGTTGATTTTGATTCTGAGTACATGTCATGTTTATTGCTCTAGAGTAGTTTGATCCCTTGTCGCACAGCACATGCTTTCTTTTTAAATGTGCATTCGATGTAGAATCATTTGGTGTATTATTTCTGTCCCTATTCATATTTGTATTAAGGTTCCTACTGCAGAATCTAGTGAGTTAGCTGCATCACAGATTTTTAGACAATCAAAATATATTTGATGACAATCATTAAATTGGTGCCAGGTTGTAAGCATAAATGATGGAATCAATAGAACAGTAAAACAAGTTATATGCAGAACATTAAACTTTCTGATTTGCTTCCTGATATGAAGAACATACAGTAAGCAAGCATATCAGTAAGCAATTTCATTAGTTTTTATTAAGATTCATACTGCAAAATCATTAATAGTTAGATGCATCACAGATTTGTAGACAGTCCAAATATATTTGATGACAATGATTAACTTGGTGCCAAGTTGTAAGCATGAATGTTGGAATCAATAGAACAGTAAGCAAAGTTGGATGCAGAAGATTAATCTTTCTAATTTGCTTCCTGATATGCATAACATATAGTAAGCAAGGATATTAGTAGCTTTATCTATTGGATGCAGAAAAGATCATGAAGAGCATTAGAATCTGCATCAGTACAATGCACAATTAATTTGTATTACTCTATGTCACTAATACATGTACTGCTACAAAGTATGATTTATAAAGCTAAATTATATGAGTTTGTAATCTGCTACATTGTTTTTAAACTCTAATCCTTACCTAATAGTTTAACTATTCAGTTTGAATATAATAGCACATGTATGTTTAATATCCATTCTGTTCTTATAAGCAGCATTTCACCAAATGGTTGCCTCCATCCCTTTTATGTTCTACTCGTTGTTCTATTAAACTACCTTGAATATGTTAATCCCTTATAAGTAAGCATGAAAGTTAAAATACATCATATGATACATTCTGTGTTTTGAAACTTTAAGACAGTTTACTTCACATAAGGGAAATACCTGTTTTTGTTTATAATGTAAGTAACTTATCTGGTTAACTTATTTGGTTAACAAATTGGTGGACTGTTGTGCTTTAGTTCATATTTGCAGTAGTCCCCACTAGAACATACAAATCGAGTGTGCCCATGGATAGCCTATGAACAACACCTCACTTCAGCAAAGCATGTGTATTTGCTAACCCTTTGTTTTTGTTTACTGATGATAAGTACCATTAACTGGCATTTGTTTTTGTTTTTGCAAGTTACCTGTGGTAGAGGTGTCCAATCGATGTTAGGTAGTCCCTTCATTGGTTGGTGACAGTCAACTCTTTCCAATGCTTAATTTGAGGAATAAAAATTTTATTTTACATAAAAGCTAATAGATACTGTTATATTGATTCATAGGTCCACTTTGATTTTGACCTTCTGTTTCATCACAATAAATGCCCTCAAATTTTTAGGTTTTACTTACTGCTTTAACAATGACAACATATTTCACCATTTTGTGGATTCAAAATTCTGCTGCCAAACTTCCTACAACTGCACTTTATCACTTTTTTGACATTGTGTGAAGACTGGGCTTAATTGGACGATTTACTGTGTGAGCAGTAATCCTAGTCCTTTTTCTTGTCACAAATCGTGTGGCAGAGTCTTTTATCTGTTAGGTAACTTGTTGTACCGTTAGTATATATAGCATAAAGCACATTATATGCATTTTAGTAAGAACACATGGTACCTTGTGATTATTTTATCTTTTCTGCAGGTCTTTCAAAACCCATATGGGACATTATCTCACAGCTTTTTTATTTTTTATCTGTTGGACATTCATCCTATTATCCATCTTGTAATTGTTAGAGACCCCCTTAGGCAGATTGCAGACGTAACCTATTATCCTAGTATCCTCTCACCATTATCCATCTTGTAATTGTTAGAGACCCCCTTGGGCAGATTGCAGACGTAACCTATTATCCTAGTATCCTCTCACCACATTGCATTGCTAAACCCCTTTACAGTGGCCAATACATCAGTATTTCACCTATGTGAATCCTATCTACAATGGCCAATACAAATAGAGAGAACCTGAGGGAAAGTTAATTCAAGATCAAACTAATGTCAGTTTAACTAACCAAGGGTATACAATTTAGTAAAGTATGATTTCCTTTTGATTATACTTCAGTTTGCTTAATTATTTTTTTATAAGAGCATTGGCATTGTTATTTATCTATTGTTGAGCAAGGCAGGTAGTTCAGTTTATTGAACTATTTTTAGCTGGATGCCTTTATAAAGGTTTGGTTACACATATGAGTACATTATGTCAACATTAACTAAATTCATTAATAGGTGAGGATACATACTTGTCTTATGCTTTAGCACATTGGGCCTGATACCAAACGACTTAGAGATACACATGGTTGAGGATTTATTTATTTTATCTAGCCTATGGCTAACAAAGTATAGCCACTGCCTGTTGACTGCATTTTGTTTTGTTTGTACATGGGGATAATGATTATTAGTTAGCCACAACAGATTTCTTCACACCACTGTAAGTCATCAAATGTTGACATATTTATAAAGTATTATAGGGTAGAGTAATACTAACACTTAGAAATCATGATGAATTGGAAAGTAAGACAACCTTATGGCATAACACATTTAGTCACTTAATATGTTGTAGCAGTACATACAACAAAATATTCATAATCCCTCCTTCTCATATGTCTGAATACATATTAGTCTAGTTTACACAATATCAAAATACAAAGCCATGATAGATAAACTTCATTGTCCAATTGCTCCTTCAAAGCTTATGATTACTCCTTCTTTATATGCTTTGTCACCTTTGTAGTTGAAAGCTGTGCAGAATCAATATTTTGACTCTGATCTTCATCACATGAATTATCAAGAGAGATTCTCTTGGCCGGTGTCATTGAAGCTAGAAGATCAGGATCATTCTCTACGGTTACAGACAAAGACTACTGTAGAATGAAATTAAAACAAACATGTCAAGTTGAATGAAAACTGATCGAATACACAGTAATACTGAAGTGTACTGAACGCAAATATATGGCTTACAGTGTCAAACTGGACAGAATCCTCTACATTGGACATTACTTTGTCAACTTTTGATGTACCCTGAGAATGAAAATAAGATATGTAAATATCATTAACAGACTAATTTATCTCAAATTTTTAAAGTTATTTGATCAGTAAAAGTGTACCTCATCAGTTGGCAATTGGTCCAAGATGGCTTGGATTATTGATGGATTTTCAAATTATTTCATTACAAATGAATTATGATAGGTTGGACTCACTTTGACTCTTAGAGCTAATGTCCTAGCTAACATTTTATCCAAATCCTCTAGGTATGCCTTTGGGTCGTCTTCACCCGCCTAGCTAATTGATATGTTACACAGTTCAATAGTATTAAAGTTCAGATACAATTATATATGCAGTATATCAAGTTTAATATAACTTACAGCAAGCATTTCGTTCCTTAGAATTAGGGGGAGTTTGTTACAGCTTTTTTTAGAATAAAATCACTTTTTTTATGTTAAAAATCATTTTTTAAATTTTAACTGTGTTTGTTTCAGATTTTTTAGAAAATGATTTTTTTTTAAAAATGATTTTTAGGGTAAAAATGAAAAGCTGAAAAAAGTAGCTTCTCATTCATAAGAGTTGAAAAATGATTTTTATAATCCTAAACAAACACAAATTAGCTTCTGATTTTTTTAAAATCTATAAAAAATAATCTCTAGATTATTTTAAAACATAATCACTTTTTTTTAAGCCGTAACAAACGGGCCCTTAGTGCAGACTTCCCTATAAGCTCAGTACAATGTTAGTCCCAAAAGACAAATTTTCTACTCCCATTTTTATGAACCACCTTGATGTCTAACTTATATCTGTGAACACAGTAGTACTGAAAGTTAGACACATGATCTACATCAGACTATTACCAACTAATGTAACAAATGTTTTCTTTGCTAACCTTGGAACTGACTTTTCGCTATAGTGCATCGATTGACATGTGAATGGACCATTCACTGCCTCAGCTCTTCTTGTGTAGCTTGAGCATCCTTCATAGTACCAACCATTCTTGTTGGGACACAACATAACAGTTGTCCCCACTGTCACTATATTTGATACCTATATCCATGCGTATTTTGTTATCGTTAGGACTAATACACAATTCGATAACGATGTGTAACATCTTATATGAAAAAACACTACTAGTTTGTAGACATTTTGAATATATACCTCTGCTTTAATATAATTGGTTATGTAAAAAATACTCTTCACCTGTGCCTTATATAAAAATCTATCTTGTTCAGTAAACTGTGAAGATCCAGCAGACATTTGACTAACTATCTGACTCGATGGTTGTTGCATTTTAGTTGGAACAAAGCTTAACAAATTGAAATTGTCAGATTAAGTAAAATTATTATATAGGCAAGTCCCTAAATATATGCATTAAAACCTTCAAAGTTACCTAGCCTTGAAGTTTTGGATCTCTACCGTGTCTTCATTTATCATCAGTTTCGATGAATTCCAGAGTTGGACACCTCTGTCGGGAAATTGCCTATAAAACAATAATAATGATATCATTGAAATGGCACAAATTGAGTTAGAAGAATAATAAAGTAGTTGTACATTATAACCTTGGGGTTCTTTTATTTTTGCTTTTGTAAGTATGATAATAATAGTCTCAGTTAGATCAGTCCTTTGTTTCAAATAGGTTATAAACTATGTAGCCAATTCTTCCCAAAGAGTGCATTGTACTACATCCCCACTACAACAACATGAAAAGGAAAAATAATGTGAACAATATATCTTAAATGCAATACAACAGTAACATAAAAAAAGACATGGTTTCAGATATGGAAGCATAGTACCTAATATCTTTTAGGTTCATAACAGCCTTCTGCAGTTTTCCAGTAGGGTGGGTATTAATAACTTGATCCACAGCTCCAATGATACCTGAGTAAAGAAAAAACTTATGTCATGAATGCCTACTTCATAAAATTGTATTCAAGTGTTATGACATCAATATTACCTACTAAATACTCCTTGCAGTAACTCTCAGAGTTTATATCACAGAAGTTCTTGAAATTGTACTGAAATGGAGGTATGTTAGGAATGTCTATTTCTTTTAGAGTTGTACAATTTGTGAAGAACTTTGTGTATGCATGTTCGCAAGTCTTATACCTAGCATTATTGGGTACTACAGAAAAATTCAGCATAACATAGGTATTATGTTCTTTAAGCTTTGAACTCCATTCAACAAACTCCTCATTTTTAACTCCAACCTGTATCTTATCTCCCTAATAAAAAGTAACAACAGTAATGAATCTACAAATAAAACCACAATCAACAAATGAGGTATCATTTAGCATAAAAGTTCCATACCTTTTCATCCATCGCTATCATTACAAGATGACCTTGCTGAGGATTTTTCTGGACCTACCAAAGATCAACAATTCTCACACTAATTTTCCATAAGGGTTTGTTGTCATTTAAGTCCTTGTTCGGGTCGCATTTACGTGCCATTCTTTCTTTACACTGTCACAACAACAATACATAAAAATATAACACATCATGTTAAGAGATAACCCTCATCAAATCAATAAATAACATCTACACGTGTAAGCTGCTGTCTTTGTGACTGGAAAGCATAAAAGAGAAGATAAAGTTATTTGCTTCACACATTAAAGCCTAACGACACAATTTTTTTAGTTGCTGAAAAGCATAAAAACCAAACCTTTATAAACAACATTTCCTTTACTAAAATTTTAACGATTGGAAGCTAAAATTTCAACAATTTGTTTAGAAGAAACAACAGATATTATGAGAAGCAGAAGCTTAAGGAGAAAGAAAAGAAGGAAGAGTGCCAGAGTTCACGATGCTAACTTACCTATGAGAGAGTTGCAAATGAGGTAGAAGCAGTGTGTGAAGAAGACTGAAGGCAAAGTTGAGAGAAGCTGAATGAGAAGAGAAAAAAATAGGCAAGGTTCTTCCTTTTGAGAAAGTAGCGGTTAATACCCGGTAGAAAGAAGTATAGTCTCTTAAGAAACTTGTGTCCTGTTTTCAATACCCGCTTCTGCTTTCAAACTATACGTGTTTTACCCTTTTAACCTTACATTGTAGATGTGTCAAAAATATGGAAGTCTAAATTAGTAATTTTCCCTGTCATGCTGGGGCTTATATTTAAAGTAGACTCGTTGATAATTAAAAACTCAAGAATTTGTATTATTTTAATTAATATGAATTACGATATACTACCTTCATCCCTATATATAAGACCCTATTGTAAAATTTTCTTGTCTCTTTTTATAAGACTCTTTTCAAATTAAATGATACATTATCATTTTTTTTAGTAAAATACCCTAATTAAATTGAGAGAATTAAAATACCAAGCATTTCTCTCTCTTAATGATTGAATGATAATTTTAGAAAGAGAATACACATTTAGTGTAAAAACTAGTTTTTTTTTTAATTCTTGTGCATTAATCAAAAGGGTCTTATATATAATGACGGAGGTAGTACTATCAAAAAAAATATACATAAGCGCATATGCTCTTACTCCCTCCGTAACAAAATATAAGCAAAATCAACAACTTTCACGCTTATTAAGATAATTAGTTATTCGCATTTAATTTTGTTAATCTCGTTTAAAAGATCAACCACAATGCCTAAATTACCCCCTTAACTTATTTATTGCAAAAAAAAAGTGACAAAATTGGGTATTTTGGACATATAATCATTAAATACGTGAAAACATATGAATTTTGTTTATAATTTTTTTCATGGTACATAAGTGGACTTTTGTTTATATTTTATTACGGAGGGAGTATTTATATTGCGGGGCACATGGTTATGCTGTCGCGCTTGAGGAAAGCAACAATTGTCTTTGTAAAATGGAAGTCCAACCATCACATCTTATCTTAATATTATAATTTGTGGATAGTCTACGGGTATTTCGGCAATTTACTTTTTCCCGCCCAAATTAATTGCAATAATTAATGCAATTTTTTTTTGGTACATATAATTAATGCAATTTTATCAACACAATTAGGTGTGTTTATTGTCTCTTGATTTTTGATGCATCATTTGTCATTAATGTATTCTATACCTTTTTGGCTACTGAGAATAACATTTATTTTAATTTTACATTATGATTTCATCTTCCACCGTTTACCAAAAAAATTTCATCTTTCATGTTTCATTTTTGGCTACTGAGAATAATTTTTTTTTTTTAAATTTACATTATCATTCCATCTTTCATTTTTTTTAACTATTGGACATTTCTAAAATTCGTGTTTTTTTCTTCTAATTGAATCATTCTAATATGGTGTCACTTCTTTTTCTGTTAATTTTTTTTTTGGTAGATATAATTAATGCAATTTTATCAACACAATTAGGTGTATTTATTGTCTCTTGATTTTTGGTGCCTTATTTGTCATTAATGCATTCTATATCTTTTTGGCTACTGAGAATAACATTTTTTTAAATTTTACATTATGATTCTATCTTCCACCGTTTACCAAAAAAATTTCCATCTTTCATCTTTCATTTTTGGCTACTAAGAATAACATTTTTTTAATTTTACATTATCATTCCATCTTTCATTTTTTTAACTATTGGACATTTCTAAAATTCGTGTTTCTTTTCTTCTAATTGAATCATTGTAATATGGTGTCACTTCTTTTTCTGTTAAATATTTGATTGACCACGAAACAGCCTGAAATTCTACAAAACAATAAGACGTCCTTATTAAATATTGAGTTCTCAAATATTTTTTATCAATTACATTTCTTAGTTATACGTAATCACCTAATCTTTTATCTTATAATCCTGGTAAGTCTGCACGTAAAAAAATCGCGCCCAAATTCCTTCCTTCTGCTACCCAATTAATGCGCATTTATTTTTTACCTACCAGGCAGCCTGTTTCATTTATTCCATCTTTCATCTTTCATTTTTGGCTACTGAAAATAACATCTTTTATCTTATAATCTTGGTTAGTCTGCACGCAATTTTATCCCGCCCAAAATCCTTCTTGACTTCCATTCTATGCTTCCCATTTATTGCACATTTAATGCTAACTTCTACCTACCAATATTAATGCCCATTTAAGAGAGCTCAACAAAAAAAAAACGTAAACCAAAAGCAATCAGCTACACGGTTGCAAAAAAAGCTCTAACGAAAAGTTCTAGCTTCTCACATACTCTTCTTTCATCTCCTTTTCAAATTTCAAATTTTGGGTGATTTAGAATCTTGGAACCTCTTTTTTCCAACTGACCTGTGATGTACGACTCTCCCTCCCTTCATTCCAGACCATTTTCTCTGGCACTCTCCAATGACCGATCTGCGATGGGAAATGAAGAAAACAAGTGGACGACTGCTGCATGCATCCTGGAACCTGATCCAGAAATCAGTCGAGTGACAGGGGGCTTTGTCCAAGATTTGTTGGACTAGATCTGGATTGAAGTAGAAAGCCGGTCATGCACACCCGACGAAGACCGCTGCGTGTGTCATTGCCGAAAATAGAAATTGTGGCCGCCGCGAGCTAGGTGTGAAGTCATCTTTCTCGGTTCTGTGACTTTTGCTCTGCATCTTTCTCTCCTCTATCTTTCTCATTTTCGTTTTGTTCTCTGTTTTGTAGCTTCTGTTCAATTTTCTTCAAATATTCAAGGTAATTTGCTTACTCTGTCATGCTTTGTTGCTTATTATCTACTTTAACTATTGTTGCTCTAATTAAATTAAATTAAATTAAATTAAGTTACATATGTGGTTTGGTATTTCTCTTTTGCACTTACCGGTAGTTACGATTATTGTCATGGTATTATACTATTATTAGTATATTTGTTTGCCTGAAATAATATATTGAAGGCCTGTAATATGGTTTTACTTTGCTTTGTTTATATTTTACATTTACATTTACATTGATTAGTTGATATTTTGGTGTTGAATTTGGTTTGAGATTTTATGTCGAGTTGATTACAAAATAATTCACTGAAACTTTTTTGTAGTTTTTTCCAGGGACAATACCCAAGTGTAGATTTGTCCATTTGCATTGGAAAAAGTTTGATGGGCCAAACAATTTTTAAAATGCTTATTGCACATGCATTCTGTTTTAATTTAAATCTGAATTTTTTTGTGATGTTTTCTGAAAATCTAAAAATATAAGCATGTTTATATGTATGCTGGGATGCTTCATATTAAATTTGGTAGCATTTGGATGATATTTGATGGGTCAAATAATTTTGAGAACACCTACTGCTCATGCTTCCCTAGATGCATGTTTTTTCTGCACATGCACCATCCTCAACATATTGGGAGGAAGCACATGGTGGACCCTGAAACTTTGTGTGCTAAGAAGATCAACTTTTCATGACACCGCTTTAGCATCTTCTGGTGATCTTTGTTATCTTGGTGGTGAGGTAGTAGTTTATACTCATTTCTTACACAAAATGCATATATTGTGTTTTGGTTTGTATTAACACGACTGTCTATGTGTTTTTTGAGTAATAAAAATTAGAATTTGATATTTCTATTCTATGCAGTGCAGCAGATTTGGGTGTCTCATACGATTGCACAAACTTCAAATAGGGTATGAGTTACTTACACATTTTGTTGTGTCTCATCCGATTGTACTAGATTTTTTCTTGATTGTTAGTACTTTTTGTTTTGGAATTTACATTTTGTTGTGGGTTGCTTAAAAATGTAGTTGCCTTCTTTGAAATAGTAAAAATGAATTTAGAGAAAAATGTATGGGGCAATTTTTTGGGTTGTTTACTTACTGATTTATAGAGCAGCTTTCAATGTTATTGATTTTAAATTGTGGCTTTTGAAATAGTAAAAATGAATTTAGAGAAAAATATATGGGGCAATTTTCTGGGTTGGTTACTTACTGATTTATAGAGCAGCTTTCAATATTGTTGATTTTAAATTGTGGCTTTTGATTGGATGAGAATAATTTTTTCATAATTTTTCAATTTGACGATATCCCTAATTTGGGCACAACAATGAGATAGAGGTGGTTCAAAAAAAGTAAGGGTATACTTTATTGATTGTTCAAGATTTGTTGGACATACTGTTCTAGAGGATTGTAGAGGAAGAACACAAATTCTCCTTTAGTGTTTTTGTTTTAACAAGTTTTTGTTTTCAATCTTTTCCAGGTATTATGGTTTGAACAGAGGATTGGTCGTGTTTCTTTCATCACACCATTTCTTAAGGTGAGTGTTTGAAAGTGTTGTGAGGTTCAAATTGGATTTTGAATAACAAAGCTTCCAATTTCTGGGAACACTGTATTCATTCATGTTTTTTGGATGATAGGCATGGTTGATTAGTTCAAAATTTGGGATAAACACCTGGACATTATCTTATAAATATTCGCTTCTTATATGTATTCATTTGCTGTTGTTTTTTCTTCTTGCAGATTTTGCATTGCCTGTCTCCCAAATTTTGGTGTCTTATACGATTGCACAAACTTCAAATAGGGTATGACTTATCTACACATTTTGTTGTGTCCCATCCGATTGTACCAGATTTTTTCTTGATTGTTAGTTCTTTTTATTTTCGAGTATACGTTTGTTATCGGTTGCTTAAAAATGTAGTTGCCTTCTTTGAAAAAGTAAAAATGAATTTAGAGAAAAATGTATGGGACAATTTTCTGGGTTGTTTACTTACCGATTCATAGAGCACTTTCAATGTTGTTGATTTTAAATTGTGGCTTTTGATTACGTGTTGGTAAGTTTTTTATAATTTTTCAGTTTGACGATATCCCTGATTGGGTACAAACAATGAGATAGAGGAAAAGGTGAAGGCAGCAAGGGAAAAGGAACTTCATCCTCACAGTCATGAGGTTTTTGCTGAACCTATAGAGAAAGGAGACTTTCAATCTTTGCTGGGTTATACAAATGTTGGGTGTGAGGCGTAATAGCTTTTTAAGATCGTAGTCCAAGTCTTTCGTGATATTGCTTCAAGTGCTCAATTGCCAATGTTCAAAACCAATTTCCATTAAATCCTTTTCGAGCTTCCACTGGTGTGCATAGATTTAATTAGGCAGCAGCTATATTGTCAATGTAACTCAAATTTGTGGAGGAATGCTACTGATTTTTCTGTTGCGGGCCTTTCAGTCATGTGCTTATGTTACAAATTGGTTTGCAAAATCAGAGTATTTTATGCAGGTATATTGTACATCCTGATTGTTAAGCCAATGAAAGGAATTGATTTGTCAACATTTTGTTATCTTATACTTTTTAATTTATAAAAAAAATATATTAAAAAAATACCATACTATTAAGTTCACAAATTCCTGAGTTCGTGCATTGTACTGGTCCACGCTTAAGTTAATATGTCATACAATGTGAAATTTATATCAGCAGTTTAGGGGATTGTTATCAAGGAAGCAACAATATTAAACACATTTGTGTTACAATGTTTTTCATTAAAAGTATGATGATTTGGACATATTGTTGCCCCGTGCATCACATGGGTCAGTCGACTAGTTACATCCTAAATGCAGAAAGATTTAATTTCGCACTTTTTTATTGCATTGTACACAAAATCTCAGAACATTTAACATGATATGGTGCTTATTTATGTTAATTGACCTCCAACTTTTTGTGATGAGTCTCATGGTTTATTCAAGCAAATGTGACATGTCCAGTGGCGGATATAAGGGAGGGCCCGTGAACTTATTTACGTCATTGGACATGTCCAAGGCCGGCCAGAGGCCCAAGCCATTAAGACAAGGGCTTTGAGTCTCAAAACTTTTTGCAAAAAAAAGGCCTCAAAATTTTCAGTTTTACTTAATATAACTGACCGAATTCCTCTTGCTTACAATAAGCTTGTCTAGCTCAAGTGGTGCAACTCAATGTTTTTGCTCTCATGGTTTTGGGTTCGAGCCCTACTATGGGTAATTTTTTTGTAATTTTTGAGTATTTTATAGTAGGTAAACGACTATCCTAGAAACCGATGAAGCCCAATAAAAAAGGCTTTTTAGAATAACCCATTGGACAGAAAAAATAGTCTTAAATTAATTTTTGAATAACTAAAAGATTTATCTTGTTATTCATTTAAACTACTCAAATAATATGTTTAGGCTTTACTTTAGATTTTGATTTAGGCCTCATGCACCGACCCTGGACATGTCCACGCGAAGGAGAGAAAACTTTAAATTTGCTGCGTTTTTAAGTTTGCACGTCTTCACCTCGCGATATGGGTACTTCTCAAGGGAAGATGTGACTTTTGAAAGAAGCCTCAACAACATCAATGGCACGCTCGCCTTGTGGATTAGATGCACCATGCGGTGACAAGTGGTCAATATGAATATCCATAATTATGCCTCGCAATCCTTTTAGATTGCTGAGCAAAAGGCTTATATTTCATCATTGGGTACCCATAAATTTTTACTTCGATTGGCGACCAAGGAGGCCGCCTACCGGTTCACGGCCATTTGAACAGGTACAAGTTTCTCTTGAAACTCGTCTCGCAATATGTGGCCATGAGTAAATGCAAAAATTAAATTGTTGTTTCGCCTCGCGACTAGCTGGTTCGCACAACGAAGGGGTCACCATTGTGGTACTTGATACTCCAAGGCAATTTTAAAATCAAATAAGCATCAAATACTAAATTGTTTAAATAACTAAATAGAATGCCTCTTTCCATTTGTAATTTGGACTATAAATTCTAAATTTATCTGCTATTTTTTTTCCAGATAAAAGATATGTATAATCCCTCATTGCTATTTTTGCATATTTTAATAATTAAGTAGCATCAAATTCTAAATTGTTTAAATAACTAAATAGAATGCATCTTTCCATTTGTAATTTGGACTATAAATTCTAATTTTATTTGCTATTTTTTCAGATAAAAGATATGTATGATCCCTCATTGCTATTTTTTCATATTTTAATAATTAAGTACACATTCTTTTTAACTCTTCCTTACTACTGAGAAAAATGTTGGTGTCACTAAATAATTTGGATTAATATGATTAATATGAAGTTTCACTTAATAATAATGATGATAAATAAAGCATTGAAAAGAATAATAGTAAAAAAAGCAGGATTATGACGTTGGGACAGAGTTTTAATTTTTCTTTTAATTTTTTTCAAAAAAGGAAAGGCTATTTGGCAACGAAAGGAATGAATATTGCAAACAAAAACAAAAGAAATGAACGAATATGAAGGACTAACGAAAATTTTAATTATGAACCGAGCCCATTGTGGAAACAGGGTCTGTCATCCGTTAGGAGTAAAAAATTTTGGGCTTCGTAAAACAAAGGGGTGACTATTGACACCCCTATTTTTGCTAATACACCCCCTTTTCTGGAAGCTTCTCTCCGGACGGCAAAGTTTGTTCAGAAATAAACTTCCTAAAGGCTAAATGAATGCTAAAAATTTGTGGTCCGGAAATAAACTTGTGGAACGAGTGTGTTGGAGAAAATTAAGGTAAAACAAATAAGTTTTTTGGGTGGGTTAGAAGCTTCACCCTTAGGCGGGGCTGGATTAAATCGCAGTAGACACTTTTGATCTTCTACGTGTCATGTAGTGCACTTGATTCTTGCGGAAGCTCAATTTAATTTGTGGCATCATTCAACTGAACAATTACTTAGCTTTCAATCAAGCTCACTTTTAGTTTCTAGTATTGGTTTCCAGGGGAGGGAGTGGTTCTTGATGATGTTCTAATTAGTAGTTTGCAGGTCTTGGAAGCATTGGATGTGCTTAAGAAGAATCCTTATGCACAAGCTGAAGAAACCTTTCCTATTGAGTAACTGATTTGCTATGCATACTTTGTAATTAAAAAAGCAATTAAGAATGGGCACAATGAAAAAGATAAGGGCCTCTTACTTTGCGAAAACATTTTCTGTTTTTATTTTCTAAAACTTGTATTCAATTTAACTTGCTAACAAAAGGATGAGATGCTCTTGAAGTGAGTCATTGTGATGGAGAGAAGATGAAAGGTGAGATAAGGAGGATGCATTTCCGGAAATAATGAAAATAGCTTTTTTGGCATTTTCATTGTTTCCTGAAATGTAGACAATTGTTCACTCAAAGAGTCTCTCATCTTCTTATTAGCAAGTTAAAATAACACTGATTTTAAAAAATAAAAATAGAAAATATTTTTACAAAGTAATCGGCCTAACATTCTGTATCTTTGTTCAGCTTAACTGAAAATAATCTTGAAGTTGGAAAATAGCAAGCTAGCTTCCAGAGGTAAAGCGTCATATTATCTTTACAGAAGTCAAATGAGAAGATGACACATAAAAACATAAAATGTTTCAGGGTATGTATATATTGGAGGTTACAATTCTTTCCCACTCTGATCTTGACAATCTTTAACTATAACCCACATTTGAAGTCTGCTAAATTCTTAATAGTTTACATGTATTTCCACCAACATTCCAAGACCTCAAATATTAGATGTCTCCCTTTCAATTCCTTCTTGTTTTCCCATTCTCTCCTTCAACTGAATGTTCATGGAAATCATTAGTTTCTCCGTCTTCGGCTCCGGCACCATTCCCTTGGATGTCATCTCTCTGAAATAACGCATAGCATCCTTTGTCCTCCCATTTTCAAGGTGTCCATGAATCATGATCGTATACGATCGCCAGTCCGGTCCCCATCCATTCCTCTCCATTTCATCCCACGTTCTTCTCAATCCATCAGAATCATCCCATTTCATATACAACCTCAAGACCAAGTTGTAGACATCATCACTCATCTCGCATCCATTTCTCTCCATCCTCTCCAAAACCCCCGGAACTTCCTCCGACTCCTTCAACGACTTGAGCAAGTAACTATAAGTAACAGCATTAGGCAAACAACTCCCCTTCCTCCTTTCCATGTCTTCTACCAGTTCATAAACCTTCTCCATTCGCCTTATCTTGCACAGGTGCTTAATCAGTGCATTGTAAGTAGCCACATTCGGTTTGCAACCTCGCTCCTTCATGTCATGAAAAACCTCCAATGCCTCCGGAACCCTCTTCTTGAAACAAAGAGCATCAATGATACAATTACATATCACAACATCAGGTTTACAACCCTTATCCCACATACCACGGAACAACCTTAAAGCAGTGCCCAATTTCCCTTTCTTCGTCAATGCCTTGATGAAAATTGCATAGGTGAAAAGATCAGGTTTACACTTAGACCCCATTATGTCTTTCCACAACCTCTTTGCCTCTTGCACATTCCCTAAAACACACCAACCATTGAGAATCACGTTCCACGTTTTTATATCAGGACAAAACTGAAGCTCATTCACCTTAATGTGAAACAAAGTTTCTGCTTCTTCAACGTGCTTGTACCTACACAACCACATCAAGAGGGTACGAAAGGCTTCTGAATCAAGCCCCAAGCCAAACTCTTCCCTTCTGTAGAACATGTTAATTGCTTCCTCCACGTTATGTGCAGCCGAAAACCTACGAAGCAAAGTGGCGAAAGTTTCTTCATTGATGAGTCCTTTTCTCTGTGACATTTCGTCGAACACTTGGTGCAACTCGTTGAAACGCTTCATCTTGCCGAGAATGTCGAGAATCTCGTTGTAGACATGAGAACTGGGTGCATACCCATTTGATTTGGAGGCCCAGTTGAAGAAGACGAACGCGGGTCTCCAATCGGAACGGTGTCGTTGCAGCACGTCGAGAACGAGGTCGTCGTTTGGGTGAATCCCGCACAGGTCGAGAGCTCGCTCCACTTGCTCGGTGGGTTTGTCCCTTCGGAACTTGAGAAGGTTCTGGATGAACGAAGCTGGTGGTGCATCAGTATGTGAATGTAGGAACCGAGTCGTTTCGACGATTCCGAGGAAACGAAGAGGGGACTGTGATGGGGTTAAGGTTTTAGGATTTGGGTTCCATGGGTATATGAGATTGTTGAACAGGGTTCGGAGTATCCGTTGATTGTTTTCCCGGGTAAGTGTCCTCATCGCTCGCATGTTGTGTTGCTGTTAATTGGATGATTTATTGATGAATTATACAGGAATCTCTTTGCTAAACATTTTGATCCTGGGCCTGATTGGATTATGGGTATGATGATGAAAATGGAATTGGATACAATAGTTATTCATTGACAAAAAAAAAAGGGGATATAATAGTTATTGACAAAAAAAAAGGGATATACTCCCTCCGGTTCTCAATGTAAGAGAAAAAAAGGTGTTTTTTAGGGTTTCAAAATATAAGAGATATGTGAGATAAAAAGGTGTTTTTCATTGGAAAAAAGAGTGTTTTTCTTAGTTTTGATGAATTAGGATTTTGTCTCTTATATTTAGGACCGGAGGGAGTAATAGTTATTCTCGATTGATGGGTCAATTTTCCTAGATAGAACGAAACGGGCTTTTAATTATAAATTGTTCCATTTCGGTTTTTGTTTTACTCTAGTGGAACCTTGGAATTCTTACAGCGGCTATGGCGTGTTTAGCTTAGCCTAAAAGCATCGAGGAGAAGAAAAACAAGGGAGGACATGAGGAGGGAGGTTGACAAATGAGGAGAGAAGAAAGTGACGAGGACATAAGGGCTTTTCTAAGGGCACCCCCATTTTTGCTTGGGGCACCCCCCAAAATGCTGTTTTGACCAAATTACCCCACGTAAAAATATCAAAATTATTTTTGTTTTCATTCGTCTCACTCGCAAATATGTTATTTGCGAGTGTGCAATGTTTTTGCATACTCGCAAATATCATATTTGCGAGTATTTTTTTTTACTCGCAGATATGATATTTGCGAGGGAGCAATTAAAAATTGCACACTCGCAAATATCATATTTGTGAATGAAGAAAACACGAAAAATTTAACAGTTGAGTTTTTTTTTTGTTTAAAGGCCAAAAGGGAAAATAGTCTCGTTAAAACCTTCTAATACAAAACTCTCCTTAGGGGAAAAAATATCTAGACGGAAAAAAGAGTACTCATGTCTTAATTTATTAAAAAAATGAAAAAAAGAACAAACATGGGGGACTAGGCCAAAACCCATGTCAAACAAACAATATAAAAGTAAAGGTAAATATAAAAGTACAACAAAAAAACAACATGTTTTATTAGTCAATCATCATCTAAGTTTATTGGACTGTGTTCATCATGATGTGAAAGATTAGGTGGTGAAAATATTGAATCTCATTGTTGCAATCAACCAATATATTGTGTTGGCCATGAATGAGCCTCCGGACGACAAAAAGTACGCCAATGTGATTCTATGGTAGGTAGTGGACAATTATCCTTCAAAAATACCTGAAATAACGCAAATACAATTAAATTAACGACTAACCCTGCCAATTTCACAATGCAGTTGCAATTGTGTTCCCAACAACACAACTCGCAACCTAAACCCATGTCAGCTGTATTTTGCATAGACATTTTTTTCCTATGTGAAATTGGCACAAAAGATTGCGAGTTGTTGGGAATACAACTACAACTGCATTGTTTTTGTTTAGATTAGTCGTTAATTTAATTGTATTTGCGTTATTTCAGGAATTTTTGAAGGATGGTTGTCCACTACTTACCATAGAATCACATTAGCGTACTTTTTGTCGTCCGGATGCTCATTCATGGCCAAAGCATATATTGGTCGATTGCAACAATGGGGTTCAATATTTCCACCACCTAATCTTTCACATCATGATGAACACAATCCAATAAACTTAGATGACGATTGACTAATAAAACATGTTGTTGTTGTTTTTTGTTGTAATTTTATATTTACCTTTACTTTTATATTGTTTGTTTGACATGGGTTTTGGCCTAGTCCCCCATGCTTGTTCTTTTTCCATTTTTTAATAAATTAAGGCAGGAGTACTATTTTTTCCTTCTAGATATTTTTTTCCCTAAGGAGGGTTTTGCATTAGAAGGTTTTAACGAAGCTCCTTTCCTTCATTGTCTTTAAACAAAAAAAATTAACTGTTAAATTTTGCGCATTTCCTTCACTCGCAAATATGATTTTTGCGAGTGTGCAAAATTTGCGAGTAAAAAAAAATACTCACAAATAGCATATTTACGAATGAGACGAATGAAAAAAAAATTGATATTTTTACATGGGGGTATTTTGATCAAAACAGCATTTTGGGGGGTGCCCCAAGCAAAAATGGGGGTGCCCTTAGAAAAGCCCAGACATAAAGAGTAAGGATGATCAAGCACTACAAGGATTGGGAGGTCCTATTGAACTATTTGGTGATCCAAATGTTTAAAGATAGCCCAATACTTGAAGACTTGGAGCCTAAATTGGTCTATTGCATAGATGGGCCAATGGATGGTGCATGATCCAATGCCTTGCGTTATTTTTAAGTTGTTTTTTGTGTGTTTAAGATTGAATAAGTTGTTTGGGCCGAACTCTTGATTTTGCGCCAAAGCCCAACAACAAGCTTGTTTGGTTTCTTGCATTTTTTTTGTTTGTTGTTTAAAGTGTGTTTTTCTATAGCCTTTTTTTGTTGTTGTTGAGAAAAACAAATAGACCAGCTGCATTATAGTGGAATAATGGCACCATCAAGAGAGAAAAAGAGATGAACGAAGACTCATGAATACACAAGACAAAGAATTAAAGAGTATCAATGTATTGTCTTACTTTTAATACTTGGCGGTTACACTTTGAAGACACCATTGAAGCCAAACTTTAATGCATTGTCTAAAGGGATTTTCAGCAGCTATATTCCTTCCTCCTTGCACCAAAAATGCGCCTAGATACATCAAGTAGGCAGCTGCCTTTGTTGTTCATTTCTTATACAATTAAGAGCTAGTTGGTTACACATTGTTTTACACATTTAATTACCAATTAGTGGGCTGTTTTAGGAAGAGAAAAAGCAGTTGAATATCCTTGTACTTTCTCTATATATTGCGCCATTCTCAATAGAAAAATGGTTAGAATTTTGTTTGCAAAACTTGTGTTAAACACATTATTAGAGTCATGCACTCTTGGGTTCTGGATTGCGCCAAATTGAACTTATCAAGAAGCAAACCTTCTTGTGGCGTTCTTCATCTTTGCTTATCAATTCTTTAGGGAATTGTGGTGCATCCATTTTTATCTCTTTCCATGTATTTGTGATTTGATTGAATTCTGTTTCGTCTTTATATGCTAACTTGCGCCATTTCTATGTGTATGAAAGGAATACTCAAAATTGTTTCCAAAAAAAAAAAAGGAATACTCAAATTGCTTCTATCTTGTAATTTGCGCTAAAAACAAACCATTTGCACTTTGATTGAATGTCAACCAAAGATCATAACATCATCAAGGATACTTAACAAAAAGGTAGTCATTAGAAAGAGTGTTATTTATGATTTCAAACTAGTACATTCTACTCCTCATGTTTTAAAAGGGGTTGCTATTTGCAGCCCCTTGTTTTTGTTAATACACTCCCACAAGTTATTTCATATTTTTTCTCCAAAATACACCTTTCTAAAATGCATATTAATCTTCCAAAAGTTGACTTCGAGACTGTTTATGCCTTCAGAAAGTTAACTTTAGAACAAATTTAAGTGTTAATAAAGTTAACTTCTTGATTATTTTTTTTAAAAAAAAAAGCTTCCAAAAAGTTTTGGAAGGTATTTAAAACACTCCCGAACTTAAATTATGGTTGGCACTGGAAGTTAAGTTTGATAATGTTAAAATTAAATTTCGCAACTTCAGATTCGGAAGCTAAAAAAGATTTGATTTCTTGAAACACACCCATGACCCCTCTTACTTTCCTTCTACCATTCACCTTCTTCTCCATGTACGAATTGTCACCACCCATGTCAATGTCTTACACACAACAGGCGGAATCTCAGATCTCGTAACCGGATGTCTCATTCCCCATCTGCGATCTCCCTCTCTCAATCTCATATCTCGCGGCCGAATATCTCACACTCAATCTCAGAGGGCGTAATCTCAATCCCCAACTTTGATTTCTCTCTCAATCTCAAATCTCGCAACCTCTAAAAACTTATGCCTTGAGATTTTTGCAATTTTTCTACTATGCTTGGGATTGTTTTTTCTTCTATGTTTAGGATTGTTGTTTCAAACAATTCCAGGTCTAAGAAATATGTTTTGCATTATCAGAGGTGTGGGGCAGGGAGTATTGTGGGTGGGGGTGGCGCAAGGGGGGGCATTGTGTGGGAGGGGTGGCCACACGAAGGGTCGGTGGGGGTGGGGTTGTAGAAATCAACATTCGAGAAGAGTGGGGATGGCTTCTAACTTTCGGTAAAGGTATTTTAGATTAAAAAAAAATAAGAAAAAGGATAATGATGAGTGATAAAGTGGTTTAGTTGTTTGGGAGAGGAATAAGAGGATGTGGATTCAACTCACCCCACTAATATTTCTAATAACTAACTACTGACATTTACCATTAAAAAGCAGGGGCGGAAATAGCAACTCCTTGTTTTAAATCCAATCTTAGATTAGAAAAAAAAAAAAGTCAAATCCAAACGGAACAAAAACGAAGCATCAATCTAAAAAGAAAAAATAGATCAAAGCTCACTTTTCCAACTATTTGCCACCGCTCTTGATATCTTCAGGTACCCATTTGTTTTAGATTTTTGGTGTTGGAGCCTTTTTTTTACCTCCATAAAATGTGTGTTCAGTGATTGTGATTTTATCCCCCAAAAAAACCACTGCAAATATGATGTGTGTTTGGGTAGTATTTGATAAACATGGTTTTGAATTATATCAATTTTATTAATTTGATTTGGCTAAAATTGAGTTTGAGTTTAAAGTGAAGTGATTTATGTTTGAATTTTTTTTAATTCTAAAAGCAAGTTTGATTTAACCAATTGTAAATTGTTCATCCTAACATAATTTTTTACTTTCAGTCATACCAAGTTTTAGTAGCAAAATAAAATTTGACTCAGACTAACAAAACATATAAACTTGTACTAAAATTATGTTTAAAGGAAGCAAAGGCAACCATGACATCCTCCACCATGAATCTAAATAAGTGAGCATTGGAAAAACATGAGGTTGAATGCAATTGGTTTTGTCAGATTAATTTGGTTATAATTAAATTTGAAGTGAAGTAATTTATGTTTGAATGTTTTTACTTGGAAAGTAAGTTTGATTTAAAACTTATTGTAGATTTTTTACTTCAATGCAAAAGTTGCTTTTAATCATTTCTAATTAAACTGACGTTTGAAGGCAAAAACAATTTTAATACTCTTCACTGTGAAACAAAACAGAAGCAGTGTGTTTATGTAGGAGAGAAATTGATTTTACTTGCACCAAGGAGCATGCAGTTTTTAGTTTTACTTGTGAATGTGATATATTTTTTTATCTAATTATTGAACATTTATTTCTTTTTTTTTCTTTCTAAGCTACCCTCTTGGAACATCATATTCTCTCTCTCTTTAGTAATCTTATCATTAAAAGTGATTTTGCTTTACTTTATTTTATCCAAATAAAAATAATTCTTTTAAACATACTATTACTATCTCACTAGAGTGTAACTCGTGCAATGAACGAATGTTATGTTTTTTTTTTTTAAATAGCAAGTTACAACTGTAGTTAATATTATTGACTTAATTTAAAGAGTTTTCATATCATATTTTGACCATAATTGGTTTATTTAGTTTTTACAAATATGATGTTTTCCATATATGAAGTTGGATTTTAGACATGTCTCATAATTTTGCAAGATTTTTGTATAAAAATCATTCTACTCAAGGGTAAACATGATATGTAGTCTGGTAGACCATTGCTTAGAACTCAATACCTATGCAGAAGGGAAACTGAAAAGTAGTTTCTTGGAATAAAGTATACTATAATGTATATTTAATGAAAATAGATTGGAGTAACATGTTAATGTTGATCAGCTATTATCTTTCTTTGAATCCTACCATAAAGACTATAATATACTAGTAGAGAGTTGTTCATGAATGTTACCTGGAGTATTACATATGTGTCAAAAGGAAGCAAATAACAACACAAAAAAAAATTGGGTTACCCTTCCTAATTTTTGAAACACTTCTTTATAAACCATATTTACAGTGGTGTTGTAAATGTAGTTGTCACTGTCACAGATAAATATTTCAGGCTAAATTGTACTTTTCGTCCCGTAACTTTTTTTTAGTTTTCAATTTCGTCCCCTAACTATTTTAATTTTTATTTTCATTTACGTCACTTAAGTTACGAAAGTTACGCCATGTTCATCCCTTCTATCTGTAATCCCTTTATTGTGTGTGTATAGGTCAATGTCATTGTCATTGATACTCTGTTGTTTTGCTCCATTGCCATTTATCATTTTACTTCATCAATAAGAACTCTGAGGAGTATGATTTTGATTTTATTGTTTAAAGGGATTACAGACGGAAGGGACGACCATGGTGTAACTTTCGTAACTTAAGGGACAAACTTCACGTAACTTTCTTAACTTAAGGAACGTAAATAAAAATTAAAATAGTTAGGAGACGAACGTGGCGTAACTTTCATAACTTAAGGGACATAAATAAAAATTAAAATAGTTAGGAGACGAAATTGAAAACTAAAAAAAAGTTAAGGGACGAAAAATACAATTTAGCCAATATTTCACATCACTACAGGGGTGTTACTTGTTATATTGTAACATACAACTTACAATGAGAGAAAAGCAGTTGTGGAAGATAGACTCTGAAATGCCTAAGTGATTCTTTTGACCCTTGTTAATTATCATTGCAAAAGACTAAAGCTGGGTATATGGGCCAAGGGCTGCAGATTGGCCCGTTTAACCCACGGCCCGTGCGGGCCAAAACCCAAAAAAAAACCAGTCTGTTTTTATGGGGGGCTTATATGGGTCAGCCCATTTAACCTGCGAGTTAGTGGTTAAAGTCCACGGGTTAGGCGTGCCAGTCCGCGATCCGAGTAATTATTATATTTAAAAAAAATAGAGATTATGTGGCCCAAGAAAATCAGATTATTTGGCCCAAATAGGGGTGTACACGGGTTCGGGTCGACCCGCCGACCCGGTGGCCCAACCCGGATCCGATCCAGTTTTGGCCCAATCCAACCAAGTTCGGGTCCAACCCGACCCGAACCAAACAAGCCCAATGACATTCGGTTTGGGCAACGGATCGCAAAAAAAAAACCCGCCAACCCGGGTGCCCGACCCGGGGGGTTATTATTATTTTTTTTTTAATTTTTTATACACAGTTACACTTACACACGCCAAACACTGGATCCAAAATAGAAACTACCCTAAATCTCCATCGCGGCGCCCATCCATCTCGCTTCTCACCATCATCATCTCACACAATGCCTTCCTCCTCCTCACTCAACGCCGCCCTCCACTCCTCCTCCTCATCACTCACGCAACGCTTAACGACACAACACACAAGGCGCCTTCTTCTTCTTCCCTGTCGCGTGGGCGTGGGTATGTTTCTTTCTGATCTAATCTTGCTTCTTCATCTTTCTGATCTAATCTTGCTAATTCGGTTTGGGTGAGAGTGGTTATGCTCATTTTCTGAGTGATTTCATTTTCTGAGTTCTTTGTTCTTTGTTATTTTCTGAGTTCTTTGTTCTTTTTGTTTTGTTATTTTCAGAGTTCTCTGTTCTTTGTCCTCTGCCATCGCGATTCACTGCTTTCCTTCTCCTTCTTCGTGTGATGCGAGCTCCTCCTCCGGTTTGGGTAAGTTTGTGTGCTGTTCTTACTTGCTGTTCTTCTTCATTATTGAGTCAGGTAAGAAGGCTTTATTTTAACTTTCAAATTTATTTTTTATTTGTTTACCATAATTCATATTGTTTGCTAATGAGGTTGTGTAAATTTTTAGAGTTGTCTGGATTAGTTTCAATTGATATTGGTGTTGTTGCTGCTGGGGACACTCCAACCAGATCTTACACTCCAGCTACATCTTAAGGTACCTGTTGCTATTATGTTTATGTAGTTTTATTTTCAGGATATATGTTCGTTTTTATCTGATATTTTGTTATTGTGGTTTGCTGCATGGTTTCTTCGTGTTGTTATTCTTTGTTTTGGCTTGAAATCTTTGCTTTGTCTTATTTATTATTTTTGTTGGTGCTGCTGTTTTTGCTTCTCTGTTATTTCTGTTTTACTACTTTGGCTCAAGTGATCTATTCTGTTGCAAGATCAAATGAAGTGATTAATGTTTATGCTAGGAAGTTATGCTTGTGACACTGTTTGTAATTTGTGGGAGTTGCTTTCAATTTTATTTTTCTTAACATATGCCTTTTGAATTGTGCTTTAAAGTAATTGTGCTTAATCGTAATTTGTTTGGTTGATTGATCTACAAGAAAACTATTTGAACATAGTGTAAAAAAGCCTCTTATTGACACAAAAGCTAGAATTTTGTGTATTGATTTTTAGAAAGCCTCCCTTGGGGGATCATTTTAAAATCAGGGAATGAAAAATCTTATTTTTTATTTTTTTTACTTCACAACCCGCGAACCCATCCAACCCAACCCGGTCAACACCGGTTCGGTTGCCTGTTCGCCATTTAGAAAAATCATGATTTTTTGAAAACCAAACCATTCAAAGTGATCGGATCGGGCATCGGATTCGGCCAAAATTCATCCAAACCGGCCCATGTTCACCCCTAGGCCCAAATATACTCCACCGAATTGATTTTTGACAAGATTATGGATCTTTTTCACAGTTGAACCATTTATATTTTGTATGACTTGGACTATTTGTATTTTGTATGACTTGAACTTTATTTTTGGATGTTTTTGTTGTATGGTCTTGGAATTATGCTTAGTAAAATTTCAATTTTTTTTAGTATTTTTTTTAATTTTTAGTCATTTCTAATTTTTTTTAGTGCAGGCCAAGGGCCAGCCCATTTAACCGTGGGCTAATGTGGGGCGGGTGCAGATCCAAAAACTCTAGCCCATTTTATTTTGCAGACGGGCTGGCCCAGTCCGTTTATGATGTGGGCTTACGCGGGTTAGGTTAAACGAGTCAGGCTAGCCCGCATACCCAGCTCTACAAAAGACACATCAATAGGAAACTATCTGTAATTGAATTTAAAAAGAACTCTACTATAAGATGTAGTCAATGAAAACCTAAGAATAAAAACCTTTCGTTTGATATTGCTACCAGAAATGATATTTTCTTCTTAAATATAGCCGCTCATTTATGAAAAGTATTGTACCGTTGCATAGCCCAATACTCTCCGCATTTAAAACCCTATGAGGTGTCTTATTGTCCTATTAAAGACAACCCTAAATAATTAGCCTTAATCGTGTATTAGTCAACTGTGCATATATGGAAAAAATACAGATAAATTTGAAGTGAAAGTAAAAATAGTATAAAAGTAAAGCACAACAAGCATGACTAATAAAATATATACATAACTTAGGCCCTATCAATAAGGCCCTAAAATATGTACAAGAGTGTGTAAAAAGTGATACAGTCATCCTCTAAGTAAGTAAAGTAAAGATCCAATGTGTTTCCCCTTTTATTCTACTTGTAGTAATAGTTCTAAAAGTAAAATACTACTCTAGGTGCCACATCAGTAGCGATTCGAGAGCATAAATGCTAACCATTGTGAGATTCGTTAGTCGTTCTAAAATGTTACCCAATGTGTTTTCCCTTTCATTCACCGACTTACTTAACGGTTGAAATAGTTAGTCAATATTGATACAAAACCACTTGCCAAACTTTTTTTTTTCCAGTCCTAGTGGATAATAGGCAAAATAAATGGTGCATTGAAAATCCTCTTAACTTAATTGAAATATTTGTATGTATTATTTATTTTGCAATTTTGAGTCAGAATTTTTTTTTTGCAATTTAATATTGTATAAGGTATTGTGTCAAATTTATTATACTGGGGTGTTTGGGGTGTTTACATTTTGTCTAGACTAACTATGAAAATATATTATTTGTTTAAAAATAAAATGGAAATGTAGCTACGCAATAATTTATAAATTCACTAACGCTAAACTTAGTATGCAACTTTAGATTCTATTTGGTAAGTCTCACCTGTAAGCTTATTGGAGATTTGATTACAGAACAGCAGATTAAAAAATTAGAGTTCTTTGGCAAACGACTTTATCTCGGTAGATTATAGCATTTTCACTAGCTTAAACCACTTTTTCACTAAATAAAATAAAAAATATTAATCCCAAGTCTCACGGAACAGCATATTTTATAATACATATACTTTCATAAAGCATGAAAAATTAAATTAAAAATTTAAAATAATATTTTTCACTAATAAAAAAATTTGAATGATGATAA
This sequence comes from Calophaca sinica, assembly GCA_037113605.1. NCBI lineage: Eukaryota > Viridiplantae > Streptophyta > Magnoliopsida > Fabales > Fabaceae > Calophaca > Calophaca sinica. The sequence continues at coordinate 110,248,404 of CM073732.1, read as the reverse complement.
ATAAAAAAGCAGATTAATAAAATATAAATTTCAAAATTTTAACTTCTAAATATGTTAAAAATTATATTTTTTTTTGTGCTTAGTACAAATGGTCGGGATAGGGGATGGGGATAAGGAAGTGGAGTGTTGCGGATTCGAACTCACACTCTCAATGTCCCACAACACTTTACCACTCGACTGCTTTCTGTGAGACATGTTAAAAATTATTTTAATAAACATAAATTTATTTTAATAATAGTTTATAAATATTTTGTCACGTTTACCATTGATTGAAGACATTTAAGCATTAATTGAAAATATCTTTTTGTGTCATTTTATATTTATTAGTTGGTTTAATCGCAAATTTTATTAAACACTTCAAATTTAATTTACTAATTTATCCACCATCAGCTATCCGCTATAAGCTCATCCAGCCAGTTAGCTTATCAACAATCAACTAGTTTATTCGTTGTTTGGTATTTTTTGGCCGACAGAGCTTTTATGTCATTTTTCATTTATCAGTTAGTTTAATGGCTATTTTTACCAAATAATTCAAATTAGTTTATCTACTATATAATATCCGCTAAAAGTTCATCATCTATCAGCTAGGGTCAGTATCCATTATAAAGTCATTAGTTATGAGATAGATTAAATATTCGTTATCCGCTACTTTTTGACAAACATAATCTTTGCAGTTTTTAATTCTTTACTATAAAATATTTATCTTCGCGTTAGTTTAACTAAATTATTTAAGTACTCATGCATATGTTGTACAAAAATGTAATTGTTGATTACTATCCCTAATTAATATAATTAGTATATCATTTTCTCTCTCTTAATAGACTTTTTGGGATATGACAAACCACTAATAAATAAAGGGTAAATTTGAAAAAACATACACATTATTGACAACTAACTATTTTTCTTAATCTACGTGTTTTTGTCTTAAGGTGTTTATAATTGGGGACGGAAGTAGTAATTAATAAATTAATTAAATTATTAATTAATAAAAGGTAAAATCGTGCGAATGTATATTAACGGAGGATATACAATTTATGACAAAGTGATTTCATATATTGAATATGACTAACTTAAGGACAAATTACAATAAATCCATGACAGTAATCTAGGTCCTAATAGTTTCAAAAATAGAATTTATGTTATAGCTACGCCTATAAGATCATTCTCTTGATACTCTATCAGTTTTAGGATATGGGAAACGTTGTCCAAATGGATGATATAAGCCAAGCGGAATATCATTATCGTCTTAATTCCGGAGGTTCTTTGTCACATCGGCCGTTAAAAATGGATTTAGAAACAAAACAAATAGAATAGGTTAATTAATGTGTGAGTTTCTAATGACGCCCAATTCCATTAATGATATTTGTTTACTTGTAGGCCTTGTTGCTTAATGCAGCAAACATCAGTTTCAGTGGTTGATATATTTGATTCCGTAGCTTGTGACTTTGTATCAAACGCTTAATTAATAAGTTAATCAAAACTACACCGCCAAGACTAGACCCCTAAGACATAGACTATGAGCAACTATCTCTATAAGAAGAATAAAACGAAACCAGGATCATGTTTGTGGGTGAGTTCAGTTAGGCAATTAATCCATTTTCGTTTCTACCCATAGCTTCAATGGATGGTTAATTTCTTATAAATTTCTACCGACTGCAAGAGTTCGCTCTTTGGCTTGGATGACATAAACTACTCCTTTCGTCTCTTAATATAAGATCTTTTTGTAATAAAAAAAATTTGTCCCTTAATATAAGACCATTTTCAAAGACCAATGTGCATTAAATTTCTTTTTTACAAAATTACCCCCTATATCAAAGTGCATTAATTTTTTCTCTCTTAATAGTCTTGAAAAATGAGAATGGTAATTTGGGAAAAATAACACATATTTTGTACAAACTTAATGCTAATAACTAATAAAACTCATTTTCTTAATGGGCGTGAAATATTCAAAAGGGGTCCTATATTAAGGGATGAAGAGAGTAGCTTCTTCCTAAACGGACTATTAAAGATTGGAAAATGCTAACAAGTGCCCTTAGGGCATTGGTTAAAGTATCAAAAGAGATAAGTTTGTATGAAAAATGATGTATTTATTACATCGAAAAGTGTTTAACTTATATTCTCAAGACAAACTTTCCTTTTATAGATTCTTTAATTAATGCACTTAAAGCACCAGTTAGCAATAAAGATTTCGCACAATAGACCATATCAGTTGGTTGGCGAGTTTTAATTTTTCACCAATAATATGTTGATGAGAGGGATTTGATTGGCTGGTATAGAAGAATTGGTTGATGAAAATATGATGTACGTCAATATTTTTTTTAAGCATAAAATTGTGTAAACGACAATTTTATTAATTGAGAAAAAAGATATAATAATCGCTAAGAATGAATATATTATATTTGAATCAATAAGCATACCGGTATATAAGTATTTTAAGTTTCAATTAAATTTAAAATAAATAAATGAAAAAGTATTTTGTTCTGAACAGAACTTCAGAGGATGACCGGAGGGAAGCAATACGGTTGCGCTCGCGACGGATGATGACGGCGTGTGGTGGTGGTGTACCTGCAAACACTCCGACGCTCAAGTCAGTGTGTGTAAGAGGTGAGTGAAGAGGTGAAAAAATAATGCATACCTCGATCGTTTGACGTGGTCTCTTTTAATACGAGTTGAGGACGGTTACCGATGAGTAACCGTTCCGTGAAACCCGGGAGTCGGCAGTAAATTCTTTTAATGCTGAGAACCGTTGGGTCGGCCGCGTCGATGTGGTCTCCAGGGAAGGCGGAGCGACCTGACGCAGACATGGGCCTGGAAGGTGGATCTTCGGGGTGGGCCTCGCCACCCCGGTCAGCTTGCCCCCAAGTCGCTAGCTCGAATGTCGAGGTGGTGATTTGTTGTCAAAGTTCGTTGATGTCGACGTTCGACGTCCTTGTTCGTAAGGAACTGCAAGCGTCGTCATGCCGTGCTTGTTCATTAGTTCGTTCGGGACCTTCGTGTTCCACGCCTGGCCGAGGCGCTTCGACACACGAGCCTTGATGTGCTTGAGCAAGGAACAAGGCTTTGTCACGAGCTGGTGCATGCGGTCTCGGCACGAGGTCGATCACAGGTGCTTGTGCAAGGCACAAGGCTTTGTCACGGTCTCGGCACGAGGTTCGCTCTCGCCAAAGTATAGACAATTTGCAACAACTTGATGTAATAAAGTTAGCGTTAATTTTTATGCCGAGTAAAGTGCTCGTAGTCGAAGTTTTATACTTCCCGTGAGAGTAGTTGATCCGGGCCGCCCAAGCGGCAAGGTTGAGGTCATCAAATAATCAAGGTCAACGACGAGCCGAAGTTTAAAGCCGTCTCAATTTTGAAATTGCAGAGGTGGGCCTGGTAGGTCGCCGAGTATCGGATCGCGTATCCAATTGCTGCAGAGGTGCTTGTGCAAGCGCACAAGGCTTTATCACGAAGCTCGTGCACGCGGTCTCGACGAGGTCGATCTCTTCATCGTGTGCTTGTGCTAACGCACAAGGTTTTATCACGAGCTCCCACGCGGTCTCGACGAGGTCGATCTCTTCATCGGTGCTTGTGCTAACGCGACAAGGCTTTATCACGAGCCTGCGCACGCGTCTCGGCACCAGGTCGATCTCTTCATCGGTGCTTGTGCTAACGCACAAGGCTTTATCACGAGCCTCGCACGCCGGTCTCGCGACGAGGTCGATCTCTTCATCGTGTGCTTGTGCTAACGCGACAAGGCTTTATCACGAAGCCTGCACGCGGTCTCGTGACGAGGTCGATCTCTTCATCAGGTGCTTGTGCTAACGCACAAGGCTTTATCACGAGCTCGCACGCGGTCTCGACGCAGGTCGATCTCTTCATCAGTGCTTGTGCTAACGCAGCCTCGACGAGGTTGATCACAGTGCTTGTGCTAACGCACAAGGCTTTATCACGAGCTCGCACGCGGTCTCGTGACGAGGTCGATCTCTTCATCGGTGCTTGTGCTAACGCACAAGGCTTTATCACGAGCTCGCACGCGGTCTCGCACGCAGGTCGATCTCTTCATCAGGTGCTTGTGCAAGCGCACAAGGCTTTATCACGAGCCTGCACGCCGGTCTCGCACGAGGTTCCATCAGAGGTGCAAGGTTTTGATAGTAAATAAATGCTGATTGCGTATTTCTTCAATCATACTTCACTGCTTCACATTTATGTGTTTAGGATACATTTGTTTCAACTATAATATTTCTTCATCTTTGCTGCATTCCAAGTTCTTGGAATTTGCTGTCCTTGCAGTGTCTCGAGGGTGTAGCGCCTGCACTGTCTTTGCGGCGATTATCTGCAGACGGGCCTTCCCAATTGGGCGCAAGTTTCCCTTGTGGGGCGTTCTTCAGGCCAACATCAGCTCGTCGAAGAACTAAATCCCCAGGCATGAATTGCCTGGGTACGACACTTCGGTTGTATCTTGCTGCGATTTTCTGTTCACTGCGACCTCGCTGAGTGCTGCAAGCTCCCTGCATTCGCCAAGGAGGTCGAGTTCTTCTCGTATACTGACAGTTGTCAATGTTACTCTGGGGATTTGTCTTTGGCTTTTGATGCCATCAACTTCTCTTCGTAATTCATAAATTTCTGAGCTCACTTCAGGAACTCGTTCAGGGTCTTCGGTTTGTCGACACCAACGTCGACGCTGAATAGATTTCCTTTGATCAGGCCTCGCTCTAGTAAGTACAGCTTCATCTCGTCGAGCATTTCTTCACCAAAATGGCTTCTTTGTTGAAGCGCTCGACGTAGTCTCCGATAGACTCATCTTTCTTCACTGAATTGCGCTGCCCGTCACGCCGACTGGGTTGGACTTTAGACGCAGTGAAATGCGCGAGAACTGGTCGACGAGTTCACCCACGAACCAATGAAATTTTTCTTAAGAGTCCTGAACCAAGACAACGCCGCTTTCTTCGTGAGTGAGGAAAGATTCGCACTTCACCGCCTTTGGCGCCTCGATAGCCCATGACAAGATCAAAGTAACCAACATGCTCGTCGGGGTCGGTGGTGCCCTCGGATGAGTCCAAACCGGGTGGTTTCTGAAGATGCTTCGGAATCGGGAATTTCATGATCTCGGATGTAAAAGGACCAAAGGCCCCGCTCGAGTCACTCGTGTCATTGCTCCGAGAAGGAGTTGATGAAACGTAATGAGCACGCCGGAGTGCTCTATGCACGAGCGGCGTGGAGTCGTGCCCGCGGTGGTGGCGATGAACAGATCCGAGATTTTCGTGACTCTTCGATCTCCGAGGAGAACGAGACTCGATCTTTTTTTCGCTGACCGTGGCAACGCGAGCGGAGAGTTCCTTCTGCTGATTCTCCATTCGATCGAGGCGTTGATTCTGAGCATGCATCGCTTCGGCATGGCTTTGAATGAATTCACGGAGCTCACGGATGAGGATGGCGACGGTCTCTGCTCTCGTGACGGCTGAGCAAAGAACGATCGGAATCGGCGTCACTGATGCGAGGCGAAAGGTTATTCCTCTGTTTCATATTCACCGATGAAATTAACGGGTTCATGGTGAGGTGGTTCACGAGCTATCGGCGGGTTTGGTGGTTCAAGATCTGCGTCGCATGAGTGGAACCGCTAGTCGCGATCCGACGCTCGATCCAACATCGTCGAGTGAAGAAGGGAGACTTCGACAAAGAAGATGAAATCAGAAACGATTCCCACAGACGGCGCCAATGTTCTGAACAGAACTTCAGAGGATGACCGGAGGGAAGCAATACGGTTGCGCTCGCGATGGATGATGACGGCGTGTGGTGGTGGTGTACCTGCAAACACTCCGACGCTCAAGTCAGTGTGTGTAAGAGGTGAGTGAAGAGGTGGAAAAATAATGCATACCTCGATCGTTTGACATGGTCTCTTTTAATATGAGTTGAGGACGGTTACCGATGAGTAACCGTTCCGTGAAACCCGGGAGTCGGCAGTAAATTATTTTAATGCTGAGAACCGTTGGGTCGGCCGCGTCGATGTGGTCTCGAGGGAAGGCGGAGCGACCTGACGCGGACATGGGCCTAGAAGGTGGATCTTCGGATTGGGCCTCGGCCCAGTCCGGAACATATTTCAAAATAAAACTATAAAAATATATACATAATTGACGGAGAAAAAGAAAGGTAAAGCATAAGTGAATATATCAAGACTTTTTTTTTTGGGACAAAATATCAAGAAAAATCTTGATTCTATATTATGTAAATTCATGAATAAATATAATTATTGTTCGGTATAGCCCAATAAGGGCCCAACCTAGAGGGTCCAATCATTAACCATCTGTGGGGCCCAAAATTTATATCCTAGCAGACGTACTGTGAAGTAAATTTGGACAATTACATCAACCCAACTCCCCTTCATCTACGAACTGAGCTATCATGGAGCAGAAGAAAAGAAGGAAGAAGGCAGGTTTGAGGATGACGCGAAGTGGGGGACTGAACTCCTTCCCCACGATCACCACTAGAGGAATTAGAGGCTCCTGAGGGTCTATATAAGGGGAGCTCGTGGGCACCAGAGAGACATCTGCCTTATTAGATTTGAAATAGATAGAGCTTTTTTAGAATTTTCTTAGTATTACTTGAGTATTTTATCACTTAGACTTCGTCCCCATTTTGTAGCAAGAACATTTTGGTGCCCACTATGAGGCCGCAACAAAACTTTTTCTGGCCATACTAAAAAAAATTCCATACCCTTAGCAAGAACTCATAGTTGTACCAACAATAGAGGCTAGGACAACACAGAGCATCCGAACGCGGAGCAAGCACATGGAGATCATGTCAATCTGAGGCAAAGGGCCCCTAGTCGAACAAACACGAGAGTCACTAACATGTTGAAGACAATCCTTGCAAGACTGGACGACATGTGACAGAAGAACCAATGGCTCAATCAGAGGATGGACTCGTTGAAAAGGAGTAAGGATTGACACGAAACCCAACTAAATCTCCCTCACGATCCAGAGGAATCGGGAGAGGGATGGCAAGCGCAATCGAGGAAACAATCCACACCCAAAAGCTCAATGGAGCAGACAGATAGGGGTAGTTAATCATGATGGAGAAACACCTTAGAGGGATATCGCTTGTGACCCTTCACCGTGACCCTAATGGCAGAGCCTCTCCCGAACCATGTCTGACCCCCTAATCACACCCTATGATGGGACCTTCAACTTGGCTACTCACTTAAAGCAATGCAAGAGTCATATGCTTGTAACCTAAATCTCAGGAGAGGGATGGCAAGCACAATCAGGGAAACAACCCACGCCTAGAAGCTCAACAGGGCAGACATATGGGGGTAGTTATTCATGTTAGAGAAACATCTTAAAGGGGTGAACACTTGGGGCCCTTCATCGTGACCCTAATGGTAAAGCCATCTCGGACCATGTCTAACCCCCAATCAAAACTTGTGATGCGACCTTCGACCTGGATACTCAATTGAAGCAATACAAGAGTCATATGCTCGTAACCTGAATTTTAGATGTCGCATCGATATTATTTTAGTCAAGTTGAAATTAACCTTGTTTTTCGACCTCCACGCAGGATCAATTAACAGCTTCTCCGAGCTTGCCACTAAGTTCTCGACCCACTTCTTAACCTGTAGCATCAAGGAAGGACCCCTTCCAACCTGTTGTTCAAACAACACTTGGACGAGTCGCTGAAGAGCTTCATGACCAGTTCAACAACGAAGCCAATTAGATCCCCAGACTCTCAGATGATTTTCAGCTGCAAACTCTCTTAGCTTGATTGAAACTGGGGACTTTCCTGGATTTGTTGGTTGGCACCCGGGCACACACTTTCGATGAACTTAGAGTCAGTGTCGTCGAGTTCATAGCCATTGAGGAGGTGACCAGGCAAAGATGATCGTGTGGGAAAGCGATGAGACTTCTCTCACCTGAGAAATAGACTTGATTTGAAGAAGGCAAAATAGGGTCAAGGTCCATGAAGAGGAGATTAAGTGGCCCAGCCAAGAAGGTATAACAACTACACCCCACTAAACACCGAGAGAGCCAAAAGTCTCCAAGAAGTACACAACACCAACATCATTCCCCTCTCACTGCCTGGGGACTCTTTGTAGGACATACACTGTATTCGGTATTGTGAATACTACCAAATCTTCAGACACTCCACAGAAGAATGTTGGGCCCACAAAGAATGTATATAGTAGCTATTTCAAGGAGTCTGCCTCTCTCGGTCTGTTCAGTGGAGAAAAAGAGCAAGGATACACGACACGAAAGAAGGAGTTCTCTAGAATCGTCATCCGAAAGAGAAAAAAAAGGGATCAAGGAGGAGTAGGTTAACGATCCCGAGAAGAAAGCAAAGCAAGAGTAGGGATTGTGGAAGTATAGGGAACCACTTGGTAAACACCATTTCATGAGGTTTTACGGGAGGTTACAAAAGAGTTTTTAAAAACCAAAACACAAGAAGACAAACAAACGAGACCTTAATTTGAACCAAAGTCAAGATGATTCGCGTTGATTCGTCCATTAGAGATCCGCAAAATATAATCCTTTTTTTCCCCTAAGTCAATCCTTCTGCAAAATATAGTGTTACTACAACTAAATAAATATTTTTTTAAGGGAACAAAATAAGTATATTGAAGTAAAAGTGTTTTAAAATTGTAACAAAAAATAAGTGTTTTAAAATGTGAACTTAATCTAAAACGGATCATTTTAACTTCAGTTCCGGTAGTAACAGGTCACCAACCCCATAACAACACAAATAAATAGTAAAAATAAAAATCTAAATATACTAATAGATGCTACCTGAATACCATATCTTCATTATATTATTCCATAGACTACACATGTACAACCCCACCCTGTGATAGGCTCATGTTTCGAGAGAAGCAAACCAATTAGCTGATGCTCTCGCTGAGATGGGATGAGTCTAGATTTCTTTATAAACTGTTTGATGTTGTTCTTGGTTTCCTTTTGCTCTCCATTTTGGCGACTTCGAGTATGACTTTTCCTTGTGGCTTTTAATTGGTTAGGGGGATGATGCCCCTGTATTCCACCAAAATTACAGAGGCCTAATTAAACTTTTAGTCCTTGATGATATAATGATATTGCAATTTTGTCCCTTCTAATTTTAATTGTGTGAATTTGATCCCCAAGAAACCCAATTGTCATAATCCAATACTTTTATCCATTAATCATCTAAATTTTAATGCCAAGAGCGTACTTGACCATATAAGGTCCCTCGAGCATAGTATTTGCACTGCCCAAAAAAACCTCATTTATCAAGCCATTGGAATACTTTTTTGACCACGTTAGCTTGTCAAAATTAGACAGTTAGTGAACGTATGGACTTGATAGTAACAATTGGGATATGAGATTCAATTCACACAATTAAAATCTAAGGGATTAAAATTGCACAATCGTGATACTTAAGTATTTGAAAATGTAATTGAGCCTAAAATAAAATAAGCTAAAATCCTCTATGAAAATATCTAAATTTTTTTATGTAACCTCATGATAGAAAGTTTTACTCGTGGAAAAAAATGATGGAAAGTTTTAAGTGAATCACCAAAATTAACCACTGAAATTGTAGGTATTGATTTAATTCTGATTATGAAATTTCAAAATAGTTTATTTAATTGAAAAATCTCTATCATATTAATTTGTTTAGGTTGGTCAATTTTGTCTATGATATTATCCCAATCTTCCCAGACAAACTATCAAACGGTCTGGCATATTCTCATCCCTAATCCCAGTTAAACTAATATGGTAGAGGATTTTCAATTTCATGAAAGTAGAAAATATATATTATCATTTTTTATTAGGTAAGAATATATATGAAAATTTTCTCCAGAGAGAAATATAAATTTTGACGATATAATTTTTCTTTTACTTATATATTTATATCCTTTAATTTTTTTGATGAATTTATCTCTTTCATTTAGTTAAGATTCACTTATTTTTTCATTTTATTAAGGACAAAAAATATTATATAAGTTACTAATGTTTTTCCCTCAAAATAAAAGTTACTACTCCATGTTTGTTTTTTGACATTTTCATTTAACGAGAAGATTATATTTTTTGTTTCTCTATATTTTTTCTTCATCTAAACAGTTTACGTCACTAATTTTATTTATTTTTATACTTTTTGCATATAAATAAACCATAAAAATGAGAAAGAAAAAAAAAGGTTCATTAATAATGTTATGTAATCAATGGCGTGGAAAGAAAAAGAAGGACGGCAGTAGACGATGATATTTCTGGATGGTGCCGTATTCCGGTGCGTGTCTCCCGCAAGGGATCCAAAGACCACGTGTCGACGTCTCAAACCTCCATAGCTTTCAACCGTTTGATCGGATCAGATGGATTCAAACACATTCGCACTCGGTGTTTGATCATTGTGATCCTGATCCATCTCACGCGGCGAGGAGGCGGAGAATGCCGACAAATGTCTCCGTAATAATCATCACTCTCAACCTCTAACGCCGTCATCTCACACTTCCGTTTCCGTTTATGACGGCACGCAGAAAGGGCGGTCTTCTAACAGCCGTTAAAAGGAGACGCCGCCTCCTCAGCAAATGTTTCTTTCATTTCCACGTGTCTCCTTTCAGAGGAAGCAACGTGGCTAGGGGCGGCCCTCCATTTGCAATTATTAATTAATGTTGATGGTGGGCCCCGCCACCACGCTCTCTCTGCGCGCTGGGGCGGCGCGGTGCTTTATAGAGATGTGCAGCACGCAAGGAAACCATGCTAGTGCATTAAAACAGTACAGTCAACCAACCTCGCTGACCGTGCCAAATGTTTTCACAACATGGATGGTTAATGGGGAGCGTTTTAATATGCGCCTCCTCTGTGGAGCGTGTGCCCCACTTATTTACTACACGTGTAACCGGTTTTTACTAGTTTATCGTTTAGAACAAAATTTATGTATTTTTTTTTTATTGTTTTTACTGTTCTACTTACTAAAAAAAACAGTTGTTTTTTTAAAAAGGTGTAATGTAATACTTTTAAAATTATTTCTTGAACAGTTTGTTTTTTACAGTTTTTTATATTTAAGTTTTGTCCTATCGTTTACTAGTAAATCTTTTTTTTTTTGACGCAATTATTATCCCTTTAACACTTGTTGTCACATTTTGAGGGAGCTCCCTAATTTCCATGTACACGTTACGTTATTTATCTTATACTTTTGATTCTCTTTTTTATAAAAAACAAAACTCTAATTTACATGTATAAAATAATATTATTAAAATCATAATTTTTTAATTAATACACTTAAAGACATAAATTTCTCTCTAAAACTACTCTTAATAAAAATGGTGGCTCATAGTTATAATTAATGATATTTCTTTAATTACTTTCACTAACACGAGACTTAAATAAGGGTATAAATAGAATTTATCATTTAATGCATTTGAAAATTTATACTTGTTTCTTATATTTAGAACCAAGAAAAAATGTCATTTTGTCTCTTAAAAAAAGGACCGGAATACTCTCTTTAGTAAACAATAAAAAATTTAAGTTTGATGATTCTAAATGTAAGTAAATTTTAACTAACTTTACTTTATTTAATGATATTTTACCCAAAATACCCTTTAATTAATTTAAATTTTATTTTTCAATAACTCTTTTATTCTCATGGAACAATTTCCTAGGAAATTAGACAATTTGAAAGATTCAATTTCTTTTTTGATTACTTTAAGAAAATTAAATAAAACTAATTACTTATCTTAAAGGGTGTGAGGAGTAGTTTTTTTGGGGCTAAATAGCACTTTTAGTCCCTTACCTATTATATTTTTTATTTTAGTCCCTTAAGTTACAAAAATACTACATTTTAGTCCCCTAACTATTTTTTTCTCATTTACGTCTCTTAACTTTATTTTAGTTTTCGTTTTGGTCCCTTAAGTTACGAAAGTTACGCCAAATTCGTCCATTCCGTCTGTAATCTTTTTAAACATTAAAATCAAAATAATGCTCCTATCAGAGTTCTTATTAATGAAGTAACATGATAAAAAATAATAAAGCAAAAAAAAAGAGTTTCAATGACATATACACACAAAATAAAGAGATTACAGACAGAAGGGACGCAAGTGTCGTAGTTTTGTAACTTAAGGGACCAAAATAAAAAATATAATAGTTAAGGGATCAAAACGAAAACTAAAATAAAGTTAAGGGATCAAAAATGCTATTTAGCCTTTTTTGTTGCTTATATTCGATAAGAGAGGGAATACTGCTACTAATACCCCTATCCTACTGATCAATTATAAGTAAAAAATAGTAAGCAAATTTCAACTAACATACTTTTATTTAATGTTATTGTTCCAAAAATATCCTTGAGTTAATTTAACTTATGTTTTTTAAAAAAAGTTGTGATAATCATTATGATTAACCGTAGTTTAGTAAATATAGTTCCTATTTTATATTAAATCATGAAAATTAAATGCATTTAACTATCGTTCTTAATTAGTGTGGAATTAAGTATTTTTGCTTATTAATGAGTCCGGATGGAGCATATGATAATGAGTATTCTAATTTTCAAAATATAATTTGGATATTGATTTTCTACTGATATCCTTCTTTTTACTCCCTCCGTCTTATTTTATTTGTCCTATTTAGAATATTTTACTGTCTCATATTATTTGTCCCTTTAGAAAATCAATGAGTAATAATTATTTTTTTCTCCAAATATACCCTTTGTCTCAACAACCTTTATTAATGAGTTTTTTACCTAATTACTACTCCACTACTAACCACTATAATTAATGTGAGGTTTTGTGATCCTTCACGTTGTCCGTCTCGAATGCTGTTGCAGGAGTTTGACATACCTATCTAAATTTAAATATTTGGAATACAAATAAGTCACCACGGTAGTTGTATCAATATAAGATCGACATTTTTATAGAACGAATATGGTGGGAAGAAATGAACATTTTAGTTCAGATTGAAATTTTGGTGAAAATTTTAGCAGGCTGTGAAATTTTGTTAAAATCGTTTCATTTTATTTTAGTCTACTAATGATAAAGGTACGCGTAAAACCAAAACATTAGTGGGCACGCGTAAAACAAAAACATTGAACAGCAAGAAGTATAGTGGTTGGCGAATAGTAATTACAATTGTTTAATTTAAGTAGGAATATTTTAGTTCAACAGTTTAGAAATCAACAAATCTAATTATTTCTTTAACAACTGTGAAAATGCAAAAATGACTATTAAAATAAGAAGGAGGGAGTATTAAGATGAAATTATGGTCAAAAATTATTTTTTTACGTTTAGTATTCAGTGTGTATTAATGGATGAATTACTGTTTCCGACTTGAAGTATTTTGACCGACTATAAAAGTACTATAGGAATGAATCCTGGACTATAAAAATTGTATGCTCAAACTTTTTCAAAGTAACGTTTTGTTAGGTAAAATAATTATAACTAGGAGCTGTTTTGTGAAGTTAGTAGTACTACCTTGGATACCACAAAAAGACAAACAAAAAAGGACATCCTGTGATTTGGTATAGAAGCAACACTGGCAGTTTAGAATACCGGATTTGACAATCTGAAATGATATTTTTTGCATTTTGCCACCCAAACGACCGGCCAGTACCACAAATCCAGAAAACATTTTCTTGTTAAATTAAACATGATTTTACAGTCGTGAACAACATTTGAAATGGGGAAAATAGGAAAGAGGACAACCAACCGAGTAAAAAGAATTAGAAATTTTTGTTAAATTAAAAAATTAATGAAGGTAGTAATATAAAAGAAATTCAGAAATTCTAAACGGCGAATATCCAATTGAGGAGAACACACAGTTGGAAGAATTACTCCTCCATAGGGAATGAGGATAAACGACACTGGAGTCAGGTGGCGTAAGATGATTGGTGAGCAGCATCCACCAAAGTGGTTCGTGCTAGGGAAGCCACGTTGTGTAAGTAGCAAGCGCCTAAAAGGAGCGTAGCTTTAGAAACAAACGCACGCACGCACGCGCCGTAGTTTCTCTCTCTCCATCTTGTGCTATAAAATCCCTTCCAACTCCCCTTGTTTCCCTCAGACATTGTCTCAGTTTCACAAATCAGAAGCGCTGGTGCTCTCACTTTTCTGTCTCCCATTAAAGAAAGTTTAGAATCTCAAACACCAAATTGAAAGAGGGAAAAAAAAAAAACAAAGCAAAGCAAAGCAATGGCTCCAAGGGACAGACCCACCGCACTTTCCGGACCCAACCCAACAGCCCACAAGGAGATCCGATACAGAGGCGTGAGGAAGCGTCCATGGGGTCGTTACGCCGCCGAGATCCGCGACCCAGGGAAGAAAACCCGCGTCTGGCTCGGCACCTTCGATACGGCTGAAGAGGCGGCGCGTGCATACGACGCGGCGGCGAGAGAGTTTCGTGGTGCTAAGGCGAAGACGAATTTTCCCACACCATCGGAGCTTATAAACAACTTCACCCGCAGCCCTAGTCAGAGCAGCACCCTTGAGTCTCCCTCTCCGCCGCCGCTTGACCTAACTCTCACCCCGTTCTCCGCCTCCGCCGTCAGCGCCATGGCGTTTCCGGTTGCACGACCTGTTTTGTTCTTCGATGCTTTTGCGCGTGCTGAGACCGCGATGAACATCGGTCGCCGTGAGATGTGTGGGTTCGATCTGCCGGTTGCTGATTTTCAACGCGCCGCCGTACAGAGCGACTCCGATTCTTCCTCAGTTGTTGACTACGAGCGTGTTCCGCGTCAGAGACTCTTGGATCTTGACCTCAACGTCCCTCCTCCACCGGAGGTTGCTTGATTCGGCACCGTTTTGGAGACCCTTTGAAGAAAGATTTTATTTTTCGTCGTTTTTAAGCATCTTTCAAAGTACCCATTTTGGTCAATGCTCGTTTAAACATATTTACAGAAAGAGAGTGTGCAAAATGAGTTGCTGACATGATGCTCGGATTTGTTGACCATGATGATAACCAGCAGCAAGTCGTGTAAATATACCATAACCAAAAAAGCAGACCCTTTTGTTTTTTTTTTTTTTTTTGCAACTGAGAAATTATTAAAAGTATCTCATGGTTGTTTCTGCAATTGCTGTTAATCATGATATTTTAGATCTATAATGGCATTTTTATAATTTTTATTAGGTTTCTTCCTTTTTGCTCTCTGATTGAACTTCTCCAAGTGGAGAACATATGTTTGAAAGAAACACAAGAATATTTCTTTATTTGATTTATCTTTTTAGCATTTCTCCAACGTTATCCACTAGCAAGATAGATTTATATTCTTTTAACGTGCAGTTCGTGTTTGTTTTTATTTTTTCGGTGCGTTTGTTGGATTTGGCGGTGGAGATCTGACATACATGTAGTAGGCTGTAGCCGCCATTGTTGCGGTGGTTAGGTTTTTGTCGCGGGGCCTCTCCCTCTAACACGTAACTTGATTGGTTTCTTCTTCTGTCGTTAGGCTTCACGATTCATCGTTACTTGATGTTCTCAACGTGTGCTCCACTTCCTTCCATCTTTTCTTTTTTTTTTTTTTTAAAAAAAAACCGATCAGAAATTTGAATTAGCAAAGCTTCAGTAAGGTTTTGGGGGATTTATTGGATTAGATTGTGATTAAAATAATTGTGGTTCTGTTATAATTGAATTGTATGATTAAACAATTGACAATCGATTAGTGAATCCGATTCGATTTTTTAAACAAAATTTCAAAGTAGGAAACAGAAAAAAGAAAGGAAAAAAAGGGGCTTTATCAGGTTCATGATGGGAAGCGTGGGTCCTTGATCTAAAGGGTGCAGCAGATCAGAGGAGGTTGATCTCGTGATTCGTGTATCGACTATCATGTTGCGGCGCAGATCTCAATGGAAATTTTGATCGTACGGCTATGTGTGCGTGTGGGTCCACCGAATGGAGAGTGAGGGGACTCATTCACTCGCTTCTTTTTTGGGTACTCTGATCCTTTCATTCTATTTTCAATTCCAGGCTTGCGTTGCGTGTTGTTATTTCTTTTTTTTTAAAAAAAGAATCAAATGAATTTAATTATCTAATGTTAATTGCAATGCAGGCGGCACCGACGGCGAAAACGCTGCGTACAAAGGGAGACCGAATCAGAAGCGGGCGTGTCTGGCGGTGGGCCCCAAACGAGCATTCCGTGTTGACTATGTGTCTGTCGGAGTTCATGTTGTCTTCACGTGATGTTTCAGCGCCCCCATCTTTTCTGTGTCTCCACCTTTTCCCACTCTTTTTTCCTTCCCACTTCCAAGTGTGTGTGTGAATGTGATGCCTGATGCCTCTCCTTTTTAAACAGTTTTTTTAAATTATCAAATTCTATTTATCATTCGCTAAAAATAACGTGTGCTCCCTCGGTTTTCTTATACTATCTCCTATTTTAATTATAAATTATTTTAGTTAAATTATAAAATTGGTCCTCTAAGTTTATTTTAGGTTTTAATTTGGTCCTCTATGTTTTATTTGTTTCGTTTTGGTCCTCTACGTTTTATTTTAGTTTTCAATTTAGTCATTTTAAATCACTAAAGTCAATTGTCAGTATTTAGAATTTGGCTTTTAGCTACGGACAATTGAACTTTAGTGTGAAAGGGCCAGGCTGTTGTAATTTTTAAAACGTAAGGGACCAAAACGAAACAAATAAAACATAGAGGACCAAATTGAAACCTAAAATAAACATAAAAGACCAATTTTATAATTTAGATCGAAACACAAATTAAAAAAATAGTTAGCTCATTTAATTTGTTTATAATCAGTGGCATGTGGAATATGTGAGGGGGCCAACTAATTATTCAATATATATATATATATATATATATATATATATATATATATATGTATATGTATATATTTGACAAGTGTTATATCATTTGCTATGTGGTACAGTGGTGAGCTTATTTTAAACCACAATTACATTGTTCGAATCTCACCTACACCATTTATTTAGGTCATCTTTTCTCACATAAATATGTTAAGTATGTAAAAAGATAAAATTTGTCTCCACAAGACTCGAATACAGCTCCTCGGAGCCACAAAAATTGTCTTTACAGCTATGCCATTACTTGCGTTTCGAACATATGTTGCGCAATTTATATATATACCAATAAAATTTAAAATGTTTGGGGGAGCCACAACTCCCCTATGTCACCAAGAAGCTCCGCTCTTGTCTATAATATATACTATTTTTCCAAACTATCTTACGATTATTGACTTAAGAGAGAAATAGTCACCCCATTTACTATTAACTACAAAAAATAATATAAATTAATTAGGAGTATTCTTATAAAAAAATAATTAATACACCTAATGATTTGGAAAGGGATTTATAAAAAGGGACAATTTTTTTCCCAAAAAGAGCTTATATTTAAGGACGGAGGTAATATAATCAAGAAAATAACTACGGAACACCCTTTTAAGAAATGTAGTTATTTTAATTTAATAGGCTTGAATTTAAAAAAAATTGTAATTTCTAAATTACTCTTATTAATTGAAAGCGTGTTAATCAAAGAGTTGCAAAAAAAATAAAAATATGTTAAAATTGATTAAGGATAATTTTGGGTTAACATTACAATTTAATAGAATAAAAATGGTTAATTGTTAGTTATACAACTATGGATTGCTTAAACTACTACCTCCTTCCAAAACAAATGTCCTTTTAGAAGAAAAAAATATTTCAAAATAAATGGCGTTATATTTTTTCAATGTAATAGGGCAAATTACACTCACACCCTTTAAGGTCTTCTAAATAGCACAAACACCCTCTCTAGTTTTCTCAAGACACTCACTTCCCTTCACATTGACACCGTTAATCTCCCGTTAATGTGCTGAACCATTTTTGTCATCTTCTGCACTCTCTCCCAAAAACATAGTGCTAGACCATTTTTCTCCATAAAAAAAGTCTTAGGGTGCGTTCGGTTGGAAAGTTTGGAGGGGATGGGAGGAGAGGAGAGGAGTTATTTTAAATTATGTTTGTTTGGTTGAATTTTTTTAAGGGGAGGGGAGGGGAGCAAAATCCCTCATAAGCCAATTTTGGCTCCCCTCCTAAAGTGGAGGGTTTTGGAAGGGAGATTAAATTATTTAAAATAAAATTACTTAAATATCCTTATATATAATATAATATAAAAGACTATAAGGATATACTAATAAATTAATCCATCTCTTTCATTAAAATCCCTCCCCTCCCCTCCTGAACTAAACAAGCAAAGGCTTCCCTCCCCTCTCCTCCCCTCCCCTCCTCTCAACCAAACACAAAATCAAATTAAATTCCTCTTCACCCTTCCCCTTCTCTTCCCTCCCCTCGTTTGAAAGAAACCCTTAAAGTTATATTTTGACGTCTTCTCCTCCTCACGCTGAACCTTATTCTCCTTCGGGTTGAGCCACTGCCGAAGCTCTAAACCAGAGTGCGGGAAATCCAAAGCATGCTCTAAACATTACTAATTATTTGTGTCGCGTGAAATCACGAACCTGAAGCTCGGCAATGTGTGCTGCGCTAAACCTTAGTTTGGCAATTACAACAACTATATTAGTTTGGTAACAACAAATAAAGTGAATAAATAAAATGCAAAGAGCAAATAAATGGCAAAACTTGATCTCGAACCACCAAATCGGTTCTACAATGATTTCATTTGGGACTTTTTAAATGATCATGACAGTACCGTTATTTGATATATGTATGATAAATTTCATTTGGATTCCTTTTTATATGATCATGTAGCACCCTTTTATTCTAATTAATTGGCTTACTCAATATCAGTTGGCTTATTACTCAATTTGACAACACTGAGGCTAAACATCACCAAAAGGCAACTTTTATGACAGCACCAATTGGCTTATTATTTAATCAAGCTAATGTTAAAAGTAGAAGAATTGCAACTTCTGAATTGCATGACAGCACCAATTACATCATTACATGGCAACACCAATTCATGTATAAATTTAAAAACGATAAAAGGCAATGAAAGAATACAACATATAACAATTTGGCTTAACCATATTGAGTCGTTACAATTTGCTCAAATCAGTTAATAACTTGCTCAAATCAGTCATTATAACTTGCTAACATTAGTCATTACAACTTGCTACCAGATACAATAACAACTAATTTTGATACAATAATTGATTCATTTCACTGGTTTTGTAACATGATCCAGGAACACAGTAGTAACTACAACCAGCAACATCATCTTCATCCTTGCATCTACACCTTGCAATGCTTTGATTTGCTTCTTCATCTTGCTCACATCTTTGTCAAGAAAACGAGGATTAACTAGGGATAGACAAAACAACAACTTGTGGGCAGGTTTAAAAATTAATTAAAACTTGTTCAGTTCAACTGCTGTAAGAATACCCTTGTGCGGAGGAATTCATGTAGTGCAAGATTCACATTATGGGCTGAGAGAGTTGAACTCCTGAGAGATGGAGAGGGCAAACAAGTTCCTTATGTAGAGAGAGAAATGGCGATTACAGGGTTGAGAGGGGAGGGCTGATTAATGTTCGTTTTGCAGAGGAGCCGTGTTAAACGAACACCGATTTTCCAAACACCGTATTCGGACACCGTACACACACACACAAAGGTCGAGTTTCGTAGCGCGTGCCGAGAAGAAAAAAAAAATAAAAAAAGCAAAAAAGTATCAAGTTACGATGTCGGACACCATTTTTTAGTGTCCCGAAATCATTTCTGTTTGCAGATGGAGGCGTTAAGTAATTAACGGGGTTTAGGCATAGGGGTCCCACGAATCATTTTTAAAACACTTAAGGGAGGTTTGTGATGAGTGAGAAAATAGAAGAGGTGTTTAATGCATTTAGAGAGAACTAAGGGGATGTCAATGTATTTTTCCCTAAATATTTTTTCAATTTTACTGGAAATTAATACTGTGTGTATTATTTTATAGTATTCTACTATGGGTGGCTTCTAGGGTGAACTTCTCACCATATGGTTCACCGGTAAACTATTTATAATATACCGTTGGATTTAATCAATGACTCAGATGACTTGGAAAAAAATGAGTAACATCTACGTCTTCCCTCACCTAATCTCTTTCAATAAATGCTGGAATTTGTCATTATAACTATAAAAAAAAATGACTAGTTAAAAAATTAAAGGTTTTTTTATGGATTAAAAAATTAAGGGTTGTTTGTTACTGATTAAGCAAAAGTGATTTTGATCAAAAATAATTTAAAAATTATTTTTTTAGAAATTTTTAAGAAAAATAAAAGACAAATTGTGTTTGTTTACGACCACAAAAATCACTTTTAAAAAAATGAGTTTATCCTGTTTGGATACAACTACGTAGAAGTAGTTTTATCGTAACAAGATAAAAATCATTTTTTTAAAAGCAATTTTTATAGTTGTAAACAAACACAATTTAAGGCTTGTTTGTTACGGATTAAGAAAGAAGTGATTTTGATATTCAAAAGTTTAGAGATTATGTTTTAGAGATTTTTATGAAAACCAGAATCTATTTTGTGTTTGTTTACTATCATAAAAATCATTTTTAAAAAAATTTGGGCCCACTTGTTATGAATTAAGAAAAAAGTGATTTTGACATTCAAGATTTTAGAGTTGTGTTTTAGAGATTTTTAAGAAAAGCATAATCTATTTTGTGTTTGTTTACCATCGTAAAAATTATTTAAAAAAAAAATAATTTTTACCCATAAAAAACTAATGAGAATAACTTTTCATCTTACCCATAAAAATGATTTTTTTTAAAAAAATGATTTCTTTGAAAAGCTGTAACAAACACAATTAATAGCACTAAAAATAATTTTTAACTTTAAAAAAGTAATTTTTTCGTAAAAAAGAACTCTAACGAATGGGATTCTTACCCATAAAAAGTTAACAAAAATAGCTTTTCATTTTACCCATAAAAATGATTTCCTTGAAAAGCTGAAACAAACACAATTAATAACAATAAAAATGATTTTTAACTTATAAAAAGTGATTTTTTTAATAAAAAACTGTAACAAAGAGCTCTTGGCTTTTGCTTTTTTAAAAAATCTCTAAAACATAATCTCTAATATACCATCATAAAAATCATATTTTTTTTAAAAATGATTCTTGTCCCAAAAAGTCAATACAAATAGCTTTTTATTTTACCCATAAAAATAATTTTTTTTAAACGATATCCTTGAAAAGCTTAAACAAACACAATTAATAACACTATAAAAGAGAGAGAGAAAGGGAAAAAAATTGATGTGTGTAAGATTTGGTAGACCTTCAAAATCTAATCGTTAATCAACTGGTTAACCCATGAACCATCTATTTCATGGTCCACCCTAGATGTCACCTTCTACTATGTATGTACTTTCTCTGGAATGAATTATAAGCAAATTTTATCTCATGTTTTTTGGAATGAAATATAAGCAAATGTTAATTACTTTTCTCCTATTTAATGATAGTATCTCCAAAATACTCCTCATTTAATTTAACTTTTTGTATTTCCAATGAACCAATTCATTAGTCATGGAGGATAATTCAGGCAATAGAGTTAATTTTTTAATTAAAATTACATAGATTAAATGTGATTAACTAACTATCCTAATAACCGTGAATCAGTTAACTTTTGCTTATAATTCATTCCAGGGGGAGTATGACAATACTCATACTCCCTCCGTCCCTTAATATAAGACCTTTTTGGTAAAATTTCTTTTCCCTTAATATAAGACCCTTTTTAAAGACCAAAGGGCATTAAATTTTTATTTTTTTTTACAAAATTACCCGTATATCAAGGTGTATCAATTTTCTCTCTCTCTCTCTCTCTCTCTCTTAATAGTCCTGGAAGATGAGAATGGTAACTTGGAAATAGCACACATGTTGTACAAATTTAATGCTAATAACTAACAAAATCCACTTTCTTAAGGGGCATGAAATGGTCAAAGAGGGTCCTATATTAAGGGACAGAGAAAGTAGTTCATAATTCAATTGCTAATAAGGATAATTTTGTAAAATTATTACTCACATGCATTTATTTATTGTCCTTTTTAATTTATGAAAAAACTTTAAACGAAATTTATTTTGAAAAAGAAGGAATAAATATTAATACTACTAACATATTAACAATCAACCATGTTTTTTTAGAGAAAACGACTTTGCTGCCAAATAAATTAATCCAATCATAATTGTTAGATTAAAACATTACTATTTTTATTTAAAATAATGCATGTCTTAAAAAATTATTAATTATACTTATTTAAAATGAAATATAATTTTTTTTACTAAAATATTTTTATTGCATTAAAAAATAAGTAGAAAGTCTAATTAATATAAATAGTTAGAGATATCAATAAATAATAATAATATTGGAATTTGTCAAAAAAAAATTAAACTATTTTCAATTAAACAACAACACATGCCATAAGCATTCATATGCAATAACTGATTATATGTGTCCTATTAATAATTTGAGGGGCCCAATACGTAAACCTTGATTTATTTTGCGGGAGACAAACAAATTAGCCGCGTTTATTTATTTGTGATTCATTATGTGTTGGAGTCGTGGAACGAATAATGGACAATTCAATTTCATTTATAATGATAAAGTGCCCCTTTATTATTACCAGTATAAAACTTTATTTTGGCAATGCGAAAAATAAATACGAAGTTACGAACATTTTTTTTTTTGTCGGAAATCAAAATTCATTTAAAAATTAAAAAAAAGATCAATATACCTAGATTGAACAAAATGTATTAGGACATACCCCATCCACAATTAAAAATCAACACGAACATCTAAGTCAGTCAAGTACACGGTAATGAAACACTTAATCAGAACAGAAGTCAATATGACATTACCAAACCATCTTAATCCTAACAGCCAAAACAAAAGCTTCCAAGTATGGTTGATGGCCAAAGAAAAATGAGAAGCCACAGTTTTTAAACTCATCCAGTTACGGGTCATTACTATACTCTGTGCAGACTCAAATCGACTATAAGTGGTCTCATATATGACCAATCGAACTACATGCTCATGAGCCATATGTAGGGAGGAAATGATGCTGAGATTGGGGGTGACCACCATTACTCCGGATCTATAATGTTGACGCCCACTTCTTGATTGAAACTAGGATGGATCGAAGCTGATCTGTAAATCTGAATTAAACACGCAACAAGACAGAAAACCAAACAACGCCGCACCAAGACGACAAACAAAATAACGCCGCACTAAGACGACGAAATCACAAAAAAACAAGAAAGAAAAACTAAATCTACGTGAAAAAATCACTTATTTAGATAAAAAAAAACGTTTGTGCTCAATTTGTTCAAAAAAAAAAAATGTTTGTGCGCAAATGATAAAATATGACTTTGCATAAATCAAAAAAGAAAGCAATAGAATTATTATCATAATAGAATGAATTGAAAATGAATTATTGAAACGAACTGAGCAAGTAAGTAAAGAACTTTGTCAATAAAGAATTGATTGGTGAAATGGACAATGCCAGAGTGCTTGGCTACTGTCATATTGCCATTTGGCAATTTGACACCAATAGAAATAATGGTGTGATGGCTAGGAAATCAGATAAGATCATGACAATGAGGTAAATAGCTCCTAAATCTAAAACCCAAGAACCACGAGGGATTAGTTTGTGTCATTTGAAGAGGTCTTACTCACTTGATTACCTAGGTTCAAAGTATGATTGGTATCAACCTTGGACTTTGGAGCAATGGAATCAGTCTCTGAATTGGTGATCACATTGAGTGTTGCACTTTCTTGGATCGGTACCCTGGTGGAAATTCAAGGTTAAAGTATCATGTGTCCACTATGTGATTGGTTCTTTGGCAATGGCTTCATTTCATATTATGCTTTCCAGTAAATTTGCCTCAGGCTCTACCTTGATCTGAAAAAACATCTGCCTTGGGATCCAGATGAGACATTACTGGATTGATCTGATAAAGTGGCAAAGTCGGATACAACAATGCAAGTTTGTGATTCTTGTTGCGCAACTAAAGAAACTACCTTGTTGATTCAAGGCAAAGATTCCATGAGCAAAATTTGAGTCCTCACAATATTGAATTGATCATTCAATCCTTAAAGGAAGAAAATTACATACTCATTATCCTTGTATGAATTTACTGACTTGCTGAGATCACAAGTGTAAGTAATCGCACAAGTTGGGGTAGATCGCAGTGATTCCAATTCTTGCCAAACGTTTTTCATATCAGTGTAAAAAGTAGAAATTAAGCGATCACCTTGTTTAATCTAATTCATTTCTTGCACAAGATTGGCGAAACGAAAGTGAATGCCTTTTGTGTACCGATCTTGTAGATCAAGCCAGAGTTCGCGAGCAATCTCAATGCACAACTCGCTCTGGGAAATATGAGGAATGATTGAGCATTTGATCCATGACACAATCATATTGTTACAACATTCCTAGGAATCATAGAGAGGACCATCAAAATATGGAGGAGAAATCTTGCCATTAACAAACTTGATGTTATTCTTGGAAATGAGTGTTTCATTTCTCAACTCCACGATTGGTAGTTCTTAAGCAAAGGCGTAACAAGTGTGGCACCATGATTCTTGCCAGGTTGGAGATAGTGGGGATTGTGAGAAGGATCATAGACATGGCTTGGAATGTTCGACGAAGTTTATGCCATAGGAATCTTTTTTGGAATATGGATGACTTCTATTGTGAGAGGAAGAAGAAAATTTTGCAGAAACTAGAGGGAGAAATGGAAACTCGATACCATATTATCATAATTGAATGAATTGAAAATGAAACATTGAAATGAATTGAGTACATTATGTTAGAACCTTGATTTGTTAGTGATGTTGTGAAAAATTCTGCAGCACTTGAACAATGTAGAAGAAAAAGATGGTAGCACAAACTAATCCAAAGCGTGTGTATTACACTAATCTTTAGGTTCGATTCATGCTCACCAATCTGAATATATTGGATGCAATAGGGTTCTTGGCAAATCCCCTTCAGGATACTTTGGATTCCTTGAAGCGGTTTACACACACACTTCAAGCCTATCAAGCAATGATATGTTACTGAAAAATGTTCCCCTACTTACTCTTGTGTACTAGAGAAGGAAATGGATGGTTTAGATTATGATAATGGAGAGATAACACAATGAATTTCGTGCATAGGTCTGATGGAAAGTGCCCTTTATATAGAACACCAACATACTCCCTTTGAGAGAACATGTCTTTTCACAGACCATTGCAACTTTCTATTGCCATGATCCACATTAAAGGATGTAATGATTCATGTTTAGACACTTCTAATCATGAAAGAATGCACCCTTATGATTTGATTATCAAAACCATAAAAAGACATGACTTTTGGAACCAAAAGTTGTCCAACACAACAGCCTAAAAACCATAAAAATGTGCAGCAGGCGCAGGCCGCGGACTGGGGCGCCAGGCGCCCTTTGGGTATAAGGCCACACTTCAATTTTTTTCGTTTTTCGCATCCTATGCAATGATTTAGATATGTTCTTAAATGGTTCTCAAAGTATTATCAATTGTGAAAATGTTCTCACACAGTAGATTACATTTATACAACAGAGTAGCTTCCTCTCATTCGATCTTGTTGAGGCAAAATCCCTATCTCAAGTTTTGAGTGATGATCAAACCTTTGGAACTTAGTTTATATTTTCTGATCATCTTGTCTACTAATGTCTCTACTTGAGTATAATTGTGTAAGACAGGTTATGTGAGATATCATGCATAAGAAAGTTCAAGTTAATATAGTAAAAGCCTTTTGTCACAGAAGTTGTTCTCTAGCTTACTTAAGGAAGTTCACCAAGCAGGAAGAGAAAGTTAAAGATACTTTCTTATCAGACAAAGAATATCATCTCTGGAATAGAAAGTTGGAAACAATGGAACATGCTCATGTACTTTCATCAACCACGTTGAAAATCTATCAAAGTCAAGTACGAGGAAGAAGAACGTTCTATGTCAGTTTTAAGAAAATTCGCAAAATAGAAAGTTGGATCTTCCCGTTGAAATGTGACACGTTAAGCCTGCTAACCTGCACAACAGTGTACTTTTCTGACACAGTGCAAACCTACCTACCAGAAGCTAAGATAAACTCTCTACAACGGTCATAAATAAAGGAAAGCTATAAGTAGTCTTTAGGAACACCATTTCAAGCATGAGAGCTTACTGGAAACTCTGAAATCATATCCACGCCAGTCAACAAACTTTCTCTCATCTCTACTCAGTCTTGCTCAAACATTCTCTGGGATACCATTGTTGTTGAGTGTGTTGCAGCTTATATTTACCTTGTGAAAATCTTGTATTCAAAGCTATTCTCAAATCCCACAAACTTTATATTGTAATTTGTAACCTTGTTTCTTTCTTCTGCCAAACTACCCGAGTGGTGAGTGTTGGTTAGAAGGTTTAACAAGTGAACTTTCTAAACTTGTATAAGTTTTTAAAGTGAGAAAGTTGATAGAGCTATAGAAGAAAACTATCTTGTAAAGCTTTTGGTCTCGGAGTGACATGAAAAGCTGTGTAACTATTTGGGAAAATAGTGGAAATACTCACTGGAAGTGAGGAGTGAAAGTAGCCTAAGTTGGGTGAACCACTATAACTCTTGTGTGTTACTTTCTATCTCTTATCTCGTTTAGTTTCAGTTTTGCGCATTATAGAAAGTTTATTTTAACTAAACTTTACTCTGAACAATATCACTTAGTCTCAACTTTCTCATAATGAAATCTTACTTAAATCAAACACTTGAACCTCATCTTCAAGCATCTTACTATTTGTTCAAAGCCTTCATAAACTTTCATTTTATTATTTGTTCATTCAATAGAAAGTACATACATATCTGTTTTATTAACCCTCATTACTCCAAGAAGTCTCGAGAGGAAGTTAGTCATTTTCAGGAAAGTCGCCTTGTGACCGTCAGTAAAATCCACGAAAGCAACCAATTTTTTGTTGTCTTGTATCGACAGCTTAGTCGTTGGTAATTTTACCGACAACTAAGCCTACTGTAATCTTGAAATTAGAACAAAAAAAAATCTCACAGGAAACAAATTCATAAAGAAAAATAAAATTAAGACCAAAACTACTTTAATCACAAGACCAAATACATCTTTTACAATTCTGTATATGCAAACAAGATTCAAGAACTTATCCGTTATAAATTACTGATTATACACTTGTATTATATTCGAATGAAATTATAGTACATATAAGGAACCAACACTTAATTTCACACTAACTCCATATTAAGCAGAATAGTTGTGCAGATACCTTATTCTGCCAAGTTAAACTAAAGAAGATTCAAGAAATTATCAAAACAATGGTATCACCATAGTCACAGTTCTTACATCAAACTATAGTCAATTTTCAAGGCAATACATGAACAAAAACTGCAGCAAACATAATGAAAACAGTAGAAGCAAAATTTCATGTTATTATTACTCAAGTCTCATCAAACTATAGTTAACTTGGCTCAGAATTAATCCTAATTAAAATGACACTTAATTGGCTTAGAATTAATCCTAATTAAAATGACACTCAACTTGCTAAACTACAATTGAATTCTGAACCATCACAGTGCCCCACAACAACAACTACAACAACAATCAACTTTGTCTCTACTAAATAGGGCCAGCTACATCGATCAATCAATCAAATGACAATGCACTCTATCAAAGCAGTTTGAAGTAGCTAGCAAGCATCTTGCAAAACTACAATTGAATTCTGAACCATCATAGTGTCCCACAACAACTACAACAACAACAACAATCAAATTTGTCTCTACTAAATAGGGGCAGCTACATCGATCAATCAATCAAATGACAATGCACTCTATCAAAATCCAAATTTTCAGATAAATCCATTTATATAAGCACCACAGTACTCTATATCTAAACAATATTAAGCCTGATATATGAAAACTAAATACCATGATGCGTATAATATGAAACAGGTGATGGAGAGCACCTGATGCTCTAAAACCCATCATGGTTTTCAGCTTCTTTATCTGGTGATGAGTTGGGTGAACTTGCATCCAGTGCATCATCAAAATATGCAATGAAGTCATCACCGTTGGATGTTAGGCTGGAAATGAGTTGAGTTGCTCGAACAAAACTAAATCAGGAACCCAAATATATATTTGGCATCAATTGACATCATTTATTACACTTAAATTGGCAAAAGACAACTCAAAGAACAAGTAGGTACAAAATACATAAGCAAGTTCAGAATTTTGCTATTGAAAAACCTAACTAAGCACCACCTAACTAGCCAGCAACCTGTGAATTGACCAAACCTAAGTAGAATTTCCACAATTTCCCCAACCTGCTTCCAACACAATTTCAACTCATTCTTACATTGCATGGGCATATTTGAAACCTAAGATTTAAAGCTACAAATCATAGATTGGATAGGAAAATAAAAAAGGATGCAAAAAAAAAGTCCTCACAAAGCAGTAACAGAAAAGGTAAAAAGAAAGATAGGATTAGAACATAGACCAAAAAAAAAGAAGAGAGAACCTCCTCATAGGACCACCGTGAGTCACTGCGAACCCCCACGTTCATGGCCTCGACCTTCCTCCTTCTCCCTGTTGCGATCTCTTCACCACCGTCATACACCGGGCCCACCACGGCCAACCACGGCCGCGCCGTCATCTACCTCACAGCCGCGTCATCTTCCCCCTCCAAGCTCCTCCTTGTTCGCACCGCAACATCCTTCCCCTTTCCCTCTCGCGGCTTCAAAGCTATCCGCAGCAACCATGGCCGTACGCAGCCAAGGATGGCCAGATCCGGCCTTTTCATCATCTTCCCCAACCTCTGCTCTCTATTGCAATCTCTTCTGTCTCAGTCTCCCACTCTCTCTCGCGATCTCACCCTCTCGTGTTTCCTGCTCTCCCTTTCAGTTTCGCGATCTCTCTCTCGCGTCTCTTCCTCTCTTCCACAGTCCTGCAGCAAATTTTTTTAGGGTTTCTAAAATGAAACCCATTGGATACCCCCTCCCCTTTTTTTATTTCATCAGTTTTCTTTTTTATTTCCTTGTTGCTTGACTGTACCGACGGCTAAGCCGTCAATAATTACCAACGGCTAAGCCAAGGAGTGAAAAAATAAATTTCCGCTCAACATTTTTCTGGCACATTACCGACGGTTTAGCCGTTGGTACCGACGACTCCTTAGTCGTCGATAATTAGCCGTCGATAAATGAGTAAAAAAATTAAATTCCCGCTCAACATTTTTTCGGCGCACTATCGACGGCTTGGCCGTCGGTAATGAAAATATTACCGATGGACACGGGACAGTCGGTAAATTTTCGTCGATATTCAGTAGTTTTTTTTGTAGTGTAACCAACTCTCTAACTGAGTCGTCGCTTCTTTATTGGCCAATAAGAATCATTGTTGTTTATTTTACCAAAAAAAATGAATCGGTTGTTGTTCATATGTTATTTGACAACTAGTCGATTATCTACAAAAATCCAATTGGTGAAATTATCTAAATCTAAATTTATAAAAAGGTATATGGTATTCAACTATTCAAGTATCACAAAAAATTGTTTAAACATGACTGTTGACTAAACAGACATCACTTTACACCAAGGCAAGGGCAACCGTACTTGGCATTTCCTACCCAAATATATAAAGTGCATCATCAATTTTACCCCCGAAAGTGTAGGGCATTCTCAATTTAATTCTTAAAATTATTAATATTTAAAAATAAGACTTGAAACTAAAATTCTCTCATCATATTAATCCTTTTCGATCGATCAATTTAGTCCTGAAATTGTCTGGCAGGGACTAATGTGAGTGAAAATTTTCAAATTCATAGATCATTTTAAAATTTCATTAATTTCAAAGACTAGGTTGATAGAGTCCTACAATTTCAAAGACTAAATTGGTGATTCATTCCAAATATATGTAACTGAGCTAGCAAGGTAGAAAGTCGATCATCAGCATGCTTGGTGAGCATCAAATGGCGGTTTGCAATTGATTATTTTGTCAAGTTTTATAAGTAAAAAATTAATTTTTTGGTAAGTAAAACTAACTTTGAATGAAGTAATTTTTTTACCACTTCCGGTCATAATTATAAGAGAATTTATTAAGGATTTTTTTGTCCTGATTATAAAAAAATGGATTTATTTCCAGATATATTAATTGCTAAAATACCTTTTATACCCCTATTTTAATAGACTTGTATATCTAATATATGTGTATATTTCATATACACCTAATTACTACTATTAGGGGTATATTTGAAAAGAGATGTCAATTTTGTAACATTAAATATGTTTCCTTGGTTTTTATGCTTTTTATAATTTCTTGTTATAATTAGAACCAGGGGTAGTATTTTCTTTGATAAGAAAAATTGAGTTTAAATATCAAACCTACAAAATATTTCACATCTAGTGACTATAAGTGATTAAATTAAATGCACCGTTTGTGTTGAGTTAAAAAATTTACACTATTTTTAAGTCAAATTTGCTTTCAAAGTAAAATCATCAAAATATAAATCATTTCACTTTAAATTCAATTAAAACCAACTCAATTTTATACAAATCAATTTCATCAAACGCTTACCTAAACAAAAACTGGTCTCCTCCCAAAAAGTATTGATATTTATTTTGGATATTATCAAACGAGATTTTAGTGAAAATACAAGTGTTTGGTTACTATTAGATAAAACTTATTTTGTCTCCAAACATTATTTTGACCTAATTAAAAAGATAAAAAGTATGTTTCGTTTCACAGCAGAAACTATCAAAATTGATTTTGTAACTTTAGCAAAAATACATATGTTTGGTTATTGTCATGTAAAGTCAATTTCATCACCAAATGTTAGAACACAAGAAATGTGGAAATGATTTTCTCAATTGTATTAACAAACCAAAACTGGTATTTATATAGAGGTGCTAACTACATAATGTTAACTAACTAACCTCTAACCTGCAACTAATCACGGCTCACTAGTGCGAAATACACCTAAAATACATATTTATAACGCCGGTTTTGGGGATAACCGGCGTAACATATAACGCGGTGGCATTTTTGAAATTAAATGATGAAATTGTGAGACCTATGGCGCCGGTTTTAAGTAAAAACCGCGGTCGTATGTAACGCGATACCTATGGCGCCGGTTTTAGGGTAAAACCGCGGTCGTATCTCCAACACCTATGGCGCCGGTTTTAAGTTAAAACTGCGGTCGTATGTAACACGAGACATATGGCGCCGGTTTTACAGCTAATCAAACTAACTGTATTGCTGACTCAGCAAGCAGAAATAATAAAATACAATAAGTTGACTATTGTTGACTATCTTGACACCCCCCTCAAGCTGAAGCATGAATATCCAGCATGTTCAGCTTGGAAAGGAGAGAAGAAAACAGTGGAAAAGGCAAAGCTTTGGTATGAAGATCGGCTAACTGATGCTTGGAAGCAATAGGAAGCAAATGTATGATGCCTTTTTGAACCTTCTCCCAAATAAGATGATAATCTATCTCGATGTGCTTTGTTCTTTCATGAAAAGTAGGATTTTGTGCTATCTTGATAGCTGATTGATTGTCATAATACAAGGAAATGGGAGATGAAACTGGTTGCTGCAAATCTGTGAGCAAGTAAATCAGCCACTACACTTCACAAGTTGTGATGGTTAGGGCCCTATATTCTCCTTCAGAGGAAGATCTAGAAACAGTGGGTTGTTTCTTGGAGTTCCAAGACACAAGAGAAGGCCAAGAAAGATAGAAAAACCTGTGATTGACCTTCTGGTTTCAGGGCAACCAGCCCAATCACTATCACTAAAGGCTTTCAGCTTGAGGTCACTAGTAGAGGAGAAAAA
This sequence comes from Calophaca sinica, assembly GCA_037113605.1. NCBI lineage: Eukaryota > Viridiplantae > Streptophyta > Magnoliopsida > Fabales > Fabaceae > Calophaca > Calophaca sinica. The sequence continues at coordinate 110,216,740 of CM073732.1, read as the reverse complement.
CAATCCCTTTCCTGGACAGCCCTTAACATACTTCAGGATGTGATGAGCAGCATCAAGATGCAATTGAGTAGGCTTTGAGAGATACTGGCTGAGTTTATGCACAGCAAAGCACAAATCCGGTCTAGTATTAGTTAGATAGATTAATCTGCCAATCAATCTTCTATAACTTGTTGGATCGGGCAGCAGCTCACCAGAAGAAGCAGATAGCTTAGAATTGGGAATCATAGGAACTGAAATAGGCTTGCAACCCAATAATCCTGCATCAGTCAACAACTCTAGTGCATATTTCCTTTGTGAAAGGGTGATACCCCACTTGGATCTTGATACTTCCAAACCCAGAAAAAATTTGAGCTCGCCTAAAACCTTTATTTTGAACTGCTGATCCAAAAATAGCTTGACAGAATTGATTTCATCAAGACTATTACCTGTTAATACTATATCATCAACATAAACCAGCAATATAGTAATCTGTGAAACATTGCTCTTAATGAACAGAGAATAATCTGATGGAGACTGCTGGAAACCCAAGGAAATAAGTGTTGCAGTGAGCTTACAATTCCACTGTCTGCTAGCTTGCTTTAATCCATACAAAGATTTTTGAAGCTTGCAAACCATACCAGCCTTAGGAGTTGAAAAACCAGGTGGAATTTTCATGTAGACCTCCTCCACCAAATCACCATGAAGGAATGCATTGTTTACATCCAATTGATGTAAGTACCAATGCTTGGCAGTAGCTAATGCCAATACTAACCGAACAGTGGTTAGTTTAACAACTGGAGAAAAATTTTATCCATAATCCACACCCTTAAGTTGTGTGTATCCCTTTGCTACCAACCGGGCTTTGAATCTTTCAATGCTACCATCAGCCTTTCTTTTGATCTTATAAACCCATTTGCAACCTATGGGCTTTTTACCAGGAGGTAAAGAAGTGATAGACCATGTGTGATTCTGTTCTAAGGTTGTTATCTTTTTATCCATGGCTTCCTTCCAGCAAGAGTGTTTTATGGCCTGGGCATAACTTTTAGGCTCGGATATGGTGGATAAAGAAATGAGATAAGCAGCATGTGAAGAAGATAAATGGTTAAAAGAAGCAAAATTGGATAGAGGATATGGTATACCCGAGGAGGAACCAGCATTGCTAAGAGAATAAAGAAGATTACATTGATAGTCATCCAAGTATTTGGGAGGACACCTGCTTCTAGAAGAAGTTCTAGTAGGAATAGGCTCAGTAACAGCCTCAGTAACTAACTCAGGAACTGACTCAGAATTAATAGGGACAAATTTTGTAGCAGATTCTGGAACAGACTCAGAATTGGAAGCAGGATTTGAAACTGACTTGGAATTTTGTGCAGAATCTGATACTGAAGTAGAACTGGGAGTTGTGAATGAAGGAGTAGTCATGAATGACAGATCAGAACCTTCCCAAGATGCAGGGAGAGGTGTATGAGATGCAGAATTTTGAGAAGTAGAAATTTTATGAAATGGGAAAATAGTCTCATAAAAAATAGTGTCTAGAGACTAAAAGTTCTTGGGTATGAAGGTCATAGAGAAGATATCCCTTGGTTCTAGAGGAATAACCCAAGTGAACACATTTCTTAGCACGAGGTTGGAACTTAGTCCCATGTGCTTGAAGTGTAGAGGCAAAACAAAGAGCACCAAAGACTCTAAGTGTTTGAAAATCAGGATCATCATTATGTAAAATGAAATGAGGAGATTTTGAATGCAAAATCTTAGAAGGAAGCATATTCATTAAATGAACAACATGAGAAACAGAAAAGGACCAAATGATTAATGGAAGGTGAGATTGAAACATTAATGCCCTTGCTATGTTGAGGATATGTTGTTGTTTTCTTCCAACCACCCCATTTTGTTGAGGTGTCTTAACACAAGATTTTTGATGTATTATTCCTTTTGATTCATAAAAAGAGGGCATAGAAAATTCAGCACCATTGTCACTTCTAATGACTTTTATAGATTTTTGAAATTGAGTAGAAATAAGAGAAATAAAATTCAAAAGATGCTGTCTAGTTTCACTCTTTGTTTTCATGAGTCTTAGCCATGTATATTTTGATTTATCATCAACTATAGTAAGGAAGTATTTATGACCTTGAATAGAGGGGATGGAATAGGGTCCCCGAATGTCTACAAGAATTAAATCAAACACACATTCAATGACAGAATTGCTAGAAGAAAAAGGCAAGTGCTTTTGTTTTGAAAAACGACAAGTGTCACAAACTTTATTCATGATAGATGGAAAATTATATTGAGACTTTTGAATAGTGTCATAACACCATGATGATGGATGACCTAGTCTACAATGCCATACATTGGAAAGGGGAATAGTTTGTGAAACAGAATTTAAAGAAACAGAAACAGAAGCTTGTGAAATAGAAACAGAATCACAATTTTGATGATGTATCAAGTAATAGAGTCCTTTGAATTCTCTAGCAATCCCAGTCATCTTCAGGCTAGAATGATGTTGCAAGAAGCAGAGGTTATGAGTGAAAACAACTTGACAATCAAGAGTTTTAGCAAGCTTTGTAACAGAAATAATATTGATAGAAAAATGCTCAACAAATAGAACATCATGCAATATCAAGGAAGCATTCAGAATAATGGTCCCTCTATACAAAGCAGAAGCAGATTTGCCATTTGGCAGGGCAACAACAATTAGTTTAATGGTTCTATAGGAAGAAAACAAGTCTAGAGAACAGGCAAAATGGTTTGTGGCACCAGAATCGACTATCCAAGAACACTTACCTGGATTAGGTTGGACTGAGAGGTGATGAGAACTGACCAAATTGGAAGAGCTAACCACATCAAAAGAACCAGTAGCAGTAGCAGTGGGTTTTGTAGAAGGTAGCATGGCCATAAGGTTCTGAATCTGGTCTTTACTCATGCTAGAGAGAAAATTAGCCATGTAAGAATCAGTATTTGGATCAGAATTCTCAGTGGAAACATTGTTCACATCCTTCTTGTTAGACTTCCAGCCAGGAGGGAACCCATGCTTGATGAAACATGTGTCAACAATGTGGTTAGTGTGGCCACAATGTGTGCACTACCGGGCATGACCTTGTTTCGAAGAATTGAACTTGTAATTAGGCTTCCCTCGACCCTGAGATGCAGAAGCAGAGCTCTGCACATTCAATGCAGCTGGAGTAGGAAGCACACCAATGTTCAATTGGCGTTCTTGTTGGAGAATCATGGAGAAAACCTTGTCCAGGCTAGGAAGAGGATCAAGCATTAGAATTTGAGAGGTGGCCGTTGTGTAAGAATCGTTCAGTCCATTGAGAAAACACAGAATGGTGTCGAATTCACGATATTTCTGAAATGTGGTAACCGTTTTGCAAGAACCAGTAGAAGATGAATCACATGTAGGAATTGGACGAAAATTGAACAATTCATCCCAAAGAATTCTCAGTTTTGTAAAATAGCTAGTGACTGAAAGATCTCCTTACTTCATGGAGTACAAATCACTGTATAAACGGAGAATGCAAACATTATCTCCCTTAGAAAACGATTACGCAGTGCGGTCCATACCTCAGAGGCTTGAGTCAACCACAACACACTTGTGGCAATTTCTTGAGAAACTGAATGATTGATCCAAGAACGGATCAAACTGTTGCAGCATTTCCAGGAACTGAAATTTGGATCTTGTTCGCTAGGTTTAGATATGGTACCATCAACAAAACCTAGCTTGTTCTTCATTTCTAACACCATAGTCATGTCCTGAACCCAACCATGGTAATTCGAACCATCAAGAACGGCCATAATGAGCATTGTGGAAGGATTCTCGTTCGGATGCACATAGAAAGGATTGGAGAAATCTTGAACAACGACACCGGAGGTGACGCCGGAGGTAGAAGAAGGCACCACGGTGGATGCAACAGTTGAAACAAAAGATGCCATGTGAGAAGAAAGGAAGATTCTCGAAGAAATGAGAGAAGAGTCTCAAACATTTCAAAGTGACGAACGCGGAAGGAAAAAAAACGAAGAGAAAATTCACTAACAAGCTGATACCATGTTAGAACACAAGAAATGTGGAAATGATTTTCTCAGTTGTATTAACAAACCAAAATTGGTATTTATACAGAGGTGCTAACTACATAATGTTAACTAACTAACCTCTAACCTGCAACTAATCACAGCTATTACATAACTACATATACAACTAATCAAACTAACTGCATTGCTGACTCAGCAAGCAAAAATAATAAAATACAGTAAGTTGACTATTGTTGACTATCTTTACACCAAACACCATTTTGACTATAAGTGATGAGAAGTGGCTTTTGCATTGACTTAAAAAAGTTACACTAATTTTACATCAAACTTGCTTTCAGAGTAAAAGTATTCAAACATAAATAATTCATTTCAAACTCAGTTGTAATGAAATCGATTTTACATAAATCAATTCTATTCAAAATCACGTTTATCAATCATTCGACCAAACACACACTAAGTGTGAAAGGTACATAATATTTAATATTTGCTTTTAAAAGTGATTATACTTTACCATTTAAATAAAATCTCAATATTTTAAAATCACATGTTGACTAATATTTTCAAACACATTGACTTTTTTTTACTTCAATTCTTTCAACAATAATTTGTTTGGTGTTAAGTTTTTTCTGAATCAATCAATTAATGATTTATCTGTTCATTTCAGTTTTTATGGAAATCACTTTTATTTTGAAAATAAAATCACGTTTAAAAGTTTGAATTTTTTTTTAAACTTTTGAAAAACAAAATGAAAATTTGAGGGAAAAAAAATAAGAAACTACTTTCAATAGCTTATTAAAAATCTATAATTATAATGATCATTTAAAATAAAATGTGTTTTTTATAATTTAGTAGATTAAAAGTACTTTTTGTTTCTACATAATATCTTTAAAAAAACTGTATGCTTCTTTAAATTTTTTAATGGAAAAACATTTATTTTTAATTTTTTTTTTAATTTTTTTTAGAATTTTTGTTCAACCTTTTTAAGAAATCAAAACTTGAACAATAATTGGATGTTTTATTATAATGTGAAGCATCTAAAAATTCTCTAATTATAACTACCTTTTATATAAAAAATAACTTTTATGATTGTAATCAAACAAATATGATTTGTACTTTATATGCAATTTCTAAAAAATAAATATTTTTTACGCAATTTAAATTTTTTAAATAAATAAGACCTAAATCACATTTTTACATAATCTTAAGATCCTTTTGTCAAAAGTTTAAACAAACACGTCTTTAAAATAAGCGAATTCCAGAGTTTTACTGTCCTCTCCATTGTTCAAGAGCTTAATTAATATCCATGTACCACAAAATATTGTAGTGTGTTTTAGTTTCATGGTGCAAATCAAACTAATCGTGTTTGTGTCAATCATGATTTTAGTAAAAATACAAATGTCACATTACTATCGGGTAAAATGAAATTTGCCTCCAAATTTCGAGTAATAGCTTTTGCAAGATGATGAAAAACTTATACTAATTTTATATCAAGCTTAATTTTATTGTAGAAATATCAAAACATAAATCACTTCACTTTACCGTAACTTTCACCAAATTAATTTTACAAAATACAGTTATTTCAAAATCACATTTGACAAAAGTTGATCCAAACACACATGTAGTAGACCCAATTTGACAAATATATAATTTGTCCTCTACCTCATCGTGAAGCACGAAACTAGATTTGACCATATAACGCTTAAATGATAGAGAACTAACACAAAATCGTTACTGCAACATGATATTATTTAAGAAAACCTATATATGCCTTTAGTAGTGATTCCTATTTTGACAGAAATTAGTAGTAATTCCTTAAACACTAAAGAAATGTATAGCGGTTACAAACATAACTGCTACTTAAAGATCATAATAAAATACATCGAAGTCATGGTTAGTGTTTTCTAAGGTAAAACAGTTATTGATATTCCAATTATTGTAACAGTTTGTCAAAGGAACTTCTAATCATGGTTTCTATTAGGGGTGTCAAAATGGACGGATCGAATGATTTTCTTATGGATCCTAATGGATGGATTGGAAAAATTCATTTATCCATTTACTATCCACTAAAATTTCATCAAGAAAATCTAAATCATCTATCATCTATTTAAAAAAAATCATCTAATTCATCCGTTAACAAATTTTTTATAGATGGATATCCAATCCATCCACAAAAAATATTTTTAATCACAAAAAATTACTTTTAATCATAAAATATATCTTTAATCATAAAAAATATTTTAATTACAAAAAATATTTTTAATCATAAAAAAATATTTTATTCTCTCTCCTCTCTCTCTCCCTCCTCTCTCTCTCTCCTCTATCTCTCTCCCTCCCCTCTCTCCTCTCTCTCTCTCTCCTCCCCTTTCTCCCCTCTCTCTCCTCTCTCTCATCAATCTATTTATTTAAATTAAAAAAAATGTAAAAATGTGTCCCACGATGCCGCAAAAATTTGGACCCGAGAAAACAACTGGTGACACGCCAGAACCCTCAATCTTCATTTCGATCCCTATTCAAAGTCAAAACGAGAAACGAGATGTCAGCTGCACATTGTAATGAAAAGTTTCACAGACCTTGATGTAATTAGAGTTGCTAACTTTCTCGGTTTTTTGATGAGGAGGATTTGGCCGCCTAGAATATTTGACCCACTAAATAATGTTAATTTCTGTATTTCATTTTTTCCATCCAACTTTTTATACTCTATATTACTCCCTACGATAAAGAAAAGAGGTTGGTGCATAATTACGTTTCTTTCGTTTTTGATAATAAGTTTCTTTCTTTTCTTTTGACAAATACATTTATTTCTTTCAACGTCGGAGCAGTGACGGGCGGCAAGGTGAGATCAGAGCAGTGATGGGCGGTGGTGGGGTGAGGTCAGAGAAACATTGGGGCGTTGGAGCGACGAGTTACGATACACCGAGGGGAAGGATGAAGTCTTGAACAGAAGATAAAGATAACCCTGTCAGTTAACACGTTTTTACTTTTTTTAATTTTAATTTAAATAAATATCATAAAAATGAATCTCAGCCGTTGGATGAGCGAGAGGGGGAGAGGGGAGAGAGAGGATAAAAGGGAGAGAGAGACAAGAGAAGGGAGAGAGAGGAGAGAAGAGAGAGAGGGAGAGAGGGAGGAGAGAGAGATGAGAGAGAGAGAGAGGGATGAGAGAGGGAGAGAGAAAAATATTCTGAATTAAAATATTTTTTTATGATTAAAATTATTTTTGCTTAAAATATTTTTTATAATTAAAAATATTTTTTGTATTGAAAATATTTTTTATGATCAATTTAAAAAATTATCCACTTTATCCATTTGTCATCCATTTGTCACCCCTAGTGTAATTCAATGGATTTAGAAAATTACTTGATGGATGACTAACCATCCATTAAATTAAATGGATGGATTGGATCCAATCCATTTAGTTTTTTTGTTTGTAATGGATGAATTTCTTTATGGATGGATGATGGATAAATGGATCACTTTGCCACCCCTAATTTCTACTAAACGGAAGTGTGAACTTTTTTTTCCTACACGTGAACATTACCTACAGGAGATTTCTTCTTTTTTTATCTTTTTTTTTGAATGACAAACAAATATTATTAATAATACAGAGTACAAGGGGTACTCTAACCCGAATACACCAACAAGTCTAGGGCCGAAAAGGCCAACAAGAAATACACCAACAAAGAATAGGTCACAGCATGCCTACAAACTATGACCTCTCAATACAGTATAGTGGGTCAACAAACCATTCATAATACAAACATGGAGGGGACTTCCCACGAGATAGGAACCACCTCCAAGACAAGGCTATAATACAGTCTACAGTGTGCCCTATGTTGGGCTACTGCCCGGAGAAGATGCATTCGTTCCGGACGTCCCAGATGGCCCAGAGCACGGTGTGCCAAATTAGCGCCAGGCCCTGCCGACAAGACTTACGTCCACCAAGGATGCAAAATTGGGCGAAAGAGGAAGCAAGATCCGGGGGGAGCACAGAGTCAAACCCCAACCAGTTCACGATAGCATACCACACCGTAGATGAAAAATGACATCTGCTGAATAAATGAGGACGATTCCGGACCAAAACCACACAAGGAACATGAAACAGCAGCAGGGTCAGTAATAATGGCTCTCCTAAACAGGTTTGTCCGAGTCGGGACTCTATCCAAAAGCAATTGCCAAGAGAAGGTAATTAATTTGGAAGGAGCGAAACTCTTCCAAATCTTGCCTAGGACTGCGGTCTCTAACTCCGAAATACGGGCCACATGAGCTGGCGATTCGGAGAGAAAACCATAAATAGAGAAAACAGAGAACATACCAGAAGAGTGCCTAGTCCAGATCCATCTATCAGGCTCAGAAGACAAGGTTAAGACCCCCAATGAAGATGTTGAAGTGAAAGTATGTCACAAGAAAGGGGGGTTTGAATTGTGACCTATTAAAAATCCTGCACTAAAACAGTTTTAAACTTGACCTCAAGTCAGTTCTTGGAGTTGAGTAAGTTAGTGATACTGCAGTTGAACTTACTCAAGTTGTAGTGTTTACATATGCTGTGTGATTGATCAATAATAGTGTAAGACAAAGTCTAGCATGATGTGGGAACAGAATCATATGAATTGAAATGGCAGTAAGTAAAGCATGATTATGCAGAATGGTTGAAGAACACTGTTTCTGAGTTTTAAGTGAAGTGTGTGAAGTGTCACAAGTGAGATGGATTTAAAAACATAAATATAAATCACACTAGATGTATAGTGGTTCACCTCAAACCTTGGGCTACATCCACTCCTCACTCCCAGTGAGTGTTTCCACTATTTTCCAAATAGTACAAGTGTTCTTTCACTCAGCCTCTTCAAGCTGATTACAAGTGTTCTTTCACTCAGCCTCTTCAAGCTGATTACAACCAGGAACTTACTCCTGTTCCTGAACTATCTTCCTTAGCAGAACACCTCACCAACACTCACCTACCCTAGGAAGTTTGATAGGATCCCACCAAGACAAAACAGATACAAGGATAAGTTGTTTTTGGGGTTTAAGGCTTGGTTACTCACAGAGAAATACAATTTAAACTTTGTGTTTGCAAGCAGACAAGTGCACAAAAAGATCCCCTAACAATTTCTTCAGAGTGCACTTTTGAGTAAGTTGAGAGGCAATTGATTTGCAATTTGAATTTGATGCAACAGTTGAATTTGGCTCTCTCGATTTTGTTCAGTGTTCCAATGCTGTGATATATAGCCCTGATTTGGTGATCTAGCCGTTGTAGAGCCGTTTGAAATCCTTAGGACAGATTTGCACAGTGTGATGAGTGTTTCTGCACAGAGCAGTCTTGCTTTTCACCAACCATCAGTTCTGTCTCCCTGTCACATCACCTTTTGGAAGCTTCACTTGCTGAACTTCCTCACTTATAGCAGTAGCAGCAACAAGCTCTTGATTTCAGTTCTTTGTTCTTCATTTAATAGCATGGTGTGCTCATAAATGTGATCACTTGATGCATTTAATTTGTTCTTTTTGCTGCTGAATCTGTTTTTGCAGTAGCGAGAGTAAGTTGGAACTTACTCACTCCTGAGTGAGTTTGCTGGAATTTGATTGTGGTTACTGCAGTTTTGTTTCTTAAGAAAGCTGACCATTGTCATGTCATATTTAGCTATTTTCCACTTTGTTTAACAGTTTCCTTCTCAAGAATGATGTCCAATGTCAATTCACCATATTTCACAGAATCTTATGCTTAATTCCACTGTGTTCTTGCTTGACATGTTTCTTTTTCTTTTCTTTCTTTGCTGGAACTTACTCACAGAAAATGTTAGAGACATATATGAGTCAATAAACTTAAGTATCTTTCTCAGAGTTTGTTGATCATCAAAACTGGAATTTCAGAGTTTGTTTTAACAGATGTTAGCTCTTCCACCAAAGTCTCCTCTCAAACAAAGAGTCTTCTCCTCCACTGAATGTTCCAGCACCAAGATCCACCACCCGTTGCACCACAGCTCGACACCATCACCCGGCAATCAGCTGCAATAGAATATAACCTGGGAAAGCGTAGACACAAAGGTGATTCCCCAACCCAGATATCCTGCCAGAAGCGGGTAGATCTCCCGTCACCTAATGACATGATCCAGGGATGGATACCTTTGACAAGAAGTATCAAGCCCAAAATGGAAAACAAGAGAAAAAGTTGGGATTTTTGGAAACTTATATTTTTATTGAAAATTACTCGTTTGTCTTGTTTTGGCTAAATCAGGAGCTACAGAAGTCCGATAGATATGGTTCTTGATGTGTTGGAAAGATAGCAAAAATTTCTACAAGTTGTATTTCACGCTTCTCGACCATATTCAGCTTCTATCATGGTGGAAAATGGGTCGGAAGTTGAAGACGAAAATCTAGACTAAAATATTTTACTTAATTTTGTTGTTATTTATTTTAAGTGAGTTGCATTAGCTTTTTTATTTAAATTAAGCAAATAATTGTAGCAGCTGCATTCCTTTTGAAATAACCCATTTAGGAGTTGTGGGAGATATGTTACTGTCACTTTAAAAGCACTAGTTATTGTGCAATTAAGGTCTAGTCATTAGTATTGGAGTTACACCATCAATTGAGCTCATTACTATCCATTAGTGGGTTGTTTCTGAGTGTATTTCCTGCCCTCCTATATGTAGCTCAAAATTACATGAATGAAATAAGAATTTGGATGTTAAAAATTGTGTTTTACACATTATGAGAGACTTGCTTCTCTTGGGTTCTGGATTGAGCCAAAATTGAATTTATCAAGAAGTAACCTTCTTGTGGCGTTCTTCGATGCTTATCAATTCCTTAGGAAATTGTGGTGCACCCATTTCTTTCCTCTTCCCATTTTCTTTTGTTCTTATCATTTGTACTAAAAACAATACTTTGTGTTCTAATTTGATTTCAACCAAAGATCATAACATCAACAAGGCTACTTAACCGAAAAGGTAGTCATCAAGTGGTATTAGAGCTCAGGTTGAGGTTGAAATTTTTTGTTTATTTTCCCTTTCTTCTACTCAGTTCTGTTTACTTCTTCTTCTTCTTCTTCTTCTTCTTCATTTCTATTTCAATTTCCCAATTCCTTTCAATTGTGAGTTTGTTTAACTTTGTTCTTTTTTTTTGTCCAGAAAATTATAAAAGAATCATCTTTGAAGACTGCACAAGGAAGTTAGAAAAAAAAGAAGAACAAGAGCTGTCTAGTTTTGATTAAAAGAAAAAAAAAAGACAATTTTTCCTTTTAAAAAAAATTCGAAATTAAATAAAAAGGTGCAATCCCTTCCTTGATTTGGACAATTTCATTTAGTGCATTTTCTATGTTTCATTGACAAACTCACTTTCTTAAAATTATGTTTTCTTTGTTTTGTTACAAGATTGTTTGCTTACTTGCTTTGTTTGTATTTGGCTTCTTTAAAAAACTCAAAGAGGGCATTTGAGTGGAAAAAGGCAAGAGAGTGAAACACTTAACAATTGTAGAAATCTTTTCTTATTTATCCTTAATATTTGCTCTAACTTGATTCTTTACAACATGTTGAGATCTTCTAGAAATGAATTTGTTGTTGAGGGATATCATGTTGGTATGTGACTAAAAAAAAAGAGAGGATAGCTAGAGAAAAGGAGGCAAGCAGAGAAAAAGAAAGAAGGTGTAGAGAAAATGAGAGGGAGGATAAGGAGAAAAGTAGAAGAAAAAAGTTCCAGATTGCCTTTGAGAAAAGCTGTGAAGAGTTTAGAAAGGAGATGAAAAGCATAGAGAGAAAATATTTGAGAGAAAAGAAGAGAGTGGAAGAAAAACAACAAAGTTAGATCAATGTTGAGAAAAGAAATGAGGGTGAGCGAGAAGAAAGAGTTCCAGAGGAAGTCATCTTGGAAACTAGATCTTATCCTAACCTTTTGCCAAGCTGTGATTCTGTTGTGCAGGAGGTTGAAGATGAAATTCCAAAGGAACAATGTAGTGAATCAATTGAAGTTAAATTGCAAGAGACAAATGAGGAATCTAAGCATGCATCTCCAAGGAAAGTACCCTACAACTTTCTGTCAGACATGAGAATGAGGCGTCAAGTAGACATCATTCCAAGTGCACCTCTACTCACTAGGCTAGCTTTTCAAATTCATAAAGAAGTACCTCCAAAGGAGATTGAAGATGAAGTTCAAAATGATTCCTCAAGCACAGTTGGGAAGCCATGGCCAATTAATACTCTAACCCCTTCTTCTAAGTTGGCTTGTGGTTTCATATGTTGGGATTCTCCTAATGCTACAATTCTTTCATAAGTCTTGAAGAGAAGGAAGTGAATGAAGCAGAATGTTTTCAAGGAGTGGATACCATTTGTGAGCTTTGGAAAAATGATTATGTTCTGGAATCCCAAGAAAAGGAGGATCAAGCTAATTCTTCCACCGACCTTGCAAAATTCTCTAACGTAGAAGTTACATTTGATGCATTCTTTAGATTTATTTTTGACCCTGGAGGTATTAGAGTTAGAAATTCGAGGTCGAATTCCCCTGAAGGGGGAGGGAATGACATGATCCAGGGATGGATGCCTCTGAGAAGTATCAAGCCCAAAATGGAAAACAAAAGAACAAAGTTGGGATTTTTGGAAACTTATATTTTTATTGAAAATTACTCGTTTGTCTTGTTTTGGCTAAATCAGGAGCTACAGAAATTTGATAGATATGGTTCTTGATGCGTTGGAAAGATAACAAAAAGTTCTACAAGTTGTATTTCACGCTTCTCGACCAAATTCGGCTTCTATCATAGTGGAAAATGGGCCAGAAGTTGGAGACGAAAATCTGGACTAAAATATTTTACTTAATTTTGTTGTTATTTATTTTAAGTGAGTTGCATTAGCTTTTTTATTTAAATTAAACAAATAATTGTAGCAGCTGCCTTTTGAAATAACCCATTTAGGAGTTGTTGGAGATATGTAACTGCCGCTTTAAACGCACTAGTTATTGTGCAACTAAGGTTTAGTCATTAGTATAGGAGTTGCACCATCAATTGAGCTCATTACTATCTATTAGTGGGTTGTTTCTGAGTGTATTTCCTGCCCTCCTATATGTAGCTCGAAATTACATGAATGAAATAAGAATTTGGGTGTTAAAAATTGTGTTTTACACATTATGAGAGACTTGCTTCTCTTGGGTTCTGGATTGAGCCAAAATTGAACTTATCAAGAAGTAACCTTCTTGTGGCGTTCTTTGATTTTCTTATCAATTCATTAGGGAATTGTGGTGCACTCATTTCTTTCCTCTTCCCATTTTCTTTTATTCTTATCATTTGCACTAAAAACAATACTTTGTGTTCTAATTTGATTTCAACCAAAGATCATAAAATCAACAAGGCTACTTAACCAAAAAGGTAGTCATCACCTAAGCTCCTCCTAACACTCTCTGAAAACCAATCGACGCCCTCCACCCCCCAAGCACCCAACCACACATATGTCCTTCCACCACATCGACGTCGAGGAAAGGGGTCTCTGGTTTCGAAAGTATGATAATGAGGTAATCCTCATCCCATACCTCGAAACCAGCGCCCTGCACCAAAGCGCCACACCCTCCCCAAGGAGCCTCCATCTCCATTTACTTAATAGACTAAGGTTTACCGGCCGAAGGTCTCTCATACCTAACCCACCCTTACACTTAGGTCTACACACATCAGCCCACTTCACCCACGGTATCTTCCTCACCCCGGACGTCCCTCCCCACAAGAACTCCCTCTAAATCCTCACCACCTTTTTCCAGACCTTCATCGGCATCCGCATAACTGATAAGTAATAGATAGGGATACTATTAAGCACTAAATTGAGTAGTACAATTCTCCCCCCAGGCTAATACTCCTATGTCGCCACCCCTGAAGCCTACCACGAAGCACCTCCACCATAGGATTCCAAGTAGATGCACGGCTAGGGTTGGCCCCAACCGGAAGGTCGAGGTACTTGAACGGGAGCACCCCAGTCTTGCAGTTAAGGTACCTAGCTACCCTTGTCAGGAACGAATCGTCGACATTTACACCGATAAGATTACTCTTAGCAAAATTTACCTTCAGGCCTAAGGCAAGTTCAAACCATCTGAGAACCGCCTTTATAGCCCAAAGATTTTCCATACTTGCCTCCCCGATGAACAGAGCATCATCGGCATACTGCAGATGTGACACCGCCAACCCCGACTCCCCGATCGCAAAGCCAAAGAATAGCCTCAGATCCACCGCCTGAAGCATGAGCCCACTCAAGCCCTCAACCACCAGGAGGAATAGAAATGGTCCTAGAGGGTCCCCCTGTTTCAATACCCTCTTGATGCTGACCTCCTCCGTTGGGCTGCCATTAACCAACACCGATAAATTCCCAGAGAAGACACATTCCCGAATCCAAGCTCGCTACATGTCTTCGAACCCAAACCTCTGCTGCATATAGTCCAAGAACCCCCAATTCACATAGTCGTATGCCTTCTCAAAGTCTACCTTAAATATCAAACACTGTTTACCCCTCTTCCTAGCAAAATCAACCACTTCATTGACCACCACCACACCATCAACCAAGTTTCCCCCTCGATGAATGCCAACTGAGAGGTAGAAATAAGGCCATCCATAACCCTACTCAGCCTGGATGCCAGTACCTTGGCCACTATTTTGTATAAGCACCCAAGCAGAGAGATCGGCCTATAGTCACCCAAGGAAAAAGGAGATCAAACCTTCGGGATAAGGGTAATGAAATACGAGGAGAAGCTTCTAGGGAGCTGAGCATTTGAGTAGAATTCCTAGAATAGGGTACCAATCTCTGAGCGCATAATCTCCCAAAAAGCTTTGATGAAAGTAAAGTTGAACTCGTTGGGTCCAGGGCTTTTATTCCCATCACATGCAGCAACCACTTCCCCAATCTCCTCTAGAGAGAAAGGTAGGGAAAGAGTAGCCGAGTCCTCCACTGACAACGTCGGAAAGGCGATACCATCCAGCTTGGGCCAGTCCCACTCCTCCTCTGAGAAATGTTCCCTGAAGTACCGCGAAGCCTCCTCCCGAATACCTGCTACATCCTCGACCCAACTATCACCCACCCGAAGTGCAGAGATTTTGTTCCTTGCCCCTCGAGACTTGAGGCACATGTGGAAGTAACGAGAATTTGTGTCACCTTCCTTCAACCACCTAGCCCTAGACCTCTGAAAAGTGAGGCTCTCCTTACTCCTCAGGAGAGCCCAAAGTCTAGAGAAACTATGCTTCCTAGTCTCTACCTCTTGTGGGGAAAGACTCACCTCTTTGCATCTTAGGTCCAGAGCTCGAATACTCTCCATCAGTAACTGGATTTTCTTACCTTGCTTTCCAAGCCTCACCTCACCATGTTTCTCTCAATTCACAAGGTTTTTTTTTTTTGCTTTGTTCGTAAATTTTATTCCATTCATAAGCTTCTTATATCTCCATTTGTAAGTTTGTCATCCTTTGCATATTTCTCCAACAAGATATGTTTTCAAAATTGTAGAACCTATCTCTCTGATGTATGTTGACGCTCGTATCTGTGATGATATGGTGAAGAAGTTTTGATGATCGACCTCAACATTTATAGTTCCACATTTATTTTTATTTTTTTGCTTTATCTGCTTTATTAGAATTTGTCTGTAAGGTCTTCTACTTGATGCTTGATCAAATGGCTCAAAATCAAAATTAAAATTTGGTAAAAAGCTTATAAATGGAAAATACTTTTAAAATTTAAAATTGGACTTCGAAAATGTCTTTAAAAATCTTTCCAAGTACTTTGAACTATTGAGTGAGTCTAGGTCAGAGTAATTGCTCACCTGAAGGGTAATTAATCATTATACACTTAAAACTCACAAACTAGGTCTAAGTAATTGATTATACAACTAGTAATCGATCACCCAAAGTATTGTTGAAAAGGTAATCGATTACCAACTACTATATTTGGCTACCACGTGTCAGATTCAGTCTATAATTGACGATCATGGCTATGGTAGTTGATTACCTCTAAGTAGTAATGAATTACTACGACAAAAATAGAAAAAATTTGGATTTTCATACGCAACGTTTTTCCTATACCTCATTTTAGAGGATTTTTAATATGGAGTTAGTAGGAAAAAAAATATTGTTATGCTACCAAAATGAATTTTGAGCCATTTCCATAAAAAATCAAGGGAAGATCAAGTTGGTTTGGATTTGTAATCTTGTTGCTCTATTGCATAAAAGCTAAAGGTTAGTTTATTAACCATTTTACTTATGCAAGGTTTAGGAATTGGAATTCCTAAGGGGTGAAATCCTTGTGTGGCAAATCATAAGGTTTGCATAGATGTGGTATTATTGCACTTGTTGAATTGTATGCTTGTAAATTGACTTTCAGCCTAGTAAAAGAAATCCTAAGAAGTTCATAAGGACTAGATGTAGGCACTAAGAGGTGACGAGACCAGTAGAATGAACCTTATTTGAATTTAAATTTGAAGGCCCCCTTTATTTCAAAAGACTTTCTTAGCTAAAGTTTAGGGGCTATAATAATCAGATGAGATAATAACAATTGATGAATCTACCTGCCAACTAATTGTTACTCCATAATCTTAGCATTATTTCTATTGACTTCAACCCTAGTCAAAAGAATGTCGTTTTTCTTCATGGTCGACTGACCATCAGCGTCGTCATCAGGTTTCACTTCTTTTGCCACTAAAGAATCCTTTGTATGTGGTTCACTGCAATTCTCCAATC
Source organism: Calophaca sinica (assembly GCA_037113605.1). Taxonomy (NCBI): domain Eukaryota; kingdom Viridiplantae; phylum Streptophyta; class Magnoliopsida; order Fabales; family Fabaceae; genus Calophaca; species Calophaca sinica. The sequence goes on along the minus strand of CM073732.1, from coordinate 110,200,065 downwards.
TATGACCATACTTCCCACAATGACAACAAATAGAGTGTAAAACCCCATACACATTATCATGGGAAGTGAATAGGGCCCTCCATCTTTGTACAATAAGATGATGGTCAGTAACCATCCATGGACCTTCATACAAAGCATGTCTATAATAATCTTCTGAGGAGAAATGGATCAAATAATAATCTTGAGGCATATCGATATTATCAAACCAACATTTGCCTAACTTGTTTGAAGCTTGTTTTCCAACAATCGAGAACTAACCCTTTTGCCCAGCAACTTCACCGTAAGAGAGCACTACAAGAATTTACGCTATTACCTACAAATTTTTACTAGGGCCACTGACTAAAAATCGTCGGATATGTGCGAAACTTTTTTTTATAAAGAAAAAATTGGACCAAACCGAGGGGCAGAGCCCTCGGGAATGGCCAAAAGCTGATAGGGTGCCCATTTACGAGGGGCATGCCCTCAGTTTCCATTTTTTTTAATTTGAACCCCAAAAAGCGAGACCCACATGGCCCAAAGTTGCTAAAAACCCTAATCCCCCTCTTTTCTTTCACTCAATTGCTCCCCCTCTCTCTTCTTTCTCCCTCTTTCTCTCTTATCTCCTGTTCTTCTTCATTTTTCTTCTTCATTTTTTTAATTTCAGTGTACAAACCAACATCGCTCACCGGGCAACCAAACAATGCGAGATTCGCCGGCGAAGCCCTGGAGACAACAAAATCGATGCACCTCTGCGTGATTCCAAATCGTCTGCCATAGGCATAGTCTTCAGTCATCTCGAACGCCTCAAAGTCACCGTTTTTGACACTGTTCTTCCACGATTTCGTCTTCATCTTCGTCTTCTTATTGTAGGGATGTGTGGTGGTGAGGAAAGTGATGATGGGAAAGTGAGGGTGAAGAGGGGTTTTCACCATGATGGACTATGAGGGGAAGTTAGGGTTTGTGGCCGGTGGTGAGGGGTGGTTCTAGCAGGAGCTTCCGGTAGTGGGAAGCTGGGTTTGTTGTTCGAAGGCGGTGACTAGATCGGTGGTGGCGGATTTGAAGGTAGGGATGTGTGGTGGTGAGGAAGGTGAGGAAAGTGATGATGGGAAGGTGAGGTAAGGTGGAAATCGGAAGCCAAGAGCCATCGAAATCGTTCATGGTTGGGGTTGGGGATTTTGCAATGAAACCGGGGAATTAAGGGGGGAAACGAAGAAGTGGAAGAAGGTGGGGGAGAAGAAGGATCAGGTGTGAAAGGGATCACCATTAAATTAAATTAAATTAAATTAAATTAAATTAAATTTTATTAATTTTACTAAAAGCTAGTTTCTGAATAAATTAAATTTTTTTTATTAATTTTGTTACAATTACCTAGGGGCTAGGCCCTCGGAAATTTCCTAGGGTTTTTCAAATTTAGTCATCGGAAACTATTTCCTATAACCTAAAGCCACATAGCCCTCGGTGGGCCCTTAGAAATGTTGGTATTTCCTACGGTTTTTTGGCATTTTCTAAGGCTAAATGACAGACATTCTTGTAGTGGAGCCTCTCCACGGTGAATACCATGCATCATACTCCTCCTTAGATACATAAATAATTGGACATGACTGAAACTTTTTCGGGCTTTGTGACATTCTGATTTTTTTAATAAGGTCAGAAAAATAATGTAATCTTAGTTAGAAATAAATTGGATTTAAATATGACTCATAAGAGGCCTAGAATAGCCTAGAATGGCTTAGAATACCCTAGATTATTCTAGAGGGACGAAAATGGAACTTTTAAAATCTGATTGGATCGCGATGCGATGGACACTAGTACAATATTGGTCGCAACGCGAGGGTAAGTCGGTGGGTAAGTCGGTGATCACACACGTCTGATGCGTGACACGTGTCCCAGCTCGCGATGCGACGGGACCTATGTGTAAAACGATCGCGAGCGATGGGCCAATTTATGCCTATAAATAGGCCTTCGCCCCCTCCATTCAGCCCAAGGTTTTCCAAGGGCTTTTGGAGGAATGTGAAGGGCGTAGAGAGCTCTGAAAAGGGAAGAGCGATAGAACGAGAGCGGCAGCGAACATTTTAGCCAGGTAAGGGAGAAGATACCTTAATCTCTAGGGAGAATAGGTAGTAGAGTAGTCTGTTAGCATGTGTAGGGTTCCTTAGCCCTACTAGGGGTTCATAATAGCAACACATTAGGAGAAGGTTTGCGGTGTATGGTGGTTAAGGATAGTCACCGTAGACCTATCAACCAACATAGGTTATGTTATGAGATTAAGTAGGCAGTCGCTTATGCGACATATGGAATAATTAATACGTTGTTAACATGATGATTTACGATATTCTGTTCTATGCCTGATATTTATGTACTGGTTGCATATAATATATGTGTGTGTAATGATTGGTGTGTGTCTTAGAGTCAAGGGCGACACCCTCTTGTTAGAGGTTTGCGAATCCCTAGATGGTAACAGTGAGTATTACCATTGTTGCCCTGTGATAGTGGTGATAGTCGGGTCAGTGTACCAGAGGTTGGTGTACTGAGGTATCGATGGAGTGGTGTTGAGATAGTCAGTGGTCTTGAGAGAATGGTTCTCGACCAAGGCCTTGAGAGAATGGTTCTCGGTCTTTCCGACGAGTCTCTTCACGTCTGTGGTACTAAGGTATGGAGTAGTGTGGAGTTAGTCGGTGGCCTTGAGAGAATGGTTCTTGGTCATCCAAACGAACCTCCAGGACTCCACGTCTGACAGGCGGACTATCTTGGCCATTCTCTGTATAGGGAATGATGTCATTGCGCGCAGGACGGTGCCTTACTTCGGTAATTGGCTATGGTAGTATGGGATGCCATAACCAATAATCGAAGATAGTAGCGTATCAGGATATGTTCCCGGGATAACTAACTTATTGTACTCGGTGCCCTAAGACTGGTGATTGGTCTAGGGAGTAGGCCCGGTGATCAGCCCAAATGATCTGTGATAGTTGTCGGTTTGTGATGTGACCGTACGGAAGAATTGGGAAGTATAACGTGACAGTGTGATCCAGTCTGTGACTGTGTATTCGAAGGTTTGAGTTTAGTATTTGTGGTGTCAGTAATGGTATGATATGATGTAATGGTATTGTGCTGAACATGGTAACAGGTACTCTATTATACTATTTTCCTATATAGTGGAGATTGATGGATATCTTACCCCTGTGTTTCTTTGTGTTTTATGTGAACTATGATGAGTAACAGATGGACAAGAACAACTAGAGCTTGGACCTTGGGAATTGTATAGGAAGACTGCTTAGAGGCAGTGTTCATACAGTAATCACGGCCAGCGGGGTTTTGTTTATCACCCTTATGGGTGTTAGTTTTCATTTTACACTTGTATAATAAACTTTGTATAAATATCTTTTAATACATAAAGTGTGTGTTTGTATTAAGTATACTGTTAAAGTTAGGACGTTACAGGCTTCCCTCTCTATCTTCTTTTGGCTCCTTTTACTGCATGTGTTTCAAGTAAATGTTCATCAGCAACATTCTCCAAAACCACATGATCTTCCAAGACACACTTATCCAAGCGTGGATTTCCTATCAAATTCAAGAGATAATCCTTAAAGGATCGTGGTGACACTTCAGCATCAACCAAAGTAGTTTCAACCTCCACACCATTCTCACGTGGCTTATCCTTCTGATCTGTGTTTCGATTAATAAGTTCCCTCTATTTTGAATCCTCACTCAAAATCCTAATAGAGCTTTTCATCTCTCACCATTCTTTATGACCACTTACTCTCACTACAAAGAAATATATAAGCAAATATTCTACCCTGTCCATTACATGAATCTAATGGAGCATGAAATCTAGAGTTACATAGGTTTTTAACTTAAAAAAATTAATAAATAGATATTGTTATATTATACATAGGATTAGTTTATCATCAATAAGAATGGAAGGAGTAGAGAGCGGCTTGCGTGAGGAAGTTCTACCTCCTAAACCGCCCGATGGCGGTGGAGGGGCTGGAAATAGTAAGGTCTCGTTCCGGGATAAACTACTTGGGGCACAGGTGCTTATAGCCAGAAGAGAGAAGAAGGATTTGCTAGCAGAGAAGGTGTTCACGATAGAATGGGATGATGGGGATAGATTGAAGCCCCGATGCTACATTGATAAAGGGCTACTAGAGGAGCTTCGTAAGCCATGGAAAGATGCATTGATTGTTATGTTATTAGGGAAGCAGCTGGGTTCTTTTACCTTGAGGGAGAAACTGAAGACCGCTTGGAGACTTACGGGGGGGATGGAGATGGTGGATGTCGGCCATGGCTTCTTCATGGTGAACTTTGATATTGAGGCTGATAGGGAAAAGGTGATAGGTGGTGGCCCATGGATGATCTTTGATCATTATGTGGCAGTCCAACCATGGGAGGCTGACTTTGTTTCTTCTGAAGTCACTATCAATAAGACAATGGTTTGGATACACTTTCCTTCTTTGGGCATGGAGTATTATGCTGAGAGTGTTTTGACTGCCCTAGCCACGACCACTGGTAAGCCTATAGAGTTGACATTCGAACTATTGATGCATCTCGGGGCAAGTTTGCAGGAATGTGTGTAGAGATTGACCTTGAACAACCTGTGGTGGGCAAAGTGTGATTCCGAGATAGATGGATTCACGTGGAGTATGGGGGGCTGCACTTGTTGTGTAATAAATGTGGTTTGTTTGGGCACAATGGAAGAAACTGTTTGAAACTGAAGCCACCTACGGTGCCAAGTATGGAAGTTGCTACGGTGGAGCAGGGTGAAGTGGCGGCGCCCCAAGGTGACAATGGCATAGTGGCGGCAGGCCAAGGGAAACAAAGTTAACCCTAACCCTAGCAAATTGAATTTAAATCCCGATAATAACGGATGGGGTGATTTACATGGAGATTGGATCGAAGTTAAGAAAGGTAATAAGCATGGGAAAGGGAGGAACAAATATGGTGCAGATGTTGCACAAAAATCTGGTGCAAGTTGAAACGGTTGGCAGCAAAATTCTAGGCCAAATCAGTTTCGTATCTTGCTAGATAAAGGCAAAGCGGTTATGCATCAAGCTGGCAATGTAACGGATAAGGAGGTGCAATTCCACCGGGAATTAATGATACCTAAAGAGAGAAAGTTTGGGAGAGAAAAAAGCGTCCGAGAAAGGAAACAACCAAGCAATATGAGGTAGAGGTCCGTAAGGGACCCACGGGAGCAATTAACATGGGGGATACAGCTGGGCCAAGTCGTATTGCTGCGCAGGACTACATGAGAAAGGACAAGAATTTAACATATGAGTCAACTGAGGTGAATAAGTCAAAGGACCAAACTCAGTGGGAGAGAGAGTCTGTTGACATGGAGAAAATAAACGAGACCCTATGTAAATATGGTGTAGATACTTCCATGCACGTAGGCCAACATGCCTCATCCCTTAAAAATCCAAAGTCACCTGATCCAGCTAATGTTGTGGGCATTGTGGAAGGAGAAATGTTGAACTCTAACATGGAGGAGGAGAGTGAAGATGGAGCTGATGTGGACATCATGGTGGAGGAAACACCAGCAATGCTTCAGGGTTGATTAAGGTGCCACGGTTCCATCCTTTTATCAATTTTTAAATGATTAGTTTCAAAGATACGTCAATTATTGCTTGGAATGTGTGTGGTTTTGCTAGAAAAAAGAGCAATCAACATATGAAGGAGCTCATTTGAAGGTTTAAACCCGATTTAGTGTTTCTGTTCGAAACCCATATTCCGTTCAACAACTCAGCTCGCTTTTGGGACAGATTGGGTTATGTTTGTGTAGTCGTGGAGGAGTGCCGAGGATTTGTTGGCGGTATTTGGGCTCTTGCTAGTAAAGGGAGCCCATATGTGTATACTATTTTGGACTCTATGCCTCAGTGTATAACTCTATATGTGTCCCGTGGAGCTGTGTCTTGGGCTTGCTCTGGTGTTTATGCGAGCCCTACGTACGCACCTAGGTGTCAGTTATGGGATCATTTGAAGACTGTTCGGAGTAATATTTTAATGTCGTGGGCTATGATTGGAGATTTCAATGAGATCATTCTTCCTTCAGAGCAACGGGGGGTGATTTTCTTTGTGCTAGGGCAGAAAAGTTTGCTCAAATGCTAGATGTCTATGATATGATTGATTTGGAGTTCTTTGGGTCGCAGCTTACTTGGCAGGGCAAGAGGCGGAATCGTTTGGTTTCTAAAAGGTTGGATAGGGGTGTGTGTGATTACAGGTGGAGGTTGAAACTTCTTGAAGATACAGTGGAACATTTGGTTAAGAGACATTCTGATCACAATCCATCGTTGTTGAGGTGTAGTCATGTTGACTCCTCTCGTCAAGATAGCCCCTTCAGGTTCCAGGCCGAGTGGAGTACTCATCAGGATTACTCAGGTATGGTTAAGGAGGCTTGGCAAAAGTCTAGTGATGTGATTAGTGCTCTATATCAGGTATCTACTGACTCTCTAGCCTTTAATAAGGATGTTTTTGGTAATATCTTTGCTAGGAAGCGTCGGTTAGAAGCACGTCTTCGAGGGATTCAACAAGCTTTGGAGAGAGTTGACTCTGCGAACTTGGTTCTTCTTTAGAGGCAGTTGTTAAGTGAGTATAAGGATATTCTCTTCCAGGAGGAGACCATGTGGTATCAAAAATCCTGTGAGAAGTGGATAATGTTGGGGAGTCGCAATACTTCGTTTTTCCATGCTCAAACTATTATCAGGCAGAAGCGTAATAAGATCCATGGTCTTAATTTACCGTCTGGTGTTTGGTGTACGGACCCTAGTGTGCTCCAATCAGAGGCAGTGAAGTTCTTTAAAAACTTATTTTGTTCCACAGATATTCGGAGCTTAGAAGCCCAAGGTATGATTCATAACTTCTTAGGAACTGAGGAGAGTTTGGAATTGGTCAAACCTGTTATGAAAGAGGAAGTGCATAGAGCTCTCATGAGCATGAAATTGTATAACGCCCCAGGTTCGGACGGCTTCCAGCCTATCTTTTTCAAGATGTTTTGGAATGAGGTGGGGGGGATGTTTGGAGTTTTGTGAGGAATGCCTTTGCTACAGGCAGGTTTGATACTCGAGCCACGGCTATAGGCAGGTTTGGTAGTTTTACAAGCTGATTTCAAAGGTTTTGGTGGCTAGGTTGAGACCTTATCTTGACAACATCATTAGCCCTTGCAAAGTAGCTTTATCCCGGGTCGTAGTACGAAGGATAATGCTATTGTCTTGCAAGAGATAATTCATCATTTGAATAAAAAGAAGAGTAAAAAGGGTGACCTTGTTTTCAAGCTAGATCTGGAGAAAGCTTATGACAGGGTGAATTGGGACTTCTTGAGGGAGACTTTGACAATGTTTGGCTTCCCACAGGTTATCATCTCTCTTATTATGCATGGTATCTCCTCTTCTTCCGTCTCTTTGCTGTGGAATGGGAGTAAAACCGAGGTTTTCACACCAAGGAGAGGTTTGCATCAAGGTGATCCTTTCTCTCATTATTTGATTGTGCTTTGTATGGAAAGATTGGGGGAAATGATTTCTGAGGCCGTGAAAGAGGGGGATTGGCTCCCAATCCAAATCTCCAAGGATGGCCCCAGGGTTTCTCATCTTTTCTTCGCTGATGACGTGCTGCTTTTTACTCAGGCAATGGTGACTCAAGCACGGGTGGTTAAAAAGGTGTTGGATGATTTCTGTGCATTATCTGGTCTGAAGATTAGTGTGGAAAAATCCAAGATGTTTGCCTCTACTGGTGTTCAGAGAGCGAGGAGGTTGAGGTTAACTCAGGTCACTCAAATGCAGTTCACAGGTTGTATTGATAAATACCTGGGGTTCAATTTCATTCATGGACGCATTAAGAAGGGTGAGTTTGGAGGGGTAATAGACAGGGTCACTTCTAATATGGCTTCTTGGAAAGGCAGGTTACTTAATAAACCGAGGAGGCTGACTCTTACGAATGCAGTTCTTTCTTCTATCCCCTCTTATGGTATGCAAATTCAGTGGTTCCCCCAGTGCGTTTGTGATTATCTGGATCGCCTAGCTAGGGACTTCATCTGGAGAGGGCATAGTGATAGAGGAATGAACATGGTTAACTGGAATACTATTACTCGGCCTAAGAAGATGGGTGGGTTAGGTGTGCGTATTGCTCGGCTTCAGAATGTGTCTTTACATGGCAAGTTAGTTTAGGATATCACCTCCTCCCCTGGCAAATTATGGGTTTCAATGCTAAAATCCAAATTTGTTAAGAATAATAATGTGTTTGGATCGAGTAAGGTGAAAGGATCCAACACTTGGAACTCCATAGTCAAAGCGATGGTTTTGCTGGAAGATGGCTTTGGATTTAAGTTTGGGAATGGTGAAACTAGTTTTTAGTATGAGCCTTGGTTGACCAAGGAGCGAATTTGTGAGTCTGTTTGGGCAGTTGATATTCATGATGTCAACCTTAAGCTCAATGATGTGTTTCGAGATGGTCATTGGCATTTAAATATGATGTATACCAACTTACCAGATGACACCAAGCAGCAGATCCTTACTTTGAGTCTGAGATTAGTGGAGGATTTGAAGGATAGATGGACCTGGCATCAATGTTCTGCCGGCGTGTACTCAACTAGGAGCGCCTTTCAGTGGCTGCAGGAGGAGCTGCAGCCGGCCCTGCATGTAGACACCGGGTGGAGTTGGCTTTGGAAGCTCCATATCCCTGCGAATATTCAGTTTTTCTCTTGGCAATTCTGCCACTCTTCGATCCCAACTAGAGGTGTCTTGGCGACGCGAGGCATCCCAATCAACCCCAGTTGTCCCTTCTGTGATCATCCTCAAGAAACCATTCTTCATTGTTTGTTTTCTTGCAACAGAGCTATGGAAATTTGGAGTGTGTGTTTTGCAGCCCAGCTGGTGTTGCCTAGTCAGCAGCAGGATCTCTTGAGTTGGCTTCGTGATTTTGTACTGACTCATGGGGTACTGTCGTTATGTGTTATGTGGCAAATTTTGTGCAGCCGCAACAAGTTTATTTTTGAAGGTACTCTCACGCAGGGGTTTGGTGTGGCTATGCAAGCTCAATCCTTGTGTAGTGATGTCAAGAAGGCTTATGGGAATAAAGGGGATCTTCGCAAGTGATGCCTTCCAAGGATGGTGTCTTGGATCAAGCCAAATATGGGATGTGTTTCGCTTAACGTGGATGGTAGCATCATTACTAATCCGAGGATGGCGGGATTCGGCGGCTTGGTTAGAGATCATACTGGCACTTTCTTGCATGGTTATTATGGGTCAATAGGTTACTCTAATATTGTTCATGCAGAGATTATGGCCCTGTTTCATGGTATTGCACTATGCTGGGAAATGGGAGTGAATCAAGTTGTGTGCTAGTCGAACTCTCTTCATGTTTTGGGTCTTATCAGAGACAGGAATCAAGACTTCCACATGTTTGGAAATGAGATTGCCATCATTAGAGGCATGCTGAGTCGGGATTGGGACTTTCAGCTTCATCACACTCTGAGGGAGAGAAACCATTGTACTGACTGTTTGGCGAAGATGGGCGCTCGAGGGGCTGACTCGCTAGTGGTTTTGTCTTCTCCACCTGCGGAGTTAAATAATTTGCTAATGGCTGGTGCCATAGGTGTTACGTTTGTAAGGCACTAAGCCTTGTTTTTTCTTTTTGGTCTCATTTTTCTTTTGTAACCCAAAAAAAAATACTCCCTCTGATCTTGTATATAAGCAAAAAATAAATAAAAAATCTCACACCGCTTAAAAAAAGTAGTTATTCTCTTTTAATAATCTTAAAGTAATCAAAATAATTATTGTAATTCCTAAGGGTACTTTTAAAAAAAATACCTCACACCGCTTAAGAGTATTTTTGGAAGAACATTATTTAATAGGGTAAAAATAGCAAAAAATTGTTTATATTTTGGATAGGGGTGTACACGGCTTCAAGCCGACCCAATCAACCTGTTGACCCAACCCGATCCAAAGTGTTTTTTGCCCGAACACATCTTAGTTCGGGTCAAACCCAAACCAATTCAATCAAACCGAAGTGGTTTGGTTCGGGTAACAGATTTTTCATTTTGAACCCGCGAGCCCAACCCGGTGACATGACATTTAATATTTTAATATTTTTTAATACATTTTATCATAATATCACTTACACTTAGCGGCCTGCACCAAAATAAAATTCATTTAGAGTTAAATTATTTTATATTTTTTTGGATTACATAAGTTTTTAGTCCCTTATTAAATTATGAATTGCCAAGTTTAGTCTCTGTATACTTTTTTAGTTCTCATTTTTTATAAAATTGCGTGCTTTTAGTCCTTGTAGAGGGACTAAAATGTATCTAGTTTTTGTAAAAGGTGTAGACTAAAATGGATAAAAATTTTATAGGGACTGAGCTTGAAAAAGTCGTAATTTAATACTAAAATCATATTTAACCCCCTTTTTTGTTTTGGAATTTTAAAAATTGGTTTTGTGTCTCATGATCTGCATCCCTGACCCGAACCAACTCGCTTATATATCACCGAGTTGGTTTGGTTCGGATTTTACAACAACAAAAAACTGTGAGTTTTTGCCTCAACTCAAATTGAGAAAATTTGATTGGTCCGAATATCGAATTTGGTCAAAACCGACTCAACCCAACTCATGTACATCCTAATTTTAGATCAGCAGTTCTAGATTTTTTGTTGCTTATCTGCTATATTATATAAAATGGAGTTTTTTCACGTAGACTCATGACACGTAGCAGCTCCACATTCATTCTATTCCCCCGTAAAATGAAAAATAGTTTATTTTTTTATTTTTTAATTCACGATATTTCATTAATTAAGACATATCAATTACTTGATGTTCATATATAGACTTTTTATCATTCAATCAAATTTGAATTAAATTATATTCAAATTTAAATTCAAAACGTAACAAACTAAAACATATCAATCAGTTAATTATCATATCTGAACAATTGTCATTTAATCAAAATATTATATAAGTCATGTAATAACATATGAATCATTAATCTTTTGCCAAAATCAATTTAGTTTTTTAGTTATTATTTTAATTATATCAATCATTTTTAATTATTAATAACAGAGAAGCGAATTCGTGCGCATATATTTTAGCCAATATGAATCATCAGAGTGATTTTATGTAGACTATTGTAAATGTGTCTTCCCCCTCCCTCAATCTTGCTTTACGTTCTTATGTAATAGAGTGTGCTACCCCTAGGCATGTGTCGTAGTTCTTCTATTATTCCCTTTTTTTCCTTTTATTATTCCCTTTATTTATAAAAAAAATAACTATATAATGTTAAATTTTAATTTTTATAATTTTTTTCATAATTTGTATATTTTATCTTTCACATATTATTAAAATTTTAAATTTCCAACATTCCATTAGAATATAAATATTTCTTGCATTCCAGTGTTCACATAATTGTTTATGTTTAATTATAATAAATGTTAAATCAATATGTATTTTTATTTTTTTCTTCTTAAAGTTTGGATATTAGACACGATAGAAACCATAATTTATTCTAGGATTAATTTGTTGTCCAACATAGATAATTGATTATCTTTTTAATTTTCATGTTACTTATTTTGAAGTTATCTTACTGTAATTTAGATAAATCATTCAATTTTGTGTTTTATATTATTTTTTTTGTTGAAAATCATAGTTGAAAAACCATATCTAAATATAAGAAAAATAGAACAGATATTTTTTATTTATTTGTTATATTTTAAAATTAGAGTACATGTATAAATACATATATTTTCTACTTTATAATGAATTATCTATAATATTTTTTGATAAATTCAAATATACTAATAGTTTTGTTGGGAAAAAAAATCTTCTAATTTAGTTTTACATGTCGGATACGTTTATAACTCATACGAATAATATAGTAAAGAATAATATAGTAAAGATGAGGGAGTATCATCATCATCATCATATTAATGTTAATGGCATCCCATGTAGTCGGCATGTTCCCGTCGCCTAAAGCATGGACCGGTAATTCACAGACAAATCCCGGGTTTGCATTGATTCGAATCGGATTTGTTTAACTTTAAAGAAATCGGCTAATATAACAAAACTTTAACACAAATAAAAAGGAGGTTGCCATATATTTTTGAAGTGCCGGTAAAAACTGAAAATATTAACTAAAGCATAACATTCAAAGCATTAATGATTTAAAACAATTATATTGTTAATGAGTATTTTTAATAGTTAACCATTGTTCTTGAAATATTTGTTAATAAAAATAAAAAAATAGAGGTTGTAACAAAAGAAAAAAGAACCAATAAAGTAGGTAGTGACGAGGATTATTTATTTAAAATTAAAAATGGTATTCGATACTTCTTTTAATTTTTATTTTAAAATTTTATGCAGCTATTATAATTATAATTTAAAGATAATTGTAGTAGAAAGATAAATTTTGGAAAGGAAAAAAATAAGAACAAATGATAGAAAGTTGATACGACAAATGGTCCAATAATCGCTGGCAATCCACCATATTTAAAGGAATATTTCTGGTAATTATTATTATTATATTTTGTCAGGTTGGAATAAAAAATGTTTGCAAAAATTTTAAAAAGGAGACACAAGGTGGGTCCACGTGTTAAACGCTTTGGTTGATGGAGGCGCGGCGGCTGCTGTGTATGTGGACCCCGCGGATTCCTCTCTCTCTCTCTAATCACACACACGCACGCTTTATTCTCATCTCCGTTTTAAATTGACAGTGACTTTATTCAAAAAAAAAGAAAAAAGTTTTTAAATTAAGTGTTACTCCTATATTTTATGTTTTCGATATATTATTAATTAATTTTTTTCAATTTTATCTCAAAATAAATACTCCATTCATTTCTTTTTACATATCAATTTTTAAAAGAAATTTTGTTTCTAATTAGTTGTTATTCTCAAAGTTTAAAGTTATATTAATTTCTTGTTTGTCAATTATACCATTAACTATTTATTACAGAGAGAAAAATATGTTTTATAGAGTAATGAATGGTCAAGAATATCATAAAAAATAATTTTATTAAAAACAACAAAATTTGTTAACTTCTTTGGTTATTGTAAATTACTGTAAATTAACCTTAAACGACAAATAAAAATAAACGAAAAGAGTAGTGTGTATATCACTTTCAAGTCAATATAATCCATTATACATTCTGGAGGGAGTAGTTAATAGAGACAATTTAATAAAATTATTTTATTTATTAAATTATTTATTATTTTTTTGAAGAAACCTTAAACGTCACTCAATATAGATAGAGTAATCTTTATAAAATTTTGATAATTTTTAATACGACAATTTAAATAAATAAATTTTTTAACAACAATCCCTTTTTTAAGAATAGAATATAACGGATAGTCCTATTTAGGTAGAAAAAGTATTGCAAGAGTAAATACCAAAGAAGAGAATGCACAATAATATATGAATAGAGTTTATATAATATTTTTGGAAAAAACAATTACATATTACCTCGTTTTCGCACACTCAACTAATCATATTTATTTGCTAAAAAAAATCATATTTATTCATATATTTCTTGCAAAATACTTTTCACACAAATAAAATATTCCTAGTGTGTTTGGTTGCAACAAATTTGTCAAGAGAGACCCATGTGCGAGAGATAGGCGAGAGTGAGGCACGTTCCTTCTTTTGGTTGGATCAGGGAAGTTGAAAAGTGAGACAAAAACTATTGGGACCCATTTATCTTTCTTTTCATAGCTCACTTTTCTCTCTCATTTCGCACTATTTCTCACATATGCCTTGGGAATTCCTAGATGTCGCCGCTGTTTGTAATTTTTTCCCTTTGATAAAAAAAAAACATATTGCCCGTTTGCAGACGGAAAAAAAAAACATATTGCTCTCTTTTCGGTTTTTATAGTAAATATTTAAATTAGTCATCGACAAAAATTACAGAGACTAATTTAGTTTTAAAAAATAAAAAATATCAATTTTATCTTTAAAAATTTTAAATACTAGTCAAATTAATTATTTTTAAGATAATTTTTAGTAATATTTTAGTTCTATTAGGGTCTAATTTGACCCATATTTTAGATTTTTAATGATTAAATTGATATTTTTTATTTTTAATGACTAAATTAGTCTCTATGATTTTTGTTGGGAACCAATTTAAGTATTTACCTTTTTTAAAAAAAATTAAAGGAGCTAGACCTGAAAGGAACTACAACAAAATTTTCGTAAACACAGTTGATAAAAGATAATTTTGAATTATTTTTTCTTTTTTTTTAGTTCATATAAGACATACTTAGGCCTTACATACAGGAGAAGGGGAATTTGGAGGTATTGTGGGATCGAACCCACACCTCATACCATGATGTCCCAGCGCTCTACCGCTGGAGCAGATATGCAGGACAATTTTGAATTATTTAACTTGGTGTATATGTTTTTTTTTAACAACAAATTAATATTAAAATATAAATTTTAAATTCTATAAAGCAAATAAGTAACTACTACTATATTTAAACTAAATTAAAATGATAAAATTATTAACTAAAAAAAATAAAATGTATCATATTTTATAGAGCTAAATTTTTTTTGCAAAAAAAAAAATAACTAAATTTAATAAAGCATTTTTTTTACAATAAATTTTATAAAGCACTGTTAGCATAAGAAACAATTATGTTTTCTTACCTTGGTAATTAAAACCGGACCGGACCGGCCGGTTCGACCGGTTGGACTGCGAACCGGGTCATAGTCCGGTCTGAGTGACCTCCCTAAACCGTCTTGCAGGAACCACTGGTTCTTGCTCGAACCGCAGTTCAGTGGTCGAACCTGCTCGTTTCTCTTTTTTGAAAATTTTTAATTGCCTTAATTAATAAAAAAAAAATCAGTTTTTGGTCTCAACAGGAGTTGAACCCTTGTCCTCAAGGCCACAACAAGTCATCTTACTACTAGGCTACATGTTATTTGTGTATCAATAAATGAAATGTTATGTATATATATTATATATTTAATATATATATATATATTTAAAAAATAATATTTTATTAGTTTCGGGACATGTTATGTTGTGTATCAATTGAAATATTATATATATATATATAAATTAATATTTTATTTGAATCCGGTCCGATCCAAAAACTCTGAACCCTGGCCCTCTCCAGTTTTACTGGCCGGTCCGACCGGTTGGACCGGGAACCGGGTCATAGTCCGGTCCGAGTGACCTCTCTAAACCGTCTTGCAGGGAACCGGCTGGTTCGGTGCCTGAACCGGCCAAAACCGGCCGGTTCAGGATCGAAACTGTTCGTCTCTTTTTTTTTTGAAAATTTTTAATTGCCTTTATTAATAAAAAAAATCAGTTTTTTGTCTCAACAGGACTTGAACCATTGTCCTCAAGACCACAACAAGTCATCTTACTACTAGGCTACATGTTATTTGTGTATAAAATGAAATGTTATGTATATATATATTATATATTTAGTATATATATATATTTAAAAAATAATATTTTATTAGTTTCGGGACATGTTATTTTGTGTATCAATTGAAATATTATATATATATATATATATAAATTAATATTTTATTTGAATCCGGTCCGACTCAAAAACCCTGAACCCTAGCCCTCTCCGATTTAATGCCCGGTTTTAATTACCTTGTTTTTTACAATTTTTTCTTATGTAATCAAATGAATTATCACATTACATCTATTTAAAATTTAAATAATTTTTTTTGGTCAAGTTTAAATATATTTTCTCCAACAAAATTAATTACTAAACATTACAGTACTCCCTCCGGTCTTGTATTTAAGCAAAAAAAAAAAACACACTTATTAAGGAGCACAAATCACAATGTAAAAAGTTAACTTTTTTTGTTGGTATATGTAAAAGGCACACTTTTTACGATTTTCGAGGCCAACAAGTGATTTTAATAAGAGTATTTTATGAATGTTAGTGTAAAATTAGTTAAATTTACTTATATTTGAGACGAAAAAATATAGAGTTTTTTTTGCTTATAATTGAGACCGGAGGGAGTACTATTTTTGACAGAATATATTTGATTATTCTATTGTGAAACCGACAAGGGCCAATGATTGAGAGGCAGGTGGATGGATTCACGTGGGAATCTAGTGCGGATGCAGAGACGCAACGATTGCGTTGGTGACGTGTGTGAAGAGGACAGACACCGAGTGGGGAGCCGGCGCGTCGGCATGGGAGATACGAGAAGGTGGCACGTGGTGTCGGATAGAAATGTTTTGTAGGGATAAGATAAGATAAGAGGTTGTTAAGTGTTGGGCGGCTGTTGTGTTGGGTGACCACTGACCACAGTCTGCGATGCTCAAATTACTGTGGTCATCAGCATCATGGTTTTTTTTTAATGAGAATTAGAGCATCTCCAGATGGAGAGTTTCTTAAAAAAAAAAAAAAATTGGATCTCTTACGTAGTCTCTACATGTCACCTAAATATCATATAATTTTTAAAAAATACTTATGATTTTTTGCTCCAATAGTAGTTTTTTAATTGGTATTCCTCAAGTAGCCCCTACATACCATATTTTAATATTTTAATATTCTCAAATACTCAACAACAGTCCATTTGCTTGAGAGAAAATTATTTTTAAATGGTAAAGGACGGGGAAGGGGCGTTCACTGAAATAAAAAAATAAGGGACGCCACGTTGCTCCCCTCCATCGCCGTAAAAGGTAAGGGCCGGCAATTAAAATGCTAAGGGACGGACAAACAGTGAGCGTTGGAGATGCTCTTAGCAACATGGTTTACGTGTTCATTAATTTCAACCACATAGTACTCTTTCTGGTCTTATTTATAAATAAAAAAATCATTTCAATATTCGTTAAAAAATATATGTATTTAGATCAGATAGATACATTTTTTAACGAATGTTAAAATGACTTTTTTACTTATAAATGAGACCGAAGGAAATATACCAGTAAAAAAAAATCAACTGCATATTTATGGGCACAATGTATACTCCCTCTCATCTTACTTATTCTCTTTAAAATATTTCATCGTCTCAGATTACTACCTCTGGTCCTATATATAAGAAATATAGGACAAAATCACAAGGACTAACGATGTGTATTAGAATGGGTAAATCTCAATTAATGATATCATATTTTTAATTTTTTTCCAAAATTACCCTTGTAATAAATGAGAGAGATAAAAACATTGTAAATTGGTCTCATAATAAATAAGGGTAAATATGAAAAAATACAATTAATGTGGTTGAAAATGAGGGTTTGTTTTTTATATTTAGGACCAAGAAAATTGTTTCTTATATTTAGGACTAAGAAAAAGACCTATTTTATTTCTTATAAATAGGACCAGAGGTAGTATTTGCTCCTTTAAAAATTTAAGAAGTACTACTATTTTTCTCAAAAATATTTATTGTATCTCAACCAACTATACTAATAAGTTTTTGTATTACCTAACAACACCTTCTGGACTCAATTATAAACAAAAACACTTAATTTCACATTGATTAAGAATGTTAGTTAAATTCATTTAATTTTTTTGATTTCTTATAAAAAATGAACTACGTTTACTAAATTACACTTCATTTAATTTTTTATAGCAACATGTTTCATGACAATAAAAAAAAGGTTATTGAAAAATGAAATTTGAATTAATTGAAGGCTATTTTTAGAATGATATATAACATTAAATACGGTGAAATTTCTTGAAATTTAATTATATTTAAGACTACCAAACATGATTTGTTTTTTTGCTTATATTTGAATCAAGAGGGGGGACTCCACTGCTACTGACAACTCCAATTAACAGGGATATCTTAGTTAAGATGCGTCATTTTATCATAAAAATTAGTAAATTCAATCATTTTTTTAAGAGGTGTGCATAACTTAAAAGGAAAAGTAAAATGAGACGGAGGGAATAAGTAATTGATTAAATAAATTATTACTTCTGAAAGCACACATTTTATGATTGAGACCCTGTTTTGATTGACTAATTAACAGCTTATTTGGACTTATATACTGGCATAAGCACTTATGAATTATGAGGGTGTTTGGGATGTCTTATAAAAATAGCTTATGAACGACCCATAAGGTATTTATAGCTTATTTTCATAAGCTTTTTGGATTAGCCACAGGGATGGACCCATAAATCTTTTTAATGGGGTGCTGAAAATATTTTTCAATAAATATTCAATATCATCACTAGCAATTAGATTAGTTATGATTGTCGCTTGAACCGCCAGTAATTGGTCATGTCGCTTAGGAAAAATCATGATGACGTTCACAATCAATGCTAAATTTGACAAAAAAAAAATGATAAACATGACTAACTTCTATTGTAGTTGATTAGCAAGACAATGAATATAACATGCATAACGGTAATCTTTCAAAAACAAAAACTATAACCCACTACATTCACCACACATGTTGCTAGCTCGATGCCACCCTTGATCATGGAAAATAAATTAAAAACATATGTTTAAAAATCAATTCAATTGATTTATTTTTCAGTAGTAATAAAACAAATTAAATATAAAAAACATATTTATAAAAAGCCTATAACCCACTAATTCACCATGAATGTTGTTGTTGTTGGTTGTCGTCGTATCGTTGTAGAATATATTACCTCCGTTCCTAAATATAAGTTTTTTTTACCAAAACACACAAATAAAGAAAATTAGTTAGCTTATTTAATTTGTCTATAATGTGTACTATTTTTTCAAAACTACCCTTCAATTATTGACTTAAGAGAGAGAAAAAGTCACTCTATTTACTATTGACTACAAAAAACAATGTAAATCAATTAGGGGTAATCTTGTAAAAAAATAATTAATGTACCTAGTAATTTGGAAATAGACTTATATAAAGGGACAAAATTTTTTTTTCCAAAAGAGGGCATATATTCAGGGACGGAGGTGGTACAACATAATTCTTTTTAAGTCAGTTTTTCATTAATTTAATTCATCATAATTATTGAATAATTTTATCACTTATTGATCAAAAAAGAATAATTTTATAACTTAACATTTTTTTTTGTCTACTACATATGGTAAATGGGAAGGGGAAAGTGGAGCAGTACGGGTTCGAACTCTGCTCCCAGAATCCACATAGCTCTTACTTATGTTTTACCACTAGGCTATGCTCTCGAGACTTTATCACTTAACATATGATACAACAATGTTCAAACATACATATTTAATCGTCACTAATTTAACTTGATTAATTATAATTAGACCATTAAACAAAAAAATGATTAGACAAATCACAAAATTGGCTTTAACGAAGTTATCAGAGCCTCAAGTTTCATGTGTTATATCTGCAACATAATATAACTAATATAGTATTATGTGGGGGAAAAAACTAATCTATCTAAATTTATATTATACAAAAACACAAATAATTTAAAAATGGAAAGTTAAAAACGTCATTCTAAAACATCATTTAAATCGCCATATAATCAAGTTGTTAATCAAACGTGTCTCTCCATAAACCATTCCCTCTGAAAATGTCATATGTGGCACACAAATTTCCATTTTTAGAGTCATTGGATTCAATTGACAGCGTACATTTTGAATTTAAATTAACATTAAATGTCATATCGGCTTTTTTCCAAAAATCATAATAGTGCTATCTGAATCAATTATGATGATTAATATCTTCAATATGTTATAGGAAAGTTATAGACCAATTGATGCTCATAATATAATTGTAATTCAAATAAGTAATTAATGAGATTGAGCATTAATGACAATGAAAACTGACTTACCAATGACAAAGGGTGAATTTCTACCTGTTACATGGACCAAAAAAAACTATACTAGTACAAGTTAGGATCGATGCCAATATGATTTGAATTGAAGTTTGACCATCTTTCCTATATCCTAACAAAATAAAATCTCTTGCGTCATTGCTACGCTAGGAGCTAGTATGATGCTTGCATCATTTATGCTTAGCTCATGATGTCAAAAGAGAAAAAAGTACTACTACTCCTGTCCTTTACTATAAGGTCTTTTTTTGCCAATGCACACAAATTAAAGAAATAATTGTTTATAATAAATTTGTCAACAATGTGTTTTTTTTTTCCAAAATTACCCTTCAATAAATTTTTTACTTAACTAAGACATTGTATTTTCTTTCCACTTAATTAGGGGTATTCTTTGTAAAAAAAATAATTAATGCACCTAAAAAGTTGGAAAATGCCTTATATTATGAGACAAGAAAAATTTTCATACAGGCCTTACATTAAGGGACATAGGTAGTAAAAGATAAAGTGTGAGTTTGTTTGAGATTCTAAAATCCCGTTTGCGCTTCTCAACGCACCAAAACCAGGTTTTAGAAAATGAGTTGTGAGAGAGATTTTGTAAAACAGGGTTTTGTAAACTAGATTTTAAGTCTCAAAATCTTAACCAAAAAGTCATAAAATCATTTGGAAAATGGCAAAAAAAGCAAAAAGTGAAAGAAAATGTTGTACAAATTTTTCAGTTGATACCTCATGTCTAATGTAATGCATCATTGAGCTGAAGATCATTTATATTAATCAACAATCAAAAACTTATTTGGGTCTATATATCCTTTCTTTCATGAACTCGTTAGCCATTAACCACATCACAAGCCTAAAAAGTCCATTATGATTGCTATTTTTTTTTAAATCTTTAATTTTTTTGTACAAAATAAACATGCTCATTCAATATATGTTTGCTAAAAAAGAGAAAATCTAAAATAAAAAATAATGCCCTTAAGGCTTGCACACCCGAGCCTTCTTCGGAAACGGAAAATATTTGAGGTTGAATTTTGTGATCATCAATGAGACTGAACTTTATGAGAATCTTTCAAATGATAAATCCAAGAAACTGATATTGGGACAGTCACTTGACTTGTCATTCCAAAACTGGGGCAATCCATCCACATTTCATTCATGTATGTTATGTAACTCTGAATCCCATCTTGCAGCAGTTGCCCAATCATTCATTCCATCCTTACACCCTTTCCTCACATGTCTCATGCTAGGATAATTATATGTTTCAAGTCTAGACCGGGGTAATGCCATCCTTTGTGCTTACCATTTGGGGTCTAAATTGGGCAAATCCCATTTTCCTTAGAAAGGGGCAACTATTTGTTCTTTTTAACTTATCCTTTTTTTATTTCTTAAATTGTGGCAAGCCCATCTTTCATAGGATGGATCAATTGCATGACCTTTCATTCTAGTCATATGTCCCTGTTTCCAATCATATACCCCCTTGTTGAAACCTTAAGTTTATTTATTCATTCAATTTCACTTGTAATTTTATGTACTTTAGCTGGGTAATGCTTCAAAGAGAGGGACCATGAGTTTAACAATATGATTTAACAGTTTAACGACAGTTCTCGATTAACATTTTAGACTAAAGAAACTATTTTAGGCCAAAGAAACTTAGCCGATTTTGAGCTGTTGTAGTCAAAGGGAAAGACCTATCCAAACAAAATTGGGTTAACAATTGTAGTCAGACGCTACAAGTGATTACATTCTCTCAAAAGAGAAGCACCGTCGGCGTCCACCCAATTAAGGATGAAGAGAAAGGTCATGAGAACGAACAAGTCATAATAGTTGAGTGAAAATCATATTAAGCAGGAAGATGGAAAACTTGAATTTGCCTCTGTTTGAGTTCAAATGTCAATTTAATAGATCCAATTTTTTCCCAAGGAGGTGATCATGTACAAATATTCACTGCTCGCACTGAAAGTTGGTTTCTCATCAAACAAAACCCTTGCATCCTTTATTCTCATGCAAGAAAAGGAAAAAATAATGCAAAAGCAAATCTTTTGTGCATCACTTGAATTTTTGCATCACCAATTGGTCACATCATTTAGATCATTACATCATGCATAACTTGTGTCTGCATCATTTTTACAACAAACCATGCACCTCCCCTCATCCATTTTAGCATTCATCTTGCATCTTGCACCCTCTTTGAAAGCCCAATATTTGATTGACACCCAAGTCCAATACTTGCTTTCTCATTTTATCGACTTTCTCTTTCGCATTTTACTCGCATTTACATTTTATATGATTTCACATTTATCAATTTTTGCAAGATCATTTTGTTGGGTTTTCAAGAGGAATAATTTTAATTTTCATGATTGAAAAATACTCTTGAGCGGAAAAACCCTCTTCCCAAGGATCATGTCATTGCCAAGAATCACAAAGTAGGTTATTGTGTTTACCTCTTGTAGCGTGCTTTCACAATTTTGATCACCAAAGGCACCAATCGTTGCTTCTCTACTCAGTCCACGCGAGATCCTAGGAGCTCTTGGGTGCTAGCCCTCTTGGGATGATGGTGGCTCCTTACTTCTGAATTAGGTCGACCGACTAATGAGCATCACCTTTCCTTGAATAGAAAAGGTCTCACCCACTTAGGTCACCACACACCCAATGAGCCAAGCCCACTTGGGTCCATTTAATTAAAACTCTTTTAATTAAATCATCCCTTAACTAATTAAATCTTATTTAATTAATTATTTCTATTAATTAAATTAAGCTCACCTTAATTTAATTAATTCCTTGCTCCATCATAGAATCTCTATGCGTGTCTAGACTGGCCATGATATTAAATATTATATTAATATTCAATATTCAATATAATATTAAACATCAAATATAATGATTGACATCTAGCAATGTGTAACTGCCACCCAGCCTATGGAAATATCAGTGATTCGATATTAACCTTAACGCAACCATAATCATTGTGAAGTTAATGTCCCTTCGTCCATATGTCTTGATTGAACACGAGGCATAAATGTGTCATCCTCGTTAAGTCCAATTATATGTTCCTCGATCTCCAAGTAGACGTGTAATCACGAAATGAGCCCAATATCCCATATTAGCCCATCTCGGCGTGGCCACGCATATTTTCACGCCCTACTCTATCGAGAGGCCCGAGACATTACTCCTGTTATGTAGGAGGGACGAATCCTGTCTACATCACTCACACCCCTCAACATGATTCATTGTAGGCCCAAGTACTACCTTTATGATCATCCTGTTACGGATGACTTTTGATAGCATTAAAACCTACAACTCCTCATGTAGGAATCGTAGTGACTTCAAGTCGAAGGACTACTTCACTATGGTCGCCATGAGGAGCGCTCATGACACTTACATAACTATTATGAAGCATCCTCATAGTGGGTCAATCCAGTATAAATATTACTCCTAATATTTATACTTGTGTGCTGACTTGATATCACATATCCATGACCCGTGAGATTTGGTCATCAGTCTACTCACACAATAGTCTCTATGTATTATAGTCATCCTAGTTAACAATAATACTTCGACTATGGATACTTTAAGAATAACATTCTATATGTTCAATGGGGTCTCACGATCAAGTCATACTTGATGTTCCATTAAACGAACTATCTATTCTAAGGACTTTATTATGCTATACATAATAAATGATGCCTATACATATATTAAATATATGATTAAAGTCATGATACAAACAATAATCTATATAAAATAGATTGGCCACTAGGGCTTACACCAACAATCTCCTACTAGCACTAGTGCCCATCGAGCATCAATTCAACACCCATCGAACTAGTGTGAGTGTCAAGCTACTATTGATCAAGAGACTCCTTTAGCGGATTGTTTTGTGTTATCATTCTGCACATCTTTACATCTCTTCTATTATCTATCGAATTAGATGGAAACAGCTAAGTATGGGTTCGGATCATTGGTGAGATCAAGTTTCTTGGCCTAGACGATTACTCCATCATCATCACGATGAGATCAATGGAGTTCGCATAATTAGGAACTACGCCAAGTTCAAACGAACTTCTTGATCCAAACAACTTTATAATCACATTAGAGGCGGCTACATACTTGGCCTCTGTAAGATAAATAGACATTGTCCCCGACCTGGAACTCTTCTAGCTCACAATGCCACCATATAGGTAAAACACAAATCCAGACTGCGACCTGGAATTACTTTTATTTGTTTGGAAGTAGCATCAATGTAACTACGTACAACGATCTCTTCCTTACCATCATCTGTCAAGAATATATCCTTAGTCTTTCTTAGGTACTCAAGGATATTATTGACTGTGGTCCAATGACCTTCACTGGGATCATATTGGTACATGTTTATCATGATCAAAGCATACAAGACATCTAGTCGAGTACATATCAATGCATACATGTACTTCGACCTTAGGCAAACTAACTTCAGTAATCTATCTCTATAGATCCTGATTCCTAACACTTAGGAAGTCTCGCCTAAGTCCTTCATCAAGAAACATTTCCCAACTATGCTTTTACGCTTCGCAGGGAAATCATTTCTGAGGAGCAGTATGTTATTCACATATAAGACTAGAAATCAATAATACTACCACTAACCATTGTGTATACACAAGCTCATTTTCATTCTTGATGAATCCCACTGTCCAACAGTCTCATCAAAAATGATGATTCTAGTTTCTAAAAGCTTGCTCAAATCCATAAATGGATCTTCAACAAGTAGAATCTTAATGGATTTAAGCATCATGATTGGGAGAAGGTCTCACCACAGTCTATACTATGGATTTGCATGAAACCTTTCACGACAAATCACGCCTTGAAGGTATTCACAATACCATCCATGTCAGTCTTCTATTAAAGACCCTCTTGCACCCTATGGGTTTTACCCATTGGGGTGACTCCATCAAGGTCCAACCTTATTGGTTCACATGGATTCCATCTTAGATTTTATGGCTCCAAGCCACCTCTTAGAATCTGGGCCAACTATGGCATCTAAGTAGGTCACAGGCTCATTTTGATCCATGAACAGCACATCACCTTTTTAAGTCAGGAGAAGTCCATGTCTCTCATATTGGTGATGTGACCTGTTAGATCTACATAGATCTTGTGTAACTCGAATCGGTGGCTCATCCATAACAGTTATGGAACCGATTCATGTTCCATTGTAGGCAAGAAAAGTTCTACATTTCTCCCACTGGTTCCTTTGGAGATGAACTCCTTTAAGGAAAACTCCAGTTTTCGCGACAAACTCTTTGTCCTTGGAGACATTGTAGAAACAGTATCCTTTAGTTTCCTAAGGATACTCCTCAAAGTACATTTATTCATTTTGGCTTCAAGTTTATCAAATAATCTTGATAAGCCAAATCTTCATAAATGTCACACTTGGCTTTTAAGCCCTTCCATATCTCATATCGAGCCCTTTTACTGCCTCAGATGGAATATAGTTAAGGGCGAGAAACAGTTGTATATAAAGCATACTCCAGAAAGAGTCATAAAGTTTTGACTGACACATCATTGATCAGACCATGTCTGACAAGGTACGATTCAGATAGTCATCAAACTTTTGGCTTTAGTATTTACCATCACGATCCAATCGTATGGTCTTAATACTTTTGCCAATGTGGTTTTGCACTTCATCCTTGGGCTCTTTGAACTCTTCAAAGATTCCCGATTTGTGTTTCATAAGATACACAAATCATTAGTTACTGTAGTCAACAGTAAACCCATTGAAGTTCGGAAACCTACCTTTTGCAAACTTGTTTAGTGGTCCATATACATCTCATGTATCACACCAAAAGATTACTAGTCCTTTCACCATGATTAGTGATTTAAGTCAGTCATCTTTTCAAATAAGCAAGAATTATAGACCTCAAACAATTCACAATCCAATGAGTCCGAGAATCCATCTTAATGGAACTTAGAGTTATATTTCTTACTTATTTGGCCTAAACATTAATGCCTAGGTATATAAAAATCAAATCACTTGATTTGACCTTATTCGCATTTATGATGGACAACTTGAGATCAACGACACGTGTACGTGTCTTCCAAGATCTCCAACATTGAAAACATCAGTTGAATAAATGGAACAACAATTGTCCTTTTATTACAACATAAAATCCTTTCTTGTCCACTCAAGAAATGGAAGTGATGTTTCCATCAACAGTTGGAACTTAATAACACTTATTTAGCTCCTAGACATTCCTTGTCTCCTATGACAAAGTACCCGAAGAAGAAGTCTAACTTCCTTTCTTCAACTTATACTCTTTCTAGTACACGTGGCATTTCTTCCAATTTTCCAGTCCAACTGTATTGGAAGCAAGTGCCCTCCTTAGCAACCTTTGTATATCATCTTCAAGGCAGAAATACTGAGCTTGAACTTGTTCTTACTCATGTCTACTCCTTGATAGCAGACTTTAGGCCTTTCCCTCCATGATTGTTAACATGGTTTATCCCTTCTGACTATAACTATCCATAAACTCTTGTAGGATTAAGTCAGTGGCCAACTCTTGGCCCACAAGAGATCCCAACTTTTCTAGGTTCTCAATGTACCCAATAGTATAAAGCACATGAGGACCCACTGGGTTACCCTCTAGCAGCTTGCAGCTGAAAAAGGATTAGGAAGCCTCAAACCTTTCATGACTTGCTTGCTCTTGGTAGAGCATCATGAGATGAATGATCATATCATATGCCTCCATGATTGCAAGCATGAAGTATCCTACATACAAGGTATCGACTTAATGCTTCTCATAAGCATCCTTTTCGATCCTAGTAGGAGTAGGTTGCTCAGGAATCTTTTGCTTGAGAACATACAACTTTTCTCGTACTTGAGGACTATCCTCAAATTCATGTACCGTTCCAGAAATTCATTTATGGATACATTTTCCTTCCAAAGGACAAATCGCAGTAATAACTAACAGTGTTTAATGCCATGGTGATATCAATTACAGAAATATACAGAATTTCAGTATCATGAACAAAACATATTTAATAGGACTTTATTAAATATGCTCCCACTATTTTACTCAAATCAATGACCCTCAGCATTGATTCGGAAAATCCCGTTGGAAGATTTTCTAGTGAGATCAAGATCCAAATTTCACTTCATCCTGAGTCAGCTTTGGCTGATCACCCAAAACTCGGTTATTTAGGTAGGAAAATCCTTTCCAATTGCATCCCCATGCAACTCTTGGATCAGTTGGGTGGATAACTCTTTATTCCAATTTATCATATTCCAATTGCATCCCCATGCAACTCTTGGATCAGTTGGGTGGATAACTCTAAGTCATTTCAATCCTATTGAACTTACTTAGTTAAGTCAAACCCAATGGTTGGCAGTTGGATATTTCACCTATCGCGTCTCACCAAGATAAAACAAGGTGTTCAGCTTTGGCATGACCCACACTCATTCGATCAAGGCCTTGACGAGTGCCACGCATCGGAAGGCATTTACGACTTAATATTTAAATTGAGGGAATTTTGTTAAGTGATCTCACCGGCTTTTGTAACACATACAAACGCGTCTCTCAAACATGCACAACATACAAGCATACATGCATACACTTCATATAAAACATGCATCCCATGCATCCAATCACATAAAGCATACATACATGTATCTCATACATTTAAAACTTATTAAACATACATCATATACGCATCATGCATCACATACATAAATCATGCAAGATGTGGTGGTACAGTTATGGCCTCCTAACGCCTAAGAATTAAATAAACTATTTTATTACAATCCTTTGACCCGCAAGTAAGCTTCGCAAGCTTCTCCCACCGGCATCCTCATATGGTGTTATCTCATCTTCAACTATTTGAAGAATAACATTTATTTAAATGAAATTACAAATAAATAAATAAAATGGCACAACACGCAGGTCGTATTTTAAAATTAAATAAATCACGACACGCAGGTCGTATTTACAAAAATAAATAATACCATAATCTAAGACCATAACCATACACCTAACATTTAAAATTATTTAACTATAAATAATAATAACCCTTTATTATTATTTATTATCTTTAAATAATTTTAAACATAAAATATTTGAATTATAAAAAATTGATTTTATTGTTACGGATGTCACGTACTTGATAATGATGTAAGTCAAAGAAAATCAAGATTCTCATATGACCAGCCATTTTGCAATTCACGTTTCCAATTTAAAGTGCAAATGAATGCAAAAACCAATCAATGCAAATAAACGGCATCTCACAATTGATTTGACCAATTCATAGTTTTCTAAAAACAAAAATAACGAAAACTTACACATTGCAATTAATCGGGCAAATCAAATGCTACGCAGACCATGAATTAAGTCTTAACGCTCAAAATGAAACGCAATAGCCACAACTAATTCGCAAAAAAAATGCTCACTGTTCCAAAATACTTTTTGAATCAAGATCCAAAAATAGGAAACCAAAATATATATTGTTAAATTGATACAAAATCACGTGGAGTGTATTTGGTATCTTTTCTTTAGCTTTGCATTTGATGCAAATATGGTAATTGTAGCAAATATCTTTTGAAAAACAATCAGATTGTCTTTTCAAAACAATTGTGACAAAGATCACGTATTGGGATCAGAATATTGATTCACAAAAATTCCTTTTCTTATTGAATTCAAGTGATCAGGTAAAGCATGTATCACATTCAAAGGTGCATCAATGAAAATTATTAAAATCATAATTATCTTTGAAACAATTTCATAAGCCATTAAAATTACTAACATCCCTTAATGATTCGGAATCATCCCCGTTTCGTGAAACAATATACAGCTTTTACAAACATGTAGGAAATCAAATCATAAAGTCGTAAATGCAAAAACATATATATCACATATATATCAAAAGAATAACATTTGGGGCTTACAAAGAAGACAACATGCCAACAAATTTTGAATCATATTCAAAAGTGATAAAGTAAACCATATTATCAACCAAGGCAAACAAACACATAGGATTCAAGGTAACTAAGACCAAGGCTCTGATACCACTGTTGGGTTTTCAAGAGGAATAATTTTAATTTTCATGATCGAAAAATCCTCTTGAGTGGAAAAACCCTCTTCCCAAGGATCATGTCATTGCCAAGAATCACAAAGTAGGTTATTGTGTTTACCTCTTGTAGCGTGCTTTCACAATTTTGATCACTAAAGGCACCAATCGTTGCCTCTCTACTCAGTCCACGCGAGATCCTAGGAGCTCTTGGGTGCTAGCCCTCTTGGGATGATGGTGGCTCCTTACTTCTGAATTAGGTCAACCAACTATTGAGCATCACCTTTCCTTGAATAGAAAAGGTCTCACCCACTTAGGTCACCACACACCCAATGAGCCAAGCCCACTTGGGTCCATTTAATTAAAACTCTCTTAATTAAATCATCCCTTAACTAATTAAATCTTATTTAATTAATTATTTCTATTAATTAAATTAAGCTCACCTTAATTTAATTAATTCCTTGCTCCATCATAGAATCTCTATGCGTGTGACCCCATAGGTTCCCACTAGACTGGCCATGATATTAAATATTATATTAATATTCAATATTCAATATAATATTAAACATCAAAGACAATGATTGACATCTAGTAATGTGTAACTGCCACCCAGCCTATGGAAATATCGGTGATTCGATATTAACTTTAACGCAACCATAATCATTGTGAAGTTAATGTCCCTTCGTCCATATGTCTTGATTGAACACGAGGCATAAATGTGTCATCCTCGTTAAGTCCAATTATATGTTCCTCGATCTCCAAGTAGACGTGTAATCACGAAATGAGCCCAATATCCCATATTGGCCCATCTCGGCGTGGCCACGCATATTTTCACGCCCTACTCTATCGAGAGGCCCGAGACATTACTCCTGTTATGTAGGAGGGACGAATCCTGTCTACATCACTCACACCCGTCACCATGATTCATTGTAGGCCCAAGTACTACCTTTATGATCATCCTGTTACGGATGACTTTTGATAGCATTAAAACCTACAACTCCTCATGTAGGAATCGTAGTGACTTCAAGTCGAAGGACTACTTCACTATGGTCACTATGAGGAGCGCTCATGACACTTACATAACTATTATGAAGCATTCTCATAGTGGGTCAATCCAGTATAAATATTACTCCTAATATTTATACTTGTGTGCTGACTTGATATCACATATCCATGACCCGTGAGATTTGGTCATCAGTCTACTCACACAATAGTCTCTATGTATTATAGTCATCCTAGTTAACAATAATACTTCGACTATGGATACTTTAAGAATAACATTCTATATGTTCAATGGGGTCTCACGATCAAGTCATACTTGATGTTCCATTAAACGAACTATCTATTCTAAGGACTTTATTATGCTATACATAATAAATGATGCCTATACATATATTAAATATATGATTAAAGTCATGATACAAACAATAATCTATATAAAATAGATTGTCCACTAGGGCTTACACCAACACATTTTATCTCCTTTTGCATTTTTCATGCTTTCACGTTTTACCAGCTTTCACATTTTACAAGTTCCACATTTACCTACTTTCACATTATCAAAATCATTTACAGTTTTCACATTTTGCCTGCTTTCACATTATCAAGATCATTTACTGCCTTTGCATTTTACCAACTTTCGCAAGATCAACTATCACTTTTGCATTTTACTTGCTTTTGCTTTCACATTTTACCTGTCTTCACATTTGCACTTTAACTGCTTCCGTATTTGCATTTTAACTGCTTTCGCATTTTACTAGTTTTTGCATTCACATTTTACCTTCTTTCATATTCTCATTTTACTAGTTTTTGCATTTGCATTTTACCTGCTTTCACATTATCTAGATCATTTACTACTTTCACATTTCACCCGTTTTACGATCAAAGCACCATTAACCTACCTGGCGATGATCATATTAATGTCTCCCATCAATCAAAGTACCATTAACCGATTCGACGATGTTCATCTTAATTTCCCATGCCGATCGAAACACTAGTAATCGATCTAGCGATGATCATTTTAGTTTCTCCTATCAATCAAAGCACCAATAATTGACCTGACGGTGGTTCCTCATTTCCTATTTCTTCATCACATGACATTCTCCGCATCAAGCATCATTTCACTACCATGAATTATTTCATTCATGCATCTTTAAGGAATGCAGAGAATTCATGTGCTCTAACTGTGGGAAGTCCAATACATGATCTTACATGTACACATAAGGAAATGGTGTATAGTTGGAACATTAGGCATATACTTGAGAAATTCAAATATAATTTTTCAAGAAAGCAGCCATAAAGATTATTAAAGAGAACAAAAGTGCATATGCTCACATATTGGAGATCTAACATTTTAGAGATCATTAGAAACTCTGATTTCGAGATGTCAATATCGTGGACATTGAATTACGAGATATGGCTGAAGTATTTATGTCACTTGATTGCATATAGTAAAAAGTATTAAAATATAACTCAATTTACATTATGACAGATAAGTCATTCACATCGTACTTCAACAACAATAATTTTTTTTACAAAGTCTATTGACATAAATTTCTTCGATGTTGAAGGAAAGTACTTAGGATAAATAAATTGCTATAGAACATGTATGGATGAATTTTATGCTAGCTGATACACTAACTAAAGGCTTGACACCGACGTGTTGCTCATATGGTTGTTATCACTAAGGTTTCCTTAGTTTAGCGGGAGTCTTCCTTTATGTTATATACTTTGATACAAACTTATTTTTGGATTTTTTTGCAAAAATAAAGATTATTTTTATGAGTTCATTATAAACTTGTTTGTGTCATATTGTGTGCAAAATTGATTTTCATTTAAGGACTTTGGTTTGCAAAATTAAATTTTGCAAAATTGATCTCATTAAAGAATAACGCTAGACCAATTGGAAATAGTTATGATTCAGATCACATTGTGTGTAATTTTTATGCTACTCATTCATATCGATCTATGTCATTAAGTGTATTGGTGTGGCGATCGTTGGGGTTTAGTCACAATTTATGGTAGTGACAAAAGATGTGGTGGTTCCATATTGGTACATGAGGTGGACGGACTGTAAGGAGAAAGTCTAACGATAAATATCATTCAGATGTGCATACTAAGAAATTCTGGTATAATTATTATTATATACAACCCAAGTGGGAGATTGTTAGAATTTTATATTCCGATAATTTAATGTGAGCTAATATCATTTAATAATTATATTAGCTATTTATCATAAAGGAGATATATTTAAGTGATCAAACTAATATGATATAAAGTAAGCTCATTAGACTCCTATTTTATTTGATATGGGCCACTACATGGGTAGATGTTGGTATTGACCCAATAGAGAATAATTGGTACCCTATTAGGTTAACAAATTAAATGTAGGCTATTGTCCCTACTGCACTGTATCACAAAAACACATTCTATTCTCCTCATCTGAAGAGAGACTAAGGTCCCATGTGGGAACTTTAGAGATACGGTTGAGGAAGAACCATAAAGTCATTGGTTACTATTGCGTAGTTATAAAGGTAAGTATACCTTATCGCAATTTTGTAATAAAACGGAACTGTTAAGTCTCGGTTGTTAAACCCATAGGAAATAGGCAATTACCAAACTACAGAAATTTCCAATTGTCTAAGCAGATCAATCAAGTTGTAGTGAGTGCAATACTACGTATAGAGAATAAAACTGAAGGAGAGTTTAGTAGAATAAAGCTTAAGGTCACGATTTCACTTATTCTTTCGGTTCCCCCAAGTCCTAGTCCTATCCAATTCCTTTGTTAAATCCTAATTATCAACCCCATGCTAATACTATTAGTCGGTTTGGTCATTCACGACTAATATTCTTTTCTCTAAATTAACCCCTTGTTTGGTCATTCAAAAAATTTAAATGTAAGGAAAAACATAAAGATTAAAAGAGTTGAAATTGATTGAAAGACTATAACTATTGTTTGGTCATTCACAGTTATTAGCCCCATGCATCCTATAGGTCTACTAACTAATTCACATACAATCGCAACCAATTAATTAACTATTAACATGTAAAGGGTGATCAAGTGTAACAATGGATTAGCGCAATAGGACAAAATTAATCGTAATATTAACATCAGAATTGAATAAAACCAATGCATGTAAGCTAAGACATAGCAATAAGGGTTCCTACTAGAACAAGATCTACCTAGGACCCTAGAAAATAATTTAGCTGCTCGTGTTTTCAACAAAAGCAATAAATGATTTAAGGTTCATAGTATAGAATAAGGAACACTGTGAGGAGAATCCTTGTTCTTCACTTCAAACCTCAGCTTTGACTCTTGAGCTCTTAACACTGGTCACAAAAACTCTTTGCCAGCGTAACAATCCTTAAAATGGAGCTCTGCACGTGTATTTATAGAGATAGGAATAATTAGGCTGTGAAACGCACATGCACGGTTGTGGTCAACACCGATGCACGATCATGCACATTTAATCACGGTCGTGCTCACTGGGCACAACTTGCCACACAGTGTAACTTCCTTCCCATTGCACGACTGCGCTCGTTGAGCACGACCTGACTCAAAGCAGTGAATTATTCTCATTGCATGATCGTGCTCACTGAGGACGCCTGTGCTGAGGTCATGGAGTATGATCTTGACGCGGTGAGGGTTGAGCACGATCGTGCTCATCTTTCTAAGGTTGTGCTCATCCCCTAAAGCTCCTAAAATGCTCTTTTTTCCTCCAAAAGCTCGTCTTTTCAATTATTTTCGCCGAATTCTCCTTTTCTGCACAAAAGAGAGCAAATTAGCTAA
Organism: Calophaca sinica; assembly: GCA_037113605.1. NCBI lineage: Eukaryota > Viridiplantae > Streptophyta > Magnoliopsida > Fabales > Fabaceae > Calophaca > Calophaca sinica. The sequence goes on along the minus strand of CM073732.1, from coordinate 110,166,593 downwards.
TATAAAAAATTGATTATGATATTAAAATAACCTAAAAATACCCCTAAAAATGCACGAATTTGGGTTTTATCACTTACCATGCTCGTTTCTCTTTGCTCATTGTTCGTTGTTTGTTCGTGATGACCCTTCAGTTTTCCGCTTCAGACGATTGCTTGATATGAATCCAGGTATTTATCCTATCAATTGTAATCCAACACAACACAGATCCTAACGGTCAAGAATGAGTTGTTTTTTTGTTGAGCATGCTTGTATGATTTAATAATGTCACCTTATGATTTCTGATTTAAATCAAAGTAAGCCTGTTATTGTTGATAAAAGATTTAATTCCATCAAGATGTATTTACAATTTACCCACCAACGAAGTCCTCACATTGGTAGCGGAATTCGAACTTATGTCAATGTGGGATATGAGTCATATCCTTACTAAATGTACCAACCTTAGTTGGTCATCTTATGTGTTTTCTCGAAGAATATTATTTTTGTTTTTATTTATTTATGGTTTTAAAAAATCAAGTATAACAAATTATTATTTAATTAATTATATTATTATTCTTATTTATTAAACTAATAAGAAAAACTATTACTTATATTTTTTTTAAGTTTATGTGTTATTACTTTAAATGATATTTTTTATGGTAAAACATAGACTTCATTAGTTAAACCAAATAACATTACACATAGAATGATTAGAAGCCAAAGAGAGATTCTCAAACCAGAAATTAGATCCTAACAACTTGTTCCACACACGGTCCATGACAATGGAGAATTGAGAAGCCACAGTCTTTACCTCTAACTAGTTACAATTCATTTCTTTGACCTTTGCAAGCTCGATTCGACTATAGGTGGTCTCGAGATTGTCCAAGTAAACCACTTGTCCAGAGGCCAAGTGATAGGTGGGGAGGATGCTGCGATTGGTGTCAGCCACATTTGGATCTTCACGCTCTATGTTATTCCAAAATGTCAATCTCTTACGGGACATTTAATCAAATAGCTGAAATGCATACTTAAAACAACCTACCCATAAAAATAACATGTACAACAGATAGTCATCATTAACACCAGCAACAAGACTACTAAAGTGAAAATTTCTACATCCATCCAGTGGCTTTGGTGGATGCTAGATTAGGACCAAACCTGAAGGTGGGGGAGCAGCAGAGGGTACCTTTAGAGATTTCCTTTTGTTCGTCAGTGGTGGTTTCGGTGGAAGTCGTTTCTCATGGCCTTAGAGATACGAGTGACAAGTTGGTGGAGTCGGGTTAAAATTTGGGACCGCGGTGGGAGGCTTGATTCGTGTGAGGAAACCATGTGGTTATTGGTGGAGGGAAGAGAATCCATGACGGATGTTAGTGGTGGCACGAGGGAGAGAGGCAATAACGGAATGGAGAGAAGAGAAAGGAGGAAACCCAAAAAAATGGGGGGAAAAACCTCCACTAGGGAAGGAAAATGCTTTCACGGCGCTGGAGAGTTAAAACCCTAACAGAGTATAAACGTTCGCAGGGAACTTTTTTCACAAGAACTAATTGACTACTTTAAATGATATTTAGTGTTTATTGAAGTGGAGGTTTCTAAACAAAACTAGAAAAGAGAATAAATTTTTGCTTTTGAATTAGAAAATTATGGAAGTTTCAAAATTAAATAAAAAAATAGCATGTTAAATTTTATAATAATTTATTATTTTATTCCTTTTTTATTTTAGAAATTACTAAGTTTTATAATAGTTTTTACTAATTTTTTTTTTGAGATTAATAGTCTTCACTATTTACTTAAACATACCCTTTAGAAGAGAATACTTTGCTAAAGTAAAGTAACTGAAGTTAATAGACCAAAATGTCCTAAGCCAATTGATTACCATAATTAATACTACTCCGTTCCTATTATTATAAGAAGAAGATTTTTTGTGTATTTTTTATCCTAATTATAAGAAGAAGAAAAACTCATTTCAAACTACATTAATTGTTATAGTTTCTTTTATACACCTATTTAACGCGAGATATATGTTTACTAGAAACTCTCATAGGGAGTACAAAACATTTAATGCTAGGAGTAGTATTTGGATAAGAATTCAATTTTGTAACATTAAATAGTCTTTATTGGTCTTGGTAATTTTTGTTTTTTCTTCTTATATTAGGAGCAGAGATAGTAATTAATTACCATAATTAATGACGTATAATTAAATACTACTTTGGTCCTAATTATAAAAAAAAATTACAAAAAAAAAGATTAAGGAGACATATTTAATGTTATAAAGTTGAACTTTCTTTCTAAATATATCCCTAATTATGTGCATAAAAAATATACACGTCTATTAAATATACAAATCTATTAAAATAAGGATATAAAAAATATTTTAACAATTAATATATCTAAAAATAAGTCTTTTTTGTTAAATTAAGGCAAAAAAATTTCTACTTTTTTTTTTTATAATTAGTAACAGATGCGGTATTTAATTTATCGGTCATACTTTGAGAGTATTATTTTTTGATTTTTGATGAGCACCAGCTGTGTCTGTATTGCCATTGCAGTCATTATCCATTCTCCATCTGTTTCTGAATCTTCCCTTTCTTTTGAACTAGGTGTCTTTGCCTGTGGGTAGTAACGTCAGCGAGTCTTTATCAAAACATACACAAATCAGAAAGAGCATGGGAAGAATCTTCGTGGTGGAACTGGAGGGCAGGTCTTATAGATGCAAGTTCTGCAGAACTCACTTGGCCCTTGCAGATGATCTCATCTCTCGGGTACCCTAGGCCTATCCCTTTTCTTTTATTTTTTCAGCTAATAATTAATTTTTTATTTTTGTAAATTGTTATTTGTGAAGTATCCTTGAATGAAGCATAAGAAACAGCACATTATACATGCATTTTCATACGTTCGAACATATAATTTTGAGCTTTGATATTTTCTAGGGTTAAAGGATCTGATTGAGTAAGCTTATTGTTAATATGACAATCCTCTGTGAGGTTTAGCAGTGGTTTGGTTTGCTAGTTAAATTAGAAAGCTGATGCAATTTTGAAACCAGTCAATGGCAATAAAAATTAACTGCTTCTTGATTTATTTAGGGTTTATTGGGAATTTTTCTGTCCTTAAGACAATTGCCATTGTATATGCCTTAGTATCTTTCTTACTTTGCCTTGCCTGCAAATTATGTACTCTTTCCAGAACTCAGGTCTTCTAGTAACTTAACCATATTTTTGGATCTGAGTTAGCTATAGCTGCTGTCTTCTCATGAGCATTCCCTTTTACATTCCCTGTGTCCACAGTAGAATGAAAAAGAATGTCAAACTTGTACTGGCTAGTCTGATAAAAAGAAAGGCTTATAAATAAATCCAGCATTTATAACAATAACCAATAGATTGAGACATTGAGTGGGGATAGCCTAGTCACTCATGTATTTTTACTGTAAAAGGATTTCTAATTGCTATATTGAAAATAAATCTAAATGGAAATTACTGACGGTTGGCTGCAAGAGTCCTTGATATCCTTCATTTCAATCCTTTTGCTTTATTTCAGTCCAATTCAGGGATAAATTGCCCATCAAAATTTCTAATGAGAAAATAATTGGACAGTGATGATGCATGGGTTGATCTTAATGCTGTATTTTATTTTGTAAAACAACACCAAGGGTGCCTAATCTCGTCATGATGCGTTTAGGAATTCCATGATAAGCATAATTTACCCTGTATCCGCCTTATTCTGTGGTGGCGTCTTTCCATGATAAGCATAATTCCGTATGTTAAAAGTTAACTATTTTAATAAAATAAACATATGGCCGACATATAAAATGTGTGTTTGTTTTTTTTTTGGGGGGGGGAATAAAAAGCTAAATTTATTACTTCCAATGGTATGCAAGTTTTCAATTGCTCTGCTGGATTGTTGAAACATCCTAATCTTTGATTACCCTTCTTTCAGTTGTTTCATTGCCGGAGGGGGAAAGCATATCTATTCAATAATGCGTGAGTACATTTCAGTTCTTATTGGATTATCCATTAGTTACAAAGAAATTAAATTTCATGATAGTGTTGTACAGAAACATAACAAGCTCGTGGCTCATATTATTTAATATATTCATATTGCTGGCTGAAAATTGCATTTAGCATGATTTGATATTACAAACAATCTGGAAAATATGGTAGTCATGTTCAGCAACACTCAAAACCTCTATGAAAGCTGTATCCTGTGATGCCAATGAGCACTGAATCTCTCTCTCGCTCTCTCTCTCTCTCAAATTCCTTCACCACTGTTTCAAAACGTTAGAGACATTTATGTGGAATGCATTTGTATCTTTAAAGAGCAATTTAAGACCGATGATTTTCAACATATTGCACTGTGTATTAGTTTCAATTTAAAATGCTAACATATACAGATTGGAACTGCTGTTATTAATTTTTATATGTTCTATTTGCATATAGTCTGGTGTCATGGAATAAATATTATTTATGTTTAGAAAGAATTCCACCGGAGAAAATGACTAGTGACATATAGACATTTTAACAGCAAAAAATGTTTTAAGGCGTCGATAGCCTTCCTATTCTTCTCAAATGTGTTCAAAACGTGTAAAGTTTAGGTGCCTGGGACAGTTGATCCATGGGAGCAATTTTCATGGTTTGAAATTCTAATGTGTTGTGCTCTGATTGAAAAAGTATCTACATTTTTTAATGCATTCCACAAGCTTCGAAGTCCATGTCACCGGCTTCTATTGATAGAAGTTTGGTATGCTAGTAATAATGTACATTATTATCCCTGCTTTTAAGCAGCAGGTCATCTAAGGCATTTGCCATGCATTTAGAACTAGAACTCCAGTTCCCTCATCTGCATTCAAGAGTCTCTTTCCTATTGGAGTATGAGTGCATCCTTGTATGGCCGAGAAACAAACATTGTCCTGAAGTTTACGTCATATCCGGCTATATAACTAAGTTAATCGTGATCTAAAATAATTGTCAATGGCATTGTTTTACCCTAAGAGTCTAATAAAGTTTGATCTTTTTCCTGCTTTAGTGGTTGTTGCTTCTTCTTCCTTCAGGTCTGAATTGACAGACAGTTCATTAAGCACAAAAAAAAAATGATAATTCAGCAATTGCCCCCCTTTAACTTTGGCCCTAATAAATCTCCCCCTTTTCTTTCTGACAGCACTGCTTTCTGTTCAACTTCCTTTTTTTGCAGACCCTGATTTTAGATTTGTTTGACTGCCTAAGGAATTGGGTTCATGAGTTTACAATGACCACACTGCAGAACTAGCATAACCTTTCTGTATTATCGGCACAAAGTTTGACGCATGCTTTGAGTTCACCCAAATAACCTATGAGTTGGTTTGAACTTGCAGCTTTTCTAAAGAATAATAGCAGACATGGTTCAGTGTTATACAGTGCTGCATCTAGTCATGGCTTGAAATATTGCATATGTATAAATTTTATTACAAAATTGTATAATTCATAGGTTTATGCCTTAGTATATAAGCCTGCAATGTATCTAGCGAAGTGAAGCCAGTAACTTTTATATGCACGCTGTTCAAAACAGGTATGTTTTTACATTGTGACAGCTAACCTATGCATTCCTTTGTTTTTAAATCATTAATTGTTTCTTTCCCATTTAAAATTTTCTTGCAATTAGCATGTAGAGTTAAGAAACAGGCATGTTAAGACAAAATTACTAAATTATGTGTTTACACCAAGTTTTAGTTTAGGTTTTATCCAGCCATATTGCTTCTTTTATGAATGCAGAGAAGCCATGAACTTCCTTTTACATTAGCTTTCACCCCCCAAATTTTGACCTTTTTTAGTTTCTCTTCAAGCAACATAAATGTGTACTATCGGAGTTTCCGCATGTTGATTTGAGCGTCTAGTGAAAGTGACTTGTCTAAAAGGAAACCAAAGTTGGTTTGAAATGAATTCTTTTTGTGTATTAAAACTTGTAACATGATATCTATGTGCTAATGACTTTGCATCCAAAAAAATAGAAAGACACAAATCATCAACACCTCAGTATCTAACCCTCTTCTGTAGAAAGTCATGGTTTTTAGATCTCGTTTATAAACCTACTTGTTTGCACATGAAGTCAGCAAATAGATAGGGGGTTTTTTTCCCGTCATTAATTATTAGTTTATAGTATCACTAGACCTGAATGTTCTATACTCTTTCGGGTGTGCTCATGTTTTGGGTCTGTGATCCAGTGTGAACACCACAATTGGAGCACTAGAAGAAAGGATGATGCTTTCAGGATTGCATACTGTGGCAGATATCTTTTGCTGTTGCTGTGGTCAAATAGTTGGCTGGAAATATGTAAATCCTCCTCATTTACTCCGTATAAAGTTCATGTAACGCTGTTGCAGATGAAATCTCTTAGAATGTCTATGCTGGATGAGTAGTCCGGAATTATTTATTTATTCTGTATCAACTCTCATTCTTTAGTTCAAGTTAATTAGCTGCCAGCTTGCTGTACAACTTTTGATGCTTTTATAATTTACTGTTCCTTCTCAGGAATCTGCACATGAGAAGAGTCAGAAATATAAGGAAGGGAAGTTTGTTCTTGAAAGGTATTATTTTCATTTATGCAGTCAGTCACCTATATTAGTTAAGACAATTTAGTTGAACTTTCTCCTTTGTAGTGTTTATACTTATTGTGCATATCCTGCATATGTCAATACAACAGAGGAAGGATTGTTGATGACGTTGATTTCTCAACTGAATTCTATATTGATAGTCGTGCCAGCATGAGCGATGGTGAAGATGCTTAGCATCTTAAAACCTAATGGAGTTGTTGGATCAGGGGAAAGGATATTGTACTGCTTCTGTATATGAACAACAGAATAACGGTAACCCGTGAAAATGTTCAGAATCAAGAAAGTTTTCTTCTAGTTTTTTATTTTATTTATATGAAAAGGAGAGGTCTCAATGGTGTGTAGACTGTGGAAGGAAAGAGATGAAACAGTTGTTTCAGATTTTTCGCTATATCTTTAGAAAGAACTTCTTGTTTACTTGTTGGTGCCTATATATGACCTGTTCGAAGCTTGGGGCAGCAAGCGTGTTTGGACTTTTAGAATGTCCACAGATTGATGGAAATCATTTATTTTTGGGTTAAATATGTTTTTAGTACATATTAGTAAGGAAGTATTTGTCTTTAGTCCCGCGTTTTTAAAACATCCCATTTTAGCCCCGTGTTTCTTGAAATATACCACTTGTAGTCTGTATTGCTAACTTCGTTAATTGTTGTCTACCACGTGTTCCACTAAACCCACATAGCACTTGTAGTGGCTCCATTCCAAAACCCCTCTCTCCCGCCCTTCCCCTTCCTCTTTCTCGTTGCCACCCCATACCCCTCCCCCTCACCCTTCTATCCCTAACTCATGGCTGTCCTTCACCTCTTTTTCCATTCTCCCTTCTTCACTCAAAAACCTTGCACTCTTTTCTTTTCATAGCCCCCACTCTCTCTCACCTAGTCTACGTCGCTACCCAGTCCCTCACTGCCAATTACCTCCATCGTCACACCCAGAAAATGATCGCCACCATCATCAGAGAACTCACCTATTTACTGCAAATCTGTAATAGTGAGCAATCCTAGCCAACTCGTCATCCATCGCAAATCGCCACATATAGCAGCCTGACGCTCCTCAAGCCACTGTAGGCTCCCAACCAGTACCACTATGGATCTCTGCCATCCTCTGCTTTGGCATCACCTCCACATGAACATTCCTTTTTGCTTCTGTGAGCTTTGATTCCCTTTCTCTGCCTCTTGGGCATATGTGAAAAGGAGGAAAATGTATGGATCGAGTTTAACACTATTTGTTTACTAAGATTTGAATCTGGTGGGTTGTGTGGGAAATAGAGGTGTAGATAAATTTTGTGAAAAAATGGAGAATGGTGAAGGTTTAGATTATAGGATGAGTGAGATACTTGTTTAGAGGTTGTGGATGCAACAACTATTATGATGGTTCCAACTTGGCTATGGTGGAGTTGGTGAGGGAGGTGGTTTTGATTTTTGGAGATGGTAATGTGTTGTGTGGTGGGAGAAGGTTAGGTAAACAAGGTTTCTGAATGGAGGATTGATAGGTTGTGGTTTGATTGTTAAAAGGGTTGAAGAGGGTGGTGGCGGCGTGGAAAGGGCAGCTGGGATGGGGAAGGCTAAGGGGGAGAGAGGGGAAGAGGGCCACCTCAGGTACCCTATGGATTTAGTGGAACACGTGGCATGTAGTTAACTTAATGGAGTTAGCAATAGGGACTACAAGTGGTACATTTCAGGAAATAAGTGACCAAAAGAAGACGTTTTGAAAATGAGGGACTGAAAGGGAACAATTTCCTATTTATAGGAACTAAAAATATATTTAACTCTATTTTGTTTAGTTTATGCGCACCCTTGGAGTTTCGTTATATAATGGAATGAGTCATGCAACCATGTTTGTCCCCTAAAACTTAAATTTTCAAGACCAGATTGTTCTTGCATGGTTAACTGTAGTACTGTACCACTTGTGCTTGTTATACCCTAACAATCTTATATTAGGCTGGTGTTATTATTGGTAGAAATGGTGGCAATGAGTTTCGAAGCTATGATTTCATATATACTTGAGGCTGAAGTCTCTCACCACCAGTCTTGAGTTATAGAACAGTGAGCATTACATTATTCATTTGCAAGTTGAAAATATCCCTTTTTTTAATAAATAGATAAGGGAAAAGTGGACATTATGATTTTTTTGTATGACCAAAATGTTTTGCATCCTTTCCATTAAGGCAAAACATGATGGGCCTGTTGGGGAGATTCATCAAATGTGATTTTAATGTAAAAAGCGGCAAACATTTATAGTTACTTTATATCCCAAGGTACACTTGTAGTTTTTCAAATGAGAAGCAAATATACATTAAGGGCATGTTTGGATAAAAGTTATGTTTAATTCAACTTTATTTTGCAAAGAAGCGTTCGATTAAAAATGGGTTTACTGTAACATAATTTATGTTTTGATACTTTTTTCGTAAACGTGCGTTTGACAAAATGAAAATTGTTTGGATAACGTATTTTTGAATGTGTAATTACCGAAAAGGGTATGAATTTTATAATGTACTACCTCTGTTTTTTTTTTAAATGTTGTTTAAAGTTATTTTGCACAAATCAAGAAAATTAATAAATTTTGTTGTTTTTAATGAAATTATTAGTTTTTTTCCTGTAATACTCTTGACTATATATTATCGCATTATACTTATTTCTTTCTCTATAATAAATAATTAAAGGTATAATTGGAAAAAAAATAATTAGTGTAACCTTAAACTTTGAGAATGATAGATAAATAGTAACAAAAATTCTCTAAAAAATGGACAAGTAAAATAAACGGAGGGAGTAGTATTAATATTTGTTATTTTATTTCATTATTTTATATATATAATAACTTTTGATACGCAAATATCAAATCTAATACACAAATAAGCTTTCTTTTGTCTTTTTCTACTTTTTCTGAAACTAGTTTTTACTTTTTATAGATTAGGAGATGGCTGGAGCCCACACTAATCTTGCAAGCATCAAGCCTTCTTCCTCGGGCTATTTTACTTTTTCTGCACAATGGTTTAGTGCAGGATGCAGGGGTTGTGGCCCAACGAGATTTTTCAAAGTGATAACTTTGGTTCCATGGTGCAGGGTAAAATAGTCATGACAGTTATTGATATCTCCGCCAGAAAACGCAAGTATCAAAAGGGTTGCTTCTGTCTCAACTGAGGTTTAAGCCAAAATTACGTTTTCTAACAGACACAAACGACATTCCAAACAATACGGAAAATGCGTGCACTGGTGACCAATGTATGTTTGGGAGAGTCAAACGACAATCCAAACACACTACACACACTTAAACTATCATAACAATTCAATATGTATATGAAAGGATGGGGTAAACAAATTAACATCTGAAAGTCAATCATATTTTCTGTCAAAAAAAGTCAATCATATTTATTTAAATCAAGGATATGTTGCATAGAGTAATAAAATATAAAGAAAATAGACAAAAATGTGCAATAACACTATAAATCAAAAGTAATATATTAAAGTACAAAATTTATAATAACACTCTGTGAGATAAAAGCAAGAACTTATGGTATAGTCAATCTGTGTTATACTCTAGTTGTTTTGGACCACAATCATTTTATAAATTAAATTCAAAAATCAAAGTATCATGGCTTACATCATAAACTATTCACACAATATATCATATTGAAAAAGAATATAACTAATAACAATATACATGTGGTAATTTTTAGTGATTAGAGAAAGAAACACGCCTAACTCTTATGTTCGTTGAGGGAAGAATTAGAGGGGTGCAAGTACACTGGACTACCCGAGTTTTCATACTTAAAAAGTTAGTGTAGATGGGTCATTTAGACGAAAGTTTAGCGACTTGTGGTGGTCAAGGACGGAGCTTAGTGGTGATATAGGGGAGCTGTAGCTCCCCCAAATATTTTGCATTTCTTTCATATATATATATGTATATATATATATACACACATATCGCGCCACTAGTATTTACGAAGCTTAGTATGGCGCAGTTGTAAATCAATTATTCGGCACCCCCAGGACCTGGGATCGAGTCTACAGAAGGTAGTTTTATCATCTTCCATGTCGAATATATTCTTTTTCGCAAAAATGACCAAAATTAGTGAGTTACGTGAGATTCAAACCACGTACATGAGGTTAAAACTTCGCATGCCAAGCCACTGCACCATCGACAATTGACACAATATTTGTGAAATAATAATATATATAGTTAATTAATATTTGGCTCCCTCACATATTTATGTTAAGCTCCGCCATTGGTGGTGGTGTTGAAAAAAACCTTGAAGGAGCTATGTTACCTGATTTTTCTGCAACATGGGGGTTTGCAACTTGTCATTTTCTTGGAAGTGAAGCTTGCTCGCAGGCTCAATCTATTGTTAGTTACCTTTGAAAATGACTCGAAAATTGTTGCAAACATGATAAAGATGAGGATATCTTCAAGGAGGCGTTTGTTTCGGGGATTCAAAATTTATTCTCAAGAATAACTTTTATAGGAATATATGATTTGAATTTTATCCAAGGTATTTATTAAAAAAAGTGCGTAGTTAGCGTTTAAAATTCCTAGGAATATTTTATTTTGAATTCCCAAGTTTACGATATATATTTCGAGAATAGATGTACAATTTTTAAAATAACCCTGCGGCTAACTTGTTTCTTTTGAAAATTAAACATAACAGGGGCAGGGATTGGTTTTCATATCAGAATGTGGATTCCTATTCCCGGGAATAAAAGTTTTCCACCTCTTTCTCGTGGGAATAAATATGGGGTGAACATGGGTAGAATAGTTTCCTATGAATAATTTGTTCTCATACATATTATTTTAGGACAAAACTTAGGTGTTGTGCTTTAGGTATGGTTCTTACTGCTCCACTCACAAAAAAATAGTTACTTATGTAAAAAGATGTAATGTGACAGTTTTAAAATACACTACAGTTTTTTGTATATTTTAAGAAGGAACAGTAAGAGCATGACATATAAAACTGTTTCTAAGTTTTATCCATTATTTTATTCCCCTCCTCTAAACATGTTTATTCCCATTCTTACATTTCGGGAAATTATTTTTGAATCCGCGAAACAAAAACGCTCCAAATGCTTTCTTTAAGCCTTTACTTCAGGGGATTTTAAGTCTATTGGACCTTAATGATTGGACTACGGAGTTTTTTTTTTCCTCTAAGCAAATAGAGCAATTAATTACATGGCCATTATCCTGTCAAAAAAAAAATTAGATGGCCAATATGGGCCATCAAGATTCTCTTGTGTATACTAGGCCCATATTACCCACACCGCCACCTATTTCTCACACCCCCATTCCAACAAATTGACAAAAATACCCCTTTGTTTTTCAACTCCTACCCCACTTTCATATTCTTGTCCCTAATTTTCCAAAAAAACAAAGAAAGTCCCGCAAATTCCAATTTACGGTAATGGTAAATAGATAAGTACCGTAAATACAAATTTACGGTATAAAATTTTGTACCATAAATTCGTATTTACGGTATACAATTTTGTACCATAAATTTTCTACTTTCAGTACATATTGAAATTGTATTACGTACCGCAAATAACGAATTTACGGTATAAACAACTTATACCGTAAATTTCTTATTTACGGTACTTTAGTTAATTTCAATGCGTACCGTAAATAAGAAATTTATGGTATAAACAATTTATACCGTAAATTCCTTATTTACGGTATGTTTTGAAATTAACTAACGTACCGTAATTTTCTTTCACATTTTTTTCCATGTAATAATCTTTAATATTTTATTTGTATATGTTTTATTAATGATTTTTTGTTTGTTTGTTTTATTTTAGTTTTATTGGAAATGAATGATTTTAATGCCTTCAATTCTAATGAAGCTGACAAGCCTACCAACGTTTCCTAACCTGTCGATTATAGTGACGCATTCACTACTACGTAGGTAATTTAATTTTTGTTTGATATTGTGAATATATCGTATTTTTATCATCAAAACATTAAGTTTTATTTTTATTTTTTTGCAGATATTTCTACACAAGATGATCTTTTGTATTGGGTTCGAGAGGTTGGGAAGCAAAACAATATTGTTGTTGTCATTGCAAAATCAAAGACAGAAACGGGACAAAGAGAAAGAAAAACAAAAATTATTCTGGGTTGTGAAAGGAGTGGAAAGTATAGACCAGCCAAGGATGCAAGTTCTTCAACTGCATCTCATAAGTGTGAGTATCCGTTTGCGCTTAAAGAAAGACCTTTGTCAACAAGTGAAGGCTGGATACTTAGGGTCCTTTGTGAAATTCACAACCATCGGATACCTAAAAGCATGACGGGTCATTCATTTGTTGGTCGCTTAAGCCAAAACGAGAAAGAAATTGTTTATGATATGACAAAGAACAATGTAAAGACGGGAAGCATTTTACTGACATTGAAACAGCGCAATAAGGGCAATCACACTACCATCAGTCAAGTATATAATGAGCGGTATAAGTTTCGATCAACTCATAAAGGTCCAAGAACTGAAATGCAACATTTGTTGAACTTAATACAACGTGATTGATATGTGTTCTGGTATAGAAGACATCAAGATTCCGACGTTGTGAGAGATATTTTTGCAGTGTTATAAAACTCGGACCAGTCATCGACTCGGTCAGGGTACTGGGTCAATGGATTAATAGTAGGACCGTTTGGTTATTAATTGAACCGCATGACTCAGTCTCTATTAAAAAAATTAAAAAATTATAACAAGTAAAAATTATACTTTTAAAAAAATATAAAAATATGTACCATACCTTAGTGTTATATTGTCTTTTAATGATATATATGCCATCTGTTTAGAGTCTCTAGACTTTCACAGCAACATTGAAATTGATGAAACTTTTTAATTCAAAGAAAATGATGAAATTATGCACGTCATTTTCACATTCAGATATCACAACTTCCTCCACCAAATACAAACTTACTATCACGGACATTGAAAAATTGTCAAGTCTCCCCTTTGTCAAAGCAAGCCTTTTAAACTTTCACCCTGCCCCAACAAAACATACACACTGCCCCACTTGGTAATTGATGCTTATTACACTTTTCAATGCGAACCATTGAGATTCATCCTTCATACCACTTTTTAAGATTTGAATTTAAGAATATATTTGATTTATGATATTCTAAGTCTGAGTATATAATAACAGTAAGTAAATGTACTGAGATATTGAATTGGAATTAAGAAAAATAATGTTATTATAAACATATCATACGAATACAAAAAAATTACTTTTTTTAGTTCTTGTGTATTACTATGGAATGTTATTATGAAAATCAACAAATTCTTTTGTATTACTATAAAAATCAACGAAATGTACAATGAAATTCGAAGATGAAAAAATCCAATATTTTTGACTTGTGAGAATAATCCGAAATTTTTATTTAGAAATTTTCTATACCTTGATTATAAAATTATAAAAAACTATTGATCCTGTCAAAAAAAAAAGCAAATTATTGATAAACAAATATTAAAATAAGACAAACATAATACTTCTAATTAAGGTAAAACAAACACAATACACCTGTGAATCGCATATGTTCCATTAGTAATTGTCGAAACATCCTGACAATTTTTTTGAAAGATCCATTTCAATCTTCATCTCAATTTTTTATCCAAATAAGTATTAAAAAAATAAAAATCAATTTGCTGCAGTTAATCTACGCAATGTAGGTGGCATAAGATGCAGCATCAACAAGCCATGCCATAAGGGGTTGTGGCCAATAACAAATATGTCTTGAACTCCCTCAATATTCAATACGTTGAGTTCATTTTTTCCAATCATTGATACCAATTTAATTAACAACAAATAACTATAGTCTGTGTTCTTATTTACAATTACAATTTATAATGGGAACAAAATAGAATTTGCCAACTTTGTTTTTGCACCGAGAAAGAATGCATCAAATTTCATCCATTTTTGGTAACTTTGCATTATGACTATTTCTTTCCTTTTAAAAACATGGCTAAAAATTGTACACTCAGTAGCTTTTGGTTATGCTCAAAGGATCAAAATCGTAGGCATCACCAGCTTTTTTTTTGGGTACATAGGGAGGCCCAAGGCCTAACACACACACAGAGGAAAAGGGGAGGTCACTGCGGGATCGAACCCGCGACACACAGCATGTCCCTCCAGCGCTTAACCACTGCGCTGCTACAACGGGACAGGCATCACCAGCTTTGACAAATCGGCCCTTTACGCGCCTTTGGCCATCAGTCATTGCCTTATAAGAGGCATACCTTACTCTTTTGTCAAACCTAGAAGTTTTGATGTTTTGAAATAAGACAAATCCAGTAATTAGGAAAGAGTTATCTAGCTTGGTAGCAAAGATGGTAACACACTAATCACAGGTTGAGACCAAATCACCAGAACCAAATTCCACAATATTATGTTGCAAAAAAAATCCACAATATTAATAATATATGCTACAACAATAAATCAATACCATAGTATCGAGACAAAATCTTCAATTCAGCTGCTAAAAAATGAATTCATCATTCCCCTATCCTACCCACCACTGTTTCTTCCTTTGTGTCGTCCATCCTAGTATCGAGACTTTGCTCCGAAAATGAACCCCTCACCCTATCTTTTTCTCCCTTTTCATCTTATGAATCAAAGCTGGTAAGCAAAACTAAACTTCACAAAAAGGAATGTCATTTGTTGAATAAGTTTCTCCACACAAAAGGGAATGTCTTTTTTCTCCCTAATATCCCACCCTTGTTGACCAGATTTTAAGAAATAAGTAACTGAATTAGCGTCTTAAATTTGCCAACCATTGTGCCAATTTGCTGTTGTCCTGAACAACATTTGTGACTTCCATTCACACCCATTCTTCTTGAAAATTTCCTTAGACTGCAAAGGAAAGAGAAACCAACCATAAATTCCCTGTAACTTGTCAATCGAAGAGCTTCACTTGTTACCTCTTGATAATTGACAATCTCCAAGTTTCCTTAAAAAAGAACCAAACAACCCTGCATTGCATCTTTGGCTATATCTACAACTTACACTGCCGATCTCCAAGTGATGGACTAATTATTGATAGAGCAGCAATGGATGCAATAAATTTGTACACGCACAGAAAGTATTTTTATATAAGTAAAATTACAAATTTAGAATATGACTAAACACCTGATCAATATAAACCAATACCATAGTCCATGAAGAAGCTAACCCCTGTTTTGTTCTCTGTTGATGTTGGGAAAAACTGTATAAGTGAGATAAAATAAATTTCCACGAACCTCAGGATAATTTTCCAAACCAAATAGATGAAAATAACGCTAAAGATTTTAGCGTAGAAAACCCTCCAAAGTGAAGGTAAAAACCACGGGACCCGTAAACCGCTTAAACTTCCACTATAACAATAATGGGATTACAAACTTCACCCTTAGGTGATCTCTCAAAATTAATACAATAAGATTGTACTCTCAATTTGTGGATAAAACTCTCACAAATTGGCTCTCTCTAATTTTTCTCTCACTCTTTCTCTTAAGCAAGACTTCTCTCTCTAACTAATGCTTGTTGCACTTAGTTGTGAATGGGATGATTTTTGCTCTACCATCCACTCCCTATTTATAGAAGAAATGAATGGTGTGAACACTTGCAAATTGTGTCAATCTTAGATGGCCACCAACCATTTGACTCACCAACCATTTGACTCACCAATTTGCTTTCATATTGGCTGGATGCCAACAAATCTCCCTCCACCAACGGGAAATATCCTCGTATCAATATGGGGTTGATATTAAGCCTGCAACTTCTTTGTAGACTTCTAGCTTGTCCTTTGGTAGAGCTTTGGTCATCATATCGGCCAGATTGTCGTTGGTGTGGATCTTCTCACCTTTCAGTACCTTTCTTTCTAACACATCACGGATCCAGTGATATCTTACGTCGATGTGTTTCGACCTTGAATGAAATGTCGAATTCTTGCTGAGATGTATTGCGCTTTGACTGTCGCAATAGAGAACATAATTTTCCTGGTTTTGTCCCAACTCTTGTAGGAGCTTCTTCATCCACAGGATCTCCTTGCAACCTTCAGTGATTGCAATGTATTCCGCTTCTGTGGTGCTTAAAGCAATACAATTTTGTAATCGTGATTGCCATGAGACAGCTCCCCCTGCAAATGTTATCAGATACCCAGAAATAGACTTTCTGGTATCCACGTCTCCAGCCATATCTGAATCTGTATATCCTTCTAATACAGGTTTTCCATTACCAAAACACAAACAATGACTAGATGTACCTCTGAGATATCTGAGTATCCATTTGACTGCTGTCCAGTGCTCTTTTCCAGGTTTTGATAAAAATCGACTCACAACACCAACTGCATGTGCAATGTCTGGTCTAGTGCATACCATAGCGTACATCAGACTGCCAACCGCCGATGCATATGGCACTTTGTTCATTTCTATTCTCTCCTCCTTGCTTGAAGGACACCGCTCACTTTGAGCTTGAAGTGACTAGCCGGTGGAGAACTAATGATTTTGCTTTGTCCATGTTGAATCTTTCAAGAACCTTTTCCACGTGCTGGATTCTTGAGATAGCCAAATTTTGTGATTCTTCCTGTCACGGGTAATTGTCATGCCAAGAATCTGTTTAGCGGGTCCTAAGTCCTTCATTGCAAAGGACTTGCTCAACTCTTTCTTCAACCTGCTAATCTTGTCGTTGTCTCGGCCAATAATCAACATGTCATCAACATAAAGCAAAAGAATGATGAAGTCTCCATCAGAGAATTTCTTAATGAAGACGCAGTGGTCTGCCGCTGTTCGATTGTACTCATTTTTCTCCATGAATGAGTCGAACTTTTATACCATGTCTCGGTGCAGCTTGCACCATACAAACTTTTTCTTGATCTGACCAATTTCTCTTTCCCTTGACTTGGAAACCTTCAGCCGCTGCATGTATATTTCCTCATCAAGATCACCATGTAAGAAGCGGTTTTACATCAAGTTGTTCAATCTCCAGGTTGAGACTTGCAGCCAAGCCAAGAACAACTCTGATCGATGACATCTTCACCACTGGTGAGAATATTTCATCAAAGTCAACTCCTTTTTTCTGAGCGAATCCTTTCACAACCAGCCTTGCTTTGTAACGTGGTCGTGAGCTGCCTTCTTCACTTTTTACTCTATACACCCACTTGTTCTTGAGTGTTTTCCTTCCTTGTGGTAGTGTTACCAAATCATATGTGTGGTTCTCATGCAAGGATTTCATTTCTTCTTGCATGGCTTTTAACCACTCGTTCTTATCTTTGGTGAGTAAGAGCTTCGTCATAGCTCTCCTGGTTCTCCGTCGCTGAGCATCACATACTCGGTAGGAGAATACTTTTGACTCGACTTTCGCTCTGCAGTCGATTTCCTTCTTGTAACACGATTGGACTGTTTAGGATCTAACTCTTGTTACGAGCGTCGGCTTGCTCTAGTTCTCGACTTTCGGCTAGTGGATCAAGATCATCGATATCTGGTGTAGCTCTCCGTCATCAAGTTTTATTGGTGGAGAGGCGGTTCCGTATTAATCGGAATTTCATCTGACTGTGGCTTCTCTGGCTTATCAAAATCCTTGATTGTTTGATCTTCAAAAAATACCACGTCTCTGCTTCTAATGATCTTTCTGCTTGAAGGATCCCAGAGTCTGTAGCCATATTCTTCATGGGCATATCCCATAAAGATACACTGCTTTGTTTTTACATCCAGCTTGAACCTCTCATCTCTTGGGATGTGAACAAATGCTCTACAACCAAACACCTTCAAGTGTTTGTATGAAACATCTTTCCCTATCCAGACTCTTTCTGGTACATCATAGTTCAATGGAACTGATGGAGAAAGGTTGATCAAATCGACTGCTGTCCTCATTGCCTCCCCCCAAAAGGAGTTTGACAGTTTTGCATTTGAGAGCATACATCTGACTCTCTCACAGATGGTTCTATTCATCATTTCAGCAACACCATTGTGTTGAGGTGTCTTTGGCACTGATTTTTCCAATCTAATGCCAAAACTTCTGCAGTACTCCTCGAATGGTCCGCGATACTCATCGCCATTGTCTGCTCGTACACACTTCAACTGTCTGTCAGTTTCTCTTTCAACTTTTACATGAAATTGCTTGAAAACTTCCAGCACCTGATCTTTAGTTTTCAAAGCAAAGGCCCATACTTTTCTGGAATGGTCGTCAATGAAAGTCACGAAATAAAGTGCACCTCCTTGTGACTTATCACTCATCATGCAGACATCAGTGTGTATCAAATCTAGAAGGTTTGCCTTTCTAGATGGTGGGGCACTTCGAAATGCAACTCTGTGTTGTTTTCCCATTAGACAGTCAACACATTTCCCCAATGATGTACTTATCATTTCTGGCAAGAGATTCTTCTTGGAAAGAATCCTGAGACCCTTTTCACTCATGTGGCCGAGCCGCTTATGCCATAGCTCGGTTGGAACTTCCTTCTTGCTGGTATTTACTTCTCCTCTACATAACTTGGCTTCTGTTAAATAGAGAGAAGTATCTCTCTTGCCTTTTGCTACCACCAGGTTTCCTTTGGTGAGCTTCCAATTTCCTTCACCAAAATAGCTATTGTAGCCATCATCATCAAGTACTCCGGTGGAGATTAGATTGAGGCGTATATCAGGAACATGCCTCACATCTTTCAAACATAACCTGCATCCAAGGTTAGTTTCTAAATAAATGTTGCCGATGCCAATAATTGTGGATGCATCATCATTTCCCATCCTCACTCGTCCAAAATCACCCTGAGTATAGGTTGAGAAGAACTCCCGTTTTGAGGTGACATGGTAGGAAGCACCTGAGTCAACTACCCAGGTAGAGTCTTGGCATGCAAGATTGACATAATCTGCATCTCGAACAATGGTAACATCTTCGGTGACAGTTGCAGTGTCATTTGTTCGGCTTTCTGCTTCCTGTTTCTTTAACTGTTTCAACTTTCGGTACTCTCGAATGAAGTGCCCGGGAAGGCCGCAGTGGTGGCACTTCTTATCATACCTCGATCTGGACTTTGATCGTCCTCTTTGCCAGTTTTGGCTTTGAGAGCTTCTACCTTTGCTTCTTCCACGTCCTTCTTGCTTGCCTTGTTTTTCTGTGACAAGTGCTTCAGATTCAGGATTATATCCTTCATCTTTTCGTCGAGACTCCTCGTTCAACATCCTATCCTTTACCATATCTATGGTAAGCTTGCCTTCAGGAGCGGAGTTACTGACTGACACAACTAAGGTGTCCCAGCTTTTTGGTAGAGAACCCAGCATCAACAGTGCTTGTAACTCATCGTCGATGGTCATCTTCATCGAGTTGAGTTGATCTACAACGCCTTGGAACTCACTCATATGTTCCGATACACTGCTACCGTCTTTGTACTTTAGGTTGACTAATCGTCGCATCAGTTGGCTTTGTTACGTGCGGTTGTTCTTGCATACATTTTCTCCAAACTTTTGCCAAAGAGCATGAGCATCATGTTCATTAGCAAAGTTTTGAAAAATGCTCTTGTCAATCCATTGACGGATTTGAGCAAAGACACTTCCGATTCAAAGACGGCCCACCAAGTCCGATGTGTTGTTCAAGCGCCGGTTGGTTTTTTCGCTTTGCCGCCTTATCATCCGCCAGAGTTGTTGTTGTAGTCGTTGCTTTCTCCTTCGTCATCACGATCGGCTTCCATAGATCTTTAATGTATAAAAGATCTTCCATCTTTGGCTTCAGATTGCATAATTAAATGCGATCAGTTTTATCATATTAGGTGCTCTCCTCCATTTTGATGGCGATCAACAAGTTTCGTTGTGCTTGAAACTTCTTCAAGAATGAATAGTGGCCGGTGAATAATTCTTTTACGATGTGGAAGATCGCACAAAGCTGCAAACCACGAGCATATTAAGAATTTTCCACAGACCTAGCTCTAGATACCACTTTGTTGGGAAAACTGTAAGTGAGATAAAATAAATTTCCACGAACCCCAGGATAATTTCCCAAACCAAATAGATGAAAATAACGCCAAAGATTTTAGCGTGGAAAACCCTCCAAAGTGAAGGTAAAAACCACGGGACCCGTAAGCCGCTTAAACTTCCACTATAACAATAATGGGATTACAAACTTCACCCTTAGGTGATCTCTCAAAATTAATACAATAAGATTGTACTCTCAATTTGTTGATAAAACTCTCACAAATTGGCTCTCTCTAATTTTTCTCTCACTCTTTCTCTTAAGCAAGACTTCTCTCTCTAACTAATGCTTGTTGCACTTAGTTGTGAATGAGATGATTTTTGCTCTACCATCCACTCCCTATTTATAGAAGAAATGAATTGTGTGAACACTTGCAAATTGTGTCAATCTTAGATGGCCACCAACCATTTGACTCACCAATTTGCTTTCATATTGGCTGGATGCCAACAGTTGACAGCATACTGGATCCGTTTTGACATCAGCCTCTGCAAGAACTAAATATATAAATATGTGCAGTCGAGTTGAACATCAACCGAAAGCAAATCACTCACTATACGACTTATAGTTTGATTCAATTTGAAGTCCAAAATGAAATAAACAAAAAATTAAGAGTCCGAAATTAAATTCATGAATTAATTGCAAATATCGAAAAAAGACTAAGATTAACTTTACTTGGAAATTGCAACATTCCAAAAGGGACTTGTAACATTTTAGTTTATTGTACCAATATAGTGTGAACTGTAACATTCCTCCATGTACTTTGATAGTACTACTTAGATCTGGATAAGTAAATTTGGCACTCACATTATATGCTTAACTGCTATGGGCCATATTTGGACAAACTCAAAATGTATTAGCTACAGGCTAGGTATACCAATGTGCGCCTCTTCCATCTTCTAGTACCCTCTTCTTGTCTGTTTAGATACCATGGCTTTATCAGAAGAATCATAATTTTTTCCTTTGAAAAAACATTTGAAGATTTGAGAAACAGAAAGTAGTCTTAAAAGCCAAATGGAAGATGAGCGTGGGGGAAAAAATACAAAATTTAATCAGCATTTTAGCTCACATTCTATCAACCTTGTATGAAACCTTATTGCATTTAGATATGATACTGCATCGAGATATTGTACGAATGTTTTCGTAGGCTAAATCAATTAAAAAAACACTGCAAGTTGATATATGATCACTTATGTATTTCTCTTCTCCTCCTAATGCTTTCTGTTTATTTACTGAATGAGCTTGGAATTTAAGAATGAAAAAATAGATGCACTGTTTAACCCATAAGATCTATTTCAAATATAACTAAACGATTAATTCAGTAAAACCAAGAGTGACACAGTAATCATGCAAAAAGTCTAGTTAACATATAGCATTTTCGAACTTAACAAATCATCATTAACCTCGCAAAATGTGCAAACAATGAACACGTAACCTCTTGGAAGACTGGAATTACATAAAGAAGATGTAAAAACTAAGAAATTTACAAAAAATAAAATAAAAAAATAGGCCTTATAGGAATCAAAAGAATCGAACAAATAAAAGAAAACAAATACTGTAAGTAAAAATTTAGAAAAACTTAAACTTTAATGTAAAAACACATACCTAATTGAAAAATAGGTTTCCTGTTCAAGAACAACCCTCCTATTTGCAGGACTGTTGGACAAAATCGCAAGTGTACGATTCGTCGTCAAGTAATAAAAAGATCGAATCCACAGGGATTGTGACCAATTATTAACTAAACAAAAGTTGTAACTAATTGAACTACTGAACGTATACGAATGTGTTTGAAAAGTTGTAATTCTTGTTTAGCAATAAAAACAGTACTAACGAGACAAGGTATTTGGATATTAAGGAGAATAAAAGTGACTAGGACTCGAATCCCTTTGTTTCACCCTTTATGCTCTTGAACTCTATTCCAATGCAAGCAATGATAAGGTATTTGAAGTTCAAATCCACAAGTTTAGATTAATGAAAATCCCTTCTCTATTAACCCCTTTGATTAAATAAACGCGTCCTAATTCCTTAGGTCCAAATCAATTTAATCAAGCATAACGAATAAGGATTCATGCAAACTCATACCACAAGAATTATATTCCTATAACTTTATTAAGCATGTCAAATTATCCCAAAGCAAGTTTAAAACCTCAATTTTCCAATTGATGCTAAAACCCTAGTTCAATCCAACGGTGATCAAGCATCGAATCGCATTAAGAAAAGAGATAAATGATCAAATAACATAAATCATACTTGCATTGAAATTCTGAATTCGATTACATAAAAGGATCCACAAAGTTCATCTTACCCTAGTACAAGAGGTTTAGTTCCTCATAAAAGAGAAGGAACTAATCAATTGAGATGAAGAAATAGCCAAAGACTCAATTGATTCCTCAAATTTGCCTTTGATCCTTGTTCTTGATTCAATCTCTAGCCAACAAAAACTAACCTAGGTCAATGTTTTCTCCATCTATTTATAGTTCTCGCACCAAAGGGTTGAAAAACATCTCCAAAATAAGTCAAAACGCGCAAAATACAAGTCTGGACCGAGTCGCAACGCAGTAGTGGAGCACTACGGCTGGCCGTCTTTGCTCTTAAAATACAAAATAGCGAGCGCGACCGACGGGCGTGGTGGAGGACACGGCTAGGGCGTGTTGTTCTCTGAACCTACAGTACGCAGTAGTGGTGGAAAACACGGCCTGGCCGTATTATTCACTGTTTGCTCAACTTGAAATTCTTCACATCCACCAAGGCACGGCCGTGGGAAGCAACACGGGCAGGCCGTGCTGCTCTTAAATCTTGCCAAATTTTGGTATTTTGGCCTCCGAGTTGGTTGCAACAACCGTCTAAGTGATTTAGCTCCGCTTTCTTAGGCCAATAACCTTCTTTTCTGCACAATTGAACTCAAACCAAGTGCATTATCTAAACCAAGCAAAATACATGAGAACTATGGGTAAAAACCACTAAAATGACTACTATGCAATGCAAAACTAACAACAAACCATATGCTATAATGAACGCATCAAATTACCCCAAGCTTAGAATCTTGTTTGTCCTCAAGCAATTGCAGTGGCCAAAGACAAGCATAGAAACAAGAGATGCAACAGATAAGGGACCCGAGATAAAAACCAATTCAAGCAATAGGCTAAAGGCTAATAAAGACAATAGGGACAACCAAAATCAAGTCCAATTAGAGAATCAGGCTCTCTGAAATCATGTCTCTCACTGATAGGGACACTCTCCTTACCACTCTCAAAGTGTTTAAAGGTTATAACAAATTGTTCAAATCCATCCATGAAAGTGCTCTACCATAAGCTTGACTATTAACCAAATCTCAGCATATAATTTATGAAAACACACAAGAATCAAAAGGTCTTCACAAGGTTGTAATGTGGCCATGGGATTTTTCTTGTAAGGTGGGATAAAAACAAGAAAGTGGAAATTCAAGGGCTAAAATAATGAACAATAAAACAACCCTTTTTAAAGCAGCATAAGCGGAGCTAACCATTTTTCCCTTTTTTTTTTTTTGCTTTCCACACCTCGTTATTTTGCTCCTCTTCTGTTATTTATTTATTTTAATTTTTTTTTATTTTTTTATTTGAGATTTTGCAGTAATTACTGGGGAGGAATTTAAATAACAGAAGAGGTCCCAATTTCAAACACCGCACAAATCACACAAGATTCACAACTAATTGCTCCCTTAGACATGCTCTAAAAGGTACTGTCATATTTAGCAATCACAAGGGTACCAAGAAAATTAATTTCAGTTCAGGCTCAAAAGGGGCAACTAGAGGAAGCTTTCATTCAACAATCAGAGGCTTGAAAACATGTCTAAAATGCCTTAATCATATTCAAGTGTGTAGACAAAAATTTTCAAGTTTTGACACGATTTCAAGTCAAGTTCTAGAGAGCACAATCAAGAAGGACATACTCATACAAGGAGAAGGGGCATATAAATATGATGAAGTGCAACCCCAATACAAGCTCAAGTCTCACATTTAGAAGTTAAATTCAGTGAAAAACATCAGATCAGAGCGCCACATGCTAATCAACAACTTATCAATGGTTTATCCCTAAATTCGTTAAGAACGCTACCTTTAAGCCTATCACAAGAGAAAATAGTTGGGTTCCAAATCATTGCAATCTCAAATTTCAAAAAGATTGTAGCACACATGCCAAAGCACAAGAGGATAGTGTAACAATTTGGGGGATAAAATGATGCGCACAAAACAACAATTAACACAAAGATGCAAACACTAAAATGAAATGCAAGACTAACATGCAAAAATTTAAAACGCATACCCCAAGCTTAAGAATTTACATTGTCCCCAATGTAAACAATTAAACCGAGATAGGGATGATGCAGGAGGGACTTCTTGTGGGGAGGAGGAGGAACCGCCAGATATTGCGGAGGTGCCGGTTATAAAGTCACGAGACCATGTCCTGAATGTTGTGGGCAGTGTTGTCAAGACCGTCACCGGGCCCTCTGAGCAGCCATCTCCTCCTGGAGAGCGGCATAAGAACCGGGAGGTGGCTGTGGAGCAGAGTACTGTGAAGAACTGCCAGGGGGTACCTCAGGTCTCTCCTCTTGAAGGGGTTCAGGTTGGGGGGCTCCGGGAAAATTCCAATTCCTCTGGTCTCTGATAGTGGTGTGCTCCTGGTCAGGTAGAGGATGGGTTTCCTCAGTATCAGGTAGCACCAAACAGTAACATTGGCCTTCCCGGACTATCATTCTCATTGCCAAGCAGGCTTCCATGTCCAAGCGGGTGCTCCCACGAACAATTGGGAGGCCAGAGGTTCTATAACCAAGAGCTTCAGCAATGGGGGTGATTAAACCACCAATAACAATTTTACCGGCTGAAGCTTTCCCTACTTTGACCATGTGGGTGATCAAATGAGAACCTGCATCTAGCTGAAATTCTGGGTGCAGCATGTTCCATAGAAACATCAGTTCCGACTGACGGACAACGCCGTCACTATCCCCTCGTCCAAACAATGTGTTTGACATGACTCTGTGCACATAGCGAAAACAAGGGTTTCGTAACTTTGATGATTTGGATGAGGAGGAGTCATAAGTGTCGGACTTAGTTAGCAAGATCCAAAACCTTCTTGCAGAAAAATCATTGGGGACTCTTCGTTGACCACCATATGGAAATCCATATATTGCATTGAATTGGCTCAACGACAGGCTATGCTCAGTATTGAATAACCTAAAGGTTATCAAATTGTCCTGGTGGTCCTCTGGCCATCCCTCCGCATATGAAACATTGGCATTAATGGATGAGAGGAATTCTAGAGTAATTCTTGCATAGGTAAAACTCTTCAGTCCCACAAACTTCGTCCAACCCACATTTGCAAATAAATACTGGACATCATCTAGCAGTCCTAGAGTTAACAGTGCAGGTTCATCCATATAACGGGTTAGGACAATTATTCTTGCGACAAGAGAATTGTACCTTGCCTCTTTAACGTCGTCCCGAAACTGAATTCCATACGGGTTCTCGATCATTTTTTTCTTGCCCTTTCCCTTGCCCTTGGCCAATGCTGGCTCTTTTGTGCCTGAGGCGTCACCCCTCTGTCTCTTTTTTGTGCCTGAAGGCACGGTCGTGTTCTGCAAAAGGGGGTGGTTAATTTGGGTTTTTCTGTGGTGTGGCTGGGTGTATGATAAGTACGATGGGTCTGCACCAGGACCACAGATTAAAAATTAAAAGGAATGGATGGTTGTGATTGGCTGGGGGAAGGATTGGGTAAGGGCAAGCACACATGAAGAATGCCTACTCCTGGCTGAGTAGAGCTTGAACACGGGCGTGCCTGAGGGCACGGCTAGCCCGTGTTATTCATTGTTTCTTCCACAATTTTTTTTTCCCGAGGCACGGCCGTGTCATTCCACACGGCCTGGCCGTGTCTCGCTGGGCATTTTTTTTTTATATATGGATGCACTCTTCTACACCTTGGGTTGCCTCCCAAGAAGCGCTTCTTTAACGTCACTAGCTTGACGCGTGATGGTATGCTCAAGGTTCTCGCAAGACTAGAGCAACCTTTGCCCTGTCAAGCTCTCCTCCCAAATAATGCTTCAGACGTTGACCATTAACCTTGAACGATCTTTGAGATGAAGGCTCCTCCACCTCTACTGCTCCATGTGGCATCACTTCTTTTACCACAAAAGGTCCCGACCACTTGGACTTGAGTTTGCCCGGGAATAACTTCAAACGACAGTTGAAAAGTAACACTTGTTGCCCAGGAGAGAAGGTTCTTTGTACGATGTGCTTATCATGATAAGCTTTAACCTTTTGCTTGTAGAGGGAAGCATTCTCATAAGCACGCAAACACATTTCATCCAACTCGTGCAGCTGTAAAATTCTTTTCTCTCCTGCCAAGGTTGAATCAAAATTTAAGAATTTAAGGGCCCAAAACGCCTTATGCTCAAGCTCAACTGGAAAATGACAAGCTTTGCCATAAACCAGCTGGTATGGAGACAATCCCATAGGGGATTTATAAGCTGTCCTGTATGCCCACAAAGCATCATCCAGCTTATGGGCCCAGTCTTTCCTTGAGGCACTCACTGTATTCTCAAGTATCTTTTTGATCTCCCTGTTAGACACTTCCGCTTGCCCATTGCTTTGAGGGTGGTAAGGAGTGGAAACTTTGTGCTTCACACCATACTTTTTCAGCACAGCCTCCAATTTTGAGTTGCAAAAATGCGAACCACCATCACTGATTAGCACTCTAGGGACCCCAAACCGGGAAAATATGTTCTTCTTTATGAATTTTACAACAGTCTGAGAATCACTTGCCTGAGTTGCCACTGCCTCTACCCATTTTGAGACATAATCCACAGCCACCAAAATGTATTGGTTAGAGAATGAGGAGGGAAATGGCCCCATGAAATCAATTCCCCAACAATCAAATAGTTCAACCTCCAAAATGGAGTTTAAGGGCATCTCATTCCTCTTGGAAATACTTCCCGTCCTCTGGCACTTGTCACAGCTCTTGGCATGAGCATAAGCATCTTTGAAAATTGAAGGCCAATAGAATCCAGATTGAAGCACCTTTGCAGCTGTGCATTCACCATTGAAATGACCTCCGTATGGTGAATTGTGACAATGCCATAAAATTTTATGTGCCTCATCATTTGCAACACACCTTCTCAGAAGTCCATCTGGGCCTTGTCTGAAGAGATAGGGATCATCCCAAATGAAGTAGTTAGCATCTTTGAAAAACTTCTTCTTTTGTTGCCAAGTTAGCTCTTCAGGTATCACACCCGCAGCTTTAAAATTTGCCATATCTGCAAACCAAGGCCTCTCGATCCACATTGCGGTTTCTCATCTGGGAACTCCTCTAGAATGTCCAACCTTTAGCTGTAATTTCATTATTCTCCAGCCTAGACAGATGATCAGCCACCACATTTTCACTTCCCTTTTTGTCCTTGATCTCAAGGTCGAATTCTTGCAACAACAAAATCCACCGAATGAGTCTTGGCTTGGATTCGACCTTAGTCATAAGATACTTGATTGCCGCATGATCAGTGAACACCACAACTTTGGAACCAATCAAATAAGAACGGAATTTTTCTAGAGCAAATACTATGGCAAGCAACTCCTTCTCTGTGGTAGCATAGTTGACTTGGTTCTCATTTAATACCTTGCTAGCATAATAGATGGCATGAAAGAATTTTCTCTCCTTTGCCCCAAAACAGCCCCCATCGCATAGTCACTAGCATCACACATTAGCTCAAAAGGTGACTCCCGATGCGGTGCAACTATCACTTTGGCGAAATAAGCTTCTCTTTCAACAATTCAAAGGCCTTCAAGCATTCTGGGTCAAATTTGAATGAGACATCCTTGATGAGGAGATTGCAAAGCGGCTTAGCAACCTTGGAGAAGTCCTTGATAAATCGTCTATAAAAACCAGCATGCCCAAGGAAACTCCTCACTCCTTTCACATTCGACGGAGGAGGCAACTTCTCTATCACATCAATTTTTGCCTTATCCACTTCTATACCCTTAGATGAGATCTTATGACCCAGAACAATTCCTTCTTTCACCATGAAGTGACATTTTTCCCAATTCAACACTAAATTGGTCTCTTTACACCTCTTAAGAACATCTTCCAGGTTATCCAGACAATTATCAAAAGAAATACCAAACACAGAGAAGTCATCCATAAAAACCTCAATAGATTTTTCAATCATATCAGCAAAAATGGAAAGCATGCACCTTTGAAAAGTTGCGGGAGCATTGCAAAGACCGAAAGGCATCCGTCTATACGCAAAAACTCCAAATGGGCAAGTGAATGATGTCTTCTCTTGGTCTTCTGGATTGACAGAGATTTGATTGTAACCGGAGTACCCATCAAGAAAACAATAGTAAGCTTGTCCAGCCAATCTTTCGAGCATCTGGTCCATAAATGGGAGAGGGAAGTGGTCCTTGCGAGTGGCTTGGTTAAGCTTCCGATAGTCAATACACATCCGCCAACCTGTGACAGTCCTAGTAGGAATTAACTCATTTTTTTTATTTGTTACAACTGTCATTCCCCCTTTCTTTGGAACCACATGTACTGGGCTCACCCATGCACTGTCAGAAATAGGATAGATCATCCCAGCCTCTAAAAGTTTCAATACCTCCTTCCTCACAACCTCTTTCATAACCGGGTTAAGCCTTCTCTGGGGTTGAACAACTGGTTTGAACTCTTGATCTAACTTTATTTTATGCATGCAAAAGGCTGGACTGATGCCCTTTAAATCTGAGATGGTCTATCCAATTGCCTCTTTATGTGCTCTAAGTACTCTCACTAGCTTCTCCTCTTCTAGCTTTGATAAAGAGCTACTGATGATCACCGGATTAAATGCATCATCCCCAAGAAATACATACTTCAAATGTGGGGGTAATTGCTTTAATTTCGGGCTAGCTTTCTTTTCTAATTCACCACCTTGCAAGTCCTCTTTCTTTTTAGCAACAACATCTTCAACCTGTAGAGCTTTAAGTTGTGCAAGACATCTTTCTATTTCATCATCCATCTCCTCATCCACCTTTTCCATGGAATTCACTAACACTTTCTCTAATGGTTGTGAAGGTTGGTCTTGCTCAATGATTTCCCAAACTGAGTCATCAATAACATCAACTCGAGAACATCTTTCAATATCATCTGGATGTCGCATAGCTTCAAAAACATTAAACGTCACCTTTTCATCCTGGAACCTGAAAATTAATTTACCTTGTTGAACATCAATCAAGGCTCTCCCTGTAGCTAGGAAAGGTCTGCCAAGAAGAAGAGGGACCTCATTGTCCTCTTCCATATCAAGGATAACAAAATCAACTGGGAACAAGAATTTGTCAACTCTAACCAACACATCCTCCAGTATTCCATAAGGATATTTGACCGATCGATCTGCCAGTTGCAAATACATCTTTGTGGGCTTGACTTCACTTCCTCCCAACCATTTCAACATAGAGAGGGGCATCAAATTAATACTAGCTCCCAAATCACAGAGAGCCTTACCAATATGCAAATTCCCAATAGTACAAGGGATTGTAAAACTTCCCGGATCCTTCATCTTTGGAGGGAGCTTCCTTTGAATGATAGCACTGCACTCTTCAGTCAAGGCCACCGTCTCATCCTCCTTAAACCTTCTCTTTTTGGTCAACAACTCCTTCATAAACTTTGCATATGTGGGCATTTGCTCAAGAGCTTCTGCAAAAGGGATGTTGATTTGTAGACGCTTGAAGATGTCCATGAACTTAGCAAACTGTTCATCCTTCTGGTTCTTCTTGCTCAGATGAGGGTAAGGAAGCTTCATATGTGGCTGAATAGCCTTGGGCTGCCCTTGTACCTGCAGTTTGTCAGTAGCAACTTTGTCTTCCTCACCTTCTTTTTTCTCTTTTTTTTCAATATTTTCTCTACTCTCATTTTCAACTCCGCCCTTTTCTTTTTCAACTTCTTTTTCTATTTCCACTCTTTCTTCTTCAACCATTTTTTCTACTTCACTCTTTTTCTTTTTCTCTACTTCAGACAACAACTTTCCACTTCTCAAAGAAACAGCACTACAATTTTCATTTTTGGGGTTATCTACTGTGCTAGCAGAAAACTTACCTTTGGATTGCTCCGCTAGTTGCTTTGAAAGTTGCCCAATTTGGTTCTCCAGATTTTTGATAGAAGCCTCCTGGTTTTTGAAATGAGACTCATGATTCTGAAAGTTGGAATGGATTCTGGAAGTTGGATTGAGTCGTCTTCATGAATTGAGTGAAAGCTTCTTCTAATTGATTTGACTTCTCTTGCTTTTGAGGTTGTGGAGGGTTGCTTGATGATGGGCTATCTTGCTGTTTCCAAGAAAAGTTGGGATGATTCTTCCCCCCTGGATTATAGGTGTTAGAATACGGATTCCCTCCTTGCCTTTGAAAGTTACCCATGTAATTAGCTTGCTCCTTGGAGTCTCCTAATGTATCACACCCTCCATTCTTATGAGGCCCTTGACAAAAGTCACATCTCAAGTTTTGATTTACCTGGTTCACTTGAGCAGAGGAAAAGGCTCCCACTTTCAGTGCCTTCAACTCCTTTGTGATAGCCTCCAATTGTTGAGAGACTAACTTATTTTGAGCCAAGAGTGCATCTTGCGTTTCTAGCTCAAGGACTCCTCTTTTTGCCAGTGTACCTCTATCATTCGACACTGTTGCTCATTGGAAGCCATTTGCTCCACTAAGGTTCTTGCTTCGCAAATTGTCTTGTTGTTGATTGTACCTCCAGTGAGGCATCCAACATCATTCTCGTGTTCGGCCTTAAACCATTCTGAGAACATTTGCATTTGGTTGAAATCATCATATCCATGGCCTGGACACCTCTTCATAAGGAGCTTGAATCTCTCCCATGCCTCATACAAATTCTCACTTTGATTCTGTTGGAAGCCATGAATCTCACCTCTTCTTTTGATGAATTTGGAGGGTGGAAAAAATTTGGTCATGAATTTTTCCTCCAAATCATCCCAAGTTGCAATGCTTCCTGTAGGCAAGGTGTCAAGCCAATCTCTTGCTCGCTCCCGCAGGGTCCAAGGAAAAGCCTCGTTCTTGCTTCCTCGGTCACTCCAGCCACCCCAAAGGTGTCACAGATTTCATAAAAACTCACCAGGTCTTGATTTGGGTCATCAATCTCATTCCCCGAATTGGCTTTGCTTAAGAGTGTTCAACAATGCGGTTTGATCTCAAAATTAGCATTTGCCTTAACTGTTGGTAGGCATTGTGACCACTTGCATGGTTGTTCCGTCTCCCAAAATCACCCAAGGTGCGTGGTTGGTCCCCCATCACTTCTTGAGTTGGGACTTGAGAAGTAGATGCAGAGGATTGTTTTTGTCGTTGCTTTGCTTCCTTAGCCTTCTTCCTTAATGCCTTCGCTGTCTTTTCGATCTCCGAGTCAAACAACAGTTCACCTGTTTGTTTACCTCGCATGCACAAAACTAAAGGGAAAGATCAGTAGCAAAGCAATAATTAAGGTAATTTAAATTATTATTTTTTAACAGAAAATAAATAAAAGAAATAGTTCAAAAAGGTACTCGTTTACCTTGTTAAAAATTAATTCCACAATCCCCAGCAACGGCGCCAAAAACTTGTTGGACAAAATCGCAAGTGTACGATTCATCGTCAAGTAATAAAAAGATCGAATCCACAGGGATTGTGACCAATTATTAACTAAACAAAAGTTGTAACTAATTGAACTACTGAACGTATACGAATGTGTTTGAAAAGTTGTAATTCTTGTTTAGCAATAAAAATAGTACTAACGAGACAAGGTATTTGGATATTAAGGAGAATAAAAGTGACTAGGGCTCGAATCCCTTTGTTTCACCCTTTATGCTCTTGAACTCTATTCCAATGCAAGCAATGATAAGGTATTTGAAGTTCAAATCCACAAGTTTAGATTAATGAAAATCCCTTCTCTATTAACCCCTTTGATTAAATAAACGCGTCCTAATTCCTTAGGTCCAAATCAATTTAATCAAGCATAACGAATAAGGATTCATGCAAACTCATACCACAAGAATTATATTCCTATAACTTTATTAAGCATGTCAAATTATCCCAAAGCAAGTTTAAAACCTCAATTTTCCAATTGATGCTAAAACCCTAGTTCAATCCAAAGGTGATCAAGCATCGAATCGCATTAAGAAAAGAGATAAATGATCAAATAACATAAATCATACTTGCATTGAAATTCTGAATTCGATTACATAAAAGGATCCACAAAGTTCATCTTACCCTAGTATAAGAGGTTTAGTTCCTCATAAAAGAGAAGGAACTAATCAATTCAGATGAAGAAATAGCCAAAGACTCCATTGATTCCTCAAATTTGCCTTTGATCATTGTTCTTGATTCAATCTCTAGCCAACAAAAACTAACCTAGGTCAATGTTTTCTCCATCTATTTATAGTTCTCGCACCAAAGGGTTGAAAAACATCTCCAAAATAAGTCAAAACGCGCAAAATACAAGTCTGGACCGAGTCGCGACGGCCAGTAGTGGAGCACTACGGCTGGCCGTCTTGCTCTTAAAATACAAAATAGCGAGCGCGACCGACACGGGCGTGATGGAGGACTGACTAGGCCGTGTTGTTCTCTGAACCTACAGGCGCAGTAGTGGTGGAAAACACGGCCTGGCCGTATTATTCCTTGTTTGCTCAACTTGAAATTCTTCACATCCACCAAGGCACGGCCGTAGGAAGCAACTGCAGGCGGTAGTCTTTGCTCTTAAATCTTGCCAAATTTTGGTATTTTGGCCTCCGAGTTGGTTACAACAACCGTCTAAGTGATTTAGCTCCGCTTTCCTAGGCCAATAACCTTCTTTTCTGCACAATTGAACTCAAACTAAGTGCGTTATCTAAACCAAGCAAAATACATGAGAACTATGGGTAAAAACCACTAAAATGACTACTATGCAATGCAAAACTAACAACAAACCATATGCTATAATGAACGCATCAAGGACCTGCATATTCGATTTTAGAACATGGACATCCTTTCAAAAAACAAAAGCAGCATGGATTCACATACCTTTCGAAGATGGTGAAGCACTGAGAAAATGTAGGGGAGAAAAAAGTATGAAGCTTTGGTGGGACCTTGGAGCAACTACATTAACCTAGCAAAAAACCTTGGCCAGGTTGAATCAAATGAAATGCAAATCTGTGTCTACTATAAGGCAAGATGAAACAGAAAACGAAAATGGGAAAAAAATAGTTGTAGAATTCCTAAAAATCAGTGGAAACCATGAAGACACAAATTGAAAGAGAGAAATAAGAAGATAGGAAGCAGCAAATTAAAAAAAAAGATTTTTTTATTTTATAAAAAAGGCGCGTTTAAACTCACACAACAACACGATCAGGTGTGAAAGCCCCAGTAGCAGCCTTGTACTCAAACCTACAATAATAATCTGCAGCACCTACATTCTCAAGCTTAGTATAGTTCTTCAAAGAATGCACAATACACTTCCTTTCAATGGTGTGAGCACTCTGAACATCATAATGACTTATATGATCAATTTGACATCATAAAATACTACCATGTTATTAAACTTGGTTTGTTTTTCCGTCAAAGTTATCTCACATTTGGTCATTCATTGAAATCCTTTATCAGATCAATTCCACCCAAATCCGCACAGTCAACACCTTTCTCTACCGCCACCTCTGAAAACTTGGAAATCAAATCCTGGAAAACAAAATAATAAAATGAAATATGAATTAGAAGAGATATGTTTCCATTAGAAGTGAAATTTTTTAAGATTTATATTTATAGGCTACAACATTTAAATAGTCAACCTCACAACCACAAAGTTGTACCCCAAACATAGGACAATAACATACATAGCCCCAAAACTTGTTCAGCTAATCTACATATGATCCACATAAAGTACAATCAACTATAACACTATTATAGAATTAAGGGGAAAAGGTTACCAATGATAAATATATTCCATATTTCATCTCTCACAAAGCAACAACTACCTCTTCCTTCAAGTGTTATGGAGGACAGATATGTCTGAACAGTTAAAAGCAAACAGAAAAAAGCATGCACATGATGGGTTCATAGAGAGAGAGAGAGAGATACTGACTTCTTGTATACAGCTATACCAACTCCATTAAGTATATCCTTGCTTTTGTTAGTGCCTTCGTTTCTGCAAATGAAACAATAGCTTTTATGTTGAACATGAATGTTGTCACTTGGCCAACTAATAGTAACCAACCTGTAGAGCTTTAAGACACTCTTTGTATAGCACATCCTTCCATGGCCATCAAATACGGCTGAAAAAAAGAAGATATATTAGAGAATTTGTGCAGTAAATAGAGCCCAAAAATATCATTTTAAAAACTCAAATTTTAAACATAACTTAATATAAGGTCCACACAACTTTCTTAACCACCAAAACAGTAAATTGAAGACTTCAATAAACCCTCTTTCTAAACCTTCTATTTCTTTCACATCCTTCTATTGTTTACAGTAACGCCAACAAAATTTGTAAGAGAGCAAGCATATCTGCATCAGGAATTTCCATGATATAAGTCCATAAAATTTCAAGTTAATCTCATACCAAAAAATGAATGAAACAACAGTTATTCAAATCCCAAATCATAAAAAAAAAAATCAAAAAACGGCATTTGGTACCAAAATAGGTTACCTCAAACTCTGTACCAGCAACACTAAGTCAAGAGATAGACACAATGAAAAACACTGTAGTAAGAAAATGAAACACGAGATTTATGTATGGTTCTCAAAGGCAAAATGGGCCAATAAGAATGTCATTTGCATATTACCATCTCAGGAGCATTTTTTAAATTATTAAAAAAATTAAAATGATTATTTTGCCTAAGCTTCGTCTACCTATTAAAGATTTTCGATTAGAAAAATGAGGTACCATTTTTCCTGGAAGCTTCCTGGTCTCGATCCCCACTGTCTCCACGCCTTGGATCCCTTTTTTAGTTTCCTATAAGTTTCCTCGACCACCATTGCAAGGGCAGAGCAGCATCCACGACACCCGACACTGAGAGAGAGGACATGCAAATGGGGTGAAGTGAGAGGTCTTGATTTTTGAAGTAGATAAAAGAAAGGTGAGAGAGAGGTCTTTGACAGGCTGGAGTGAGACCTGAGAGATATGAAAACAGACTCAATAAATTTCAAAACTTGAATTTCAAAACTTGAATTTTGAATTTGGAAAACATAAAGGAGCAAACCTTTGCACGATTTGTAGAAGAAATACCAAGACATATCTTCTTCTTCTGCAGATCAGGAACGGTTCCGCGAGTGGTGCCGAATCCACCCTCAAATTGCTTTCATGCGAAGCACCTTCTCCCGTTAGTTGACGGTGGTTCCATTTTGAGGCTCAGAGAGATAGATGGAGGAAATACAGAGAGAAGGGAGAGAGAGGTCTGCAAACGATTTGTAAAGGAGGGAGAAATAAACTTGTGAGATGAGAGAGAGCCAGGTCCGTGAAAGTGAACAAAAAAGGGAGAGTGGAAAGGGATTACGACAGTGGTGAAAGGGTCTGGGTCACCAAAAAGGAGAACCGTAGAAGAAGAGGGAAGAGAGATGGAGGAAAGAGAAGATGGAAAGGGGAAATGAGATTCAAAAAAAATTTGAAAGTGAGATGAAGAGGTTTGAGCCAAAAAAGATAAAAAAAAAATTGTCAACCACGTGGGTTTTCCTGAATTTTTTTTTGTTGACCTTTTTAACCTCAAGATGGACAGGTGTAAATAATCTAGTAGTCTAATATTGTAATTTTCTCTGCCCTATATGGGCTTATATTGATAGTATATTACTCCTCCACCACATTTCACACGAGACTTCTCCTCTCCCCTTGTTCCCACTTTCCCTTCAGTCTTTCTGACTTTCTCGTTCTCTTTCTATTTTTCTTATCTTTTGCATCTCCTCTGTCACTTCCTATCTCCTAAAGGTGCGGCTAAAGGCGGTGAGACTTGGCTGACAACGGTGCACAGAAGCATATGAACGCGGCGGTCCTGCTTGAAACGCTGTGAAGATGACGATATACCAACCGGCCAGGTCACCGAGTTTCTTGAAAAATCGGCCGAGTCTGACGGGTTATAGCGAGTCAACGACAAGTCCGATCCAGCAAGCTACTCGGACCGACCATGTGTCCGGTTCCCCGTTCGACCGGTCCAGCCGGCCGGTTCGAGCCGAGTTTTATAACTATGATTTTTTGGACACATCCAGATGCCATCAATTTATTGAATACATTTCACATTGTCTTGGTCATGGACAACACCTACAAAACTAACAAATATCGGCTGCCACTATTTGAAATTGTTGGTGTTACTTTTACAGCCTTACATACACAGTGGCATTTGCCTATTTGAATTCTGAGCAGCGAGTTAACTTTGTCTGGGCACTAGAGAAGTTAAGATGACTGTTTGTGAGAGAGGAATTAATTCCTCAAGTTATTCTGATTGACTAAGATCTTGCTTTGTTGAATGCAGTTGCGTACGTTTTTTCAACTTCGTCTAATTTGCTATGTCAATTTCACATAGGTAAGAATGTCTATGCGAAATGCAAGAAGTTGGTATTTCGCGAAGACAAATATGAGGCAGTGAAGGATATGCTGACGAGGTTAAGTATGAGCAATGCTTGATGGCTTTTGAGTGTGTATGTTCATAATTTCCTATTTTTATCGAATATGTCAAGAATACATAGTTGAATCCCTACAAGGAAAACTTTGTTGCGGCATGGACCAACCGAGTGATGCACTTAGGAAATACAACAACATATAGGTATGCTCAAACTAATAGATAAAACTGGTTTGATAAATTTTTGTTTAATTGTGTCATTGCATTTGATGTGGTTTTTTTTTTGTCATTAGGGTTGAGTCTGCACATTGGGCATTAAAGAGGAATCTGCAAAACAGCAGGGGTGGCTTGTGTAGTTGTTGGGAAGCCATGAACAATATGCTTGTACTGCAACACGACGAGATAAAGACATCATTTGAGAGAAGCAAAAACGTAGTGGAGCACAGACACAACACCCATATATTAATCAGATTGCACAACGGATGTACCCTGAAAATAGGGACACATCCTGAAGAGCACACTGCGTCCTGTGGGTAGTCCATGGTATCCAACAAACATCATCAGGTGTCAACACATCCAATGCTCTCCCGATGGGCTCCACCTGGCATGTACCCCTAACAGGCGACCACCTCATGGCTTGTGTCATGCTCTCGTTGTAGCCATTGCCCATTGTATCCCTCCAGGGGTAGATAGTAGGAAAATACTCATATATCCATGTCTATGACAACAATAACAAATCAACCACCATACCAGTATTTTAAATAAATAATTGTTTACAAAAATAGGCTATGTACATGAAATAGTGTCATATATCCTCCTATCTGCTTAGTGTTATACAGGCTAGCGTCACCCAGAAAGCAGTACAAGACGGATAGTGCAACACTAGCCCATGACACCCTGCCAACCTCCTGTAAGTCACGTACCAAGTCCAGGTACTTGACGTTAATGTATACCTGGCTCTTGTTTGCCAAAATGGTACAGCCCAACAACATCATAATGAAGGCTCTGGCTGCATAGTCCCCTTGTCCTGTATTCCTGCTCTTATCATAGGTCTTCTGCAAGAACTCTAAACCCATATGAGAACTCCTCTCATAGTCCACCTCCTCGAATGCCTCCACATATGTACACCCCTGCAATGTCTGTATATAAGATATAGCAATGTATACTTCCATCATTAGGGCTACGTAGAATGAGCCGCTGACCAGTATGCCTAGAAGGCACGACACATCATCAAGCGTGATGGTCATCTCTCCGAATGGCAGATGGAAGGTGCTCGTCGCAGACAATAATGCCTTGTCAACCATCTTGAAGCTGCAGTACATCAAGGATGACAGGCTAGCTTGCCTGACTACCCCCTCTATCTGAGGAGGCAGTGGTATACGCGACCCCAACCATTTCTGCAACTTCAAGCCGTGGGCGGCCACCTTAAGCATATCACGATCCTGCACACAAATAAACTTTGTCAACATCATTTATCATACAAAAAAATAAACATTTGATCAAATTCAAACAACAACCAGACCTATACCTATCTATGCCATATCTGATAGGCAACGTGGTGCTCAAAGTCTATAAGCAGCGGCCTAACGTAAGGTCCTCCAGGAAAGGGATCCCGGGCTCTAGCTACATCCAATAGGACCTCATCTGCAATATGAGGTTCCTCGTCCTGAGCTTCCACATCCTCATGTGGTTCCTCATCCTGAGGTTGTCTGTGCTCAACACGCTTCCTATCCGCAGACGCAGTCATAAGCACCCGCTCTTTAGTAGGTGCACTAGCAGCAACAGAAGCTCCTCTCATCTTGGGCATATCTAAAACCATAAAAAATCCAAATAATTTGTATTGCAAATTTATAAAAAGAATTAAGATAGCTTATTTAAATATATCAAATAAAGGTGGTGTCTAATATGGACCTGGTCCAAATGTGGTCTCTTTTATTAGACTGGTAGTACCAGGTTACTTAATTTGGTTTTTCTTTTGATAAAGTTACCAACATTTATCAGTTTACGGTATAGCCCTTCGACTAACCCATCATCTCTCTCATCATGGACAACAACCAGAAATGCAGCATCCACCACCAACTCTTCAGTCACGACCCAGTCATCATCGACAACTGTTGGAAACGCAAAATGGCCCACCAGCTTCTCAACCAAGAACTTTGAAAATGGGTACCGTATGAGACAACCGTTGGAAACGCAAAATGACCTCATGTTTGCCTCAAAGTTCCATAAATTTGTCTAGATTTCAATTCTCTAGGATTTAAAGTTTTGATCTTTGAACTACAACTTGTGCTATAAGGTGTCAAGTGAAACCTTTGATGGGTTTCGATTGTTTCTATAACATGGGCAAAGTTCCCATAAAACTTTCACTATTAGTAATTTTATTTTGTTTTTCTTCATTTTTCCTAAAATTTGCTGTAGCAATAGAATTTCACCCAACCTATCAGATGGAATTCTCTGTAAAACTAATGCATATAAAGAGGGAACTAAACTTTCATGAGAAGATAAAAAAGATTAGCTAAATTACTTTTCATAGAATTCTTTTGGTGATTCGGATAGTGGTGGGGAAGAAAAAGTCAACATTTTGCCGCGTATTGGGGTGGCGCATCCATGGTGTTTGAAGAAGTGTTTGCCCCACGGTGATGTAAGCAAAAAGATGCAAAATAAAGGAAAGGGTTTAAATGTAAAATGCTATGTATAATCCTTTCAAATATAAAATATACAAAAATAATAAATTAATGGGCAACCTGTTATTGTAGGTGAAAATGAGAGAGTCCACTGTTGGACTTATTATGGAGGGTCCATATTAGGGGCTACCTCAAATAAATATATTTTTATTTAAACAAATAAATTTATTTATTTATTTAAACAAATTATATTAAAATTTATAGTTAAATAAAAAATAAATAAAAATATCGTAAATTATAAATTTACGATATGATAATTTAAAATCGTCTTACCGTAAATTCATAATTTACGGTCTCCATACCGTAAATTGGTATGAAGATTTTTAAAAATCTTCATATCATAAATTACCAATTTACGGTATGAAGATTTTTAATTTCATACCGTAAATAATGAATTTACGGTATGAGTTTTTCCATACCGTAAATTCATTAGTTACGGGAGGAATCTAAATTAAAAATTTTGCATACCGTAAATAACTGTAAATATGAATTTACGGTATGCATCTTCAAAGATGGATACCGTAAATTCATATTTATAGTATGAATTTTTTTTTAATTTTGATTCCTCCCTAAATAATGAATTTACGGTATGCATTTTTGCATACTGTAAATTCATTATTTACGGTAGCATGTTTAGAACAAAAAAAAAACCATACCGTAAACTTGAATTTCCGAAAAGAGAAAGAGGTTTGGGTTTGGAATTTCGAATTTCTGGAATTGAGTGAAGAAGAGAAAAAATGGATTGAAATTTTGTTATTTTGGAGAGTGGTATTTTAGGGTATATGGAAATTGGGGTGTGGGAAACAGGTGGGGGGTGTGGGTAATATGGGCCTGTATACTATTATTGATTACTGATAAGGCTACCCTCGCCCTGATATGATGCCTTAGGATGCAGTGCCATACTAAATTACTAATATTGAGTGATTAAATTAAATAATGGTATTTACTTGCTTGTCAATTAGAAAATATTAATCATGAAAGGAATAACTAAAGCGTTGAAAACGTATGTGAAAATATTATAAGCTAAAAATAGAGAGAGGAGAATATAAGGAGGAGAAATTATAGAAGTAAAAGTAATCAGTTTTTTTTCATGTAGAGCCTGTAATGTTTTTTTTTTTTTAAATTCATGTAGAGTATATATAATACAAGTAGGTTGTGAACACTATCAAAAAAATTAGGTTGTCATAATAAAAAAAAAGTATATCTAATAACATCTATTAAATAATTACACGAAATAACTACAATTTTATCAAATAATATAAGAGACAAATAGAAAAAAAATTGAGAAATAGATTTCCATAAAAAAATATACAATAGGTCATGTTCCATAATTTAATTTAAAAAAACAAAGAAAACTGCAATGTCATTGTTAACACTTATAATTTATTATATTTTTACACCATTTAAAAACAAGATTTTTTTTGACATATTTAAAAACAAGAGTTTAAGAACTATCCACCGACAGTATAAAACTTTTTTTGCACAGTCATCTAATCAGATATCATCATACATATGTTTGTTGAGATATTTTAGGAAGTGTTATACTCTCTATGGTCCCTATTATAAGAAATTTTTTGGTATACTTTTTAGTCCTAATTATAAAAAAATATACTCATTTCAAGATGTATTAATTGCTATAATTATTTTTATACCCTTATTTAACGTGAGATATATCTTTATTACCAACTCATCTTTTTCCTATACACTATTTAATACTAGGGGTATATCTGAGATAACATTTTAGTTTTATATCATTAAATAAGTTTTCTTGTTTTTAGTGATTTTTGTTTTTTCTTCTTATACTCCCTCCGTCTCATTTTAGTAGTCTCTTTTGCTTTTTCATAATTCTTAAAGAAATGATTAGATTTATTAATTTCTATAATAAAATAACAAATAAAATAACACCGTCGGACAAAAATACCCATATTTAAATTGGACAGCTGCAATTACTCATTATAATAGAGGTTGGTTGAGATAAATGGTATATTTGAAAAAGAAAAAGTAATGAATACTCATTGACTTTCTAAAAGGACAAGTAATTTGAGACAATAAAATATTCCAAACAGGATAAGTAAAATGAGACGGAGGGAGTATTAGCCTTTGATTGGCAGCCGCGAGAATGAGGAGAGAATGAGGCGAGAGAGTTTTCCATGAGTGAGAATGAGAAGAAAACCACAATTTCGTTCGATTAGATGTGTGAGAAAATGAGGCGAAAGAAGGAAAAAAAAAAGTGGGTCCCACGTCATTTTATTTTCTCCGCGGAACAGCGAAGAAAACGGGCAGCGTCCCAATTTTTTCCCATTTTCTCATTTATACCCCTATTATCTCCTTATATCTCAAATTATTTAAATTTTTAGCAAGGACATTGATGTCTTTTAAAAAATAAGCAACACTTATTTCTTCTTTTTTTCTCCTCTTTCACTTATTCCAATCAATACCTTAAATCTACCCAATTTCTCACATTTTTCTCTCTTTTCATACTTTCTCTTCACAATTTCTCTCTTCACAATTTTTTTACTGAACTAATCACACCCTTACGGCTTGATTGTTTTCGCATGAAATGCGACGATAGAAAATGGTGCGATGTGAAATGGTGAGAAAATCACATTTTCTGCTGCATGGTTGCCAACGAAAAAGAGACGAAAGAAAAAAAAAGTAGCGGGTCCCACATCCTTTTTTTTTCTCTCCAATTGTGTGAAGAAAATGAAAACCGGCGAGTGAGCGACGCATTTTTTTAACTTTTTCCAAATTCTACCCCTATTCTCTTCTTATATCTAAATTTTTAGTCAAGGACATTAATGTCTTTTAAAAAATAACTAACACTTCTCTCTTCTCTTTTTCTCTTCTCTTTCACTTATTCCAATCAATACCCAAAATCTAACAAATTTATCACCTTTTTCTCTCTTTTCATACTCTTTCTTCATATTTTCTCTCTTCACTTAGAGACATGAGTTAGTGGCAAAGTAACATCATGGTGAGGGATGACTGGTAAACAAGTTTTCCTCCATCGATTCACTGTGTTTAAACTCTAAAAAAATGAATTTTAAGCTATTTCAAATGGAAATAGACTCTTAGCAATCACTTTTGACTATACATAAGATCTTGACCGTTGATAAAAATAGAGGGTTGAGATCGATTTACCGAATATTTGATGTGAGCCATCCGATCTTATACCAATGGTGATGATCTGTCTGACTTCGTGAATGCAAGAATTGTGGACTGCAGCCAGATCCATTCGAAATTGATACCCCATAAAGTAAAAAAAAAGTAAAAATAATGGTTTAGTCCTTATACGTGACATCAATTCTTAATTTGGTCCCTATACGAAAAAGGTTATTAAAACAGTCTCTACACGTGCATAAATTTTTAATTTAGTCCCTGCCGTCTAACCACGTTTTCTAACGGCGTTAACTGTTTAAAACAATTATTAGCAGTCTCTATACGTGACATAAATTCTTAATTTCGTCTCTATACAAAAAAAAACAGTCCCTGTAAGAAACAATGACTAAAAGCTTATCAATATGGTCCCTATACGAAAAATAAACTATTAAACCAGTCCCGATAAGAAAATAACTATTAAAACAGTCCCTGTAACAAAAAAAATGATCTGCTCATGTTGCAATCCAAATATGGTCTCTAATGTGACACTTGCCCATGTGTTAGGTACATATAGGACATATTTAATCCACAAACAAACATATTATGTTGTGGATTTATATGCACTTTTATGTACCTAATCAAAGTGGTTTTATATGTTTGTTTGTGGATTAAATACCTTATATGTTTGTTTGGGGATTAAATATGTCATATATGTATCTAACACATGGACAAATGTCACATTAGGGACCATATTTGGATTGCAACATGGGCAGGTTTTAGTCACTTTTTGTTACAGGGACTGTTTTAATAGTTTTTTTCGTATATGGACTGTTTTAATAGTTTTTTTTTTCGTATAGGGACTGTTTTAATAGTTTACTTTTCTTATAGGGACCATATTAATAAGCTTTTAGTCACTGTTACTTACATGGACTATTTTAATAATTTTTTTCGTATAGAGACTAAATTAAGAATTTATGTCACGTATAGGGACCAAATGGGTAACAGTTAGAAAACGTGGTTAGACGGCAGAAACTAAATAGATAACAGTTGC
The DNA here is from genome assembly GCA_037113605.1 of Calophaca sinica. Lineage (NCBI taxonomy): Eukaryota > Viridiplantae > Streptophyta > Magnoliopsida > Fabales > Fabaceae > Calophaca > Calophaca sinica. Next base: position 110,122,759 of record CM073732.1, on the reverse strand, counting down.
ACGTGTTAATAACTTTTTTCATATATGAACCAAATTAAGAATTGATGTCACATTCATATAAAGAACAAAACATTATTTAAAAAAAAAAGGAATACATTTGGCGCAGAGTTACTAAGTTAGTTAAACTCCAAGCAGGGGCTTATGTAACCCAAAAAAAAAGAAAAAAGAAGGCAGGGGCTTAAAGGGTATGTAATGGTTTCAGTAGCAGAGTTGCGAAAAAGGGAATAGCCCAATCGTGTTTGTTCGTTAACTACGCTTTTGCTTTCTCTGCATTTCCCTTCCCTTAATTCCTCTAACCCTCTTCGCTTGTTTACGCCTTCTCTTCTTCTTCTCTCTCTCACTCTCTTCCTTCTAATTTTTTAATCCCTTTTCGTTTTGAAAGTTTGATTTTGCAGGTCGCTCTAATGGGGAAATCCTCCGGTTCACTCAAGAGGAAACGTTCCAAGAATTCATCTAAGGTATTCTCATTTATCTTATCCTTTTTTTCATTTTAGGGTATTTAATTTGAAGTTTCAGATTTATTAATTTTAGGGTATTTGATTTTCAGTTTCAGATTTATTCTAAGGTATTGTCGTTTAGTTAATTTTTGGGAAAAAGAAACGAACTTTCTGTCTCTGTTATTGCTTGTATTTTGTGAACTCAACTGAAAGTTTATGTATGTGAATCATGTTCCCCAGTTGACAGGAAGGCTGTATTTTTTAATCCCTTTTTGTTGTGTGGGGTGCTCCTGGTACTAGGTATTTTTATGGCTTTTAATGTACTGAGTTTTTTATTTCATTATTTGGTTTGGTTGTTGATTATTCCAACCTAGTTTGTTGAATTAATTTAACTGAGTGTGGATTTTCCTATTTGTTTCTTCGCTGATGAATTTATACACAATTTGATGGTTTAGGCCAAGGCAAGCAGTAGAAGTAAGAGTAGGAAACATAAATCAAAGAAGGTTCGCCGCCGTGAGGTTTCTCTTTCTGGCTCGGACTATGACGATTCAAAATGTGTGGACACATCGGTATCCTCTAGTTCTGAAGATAGGCATAGAAGCAAAAGGGATCGGTCTCGCACAAGAAAAGATGTGAAAGGTCGTAAGAAGAGGGCTCGGAGACGTTCATGCAGCTGTGACAGCAGTGAGGACTCTCTCCATGCCCGGAAGAGAAAAAAGGTGAAGAGGAAAAGCGAGTATGATGAGAAGACAAGGGATAAATCCTACAGGAAGAAAAAGATTAAGAGAGAAGCAAGTGTTAGTTTCATGAGCAGTGGGTCAAGGAGCTACTCAACATGTCATGGTAGGAGTGCCAACAATGATGACATGGAAAATAAGAGCTCGAGGGGAAGATCGGAAAGAAAGGAGAAAGACAAAAGAACATTGAGAGGAAGAAGTGGAAGCGAAGAGAGTAATAGATACAGGGCCAGAAGTTGTTCACCTTGCAGTAGTCCCTGTAGTGAAAGTAGTTATGAAGGGACTGAAGAGAAATATATGTCCGAGAACAAATGTAGGAGGCTCAGATCAGTTATTACTGTTACAAAAGAGGCGGAAGAATCTAGGGAATTGTGTGAAAATGAAATCAAAGAGGAGATTGTAGATGATCATGATTACCCTTGTAGAAGTAATGACAGTAATGATGGGGGCACAAAGAGAGAGTTGGATCATCATACACCTCCTTTATCAGAAGAGAAATTGAGAGCTGAGGATGAGACAGGAGATATGAATGCTGATCGAAACTTCACAGAGCCCAAACTTAGAGACACGAGCTACAGTGACAGGAGTAGCCTTAAAGCTTATAATGACGGGACAAGTGAATCTATGAAGAAGGAAACTAGTGATGCTTCTGGTGCTAATCTGAATGGCGATGATTTGGAGTCAATTCTAAGACAGAGAGCATTAGAAAACTTAAGAAAGTTCCGAGGCGTCCAGTCTACTGCAAAAGCTTCTGAGCCGAAAAATAAAATTGTTAGCCAAGTGAAGCTACCGATTACTGATAAAGAGGAACTGGTTCAAGGTAAGTCTAATGTCAGTAATGCAGCTGTAGGGACAAAATTTGACAAGCAGACACCTGTAGAAGAACCTAGTTCGCCTGTTGTCAGAAGAAATTTAGTTGCTTATCCAAGAAACAATGAAAGGATTTTAAACATGGATAAAGATATATCTGGTTCTCCTAAGCATCAATTGGCTTGTGCGCCAAAGGTGATTGATGCAGACAACCCTAGTGAATTAGTCACTGAATCCACTGATAACAAGACGGGCAAATCGGAATTGTCCACATCAGAATCCTGCCATGATTCACTTCAAAGTGGCTCATCTCTGAAGCAAATAGCTGTGTCCAGATTTGCTCAGGAAAAGACGGTCATAGCAGAAAGTACTAAAGATAAGGGTAGTTTTGAAGGTGCTCATGTCATGAGTCACAATAGCAATGATAATGTCAAAGCCATTAGAGGAATGCCTTCTGCTGTTCCCAAACCTTCTATTCATGGACCTAAATTTAAGCATAATAACTTGAATAAAGGGCAAGATGATGCCAATGATCTCTCCAAGTTTGAATCCAAGCAAACATCTGATTCAGTTGAACCTTCCAATGCAAAGCTGTCAGCGACTGAGGCTGATGAAGAAAGGAATGCGGCTAAGACAACCCAATCTGCAATCCGTAGAATTAATAGCAGTGGCAGAGATGTTGACGAGTCAGGCAATGCTGCTACCTCTGAATCCGGCTTTAAAAGTTCATCGGTAGAGAACAATTCTGGCAAATCACAAGATGCATCCAACCAGGGCTCCCAGTTTGAGCAGAAAACGATGAGTGTCATGCGAGGCGGTGAAATGGTACAGGTTAGTGTGTGATAATCTGTCTTAGATTCTGAAATGGAACATGTTTTATTACTAATAGCTTGTGAATGTCCAGGTTAGCTACAAGGTCTATATCCCTAAGAAAGCACCTGCATTGGCTAGAAGGCAACTTAAGCGATGATCTTGTTTGGTGAAAAAAAAGGCCTTGTGGCGTTGTGTTGTATTCCACTTGTTTATTTAGCACATGAAAAGAGTAAACACTCTTGCGCAGGGTATAGAAACTTTTGAAGAGATTATTTGTGGATTCATCCATGTATGAACTCTAAGAGCTGCATCAATTTCTATCAGGTATATTTCATTTTAGGTGATATCGTCGGTTATCTTGAATGTAGTCTGTTACAAGAATAATTGTGCAACCATTGCAACACAAAAAAGACCCTTCAATATTTTTCGGATCGTTTCAAAACCCATGACACCAGCGACTGCCAGTGAGACCCGTGGGAGTTTGGCTTGGAATTCCCAAACCTCTCAATTGGGCACACCGATAGTCCACAGGCATGGATAGATGAATTTTATTTTACCAGTTTATTTATGTGTAATAATAAACTCTAGCTTTGACTATTTTCCGCAATATGAAGAATTTATCATTATCCCAAATAAGAATGTTAAATACTAGTGCTAAGTGCTAACTAAAGCGTTACACAAAATATTAAGAGCCTTATTGTTAAAAGTTTTTTTTTAAAATAAAAAAAAGTAAAGCAAAAATATTTTTTTAATTAATCATCACCACAAAAATCACTTTTTTGGTGTTAAAGATAGTTTATGGCTATATATTTTTGAAGGAAAAAAAAAACTATTGAAAGTAACTTTTCATTCCATATGCTATTTTTTCTTCAACTATAATTCTGAGTTTCTTTTTTCTTCAAAAAAAATAAATCTAAATGAATACTATAAAAGTTTTTTAAATAGACTCTATTTCATTCCATATGCTTACAATTTATAGCGTAGTACAATATATATAATAAAATATTATTAACACATTCTAAAATTCTTTTAAACACACTTATATTATTTTGAAATAGAATGAACGAATTGAAATTCGTATAATTTTATTAAAAAAAATGTTCAGCTTTATATTTCATGAAGAAAATAGAATGATCAAATAATAGGAAAAATATGATATTGTATAAAAAAAAGATTATATAAAAAAATTGTAAAAGATAATACTCTTAAATATGAAATTCCTAATTTTTATACGAATATTAATTCTTTTTTTTTTGGAGTAAAAACGGGGCTATACGAATATTAATTCTAAATATATATTTTCTATTTCTATTCTTATTATATTTTCCTCATATTTTTACAAGTAATTGAGTGGTTGACGTGTAGAAAGAAAGTTCAAGGACAAAGAAATGAGGTGCAAGGAACAAACAAAAAGGAGCAATTGCGTTGGCGAAGTGAAGTGAGAATAGCGATGGTGTTCTCTTCCAATCCCTTGGCGCTAAGCGTTCCAGAACCCGCCTTCGAGTCCTGGCTCCGCGACTCCGGCTACCTCGAAATCCTCGACCAACGCACTTCCGCCGCCGCAACCGCAACCGCTAACTCCACCTCCGCTCCATTACCTGCCACCGGTCTCTTCTCTCGCCTCCTCACTCTTCTCTCCCTCTTCACTCTCAATCCCTTCGCCAAACTCACCGCTGATGATTTCTCCGGCGACACTCCTTCTTGGTCCCGCTCCTTCGTCGGCTCCTCCGACTCCTACTCCTTCCCTTCCTCCCCCTCCCAAGCTCGCTTCCGCGTCCACGAAAACGTCAAACGCTACGCTCGCAACTACGCCTATCTCTTCATCCTTTTCTTCGCTTCCGCTCTGTACGTTGCTCTTTTCCCATTTCAATTCCGCAAGTTTGGATTTTTAATGAATGTCTTTATTATTTTGAGATATTAATTGGATAATTTCTGAAGCTCTTTTTCTGTTTTTTGTAACATGATATTAGTGTTTCTAGTAAAATAAGGCTCTTTTTTATTTTTATTTTTGTGAATTGATGTATTTCTTTTATTATGGTGGTGTAATAGTATCGAGTACTTGTTTGATAAAATTTCTTTTTGGTCTTGATGGTTGCACTGCATTGCAGGTATAAGATGCCACTTGCTCTTGTTGGGCTGATATCATGTTTGGCATTGTGGGATTTGTTCAAGTTTTCTAGTGATAGATGGGGATTGGATCAATACCCTTTGATTCGGCAGTGCTTGCTTCGCATTGCCCAATTTGGTGAGCACTAGTTTCTTATAAGAGGAGTATATATATGTATGTATACCTGTTATTATATTTTGTTTTGTTTTTGTTTCTTTTTGCTTTTTATTGCCCGAGTATAAACTGGTTTTCAAAACATTATTTTTTGTTATGTGTTCACCGGTGGAACATGAGGAGTACCTTCGGGTAAGGTTGAAGATGGTAGGTCCGCCGGTCATGGAGTCCGTCATGGTGGTGCCACCGGTGGGGGACTTGCAAAGCCACTTCAATGCCAAAGTTAGGTCACATTTAATATAGTAGAGTCATTAGGGTAGTAAGGTGACCTTGTCATTGTGAGTGAGTGTCCTTATATAGTTAACTAAATGGGCCTGGTCGTAGGCCTCATGTTTGGGCCTATGATGGACGATCAATATAAGTAAAGACTGACCAACCGACCCAAGTAAGAAGACCCCAGGAGTAAATGTTTATGTCTCTGTTCGGTCGGTCATATGCTTGTCTCCCAACCGTTAGCCTGAGTCTGGTGTCTAGTCATACTTCTGAGTCCTTCTGCCTCTGGCCGGCCGGCCCGGTACGGTACATTATGATTTTGCTAAAATTTTATTGAGGATTGATATAACAATTGCCTTTAGCTATTGATTGAATCGAATACATAATCTTTCCTCCCAACTAAAAGAAGAGAAGAAATTCACTTGCCTGTTCAGTGTTCCCTATGCTTGTGTAAATTTGTTTGAATCTGTTATTTACTTAGTGGCATAATGTTACATAGAAATGTCTTGTATTGAGCTCATATGAAATCTCTTGTTTTCTGTGTAAAATTTTCTTTTCTTGTCTTTTGTAATGTGTGGTGCATTACTTATTGATGCTGGAAAGATATCTCTAACTTGATGTTCACAAGGTTAACTGGAACTCTTGTTTCTGAATCTCATCTTTCGCAGCAACAGCAGTGATCCTAATCTTTTCCAATGTTCAAATGGCTCTCTTTTGTGCCATAAGTGTCAGCTATGCAGGTTAGTCTGCATTTGTAGCCTTATTCCTTTTATTACTTGAGTTTAAAAGAAAAAAGCCTGTAAAAAAAAAAATTAAAGAAAAATATATATATATCTGTAGGAGTGATACTACATGCTGCATTTCGGAAGTTGACCCATGCAAAGCAACCTTTCCCGGGTAGAGGTTGATAGTTGGTTAATCAAAGAAACAGTGGCACGCTTGCCTTTATCCAGCACATCATAGTTTGGTGATTCAAGGGGCTTTGGTACAGAAGATAGTTCTTACAATGTAAAAGGGGACAGGACTTTGGTACAGAAGATTGTACAATGTAGAATTCAGGGGACAGGTATAGGATTAGGTTTTGGATAATGCCTCCTACATTCCATCACAAGGGCAGGGCTAACATGTGCCCTTTCTGTAGGCGCTGTTAGTCTCTAGTTTGATGCTTTTCATGATCATATTCACATGTAGTAACAAGGTTTTCAATATTTCTATATTTGAGTGTTATCTTATTGTTTGTCCTTTTTTTTTTTGTAATTTTCAAATGCCGGACAATTGAATGAGAAGTTATGAGTTTCAGTAAATTTGATGCATGCAAGAAATAAGAAGGATGAGATACCTCTAAATAGGCTTTCATTCTGAACGTGGGATTACCATCATGTTTATTTGCATATTCAGACCTGTTTTGTTTTACTATAGCCTGCCTGGGCCTCTGGGGACTAGAGGGACAATATGGGCCTCATGTTCTCAGTGTGCACTTTCACTCACAAGCATATTCAAGCTACACTTTTTTTAGGCAGTTATTATGGACTTATTCACACTCTTTGGTCATGGAAAGAAAGTGGAAGGAAAAAAAGAGTAGAAAAAGATTTTTTAGTTGTTTGGTAAGAGAGAAAATGAAAGAAAAGTTAAATTTTCCCCTCTTGTCCCATTGTGTAGAAAGTGAGAGAAAAGAAAAATAAGTATATTTATGAAAAAAATAGTGCGCTATAGCGGTAGTGCGGCTGGTGGCCGCTATTCTATAACAATAGTGTCGCAAGTTGATGGTGTGGTTGTAGCGATAGCAATTGTGGCAAAAAAATATGTTGCTGTTGTCGTGAATGTGGCGTGCTATAAGGCTGCGCCGGGGGGTGGGACCCTAAAAACTCGAAAATACCATTCAAAGGATGTTGCTGAGTGGGGTTGGGGTCTTTTAGGGTTTTTGCAGCCAATCAGGGCTTAAGAGAACAAAAAAAAAAAAAAACTCAACTCACATTCAAACTCTAGTAGCTCTGCAACTTGATTATTTCCGGTGACCCTGCGTCTAACAAACCTCCAAGCGACTTTTGGCCAACACATGTTGATTTTCGACCAACTTACTCCCTTTTTTGTTCACTTTTATAGACAACACTTTGCAGGTTGTGAACTAGTACCTACTCCTTTTTTATCTTTTGTTCCAGCTGAAGGCAGCAATTTCTGTTTCTTTTTCTTCTGTTAGGGTTGTGGAATAGGTTATGCAGCCCGACAAGAGCATATGGCTTAACCTACATCAACCCTAGGACAGACTATACTTCCTTTTTAACTAGACAAGGCCAGACGTTAAGCCATCTAAAAGGCTTAAATATGTTTTTCGCCCTTGTAAATATGGGGTGTTTTAAATTTAGTCCCTATAAAAAAAAATCATTTTTCATCCCTACAATTTTGAACGTTTTGTTTTTCGTCCCTCTCCGTCATCTTCGTTAGTTAGACGCTGAGTTGGCAAATAGATGTCTACTCTGACATTGCTGAGTCAGATATGTGTTAATGTAATATGCAAAGTTAGCTTTGATAACTCATTTTTAAATTTTTAATTATTTTATACAACATGCAAATGACTCATTTTTTATTTTTAACTAGTAAGATACCCGTGCATCCGCACGAGTCACTCTATTTTCGCGTATTTTCGAAATAGACTTGTTTTATAAAACTAAATTTTTATATGTGACAAACATGATTAGTTGTTTTAGTTCTTAAAAATACAGAAAGAGTAAGAGAAGTCATGCCAAGAAAATAATTCAACCAAATTCTAACTTGTAACTATGTTACGTAAATCATTGTTTGCTATAAATGCATACATAAAATTGATATGTGCTAAACAACAACGAAATTATACTCTGAAACTCAATCCAAGTCATTATATGTTTTCCCGTCAGGATTTAAGATTGTGAATAGATATATGTAAATAATAAATACTTGCATAACATTGATATGTGTTCAAAGATAATGAAGCTATACTGGTGGTTTAAGATTTTTACACACAGACCAATGAATCATTAAACTGAAGTATATTTTTACCAAAATAGTTTTATTAATTGCTCGAGATTCCAAAATAATCAATTAAGTATTTGTAGAGTTATGTCAATTTTTAATGTAAAAGCAATAAATATATAAAAGGTATACTTGAAAAAAAAATGTGAATTATATCTTAGGTTTATAAAACACCAATTGTTTTGAAACAAAAAAAAATTGCTATACCGAAGTTATGGAATGGAGGGAGTACATGTTTCCCCGCCAGTTCTCAAAATTGCTGAATTCGCTTGAACACTCAAATGACAAGCTGTGTTTCCATTAAAGGTCAGCATCATACACACAGACTTCCATCATTAGCAAAGCATTATGCACATGAAAACTAAAATACACAATTTTTCTTTAGCATGTAGCATAAGACAAATGAGAAATCCCAATTCAAGCTTATGCACTCATTCACCACAAACATCTAGCCCTGTATATATCTTGACAAACTGGAAAATTGAAGTTCATTCATAATTGAAGCTAAAGTGAATACATTGCTGAATATTTATACATACCAGACTATATGTACAAATGCCACCATCAATAAGGTCGAATATCTTCCCAGATTATGCTACATGCTAAAGAAAAATTATCTCAGATTTGCTCTTCATAAATGGAGAAGCAATTTTCAAAAGTAAAATATCAATGCAAGTTAAATATTAAGAAGTTTAAATAAATAAAATTCAGAGGAAAAGGAGTAATGCTCGCCCAAAATTATCATGCAATGTATCAATTTGAAAGTTTGTGTTGCCAAAGAGCTTGAAGTGGTGGCTGCTGCTACATAGCGGGTGAAATTGTTGTTGATTTGGAGTAGCCAATGATGTATTAGATTGCATGCTGGTATCAAGGAAGCTTTGAGGAATTATAGCAGACACAGCACTCTGCTGAGATTGGGGTTGAAAATTTGGAAACCTTTTAAGGATAAAGCACACCATTCTATTCAACCTATGTAGTCACCAGGAACCATCAGATTATGAAAAATATTAAAAATTCCCATCAAATCAAATAAAGAATAATGAAACATGAATTTAAGAAAGGCTTCAAAAACACCAAACAAAAAATAGAGCAACACTTAATTTAACATAGACTTTTGTATATCTCTGCATCACTGGGAACAATCAGAATATGAAGACAAAAGTACACAACAAAGAAATAATAATGAAAGTATATCACAAATTAAAAAAAAAGACTTCAGAAAACAAAACAAATATATACTGCTGGCATAGTAAACCTATATTTCACCTCCTTAAGGAATTGAAAATTTTCAAAGGAGAAGAAAGCCTTAACTCTGCAACCAAAAGTTCTTATGTTCTGCAGGAACAATCTGCAAACACAAAAATTTACCTCACACGCCACTGAGACATAATTTACTGGAATACCATCAAGCATACCAGGAACACCATCAAACTCCTGACCCTTTTGACTTATCATGTGCAAACTGCTAAAATAAATTGTGCAATAAAAATTAGTGACCATGAAATAGAACTTGGGGTTGCTTATGAAAATATAGGAAAAAGAATAAGAGAAAAACGCACAGGATCTTGCTTAATTATGTGGCCAAGGAATGGAAACCATTCACTGCTTGTCAAATAGGCAATGCAAAATTTGTATCAGGTTTGACCTCATCTTTTCTCTTCTCTCTGAATTCTCCATCCGCAAAATCAACCACAACAGAAAGCTTGATCTTTTCTCATTTGTAGGCATTTAGAACACTTAACTGTGTGAAAGAGAATGGAAAACGGTCAACTAAACTAAACTAAACGACTAAGCAATCATAAACTAAACGACTAAGCAATCACGAGACTACCCATTAACTGTCATCAAAGTAGATCATACGCAAAATGAATGGAAAAGCCATTAAGATTCTAATACAAATTCAACCACTTCACAGTGAATGGAACTTAAAAGGCCCGATCATGGAATATAGAAAAAAAATGCAGACACTAATTTGCATTTTAATGATTAGAAAAACCCAAAAAACTGATAAAAAAACTTCATTAACCATTAAAATCACTCTCTAATACAGTTAAAACTTGCAAATCCCAAAAAAAGCAAAAAACAAAAACAAAAACAAAAACAAAAACCTAATAACGAAAAACTCGAACGAAAATAAAAACGGAAAAAGAAAACCACAGAAGGAAGAATCAGGAAGATAAAAAAGAAACAAATAGGGAAGATTTTGTTTACCGGAGTCAGAGTGGGAGATTGACGACGTTGTTAGTGTTGGAAGGAGGAGGAAAAGGATAAGAGGCATCGGAGAAACAGAGGGAATCAGATGGAAGGATGAGAAGAGGGTTATATGTATCATCAGTGGTGGAGAGATTGATGCAGGAACAACGATCCAGGGAGGAGGAGAAGAAAGAGGTCAGGTTCTCCAACACTCAAAAGGTCTAAGAGGTTGGTGGTGGGAGTGAAAGAAAATGACAAATATTATTTGTGGGTGTTTTGTGCAGTGCTGAGGACGGAGGAAGAAAGGGGAGAAGCTGGTGGAAAGTGAAAAGAAATAGAGAGAGAGGGGGGAATGGTAGTAGGTGATAAAGAGAGAGTGGTCAAAACGTGGAGAGACAGGCTGAATTAAAAATTAAATTTTGTTTGAAATTTGAAAATTGAAATGAGAAGTATTTGAGTGGGAAAGAGATTATTGGATGCCACATGTAAACAATGGAGATTGCCACTTGTTGCAAGTAGAAGTGTTTGTGCTTAGAGGACTTAAATTCTTTAAATAGTAAATAGAAGTGAGACTTGATGTTTTTTCATTCAAATAATAAGAAGCCATGGAATAATTCGCAGAACATGACCCAAAACTAAGTTGTTACTTGAATGTTTAAGAGATGCCTTCCTGTTATGTCATTCATTGTCTCTTCCCTAATTTCAGAAAAAAGGTACAACATTTTTTTTTGTCATCGAGACTATTTTCTATTGTGTTAAACAAAGCCAGAAACCACAAAAACTATACGCTTATAATTAACTTTCTATCTGACTGGGAAGGAGAAAGAGTATCGAAAAAGATATACATCAATGTAGTTCGAATAATATTCTTATTCATCCAAAACATGCTATGTTACCAAAGCTGTAAAGGAAAAAAAAATTCAATTGGGACGACACACAAAACACGAAACAATCCATATAACTCATAAAATTAGTAACCCATAGCAAAAAATATAAATGCAGAGGTAGTGTACTACAAAAGACATTGAAACAGGAATTTGACACATCGATCTTTACTTAACCTATGTTGTTCCACAAAGCTTATTATTAATCAAGTAGAATATCACACATAACTCGAAGTTAGGAACCTCACTTCTATGAAATTAGTTTTAAATGGTGTTAATCACTCCATCCAAAAGGACAAATAACTCTAAGCTACACTGCCCAACGTAATTTTAAAAAGGCATGTCTGATACTATTTGTACATCAAATAAAATATGACCAACTCGATTCTAGTTTGGCAAGTCAAATCTTCTGCATTTGGAGATAGAAAAATCAATTGATCCTAAATCAGTTCAGTGATTGATACTAAAAGTTTCTTGTAGAAATGATACCTTTGGAGTGATAGCTTGCATATACCAGAGTGATTTTCCATTTCCCTGACAAAGAAAACACACGTTAAAATTTTAGTTCAAAAGGCTGAATTAGTTTAAAGGTTTTTCAATAGGACTCCATTCACCGCATATGGCATAACAGAGCCATTTAATTATAACTTCACAATCATACTTAAATTATACACAGTGTCAAACAATTAAAATTGCTAAAGATTAAAAACAGGGGAAAGCTAAACATCTATAAAAGGTTTGGCTTGCCATGTGCGTTATGATTGAACTCTCCGAGAGAGAGGATGTGGAATCTGACAATTGCCCAAAAACAATCTCAAATTGAAACCAAAATGAGGCTATGCTTTTTGATAACTTTAAATCCACATTATAAAACCAGCAAGTAATAAAATATTCTGCATATCAGCACAAAATTATCTAAAGGACTGTGAATCGATTCACTCACTTAGGATCACAAAACGCGTAAGATTTGTACGTGTGAATCGATTCACACTTACTGGTGAATCGATTCACCACTGCTGTTTTTAAACCAGAACGCTGTTTTTCATTGAGACGAGGTGCGATTTTCTAGGGTTGTGTCTGGCCGTTCTTGGCGTCTTTGTGAGGTTTCGTTTGAAACACATTGAAACACCTTGGGATCTTAGGGAATCATAGAGGGAGGATTGAAGGCTTTCTATTTGTTCTTGAGAGGTTTTCATAGAGGAAAAGAGAGGATTAGGAACTCTTGGGTTTGTTCTTCTTGGACATTTGGAAGGGTTAAAAGCAATTGTAATCTCTTGTAAAGACTCTTTGATAGTGAAAGCGGAGGCTGCTCTCTCCATGAGGCGTGGAGTCATCTTTTTGAAGTAGAAGCTGCGTGTAGAATAGCGGTGTTATTCTTCCTACTCTTTACTCTTTGTTTGATTGACGTTATTGCACTGTTTTTGATTACTATTAAATTTAGTATTGATTACCTTTGATATTTGATCCATTTATTCTCGTTAATAACTCAACATGTAGGAGGACTTAAATTTTCTCAATAGTAAATAGGTAGATAGATTATTTTATACAATAACATTAACAAAGAATTAGGGTTTGTCTTCCTCCATCCTTCTCCCTCCCTCCACTATCGTCACCCCACCGCTTACGCATGTGCACATTCTCCAGCCACCTCCCTCACCCAGCCGCCACCCCTCCCATTCTCTTCCCTCGCTCGGCGGCACTGTTGGTGGCGGCATAGCCCTTTGTCCAAATCTCACTGTTTTACCTTAACAATGAAGAAGGTGAAGTTTGTACGATCCTTTAGCATATACAAGATCTTTGATGTTCCTTGTTAGTTTTTGATTTCCATCGATTTGTATAATTTTATTGCGCATACACATGAAGGCGAGACCATGGAGCTGGGGGTTGGTTTTGGAAAAACGAAAGAGAAATAAGGAAGAAGGGGTGGGGAAGCAGATCTGAAATGGGGGGATAGAGTGGTTGAATCTGAACAGAGAGAAAGAAAGAAGGTGGGGAAGAGAAGGAGAGAGGGAGATGAGAAATAGAGAGAGGGGGAGGAAGGTGGTAGAAAGGGGAAGGTTTAGAGGGTGCCGCCGATGAGCCAGCGACGGGAAACGGGGAGGCACCGGCAAAGTCACCTGCGGTGTGGTGGCTGAACCACCCTTTTCTTCTTCTCCTTCTTTGTCGGATCTACATTCCTCTTTTTCAAAATGTTGGGGAAATCGTAATGGTCTTCGAGATTGGATTATTGGAAATAAATCATTGGAAGCGTACTGGATGTGTGAACAACAGTGAATGGAGAATAACTGTGGAAACGATAACAGGAACACGATTGTAGAAGACGACAATAACAATAACAAAAGCAAGCAGTGTCTTAAAGCATACAATGCTTTGATTTTCCTATTAAAGGCTGACAACATAAAAGGATTTGTTTTGTTAAATTTTTGGTTGGATGATGGATTTTGGTAGAGGTTGATTTGTGGTTTTCCACCATTTTCTGAGTTTGGGTTTGTTTCTGGGCAATGGATGAGTTTCTGGGCCTATGCTTCCATTTAGAAGAAGGTGGTGGTCAAAAATCAAAAGGTTATGAATAATGGTTTTTTTTTTGAAGTATTTTATTTTAATTTTAATTTAATAACAAAAAGAAAAAATAATAATTACACATTCATCAAGTAATTAATCCATGCTGTCATGAATAACCTGACTCAACAATGCCGAAGTGGTCATTCGTTTGCCAACTCAGCGCCTAACTAACGGAGATGGATAGAAAGGGATGAAAAACAAAACGTTCAAAATTGCAAGGATGAAAAAGGGATTATTTTTTTGCAGGAATTAAATTCAAAATACCTCGTATTTATAGGGACGAAAAACATATTAAAACCTCATCTAAAAAGTCTCTTAGCCCAACAAGCCAACCTATTTTAACAAGTATAAATACTATAATGTATTAAAAGCATACACTTGTTTATGCTTCTAAAGAATTATGGTCTACATAAAAGACTTGAGCCTCTGTCAAAAAAAAAAAAGACTTGAGCCTATGCTTGTGTAAATTTGTTTGAATCTGTTATTTACTTAGTGGCATAATGTTACATAGAAATGTCTTGTATTGAGCTCATATGAAATCTCTTGTTTTCTGTGTAAAATTTTCTTTTCTTGTCTTTTGTAATGTGTGGTGCATTACTTATTGATGCTGGAAAGATATCTCTAACTTGATGTTCACAAGGTTAACTGGAACTCTTGTTTCTGAATCTCATCTTTCGCAGCAACAGCAGTGATCCTAATCTTTTCCAATGTTCAAATGGCTCTCTTTTGTGCCATAAGTGTCAGCTATGCAGGTTAGTCTGCATTTGTAGCCTTATTCCTTTTATTACTTGAGTTTAAAAGAAAAAAGCCTGTAAAAAAAAATTAAAGAAAAATATATATATATCTGTAGGAGTGATACTACATGCTGCATTTCGGAAGTTGACCCATGCAAAGCAACCTTTCCCGGGCAGAGGTTGATAGTTGGTTAATCAAAGAAACAGTGGCACGCTTGCCTTTATCCAGCACATCATAGTTTGGTGATTCAAGGGGCTTTGGTACAGAAGATAGTTCTTACAATGTAAAAGGGGACAGGACTTTGGTACAGAAGATTGTACAATGTAGAATTCAGGGGACAGGTATAGGATTAGGTTTTGGATAATGCCTCCTACATTCCATCACAAGGGCAGGGCTAACATGTGCCCTTTCTGTAGGCGCTGTTAGTCTCTAGTTTGATGCTTTTCATGATCATATTCACATGTAGTAACAAGGTTTTCAATATTTCTATATTTGAGTATTGTCTTATTGTTTGTCCTTTTTTTTTGTAATTTTCAAATGCCGGACAATTGAATGAGAAGTTATGAGTTTCAGTAAATTTGATGCATGCAAGAAATAAGAAGGATGAGATACCTCTAAATAGGCTTTCGTTCTGAACGTGGGATTACCATCATGTTTATTTGCATATTCAGACCTGTTTTGTTTTACTATAGCCTGCCTGGGCCTCTGGGGACTAGAGGGACAATATGGGCCTCATGTTCTCAGTGTGCACTTTCACTCACAAGCATATTCAAGCTACACTTTTTTTAGGCAGTTATTATGGACTTATTCACACTCTTTGGTCATGGAAAGAAAGTGGAAGGAAAAAAAGAGTAGAAAAAGATTTTTTAGTTGTTTGGTAAGAGAGAAAATGAAAGAAAAGTTAAATTTTCCCCTCTTGTCCCATTGTGTAGAAAGTGAGAGAAAAGAAAAATAAGTATATTTATAAAAAAAATAGTGCGCTATAGCGGTAGTCTGGTGGTGGCAGCTATTCTATAACAATAGTGTCGCAAGTTGATGGTGTGGTTGTAGCGATAGCAATTGTGGCAAAAATATGTTCTTTGTTATCGTGAATGTGGCGTGCTATAAAGGCTTGTAGGGGTGGGACCCTAAAAACTCGAAAATACCATTCAAAGGATGTTGCTAAGTGGGGTTGGGGTCTTTTAGGGTTTTTGCAGCCAGTTAGGGCTTAAGAGAACAAAAAAAAAAAACAACTCACGTTCAAACTCTAGTAGCTCTGCAACTTGATTATTTCCGGTGACCCTGCGTCTAACAAACCTCCAAGCAACTTTTGGCCAACGCATGTTGATTTTCGACAAACTTACTCCTTTTTTTGTTCACTTTTCTGGACAACACTTTGCAGGTTGTGAACTAGTACCTACTCCTTTTTTATCTTTTGTTCCAGCTGAAGGCAGCAACTTCTGTTTCTTTTTCTTCTGTTAGGGTTGTGGAATAGGTTATGCAGCCCGACAAGAGCATATGGCTTAACCTACATCAACCCTAGGACAGACTATACTTCTTTTTTAACTAGACAAGGCCAGACGTTAAGCCATCTAAAAGGCTTAAATATGTTTTTCGCCCTTGTAAATATGGGGTGTTTTAAATTTAGTCCCTGTAAAAAAATCATTTTTCATCCCTACAATTTTGAACATTTTGTTTTTCGTCCCTCTCCGTCATCTTCGTTAGTTAGACGTTGAGTTGGCAAATAGATGTCTACTCTGATATTGCTGAGTCAGATATGTGTTAATGTAACATGCAAAGTTAGCTTTGATAACTCATTTTTAATTTTTAATTATTTTATACAACATGCAAATGACTCATTTTTCATTTTTAACTAGTAAGATACCCGTGCATCCGCACGGGTCACTCTATTTTCGCGTATTTTCGAAATAGACTTGTTTTATAAAACTAAATTTTTATATGTGACAAACATGATTAGTTGTTTTAGTTCTTAAAAATACAGAAAGAGTAAGGGAAGTCATGCCAAGAAAATAATTCAACCAAATTCCAACTTGTAACTATGTTACGTAAATCATTGTTTACTATAAATGCATACATAAAATTGATATGTGTTAAACAACAACGAAATTATACTCTGAAACTCAATCCAAGTCATTATATGTTTCCCCGTCAGGATTCAAGATTGTGAATAGATATATGTAAATAATAAATACTTGCATAACATTGATATGTGTTCAAAGATAATGAAGCTATACTGGTGGTTTAAGATTTTTACACACAGACCAATGAATCATTAAACTGAAGTATATTTTTACCAAAATAGTTTTATTAATTGCTCGAGATTCCAAAATAATCAATTAAGTATTTGTAGAGTTATGTCAATTTTTAATGTAAAAGCAATAAATATATGAAAGGTATACTTGAAAAAAAATGTGAATTATATCTTAGGTTTATAAAACACCAATTGTTTTGAAACAAAAAAAAATTGCTATACCGAAGTTATGGAATGGAGGGAGTACATGCTTCCCCGCCAGTTCTCAAAATTGCGAACAAATACATAAAAATAAAAAATACATGCATAAAATTGATGTGTTTAAAGACAACGAAACTATATCAACAAACTCAACTCTAGCTATTACATGTTTTGCCGTCGGGACTCACAAACAAAGTAATCATTTATAAATAATAAATGCATACATAAAATTGATATAAAATTGATATGCAATAAAAAACTTTGGTTACAAAATATACAATAATATAAAATAAAAATGAAAAGAAATAATGCCACTATTTGCCAGGTTAAATTAAATTAATACATAAAAAAATTCACATTTGCATGAATTGGATAAAAACATAATTTAGTTAAGTAGAAAATAATAATTAAGAAAAAAATAATTAGTTGTCTCAAAATTGTAGACCTAAAAAAATTTGAAGAACTTAAAAGTTAAATTGGGTTATTTGTATATTAAGAAATTTATATTAAAAAATTGTAAATATATAAACAAATAATTTAAAAGGACAATATATGCACCAAACGTCGATTGCAGTACACTTGGCTTAATGATTGTCTTGCATCAAAATTAGTAGTAAATAGTAATGAATTTGAAAATTTTGTCATCGTAATCTTCATGAGTTTCAACTTCCAATTCTAGTGCTTAATTTTTTTTATTTATTTTTTTTGACAGAACTCTAGTGCTCAAATGAGGAGATATAATTTTTTTTTCTTTAGCATAAAGGCTTCAAATCCAATCAACTGGAAATTAAAGCTCAAGAGGAGCTTACTTTTAACCTTAAGGAATTCAAAACAATCAATACTAATAACTCGAGGTTTATTAAACATATAACACTCTTTGTAGTTAAGATACATGTATCTAACTAACAAAGCAAACAAATAGCTTGCATCTGTAACCAAAAAAAATAAATAATAATAATAGCTTGCATCTAACTAATAAAAAAGAGCCCTTTCATAACTTAGTTAAAAATCTCAAACATTTATTTGGCACATTGTAGCCTAAAACATATTGCTTGTATAAGCCTTCTCTCATCCTTACAATAGCCTAGCATTTTCTAAAGGAGGCAGAAATGAAACCACTCTGCATCATCAACCCGCAGAAAAAAAAGGTCAGGAGTATTTATCTTCCTGAAGTTATTCAACTGCACCAAATCATCCCTCAATTTTATATCCATTGCATCTGACACCAATAATAAGTGAATATTAAATAAACAATATATGTGAAACAAATGAGATATCCGGGAATTATGAAATGAGCATAATTACGAAAACAAATGTCTTTGCTGAATTCACTTGAACACTCAAATGACAAGCTGTGTTTCCATTAAAGGTCAGCATCATACACACAGACTTCCATCATTAGCAAAGCATTATGCACATGAAAACTAAAATACGCAATTTTTCTTTAGCATGTAGCATAAGACAAATGAGAAATCCCAATTCAAGCTTATGCACTCATTCACCACAAACATCTAGCCCTGTATATATCTTGACAAACTGGAAAATTGAAATTCATTCATAATTGAAGCTAAAGTGAATACATTGCTGAATATTTATACATACCAGACTATATGTACAAATGCATGCATCATCAATGAGGTCGAATATCTTCCCAGATTATGCTACATGCTAAAGAAAAATTATCTCAGATTTGCTCTTCATAAATGGAGAAGCAATTTTCAAAAGTAAAATATCAATGCAAGTTAAATATTATGAAGTTTAAATAAAAAAAATTCAGAGGAAAAGGAGTAATGCTCACCCAAAATTATCATGCAGTGTATCAATTTGTAAAGTTTGTGTTGCCAAAGAGCTTGAAGTGGTGGCTACTGCTGCATAGCGGGTGAAATTGTTGTTGATTTGGAGTAGCCAATGATGTATTAGATTGCATGCTGGTATCAAGGAAGCTTTGAGGAATTGTAGCAGACAAAGCACTCTGCTGAGATTGGGGTTGAAAATTTGGAAACCTTTTAAGGATAAAGCACACCATTCTATTCAACCTATGTAGTCACCAGGAACCATCAGATTATGAAAATATTAAAAATTCCCATCAAATCAAATAAAGAATAATGAAACATGAATTTAAGAAAGGCTTCAAAAACACCAAACAAAAAATAGAGCAACACTTAATTTAACATAGACTTTTGTATATCTCTGCATCACTGGGAACAATCAGAATATGAAGACAAAAGTACACAACAAAGAAATAATAATGAAAGTATATCACAAATTAAAAAAAAAGACTTCAGAAAACAAAACAAATATATACTGCTGGCATAGTAAACCTATATTTCACCTCCTTAAGGAATTGAAAATTTTCAAAGGAGAAGAAAGCCTTAACTCTGCAACCAAAAGTTCTTATGTTCTGCAGGAACAATCCGCAAACACAAAAATTTACCTCACACGCCACTGAGACATAATTTACTGGAATACCATCAAGCATACTAGGAACACCATCAAACTCCTGACCCTTTTGATTTATCATGTGCAAACTGCTAAAATAAATTGTGCAATAAAAATTAGTGATCATGAAATAGAACTTGGGGTTGCTTATGAAAATATAGGAAAAAGAATAAGAGAAAAACGCACAGGATCTTGCTTAATTATGTGGCCAGGGAATGGAAACCATTCACTGCTTGTCAAATAGGCAATGCAAAATTTGTATCAGGTTTGACCTCATCTTTTCTCTTCTCTCTGAATTCTCCATCCGCAAAATCAACCACAACAGAAAGCTTGATCTTTTCTCATTTGTAGGCATTTAGAACACTTAACTGTGTGAAAGAGAATGGAAAACGGTCAACTAAACTAAATGACTAAGCAATCATAAACTAAACGACTAAGCAATCACGAGACTACCCATTAACTGTTATCAAAGTAGATCATACGCAAAATGAATGGAAAAGCCATTAAGATTCTAATACATATTCAACCACTTCACAGTGAATGGAACTTAAAAGGCCCGATCATGGAATAGAGAAAAAAAATGCAGACACTAATTTACATTTTAATGATTAGAAAAACCCAAAAAACTGATACAAAAAACTTCATTAACAATTAAAATCACTCTCTAATACAGTTACAACTTGCAAATCCCAAAAAAAGCAAAAACAAAAACAAAAACAAAAACAAAAACCTAATAACGAAAAACTTCGAGCGAAAATAAAAGCGGAAAAGAAAACCACGTAAGGAAGAATCAGAAGATAAAAAGAAACAAAAAGGGAAGATTTTGTTTACCGGAGTCAGAGTGGGAGATTGACGACGTTGTTAGTGTTGGAAGGAGGAGGAAAAGGATAAGAGGCATCGGAGAAACAGAGGGAATCAGATGGAAGGATGAGAAGAGGGTTATATGTATCATCAGTGGTGGAGAGATTGATGCAGGAACAACGATTCAGGGAGGAGGAGAAGAAAGAGGTCAGGTTCTCCAACACTCAAAAGGTCTAAGAGGTTGGTGGTGGGAGTGAAAGAAAATGACAAATATTATTTGTGGGTGTTTTGTGCAGTGCTGAGGACGGAGGAAGAAAGGGGAGAAGCTGGTGGAAAGTGAAAAGAAATAGAGAGAGAGGGGGGAATGGTAGTAGGTGATAAAGAGAGAGTGGTCAAAACGTGGAGAAAGAGGCTGAATTAAAAATTAAATTTTGTTTGAAATTTGAAAATTGAAATGAGAAGTATTTGAGTGGGAAAGAGATTATTGGATGCCACATGTAAACAATGGAGATTGCCACTTGTTGCAAGTAGAAGTGTTTGTGTTTAGAGGACTTAAATTCTTTAAATAGTAAATAGAAGTGAGACTTGATATTTTTTCATTCAAATAATAAGAAGCCATGGAATAATTCGCAGAACATGACCCAAAACTAAGTTGTTACTTGAATGTTTAAGAGATGCCTTCTTGTTATGTCATTCATTGTCTCTTCCCTAATTTCAGAAAAAGGTACAACATTTTTTTTTGTCATCGAGACTATTTTCTATTGTGTTAAACAAAGCCAGAAACCACAAAAACTATACGCTTATAATTAACTTTCTATCTGACTGGGAAGGAGAAAGAGTATTGAAAAAGATATACATCAATGTAGTTCGAATAATATTCTTATTCATCCAAAACATGCTATGTTACCAAAGCTGTAAAGGAAAAAAAAATTCAATTAGGACGACACACAAAACACGAAACAATCCATATAACTCAGAAAATTAGTAACCCATAGCAAAAAATATAAATGCAGAGGTAGTGTACTACAAAAGATATTGAAACAGGAATTTGACACATCGATCTTTACTTAACCTATGTTGTTCCACAAAGCTTATTATTAATCAAGTAGAATATCACACATAACTCGAAGTTAGGAACCTCACTTCTATGAAATTAGTTTTAAATGGTGTTAATCACTCCATCCAAAAGGACAAATAACTCTAAGCTACACTGCCCAACGTAATTTTAAAAAGGCATGTCTGATACTATTTGTACATCAAATAAAATATGACCAACTCGATTCTAGTTTGGCAAGTCAAATCTTCTGCATTTGGAGATAGAAAAATCAATTAATCCTAAATCAGTTCAGTGATTGATACTAAAAGTTTCTTGTAGAAATGATACCTTTGGAGTGATAGCTTGCATATACCAGAGTGATTTTTCATTTCCCTGACAAAGAAAACACACGTTAAAATTTTAGTTCAAAAGGCTGAATTAGTTCAAAGGTTTTTCAATAGGACTCCATTCATCGCATATGGCATAACAGAGCCATTTAATTATAACTTCCCAATCATACTTAAATTATACACAGTGTCAAACAATTAAAATTGCTAAAGATTAAAAACAGGGGAAAGCTAAACATCTATAAAAGGTTTGGCTTGCCATGTGCGTTATGATTGAACTCTCCGAGAGAGAGGATGTGAAATCTGACAATTGCCCAAAAACAATCTCAAATTGAAACCAAAATGAGGCTATGCTTTTTGATAACTTTAAATCCACATTATAAAACCAGCAAGTAATAAAATATTCTGCATATCAGCACAAAATTATCTAAAAACCACAAACTACAACAACAACTAAAATACACAAATCCAATAACAGACCCAGATCAATTTCAGCAGAATATAAATTCACTATTATAGAAGAACTTACCTTCAACAATCCCTAAAAACCAAAATCGAATTGTCCCCTTCCTTCTTGCTATAATTTCGGCCAACATAAGGGAAGTGCTCACCATCAATCAACCCAAAACCAAATAATTTAATTCAGTATTCAGTATTTTGTATTAAAATAACAACTTCTAATCAATCTATTTTAATTAAATTAACCAAAACAGATTTGATTTGAGATTAGGAAATGAATTTGGGGGTTAGGGTTTACTGCAAAAGATGAGGAAGTGGAGAAGAGAATAAGAGGAACAATAACTTACTAAAAGAAGAGGATTTGAGGACGGCGGCGTCAACACCAGAGGACGGCGGCGACAGGGGGCTTCGGTGGGTGGCAGCGAGCTGATGGAACGACGACGCGGTAGTTCAAAGCTCCGACGACGGTGATGGCTGAAGTGTTGCCTCACCAGTAGTATTTCTGTACTCAATATTTTTTGGGTGATAAAAATAAGAGGCATCAGAAGCCTCACCAACTCAGAGAGAAGAAGGAGATTAGATGCCTCACCATTTTTGGGTGATAAAACTACAGTGATGTATGCTTGTGAGGGATAAGAAGTAAAAGAAGCTGGGGGAACTAAAGGAGACAGCCGCGAAACAGGAATGAAATGAGGAAGATGGGATGGGAACTTAAAGGAGAAGGCCACGAACTGAGGAGGAAGATGACGAAAAAGGAGGAGAAATCGAGAGATGGGGAGAAGAAGGAAGGCCACCTTGTTGAGTAGTGAGATGAGAAGAGATCACTGTGTCAAAAAATAGGGATTACTGATTAGTGAGATGAGACGAAATTAGGGAAGAAATTGAAAGAATGAAAAGAAATGTGAGATTCAAAAAAATTTAAAGCTGAAGCGAGAGAAAGAGGCGGTAAGAGTGTTGGAATTGGAAGGGGGGAAAAAAACAATGCCATGTGTCAATTAAAGAAGGTGCCACTTGTTTAAAGGATAGGTGATTATGGTGGTGTGGAGATTGGTGTGCCTTAAAATCATGTTGGAGATCATTGGAAGTCATAAAAATAAGTTTTCAACAGGTGTGAATCGAATCATGGATCTCTGGAATCGATTCATGATGTGCCTTGGAGCCTTGGAGAAGTTTTGGACTTTCTGTGAATCGAAGTGAAGGACTGTGAATCGATTCACTCACTTAGGATCACAAAACGCGTAAGATTTGTACGTGTGAATCGATTCACACTTACTGGTGAATCGATTCACCACTGCTGTTTTTAAACCAGAACGCTGTTTTTCATTGAGAGACGAGGTGCAGTCTTTCTAGGGTTGTGTGCAGCCGTTCTTGAGCGTCTTTGTGAGGTTTCAGGGGCTGGAAACACATTGAAACACCTTGGGATCTTAGGGAATCATAGAGGGAGGATTGAAGGCTTTCTCTATTGTTGTTCTTGAGAGGTTTTCATAGAGGAAAAGAGAGAGGGATTGGGAACTCTTGGGTTTGTTCTTCTTGGACATTTGGAAGGGGTTCAAAGCAATTGTAATATCTTGTAAAGACTCTTTGATAGTGAAACGGAGGGCTGCTCTCTCCCGCAGACGTAGGTCATCTTTTTGGGGCCGAACTGCGTAACCAAATAGCGGTGTTATTCTTCCTACTCTCTACTCTTTGTTTGATTGACGTTATTGCACTGTTTTTGATTGCTATTAAATTTAGTATTGGTTGCCTTTGATATTTGTTCCATTTATTCTTGTTAGTAACTCAACAAGTGGCGCCGTCTGTGGGAAGGAACAAATAATTCAATTGTGCACCATGGGTACTAAATGGGACATCGAGAAGTTTTCCGGTAATAACGACTTGATTACATGGAAGGTGAAGATGGAAGCAATCCTTATTCAACAGAAGTGCTTTGAAGCCTTGAAGGGTGAGGCAAGAATGCCGGCCACCCTGTCTCAAACGGAGAAGAAAGAGATGATAGATAAGGCAAGAAGTGCCATTATCTTGTGCCTTGGCGATAAGGCATTGAGGGAAGTTGCAAGGGAGAAGACCGCGACGGAGATGTGGGCCAAGTTAGAATCGTTGTACATGACCAAGTCATTGGCTCACAGGCTATGTCTGAAACAACATCTCTACTCATTCAAGATGGTAGAGACCAAACCTATTGTGGAGCAACTAACGGAATTCAACAAAATTATCGATGACCTACTGAATATTGATGTGAAGCTCGATGACGAGGATAAGGCTTTACTCTTATTGAATTCATTGCCTAGGTCCTTTGAACACTTTAAGGATGCACTCCTCTATGACAAGGAGTCCACTATTACTTTGGAGGAGGTCCAACAATCAATTAGGACCAAGGAGCTAACCAAGCTTCAAGACTTGAAGGTGGAAGATAGTGGGGAAGGCTTGAGTGTCTCGAGGGGAAAGAATGAGAGTAGAGGAAACAGTAAAGGAAAGCCAAAGGCGAAATCCAAGTCGGAAGGGGACAATAAAGCTAAGTACAAATGCTTTAATTGTCATAAGGTTATCATAAGCAGGGATGTCACTTTCAATGAGACCCGCATGGGGATGAAGTGCAAAGACCTGGAGGATAGTAGCTCAGAAGTGGAGGTGGAGAAAACTCAGTTTGAGGTGGAGTCTACCACTAGTGAGACCGAGAATGATGAAGAGGAGGATAGTCCTCCACATCAGGTTCTAGAAGAAGACAACAAACAGTGGATCCTGGCTATCAGTTGGCAAGAGATAGGGAAAGGAGGGAGACCGTAGTGCAGAAGAGAGATCTGGTATCTGATCTTGTTTGTTATGCTTTGTTTGTGACTGAAGAGGTTCAAGACTCGGGACCAAGGGACTTCAGTGAAGCAATGGGAAGCATGGAGAGTCAGAAACGGTTGAAGGCAATGAATGAAGGTGTGAATTCATTGGAAAAGAACCAGACTTGGGAACTTGTGAATCTACCGGAAAAGTCAAGGGTAGTTGGATGCAAGTGGAACTTCATGAAGACGGAAGGTATTCCGGAGTTTGAAGAATCAAGGTACAAGGAGAGGCTTGTGTGTAAGGTCAATCTTGAGTTGGAGAGTGTGAATGATATTCAAAAGGCAAGTTCTAGCAAGGAGGAGATTGGTATGCTCAAGGGGAAGTTAGCTTCTGGATTTGAGATGAAAGATCTCGGCATTGTGGAAAGGACACTTGGAACGAATATTGGGAAGAACCGGAAAATGAGGTATGGCTTTTTGAAAGGCGGTTTGAAGCATGTGAAGACAACTCAAGGTGGAGTCGCAATGAAGAGTATGATTGGTGAATTGGGGATTACGCATGGTTGTGAGAAGTTCATCAAGTATCTTCCTAGATCAAGGTTCAAGGATCACTTGGACTTGATCAATTGTGTTGAGACGTAATTCCAGTAATGGAGAGAGTAGCTAGTGGTTGATGGATAAAGTTGAGCATCACCACTGATTTGAAGTCAAAGTGGAGAATTGTGGAGTTTAGAGTGCCTTAAAATCATGTTGGAGATCATTGGAAGTCATAAAAATGAGTTTTCAACAGGTGTGAATCGAATCATGGATCTCAGGAATCGATTCATGATGTGCCTTTGAGCCTTGGAGGAATTTTGGACTTTCTGTGAATCGAATTGAAGGAGTGTGAATCAATTCACTCACTTAGGATCACAAAAACGCGTAAGATTTATACGTGTGAATCGATTCACACTTACTGGTGAATCGATTCACCACTGCTGGTTTTAAACCAGAACGCTATTTTTCATTCAGTACGATGTGCAATCTTTTTAGGGTTGTGTGCAGCCGTTCTTGAGCGTCTTTGTGAGGTTTTAGGGGCTGGAAACACATTGAAACACCTTGGGATCTTAGGGAATCATAGAGGGAGGATTGAAGGCTTTCTCTATTGTTGTTCTTGAGAGGTTTTCATAGAGGAAAAGAGAGAGGGATTGGGAACTCTTGGGTTTGTTCTTCTTGGACATTTGGAAGGGGTTAAAAGCAATTGTAATCTCTTGTAAAGACTCTTTGATAGTGAAACGGAGGGATGCTCTCTCCCGCAGACGTAGGTCATTTTTTTGGGGACGAACTACGTAACCAAATAGCGGTGTTATTCTTCCTACTCTCTACTCTTTGTTTGATTGACGTTATTGCACTGTTTTTGATTGCTATTAAATTTAGTATTGGTTGCCTTTGATATTTGTTCCATTTATTCTTGTTAGTAACTCAACAGTATGTAAGGTCAATCTTGAGTTGGAGAGTGTGAATGATATTCAAAAGGCAAGTTCTAGCAAGGAGGAGATTGGTATGCTCAAGGGGAAGTTAGCTTCTGGATTTGAGATGAAGGATCTCGACATTGTGGAAAGGACACTTGGAACGAATATTGGGAAGAACCGGAAAAGGAGGTATGGCTCTTTGAAAGGCGGTTTGAAGCATGTGAAGACAACTCAAGGTGGAGTGGCAAAGAAGGATATGATTGGTGACTTGGGGGTAACGCATGGTTGTGAGAAGTTCACCATGTATTTTCCTAGATCAAGGTTCAAGGATCACTTGGACTTGATCATTTGCGTTGAGACGTAATTCCATTTTATGGAGAGAGCAGCAAGTGGTTGATGGCTAAATGTTGAACATCACCACTGATTTGAAGTCAAGGTGGAGAATTGTGGAGATTGGTGTGCCTTAAAATCTTGTTGGAGATCATTGGAAGTCATAAAAATGAGTTTTCAACAGGTGTGAATCGAATCATGGATCTCTGGAATCGATTCATGATGTGCCTTGGAGCCTTGGAGAAGTTTTGGACTTTCTGTGAATCGAAGTGAAGGACTGTGAATCGATTCACTCACTTAGGATCACAAAACGCGTAAGATTTGTACGTGTGAATCGATTCACACTTACTGGTGAATCGATTCACCATCTTGCTTTTAAACCGTAACGCTGTTTTTCATTGAGAGGCGAGGTGCGATCTTTCTAGGGTTGTGTCGTATTCTTGGCGTCTTTGTGAGGTTTGAGTGAAACACATTGAAACACCCAGGATCTTAGGGAATCATAGAGGAGGATTGAAGGCTTTCTATTGTTGTTCTTAAGAGGTTTTCATAGAGGAAAAGAGAGAGGATTAGGAACTCTTGGGTTTGTTCTTCTTGGACATTTGGAAGGGGTTAAAAGCAATTGTAATCTCTTGTAAAGACTCTTTGATAGTGAAGCGGAGGCTACTTTCTCATGAGACGTAGGTCATCTTTTTTGGGGCCGAACTGCGTAACCAAATAGCGGTGTTATTCTTCCTACTCTCTACTCTTTGTTTGATTGACGTTATTGCACTGTTTTTGATTACTATTAAATTTAGTATTGATTGCCTTTGATATTTGTTCCATTTAGGGGGCGTTTGTTACCGCTTTTTTTAGAATAAAATCACTTTTTTTATGTTAAAAATCATTTTTTTAATTTTAATTGTGTTTGTTTCAGATTTTTTAGAAAATGATTTTTTTAAAAAAATGATTTTTAGGTTAAAAATGAAAGATGAAAAAGTACTACCATTCATAAGAGTTGAAAAAATGATTTTTATAATCATAAACAAACACAAATTAAACTGATTTTTAAAAATCTATAAAAATAATCTACAGATTATTTTAAAAGCATAATCAGCTTTTTTAGCGTATAAACTTATTTTTATTAGTAACTCAACAGCTGGGAGGACTTAAATTTTCTCAATAGTAAATAGGTAGATAGATTATTTTATACAATAACATTAACAAAGAATTAGGGTTTGTCTTCCTCCATCCTTCTCCCTCCCTCCACTATCGTCACCCCACCGCTTCCGCATGTGCACATTCTCCAGCCACCTCCCTCACCCAGCCGCCACCCCTCCCATTCTCTTCCCTCACTCGGCGGCACTGTTGGTGGCGGCATAGCCCTTTGTCCAAATCTCACTGTTTTACCTTAACAATGAAGAAGGTGAAGTTTGTACGATCCTTTAGCATATACAAGATCTTTGATGTTCCTTGTTAGTTTTTGATTTCCATCGATTTGTATAATTTTATTGCGCATACACATGAAGGCGAGACCATGGAGCTGGGGGTTGGTTTTGGAAAAACGAAAGAGAAATAAGGAAGAAGGGGTGGGGAAGCAGATCTGAAATGGGGGGATAGGGTGGTTGAATCTGAACAGAGAGAAAGAAAGAAGGTGGGGAAGAGAAGGAGAGAGGGAGATGAGAAATAGAGAGAGGGGGAGGAAGAGGAGGAAGGTAGTAGAAATGGGAGGGTTTAGAGGGTGCCACCGATGAGCCAGCGACGGGAAACGGGGAGGCACCGGCAAAGTCACCTGCGGTGTGGTGGCTGAACCACCCCTTTCTTCTTCTCTTTCTTTTTCGGATCTACACTCCTCTTTTTCAAAATGTTGGGGAAATCGTAATGGTCTTCGAGATTGGATTATTGGAAATGAATCATTGGAAGCGTATTGGATGTGTGAACAACAGTGAATGGAGAATAACTGTGGAAACCGTAACAGGAACACGATTGTAGAAGACGACAATAACAATAACAAAAGCAAGCAGTGTCTTAAAGCATACAATGCTTTGATTTTCCTATTAAAGGCTGACAACATAAAAGGATTTGTTTTGTTAAATTTTTGGTTGGATGATGGATTTTGGTAGAGGTTGATTTGTGGTTTTCCACCATTTTCTGAGTTTGGGTTTGTTTCTGGGCAATGGATGAGTTTCTGGGCCTATGCTTCCATTTAGAAGAAGGTGGTGGTCAAAAATCAAAAGGTTATGAATAATGGTTTTTTTTTTTCTGAAGTATTTAATTTTAATTTTAATTTAATAACAAAAAGAAAAAAACATAATTACACATTCATCAAGTAATTAATCTATGCTGTCTTGAATAACCTGACTCAGCAATGCCGAAGTGGTCATTCGTTTGCCAATTCAACGCCTAACTAACGGAGATGGATGAAAAGGGATAAAAAACAAAACGTTCAAAATTGCAAGGATTAAAAAGGGATTATTTTTTTTGTAGGAATTAAATTCAAAATACCCTGTATTTATAGGGACGAAAAACATATTAAAACCTCATCTAAAAAGTCTCTTAGGCCCAACAAGCCAACCTATTTTAACAAGTATAAATACTATAATATATTAAAAGCATATACTTGTTTATGCTTCTAAAGAATTATGGTCTACATAAAAGACTTGAGCCTCTATCAAAAAAAAAAAAGACTTGAGCCTATAAGTTTATTTAATGATAAACTTATGAGTTGTGACTATTTAAATGTTTTATTGCAAAATATACTTTTAAAAGGTTTTTATCTCGTGTTAGACTTTTAAAAAGGTTAGGTTAGACTTTAAAAAAATCTATTTCAAATAAACAAAACAATTTCTGCAATAAAAAGTTGTGTCTAGCTTAGTCTATTTTCACCCATATGTCTCATGCCCTCGAGCAGCAGTTGTTTAACATTTTCTAATTTGTAGTTTATCATGTATAAAGTTTATCGGCCTATATACTAGTCCTTTTAAAGACTAACATGCCATACCAGACTTTCAAAAAAGTTACGTTGGGCCTAAAAAATCCTTTAACAGGTAACAGACTATACTTGAACTTTGAATTTTTAGAATAAACATAGCTATTTAACTAAAGTATTGTTCGAATCAGCTACTTCCACCACTGTCTTTCGCTTGTCAGTAGTCATGACATCTTCCTCTCAACTTTAGTAAGAGATATACACCTTTAGTAGTAGAAAAACTGAGAAGGTGATAGAACTTTAATAAGAAATTGGTAGAAGAAGATGATGGAGAAATAGAAACTACTAAAAATGAGAAGGAGCAAGAGATTTACCACTTTAGTAGTAATGAAAGTGATAAAGAAGACTTAAATCTTGAAGATGATAATGAAGAATCCTTTTAAGAAAAAGTGTGATTTGAATTTTAATGTTTAGTTACTTTAAGCTCTAGAAGCTTAATCTTGTTTCCTTGACTTTTGTTGGTATGTAATTGTATGTTTTGGTTAAGACTTACGATTTTTATTGCCAAATATGAATATTTCATGAATTGAGTAATTTATTCAATTTTTGAACATTTGTAATGCTACCGTATTGATTATTTAATTTGTATAAATTATTTTAAAATAACGATCATTTCACTATGTGATACTTGTCGCTTCACATCACTATTCGAGATTGACAACTTTTCACATGTAAAAATAGGCTACAATAAAAAAATAAAAATATAAACTATATTTTTATCAATTCATAAAGAGAAAATAAATATTAAGTTTTTTTTTTGACTAGATAAACATTAAGTTAGAACTTAAGATAAATTAAAAATATGAATAAATTTGAAAAAAAAAAATGAGCGAGTGAAGAGAGTATATGGACGTGTCACGTGTGAATATACGAAACGAATCGTTTTGGTAGGAGAGAAATTGTTGCATTTCAATTTTCACAGGACACCTAAGTCTAACCCTTGTTGCTCCCTCCAAAATTGAAAATTCTCCTCTCTCGGAACTTGGAGAGTTGCAATCGATCGGAGAAGCATGGCTTCAACTTCACATGGCGGCGTTGCTGGTCGGATAAAGAACGCAGCTTCCACCTTCGGCTCCGATACTCAGCCTCTCATTGCTGTAACTTTCAACCCCTTTTCCCCCCTTCTCTTTTGGGGCATCCCCTTAATTCACTAGACCAGTTTCTTCCTTGCTTCCTCCGAAAGGAACATTTTTTCTTCCAGGGTTTGCAAGTAAAATTTGAGCAATTTGTTCACTTATGATTGATTGGGTTACATTTTCCTGGGTTTGTATTAGGATATCCGAGCAACAGTGGGTTTGATGAAGGAAATTGCAGTTCAATTGGAGAAAGACAACCTTTCTGATAAGGTTTTTCTTTTTACCAGTAAATTCTTTGTGATTGAAGGGAAATTCATGCTTTTTTTCCCCCCTTCCTTTTTTGCAATATTGGTCGTATGATTATGATTGAAAAGTGAAAACCATTTAGGTGAAGGAGCTGGAAGATGCGGTTGTTGAGTTAGTGGGCTTATCTGAATTCAGTGTGCAGTTTTCATCTGCAGTTCAAGCTTTTGGGAACAGATACCAGCCCGGCGAACAGGTTTTGGAGTGTTATTTATCACTTATTAAGTTATCATTTAACAGTAACACTGCCCTTTATCCTAATGCTAACTTGCCTTTTGATGTTGAAAAATGCAGTTGACTGATTTTAATAAGATGTTTGAGGAAGAAATTTCCCAGTTTAAAGCCAATCCAACTTCAGATATTAGTAGAAATCATTTAGTACGCCAATTTAAGGAAGCTGTATGGGTATGTTTCTTGTGGAATGATTCTTACTCTTCCCACTCTTCTCACTTATTTTTACTGGTGTTATTCTGTGGATGAAAATATCTATCACGTTTATTTTCTTATTTGTCTTTTGGCCAGTACTCAGTGGAGTTCCCTATTTTCTTTGTTTAAAAATAGCGTACTATCACAGTATCGTTTCTTTTCAAAATTGTTCATGCAATGAGTAATGGTATTACTAAAGAGTGTGAAACCTACCACTCATCCGGAGTGTTCTTTTTACCACTGGGCGATGGCAGTGATTTTAAATTCTGGCAAAAGTACAGATGTAACTGCTGTCTCTGGTTAGAACATGTTCTTGCAATGACATAAGTTCTCATCATTGTTTTACAAGACTGGGATCCAAGTCACGAAATTGATACCTTCCCACCTTTGGATATGTTTATATCAGACTTATTTACAACTTTGCATCTATGCAAATTTCAGAATCTGTTATTTGCATTAAATATTATGTGTCATCTTTTTCGTGAGTATATGATATTGTACTTTCTCTCTCACACCAACACACATGTATGTGCACATATGTACTGAGAGGCAGAGAGATTAGTTGAACACTGGTGTATGTCACTTTGTAATGATAAGTGATAGTGGAAATAGAAGAATCTCTCTCCACAATCCTGTTGAAGAATAAAAAGCTGTTTATGTAACATATCCAATAATATCTTCTTACTGAGTACTGACATTTTTCCAAGTTTCTTCTGCAAGATTGTTGTTATTGAATTCACATAGCAATCTAATGTGCTTGCTGTTTATCTTTGCCTTTATAGAATGTGCATCATGGGGGGCAGCCAATGCCAGGTGAAGAGCAGGAGGAAATTGTGATGACCAGTACCCAATCTAATATTTTGAATTTTAAATGTCCATTGACTGGAAAGCCTATTACTGAGCTTGAAGAACCAGTTCGCAGGTACCATATGAATCATTCAAAATATTGCTGTTTCTGTTTGTAATGTTTTCTTTTTATACTAGTTGTTAGAGTTACACCTTTTTTACATGTTATTTTGTTTTTTTTTTTTTTAAAGTTTACATAATTTTATTGAATAAATTCATTTTCTTCCCGAATTTTTCTCTTGACATATATGTAAATTAGCAAATATGCATGCGCAGTCATTCACTTGCTTGGCTGAATGGGTAAATGGAAAAATATTCCTCATGTGTGGTATGAGAAAATTGATTGCAACATGACAAGTACAATGTTCTGCATGTAATTATAGGTTGATCTACATTTGTTTACCACCAATTTCTCAGATATTGGTGGTAAACAAGTACAACGTTGTTTACCACCAACATGACAAGTACAATGTTCTGAATGGCGATCGAAGGATACTGAGCATGTTAAGCCAAGTTTCTGGTGGACCATGGGGGTGTTATTAGAATCAATATGGTTGATATCTAGGAGATATGATACAGCTTGTCTATCCTTTTATCCTTCACCTCTCCTCTATGATAGTAGGAGGGGTTTAAATGGTTGCCTTTGGGTTGAAGGCTGTAGAATCCACACGTGAACCCAAGAAGAAAGACGTGTCCGAATCTGTCTCCATATCCATTTGGCTGTGCTGTTTCTCACCCATGCCTGAACCCGAACAGCTATTTTTTTTATTAGAAAGAAAGAAATATTTATCATTTATCATTTTTATTTTTATATTTGCATGTATATTTGCAGCATATAGATCCATACCCTTCTTTAAATAAAAAGCCTTCCTCTGTACCTGGATACCTGCATCCATTTGCAACTTTTCTCACCACTGCCAGCACTTTGAAGTCTGAACACGAGTCAATATGTTGGGTAAACAGGTGATTCATATGCATTTACATTCAGGTGTAAATGAGTTAAGCTACTTGTTAACTATTCGAGTTGAATTGTTAAGTGCTTGATCAAACTTATTTAACTAAACAAACAAGTTCAAGCTTTAACTCAGATTCAATTACATAGTAATATCTCTAAAATTGTAATTTGAAATATAAAGGTATGTGTAATAATAATTTATTTATTGCTGTTAGCAATGTTAGTAAATTGTATTTCTGTCTAGAGAATTGTAATTTTATTTGCTACTAATTTACTATCTACTATCTACCACTTCTTAACTCTAATATTCAAAGAGTCTTTTACTTTTGTCCTATTTTTATTTCATCTTCTTGCATGAAGATGTCTACTAAATATTAAATTAGTAAACAGAGAAAAAATACTTCTAGAGAGACCTTTTTTTGTTTTGATAAACACTTTAAGAGACAGTTGTAAAGGGAAAGAAAACAGACAAGTTCTAAATGTGCTAAGCGAGTCAATTTCAAATTTTAAACAAGCCGAGCCCAAACTGTAGAGTCAGGCTATTTTTTCATCCTTTTTTTTTTTTCATGAGCCAAGATTGAGCTTTTACTACTCAGTTTGGAATTATTTGTGGTGGATGATGCACATTTTCCCACTGTTCCTATTTATTTAGTTTTTAGTTGCATATTAATAAAGGTATTACCAATTGGGGTTGAGTATAGCGGAAGGGGAACGTGGTAAACTATGGTTCAAATCCTCGTTGGGAGAGGTGCCCTCATTTATTGCCTAACGACACCTCAAATAGGATTGCCTTTGCTAGGAGGAGATCTGTGGATTCCCCCAAAAAAAATATTAATAAACGTATTAGTCAAATCTATTGTATGTAGCTAGGAAGTTCAATAAAATTCCTGGATTTCGGTAAACATTAATATGAAAATTCAAAATTTTGCAGGCAGAAGGTTTCTCATTGTATTTAATGGCAAATGGTGATAATGCTTCACGACGTGGCCGATCAACTACACCTTAGATACTCTTTAATTTAGCACCTAGATAAGCCATGAGACACAGCACATCAATAGATACTACAACCAGACTATTAGAAATCAACTCTGAACATAGCTTATTTTGCTGTAGAACAAACATTATGATGCATATGAAGATTTGTATAGATTTAGGAACCAATTGGAATGATAAGACAAGTGGAGACTTGGCTCCTTACATCAGAAATGAATGATAGAATTTCTTGGAGTACAAGAACAGAAATGAAAATTACAAGTAAAAGAAAAATGACTCTACCAGAGATTAGTCCTTAGCCTTAGGAGAGGTCCACTTCACTTAGAACAACTTATTCTACTCAATTTTCTTTTTCCATCTCTTCTTGCCTTTCCAACCTTGTCTAAACCATTCAGAATTAGGTCCTTGCAGTCGGATATATAATTTCTCAGATCAGAAAAATGCAATACATAAAATATGAATTTTGAAATATGCAGATGCACAGAACCTCTAGCCTAAAACCCATTCCCATTTCATTTTGATTCATGCCTCCCTTCCTTTTCTCATTACCTGCTTACTTTTTTATCTTTCCTTGCCACCTGCTGTGTGTGTACTTACTAGGTAATTACAATTTACAAACACATTTACCTTGCACCCGTCCCCTTGCCTACATGAGTGATTAATTACCTGCTACTCCACCCGTTTCTCCTAGCATACACCGTAGATATTGGTTGGTGTGTATGATATGGAATCTATAAGATTCGTTTTTACTGTTGTCTTATGAGCGGTTACAAAGATCAACAGTTATTATCATTATGCACACAAATTAAATATGTTATGGCCATTTCTTTTAGGGTTTGTTTGAGTGGGTTTTGGAGGGGAGGGGAGGGGAGGGGGAGGCTTCTGGTAAGCTCTCCTTGTTTGAGACTTTTTTAAAAAAGAGGGAAAAGGTTTGTGGTACTTTTAAAACCTCACCAAAGCTCTCTTCTATTGCATTTTTTGGTTCCCTCAAATTCGGGGTTTTCCCTCCCTCCCAAACGAGGTGAGGGATTATCCTTTATTCCCCCTCCTTTTCCCCCTCCTCTCCTTCCCTCGGAAGCCCTCTCCTCTCCCCTCTTTGCATGGAGATGGAACCTTCATGGAGAGGGATAGAGTTGTATTACCATGATGTTGTTTAACTCGTTTTAGTATTAGCATGGGGGTGAAAGATTACCGCAAGTTTATGTGTTTGCACCGGAATGCATGTTCTGTTGATGATCTTATCAACGTACTCGGATGTTGATATTGATATTGATATTGATATTGATTGATATATATTATTATGCGTGCTACTCATTTTCTCTTTCATTGGTGCAGTACGCTATGTAGGCACATTTATGAAAAGAAAGCGATAATGCAATATATAATGTCAACGCAACACCCTGGTCGATGCCCAATATCAGGTATATCATTGTTGTCTTATAATCTTCACATTAATCTTATGCCACCATTGCCTTTCCTTTTAACCAAATCTTTGTGTGTTAGGATGCCCAAAGATGTTGCGTGCAGATATACTGTTACAGGATCCGTCTTTGCCCGTGGATATTGAGGAAATGCGCAGAATGAACAACAAAGAAACTAACGTAGAAGATTTCACCATGCTTGATGAAGATTAATTGATTGATAAAACCAACTGCTGATAGGATGTTGTGTGTAAATTTTGAGAGTTTTGACATCCACTTGATGTGCTAGGGTTCCATCACTCGTGTTAATATTTTATGGGATGTGTTAATTGTAGTGGTTTCAACTTGCAAACTTGCATGCATCAGGGAAGTTTATATGACTGCATATTCCATAATTTATGTCATTGCTCAATCCTACAATCTGGTGTTTAGAATAAAAGAGTAAAGGCATGTTTGTTTCAATTTAACTTTGGAGAAATATTTTTAAAAAAACTCGTAGGAAGCTGTAAAAATGATTAATTTCTTAAAATAAGTTAATGAAAACAACAGAATCAAACTAAGCTATTGCTTTCTGACTTCATTTATGCATAATTTGTGCATACTGATTTGTTTTGGAATATTTTCATTAGTAAAATTATATATTTATTTATCTATTTAAAAACAAATCTTTAAATACAAATTTTGATTCATGAATTGGTCTGGTAAGTCCGTGATATATCGAATTAATTAGGTTTAAATAATTTTTTTTTACGGAAGGTTTAAATAAGTTTTTGACCCCTATAATATATTTGATTTCTCGTTTTTGTCCCATTTTTTTGTTTTACTTTGGTTCTTGTTTTTTTTTTAATCCTGGTAATATAATATAAATCTTTTTACTTTGGCCTAAATAATATACCTACTTTTTTTCATCTTAGTCCATTTAATATCTTATCGTATGGACTAATTAAACATAAATCAAATATTATGGGAACTAAAATGAAAAAAAAAATACTATAAGGACTAAAACAAATTAACAAAACCAAAATGAAAAAAGAAAATTACATGAACCACTTAAAAACAAAAAAAATGTTCAGGGATCAAAATGAAAAATTTTGTACATTACTGAACCAAAAGACATATTACAGCCAATTAACTATATCCAAGAATTGATGTAATTTAGTTTAACTTTGTCGAATGAGAAAGTACAATGTAAATACGTTGCATCGCTCCAAAAAGTTCTTTAGCTTTAGTACAACAATTTTCAATGTAATAAAGTGTCATGTTAAGGCTATGACAACCACATGGTGTGTACAATGCTCAGAGATTTATATCTTATAATTTTCTCTATACGCCTTGGTGTTTATCTTTCATGTTTGATCTATTATCGTATATTATATAAAAAATTTATTTTAATATTTATTTATTCTAAATAAAATTTTGTCTAGTACTACGTAAAAATGGGATGCCAAGCAATCGTCCACCCCAATCATACTTGGGAACACCACCTACACATATGAGATAGGTTCAATTGTAAGTTTCACTTTGCATGAATGGATATTGTGCATATTATGTATGAGAAAAACGCACCCACTTGTCAATTGTCAAATGACATTCAAAACTGCTGTTGGTGCTCCTAAATCCTTTTTACCAATTTCATGCCTCTCAGGTTATATCAATTAGTAATTGCTGAAGATCAACAAGAGAGTTATTTTTTCAATTTCTCAGTGTCCGTAATTCTTATACATATTTAACCATTAACTCTTGGTTACGTAGAATTTGAAATCGTTGTCGCAGTTTACTTTTGACTATATAACCTATAATATAAATCTAATGACAGGCATAAAATAAGAAAACTTCAAATAATTGCTATAGAGAAAAACTTCAAATAATTGAAAAACTAGAGGGAAGAAAAATGAAAAATTCGCTAGAGCACAAGTAGCCCCACAAAAGGTATCCCCATACATATTTGAATTTTAAGGAGCCGTTGCCCATTGAAAACCTAAACAAATGAATACGCCCCAGTAGGCCAATACCCTCCCAATTTGCTTTATATATTTGGGGTAATGCAAACTCTAACATTTTTGGCGGCAACAATGCGTTTGATGAAAAGGAAAATACGAGGAAATTTGGCAGAAATACGTTAAGACACTCGTCCCAATTTCTTCTCCCAGCGCGTGTACCATTATACAGTCTTCATGTACAAACCAAAAGTTTTTCCTTTCGGTGTGTTTGATTTAAGGAATTAAATTATATTTCTAGGACTGACATTCCTAAAAAAAATATTATTAGGAATATTATTTCTACTTAAGTATTTGATAATCATTTAGAATTCTCTGAAATATTTTTTATAATTTAATTAATTAAAAATAAAAAATACAAATAAATATTATGAAATGAGGTGAGAGTGGGAAGTTATGGTGGTTGAATTTTATTCCCGTGAGAATGTTAGATTCCCACCCTTTTTATATGGAAATACGAAGTGAGGAAACCATATGTAAATGATATTCTTGTGAATAAAAGTTACCTGAGAATAATTTTGTTAAACTTGAAACAAACATGAGAATGTAACATTCCCTCCCCCAGTTTCTCAGAAATAATATTTCTTAACTTGAAACAAACACACTCGCTTGGGATGTTTGAATGCAAATATTTTTTAAAATTTTTCCAAATTTTTTAGAAATTAGAAATAATATTTATTGAGATTATTCTTTTAACATGTAAAATGTGTTTGATATACCTAAAAATTTCTAAGGATGTTAGACAATG
Source organism: Calophaca sinica (assembly GCA_037113605.1). Taxonomy (NCBI): domain Eukaryota; kingdom Viridiplantae; phylum Streptophyta; class Magnoliopsida; order Fabales; family Fabaceae; genus Calophaca; species Calophaca sinica. The sequence goes on along the minus strand of CM073732.1, from coordinate 110,084,272 downwards.
TGATAGTTTTTCACAGTGATGAAAATGTTGATTCTCACCGTCCTGTCAGAAAATACAATTGAAAACACTCAAGGGGTGAGACACAATTAAGCCCCAATCTCCAGTCTTTTGCCTCTCACAAGGATTCGAACCCGTAACTTAAGTACACCAAATCGTCATTGTGTCTCACCACCACCTCCTTCTATGAGTGACAGATTAGTTGTACCAAACGTATCGATCTAAGTTTTTAAAAATATTTGTAATATTTTGAGATTAAGATTCATGATAAACTTAGAAACGAAATAGAAATAGGCTAGGCTAAACCAAACTTTTTAAGATTCAAGTGTCTTAAAACGCAAGTTGAACTATTTACTTGATATAAATCTTTTTTATACTATTTAAAATGTGAAATGAACCAAAAATCTTTTTTTTTTGATAAATTATATGACTATTAATCAATAACCTTATAGACTCAATTCTATATGTGTGCTAACATGTTTCAATCTTTAAATAATTATATAATTTTATCAAAATAATAATAATAATAATATAATTTTGTTTACACCCAAAATATTCACCAGAACCAGCCGAAGCTAGTCCCAGTCGAATGGATCAAATAGCCGATTGTTCAGCAGTCGATGTTCCTACCAGTCGATATGGCGTGTCAGCTGATAGGTTCGAAAGCGGGAAACTGGAAGCTATACATGGGCCTTGGACTGATTGGGCTTCAAGGAAGATATTCAGGCCCATGGGGATAGCATGGAGTCACTTATGGGATCAGATTCTTGCTCCACGAGTCGAGTGACGTGGGAGTAATTTTGAATTAATTAAATATCCAAGGAAAAACTGATTAAGATTGTTCCCCATGGTTTTAGGAGCTGAGCGAGGGAATCTGAGGAGATCTTTGCACATAGAGGACCGTTGGTTGAAGGGACGTGGCCATAATGCACTAATGCGCCTAGTTTTTAGGATCGTGGTTAGTGGGGCATGGCACGACTCAGCCGAATAACTGCTAACTAGGAATGTATCAGTGTTAGCCAACTGAACGTGGTAGATAGGGATAGTTCTTAGTTGCTAATATAAATACCCAGTTGTACATACATTTTAAAGAATCGATCAATCAAATAACTTATATTTTTTCGCTCAAAGCTTTTATTCGCAGTTTATGTTTACTTTTGCGTCCCAGTTTTTATCTTAGTTCACTGACTTAAACCTTTCTGGAGTGAGTTAAGGGACCCATAGATAAGGAACAGAGTTCCTTCCTTGGCGTAATCGCTTGAAGAAAAGGGAATCACCGTTGTGAAAGTTAGCCGATCTACGGCTAATTGACTTTGCAGACAACAAAATTGGCACGCCCGGTGGGACCAAAAGTGAACGAATCAACACGTTCGAATCCCAGTCGGGATTACGATGGCGTATGCACTTGCGTTGAGCAAGAGTTTGAGCAATATGACGGCAAAGAGCAATCCCGTAAAAACCGGTTGAAGGAAGCCCATCCCGTGGAAGCAATGTTCCACCAGCAGAGCAAGTACAAGCAGAGATGGAGGCTGAAACTCAACCCAACGAGCTCAATGAGACCCCGGTGGTGATGACTACTTCGTTTATACGCCAACAACTCGATTTGGGAATCAATGATATCATGTACCAAGTGTCGCAACAGTTGGCTGATATTGTGAAACCCATGGTGCACAACGAAGTACAGCAAGCCAGGGAGACAGAGGCCAAGAGGGCTCGCGCAAGTGAAAGCTCTATCAATTCTGCTATCCCAACGCAAGTGGGGTACCCTACCCAGGCAGGACTCGTCATCCAGCCGAGTGTAGCTCAGGCGGGACCAATTCAGGTTCAGCCGAACATGACTCAGGCAGGTGCACAGCCAGTTCAGCCTACCTACATTCAGGCCGGACCTACTCAGGTTCAGCCGAATATAGGACAGGTACCTTCTAATCCAATTAATTCCCAGCATGGTGCTTTTGCCACGTTGAACACTGGAGGGCAACCGGTGGCGAATGACGTGAACAACCACGCTAACCTTCATTTTGGACAGGTGCAGATGGCTAGGAGGCCACCGGATGCAGTGGGACAAATTGGTATGCCGCAAGCTATGCCATATGCTCAGCCTTATGGTTCTGCTGCGTCGCGACTAACCCACAAAGATAATCTTGGGGCAAACTCTTAATGAGGATTGGGTGGTATAAGACCACCTGGGGGATATGCAAGTCAGCAGCCATGGAACCAGGTTCCACCCGTATCGGCTAGTCTTCCATTCTACCCATCCTATCCTGAAGTATCTGCGAGCACTCAAATGGGTCAACTCCTCCAAGGGCACCTGGTTTGATGGCGAGCAGTCATGGGGACAGACTCCCACCTCTACCATTTAACACGAGTGGGCCTGAACTCAATATAGGGCACCCGGCGAAGGAAACATGGAGCGACCATGGGGATTTACCCACCTCCATTGTTTAATCAACCAGCTACCCCAATCCTCCGTAACAAGCATCCCAGCGCATCCCCAACTTGGAGACAACAACCACACGGCTGCTCCTACTTTGGGAGAAGTGAGGCCGAGGGTTCACAAATGCTAGACATTGCCTTTGCAGACACCATCAAAAAATACTTTGGTGTGCAGCTGAAGCCTCTGGATCGTCCAATCTACAGGAAACCATACCCTGAGTGGGTGGATTGTAACATCCCACCTAATTTAACTAATTGATTATGTTAAAATAAGTATAGTTAAGTTCCAAATCATTTGATTAAGTATTTAAGCTTAGTGAATGATTGATTGTGAATTTTACCATGATTTCTATGATTTTTACTTGAGTGGTAAAATTTGTATTAAATTGTTAATATGATTTAATCTTGTCTAATGAGACCAATAAACTCCCCAATATTAGGATTGGAATGTTAAAAGAATAGAAATTAAGTGAATAAGGTAGGGGTGCAAAACAAGGAAAGAGGGGTGTGACTAGTAAGACTAGTGCTGAAATGATGACTTGAGTAAGGGTAATTTGGTAAAAACACAAGGTTAGACTCTCCTCTTCAGCCAAGGTCACGATCAGACCCTCATTTCCTCTCCTCTCTCTCGAAATTTTTTGGAAAAAGGGGAAGAAGAAGAGGTGTGGTGCTAGGGTTTGATCTTGGAGAAGAAAGGAAGGGAAATTCTGGAAAAAAATCACTTAGTTCTTGCCATAGGAGGAAGGTTGAGCCGATTCCTTACCATTGTTGAAGAAGGAAAGCTGCCCTAAGTTAGTAAGAAGAGGGAACTCGAAGTTGGTAGAAGAAAATCAGAAAATTCTGCTAGTTCCTACCTCCACTGTCTCTCCATTTGGTGAGTTCTTCTCCTCTAGGTGGTGGGCAACCAATAAGACCCCCATTAGGTTTTTTTTATTTCCCTTTGCATGTGGCTTTTCTGGTCTAGGATTGAGATTTTCGTGTAAGGGTTTGATGTTGAACTTAGTTGAAGTTTGAGTTACAACTTAGTGAACATGCATGTAAAACTGCCTCTGGTATTTTGAGTATAACTCTCTTTATAGACCTTGGAATTAAATGATTCTTATTTCTGGGTAAACTAGACATGAGGGGCTTCATTTTAGGCACAAGAATCACTGGAAAATGTTAAGAAATGGATTAGTTATAGAATTTATAAGTTAAGGTATGAGTGCTGACCTGTTGTTCTGATATCAGTGGCTTGTTCGTGAAAACTGTACTAATTGGTAGGTTATTCTCTAAAATAAAAATTATATTCATAAACTAGACATCCTAAGCTTTCCAACGAGTGGTCGTTTGCTCAATTCCGACTCCGTTTGATATGTCAATAAAATTCCCGAAGTTGATGTTCTGCTGCGAAATTTTGCAGAAGGCCTAGCACGGCCGTGTTATGCAACACGGCCAGGCCGTGTTTTAAGCTGTTTTCTAGGCTGAAACTGCTTAGTTTTGGGTCATTTGTCTCCTTTAAACATGCTAATATATTGGTATGCTTAGGTGTTACTCTTATGTATCTTTTATGTAACTAATTGAGTAAGAGTGCATGAATTAAGACTATGATAAAGAATTACATTGGTGTTTGTGGATCAATGATCTATATGTAGTGCCTTACATAAAAGGGGGTTTCAACCTATGTGAGGACATATGTGAATGCGTAGTATTGCTTTATTGTTCAATGCCTTGTGATTGAATTGTTTGTGTTCGAAATGTTTTGCAAGGTAAATTGCAATCCCCTCGAATGTGACTTGCTATCACTTTTGTGTCTTGGGGACTCCTTGGTTTATAAATGCATGATTTAAAACTAGGACAGTTATGACTCCATACTTAGAGAAAAGGGTTAGGGCTATTATATTTGTAATGGTTCTAATAAGGTCGATAGCGAAACAAGGTCAAGCCCCGTGGTCAAGACCCAGTGGTAAATCCTTGGTCACTTTATGAGAAGTACAACGCAGGTCAAGCCCGTAGTCAAGACTCGATGGTAAATCCTTGGTTGTGCAATTAGATGTTCAAGGCGAGGTCAAGCCCAGTGATCAATTTTATATCCCGCGGTAAATCCTTGACTGTTATAGAAGGGTCGTATAATTCAAGGTCAAGCCCCGTGGTCAAGACCCAGTGGCAATCCTTGGCTATACAAAAAAAAAAAAACTGTAAGGAATGTTTAAATTGCTTTAATGCTTAGAATAAGATATTATTGTGATTGCAGGGAGTGTTAATTAGGGGTCCGTGGAGGACTCACTGTGATTATTATAATCTCACCCCTTTCCTATTTTATTTCAGATAAGCAGGTACCTGAGGGAAAGCAGTAGCGACTCATGGAGTCTCTATATTTTAGTTTGTTTTGTTAGTTGGAGCATGTACTTACCTCTTTTGTGGCTTCAGAACAATGGATGACATTGTATTTTCTTGTATTTTCCCAAGCTTCGATCTTGGATGAGATTGTAAACTCTATTCGTATACTCATGTCATAGTAGAATGATGGACTTGCATTTCAGTAATTCAAGTTTAATGTTTAGTAATTCCTATACTTTAATGTGATTTGTCTTATTACAATTATCATTGGAGTATGAGTGTTACATTTTGGTATCAGAGCAGTTCAGTCCTCTAGGGGCTGTGGTCTATTAGTGTGGACTTTCCCTTGTTCGAAAATTTCTCTTCGTATTCTTGTACTTAGTATGGATTATTAAGCCTGATCAACTTAATATTTTATCGTGTATGCGAATATGGCGAGATGAAGGTCTTTGGACGAGGGAGAGGACGGGGTCCTAGGAGGAATGCGGAGGAGGCTCGGTGGATGGAGATGATGCAAATGATGAGGGACCAGAATGAGGCTATGAGGGTTCAGAATGAGGCTATGAGGGTTCAGAATGAGGCTTTGAGGGAGCAAAGTCAGGCCACTAACAATATGGTCCAACAATTCCTCAATGCTCAACAGCAACAACCACCACCTCCACCTCCACCTGCTCCGCCAGAGGGTGTAAATAGGGCGTTCCTCAACTTTCATAAGCTTAATCCCCCGACCTTTTCCGGAAACTCTGAAGCTATGGCAGCCCAACATTGGATCGAAGAAATGGAGAAAGTTTTCAAGGTTGTTCAGGTGTCTGAGAGGACCAAAAGGTGACCTTCGCTGCACATAAACTGATTGAAGGAGCTGCCCACTGGTGGCAGGGGGCACAACCTTATCTCCTAGAGCAAGAAGAACCTTTGGAGTGGGAGAACTTCAAGACTGCTTTCCTAGAAAAGTATTTTCCCCAAACCGTTAAAGATAAAAAGGAAAGGGAGTTTGCCTATCTAAAACAAGGGGAATCTACTGTTGATGAATATGTGAAAAAGTTTGAGGACCTGGCACGGTACTCTTCTCACGCCCGGTATGCACCGGATGAGAAGTGGAAGATGAATCAATTCTTGTGGGGATTACGGGCTGATATCCAAAACAACTTGTCTCAAAGCACTTTCACCACTTATGCTGGTATGGTTCACAAAAGCTATGTGGCTGAGCAGAGTTTGCAAAAGATGTATGAAGAACGTCAGCTCAAATGGAGGAAAAATAAGGAAGAGAGTAAGACTCCTCCACAATTGAGAGCAAAGGGAAACCGGAATAAAGGGAAGCAAGTACAACATTCTGAGACTCTAAAGCCAGATGCTTGTTCCTCTTGTGGAAGATTCCATAGGGGGGAATGCATGCAAGGAAGGAATGTCTGCTTCTTGTGTCAACGACTGTGCCATTTTTGCGAGTGTCCCAAGCTCAAGGCGGGAACGGGTACCAAACCCAGTGCACCTACTCAAGGTCGTGTCCACACTCTCAGCGGCAGGAAGGCGAGTGGTGTGGAGAATCTGATCAAAGGTACTTGCCTTCTACATGATAACCCTTTGGTTGTTCTGTATGATTCTGGTGCCACACACTCTTTCATTGCTAATACGTGTGCCCATAGGTTAGGATTGCATCTTTCTTCTTTACCCCTTACTATGACTGTTGAAACACCAGCCGAAGGTAGTATCACTACTTCTTCGATTTGCGAGAATTGTCCTCTCGTAATTCAGGGAAGGATGTTTTCAGTCCATTTGATTTGCTTACCCTTGAAGGGGATGGATATAATCCTAGGTATGGATTGGCTCTCCACCAACCAGGTTGTTTTGAATTGTTTTTCTAGAACTATTGAGTTTCCATCTGTTGAGTCCATAGTCAATCAGTTGTGTCTAAAGGAAATGGCTAGTGTGTCTCAATTGAACCAATGCCTAATGGAAGGACACTTGGGATACCTCTTATTGCTCTCTTCAACCACAGAGGTTGGATTGGATTTGACCACCATCCCAGTGATTAATGAATTCCTGGATGTTTTTCCGAAGGAAATTACCTCTTTACCTCCTGAGAGAGAAGTAGAGTTCTCCATAGATTTGGTTCGAGGAGGACCAATTTCTATAGCCCACTTATAGGATGTCGCCTTCCGAGTTGAAAGAGCTTAAAGTTCGTTAGAGGATCTAATAGCTAAACGATTCATTAGACCTAGTGCTTCACCATGGGGAGCCCCCGTTCTCCTAGTGAAGAAGAAGGACGGTAGTATGCGTTTGTGTATAGATTACCGACAACTTAATAAAGTCACAATTAAGAACAAGTATCCTCTCCCTAGGATCGATGATTTGCTAGACCAACTTAGGGGAGCTTCAGTATTCTCTAAGATTGATCTTAGGTCAGGATACCACCAGATTCGAGTCAAGGCTAAGGATGTGCCAAAAACAGCGTTTAGGACACGATATGGCCATTATGAGTATGTTGTTATGCCGTTCGGTCTGACAAATGCTCCAGGTATTGTCATGGACTACATGAATAGAATTTTCAGACCTTACCTTGACCGATTTGTTGTGGTATTCATAGATGACATCCTTGTATATTCTAGGAACCTTCAAGAGCATGAGGAACACCTTAGGATTGTCCTGAGCACACTTAGGAAGAACCATCTGTTTGCAAAGCCTGAAAAGTGTGAGTTCTGGCTCACCGAAGTCAAGTTTCTAGGACACGTCATTTCCCAGGAGGGAGTGGCCGTAGATCCCGACAAAGTAGGGCCGTTCTTGAATGGGAGCGGCCAGGCTACGGTTTTGGTTAGGAGTTTTTGTAGGACTAGCTGGTTATTATCGCAGTTCATAGGAGGATTTTCCCGATTAGTTCTTCCTTTGACCCGGTTAACCCGAAAAGGGCAACCATTTGTGTGGGATAAGAGTCAGTATGACAGTTTCTTGGAACTCAAACATCGGTTGACCGGGCAACCGCTTTGATTATCCCCAGGCCGACCCTAGGTTTTGAAGTGTATAGTGATGCTTCTGGTAGAGGTTTGGGTTGTGTTCTCATGCAAAATGGGCGAGCCGTAGCCTATGCATCTAGGCAGTTGAAGCCCCACGAGGAAAACTATCCAACTCACGACTTAGAGCTAGCAGCCATAGTCTTTGCCCTAAAAATCTGGCGGCATTATTTATATGGCGCCCGATTTGAGATATTCAGCGATCATAAAAGTTTGAAATATTTGTTTGATCAAAAGGAACTGAATATGAGGCAAATGAGATGGGTAGAGTTTCTCAAGGACTATGACTTCGAGTTGAAGTATCACCCAGGTAAGGCGAATGTAGTCGCCGATGCCTTAAGCAGAAAGTCCCTCCACATTTCTTCAATGATGGTTAAAGAGATAGAGTTGCTTGAATCCTTCAGAGATATGAGCTTAGGGATGTATCCCACGGGGGGTAGCCTAATAGTGAGCCATTTGGAAATCACTTGTGATTTTAGAAATCAAATTAGGTTTACCCAAAGTCAGGATGGTGATTTACAAGCTAGGAGACACCAAGCGGGATTCTCCGAAGCTAGTGACGGTGTTATCCTTTTTCACCACAGGATTTGTGTTCCTAACGATAGAGACATTAAGAATCAAATCATTGAAGAAGCCCACAAGAGTGGATTCTCGGTACACCCTGGTTCTACCAAGATGTACCATGACCTTAAGCAAAGGTATTGGTGGCCGGGAATGAAGAACGACGTAGGTGAGTTTGTAGCACAGTGCTTGGTTTGTCAGAAAACCAAGATAGAGCACCAGAGACCGTCAGGCACCCTTCAACCCTTAGATGTTCCGGAGTGGAAATGGGAGGGCATATCTATGGACTTTGTGTCCGGATTGCCTCGCACTCAAGCCGGATATGATTCCATTTGGGTTATTGTGGATAGATTAACCAAGTCTGCACACTTTCTCCCAGTTAAGTCCACTTTCAATACCGCTAGGTTAGCTAAGATTTTTATTATAGAGATTGGTAGAGTTCACGAGTACCAACTAGCATTGTCTCCGATAGAGATCCTAAGTTTACCTCCGGTTTTGGAAAGCGATTTCAGATGGCTTTAGGGACCAGATTGCGTCTTAGTACCGCTTATCATCCACAAACGGATGGTCAGACAGAGAGAACTATCCAAACCCTAGAGGACATGCTTAGAGCATGCGTGTTAGATGATGGTGGGAGCTGGGATGAGCATCTAGCTCTCATCGAGTTTGCTTATAACAACAGCTATCATGCTAGCATAGGCATGGCGCCGTATGAGGCACTCTACGGTCGCAAGTGCGTAACTCCACCGTGTTGGTTTGAGGTAGGAGAGAAGAGATGGTTAGGACTGACATAATCCAAGAAACCACCGATCGATCGTAAAGATTAGGGATAGGCTGAAATCGCCAGTCGTGGAAAAGCTATCCGATTTGAAGAGAAGACTGATTGAGTTTGAGAAGGGAGAGCATGTGTTCCTAAAAGTCGCTCCAATGATAGGTATTGGTAGGCACCGAGAGCCAAAAGTTGAGTCCTCGTTACATCGGCCCTTTGAAATCCTTGATAGAGTCGGCCTGCGTGGCTTACCAAATTGCTCTACCCCCATCCCTGTCAAATCCGCACAATGTTTTCCATGTATCTCAACTCAGAAAATACATCCCTGATCCTCAACCATTGGATCATGAGTCGGTACACTTGAGATCAGATTTGACATATCAGCCTATGCTAGTGCGAGTGGTGGACCGCAGTGTTAAGACACTGAGGAACAAGAATGTTCCCTTGGTGAAGGTCATTTGGGAAGGAACCGATCTCGAGGAAGCTACTTGGGAGGTCGAGGCCGAGATGCAAGAGAGGTATCCGTATCTATTTCAATAGGTAAGTATATGTCTAGTTTTTGAGGACAAAAACTTTTAAAAAGTTTGGTAGTAATGTAACATCCCACCTAATTTAACTAATTGATTATGTTAAAATAAGTATAGTTAAGTTCCAAATCATTTGATTAAGTATTTAAGCTTAGTGAATGATTGATTGTGAATTTTACCATGATTTCTATGATTTTCACTTGAGTGGTAAAATTTGTATTAAATTGTTAATATGATTTAATCTTGTCTAATGAGACCAATAAACTCCCCAATATTAGGATTAGAATGTTAAAAGAATAGAAATTAAGTGAATAAGGTAGGGGTGCAAAACAAGGAAAGAGGGTGTGACTAGTAAGACTAGTCTTTGAAATGATGACTTGAGTAAGGGTAATTTGGTAAAAACGCAAGGTTAGACTCTCTTCTTCAGCCAAGGTCACGATCGGACCCTCATTTCCTCTCCTCTCTCTCGAAATTTTTACGGAAAAAGGGGAAGAAGAAGAGGTGTGGTGCTAGGGTTTGATCTTGGAGAAGAAAGGAAGGAAATTCTGGAAAAAACCACTTAGTTCTTGCCATAGGAGGAAGGTTGAGCCGATTCCTTACCATTGTTGAAGAAGGAAAGCTGCCCTAAGTTAGTAAGAAGAGGGAACTCGAAGTTGGTAGAAGAAAATCAGAAAATTCTGCTAGTTCCTACCTCCACTGTCTCTCCATTTGGTGAGTTCTTGTCCTCGACGTGGTGGGCGACCAATAAGACCCCATTAGGTTTTTTTATTTCCCTTTGCATGTGGCTTTTCTGGTCTAGGATTGAGATTTTCGTGTAAGGGTTTGATGTTGAACTTAGTTGAAGTTTGAGTTACAACTTAGTGAACATGCATGTAAAACTGCCTCTGGTATTTTGAGTATAACTCTCTTTATAGACCTTGGAATTAAATTATTCTTATTTCTGGGTAAACTAGACATGAGGGGCTTCATTTTAGGCACAAGAATCACTGGAAAATGTTAAGAAATGGATTAGTTATAGAATTTATAAGTTAAGGTATGAGTGCTGACCTGTTGTTCTGATATCAGTGGCTTGTTCGTGAAAACTGTACTAATTGGTAGGTTATTCTCTAAAATAAAAATTATATTCATAAACTAGATATCCTAAGCTTTCCAACGAGTGGTCGTTTTCTCAATTCCGACTCCGTTTGATATGTCAATAAAATTCCCGAAGTTGATGTTCTGCTGCAAAATTTTGCAGAAGGCCTATACGCACGTGTTATGCAACACGGCCAGGCCGTGTTTTAAGCTGTTTTCTAGGCTGAAACTGCTTAGTTTTGGGTCATTTGTCTCCTTTAAACATGCTAATATATTGGTATGCTTAGGTGTTACTCTTATGTATCTTTTATGTAACTAATTGAGTAAGAGTGCATGAATTAAGACTATGATAAAGAATTACATTGGTGTTTGTGGATCAATGATCTATATGTAGTGCCTTACATAAAAGGGGGTTTCAACCTATGTGAGGACATATGTGAATGCGTAGTATTGCTTTATTGTTCAATGCCTTGTGATTGAATTGTTTGTGTTCGAAATGTTTTGCAAGGTAAATTGCAATCCCCTCGAATGTGACTTGCTATCACTTTTGTGTCTTGGGGACTCCCTTGGTTTATAAATGCATGATTTAAAACTAGGACAGTTATGACTCCATACTTAGAGAAAAGGGTTAGGGCTATTATATTTGTAATGGTTCTAATAAGGTCGGTAAGCGAAACAAGGTCAAGCCCCGTGGTCAAGACCCAGTGGTAAATCCTTGGTCACTGTAAACCGAAGTACAACGCAGGGTCAAGCCCCGTAGTCAAGACTCAGTGGTAAATCCTTGGTTGTGCAATTAGATGTTCAGTGCGGGGTCAAGCCCAGTGATCAATTTTATATCCCGCGGTAAATCCTTGACTGTTATAGAAGGGTCGTATAATTCAAGGTCAAGCCCCGTGGTCAAGACCCAGTGGCAATCCTTGGCTATACAAAAAAAAAACTGTAAGGAATGTTTAAATTGCTTTAATGCTTAGAATAAGATATTATTGTGATTGCAGGGAGTGTTAATTAGGGGTCCGTGGAGGACTCACTGGGATTATTATAATCTCACCCCTTTCCTATTTTATTTCAGATAAGCGGTACTGAGGGAAAGCGATGGCGACTCATGGAGTCTCTATATTTTAGTTTGTTTTGTTAGTTGGAGCATGTACTTACCTCTTTTGTGGCTTGAACAATGGATGACATTGTATTTTCTTGTATTTTCCCAAGCTTGATCTTGGATGAGATTGTAAACTCTATTCGTATACTCATGTCATAGTAGAATGATGGACTTGCATTTCAAGAATTCAAGTTTAATCTTTAGTAATTCCTATACTTTAATGTGATTTGTCTTATTACAATTATCATTGGAGTATGAGTGTTACATTTTGGTATCGAGCAGCCTCGACTCTCTAGGGCCGTGGGTCTATTAGTGTGGACTTTCCCTTGTTCGTAATTTCTCTTCGTATTCTTGTACTTAGTATGGATTATTAAGCCCGATCAACTTAATATTTTATACGTGTATGCAGAATATGGCGAGATGAAGGTCTTTGGGCGAGGGAGAGGGCCAGGTCCTAGGAGGAATGCGGAGGAGGCTCGGTGGATGGAGATGATGCAAATGATGAGGGACCAGAATGAGGCTATGAGGGTTCAGAATGAGGCTATGAGGGTTCAGAATGAGGCTTTGAGGGAGCAAAGTCAGGCCACTAACAATATGGTCCAACAATTCCTCAATGCTCAACAGCAACAACCACCACCTCCACCTCCACCGCCCGCCAGAGGGTGTAAATAGGGCGTTCCTCAACTTTCATAAGCTTAATCCCTCGACCTTTTCCGGAAACTCTGAAGCTATGGCAGCCCAACATTGGATCGAAGAAATGGAGAAAGTTTTCAAGGTTGTTCCGTGTACGGGGGACCAAAAGGTGACCTTCGCTGCACATAAACTGATTGAAGGAGCTGCCCACTGGTGGCAGGGGGCACAACCTTATCTCCTAGAGCAAGAAGAACCTTTGGAGTGGGAGAACTTCAAGACTGCTTTCCTAGAAAAGTATTTTCCCCAAACCGTTAAAGATAAAAAGGAAAGGGAGTTTGCCTATCTAAAACAAGGGGAATCTACTGTTGATGAATATGTGAAAAAGTTTGAGGACCTGGCACGGTACTCTTCTCACGCCCGGTATGCACCGGATGAGAAGTGGAAGATGAATCAATTCTTGTGGGGATTACGGGCTGATATCCAAAACAACTTGTCTCAAAGCACTTTCACCACTTATGCTGGTATGGTTCACAAAAGCTATGTGGCTGAGCAGAGTTTGCAAAAGATGTATGAAGAACGTCAGCTCAAATGGAGGAAAAATAAGGAAGAGAGTAAGACTCCTCCACAATTGAGAGCAAAGGGAAACCGAAATAAAGGGAAGCAAGTACAACATTCTCGAGACTCTAAAGCCGATGCTTGTTCCTCTTGTGGAAGATTCCATAGGGGGAATGCATGCAAGGAAGGAATGTCTCCGCTTTCGTGTCAACGACCAGTGCCATTTTGCGAGGAGTGTCCCAAGCTCAAGGCGAACGGTACCAAACCCAAGGCACCTACTCAAGGTCGTGGTCCACACTCTCACGCAGGAAGGCGAGTGGTGTGGAGAATCGATCAAAGGTACTTGCCTTCTACATGATAACCCTTTGGTTGTTCTCAGATGATTACGGTGCCACACACTCTTTCATTGCTAATACGTGTGCCCATAGGTTAGGATTGCATCTTTCTTCTTTACCCCTTACTATGACTCATTGAAACACCACCGGTAGAAGGTAGTATCACTACTTCTTCGATTTGCGAATTGTCCTCTCGTAATTCAGGGAAGGATGTTTTCATCCATTTGATTTGCTTACCCTTGAAGGGATGGATATAATCATAGGTATGGATTGGCTCTCCACCAACCAGGTTCTTTTGAATTGCTTTTCTAGAACTATTGAGTTTCCATCTGTTGAGTCCATAGTCAATCAGTTGTGTCTAAAGGAAATGGCTAGTGTGTCTCAATTGAACCAATGCCTAATGGAAGGACACTTGGGATACCTCTTATTGCTCTCTTCAACCACAGAGGTTGGATTGGATTTGACCACCATCCCAAAGTGATTAATGAATTCCTGGATGTTTTTCCTAAGGAAATTACCTCTTTACCTCCCGAGAGAAGTAGAGTTCTCCATAGATTTGGTTCCGTGAGCCTGACCAATTTCTATAGCCCCTTATAGGATGTCGCCTTCCGAGTTGAAAGAGCTTAAAGTTCGGTTAGAGGATCTAATAGCTAAACGATTCATTAGACCTAGTGCTTCACCACGGGAGCCCCGCTCTCCTAGTGAAGAAGAAGGGCGGTAGTATGCGTTTGTGTATAGATTAGCGACAACTTAATAAAGTCACAATTAAGAACAAGTATCCTTTCCTAGGATCGATGATTTGCTAGACCAACTTAGGGAGCTTCAGATTCTCTAAGATTGATCTTAGGTCGATACCACCAGATTCGAGTCAAGGCTAAGGATGTGCCAAAAACAGCGTTTAGGACACGATATGGCCATTATGAGTATGTTGTTATGCCGCTCGGTCCGACAAATGCTCCAGCCTATTTTCATGGACTACATGAATAGAATTTTCAGACCTTACCTTGACCGATTTGTTGTGGTATTCATAGATGACATCCTTGTATATTCTAGGAACCTTCAAGAGCATGAGGAACACCTTAGGATTGTCCTGAGCACACTTAGGAAGAACCATCTGTTTGCAAAGCCTGAAAAGTGTGAGTTACGGCTCACCAGTCAAGTTTCTAGGACACGCCATTTCCCAGGAGAGGAGTGGCCGTAGATCCCAAAGAAAGTAGGGCCGCTCTTGAATGGGAGCGACCGACTACGGTTTCACAAGTTAGGAGTTTTGTAGGACTAGCTGGTTATGATCGCAGGTTCATAGGAGGATTTTCCCAGTTAGATCTTTCTTTGACCCGGTTAACCCGAAAAGCGGCAACCATTTGTGTGGGATAAGAGTCAGAAGGACAGTTTCTTGGAACTCAAACATCGGTTGACCAGTGCACCGGTTTTGATTATCCCCGACCCGACCCTAGGTTTTGAAGTGTATAGTGATGCTTCTGGTAGAGGTTTGGGTTGTGTTCTCATGCAAAATGGGCGAGCCGTAGCCTATGCATCTAGGCAGTTGAAGCCCCACGAGGAAAACTATCCAACTCACGACTTAGAGCTAGCAGCCATAGTCTTTGCCCTAAAAATCTGGCGGCATTATTTATATGGCGCCCGATTTGAGATATTCAGCGATCATAAAAGTTTGAAATATTTGTTTGATCAAAAGGAACTGAATATGAGGCAAATGAGATGGGTAGAGTTTCTCAAGGACTATGACTTCGAGTTGAAGTATCACCCAGGTAAGGCGAATGTAGTCGCCGATGCCTTAAGCAGAAAGTCCCTCCACATTTCTTCAATGATGGTTAAAGAGATAGAGTTGCTTGAATCCTTCAGAGATATGAGCTTAGGGATGTATCCCACGGGGGGTAGCCTAATAGTGAGCCATTTGGAAATCACTTGTGATTTTAGAAATCAAATTAGGTTTACCCAAAGTCAGGATGGTGATTTACAAGCTAGGAGACACCAAGCGGGATTCTCCGAAGCTAGTGACGGTGTTATCCTTTTTCACCACAGGATTTGTGTTCCTAACGATAGAGACATTAAGAATCAAATCATTGAAGAAGCCCACAAGAGTGGATTCTCGGTACACCCTGGTTCTACCAAGATGTACCATGACCTTAAGCAAAGGTATTGGTGGCCGGGAATGAAGAACGACGTAGGTGAGTTTGTAGCACAAAGGTTTGGTTTGTCGTAAAAACCAAGATAGAGCACCAGAGACCGTCAGGCACCCTTCAACCCTTAGATGTTCCGGAGTGGAAATGGGAGGGCATATCTATGGACTTTGTGTCCGGATTGCCTCGCACTCAAGCCGGATATGATTCCATTTGGGTTATTGTGGATAGATTAACCAAGTCCGCACACTTTCTCCCGATTAAGTCCACTTTCAATACCGCTAGGTTAGCTAAGATTTTTATTATAGAGATTGTTAGACTTCACGGAGTACCAACTAGCATTGTCTCTGATAGAGATCCTAAGTTTACCTCCGCTTTGGAAACAGCTTTGATGGCTTTAGGGACCAGATTATGCCTTAGTACCGCTTATCATCCACAAACGGATGGTCGACAGAGAGAACTATCCAAACTCCTAGAGGACATGCTTAGAGCATGCGTGTTAGATGATGGTGGGAGCTGGGATGAGCATCTAGCTCTCATCGAGTTTGCTTATAACAACAGCCTATCATGCTAGCATAGGCATGGCGCCGTATGAGGCACTCTACGGCCGCAAGTGCGTAACTCCACCGTGTTGGTTTGAGGTAGGAGAGAAGAGATGGTTAGGACTGACATAATCCAAGAAACCACCGATCGGATCGTAAAGATTAGGGATAGGTCAAAATCGCTCGTAGCTCGCAGAAAAGCTATGCCGATTTGAAGAGAAGACTGATTGAGTTTGAGAAGGGAGAGCATGTGTTCCTAAAAGTCGTTCCAATGATAGGTATTGGTAGGGCACTGAGAGCCAAAAAGTTGAGTCCTCGTTACATCGGCCCTTTTGAAATCCTTGATAGAGTCGGTTCTGTGGCTTACCAAATTGCTCTACCCCCATCCCTGTCAAATCTGCACAATGTTTTCCATGTATCTCAACTCAGAAAATACATCCCTGATCCTCAACCATTGGATCATGAGTCGGTACACTTGAGATCAGATTTGACATATCAGCCTATGCCAGTGCGAGTGGTGGACCGCAGTGTTAAGACACTGAGGAACAAGAATGTTCCCTTGGTGAAGGTCATTTGGGAAGGAACCGATCTCGAGGAAGCTACTTGGGAGGTCGAGGCCGAGATGCAAGAGAGGTATCCGTATCTATTTCAATAGGTAAGTATATGTCTAGTTTTTGAGGACAAAAACTTTTAAAAAGTTTGGTAGTAATGTAACATCCCACCTAATTTAACTAATTGATTATGTTAAAATAAGTATAGTTAAGTTCCAAATCATTTGATTAAGTATTTAAGCTTAGTGAATGATTGATTGTGAATTTTACCATGATTTCTATGATTTTCACTTGAGTGGTAAAATTTGTATTAAATTGTTAATATGATTTAATCTTGTCTAATGAGACCAATAAACTCCCCAATATTAGGATTGGAATGTTAAAAGAATAGAAATTAAGTGAATAAGGTAGGGGTGCAAAACAAGGAAAGAGGGGTGTGACTAGTAAGACTAGTCTTTGAAATGATGACTTGAGTAAGGGTAATTTGGTAAAAACGCAAGGTTAGACTCTCTTCTTCAGCCAAGGTCACGATCAGACCCTCATTTCCTCTCCTCTCTCTCGAAATTTTCCGAAAAGGGGAAGAAGAAGAGGTGTGGTGCTGTGGTTTGATCTTGGAGAAGAAAGGAAGGGAAATTCCGGAAAAAAACCACTTAGTTCTTGCCATAGGAGGAAGGTTGAGCCGATTCCTTACCATTGTTGAAGAAGGAAAGCTGCCCTAAGTTAGTAAGAAGAGGGAACTCAAGTTGGTAGAAGAAAATCAGAAAATTCGCTAGTTCCTACCTCCACTGTCTCTCCATTTGGTGAGTTCTTCTCCTCTAGGTGGTGGGCAACCAATAAGACCCCCATTAGGTTTTTTTTTTTTTTATTTCCCTTTGCATGTGGCTTTTCTGGTCTAGGATTGAGATTTTCGTGTAAGGGTTTGATGTTGAACTTAGTTGAAGTTTGAGTTACAACTTAGTGAACATGCATGTAAAACTGCCTCTGGTATTTTGAGTATAACTCTCTTTATAGACCTTGGAATTAAATGATTCTTATTTCTGGGTAAACTAGACATGAGGGGCTTCATTTTAGGCACAAGAATCACTGGAAAATGTTAAGAAATGGATTAGTTATAGAATTTATAAGTTAAGGTATGAGTGCTGACCTGTTGTTCTGATATCAGTGGCTTGTTCGTGAAAACTGTACTAATTGGTAGGTTATTCTCTAAAATAAAAATTATATTCATAAACTAGATATCCTAAGCTTTCCAACGAGTGGTCGTTTTCTCAATTCCGACTCCGTTTGATATGTCAATAAAATTCCCGAAGTTGATGTTCTGCTGCAAAATTTTGCAGAAGGCCTAGCACGGCCGTGTTATGCAACACGGCCAGGCCGTGTTTTAAGCTGTTTTCTAGGCTGAAACTGCTTAGTTTTGGGTCATTTGTCTCCTTTAAACATGCTAATATATTGGTATGCTTAGGTGTTACTCTTATGTATCTTTTATGTAACTAATTGAGTAAGAGTGCATGAATTAAGACTATGATAAAGAATTACATTGGTGTTTGTGGATCAATGATCTATATGTAGTGCCTTACATAAAAGGGGTTTCAACCTATGTGAGGACATATGTGAATGCGTAGTATTGCTTTATTGTTCAATGCCTTGTGATTGAATTGTTTGTGTTCGAAATGTTTTGCAAGGTAAATTGCAATCCCTCGAATGTGACTTGCTATCACTTTTGTGTCTTGGGGACTCCTTGGTTTATAAATGCATGATTTAAAACTAGGACAGTTATGACTCCATACTTAGAGAAAAGGGTTAGGGCTATTATATTTGTAATGGTTCTAATAAGGTCGATGGCGAAACAAGGTCAAGCCCCGTGGTCAAGACCCAGTGGTAAATCCTTGGTCATCAGAACCGGTACAACGCAGGTCAAGCCCCGTAGTCAAGACTCGCTGGTAAATCCTTGGTTGTGCAATTAGATGTTCAGGCAAGGGTCAAGCCCAAGATCAATTTTATATCCCGCGGTAAATCCTTGACTGTTATAGAAGGGTCGTATAATTCAAGGTCAAGCCCCGTGGTCAAGACCCAGTGGCAATCCTTGGCTATACAAAAAAAAAAAAAAACTGTAAGGAATGTTTAAATTGCTTTAATGCTTAGAATAAGATATTATTGTGATTGCAGGGAGTGTTAATTAGGGGTCCGTGGAGGACTCACTGGGATTATTATAATCTCACCCCTTTCCTATTTTATTTCAGATAAGCAGGTACCTGAGGGAAAGCAGTAGCGACTCATGGAGTCTCTATATTTTAGTTTGTTTTGTTAGTTGGAGCATGTACTTACCTCTTTTGTGGCTTCAGAACAATGGATGACATTGTATTTTCTTGTATTTTCCCAAGCTTCGATCTTGGATGAGATTGTAAACTCTATTCGTATACTCATGTCATAGTAGAATGATGGACTTGCATTTCAGTAATTCAAGTTTAATCTTTAGTAATTCCTATACTTTAATGTGATTTGTCTTATTACAATTATCATTGGAGTATGAGTGTTACATGGATAGATTGGTACCTCTGCCTAGGGGATACAGGACTCCAGACTTTGCTATTTTCTCCGGGGAAGATGGCAAATCGACTATGGAGCATGTAGGCGTGTTTATCGCCCAATGTGGTGAAGGGAACCAGAATGAGTACCACAAATTGCACTGCTCCTTGTCACTTACCTAACAGCTTTACATGGTATTCCTCTTTGCCACCTAATTCTATACAAACATGGTCGATATGGAGAGGTGCTTTCATGACAGATTCTATCGCCCCAACCTCAAGTCATCCGCGGTGATCTCATGAACCTGAGGCAACAGTAGATGAATCGGCTGATTTTGTGGAAAGGTTCAGGAAAATGGCCGAAATGTTCGGCAGGTTCCCCGAGGCGAATATGCAGCCATGGCCATTAGCAAGATGCATCCCCAACTCAAGGAAAAGCTAGCTCGCCAAGCTTGCACTGACATGAACCAATTAGTCTCAAGGGCTACTCGCATTGAACAATTTATCCAGGAGAAAGAAAAGAGGCGAGCCAATAGGGGAGAGGCCCTCAGTTGGTATCCATTGTAGAAGCCGAGGACTCTGATGATGATTCAGCCGATTCCACAGCCAGACATCATGGCAAATGAAATAGTGAAGGGTAAAGGTTATACTTGCTCGCCTCTAAGAGTCGCCAAAGGAAAAGAGCCAAGTTCGAGAGATGGCAAGACGTAATACTCCTTCGATATCTCCAAGGCGCACTGCATCTTTGACTACTTGCTTAAGGATAAGCAAATTCGGTTCTTTGGATGGGCACAAAATCCCACCGCCGAGGAGTTGAAGGACAAGAAATACCGCAAGTGGCACAATTATTATAATCACGCAACTCAAAATTGCATGGTTTTTAGGAAGGCCATTCGTAAGGGGATAAAGGAGGGAGGTTCAAGCTTGCAGACAAAGGAATCGCAGAATGACGGTAGATATCGATCCTTTCCTGCCGGATAGGTATGGTCTCATTCTCGAGGATTTGATGGACGAAGGGCCTAGCCACAAGCACAGATATCTGCGGCAACAAGTCCGAGGCCAAAAAGGGACCAATGATTCAACCCATATCGATCGACCGGGATCTCAAGATGCTGTGGTTTCGCTTTGACAGATCGGGAAACCCCAACCGTAAGCAAGACCTAGGAAGGGGGCAAGCCACCCAAACCAGGTAGGCTCACCCAGAATTGGTGAAACACTACATTACACACGCTGCACTTCAACAGGGAATCTCGACAAAGAGAAAGGCAAGGCACCTATCGAAAATCGGGGGCAAGATCGCCAACCATTAGAGAAAGTGGTAGGCTATCTTTACCCAGGATTGATGAGGAGCCTATTCCTGTGATAAGAGAAGGATAGCCGAAGTTCACTGTAGAAGGAGGAATGTCCTCCTTAAAGATAACAAAGTGAGGAATGATGAGAAGTTAAAAACACAGAGAATGTGAAACCCCCGGCTAATGTCACTGAAGGACACTAGTTCTTGAACAAGTATGCCAAGGACAAAAAGGCGATACCAGCCGTGCTGACAAGAACCCAAAAGAGAAGGATGCAGAGAATGAGGTCTGTCCAGAAAATGAAACAAACTCTGCAGATGATAGCCGATGTAAAGAATAGCGAGAAGAGGGAGATCCCCTTAGAAACTGTTAGTGAAGCATTGGATAAGGCTTTCCCGAAGTCGGAAGCTAAGGAGGCTGAGGAAAAAGAAGTGCCCAAAAATGTAGAGCCAACTACTGAACAGGAACCTGTCCCTGAAGCAGAGGGTCTGATCGCCGCAGTCGATGTAGATGAAGAGGCGATCACTGTAGAGGGTTCAGTGATCCCAGAGATGCACTGGGAACAAGATGACATCATGGAAGACTCATTGTTGGATCTCCTGTTCAATGAAGAGACTGATGGCCTGCTGGCTGAGATAGAGGCTATCAGCTTAATCCCAGAAGAATTCTGGGCAAACAGCCCACAACCAGGAGGTTTGGAGGGGGACGTGTTTGCTGAAGAAGCAGAGTGGGCTACGTTAGCCGATACACCGGCTGATGAGGTCACCAAGGTAGTCTTTGAGAAACCTACAGAAGAGATGATGAAACATTTAAAGCCCCTTTACATCAGGGCCTATATTAATGGCAAGATTTTTGGAAGGGTCTTCGTGGATGGAGGGGCTGTGCTAAATGTCATGCCTGTGACAACCATGAGAAAACTGGGAAAAAGTCTTGAGGACCTAGTTCCCACCAACATGAAAATGTCCAACTTCCTGGGGGAACCTTCCAGAGCACTTGGAGTATTGATACCAAGTCACAAGAGGCCCCAAGACCATCAAAGCAGCTTTCTTCGTGGTTGATGGCAAACCTTCCTATAGCGTGATTCTCGGGAAGGACTGGATTCATACAAGTCGCTGTCCCCTCTACTCTTCATCGAGCTCATGTTTTGGGTTGGAGACAACGTGGAAACAATGGGCGGTATAAGAACCCCTTTTCTAGAGGTAAAAATGTTGGAAGTCTGCTCTATTCCTCACACCTAGGCCTATTGCCATCCCGAGAGGATTATGAGGAAGGGGTATGGAAAGCATGCAACCTTACTAATGAGGGGTTCAAGTTAAGATCTCAGGCCGAACCACGGCCCAATGAGCAAATAACTCATGAGTAGGGCATCCCAGGTACTCGAAGACCATTTGGGTCGGCTAGAAATCTTTAAGGCCGAGTCCAAAGCGATGGATGCCATGATGGAAGATTATGACACTGCAGAGGAAGAGGAGGTACTACTCTCCAGGGAGGAAGGTGCGGCAGCCAAGCCTGATGAGGTGTGTGCAGCCGAGCCTATGGAATTAGATTCCCCTCTTCACAAGACTGCTCCTGCGTTTGAGGCAGAAGATCCTTTAATTGAGATCAATTTGGGCACGACAGAATAACCCAGAATCGTGAAGGTGAGTGGATTGCTTGAGGAAGACCAACGGGGTAAGATAGTCGAATTAATCCAGCGGTACAAAAATTGCTTTGCCTGGAATTACTTCGAAATGCCTGGTCTGGTGAGAAGGTTGGTAGAACACAGGTTGCCTATCAAAGCAGGATACAAACCGTTCAAGCAGGCGCCTCGCAGGTTCAATCCCCAACTGATGCCTCAAATTAAAGCTGAAATTGAAAGACTACTGAAGGCAAGCTTTATAAGAACGGCCAGGTACGTTGAATGGCTATCTAACATAGTCCCCGCCGCCAAGAAGAATGGCCGATAAAGAGTATGTATAGACTACGTGAACTTGAACTTGGCCACTCCCAAGGATGAGTATGCTATGCCTGTGGTCGACATGTTAGTCGATGCGCAGCCCACGCATGGCATTCTCACCTTTATGGATGGGTACTCAGGGTATAATCAGATCTTTCTAGCAAAAGAAGACACTCACAAGACAGCCTTCAGGTGCCCAGGAGCATTGGGGATTTACGAATGGGTGGTCATGCCTTTTGGGCTCAAGAATGCAGGAGCCACTTATCAAAGGGCCATGAATTCCATCTTCCATGACTTGATCGGCAAAACCATGGAAGTATACATAGATGACGTGGTTGTCAAGTCCGAGGATTTTGAAAGCCATCTAGTCGATCTAGAGCAGCCCTGAAAGGATGCGTGCCCATGGGCTAAAAATGAATCCGCCAAATGTGCTTTTGGAGTGGCACCGGCAATTTCCTAGGATTTTGGTCCACCATCAAGGAATAGAAGTAGACAAGAACAAGGTGAAAGCTATCTTGGAAGCCAGGCCTCCTAGGAATAAAAAGGAGCCGCAAAGTTTGATTGGTAAGATCAATTTCCTAAGAAGGTTCATAGCCAATTAATTTGGAAAAATGAAGGCTTTTTCCCCAATAAATTAAAGGATACGGAGGATATGGTATGGGGAATGAGCAACAACAGCCTTTGACCAAATTAAGCAAGCGTTGGCCAAACCTCCCGTGCTAACGCCTCCAAAGGTCGAAAGCCACTCAAATTGTATATAGCTATCAAGAAGAGTCAATCGCCGCTTGCTAGCGCAGGATGCCGATGACGGAGTTGAAAGAGTCAGATACTATCTCACCGCACCTTGAATGATGCGTAAAATCAGATACACCCCTATTGAGAAATTATGTTTATCATTGTTCTATGCTTGTACAAAACTCGAATATTATTTGTTGCCTAAGGAAATATTAGTTTTGTGCAAAATTGATATTATTAGGTATTTACTTAATAGGCCTGCCTTACGAGTCGATCGACGGCTGGGCCATTAAGTTAAATGCTTTCGCTAAAATACGTTCTAAGAGCAATGAAAGGCCAGCAGAGTCGATTTTTGGCTCAACACCCTTGTGTTGAAGTCAAAGACCCATTAGCCGAACACGTTGCATGTATTAATTTGAAACCTTGGGTGCTGATGTTTGATGGGTCACGAACCCAAAAAGGGGTAGGTGCTGGCATCACCATCACTGATCCAACTGGGAAAAGTTGGAAATTCATGTGTCAGCTGGATCTTGGGTATTCTAATAATCAGGCAGAATACGAAGCTTTGATTTTAGGGCTTAAGATCCTGGCAGCCATGAAAACAAATTATGTTCAAGTCATGGGAGATTCACAGTTGGTAATAAAACAGCTAACTGGGGAGTATAGATGCAATAACCCTAACTTGAAAGAATGCTATGAAACGGCTAGCAAGCTACTTCGCTTGTTTGCTGATGCAGTAGTACATCACATTCCTAGAAGAGAATGAAGAGGCTAATGATTTGGCTCAATAGGCCTCAGGGTATAAAGACATGATAGTCAAAGTAAAACATGAAGAGTACCCAAACTGGGAGTGTGCACTAATAGAGCGATCGACTCTTGGAAACAAGAGTTAATCGACTATCTTAAAGATCCTTCAAGCAGTACTGACTTCAAACTCAAGCAGAAAGCACTCAAATACGTATTGGTAGACAATGAAGTTTACAGGAGAGCCATCAATGGAGTGCTACTCAAGTGTATTGATAAAGAGGAATCCATGAAGGTCATGGGGGAAGTACATGAAGGAATCTGTGGATGTCACAGTATCGACCCACGATGAAATGGCTAATAAACCGACATGGATATTATTGGCCTACCATCACAGCTGATTGTTATCAGTATGCCAAAGGATGTGAGGCGTGTCAGCTGCATGGTCCAATTCAAAGGGTTCCAACCGAAAACCTCCACCCAGTGATAAAACCTTGGCCATTCAGGGATGGGCAATGGATTTAATAGGCAAAATCTATCCACCTTCGTCCAAGAGGCATGCGTTTATCATAGTTGCGATCGACTACTTCACCAAGTGGGTGAAGCCGGTAGATGGTGAATGTGACTCAGAGGAGGTGATTAGGTTTATACAATGCCGGATCATATATAGATTTGGAATACCAAACCATCACCACGCATCAAGGCACTATGTTCACTGGGAGAAAGTGGTGGCCTTCGCACAACAATTTGGGATTAAGTTAATTCACTCATCCCCTTATTATGCTCAAGCCAATGGGCAAGCCGAGGTTATCAACAAAGTTCTTATTGATATAATCAAAAAGAACATTGAGGATAAGCCAAGGAAATGGCATGAAACACCGAATGAGGCATTGTGGGCGTGAGGAACTCCAAGTGTAGTGCGACCGATTTACTCCGTGACGGCTAACATATGGCCAAGATGCGTTGTTACCCTTAGAAATAAACGTGACTTCACTAAGAGTAGCAAAGCAAAACCGCCGAGCCTGGATGAATATCAACAGGCCATGTTAATGGAATTAGATTCTACTGACGAAGATCGACTCATGGCCTTAGATCGATTGAGCATAGCAAGCAAAAGATGGCTAGGGCTTACAACAAGCGTGTGAAGCCAAAAAGGTTTGTTGAAGGAGACCTGGTTTGGAAAACCATACTACCCGCTGGGATCAAGGATCCTAAGTTTTGGAAATGGTCACCAAATTGGGAAGCGGCCATTCATTGTTAGCAAAGCTTATCATGGTGGTGCTTATCGACTAGTCAACATGCAAGGCGAAGAGCTAAATAAAAGCATCAATGGAAAATACCTCAAGAGATATTACCCCACTATGTGGGAAGGCATATTGGAGAATTAAAAGCGTGTGCATTAGCATAAAGGCAAAATTGTTTGTGGTGACCACAGTCGCCACCTAGCCAAAATTACAAAAGCTTAAATGTGAAACTAGGAAACCGCCGCCTCGGGAACCTCACTTAATTTTTTTCTCAACCTGGCAGACTGGATCGGCCGTCGATGCAGAGCATCACCATAGCCGGCTTCAGTATATCTGGGATAGGTTCTCGCCGCCGCACTTCACTAATGCCTCCACCGAGGAAATAACAACATCTTCAGGATCGCCTGGCCGATCGGACAAGGATCTACCGCTACGATAGCTTCCTGCTTCCTAACCTCCTCTAGCCGATGCTTGAAGGAGTGCTGCTTGATTGGCCTCGGCTAACTCCAAATACGGCTAGTCTCAAGATCTTTGTCTAAGCTCGTCTTCGAGCGCCAAGACCGCTAAATCACGATCCAAAGAGGAAGATTGCTTGAACAAATTATAACGTTGTTGAGAGTTGACACGTAGCTTTTCGGCTAAAGCACCATCGAGGAGTCAACTCGCTATCTCCTTGATCCTCTCTAACTCACCAACGTAATGCCTAGCCGCTCATCTTTGTTCGCGCCGCTTAGTGGCTTCTTCGACGCTCCTTCTCCAACAATAGGAAAGAGGTTTCGAATTGAGCCTTTGTTCCTGGAGGTCCTTCATTTTGAGATCATGAGAAGTCACGTCATGAACCTCCTTGAATCGCCCCGTATTGGAGAGACAAGTCGCTCACTTGAAGAGCCAAGGTATGGTACACCTCCTGGCTAGTCGCAGGATGTCACCAAGTAGACAAATTGAACAAAGAAGTCCTCGGGATGGGCAACTCCGCTCCTGCCGGGTTGGTATTTCTCCCATTAGTGCTGCATCAACTCTCTCCAAATGATTGGAAATAGGAGAGGAGACCGCTGAGAAGGGGTCAGCAGAGGTGAAATACTTCGTCAGCTCTTCTTATGAAATAGGAACTGTGGGAGCTGTAGGAGGCGAAGGCATCTGGGGAGCTTCATCGCCAGTCTCTTCAGCTTGTGATTGGGGGTCCTATGGAAAACCATGGTTAACCGATTAAGTAAAAAAGTAATATATGTTGAAAGGATAAGAAATCGGTTGTACCGGTGGAGGAAATTGAGAGCTAGTGCCCTCGGCAAATTCTTGAACAAAGGAGGTAGGAATCTCCACACGCGGCTTCTGAAAGTAGGGTGGTTAGATTCAGGCTAACAAAGGATATTAAGAAAAAGGAGATAAGGACAAGTTATGTACCTTTACCTTTGGTCGCTTGCCTTTTGGCCGAATGTGTTTTCTCTTTGAGCTTGGCCTGAACCACTGTGTTCTTCTATTACGATGCCAGGGTCCTCGTTCTTTCTTGGCGAGGAGTAATGGGGTCGCCTTCAACGACAATGAATTGTGGAGTAGTGGTTGTGGCTGCCATAAGACAAGAAAAGTAAGAAATTACTTTGAGTCTAAAAGCAAGAATTGCAAAGAGCCGAATATAGGGGCACTTACTTGGTCAAGTAATCGAGGTCTTCATCCCGGTAGAAGACCGCTTCAACTCGGGTTTGGACCCGGCTTGGTCTTAACAGAGTGCTTTTGGGTTGGCTCGACGCCTCATCGCCTACATCGCGAGGATCAACCGGTTGCATATCTATCCAAACCGATCAGTGAACAAATTGCCTTTCACCGATGGCCACCAATTGGCAAAAGCGAAGTCTCACCCGACACGGAGTGAAGGGAGGAAGTGGAAGGCCTGGATCTTTTGAAGTTGGTAGAAACCACCTCCATCACATCACAGGTGCTAAAGGGCGCCGACCCAGCTCCCTACCATAGTGTCGTATGGCAAAGGAATGTGTCAGAACAACCCAAATTGCCTTGCCACGCAGCTTTGGAAAGTAGAACTCACCGACGACTTGTTGTTTCGTGAGGTGGGTTTAAGACCACAAAGCAAGTCACGAGAGGTCAAGACCGAGCTCAGCTTAAGCTCCAAATGGTTCTCGCTGATCGACCGGGAGGGTCATTAGTGGAGAAGATCCAGAAAGGCCCAATACCTTTCTCCAGGACAGGGCACCAATCAGCAGCTATCCGGGTCAGACCAAAGAGCTTGGTGGCCACAGTAAAAGCATAAGAAGGCTCACAAGGAGTGGACACCAAATGGGTACCCAATACACCTGCATCTTGGGGAAGAACGCTAGGGTTGAAGCGCGAGTCGATAAACTCTGGAAAATAGAGTATTATCCAGAGTTGTAAAACCCAGAGTGGGCCCTGAACGTTCCTGATATCTTCACCCCTTTGCAGCCGATCCATAATGGTGAACAGGCAGCGATAGAGGTATGAGAGGAAAAGGGTTCCCCAAGAAAAGTTGCCATCAGAGTTCACAAGAGCTACATAAAGTCAGAACTCTTGAACCACGGCGATGGAACCGAACAGAGAAAGTACTTCACGAACCAAGATGTAATGAATGCGTTGTGTTCGTGCATCTGACACGCACTCCTCCGACTTGGCATTATTGGCAATGAAATTGAGTATCCTGAGGTGTGTTTGGAAAAGTGGAATCCTAGTTCAGGAACTTGGAAGGAATAATGGGAAAGGACGCCATCGCCTCGTGATCGGGAGCCCCAAAATAGCCGCCACGTCCAGAAGAGTGGGAGAAACCATACCCCAGGGAAAAGTGAAGGTGTTTGTGGCAATGCTCCAGTAGCCGAAGAAGCCATAAAGCAGTTCTAGGTTAAGGGGGATGTCCTTGGGTGACAAAGATGATTATGTCATGTAGACCCCATTGTTTCCACTTATCGGACTTCACGCCTTTAGCCGATCCACCCAATCGAGGTAGGGCTGAGACGAACGAGGCCATGAACGAAGATCAGTAGGTTTGGACCTGGTGGTAAACCAGTCGCAGGAAATGGGCAATGCGTACAGAGAGGGGGCCATATACTCCGTCAAGAAGACCGCCCCTTCACCCATATCGGAAGTGGAAGGAGCCAATGAAAGAGAGCCCTGAATCTCGAATAAGGGAGATTGGAGACCGTAGCCCAAGCCTCGTGAGGACTAAGCGAGTGGTCAAGGTTCATGGAAGAGGAAGAAGATTGTTCGCCATCATACGCGTGAGATTGGTTTTGAGAATCAGAAGCAGAAGACATGGTGGGCTTGGTTGCTAGGTGAAAGATGAAGAGGTTAGAGATGGTGAAAGCTACAGAGTTAGGGCCGAAGTAAGCGTAAGAGGTAATTCGACTGATGAGTATTTAAAGGAAAAGTAAATCACTGATAGTGGGATTTAAAGGCGAATAAATCGGATGGATGAGGATTAGCCGTTACGCGATTCAAAAAGTTGTTGTTAATGGATGACCTCGCATTTATGATTTAAAAAGGTGATTTGACTTAAATCATTACGCCGCCCCAACCTAAACCTAGGATGTTACTACCGAGACAACAGAGGGGCAATTGTTTACACTCAAAATATTCACCGTAACCAGCAAGCAAGTCCCAGCCGAATGGATCAAATAGCCGATTGTTCAGCAGCCGATGTTCCTACCAGTCGATATGGCGTGTCAGCTGATAGGTTCGAAAGCAGGAAACTGGAAGCTATACATGGGCCTTGGACTGATTGGGCTTCAAGGAAGATATTCAGGCCCATGGGGATAGCATGGAGTCACTTATGGGATCAGATTCTTGCTCCACGAGTCGAGTGACGTGGGAGTAATTTTGAATTAATTAAATATCCAAGGAAAAACTGATTAAGATTGTTCCCATGGTTTTAGGAGCCGAGCGAGGGAATCGAGGAGATCTTTGCACATAGAGGACCGCTGGTTGAAGGGACGTGGCCATAATGCACTAATGCGCCTAGTTTTTAGGATCGTGGTTAGTGGGGCATGGCACGACTCACCGAATAATCGCTAACTAGGAATGTATCGTTGTTAGCCAACCTAACGTGGTAGATAGGGATAGTTCTTAGTTGCTAATATAAATACCCAGCTTGTACATACATTTTAAAGAATCGATCAATCAAATAACTTATATTTTTTCGCCAAAGCTTTTATTCGCAGCTTTATGTTTACTTTTGCGCCCCGCTTTTATCTTAGTTCACCGACTTAAACCTTTCGAGTGAGTTAAGGACCCATAGATAAGGAACAGAGTTCCTTCCTTCGCGTAATCGCCAAGAAAAGTGGAATCACCGTTGTGAAAGTTAGCCGATCTACTGGCTAATTGACTTTGCAGACAACAAAATTGGCAACTGGTGGGACCAAAAGTGAACGAATCAACACGCTCAATCCCCGCTCAGGATTACTACATGGCGTATGCACTTGCGTTCGGCAAGAGTTTGAGCAATATGACGGCAAAGAGCAATCCCGTAAAACCGCTGAAGGAAGCCCATCCCGTGGAAGCAATGTTCCACCAAAGAGCAAGTACAAGCAGAGATGGAGGCTGAAACTCAACCCAACGAGCTCAATGAGACCCCGGTGGTGATGACTACTTCGTTTATACGCCAACAACTCGATTTGGGAATCAATGATATCATGTACCAAGTGTCGCAACAAATGGTCGATATTGTGAAACCCATGGTGCACAACGGCACAAAGAAGCCAGGGAGACAGAGGCCAAGAGGGCTCGCGCAAGTGAAAGCTCTATCAATTCTGCTATCCCAACGCAAGTGGGGTACCCTACCCAGGCAGGACTCGTCATCCAGCCGAGTGTAGCTCAGGTGGGACCAATTCAGGTTCAAATTAACATGACTCAGCAGTGCACAAGCCAAATTACCTACATTCAGTCGACCTACTCAGTTCAAATTAATATAGGACATGTACCTTCTAATCCAATTAATTCCCAGCATGGTGCTTTTGCCACGTTGAACACTAGAGGGCAACCGGTGGCGAATGACGTAAACAACCACGCTAACCTTCATTTTGGTCAGGTGCAGATGGCTAGGAGGCCACCGGATGCAGTAGGACAAATTGGTATGCCGCAAGCTATGCCATATGCTCGGCCTTATGGTTCATTGCGTCGGGCGACTAACCCACGATAATCTTGGGGCAAACTCTTGGTACAGGATCAGTGGTATAAGACCACCTGGGATATGCAAGTCGCCAGCCTATGGAACCAGGTTCCACCCAGACGGCCAGTCTTCCATTCTACCCATCCTATCCTCAAGTATCCGCAGCACTCAAATGGGGTCAACTCCTCCAAGGGCACCTGGTTTGATGGCAGAGCAATCATGGGACAGACCCCACCTCTACCATTTAACACGAGCGGCCTGGAACTCAATATAGGGCACCCTACGAAGGAAACATGGAGCGACCATGGGGATTTACCCACCTCCATTGTTTAATCAACCAGGCTACCCCAATCCTCCGTAACAAGCATCCCAAAGCGCATCCCCAACTTGGAGACAACAACCACGCATCTGCTCCTACTTTGGGAGAAGTGAGGCCAGGGGTTCACAAATGCTAGACTACTGCCTTTGCAGACACCATCAAAAAATACTTTGGTGTGCAGCTGAAGCCTCTGGATCGTCCAATCTACAGGAAACCATACCCTGAGTGGGTGGATTGTAACATCCCACCTAATTTAACTAATTGATTATGTTAAAATAAGTATAGTTAAGTTCCAAATCATTTGATTAAGTATTTAAGCTTAGTGAATGATTGATTGTGAATTTTACCATGATTTCTATGATTTTCACTTGAGTGGTAAAATTTGTATTAAATTGTTAATATGATTTAATCTTGTCTAATGAGACCAATAAACTCCCCAATATTAGGATTGGAATGTTAAAAGAATAGAAATTAAGTGAATAAGGTAGGGGTGCAAAACAAGGAAAGATGGGTGTGACTAGTAAGACTAGTCTTTGAAATGATGACTTGAGTAAGGGTAATTTGGTAAAAACGCAAGGTTAGACTCTCTTCTTCAGCCAAGGTCACGATCAGACCCTCATTTCCTCTCCTCTCTCTCAAATTTTCTCGGAAAAAGGGGAAGAAGAAGAGGTGTGGTGCTGTGGTTTGATCTTGGAGAAGAAAGGAAGGGAAATTCGGAAAAAAACCACTTAGTTCTTGCCATAGGAGGAAGGTTGAGCCGATTCCTTACCATTGTTGAAGAAGGAAAGCTGCCCTAAGTTAGTAAGAAGAGGGAACTCGAAGTTGGTAGAAGAAAATCAGAAAATTCTGCTAGTTCCTACCTCCACTGTCTCTCCATTTGGTGAGTTCTTCTCCTCTAGGTGGTGGGCAACCAATAAGACCCCCATTAGGTTTTTTTTATTTCCCTTTGCATGTGGCTTTTCTGGTCTAGGATTGAGATTTTCGTGTAAGGGTTTGATGTTGAACTTAGTTGAAGTTTGAGTTACAACTTAGTGAACATGCATGTAAAACTGCCTCTGGTATTTTGAGTATAACTCTCTTTATAGACCTTGGAATTAAATGATTCTTATTTCTGGGTAAACTAGACATGAGGGGCTTCATTTTAGGCACAAGAATCACTGGAAAATGTTAAGAAATGGATTAGTTATAGAATTTATAAGTTAAGGTATGAGTGCTGACCTGTTGTTCTGATATCAGTGGCTTGTTCGTAAAAACTGTACTAATTGGTAGGTTATTCTCTAAAATAAAAATTATATTCATAAACTAGATATCCTAAGCTTTCCAACGAGTGGTCGTTTGCTCAATTCCGACTCCGTTTGATATGTCAATAAAATTCCCGAAGTTGATGTTCTGCTGCAAAATTTTGCAGAAGGCCTAGCACGGCCGTGTTATGCAACACGGCCAGGCCGTGTTTTAAGCTGTTTTCTAGGCTGAAACTGCTTAGTTTTGGGTCATTTGTCTCCTTTAAACATGCTAATATATTGGTATGTTTAGGTGTTACTCTTATGTATCTTTTATGTAACTAATTGAGTAAGAGTGCATGAATTAAGACTATGATAAAGAATTACATTGGTGTTTGTGGATCAATGATCTATATGTAGTGCCTTACATAAAAGGGGGTTTCAACCTATGTGAGGACATATGTGAATGCGTAGTATTGCTTTATTGTTCAATGCCTTGTGATTGAATTGTTTGTGTTCGAAATGTTTTGCAAGGTAAATTGCAATCCCCTCGAATGTGACTTGCTATCACTTTTGTGTCTTGGGGACTCCCTTGGTTTATAAATGCATGATTTAAAACTAGGACAGTTATGACTCCATACTTAGAGAAAAGGGTTAGGGCTATTATATTTGTAATGGTTCTAATAAGGTCGGTAAGTTTAAACAAGGTCAAGCCCGTGGTCAAGACCCAGTGGTAAATCCTTGGTCATCAGAAACCAAGTACAACGCAGGTCAAGCCCCGTAGTCAAGACTTCGGTAAATCCTTGGTTGTGCAATTAGATGTTCAGTGCGGGGTCAAGCCCAGTGATCAATTTTATATCCCGCGGTAAATCCTTGACTGTTATAGAAGGGTCGTATAATTCAAGGTCAAGCCCCGTGGTCAAGACCCAGTGGCAATCCTTGGCTATACAAAAAAAAAAAAAAAACTGTAAGGAATGTTTAAATTGCTTTAATGCTTAGAATAAGATATTATTGTGATTGCAGGGAGTGTTAATTAGGGGTCCGTGGAGGACTCACTGGGATTATTATAATCTCACCCCTTTCCTATTTTATTTCAGATAAGGTGTACTGAGGGAAAGCGAGCGACTCATGGAGTCTCTATATTTTAGTTTGTTTTGTTAGTTGGAGCATGTACTTACCTCTTTTGTGGCTTCAGAACAATGGATGACATTGTATTTTCTTGTATTTTCCCAAGCTTCGATCTTGGATGAGATTGTAAACTCTATTCGTATACTCATGTCATAGTAGAATGATGGACTTGCATTTCAGTAATTCAAGTTTAATCTTTAGTAATTCCTATACTTTAATGTGATTTGTCTTATTACAATTATCATTGGAGTATGAGTGTTATATTTTGGTATCGTGAGCGCTCACCCTCTAGGGGCCGTGGGTCTATTAGTGTGGACTTTCCTTGTTCGAAAATTTCTCTTCGTATTCTTGTACTTAGTATGGATTATTAAGCCCGATCAACTTAATATTTTATACTGTGGTATGCATTATGGCGTATGAAGGTGCCGGATTTGGGGAGAGGACTCGGTCCTAGGAGGAATGCGGAGGAGGCTCGGTGGATGGAGATGATGCAAATGATGAGGACCGTAATGAGGCTATGAGGGTTCGTAATGAGGCTATGAGGGTTCGGGAATGAGGCTTTGAGGGAGCAAAGTCAGGCCACTAACAATATGGTCCAACAATTCCTCAATGCTCAACAGCAACAACCACCACCTCCACCTCCACCTGCTCCGCCAGAGGGTGTAAATAGGGCGTTCCTCAACTTTCATAAGTTTAATCCTCGACCTTTTCGAAACTCAAGCTATGGCAGCCCAACATTGGATCAAGAAATGGAGAAAGTTTTCAAGGTTGTTCCGCACGGGGACCAAAAGGTGACCTTCACCGACATAAACCGATTGAAGGAGCCGCCCACCGTGGCAGGGGCACAACCTTATCTCCTAGAGCAAGAAGAACCTTTGGAGTGGGAGAACTTCAAGATCAAGCTTCCTAGAAAAGTATTTTCCCCAAACCGTTAAAGATAAAAAGGAAAGTGGAGTTTGCCTATCTAAAACAAGGGGAATTCTATCTGTTGATGAATATGTGAAAAAGTTTGAGGACTGGCACTGCATTTTTTCTCACGCCTGTGATGCACCGGATGAGAAGTGGAAGATGAATCAATTCTTGTGGGGATTACGGGCTGATATCCAGAACAACTTATCTCAAAGCACTTTCACCACTTATGCTGGTATGGTTCACAAAAGCTATGTGGCTGAGCAGAGTTTGCAAAAGATGTATGAAGAACGTCAGCTCAAATGGAGGAAAAATAAGGAAGAGAGTAAGACTCCTCCACAATTGAGAGCAAAGGGAAACCTAATAAAGGGAAGCAAGTACAACATTCGAGACTCCAAAGCCGATGCTTGTTCCTCTCAGGAAGATTCCATAGGGGAATGCATGCAAGGAAGGAATGTCCGCTTCAGTGTCAACGACTGTGCCATTTTGCGAGGGAGTGTCCCAAGCTCAAGGCGGAACGGGTACCAAACCCAAAGCACCTACTCAAGGTCGTGGTCCACACTCTCGCCGTGAAGGCGAGTGGTGTGGAGAATCGATCAAAGGTACTTGCCTTCTACATGATAACCCTTTGGTTGTTCTCAGATGATTCTGGTGCCACACACTCTTTCATTGCTAATACGCAGCCCATAGGTTAGGATTGCATCTTTCTTCTTTACCCCTTACTATGATCGTTGAAACACCACCAAGGTAGTATCACTACTTCTTCGATTTGCGAATTGTCCTCTCGTAATTCAGGGAAGGATGTTTTCACCCATTTGATTTGCTTACCCTCAAGGGGATGGATATAATCCTAGGTATGGATTGGCTCTCCACCAACCAGGTTGTTTTGAATTGTTTTTCTAGAACTATTGAGTTTCCATCCGCTGAGTCCATAGTCAATCGCCAGTTGTGTCTAAAGGAAATGGCTAGTGTGTCTCAATTGAACCAATGCCTAATGGAAGGACACTTGGGATACCTCTTATTGCTCTCTTCAACCACAGAGGTTGGATTGGATTTGACCACCATCCCAAAGGATTAATGAATTCCTGGATGTTTTTCCGAAGGAAATTACCTCTTTACCTCCCGAGAGAAGTAGAGTTCTCCAAAGATTTGGTTCCGTGAGCCGACCAATTTCTATAGCCCCTTATAGGATGTCGCCTTCCGAGTTGAAAGAGCTTAAAGTTCAGCCAGAGGATCTAATAGCTAAACGATTCATTAGACCTAGTGCTTCACCACGGGGAGCCCCCGCTCTCCTAGTGAAGAAGAAGGACTAGTATGCGTTTGTGTATAGATTACCGACAACTTAATAAAGTCACAATTAAGAACAAGTATCCTCTCCCTAGGATCGATGATTTGCTAGACCAACTTAGGGAGCTTCAAAGATTCTCTAAGATTGATCTTAGGTCGATACCACCAGATTCGAGTCAAGGCTAAGGATGTGCCAAACAGCGCTAGGACACGATATGGCCATTATGAGTATGTTGTTATGCCGCTCGGTCCGACAAATGCTCCACTATTTTCATGGACTACATGAATAGAATTTTCAGACCTTACCTTGACCGATTTGTTGTGGTATTCATAGATGACATCCTTGTATATTCTAGGAACCTTCAAGAGCATGAGGAACACCTTAGATTGTCTCCGAGCACACTTAGGAAGAACCATCTGCTTGCAAAGCCTGAAAAGTGTGAGTTCGCTCACCGGTCAAGTTTCTAGGACACGCCATTTCCCAGAGGAGTGGGTCAGAGATCCCAAAGAAAGTAGGGCCGTTTGAATGGGAGCGACCGACTACTGCTTCGTGGTTAGGAGTTTTGTAGGACTAGTCCGGTTATTATCGCAGTTCATAGGAGGATTTTCCGCTAGTTCTTCCTTTGACCCTGCTAACCCGAAAGGGCAACCATTTGTGTGGGATAAGAGTCAGAAGGACAGCTTTCTTGGAACTCAAACATCGGTTGACCAAAGGCACCTGCTTTGATTATCCCCTGACCGACCCTAGGTTTTCAAGTGTATAAAGGATGCTTCCGCAGAGGTTTGGGTTGTGTTCTCATGCAAAATGGGCGAGCAGTAGCCTATGCATCTAGGCAGTTGAAGCCCCACGAGGAAAACTATCCAACTCACGACTTAGAGCTAGCAGCCATAGTCTTTGCTCCTAAAAATCAAGCGGCATTATTTATATGGCGCCGATTTGAGATATTCAATGATCATAAAAGTTTGAAATATTTGTTTGATCAAAAGGAACTGAATATGAGGCAAATGAGATGGGTAGAGTTTCTCAAGGACTATGACTTCGAGTTCAAGTATCACCCGTAAGGCGAATGTAGTCGCCGATGCCTTAAGCAAGTCCCTCCACATTTCTTCAATGATGGTTAAAGAGATAGAGTTGCTTGAATCCTTCAGAGATATGAGCTTAGTGGATGTATCCCACGGGTAGCCTAATAGTGAGCCATTTGGAAATCACTTGTGATTTTAGAAATCAAATTAGGTTTACCCAAAGTCGATGGTGATTTACAAGCCAGGAGACACCAAGCGGGATTCTCCAAGCCAGTGACTGTTATCCTTTTTCACCACAGGATTTGTGTTCCTAACGATAGAGACATTAAGAATCAAATCATTGAAGAAGCCCACAAGAGTGGATTCTCGGTACACCCTGGTTCTACCAAGATGTACCATGACCTTAAGCAAAGGTATTGGTGGTCGGAATGAAGAACGACGTAGGTGAGTTTGTAGCACGCTGCTTGGTTTGTCGTGAAACCAAGATAGAGCACCAGAGACCGTCAGCACCCTTCAACCCTTAGATGTTCCTGAGTGGAAATGGGAGGGCATATCTATGGACTTTGTGTCCTGATTGCCTCGCACTCAAGCTTCTGATATGATTCCATTTGGGTTATTCAGGATAGATTAACCAAGTCCGCACACTTTCTCCCGCTTAAGTCCACTTTCAATACCGCTTAGGTTAGCTAAGATTTTTATTATAGAGATTGTTAGACTTCACTGAGTACCAACTAGCATTGTCTCGATAGAGATCCTAAGTTTACCTCCCGCTTTGGAAACAGCTTCAGATGGCTTTAGTGGACCAGATTATGCCTTAGTACCGCTTATCATCCACAAACGGATGGTCGACAGAGAGAACTATCCAAACCCTAGAGGACATGCTTAGAGCATGCGTGTTAGATGATGGTGGGAGCCGACGAGCATCTAGCTCTCATCGAAGTTTGCTTATAACAACAAATATCATGCTAGCATAGGCATGGCGCCGCATGAGGCACTCTACTGGCCGCAAGTGCGTAACTCCACCGTGTTGGTTTCGAGGTAGGAGAGAAGAGATGGTTAGGACTCGACATAATCCAAGAAACCACCGATCGATCGTAAAGATTAGGGATAGGTCAAAATCGCCGTAGCCTAGAAAAGCTATGCCGATTTGAAGAGTAAGACTGATTGAGCCTGAGAAGGGAGAGTATGTGTTCCTAAAAGTCGCTCCAATGATAGGTATTGGTAGGCAATCGAGAGCCAAAAGTTGAGTCCTCGCTACATCGCCCTTTTGAAATCCTTGATAGAGTCTGCCTCGTGGCTTACCAAATTGCTCTACCCCATCCTCGCCAAATCGCACAATGTTTTCCATGTATCTCAACTCGTAAAATACATCCCCGATCCTCAACCATTGGATCATGAGTCGGTACACTTGAGATCAGATTTGACATATCACCCTATGCCAAGGCGAGTGGTGGACCGCAGCAGTTAAGACACCGAGGAACAAGAATGTTCCTCGTGAAGGTCATTTGGGAAGGAACCGATCTCGAGGAAGCTACTGGGAGGTCGAGGCCGAGATGCAAGAGAGGTATCCGTATCTATTTCAATAGGTAAGTATATGTCTAGTTTTTGAGGACAAAAACTTTTAAAAAGTTTGGTAGTAATGTAACATCCCACCTAATTTAACTAATTGATTATGTTAAAATAAGTATAGTTAAGTTCCAAATCATTTGATTAAGTATTTAAGCTTAGTGAATGATTGATTGTGAATTTTACCATGATTTCTATGATTTTCACTTGAGTGGTAAAATTTGTATTAAATTGTTAATATGATTTAATCTTGTCTAATGAGACCAATAAACTCCCAATATTAGGATTGGAATGTTAAAAGAATAGAAATTAAGTGAATAAGGTAGGGTGCAAAACAAGGAAAGAGGGTGTGAGTAGAAAGACTAGTGCTGAAATGATGCCTTGAGTAAGGGTAATTTGGTAAAAACGCAAGGTTAGCCTCTCTTCTTCAGCCAAGGTCACGATCAGACCCTCATTTCCTCTCCTCTCTCTCAAATTTTCTCGGAAAAAGGGAAGAAGAAGAGGTGTGGTGCTGTGGTTCGATCTGGAGAAGAAAGGAAGGGAAATTCTGGAAAACCACTTAGTTCTTGCCATAGGAGGAAGGTTGAGCCGATTCCTTACCATTGTTGAAGAAGGAAAGCTGCCCTAAGTTAGTAAGAAGAGGGAACTCAAGTTGGTAGAAGAAAATCAGAAAATTCTGCTAGTTCCTACCTCCACTGCCTCTCCATTTGGTGAGTTCTTCTCCTCTAGGTGGTGGGCAACCAATAAGACCCCATTAGGTTTTTTTTTATTTCCCTTTGCATGTGGCTTTTCTGGTCTAGGATTGAGATTTTCGTGTAAGGGTTTGATGTTGAACTTAGTTGAAGTTTGAGTTACAACTTAGTGAACATGCATGTAAAACTGCCTCTGGTATTTTGAGTATAACTCTCTTTATAGACCTTGGAATTAAATGATTCTTATTTCTGGGTAAACTAGACATGAGGGGCTTCATTTTAGGCACAAGAATCACTGGAAAATGTTAAGAAATGGATTAGTTATAGAATTTATAAGTTAAGGTATGAGTGCTGACCTGTTGTTCTGATATCAGTGGCTTGTTCGTGAAAACTGAACTAATTGGTAGGTTATTCTCTAAAATAAAAATTATATTCATAAACTAGATATCCTAAGCTTTCCAACGAGTGGTCGTTTGCTCAATTCCGACTCCGTTTGATATGTCAATAAAATTCCCGAAGTTGATGTTCTGCTGCAAAATTTTGCAGAAGGCGTAGCACGGTTGCAGTTATGCACCACGGCCAGGCCGTGTTTTAAGCTGTTTTCTAGGCTGAAACTGCTTAGTTTTGGGTCATTTGTCTCCTTTAAACATGCTAATATATTGGTATGTTTAGGTGTTACTCTTATGTATCTTTTATGTAACTAATTGAGTAAGAGTGCATGAATTAAGACTATGATAAAGAATTACATTGGTGTTTGTGGATCAATGATCTATATGTAGTGCCTTACATAAAAGGGGGTTTCAACCTATGTGAGGACATATGTGAATGCGTAGTATTGCTTTATTGTTCAATGCCTTGTGATTGAATTGTTTGTGTTCGAAATGTTTTGCAAGGTAAATTGCAATCCCCTCGAATGTGACTTGCTATCACTTTTGTGTCTTGGGGACTCCTTGGTTTATAAATGCATGATTTAAAACTAGGACAGTTATGACTCCATACTTAGAGAAAAGGGTTAGGGCTATTATATTTGTAATGGTTCTAATAAGGTCGGTAAGTTTAAACAAGGTCAAGCCCCGTGGTCAAGACCCAGTGGTAAATCCTTGGTCATCAGAAATCAAGTACAACGCAGGGTCAAGCCCCGTAGTCAAGACTCATGGTAAATCCTTGGTTGTGCAATTAGATGTTCAGTGCGGGGTCAAGCCCAGTGATCAATTTTATATCCCGCGGTAAATCCTTGACTGTTATAGAAGGGTCGTATAATTCAAGGTCAAGCCCCGTGGTCAAGACCCAGTGGCAATCCTTGGCTATACAAAAAAAAAACTGTAAGGAATGTTTAAATTGCTTTAATGCTTAGAATAAGATATTATTGTGATTGCAGGGAGTGTTAATTAGGGGTCCGTGGAGGACTCACTGTGATTATTATAATCTCACCCCTTTCCTATTTTATTTCAGATAAGCAGGTACCTGAGGGAAAGCAGTAGCGACTCATGGAGTCTCTATATTTTAGTTTGTTTTGTTAGTTGGAGCATGTACTTACCTCTTTTGTGGCTTCAGAACAATGGATGACATTGTATTTTCTTGTATTTTCCCAAGCTTCGATCTTGGATGAGATTGTAAACTCTATTCGTATACTCATGTCATAGTAGAACGATGGACTTGCATTTCAGTAATTCAAGTTTAATCTTTAGTAATTCCTATACTTTAATGTGATTTGTCTTATTACAATTATCATTGGAGTATGAGTGCTACATTTTGGTATCGAGCGCTCAAATCCTCTAGGGTCGTGGGTCTATTAGTGTGGACTTTCCTTGTTCGAAAATTTCTCTTCAGATTCTTGTACTTAGTATGGATTATTAAGCCCGATCAACTTAATATTTTATACTGTGTATGCATTATGGCGTATGAAGGTGTCGGACGAGGGAGAGGACTCGGTCCTAGGAGGAATGCGGAGGAGGCTCGGTGGATGGAGATGATGCAAATGATGAGGACCGTAACGAGGCTATGAGGGTTCAGAATGAGGCTTTGAGGAGCAAAGTCGTGCCACTAACAATATGGTCCAACAATTCCTCAATGCTCAACAAAGAATAACCACCACCTCCACCTCCACCGCTCCGCCAGAGGGTGTAAATAGTATGCTCCTCAACTTTCATAAGCTTAATCCCTCGACCTTTCCTAAACTCAAGCTATGGCAGCCCAACATTGGATCAAGAAATGGAGAAAGTTTTCAAGGTTGTTCCGTACTGGGACCAAAAGGTGACCTTCACGCACATAAACCGATTGAAGGAGTCGCCCACCGTGGCAGCGGGCACAACCTTATCTCCTAGAGCAAGAAGAACCTTTGGAGTGGGAGAACTTCAAGACTGCTTTCCTAGAAAAGTATTTTCCCCAAACCGTTAAAGATAAAAAGGAAAGTGGAGTTTGCCTATCTAAAACAAGGGGAATTCCATCGTTGATGAATATGTGAAAAAGTTTGAGGACTGGCACTGCACTTTTCTCACGCCTGTGATGCACCTGATGAGAAGTGGAAGATGAATCAATTCTTGTGGGGATTACGCCGATATCCAAAACAACTTGTCTCAAAGCACTTTCACCACTTATGTCGTATGGTTCACAAAAGCTATGTGGTCGAGCAGAGTTTGCAAAAGATGTATGAAGAACGCCACCAAATGGAGGAAAATAAGGAAGAGAGTAAGACTCCTCCACAATTGAGAGCAAAGGGAAACCTAATAAAGTGGAAGCAAGTACAACATTCTCGAGACTCCAAAGCCGATGCTTGTTCCTCTTGTGGAAGATTCCATAGGGGAATGCATGCAAGGAAGGAATGTCTCGCTTCTTGTGTCAACGACCACTGTGCCATTTTGCGAGGGAGTGTCCCAAGCTCAAGGCGAACGGTACCAAACCCAGCACCTACTCAAGGTCGTGTCCACACTCTCGGCAGTGAAGGCGAGTGGTGTGGAGAATCGATCAAAGGTACTTGCCTTCTACATGATAACCCTTTGGTTGTTACGTATGATTCTCGTGCCACACACTCTTTCATTGCTAATACGTGTGCCCATAGGTTAGGATTGCATCTTTCTTCTTTACCCCTTACTATGATCTGTTGAAACACCAAGGTAGTATCACTACTTCTTCGATTTGCGTAGAATTGTCCTCTCGTAATTCAGGGAAGGATGTTTTCACCCATTTGATTTGCTTACCCTTGAAGGGGATGGATATAATCCTAGGTATGGATTGGCTCTCCACCAACCAGGTTGTTTTGAATTGTTTTTCTAGAACTATTGAGTTTCCATCCGCTGAGTCCATAGTCAATCACTTGTGTCTAAAGGAAATGGCTAGTGTGTCTCAATTGAACCAATGCCTAATGGAAGGACACTTGGGATACCTCTTATTGCTCTCTTCAACCACAGTAGGTTGGATTGGATTTGACCACCATCCCAAAGTTGATTAATGAATTCCTGGATGTTTTTCCGAAGGAAATTACCTCTTTACCTCCTCGAGAGAAGTAGAGTTCTCCATAGATTTGGTTCCAGGAGCCGGACCAATTTCTATAGCCCCTTATAGGATGTCGCCTTCCGAGTTGAAAGAGCTTAAAGTTCAGTTAGAGGATCTAATAGCTAAACGATTCATTAGACCTAGTGCTTCACCATGGGGAGCCCCCGTTCTCCTAGTGAAGAAGAAGGACGGTAGTATGCGTTTGTGTATAGATTACTGACAACTTAATAAAGTCACAATTAAGAACAAGTATCCTCTCCCTAGGATCGATGATTTGCTAGACCAACTTAGGGGAGCTTCAGTATTCTCTAAGATTGATCTTAGGTCAGGATACCACCAGATTCGAGTCAAGGCTAAGGATGTGCCAAAAACAGCGTTTAGGACACGATATGGCCATTATGAGTATGTTGTTATGCCGTTCGGTCTGACAAATGCTCCAGCTATTTTCATGGACTACATGAATAGAATTTTCAGACCTTACCTTGACCGATTTGTTGTGGTATTCATAGATGACATCCTTGTATATTCTAGGAACCTTCAAGAGCATGAGGAACACCTTAGGATTGTCCTGAGCACACTTAGGAAGAACCATCTGTTTGCAAAGCCTGAAAAGTGTGAGTTCTGGCTCACCGAAGTCAAGTTTCTAGGACACGTCATTTCCCAGGAGGGAGTGGCCGTAGATCCCAGCAAAGTAGGGGCCGTTCTTGAATGGGAGCGACCGACTACGGTTTCAGAAGTTAGGAGTTTTGTAGGACTAGCTGGTTATTATCGCAGGTTCATAGGAGGATTTTCCCAGTTAGTTCTTCCTTTGACCCGGTTAACCCGAAAAGAGGCAACCATTTGTGTGGGATAAGAGTCATGGGACGCTTTCTTGGAACTCAAACATCGGCCGACCAAAGGCACCTGGCTTTGATTATCCCTAATTCGACCCTAGGTTTTGAAGTGTATAGTGATGCTTCTGGTAGAGGTTTGGGTTGTGTTCTCATGCAAAATGGGCGAGCCGTAGCCTATGCATCTAGGCAGTTGAAGCCCCACGAGGAAAACTATCCAACTCACGACTTAGAGCTAGCAGCCATAGTCTTTGCCCTAAAAATCTGGCGGCATTATTTATATGGCGCTCGATTTGAGATATTCAACATCATAAAAGTTTGAAATATTTGTTTGATCAAAAGGAACTGAATATGAGGCAAATGAGATGGGTAGAGTTTCTCAAGGACTATGACTTCGAGTTGAAGTATCACCCTGTAAAGGCGAATGTAGTCGCCGATGCCTTGCGAAAAGTCCCTCCACATTTCTTCAATGATGGTTAAAGAGATAGAGTTGCTTGAATCCTTCAGAGATATGAGCTTAGGGATGTATCCCACTGGGTAGCCTAATAGTGAGCCATTTGGAAATCACTTGTGATTTTAGAAATCAAATTAGGTTTACCCAAAGTCGATGGTGATTTACAAGCTAGGAGACACCAAGCGGGATTCTCCGAAGCTAGTGACGGTGTTATCCTTTTTCACCACAGGATTTGTGTTCCTAACGATAGAGACATTAAGAATCAAATCATTGAAGAAGCCCACAAGAGTGGATTCTCGGTACACCC
Organism: Calophaca sinica; assembly: GCA_037113605.1. Lineage (NCBI taxonomy): Eukaryota > Viridiplantae > Streptophyta > Magnoliopsida > Fabales > Fabaceae > Calophaca > Calophaca sinica. The sequence continues at coordinate 110,040,918 of CM073732.1, read as the reverse complement.
TGGTTCTACCAAGATGTACCATGACCTTAAGCAAAGGTATTGGTGGCCGGGAATGAAGAACGACGTAGGTGAGTTTGTAGCACAAAGGCTTGGTTTGTTTAAAACCAAGATAGAGCACCAGAGACCGTCAGGCACCCTTCAACCCTTAGATGTTCCGGAGTGGAAATGGGAGGGCATATCTATGGACTTTGTGTCCGGATTGCCTCGCACTCAAGCCGGATATGATTCCATTTGGGTTATTGTGGATAGATTAACCAAGTCTGCACACTTTCTCCCGATTAAGTCCACTTTCAATACCGCTTAGGTTAGCTAAGATTTTTATTATAGAGATTGTTAGACTTCACGGAGTACCAACTAGCATTGTCTCGATAGAGATCCTAAGTTTACCTCCGCTTTGGAAAACAGCTTGATGGCTTTAGGGACCGGGATTGCGTCTTAGTACCGCTTATCATCCACAAACGGATGGTCGGCAGAGAGAACTATCCAAACCCTAGAGGACATGCTTAGAGCATGCGTGTTAGATGATGGTGGGAGCTGGGATGAGCATCTAGCTCTCATCGAAGTTTGCTTATAACAACTTGGTATCATGCTAGCATAGGCATGGCGCCGTATGAGGCACTCTACTGGCCGCAAGTGCGTAACTCCACCGTGTTGGTTTGAGGTAGGAGAGAAGAGATGGTTAGGACTCGACATAATCCAAGAAACCACCGATCGATCGTAAAGATTAGGGATAGGCTGAAAATCGCTCAGTCGTAAAAGCTATGCCGATTTGAAGAGAAGACTGATTGAGTTTGAGAAGGAGAGCATGTGTTCCTAAAAGTCGCTCCAATGATAGGTATTGGTAGGCACCGAGAGCCAAAAAAGTTGAGTCCTCGTTACATCGGCCCTTTGAAATCCTTGATAGAGTCTGTTCGTGGCTTACCAAATTGCTCTACCCCATCCTCACAAATCGCACAATGTTTTCCATGTATCTCAACTCGGAAAATACATCCCCGATCCTCAACCATTGGATCATGAGTCGGTACACTTGAGATCGATTTGACATATCAGCCTATGCCAAGGCGAGTGGTGGACCGCAGCAGTTAAGACACCGAGGAACAAGAATGTTCCCTTGGTGAAGGTCATTTGGGAAGGAACCGATCTCGAGGAAGCTACTTGGGAGGTCGAGGCCGAGATGCAAGAGAGGTATCCGTGATCTATTTCAATAGGTAAGTATATGTCTAGTTTTTGAGGACAAAACTTTTAAAAAGTTTGGTAGTAATGTAACATCCCACCTAATTTAACTAATTGATTATGTTAAAATAAGTATAGTTAAGTTCCAAATCATTTGATTAAGTATTTAAGCTTAGTGAATGATTGATTGTGAATTTTACCATGATTTCTATGATTTTCACTTGAGTGGTAAAATTTGTATTAAATTGTTAATATGATTTAATCTTGTCTAATGAGACCAATAAACTCCCCAATATTAGGATTGGAATGTTAAAAGAATAGAAATTAAGTGAATAAGGTAGGGGTGCAAAACAAGGAAAGAGGGGTGTGACTAGTAAGACTAGTGCTGAAATGATGACTTGAGTAAGGGTAATTTGGTAAAAACGCAAGGTTAGACTCTCTTCTTCAGCCAAGGTCACGATCAGACCCTCATTTCCTCTCCTCTCTCTCGAAATTTTCTGGAAAAAGGGGAAGAAGAAGAGGTGTGGTGCTAGGGTTTGATCTTGGAGAAGAAAGGAAGGGAAATTCTGGAAAAAAACCACTTAGTTCTTGCCATAGGAGGAAGGTTGAGCCGATTCCTTACCATTGTTGAAGAAGGAAAGCTGCCCTAAGTTAGTAAGAAGAGGGAACTCGAAGTTGGTAGAAGAAAATCAGAAAATTCTGCTAGTTCCTACCTCCACTGTCTCTCCATTTGGTGAGTTCTTCTCCTCTAGGTGGTGGGCAACCAATAAGACCCCCATTAGGTTTTTTTTTATTTCCCTTTGCATGTGGCTTTTCTGGTCTAGGATTGAGATTTTCGTGTAAGGGTTTGATGTTGAACTTAGTTGAAGTTTGAGTTACAACTTAGTGAACATGCATGTAAAACTGCCTCTGGTATTTTGAGTATAACTCTCTTTATAGACCTTGGAATTAAATGATTCTTATTTCTGGGTAAACTAGACATGAGGGGCTTCATTTTAGGCACAAGAATCACTGGAAAATGTTAAGAAATGGATTAGTTATAGAATTTATAAGTTAAGGTATGAGTGCTGACCTGTTGTTCTGATATCAGTGGCTTGTTCGTGAAAACTGTACTAATTGGTAGGTTATTCTCTAAAATAAAAATTATATTCATAAACTAGATATCCTAAGCTTTCCAACGAGTGGTCGTTTTCTCAATTCCGACTCCGTTTGATATGTCAATAAAATTCCCGAAGTTGATGTTCTGCTGCAAAATTTTGCAGAAGGCCTAGCACGGCCGTGTTATGCAACACGGCCAGGCCGTGTTTTAAGCTGTTTTCTAGGCTGAAACTGCTTAGTTTTGGGTCATTTGTCTCCTTTAAACATGCTAATATATTGGTATGCTTAGGTGTTACTCTTATGTATCTTTTATGTAACTAATTGAGTAAGAGTGCATGAATTAAGACTATGATAAAGAATTACATTGGTGTTTGTGGATCAATGATCTATATGTAGTGCCTTACATAAAAGGGGGTTTCAACCTATGTGAGGACATATGTGAATGCGTAGTATTGCTTTATTGTTCAATGCCTTGTGATTGAATTGTTTGTGTTCGAAATGTTTTGCAAGGTAAATTGCAATCCCCTCGAATGTGACTTGCTATCACTTTTGTGTCTTGGGGACTCCCTTGGTTTATAAATGCATGATTTAAAACTAGGACAGTTATGACTCCATACTTAGAGAAAAGGGTTAGGGCTATTATATTTGTAATGGTTCTAATAAGGTCGGTAAGCGAAACAAGGTCAAGCCCCGTGGTCAAGACCCAGTGGTAAATCCTTGGTCATCAGAACCGGTACAACGCAGGTCAAGCCCCGTAGTCAAGACTCTGGTAAATCCTTGGTTGTGCAATTAGATGTTCAGTGCGGGTCAAGCCCCGTGATCAATTTTATATCCCGCGTAAATCCTTGATCGTTATAGAAGGGTCGTATAATTCAAGGTCAAGCCCGTGGTCAAGACCCAAAGTGGCAATCCTTGGCTATACAAAAAAAAAAAAAAAACCTGTGAATGTTTAAATTGCTTTAATGCTTAGAATAAGATATTATTGTGATTGCAGGAGTGTTAATTAGGGGTCCGTGGAGGACTCACTGTGATTATTATAATCTCACCCCTTTCCTATTTTATTTGAGATAAGGTGCACCGAGGGAAAGCGATGGCGACTCATGGAGTCTCTATATTTTAGTTTGTTTTGTTAGTTGGAGCATGTACTTACCTCTTTTGTGGCTTCGCAATGGATGACATTGTATTTTCTTGTATTTTCCCAAGCTTCGATCTTGGATGAGATTGTAAACTCTATTCGTATACTCATGTCATAGTAGAATGATGGACTTGCATTTCAGTAATTCAAGTTTAATCTTTAGTAATTCCTATACTTTAATATGATTTGTCTTATTACAATTATCATTGGAGTATGAGTGCTACATTTTGGTATCGTGAGCGCCTCACCCTCTAGGCCGTGGGTCTATTAGTGTGGACTTTCCCTTGTTCGAAAATTTCTCTTCGTATTCTTGTACTTAGTATGGATTATTAAGCCCGATCAACTTAATATTTTATAATCGTGTATGCATTATGGCGTAGATGAAGGTGCTGGACGAGGAGAGGATCGTCCTAGGAGGAATGCGAGGAGGCTCGGTGGATGGAGATGATGCAAATGATGAGGGACCGTAATGAGGCTATGAGGGTTCGTGAATGAGGCTTTGAGGGAGCAAAGTCAGGCCACTAACAATATGGTCCAACAATTCCTCAATGCTCAACAAAGAATAACCACCACCTCCACCTCCACTGCTCGCCAGAGGGTGTAAATAGAGGCGTTCCTCAACTTTCATAAGCTTAATCCTCGACCTTTTCCGAAACTCAAGCTATGGCAAACAACATTGGATCGAAGAAATGGAGAAAGTTTTCAAGGTTGTTCGTGTGCACGGACCAAAAGGTGACCTTCACGCACATAAACTGATTGAAGGAGCTGCCCACTGGTGGCAGGGGGCACAACCTTATCTCCTAGAGCAAGAAGAACCTTTGGAGTGGGAGAACTTCAAGACTGCTTTCCTAGAAAAGTATTTTCCCCAAACCGTTAAAGATAAAAAGGAAAGGGAGTTTGCCTATCTAAAACAAGGGGAATTCCATCATTGATGAATATGTGAAAAAGTTTGAGGACTGGCACGGTACTCTTCTCACGCCAGTATGCACCTGGATGAGAAGTGGAAGATGAATCAATTCTTGTGGGGATTACGGGCTGATATCCAAAACAACTTGTCTCAAAGCACTTTCACCACTTATGCTGGTATGGTTCACAAAAGCTATGTGGCTGAGCAGAGTTTGCAAAAGATGTATGAAGAACGACAGCTCAAATGGAGGAAAATAAGGAAGAGAGTAAGACTCCTCCACAATTGAGAGCAAAGGAAACCTAATAAAGGGAAGCAAGTACAACATTCTGAGACTCTAAAGCCAGATGCTTGTTCCTCTTGTGGAAGATTCCATAGGGGGGAATGCATGCAAGGAAGGAATGTCTGCTTCTTGTGTCAACGACCAGGCCATTTTGCGAGGGAGTGTCCCAAGCTCAAGGCGGGAACGGGTACCAAACCCAAGCACCTACTCAAGGTCGTGGTCCACACTCGGCCAGAAGGCGAGCTGGTGTGGAGAATCTGATCAAAGGTACTTGCCTTCTACATGATAACCCTTTGGTTGTTCTCAGATGATTCGTGCCACACACTCTTTCATTGCTAATACGCGGTGCCCATAGGTTAGGATTGCATCTTTCTTCTTTACTCCCTTACTATGACTGTTGAAACACCACCAAGGTAGTATCACTACTTCTTCGATTTGCGAATTGTCCTCTCGTAATTCAGTGGAAGGATGTTTTCACCCATTTGATTTGCTTACCCTTGAAGGGGATGGATATAATCCTAGGTATGGATTGGCTCTCCACCAACCAGGTTGTTTTGAATTGTTTTTCTAGAACTATTGAGTTTCCATCCGCTGAGTCCATAGTCAATCACCAGGTCTAAAGGAAATGGCTAGTGTGTCTCAATTGAACCAATGCCTAATGGAAGGACACTTGGGATACCTCTTATCGCTCTCTTCAACCACAGAGGTTGGATTGGATTTGACCACCATCCCAGTTGATTAATGAATTCCTGGATGTTTTTCCGAAGGAAATTACCTCTTTACCTCCCGAGAGAGTAAGTAGTTCTCCATAGATTTGGTTCCAGGAGCCGACCAATTTCTATAGCCCCTTATAGGATGTCGCCCGAGTTGAAAGAGCTTAAAGTTCGGCCAGAGGATCTAATAGCTAAAAGATTCATTAGACCTAGTGCTTCACCATGGGGAGCCCCTGCTCTCCTAGTGAAGAAGAAGGACTGTAGTATGCGTTTGTGTATAGATTATCGACAACTTAATAAAGTCACAATTAAGAACAAGTATCCTCTCCCTAGGATCGATGATTTGCTAGACCAACTTAGGGAGCTTCGGATTCTCTAAGATTGATCTTAGGTCGTGATACCACCAGATTCGAGTCAAGGCTAAGGATGTGCCAAAAACAGCTGCTAGGACACGATATGGCCATTATGAGTATGTTGTTATGCCGCTCGGTCCGACAAATGCTCCACCTATTTTCATGGACTACATGAATAGAATTTTCAGACCTTACCTTGACCGATTTGTTGTGGTATTCATAGATGACATCCTTGTATATTCTAGGAACCTTCAAGAGCATGAGGAACACCTTAGGATTGTCCCGAGCACACTTAGGAAGAACCATCTGCTTGCAAAGCCTGAAAAGTGTGAGTTCGCTCACCGAAGTCAAGTTTCTAGGACACGCCATTTCCCAGAGGGAGGGTCAGTAGATCCCAAAGAAAGTAGGGGCCGTTCTTGAATGGGAGCGACCGACTACGCTTCGTGGTTAGGAGTTTTCAGAGGACTAGCCGGTTATTATCGCAGTTCATAGGAGGATTTTCCCGCTAGTTCTTCCTTTGACCCGATTAACCCGAAGTGGCAACCATTTGTGTGGGATAAGAGCTGTGAGGACAGCTTGGAACTCAAACATCGGTTGACCAAAGGCACCTGCTTTGATTATCCCCGACCCGACCCTAGGTTTTCAAGTGTATAAAGTGATGCTTCGGTAGAGGCTCGGGTTGTGTTCTCATGCAAAATGGGCGAGCCGTAGCCTATGCATCTAGGCAAATGAAGCCCCACGAGGAAAACTATCCAACTCACGACTTAGAGCTAGCACCATAGTCTTTGCCCTAAAAATCAAGCAAGCATTATTTATATGGCGCCCGATTTGAGATATTCAACATCATAAAAGTTTGAAATATTTGTTTGATCAAAAGGAACTGAATATGAGGCAAATGAGATGGGTAGAGTTTCTCAAGGACTATGACTTCGAGTTCAAGTATCACCTGTAAAGGCGAATGTAGTCGCCGATGCCTTAAGCGTAAAGTCCCTCCACATTTCTTCAATGATGGTTAAAGAGATAGAGTTGCTTGAATCCTTCGTAGATATGAGCTTAGGGATGTATCCCACGGGGGATAGCCTAATAGTGAGCCATTTGGAAATCACTTGTGATTTTAGAAATCAAATTAGGTTTACCCAAAGTCAGGATGGTGATTTACAAGCTAGGAGACACCAAGCGGGATTCTCCGAAGCTAGTGACGGTGTTATCCTTTTTCACCACAGGATTTGTGTTCCTAACGATAGAGACATTAAGAATCAAATCCTTGAAGAAGCCCACAAGAGTGGATTCTCGGTACACCCTGGTTCTACCAAGATGTACCATGACCTTAAGCAAAGGTATTGGTGGCCGGGAATGAAGAACGACGTAGGTGAGTTTGTAGCACAGTGCTTGGTTTGTCAGAAAACCAAGATAGAGCACCAGAGACCGTCAGGCACCCTTCAACCCTTAGATGTTCCGGAGTGGAAATGGGAGGGCATATCTATGGACTTTGTGTCCGGATTGCCTCGCACTCAAGCCGGATATGATTCCATTTGGGTTATTCAGGATAGATTAACCAAGTCCGCACACTTTCTCCCGCTTAAGTCCACTTTCAATACCGCTAGGTTAGCTAAGATTTTTATTATAGATTGTTAGACTTCACTGAGTACCAACTAGCATTGTCTCCGATAGAGATCCTAAGTTTACCTCCGCTTTGGAAACAGCCAGATGGCTTTAGGGACCAGATTGCGCCTTAGTACCGCTTTATCATCCACAAACGGATGGTCGACAGAGAGAACTATCCAAACTCCTAGAGACATGCTTAGAGCATGCGTGTTAGATGATGGTGGGAGCCGGATGAGCATCTAGCTCTCATCGAAGTTTGCTTATAACAACAGCCTATCATGCTAGCATAGGCATGGCGCCGCATGAGGCACTCTACTGGCCGCAAGTGCGTAACTCCACCGTGTTGGCTCGAGGTAGGAGAGAAGAGATGGTTAGGACTCGACATAATCCAAGAAACCACCGATCGATCGTAAAGATTAGGGATAGGCTGAAAATCGCCGTAGTCGGGCAAAAGCTATGCCGATTTGAAGAGAAGACTGATTGAGTTTGAGAAGGGAGAGCATGTGTTCCTAAAAGTCGCTCCAATGATAGGTATTGGTAGGCAATCGAGAGCCAAAAGTTGAGTCCTCGTTACATCGGCCCTTTGAAATCCTTGATAGAGCTCTGCCTGTGGCTTACCAAATTGCTCTACCCCCATCCCTCAAATCTGCAAAATGTTTTCCATGTATCTCAACTCGAAAATACATCCCCGATCCTCAACCATTGGATCATGAGTCAGACACTTGAGATCGATTTGACATATCGCCTATGCCAAGGCGAGTGGTGGACCGCAGCAGTTAAGACACCGAGGAACAAGAATGTTCCTTGGTGAAGGTCATTTGGGAAGGAACCGATCTCGAGGAAGCTACTGGGAGGTCGAGGCCGAGATGCAAGAGAGGTATCCGTATCTATTTCAATAGGTAAGTATATGTCTAGTTTTTGAGGACAAAAACTTTTAAAAAGTTGGGTAGTAATGTAACATCCCACCTAATTTAACTAATTGATTATGTTAAAATAAGTATAGTTAAGTTCCAAATCATTTGATTAAGTATTTAAGCTTAGTGAATGATTGATTGTGAATTTTACCATGATTTCTATGATTTTCACTTGAGTGGTAAAATTTGTATTAAATTGTTAATATGATTTAATCTTGTCTAATGAGACCAATAAACTCCCCAATATTAGGATTGGAATGTTAAAAGAATAGAAATTAAGTGAATAAGGTAGGTGCAAAACAAGGAAAGAGGGTGTGACTAGTAAGACTAGTGCTGAAATGATGACTTGAGTAAGGGTAATTTGGTAAAAACGCAAGGTTAGACTCTCTTCTTCAGCCAAGGTCACGATCGTATTCTCATTTCCTCTCCTTTCTCGAAATTTTCTCGGAAAAAGGGGAGAAGAAGAGGTGTGGTGCTGTGGTTTGATCTTGGAGAAGAAAGGAAGGGAAATTCGGAAAAAACCACTTAGTTCTTGCCATAGGAGGAAGGTTGAGCCGATTCCTTACCATTGTTGAAGAAGGAAAGCTGCCCTAAGTTAGTAAGAAGAGGGAACTCGAAGTTGGTAGAAGAAAATCAGAAAATTCTGCTAGTTCCTACCTCCACTGTCTCTCCATTTGGTGAGTTCTTCTCCTCTAGGTGGTGGGCAACCAATAAGACCCCCATTAGGTTTTTTTTTTATTTCCCTTTGCATGTGGCTTTTCTGGTCTAGGATTGAGATTTTCGTGTAAGGGTTTGATGTTGAACTTAGTTGAAGTTTGAGTTACAACTTAGTGAACATGCATGTAAAACTGCCTCTGGTATTTTGAGTATAACTCTCTTTATAGACCTTGGAATTAAATGATTCTTATTTCTGGGTAAACTAGACATGAGGGGCTTCATTTTAGGCACAAGAATCACTGGAAAATGTTAAGAAATGGATTAGTTATAGAATTTATAAGTTAAGGTATGAGTGCTGACCTGTTGTTCTGATATCAGTGGCTTGTTCGTGAAAACTGTACTAATTGGTAGGTTATTCTCTAAAATAAAAATTATATTCATAAACTAGATATCCTAAGCTTTCCAACGAGTGGTCGTTTGCTCAATTCCGACTCCGTTTGATATGTCAATAAAATTCCCGGTTGATGTTCTGCTGCGAAATTTTGCAGAAGGCCTAGCACGGTCAGTTATGCAACACGGCCAGGCCGTGTTTTAAGTTGTTTTCTAGGCTGAAACTGCTTAGTTTTGGGTCATTTGTCTCCTTTAAACATGCTAATATATTGGTATGCTTAGGTGTTACTCTTATGTATCTTTTTATGTAACTAATTGAGTAAGAGTGCATGAATTAAGACTATGATAAAGAATTACATTGGTGTTTGTGGATCAATGATCTATATGTAGTGCCTTACATAAAAGGGGTTTCAACCTATGTGAGGACATATGTGAATGCGTAGTATTGCTTTATTGTTCAATGCCTTGTGATTGAATTGTTTGTGTTCAAATGTTTTGGCAAGGTAAATTGCAATCCCCTCGAATGTGACTTGCTATCACTTTTGTGTCTTGGGGACTCCTTGGTTTATAAATGCATGATTTAAAACTAGGACAGTTATGACTCCATACTTAGAGAAAAGGTTTAGGGCTATTATATTTGTAATGGTTCTAATAAGGTCGGTAAGCGAAACAAGGTCAAGCCCCGTGGTCAAGACCCAAAGGTAAATCCTTGGTCATCAGAACCGGAAGTACAACGCAGGTCAAGCCCCGTAGTCAAGACTCGCGGTAAATCCTTGGTTGTGCAATTAGATGTTCAGTGCGGGTCAAGCCCTGATCAATTTTATATCCCGCGTAAATCCTTGACTGTTATAGAAGGGTCGTATAATTCAAGGTCAAGCCCCGTGGTCAAGACCCAAGGCAATCCTTGGCTATACAAAAAAAAACTGTAAGGAATGTTTAAATTGCTTTAATGCTTAGAATAAGATATTATTGTGATTGCAGGAGTGTTAATTAGGGTCCGTGGAGGACTCATTGGGATTATTATAATCTCACCCCTTTCCTATTTTATTTCGTATAAGGTGCACCGAGGAAAGCAAGAGCGACTCATGGAGTCTCTATATTTTAGTTTGTTTTGTTAGTTGGAGCATGTACTTACCTCTTTTGTGGCTTCAGAACAATGGATGACATTGTATTTTCTTGTATTTTCCCAAGCTTCGATCTTGGATGAGATTGTAAACTCTATTCGTATACTCATGTCATAGTAGAATGATGGACTTGCATTTCAGTAATTCAAGTTTAATCTTTAGTAATTCGTATACTTTAATGTGATTTGTCTTATTACAATTATCATTGGAGTATGAGTGTTACATGGATAGATTGGTACCTCTGCCTAGGGGATACAGGACTCCAGACTTTGCTATTTTCTCCGGGGAAGATGGTAAATCGACTATGGAGCATGTAGGCAGGTTTACTGCCCAATGTGGTGAAGGGAACCAGAATGAGTACCACAAATTGCAAATTGCTCTTGTCACTTACCTGAACAGCTTTTTACATGGTATTCCTCTTTGCCACCTAATTCTATACAAACATGGTCGATATGGAGAGGTGCTTTCATGACAGATTCTACCGCCCCAACCTCAAGTCACCGCGGCGATCTCATGAACCCGAGGCAACAGTGTAGATGAATCGCTGATTTTGTGGAAAGGTTCAGGAAAATGGTCGAAATGTTCAGCGGTTCCTCGAGGCGTAATATGCAGCCATGGCCATTAGCAAAGATGCATCCCCAACTCAAGGAAAAGCTAGTCGGCCAAGCTTGCACCGACATGAACCGCTTAGTCTCAAGGGCTACTCGCATTGAACAATTTATCCAGAGAAAGAAAAGAGGCGAGCCAAGAGGGAGAGGCCCTCGCTGGTATCCATTGTAGAAGCCGAGGACTCGATGATGATTCACCGATTCCACAAAGACATCATGGCAAACAAATAGTGAAGGGTAAAGGTTATACTTGCCTCGCCTCTAAGAGTCGCCAAAGGAAAAGAGCCAAGTTCGTGAGATGGCAAGATGTAATACTCCTTCGATATCTCCAAGGCGTACTGATCTTTGACTACTTGCTTAAGGATAAGCAAATTCGGTTCTTCGGATGGGCACAAAATCCCACCGCCGAGGAGTCAAGGACAAGAAATACCGCAAGTGGCACAATTATTATAATCACGCAACTCAAAATTGCATGGTTTTTAGGAAGGCCATTCGTATGGATAAAGGAGGGAGGTTCAAGCTTGCAGACAAAGGAATCGCAGAAATGACGGTGAGATACCGATCCTTTCCTCGCCGGATAGGTATGGTCTCATTCTCAGATTTGATGACGAAGGGCCTAGCCACAAGCAATGTGATATCTGCGGCAACAAGTCCGAGGCCAAAAAGGGACCAATGATTCAACCCATATCGATCGATCGGGATCTCAAGATGCTGTGGTTTCGCTTTTGACAGATCGGGAAACCCCAACCGTAAGCAAGACCTAGGAAGGGGGCAAGCCACCCAAACCAGGTAGGCTCACCCAGAATTGGTGAAACACTACATTACACACTACTGCACTCAACAGGGAATCCTCGACAAAGAGAAAGGCAAGGCACCTATCGAAAAATCAGGCAAGATCGGCCAACCATTAGAGAAAGTGGTAGGCTATCTTTACCCAGGATTGATGAGGAGCCTATTCCCAGGGATAAGAGAAGGATAGCTGAGTTCACTGTAGAAGGAGGAATGTCCTCCTTAAAGATAACAGTGAGGAATGATGAGAAGTTAAAAACACAGAGAATGCTGAAACCCCCGGCTAATGTCACTGAAGGACACTAGTTCTTGAACAAGTATGCCAAGGACAAAAAGGCGATACCAGCCGTGCTGACAAGAACCCAAAAGAGAAGGATGCAGAGAATGAGGTCTGTCCAGAAAATGAAACAAACTCTGCAGATGATAGCCGATGTAAAGAATAGCGAGAAGAGGGAGATCCCCTTAGAAACTGTTAGTGAAGCATTGGATAAGGCTTTCCCGAAGTCGGAAGCTAAGGAGGCTGAGGAAAAAGAAGTGCCCAAAAATGTAGAGCCAACTACTGAACATGAACTCCGCCCTCGGCGAGGGTCCGATCGCCAGTAGTCGATGTAGATGAAGAGGCGATCATCAGAGGGTTCATGATCCCAGAGATGCACCGGGAACAAGATGACATCATGGAAGACTCATTGTTGGATCTCCTGCTCAATGAAGAGACCGATGGCCTGGCCGGGCCGAGATAGAGGCTATCGCCTTAATCCCGTAGAAGAATTGGGCAAACAACCCACAACCGTGAGGTTTGGAGGGGGACGTGTTTGCTGAAGAAGCAGAGTGGGCTACATTAGCCGATACACCGGCTGATGAGGTCACCAAGGTAGTCTTTGAGAAACCTACAGAAGAGATGATGAAACATTTAAAGCCCCTTTACATCAGGGCCTATATTAATGGCAAGATTTTTGGAAGGGTCTTCGTGGATGGAGGGGCTGTGCTAAATGTCATACCTGTGACAACCATGAGAAAACTGGGAAAAAGTCTTGAGGACCTAGTTCCCACCAACATGAAAATGTCCAACTTCCTGGGGGAACCTTCCAGAGCACTTGGAGTATTGATAATAAGTCACAAGAGGCCCCAAGACCATCAAAGCAGCCTTTCTTCGTGGTTGATGGCAAACCTTCCTATAGCGTGATTCTCGGGAAAGGATCGGATTCATACAAGTCGTTGTGTCCCTCTACTCTTCATCAAGCTCATGTTTTGGGTTGGAGACAACGTGGAAACAATGAAGCGTATAAGAACCCCTTTTCACCGAGGTAAAAATGTTGGAAGCCTGCTCTATTCCTCACACCTAGGCCTATTGCCATCCCAGAGGATTATGAGGAAGGGGTATGGAAAGCATGCAACCTTACTAATGAGGGGTTCAAGTTAAGATCTCAGTCGAACCACGGCCCAATGAGCAAATAACTCATGAGTAGGGCATCCCTGTACTCAAGACCATTTGGGTCGCTAGAAATCTTTAAGGCCGAGTCCAAAGCGATGGATGCCATGATGGAAGATTATGACACCGCAGAGGAAGAGGAGGTACTACTCTCCAGGGAGGAAGGTGCGGCAATAAGCCTGATGAGGTGTGTGCAATGAGCCTATGGAATTAGATTCCCTCTTCACAAGACCGCTTCCTGCGTTTGAGGCGTAAGATCCTTTAATTGAGATCAATTTGGGGCACGCATGAATAACCCGTAATCGTGAAGGTGAGTGGATTGCTTGAGGAAGACCAACGGTAAGATAGTCGAATTAATCCCGGCCGTACAAAAATTGCTTTGCCTGGAATTACTTCAAATGCCTGGTCCGTGAGAAGGTTGGTAGAACACAAAGTCGCCTATCAAAGCAGGATACAAACCGCTCAAGCAGCGCCGCAGTTCAATCCCCAACCGATGCCTCAAATTAAAGTCAAATTGAAAGACTATCAAGGCAAGCTTTATAAGAACGGCCAGGCACGTTGAATGGCTATCTAACATAGTCCCCGCCGTCAAGAAGAATGGCCGATAAAGAGTATGTATAGACTACAGGAACTTGAACTTGGCCACTCCCAAGGATGAGTATGCTATGCCTGTGGCTGACATGTTAGTCGATGCGGCAGCTACGCATGGGATTCTCACCTTTATGGATGGGTACTGTGGTATAATCGATCTTTCTAGCAAAAGAAGACACTCACAAGACAGCCTTCAGGTGCCCAGGAGCATCAGATTTACGAATGGGTGGTCATGCCTTTTGGGCTCAAGAATGCAGGAGCCACTTATCAAAGGGCCATGAATTCCATCTTCCATGACTTGATCGGCAAAACCATGGAAGTATACATAGATGACGTGGTTGTCAAGTCCGAGGATTTTGAAAGCCATCTAGTCGATCTAGAGCAGGCCCTGAAAAGGATGCGTGCCCATGGGCTAAAAATGAATCCGGCCAAATGTGCTTTTGGAGTGGCAGCTGGCAATTTCCTAGGATTTTTGGTCCACCATCAAGGAATAGAAGTAGACAAGAACAAGGTGAAAGCTATCTTGGAAGCCAGACCTCCTAGGAATAAAAAGGAGCTGCAAAGTTTGATTGGTAAGATCAATTTCCTAAGAAGGTTCATAGCCAATTCGGCTGGAAAAATGAAGGCTTTTTCCCCCTTGCTGAAATTAAAGGATACGGAGGATATGGTATGGGGGAATGAGCAACAACATGCCTTTGACCAAATTAAGCAAGCGTTGGCCAAACCTCCCGTGCTAACGCCTCCAAAGGTCGTGAAAGCCACTCAAATTGTATATAGTCGCTGAAGAAGAGTCAATCGCCGTTGCTAGCGCAGATGCCGATGACTGAGTTGAAAGAGTCAGATACTATCTCACCGCACCTTGAATGATGTAGAAATCAGATACACCCCTATTGAGAAATTATGTTTATCATTGTTCTATGCTTGTACAAAACTCGAATATTATTTGTTGCCTAAGGAAATATTAGTTTTGTGCAAAATTGATATTATTAGGTATTTACTTAATAGGCCTGTCTTACAGGGTCGACTGATGAAGTGGGCCATTAAGTTAAATGCTTTCGCGCTAAAATACGTTCCATTAAGAGCAATGAAAGGCCAGGCGGTAGCCGATTTTTTGGCTCAACACCCTTGTGTTGAAGTCAAAGACCCATTAGCCGAACACGTTGCATGTATTAATTTGAAACCTTGGGTGCTGATGTTTGATGGGTCACGAACCCAAAAAGGGGTAGGTGCTGGCATCACCATCACTGATCCAACTGGGAAAAGTTGGAAATTCATGTGTCAGCTGGATCTTGGGTATTCTAATAATCAGGCAGAATACGAAGCTTTGATTTTAGGGCTTAAGATCCTGGCAGCCATGAAAACAAATTATGTTCAAGTCATGGGAGATTCACAGTTGGTAATAAAACAGCTAACTGGGGAGTATAGATGCAATAACCCTAACTTGAAAGAATGCTATGAAACGGCTAGCAAGCTACTTCGCTTGTTTGGTCGATGCAAAGAGTACATCATATTCCTAGAGAAGAGAATGAAGAGGCTAATGATTTGGCTCAACAGGCCTCGAGGTATAAAGACATGATAGTCAAAGTAAAACATGAAGAGTACCCAAACCGGGAGTGTGCACCAATAGAGCGATCGACTCTTGGAAACAAGAGTTAATCGACTATCTTAAAGATCCTTCAAGCAAGATCGACTTCAAACTCAAGCGTAAAGCACTCAAATACGATTGGTAGACAATGAAGTTTACAGAGAGCCATCAATGGAGTGCTACTCAAGTGTATTGATAAAGAGGAATCCATGAAGGTCATGGGGAAGTACATGAAGGAATCTGTGGATCTCACAGGTATCGACCCACGATGAAATGGCTAATAAACCGACATGGATATTATTGGCCTACCATCACACTGATTGTTATCGGTATGCCAAAGGATGTGGCGTGTCACCGCATGGTCCAATTCAAAGGGTTCCAACCGAAAAACCTCCACCCAAAGGATAAAACCTTGGCCATTCAGGGATGGGCAATGGATTTAATAGGCAAAATCTATCCACCTTCGTCCAAGAGGCATGCTTATCATAGTTGCGATCGACTACTTCACCAAGTGGGTAAGCCCAAATTGATGGTGAATGTGACTCAGGAGGAGGTGATTAGGTTTTATACAATGCCGCATCATATATAGATTTGGAATACCGAACCATCACCACGCATCAAGGCACTATGTTCACCGGGAGAAAGTGGTGGCCTTCGCACAACAATTTGGGATTAAGTTAATTCACTCATCCCCTTATTATGCTCAAGCCAATGGGCAAGCCGAGGCCACCAACAAAGTTCTTATTGATATAATCAAAAGAACATTGAGGATAAGCCAAGGAAATGGCATGAAACACTGAATGAGGCATTGTGGGCGTGAGGAACTCCAAGTGTAGTGCGACCGATTTACTCCAGACGGCTAACATATGGCCAAGATGCAGTGTTACCCTTAGAAATAAACGTGACTTCACTAAGAATAGCAAAGCAAAACCTACTGAGCCTGGATGAATATCAACAGGCCATGTTAATGGAATTAGATTCGGCTGACGAAGATCGACTCATGGCCTTAGATCAGATTGAGCATAGCAAGCAAAAGATGGCTAGGGCTTACAACAAGCGTGTGAAGCCAAAAAGGTTTGTTGAAGGAGACCTGGTTTGGAAAACCATACTACCTGTTGGGATCAAGGATCCTAAGTTTTGGAAATGGTCACCAAATTGGGAAGGGCCATTCATTGTTAGCAAAGCTTATCATGGTGGTGCTTATCGACTAGTCAACATGCAAGGCGAAGAGCTAAATAGAAGCATCAATGGAAAATACCTCAAGAGATATTACCCCACTATGTGGGAAGGCATATTGGAGAATTAAAAGCAGGTGCATTAGCATAAAGGCAAAATTGTTTGTGGTGACCACAGGCTGGCCACCTAGCCAAAATTACAAAAGCTTAAATGTGAAACTAGGAAACTGCCGCCTCGGGAACCTCACTTAATTTTTTCTCAACCTGGGCAGGACCTGGATCGGCTGTCGATGCAGGAGCATCAGTCATAGCCGAAGCTTCAGGTATATCTGGGATAGGTTCTGCTGCTGGCACTTCAGCTAATGCCTCCACTGAGGAAACAACAACATCTTCAGGATCGCCTTGCTGACTGATTGAAGGATCGGCTGCTACGATAGCTTCCTGTTTCCTAACCTCCTCTAGCTGATGCTTGAAGGAGTGCCAAGCTTGATTGGCCTCGGCTAACCCAGCGCGGCTAGTCTCAAGATCTTTGTCTAAGCTCGCCTTCGAGCGCCAAAGACCGCTAAATCACGATCCAAAGAGGAAGATTGCTTGAACAAATCATAACGTTGTTGAGAGTTGACACGCAGCTTTTCGATTAAAGCGGCCGATTGAGTCAACTCGCTATCTCCTTGATCCTCTCTAACTCATTATGCAACGCCTAGCCGCTCATCTTTGTTCCGGCGGCTTAGGGCTTCTTGACGCTCCTTCTCCAACAATAGGAAAGAGGTTTGGAATTGAGCCTTTTGTTCCTGGAGGTCCTTCAGTCTTTTGAGATCATGAGAAGTCACGTCATGAACCTCCTTGAATCGCCCGTATTGGAGAGACAAGTCGTTCAGTTGAAGAGCCAAGGTATGGTACACCTCCTGGCTAGTCGCAGGATGTCACCGGCGCAGACGGCTTTGAACAAAGAAGTCCTCAGATGGGCAACCTGCTCCCTGCTGGTTGGTATTTCTCCCATTAGTGCTGCATCAACTCTCTCCAAATGATTGGAAATAGGAGAGGAGACCGCTGAGAAGGGGTCAGCAGAGGTGAAATACTTCGTCAGCTCTTCTTATGAAATAGGAACTGTGGAAGCTGTAGGAGGCGAAGGCATCTGGGGAGCTTCATCGCCAGTCTCTTCAGCTTGTGATTGGGGGTCCTATGGAAAACCATGGTTAACCGATTAAGTAAAAAAGTAATATATGTTGAAAGGATAAGAAATCGGTTTATGCAGGTGGAGGAAATTGAGAGCTAGTGCCCTCGGCAAATTCTTGAACAAAGGAGGTAGGAATCTCCACACGCCGCTTCGAAAGTAGGGTGGTTAGATTCAAAGCTAACAAAGGATATTAAGAAAAAGGAGATAAGGACAAGTTATGTACCTTTACCTTTGGTCGTTGCCTTTCTTTGGCCGAATGTGTTTTCTCTTTGAGCTTGGCCTGAACCTCGGCAGGTTCTTCTATTACGATGCCAGGGGCCCTTGTTCTTTTCTTGAGAGGAGGAGTAATGGGGTCGTGTTCAACGACAATGATTTGTGGAGTAGTGGTTGTGGCTGCCATAAGACAAGAAAAGTAAGAAATTACTTTGAGTCTAAAAGCAAGAATTGCAAAGAGTCGAATATAGGGCACTTACTTGGTCAAATCTTGAGGTCTTCATCCTGGTAGAAGACCGTCAACTTGGGTTTGGACCCGGCTTGGTCTTAACAGAGTGCTTTTGGGTTGGCTCGACGGCCTCATCGCCTCATTTACATCGGTGAGGATCAACCGGTTGCATATCTATCCACCGATCGAGGAACGGCTGTCTTTCATCGATGGCCACCAATTGGCAAAAGCGAAGTCTCACCCGACTGGGAGTGAAGGGGAGGAAGTGGAAGGCCTGGATCTTTTGAAGTTGGTAGAAACCACCTCCATCACATCGGTGGTGCTAAAGGCGATCGACCCAGGCTCCCTACCATAGAGTCGTATGGCAAAGGAATGTCTTTGTAACAACCCAAATTGCCTTGCCACGCAGCTTTGGAAAGTAGAACTCACCGACGACTTGTTGTTTCGTGAGGTGGGTTTAAGACCACAAAGCAAGTCACGAGAGGTCAAGATCGAGCTCGATTAAGCTCCAAATGGTTACGCTGGATCGACCGGGAGAGAGGTCATTAGTGGAGAAGATCCGAAAGGCCCAATACCTTTCTCCAGACAGGCACCAATCGCCAGCCTATCCGGTCGGACCAAAGAGCTTGGTGGCCACAAGAAAAGCATAAGAAGGCTCACAAGGAGTGGACACCAAATGGGTACCCAATACACTGCATCTTGGGGAAGAACGCTAGGGTTGAAGCTGAGTCGATAAACTCGGAAAATAGAGTATTATCCGTGAGTTGTAAAACCCAGTGGGCCCCTAACGTTCTCGATATCTTCACCCTTTGCACCGATCCATAATGGTGAACAGCGGCGATAGAGGTATGAGAGGAAAAGGGTTCCCAAGAAAAGTTGCCATCAGAGTTCACAAGAGCTACATAAAGTCAGAACTCTTGAACCACGGCGATGGAACCGGAACAGAAGAAAGTACTTGAACCGATGCACGAATGAATGCGTTGTGTTACGCATCTGACACGCACCCTCTGGACTTGGCATTATTGGCAATGAAATTGGAGTACCCGGAGGTGTGTTTGGAAAAGTGGAATCCTAGTTCAGGAACTTGGAAGGAATAATGGGAAAGGGCGTCATCGCCGTGATCTGGAGCCCCAAAATAGCCGCCACGCCCGTAAGAGTGGGGAAACCATACCCAGGGAAAAGTGAAGGTGTTCGTGGCAATGCTCCAAAGAGCCAAAGAAGCCATAAAGCGATTCTAGGTTAAGGGGATGTCCTTGGTCGACAAAGATGATTATGTCATAGAGACCCCATTGTTTCCACTTATCGGACTTCACGACCTTTAGCCGATCCACCCAATCGAGGTAGAAATTTGAGACGAGCGAGGCCATGAACGAAGATCGATGAGTTTGGACCTGGTGGTAAACCAATCGCAGGAAATGGGCAATGCGCGCAGAGAGGGCCATATACTCCGTCAAGAAGGCGCCCCTTCACCCATATCGAAAGTGGAAGGAGCCAATGAAAGAGAGCCTGAATCTCGAATAAGGAGATTGGAGACCAGTCGGAAGCCTCGGGAGGGCTAAGCGGCGGTCGAGGTTCATGGAAGAGGAAGAAGATTGTTCGCCATCATACGCGTGAGATTGGTTTTGAGAATCGAAGCGAGAAGACATGGTGGGCTTGGTTGCTAGGTGAAAGATGAAGAGGTTGGAGATGGTGAAAGCTACAGGAGTTAGAGTGAAGTAAGCGTAAGAGGTAATTCGGTGATGAGTATTTAAAGGAAAAGTAAACCACTGATAATGGGATTAAAAGGCGAATAAGTCGGATGGATGAGGATTACTCGTTCCGCGATTCAAAAAGTTGTTGTTAATGGATGACCTCGCATTTATGATTTAAAAAGGTGATTTGACTTAAATCATTACGCCGCCCAACCTAAACCTAGGATGTTACTACCGAGACAACGTAGGGGGCAATTGTTTACACTCAAAATATTCACCGTAACCACCTGCTAGTCCCAATCGAATGGATCAAATAGCCGATTGTTCGTGATCGATGTTCCTACCAATCGATATGGCGTGTCACCGATAGGTTCGAAAGCTGAAACCGGAAGCTATATACGGGCCTTGACCGATTGGGCTTCAAGGAAGATATTCAGGCCCATGGGGATAGCATGGAGTCACTTATGGGATCAGATTCTTGCTCCACGAGTCGAGTGGCGTGGGAGTAATTTTGAATTAATTAAATATCCAAGGAAAAAGCGATTAAGATTGTTCCCATGGTTTTAGGAGTGGCGAGGAATCTGAGGAGATCTTTGCACATAGAGGACCGTTGGTTGAAGGGACGTGGCCATAATGCACTAATGCGCCTAGTTTTTAGGATCGTGGTTAGTGGGGCATGGCACGACTCAGCCGAATAACTGCCAACTAGGAATGTATCGGTGTTAGCCAACTGAACGTGGTAGATAGAGATAGTTCTTAGTTGCTACTATAAATACCGATTGTACATACATTTTAAAGAATCGATCAATCAAATAACTTATATTTTTTCGCCAAAGCTTTTATTCGCAGCTTATGTTTACTTTTGCGTCAGGTTTTTATCTTGGATTCATCGACTTAAACCTTTCTGAGTGAGTTAAAGGGACTCCATACTTGAGAACAAAGTTCCTTCCTTGGCGTAATCGCTTGAAGAAAAGGGAATCACCGTTGTGAAAGTTAGCCGATCTACGGCTAATTGACTTTGCAGACAACAAATTTTAAGAATTTATAATAAAAATCTAATATTATAAAAATATTATTATATTGTTATAATTTAAATAGATCTGTAATTAGGTGTAAATTTTGTTATCAATAGCTATTTCAAAAAAGGTTTAATTTTTTTTTTGTCGGATAAAGAAAAGTTTAATTAATAGCCTAAAATCTAACTGTTTTTGTTAAATAAACATTAAAAAAAACCTAATTTATTTCCATATTTATTTACTTAAAAAATATCCCTACCATCCATCGCGTGGAATCACGCTACCCATTTGGGCGTGTTCATGAGCATAGAAATACTTGAGCAAAAACCCTCTCCAATTTTCACTTGTGTGTGTAACGTAACAGCAGCGCAGAAAAAATCTTGGGGGGAAGAAAACACGGAAAAACGAAGAAGAAAGCTTCAGAGAACCACAAAACCCAGAAACCCAATCTTCACGGGATATAAACACAAAGAACTTCCCTTCAATCGAGCCGAAACTCCGGCGAAGATGCTTTTCCCTTTGCCCATTCGATTTCTAGGGTTTCGGTTCCCCTGAAAAATCTCCCACCTTTGACCATCAAACTCAGCTCCAACTGGGGCCACAATGGTTTTCTTCTTCTCAATTAGAGTAAATCCGAACACCCAATTGGGCGAAGAAGACATTCATCGAATGCAGATTTGCTAGTTTTCGAGAGACCGAAAAAAGTTTTTCCATTTTTATCTATAATTTTCGTGCAGCGCAGTGAGTTTTTTTTTTTTTTGACTCTGTTGTCATGCGATTATCACCTTCCTCATCGGGTCAGTCATCGGAGCGGAGTGGCATTGGTCGATCGGGTTTGCGGGTTCGGAAGAAGCACAAGAAATTGGATGCAATATGCGAAGAAGAGTACACTCGAAACCATGGTGAGTTCAATGAGGGTGATTCTTTGAACCCTGATTCAGGGGTTCGCCGGAGCTCACGGGTTCGGCGTGCCCCAGAATTGCTCGATGTTTCTCCCTCTCCCAAGAAGAAACGGCAGAAGTTAGGGAAGGATGTGATGCCAAAGAGTGTGGAGGAGGGTGTCAAGAATTTAGGGAGAGAAAGTGGGGGTTCTGATGGTGGGAATTGGAGTTCGAGGTTGAGAACAAGGGGTAGGAATGTGGGTTTTGAAGTGAAGAAGGAGGAGAGGGAATCGCCCCGTGGGAAAAGGAAGTTGTTTGAAGAGGAGTTGGAGGTTGTAGAGGTTGATAGGAAAGAGGAGCTGGAAGGTTTGATGCCGAAAACGACTAAGTCGAAGAAGTCGAAGAAGAGGCTGGGGAAGGTCGAAGCAACAAAGCATGAGAAAGGGCATAAAGAGAATGAGGGTCAAGGGAGCTTGGATGAGAGTAAGAGTCAAGAAGTGGAGCTTGCAGTGAACAAAGGTGAGGAGAGTGCTTCGGTTCCGGAGACCGTATCGGCTGGAGGGAATATGATGGATTCAAGGGATGGGAATGCTGCTTCCATGATAGGGAATGAGGAGAGAATTGTAACTGACAATTTGCAAGCAGAGGAGTGTAGTGGTGGCGATGAACCGTCTCCGGTGGAACGTGTAGAATCTTTAGATGAACAGGGTGATCAGTTAGAGAGTCCGAAGGAAGGCAAGGATGCGAGTGATGTGGCTGAAATTGGTGGAATTTCATCAGAACAGGTAGATAATGAAGGATCTGTTGATAAGGAGGTTGGCATTGATGGAAATGTCTTGAAAGATGACAGTATGGGGAGGATGGATGAGTTGAAACACGCTTCAAATGACAAGTCTGGGTACCGACATATCAAAGAGGGTAGACGGTGTGGTTTGTGTGGTAGAGGGAGTGATGGTAAGCCTCCCAAAAGGTTGGTTCAAGATAATGGTGAAAGTGAGAACGAAGCTTATAGCGGGTCATCAGCTTCAGAGGCGCCTATTTATGATACCTGGGATGGTTTTGATGATGAACCTGGCTGGCTTGGGCGTCTCTTGGGTCCGATTAATGATCGCTATGGTATTGCTGGAATATGGGTGCATCAGAATTGTGCTGTATGGAGTCCAGAGGTGTGATTTTAATCTCAGTTTTTGGAATCTTGGTTTGCATCGTAAGTTCTGCATATATGAGCTTGAACGATAATCTAAGAGACTAAGACTTAAGAGCATGGTGATGCTGAATTGCTACTTGTTTATAATATTGCAGACTTGCTGGTCATAGTGGCATGTTAAGACCTACTACTAGTTGCTCCCTGTCTGTTTGGTAGTAAGAGTCTTCCTCTGGTAATTGTTAAGAGGTAGCGTGTGTGCTGATTACGAATACATCTCAGCTTCCTAGTTATGGCCAGTGTTATAGATTGCGGATGGCGGAAAGCCAAAATTCCGCTATTTTAAGCTGCGATTTCCGCCATAAAAATAAAACGCCATGCTGCTGCCATCCTTCACAAATTGGCCCTAGTAGTTGGCAAAAAATCCGCCATGGCGCCGTCATGGCTGCTATTTGATAACACTGGTTATAGCCTAAATTTATTTTCTTTTCTCTTTGGAAATATAACTTACCTAAGGGATATAAGTCTACTGTTTACTTTTACAGTACTTGGCCTAGGATGTAGATAAAACACTAACATTAGGTAAATCCAGATGCTTTATACTTTTGAAGCTGTGGCATTTTTTTAAACTTTTTAAGGACTTCTTTTATTTAATCCTTTGTGCGTCATTTCAAATTTTTCATCTGTCCCGATTTGCTAATTAACATATTTTTTAAATTTTAATAGAATATTGATGTTACATAATTGATATTGTCTATAGAAATCAGCACATATTGTCAACTTACGAAGAAAATTGCTCTTCTAATTCTTTGTTAAAACTCTATCAGCTTAATAGTTTTGTTGCTTAGACTTGACAAGCTCAAATAATCCGCCTATTTGTAGCTTAGTCAACCTTTATGTTAAAGTAAATATTCATCATGACAAACTCTTGCAGGTTTATTTTGCTGGCTTGGGATGCTTAAAAAATGTGAGGGCTGCGCTTTGCCGAGGAAGAGCATTGAAGTGCACACGTTGTGGGAGGCGAGGGGCAACCATCGGTTGTCGTGTTGATCGTTGTCCCAAAACTTATCACTTGGTTGGCCACGTGTTCTTTCTTTAAACATGAAATTCACAAATATTTTGAATTCCTCTTGCTTTGCTTTTACAAGCAAGGAAATCATTCTTTTTTACCAATCTTAACCAGAACTAACATCCTATTCGTGTTTTGCAGCCTTGTGCGAGAGCAAACGGTTGCATCTTTGATCATCGCAAATTTCTTATAGCCTGCACAGATCATCGACACCTCTTCCAACCTTGTGGTAATAAATATTTAGCTCGGATAAAGAAGTTGAGGGCTAGGAAAATGATGTGGGAGACGAGGAAGCGTTCAAATGATGCTTTGAGGAAGGATATTGATGCAGAAGAGAGATGGTTGGAAAATTGTGGGGAGGATGAAGAATTTTTGAAACGCGAGAACAAGAGGCTTCATCGTGATTTGTTGAGAATAGCCCCCGTGTATATTGGTGGTTCAGACTCTGCCAGTGAAAATTTATTTCAGGGATGGGAATCTGTTGCTGGACTTAAAGATGTCATTCGTTGTATGAAAGAAGTTGTTATTTTACCTCTGCTATATCCCGATCTCTTTGATAATTTAGGGCTTACACCTCCAAGAGGTGTTCTTTTGCATGGGTATCCCGGAACAGGGAAAACCTTAGTGGTCCGTGCATTGATAGGTGCTTGTGCTCGTGGAGATAAACGGATTGCATATTTTGCCCGTAAAGGTGCAGATTGCTTGGGGAAATATGTGGGTGATGCTGAGCGCCAACTAAGACTATTATTTCAGGTTGCTGAGAGATGTCAACCTTCGATAATATTCTTTGATGAAATAGATGGACTGGCACCCTGCCGTACTCGGCAGCAAGATCAGACTCATAGTTCTGTTGTGTCAACATTGCTTGCTCTTATGGATGGTTTGAAATCTAGGGGTTCAGTTGTGGTCATAGGTGCAACAAACCGTCCTGAAGCTGTTGACCCAGCGCTTAGGCGTCCTGGAAGATTTGACCGGGAAATTTATTTTCCGTTGCCATCAATTGAAGACAGAGCTTCCATTCTCTCACTTCACACCCAAAAGTGGCCAAAACCAATTACTGGATCCTTGCTTGAGTGGATTGCAAGAAAAACTTCTGGCTATGCTGGTGCTGATCTCCAGGCTCTTTGTACCCAAGCGGCCATGAATGCGCTGAAGAGGAATTTCCCTTTGCAAGAGGTGCTGTCTGTAGCTGAAAAAAGATATTCTGGTGGTAAGCACATTCCTCTTCCATCCTTTACAGTGGAGGAGAGGGATTGGTTAGAGGCTTTTTCGTCTTCCCCAATGCCATGCTCCCGGAGAGAAGCTGGTAATGCTGCTAATGATGTAGTATGCTCTCCTCTTCCTGTCCAACTTATTCCTTGTTTATTGCGGCCATTATGCACTCTTCTTGTATCTCTTTATCTTGATGAACGTCTGTGGTTGCCACTTCCTATATCCAAAGCTGGAACATTGATTAAGAATGTAATGATTTCTGCTCTAGACAAGAAGAAAATGCCTATTGATCACTGGTGGTTGCATGTTGATGATTTTATTCAAGATACAAATATTGCTTATGAGGTAAAGAAGAATCTTGCTAGTTCTGGCATTTTATCTGCGGACCATGGCTTTGCTGGTTCTTGTGATATTGTGGATCATGCCGATGATGACAAGCTGAAGTTAGAACACCCCATAAAGAACAATGTTAACATGTGTAATGGTAGATTACCAGGCATGTCATTTGCATTGACTAACAAATTGGGATTTCGAATACTGATTTCTGGAAATTCCCGATCCGGCCAGAAGCATCTCGCTTCATGCCTTCTTTGCTGCTTTATTGGGAATATTGAAGTACGAAAGATCGATATGGCAACTATTTCACAAGAAGGTCATGGAGATGTGAAGCAAGGGATTGCACAAATAATAAGTATGTTTCTTTTTCCTAGTTTTTAGCTATGTATTGTTGGTCATTATCCTTTTGGAATTGAGTGTTGACTAAGTATGCTAATTAACAAAACTCCGGGATCTAATGAGCGATCAGTCATTTGTTTGCTGTTGTTGAGGTTATGACTTTTGACTTTTGGCTTTGGCTTGCAAAGAAAATGCATTTTTTTCCTAGCCGCCAAGAGATGCCAAGTGTGAGAGATAAATTAAGTTTGTTGCTCTAACTGTTTCATAATTGTAGTAACTTCCATATCTGATACTCAAGAGTTAGTTTCTATGTGGCAGTGAAATGTTCTAGCAGGCAATCTTGCATAGTATACATGCCAAGAATTGATTTGTGGGCTGTGGAGGAAGATTTCCAAATTGCTGAAAAGACTGATTCCTCCTCAATAAATCATGTATCATCTAAGGTGGACAAGTCTTGTTTCACACCAAGCCAAATTATTGAGAAGGAAAATGAGATCGATACTGGGAAAAACTCAACAGAGATGACCAAATGCCAAGCCAACAGAAAGGCTTCATATGCCTGGATGTCATTTATTGAGCAGGTGGAGTCCATTGGTTTATCCACATCCTTGATGATTCTGGTATGAACACTATCTTGCTTGTAATAAGTTAAAACTTCTATACAATTGGTTCCTAGATTTTTTGCTCCATTTTTATTTAAACGTTGATTTATATTTTTCATTGACTCGGCTATTTCTTAATTCTCGTGTAAGAGTATATCCTAATACAATGGCATATTCATATTGGGTAATGCTTATAAAAAAATATTCATGTTGACTAATGCTTATAGCTTTTAATATTTGAGGTACAATATTTATACAGTAAAAATTCCAGGCAAAATGTTACTCCTTGGTTCATTACTCCATTATCCTTTGGTTTTTGCTAGTAGGTGATTTATTGTAATATTAAGAAAACATATTTTGTATTGGGAACTAGATCCTTATATTTTGCTTTTCATTTGTAACAGGCTACTTCAGAAGTTCCCTATATAGAACTTCCACACAGGGTAAGAGAATTCTTCAGGAGTTATCGATCTAATGACAGCCAGTCAACTCCTTTGGAGCAGACAGTTCCTCAATTCTCTCTGCAGATTAATGGGAATTTTGATCATGACTTGGCAATCAATCTATCTGCAATAGAGCTATTAAGAAATGTAGTTGAGCAGCGGGTTCAATTGATTCATCAGAGATCTCATGTTCACATGGGTGTCCAGAAGGGCCACAAAGCCTATGAATCAATTGAAGTGTGCAAAGATAAGGTAATTCAGAGAGAAGAAAATGAATCAGCCAACGAGAAGAAGGATGAAACCCAACTTCCTGAATCCCTTACAAAAGTTCCACAACCCAACAGTAGGTCACTGAAGGGGAAGTCAACTCTTTTGTTGGCTATATCCACATTTGGCTATCAAATTCTTCTATACCCTCAATTTGCTGAACTTTGTTGGGTCACATCAAAACTCAAAGAAGGTCCTTGTGCTGATGTAAGTGGACCTTGGAGGGGCTGGCCTTTCAATTCATGTATAATTCGTCCCAACAACTCACAAGACAAGGCGGTAGTTTCTTGTAGCTCCGATGGCATTAAAAGCAAAGAAAGTCCTGGTTTAGTAAGAGGCTTGGTTGCTGTTGGTTTATCAGCATACATAGGTGTTTATAAATCAGTTAGGGAAGTTTCCCTTGATGTAAGGAAAGTTCTTGAGATCTTAATTGAGACAATCAATACGAAAATTCAAGCCGGGAGAAGCAGATATCAATATCTTCGTATTTTATCGCAAGTGGCTTATTTGGAAGATATGGTCAACAACTGGGCTTTTGCATTGCTGAGGTATTACTATTTCACCTTCACTATGCATGTTTGTTTACTTTATATATTTTTTGTGCGGGCTTGGTCTCTAACAGTATTTCTTTCCATTTCAGTCTAGAGCAGGATTCCCCGGAGCTTACAGCAAAGGTTACACCAGCAAGTGTTGGGTCATTAAACAGTCACCTCCCACGCGAAGACCACCACCAAGCTGCAGGTGAAGATCGCCATTTGGTTGTTCCTGTTGATGGTGATGATTTGGAGACACTGGAGAAAAGTTGTAAGGGAATTCCTGCTGCAACAGCTGAATGTGTTTCCTTGAATAATGAAAATGATAATTTAGATAATCCTGATCATGACGGAAGAAATCCAAGTTCTGAAGGATCTCTACAGAACCATTCTTTCCCAGATAAGCATACTAACAACTCTCCTCTTGTAAGCCAACCTCTTAATCCATTTTCGAATCAGGAGAATGGGACATTATTTGGACAATCTGAGTCGGTAACTGCTAGAAATTGTGAAGCAGAAGGTGGAGAACTTGGAATGTCAGAAGACTTGAATAAATCAACACACACTCGCCCTGTCGTCCTTTCTGAAAATGGACTTCACAATGCCTGCGAACCAGAAGAGAGTGTTCAGATTGGTAACTCCAGGTCAGTCTCTAATGAGACTGGTGTTAAATTAAGGGATGCTAAATCTGATAACCAAGAGAATACTATAGATATCAATGTCTCTTCAAGTGAGGGCAAGGGTCCTGCTGAATCCGGGGTTGTTTGCTTGTATCAATGTTGCCCTGGATGTCTCAGTAGTCTTTATCAATTGACTCACAAAATACTTGTTCGGGAGTCGGGGTCGAACAGAAGCCATTGGACAGTAGAAGATATCCATGATGTTGTTGCTTCATTATCTGTGGATCTTATTTCGGCAGTTAGAAACTGTTATATGGCGGAAGATTTCATTGAGTTATCTAATAAAACTTCAAGCCATGAAGAGCACGCGACATCTGTTGACTGTTCGAACCGAGGCAAGTGTGTTTTGCCAGCTGAATGTGTTTCTCACTCAGCTAGCCAACATGCAACTGCAAGCAAAGATAACATACTGAATGAATCACTGAAGCTTGATTTGAAGTTTGTTTTCAGGGATGGTGTACTAGTTCCTATGGACCCAGACAAGGATGACCCTCTTCACTGTAAATTTGAGAACTTGTGCCTTTGTTCTGTGATAGAGTTGATAGTAAAGACGAAGTGCCCTTTAGATTAAGTTATATTGTTTTATAGCTTTGAATGCTTGGAAACTTTTTGGTGCTTATGCGGCAGTTGTATGTAAATTTTTCTTGCATCAAAGTATAGTTTTTGACCACAGGAAAATAGGAAATTCCCATGCAGTTTCTTTAAGTGCTTCCATCGGCAAAAATAAGAGTCTTCAATCCTTGCATGTCAACTAAGGGTGCGTTTAATTTGCAAAAACTAAGGGACTAGATAATATAAGAGTACTTGTTCTCTATTTGATTCAAAAAATAATTATGGAACCAGACAAAAGATGGGACAAATGATAGTATAAAAGTTCAAATTCTTAATCTTCGATGAACCATGAGACAAAACAAACTATCCATTAGATAAAAAAAATGCCCAATGTAGATGCTCTCACTAATTATGAAGCATTGGAAATCACTACCTTGCAAAATGTCAGACAAATTTTAATAGGTGCAAAATTTTCGTGATGGCAATCTTTACTCCGTTGAAGAGATTGTATAATACTCTTTGTCTGGTTACCAATTACCGACTTCAATGTACTGAATACAAATACAAATTACCAACTTCTACAATTTAGTTCGGGTGATAGTTTAAATTTTTATTTATCTACAGTAAGATTTTCGATACACAGGAGTTGTTATTCACTCCCTTCCTGGTGTCAGAGGTTTGGATTCCATGAAGTTTCTTAAGCATTTACGGCCTTAAAGGAGGAAACTTGATAGAGAAGTGACTGAAGAGGAGATCTATAGAACTATGAGAAGCATAGAGGCCTTCCAAGCCCCAAGGCCAGATGGCTTCCAAGCCACTATCTTCCACAATTAGTAGGTGGTGGGGGAAAAATTTTGCAACACTATTAAGAAGGTGTTTGAGAAGCCCGAGAGAGCGGCGGAGTTGAATGACACGTTCATAATCTTGATCCCAAAGGTTGATAATATTAATGCGGAGTCCATGAATCATTTTAGGCCCATTAGAGACGATAACGAAGATCCTGGCTCAACGAATAAGAGGTTTGATGGAAAGGGCAATAGGTCCTTGCCACTGCTCATTCACCCCTCAACGTCAAAGCAATGATAATATTATTATTGCCAAGAGATCTTCCACCTCTATGTGGAAGAAGATGGGTGTTAAGGGGTATGTGGCTGGCTATAAAAATCGATTTAGAAAAGGCATATGACCGACTGAAACAAGCTTTTGTGAAAGATACCTTGGATTGGAGGACAATGTCTTCCCTCCTATTCTAAGATACACTCACTGGGCATTATATATCCTATTCTAAGATGCAGCTTCTTTGGAGAATTTCACTCTAGCTCGAGTCATCAGGCAAAGTGAACCTATTTCTCCTATCTGTTTGTTCTTTCTTTGCATTAAATGTTTGTTTCAGATGATTAATGTGGCAGTAAATCATAAGTATTAGACTCTTTTCAAGATGTCTCACAATGGCCCTAAGATCTCTCATCTTACATTTTTGAATGATATTATTCTTTTTGCAGAGGCTAGTATGGAGTCGGCCAAGATTATTCAAGCCACATCGGACCAGTACAATGGGAACTTCCCCTTCCCTTCGTCGTCTATCAATATCCATCGGTTACAATTCTCGGGGAGCAAAAATAGGTATTTATCCCTGAAAATCTGAAGAAGAAACTAGAGAAGGTGTGATGTCCTAGTAAATTTTCTAATATATTAGTTTATACGATAATAGTGGAAGTAATTTTATTTTATTGGCAGACGAAAGTGTACAAATGTACCTAAAGGTACCAATCTTAGAGCCCTTAATTGTACAGAGTGCCAAATAACTGAGACTCTTTAAAATATTGACTTTGACTCACTGGCTGTGTATCGACTGAACCATTTCCTTTCTAAAATTGTCTAATACCTGCTAAGACCCGTAGACAGAAATATACAGGACACAGAAAACAAACGGGAGATAAGAACACACTATACGCACCATTCAGTGGGAAAGCAGGACTTAGAATTCATGTATAAAAAGGCAGCACACATAAGCAAAACAGAACAATAGAACATGTGAAAGATTAAATCACACATCTCCCGATAATGATTTGGATCATTTCCTAGTTACCCATGTTCATGCAACCTAAGACTATATGCCTACGTGGCCACACAGTTTAAAATATGACAAAGGCAGCCCCACCTTAGCCACCTTGCCTTTATAGATAACAATGACCTCTCACCGACGTGTGAGTAGGCCAAGCCAGTTGTCCATCCCCTTGTCCCGTTCATCCTACCCCTAAGAGTGCATCCATGCTCCCCAACTTTGACGATAAGAACAGGTGTTGGGGCGGCAGTCGGGATCGGCACTATTGATAGTGATGCAACAATAGCCCGTCAGGATGACCAGGCTACCCGACGTCCCGACAGGATGGTAGCTAACCATCCGTCACCTGTAGACTTGTCGGACCTAGACTATCCTCAAGGACCGACGTGTCCTATACTGACTGTATCGTGCCCGCACTCTGGCACCTGGCCTCGTACACAGCCTATGTGCACGGCGGTGGATTACAGCACATGCATATGACTAATTATTATTCAGCACCTTTACAACTTCTCATCGTTATTTTTCAGCTCAGCACATCAGCTTATTATCTCAGCACTTATCAATCTATCAACTCAACCAGCTTTAATGTCTTATTCCAGCACTTATCAGCTCTTTATAACTAAATAGCTCAGCCATATTCCCACACACAACACTATAATAACTTATTTATCAAATCATCATAAGCAGAACAACCATCCTATACAACACAACTATCTGTATATAACATAACATCATTTATCAACCATCCTTGATCAAAATATAGGTCAACCAACACATTATCAAGCATCAACATCCTCGATCCCACATGAGTCAACTCTAGTGTCACTCAGACAATCTACTACTGACATATTATCAATCCATATACCAGTAATTACACACATACTTATAATGCAATCATAAGGAACCAACATCACATCAATCAACATTCATCCACTAATATTAACAGATTACTCATATGGTTGATAGACCTCTGACAACTGTCCTCAGCTATCACAGGTCACACCTCCTCTTCTAAGATGCTGCTACTATCAACCTCTAGTAGGGCTTGGGTCACCCTACGCCTAGTTCTACACTTATTCTAATCCTACAATCCCTGGTGGATAGGGTTCAGATCCCCCATAACTGGCTTAGAAGACCGCTACAGCTCCTGCCACTCTCTACTCCCTCGCCGCTTCTGCTACTTGCACTCCTACCTCAAAAGACTCCTACCTAGCTTACTAGGCTACTCTCATCCTCCCCTCTCAGAGGATTACCTACTAAGGGCTTTCTGATGCACGAGATCCTCACTTGAGGCAAGTGCAGAGCATACTTGCTCCTTAGTGGCCCTCTAAGTCTCACTCCCTTTCTCAATCTCTAAGAATATTTACTAAGGACTTTCTGATGTGCCAGATCCTCATTAGAGGCAAGCACAGAGCATACTTACTCCTTAGAAGTTCCTAGAGAGAGAAAGCTAGATAGAGAAGAGGATTTGGGGCGAGTTGGGAATGGAGGGGTGAAGGGGTATTTATAGTGGATTTTGAGTCCATCGCGTCGCGATGGGAAATACACATAAATCCCGTTGCGTCGCGAGATGGGACACGTGGCACGTATCGAACAAGCGTGATCACTGACTTACCCACTGCCATTCATCGCGTCGCAAGGAGTAAAGGCTAAATCTCCATCGTGTCGCGACAGCAACATGTGTCACCCGTTTATTGGCTATGATCCCCGATTTTGAAAACTCCATAGGATTCCAGAATCTTCTGTCATCGCGTTGCGATGGCCTCTAGTACAATCTTGGTCGCGTCGCGACAGAGGCTAAGGAGACATTCGTAATTTCTTTCATTCTAAATGTTTCTAGGGGTTTCTAGACCTTCTTAGGGGTATTTTGGTCCTTTTAAGTGTTTATATAACACATCTAAGCCTATTTCCTTTCAAATTAGGATTTCTAATGTTTACTCATCATCTAACTGTACTTTAAATATTATTTTCTAAAAAACGGGATGTTACAGAAGGCTTGGAATAGTTTTCCTCCTTTAGCACTTAGGGAGATCCACCCCATACGACCAGTCTCCTTGTCCTTAGTCGAACAGGGTCAGAACAGATGAAAAAACACAGAAAAGAAGTATGTCAAGCCTTGAGCCCCGGAGAAAAGCTCAAACGCACAGACGAAGCCCACCCGTTGGGATGAAGCTGTGTCTCTCCTATGTGGAGATGATGCAATAACCCCTCTTCAAACTCTGCGAATGGAAACCATATGCCAATCTCAGTAAAGCGAGTCTCGTACATAGGAAGGAAGTGCTTGTGATCCTTTCCCTGAGAACAAACCTTCATGTTCTCCCTAGGAAATTCTGCTCGCCAACTTGCGTTGCTCTCAGGAAAATGAGTAAGCCTCATTATGTTAGCCATTCAGTCAGCTTCTTCGTTGGAATTAAGGACACTAATCGTGCTTAGGACCCCTAAATCCACCCATAGACATTGATCTGCAACTGGGACCAAATCTGCCGCTGATAACTCTCGGACTCAGCGCCTACTCTTCTTGGACATGCAAAATAGATTCACAATGATTTCGTCGTCATAGTTCTCGTCATAGGAAGACTCACGCAACTAGGGACAATCCTTAACCACCCTAATAAACCAAACCACTTCATGATGATCGATGGGTCGGTCATAACATTGGCATAATCCTATAGCAATGGCCGCCACATGAGCGTCGAAGAAATCATCTCCTAATGATGCAGGGTCATATCTAATGGGAATTACCCCTATAGCAATTCCACTAGTCGTCGAAGACGGTCTAGAAGAGGAAAGAACCACTCTACAATGTGGCGTGAGACTCTCAGGCTTAGAGGACGATGAGTCCTTATGAACCATTAACTTTCTCTTTCGATAGTCAGAACCTTCCCAGGAAAACCCCATGCCTAAAGCAAACAAGATCAGAAACAACAAGCACCTTGGTTTAACTGAGCAGTTGAGAACGCGACACAGAAAGAAAACTTGAACTTGGAAACAAAATGATGAACGACGAGAATTGAGGGTAACTTCGTGAGCAAGTAGGATACACTTTCACTGTAACCGCTTGTTTATTCGAAGACATGGCATATACCACTACAAGAGAAAAAACTGTATTACTGACGACCGACGCCAAAAGGTCGTCGGAAATGCACCTTACCACAAGCTTTTCGACGACCATTTACCGATGGGCCTTACCGATGGCCTTGGCCCACGGTAATGTCAAATTTTTTTTAAAATGACCATTAATGATGAACTTGACCCTCATTAATGGTCATATTTTTTATAAAAAAATAAATTAAATTTTGTTGAATTACTTTGAATTATTTAATATTATATATTTATATATATATATATTATGTATAATATATTTAATTATATAATAAATAATTAATTATTTTATACTATATAGCTAAATATATTATACATAACTTAATGTCTATAATATTAAATATGTTACATATTATAGAGAGCTGTTAGAAAAAGATATTATAGAGACAGAAAGAGAAAGGAGTGAGAGTAAGAAATGCCAGTGTGAATGAGAAATGAGAGGGTGTAATTATATAGGGGAGAGGAAAGAAAGACGGGGTGTAGACTAGAAGGGTTAATTAATGGTGGAGAATGGTTGATTAAGTTGCACACGAATCACCAACGGCTCTGATTAATCGATCCAAGGGTTGAAAATCAAATAAGGAAAGCACACGGATCGACAGGCTGTCGATAATCACTATTTTTTTTAAAAAAAATTGATTTTATCGAGGGCCAATACCATCGGTCAGAGGCGGATCTTTGAAGTAATATAGGGGAGACTTGGCTGCCCCAAACTTTTCTAAAATCTTATATGCATACATATAAAAATATATAAAAAAATATTATGTATTATAAAATGATTGAACAAGAATTAATTTCAGGGATGGACTACTATTGAGTGGGAAAGTGCTATAGTGCTGGTGGTGACAAGTGATAACTTGCACTTCAGGAGAACTTTTGGAATTTTAGACTTTTATGTCATTATTAAATGCCACTGTTTGTGTGATAGAATATAGACATTGTTATTAATACCTAGCTTAGTTACTCTTTTCTTGAACACATATTCACCACCTTCCAATTGTGTTCAGAGGTACTCGATTGCATATGTTATCTTAAGAAGCCCTTTCATAATTTTATTTAGTTACTCTTTTCTTATAGGAATTTTTTCTTATTTTTCTTATTTCACACCCCTTGCCCTTTTAAAAAATTGTGAATGTGCATGATTCTCAAATTGGATACCGATTACGTGACAATTAAATTGAAAAAGAAAGAAAATAGAATACTGATAAAATTTTAAAAAAAATCATATAATATGAGAAAGATAAATAAATTAACAAAATTTTTGAAAAATTCAAGTCGATGGACAAAATTTTGGCTCCCCCAAGTTTTTAGTTCAAGCTCCGCCCCTGCCGTTGGTAATGGTAATGACCTTTTTAAAAAAAAAATTGATATTACCAAGGGTTAAGGTCGTCGATAATGCTAATATTAAAAAATTAGTTTTTTTCTTCTTTCAAAAAACAATTGTTATTAACGGGCCGTCAGTATTCAAAATTGAACATTATAAACGGTTTACGCCATCGGAAAATGTGTAATTGCCGATGGCTTTTTAGGCCATTGGTGCTGGCGGGATTTTTTGTAGTGTATTGATGTGATCGTCATTGACACAAGTCAGCCAAAGGTCATGGGCCTCTAAATCCAGAGGCCCAATAATGACCATTAGGGTTTAAGACTGGCCCGAGAAAGCGGTTTAATTGATCGTTGCCTTTGACATAAATTATGTCAGTAACTCGATGGCACTGTGGCGACACACGATGTCAGATTAGTATAAGTCGGCTACACACGATCTCATGCACAACCAACTTGGAGGCAATTGTTTTGGACCAATAACTCAAATACTTGGCCCAGTGAGCTACAAGCCCATAAACAAAAGCCCAATACTTCGTTTCCGAGAATCTTGGCCAGATAACGACCATATAGGATATAATAACCACTGGAACCATTAAATTTCAATGTTAATAACAATTAACCACCAAAAACCTTATTAGCAAACCCCTACATATATTGGATTTCACTCGGAATCCATGTATATTCTCATTCTTAAGACTCTTCGATATTATACATGTACTGACTTGAGTATCAGAATTATTGCAGGTGACCACCATCTTGTCTAACATTGCCGCCAACGTCCAGTGTGATTCAAACACATCCAGCTGTTCATCCTTTCACCCATTAGATCTCTTATGAGATCATCACACGTGAGTTGAACGTTTTTCAATAATAAAACTTTTCACACTTTGATAGTACGTCTTGATTCATGTAATTTATTTGTACAATTTTTTATGTTTTAAAAGTTTTATTTCAATACCAAAATTCTCCATGGCCGAGAAGGAGGAGAAAGTTAAAAAGACACCAAAAAAAAAAGGTTATTCAATAATGTATACATATCTGTTTTCTTTTTTGATACGATGCATATCTATTTTCTTTTCTTATAAGTTTATATACTTTTCTTTCTTTTTTTAAAATTTTAAAAGGTGCTGGACTGCGTACGAGATTATTACCATTTTAACTAATAAAATACTAGTTTGAATCAATTTTATTAATTTGGTCTATTTTTTTAAACACTCATAATATTTGGACAGCTAAGATCTTTGTCGTCGTGACTTGTAACAGTGGGAAAAAAGCCAAAGTCATATGCACCGTATGGAAAGGAATGAAGGTCTTCCGCAATTAAATGCTACTATAAGATATATGACAACTTCCATGTCTGCAAATACCCTTTAGCTGTCACATAATCACATTGCAGCCACGAAGAGATGAAGAGCTTTGGAGTTTTTTTTTTTTTTTTGGGTACATTTGGAGATTTATATTTTCAGAGCTTAAAAATACAATTTTTTATTAAAATTATTGTATGATAAAACCTTATAATATCGTTTAATTTATATAACTAATCTTATTTCATAAAAAATACTTTAGTTTGTTGTTGTATTTATCTAAACTATTAAAATTATTAAAAGGGTCATTTTTTTAGTCCATATTATAATAAACAAAGGAGTCATTTTTTTATTCTTATTATAGAAACAAACATCAATTTTTAATATATTAATTTATTAGTTTTCATTTTTACCCTCATTTAAAGTGAGATTTTATATTAACGAGGTACACCTATTTCCTACGCATTAATTATATGTCATTTCAAAAAAGGTGTAGTTATGGGAAATCTCAAGCAGAGTAGTATTAATTAGAATAAATAGATTTCAATATAATTCTTTAGTTTGTGTAAATTAGGGTTTTGTTCTTTATAATATGTACAACAGAGAGTAATGTTTAAAAAAAAAATATTATCTTGAAATAAAATAAAAAAATAATTAACCTTTTATGACAATAATCAAATTATTTGTCCTAAATCCTAATAGTCAGGCTACCAAACACAATAATTAATTTAACTTGTTCTGTGATGTGAAGTGGCTGAATAAACAAAAACTGCATCACATGGGGATGTGCTGGCATGACAGAGCCAGTTCCAGAGATATTAGTCCCTACCAATTATTTTCTAGTTGTGGAGCTTGAATGCCGCATTACCCCACTTGGCCTTTCTGCACTCATCCATCTCTTATATTTTTTTCACTTCATCAAATCAATTGCCTTAGAAAAATAAATTTCCCTATTATATAACACTTGGAAAAATAAATTTCCCTATTATATAACACTTATTTTTTGGACAGTAAGCTCATTAACATCTTAAAGCACATGGTGTGATATCTCACATGGCTTACTTATCTAGAAAGCATAGCTTCATCAGCATTCTTTTATAGTCAAAATATTGTGCAACATTCAATTAATATAAACAGAATTCAGAGATATAAATTGAGAACACAAGAAGGTGTGGCAAAGTTGGACAGTGGAAAAAATCCATGGAGCCAAATGATAGCTCTTGTGAATCTTCTTTTATCAGAGATGAAAAAGTGGAAGCAGTGGATCTTCTTGAGGAGTGTTGGTTCTTTGATAACTTGTTGAATATAAGACCAAAGATGCCAAGGTGTCACTCTGATCCTTGTCCTTCAACTGGACTAATCAGTCCAGATTTTTTGGTGAAGGACTCTGATGTATCAAGCTACTCATCAACAAGTAAACCATCCAACAATAGTGCTTTTGTTCATCCTAAGAAGATTCAAAGAGCACCATCCATGCCACAATTTAGAGTGAGAGATGAAGAACAAGAAGATAAAAAAGGAAGCAGTTTTACTAGAAGCAACAAATTGGTGCACCAACCATCAGATCCTGTTGTGCTTCAAGAAGCTAATAAACCTCATTGTGTACAGATGAAAGGGAATCATCATAGAAGTGATTGTAATAGAAGGAAAAGCAAACTTCTAAGAACACCATCTTTGCCTCCATCCATAGGGAGAGAGGAAAAATTTCAAGAAAGTGATCCAAGAACTGGAAGATCCCGGAAGCAACCATCAACACCTACCAATATTGACAACCTTCCACCAAGGAGAACGTCTAAGGTATTTACTTTAATCATATCATTTACTTTTATAAAGATCAACAAAGTACTAATAGATACTTTCTTCATTTATGATTTAAATGCATGAGATTCTGTCACATCCATGAGTTTATGATTTTAATATAGTGTGGCCAGCACCAAGAAATAGCACCAATTACAAAGTGGCCAACAAATGCTTTTAGCATTGAGTAAAATCATTCAATTAGAAAGAGACAAAGTAGCATATTTTGCTTGCTGCTACAATGCTATACTTTTTAAGAAAAGTCAATTAGTCCTTTCCAAAGTTTAAAAATTTATGTACTTCCAAAATTCAAATTGATTTGAATGTTTTGAAGTTTAACTCCTTGTGTATGTTTATGACAGAGTTGTAGCATTCCAAGATGTAGACCAGCTAGAAACAATGAAGTTGAAAGCTTGAACACAGAGGGTATTATGGAGATGAGGCGCAAGGTTCTAAATCAGAAAACAATTAGGAGAAGCCTAATTGATCTTGAGTTTGAAGAAGTTCAAGGGTTCAAGGACTTGGGATTCTCATTTGAGAAAGAAGCTTTAAGTCCAAGTTTAGCTAACATAATTCCTGGTTTGCAAGAGAAAAATAGAGATGAAACTGAGGAAGATAAAGCAGCAAGAGGACCTTATTTATCTGAGGCATGGTTGGTGCAAAGTTGTGCTCCTCCTGTTCCAAATTGGGGATCTAATATGTCTGCAGCTGATATGAAACAACAAATCAAATTTTGGGCTAGAGCTGTTGCATCAAATGTACACCAAGAATGCTGAACATAAAGCAACATTGATTATCTGAAACCTTGTGATGACACTAAAGTGTTGAACATAATGATCATAATAATGACACTTCACAAAATCAATTCTTTGTAACAATTGGTTGAGAACAGCCAAAATAATAATGATAATGATAGTAATAATAATTCTTGGTATTTATTTTGCAATGAGTCATTTAATTCTGATGTGCAATCTGTCAGGACATTTACTGATTATTATTATGGGAAAAGGATTTGTTATCCATTAATTTAGTGATAATTCAATTTGTACAAACACATTTTTACTGGAAAATTCAATTTTTATACCTGTGGTTTGGCTTTAATTTTATCAGCTTGCCTCATAATTTAGAACTTCATGATTTCTAATGTCCTTTTGTTTTTGCATACTAAATCACAAATGAAGCAGGTTCTTGTATATACATCAAGAGGCTTGACCTCGCATTGTTCTGGGAATTCTTTGTTCAACCTGACTAACTGAAATTCTGATGACAGATTTAAGGTCTGAATATTAATCTTACTTATCTTTGGGAAAAGCTTTAAGCTCAAAATGATGATACATATTTTATTGTCTAATTATACTTTTTATCACTATGGGGCAACGAAATAAAACATATTGCATGATGTAACCAATGTTTTAAAAACCGAACTGGCGAGACCTCCGGGTTATAGTTCAACCGCTTTTAACCGCTTGAATTGGGACAAAACTGCGGTCGAACCGCCAAAATAACCAGATCGTAGATAAAGCCGGTTCAAGGTTCAAACGGGTGAACCGTCCGGTTCGGTTCGGTTCGGTTGAGTTCGGTTTTTAAAATATTGGATGTAAATATATGCAAAGTAGTCAAAATCGAAATCCTACTTATTAGAAAAGAGAGTGACCATCGTAGATTGAGAAATGGTAATGTAGATAGTAGGATTCTATAAAATTCATGTGTGCGCACAAATATATTTTTAAATTTATATTTATATATAACATAAATAAGAAAAAAATCCGTAAATGACTGCAAACACTTAAATTCAAAATTCATAAGAAGATCATACAAAACTCACAAGTCACAAATTTAAGAGCTTTATTATCTTGATAGGACTATCCTGTTTATTATGTGTTTAGCTCTGTTCATACCACATTACCACCCTTTTCTAGGGGTGTACATCGGTCGGGATGAGTCAGATTTGACAAAACCTGATGCCCGAACCAATCAATTTTTCTTGGTTTTGGTTGGGTTGAAACCTGTAATTTTTTTATAAAATCCGATCCAAACCAAGCCAATGATGAGCGGGTTAGGCTCGCGGGTCATGAGACACAACCAATTTTTAAATATGTTTTTAGTCCCTATTAAATTATGAAATTTTCAAATTTAGTCTCTATAAAAATTTTATCCATTTTTAGTCCCCATTTTTTATAAAACAGACTAAAAAAGTATATAGTGACTAAATTTGAAAAATCGTAAATTAATAGGGACTAAAACATATTTAACCCAAAAAAATATAAAATAATTTAACCCTAAATAAATTTTATTTTTTGTGTAAGCCGCTAAGTGTAAGTAATATTGTGATAAAGTGTATTAAAAAATATTAAAATATTAAATACCGCATAACTGGGCTGGGCTCGCAGGTTCAAAATGAAAAACTCGTTATCCGAACCAAACCGATTTGAGTTTAATTGAGTTGGTTCGAGTCTGACCCGGATTAAAATGGGTTCGGACAAAAAAACACTTTGAGTCAGGTTGCCACTGGTTTATATTTTTGTTGTGTTCTTTTATTTTGAAAAATCAGTAACTTCCATATGACAATTTTTTTTTTCCCTATCAGAAGTAGGCAAGCAATTTACCGTTTAAAAACTGGTATTTTTTGTTTTGTTTTTTCATATCCCTTAAAACTCTAGACGCATCAAAATGTGAGTTTAGAAATTAGTTTCACGATATTCATAAACACACACGAAGGGGTGGGAAAAGGTAGGGGGAGCCAAGAGGAGTAGGGATAATTTGGGGATTTCATTTAATCCAAGGGGTGAGGGGTGAGAGAAGAGAAATGGGGGTGGGGATAGCAATTACTCTGAACTAATCGGTTCTGGTTTTTTTTTGTTTTTTTTGGTCACTCGGTTCTCTTTTAATTTTAAACTTTTATCATTCATTCAATCCTCAAACTTTGTTTGCCAACTCAGCCCATTTTAAAAATCTTCACTGAAAATAAAGAAAGAAAATGTTAAAAAAATGTGCAATGGATATGGTGAGTTTGCTTTTCCCACCATAAGCCAAACATAACTCCACCAGTTATAGGAAAGCTCGATTCCGTGGGTGAGTGATAGCACAGCACAGCACAGCACAGCACAACACAACACAACACAACACAAGCACCATTATCATTACCATATTATTATATATCAAATGTTGCAGTCTCAGTGCCACCACCACCTCTTCTCAAACCTTCCCCTCCCACTCTTACTAACCCACTATAACCATAAACCCTTTCTATCCCATCCTCTTCCCCACAAACCCACCCCTATTCTCCACTCTCTTTCAGTTTCTGTCATTCCTCCCGCAGCTTCATCGTCGGCATGGCTCACCCACCTCGCCGAACTTACCACCACAATAGACACAGCAGAGGGCCCTATCGAACTCCCATATTCTTCCACTCCTTCCCTTCTCGCCGCCACCGACAGCCCTTCTCCCATCCAAGTCGCTTCCAGTGTTCTCCTCACCGGTG
Organism: Calophaca sinica; assembly: GCA_037113605.1. Lineage (NCBI taxonomy): Eukaryota > Viridiplantae > Streptophyta > Magnoliopsida > Fabales > Fabaceae > Calophaca > Calophaca sinica. The sequence continues at coordinate 109,998,933 of CM073732.1, read as the reverse complement.
CCATCTCCGTCTTCCTCTTCCGCTCCCTCCGCCGCAGGGCTAAACGTGTCAAAGAATTGGTTAACCCTCTTTCTCTTTTTCTTTTTCATCCTCATGCCAATCAATGTTTCTTTTTAATGTTAATTAAGAAAAATTATTTGTTTTAAAAGCTTATTTCGGCTATATGTATGTATATAATTGCCGCGATTCATGTTCTGATACTTAGGATAATGCACCTTTCACTATTTCTGTGTATTTTGTTAAAAAAAAAAATTGATTTTTTAAGGTTATTTGATTTGATTATATATAATTGCCAGTGCCACAATTCATGTTCTGCTACTCTTGGATTTCATTTTGTCTTAGAATAATGTGCCTGTTTATGGTTTTCATCGAAAATGTTATGGTGATAAATAAATGATGAGTTCAAAGTATGAATCTTTAGTGAAAAAATGAATTTGGATTTGTTGAGTTGTTTTGTTGCTGTTATGTAATGTTCAGTGTTCACATTTTAAGTTTTAGAGTGATATCACTGATGTGTGCTATTATGATTCAGTTTGTGTATTCATTGAAATGCGTTTTGTGGTTTTAGCAATTCAGGTCTTCAGGAGAAAAGAAATCAGTGAAGGAAGAAGCACTGGATACCTTGAAAGCTATGGGGTCTGCATCAATAGAGGCTAAGGGTCCACCTTCACCTGTTCAGGCATTTCTTGGGGCAATATCAGCAGGGGTTATTTCTCTTATTTTCTATAAGTTTGCTACTACCATAGAGGCAGCTCTAAACCGACAAACTATTTCAGATGATTTCTCTGTATGTCTATTCTCATGTCCTTTTATCTGTATTTACTTTTCGTTGCACATCATGTTAGTTATAATCAGATAAGGCTGTTTTCTGTGATTAATTGAACCAAAGAAAAAAGTCATACGGTTAGGAGTGGGAGTATTTTTACTTACTCTTCTTAACTGTAATAATGGGAATATTATAATGGGAGTGTGTTTCATCTCTTGATAATTTATTTTGTCACTAAGCTTAATTAATTATTCTGAACTTCTGTTCCTCTGGTGGCTAGTCATTCTTCTTGTAGTTTCAATTTTGAAACTGAAACTCTAAACAGTACTCCAAAAAGATGAAAACATAAACATTTCAAGTAAAGAAACAAATAGTAGCTTCAGTAACATGTATCCAACGAACATGCAGGTACTCTAATGGTTGTTGTGTTGTGTCCTTTAGGAAAGAAGTCTTCGAATATACCAATCAAGAACAGATCAAATGCATTGGCTGGATATATTTCTCTAGTATTTTTGGTTGACAAACGTGTTCATTAGTCATTGTTGCTTGGTGTAGTGACATAATCTGAAGTCTGCAACATCGTTTATAGTTACATGGCTATTTAGCGTTGATTTGTATTAATTTGATTATTCTGTATCTTATATTTATGAGCCTGTATTGAACACTAAACTGTGATGATCAGTATATTCAATTGCACTGAAGTTCAACCATTGGATATTAATGAGGCAATCCATTCCCAGGCTGGAACTAGAGATTTGCCAATCACGCGCCAGTCTAGTTAGTCTTGGGACTGGAATTGGATAAATCTGTGTTTCTCATTCAACAGTGTTAGGAGAAAAGCCTGTTAGTGAAATACAAACTTTTAATGTAGTTATGTATGATTTAGTAACTACACAAGTAAGCAGAAAAAGTAAGATATGGGGAAAAAGCTAAAATTTAGATACTATTTTTTCATTTTAAATGCATTCCTGGACTATAGAAAATTCAATTTTAATGCTCAGGAAAACTAAAAATTTTCAATTACATGATTTGTTTGAAGTGAAATTATAAGCTCTTGCAAGTGAGCATACACATCTTTATGTGGGGACTAACTCGTGCATTTTAGATCTTTTGCGGCTATAGCCTGTAATTGTGATCATGTGATTGTACAAAGTACAACAATACCAATTTGCATTATTCCGACAGAGAAGCAAGTGCAATTTTTCTATGTATAGGCGCATAACCCCTTATCTTGTGTTATGTGTTGTTCATAGAATTGTTTTTTTTTTTTTTGTCACATTGATGGGGTTGGTACAAAAGCATTTTATTGAATTGATATAAAGAAAATAACTACAGAACGGTTATTCAAGTTCTTAATGCATTGATACTCATTAGTTTTTTCTTGCTTACTCGAAAGTCTGACAGTATAATGGTATGCTTTTCAGGCCCGCCAGATAACAATCACCGTAAGGTAGCTTCCATCTCTTATCTATCTGGGGCGTTGCGTTGCCATTCTTTATTTTGAAGCACCTGACGATCATTTGACAATTTTTCACAGGACAATAATAAATGGCTTGACCTACCTTGCAACATTTATTTTCGGCCTAAATTCCCTTGGTCTATTCCTTTATTCCGGCCAGCTTGCCATCAAATCGTTTACGGGAGATTCAACTGAAAAGGAAAGCGCTGATCAGTCTAGTTTATCAAATTTATCTGTTGAGAGTCGCACAAATAACGCTGAATTGAGCAGCAGGAAGGAAGAACAGAGTTCAAATGATGCACAGTAGTTACCAGCGGAAGTATAGTGAAGTTGAAGTGGAGGAATCGGTTAGCAAATCTTATCCACTTGTAGAAGTGATACAGAGTCTGTTTAGATAAACTTCACAAGAAACACTTATGAAAAAAGAAATATTAGAAGAATCTTACAATGACCGAGTATCTGCAGTTCAATGTTTTCAGATGTTTTATCATTTAACTTCTTTAGAAAATCTATGAGCTTATAAGAAATTTTCTATAAGTGAAGAATCATAAACTTTTTAACTGAGAAGCTCTTATAAACTAGAAGTTAATAGATATTGGGATTGATAGTCTTTCACTCTTGGCAATAGTGTAGGTGGCAAGGGTTCTTTAATGCAGTAACTAGTCTTACTGTAGAATCTTGTAAATTTTGAAAGGTTTGTGATAGCTTTATTCTCCTGTTGTTTTCTCCTTTATTTACCCTTCTGTTCTCTCCTTTAATTTTGTAACAGTAAAAAATAGAAAGTTATATCTGAGATTTCCACTTCTTCATTCACACGTGCACGGCCTTCACCAAAAACTTGTTTTTATTATCATAGCTTATTCGAGAGGCTTCAGGGCAAGGTGCTTACCCTTCTGTCATTTGCCATTTTTAGTATTTTACTTTGTGTGTGTGTAATAGTGCACCTTGGAACTTTAACCGTTCCTTGCAATTTTGCAGTATAATAGAACACACGAACGATCATTCAGTTTTTTCTTTAAGGCAATGTCCTGAACCTTATCCTAGCTAGCTTGTATTAAGAACGCAACAGTGTAGACTCGTACCTTGAGCTTGCAGTAAATGACCACTTAGCTTTGTGTAAAGAGTCAGGGTTGCTTGTATGTTAGACACAATCATAAATGTGCACAGTCATACAAATAGCTAGTGCGTATTTAGATTAATTTATTTCCATTTTTTTGGCATTTTTTTTAAAAACATATAAAAAGTGATTATTTCCCCATGAATAAGTTAAGGACGAAACTTATATACAGTTTCAATTGTCCTGTTGGTGATGTTTTTCACTGAAAAAACAAGCCAACTGTCTTGAATTGTCCCCAAAGGATGTATCTAAAACTGTCTTTTTGCTAAAAAAAACTTTTTTTTTGTCTAGAACAGTAAGAACGGGATATATGGAACTTGATTTAAGTTCTATCCATAAATTAAACACCCGAAAGGAATGGGTCAGATGAATCATGTTTGGTGTGCCGGCATATAAGGAAGTAGATGAATCATGTTTGGTGTATCTACATATAAGGAAGTAGAAATCCTATGATAAGATTAGTTGTTATCAAATAGGATCATCATGCATGGCAATTTGACCTACACTCAACAAATATTCTTAAAAATTTTCCATAATAGATTAATGTTGATATATCAAATGGGTTTAGGTTTGAGTATAAGTAATTAAAATTTTATAGGTATGGATAGTACTCAAATCTACTTTTACACAACATATTTATTATTTTTATAATTACAATCTTGAAGGTTACTTCATAATTTTTAATTTAGTTAAACGGTATTATTTGTAATGTTTCATAATTAAAAATTGGATGATATTTGAATATTTTTTTTGGTACTTTTAATCAATGTTCATATTTAAATTAAAATTAATTAAAATACGAGTAATGGACCTGGATATGATATATAGATATTCAATAGATAACTCAGCCAGCCTGCATGTTAGTGGCCCAACCCAGAGCAACTAGCTCGCTTGATACAAGAAATCAAAAGCACATTTTTTTTAAAAATTGCTCTCTCTCTCTCTCTCTCTCTCTCTCTCTCTCTCTCTCCCCCTCTCTCTCTCTCTCTCACTCTCTGTCTCTCTCTCTCTCTCTCTCGGTCTCTCTCTCTCTCTCTCTCTCTCGGTCTCTCTCTCGGTCTCTCTCTCTCTCTCTCTCTCTCTCTCGGTCTCTCTCTCTCTCTCTCTCTCTCTCTCTCTCTCTCTCTCTCTCTCTCTCTCTCTCTCTCTCTGTGTGTGTGTGTGTGTATCTTCTGTAATTTTGGTTGGGGGTTACAAATAGGGTAAATAAACAGTCACGTCACACTAATCTCTGATTGTACTGAATTCACAAATTAATTCTCGAATACTGATTTTTTAGTCACATTAGTCTTTCAAAGTGATTGTTTATTATTAATTTAGTCATTGAACTAACATACAAATTTGGTCTCTCAGGGCCTAAATTGTCTAACAAAAGACATATTTAAAGATTAATTTGTAATTATGATATAATCAGAGACCAGTACAATGACTCACATTCAGATGCCAAAGTAATTGTTTATCCCTAACAAATACTCCCTCCGTCCCTTAATACAGGACCCTTTTGATCGTTTCACGCCCCTTAAGAAAGTGGGTCTTGTTAGTTATTAGTATTAAATTTGTATAAAATGTGTGTTATTTTTCCCAAGTTACCCTTCTCATCTTCCAAGACTATTAAGAGAGAGAAAATTAATGCACATTGGTATAGGGGGTAATTTCGTAAAAAAAATTAATGCACCTTAATCTTATATTAAGGGACAAGAAAAATTTACAAAAGAGTCTTATATTAAAGGTCTGATTGTTTGCGCTGAAAACGGCGAGCGAGAGATTGTTGTGAGAGAGAACGACGATTGAATGTCATTTTCGTTTGATTGGATTGATAGGAAAAAAGGGAGGGAAAAAAAACGTGTGGGTCTCACGCGAAAATTTTTTCTCCACATAGTTGCGAAGAAAATGAATCAGACGGCTTTTTTTTTCTTTTTATATTTTTACCCTTATTTTCTCCTTATATCTCAAATTATTTAAATTTTTAGTCAATGACATTGATGTCTTTTAAAAAATAATCAACACTTCTATCTTCTTTTTTTCTCTTCTCTTTCTCTTATTCTAATCAATACCCCAAATCTACCCTATTTCTCACATTTTTCTCTCTTTTTATATTCCCTCTTCACAATTTCTCTAGTAAATTAATCATACTCTCAGCGACTGAGGGAGTATCTTGTTGCAATTGCAATTTGCAAAGGGGTAAAAATGTTTTCCTTGATTGGCTTTTGTGAGGTCTTCATTCATTATTGGTTCTGTAATCCATGTGCCACCTGTCAATTTTGTGGGTGCCAGAATGTCTCCTCTCCCTTATTCCCTACCCCATTTTCAATCTCATCAAAAAGTTTGCAGCAAATACACTTTATCCTATCAATTTAACTGCTGTTTTTCTCTGCTTGTCCTTTTTCATGCCAAGATTCCTAATCAGTCCTGCCTTTTTTCCACCAAAAAAAGCATGTACAATTACGAAACTGCTTAATCAAGGAGCAAATTTATCTTCCTCGAAGTCTCAGTACTAGTTTCCCCCCTTATAACCCATTTTAATTATTAAAAATCGAAACATGCTTCAACACACTTGTCATTCATCTTAAGCATGAAAGGATAATTGGCTTTACATAAAATCATATACGTAAAAGTTTTGTTTCTAATAGAGGAATGTTGCAATACAAAAAGGTACCTAGATAAATTACATATGGTAAAGTAGAGTTGAATAATTTACTTAAGTTAGCATGTGCAAATATCTATATCTATATATGAAAACAAAATCGAAGAGAAGAGAAAGAAGTGGCTGCTGCCATTCCATGCATGCTATTAATTTCAAATCGAACACCAATATCTCTCTAACTTCATAGTGAGGTCAAGGAGGCAGCGAGTCCAACGATTAAATTAATAAACAAACATGATTTGTTTAATTTCTTCTATGTTTTTCTTTCTTGTCTTTGGCTTTGGCTTTACCTATTGCAAAGAAAGAGAGAAAAAGCTCTTAAAGACAACCATACTATAGTTTTGCTGCCTTGGGAATATGCTTTGAAATTCTGCAAATCAATGGGAAAGGAATTGGGAAAAGAAAACCTTGCGATGAAAAACTGAAACAAGTTCTAAAGAAACAATTTTACTCTTGACGTGGTTGCTTTAATTCATCCCAAAGTCTTTCAAAATTATGAATACTTCATGAAACAAGTGTTGTTCTGCCAGATCAAAGAGACCGTTACACTTTAGCAATTTTTTTTTTTTAATGAAATCTACATGTATCCTCCTAAGTCGATCTTGTTTGAGGACGACAGAGCAACTAGAGTAAGACCTCTCCCTAAAGAGTATCCTATATACATTCTCCCAACTTGTGGTCCTAGCATGCTTCCACTTCTAGTATTTTTTAAAAAAAATATGAAATCCATATATATATCATCGGCAAAAATTAAGCATGCATTGCAATGTTGGCTCTTGGAGACAAGTTTGAATCACATTGGCTTTCGTTTGAGTAGAAGTAAGATGGAGTATATGGAATGTAAGTTTAACAAACGGCGAAACACCCCTAACTTTAAGGAGAAAGTTGGAGATCATATCATACTTTAAGTCACGCGATTTAAATATCTTGAGTCAATTATTCAAACTAGGGGTGGGAATAGGCTGGGCCGAGCTAGACTTTGCAAGATCCAAGCCTGGCCTGATCAAAAAATTCAAGGCCTAAGTCTGGCCTGTTACCTATCATAGGCTTTTTTTAGGCATGATCTGGCCTTTTTAAAAGCCTGATATGGCCTGTTAGCCTACTTAAAAGCCTATTTGATATTAACGTCTTTGAATAAGTCATATGACCGATCTTTAAATAGACTAACGGACAAATAGGCTAATGAGGTTAAGTTCTATTTATAATAAAATATAAAAAAAAATTAAAACAACTACTACTAAGAGACATGAGATATAAGAGTAAAAATAGATAAGACGAGTTGAGTTTAATAAGGTATGATTCTAATTTATTCGTATGATATTGAGCTTTTTCAAGGTCTAACAAGACCTTTTAGATAATCAAACACTATATGATAGTCTATTTAAATTCTATGTTGTAATAAGGTCTTTAAATATGTCAAAAATTTATGTAAGTCAATATGCTTAAATTATTGAAAATATCAGTAAACATATTATTTAACACAATGACAAAATCTAATAATAATAATAATAGCAATATAAAATTATTATTTATATTTAATTAAATAGGCCGGCCTATTAGGCCTAAAAGACTTTTTGAGCGGCCCAAAACCCGATATTTTTAGCTAAATAGGCTTCTTAAAAACCTTGGCCTAATCTAATTAAAAAAAAATCTGGTCTAACCAGGCCTAACGTAGGTATTTTAACTTTGCAAACCTAGTCTAATTAAAAAAGAGCAAAGAGTATCCTATCACATTCTCCCAACTTTGCAAACCTCATTGGGTATTTTAACTTTACCCGATTTGGACGGAGTTCACTGGGATGGAGACTGCATTCAATCCAGCTCCAGTGCTTGGCTTGGTTTAATGAAAATGGAAAAAGAAACCTTGTACTGAGTCTTAACATGACACAATTACTGTTATTCAGTGCTGAAAGTTTCCGTATAATTAATGGTTTAATTTAATGAAACGCATTTTTTTCCAATTGTGTTTTGACCAATTTTCAACCTGTATTTCAATTCCCCATTACACATAGGAGTAGTCTCCTCCAAGTTCTAACAAATCTGTAACGGCACATGAAGACTTGATGTTGACGATGATGACAACAGAAGCTGATGCAGTTTCACATTAATAGACCACAACAGATGATTATGATTATGGGATGATGGATCAGACAACCAACCAGACACATAACAACCATAGCCAAATGTCCCCACCCTACCAACTTTACTTTTCTTTCTTACCCTTCAAAGCTAGTACATCCATTGTTCAAGCTCCAGCCACTATGAATTAAACCCAATTGGCAACAAGTATGTGTTCACATTTCAGCCATTGATGATACAGATAGATAAGTACTAGTACTTACTTCCATTATCTTCAACATTTATTCAAGCCATAAAATCAATCAATAATTCTAAATTTATGAGAAGAATGAAATTGAAAACCCAAAACACAAACTGCATCACTTTGTACAAAAAGGACTATATAATTCTAGGAACAAAATGACTATATAAATCAATACCTAAACTTAACCAAAGCTGACCAAGTTTTAGCAATAATCTACAGATAATAACAACACTTACTAATTATTCTGTCAATTAAGAGAGGGGAAAAAAAAGGAAAATATGAGATTTAATTTAAAAAGAAAAATAAAAAATCAAAACCCAACACCGGCCGGCGCGCCGACACCAAGCGAAGCCGGAGGAGGGTGCGGCTCGAGCTTCCGATTGTTCCAGAAACAAGCCTCCGGCGCGAGCTTAGTTGCAGACCTCATCGGCTCCGACTTGCAGCGCGTCAGAACAAACGGCTCGTACCCATTTTGGGATTTCGAGGACCCCACCAACTTCTGCTCTATCATCGTCGCCATTGACACTCCGGCGCCGCCTCCGGTAGCCGGAAATGAGCACGAAGATCTCGGCGGTTGCATCAGCGACTGACGAGGTTTCTGCTTTGGCTTTGTCTTCGTGGCGGAGGACGAGGAGTCGACGGTAGCCCTCTTTTCGCCTCCGGCTGGTTTTCCGGTGGGTCTTTCCGGCAGCCAGCGAATGAAATCGGTGCTGCATACCCATGTTTCCTTGGATACCTCCATGGACAGTTTCGGTTCGCACATCATCAGCAACAAGCATTCTGGTAACGTTTCTCTTTCTCTCTGTTCTTCCTTTGACTCGTTTTCTCGCTCCGTTGACTCCGGAGGACCCGTGTTCGGGTCGGATCCTTGCTCCTTCTCTGCACAAGTCCCTTTCTCTCCTTCCTCCTCCATTGACCCTTCTGCTGCTTTTGCTGCCTCTACCTCTGCTTCGTCGTTTTCTGGTTCTGAAGCTACGAACGTTTCAGGTGAAGAAGAAAGTTCTGCACTTTCGTCGTTTTCTTTCTCCTTCTCTTCACCCTCTCCTTCACGGGTCTCTTCCATTTCTGGTTTCTCAAGATCTGCACTTGCTTCACCAACTAAAACACATGAAAAGGTTTCAACTTTATGATCAATGGCATTTCCATTTTCTCCTTCGTCTTTGTCTTCCATGGCTTCTTCAGGAAATTCTTGCTTTGTTCTGCTTTCAATTTCGTAACTTTCCTTCATATCTGGTTTTGTTTCTTCTTCTGCTTTTTCCTGGTCCACAACACAATCTTGTTGTGTTTCTCTTTCAAAAATGCTATCTTCTTGTGTTTCGCTTTCCACTACTAGTTCTTCAACTTGCTCCATTTGCTCTTTGTCACCTTCATCTTCTTCTTGTTCCTCCTCTTCATCTCCACTATCCTCCTCTTGTTCTTCTTCATTTTCAACTTCATCTTGGTCTTTTTGAAGAGGTGACTCCCAGAATCTGTTAGCCAAAGCAGCCATTTTGACAGGATCAGATCTACACCTCATCAATAAAAGGGCATTCTTTGGTGGGATACAAATGCCAACTCTTCCTTTCTCTTCTTCTTCTCCTCCTCCCACCTCCCCTTCTTCCTTCCCCCCCTCAACTACATCAATATCAAGGTCTTCAAAAATATGCCTTCTTTGGCTATGGCTTCTCTCACCTTTCTCTCTTCCATCCTCCTCTTCCATTTCCATCTCCATTTCCTCCTCATGCTCCATCACAAGCTCAATCCCTCTTCCCTTTCCATCCCCATCTTGCAAAGCCACCAACCATCTTGCAAAGCCACATGAACCCTCTCTTCCATGTCCACCACCAGATCCTCCTCTTCCTTCTCCTTCCAAACCACCTACACTCTTATCCTCTTTCTCCCTCTCACTTGACATACAAGAAGACCTACAAGGAAAAAAGCAGCTGAACTCTCTCAAAGCCTCACATATTGTCAAAGGGAGATGAACCCATCTCTGATTCCTATGCTTCAAAGACTCCTGTTGTTGCAAACTCTGGTGATTCTGATACTGAAACCCTTGACTATTCTGTCTAGTGAGATCTGGATTTGAATTTTCACCTCTCCTGAAACTTGCTTCTCCTCTTCTCTTTGATCTTGACCTCATTTTCTTCCCTTGCTTCTTTGTTTTCACCCTCACTTGTCCAATGCAGGTAACTTTGGGAGATGAAGGTTCTGGATTCTCAAACCCACACCCTCTTCTCTTTCCCACTGTTGTTGGGAACATTGGAGAAGCTTGACCTCCTTTCATGCTTCCATTGCTCTTTAGTCTCCTGCTTAGAGAAGATGAGAGAGATATCTGAGGTTGGTCTCTATTGCGGCTTGGGCTGAGAATGGACTTTGAAGAGAGCTTCATGGATGAAGAAGATAAACGTGAAGTGAAACAAACAAAGAGCTCGCTTGTGCTGCTGCTGCTGTTGTTGTTGCTACTTGTGCTGCGATGGGGTTTTTCTGTGTCCATTAAAAAAAAAAGTTCTTTTATTTGGTTTTCAAAATGAGACTTGCCAAGACATGGTTATTGAGTGACAAAACAGGATTTTTGGTAATGGTAAGTGTATTTAGCTTTGCTTGGTTTGTTTGTATGGTGTGGGGTGGTCTCTGAAGAGCAATAGATTGCAAAGGTGACTGACTATATGTGAAAGAGAGAGAGAGTGAAGGGTAAAAGGGTTTAACTTTAATGGATATCGAAGGTGATGAAATGCTGTTTGTCTTTAGCAAAATGTAACCTAGTGACTGTAGAGTCTTGTTGTCAATTGCTGTCTTTTGTTCATATGACAATAATGCCCTTGTTCTTGGGATAAAAAGATATTTTGGTCCCTAAACGTGTGAGTTTTTGCCATTGTAGTCACTGCATGTGAATGTGTCTTTGGTTAGTCAATTTAGTTATTGAATTCATAGACTATAGACTATAATGACAACATCGCACCAATTTAAGGACCAAAATAACTATTTATTCTTATTTTCTGCTGCAGTGAAAATTATTGGGAGCACTAGTTGTTTGGGATAGTGTGATGCGAATGATGAATCCTATGATCAAATGGAGTTCGGGTTTTTGTTGAATGCTTGTTAGTGAAGTACTCAAGTCTCAAGGTTCAGCATAAAAGGGAAAATTCATCGGTGTGCACGAGACTTTTGGCAGATCAACAACTTTGGTAATGACAGAAAGTGGGAGAAAAAGATAAAAAAGAATAGAAAAGGAAAGGTAATGGGGGTGGAAAAGAAATTTGAGTGTGGGGGATGAACCAATATCAGAAAAATAGGCATGTATAATGCTGCAAGACACAGATAAAGGAGATTTTGGGCAGATACCATCCACAAAGTAAAATATATATATTTGGATATATTTCAGCAATATACCAAAAAAAAAGATATATTTCAGCAAATTCAATATTATTTGAGATAAATTTTTTAATTATAGGAGAATATAGATTATAAAGATTTTTAATACGATAATGATATAATATTATTGATTATGACGTGATACAAAAGATCAGACATTAATCCATACTTATACACATATGAGACTCTTAATTCTAATTAAATAGAAAAACTAGAAAACAAATCATGATAATAATTAATAAGTAATATGAAAACTATTCTTAAGAGATAATCTAAGATAAGAAAGTATTCTATGAGATAATCCAGATAATATTAAAATATTATTAGATACTTTTTTATATTCCAATAATTTGCATAAAATTTAGCATAAAAAAATACTTTCATTCAAATCAACAATTCTCCTTAACTTGAAACTGCAATTTTGGGTCATTCAAATCAACGATAAATAATAACTGGTGAAATTTCTAAAATATTTACTGGGTATAATAATGTAATTTTATTTTCTAACTTTTGATAGCGTTTTCCATACAGAAAACTATAGTTTCTGCTCAACAAAACACTACCAACCAAAACTACAAAAAACTTAACCAATAACAAACCTGAACAACTAAAACTTAGAAAACAAAATCTATCTACTCAACGTTTTCTTTCTTTTTTTTTTTTAAAAAAAAGAACTAACTACCTAACGGTACTAAATTTGTCAAAATCAGCAGTCTCGTCAACCACATTGAGGAAGAGTCTCAAATCCAATTTTAGAAATCTTGTCAGTTGTCAAACTTATGCCTACAAACTAGAAATGTGTTATTCATCAAAAAAAAAAAAAAAACTAGAAATGTGTCGTTGAATAAAATTTTAAATATTTGTAATTATATCCCGAATATAAACTATAGAATACTGAGTGTTTAACATACAATCTATTTTTCATATATACTTTATCAATTTTCATAATTCGTTCGTCACCATTTCCCATTTTTATCAAGATTCACAGCAATAATGGACTCTATTCTAGTTCTAAAGTATCATATATAATGCTGTTCGCAGGTTGCCTCATGGGAAATGGTTGGAATCAAGGAGAGCACCAAAAGAATACATACATATAAAAATAAATACTATTTGAGATATGACATATGAGCATGTGATCCCATTTGAAATGTAATCTAATCTTCTAGAGATGTATTCTATTCACTATCATGCAGTAAAATAGTGTAAATGAGAATAGTTTATGAAGGAACGTGGCCAGATCATAAAAAGACGTTGTAGAAGCAGACGAAGGAGAAATGGTGGACTAGTTTTAATTGGATTAGATATAGTCATAAGAGCGTATTGTCACTATAGTTAGTGTATTTGGACTGTTGATCAAAATCAGATAGTCTGTATTTTAAATTTTATTTAAAGTGTGACTTGATGTAACTAAATATAAATTGTCTGATCTTGATCCGATAGTCCAAATATACCAACTGCAGTGTCCGTATACTCTTATTGATAACCCAAATCCAAGTTTTAATTTGGCCTTGGGAATATCATATTCATGCCACCAAAACAAATTCACAAATTCGAGTTCATGTGAGCGTCCATCCGAATGGTGTGAGTGAGAAGTGAGAAGTGCAATCTTTTGTGTAAATATACTAAATAATCAAACAGTGTACTAGTACCGTGTACAGTGCCTGTCTGTAAGGCATGGCTTTTTGTGGCTTTGCCCTTTTAAGTTCCCAGTTTTCACTGTCCTTTCTCACAAGAAGCTATTATTATTCTTTGTTGTTTTCTAAGCTGGTAAGTTTTTCCACTTCAGATTGAATATGTGAATAAAATATTTAATAACATTACATTTTTGTTTGACGTAATTTAATAACGTTACATAAAACTATATTTTAAAGCATTGCAACATTTATTTAATTTATGGACCTTTGACCCCAAAAAAAAAAAGGTAAATTTTACATAAATTGTATTATATTTTAGTTATAGTTTACTTTGATGTTGATAATTTGACTATTAGTACTTCATAATAAAGTGAACTGATTAATTTCACTAAAATAATTTTGTATTTGTCATTATTATATAATAAAAATGGTCATTTAAAATAGTGATAAAAATTGCTAAAAATAATTTGAAAATTAAAAAATGATAGGGTGGCTAAGGGTGGACAGAAACCACCGATCCGCACCGTACCCGATTAGTCCGAAACTAAAAAATGAAAGTGGGTGGGTTCGGACGGTTAGGCGGGTAAGCGGGTGAAAAGATCAGTTTTGCACAGATAAATACGAGCGGGTTCGGATTTGGTTAGAAGTTTCGTTGGAAACCGAATCCGACCGGCGTAACATAACTTTGCAGAACCACCGCGATGTGGTGTTGCAGAACCACCGTGTGTGAGTGGAAATGGAAGCACAATGGTGAGAATCTGAAACGAGCAATGATCTCTTGTGTTGACTGCTGCTGACCGTTGGATTTTTTTGACAAGGATCGCTGACGTGGATGGCTGAGATGATATGGTTATGTGTTTGTTTTTAACAAACGTGTAAAGAGTCTTTACATCAAAAGATAATTGAAAATTGAAAAAAGACTATTTACATCAAAAGAAAAAGGATTAGGCAGTTACTGAGAACTAAATCCAAGGTCGTGAACCACCCTTGTGTCTCCGTTAACCGCTTTCATCTCCATCAATCGCTCAACAGTTGGAGAACCAAGGTCGTGAAGCACTCCAGCCCAACAGTGGCAGCACCGCCTCACCACCTCCATTAACCCATGAGAACCTCTCGAAGAACAATTGTTCCTTGCCGCGAGTTTCGAATCTCCACCGCCGTAGTGACTGCAGTTGATAGAGGTGCAAACCGGACGAACCCACCGCCAGAACCGCCAACCCGTCGGAACCACCACCCGTTGGAACCGTTGCTCAAATGTACGAAAATGGATGCAAGTTTATGATCCGTGGGTTTCCTCGGATGGACGATTATTAGACCGAATCCGACCGACTCGGACCGATGTCCAGCCCTAAGGGTGGCGGAGCAGTGGCATTTATGAAATAAAAAAAGGGAATGAAGGGTGGATTGGAAAGGTGTCACATGGGAGGTAAAAGTAGGCAGAGAGATAGCAATAGGATAGATAGGGACGAGGTGAAAAAAACAATGAGGAAGGTGCAGCGCACGTGACCACACTAAAAAGCTTTGCAATTTCATGCATCCAAATATCCAATCATCATCCTCCCTAATCATACATAACACCGCTTTCCTTCCACCCTACGCGCCTTACTATTTTTTAATTCTTTTCATATGCTTGATGAGAAATGCCTAAAAAAGATTCTCTAACACTTTCCTATATGGAAATTCATATTTGCCACTAAATTTGTATGGACACACGTAATTTGGTGGGATACACATTTGAATTTCAATCAATAAGAAAATAAGTGTTGAGAAAAAAGTTTTAGAAAAAGTGTTGATAGTACTCTTCATGCTCAATGAGAAATGTTTGATAGATAATTTTTTTTGGTCTAGTAAATTTGACAATGAGAAGAGATATATACTCGTTACTGTTATGGGCCGGCCTCCGAGCTGGGCTCCTAACTGGATCACCGAGCCGAGCCCTACATTTACGAAACTGGATGTAGATCTAGCGCTCGTGCCGCATCGATGATCGACTACGGAAGAGGAACGGTTGAGCAGACGTCCCATCCGAGTCCCATCACGCGCGTAACGCCGAGTAAAGGTGCAACACGTGGGGCGTGACCCCCCAGACAAACAAGCTTCTGGTATACGCCATCGACCTCAACAACTCGACTCGGATACCGACCCAAGAACAATAGGTAGACCCTTCGCCCTTTCGTGCAAAGAGTCTAGGGGGCTTGTGTTACGGGCCGGTCTCGAGGCGAGTTCTAGTGTGCTCACCGAACCAGGGCGGATCAGCTCGGTTCCTGCTTATCTGAGCTCGACAGATTGCCACCGACCTGAGGCGAGCAGCTGCATCCGACCTCCCAGACGATCGCCCCAATGATAACACCGAGCGTATGGCGAGCCGGCATGACCCTCGAACATTCTAGAAAGGGATACACCTGGAAAGCGATGCTTGGGGCCGCCACACCAGATCGAGGATCACGCAAGCCAGACGCGACGGATTTGGCAGTACGAAATATCGTGAAGAGGAGCCGATCCTTGAGCGTGAGGGAGGGTCATCGCACAAGCAGATTCCGGATCAGTGGTCACCCTCCTTCTGCGCAACTCCACTATATAAAGGAGGCTGGACCCCCCAGGTTGATATACTCTCTACTCTCTCTAAACCCTAAACTCATCTCTATGATGCGAGCTCTACGCTCACCCTAAAAAGCCCTATCTAACTTAGGCATCGGAGTGCCTTTTGCAGGTACCCCACCCGCCGGTCTGAAGGAGGAAGGACATCACGCTCGGAGGAGGAATACTCACCGCGGAGCTCATCGCCCAACTACCAGGCAGAGGATCAAAGGTACGACCTTGCACCATTTTGTGCATTAACATTGGCACCCACCGTGGGGCCCGGTAAAACTAGCCTGGGCCTCAAGAATACCACCGAGCAGGATGGTATACACAAGGAGCACGGCGAACCAAAGATCGCCATTGGAGGAACCAAGCCAGAACACCGTCAGCCACCAAGGGCCACCTAAAGATCCAATCTTGGAGCATCACGGGCCAGAAAACGACGAAAAGCAGTCAACCATTGATGGCTGACCAATCACTGAGAAATAGTCTACATGTAGAAAGATCAAATTTTTATTGTTCATGGCAACTCTTGAGCAAACAAGGAGTACAACAAACACAAAGATCTCTCTTTGACGAACAAATCAATAGGACACTCGCCAAAATTTTGTCATTCTGGAAAGTCAGCATAATATTTCTCATACTTGGCAAAGTTGTTTTGACCTCGGCGCATGCCAATTATGCCAAGAACATGGAAGATCAGTCTTCAAGCAAACACGATCTCGACGTTTCCTTCGACCACCGTGTTTTAAATCAGGTGTTTTCCTTCCTATTATATTTCCCCTCTAGTTATCATGAATGAGATTTTTTAGAATGAGCCTAATCAGTTGCCGCAAAAAGAGCTCTAATCAATTTTGAATTATCACTGGCATACCAAGTGACGTTAGAGGTCGTTTTTTAAAAAAATTCTCGATAAGGATATTATCCGATGCATGCCATTGAAATCTAGTGTACGACTATTATTTCTTATCATAAAATCTCAATTCAATGATATATCTCATAAAATTGGCTACGCAGCAAGCCATGTGATAATCGCATATTATTATTATTGTTAAAGAACAACAAGTTTATTTGAGGTCGATCGGAATGATGAGCTGATTCGGGAGTTATCTAGAAAGATTCTTTATGATTTCTAACAAATCATATCTCCTTTATGGATATTCAAATTGGAAATTTCCTATCATATCTTTTACTAACTGCTTTTTGAAGAGGTCAAGATAAAGACAAAATCTTTGGGTATCTTAAGAATCAAGAATGCAGATCAGCCACACAAATCGTGGAAGAGATCAAGATATGCTTGAAAATGCCCAACTACTCAACTTGGTCAACCTCATCTCAACTACCGAGCTGACCTCAACTATTCAGATATTCGACCGACCTCAACTCAGATAGTCGTATGACCTCAGCTATTTGGAGGAGCTCAAGTCAACCACATTGCCGACCTCAACAACTCGGACGACCACAGATATGTCCCTCAAAACCAGGACAACCAACAGGTGGATGCCCAGTCCAGTACTCGGGCGTCCTACCAGGCCCACCTCAACAACTTCAATATTCAGACGGCTTTAAACTCGGCTACGTCGTTGACCTTGATTATTTGATGACCTCAACCTTGCCGCTTGGACAGCCAAATCAACTACTCTCACAGGGAAGTATAAAACTCGACTACGAGCACTTTACTCATAGCATAAAAAGTAATGCTAACTTTATTACATGAAGTTGTTGCAAGTTGTCTATACTTTGACAGGAACAGTGCCCCAAAACCAAAGGTCGAGCCCGCCACGGAGCTCGGCACCCAGTGTCGGAAGAAGCTCGACCTCGACACGACCCCCGTGTGTCCAAAGACCCCAGGTTAGCATAGAGGCCTGGCAAGCTCCAAAGCAGCTCGAAAGGTTGCCAGTCGACCTAAGCGACCCCTGTGGTCCTAAACCCAAGTCAGCATAAAGGCTTGGTGAGCTCACTCACAGCTCGACCCCCGTGGTTCTGAAGACCCCAAGTCAGCATAAAGGCTTGGTGGGCTCACTCGCAGCTTGACCCCTGCGGTCCTAAACCCAAGTCAGCATAAAGCATAAAGGCTTGGTTGGCTCACTCGCAGCTCGACCCCTGTGGTCCTAAATCCAAGTCAGCATAAAGGCTTGGTGGGCTCACTCGCAGCTCGACCCCTGTGGTTCCGAAGACCCCAAGTCAGCATAAAGGCTTGGTGAGCTCACTCGCAGCTCGACCCCCGTGGTTCCGAAGACCCCAAGTCAGCATAAAGGCTTGGTAAGCTCGCTCGCAGCTCGACCCCTGTGGTCCTAAACCCATGTCAGCATAAAGGCTTGGTGAGCTCACTCGCAGCTCGACCCCCGTGGTTCCGAAGACCCCAAGTCAGCGTAATGGCTTGGTAAGCTCGCTCGCAGCTCGACCCCTGTGGTCCTAAACCCAAGTCAGCATAAAGGCTTGGTGGGCTCACTCGCAGCTCGACCCCTGTGGTTCCGAAGACCCCAAGTCAGCATAATGGCTTTGTAAGCTCGCTCGCAGCTCGACCCCTGCGGTCCTAAACCCAAGTCAGCATAAAGGCTTGGTGGGCTCACTCGCAGCTCGACCCCCGTGGTTCCGAAGACCCCAAGTCAGCATAAAGGCTTGGTAAGCTCGCTCGCAGCTCGACCCCTGCGGTCCTAAACCCAAGTCAGCATAAAGGCTTGGTGAGCTCACTCGCAGCTCGACCCCCGTGGTTCCGAAGACCCCAAGTCAGCATAATGGCTTGGTAAGCTCGCTCGCAGCTCGACCCCTGCGGTCCTAAACCCAAGTCAGCATAAAGGCTTGGTGAGCTCACTCGCAGCTCGACCCCCGTGGTTCCGAAGACCCCAAGTCAGCATAAAGGCTTAGTAAGCTCGCTCGCAGCTCGACCCCTGCGGTCCTAAACCCAAGTCAGCATAAAGGCTTGGTGAGCTCACTCGCAGCTCGACCCCCGTGGTTCCGAGGACCCCAAGTCAGCATAAAGGCTTGGTAAGCTCGCTCGCAACTCGACCCCTGAGGTTTCCAAGACACCAGGTCAGCATAGAGGCCTACAAGCTCTAAAGCAGCTCGGCTAAGGTCGCATGTCGAGCTAAACAAGACCATTGTGGTTTCAAAGACACCCTGTCAGCATAAAGACGTGCCGAGCTCAAACACAGCGCGACAAAGACCAACCCCTGCGGTTCCAAAGATTTCAGGTCAGCATAGAGGCCTGGCGAGCTCTAAAGCAGCTCGGAAGGTGATAACTCGACCTAAAGAAAAGCCTAACCAGCTCTAATCATCATAGAGACCTGACAGCTCAAAACGACACTCGGATTAGACAAGCACTTGACTAATGTAGTTACGAGGGACTAATGTTCGAAACTTTCAATTTGAAACAAATCTTTCGGGGGGAAGCCACCCGAGGACTACACTACCTTACACTACCCAAGGACTACAGGAAAGCGTGAAAAGAAGGTAAAGTAAGTCATCATCATCACTTAGTCAAATTTCATTCATAGAAAAAGGAATTGCAAGAGGTGGTTCTCGGATGAGCAATTACAAGATCGGAACTAAAGGAAAAACAAAAAGCAAAAAAGCACAAGTTACACTAGGGCATTCCCTTGGTTTTCAATAACGAGATCGGGAGCGATCACCTTCACTTGGGCCAGGCACCATCAAAACCCTCCTAAAGTTGGGGATCACTGAGGCCCTTTTTCTCCTAGAGATGAAGCCCAACAAAGATTAACTCGCCACGAGTTTACGAAGGTAAAGCTCTCCGTGAGTCCACCGACGAAGACCAGTTCTCCACAAGCTCAAAAAAGTGACGCTCCTTGTGAGCTCACCTGCGAATCGAACCTTGCCACAAAGAAGGTCGAAACTTGGTTCCCCTAATCATTCCAGGTCAGACCAAGACCTGGCGAGCTCTAAAGCAAGCCCGGTTTCGGTCACAACTCGACCTCAAAAACACCTCTATGGTCTAAATCATCAAGTCACCAAGACACAGCCGAGCTCTACTGCTGCTCCACTTAAGCTACCTCACACAAAGCATAAAAGAAAGCAAATACAAACTACTCAAGGGTATCCCCTTGGACTCCTGTTGGGCCACCATCGGCAATAATTCTCTACGTTCGTAGCAACCGGCTTCTCCCTTGCTTCATCGGGATCACCCCGGTTGGTCTTTTCGGCTTTATCCTCCTCCCCCACAATCTTACCATCCTTCGTGGTCTTGGTGAAGTCAAGCCCTGAGATATCCAAATCGGGGGCAACCACCCTGATTTTGGCAAAGGCATTATCAAAGCCCTCCTTGAACTGTAGAGCACAAAAACTCTTATACTCCTCCGCCCGAACAGCTTCGGTCGAGGATTTCTCCTTCTCAATCGCAAGGTCGAAAACCAAGAGATCTCTCTCATTTTGCAACTCTTTTTGGTCCTCCAAGTGCCTCATGTAGCTCTCACAAGTTCGGTTACAACTTGCTCGGCCACAGCGAGCCCAGATCGAATAAGCTCGACCATGACCGACCATCCTGGAGAAACAACGAGGATGCTGGAATAAGTGCAACGCGACGCAGCTTAAACAATTGGGGGCTTACGCCCTTGTAAAGACAGGAAATAAGGTTAATGCCTGACACATGTAGCACATGAACCAAAGAAGACTACGTGATCAGTCGAGGTCCAGTACCTCTCACCAGCTCAGACCTCAGAGATCAGACCTCATAGGTCATCTCAGACATTTAGACATCATGCCTCGCAGATCAGATCATCCGACCAGTCATTATATTATTGACAGTTGAAACCCATGTAATCGATCGTGACACTTAGATGGGTCCAACCCGACCTACTACTCTCTAGAAATGCTCAGCTGATCGGCAAGCAAGTCTCGGGGACTTATGGTTCAAAATCAACAACGGATCACTCCCCATTCAATAGCCCTCATTCATAGGGTCGAAAAAGAACAAATAATATAGACTTCTTAACTTTTCAAGTTAACAAGTCTAGGGGGCTTGTGTTATGGGCCGGCCTCCGAGCTGGGCTCCTAACTGGATCACCGAGCTGAGCCCTACATTTACGAAACTGGATGTAGATCTAGCGGTTCAGGCCGCATCAGATGATCAACGGCGGGAAGAGGAACGGTTGAGCAGACGTCCCATCTGAGTCCCATCACGTGGTAGAACGCCGAGTAAAGGTGCAACACGTGGGGCGTGACCCCCCAGACAAACAAGCTTCTGGTATACGCCATCGACCTCAACAACTCGACTCGGATACCGACCCAAGAACAATAGGTAGACCCTCCGCCCTTTCGTGCAGAGAGTCTAGGGGGCTTGTGTTACGGGCCGGTCTCGAGGCGAGTTCTAGTGTGCTCACCGAACCGGGGCGGATCAGCTCGGTTCCTGCTTATCTGAGCTCGACGGATTGCCACCGACCTGAGGCGAGCCAGACCCGACCTCCGGTACGACTGCCCCAATGATAACACCGAGCAGGGCGGGGCAAGCCGGCATGACCCTTGAACCTTCTAGAAAGGGATACACCTGGAAACGATGCTTGGGGCCGTTGCCACTCCGTAGATTGAGGATCACGCAGCCGGTACGTGACGGATTTGGCAGGTGCGAAATATCAGGAAGAGGAGCTGATCCTTGGAGCGTGAGGGAGGGGTCACTGCGCGCAGATTCCGGATCAGTGGTCACCCTCCTTCTGCGCAACTCCACTATATAAAGGGGGCTGGACCCCCCAGGTTGATATACTCTCTACTCTCTCTAACCCCTAAACTCATCTCTATGATGCGAGCTTTACGCTCACCCTAAAAAGCCCTATCTAACTTAGGCATCGGAGTGCCTTTTGCAGGTACCCCACCCGCCGGTCTGAAGGAGGAAGGACATCACGCTCGGAGGAGGAATACTCACCGCGGAGCTCATTGCCCAACTACCAGGCAGAGGATCCTTTAAGGTACGACCTTGCACCATTTCGTGCATTAACAGTTACATAATGATTATTCATACCAATTTTTGTGGCTTAATTACACTTTTAGTTCGCAAAGTATCACAATTGTGCGATTTTAGCTCTTCGGGTTTCAATTGTGAGAAATGGGTCCTTCAGGTATTATGATTATGCGCTTCTGATCTCTCAGGCTCCAATTGTACGAATCGAGTCTTCTAATTATTGCAATTGCGCGATTTTGATCTCTTTTATCGTTCAATTTCTAATCGAAAATGATGATTTGCTTGGATATGACATGATACATAACTTGGTCTTAGTAACATGTTAGTTGGCTCAAAAATTGAAAAACTCTAATGGCATTTTCAGTTATAGATTAAATGAAAATTGAATAGATGGACTAAAATCATACAATCGCAATATTAAGAGGATTCAATTCGTTCAATAAGAATTCAGATAACCAAAATCGCATAATCGTGATACCTGAAAAACTAAATGCACAATTAAGCTTTTTTTTTTTTTACAATGCTTAATTATCAGCACTTTTTGGTATAACACAGCGTTTTTATCTAAAGAAAATACTCATCAAACGAGAAAATAAATTTGAGCATCACAATGTTTGGATTGGAATAATGTATTGACGACAATACGGACCTGACCATTGAAAAGGAAAAAGTAGAAGAACTACTGCTAATAACGGTCATAGTAAAAAAAAAAAAATTCTATCATGGGTAAAGTTACACATTTTTTTTTATAAAAGTTGTACATATTAAAAAATATAAAATAGTAAGTTTATATTAGAATTTTTGTATTTAATATTAAATAATAATTTTTTAATAAATATTATTTTTAATAAATAGTTATTATTTTTAGATTTTTTAACCTGTGTAACATCGAAAGAAAACACTGTAATGCATGAAAAGTGTGCAGTCACGCGCATAAAAAGGAGAGTAGGTATAAGATTCTAAAACAGGCACAGCGATCCGCTTGCTTAGAACTGTGCAGTTCACTATGCTCCCCACGTATTATCATAGAAATCTGCGTACATGTGGCGCGTGGCAGAGAAAAAGACTGGCTTGCGAAAATCAGGTGCTGCATAATAAGGTATCTCATCTCAATTACTCAAAGCAAACATAGAGTCATCTTCGATATTTCAAAGTCAGATTGATTAATTTCAAGAGTTTAGTAAAATCTTCATATCTTACTACCACATCACATTGTAATATTACTTTTTTATGTTATTGCAATAGTATTATTATTATCATTATTTATTAAAAAATTGTAATGTTATTTTTTAGACACTTACTTAGATATCTACACACAGGGACGAATCCAAGAATTTCGATTAGTAGAGGCAAGATTATACACTATAAATATTTATATAAAAAATACATTAATACATAAGTGATAAAATAATGAGATACGTTATCATTAAACAAAAAATTAGAGATTACAAAAACTATAACATTAATACACTAAAAAAATTGAAGACACCTCAATATCTACAAATTATAATTGCTCTCTATGTGTCTTTATATTTTGAAATTATTGTATGATTTTTTATTTTCAACACTATATATGTCTCTATATGTATGTGATCAAACAGTTATTCAACAATTCATCTCTCAATCATATCAAAAAAAAGTAGCTCATTTTCTAAGGAGTAGTTTATTCTTTATATAAACATTAATAACATTATATACTAAAAAAATGAAGACACCTCAATATCTACAAATTATAACTTCTCTCTGCATGTCTTTATATTTTGAAATTGTTGTATGATTTTTTTCTCTTCAACACTATTAAAAATATGTCTCTTTGTGTGTGTGACCAAACAATTATTCAACAATTTATCTCCCCAATTATATAAAAAAAGAGTAGCTCATTTTTCATTGTTTTCTTTAGTGGGGACAACACTAAATTTTAAGTGGGGTCAAAAATAAAATTACTCAATAATTAGTGATAAAAACAAATAAATCAATGGGTCAAGAGACCCCAATTAGATCCAAGTGGATCCGTCTCTGTCTATACATTAAGGTATGATTAAACATCTGAATGAAATTATCTTATACTATTAGTACATAGTAATTAAATTTTAATTTTAATTAGTTACATTTTCAAAAATAGAAATCTTTTATCATTTATTTTTAACACAAATTGTTATACGTTTGTTAATTAGTTGAAGACAAGCGTTAACCAATACTTTACAAATACTTGTTAAGAAATCAAAATTTAAAAAATCATTTTAAAACTTTATTTTTAAAATTATTAGCATACTCCCTCATGAATGAAATATAAGTAAAAAAATTATTTGGTGGTTTAAAATATAAGCAAATTCTAACTAATTTTACCTTATTTAATGATACCATTCCTAAAACACCCTTCAATTAAATTTTTTTAATAACACATTTTTATTCTCATGAAACAAGATCCTATAAAAAACTTAAATGAATAGAAACGACAATTTGAGAAATACAATTATTTTTTATTACATCAAGAAAGTTAAACAGAGTTAAACAATATTCTTATTTTTTTGGGTACATAAACAATAATCTTAATTATCGTAAATTTAGTCATTTTTTCTTATATTTCATTTCAGATGGAGTATTAGATATTACCCTTCAAAAAAACATTACTAGAAACTTAGATTTTTAATCAAATTTTGTACTCCTTCCGGACTCAATTATAAGTAAAATGTGACAAAATTTTGTAAATTAAGTATAAGCAAATTTCAACTAACATACCTATATTTAATGTCATTGATCAAACATCAATTTTATAATGCATTAATTGCTAATTTCTATTTATACCCCCTTATTTAATGCGAGACTTATATTAACGAAATGTACCTACTTTCTATGCATTAATTATATATTATTTCATAGAAATGATAGTTTTGGAAGAAAAATCAACTTTTAAAAATATTAATTAGAAAAAACAAGTTTTAATACAATTCTTTAATCTGTGTGAATTATGATTTTGTTTCTTATAATATGAATCGGCGAGTATTATTAATTCGTTAATCAGTTTAACAAGAACGTTAATTAAATGATGGTGGGCACACAGTCACAGATTGGTAAACAACCCTAAGCAATCTTATCTCGCGTCACATGCATCAAGCAAATGCATTTAATAGGAATAGGTTAGACCGAGGGTGTGGTCCAGCTTCATGAAAAGCCCACTCAATAGAAAGAGAGAAGCACGACACAACATTTCCTATGATCCTAGCTCCAAAGTTTAATGATAGCAAAAATAATAGTAAGCGGGTCAAGGTTACTTGAAAAGAAGCGGTTTGACCAAACATTAACACCACTACTTGACAAAACTGCTACTACACTAAAAGCGCACATTATGGAAACAACGTTTATTGAGAGTAGATTCTGTAAATGATAGTATTACTAGCATTTTTTTATGGAATTATATTTATATCATGGAACAATTTGAGATAAGTTTGTCTGGCATTTTGGGCTTTTCCGCATGAGGCCCGGCTTTGAGATAACGCCAACACCAAAAAGTGGCCTATGACTATGAGGCTTTTTAAGGTGATTATACTTTCAAAAAGATGATCATTATTCGGTTGATCAGTGGAATGCTACAATACAAGAGGAAAAATAAAAAGGGTGACGCCCCTAATTTAATGCTACAAAGTAGTACAAAATAATCAAGCTGTTCGTTCCTCTCATCCAGCTGGCTTGGTGACCACTGTTAGGGCTTGTCAAAGTGTCTATACAGCCCATATTAGATTTTGCCCCACCACACCCTATTTTATTGATCAGTTGTATTCAAGGGAGCTTACCAAGTTAATTAAGGAGTGAATAACTATTTTTTTTTTTGGTTCAAAGTAAATAACTAATTTAGTCTATGAAATTGTAAGAGTTCAATAATTTGATTTTTAAAATTAACAAAATTCCAAAACAATCCCGAAAATCGAAAATTCTCAATCACACTAGTCCTTGTCGGACAATACCAGGGACTACATTGACCGGCCCAAAAAAGACTAATATGATCAAAAATTTTCAGTTTCAAGAACTACTTTAGAATATTAGTAATTTCAAGAACTAGGTCCTACATTTCCAAAGATGATTTTGGTGATTAACTCTTGATTTAGGCATTTCTTTGTTAACGTATGTGAACCATGAATGCCACGCGTGATCATGAAAGAACGAAACAAAGCTTGTTCCTAGCAGTTCAAATAATAAAAAAGTGAACAGACAAATGCTGCCTGACAATGTTAATGGGATCTGGCCATTTCGATAGTAACAAATAATTATTGCCTCTCCCTCTCTAGCACAATTAGGTTTAATACAAATTCCAAGCTTTCTGCTAATAATTGAGCAGTGTTCTCTATCAATGTTACAAGTTGAGAGAACAAGGATAGGCTACTGAAGGTAAGTGCAATTGACACATGGGAGTTATTACTTAAGGTATGAAAAGTCATCATACACGCACCTTTCACAAGTGGATATGACTAAAAAGAGTACAGTTGTACAGTAACGTTACACAAGTTTCTCAACCAATTTACAGATTTTTGTGAATAGATATTATGAATCAAAATTTACAAAAAGTTCCACTTTCTATCATACAGTGAAAACCCAGAAAAAAGCACTATCCATTTCTCAATTAAATGTGGAACAATCCATCGAAGAGGAAAACAAAAATAAGGGGAAAAACCTAGTTCAAGGGCAATTCCCTGATGAGGTTGAGGCCGTCAATCAAGTTCCAGCACCACTTTACCTGGAATGATTTTCTTGTCTTTTGCCTCATGAGCCTCTTTTACTTGTGTTATGGGAAACGTTTTATCCACAGGAATCTTCATCTTCCCAGCTTCACATAGCTTTCGAATCTCAACTAAACCTTCTATGTCCGACCTCATGAATGTCCATGAGTATTCTGTATCACAAGGAAACATGAGATTAGCCTTCACATTTAAAAAAAAAATTCACACAACATTTGTCAGCATGGGATTAAAAAACAAGAAGGAAATAAACACTAGCTTCGGTCTATTTGTTTGGGAGTGGGGAGGGGAGGGGTTTGAGGGGAAAGGGAGGGAGAAAGGGAAAAGCAAGGGGAAGGGAGAATAGCCCCCACCTTGCATGGGGGTTTATTTTTCTCATAGGACTAAAATCCCCTCAATTTGGGGGAACTCAAAGAATGAATTGAGAGAGAACTTTGGAAGGCTTTGAAAAATTCCCAGATCCTTTCCCTCTAATTATAGCACTCTCAAACAAGGAAAATATTAGACATAAGTCTTCCTCTTCCCTCCAGTCCAAAAACTATTTCCAAAGGGTTTGTTTGGAGGGGAGGGAAAAGCTTATGACTAATAGTTTATTTGTAATACGGAGACAAATTACCCTCCAAAATTCTCTCCTAATTCAATTTTTAAGTTTCCCCAAATTGGAGGATTTTAGACTTTAGTCCTATGGAGAAAAATAAACTCCCATACAAGGTGGGAGGCTATCCTCCTCCCTTTCCCTTCCCCTTTTTTCGGTCAAACCCCTCCCCTCTCCTCTCCTCCCAACTCCCAAACAAACACTAAAGAAACCAATATACAATATTATAATTATGATCAACAGTACATATAATGCACAGAAATAAAGTGAGAAACTGCTAAACAAGTATGTTTCTATTTTATTCTTTTTCTGCAAGAAGGGCACAGGGTTGCCAGAGAGAATTTGATTTCAGGATATTTACAGTCTTGCTTCATTTATATAACAAGCTGACAGAAAGCTTGTCAGATCCCTATTTCTTTCCTAAAAGTAATATATCATATATGAACATCTTACATCTGGAAAGGAACACCAGTAGCCAAAAGGTTTCACAAGTTGCTTATTCTGGTTATGCTCATACACGTCATTTTAAGCATCTTAAGTTGTATGATATAGAGTTTACTACCGAAAGCATGTTTTGCAAAGTTTTACCATATCAGTAAATGTCTAAGAGTCTGTTTGTTAGAGATTTTGGACCTCCAAAATCCCGATGGAAACATGCGGTAGAAAAAAAGTAAGGAATGAGACGCTTTTATTTTCTATCATTTTGAAGCCTCGGGCTGTGTGTTTTCAGGTTGTGCGGCAAATAGAATCTGAAACAAACACACGCTAAATCTATCTTCACATTTCGATTTTAGGCAAAAGAAAACCCTTCCATAGAGATACCCAATGCCTACTTGTATGGTAAAATACTCGATGATAATATTTTCATTCAAGTTTCAATGGTCATCTCCTTCTTCAACATCATGTCACGCAACTGCATGGTATTAGCTTTGGTTATGTCTAATCAGTTACTGATCTAAATTTCTTAGCTGGAGTTTAGTTCTAAAACAATATGCAGTTGTTCAAAA